>OU612036.1:2055000-4987500 GCA_914767945.1 Eilema depressum | reverse complement strand
CGTTGTCGTATGCGGTCGGCTTCGGAATCATACCTTTAAGTACAAGATACGTGTCCCGAGGTATACTACTGTCTGCATTCTCACTTTGCACTCGATCACATTTTCGACCCACAACCAACCAACTCGCGCGGTATTTGTAGATGCAGTTTGTTTAAAACTTATGAACATACGAATCACGGCAGAACAAATAAACCATAACAAATATACCATTAATTGTTACACTCGTAATAGTAATTTAAACACTATTCCCCACATTTCTAATTAATTTTGTTTCTATATGTAAACCTTAGACAATTTCGTTAAGTGTTAGTAAATTCTATCTCATAGATTTTACTTCGCAGAGATTTATCAAACTTTGAAGCAAATTCACATTAATTGTTTTATTTGATTTGATACGATCTGGTTTGTTTGTTTATAAATAACAAACAGTTGACGTTTGCCGAGATACGGGGAATCAAAATGGCGGCCGTGAATAGACTTTTGATTGAAATTAAATTCCCAGTAAACATTTTGTTTGTTCTAATTATTTTGAACGATATTCAATTAATATTTGTTCATTTTATGTAATAAATGTCTACAGTGATTTTGTCAGACTGGCGATAAAATCAGACGAATTCATTTTATTGAATATCTATGTAAATTGGACCTAACGAAATCCAAATATTTATAATTCATTAGAAATGATTGTTTATTTTTGTTAACATGCCTGTGTATCCCCGAGGAGCTATGGAGAGGTGTGTGGTCGTTCGTGTATTATTTCTCTTATTAAGCTGTATTCCACCTCATGTTTTTTATGAACTTATTGTATAAAGAATAGACCTTTTTTGACTGTCTTATATAATACCCATAGCACGAAGTACGCGACAAATACATAGTTAATATCATCCTGAGAGCCTAGTTAAGCATCCCTAAAAATCTGGTTTCATCCTACATCAAATAGAAAACCTTCCCAGAGCGGTTAGACAATCTAAACAAAACTTAAGCTACTTGAGAACAAACAAAAGCTTGAACAAAAATCCTCTCATACGATTTAGAGATAAAAGAAACCTAGAAGTTTTAACCCTACTATACCATACGTCAAATAGTGAAGCACGTAAACCCGCGCATTGGTCTGACAGACCGTAAGATTTTAAGGTTGCCTTTCCACCAGAAATGTGCTATGCTACGTTGCTATGGATTCTTTTGATATTCACCAATCGTATTCATTGGTCCACATAACATAGCACTGGTGAAAAGGGGTTCAGCTAAGCTATGTTTTTTTTTATATAGAAATATGCGTGCTAAGAATGTGTGCTACAGATGGAGAATAGATTCGAATTTTGAATATTTTGTAGGAAATTTCATAGAGCATCTTACTCGCTACGCTATTTAGCATTGCTTAATGAAAACAGACACATACTTTCATAGCTTATCTTTTATATCCTAGTAGCATATGAACCGTCGGCCCCGGTTGCCATATGAACATCTATGGCAGTCGTTACGGGTAGTTGGACCCCTAAAATGTCCAACAACAACGGTCTAGCTGCAATGCTTCGATATCGCCTAATGTTACCATTAGGTAATAGAGGTCAGATAGCAGTCGCTTCACGGAAAATATCGAGGTTCAGCCAAATCCGTAGTTATAACTGGTAAAGCGAACCCCAGACTCCGAGGTGAAAGCTTCGGATGCGACTGGGAATTAACGCTAGGATGAAGAAGAATCATAGCTGTATAGCACAGCACATCTCCGCTGGAAAGGCAGCCTTACAACTGATATAACCGAACATTTCAATTACACTCCATACCACGGGGCATGCTATTGAGTGCACTAATTTGAATAGCATCTATTCAAATCGTGCCCGAATTGAAGTATGTATTGTTTATGAATTGTTGTTTGTTGTATTGCATTGTTATTTAATGCACTGTTAGTTGAAATACAGGTCAAAAGCCTAGTTCAGCAACAGATGCTATTAACAGACACAAAAATGAAATGTAAAAGATTCGCAAAGTACGAGTAAATCAACTGTGTTATCATATTATTATCTTTTCTGGTAAATAAAATTGAGACACAAAACGTCTTGGGAGACCTACAAGTGTCGCATCAAGCAGCAGACTGCAAAATTGTGGTCAAACGTCTAAAAAAAAACCTAAACCCGAGCCGGACATTTTACTTTAGTTTAAAAGTGGGTACTCGTCGCCAATGTTAAGTATGCGGGATAGACAAGTGAAACCACTGCTTGCTAGTAACGCACTGCCTTTATTTCTTACACGTTATAGGTGCGTAGGCACACGCAAGTAAAGTTTTATAAAGTCCGGTTTACTGGTCTAGGCGAATTAAACTATTTTTATTAATTTGAAAAATTCAACAATAAAATAAAAAATATCACTCGCATATCACTACTTTGAAATTGGCAACATACAATTGAGCACAAAACGCCAGTATTTTGTATTCAAAAGAAAATAACACAAACGTATATCAGGGGTCTGACAGACCCTTCCGTGAGTAAACGAAGGTTAAGGGCTACTTACAGTTTGACAGCTTTTGGCTTCTTTGCGTAAAGGCTTTAAGTACCCGCATTGGGCTTTATGACAAGTCGTGTTAAAAGGGTACCACTGACCTCATACCTAAGGGTCGATGAAAAGGGAATAGGGCAGTTCCTATAGTTGAAATAAATGGTTTATCTGTGCTTATTAAACGAAGGGCAGTAAAAGTACTATAAGTATTCTGTAGTAAAAGAGTTGTAAAGTGAAGGGTCTTATGGCTAAGTGGTTACTAAGTAGCACATACTAACCAGGTTAGTATTAGGATGGGTGACCATTCTCAATACAATCGCAATCGCAAATGGGTTATGGAGGTCAGATGGTAGTTAATCAATTAATCAATCTAGACAGCCCACTGCTGAACACTGCCCTCTAATAGAAAATACCGAAGTTCGGCTTCGGCGGTTCATTTGACTGGGAGACTTCTGTGTAAGTACTGCTTTACTCACTGTTTACAACATGAGTCATATCTCTTCATACACACATACGCCATATTACTCTGTGTTATTTCATATCAGTACATTAGAAAATTGTCTCCATATCCCAATACTTTTCGGGTTATAGATGTAGAAATATGAAGAATCTAATATTTACTTTTCATAAGTTTGGGAGTCTCTCAGGAATATAGCTTTTAGGCTAAAGATACTTACTCGGGGTTCGTCATAAATCGTAAGCAGGATGTCACTTCGTGGAACCTTGTCTTAATGTATTTTCGTAGGTATCTATATGTTTATCTGACTTAAGGGTCCGTATATCTTACATGTACTTATGCAACCCTTGCAGGATTACGGTTTGGGACAGATTAATCCAATGAAGACACATTATTTTTACCTGTATCTGTCTTATTTATAGCTGATCAGTTTCAAATAATCAATACCCAAGCCTATTGCAGTCCACTGCTGGACATAGGCCTCTCCCAATATGCGCCATTTCTGCCGATCCTTCGCCTTCTGTATCTAGTCTGTCCCACCCACCGTTTTTAGGTCGTCAATCCATCTGGCTAAGGGGCGTCCCAACTTTCGTTTTCATTCTCGCAGTCTCCACTCTAGGACTCGTCTGCTCCAACGGCCATCAGTCCTTCGACTGTGTCGTGTCTCGTGAATCTCTTTGATTTAATGGATTCATGTTTTGGTGCCCAATAAAAATCAGATATTTTTGTTTTTATTTCATTGGTTGATAAATTTTCCCCTTCATGCTAGACTGCTGTGAATTTTATCCTTATCAAAGGGAGAATTTTCCGAATAGGCGCTCGATTTACTATAATTACGTTTTTGTGACGTGTGATTTACGTGAAGTATGTATCTTATCTACTACGTGTGAGAACTTCTATTCCGCGATGTGGGATCGGTAGTTCCATGAAAGTTGAACTTAACTTCACTAGATAGTTCTGAATACATCCGGTGGTATATTGTCGCACTAAGACGGTAGTACAGCGATAGTATAACCGGGTAATTTCAACTTGCCTAATTTTTTGCTAATTTCAAATTTAAAAATATAATGGAGTTCTTTTAGAACACTAACACAATACTGATGTTCTAAAAGAACTCCATTAATTTTTTTCATCGGAAAACCTATGATTGAAAAATAAGCAAGGCAAGTTGAAATTCCCCAACCTATAGTATACTTAACTATTATTAAATTTAGTATTTAATTACTACTACTACTACTATATACTACTTAACATAATCTGAGTATAAGTTAAATATACTAAGTGGAAGAAATTACCACTATGCTATTAAGGCCACGATATTATACCCTCTTAATACTTTGTTTATATCAATCTGTCTGCAATCTAGTTAAACTATGCATGCCTACCTATTTTGGGTCTAGATAACACTATATACTACGCACCAAAATAATATAAAGAACGCTAATATAAATTATAACGAGAACAGGTAACTGAAGATCAAATAACTCACGAGAAATACTACCACTCCATCAACGAGCTTATTTTTTATCTCAAACTAATGTAATCAAATTATTGCAACATTTCTTTCGACGATAAACATTCATGAACGTTTATTACTGAGGAGCCATGTGGCACTAAGTGGCCACATGGCTCTCGAGTAAAGACGGCTTTACACGGTGTGCGAATCTGTGGACGGAAGTGGATCAATCCGTAGGTACTGACGACGCAACGCACAGCGAAAAGAATATCCATATTGAATAAAGATTATTTTATTGGACCTGACCGGCTTTGCTCCACGGCATCCTTAAAGGTTTACAATGGTTTTAGACGATATTTCAATAGTTTAAGCTATTATAACCTTTGCATGCCGTGAGGTGAAGTCAGTCAGATTCAAAAATATAAAAAATCGGAAAAGTGCAATAGCTTTATTCAATATGGTGTAGCAAGTTCCACCAGGCGCCATCAATATCCAGTCTCCAGTATACAGAACAGAATATCGTCTGTGTCGCGCAGACAAGTCGCTATAGCGGAGCGTCACATTCGCGCACCGTGGATAGTAAGTATGTGTCGTTGTACGCGGTCGTCTGCCGAATTACACACCGTGGGAATCCATCTTAACAACAACATTGTAAATTGTATTCATTTTATATTACGTAAGTGCAGTAAAATAACAGCAACGATTACTGCAAAGTGTAAATTTTATTCGAGTATTAAAAGAATAAAAAATACACTTTTTAAGTGTACTTAGAATTCTAGAAAAAGTTGTTTATGTAGTGATTTATTATTTTAACAACCGTGGTACATTTAGAATGCTATTCGCAACCACTGAGTGAGTCAAATAATAAAGAAGATATGTACCAATCATAGATTTTATTATACCCATCACGGGCAAATAGGTTTTTCATTGATTGATACCTACATACATACATAGAGTTAGGCCTTTTTCCCTGGTAAGGTAGGCAGGGACCACATATTTCTACCTGCTATGATTTTATCAATTCATACCTATATCGACACCAATGTCACTTTGATATCTAACCCTTGTCATACAGGTAGATATTTTTTGCCTGCCTTGCGACTGTCATTATGAGATTTAGTCTTATTGTACAGAATACGAGATCTGGATTTTAGGCATTTTAGGCATAAGCATTTACATCCTCTTTCACGCCTCTTTTCCAGTAGAGTAGGCGGAGGAATACATGTATACACTTTATACGATTCTGGTATACACTTTTCACTTCTTCTACTTTCATAATTGTTTTCATAAATGCTCGCCGCTTTCGGGTAGGTATCCTTGACATGTCATTTCTTTAAAATGCCTTCGATCCTTCATAAATCTGTTTCGTCAGTCTTGTTTCGTCCATCCTCTCCACGTGTCCGAACCATCTAAGCATACCTTTCTGTCTTAGTTACTACATCTTTAACAACATCTCTTATCACATTGTTCTTGTCTTTCTATAAGTAATTATGTGTTTGGTTGGTTCGTATAGTGCTCTCGAACTTTCTTTGAATGAAATTTTAAAGCAATTAGTAATTAGTATGCCAACTTTTCTAATCGATTAAGATAGGTTGTATAGGAGAATTCAGGGCACCATTCTTCCCCCTGTAAGTGTCTGGTCAGGTTCGTTTCGTCGAGTCGTTTCTCCCTTTGCTATCGTAATCGACTCAAACTTTCCGTTTTTCAAGATGATTGCCGGCAGTTATAGCCGACCGCTGCAGCTGAAGGACGTGACATACAACACCATTTTCAAAATAACTGCCATATTGACGCAACAGTCATTTTCGACGAAAACACATCATACATTATTGAGAATAAATTCTGTCTCGGTTTTATAATAAATTAGGTTTACCACAGTAAAAATCTCTTTAACAGATGGAGCCACTTTTGTATCCATAATTCAATGACTGACCGGATTTAAAAGTGGTTCAAAGAATTTCAATTGTAAAACTCCGCACGTATATAGGACCTAAATCGCAAGACAAACGAGGCTCTGGCGCCCGCGGATTGCTTTGTAATAATCTATACTTGGTAAATTTGAGTTCGTTCACCGCAGTAGCACGGCTGTCAAATATCAAAACCTAGCAAGTGGTTTAAAACAAATTTTACAGGAGAGCAGAAAAACGACTTTGCCACTTTAAGGTCTTGCCATTCCAAAACGATTTGTTCTAGAATCATGGGAGTAATACCTAATTATGCTATATATATTTAGCTGTAAAATCAATAATAAATAATAATTTTATCATAAAAAATGTGAGTACCAGAGCACTTACTGAAGAATAAATTGTTTCCTTAAGCAAAAGTAAGTTTCTAATGCAAATTCAAATCCTAGTAAGGTACTTTGCTAGGTTTTTATCTGCTCTTAATTCATTATAAAATAAACTAAAACTATTTCATAAACCTAGTAACGCTTTTTTTTATACTACTTAGGTGGCAGACAAGCACACGGCCCACCTGATGGAAAGTGGTTACCGTGACAACGGGAACCATTTTTCATCACGTGGGCCGTGTGCTTGTCTGCCATCTAAGTGGTTTAAAAATCCTCAGTCAAGTTCAAGTTTTTTTTTCGTGGGTTGATTCATACAACCTTCGATAAATATACGAACCAATGATAATTTACATACATACGCTCACGCCTAATTTCCTTTTTTTTTTTAATACCACTTAGATGGCAGACAAGCACACGGCCCACCTGATGGAAAGTGATTACCGTGGCCTATGGACGTATGCAACTCACCAGGGGCGTCACACT
Organism: Eilema depressum; assembly: GCA_914767945.1. Taxonomy (NCBI): domain Eukaryota; kingdom Metazoa; phylum Arthropoda; class Insecta; order Lepidoptera; family Erebidae; genus Eilema; species Eilema depressum. Next base: position 4,980,321 of record OU612036.1, on the reverse strand, counting down.
CGTGCTGCCGACCCTGAAGAAACCTTCTAATGCCCTTCTTGAAGAACCCCATATTGTAGTCGCTTGGGAAAACCATCGCGGGGAGTTTATTCCACAGCTTGAGTGTGCGAGGGATGAAGTTCCTTTCATACCGCACAGTGCGCACCATTTCCGGTCGCAATGTATGAGGATGAACTCCCCGCCTATGACGAGAAGTGCGATGATAGAATGTAGCTGTGGGCATCATGTCAAACAATTCATCTGAGCACAAACCATTGTATAGGTGGTAAAACACACACAGTGAAGCACTGAGACTGAGAGGTTCCACATCGCCTGTGAGTATGGGATTGCCAACGAGCCTCAACGCCCGTCTTTGTACCGAGTCGAAAGGGTCAAGCTGGCACGCAGGCGCTCCGGCAAAAAGGTGACAGCAGTACTCCATGTGGGGCCAAACCTGTGCCTTATAAAGGAGGAGTCGTTGCCCCGCAGTGAAGTACTGCTTCGCCCTGTTGAGCACCCCAAGTTTCTTTGATGCCAACTTGACCTTGTCTTCCAGATGACTTCGGTATTGGACGTCGCTGGAGATATCGACACCAAGAATCCCGATACTTGTGGAGATGGTGAGCGGTGTGCCCAGGAATTGCGGCGCTACAACAAATGGAGCCTTCTTAGCGGTGAATACACATACTAATGTGTCTTGGTAGGGTTGAATTGGACTAAATTTAGTCGTCCCCAATCGGATACTCCAGAGAGAGTAGTCTCAATTTCGGACACAAGTTGTTCGCGACTCTCCTCCACTTCCGACCTAGGGATATTTGCACGGCCCGTGTAATACGTGTCACCGGTGCTGTCATCTGCATAGCAATGGATGGAGCCATCAGACAGCATGTCATTGATATGCAGCAGAAACAAGGTCGGGGACAACACGGAGCCTTGCGGAACACCAGCGTTTATGTCCATGCGGTCCGAGCAGCTGCCATCGACGACGGCTTGAATACTTCTGTTGGATAAAAAGCTGGCAATCCATGCGCACAATCCCGCGGGGAGTCCATAGCGTGGCAACTTCGCAAGAAGACCTCTGTGCCAGACCCGATCGAAGGCCTTCGCTATACCTAGGCTGACCGCTATAGCCTCACCCCGACTCTCGATGGCTTGAGCCCATCGGTTAGTGAGATACACTAGGAGGTCACCGGTAGAGCGACGGTGGAAAAACCGTACTGTCGGTCGCTCAGTAGATCGTTTCCCTCAAGGTATCTCAGGAGCTGTGTGTTAATCACACGCTCCATCACCTTCGACAGCAGCGAGGTGATAGCGATAGGCCTATAGTTGGACGGATCTGTCCTGTCGCCTTTCTTAGGCACAGGATGCACGAATGCAGTCTTCCACGAAACCGGGACCTGTCTTGTGGAGTAGGAGAGCGCGAAAAGGCGTGTAAGCACTGGGCACAGTGCTTGAGCACCATCGCCGGTATACCATCCGGCCCACTCGACTTTCGAAAATCTAGGGATTTAAGTTCACGCCGGACCACCCGTTGCGTGATTTTAACTTCAGGCATGGAAAAACCAGGTGGTGCTCGCCGCATACTAAAAAGAAGCGCGCGAAATATAAATCAGTTACAATTTCAAACACCAAGCAACTCGCACGAACAGCTACATAACCTAGCAACTGCAGTCACTTGCTAGGATTTAATTTTGTTTAGTGTAAGATGCTAGGTTTTGAATAAGTTTTTTGAACGTTTAAAAAAATATATGTGTAGATGCTAGGAATTTCAGTTGTCTTAACTTTTTTGTCGAGTGCTTTTTAAACGTTTTGACAAGCACAATGTGTGAGTTAAACCTAGCAAGTCAATATTATGCAAAAACACCCATTTTTGAAAAAATGTCAGTTGCTAGGTTTTAAAATTGCACAGCCGAGCACCCCGTGCTATCCTCAAAAGACACCCAAGAAATGTGTACTGCGCGTATAGGGCACATTTTGAGCACATTTTAGGTCCAAGATACGTGTCCGGAGTTATAAGTTGCATAGCTCAGAATCTATTACTTTTATTTTAGTGATGTTGGTGAGCTTTAACTCCCGATACCACCAACGTGGAATTCGGATCCCGTTCCTGTAACCTGTAACCTATTATCTTCTTCATTCTTAATCCCAGTCGCATCCGAAGCTTTCACCTAGAAATATGGGGTCCACTTTACCAGTCTAATTGCAGATTTGGCTGGACGTCGATATTTTCTGTGAAGCAACTGCCACCTAATATTGAAGCATTGTAACTAGAGAGTACTGTACTTGTTTGAATTTTTTCATATTTATAACTTATTTAATTTCTTATAACATGTTTTTCAAATTTCAATTAATATGTATTTATAATGAGTTAGTTATCTACTCGACAGTTTTGTTAATTAGTCATTTTCGCCAACTGGTCACTTTCTGCAATTGGTCAATGAGCAGTTTTCCAGTAGGTATTTATAGGGTTCCTAAAGACAAGCTAGATGGCGCAGTCGGCGCTTTTGGTAACTAATTTATGGAAAAAATGATCTTCGGTTTTGTATTGATTTACTTTACATAGATGTTTTGACATGTTTTCTGATGAAATTATTTTAAATTATAATATTATTATTTTAAATTACAGACCGACGCGAAAAGAACAACAACAAACCACAGATTACATTAAAATTACCAAAAGTTATGCTAGCGCCATCTCTTGATGAATAAAAACCAACTGATTATTATACCTACTGGAAAACTGCTCATTTCATTAAAATCCTTAACTTACTATCCCTAATTCGTCAGTTGGGTTGTCAGGTCAATGTATAAATCTCGTCAGTTTATGCATTTTGACTAGATGTACTGTCGTTAAATCGGCATATTGGATTTTTATATGAAATAGGAAAAATGGGAAATTAATCTTGTATAAAGAACAATGCCCACTTTTCACCTGTCTGATCAGAATAAGCAATTTGCCCGTATTGCCTAGATAATTAGCTCATAAAATAGCATATTTTTTTCTATTTTTAACAAAAAAACTTAGAAAGAAAGTGTTAGGCTAGAAAATCAGATATCAGTTTTTTAATGATAATCAAAATGATCAGCAATATATCAATCTGCGTAAGACGAAATTCACCATCTTAAAGCAGAAACCATAGACGGAAAATATTCTGTACTCTCTGTCACGTTGTGATTATATTCTCTTTAGAGATGTTACAATCGGGACTATTTAGAATAATCGTATTAATGAACTAATGACTTGACAGATATTACGTTATTCTTCTTGTTACCCAGTAGGACAAATATTAGTCTCACACACACACACACACACACACACACACACACACACACACACATACACACATAATCACGCCTTTATCCCCGGAGGGTTAGGCAGAGGTGAATGAACACTCACATTTCACTAAATCATTGTATGGGGTCCCACGTAATAGGGGGTGAGCCTATTGCAGTAAATAATAGTGGCTGTTTGCACTACTTTTTCAATCAAACGACTACGTCCAGTTATTCAATATAATGTAAATGTTATAGGCAATGTGTATAATGCAGGCATTCTATACAATACCTAGGAAATGTATAGAATGCCGGGGTCGTTCAGGCAATGTATGAAATGATATCCAATGTTTAAACTATTTTACACTTTGCCTAGGAAATGTATAGAATACCTAGGCATTGTAAGTATAGAATGCCGGTCGAAGCATAGGTAATGTATGTAATCTATTTTTCTTCTCTATGATTTAGTTAGATAGATACTAATCTTTTGAGAGCTAATCCTAATTTCAACTTCCACCAGCGAAAGTGCTGATAAGACATGTATTGTGTTCTATTGGTAGGTATGCCTAAGTACCTACGTGTTTTTTGCGTAGAATGTTTCTCACATAGCAGTGAAAGCAAAGCTGCACATTCCGACTTGGATAGATTAGGTTAGAAGGTAAATGCGGGAGCGGAGCGGAGCTCCCGCATTAGCCTTTGTGGTTATTTTTTTATTACCATACAGAATTTCTATAGGCCACGGCCACGGCAACCACTCTCTTACCATCATCCCTGTGCTTGTCAGCCACCTAACCTGATGGAAAGAGAGTTGTTACCGTGGCCTATAGAGATCTGCATGGTTAAAAAAAAATTACCACGAACCTAACTTCTAACCTAATCTATCCAAGTCGGAGTGAACAGTTTTTCTTTCAGCAGTAATCCATTTTTCAAATCCATAGAGGGCTTCTTAAGGGATCGCAAATAAATGACGCTTTGTTAATCTATTAGGTACTTTGTTTGCTAGCAGTACTTATTTATTAAGGTGAGACGAATTTTCGTACATGAAATATCATTTTAAAGAGACGAATTTACAACAACCCGTCCAATAAACACATTGCCTGATGCGCTTCTGGCATTTAATACAATACCTAGGCAATGTATGAAATTAATCGTATTATACACATTGCCTGAACGTTTTAGGCATTCTATACAATGCCGGATTATACACATTGCCTATAACATAAATACGAAATAGTGACCAACTTTTCCTTCATACTTTAACAGGCTTAGGATTAACGCACGCACATAGATTATAATATCGCTCATTGTCGCTATTATTTTGACTATTACCTAATAAGATATCAAAATAATATGAAATAATCGTATTAGGTATACCTAGTAGGTATACCACTGTTATATTGTGTTACTGGTACCTGCTACGATTACAATTAATAATAATTGTATTTGTCCTCTCTCTACGCTATAAACAAACACCGACTATGACATGACAGTGACAGCTTCATTTGGTTTCATGGTTTCGTTTTATTGCTGATGTGTAGTGTAATTCCTCTTTCTGTTGCGTTCAAATTCAATTTGATACTCTGATATCACCCCATTTGAGAGGAGAGCAATGTCCGCATCCGTGTGATCCTTGTCCATGACATAGCAGATAAAATACAGGAGAGCCTCATTGCTGGACAAGTTTTTCGGCAACCCCCAGGCTACGTGTATAATAAAAATGTCTGGCAATACCGCCCCGCCGGGTAGCAGAGCAAACCTAAGAAGTCTTAGCTCAATTATCGTTGTAGAATGTGTTATGCGTGCCAATTATCTCATTACCAGTGATGCCCAAAAAATAGACGAATAAAAATACCAATTGTAATGAATAAAATGTTGTAAGGTTGTATTATTAATATTCATTTTTGACTTTTCATATTGTCATTTCTGTAATAGCAATAAAGTTAAAAAGTATTTTATTTAGTTATTGTTGAATGCAAAAATTCCCTCAGCCTCAGTGGCATGGCGGTAGTCGGTAACTCGAATGCTACGCAGGAGGCGCGGGTTCGATTTCCGCTCAGTGCAAATATTTGTATGCATGAATATGTCTACTTGCATTGACCTGGGTCATGGTATCTCCGTGCCGTTAAGCCGTCAGTACCAGTTATCATACGAACATCTTATGGCAGTCGTTAGGGGTAGTTAGAGCCCTATAAATCCAACAACTAGTCTACACAATACTTTAATGTCGCCAATGGGTTTTGGAGGTCAGATGGCAGTTGCTTCACCGAAAATATGTAAGTTCAGCCGCGTCGTGGTAGTACTGGAAGAGGTGGACCCCGGACTCTGAAGCTAGGCCGTGGATGTAACCAGAATGAATGCAAGGCTGATGATGATGATGACAAAAATTGCAAACAGTAAATTGTATGTTGAAAGCTCATTTAATCACTGAATATGAGCATATGACATGAAATAAATCTAAATTATTACCTATATCTTGTTAATCTTGACTGTGAAGAATTAACTTTTGATAATATGAGATCGTCATCATCCTAGCGTTAGACCCGGTCGCACCCGCGTATAAGTAAAATGTATGTCAGAACACGATCATTGGTTGTTAGGGGTCCATTACACGCTAGGTTTTGCCATGGTTTAACCATCAATCACGCCGTGAGTGACCAATAACATAACGTCTAATAACCGATTGACCAATAATATTCATGATTGACGGCATGATGCATGACGTTTGCATGAGCGTGTAATGGACCCCTTAAGTTTTTTGACACTGTCACACAGTTCATTAGTCAAAGCACAGATAAATAAATACTTTACCTACACGTTTTAATACCTTGAATATACATTTTTCTGTCTAAAGATTTAAACCATTATTGGTTTTATGGTTTTAAAGATGCAGTATCTATTCATCAATGATACCAGTACAGTAATACGATAGCATTTTAAAAATGTAATGACAGGGCAACGGATGTATGGAAAGTGGGCATCATTCTTTGTAATTTGTGGATAAAAATATAAATTGATTGGTTAACACGTTTACTGTTTTTAGAATGAACTTTATTTATTTTAACTACAGGAAATTATGAATAATATACAACTAAAATATATTCAACTGGATATAAAATACATACATAACTATAACTATACATTATACAAAAACCATTTTTGGCAGTCGGGCAAAAAGGGGGATAGTCTGCAACTTTATTGAGTAAAGAGAATAATAATAATAATTTATTTTGAAAATAATAGAATCAATGTATACTTTTTAAATTCCAAAATATTTTATTGTATTGTCATTTTGCGTAATTTCTTAACGCATATTGTTAAAAATCATAAGAGGGACCTACTTATTACTTATAAGAAAAACAAAACCAGTTATTTTCTTTCAATTATCCTTTTCCTACCTTTGCCCATCCTTCAAAGGCAACATGCGACTGTTGCCACCGAAATTCCAAGCGTCTCCTTTTTGAAGTCGGTTAAAAACAATGTTTTTGTTATGTTTTTTTAGATCAAAGAACCTTTTTATACACCTCTTAAGATTCAAGGTTATACAAGGGAGCTCCCACAAATCTCATTGTAATACCATCAAAAGGATCCACCAATCTTCCCACAGGCTGTTTACCTTAAAAATACGCGAAATGTTGTAACAACTTTGTCCGTAAAAGATAATAGTTGATCAAAAAATACAAAACAAGCCAAGTTGACCGTGCTCCCGGCGTTACCGGCAGGAATAACAAAAACATTTCTATGTTGTACATTCTGTGGTTCGCACACAATGTCGGGGCTGCCGAATAATTTGAATTATTGGGATAAATATTTGTCAGACTAGAGGATTAGGAGTATCCCAGAAATTGAATAAAATCAAGATGGTGGAAGTATAACAAAAGCGCGGAATTTGAAGTTCCAAATTTAAATTAGAAAAATATTTGAACTGGATATTTTCCTGTAGTTAAAATATTAAGAATGGTAAAAGAGAGGTAAAAGTTGCGTCGTTTTTGAAAGCCACCATGTTCCTACATGCCGTGTCTATATAATAATACGTCATTAGTAGCAACATTAAACTTCAAATATAAGTCCTCAAAGGTTCAAATAGTAACTTCGATCAAAAGTTTAATTGACTTAACTAACCCTTCGTGTGCTCGCGTGTAATTAACCCATGGGCTAACCCAACCCTTGTAGTGAACTTTGACGTAACTATGTGCGCGGTGTGTGGGTTAATTGCATGTGTAAGTGATACTATGTCATAATAGTTACTATTGATAGTGAAGTAAGTGAGTGGCTTTGATTCTTGATTTGTAGGGTTGGTAAATGATAGGGTAATTGATTGTCAAGTCAAATTATTATTTTTTACCCCCGTCGTCGCAAACGATGGGTTGTTATTAAGTTTGACGTGTGTATATTAGTTATGTGTGTCCGTCTGTGGCATCGTATCTCCGAACGGATGAACTGATTTTGATTTAGTTTTTGTTTATATGGACAATTCAAATAAAATGTAAATAAAAATTACAGTACATATTAAAAAAAAATTGAATTAAAACTAAAACCAAAACTAATAATATACAAATTATAATTAAAAATTAAAATGCGTCGTGGAATTCATGTTTTTGTTTGTTTGAAAAGTGATTTAGTCTGGAGTGATTTTAGCTATGTTTGATGAAATCAGCCCAAGATGGCCACCACCTGAAAATTACGGATTACATTTTGTTTTTGAATGTCAATTTAAAATGCTTCTTTTAAAGCCGCTGCACACAGGCCATCGGCCTCAACCTCGAAACGCCACCAACTGAATATTTCCAGTAGTATTCGTACACTTTTTTTAGTCTCGCCACACGCTACAAATGCGTATTGTGGTTGTAGCAGGTGGACCGTGTGACCGTAAAAAAGAATATCAGTGGCAATACTCTACAATACTCTCTAGCTTACCACATCCAATTTTGACAAGTCGCAATGATGATGTTTTGTCACCAACAGGTACATACAGGTACATACAGGTAAAAAATATAGGACACAATTAATAGCAGTACGCACCCTTCATTTCACTCAAGCATACTTATCTAATGCTGGGTGGTACACGTAGTGTGGTACAATAGATGACAAAGACGATTTGAGAGAAAAAAAAAGAAGTTTTCAGCGAAATTTCGATTTATACATAACTAGCTGACCCGGCGAACTTCGTACCGCCATATTTTCTGATCCCGTTCTCGCTGCATATCTCTAAATTTATCAGTGTTTCTCTACAATATTATGCATGTATTATACATATAAATCTTCCTCTTGAATCACTCTATCTATTGAAAAAAAAACGCTTTAAAATCCGTTGCGTAGTTTTGAAGATTTAAGCATACATAGGGACGGACAGACAGCGACAGTGACTTTGTTTTATAATAATATGTAGTGATTCTATTGGCGTATTTTATACTGGGTGATTTTATAGTCGTTTCGGAGCGAAAGATTTTGGGTATAGTTTCGTTAGCAAAATCGTCTGCAGTATTATTTTGGCGAAAAAAAAAATTGTATATTCACACTAATATTATAAATGCGAAAGTAACTCTGTCTATTACGTTTTCACGCATAAATCACTGAATCGATTTTGATGATGATTAGACCTTAAGAAAGGACATAGTAGTACGAGAGCCCACGACCAAAATTTTTGTCTCATAGCAATACAGCCAAAACCGCATCAAATCGATAGATACGATTATCCTGAACTCGAAAAAACCAATATCAGACATTTTCCGCGTAGCGTTTGATCTGACCGAATTTTCAAAATTGTCAAAGAATTTTACCGAACTGCATCATAGCAATATGTCTGATTTGCAGACTGTAGTTGAATGATAGTTCTGAGATACCGGAAACATATTTTTCAGACGTTAGTGGTGTAGCGCAAACCCGTAAAATCACCTAAAAAAATAAAAAATGAGACAAAAAAAATGTCTCATAGCAATACGTCTGAAAATCTTTTTTATTAGTAAATTTTGGTTATTTGATGCGAACAAAACAATTTTCAGACGGAAATGTGAACGCATTAAATTTTGAGACCGTTTTGAAAATGTTAACAAATTTTACCGATCGGTATCATAGCAATATGTCTGAAAATTGTTGGACATGATAAAATAAGTTGTCCGCATGTGCAAAAAATTTATATCAGACAAATTAAGTGTAGCATCTTCTCTATCAGACAACTTTTCGATACTCAGATATCATTTAAAAATCGTATTGAGGCATCTTGAATTCTCTGTTACAAACCAATGAATACGTTGCGACCCTGAATTCATTACATGATAATTAACAAAGAATTTACCCGAAACCGTAACATTGAAGTTGAAGGACTGAAATAAATCGCACAAAAGGAAACAGCTGCCGAGTGAGCTGTATAATAGTAATAGTATAAGAAAGGGGCAGGAGCGTAAGAAGCGCTGAGGCTGTTGAAATTAAATACTGATTGATTTGATAGTTTTGGTTTTATTTAAAGCACACTTGAGTAACTTTTACAAAAGAAATAAGTAATGACATCTGTCATCTGTCAAAGTACATATAATAGACAAGGGAGATTCTTGAATATCTATGAAGGCTGTAAATTTAAAAAAAACATTTTCGTACTTATTTTCGTTTTTGGGAGTATATGCTACACTTAAAGTGTCTGAAAACAGGTTTTTGGTAATCATGGCAGCAATACGAAAAGTAAATTTTTTTTTTATCCGTATTGCTATGATACAGGTCGGCTAAATTTGTTGACATTTTCAAAAATGCGCTCAGGCTATGTGCTACGCACAAAATGTCTGAAAACAAACTTTTTCGTAATACAATTATAAAATCTATGTACATTTTCACTATCAGACGTATTGCTATAATACCGACTGCCTTTTTTTTTGACACAGCAGAAATGAACTCCCACGCAGTTGCTACACTTTCGACCGTTACTACACACCTAGTCGGGTTCAGAATCATACAATCTAACGATTTTATAGGGTTTTTGCCGTATTGCTATGATACATGGTTTTGGTCGTGGGCTCTCGTACTATAGGCTATGTTTGGTTGCGACAACCGACATCCACGCGGGCGGAGCCGCGGGCAAAAGCTAGTATATGTAATAAAGTATATATGTACCCTGTGTAATTTATTTTATTATTAAAACGGTTAAATTTAAAACATTTCAGTTCTTGGAAGAAAAGTTAAAATAAAATTTAGTTCACAACTTAATAGAATTAAGTTATATAATTTTAAGTGCCACTCCACTGGGAAAAGGTATTAAGAAAAGGTACTAAGCGATTCAGGTAATGGTTCCAGTGGAACTACCCTCATTATGTACAACGTTCTTATCTAATAAGGCATTTCGTTGAGAAAATTATATTTACAACACACCTGCTCATAACAGTGATATTATTTTACCGCAATTAAGCACGGAATGACACCTATTATAAAACTGTGACTTTTTCATTACTATTATTCACAAAAGTGAGTTATAGATTCTTTTTTAAATTTTATAGGAAGTGTCTATCATTGTCTATGTTCTTAAAAAAGTTTTGATACAAAAAATAACGTGTTTAATAGTACGAATAAATTAATACGCCTATTGTATGGTCATTTGATGCATTTTCGTATTTAAATAAATAATTTCAACTTGTAATACTTGTGTAATAAACAAAATTTTCGCTCAAATTTAACTTTTTTTTTTCTCTAAGTACAGAAAAAAAAACAGAGTAAAAAAAAGTTAAGTTCAAACCTCATTTTTTTTTAAATATGGTCGACCGCCATTGTTAAATGCGCGCGCATAGGAAAACGAATTAATTAGTAGTATTGTTTATTTAGTATTTGTAGTATTATTTTATTCGCAAGTGTGTTGTAAAACGTCGTATGGCACGTGTGAGCATGATGATTACCGTCCTCGGCTGTCTTAAGACCCTCGCCTAGCGGCTCGGGTCTCAATGGCGCCTCGGCGGTAATCACCAACGTTGCTCACTTGTACCATAATGTACTAATTTAAGGTTATGTATAATCATTATCATTCATCTTTTCAGTCATATTGAAGTTACATAAAAAGTTTAAAGTTTCTAGCCCGAGATCGACTAATTATTTTATAATCACGTCACTTCACTATCACTTCACTACCATCATCATCATCACTATCACTATCATTACATATTATAAAACAAAGTCGCTGTCGCTGTCTGTCCGTCCCTATGTATGCTTAAATCTTCAAAACTACGCAACGGATTTTGAAGCGGTTTTCTTTAGTAGATAGAGTAATTAGTAGATAGAGAAACACTGATGCATTTAGATATATGCAGCGGGAACGGGATCATAAAATATGGCGGTACGAAGTTCCGTTCGCCGGCTCAGCTAGTAATAAATATTATAGGACATTCTACACAACGCTATCTAGACCCAAAGTGAGCATAGCTTCACTAGCTTGTGTCATGGATTCTAGAATGCGGATAAACATACTAAGATACATTTTTTTTTGTAAATACATACATAGTACACAGAGAAACACCTAGACTAATGCAAATATTCATATTCATGCATACAAATTTTTGCACTGAGTAGGGATCGAACCCGCGCCTCCTGCGAAGCGGCCGCGTTCACTACCACTACGCCACAGAGGTAGTCAATCAAGTCAGTCAGTTTTTCAATGGGTTATTGGCTGACCTCATCTGACCTTCGAACCCCAGGAGAAAAGCATGCGCTAAAGCCTCATCTGCTATCTAGAAGGTGTATTGACTGGTGGACGAGCCGACTCTTATGGCAAATGGCACAATAGTCATGTGACTATCATGTAGTTTCCTGCTTCCGTCAGTACGAAAGCGGTTCACAGTGTAAATTTTGGAAGCAACTGGAATTGAAGCTCGAACGATGATGAAGATCTTTCTCGAAGGCCTTTTTAAACCCCCCACAAAAAAGAGGGGTGTAAACACAACGAAGTATTTCCTGATCGTGTTCAATTCGTGTTTAAATAATTACAGCTTCACTACCATTATTAAAAGTTAATCTTAGATTACAAAATGAAATATTGTGTCATGCATTTTTACTTAAGCTTTATCGACCATATTGTACACGCGATATAAGAATTAAAAACAGTGACGTGTTGCATAATAAGTACTTAATATTCATACCCTTTGTTGTGTTAAACTAACATTATCATATTACGTCATCTTACTGCTTATAAAAGGGTGGGAAATAGGGCAAAGGGGGATACTTCTATCGGCCTTGAAGATGGGGAGCGAAGACTTCGGCCTCTAAAGTGCAATGTTGACGAGGATGACAAAATCTGAGTGTCAAATCTTTAAATCTTACTGGGTCGGTAGCCCGAGTGTGACCCCCCTGGTGCTGCACACGTCCATAGGCCACGGTTACCACTTACCATCAGGAGTACACGTGTTTCTCTCTTCCTACAGTCCCGAGTCCTTTAAGCGGGGCGTGAAAAAGCATCTAATGAGGCCGTCAAGCTGAGTGCCACCATTGTAACATGGTACCATGTTACAATGGTGGCACTCAGCTTGACGGCCTCATTAGATGCTTTCTACTGTCTATTGATCGTCTTTCCCGAGACTTTGTCTTCAGCTTACCATCACGTGAGGTGAAGTCGAATTGACGTGTCCTATATAAAAAAGGTGGGCTTATAGTAGTATTAAAGAAAAAAAAAACATTCTATAGATATTCAATGCAAGATATTCGGCCGCGTATAGCAAGCCGCGTGTTTACAGCAGAGTAGAATTTGGGCCACCCCATCACCTCCCATGCGGTGTCGTACAGGGGCCTTAGACAAAGTGACATTCTATTGGCGAAAACGCCAGTGGAATCACTAATTGTAGTATGAAAATGACATAAATCATTAATATAACTATATTTTTTGTATGAAATTTGAGTCTTTGTAACTCGAAATACATTATTTAACTTATCATTATTACTACAACCACCGCAATGTCCCGGAATCCATTGTTTAAACCTTAAAAATGATTCGCTTCAGCGCGATTCCATCAATAGAATGTCACTTTGTCTAGGGCCCCAGGGCGATTTAATATCAGACAGATATACACAGCCCAGACTCCGCCTCAGATACAATTAGTGCCCGGAATATGGCAATTAGGCTCACCCCCTATTACAATGATTGGTGAAATGTGGGTGTTAATTTACCTCTGCCTAACCCTCCAGGTATAAAGGCGTGATTGTATGTATGTATGATATAGTCTTGCAATGAAATCGCTTCAGCTTATGCCTTATAAACAAAATCACGGTACTGAAGGCCTATTTAAGTTACCGAAGTAAATGTTAGTCTTCAATTTGCCGTGTTTCCCTTGTCTCAAGTTACGGAGCCTTAACGCGTAGTATCGGCGTGAAAAAAGTAAAGGACCGATATCCTGGCTTCAATCTCACCTGCCGTGGCTCTGGTGCAGGCTTTCCCGTCGGGGTTATATATTTATTTATTTATTTATTAAACAAGTACAGTCAGCGTCAGAGAAAACAGACCCCAGACTGCAGCTGACTGTACAACCACATTATAAGTATTACATAATTCACACGAAATTCAGTTGTCGGTATAGTCTCCGATACATATAACAGTAACGGTGTACATAACATTCACAAAAATATCAGACGTGAGACAAATAATGTATCAATCAATTAAGACACATTAGCAAGCAAAACACAGTAGCAAAAACACATCGTAAGATAACAATGAAATAAAATTCAAACATGAAACTAAAATTTTCAAGTACAACAACTAGACAGTAACTTGGATTTCAAGTCAGTTAGGCGGATGTGAAATATAGGCGGTCTTTCCCGAATAGGTCACGACAACCAAAAGTGAATTAAGGAGAAGCAGTGAACCAAGGAGAAGCAGTGAACCTCAGGTGATGGGAGTCTCGGAATTAACCGGAAGCAACACGACGATGATAAATCAATCAAATATTTCGAACCAGTGTCTAATACCCACACGACAATCGCCGCCGAAGCCAGCGGAAGTGTAGGCCCCGAATCAGGTCAGCATCGAAAAATTGGTATTTTCGAAATCGTTTTTCTTATTAACTATAAAACCTACAGATCTGGAATTCACATACCTGCATACTACAAGATATAGAAAATAATTTCTTCTTTTCATAAATTAAATAAAAAAAGGAGGAAATAGTTAAAAAGAGGCTCCGAAAATCACTCTACTCTTTCTTTTGAAACCAAATATTATCTACAATATGTATCCAAATAATCTAAAATTTCACATGTATCCTAAATAAGTGTATTAGCATAACGTGATCTTCTTAGTTAGTAATCGTCGCCTATAAAATTATTTATTAAAATTGGTTTTACTGATTTTTCAGAAACAGTGCTATTAACACCCTAATTGGTTCAATTCAATTGGCCATGCAAAGGAACCAAACAATCTTAAACACTACCTCTCGCAAAACAATCCTCAAACCCTGGATGACATCGGGACTGGTCAGATGTCTAAGAAATCGAGATGCACTGCATAAAAAAATGAAATTACATCCCTCAGATGCCACTATTAGGCTGACGTATGTGCGATATAGAAAGTTTTGTAATGGGTTGTTAAATAAAGTCAAACGTACTTATGATCGTGATAAAATAACAAAGGCGGGCAAAGATAACAAAAAAATATGGAAGGCGGTCAAAACTATTACAAATAGCTCAAAACCAAAAACTGGTCCTTTGGAATTAGTGTCTATGTGTGCTTCACCCCAGGAGTCTGTTGATGAGGTTAATCGCTATTTTGTGGAAATTGGTAAGTCTTTGGCGGAGAACACCTTTAGGAACCAAACAAATTCCACATTGACTTTACCTTCTCTCTCGTCTCGCTTACCAAATACCTTTGTATTATTAGATACTGATGAGAACGAGGTGCACTCATTGATTCTGGGATTAAAAGACGACAGTTCCACGGGGTGCGACCAAATACCGAACAGGGTTTTAAAGCAATATGCCTATCTACTTGTTCCCTGCTTAACCCTTATTTTTAATAATTGTCTGACTCTTGGTGTGTTTCCGGACGCATTAAAGCAATCAATTGTACTTCCAATATACAAGAGCGGGGAGAGGGACCGTGTCACGAATTACAGACCTATTTCTATTCTTCCTTCGCTTTCTAAAATTCTAGAACGTATAATAAATCATCGTCTGATCAAATTTCTTGAAAAAAATGAAATATTGTCTCCAAATCAATTCGGCTGCCGAGCAAAAAAGTCAACAAGTGACGCTGTCCATGAATTAACTAATTTTATTGTCGAAAATATGAACAATGGCAGAAAATGTGTGGGGATATTCCTAGACTTAGCTAAGGCTTTCGACACGGTCTCTGTTCCCATTCTTCTGAATAAACTCGATTATATGGGGATTAGGGGTACTCAGCTGAAACTTTTTGAAAGCTATTTAACTGATAGAAAGCAGTGTGTCAAAATCTCAACCAACACCAGCTCTAACTTACCCATTAATTATGGCGTCCCTCAAGGAAGCATTCTGGGCCCTACTCTTTTCCTAACATATCTAAACGATCTTTGCAACTGTGATCTGCCCCAGGGTAGACTCGTTGCATACGCGGATGACACAGCTCTGCTATTTCAGGGAGCAAACTGGGACGAGGCCTTTTCGTATGCACAGCTCGGTATCAATAAGGTGACACATTGGCTACATAGAAATGTTCTCCATCTAAACATTGAAAAGACAAAATACTTGACCTTTACTATCCTCAACTCGTCTCAACCCCCACCTAGCTACGCTATTGTCGCTCACTCGTGCAGCATGTCTAAACCTAATTCATGTACTTGCAGTAAGATTGATAGATCTGCAAACGTTAAATATCTGGGAATCATAGTAGATAATAATTTAAACTTCAAACTCCACATTTCGTATATAAAGGGCAGGATTCGCAAGTTGGTCTATATTTTCTCAACTCTTCGACATGTAGTTAAACCATCGCTATTGAAACAAATTTACCGTTCCCTCTGTGAACCATTAATCACTTACTGCATACTAGCCTGGGGAGGTGCACAAAAGACGCAACTACTTGCCCTAGAAGTTGCCCAACGATACATTTTGAAAGTCTGTACTTTTAAAACATCGTTATACCCTACAGTATTGTTGTATAAGGACTGCCAGGTTCTCTCGGTTAGACAGTTTTTCGTACTCATAGCTATCTTGAAGCAACACTCCCAGAGCGCTTATGATCCGAACATGAATGCAGGCAAGCGACGTAAACATAAGGTCTGCGAGTACTCTCAACCCATAAAACTGAGCTTCACATAAAGGTTCTTTGGCTTCTTGGGACCCTACTTGTATAATAAGGCTAATAAAGAATTAAATATTTTTACATTAAAAAAACTGGAATGTAAGACCGCAGTCACGGAATGGTTACTCGCCAAATCTTATGGTGATACTGAGGAGTTGTTGACGGTACTAACTTAAAATAATTCTATAAGTGGGTATCCAATGAAACATGGGGTTTACACTAATTGCACACGTACACACATGCACTCACGCACTCACACACACGCACTCACACACACGCACTCACACACACGCATTCACACACACGCACACTTTTTCTTCAGTCCGTAGGTTGTTTTTTCAGTTTGTATTGGCTGATCTTGAATTGTTTAATTTGTGTTATTCTCGTACCTAATGTATAAATCGCTTACAAGGTATAAAATGTTTTTAATTGTATACAATTCAAACAAAATTTAATTGTAAAACATTTTGGGCACGGAGGGAGTGTCGCTGCTTATCCCATACCACAGGGCCTTCAGGCTCTTTTTTGGGAAGTGGTGACATGACCCATAAAGTTAAATGTATAATGAAATGTAAAGTGAATAAATAAAAAAAAATAAAAAAAAATTACGGTTCAAATATGAGCGAATGACCTTGAGCATTTGTATGGTCAAAGTCATTCGCGTATGTAATCACCTTAAACCGCACGCCGCACCGTCTTAGTTCATTAGTTGTCGAGGGCGAGCCTTTGACCCTCAAGATAGCCCCATCGGGAAAATAGCCTATGCTGTACTTCGCGGCAATTCCGTCGCGGATTTTCCGCATCAGATCACCAATAATTTGCTTTTAAGTCAGTTTGTTTTATTATTTCACTATAATTTACTTAAAATTCATAACCAAAGAGACTGGCAATATCGAATAATTAATCACTGCGAGCTGCGAGCCAACAAGTGAAATATTAAATGTCTGATTCAGAATTGAACAGCTGTTGAACGAAATTAATTTGTAATTTGTTAATTACTTGTAAAATATCAAGGATGATACCGTTTGGCTGCTTGATTTTGTGAAGTTTTTTTTTACTTTTTTACTTCTAGACTAGACTGATCTAGCTGCAATGCTTTGATGTCGCCCACAATCGCCATTGGGTTGTGGTAACATCCACGGCGGTCGCTTCAGGCAAAATATCGAAGTTCAGTCAAATCCGCAGTCAGACTGGTAAAGCGGACCCCAGACTCCGAGGTGAAAACCTCGGAGTCTGGGGTCTGCTTTACCAGCCTGACTGCGGATTGAGCTTCGGATGTGACTGGGAATTAACGCTAGGATGAAGAAGAAGACCTACTTCTAGACTGATATTAAATTTGAATTTAGATTTTGCAATATTTTAGAAAATTTGCAAAATACATACCTATAAACGCCTATTAATTCCCAAAGGGGTGGGCAGAGGTGTAATAACACCTACATTGTAATTTAGGGTCCGAGTGGACGAGCCTATTGCCGTCAAACGGGCACTTTGAAATATACTGTATGTTTAATGTTGTATGGAGAAGAGATGCTGTGGCCCTGTTTAACTCCACCGGGAGCGAACACACATACACCTACAACCTACATACCTACATACATAGTAGCATATTCCTTCCTTCACAGTAGTCAACATTTAAAACCTGTCATCTCTTTATTTCCATACAAATCAGTTTCATCTACTCTCATTGAACCGTTCAAGCAACTTTGCAACTCCGCTGCTTTCAAGTGCTTTTGACATGAACCCTAAAAAGGGCTTTTAGGGTTCCGTAATCAAAAGGGTCAAAACGGAGCCCTATTACTAAGACCGCTGACCTTCTGTCTCTCTGTTTGCCCGTCTTTATGTCTGTCTAAAGGCTATATAGGCTAGTAGATATTATTCTAGTCTGCCACTAGAATGTATCTCATTAACCGTGATAGCTAGACAGCTGAAATTTTACAGATGATGTATTTATATTGCCGTTATAACAACAAATACTAAAAAGCGAATAAAATAAATATTAAACGGGGGCTCCCATACAAGAAACGTGATTTTTGGCCGTTTTTTTGCTCGATATTAATAATGATAACAGGTAGACGCTTGAAACATTCACAGAATATTTAGGGTTATAGGTACTCGTATTTACTTAAAAATAAATATTTAAATTAAAATAAAATAAATATTTAAGGGAGGCTCCAACAAACGTGATTCTTTGCCGTTTTTTGCTCGATATCAATACGGGACAGTTGAAACTAAAAAAAAAGTTGTAGTATGGTGTCTAACATTACATAAATAACTGTACGGAACTCTTTGTGTGTATCTGACTTGTACTTGGTCACTTTTCTTTCTATAAATCGTCAATTTGAACAATGAAAATTCAGCAAAATCTTCCCCGACATGTTTGCCCACTCGCAAGTACCTTACATACTTACTCGTCATTGGCGCAGTACTCATTCGTTCTACGTGCCCAGACTGCCTTAACATTCTCTTTACAACTCTCGTTACAACATTCTTTTTTAGGCCACTCAAGTATATAGGTATAAGCATAGCTGACCTACCCCGGCTTCGCTCGTGACACCCCGTAACCCGTTTGAAACCCCGTATCACCCCTTTACATCGTTTAAAGGGGTGATGCGCGGTTTTGTAGTACTGCTGACTATGCCTGCAATTCATTAATGTTCAAAGGAGACGGGGACTTCTGGGCCAAAATTGTAATGAGTTGAAATATGACTTAAAAAAAGCGGTATTTTTTTCTATTTCAAAATATTAAAAAACCAGCTCAATTGAAAATCTTGAAGACGAGAAATCTTAAAACTAAATTTATTTCACTAGCAAAATAAAATATCGATTACTAAAAATTATTTATATTAAATCAATCAGAGTGAACAAAACTTAATCATAATAATAATAATAACCATTTAAAATACCAAAGAATAGTGTAATAAAAATAAACTCTGAATCGATTTCCGTTAATCGATTAATTATTTCTTGTGTTTATCAACTGTATTTTTAAGCTGTGACAGCTGACAGCTCCATTTTCTGTCAATCAGGCCCACGAATGTATGGAAGAGTATCCATCTCCTTTGCAGGATATGTTCACATCGAGGGCCAGATCGAAAGATATGGCCCTGGGTCGGCCGGGGTGCGAGGGATATGGCTACGAAAATCTTATCTCCGGCAACCGACGGCCCACAGACGGCGTGCGTTTTAGTCGGTTCGAGTCCGATCCTCCTCCTTCGGCTCCGGTGGGGGAGGTATCCGTGGGGATATTTCGCACGATAAAAAAAAAGAGATATGTTGACATTTATTATGGTTACTACTCCGCTTCGTTGAGTAGTAGCGTGATGATATTTAGCCTATAATATACAGCGAATCCGCGGTACCCCCTAGCACCCCGCGGATATTTGCACCCCACACCCTGCACCATAGATAAAAACGCCCCTGAGGCTAGGCATTCCAATATTTTGCTGTTCGCATAATTAAGTAAAAAGTACCGTTATTAATACCTTCAATCTACGAAATATTCCCAAGACGAGTGTTAGTCGCTTTATAATTCAGTATTATGAAGTTAGTGGTCCAGGGAGTGTATAAAAAAAATATTAAACGCTATTTATGACCACAAAAAGGTAAGATACGTTTTTAATACCAAAAATATTACCTTCACTGCATTATTTTATTTTATGGTCTGCATCTAGGGACTATAAACCAAGACATACTTTATAACCGACTTTGTAAAAAAAGGAGATTCTTAATTTAGTTGTGCTTTTATAAAGGCTGATTTAAATCAGACGAGCGAATGCTCATTCTAGCCCCTCTACGTCAAATTCTATTAGTGTAAACAGTGACAGAACATTCGTTCGTTGTTCTTTGGTATGTAAACGCTGAATATAAGGTTTCATTTACACTAAAATGTTAAGAGAGAATGCTCTTGTTCCAGCTTTAGCTCTTGTTCGTTAGGTCTGACTCCACCTTTATATTAATACTAGCTGTTGCCCGTGGAATTCGGATTCCGGTCCAACTTTAATGTATGGAAATCTGCCCGATTTATTGACATTTATGCTTACTGCTCCGCTCCCTTTAGTAGTAGCGTGATGTTATATAGCCTATGTTACTCCCAGATAGTATAGCTTTCTATAGGTATATAGGTTCAAAAAGCACCAGGTCGCAAGCTCGTTCAGTAGAAGAAATTTCAAACGTGGAGGCAGCCTAATTATTATTAATAAGAATATAAAATTTAAAGAACGTAAAGACTTAGTAAGCCTCTCTATTGAGCGAGTTATTGAGATAGCGAGTATTGAGTTTGAGCAGTTCATTGTATTAAGCGTATACAGCCCCCCGGACGCGCCCTATGCAAGATTTGAAGAAAGGATGGAAGAAGCGCTTTTTAAATGCCGTTACTCCAAAAAGGCAATAATAGTTTGTGGAGACTTCAATGTAAATATTTTAGAAAACACCCTAGTGCCAGTAGAGAGAAACAAAATGTTAAATCTGTTCAAGTCCTTTAATCTTATTAATATGTTCTTGGAACCTACCAGAATAACTGCAACTAGTGCCACATGTATTGATAATATTTTCACAGATATTAAACCAATTAATAAATGTATTGTGGATGCGGTAGGCTCGGACCACCGTGGTCAATTAATATCCTGTGAGAGAAATAATTGTAAAGTTAGTAAAAAGGAAATTAAATTTGTGCCGATTAACCAGCATCGTTTAGACTCTTTTAAAGAAAGTATAGTGAATAAACTACCCGACTTGCCCTCGTATACTAGTGTAGAAGAGTCTTATGTGGATCTAATTAACCTAATCAATACTGAGTTTGGGAGAATTTTTACCTCAAAAACAATATCGATTGGCGAGCGTCCTATTTTCAGTGACTGGGCAACGACGGGAATCTATAGAAGTAGGAGGAGATTGTTTGATCTGTATTCTGAAAAATCATACAATTTCAACCCTGCTTTTCAGAATTATGTTAAAAATTACTCCAAAATATTCAAGCGAGCCTGTTCCTTTGCGAAGTCAAACTTCATTAAAAAGAAAATAGCGAATTCTGTTAATAAAATTAAGACTACTTGGAACATAATAAATTCTGAATGTGGGAAATCTTCATCAGTTGCAAGAGATTTCCATTTAAAAATAGAAGATCGCCATGTCACGGAGGACATGGAAGTTGCGACAGAGTTTGAAATTTTTTTTACAAACATTCCCTTATTGACAACCAAAACTCTCCAGTCGTCTTCCACCTCCGCCGAGTCATTGCTTATGGAATCAGTAAAAAAATGTGAGGACACTTTCGTATTCTCAGTTGTTAATAGCAAGGATATCACCAAAGCGTTTAAATCTATTGATATTAAAAAGACCGCGGATCTATGGGGATTATCAGTCAAAACTGTATCAAGTATTATTGATGTCATTGCTCCCCACCTAGCAACTGTGTTTAATGACTGTGTCAGCAACGGTATATTTCCTGATTTAATGAAACATAGCAAAGTCATACCTTTGTTCAAGGCTGGCAGCACCACAGATCCTTCTAATTTCCGACCCGTTTCTGTGTTGCCGACCTTGAGTAAGGTATTTGAGAAACTAATTCTAGGACAGATGCTAACCCATTTTGGTGAAAACAAACTGTTTCATGATAAACAGTTTGGGTTTACTAAAGGACGTTCGACCACCGATGCTGGTGTAGAATTATTAAATTGTATTCACAAAGCCTGGGAAGATAAGCATGATGCATTGGGTGTCTTCTGTGATCTATCCAAGGCTTTCGATTGCGTCCACCATGACACATTAATCAGGAAATTAGAACATTACGGAATAAGGAACAAGGCTCTCGATCTTCTGACTTCATATTTGAACAATAGAATTCAGAGGGTCGATGTTAACGGTACACGCTCAGTAGGATCTGTGGTTTCGATGGGCGTTCCACAGGGTTCGATACTAGGACCATTTTTATTCTTAATTTATATAAACGACCTCCCTTACTACGTAAGAGACAAAAATAGTATTATTTTATTTGCTGACGATACTTCGTTAATATTTAAAATTAAGAGGCAACTAAACAATTATGACGAAGTGAATAGTGCACTAACAAGAGTGGTCCATTGGTTTAGTACAAATAATCTTTGCCTTAATGGGAATAAAACTAAATGTATTAAATTTACCCTACCTAATGTTGAACAGGTGGAAACCAATGTACAACTCAATGATCAGGTGTTGAACCTTGTGGAATCAACAGTGTTCTTAGGTTTAAGTATTGATGCCAAACTGCAGTGGGGATCACATATTGATAAAATAGCCAGTAGATTAAGTTCAGCTTCCTACGCTGTAAAAAAGATTAGGACTCTGACAGATGTGGATACGGCTAGAATAGTTTATTTCAGTTATTTTCATAGTATTTTGAGCTACGGAATTCTCCTTTGGGGTAATTCCGCGGATTTGAATACAATATTTATATTACAAAAGCGGGCTGTGCGAGCTATTTATAATTTGGGCCCAAGAGTCTCCCTCAGAGAAAAGTTTAAAGAAATAGACATTCTGACCGTAGTGTCACAATACATTTTCGAGAACCTAATGTATGTAAGGAAAAATATTTCCAAATTTCCAAAAATTTGTGACAGGCATAACGTAAATACGAGACATAAAAACAATCTTGTAGTCTGTGATAGCAGACTCCAAAAAATTAGTAATTCTTTCCAGGGTAACTGTATACGCTTTTTTAACAAGCTCCCTAATGAAATTAGGGATTTACCTATAAATAAATTTAAAAATGAAGTTAAGAGGAAATTGTGCCAAAAAGGCTATTATAAAATACAAGAATATTTAGATGATAAACTTGCTTGGAATTGAGCTGTTCACTCATGCATGCTTCTCAAACAAATGATTGTATTTAGACTAAGTAGACTAAGCATTTTTTGTAAATAGACCAAAAAAAAAAAAAAAAAAAAGCCCGCTGAGTTTCTTGCCGGAGTCTTCTCAGGCCGGGGCCGCGTTTCGAACCGGTGGTCCATTTGCTAAGCTAGTCTTTAGTACATATATGTATATTATTGACGTTTTGTAAGTTCCGTTTTGATGGTCTATACAGAATAAATGATTTTTGACTTTGACTTTGACTTTGACTTTGAAAGAATTATTGAAATCGGTACAGTAGTTCCGGAACCTATTCATTACAAACATAGAAACATACAAAAATAGGTACAAATCTTTCCTCTTTATAATATTAGTGTAGATGTAGATTAGCTGTTGCCCGCGACTCTACCCGCGTGGATATCGGTTATCGTCACTAGACATAGCCTACATCCTTCCCAATGGTCTAAACTATCTGTGTACCAAATTTCATCAAAATCGGATCAGTGGCGTGAAAGTGTAACAGACCGACAGAGTTACTTTCGCATTTATAATATTACTATGAATGTATGGTAGCCTAGTGGTATGGGTAATGGACTGCTGAGACGAGGTCTCGGGTTCGATCCCAGATTTTACCATGGCACACACCAATGACTTTTCGATGCTTTTCGAAGTTATGTGTGTACTAGCTTTTGCCCGCGGCTCCGCCCGCGTGGATGTCGGTTATCGCGACCAAACATAGCCTATGTCCTTTCTCGAGGTCTAATCTACCCCTATACCAAATTTCATCAAAATCGGTACAGTGGTTTGGCCGTGACAGACAGACAGACAGACAGAGTTACTTTCACATTTATAATATTAGTAGGGATTTATCGCAGGTTTATAAGTGCCTGGTTAATGGCAATAGACTCGCCACCTATTACATTGGGACCTAAACATAAACGGCGAAATGTGGGTGCTAGCACCTCTGCCTACCCATTCGGGGGTATAGGCGTGAGTTTGTATGTAAGTATGGATATGTTGTATGAAGAAAATCTAATCGTCTTTCTTATATTTGATACATACGTGATGACACTACTGTCTGCCCCCGACCTGCCACGCGTCAACCTACATAAAAGCCTATTATTGTAAGTGTCACTCAAGTGTCCCTGTAAATGATATTTTGATAATAACACAATACATTTAGCCATTATAATCACAACTAACACCTTTCGTTGGAAAGGCTTCGTAAAGATTTCTTGCTTGAAAATCGATTTCATATCATATGGGGTTGTTTTTAACCTCGTTAGCATAGAAAATTAGACATTAAAGTCATAAATTAGTGACATTTATATGACGTCATTTTTAGGGCTCCGTAGCCAAATGGCAAAAAACGGAACTCTTATAGATTCGTCATGTCTGTCTGTCCGTCCGCCTATATACAATCATTACTCTACAGACACTACATTCCTCTAGAAAACGCGCGGTCAAAATGGACCGCGATCCATGTGTCCATGGTCCAAAAATTTGTGAAGCTGTTTAGATGTTTGTTACTCAAACATACTTAAACGACTAATCGGATTGGGCTAAAATTTGGTACAGGGATAGGTTATAGCCTGTATTAACACATAG
The DNA here is from genome assembly GCA_914767945.1 of Eilema depressum. NCBI lineage: Eukaryota > Metazoa > Arthropoda > Insecta > Lepidoptera > Erebidae > Eilema > Eilema depressum. The sequence continues at coordinate 4,955,414 of OU612036.1, read as the reverse complement.
ACTACTTTTTGTCCCTGAAATAGGTTCACAAGGATTGATGCTGGATGAATACGCACGTGGCGTGCTACAGTTAGTTCTAGAGAAAGAGGATGATGAATAAATTATTTATCAGTAGGATAGGATAAGGCGTCTATAGCCCTCTATGATACAAAATATACATGGCAAACAGATGACGTCAGTCATTAGGTAACTGGATAATATTTTGAATTCAACATAGTGAAACAATTTGAAATATAAAGTACAATATCGAACTTAGTACTTAGAACTTGAACCATATTAGTTAGATACGAAATATTGCGAATTTAGGTCAAGTTACAGCAGTTTCGACTAACTTTAGCTTCGTTATAAAGTCATTCGTCTATTCTCTGTTACGTACAGTTGAATTTATGTGTTACGTGAAGTTAGGATAGAATTATCTTATGCCTAATAGGTATTACTGTCACGCTAATATGCAGTGGGAAGTGTGCAGAGGTACAGCTGTTTATAGCTATGCGTGTCACATCGCTGAATAAAAGTTACTATTTCGCGTTCAATCGGAACGAGAGTGAAAGTCATGCCAAAAGTAAACCAATCCAACAATGTTATTCGTAGAGTTTTTTCATTTATGAGTTCAATCGGCATTAATTGTTCCTTTTGTATTGATATAATGTCATTTTGAGTGAAAGGTGAAAAATGAAAAAAAAAAATGAAGAGATGAAAAGCTTAACCAGATTCATTTTCCTGATCATACATACCTAATGAGTGCGAGTGAGACATGCCGAAATGATAACTGTATTTATAAATATAACGTGTATATTTAGTACAGAAATGCAAATAAATAGAATACTTTAACGCTAAAACCACCATCATCATCACTACATATTATAAAACAAAGTCGCTGTCGCTGTCTGTCCGTCCCTATGTAAGCTTAAATCTTCAAAACTACGCAGCGGATTTTGAAGCGGTTTTTATTAATAGATAGAGTGATTCAAGAGGAAGGTGTATATGTATAATACATGCATAATATTGTAGAGAAACACTGATACATCGGGATCAGAATACCACGCGGGCGGAAAATATGGCAGTACGAATTTCGCCGGGTCAGCTAGTGTTTAATAAAGAATAACTCTGATCGGACTAACATTAGGAACTTACCGCCATATAAACTTTTATTCAAGCCCAAAAATACGTATCCAGCGATATAACACACATAGCTATTGGAAGGTGGGACCATAATTTAGCATAGTCCATTATCGGCATTTTAGTCTTCATTCTACTTCAGGTCTATATGATTGATTGGTCACGTCAATTGATTTCACTACACCTGACGACGGTAAGCTAAACAGGAGAGACGGTCACCATTACAAACACTATGTCTCAATGGGACAACCATTGAAACAGCCTGACGGCTTCATCAGATGCCTTTCCTGCCCCGTAGAAACAGTACAAATTTGAATTCGGTGGCCTCGACCACCGGGGGCGTAAGCCACGAACCCACTTAAAGGACCCGGGGCTTTAGGAAACACGATATTTTATTTCTTCATCTATACTTGCTATAGATTATGCATGAGATTGCAAACTGAGCTATCAAATTATCACTACAAGTATGCAAAACTAGTTAACACATCTCAAGTGAAGGCTCTTCTTGAGGACTCAAGTTGTCTTACAACAGAGTGACAGAACCAATTACGGGCTCGTAAAGGTAGGGTTGCATTCAAATGAGAAGTTACGTAGATGGAATACAAACGTTCAGGAGAGATTCTTGGAATAATGTGGCCTTTTGTGATGGTAATATGCAGTTTGACATCTTTGTTCTATTCGGTGAAATACCTAAACGTAACTGCCCTCTAGACAAAAACTAGTTCTAGTTAAAAGTTAGTGACATCGTCGTATTTTGACATTTATGTCGTTTATAATAGTCGTAACTTCAATGATTTCGTACAATGGTAAAGATAGGGACAAGATACGGTAACACTGTTTGTCACAAGTGGCGGTGGTTCACGGAATCGTTAGTTATACTATACCAGACTGGCAGTATGGAAGAAAAAAAAATTCAGCTCTATATTGATTTTCTATTCCAAAGTTTTCACCTTTCATATAAGTTTAGTACAAAATAGAACTCATTCAAAGTCAACAAAATCAACTCCAGTATCGCAAATATTAGAATCAGTATTATATATTGAACCTAGTCAATTTCCAGAACAACAAAACTAAACATAACACAAATTTTCTGTTATTCAAAATAAACAGAAAGCAATACTTAGATGCAAATATTTATTCCGGTAACAGACAGGAAACTCCTTCCAAATCAACAAATACAATACAGTATTTCTCTCTCGGGACATAGGTATATCTTGTATCTAAAATGTGCTCTATACGCACAGTTCACATATTTTTGGTGTCTTTTGAGGATAGCACGGCGTGTTCTGCGGTGAACGAGCTCAAATTCACCAATTAGCCTATTAAATAAATACCCTAGACAAGTGGCAATTCGTTGCTTGATGGAATAGTATAGGATTTGACGTTTTTGACATTCGTTGACGCCTGTCATGTATACGTCAAATCCCATACATTTGGCATTCTATTCCATCATACGCCGAGCAACGAACCGCCACTTGTCTAGAAGGGCAGCAGTCCACTGCGTGGACATAGGCCTTTCTAAATATGCGCCACGTTTGCCGATCCTTCGCCTTCCGCATCCAGTCTCAAGCATAGATTATTATTACAAAACAATCCGCGATTTAGGTCCAAGATACGTGTCCCGGAGGTATATACGCAATAGTAGTATTGTTTTATTTCCGTTTAAACGCTGTGTAGGCTTGCAATATCTCTCGAATGAACGAATATCCACTCGAACAACGTTTATTTTAGCTATTTGTTTGGTTTTGTTACTACCACTATCTCTGTGGCCTGTGGTGTTAAAATAGTTTTTGCAGAGGTATAAATCGAAACATATCGATCTTAGAAAAAAGTTATGATAACCAAAATGTATGAAATTTAATTCTAAACAACTTTTGCAGTACTATTTTTCGTGTGAAATTAAAAAGAAACGACTTATTCAGTAAACAAAAATTCATCCTTAAATTCAAGATGGCAGAGAACTCGACGAACCGAATACCACGCAAAACAAAATTTAGATTGCCAGAGACCTCCCTCAACGAATCCCGAAAGAAAATTGATACCTACTAGGATTTTTTCTTTGTCAAATCCTAATTTCCTTTGAGTATGGTGGCAAAATGCTCGATACCCAATCAGGTACGGACAAAGCAAAAAAGGGTTTACCACTGATGACCGAAATTCATTTGATCATTTGACGTGTGACCGATAAAACATTAGGCAATTCTACTAACTAACTTTGAACGCAACCGGAAAATCGCTAGAACCGGAATCTGCGTAAATTTTCAAAATTTCAATCAATCAATGAGCCTTTTCGAGTGGAGGCCACGTATCGGCAAGTGCAGCGTAGGACGTCCACCCACAAGGTGGACAGACGACCTCATTAAGGCCGCAAACGCGTTGGATGCGGGCCGCTTCCAACCGGTCTTATTGGAGATCTATAGGGGAGGCCTATGTCCAGCAGTGGACTTTCTATGGCTGAAATGATGACGATGATGATGAATGAGCCTTTTACCGTCCTACACTGGACACAGGCCTCTCCCAATGTACACCATAGCACCCGATCCTCCACCTTGTGCATCCAACCTATCCCAGTCACCTTTTTCGGGTCATCTATCCATCTTTCTTGGCGACGTCCAAAATTTGTTTTTCTTTTTAAATAATAATAGTTACTGACAATACTTATTTTTCCTCTATCTCTCCCAGCTAAGCTAAATTGCTTACCTATGCTAGAAAGTGGGTATTACATCGGTAGTGTAATTGAAAGGATTCGAACCCGGGACCTTTCGATCGTAAAGTCGACTCTTTAACCACTTTAAATTACCTTCAGCAATACCTCTACCACAGCCTCTACTACCTTTAGCTACCAACAATATAAATTAATTACATTGACGTATTTTTTTTTAATAAGCAGCTATATTATTTTTTATATTTAGTGGTTGCGCCATTTTCTTGTATGACGTATCTTCCTCCTAGCGTTAATTCCCAGTCGCATCCGAAGCTTTCAGCTCGGAGTCTGGGGTCCACTTTTACCAGTCATAGCTACAGATTTGGCTAGACCTCGATATTTTCCGTGAAGCGATTGCCATCTGACCTCCACGACCCAATGTTAACATTAGGCGATATCGAAGCTTTGCAGCTAGACCGTTGTTTTTTTTTTCGGACTTTTTAGGGCACCAACTACCCGTAACGATTGCCATAGATGTTCTTATGGCAACCGGGACCGACGGCTTAACGTGCTCTCCGAGGCACGACCAGACCAATGCAAATACCCATATTTAATGCACACAAATATTTGCACTGAGCGGGGATCGAACCCGCGCCTCCTGCGTAGCGGCCGCGTTCACTACCGCTACGCCACGGAGGCTGTCTTTCTTGTATGACGTGTCTATGAATATAATAATAATATATCATTTATACTAACATTTGTTTCTTTTTTGTTTCCAGGTAATTATTCAGTCTATACCGGAGCGTTGAACCAAGGTAGATGTAAAAGTATGCAGTGAGCCGAGAGAACTGAATGAAGCGCAGTTTGGATTGCCAAAGGAGTTGTTTAACGAACTTTTGATTAACTAGCTGCTACTGAGATCGTTTAACTTTCCATCGCACTCTCTGGGTGGTTTGCTAGGCAATTTTATGGTTCATTTCTGTTATTTGTAGTATACCAAACGAAAATAGAGCTAGGACTAGAACAAGAGCATTCTTTCTTAATATTTTAGTGTAAATTAAACCATATTTTCAGCTGAGATAATTTTAAAGCATTTAGTATGCTAAATTAAACAAATTACCACTGAGCCACCGCCCTAAGATGGATGTATTGGAAAATTTGGATCAATCTCGGGCGAAGCTCGGTGGCTCAGTGGTCAGAGCATTCCCCCTGTAAGGGAAAGATCGCGGGTTCGAGTCCTGCCCGAGTATTGATTTCGCTTTTTCCAATTTAAAATAACATATTTTCAGCGTTTACATGAGAAAGAACAACCAACGAATGTTCTGTTTACTGTTTAATAGAATTTGACGCAGAGGGGATAAAATTAGCATTCGCTCGTATGGTGTAAATAAACCTTTATAGTGAATAGGTAACTGTTGTCCGTGGCTTTGCTCGTGTGTAGTTTTAATCCCGTTCTCGCAACACATAGGAACATATTCCCGTAATAAATCTGCTATTCTGCCTTTGTGCCAGCAATAATTAGCCTATTGCTGCAATAGGCTAATTAATTGATTGATTGAGGTCTAAGTGTGACAGGGTTGATGCATTTTATCATCATTATCTTAACTTTATTCCCGGATCTGCCCAAGGCTTACACTATGGAACACGAGGTCCGCTTAATATTTCTCCTTATTTGAATTTAGCTTATCTTAGCTTTTCGGGAGCGACTACCATTTTGACCTCCCAACTTTGAGAGGAAAGCCTAGTCAGTTGATAAACCAGGAAATAAGCCAGTCTTGTCAGAGCTTGGGCCCTGAAAGCATTGGGAGAAGAAATAACAGTCACCAACAAAAAGCAATACATAATTTTATAATTCACTAGCTGTTGCCCCCGACTGATATATAGCCTGTGTGTTATTCTGATGCATAAGCTATACTATTGTAAAGTTTCATTAGAATCCATTCAGTAGTTTTTACGTGACAGAGTAACAGACATCCTCACATAGGTACATACATCCTTACATACATCCTTACATACATCCATACATACATCCTTACATACATCCTTACATACATCCTTACATACATCCTTACATACATCCTTACATACATCCTTACATACATCCGTACACACATCCTTACATACATCCTTACATACATCGTTACATAGATCTTTACATACGAGTACATCCTCACATACTTACAAACTTTGGCGTTTATAATATTAGCAAGATATCAAAATACTAAAACTATTACTGTCTTAGAAGCAATCAACATTCTCGAGATATTAAAAAATATAGGTTATGAGAACAGCCTTTATATGAGATGGATTTATGTAGTTTTATTACAACTCTATACGTGCTGTATAACCTTATACAGAGTGTTGGAGTATGCTGTATATACGAGCAAGTCGATACGTAGGTGTCATAAAAGAAATCGTTCGTCACTTATTGAATAGGGTGACCATACTGGCCACAATTTTTATCAAACAGCAACAGTCCTCCATTCTACTTTTTAACTAGGTATCTGTCATCATAACCTACCCTGCACGGGCCAGTAATCGTAGAGTATTTTTTTTTCATACCACTTAGATGGCAGACAAGCACACGGCCCACCTGTTGACAAGTGGTTACCGTGACCTATGGACGTATGCAACACCCGGGGCATCATACTAGTGCTGCCGACCCTGAAGAAACCTTCTGATACCCTTGGTTTTATATAATATCTGCGTAAGCATTTCTTACTCTGTATTTAGCTGTGAAATATATCATTTATAGTTAGTTCTCAAATTGCCGCACTAGTGTAAACACGTAGGTTTTATAGTGCAATTAAACGTTCTCAAGTACTTCAGCATTATCATTTAACCTCGTGCATCAAATGGTACAAGCAGACAAGTGCTTGTTGTTAATTAGGTAATTATCAGACAGCCTCTGTGGCATAACGGTGGTGAACTGGTGGTTTTATTTCTGTTCAATGCAAATATTTGTATGCATGAATTATTTACATTTCATTCCATTTCATGGATGATGATTTATGCATTTAATCTCTCTTTATCATCACGAAATCATCAAAAATTAACAAAATTTAAAGCGTGCATACATTCACGGGCTTATCCGAGTTACTCACAATACTTGGTCACCAATACATCCAAGCTGCAACTTATTTTCAATAAAGGGAGATAGATGGCAGTTTATAACATAGTTGAAAAGGCAATAAATATCACTTGAGTTTATGCTCTGAAGTAGTTCTGAACATATTACGTTTGAAACCTTGGGATACAAATTTTATTGTAATGGACTATTAGTATTTTGAAGGTATTCTAACTATATTTGTCTTTTAAGATTAAAATGTATGGCCCTTACAGTTGAAATAATTTAATAGGTGCGATTTGACGTTTATGGTCTAGGGTTGGAGCGTCTCAAATCAATTATTGTCAGAATAATCGATTCAGGTAACAAACGATTACACGTTTTGGTATATCTAGTACTGATATTAGGATTAGGATATGTGTTAGGCTTAGGGTTAGTGAAAATATGAAATGGGTAAATAATATTGTTATTTATTCACTTTCTGTGCTACTTCCTGATTGCACCCGAGACCGAGGTGAGCGCAAAGCTCAAGGTTCGCCTTCCATTCATGATGATTAGTGTTTATGAATTTTGTGCTCTTTATATAAAAATATTGTAGATAAGAATAATTTTATTTCTTTTGAAAGTCCTGCTTTTGTCGCCAAATGATTGCCACCCGAGTCTACAAGTCATGTACTGTTGAAGGAGGACACTTGATTAATACCGAGGGACGAACACAAGCGAACGACCTCTAGCGGTAGTTAGTTTCGTGGAAGTAAGAAGATTGGGAATCAAATTGATACGGCAGTTGTTGAATTTTGTAGAAGACGTCCTTCTTATGACTGCAAACATAAATCAGCACTCGAAGCTTGCACTTTTGGAGCCCAGGTTCCACTTTTCTATTATTTCATCACTAGCTTTTGCCCGCGGCTCCGCCCGCGTGGATGTCGGTTATCGCGACCAAACATAGCCTATGTCCTTTCTCAAGGTCTAATCTACCCCTATACTAAATTTCATCAAAATCGGTTCAGCGGTTTAGTCGTAAAAGCGAGACAGACAGACAGGCAGACAGACAGACAGGCAGACAGACAGACAGACAGACAGACAGAGTTACTTTCGCATTTATAATATTAGTAGGGATGTAAAAATACACCAGCAAAGTTATAATGGTAGCCCTCAGCTTGTCGACCTCACACCCCGCTTAAAGGCCCCGGTACTATAGGAAATAGGCAACGTGTGCTGGTAAGAGGCGACTGCTATTGCTTCTCTCCTCTTACCTACTCAAGAGCCTCATTCATTAATCAGCGGGTATACCATCACCATTGATGGGACCCGTATCTGAGTAAGCAGGGCCCATACCATGAACTCTTAAAACAAGTCAATAATTGAACTGCTGTCATTCTACCAACTGCAAATGTCACTTTGTAATCCAATATATTTATATGACATTACAAAGTGACATTTGCAGTTGGCAGAATGACAGCAGTTCAATTATTGACCTGTTTTAAGGTTTATGGTAAGGCCGCAGATCCCGGGCTCCGAGATCGGGACCAACGCTATACTGATGGCGATGATAAAGATGATTGAATAAATCAGTGAATTCCATTTTAATGTCAATAGCATCAGAAAGGGTGGTCCATATCTTCTGGACTGTACCTCAGCTTTTTACTATCTAGCGGAGTGCAGTCAATTGACGGACTATATACCTATATTTTTTTTTAAATATCCGTTTAAATCAACTCCAAAAGTCGATATCTTCGTACCTCCTTCCTTTTCGTAGTCGTAACATTCGTCACCCGTAGAGAGTCCAAACTGACCGTAAAATTTACTACCTACTCTATCGCTGGCGAGTTTACGATATCAGTTTAGTTACGAATTTGAACTTGTCTGGTGGCTTTAATTCAATGAGCAAAACAATTATTGTTTAACGCAAGAGATGTATTTATGACTGCCTCTGTGGCGTAGCGGTAGTGAACGCGGCTGCTACGCAGGAGGCGCGGGTTCGATCCCCGCTCAGTGCCAATATTTGTATGCATGAATATAAATATTTGCATTGGTCTGGGTGTTTCTATGTATAATATGTATGTATTTACAAAAAAAAAAAGTATCTAAGTATGTAGGTATATCCGCATTCTAGATTCCATAACACAAGCTAATTAAGCTTACCATGGGTCTAGAAAGCGTTGTGTGAAATGTTGTGGAATATTTATTTATTATTATTTATTTATTTATTATTGTAGAATTTCTTTGTTCATAAACATGTAACAACAGATTTCAGGGTAAAAACGATTTTGACTGCAAAGTCTTAAAGTATTATGAGCAAATCCAATAGCTTGTGGTGATTTGGGATCACGAACTGTGCCACGGGTGAAGCTGGTCCGGATCGTCTAGTACCTATAAGCATAAAATGAAATAACTACCGACGTGAAATTCTCTGGAGAGTTCGTTTGTTTGTTTGTTTATTTGTAAAATAATAAATAAATAAAATAAAATTCGTTTATTTCAGACATAAAATCCATATTAACAATATTAATTAATTACATACTCCACACACACAATATGCATAATATGCATATAAAAGATAGATTCATCGTGCACTGCTATAACAGAGGTGTCTGTTACAGTAGTGCCCGATGTAGGCACAGTCAATGCGACCAGCAATCATGGCTAGGACTGCATTAGAGCTCGCCCCCTCCCTGCGCACCAAGGACGCGCACCGCTTGCGCATGGTGGTGTGGAAACAATTTGTGTGAAACCGCCTGATGTCCAGTGCTTGTGCAATTTGAAAAATTTAAGGCAAGTTATAGGCCATAATTATGACTTTTTTTTTATCGTGCGAAATATCCCCACGGATACCTCCCCTGCCGGAACCGGAGGAGGAGGTTATGTCGGACTCGAACCGACTAAAAAGCACGCCGACTGTAGGCCGTCAGTTGCCGGAGGTGAGATTGCCATAGCCATATCCCTCGCACCTCGGCCGACCCAGGGCCACAACTCTCGATCTGGCCCTCTTCCGGTGTGGGGACCACAGGGTCCCCAATAACCTGCCATATGACTTGACACTCTCACGTAATAGTCACAATGGTCATCCCTTAATAAATTCCCCTAATCAACTTCTTCTCTTAAAATGGCTTCTGCAGCAAATCGCCGCAATTTCGCCAATGTCAAGTAAATTGTAAAAGATTATAAAATTATTAATAGCGAAACGCCAATGTCGAGTTTTTCAAGATATTCTCTAAATTCCCCTAAGTTCCATAACCAATAATTCTTGTTATTATTACCAGCAAACAAGCTCACGCCTGACTAAATAGTTCATGCATCCTTAGTACAATCAATGCGGCCAGATTGAATCGTGTGTACCACAATCCACAATAATTGAATAGGTTTACTCAAGACCACAGTTCAAGTCATATTCAATTATCCGATATCTGGCCAACACTGCGGTGTCGGCTCCGATACCTGATACGGATCGGACAATGTGAAAGACAGATACAAATTTGATACATTTTACTTCCTCCGATATCGGATCGGCGTCCGACATCGGTATCGGATCGGATTATGTGAAAACGGTCTTACGGTTTAATGCAATTTGTGGTTACCTATCTAAACGGTTTGTATACAATTTATATAGCTTCATGTATCTATATTAAACACTATTAATAGAGCATAAATAGTTCATATCCGTGTGTATGTCTCTTAATACACACAGGTAGGTACACCCATATCAATCTTGATGAACACATACATACATACATACATACATACATACATACATACATACATACATACATACATACATACATACATACATACATGTAATTGCCGCAGAGTGGTAAGGCCGCCATCTGTACTTACCACATACCTAACTCAGTTCTCTATGTCATATTGTTATATTATCTATGGTGTACAATAAAGACGTTTTTTTTACTTTTACATATAATCACTCCTTTATCCCTGGAGGGTTAGGCAGAGATGAATTAACACCCACATTTCACCAAACATTGTATTCGGTTCCGGGTAACAGCCTCTTGCCGTATTCCGGGCACTATCAAGCCTGGACTATGTTTATCTGTCTGATGTTAAACAGCTCTATCCCTTAGTCGCCTTGTGCGACACAGCATGAGAAAAGATTGGGTGGCTTAAATTCTACTCTGCCGGGTACCACCCACTATAAAGATAGTAAGCAGAGTGACATCATGGTATATTCAACAAAGGACTTGTATACACTTTTTCATACAACTTTAAATATAAAGTTTTCCTTTCTCTCATCCTAGCGTTAATTCCCAGTCGCATCCGAAGCTTTCACCTCGGAGTCTGGGGTCCGCTTTACCAGTCTTAACTGCGGATTTGGCTGGACCTCGATATTTTCCGTGAAGATACTGCCATAATGACCTCCACAACCCAATGGTGACATTAGGCGATATCGAAGCATTGCAGCTAGACCGTTGTTGTTTAACTTTAGGGCTCCAACTACCCGTAACGACTGCCATAGATGTTCGTATGACAACTGGAACCGACGGCTTAACGTGCTTTCTGAGGCACGACCAGACCAATGCAAATACCCATATTCATGCATACAAATATTTGCACTGAGCGGGGATCGAACCCGCGCCTCCTGCGTAGCGGCCGCGTTCACTACCGCTACGCCACGGAGGCAGTCGAAGTTTTCCTTTGTCGAATGTAAGTAAATGTCTTACACAACAATCAATGATATAAATTGAAATGGAAATATTTTATTCACAGTTCCTTCGCTGTTTCAATTTATCAAGGAGTCTGTTACCACCTTTATTCTAAGGTTTTACGTTTAGTCTAACGCAAATAAAATTAGAATTAAGTCGTTTCAAGGGCTTTAAAGAGTTTTTCAGTTAGGGCGATCAGGGAGAGATAAAAATGACATAAATTACTTATTCACTGACGGAGATGAGTTGAGCTATATTCTAGAATTTAGATCTACTTATTCTTGATGGGCTTTATATGATTTTTGGAAGATTTTGACAGATTTATAATTAGTTCTTGGTATGTTAAATCAATGGGTTTGATATATATAGTTTGGAAACAGTGTGTCTTCGACTTATATAATTTACATTTACACTAACGTCACTATTGTATTAGGTTTAATATGTGCCTGTAATGATAGTGTAAAAGTTATAAATAAATAAAATAAAATAAAATAAACATTCATTGGTAAAGTTTACCAGTGAGTTCATCTTAGCGTTAATTCCCAGTCGCATTCGAAGCTTTCACCTCGGAGTCTGGGGTCCGCTTTACCACTCATAACTCAGTGAGTCAGTCTTAACTCAACTCACCAAAAACAGTGAAGGCTATGTCTAAAGGCGACACAATACTATCACAATCGTCAGTCAGCCACCAACAGACGGAAGCCAGCGATGTGATTAACCTTATCATAACGTACTTACTAACAGTACCAAGTCGCTGAGGATATGGTTAAATATACTGCTTAAACATACATATAATCATGCCTGTAAATCCCCAAAGGGGTAGACAGAAGTGTATTAAACACCCGCATTTCGCCAACTACAGTTTTCGGTCCTACGTAATAGGAGGCGAGCCTATTGCCTTCAAGCGGGTACTTTGTCGAGTACGAGGTATGTTGGGCCAAATGTCATAATGTCGAAAATGACAAGGAAACAATGTTCAATTGTCAAAATGCCCAGTTGTCTTAATATCCAGGTGTCAAAACGACCAATTGCTAAAACGTCTAATTGGAAACAATGCCTAATTGTCAAAATACCCAATTGTCATAATATCCAGGTGTCAAAACAACAATTTGTCAAAATACCCAATTGTCATAGTGGATATTATCCAGGTGTCAAAACAACAAATTGCCAAAACGTCTAGTAGCTTTAATGTCCAGGTCATGGGCTGTATGTCTACTATCAGATAGAGACTATCCTATCCTAGCAGGCTTCACACACACAAGAGTTCACTGTAGGCAGGCGACCAATTGAAATGCTCCATTCTGTCGATATCTACGTTAAGGTTAAGATTACCATAGTTCATGCCCGGCACAGATCTCAACAACGCCTGGGGGGGGCCAACGAAGGCGTCTGGGCCGATTGGGGTCTCTGGGATATTTTCTAGGGCACACCGTGTTCCCTGAACCGTGGTTTTACACCCGTATTCACAAACAATACTTCGCTATGCGTACTACCAAAACTGTGCAAAGAACGACAAATTCTCAGTGCGTTCGTTTTGGCAAGCCTTTTTATTCATTGATAACACTTAAGTTATACTTCGTTGAGGGAACGCACTGCGTTAGATACTGCTCCGTGATGTTTGTGAATTAATTTTACCAGCCCTATACGCTCGAGCACACTATGAGACCTCACAGTATTGTTTGTGAATACGGGTGTTAGTCGGTTCGAGGCCGATATACCCACCTCTCACCGCTAGCTCGGTAAACCCACTTGGGTTACTGCACGAAAATTATTATCCATACTCCATACTAATACCTATTATTAAAACGAAAGTAACTCTGTCTGTCTGTTATGATTTTACACCTAAACCACTGAACCGATTTTGATGAAATTTTGTACAGAGATAGATTAGACCTTGGGAAAGAACAAAGGCTATGTTTGTTTGCGATAACCGACATCCACGCGGACGGAGTCCCGGGAAACAGCTAGTAGGCCGGCCATATCACAATTGATAACAGATTCATTTTATGGTTAATTATAGATTTAAAACGCATGAAATCATGTGTTATTAGTTCGTTTATCTAGTTTCAATGTATATTTTTAAAGAATGGTAGTATTTAAAATTATTTTGACGTTATTGTACTTAGTAAGTACATTTTTTATTATCCGTACTAATATTATAAATGTGAAAGTAACTCTGTCTGTCTGTCTGTCTGTCTGTCTCGCTTTCACGCCCAAACCACTGAACCGATTTTGATGAAATTTGGTATAGGGGTAGATTAGACCTCGAGAAAGGACATAGGCTATTTGGTCGCGATAACCGACATCCACGCGGGCGGAGCCGCGGGCAAAAGCTAGTTTGAAATAAAGGAAGCTCGTGTAGAAGCACGTGGCGGGTTGTTGTCTCTGCCTATTTGTTGAATTTTGCAATTCGAACCAGTAGTTCAAGAGATTAGTGCGTTCAAACAAACAAACGAACAAACAAACAAACTCTTTAGTTTTATAATATTAGTATAGGTATAGATTAGTCTTCTTTTGTTCTTTTTATTACTATTAAAACTGGACAAGACATGAACTATTACTATTATTAGCACAAAAAACAACTATGTATAGATATACTTGTAATAATGTTCTAATTTACGTTCATTGACATAAAATGTTTCTAATTTCAGACTAACATCGAAGGAAGAGGCCTTCGGGCTACACTTTATACAAGTAATAATGAGGAGTACGAATTTTATTCGGGAAAGAAATTGCCAATTTTCACAATTATTGTAGTAAGACCTTAATTTGTCTACTCTTATTATAACTAGCTCTAGGAACTAACGCAATATTTGTTCAAACAATTTTCAAAGGAAAAAATGGGAAAGATGGGATGGGAATATCGGCGGCCATCATTTTTTTTTATTATTAGCAACCGAAATTACTAATATTCCCGTTAACCCCTCCAGATAAGCTAAATTGCTTGTGTTAGGAGTGGGTTCACGTCGGTAGTGTAATGGCCAGGATTCGAACCCGGGACCTCTCGATTGTAAGGCCGACTCTTAACCACTAAGCTACCGACGCGATAATAACCTCGTGTTACCTGCCTACAGTTATAACCTTCGCATAAAATCCTATATCTAGTCTTTAGCCTTTTCTAGCCATTCCTTCTCCCCAAATCTTTCCATTTCTTCATCTCTATTACGTAGCCATTATTAACGCAAGTACAATTCGTTTCGAATTTATTCGTCAATGAAAAACCAATTATCATGTAACAGAATCATTCAACCTACATTGAATTTTAACCCACCAGTTGAATATTACATGTGTGTTCACTGTGTTTATTAGTGAATAAAGGATTTCACTTCAAAAACGATATTGCATGTTCGTGGAATTCCACAAAGGGATCGTTTTTGCATTGTTACAGGGTTGATTGCACACGTGAATATATTTTTAATAGGAGCCGGTGTTTCTGTCAATTGTGAAATACAATTCTTATTTACATAGGTAGTGATATTTTTCAGTTCACTGATTTTTACCCCGTATACTCACGCCCCGTAAATCTACGTAGGGGTAGGCAGAACTGTATTTACATATTTCAGCAAATATGATTTTTGGTCTCATGTAATAGGAAGTGAGCTTATTGCCGTCATACGGCATACAGCGGGGGCACACGATGCGTTGCGGCGCCGCACCGCAGAAATTTCGGTCAATTGGCGGCCACAGAAGCGTTGCGGGGCCGCTCGTATGGCCGTCGATTGGCCGAAATTTCTGCGGTGCGGCGCCGCAACGCATCGTGTGCCCCCGCACTTAGCTGCAAGGTTTTCTAAATATTCGAAAATTATTTTAAGACTTACGTTTATGATATATCTCCCAAATCATATATCTGTGTTTTTTCTACGCTTGTCATAAAACTTATTATATAACATATTATGAATTTACAGCCACGTAAAGATGACCCAGATATCACGAAGCTTGTAAAGCAGAAATTCAAACCAAACAAAGTTGAATATTCGCCTGACACTTGCTCCAACCACGGAAATGTCGACAGCGAAAAGTGTCAACAAATAGAACTTGATCTATGGAAGTTTCTAGAAAATAAAAAATATTCGGAAAGGCCTTGCAAATGCGTCGATCTTCAAGAGACTTGCTTGACCGATTGTCAAAGAAATGAATACTGTTTGAAGTGCGCGAGTAAATCGCATTGTGATCTTGTGTGCATTACAGCATGTAGCACGATGCTTCCTTGTGTATATGACGAATAAAGAACCAGAACCCTAGACAAGGGGCAAATTGTTGGTTGGCGTATTGTTGAATAGAATGATGAATGTATGAGATTAGACGCTTATGACAGTCGTCAATGTAATGGCTCATTTAGACCAGGTCGACAGTCGACTTCGGCGAACATCTTTCCTCTACCGAAGGCGGTGTAGTCGAAGGCATATTTACACCAGCAGGCACATGCTGTAACAAACATCTCGAATGATCGAAGTGAGCTCGATAGCTGAATCCGCGGTGATTGGTCAATTTCGCGAAATTGACCAATCACCGCGGATTCAGCTATCGAGCTCACTTCGATCATTCGAGATGCAAGTTACAGCATGTGCCTACTGGTCGTGCACCGCCTTCGGCGAGCGACTTTCGTTTGGCGAAGGCGTAGTCGAAAGTGACTGACAACTGACAAGAAAGTTTAAACATGATTTAGTTTGGTCGACTGTCGCCTGCCGAAGGCGTCCGAATGACCTACGACCGTGCGCCGGCCGCACTTCTGTCGACCATTCGTTTGCCGAAGGACGATCGTCGCCTCAATGTGTTTACACCGGGTTGGTTGTCGCCTTCGACTGGCAAGCGAAGTCGACTGACGACCTGGTGTAAATGAGTCATAAACGTCAAATCCCATATATTCGTCATTCTAGTCTACAATACGTCAACCGACGAATTGTCACGTATCTAGGGAGCCAATAGCCCAAACATAACGTTACTTTTTCTTGAAATTTAATCCAAGCGACTACAATATGGGGTTCTTCAAGAAGGGCATTAGAAGGTTTCTTCAGGGACGGCAACGCGAGTGTGACTCCCCTGGTATTGCATACGCCCAAAGGCCACGGTAACCTCTTACCATCAGGAGGACCGTGTGCTTGTCTGCGACCTAAGTATTATAAAAAAAAGATAATACGACCAAAACATTAAAAAACAAAGTACCTATTCATGTTGACCTAGAACTGTACAGTTAGCATCAAATTTATCTGGACCATCTTAAAAGCTATTAAGATCACTTTGAGTACTAAACAAGATCTATCTGGTGCTGACTGTACTCATAAATTGGTGTAGTACAACAACATCTGGACATATTTATCTCTTGCAATAATTCACCATAGAAAAACAAGGACTTGGTAGAATGATTCGTCAGACCTAGTAGTTATGGTAGATTACATTCCCATGCCTTTATTCCTCTTGGGTAATTTTTAATTTTATTGCATAATTTTGATTTTAATTTTGACGTTTTGTAAGTACCGTCATAATGGCCTATACAGAATCAATTATTTTTACTTTGACTTTGAGTTAATCGTTTTTGAGAAATCGGAAACTAAAACTACAATAATGATGAAAGCGGACCTCGGACTTCAAAATGCAAGCTTTGGGTGCTACCGAGATTGAGGCCCGGATGAAAGAAAACAATTATGGTACAAGAAAAAACACACTCCATACCAATATACATTAATGTTCCGTTCCATTATACTATTCTCCTAAATCAAGGAAAAACAATAAAAGAACATCAGTCGTTACGTGAAAAATTCAATCGTTTGTTCGTTGAGCCAACACAGATATCTTTGGTTACGTGAAGATCATAAATCGCTTTTGCTAAGGTTTTATCCTCGATGCCAGCGGTGAGCGGGCCAGCAGTGGTGCAGAACTTTGGTGAGAATGAAGCCACGCAATCACAGGTGTTTGTACGAAGTTAACTTAATTAATAGTTAAACTAGCTTCGAACTTAGGTTTATTATAACAATTCACAGGTGAAGTATGAATCAAGTATTGTAACATAGACTCCCTCGTTGCCTATTCCTAAATATCTGCTTGCTAGGCGAACATGCTTACTGTCTTCTCGAGTTTTTCTTTCTGATTGTCAAGTGAGAATCGCTCAACAGTTATTATCTTTGACAGCTCTTGTTGCAATATAACTATCAGGGAGAAATTCGTCGGAAGTGTGAACAGGCAGCGATAATCTATTCATCCATTTTTTGTGTCTATTCTGAGAAAATAATTGATTTAATCGTTTTCTCGAATCATGAAACAAGTGCCGAAGAGAACCGGCCAACAAAATATTTCCTTCAACAAATAAAACATCACTACCTTTTACCATCACTAAGCTTTTCTTAACTTTGTACACGCTACCGCTTATCGCATTCATTCCAATCACCGCTACCATCAAGGACACGGCCAACAATTACGACTAAGATATCAATTCACATTATTGTAGCTGAAGGCTATAAGACACGCTTTTGAGGCAATAAAGTCAGTAGCTTTATAAAAATTAGTTTGAGAGCGATAGAGACAAGATTTCCTGCCCCCCTAGACAAGTTATAATTCGTTGACCGGCGTATTGTAGAGTAGAATAACGAATGTATAGAATTTGACATAGGCTTAGATGGTACGGACACATAATGGCCTACTCCGTGAAAACCGCTTTAAATATCCCCACAATACGCCTGGGAAGAGGAAAGCCTCCCGCTACATGGTGGTCCAAAATCGATAAGGAAATCAAAGAACAGAACCTAGTCCCTGAGGCAACCCAGGACAGAACGACCTGACGCAGACGTACAAGAAGACCAGACCCCCAGATAGATATGGGACTAAGGGACGGAAGAAGAAGAAGGAGAATTTGACATAAATATGACACGTTTAGATGTTTATCTTCTTTTATCGTGCCGATGGCGCCTCGACTCTCAGATAGTGTTCTCCCAGTGTGCTGCTACCTGGATAATACTCTCGGAGGCGTACTTGAGTTCCTCCGGTGTACATGTGTTTGGGCATGTAGCACACGTCAGCAGGTGGGCCATTGGCTATGGTGTAACTCCGCATTCACATTTCAGGTTTGCCCCAACTGAGAACCCTCACCTAGCCCGGTTTTCTTTTCCTCAGCCGACCCCTGTCCGGAGTCTATTCAGAGAATTCCATCTGATCCAGCCCCTCTAGACAAGTGGCAATTCGTCGGCCGGCGTTTTGTAGAATATAATGTCAAATGTATGGAATTTGACGTATATGACAGGCGTCAACGAATGTCAAAAACGTCAAATCCTATACATTCGTCATCTTATTCCATGATACGCCGAGCAACTTCAGACGAGCGATTCTCCGCAAGTGGGACGAAAGGGGTCGTCTGGCTTGGGAGGGGCATGCCCAGAAGCTCCTGCGGCTCCTCAGCTCGGCTCCCGAGGATGGTCGTTCATGGGATGTCGCTGGTTCGACTCCAGATTGCCCCTCTCCACGAATAACGCCCCGCTTCTGCGGGTATTCAGTTTGTGTTTTTTAATAATAATGAAAAAAAAAAGTCCAGGAAACATCACTTAAAACATCAAAATAGCTCGTGTTGAAGCATTACGACCTCGGTATTATTAAAATCGATAGCTTTACAAACATGTCATGTAATCCGACAATTTCACAACATTCTGGTTTATATTCGTAGACATGTTTATGCGGATGCTCATTATTTTTAGTTGTGATCGTACCGTTTTAGACAGCATTACACGAGAACAAAGATTTTTTTTAAATTTTCGTTTGCCTCTCCGAGCTGAGGTGGGTTTCCAACGTATTAAAAATAGTCACCCATCCTAAGACTGACCTGGCTAATTGCTTAACCTTGTAATGTGCAGAGTCACTAATTTTTTTCTTTTTCAAAATTACTTAGTCCTGTTTGCATCCATAGCTTGCACTTCTGAATCCAATCTCTTACGGGGTAAATAATTAGTTTTACAATCATCATTTGCGTTACTTCACTATACTCCCAAACCCAAAAGCTAAAATGGTGGCACCATCGAGATCTTTCGAGAATACAGGGCGTCCCACGGCGATGCCACATGGAGGGAAAGTAACTTAAATCCTTAAGTTAGCTCATTTTGTTTAAAGGAGACATCATTTTATTTTTAAAAAGAAACAAAACTGCATTCAAAGATTTTTAAAAATTCGCTTGCCGCACCCGGTAATCGAACCGACTAAAATCCGAAAAAGTAACATCCTATATTTTTATGGCATCAATCGATAGTGTTGGTGGGTAGTCAAATCTCTCTAAGAAACATGGTAAATTAAACGAAAGGAAGTCCTTGAAATCTAAAATTATAAATTCAATTTGGCAAAATAAAACACTTTAACTCAAAGTTCATCCATCCATCTGATACCATATTAACTATAAAATTCCATATTTAAACTACTTTTTTTTATCGTGCTGACACCGCTGCTGGTCAGCAGTAGTATTTAGGTATGTCGAACTCAAACCGACTAAAACCATCTTCCATAGGGCAATTCTCTTGCCATTTTCGTTGCACAGGGTACACCGCGTGCAGGTTTCTAATCAAATCAAAGATATCTCTAGTGTTGATACCTTGTAAGAATTTCTTACAAGGTATCAACACATCAAAGATATCTCTAGTGTTGATACTTTGTAAGAATTTCTTACAAGGTATCAACACATCAAAGATATCTCTAGTGTTGATACCTTGTAAGAATTTCTCACAAGGTATCAACACTAGAGATATCTTTGATGAAATTTATTTAGTAAAATGAGTAGGTACTAAATGAATGAACTTTGTTACCTGTTTAGAATGTAACTTTATTGGGTAACTGCATGAGGTATGTGTAGGTAGGGTAGGTAGTTATTTTTGGGTGCTTGATTAGAAACCTGCACGCGGTGTACCCTGTGCAACGAAAATGGCAAGAGAATTGCCCTATGGATCAACTTATAACCTGTTAATTTAGACGGCGTGCGGTTTTAGTCAGTTTGAGTTCGACATACCTAAATACTACTGCTGATAAAGTGTTTTATTTTGCCAAATTGAATTTATAATTTTAGATTTCAAGGACTTCCTTTCGTTTAATTTACCATGTTTCTTAGAGAGATTTGATCCTTATGATTGACACTATCGATTGATGCCATAAAAATACAGGATGTTACTTTTTCGGATTTTAGTCGGTTCGATTACCGGGTGTGGCAAGCGAATTTTAAAAATCTTTGAATGCAGTTTTGTTTCTTTTTAAAAATAAAATGATGTCTCCTTGAAGTAAAATGAGCTAACTTAAGGATTTAAGGTACTTTCCCTCCATGTGGCATCGCCGTGGGACGCCCTGTATATAATAAATAAAATTGAATGCGTAGACAGAAGTAATCTTTGCCTATCTCGTCTCTCTAGAAAGACGCATGTCTATACAGGTGCATAATGATATCTACCTATAGGTATAGCAAAAGTAAATTAGAATTTTAGAAAGAAAAATATCGATTCTAACAAAAAAAAAACTATGAAAATCAAATCAATCAATCAATTAGCCTACTGCAGTCCACTGCTGGACATAGCGCCTCTCCCAATACGCGCAAATCAAAATTGAGTTTTAATTCTGGACAACTTTTGTATTTTTATTTTTAGCGTAATATTAAAAGTAAACGACATATTCAATAAACATAAATTCATCCATAAATTCGAGACAGCAAATAACGCAACGAACCGAATACCTCGCAAATGTAGACTGCCAGTGATCTCCCTCAAAGAATTTAAAAAAAACTATTATGATTTTTTTCTAGGTTTGCCCCTCTTTGAACTAAGTTTCTTAGGGTAATATCATAAGTTTTAAATCTTATTATTCTGAGTAAAATTATAAATTAAGAATTTCAATCAAAGAAAAAGCTATCTGCTAATAGATAAGATGATGCCGTCGGGCATAATTATAGCAATTACGAAATTAATATTCTCCAGATAATGACTAATTAATTAATAATGTTGAAATTAGAGGGTCGCTTCAAAAGGCGCCCATTCTAAATGATTTAAGCACTCCATTTAGTTCATTACTATTTTATTGAATATAAAAGAAACTTTTTAGTTATTTAAACAGGCATTCTAAAAGTTTAACAATCTTCTTCTTCATCTGAATCAATTCTGGCTGCATCCAAAGCCTACACTTCGAAGCAAGAAAAGGCACATGGCATAAGGCATAGTCGTAAGTTGCCAGGGCCTCTATTATATTATCTATCTATTCTCTATTCTATTCATTTAATTTTGAACTTTAAACTTATAGCAATAATGTCTAAAATATAATGCCAGTTTTTGTAGTGTCTAAGGTATGACAAACGTTTTTGCTTTAGCATATTTGACGGTCAGTATTCATACCGAGGACCTCTCGATGGTCAGGCCAGCTCTGAAACCACCAAGCTACCGCCACTTCCCCGACGATCAATCATCACATTATAGATATTGTGCTCCGATTTTCGCTCGCTCAGAGCATAAAATTATATTTATTAGGGTGTGTTATGCTGAGTAATCTAATCACACTCGATTGGGATTCATTGATCAAAACCGTATGCTGTCGATCACAAACCAAAGAAATAAGGATGCATCTTTACATGTACATGTAAAGGTACACTGATTTCCTTAGCTGTGTGTGCCTACATAGGTACTCAGTTATGATGACGTAATCATAACTGAAGGTCTATTCTAAAACTTTTTCTTATCCTCTATTAATTTTTTATTCCTGTTATTGTGTGAGTCTATAGACGTATTTACCTGGTATTCTTTTATTAAACTGTGCAATTCGTTATATTATTATCTAGTCGTATAGTTTCATCCTTTTCTATTTGCTGATACACCAATAATTCACTCAATATACGTTTTGATTCATCAATGATTCATGTCTATAAAATGTTTCGTTTAAGATATATTATTGTGTAACGAAAAAAAAAGTTTGCTTTTATAAAGCCGCCATTTTTATATACTTATGTTAAATGCGTTTGCCATATATTTATGCATATTTTGGTTGGTGTACCTACTATAACGTTTATTTCCACTGTATTATACACAGACGTCATAGCGGTACTTATAATATATCATGTACTTCATTTCCTCCCCAAAAATGCTGTACAATACAAGTAGAAACGGTAACCAGAAAAACCAGTAAAAGTGCTATAATTCACGAACATTTTATATGAAACTAGAAAGTCATATTCAGTATAAGTCGCGACATTTCTGTTTTGTAAAGGGGAGGAAGCTGCGATAAGGGCTACTCTTATTATTGCAGATTTGAATGTGAAATCCCTTTCGTTTTATGTGTAAGTAATGTTTTGATATGAGAATTGACATTTAAAATGTATAGCATTAAAGTTTATTTACCTAATTTGTTCCACATTTTTGAACACTTAGAACGCTTGGATACGACTGGTGGGATGACTGTAAACATATTTACGGCGGTTTGACTGAACCTATCTTTATGACATTTTGAACGTCTCGACTTTTGAGCGCTTATATGGTTGTCAACAATATGGAAACTTTATTTGTACCGAAATTATTGACTTTTTGCTTGCGTCTTTTAATTTGATTACCTTAAATGTCACTATCACTTTGACGCTGATTGTACTATTCTAAATCAGTTAGTAAAAAATACTATCATTGCCTATACCATACTCCTCCGTCTACTCAGAATTCCAGACTACTTTTTGCCACTGCGACTTTCTTAACAATACCGTCTCGAACTAACCAGTTCGGAACTTCCTTTCTTTCACCCGACAAAGAACTAGAAAGCTCATAAATTACTTTCTCATACAAAATTCACATTCACCCTTCTATAAAAGCGCAAAAAAACTCCACCTCTTCGTTACTAAATCTATCAATCAGGTGACATCTACATCAGCTATAACTCACAATGGCGACATAAAATCGCGCCAGCGGGACCCACCCTTTAGTATAACTTATGGCTATAAAAGAGCAATTTCTCGCAACGTATTTATTTTGTCGCTTCACCCAATAACTTTTCTGCATTCATATGGAAGGAATGAACGATTTCTTTGCAGTACTTTGTGCTTATATGAAAAAGATATTTCTTGCGACTTCTTTGTGTTGTATGTGCTTACTTTGAAATCTAGAATAGGATTGAATTGAAGTTATTTGTTTTTGATACCAGCTTGTTCCTTTAACATATTTAGAAAAGTGTAGGGCCCGTATTTCAGAATGATATTCAGTTTTGTATCTCGATTTTCATTGACAGATTTGACAGATTGTATTCTAGATGACAGTTCCAATGTCATTGTGAGAGTAGATTCACAACTGAGCACTGTGCGGCACAGTGATCTCGAGAATCTCTAGAATACGGCCCGTATTCTCGCACAGTCTGTGCCAGAATACCGGCCGTATTCTAGAGATCCGATTCTCAGCACTCCATGGATTCATCGTGCGGTAGCCGGGTCCATAGCGTGATACAGAGAGGAACACCGTGACGACGACGGCGACAGAAGTGGTACTCAGTTCATAATCTCGAATGATCTGAGGACAAATTATTATAGATAATCTGTAAAATCTGTCAATCTGTCTAAACAATCTATCCTCAGATAAACCAAGATTTAGGACCGAGTATTGTTCTAGAATACGGTTCTAGGTATCGTAATTTACTGTTCGAATTATCGGGTTATTCACTAACTTTTGTTTTCAGTATCCAATATTTCGGTACTGTTGCAAGCATCATGATCATGGACGAACTGAAGTAGGTCAGTAGGTACCATTTAACCACCAGTGCGTTTAATGGTGAAAAGTTTGTTTGCAGATTAATGTTAGCCGTTATAGTTATTATGAGGTCTCGAGGGTGAATACTGTAAACAGGAAAAAACATTGTTGTTCTGTCGAAAATGGCTAATTCAACCCAACAAACTGTTCCACTATTCCTACGTCGGAATCCGAGATAAGTATTCCGGTTTTTACTTCACTGGTGAAACTATTGGCACGAATGCCAAGCCAGCACTTTTTGGATCACTTCTACCAGAGCCCAGTGGAGGCAGCATAGTCGTCAGTTTTCGTTAATTTTGAATGCAGTGAAATTCTGATCTTCTTTTTTTATACTACTTAGATTGCAGACAAGCACACGACCCCCCTGATGGTAAGTTACTGTGGCCTATGGACGAGTGCAACACCAGGGGAGTCACACTCGTCCTGCCGACCCTGTAAGAACAGAGAGATTCTGTACCGTCAGCGCAAAAGCTTCTTCTCGAGTCATTGGCAACAATTTGAAATACCTATCTAAAGTCGTTCAGTCCAAACTTCAGTGACATTGACCGTATCCCCTGTCGCCTCATTCAAGTCGGCAATTGAGTAGGTATAAGGGCACAGCGGGCAAGACAGGAGGTGAACCATCGACTGCAGAGTGTGCACCACAGTTACAACTCCCCAAGCGTCCATATATTAATTCCGTTGATAGAATACCAAGTTGGGCTTCGTCTACTTTCGTAACAAATTTTTGATAACCAGCTAAGGTGCATATAAGTACATAATTATAAAAGAGTTCCCTAATTTTTGCTAATTGAAAAAGAAAGCCAATATATTTTATTACAAACATTATATTGTGTAATATACATCACAATTTATAAACACAAAACAATAAGAATGATAAAACAATAAAAAACATGTAACTTCAATACATCCCTACTTCCCTACTAATATTATAAATGCGAAAGTAACTCTGTCTGTCTGTCTGTCTGTCTGTCTCACTTTTACGACTAAACCGCTGAACCGATTTTTAAGAAATTTGGTATAGAGGTAGGTTAGACCTTGAGAAAGGACATAGGCTATGTTTGGTCGCGATAACCGACATCCACGCGGGCGGAGCCGCGGGCAAAAGCTAGTTGTTCATATGCCTGCAGAAACTGAATCCAAAAAAAAAAACGTTGGTCGGACTCCAAATATTAGCTAGCACAATAAAATCACTAAAATATTCAATGGCTGACTATGTAATATTTGTCTCATTACTATTCACATCACGAATTTGGAGATTTGAAAGCTAAAAGATATTCTAACCCTTCATTTATGTACTCCGCTTGCGGGTAGAATAATCATAATATAGGAACTCAAGTGTGTTGTCATACTATCCTTTGCCCAAATCAGTTGCGGTTTGGGACCGAACTGCGATATTTTTCGACTGCCATACGAGTAAGACCTTTTAAAACCCTACCTTCTTACTAGCGATATTGAAGTTCTGTTATTAGATTAGTTTTCGGACTATTTAGGGTTCCAACTACCCGTGACGATTGCTATAGATATCCGTATGGCAACCAGTGCAGAGATAAAGGCATCTCAATGTGTCCTAAATAGTCACCAATCCCAAGAAATGCTCAAGGCGGGATTTGAACCCCTGACCAGTCCCTTACTGACTATGACTCGTCATCCTAGTGTCCTTTAATCAACGTTGCCATAGTCAAATTGCCTTCAGGTAGCTATCAAACCTGCTTTGTCCAAGCAGACTTTAATCGCGTCGACGGAGCATCAGCCTTAGGTCAGAAAACGCTTGTTTAATGTTGGATTTGAGGTCTAAGAAACTATTTGATGAGACTCATGAAGTTATAAGTTGAATGACTAATGAAATTATTAGTTAAAGAATGGAAAAAGTGACGTGCCCAGGAGTTACTCTCATAAATATAGCTATAGGTAAACATATGAGGGAAGACTGTGCCTCCACCAACGCTTTTGAAAATAAAAGGTGTACAGGAAAATCACATCCCACAACAAACAAAAGCTAGTGAGATCCTCTACTAAAAAAACCTTTCCTGAGAAACAAAACCCTCATTTCCTGCACTCATTAAGTAGCCAAGATAGCGGTCATCCGTCTTGTTGCCGAGGTTGGACAAGAAAACACTATACAAAATATTTGGGTAGCTAATGATGCGATCGTAATATTCGCTGATATGAATGTGATAAATATGTACATCTATAATAATGTACCTGAAGAGTCTCTTTGTTTGAAAGCGTTAATCTCTGGAACTACTTCAAAAAATACTACTATTTGATATTACGATATCAACTAAGCGAAGAACAAGGGTTCTTGGCCAAAGTTATCCATATCCATACTAATATTATAAATGCGTAAGTAATTCTGTCTTTCTGTCTGTTTGTCTTTATATCTGTCTGTCTGTCTGTCTGCCTGCCTGACTGTTACGTTTTCACACCTAAACCACGGAACCGATTTTGATAAAATTTGGTACAGAGATAGATGAGACTTTAGGAAAGGACAAGGCTATGTTTGGTCGCGATAACAGGTATTCACGCGGGCGGAGCTGCGGGCAACAGCTAGTAGACTATATAATATCACGCTATAGCCCTTGCACAATTAAGTAAAAGGCAAGGAAGGCATGGGCGATGTACAACTGAGGACGGCGCATAACTTGTCTGATTTAATATCAGACAACTTGTCCGAATTGAAAACTAACGAACCGAAATGCCCGCTGGAACGAAATTATTTTCTATGTATATAGACTTATCATCGTTGTGTTCCTATGGCATCCAAGACCATGAAGCTCGGTCCAATTTTCTCTATAGATTTCTATATATAAAGTAAAGTATATCTTTATTGTGCACACCATGGAGATAACGTAATTGTGTCATTAGGTAGTATATTTAGGTATAAACAATAGGCGGCCTTGTCGCCTAGTGGCAATCTCTTACAGGCAACCATTGGATGGAGCAAGAGTTCGAATCTATTTTTGGGTAGTATGGTGTACAATGTCTGTTTTTGGTACCTTACAACATAGGTACACTTCACATAGGAGTCGGAAAGAACATACAAGAATAAACAGCATCATCATCATCATCTTAGGGTCCGCTTGGTTGGTTTTCAGTTTGTTTGAGTCGTACAGCTTTACAGAAGCGACTGACGTTGGATGGCGACAGACTGACGCGACGGGACATCGTTGCACAAATTGGATTGACAACTATCGACGTATCACAAGTTTATTGAATGTGTCCATGAAACTCATGAACTAATTTGATGAACAAATATACGAGCTGTATGATGATTGCAGTTTGTCAACTATTTCGCGTAATATCCAACAGAATATGGAGAGTTTTGTAGAGGACAATTTCTTTCGATCGTCCTTACTTTTACGCGTGTTTCCCTCTTCCAATCCACCTGATGAGGCCGTCAAGCTGAGTGCCACCATTGTAACATGGTACGTGTCTATAATGGTGACCGTGAGACCGTCTTTTCCGAGACTTTGCTTTCAGCTTACCATCGGGCGAGGTGAAGTGTCCTATGTAAAAAAAATCGTTGCATTCTACTCAATGGTGTCGTTTATACGTAAGTGTATTTCTGCATGACTGCGTAAACCATAATTTAGATAAAATTAAGATTTAGTCTAGAGAGATATCGTATCACTGAGTGGACACCCAGATTTCATACCAAGAGGAAAAGAGGCAGACAGATAAAAAAATGGTCGGACGACATCAAAAAGATAGCCGGACCACTTTGGCCCAGGTTAATGAAATCAAGAGTGGATTGGAAGGAGCTGGAGGAGGCCTTTGTGTCACGAGACACGCTGACGGCTGACCCCTAATAATTAAGTACCTAATAAATAAAACTTGTAAAAACTGATCCTTGCCATTTTTAGAATGTCTGTGTGTGTGCATACCATACTATAAACTACCCATGTATCAAAATCTCATCCTGGTCCGTTAAACTGTTTAACTCTCAGTTTTTCAATTCTGAAAAACGTACATAAATATGCATAAAGCGACTGCCACCTGACCTTACACCATTTAGCTTGACATATTAACGTTTAACACTGTTCAATCGTGAAAATAAATTTAAACGACAGTGTGGTGTGAGCACAATTTTTGGAACAGAGCCAGCCGACCCCAATTAAGCCGGTTGGAACAAAAAGCGACAATTTAATCTTCCTTATTTGAAGCCGAATGCACTTTTGTGGTTTTATATCTGACAGGGCACCGCAATGGATTTATTATTATTGAAATGAAAACTTCTTCAAGCACGTCACAATTCACAAGTCACTTTTTTTCAGCTCGGAGTCTGGGGTCCGCTTTTACCAGTCTTTACTACAGATTTGGCTAGACCTCGATATTTTTTCGTGAAGCGATTGCCATCTGACCTCCACAGCCCAATGGTAACATTAGGCGATATCGAAGCTTAGCAGCTAGACCCTTGTTTTTGGATTTTTTAGGGCTCCAACTACCCGTAACGACTGCCATAGATGTTCTTATGGTAACCGGGACCGACGGCTTAACGTGCTCACCGAGGCACGACCAGACCAATGCAAATACCCATATTTCATGAACACAAATATTTGCACTGAGCGGGGATTGAACCCGTGCCTCCTGCGTAGCGGCCGCGTTCACTACCGCTACGCCACGGAGGCTTTCACAAGTTACTTTTTTTGTTTATTACTAATTCTATACGGCCTATTTTCCTTCCTATTTGACTGATTGTGACACATGTGCACTTTTTTGTGTAGTAAATATTTTTTACAGACTCTTTTCAGGCGCCACGTGGTTCCCGGTAGAGTAGAATTTGGGCCACCCCATCTCCTACCATGCGGTACAAGGCGACTAGGGGATAGTGCTGTTTAACATCAGACAGATGTAATACATCCCAGACTCAGCCTCAGATACATGACTCGAGTTAATAACAGTGCCCGGAATGCGGCAATAGGCTCACCCCCTATTACGTGGGACCTAATACATTGATTAGTGAAATGTGGGTGTTAATTCACCTTTGCCTAACCCTCTGGGAATTAAGGCGTGATTGTATGTATGTATGTATGTTTTCGCTTTTGGCGTTACTTCCTGAGCGTTTTTTTTTTATTATGTACAGCCAGTAGTATACCTTGGGACACATATCTTGAACCAAGTCGCGAGATTAACGAGGTCCTGGCGCGAGTGATTTGTTTTGTAATCATCATCGCACCACACCGTCTCGGCCAGCTTCTCTTAGGGTTACAGACGGCTCCAAAACTGTCACACTCAGGCCGGTGTTCATAGAGGAAGGAGCGAACTCAGACGCCTGAGTTGCCTTCGCACGCACCAGTCGCCTTCGTATTAGGCCATTGTGTACTGGGCCCATAAGAAATCCCTACTAATATTATAAATGCGAAAGTAACTCTGTCTGTCTGTCTGTCTGTCTGTCTGTCTGTCTGTCTGTCTCGCTTTTACGACTAAACCGCTGAACCGATTTTGATGATATTTGGTATAGGGGTAGATTAGACCTTGAGAAAGGACATAGGCTATGTTTGGTTGCATTAACCGACATCCACGCGGGCGGAGCCGCGGGCAAAAGCTAGTCTATCTATAAATTGTTGATTGTCCGTTGAAGTGTAAGTAACAACATCAATGCTTCCTAAGTTAAAGCTCGACCACACAGAACTAATGTCTTCAGTCAAGTGAGGTGAACACAGGTAGTCATAGTTATATTTGTGTATTTCTCAACGAGGTTACTTTAGTAACAATATAAATAGTATTTCTACTGGTCGCTACCGTTTTATAACCTTTTTAGGGTTACATAACCAAAAGGTAAAACGGAACTCACTGTCTGTCTGTCTGTCACCAGACTGTATCTCATGAACCGTAATAGTTAGACAGTTGAAATTTTCACAGACAATGCATTATTTCTGTTGCCACTATAAAAAGAAATAGTAAAATTAGTAGAAAATAAAAACTCATAGTAGAAAATAAAGGCTCATGTATGGGAGCCCCGCTTATATTATATTTATTTTATTCAGATTCAGAGAGGAAATGTTCTTGCATGAGTTCAAATTGTACTGTTTTTTTGTATGTTTTTTTTTGTGCAGGTCAAATCTTGGAAGCTTAATTAGAACAACTTTCTCTCACTACCACTATGCATAGGCATAGAAGTAGTAATACCAAATTATAGCATCAGATTATGTTTATAGTATCATAATCATGAGATTAGTGATTTACCAGACGCATCCAAAGTTTGAACTTTGCAGCCTAAGGTCTGCTTAAAGAAACAATAAGTTTACGTATGCTTTCCGGCAGTAACTACCGTATGACCTCCCACAAAAAGACTGCCACAGACTTTGTCTTGTCGTTAAACCCGGTGGCATCCTAGACCTTCAGCTCGGAATTCAGAGTCCGCTTCCCAACTTTTACTTTCTACTTCATACAGTCTGCATGGTAGAGCACTTTATCTTTATATATATAATTCTACTGTACGTGTGTATGTCACTGAACTCCTCCTAAACAGCTGGACCGATTTGAATGAATTTTTCGTATGCGTTTAGCACGACAACGTCTGTCCGGTCCGCTAGTGTTGTATATTTTCAATCAATAAATCAATCCATCAATTAGTCTATTGCAGTCCACCGCTGGACATAGGCCTCTCCCAATGTGCGCCTCGTCCGATCCTCGTGTATATTTTATGATACAATTTTATTTTTAAACGGTATTTTAAAAAGGCTCCATCGCAGCGATTCATAATGTCCATTCCATAAAACATCACTTTTAGTAAGTTGGAGCAAAAATCACAGTTTTATGACGTTACATTATACATCGGATGAGTACGCAAAACTATTTTTATGGCCGACGTTACGAGATTTTATGAGTTTCGGCCCAAGTTTGGGAGATAGGCAGAGAATATTGCTGTCTTGCCGAAATGAGGTTTAATATGACTTATAAAGACGTACTTGGTTGATACGCTACCTATGATATTATAAGTCATCGGGGCCTAGGGCTCCCCTACTATATGTATATATCCTACTATTAAGTTTATGATCCTACTTGATAAGCTTTAAACAAAATTGTGTCACAGTTCCCGTGTAAAGCGAGAATGAATCTACCATGGTGAATGTTCTGATGAGCTCTTTCATTTAGTCCCACCCTCTCTTGTCCCAGACAGGACAACACGTGCAGGGTTCAGATATCACCCGCATACGGTGCAGAATATTCCATCATGAACCAAGCGGTTCGGCGACTCCTTCTTTTGCCGCACCATTAAGACCTGGAATTCCTTACCAGTTCACGTGTTTCCCTCCTCTTACAGTCCCGGGTCCTGAAAAAGCGTCTGATGAGGGCGTGAAAAAGCATCTGTTGAGGCTGTCAAGCTGATTGCCACCATTGTAGCATAGTAGGTATGTGTCTGTAGTGGTCTCTTTCCTGAGACTTGTTATCGAGGTGTTTATTCAATCCGTTTAGCTTACATTGCCTGATAGCCAAAGTGTTATTGTTTAAATACGTTGTTAGAAACAGCAATGTAAATTTTATTGTGTCACAAAAGTTTAGGATCATGTTTAAAAGCTTTTATAACGCGCTTTGATGACGTAAGCCTGAGATTTACAAAGGCTTGAAGTAAATAAAACTGAGCGACATTCTATATGAATTAAACGTCCTTTGACTAGGTAGGTATATACTATAGACACAGTGTATAAAGAGTATTTAACGCTCGAAAAAACGGCTCGAAATACGCGTTCATCCTAGCGTTAATTCCCAGTCGCATCCGAAGCTTTCACCTCGGAGTATGGGGTCCGCTTTACCAGTCTTAACTGCGGATTTGGCTGGACCTCTAAATTTTCCGTGAGGTGACTGCCATATGACCTCCACAACCCAATGGTGACATTAGGCGATATCGAAGCATTGCAGCTAGACCGTTGTTGTTGGACTTTTTAGGGCTCCAACTACCCGTAACGACTGCCATAGATGTTCGTATGATGTATTAACGTGCTTTCTGAGGCACGACCAGACCAATGCAAATACCAATAGTCATGCATACAAATATTTGCACTGAGCGGGGATCGAACCCGCGCCTCCTACGTATCGGCCGCGTTCACTACCGCTACGCTACGAGGGCTGTCAGAAATACGCGTTTTATATGAGCAAGCTAATGTCAATTTTGTCTTTATACTTACTGTGCATGTTATGGAATATAATAGTACTAGATGTTGCCCGCGGCTCCACCCGCGAGATTGTCGGTTGTTGCGACCAAACAAGCCTATGTCCTTTCCCAAGGTTTAAACTATCTCTGTACCAAATTACATCAAAATCGGTTCAGTGGTTTAGGCGTGACAGCGTAACCGACAGACAGACAGAGTTACTTTCGCATTTAAAATGTTAGATAGATAGATAGATAGATAATTCTTTATTGTACACCAATAGATTTACAGTAGTACAAGTAGGTAGCATGTTACAGTTCAATGTACAATGGGCGGCCTTATCGCTGGAAGCGATTTCTTCCAGGCAACCTTGGCTCATTTTTTTGCCGCACCGTTAAGACATGGAATTATTATTATTATTATTATTGTTCGATACACTAGCAGCTTAGAGCTGATGCGTGTACATCACTGCACTTGTGTTTTATGTTTCAAATGATTGTCTAGTCTATTCTTAAATAATGTTCACGTTATGAGCACTTATCACCGCCTCTGGTAGTGAGTTCCACGGCCGCACCACACGGTTTGGGAGAAAGTGATATCTAGGGTTGCCGGCACACTGAGGTTTACTAAGTTTCATCGAGTGGCCTCTTAAGTGTCTGTTTGAGTTCCTGGTATACATACTCTCGATTTTTGTCACATTGTAATGTCCGTTAAGCATCTTGTATGTCTCAATGAGGTCTCCTCTCCTCCTTCTTAGCTCCAGTGTAGTTAAGTTCAATTCCAGGAGGCGTTCCTTATATGACATATTTTTCAGGCCAGTGACCATTTTGGTTGCCCTCCTTTGTACCCGTTCCAACAATAGAATGTCCTTTTTAAAATATGGGCGCCAAATTTGGAAGGCATATTCCAGCAAAGGTCGTATGTACTCCTTACCAGTTCACGTGTTTCCTACAGTCCCGGGTCCTTTAAACCGGGCGTGAAATAGCATCTGATGAGGCCACCAAACTGATGGCCACCATTGTAACATGGCACGTGTCCATAATAAGGACCCTCTTTCCTAGGATTTCACTGTAGATATATAAAAAAATGTCAAACTTGTAGCAAAGTAAAAGAGTTACAGTAACAATTATTACGCAGCGTTGTAATGGCTATACTATGTATATAGAGTTTGTATAGTCTAAGGTATATATATGCGTGAGACTTGCCAGGTGATCATTCGTCTCTCACTTTACGAGCAAGAAGATTGCGGAAAGAACTTTTTTAAGTAAAAAAGGTCTAAGTCAGTCGTTAGACGAGTTTGAATATAATGGGTCCGTATGTTTCAATGCATACAAATACAAATCATTTATTTCAATCAATTTCAGATCATAATATTTGTTTCGGACAGTTTTAAAACGGAAACTTCTTAGGCATTGTTGGGCGCTTGTAGTATATTTTTTTATACCACTCAGTTGGCAGACAAGCACACGGCCCACCTGATGGAAAGTGGTTAGCGTAGCCTATGAACGTATGCAACACCAGGGGCGTCACACTCGTGCTGCTGACCCTGAAGAAACCTTCTAATGCCCTTCTTGAAGAACCCAATATTGTAGTCGCTTGGGAAAACCACCGCGGGAAGTCCATTCCTGTTCGCTGTTGCAAGCACCATGATCACGGAGGATTACTATATTCATGGTAAAAAGCATAAAATACCTTTGCTGTGTGTATTTTATTTGCCTTTTATGAAAAAACTAGCTTTTGTACCATAAACAAAACGGAATTGTCATCACATTTTTTTATGGCGGATCCCTAATTCTTGGGGCGTCAAGCTGATGGGTATTTAGATGAGCGTACTCTTATTTATGTGCCCAGTTATATATAGACTAGGGCAACGTTTCTCAAACTTTCCCCGGGGTCGGTAACCATAAAATTTCTCCATCGTGGCCCACTACAAGCTTTTGACCCTTGTAATGCATTTAGGGAATATAAAAAACACATCTCTACTAATATTATAAATGCGAAAGTAACTCTGTCTGTCTGTCTGTCTGTCTGTCTGTCTCACTTTTACGACTAAACCGCTGAACCGATTTTGATGAAATTTGGTATAGAGGTAGGTTAGACCTTGAGAAAGGACATAGACTATGTTTGGTCTTGATAACCGACATCCACGCGGGCGGAGCCGCGGGCAAAAGCTAGTATCAATATAAATATCTTAATAATGAACAAGACAGGTATAAATACCTAATTGTAAACAATGGCACAATGCTGTAATCACCTACTTAGGGTGTATGAAACCAGGGCTCATACCATGAACTCTTAAAACAAGTCAATAATTGAACTGCTGTCATTCTACCAACTGCAAATGTCACTCTGTAATCCCTACTAATATTATAAATGCGAAAGTAACTCTGTATGTCTGCCTGTCTGTCTGTCTCACTTTTACGACTACACCGCTGAACCGATTTTGATGAAATTTGGTATAGAGGTAGGTTAGACCTTGAGAAAGGACATAGGCTATGTTTGGTCGCGATAACCGACATTCACGCGGGCGGAGCCGCGGGCAAAAGCTAGTCCTATATATTTATATGACATTACAAAGTGACATTTGCAGTTGGTAGAATGACAGCAGTTCAATTATTGACCTGTTTTAAGAGTTTATGGTAAGGCCGCTGAAAGCTTAAGCGCGCCCTCTGTCCCGGTGCAAGATGGCGCCCAAAACCGGGGCTGGTCCTGGGTTAGCTGGAGTGTGACTGCCTTTTTCATATCCAGCAACCCAAGACTTACTACAGACGAAGAAGACTGACTATAAAAAGTAGTGTCTGTGGCCCCACCAAGATCACCGGGCATCTGGGAGCTTCCTTGCTGTTCTCTTACGCAGTCTTTCCACTCAGTGTTAGGGGGTCAGACGGAATTCACACCTATAAAACTCGAAAGAATGTATACCGGACCCCAAAGTATACATTTTTGGATCTAACCTAGATTAGCGCTCATTGAAAAGACCTTTTCAATGAGCGCTAATCTTTCGCGACCCACAATTTGAGAAACGCTGGCCTAGAGACTTGGGACAAGTTTGTGTAGGAAAGTTATGTAATATGTATTTTATGACAGCTATATTTTTAACAACGCTAGTGTTGGGACGTGTTATTCTGTCGTAAAATTTGGCGGGAAACTACTTTCATTATGCATAACTATTTACTGTAACGTAGTTCTTTTATACACCTAGGCATAAAACTTTGCTTTTATGTTTAGCTTTTCAACGATTTAGTCATCCAAATTGATGAGAATGAAGATGGCATTATACGTTTAAAGGGTTGCTTTCGGCTCCGCCCACATGGAATTCTGATTCCGTTCACACTGTAAGTTTTGCTCAGATGACCAAGGAATTGAATCAGGGACCTCTCATTTGCACTCGTTGCTGTTACCAGCAAATTCAAAAATAATATTGAATATTATGCATCCATACTAATATTATAAATGCGAAAGTAACTCTGTCTGTCTGTTACGCTTTCACGCCTAAACTACTGAACCGATTTTAATGAAATTTGGTATAGGGGTAGTTTAGACCTTGAGAAAGGACATAGGCTATGTTTGGTCGCGATAACCGACATCCACGCGGGTGGAACCGCGGGCAAAAGCTAGTTTTAAATAATAGTGTATGTTTGTGTGATGATGTTTGTGTCATTATTACTAACTTAGATATACCTACAGGATTTCCCGGACTACTACGAGAAAGAATACAAGTATGAATACAAGTATGACCATCCCCTTTTCTTCCGAAGAGTGTCGTAAGAGGTGACTGCGAGAGAAGGAATACTTGAAATAAAATCCTGTATTAACCCGTCTAGCCAGACGCTTTGCTTTACTGTTTCCACTAAGGCATTCCCCCTGTAAAGGAAAGATCGCGGGTTCGAGTCCTGCCTGAGTATTGATTACGCTTTTTCTAATTTAAAAAAAAATATTTGTTTAGTTTAGCATACTAAATGCTTTAAAATTATCTCAATTGGTTGGACGGAGTTATCAAAAATCAATGTTTAAAAATGATTGCCACATCATTCATTGATTCTGATTGACTGCCTCTGTGGCGTAGCGGTAGTGAACGCGGCTGCTACGCAGGAGGCGCGGGTTCGATCCCCGCTCAGTGCAAATGTTTGTATGCATGAATACAAATATTTGCATTGGTCTGGGTGTTTCTATGTATAATATGTATGTATTTACAAAAAAAAAGTATCTAAGTATGTATATCCGCATTCTAGATTCCATAACACGAGCTAATTAAGCTTACCATGGGTCTTAGATAGCGTTGTGTAGAATGTTGTAGAATATTTATTTATTTATTTATTTATTTATTTATCGGTAGATTGCTCCCACCATCGCCCTAAGATGGATGTATTGGAAAATTTGGATCAATCTCGGGCGAAGCTCGGTGGCTCAGTGGTCAGAGCATTCCCCCTGTAAGGGAAAGATCGCGGGTTCGAGTCCTGCCCGAGTATTGATTTCGCTTTTTCCAATAAAAAAAAATAAATAAGGCAAAGCTTCCTAACTTTGTGAGACGCCTATGTTCAGCAGTGGACTGCGATAGGTTAATTGATTGCTTGATTGTAGATACAGGCAGTTAAGGTATGATTCCGAAGTCAACCGCATACGACAAAGACATACGCATGCAGCAGATACAGCGTGCCCATTACTTGTTAAGGCGGCCACCCACTAACAGTTTATCGAACGACAACCGGATGATATCGGTCTGTCAGTTCATCGCAATAGCCCACACACTTACAGTTTAATATACGATTTTGGACTGACGGCTAATATGTGTGTGGCCGCTTGACGATTTCGGTCAGCAAAGACAGTTAAAGGCCGGACAGTCTATGGCATTTTATACGTAATAACATCAGAATAACGACAGCCTCCGTGGCGTAGCGGTAGTGAACGCGGCCGCTACGCAGGAGGCGCGGGTTCGATCCCCGCTCAGTGCAAATATTTGTGTTCATGAAATATGGGTATTTGCATTGGTCTGGTCGTGCCTCGGAGAGCACGTTAAGCCGTCGGTCCCGGTTGCCATAAGAACATCTATGGCAGTCGTTACGGGTAGTTGGAGCCCTAAAAAGTCCAAAAACAACGGTCTAGCTGCAAAGCTTCGATATCGCCTAATGTTAACAGTGGGTTGTGGAGGCCAGATGGCAATCGCTTCACGGTAAATATCGAGGTTTAACCAAATCCGTAGTTAAGACTGGTAAAGCGGACCCCAGACTCCAAGCTGAAAGCTTCGGATGCGACTGGGAATTAACGCTAAGAAGAAGAAGAGTGACAGACATAAACTTTCTCATCTATAATATTAGCAAGAATTTTCAAGGTAAACGTACCATGCAAATGTAATCAACTGAATAATCTTACTGACAGCTCCTTTAGGATTAACGTCCATATTTGAGGGTTGACGTACTCTCAGAGATACGAACACCTGGCTTCCACAAAGTCAGTCCGTCTTTCTCTTTATATTCATAAAAATGTAACACAGCGAATTATTTAAACACAGAAAAATTTACTTTTTAATTTAAAAAAGAAATGGCATTTACGAAATTCATGAAGGTAAATGTTTCTTCTTTTATTCTTTTGGACGTTTTTTCATGTGAAGGGACATTTTTATGTAATTTATGCAGGTTTTTGACAAAATATGAGTTAGATTTTTGGTCGGTTCGTTCGTTTTCGCGTGAATCGTCTGAGGTGGGTAATTTCTTTTTCTCTATTTTAAGCTTATTCAAAAAGAGTAGAAATATTTATCTTTATATAAATTTCAATCACTGTTATGTGTGAAATCGTGTGAGCTAAGAATGTTATTGTGTTGTGATTTTAGGATGATTCTGCATATTACAATATTGTAATATACAAGAAGACTTCAAGGAATACTGATTCAAAATCAATACAATTATATTACGTCTATATCCCCAGTTTTCATTCACCTCTGCGTAACCCACGCGAAGGTGAATTAAAACCCACATTTCACAAATAATTGTGTTAGGTCCCACGTAATAGGGCGTGAGCCTATTGCCGTATTCCGGGTACTATTGTTGACTCGAGCCATGCATCTAAGGCTGAGTCTGGGCTGTATAATATATCCTTTTAGTAGCCTTGTACGATACCGCTTGGGAAAGGACGGGGTGTCCCAAATTCTACTCAGCCGGGAACTCGAGTTATGTCTGTATATTGGAGACTAGCTTTTGTCCGCGGCTCCGCCCGTGTGGATGTCGCTTATCACGACCAAACATAGCCTATGTCCTTCCTCAAGGTATAAACTACCCCTATACCAAATTTCATCAAAATCGGTTCAGTGGTTTAGGCGTGAAAGCGTAACAGACAGACAGACAGACAGAGTTACTTTCACATTTATAATATTAAGAATGAACATTTAAAAATAAATATTTAGGATTATGTTAAAGTGACAAGTCTGAATCCATTTTTATTTAATAATTTTGTTTGTTCTCAATGTAGTTACATTAAAGGAAAACTGAACGGAATTTGATGTAGTTTTTTGTATAAGAAAGGTCTTGACTAGACTTGAAAACTGCCGCATGTTTGATTGCAGTAAGTTGAGTACAACTACTTTATAATGATAATTTTATAACAGCCCCTCTAGACAAGCGGCAATTCGTTGCTCGGCGTATGATGGAATAGAATGCCAAATGTATGGGATTTCGTCAACGAATGTCAAAAACGTCAAATCCCATACATTTGTCATTCTATTCCATCATACGCCGAGCAACGAATTGCCACTTATCTAGGGGGGCAGTATAGATAGATGTTAGGCCATCACACACACTGTTTTCTATTCATTACAAGCGTGGATGTACTGACCTAACATACCTATAGTACCTACCTACATTTTAGGATCTGTTTCATTTTAATTGGAAAACGCCAGACTACTACGCCTAAGGCACTACTTTAACAGACAGCCTAAACTCGCCACGATCAAAAGAGAACAGACAATTTGTAGTGAAACGTAGGCAACCATTAATGATTTTATTGCAATAGAATTTAAGTTCCAAAATAGATTGAGGTCTCAAAAAAACCGGTCAAGTGCGAGACGGTCTCCCGCACCGAGGGTTCCGTAAATTAAGTTATATACACCATTTGATATTTTGATAGCGCTGATTTAGAAGTTTGATTTTTACACAGTTTCTAGACGTTATAGACCTGAGTATGTTGTATGAATTTTAATTTTGATACCTCCACGCATTCCTGAGAAAAAGGTCTTGACAGGCAGATAGACAGTATTTATGGTCCGTTTTTTCCTTTTAAGGTACGGAACCCTGAGAACTACAGGGCAGACTTGATAAATAGGTTACCTGGACGCGGTGGGTGGTGGTTGGTGGTGCACCATAAAATCATTGTCATACCACAAACACTGCAAAAAATAAACTTTAGACTTTATTTGCTATAGCTTGAAAGTCCAAAATTGAAAAACATTAAAACAGTTTCATTACACTTTTTCAGTCACTCTACAAAAAGCCACTTAATTATAGACTTTAAAAACATTTCTTCAAAGTCTGAATTAAATGAAAAAAATTAGAGAATCGAAAACACTGTCCCCAAAAGACAAAAAACGCGTACTGCGCATAATAGAGTAAGTAAAATTTGAGATGTGTTTGGGGTCAAGATATATACCGTAGCCATACAGACAACCAGACATTAAGTAGGTATTTTATATTATACTAGCCTTCCGTCCGCGGCTCCGCCCGCGTGCATCTCGGTTAACGCGACCTTTGCTCATATCTTCGGTTGTACTCAACCGATTGCGATCAAACAAACGTAAGATTTTAAGTCTGATCAAGCCCTTTCTAACAAAAAAAAACACCGCATAAAAATCCGTCCAGTAGTTTTTGCGTCCATCGCGAACAAACAGACAAACAGACAGGAAATTCAAAAAAAATATTTTCGTCTTCAGTATCGTTAACATAACATAACCCAAGTATTTTTTTTTAAATATCTCCAATGTACAGACACGACCACTTTACAATTATATAATAGTTAGAAGTAAAATTTGTGATGTGTTTGGGGTCAAGATATATACCGTAGCCATACAGACAACCAGACATAAGTAGGTATTTTATATTATATTCTTTCAACCATGGCTAGAATCAAAGATAAGGGTCTAGACCCTATGTCACTGACTGTACAGGATGAAACCTTTTCGTTGAACAATAAACAGTCCTTAATTTAACGGTGTTAATCTTTGCGGAAAATATCTAAAAGCCAGCGGCTTAGTGGTCGGCTTGCTAATGATTTATGGGATGTGGTCATTGGTGATAACTGGTCGTAAATAATATTTAGTTATAGGTACAGGTTTATCTGTGTGGTGACGGAGAAATAACACGAGTACTATAGACCGAAGGTTGTCTAAAAGGTCGCCGTGTGGTTCCCGGCAGAGTAGAACTTGGGCCTCCCCAACTCCTCCCTTGCGGTGTCGTACAAAGCGACTAAGGGATAGGGCTGTTTAACATCAGACAGATATATACAGCCTAGGCTCAGCCTCAGATATATGGCTCGAGTCAACAACGGTGCCCGGAATACGGCAATAGGCTCACCCCCTTTACGTGGGACCTAATACAATGATTGGTGAAATATGGGTGTTAACTCACCTCTGCCTAATCCTCCGGGGATAAAGGCGTGATTGTATGTATGATTGTATGTTGTCTAAAAGGCTACTAACGGAAAAAAACGCAGACGATATCACGGCGAGAAAATGAAAACTCGAAATAAAACCCTGTAACAACCTGTTTGACCAGTGATAGACTAACTAAGGCATCATTTAG
Organism: Eilema depressum; assembly: GCA_914767945.1. Classification (NCBI taxonomy): domain Eukaryota; kingdom Metazoa; phylum Arthropoda; class Insecta; order Lepidoptera; family Erebidae; genus Eilema; species Eilema depressum. The sequence continues at coordinate 4,914,334 of OU612036.1, read as the reverse complement.
ACGAGAAGAGTTTCTCGCCTGCGAGATACGATTAGCGAAAGGACAGAAAAAAGTTGCTTCATCTAAACATTCGCAGAAATAATTGCCGCTCGCTCGTCCACGCCTGGCGAGAATTGCCTCGCATTTGGCATTTGTTGGTGTCCGTCTAAACTGAATTTTCAAGCAATAATCGTATTTTGTAAGCGATATGTCACTTGCAAATCTCGTATGATAATAATGGTAGGCGAGAACTTAGTGTTTGCCTGTGTGTAAACACTTTAATATGATGAATCGTATTGCGATTATTATACTAGTGATAGTCGCGTTCGATTTTTCGGAATGAAACGTGCAAGAAACTCTTCCCTTCTAAATGAGCCTTAGTTGATTAAATTGACTGATAGGTACAGTGGTATTATTAAATCCTACTACAAAATTTCACGGAAAAAAAGTTCTACAGTCTTTAAGAGTAAAGGATAATCTAAATATATATAACGCAAAGGTGACTGACTGACTGACATAGTGATCTATCAACGCACAGCCCAAACCACTGGACGGATCGGGCTGAAATTTGGCATGCAGGTAGATGATATGACGTAGGCATCCGCTAAGAAAGGATTTTGATTAATTCTACCCTCAAGGGGATAAAATAGGGGATGAAAGTTTGTATGAAACTTTGTCAAGTTTAAACCGATCGGCCTGAGACTTTGCATGCATAAAGCTATTATGACGTAGGCATCCCGTAAGAAAGGATTTTGAGATGCAGGCTATATAAACACTAAGCGATAACCGACATCCACGCGGGCGAAACCGCGGGCAACAGCTTGTAGTCAATAAATACAAGCCCTTATCCAAATATATGTACTAAAACAAAATATATCCAACCGGATCCAATCCTAAAGTAGGTACAAAAGGTAGGTATTTTATACAAAAATACAAAAATGGAAGCACTTCCAGAGGTATTGTTAAAAAACAACAACATGTATTTTACGGAAATTTTTGTCGCATCAAATAAAGTTTACAAACAAAACATACTTCATGCGTACAAAAATACCGGTATTACCGCGGAGCAATCATGGTAATGCCCTCATTGTTTACCCGTTTCACAGGGTTGCTGCGCTCTATTCAGATTGATGTCTAGGAGATTAATGTCTATCTCTTGGGATTTAAAAAGGTGCGATTGGAGTAATAGTGATATTCAAAAAGTATACTGAAGAGTTTAACGCTGTGGTACTGGTCCGTTTTTTGTACATTCGGAGAACTTATCGGGCTTCACCTACTCTGAGCTAATGATGATTTGTCGAACTCGAATTTTTTATTCTTTATCGCACACAGATGGTACAGAGATTATACACAAAGAAAATTACAAGAAATATGTACAGGCAATAAAGGAGATAGTGTCACACTTTTACATACAACTTTTGGTATATGAAAAAGTGCAACCGTATCTACTTTGTTGACTGTACGAAGGGGAGCGTAACTCAATTGATTCCTCAGCCAGCATACCTTTGAGTCTTTTCTTCTTCTTGCAACCCAAAGAAATAATTATGCTATTTGATTGATTTGAGATTGACATGGTCACTCACACTACTAATATTGTAACACTCACCGGGATATTTACCATGTGCACCGTGATTACACCACTTGTAACAGTGCCAAAATACTGTTTAGTGAGTGTTACACTTTTAATATTTATCGTTTTACAAACGAGTTTTACCGCCTATACAATGGTTTGTGCTCAGATGAATTGTTTGACATGATGCCCACAGCTACATTCTATCATCGCACCTCTCGCCATAGGCAGGGAATTCATCCTCACACACTGCGACCGGAAATGGTGCGCACTGTGCGGTATGAAAGGAACTTCATCCCTCGCACACTCAAGCTGTGGAATGAACTCCCCGCGATGGTTTTCCCAAGCGACTACAATATGGGGTTCTTCAAGAAGGGCATTAGAAGGTTTCTTCAGGGTCGGCAGCACGAGTGTGACGCCCCTGGTGTTGCATACGTCCATAGGCCACGGTAACCACTTTCCATCAGGTGGGCCGTGTGCTTGTCTGCCACCTAAGTGGTATAAAAAAAAAAAAGAATGGTCCAAAAAACTGAACGTCACGATTATTGCTTCTATACTTGAAGCCAGATTTATAAGGCAATAGGTATTTAGATCTCAATTCGATATTACAAACTATGGCCTAGATGTGCTATCTATCTAATAACTTAGCTAAATTTACCCTAGATATTCAGGAAGCGAAAATAAAAGAGCTTAGAAGGAAAGAAAAGATCACATCTTTTTATCAGCTAATGTATTCATCAGCAGTTTTCCTTCAAAAAGTATTTTGCTGTCTACACAAAAACAATGTAAATAATCATAATAATATCCGAAAACGATTTTCAGTATTGAGTTCAAACTATTTTATTGTCATCTTTCCCTTTATTGTTAAAGCTTCCGTGTATTTTTTGTATTTTTCTCGGAAAAAGAAATAATTATTATTAAGTACTGGCTATTTGGGCTCGGCGGTGTCTGGCTGCCGATTTTTTCGATGTATTTTCAAAAAATATTCTTACAATTATGCGTATAAAAAAGGGAACATCAAAATCTGTCAAGATTTTCTTAATTTTTTTGTATAGCCACAATTAGTCATAGGTTTATTCGTGTTTTTCTCCCTTGTTTCGGTTTTATTTTTTATTCAAGTTGTTAACTATCGAGAAGAAAACGTTCTTAATATTGTTGAAGGTATGTTCTTGCATTATTTGTTCTCTCATTTCGGGACTATTTGAGTAGCAAACATTTAATGAATTATTTAAACTTTCATGGTGGAACTAACCACGGAGGATAGGTACTCGAAACAATACATGGTAAATATCCCGATACTACAGATAGCGCCCTTATCGCTCTGTGGCAATTTCTTACAGGCACTTCCTATTATATTTTCTTTGTATTAAATCTGGGGGCACTTTCAGCAAGAGCCTTACGATTGCGGAGCCCATACCAGTCCATTCCACTATTGCCCACTGTGCCCCTCCACTTGTAGGCACTATCGTGGACCTTTATAGGGCAACGGACACTGTGATTGTGGTCAAAATATTGGGCCCACCAAATTTAAGCAACTTGACTCGTTGAAGACGATTAATTCTGTTATTATTCTCTCATCATGCCTTTTTTATCCCTACTAATATTATAAATGCGAAAGTAACTCTGTCTGTCTGTCTGTCTGTCTCACTTTTACGACTAAACCGCTGAACCGATTTTGATGAAATTTGGTAAAGAGGTAGGTTAGACCTTGAGAAAGGACATAGGCTATGTTTGGTCGCGATAACCGACATCCACGCGGGCGGAGCCGCGGGCAAAAGCTAGTTCAAAATAAAATTATGTGTATCAATGTAGAATTCTTTCGCACTAACGTAAGTCGCGTTTTCATCCTTTATGGTGTAAAGTTCATCATCATTACGATTTTGAACTTAGAAAATAGTAAAGTGTAAAGTGTACCTATACTGTAAGGTACCAAAAACAGACTTTGTACACCATAATACTGAACATAGACTCGAACTCTTTTTTCTATCCAATGGTTGCCTGTAAGAGATTGCCACTAGGTGATAAGGGCCTTAGACAAAATGACATTCTATTGGCGAAAACGCCAGTGGAATCGCTAATTGTAGTATGAAATGGACATAAATCCTACTAATATTATAAATGTGAAAGTTTGTGAGAATGGATGTGTGGATGTTTGTTACTCTTTCACGCATAAACGGCTGGATCGATTTGGTTGAAATTTGGTATGTATATAGGTTATACCCTGGATTAACATATAGGCTATATATCAGCGATGAACGGGATCAGAATTCCACGCGGGCGGAGCCGCGGGCAACAGCTAGTCATTAATATAACTAATTTTTTTTTTGAAAATTTGAGTCTTTGTAACCCTAAATACAGTATTTAACTTATCATTATTACTATAACCACCGCAATGTCCCGAAATTCATTGTTAAAACCTTAAAAATGGTTCGCTTCAGCGCGATTCCATCAATAGAATGTCACTTTGTCTAGGGCCCAAGGCCGCCTATTATATAAATGACACATGTTTTCTCCTTGGTGTGCACAATAAAGATATACCACTACTACTACTATATAAGGCTGTCTTATTCTCTCCTGAAATCAGTTTAATTCTCACCATAATTCAAAACAACAAAACCCATTTTGTCATCTTGTGACGCTTTCAGTTTAACATCAAGTTAATATAGTTCAAATTACATTCTAAACAAGACAGTTTGTTTGTACAATCTTGAGTTATAATAGGCACTTGAGAACTAGGTACTTGAGCGTGACAAGCGGTGTTGTGTTCTAAAAGGCACGTTCAGTTTGAAGCGTGTTAAAGCAATGTCTTTGAACCTGTTGTTTTTTTTAGAAATTCGTTGACATTTTTGGAATAGATACATACATACGTACGCTCATGCCTATTTCTCTAAACGACAGCACAGCTAACAATTTGCTGAAGCCTTTTCTATTGGAGCTGGTTGGATTACAGTCGCTCCCATAAAAGCCAAAATAAATCTATCCCTAAGGAAAGGAGGAATAGAAGAGCGGGCGCCGGACCGTATCTGTAATGGTGACCCTCTATCCTGAGACTTTGCCTTCAGCTTACCATCAGGCGAGGTGAAGTCAAATTGTCGTGTCCTTAAAAAAAACTTAACAGTCGTCAATGCATGTCATAAATGACAAATCTCATACATACGTCCTTCTATTCTACAATACGGTGGCCAATGAATTGTTACTTGTCTAGGAGGGAGAAAAATATTTGTTAAAACCTTAGAGTATACATTAAATATAGAGCGCGCCTATCACTCAGGTCTTTGGCGCCGAGTGTTAGCAGATACTTTGCGATGGTATAGGTATAGCGCACCTATAGTGACGTTTCATGCATTACCGAAAATATCAATAGATGTACTTATTACTGTAGTTTTTTGTTATGAAGTTTTTTGTACGATTTGATATGCATGGATAAAATTGAAGCCAAAATACAAAAAATGGCGTCATTTTGCGGTATTTTTACGTCATTATTACTACAAATATACGATGCTGTATAAAATTTTGATTTAAAATATTGAATTAAATATCATTTGCGAAGTCATTTTGACGGGTATTGTTTTGCTACTGATTGAGGTTGAGCCAGGAGCCTCGGCACTGTTCATACCCGTGATAACAGTTCATACTTGTAAGGCGCGCTCTATAGCAATGTATACTCTAAGGTTAAACCCCATTTATGTTTCAAAATGACGTATTTCCTGCAATTGAATGTATATTTTGTTGTACCGCATCTTACCGTCAGCATATTTACATAAATAATTTCTATTTGAACAAGCAATATTTTCTTTTTTGCAATAAATTTCGGCTACGCGTAGATTGCGGAAAGAATATTTTATAAGCATTTTTGTATTGAGTTTTCATGAAAAAGCTTTTTATAAATAAATTGAAACAGGGTAAGCAGGAAGTAAACGTATTTAATTAGGAGTTGTTATGGATTCAACGCCCTAAATCTCATACCGTTTGAAAATTTCATAACTTATCCTGATTTTTAAACCCCGACGCAAAAACGACGATGTTTTTTTCTGATATAGGACACGTCAATTTGACTTCACCTCGTCCGATGGTAAGCTGAAGGTAACGTTTCGGAAAAGAGGGTCACCATTATAGACACGTACTAGTTTACAGTGGTAGCACTCGGCTTGATGGCCTCATCAGATGCTTTTTCACGCCTCACTTAAAGGACCCGGGACTGTAGGAAAAGGGAAACACGCTTACTGGAAAGGAATTCCAGGTTTTAATGGTGCAACAAAAGAAGGAGTCGCTAAAAAATAAATCGCGATAGAATTCGTTATAAAGTGGTTTTATTTCAATCCCTGGAATAGGTCACAGGTAGCAGGAACGGGATCAAAATTCTTCGTAGGTGGAGCCGCGAGTCACAGCCATTACCTACTAACAATAAAATTTACAAAGACTTTCTATACATTATTGTGATATTACAAAGAAGGTACAGACACAAAGACCTCAAAGGAACATCCTATCTATCATTTTCACAGGAATGACTTAATCTTTCAAAGCTTGAAGTTCAGTGAACAAGTGAATATTTCACTAAGCTGGCAATTACTTTGTCAGATTCCAAATATTTGAGCGAATATTCAGCTATTATTCAATTTTAATATAGAAGTTAGTAAACCACCTTTGTAACCTTTAGAGGGGAGTGAAACCCGTGAAAATGAGAGAGTGGTAAAGGTATGATTCCAAAGGTAGCAGATCTATACGCGTAATTCATTGCGGCTTCTCAATGGTCCCCCTCATCCGTATCGAAGTTTAAAAAGTCATCATGTCGTAGTTTTGCTCGAGTCCTCATATGTCAACGTCCAGTTGGCGAAGCCAGTCTATTGCCGCCGGTGTGAGGTCATGTAGCTCACGCATTCCTCCAGGGAAACGACGGAGTGGACACTCCTCTGCTATATGCATCTTTGTCTGCTTTGGAGCTCCACAGTGACAGTCCGGCGCTTCTTTAAGTCCTCACTTTTGAAGATGGTTATTGCATCTCCCGTGTCCAGTTCTGAACCGGTTGACCCTTGACCACACCGTGCGACAACTGTCAAAACGCCCGGTTTTGACAGTTGTTTAATAAGTAATGGGTACGCTGTATATGCTGCATGCGTCTGCATTGTCGTATGCGGTCAGCTTCGGAATCATACATTTGGTTCAACCCCACCAAACGGACGGCATCGGAACGGATTTTACAATCTCTAAACAAAATAAATCTTATTATCACAGCATTTAAAGTTTATATTACCAAGTCACGCATGACAGCTTGACGTGCGTCATGCCGCCGCACGACGCTGTCAAGCTGTTGTGCGTGACTTGGTAATATAAACTTCAAACAGTGTGATAATAAGATTTAATTTTGTTTAAAGATTGTAAAATCCGGGCCGATGCCGTCCGTTTGGTGGGGTTGGACCTAAGGTAGAAGTAAGTCAGGCTTTTAATACTCTTCCCGGGCCTCTGTTATTTTGTGTCATAATGAAGCCACTGTCATTCCATTGACACTATGAAAATGTCATTTAATTTTAGACCTTAATTCTTCATCCTAGCGTTGGCGTACAATGACCCAAGAAAGAGGCTAAGTGCGGATAAAAGAGTCCCCTTTCCATTCCATCCTAGCGTTAATCTCAGTCGCATTCGAAGCTTTCACCTCGGAGTCTGGGGTCCACTTCACCAGTCTAACTGCAGTTTTAGCTGGACTTCGATATTTTGCGTGAAGTGACTGCCATCTGACCTCCACAACCTAATAACGATATTGGGCGACCTATTGCAGCTAGACCAGTTGTTAGACTTTTTAGGGCTCCGACTACCCGTAACTACTACTATTATAGTATTCGTTACGGGTAGTCGGAGCCCTAAAAAATCTTCTCTATAACTCTGTTATAACAATTCCTTTGAATTCGTATCAAGAGCTTTAACTAAAAATATTTACCAAAATTATTCTCTATAACTTTGCCTTAAAAAGTTAACAACGTGCGTCTTATCTGTATCTACATATTTTCTTGATATTACATTAGAATTATTATCATATTCCTTGAGGTAAAAGAATTCACATTCAGAAAGATCTTATTATGATAATTATATGCTTACTATCTTAAAAATCGTCTAGTCGGTACTCATTATGTCATACTAGCTATTGCCTGCGGCTCCACGCACGTAGAATTCTGATGAATAAAATCTAGGGATAAAAGTAATGTGCTATAATAGATATTTGTATGGCAACTGGCAACATTCTATCATCGCACCTCTCGCCACAGGCAGGGAATTCATCCTCACACATTGCGTCCGGAAATGGTGCGCACTGTGCGGTTTGAAAGGCACTTCATCCCACGCACACTCAAGCTGTGGAATGAACTCCCTGCGGTGGTTTTCCCAAGCGACTACAATATGGGGTTCTTCAAGAAGGGCATTAGAAGGTTTCTTCAGGGTTGGCAGCGCGAGTGTGATGCCCCTGGTGTTGCATACGTCCATAGGCCACGGTGACCGCTTCCCATCAGGTGGGCCGTGTGCTTGTCTGCCACCTAAGTGGTACCTATAAAAAAATAAAAATAAAAAAAAACATAGAATCACGCCTTTATCCCCGGAGGGTTAGGCAGAGGTGAATGAACATCCACATTTCACTAATCATTGTATTCGGTCCCACGTAATAGGGGGTGAGTCTATTGCCGTCTTCCGGGCACTATTGTTGACCCGAGCCGTTGATCCCTACTCTTAGTCACTTTGTGCGACACCGCAAGGGAGGAGATGGGGTGGCCCAAATTCCCGTCCCAGTTGAGCAGTCTGACTGGGAAAGTACCTCCGCCCTACAGAATGCCGCGGCTATAATAACCTCGTTTTGTGTTCCTGGCGGTGAGTAGGGTAACCAGAGCTCACTGGAGAGTTTTTGTGCTGTCAGTGGGAAGATCAAAGGCTTGTACTGCTTTGTTTTCTACATTGACGGCATAAAAGCTCATTGATCTTAAGCTGCGTTTACAAACTCGCGGCAGAGCGAGGGAAGTGGCGAGAGAAGTGGGCAGAGACGTGGTGTGAATGGTATATTCGTCATGCCGCGAGTACTGCCGCGTATGTTGCTGCGAATGTCGGCTTGGCGGCGCGAGTCAAAGGAGCGGCAATACTAGCGCGATGAACTTATACGAGACCGCTAGATGGCGCTAATCAGTAAACACGGCTTTCGTTATTGCTCCTCGAATATTTACTTTTAAAAATATTTATATCGATCTACGGAAAGTGTATAGTAGTTGAAAGTGATAGTTTTTGTTAATAATCTATTTAATTAATTCAGCAAAGCATAATGTGCGTGTGTGAATGCTAGGGCATTAATCGCGCGAATATTTCTGGCAACACGATTAGCAATGCGAGCGGCAGTATGTAAACGCGAGGTTACAGGGTCAGCAGCACGAGTGTGACTCCCTTGGGGTTGCACGCGTCCAGTAGGCCACAGTAATCACTTCCCATCTCTTCGCCACCTATAATTAAGTGGTACCTATAAAAATTAGTGAAAAAAATACAAAGAGCCCCCATTTTATCACCAATAAACCTCTATTCGTATTATGTCTATGTGTGCGCTCCAACTTTAGATCAAAGTTTTTAAAGTACCCCTGTCTAACTTTTGTGATATCTCGATCACTGAGTGGTGATAAGGCTGTGTCTCTGGCGGACATTTTGGCTTAAGGCAGACACATTCGTTGAAACTTTTTGATGTCCTTAATTGGCTTAGATTGAACGATTGTGATTGCTGATGCATCGAACGACTGTAACTTTGAAATCGAACTAAACTGCCTGCAGATGCTTGTAGGTTGTACAAAGACAGGTTATAAAATGTTCATTTTTTAATTAAATCTCTCAGACATTTGGGTAATTTCACGATGCCTAATTTTTTGCTAATTTCGGTGGTATTTTTCAATCATAGGTTTTCCGATGAAAAAATTTAATGGAGTTCTTTTAGAATATCTAGTAGTATATAGTGTTCTAAAAGAACATTAAAAAAATTTATGATTGAAAAACACCACCGAAATTACCAAAAAATTAGGCATCGTGAAATTACCCATTTGATAACTGGGCCGTATGCTTGTCTGTCACACCTAAGTGGAATAAAAAATTCTAGTCAACTTAAACCAAAAAATGAGAAGTATTTTTTTAATGTGACGTAATGCTATTAGTAGTAACTCGTATTTATTTAATGAGGCGCTTGAATGACAAGTTGAATCAGCTTATTTTTCTTTAACATCAAAATCTTAACAAGGCATGACGTCGCACAGGGCGAATGATAAAAAATAAAAAACGGAAAAATAAGATCAGGCAAAGTTAATAATAATCTTTATTACCATTGTGTGATTATTCTTAATTTGATGGTTCATACTCAGTATAACTCAAAAGTTTTACTCCAAAACTAGTTTAAATCAACGTGTGGACCGCAAAACACTAGTCAACGCTCGACGCTCGATGGAATTAAATAAAAGAAATATCCTTCGCACCTACTCAAAGCGAGCCATGAATGTTCGGTGAATATTGAACGATGGGCCTCACCCGATTGACAAATACAGAATGTGTGGACGAAAGCCCGTGCTGTGAGTTTTACTCTACATGTTAGCTCGATTGAGTAAAACTGAGAGTACTCAGCTTAATAAGCTCAGTTATAGGTTTTGACTGTGTGTAGGTATATACACAGTATTGCCACAGAACAGATAATAGTACTAGAGTAGTATTGCTAACAAAATGCAACGCAAAAGACAGCTCAAAATACACGTTATGTTTAAGTTAATGTCAATATTGATCTTTAAACTGTGAATGTGTGCTTATTATGGAATATAAAATATAGTATAATTATGTGCGACTTCTGCGAGATCTATAGGGGAGGCCTATGTCCAGCAGTGGACTTCCTATGGCTGAAATGATGATGATGATGATGATGTGCGACTTCTACCAAAGTCGTCGAGTTTAAGCATCGGTAGCTTAATGGTTAAGAAGTAGACCTAGCGATCGAAAGGTCCCGGGTTTGAATTCTGGCCTAATACACTTCCGAAGTAAACCCACTCCTAACGCAAACAATTTAGCTTAACTGGAAATATTCTTTTTTGAGAAAAAAAATTGAAGCTAACTATTTTTAATGCTACGTCTTTATTGTTAACCATAGATATAACAATATAACATGGAGATCACTAAGTTATGTGGTAAGTACAGATGGCGGCCTTATCGCTCTGCGGCAATTTCTTACAGGCAACCATATTACTGTGTCTATAGAGTTTGTATATAATCTAAGGTTATAGGCAACTAATCAATTGTTTCCTCGACCAAAAATATCATTGAGGACGCGTCTTAACACCAGATGTTCTATGTTCTTGGCACTTGTCAGGATCAACGTTAATATGGTTGGATGACAAAGTTTTGCCCAACTTCCTCTATGAATTTGCCAAAAGTATACCTGGGGCCCTCCAAGGTTCGCAAAAGTTATTTTAGTTGTAATCTAATAAGTTTGTCAGATATTTCAACGAAATTGATTTCTGAGTGGCATTTTGTGTTTGCTGTAACTGTGTTAGTGAAAATAATAAGTCTTAATGGAATTCTCTAGTCGACTTTGGTTGGTTAAAGTTGACCTTATAAATTGGCTTTTAAAATTTGAGTGAGTATTGAAAGTGTAAAAAGTAATTACTGTGCAATTTTTCATATTCATACATACATATTCACGTCAATAAATCTACAAAAGGGGTAAGCAGAGGTGTATTAATATTCACAAATAGCCAACTATGATTTTCGACCCTTTATGTTTACTGTTGATTAGAGAATAATAGCTTCCTAATCACCTTTTACGACACACACGGAAGAGATGGGGTACTATTCTAATATATTAGACGCTTAAACAACAGTTTTATGGCAGTAGTTATGAGTAGTTAGAACCCTAAAATAGTCCGATAACTGGTCTAACTGCAATACTTCGATATAGGGTTGTGGAGGTCATATAGCAGTCGCTTCACGGAAAATACCGAAGTCCAACCAAATCCGCAGTTAGACTAATAAAGTGGACCCCAGACTCCGAGATGAAAGCTTCGGATGCGACTGGGATTTACGCTAGGATGAAGAAAAAGAAGACACATAGTCTACATTTAATACCCATCCCATGTGTAATGGGAACGGGATCAATATTCCACGACAGTCGCGGGCAATAACTAGTATCCAATATGGCCGACTCATTTACATCATACTACAGAATACCGCGGCTAAATAACCTTGTGTTGTGTTCCCGGCAGTGAGTAGGGTAGTCAGAGCTCACTGGACAGGTTTTATGCTGTCAGTGTGAAGACCAAAGACTTGTCCTGCTTGTCTTCTGCGCTGACAGTACAGGAACTTTCTGTTTTTATATGGTCGGCAGCATGATTGTGACTCCCCTGGTGTTGCACTCGTCCATAGGCCACTGTAACTACTTTCCATCAGGTAGGCCATGTGGTATAAAAATAGGATTTTTTCTTAGTATCCAATATGGCGGATTCATTTATATCTTCTACTTTTACATTAGCATACATCAAAGTCTTTCGAAAGTTGTCACGACGATTGTTCGAAGAAAAACATTTGCTTTTACGACCGCGGCTTGGCATATGATTAGGATCAGAACGTCAGTTAGCTGTCAGAATCGAACCTCCGATGGGAATCTAATATATTTGCAAATGGGAATTTGTGCGGGTATGTTGAAATATTGCATAGTTGGTGTTATATATGGTTCGGTGGTTTAAATGTCGAACTATACATACATACATACATACAGTCACGCCTTTATCCCCGGAGGGTTAGCCAGAGGTGAATTTAACACCTAGATTTCACCAATCATTGTGTTAGGTCCCACGTAATAAGGGGTGAGTCTATTGCCGTATTCTGGGCACTATTGTTGAATCAAGCCACGTATCTGAGGCTGAGTCTGGGCTGTATATATCTGTCTGATGTTAAACAGCCCTATCGCTTAGTCGCCGTGTACGACACCGCATGGGAGATAGGGTGGCCAAAATTCTACTCCACCGACAACTACGCGGCTTTGTCGAGTAAATGTCGAACTATGAATATACTGTATTACATAATTTGGCAACCAATTCGGGAACGCAATAATAATCATTGAAATAATATCTGCATTACATTTATATAATTCAAACCTAGTGATCTGAATATAATTATATTACAATTTTACTGATGTTATCCTCAGGTCATTGAGTTTATCTTCTATAATATAAAAATGAATCTCTAAATGTGTTGCTAAGCACAAATATCGAGAACAGCTGAACCGATTTCGCTTATTCTTCTTTTAGAATATTCCTTGAAGTACGAGGATGGTTCTTACGGAGAGAAAAATTAAAAAAAAGAATCGACGGTTAGGCGGTACGAAGTTCGCGGGGTCGGCTAGTATTGTATAAAAATGAATCGCTAAATGTGTTGCTAAGAGCAAATCTCGAGAACAGCTGAACCGATTTCACTAATTCTTTATTCAGAATATTCCTTAAAGAACGAGGATAGTTCTAACGAAGAGAAAAATTACGCTACTACTTAAGGGAGTGGAGCAGTAATCATAAATGTCAACAAATCCGGCAGATTTTCATACTTTGCGGGCCTATAGATGACTGAAAGGGGTGATACGGAACTTCGAAATGGGATGCGGGTAAAGCCGGGGTGGGTCAACTAGTTTCTTAATAAATATATCTTACTAGCCGATCCGCCCGGCGTCGCCCGCGGCATATTTCGAAATTGTATGACCGCAAATTTCCAAATAATGTATGGGAATCTGTCGGAATTGTTGATATTTATGGTTACTGCTCCGCTCCTTTAAGTAATAGGATGATCATATTTTGCGTGTAGTTTTTCTCGATAAATGGGTCATTCAATACAAAAGTAATGTTTCAATTCGAACCCGGGCCAAAAATTCGCGCAAAATTCGCTTCCTGGTTAGCGCGTTCAACCAAATAAACTCTTCAGCTTTATAATATTAATATAGATTAGTATATTTGTATAAATATGAGTATATATTACGATACGTTAGTATATATTAGTATAAGTATATTAGTAATTGACTATAGAATAACAGAGTTTTTTATTTTGTTACAGACTACTTCAGCCAGTTAAAATCATCAAAAGGTAAATAACTCTTATATCAACACTTGAACAGAAGATCAATATTCTCCTAATAAAAATCTGTTCAATGTTCAGTCTTGATCTGACCAAAATGTCAAAAGAGAAATTTTCAAGAAAAGAATTGACATCTTGATCGTTTTTGACATTTAGAAGATTATAGACCGGGAGATGATGACAGAAAAGTTCAAGTCATTTGTTACAAGTCATCATCATCCTCACGTAGACGCATTATCCTGATTGCATCCGTGGCCAAGATAACCTCGGAGCTCAGGGTCCGCCAATTACGTAATTAGGCCCCGCGGGCCAGCTCTGAAATTACTATTTTCGGTTCTCAAATCACCCAATTCGACCCTCTAAGGGTCGCCATACTTGTAACAAATGACTTGAACTTTTCTGTCATCATCTCCCGGTCTATTATGGTTAGACCGAGACGGAATCTTCTTCTTCATCCTAGCGTTAATCTTGAACAGATTTTTATTACGAGTATTCGTCCTTTGACATTATAAATGCAAATGCAATGTTGTGCTTTTTTAGGGCAGCTCTGACCGTGGAATTCAATTGAGCTTATTGCCGTCCAGTGGACTTAAATGTAAAGTTTTTACTGTCCAATTTTTTCTAATAACACTTGCTGCGTCTAGGTATATAGAGTATTGCGTGGGCTGCCGGCGCCTCCTTCTGCGAGCAAGTAATGCTCGTGAAGGAGGCGGCGGGGCGGGAGCGAAGGAGAATCGCAGACCTTGCGGCCCGCGAGGAGCGAAGGAGAATCGCAAACCACGTGGCCCGCGAAGAGCGGCAGCAACTCGGGCGTCGGAGGTCGCAGAATGACCTGCGTCCCCCATGAGCGCGGGCCTGGGGGTGACAGGTGGAGCCGCCTGTCACCCTAGCAGAAGCAGGCCGCGGCGGCAGCGCGCATTGCGTGCCTCCCCACCCCCGGGGGCGAGTTGGGGACTCTGTGGTCCCTACACCGGAAGAGGGCCAGATCGAGAGATATGGCCCTGGGACGGCCGGGGTGCGAGGGATATGGCTACGACAATCTCACCTCCGGCAACTGACGACCCACAGATGTCGTGCGTTTTAGTCGGTTCGGGTCCGACATAACCTCCTCCCCCGGTTCCGGCGGGGGAGGTATCCGTGGGGATTTTTCGCACGATAAAAAAAAAAAGTTATATAGAGTTTGTATATAAGGTTGACTGGTAGAAAATGCCCGTGGCATTAAGTCCGCATTTGTAATTTTTTTATTTGTGCAAGAAGTTTAAATAAATAAATAAATAAATAATCTAAGATTAGGAAATTAATTTTATAACAATACATTGAACATTAAATATGACCCCCCAAAAAAAAAAAATACATTTGATGAATCCCAGACAACAAGGTTTCTCAAGTTGTGGTATTCATTATAAAAATATAAATATTACATTCAAAAGCTATTTATAATCAATCAGCATCCACTAGGCTTCACGATAACTTAGAAAGCCTTCGGACGCGTTCAATTGCTATTCTTTCCACATCTCTATAAAAAAGTTCGATTCATACCTTTTTATTGCCGAGTACCTATATATTTTATTACATTTTTATGTTACTAAGGTAGCTTGAAAGGCTTATATTCATAGTTTACTACATGATGCCCACGGCACCGCCCGTGCGAAGCTTAGATCCCCTTCCCGTTACCCATGGCAACTTATTTTATATACCACTTAGGTAGCAGACAGGCACACGCCGTGTTCTATGGACGTGTGCAACACCAGAGAAGTCACACTCATGCTGCCGACCCTGTAAGTACTGCTGGGAGAGAGGTCATATTGAGTTAAGCTGGCCTTTGTACATGTATGATCTCTGTACTGTGTGTGTGTATGTGTGTGCAATAAAGAATTAAATCTTCCTTATCCAGAAATCTAACTTAAAACTATCATACATATAAACGCTATTCTACAGAACGCTACAACTCAGATTTTAATCCTAGTTTTAAAATGTCCAATTACTTACACAATTACTTGAAACCTAAACCCTTATATTCCAAAGCCATTCCCAGCAGTATTGGACCTCATATTTGGGCCAAATCGCCGCCATTTGGCACTACGCCATTCAGATTGGCAATAATATGTCGCGTGGCCAGCGTAGGTTTTCACGTACATATTTTATAAGTTAATATTGGGTTCATAACAGAATGGGCGATAGGATTCGAACCTGCTACCTATTGATAGTATTATTCTGTATGTTATCACGGCCTTTTGTTGTTTTTAACCAACTTCAATGTAGGAGTTAGTTATACTTATGTAGGAGGAAGTTATAGTTACTTATGTAACGCTCACGCTTGTAACACCCGTATTCACAAACAACACTGTGAGGTCTCATAGTGTGCTCGAGCGCATAGGGCTGGTAAAATTAATTCACAAACATCACGGAGCAGTATCTAACGCAGTGCGTTCCCTCAACGAAGTATTATTTGAATACGGGTGTAAGTGTTGTCTATGAATAAAAAGGCTTGCCAAAACAAACGCACTGAGAATTTGTCGTTCTTTGCAGTTTTTGTAGTACGCATAGCGAAGTATTGTTTGTGAATACGGGTGTAAATCTCTTAAGGGGTAGGTAAACCTGGATGGAAGGGGTAATGGTTAACCCATCCCTTTACTTTGGTGTCGTATAGTCAGAATCAGATTGATCTTGACTAGCAAAGTATTCAAAATGGTTTTTATGTTTGGTATACACCTTTAGTGCGCACGAAAATACAAAACTTTGACTTCCTCTTAATAGACTTAATACCTTGGTATTAAGACCATTTTGAGATTTTGCTAGTCAACATCCTCAGACTGTAGAAGCACGCGGTTTGAAATTCTAACAAGGTACCAATAACAATAAAGTGCTAATTCAACCCATAAACTAATATATATCTATGGTCGATGCCAGCAGACGTCTAGACGCGTTTATATGCATAGTTAACAACAACTTAGCTTATGAATCACTTAGTTACTTAGTTTGAAAGTTTCGGACGTGAGAATCGTTAGCGTTTAAGGGTGCAATTGGGGTGAACGGTGCTTTGAAGAACGCTTATACATACGTACACTCACGCCTGTAAATCCCCGAAAGGCTTGGCAAAAGTGTATTAACACCTACATTTTGCCAATTATGATTTTCGAGCGAGCAAGGTGCGAGCCTAATGCCGTCTTCTTCCTCCCAGCGTTAATTCCCAGTCGCATCCGAAGCTTTCAGCTCGGAATCTGGGGTCCGCTTTTACCAGTCATAGCTACAGATTTGGCTAGACCTCGATATTTTCCGTGAAGCGACCCAATGTTAACATTAGACGATATCGAAGCTTTGCAGCTAGACCGTTGTATTTGGACTTTTTAGGGCACCAACTATCCGTAACGACTGCCATAGATGTTCTTATGGCAACCGGGACCGACGGCTTAACGTGCTCTCCGAGGCACGACCAGACCAATGCAAATATTCATATTCATGCACACAAATATTTGCACTGAGCGGGGATCGAACCCGCGCCTCCTGCGTAGCGGCCGCGTTCACTACCGCTACGCCACGGAGGCTGTCTAATGCCTAGGAGCCTAATGCCGTCAAGCGAGCACTTAGTCATGGCTGTATGTTTACTGTCGGATGGAGAACAGCCCTATCCCTTAGTCGCCTTCTACGACACCCACGGAAAGAGATGGGGTAACCCTTTTCTACTCCGCCAACACGGCTGTGTATTTCTTTTGCCGCTATAACATACATACAATCAATCACACCTTTATCCCCGGAGAGTTAGGCAGAGGTGAATTAACACCCACATTTTACCAATCATTGTATTAGGTCCCACATAATAGGGGGTGAGCCTTTTGCCGTTTTCCGGGCACTCTTGTTGACTCGAGCCATGTATAGGCTGAGTCTGGGCTGTATATATCTGTCTGATGTTAAACAGCCCTATCCCTATTATTGTAGGTATAACATATTTTTATCAGTTCACCTTCTCACTACCTGCCACATTTCGCGACACGAATGTTTTGAACTACTAGTCCAAAGTCTCAGACACACACTGAAATTTAAATAAATATACACACATGCATACACTTTCACGCCCAAGCTTCTTCATTTTTGAGGTTAGACCTCCTTTGCTGAATAAATTCCTCAGTCCTCTGAAGCGTACTGTCCTCATTTAAAAACATACTGTAATTTTGTTGAATTTTTTATAGAACTCTGTGAAATATTTAGATTTTTGAACATTCTCTCTGCATCAGAGGGGCTACTATAGAACATACATACGGAATTACAGAACCGTTCGCAACATGAATGAAACGCTTAGGTACCGTGACGAAACTTCGGATTTTCATGCCAATCTCACCGCTACCGGTTTGATTAAGACTGAATTTTCTTTTCGGAGCAGATTCGACACAAATGGGCATCTTAAGAAGGAGGGTGAGAGCGAACTCTGGGCTCTTAAAGTACAAGAAATAACTAATATTTCCTCTTACCCCTCCATCTAAGTTAGTAGAGGGTTCACGTCGGTAGTGTAATGGCCAGGATTCGAACCCGGGATCTTTCGATCATATGATCACCACTAAAGCTACCGACGCTTATTGTTACCGACGGTTTGGGTCAAACGAAGTGTCACAAGCCATCTGTTGCCGATTATAGGGTAAAATTAAATGCATTTTATCCAACCAAGCGTAGTTAAGGAATCGGCCTTAGAATTGACAGGTCCCGGGTTCAAATGCTACCCACGTGAACCAACTCCTAACATAAAGCAACTTATCTAGAGCGATTAACGATTCTATGCTTAGCTAGAGCGATTAACGAGAATTTCTACTAATGAATACCCGAAAATTCGTTTGGCACTTTCGGATGTACGTTGGTACATGGGTAGGTTTCAAATCAAATCAAATCAAATCATTTATTTTGCTAAACATGGGTACAAAATATGGTGTTAGTAAGTAATTGTGATGTCCGAGCCATGTTTTACCATTTTGGTGTGCAAAAAAGTATTAGTCAACGGTTACTTATATAAAAAAGAAAAAGAACTTATTAATATTATCATGTGAGAGTCGAGACTAGTCTGTCATTAAACTCTTATTCCGAACATGCTCATAATTATTTAATCACCATCTAAACTTAGTCAATTTAATAAAATTATGTCAGAATACAAAAAAATAAATTTATCTAATGTCAAATAAATATAGAAAATGGAATCAAATGTCAAAATTTAGTTAATTGTTTAGATGTCAATTATAATAATAAATAAATTACCTATGTCAAGACAAGAATCATGCAATATTATTTTATTTTGAATGATATTAAGGATTTACTTTTGTATCATCAATATACTCATTAATCGTGTAGTACACTCTATCTATTAAAAATTCTCGAAGCCTGTTTTTAAAAATATTGCTTGATTCTGCGGTTTTAACAGAATCTGGTATTTTATTGTAAATCTTCGCACTCATTCCAAAGATGCTTTACTTTAGGTTTACGGACATTCCTCAACACCGTGAATTTATTTCCAGCCTGTCTTAATTTACAATTCAAATATGTAGTCTTGTAATGAAATCCTAAGTAAGAATGAAATGTCTTGCCTTCTATGGTATCACCCTGCTAACTCAGAGACGTACCTAATTCGCTTCTGTTGGATAAATTATGTATGACATGCCGAAATAGGTCGGTTTTCCTCGAAATTCATTTAAGATGAATATTATTATTGGCTAGAGATGTATTTTTATACGTTCCTCGTATCTTGCACAGTTGAAATTAATATGTATGAAGTCCTAGAGATGTTTAGGTAAACTATTTTTTAGAACTATATCAATTCCTATAGGTATATAGAAATTTAAATGTTAAGTTTTGGTAGGGTAGTTCTGGCCCTAAAAGTTCAACAACAACGGTCTAGCTACAATGCTTCGATATCGTCTAATGTCACCATTGGGTTGTGGAGGTCAGATGGCAGTCGCTTCATGGAAAATATCGAGGTCCAGCCAAATCCGCAGATAAGACTGGTAAAGCGGACCCCAGACTCCGAGCTGAAAAGCTTCGGATGCGACTGGGAATTAACGCTAGGAGGAAAAAAATAGTGTAGTCTAACAGTCTACATAGTGAATTTCCAAGCGTATTTAATTAAAAAATATAACTACGTTCCCAGCAATTTTATTTATGTTTACAGAATAAACATTTCGCGTAGGTGGGCTTAACAAGATTCTCAGCTATGTGCGGTCCATGTTATACCTACATATTTTTAAGTAAGGAATCCTTTGCGGTAAACTTCATAATTAAGAGAAGAGAAGTAATTATGACATCGGGATTGAGTTTGTAATCTCGTTATAACCAACAAGAGTGAGCTGCGATCCGTGAAACGACTTGACAACTTCCCTAAGTATTATTGCCTGTGAAGGTATAAACGTTTATGTTTTGACAGTTTTCATAGTAGCTAAATACCCTACTTGTTCTCTCGTGCTAATGTTTTTGCATAGAGCTCTGCCATCTGTGTGTGTTTCCGGCAGTGAGTTGTAATATAGTGGGTAGTCCAGTCTATGTATGGGAAGTTCTCCTAATAAAATAAAATAAAAAGTAAATATTTACCATAGAATTCGGGCGCCAAGGAGAATCCCTAAATAAAATCATGCAACGGATAAACTAGCGGCTATTGGAACCTTTAATCTGCAGGGGAGTGGCTAAATAAAATCCCAGTATGAGGTTTGTTGGATTTAATATTAGTCCCAGTGTGCATGTACGTACATAAAGGTCTTACTATGTACTAGATCTTAGGTGTTAGTATAAATGTTTGTGTCACACATCACTTATGCATTCTTATGAAGTAAAATTTAAAATAGAAAGGTTATATGTAGTTAAATTTAAAAGGAACGCTCTCACGACATCCTAGGGCGTGGACAGGCATCCTCGCAGCCAAAATATATCACGAGGCGTCACTCGTTCATGAAAACCATGAGGTCTTCATAACCATCATCAAAATTTAAATATAAATGAATGAGAAATGAGTAAAAATGAGGTATAAATGAGTGAGTAGAATGAGGCGATCCAAAAGGAATCGCCTAATCAGTTAAAACGGTGATTGGTCCAGCAATTACACGTTCAAAATGTAAAATATACAAAAATATAGGGTTAACCCCTCTTGAGATTACATGGGCTAGCTTAAGGAAGCTCCTCCATCAAAAATAATTAAGATCCCATCGGGATTTAGAAAGATGGTCTTCACAAAGCCATTTATCGTGACGTATGCGCCGATCGTAGGAAGCAAAGTGAAGTGAAAGTTCTAAGTTTTTGACAGGTGACGAAAACGTCAAACAGAAATGTCACTAAAAATTCGTTCAGAAACAGTTGTAACGACGCTTTAAAATCGTGACGTTACAGAGTAGGATAACCAAAGCGCACTGGAGAGGTTTTCTGCTGTCAGCAGGAAGATCTATTTTTAAAGGGTAGACAGCACGAGTGTGACTACCCTGGTGTGGCACTCATCTATAGGCCACGGTAACCACTTTCCATCAGGTGGGCCGTGTGCTTGTCTGCGACCTAAGTAGTCAAATAAAATTTTGAACGCAGAATTGACTGAATTGGCCTAGAGATTATAAAGCCACAGGAGTTTTTACGGATGCGTTGCCCCTACTCATTATGACCACTCTCTGGTCAAAATAAGCCTCTAGAGAGCACAGAGACCACCACTGCCCTTCCATCCCGCGGTCAAAGAGTCTCACTCTTGGACATGACCTTCCCTGGAACACGTGGAAGTTCTTGAACATACTACGGACACAGGTTGGTCGAAACATTATCCGCACTAGTAACTATTTAGTAATCTGTGCTAGCGGGCACCCGGCGGTACAAGTGCGGAGCTACTCCGCAGACTATGACCCACCTGCTAAAGTGTACTGCTTGCCCATACACATGTACAATCAACAAAAGAGATACGATTGCAGTTTTTCATCCCTACTATCCCTACTTCCCTACTAATATTATAAATGCGAAAGTAACTCTGTCTGTCTGTCTGTCTGTCTGTCTGTCTGTCTGTCTCGTTTTTACGACTAAACCGCTGAACCGATTTTGATGAAATTTGGTATAGGGGTAGATTAGACCTTGAGAAAGGACATAGGCTATGTTTGGTCGCGATAACCGACATCCACGCGGGCGGAGCCGCGGGCAGAAGCTAGTATAAAGTTATATGTCAAAGTGTGACACTATCTCCTTTGTCAATTATACACAGAAGAAGTTCATGAGTGCCTCTGTGAGCAGGCTCTGATATTAGTTGGTATCCGTATAGGTATGCAAATTTCAAACATTCACATTTATTGAATGAAATTTTAATGAGTGAAGATGATGAAAATGAAAAAATTAAGTCCCGCCTGAGTCATTGCACTTTTCTTATCTTAATCGATTCACATTTATAATATTATCAGTCAATAAATTAATAAGTCTATCGCTGTCCACTGCTGGACATAGGCCTCTCCCAATGTGCCCCACGTCTGCTGATCCTGCGCCTTCCACATCCAGTCCGTCCCAGGTTTTAAGGTAAGGATCCCACCTTCCGTTTTCCTTCTCGCAGTCTCCACTTTTGAATTATAATATTAGTTGGATAACATTTCCTTACAAGAAAAATCACTTGACTTTTACTCTATTTAGCCTTACCGCTTCAATGGAAGCTGGCTTTTACCCTTAAATAACTACGTCTTGTAACCAAAGCCGAATCTTTTCCTTTTCCTTATACGTAAAAAGATCATTAGCCAATGGATAAATACGAAATAACGCGACGATTGGTGGTTATTAATGACAGTCATAAAGAAGTACCATTAGAAGCCATTATTGACTGTGAAAAGTACACCATTAATTTTATTGTGCACTGATTGGTTGTAAGATGTTGATTACCATTCTATGGCTAAATCTAGAACAAGATGGTGAAGCGTAACAATGGTAATATTTTAATACCGCTTGTACAGACAGCGACAAAAGTCGTTTATAACTTTATAATCCATACTAATATTATAAATGCGAGAGTAAATCTGTCTGTCTGCCTGTCTGTCTGTTATGCTTCCACGCCTGAACCATTGAACCGATTTTGATGAAATTTGGTACAGAGATAGATTAGACCTTGAGAATGTTTGATCGCCATAACCGACATCCTAACAGATTTGCGGGGTCAGCTGGCAGCTACTTCCATAACAGTCGACATAAATTGTAAGTACAGACCTCGAGAGCCAATGCGCGAGCTTCGTATGGTGACTTACGAAGCTCGAAAGTCTAATACTGATGATGGTAAAGACTATTTCTTATCCAGAAAATTAACACAAAAAGACAAAACTTCGATCATATTATTAGTTCCATAATTCTTAATTTCCCCTGTCATACACAACTTGCCGTCTCATGATCATCTCGAAAAGTAATTAATTACTTTGGCAAATTCGTAAGCTGTTCAGCTGTTTATAACACCAGAGTTTTGGATAATTAAGTTCATGAATTTTCTTGTGATGACGTTCAGAAATGAGGGCGTGTGTAAAGCACGTGTGCTCCTGTTAGCGTTTAATATTATATAACAAACGACGCATATGATTAAATAATCCTTTTTGCCCTTCCTTTTTCTCCTCCGCTCGTCACGGGTCGCAAAGTCTGCGATTCTCCTTCGCTCCCACTCCGCCGCCTCCTTCACGAGCATTACTTGCATGCAGAAGGAGGCGCCGGCAGCCCACGCATCTGCGCAGCGACCATCGCTGCGAGCAAAGTGGCGAGCGTGAGAACTCTCACTCTCAGGGTCGCCACCAGCTCCCGTCTTGGCGCCTCCCACGCCGGACACTCGGTGAGCGTGAGCAGCGCCGAGTCCTCGCTCGCGTCGCAGTGATGGCACTCGGACGTTGGCTCTTTCTTCGCGATCGTATGCAGATACCGCCCGAAGCACCCGTGTTTTTTGCCGTTTCAGCTAAGTTTAACTGCTTATATTAAGAGTGTGTTGATGTCAGTAGTGTGATCGATTTCGAACCCGGGATCTCTCGATCGAGGCCGACTCCTGAACTACTAAACTGCTGACGCCTGAACCACACTGGTGTTAACATTATACATAAGATTCAGGGCAAGACCCCAAGTCTAAATTCTAGTTACATTACATCCTTGCGATGCGACCAGAAAAGTGTGCACTGTGATCACACAGATATCAATGAAAGTAACTTCATTCCACACACGCTGAAGCTGTTGAATGAACTCTCTGCTGTGGTTTTTCCAAGCGATTCCAATAAGGGGTTCTTCGAGAAGGGCAGTAGGCTCCAACAGGATCGGCAGTACAAGTGTGAATTCCTGCTATCATTTATTTTTACAATACTAGTTGATTTATCTGTCAAAAGCTTTTCCGCTAAATTCCACAGCAATGGGACCGTTACCCAACGAATATAAGATACGGGAATACATTAGAAAGTTATTCTGAATTATCTCCCGAATATATGGGGATGATACGGGCGTCATTTCATTGCTCAAACATTTAATTAACGAATCTTCTCTTAATGCTCTAAATATTTATAGGTATATAACATTAATGACCCTCCGTGGCGTAGCGGTAGTGAACGCGGCCGCTACGCAGGAGGCGTGGGTTCGATCCCCGCTCAGTGCAAATATTTGTGTTCATGAAATATGGGTATTTGCATTGGTCTGGTCGTGCCTCGGAGAGCACGTTAAGCCGTCGGTCCCGGTTGCCATAAGAACATCTATGGCAGTCGTTACGGGTAGTTGGAGCCCTCAAAAATCCAAAAACAACAGTCTAGCTGCAAAGCTTCGATATCGCCTAATGTTACCATTGGGATGTGGAGGTCAGATGGCAATCGCTTCACAGAAAATATCGAGGTCTAGCCAAATCCGTAGTTAAGACTGGCAAAAAGCGGACCCCAGACTCCGAGCTGTAAGCTTCGGATGCGACTGGGAATTAACGCTAAGAGGAAGAAGAACATTAATGATATATGAATGATTAGCTTTTGCCCGCGGCTCCGCCCGCGTGGATGTCGGTTATCGCGACCAAACATAGCCTATGTCCTTTCTCGAGGTCTAATCTACCCCTATAACAAATTTCATCAAAATCGGTTCAGTGGTTTGGGCGTGAAAGCGAGACAGACAGACAGACAGGCAGACAGAGTTACTTTCACATTTATAATATTAGTAGGGATGAAAACATACTCACACCTTTAAATCCCCGAAGGTGTAGGCAGAGGTGTATTAACACCCACATTTTGCCAATTATGATTTTCGGTATCACGTAATAGGGGGTGAGCCTATTGCCGTCAAGTGAGCACTTAGTCATATCAAATACTAGCCTTCCGCCCGCGGCTCCGCCCGCGTGCATCTCGGTTAACGCGACCTTTGCTCATATCTTCGGTTCTACTCAGCCGATTGCGATCAAACAAACGTAAGATTTTAAGTCTAAGCAAGCCCTTTCTAACACAAAAAACCGCATCAAAATCCGTTCAGTAGTTTTTGCGTCCATCGCGGACAAACAGACAAACAGGAAATGAAAAAAAAATATTTTCGTGTTCAGTATCGTTAATATAACATAACACAAGTATTTTTTTTAAATATCTCCAATGTACAGACACGACCACTTTACAATTATATAATAGTATAGATAGATAGATACCACATAATATTAGTTCAGTAAATAAAACAAATTAAAGATCACAGCCTCGTTATTTGTGACATAGACAAAACAAACATAAACGATGATCTCATAAATTGCCTGAATATTTCTGTTAACGGGTATAGATTCCCGTAAAGAGAAATGGGAATAATATCGAAATTTATAGAATCAGTCTCGGAGCTATTTCCTTATGTCTACTGTGGTTTCGAATCTCCTTATACTGTCTCAGTAAAAAAAAAAGACGTGTAGCACTCGGGGACTGCCGCGGTAAAGCTATTGCATAGCATTTTTTATCAACTTATGCAATTATCCCCCCACTCCGACTCTATTTATACTATGACTCCGAGCTCGCACGAATCGAGCCGAGCTGCTCCGAAATCGGCTTGATTCGTGCGAGCTCGGAGTGTCAGCTTAGGTTTGGACCTGACCTAACCTGACCTTGACCTTGACCTTGACCTTGACCTTGACCTTGACCTTGACTTTGACTTTGACTTTGACTTTTGCTGTTGCATAGCATTCGGAGCAGCTCGGCTCGATTCGTGCGAGCTCGGAGTTGGGGTGTTACCATTTTTCGTTACGGAATTTCTGGATTCGGTCTCCACGCTCAAGGCCCGCGATAGAAGCTATGCAATAGCTTAAAACATACACTTTATAGAAACAAACGTGGCGCATATTGGGAGAGGCCTATGTCCAGCAGTGGACTGCAATAGGCTAATTGATTGATTGATTGAGTATAGAAACAACCGAACCAATACAAATTATACACCTATAGGTATTAGCTGTGGTTTGTTGCCTGCGGCTCCATCCGCGTTCGATTGGTTATTGCGACCAAACATAGCCTATGTCCATTTCCAAGTTCTAATCTGGGTACCTCAAAAATGACATGCTTTCATATAAAACTTCGTCCTGTATTTGAACCCCTTCAACCCCTTTTTTTGCGATAACAGGTAGCTTAAGTCTTTACCAAAGCTCTAGTTCATCTTTGTACCAAATTTCATCACGATAGGTTAAGTGGTTTAGGCATGAAAGCGTACTTTCGCATTTATAACAAAATCTTACCAGTAATTACGAAATAAGAATTCAAAAGTTCTACCACTACGCCATGAAGAGATCATCCATCGTTTATATACCTCTGAACCCTTTCTTACATAACAAGCGTGACTATATAGATATTATATCCCAAATATCGGTTGTACCAATAAAACAACTGATCATAACCTCGTTATTTGTTCCACAGACAAAACAAACACATAAATGATGAACACATAAATTCCCAGAACATTTCCCGTAATGGGAATTTTCCCGTTGCCTCCGCAAAAACCGATCCGAGCCATAATTATTGTTGTTTTGATGACACAATTTGTGAATAATATTAAAACTTCAGCGAATCCTTGCAAAAAGTGTTGAGTTTGATTGTTATGGAAAATACTAGCCTTTACCCGTGTCTCCATCCGCATGCATGTAAGGTAACTCGACTTTTGCTCGTATTTGGGGTTCTACTCACGGAGAACAGAATAACTTCTCTATGGTTCTACTCAACCCATTGTGACCAAACTTAAACTTGAGCAAGATTGATTTTTGGTATCACTACCAGGAATTTAGCCTTGCCGCATAGCCATTTCGTGTTCTCCAATTTAAGACACGTCTAATGATATACATATCGCAGCCAATTAACTTAATCCGTTCAATTATCTATATTGGCTTTTAACTAAACAGACGGCCTGAATGATATTCCGCCGTATCGTTTGTTACCCGGGTCCTTTAAGCGGGGCGTGAAAAAGCATCTGATGAGGTCGTCAAGTTGAGTGCCACCATTGTAACATGATACGTATATGTAATGGTGATCCTCTTTTCAGAGACTTTGCCTCAGCTTACCATCAGGTGAGGCGAAGTCAAATTGACGTGTCCTATAAAAAAAGAACAATATTTATAAGACTGGTTGGCTAATGCTTAGGCTATTCGTACCTTCCAGAAATAAGATAGAAAGTTAGTGATAGGTTTATTGAGAAAAGCAGCGCAATCAAGCGTAGTGGAGCTCCCGCTTTAGCCTTCGTGGTTATTTTTTTATAATCAGGCAGAAACAAGAGATTTACCTAGCTGTTTGATTAAATAGCTGGGCAAGTAATTTAACTTTGTCGATCCAAGTCATTTGACTAGCGGTTTATTTAAATGGCTGCGACATACATATCATCTGGTAATCAGATTTGTACTAAAACGTGGCACCGACTTGTGAAAACTCTGGCAAGTAATTCAGCAAGCTTTTCTTTTGTTTATTTATTAACATGTTTACTTAGTTGTTACGTGCTCTGCCTACACCAATTCCGCAAGCCTGCAAGTTTGCCTCGTGTCGTGGAGTTGCGCAAGATGAACTACTTCAACATTGCAGAATCGGCGCCTCGTGCCGTCCACAATCACGCCACATAAAAGTGCTGATCCTCAAAAACTGTTTTACCTAATTACGTATAATTTTAAGTCACTTTGGTACTAGCATCGTCCAAGTCTAGACATAAGACATTTTTAATTGTAATTCCTTTTATTTCAATAAATTAATTTTTGTAAATTGGTTTTTTTTAAGTCCTCCGGCTGTCACCTTCGTAATTGGCGCAGTCGGTAGGATATTCGAGGCAGTGCGCGGCGCGGTATAGGTTTCCAAAAATCGTTAACCTGCTGACTCCGATAGTCGCTGTCGGTATCTCCATACCTCATCGAATATCCGAACTTAGAAGAAGCAGTCGAGGGCGGTATCCAGCTATCGATACGCAAGAAGAACCAATGTATTTGTAAGTACTTGAAACTTTTCTAAAGTGTTGCTTCCTTGTCTTTCCTTAACCAGTTTTACTAGTATATCAAAATTTTTCACCCACGGAGATTCTGTGAAAGATCTGTCTCCTCTAGACAGATAAGTAGACGTAAAGAATTAGATAGTAATAGGTTTATAGACTCAGATAGTTTAGATTTAGATATATTATTTAGTATCGAATATAATAATCCCAAAATGTCATTCGACCCAGACACTATATACAAAGCCTTGCGTGCAGTACCCGATTTTGATGGCAATCCAAATGTCCTAACGCGATTCATTAAGATATGCGACCAAATCGTAGTACAGTACGTAAAAAACGAATCTGGCTACGAACTAAATAATCTGTGCGTAATTAATGGTATATTAAATAAAGTTACGGGTTCTGCAGCCCGCACTATAAATGCATACGGAATACCTGAGAGTTGGATAGGCATTCGTAATGCATTAATTAACAATTTCTCAGACCAACGAGACGAGACAGCCCTTTACAATGACATGTCCCTACTGACTCAAGGAAATAGCACACCGCAGGAATATTATGACAAATGCCAGACTCTTTTTAGTACCATCATGACATATGTCTCTTTACACGAGCATATACCTACCACTATTGAGGCCAAACGCGATCTTTATCGAAAACTAACATTACAATCCTATGTTAGAGGTCTTAAAGAACCTTTAGGGTCCCGTATACGATGTATGAGACCCGAAACCATCGAAAAGGCTCTGGAATTTGTCCAACAAGAAATGAATGTAATGTATCTACAGCAGCGAAACGACAGCATCCCCGAGCGACGTAACGCTACGTCTTCAGCCCATAAGGTGCCGCCGATGGCCCATCCATCCGAACCCAGACATTTTAGCTTCCCTAGCGCAGGGCCCAGCTGGCATAAACCCATGCCTATGCCACCACAGCAGCAGCAGCCGTGGCGACCAGGTTTCCAGCCAATGCAGGTACCGAATCGTCCCCCCAACGTGTTCAATCGCACCCAGCAAATGTTTCGCGCTCCCCCACCGAATTACAACCCCCAGAGCAACGTTTTTAAATTACCAAATAGAAATCCCCAAGTTACGAACACCGGTCCGAAACCTATGAGTGGTGTCAGTCACTTCACACCGAGACCATTAGGGTTTGCAGGACATGATTGGCGCAGATCCGGAAATCCACCCCCCAATAATTAGTTCAAGACCCGTGAGATGAATTTTAACCAATTGACTCAATACGACGACTCCTATGACTATGACTATCAATATGAACTAGCTGACTATCCGTGTTACTATGACTATTCCGACTATCATAACCCCGATAACTATACACCTGATTTTTACTCCTACGACCCGAGTAGCATACAATACGAGGATTTGAATGACGATAATGGCACACAGGCATCCCTACCTTCTACCTCGAATGATAAAGAAGTTAAGGATTTTCAAAAGGACCCGAATCCCCGAAAATTAAAATAGAATTAAATTTGCAAGCTAGAAGAGAGTTACGGTATATCCAAACTTCAAATCCCCCATTAAAATTACTTGTAGACACTGGCGCTAATCAATCTTTTATGAGTCCCGAGACTATTCAAAAATACTTTTCACATATCCCACTAAACTACGACCCGTTTGAAGTAACTAATTCGCGAATAACTAGTATGCACGAGCATTCGATCACTATACCAAATTTTGTAGAGTTTAATGACCAGTCTAATGTAAAGTTTTTTATCTATAAATTCCATAACCATTTTGACGGTTTAATAGGATTAGATCAGTTAGATGGCGCTCAAATAGACCTTAAAGATAATTATTTAATTACTGACTATACTAGAATCCCTATTCACCTGTACCAATGTAAATTACCCAAGTCTCAGGAAACAATTCCTGCTAACTCTTCGAAATTAGTAAACATACCTATCTATAGACCCGACGGAGACGTTATGGTTCCGCAGCAATCTTACTGTAATTGTATCATTCATGAATGTATTACCACAGTTACAGATCGTACTGGGTTTATTGAAATAGAAAACCCAACCAATTACGATATCCCTATTAAGTTCGAACTCCCTTTACAAGTGCAACTATTTAATACCGAATTTAACCTAGCCGACCCCAGTTCAGAACGCATTAAGCATGTCATATCTCGATTACGTACCGACCATTTGAATTTAGAGGAAAAAACTAATTTAGAAATGTTATGTGGCCGCTACGCAGACGTATTTTATGTCGAAGGAGAACCTTTAACTTTTACAAATAAAATCAAGCACCGAATTAGAACGACTGATGAATTACCCGTATATACCAAAAGCTACCGATACCCATTTGTTCACAGACAAGAAGTTAGAGACCAGATTACCAAAATGTTAGACCAAGGTATTATAAGGCCCTCCGAATCTGCTTGGAGCTCACCTATTTGGGTAGTCCCTAAGAAAGGAGACGCATCCGGACAGAAAAAGTGGCGAATAGTAGTTGACTTCCGTAAACTAAATGAAAAGACTATTGACGACAAGTACCCAATCCCGAATATAACTGATATACTTGACAAACTTGGTAATTGCCAATATTTCACGACACTAGACTTAGCCTCTGGATTCTACCAGTGTGAAATGCACCCCGACGACATCCCTAAGACCGCCTTTAACGTAGAGCAAGGTCATTTCGAGTATTTACGGATGCCTATGGGATTAAAAAATTCGCCTTCCACGTTTCAAAGGGTAATGGACAACGTCCTTAGAGGGTTACAGAATGAAATTTGCCTAGTGTACTTAGATGATGTCATTATATTTAGTACGTCATTACAGGAACACATGATCAACTTAGAAAAGGTTTTCAAGAGATTACGGGACTCTAACTTCAAAATACAAATGGACAAGTCCGAATTCCTCAAACTAGAGACAACATTCTTAGGTCATATAATTAGCAGTGATGGTGTTAAACCTAACCCAGATAAAATCTCAGCCATTGAAAACTACCCGTTGCCAAAAACCCCTAAACAGATTAAACAATTTCTCGGACTACTAGGTTATTATAGAAAATTCATACCCGACTTTGCTCGCATTACCAAACCCATGACTAAGTGTCTGAAAAAATCTAGCAAAATTACATTCGACGCTGACTATATTGACTGTTTCAACAAATGTAAGACTCTCCTAATGAACGACCCTATCTTACAATACCCGGACTTCAGTAAGGAATTCATCTTAACGACAGACGCATCGAACGTGGCCATTGGAGCTGTGTTATCCCAAGGAAACATAGGAGCCGACAAACCTATTTGTTATGCTTCTAGGACACTAAATGATAGCGAGACTAACTACAGTACGATAGAGAAGGAACTTTTAGCCATAGTATGGGCGACTAAGTATTTTAGACCATACCTATTTGGACGTAAATTCAAAATTTATACAGACCATAAGCCCTTACAGTGGATTATGAATCTAAAAGAACCCAACTCTAGACTGACTAGATGGCGACTTAAATTAAGTGAATATGACTACTCTATAATCTATAAAAAAGGCAAATATAATACAAATGCGGACGCCTTATCCCGAGTAGAACTTAATAACGAGGAGACCGAATCACTGATAGCTAACCCATCCGAAAGACCGCAATCACCCGTAGACTCTTCAACGCTTACAGCTCACACTAGTGCCGAGAACCCTATTCTAGAAGTACCCATAACAGACGAACCTCTAAATAAATTTCATCGACAGATTTGTATAACTATTGTAGGCGACATTAAGCGTAAAACCGTAGCCACTAAGCCTTTTGTTACACATACTAGGACTTTCATTCAAGTTTCTGAATCTAATTTAGAACAAGACGTTGTAAATGCCGTCAAAGAGTACGTCAATCCAAAAGTTAAAACTGCTCTAAAAATAACGCCTCCTCTAGGCATGTATTCAATCATTTCTATCATTCAAAGTAACTTCAAAAATTCAGCCATGAATTTAGTTTTAGCTACATCCGAATTAGAAGACGTTAAAGAATACTTGCGTCAGCAAGAAACTATAAAACACTATCATGAAGGTAAAACTAATCATAGAGGGATAAACGAATGTTACCTCGCCCTTTCTAGAAAGTATTATTGGCCAAAAATGAGAGAGGACATCACTAAATACATTAATGAATGTGCAATTTGTGGCCAATCGAAATACGATAGAAACCCAATTAGACCACAGTTTAACATTGTTCCCCCAGCTTTGAAACCATTTGAGATAGTACATATGGACCTTTTTACTGCTCAAAATGAAAAGTATTTGACAATAGTAGACGTATTTTCAAAGTATGGACAAGCATACTATGTAAAAGACGGAACTGCAACCAGTATTCTACAAGCCGTCTTGAAATATTGTACCCACCATGGCCTCCCACTGACAATAGTAACAGATAACGGTACAGAATTTACAAATCAATTATTTGCAGAATTTATTAGATTACACAAAATTAACCACCATAGAACTTTAGCTCACTCCCCTAATGATAACGGTATCGTAGAACGATTCCACTCCACCTTGTTAGAACACTTACGTATCCTACGTTTACGACAAAAAGATGATCCCGCGGTCAATCTCATGCCGTATGCCATACTAGCTTATAACAGCTCTGTTCATAGTTTCACAAAGTGTAGACCCCACGATATTATAAGAGGACATTTTGACCCTAGAGACCCAATTGACGTCAACTTGTCAGAACATCTCATGCAACAGTACATTTTAACTCACAGAGACCAGATGAAGACAGTTTACGACCTGATAAACGACTTTACTCAGACCAACCGTACTAATATCATGCAAAACCGAAATAAAGATAGAGAGACCGAAGTCGAGTACCAACCAGACCAACAAGTATTTGTTAAGAACCCAGTAGCAAGTAGACAAAAGCTAGCGCCTCGTTACACTCACGACACCGTTCTAGCTGACCTCCCAATCCACATTTACACATCGAAAAAGAAAGGCCCCGTAGCTAAATCCCGACTCAAACGTACCCCTGACAGTTCTAAATTGTTACAGAATCCTACTCGCCATGATAATCCACCCGACAATGGAGCACGAGATAAGACTTGAGAGTTTAGACAGAGGACCTGGGATTTTACCCTTTAAACTTGGACAAACCAGACTCATTACACACTACCATTCCTTTTTACAGTACATTGAATTAACAGACGTAGAGAATAGAATTGCTTCAGTAGAGTCACAAATTAATTACTTTAAAAACAAATTAGACCGTAATACAACGCCATTATTTGAGTTTAAAATTAATCATCTATCCACCAAATTAATAACGATTAATTCGCAGCTTAGGACATTGGAACCAAACCGTTCTAAAACAGGTATTATTGATGGACTAGGGTCCATAATTAAAAGTATAACTGGTAACTTAGATCATAATGATGCCCAATTGTACAACGAAGCGATTTTACTTCTACAAAATAACGATAAGAAAATAGTATCTGAGTTGAATGAGCACATTAGCCTTAATAAGGACTGGATGACTCGACATACTAACATACTTAATACCATTGTCAAAAACCAAGAAAACATTAATACAACTCTAGAATCACTCTTAGACGAAAAGTTATCCTACGAAACCGACTTTCTGAGATATACCAGAATGTCACAGCTTTTATCTATAATTAGCGATAATGTAGACGATTTGCTCTTAGAAATAATTAGAATAGAGAATACCTTAGGTTTTATACGTGCATCGAGCACTCATCATAGTTCGTTAGATATAGATACGTTGGGTAAAATGATTAACAGATTAAAACTAATTTACAGTTCTGAACAGATTTTAGATCTAGATTTGAGAGAATACTACCTTATAATAAAACCCGGTTACTATTATACAGGAAAAAGAATAGTTATTATATTCAAATTACCAATAATCTCTCCCACCAAGTTTGATTTATACAGATTAGCTATAGTTCCCAATAAACTAGGATATACTTTGATCCCTCCTTATCCCTTCCTAGCAACAAAATGGTAAAGCTTTCAAGTACATAGAGGCTGAATGCCCGAAGTTGAACCAGTATCATCTCTGCGAGGAAGATATGAACTATGTAATGGGAGAACATCTCGACTGTATCCAGGGAATCATCTCTAATCAGCACTCTAATAATTCATGCGCTCCAGTCAAGATCACACTAACTCAAGAAACCATGGAACAATTAGATGACCGACGATATACACTCATATTTCCGCATCCTACCAGAACAGAGTTGCAATGTGAGAGATAAGAATTCACTCTACTTCATGGAAGCTACCTAGCAACTATACCACAAAACTGCCTGCTACGCACTAAGGAATTCACCATTACTAACGTTAACGATCGCATCAAGGGTCAGCCACTGAAAATCACCGAAATACCGAAAGAACCAAGTACCATCGAGAAAACTATCCCACATCTGAAATTGAAGTCAGTCAATATGAAAAACTTACGTGAGATTGAAGATAAGATATTAATGCAGCATCCAATAGAGATCCCGAGTCAAACTAAGATTGACTACTCGCTACTCCACACTACCATACCAGTATACATTATTATGTTATGTGCAACGGCAATCGCTATAACCGTTGCTGCAAGAAGACGATGTACTACATGCAAGCTGTTTAAGAATCAGAAACCGAGAGAGAAAAGGCCAGATAACCGACAGGCAGAAGATGCAGACATATCAAATAGCCAAGAGCAACCACCAGCATCATTCTCGCTGAAAGTTCTCAAATAGCTGCTGGTCTGAGGGGGGAGGTGTTACGTGCTCTGCCTACACCAATTCCGCAAGCCTGCAAGTTTGCCTCGTGTCGTGGAGTTGCGCAAGATGAACTACTTCAACATTGCAGAATCGGCGCCTCGTGCCGTCCACAATCACGCCACATAAAAGTGCTGATCCTCAAAAACTGTTTTACCTAATTACGTATAATTTTAAGTCACTTTGGTACTAGCATCGTCCAAGTCTAGACATAAGACATTTTTAATTGTAATTCCTTTTATTTCAATAAATTAATTTTTGTAAATTGGTTTTTTTTAAGTCCTCCGGCTGTCACCTTCGTAATTTAGTCTTAAAGGACAACTATTTAGGACAACACGTGCAGGGCTTAGATGCCACCCGCATACGATGCAGAATATTCCATCGAGAACCAAGCGGTTCGGCGACTCCTTCTTCTGCCGCACCATTAAGTCTTGGAATTCCTTACCAGTTCACATGTTTCCCTCCTCCTACAGTCCCGGGTCCTTTAAGCGGGGCGTGAAAAAGCATCTGATGAGACCGTCGAACTGAGTGCCACCATTGTAACATGGTACCTACATGCCTGTAATGGTGACCCTCTTTTCAGAGACTTTGCCTTCAGCTTACCATCAGGCGAGGCGAAGTCAAATTGACGTGTCCTATATAAAAAAAAATGTCTTTTTGATCTCAAAAAACGTGGCAATATAGAAAACAGCAATTCGTAGTTTTAGGATTCAGTACCTCCTTTCTGTCTCTCAAGACTTATTCTAGAAACATATAGTTGAAATTAATACCTTTTAATACTGTACAAAAAATCCCCACGGGTACCACCCCCGCCGGAGCTGATGGGAAGGGGGTTAAGTTGGACTCCAACTCCGTGTGTGAGTCGTCGGTTGCCGGAGGTGAGATTTTTTTTTATCGTAGCCATATCCCTTGCACCCCGGCCGACCCAGAGTCATATCTCTCGATCTGGCCCTCTTCCGGTGTAGAACCACGGAGTCCCGAACTCACCCCCGGGTATACCCGTCACCCCCAGGCCCGCGCTCATAGGGGATGGAGGTTATTCTGTGACCTGCGACGCCCGAGTTGTCTCCGCTGGTCGCGATATTGAAATTAATACCAAAAACTCAATACTACCTAGAAACTTGACTGCAATATCTACCTTGAAGCTGCAAAAAATACAGCAGCAGCAGAGACATATATAAATACGTCCCTTTTTCAGTTTTATACGGAACCCTCAGTGCGCAAATTCGACACGCACCTGACCGGTTTTTTCTTACATTTATTGGAGTTTTGTGATGTTTACTCACGTTCAATATTCATAGAATAATTTACTATTCAATAGACGCCATTTTTCTTTGCACTATCAGGTTTTTGGGACGAATGAGAATATTGTTGATAGTTTATAGTGTTGCCATATTGAGATTATATGTGAAGGCTTTACTAAATGTATTATGGGGAAGGGCCCAAGGCATTTCGGCAAATTTCCTTTTGGTGTGTATAGAGATATACACTGCTATAATGTTGAGATTGAAAATGCCAGGCATTCCACAATGTTTGTGGGTAAACAAACGTCGGGACTCAGCCTTACCGCAATGCCTGAAAACAAAAATCTTCGACCAGTTCTTCCTTTTATTGATTGTTTATACATACTTAGTTATTATGTAGGTACTTAGGAAATTTAAAAAAATGAAAAGTTTTTATTTATTTTATTTTTATTTATTATAAAGAAACAGTAACAGAGATGAGATCCGATTCTCAGCACTCCATGGATTCACCGTGCGGTCGCCGGGTCCATAGCGTGATACAGAGAGGAACACCGTGACGGCGACTGGGACTTGCGACCCAGATGTAGGTTTAGGGTGGCCACCTTGTGATGCATCAGCGCTCACCTCCACCGTCACTAGTGTTCCCCCCCCTACCTATCCAAATTTGGTAAGATCCTATCAATGCCGCTTTTGATATTCGATTTAGTAAAGAGCTTACTGAAGCTCTTGGCAATCCGAGGTCTTTAAGTAAGTTGTACAGGGATTTAGCTGGAATTCCCCTTGCTCCTACTTCTACGGCGTAGAGTTTAACCACATAGCCGTTCTTGGTTAACTCGTTAGTCAAGTCAAAGTGTTTGTTTGTCTTTATAGCGTGGTCTTTAGGTATATTAGTTTCCCACGGTACTGTGAGTTCTACAAGCACTGCACGCCTATGCGATCGTGAAAAAAGGAATATGTCGGGTCTGGATGATGAGGCACAGATATCCTCCGGTATTTTATAGTGCTTCTCATACGTGTCTACGAGTATTGTCCAGTCAACGGCAGCTGGGTGAATTTCAACAGGTCCATTAAAATCTTCATTCCGTGGATTTTTTTTACCTTAAGTTTTATAGTTAAAACAAATCGCGTTTATTATAGGTTTTGATACTATATGTATTCTTGCTATATATCTAGCAGATAGCTAAAAAAACTAACGAGATATACAAGATCAAAAATTACGCGCCACGGCAATGACACATGCGTGCACGGCAATGAAACAAGCGTCCACGGCCATGAAAGAAATGTGCCAAGGGAATGAAAGAATCAACCACGGAAAGGAAAATACATATAAAACATAACATTTTATATACCTACTTCATCATCATTATCATCATTTCAGCCATGGGAAGTCCACTGCTGGACATAGGCCTCCCCTATAGATCTCCAATAAGACTGGTTGGAAGCGGCTATACTTACTTACATGAGTAATTAAACTTACATACAATAAATATGGGCAATTTTGTATGAACAGTGGTGTCATTTATTTTTTCAGCGGTACTGTGTTAAACACGCGTATGAGTGTCATTATTTTCATTATAAGTAATATCGGAGCTGTGATATACAGAGTGGAACATTTCGAATTTACCTAGAGGGAAAGTACCCTCATACTAGAGATAGCGAATTTTACCCAAAGGAAACATATTACCTTATTTTTAAAGGTTTGATTCTTCTTTGATTCTTTGAGTTCTATGATTCATCCTATCGATTAAGGCAAAAACACAGGATGTTATTTTTTCTGATTTTAGTCGCTTCAATTACAGGATGTGGTAAGCGATTTTTCAGCATTCGTTAAATGCAGTTTTTCTTCTTTTTAAAAATAAGGAAATGTTTAGTCGGTTAGACTACCGGGTGTGGCATTTTTTTTTAAACGTTGTATGCAGTTTTGTTCCTTTTTAAAAATAAGGTTATGTTTCCTTTGAGTGGAATTTGCTACAGTATATAGAGTACTTTCCATCCAAGCAAAGTTGAAAAAATACCACTCTGTATAAATAGAGGTAGCTAAATTATATCTAAGTTCCGATATGGTTAAGAGAAGTTTGTTCATAGTAACTTTTGCTCACTATATACTGTACTTTCATATTATACAATTTTCATTCATGGCCGCTCAATTCCAAAACGACGCCAACCTTACTCAACCCCCTTTCGTAGATTAAAAATCTACAAAAGGAGTACAATTAAACAAAGATAATAGAATCAAAGCTGTTTATTTAAATTCTTTCACACAAAGAAGAAATTAACAAATTATGATATACTTTTGTTATTATATGCTATGTCGATGAAAACATAAGTAACGGTGATGAAACATTTGGTCACGGCAATGAGACTAAAGCGTTTTACAAGGCATGGCAATGATTTTTTTTTCATTGCAGCGTTTTTTTCTTCATCACCATAGCAAATTTTGGCCACGGAAACTATGGAAATGAAAGCACGGTTATGAAAAACGAGCCAAAAATATAAAATAACAAAAAATCTATTAATTATTCGAAGTAATAGATACTTCACAAAAATAAACAAGAGAAATTGCGTTCTATTGAATGTTTAATCAAGAGGATAAACTTATTGGAATAAGAGTTATACCTATCCACGGTGATGAAAGAAAAAATGTCCAGTAACATAAAAATGATATACTTTTACTTATGGTGCCAAAACGCAGGCACGTAAGTACGTCCTTCCACGTCGAGCACTTAGGCGGCACCAATATGCAACGCTTAGCGCATATGAGGGAGGACACAAGTCCTTAGATAAAACAATATTCTAAAATATGTTTAGAACACGGCAATTAAAGGTAACTCTAGGACAAATGAACTTATATTAACCATTCGTTGTATTGTTTAAATATTTGAATAAATGTATTTCGTATCAATACTTTAACTATTCACGTATCAAATAAAACTAGGTTTTAATTAAAAAAACCAATAGATTTTTATCAATGAGGTATCACAACACAATAGGTGACGTGTGGACAAACACGGCAATGAAAAATTTCGAGGTTTAAATTTTTTTTTTGGAGAATCTATAATCCTATTTAATAAAATATTTAGTGCTACACATAGGTCACTATTTCACCTAACCAGAAAAAAAATATTAGAGTATTGTAACTATGATTTTAAGTACCGATTTCATCGATGCCACGCAATTTTTAGTCCCGGGAAATTCACCCAGCTATCAAAATTGAATATGGCTTTTGAGGTGATTTCTTTGAGCAGCCTTCCTTTACAAACACAATGTCATTTCTTTGGTTTGTGGTTAATCCTCTTTTCGCTCTAGCTACCGCCAAACTTACAGCTTCACGTATGATTTCTAATACCTTATCATGTCGGCGCGAGTAATGACCCCGGTCTAATAGCGTCCTACAACCCACTAGCAGGTGCCTAGCCGTTCCAGTTGCTTCACCACATGAGTTACATGTTTTATCTGTGGCTTTTCCCCACCTGACTAGATTGCTTTGGTCGGGGAGGGTCAACTGGAATGCATTTACGTAAAATTTAAGTAAGGCCGGTGACCAGTCGTATATTATGGTACGCCATTTTAAGGCAACAAACCATTCGTTTTGCATTTCTAGGTTCATTGCGTGCACCTTATAGGTGTTGTTTTCGTCTGTTTGAAGAAAAGATTTTGTTATTTCTTTATCTGTTTGTTTCTGAATATTCCCTAGACCTACTCTACCAGTCTGCGAGCCTATCATGAATTTTTTATGGAACTGGAGGCGTGATTCGAGCTCCGATGCATTTTTATCTTTTGGAAGGACTTTTACTATTTCGTCTTTAGATTTCGATAAGACGTGCATTTTAGTTACTCTTAGGTGTTTATAGAGTTCTGATGGCTTCTTTAACGTCATTCCAAAATTATTCGCGGATCTATATAGTGCCGACGGGTCGGCCGACTGAGCTAGCCCTAGCCACGACTTCAGTGTCTTTGTGACACTCGCACAATAATAATGTGTACGATAATAACCACAGTAGTCAAGGACTGTGTCGTGGTCATTAACGCCCACCTCCAAGAGGTAACCGATCGTAGTGTTCGTAATAGGACTTATATTGTACTAGCTGTTGCCCGCGGCTCCGCCCGCGTTTAATTCTGATCCCGTTCATCGCTGATATATAGCCTATATGTTAATCCAGAGTATAACCTATATACATACCAAATTTCAACCAAATCGGTCCAGCCGTTTATGCGTGAAAGAGTAACAAACATCCACACATCCACAAACTTTCACATTTATAATAGGAAGTTAGTGCTTGCATTAATTTTACATTAAGTCATAGTTTCAGTTTATTTACGCACTATCTTATTGTGAAAGGTATTTTTTTTTTCTTAGTAAGCAGTATTGGGAAGAATCGGACGACCTTGCAATAGACCATTGCAGTCGGGCTACAAGCTACGGCGTAGCACGTCTACGAAATTCGTAGCTATTGTAGCTAACTATTCTGCATCTCGGATATTCGAAATTCTCTTCAACGCGGTGTAAAATGGCTACTACTTCGGTGTGAGTTGACATTATACCTACATCCTATGACATGCACACATTGAAAGTTTGAAGAACAATATTGATATTAGCTTCAATCAATCAATTAGCCTACTGCAGTCCACTACTGGACATAGGCCTCTCCCAATATGATAGATAGATAGATAGATAATTCTTTATTGTACACCAATAGATTTACAGAGATGACAAGTAGGTAGTATGTATTACAGTTTAATGTACAATGGGCGGCCTTATCGCTGGAAGCGATTTCTTCCAGGCAACCTTGGGATGGACAGTAGAGATAAAAACAAAAGATATGGTGTAGTTATCAAATAAAGTAGATACGAGATATAAAACTAAGAGAGAGAGAGAGAGAGAGAGAGAGAGAGAGAGAGAGAGAGAGATAGGTACAAAAATCAAGTAAAATTAAATAAATATACTGCTTTACATAAAGTATTACAAACATTATATACAACTATCACACATAAATATATACATAAATAAAGTGAATAATAGGTACTGAAAAAAAAAAAAAAGGGGGCAAAAAAGTAAGAATAAATGTGAGCTATCATTATGTACACGATAGGTAGTGTTCATTTATCATTTTTTTAAATACGTTTAGGGATTTTGCTCGTCTGATTTTTAATGGCAACATGTTCCATAAGCGCACAGCTTTGACAGTGAAGGACTTGTCAACGAAGTCAGTAGAGTGTATTGGCATTCTCAGCCTCAAGTTCTCGGATGACCTCAGGCATCTTGTATGTGTGTCATGGAGGAACTGGAATCGTTCTTTGAGATAAGAGGGAGTGGTGGGATTGAACAATACATTATATAACAATGTAAGAATATGTGCATTCCTGCGAAGCCGAATTGGGAGCCACTTGAGTTGTTTACGAAAATCTGACACATGATCATACTTGCGTAGACCAAATATGAATCTAATGCAAAAATTTTGGAGTCGTTCAAGTTTATCTAGTTGCTCCTCTGTGAGATCGGGATAGCTGACATCGGCGTAATCGAGAACAGGAAGAAGAAGCGATTGTACGAGCGCAGTTTTAGTGGCAATTGGAAGGAAGTTTCGGAGCCTACGTAAGGCACCCGCTGACGCGAAAAGTTTACGACTGGTTTCCTGTAGCTGGATATTCCAAGAAAAAGATTTATCTATGTAAATACCTAAATCCTTGACATTGTCACTAACTGGCACAACTGCTCCATTCATAGTGATCTGAGGAAGCTGGGTCCAATCTATTTTTGAAGCCAACCTTGGACTACCAATAATAATTATTTGTGTCTTGGATGAATTTAGAGTGAGTCCATGGTCCTTACTCCATTCGCATATCCGATCCAGGTCCTCGTTGAGAACAGCAAATGCATCGGTCAGGTTATTAGGAGGTGCTTGGGTGTAAATTTGTAGGTCATCAGCATACAGGTGGTAGGATGAAAGTAATTTATCGGAGATATTATTTATAAAAATGGCGAAAAGTAACGGAGATAGAACGCCACCCTGAGGTACACCAGCGGTCGTATTGCGCCAGGAAGAGCTTGATTCTTCGACGCGAACACGTTGCCAGCGACCAAACAGGTAACTACGAAACCACTCAACAGCCGTTGGAGATATGTTAATAGAGCAGAGTATACCAAGCAGGATGTCGAAATCCACGGTATTAAAAGCGTTGCTAAAATCAAGTAAGGATAGTAACGTGAGATTTCCACTATCCATGCCTAGTCTTATGTCTTCCGTGACATTAACCAATGCTGTCGCAGTACTGTGTCCAGGTCGGAAGCCGGATTGTAGCGGATTTAGTAGCGCATTTCTATTAAGAAAGGAGCTGAGTTGCGAGTGAATGAGGCGCTCCAAAGCTTTAGAAAGAAAAGGAAGGATAGATATAGGACGGTAGTCAGAGAAAGAATTTGGCTTAGATTTCTTAGGTAAAGGAATTATCTGAGCTCTTTTCCATGAGGATGGGAAAATAGCAGAAGAAATGGAGTAGTTAAAGATGTGACACAGGATAGGAAGAATTTGTTCCAGAATTGGCACAATCATATTTCGACTAACAGCATCGCTACCGACAGCATTGGATGAAATCGACAAAATGCTCTTCTTAACATCACAAGCGGACAATTGGTTGAAGATGAAAGGTGGATGATCAGGAGTTGGAATAGATGAGAGATATTGCAATGTGTTGCTTTTAGTAGTTCCATTAAAATTGGACGAGGTAGAGAAATGTACATTAAGAGCATCTAAGTTTAAGTTTTTAGGAATTGAGTCCTGACGTGACTTTCCAACTCCCAATGTATTCAGAAATTTCCAGACTTTAGCTGGATCCCCGCTTTCTACCGAGGTATGGATATGTTGGCGTTGCGCATTCCTACACATCCTGTTGCATTTATTTCTGATGGCGACATACTTCTCCAAATTAACCTGAGTAGATCTTATTTTGTATCTGGCCTTAGCTGCAGCTTTTTTCGACATTATCTCTTTAATATCCGGTGTGAGCCAAGGTGCGGGCAAGTGCTTGACTTTGATGGCACGAATTGGTGCATGCACATCGTAAAGCTCAATTATTTTGTCAGTCAGGATATTGACTTT
The DNA here is from genome assembly GCA_914767945.1 of Eilema depressum. Classification (NCBI taxonomy): domain Eukaryota; kingdom Metazoa; phylum Arthropoda; class Insecta; order Lepidoptera; family Erebidae; genus Eilema; species Eilema depressum. The sequence goes on along the minus strand of OU612036.1, from coordinate 4,871,216 downwards.
GGTATCTACACAATTAGACGACAGCAGAGAATTCCAGTCAATATTATGAGCATCCTCACGAAGAATGCGCCACGTTTGCCGATCCTCCGCCTTCCGCATCCAGTCCGTCCCAGCCGCCAATTGAATTTATAATTTTAGGTTTCAAGGACTTCCTTTCATTGCCATGTTTCTTAGAGAGATTTGATCCTTATGATTGACACTATCGATTGATGCCATAAAAATACAAGATGTTATTTTTTCGGATTTTAGTCGGTTCGATTACCGGGTGTGGCAAGCGATTTTTTTCTCTAAATAAAATCTTTGAATGCAGTTTTGTTTTTTTTTTTAAATAAAATGATGTCTCCTTTAAGTAAAATGAGCTAACTTAAGAGTGCGCATAAAGCTAGAAAAAAATCTGATTTCACCCGCACCCCTCGCACGTCCCGCTCTCGCCTGTCGTCGCTCCGGCAAGTCCGCCACCTATTTTGTGTGGCAGCGACCCGCCATGTATAGTTTGAAGGCGCACAGTATACCCAAAATACTCAGATAAAATTGTCAAAATACGAGTTGCATCATTAACTATCTACTTTGGAAACACAATAAATTTCTTTTTGGTAAAAAAAATATTACTGATAAAATGAAAAGGTAAGTAAGTAAGTAAAGGAATATTTCGTCGTTGCGCTTGCCAAAACCTCTATGTGTTTTTGGTCAAGTTTTCAGGAGAGACATTAAACTGTTTTATTAAATAATTGATGAGCGTATCAAAAAACTAAAAATGTAGTATGATGCCAAAAAAGATTTTGCATGAACTGAGATATAAGTGAAAATTATAAACGGTACTATCCATCCACAATAAAAAAAAATCCATTTTGATACACATATCAGAATTATCTTCCTAGCGCCATTTCTTACAAGTGAAAAATATATACATATCAGATTTGTTATGAACCTCAATAGGATTTATGTAAGGGATAAATACTGACAGATGGCAAGGTACATAACATACGAAGTAAATAAATACCCACTATAAACTTTATTAATCCATACAAGTAAAAAAATAAAAGTAGTACAACTGTTCCGTGTACAGGGTCCTACTAACACCTTTGAGACCCAAGCCAACCTCACTTGCTAGTCGGTGCACATGTTAAACAACGGACGAGGTTCTGGTGCCGATTTTCCTCTCGGAGTTGGGAACTAATTGCTGAACGTTCCTGGAATAGCCGATAATACGATAATCAGAAAAGAAGAGCAAATCTCCGAGTTCCGAGGTGCACATTATGCCGCCAATTAGTTATAAACTTTAGTTGCATCTGAGCCCTTCCCCTTGGAGTCCGGGGTGCGCTTTTCCAGTCTTTTTTTAATATAGGACACGTCAAATTGACTTCGCCTCGCCTGATGGTAAGCAAAGTCTCTGCAAAGAGGGTCACCATTACAGACATGTACCATGTTACAATGGTGGCACTCAGCTTGACGGCCTCATCAGAATATGCTTTTTCACGCCCCGCTTGAAGGACCCGTGACTGTAGGAAGAGGGAAACACGTGAACTGGTAAGGAATTCCAAGACTTAATAGTGCGGTAGAAGAAGGAGTCGCCGAACCGCTTGGTTCTTGATGGAAGATTCTGCACCGTATGCGGGAGGCATCTAAGTCCTGCACGTGTTGTCCTATATAGGAAAGGAGAGGGTGGGATTAGTTGGAAGAGCTCATCAGAACATTCGCTCTTGCGTGGAATACTGCTCGCATCTCTGGGATGGCTCCGCAAAGTACTTACTAGATGCTCTCGACAGGTTGCAGCGACGTGCGGTCCGCATTATTGGGAATCCTGAGATCACTTACACCCTTGAGCCTTTGCAGTTGCGTAGAGATGTGGCATCTTTGGCGGTATTTTACCGTCTCTACCATGGTGAATGTTCTGATGAGCTCTTCCAAGTAATCCCACCCTCTCCTTTCCTATATAGGACAACACGTGCAGGACTCAGATGCCACCCGCATACGGTGCAAAATATTCCATCAAGAACCAAGCGATTCGGCGACTCCTTCTTCTGCCGCACTATTAAGACTTGGAATTCCTTACCAGCTCACGTGTTTCCCTCCTCCTATAGTCCCGGGTCCTTTAAGCGGGGCGTGAAAAAGCATCTGATGAGGCCGTCAAGCTGAGTGCCACCATTGTAACATGGTACATGTCTGTAATGGTGACCCTCTTTTCAGAGACTTTGCCTTCAGCTTACCATCAGGCGAGGCAAAGTCAAATTGACGTGTCCTATATAAAAAAAAAAAAAAAAAAAAAAATTCACCGTGGTAGAGACGGTAAAATACCGCCAAAGATGCCATATCTCTACGCAACTGCAAAGGCTCGAGGGTGTTGGTGACCTCAGGATTCCCAATAATATGGACCGCACGTCGCTGCAGCCTGTCGAGAGCATCTAGTAAGTACTTTGCGGAGCCATCCCAGAGATGAGAGCAGTATTCCACGCAAGAGCGAATTTGTGTCTTATAGAGAAGGCACCGCTGCTCCGGCGTGAAAAAACGTCTCACTCTGTTCAGGACACCGAGTTTACGCGAGGCTGTTTTGATGATACTCTCAATGTAGTTTTTGTTGTTCAGTTTGCAGCGAACATCCATACCTAGGATATTGAGATTGTCCTGTAGTGGCAGTGGCGTGCTCTGAAGAGTTAGGAAAGAAGATACCTTTGCTGTGAACGCGCATGCCTGCGTCTTCCTGGCGTTGAACTCGACCAGGTTTTCCGAGCCCCATTGAGAAACGTGGCTCAGGGTCCGGTCTTCTTTTTTCCGCGATATCAGACTGCTTGGCCGCAGGATGTCCGTGATAGCCTCCGTGTAAGGTGCTATCGTCTGCATAGCATAGCGCCGCAAGTTTCTAGACACACCGTTTAACATCTTTTCGAGTATAGGGATCCTCTGTGTCGCTATCGTCAGCGACGATCACCGCCGTAGTCACTTGGAAGACTAAGTCAAGCTGGTATCAAAGAAACAAGGTAGTACATCACTGCGGGGCAAATACTCCTTCTTTAAAACGCTCCCGTTCTGCCCCACATGGAGTACTGCTGTCACAGTTTTGCCTGGGCTAGCTAGACCTCTTCGACTTGGTGCAAAGACGGGCGCTGAGGATCGTCGACCATCCCTTACTCACAGGCGGGGTAGTAGTCTCTCTCAACCTCAGAAGGTACTTGCTGTGGTTGTTTTACCGCCTGTATGATGGTTTGTATTCAGAAGAATTGTTTGATATAATGCCTAGAATATTTTTACTTTATATTGCCGCTCCGCTTGCCATAGACAGTGAATTCATTCTCACACAAATGGTGTAAAAACGTCTCACTTTATTCAGGACTTCGACCTTACGTGAGGCTGTTTTGATTTAATCATCTGTCTCGTTTTGTTTACTATTATAAGATTATTTACGTTGTTACAAAGGTAGAACACCAATTTTACAACCAACAAACCGAAGAAAAACTATTGTCTATGTGCAAACCAATTCTGACATGTGCAACATGAGGATGAAAAACTCTTGATGTGAACACATAACCAATTTTGCAGTGTCAGAATTGCACATGTATATTTTGTCAAATCTATTTCTAGAAGGAATTAACACTTGGTTGTTTTTTCAGTCGATGCGCATTTTTTTAAGGCCATCTAGCGAATAAAAAAAATCGAAAAAATGCACATAACGACTTTGGCAGGCGCACCGACGATTTGACGATTTGGGAAAAACAATGCTTTTACTTTAATTTAACATCTAGCGATGTTCGTCTAACTATATGTGATAAATTACCCAAATATTTTTTTTTTGCGAATTCAATTAATTTAATACTAATCCTGGATCGGGTCATCCAAATAGTGGTTCAATATTACTGATGAACATTGTGTATAATATAATGGTTGCCCTATTTTATCATTACGTATAAGAAGCTAGGGCCCTGACATATTGAATCAAGGCTGGCTAAAATATACCGCTCATTCCACTCTGGTGCAAAATTTCCATCACAATTTGGTTCTAGTTCTCTCAAAACTTCAACTTTCTCTAAATGTTTAATGGGAGATCTGTAAAAATAATTGCAAATTAATGACAAATCAATCACATAAGCATTGCATTGCTATTATAATCTACTTGTAGATAATTTGATATAAATGCTAAATAAGTACATAATGGAAAAAATCAAACCCACAATAGGACTTGAATGCCAGGGTCGCGAACCTTGGCGTTCCAGCGCTCTTACTCTGAGCTATTCTTCCACGGGCAGTCATCCGCTTTCCGTGTGGTCAATTTTTTATTAAAATCACCGGGATACTCGTATTTACCATGCTGTTTGAATGTGTGAACATTCGGTACTAATGTGAATGACCATGTTAATCTCAAATCATATCATTCTACTTGTTCATGTTCATATTAATTTGCATATTTTACTGAAATGTTTTCTGAATGTGAGAAAAAACAATTGCAATAAGCTTACAAAGTTGACGAAAGTTTTTTACTTCGCGATTCGACCGGATCGGATTCATCAGCTTGTGTGATATTACGAGCTGAAGCAACTCTGAAATGCATTAAAATTGATAATACAATGTATAAATACTTTCGCAATATATTTAATAATTATATTAGTGCTATATAAATAATATTATACAATAAACACGCGAGTGGTCAAAAACATCTATTTGATTTGCATATACTATACCCGAGCCGACGTTACTCCAGAGTTACCTAGCAACGGTGGATATTTGGTAACAAACTAAAGAAAGTAAAATAATATAGATACGTTACCTTCGAAAATTAGCCATGAGTTGAATTCTTAGTTTCTTATGTTCTCTTTTAGAGTGTTTCTTTTATATTTTTTTAATTGGCTCATTTTTAACGAACTTTCTTGACACGGAAAACAGAAATACAGTCCTCCCGTCTCAACGGGGCGAGCCCGACTAAATGATGAAACAACAGATGGCCGACACCTCGGGTCAGGTGCGATAGAAAGAGAGCGTTATGCGCTGAATAAGACCGTCGTAAGCGCCAAATTCATTTTTTTTAATTACTCGTAAAATCTACACAATTTTTTCAAAGTGAAATGAAGAGTCACTGGGTTACATAATTTTACACTTTGTATTCAAATATTGACTCAGTTGTATGCATAATATTGGAAATAAATTGATTTTAGTAGTAAATAAGGCATAACTTTGTGATTTTATTCTATCGAAAAAATATTATTATTTTATGTTTTCACCATGACCAGTCCCTTACAAATATAACGTATTTTTTATTAAAAAAAAACCCAGCTCATTTGTGGCTTACTTTCGGGTATAAACATCAAATCTACGATCGGCAATTTAGCTTTATACCCCCTCTTAAGGATTTAAGGTACTTTCCCTTCATGTGGCATCGCCGTGGGACGCCCTGTTATAGTTTATGGTCTAGGATAATACTCGAATTCACACAAATTTGAATTTATCTTCCCAGTTATCGCGACCAAACATAGCATATGTCCTTTCCCAGGGTCTAATCTATCTCTGTACCAAATTTCATCAAAACCGGTCCAGTGGTTTAGGCGTGAAAGCATAACACATTGACAGACAGACAGACAGACAGACAGACAGACAGACAGTTACTTTCACCAGTATAATATTAGTGTGTAGTATGGATTATAATTAAATGAAAATAAACCAGTTTTAAAATAGGAACGTGAGTCCGTCTCCATTTTGCAAGATGGCGGAGCGGGACACCTCGCATTACATTATGACTGTTAGCGCGGGAAATTGCTACTGGAATTCGTTATAGCGGCAAAACAACTAACAGGGTTGCCAGCATTTGATTTTTTATTCCCTGCCCAGCGAGCTTATTAAAATGTGAGCGTATTTTTGTAGATGCACGATGAGAATTTCTGTATTGTTTTGTCTACTGTTGTAATTGCAGCTCATTTCATATTTTCCGGAGTGCAATGATTTTTTTTATTAGGTGTTGCTTGCAGCTCCGCCTGCGAGGCTTCTGATCCCGTGTTGCCGACTTTGTAAGAATTCTCCAGTGAGCTCTGGCTACTTTTTCTTAATTCTATCGTCATATTAATTAATTCACTGCAAAACAGCAGCAAGTTTTATTGCAAGCTGCAGCAAGTGCTTTGTAAATGCGAAAGTAACTCGGTTTGTCTGTTACACTTTCACGCCTAAACCACTGTACCGATTTTGATAAAATTTGATTCAGAGGTAGATTAGTCCTTGAGTTTGGTCATAATAACCGTCATCCACGCGGGTGGAGCCGCAGGCAATAGCTAGTTAAACGACAAACTAATCAGAATTTTTTTAAATGTACTTTTCTTGAGATATTCTTGGACTGCAATAAACGAGTGCCAACCCTAGCAGTAACGACCGCAGCTAATGACCGCAGATCGTACTAAAGAGTTTACGCGACCAGCATCTATATGTCACTATTAAAAACACAGTTTACTTATAAGTTTCGTATTGTAGTTGTTCAAGGGCTTGCTAATTAAAGGTCCAACCCCACCAAACGGACGGCATCGGCCCGGATTTTACAATCTTTAAACAAAATTAAATCTTATTATCACAGTGTTTGAAGTTTATATTATTACCAAGTCACGCACAGCAGCTTGACAGCGACATGCGGCGGCATGACGCACGTCGCAATGAAAACGTCAACTTTAAATGCTGAGATATAAGATTTATTTTGTTTAAAGATTGTAAAATCCGTTCCGATGCCGTCCGTTTGGTGGGGTTGAACCTTTAAACTGCATTTAAAAATCATTTTCAAGCTACCTGTTACCCACAGCTGCGCCCGCGTGGATGTCGGTTATCGTGACCAAACAGCCTATGTCTTTCCCCAAAGTCTAATCTATCTCTGTACCAAATTTCATCTAAATTAGTTCAGTGGTTTAGGCGTGGAAGCATAACAGATAGATAATCAGATAGAAAACCAGACAGAGTTACTTTCGCGTTTATTATATATCAGTAGGATTACTAAGACTTATCCTTTGCATAATATATATCTACATACATACATACATACAATCACGCTTTTATCCCCGGAGGGTTAGGCAGAGGTTAATTAACACCCACATTTCACCAATCATTGTATCAGGACCCACGTAGTAGAGGGTGAGTCTTTTCCCGTTTTTCGGGCACTATTGTTGGCTCGAGCCATGTATAGGCTGAGTCTGGGCTGTATATATCTGTCTGACGTTAAACAGCCCTTATAGCCCTTATAGTCGCCTTGTATGACACCGCATGGGAGGAGATGGAGTGGCCCAAATTCAACTCTGCCTATCCATCCAGCTATATTTTCTAGGTAGGTAATCCCTACTAATATTATAAATGCGATAGTAACTCTGTCTGTCTGTCTGTCTGTCTCACTTTTACGACTAAACCGCTGAACCGATTTTGATGAAATTTGGTATAGAGGTAGGTTAGACCTTGAGAAAGGACATAGGCTATGTTTGGTCGCGATAACCGACATCCACGCGGGCGGAGCCGCGGGCAAAAGCTAGTAATAAATAGTTCTAAAGTTATGTACTTTGTGTTTGGTAATTTAAGTTCGTAAAATATCAATAACAACAATATTTCCCTAGTGTGAGTGTTTTTTTTTTATTAAAAAGTAGAAAAATTATACTTTAATATTTATAAATCTTGAGGTTCTAACCTTGTTTTCAATTTTTGTTCGGCAATAGAAGTCTTTTCTTCAGTTTTCTTTTCAACTTTTAACATAATAAGACTGAAAAGCGAAAAATGTACATTCTTTACGAAAAATAACTTATGATTGTTATTCAAAAAATGAAACAATTTATCTGTAAGGAATTTAGACTAGATTAGTTTTTCTTGTTCGGTCTGGTCCATCAGTCTATCTCATCGTACCAGAGGGTAAGCTGATATGAAGGAAAAAAAATAAACCGTAATGAATACTTAAGGTGATTACATACGCGAATGACTTTCACCATACAAATGCTCAAGGTCATTCGCTTGTTTTTCAGCCGTAAAAATCAGTAAAACTAATTTTAATAGATAACTTTATAGGGGACAATTACAAACTAAGAAGGTCACGTCATGCTAATACACTTATTTAACATACATGTGAAATTTTAGATTATTTGGATACATATTGTAGAAAATATTTGGTTTCATAAGAAAGAGTAGAGTCAGAGCCTTTTTTTAAACTATTTCCTCCTTTTTTATTTAATTTATGAAAAGGTGAAGTTACTCTGTATATCCTGTAGTATGCAGGCATGTGAATTCCAGATCTGTAGATTTTATAGTTAAGAAGAAAAACGGTTTCGAAAATACCGATTTTTCGATGCTGATCTGATTCGGGGCCTTAAAGGATCTGGGATTCTAGAAAAAATGGAACATATGTACAGATCTAATAGGTTTTTAAACCATCTGCATCTGAGGCTGAGTCTGAACTGTATATATCTTTCTGATGTTAAACAGCCCTATCCCTTAGCCGCCTTGTACGACACCGCATGGGAGGAGATGGGGTGGCCCAAATTTTACTCTGCTGGGAACCAGCTAGCTTTATACCTACTTAAATACATCATAGCTAAATCCTTTACTTATGAACACAGAGAATGTCTTTCGGGTTTAACTTATTAGATCACAAAGTCATAACAAGAGATTGTAACTTAAAACTAGTTCAACTTTAAGTAATGGATCCCCAGTCATCTCGCTGTAGTTCACAAACTTAGATCCTTATTGCAGAGCCAGGGCCTTCGTGAAGTTGATGACGTAATACATCTTAAACGAAGATCAAAACTTTAACTGAACTTTATGAATTTTCGCTCAAGATAATCCAAATCGACTAATTTATTCCATCAGATTACGTCATTGATTTTCAAAGTTATTTTATTTAGATTGTTTGTGTTTTGTAAGGGTCAAATTTACCAATGAATAATTTATCACTTTTTTTGTATACAGTCGTCTGGTTGATTAAGAATTAAGAATGGTAAAAGTGAATTGCCCAAGCGGCTACCGGACCCCATCTGAAGCGTTCCCAAATCTGCACACTTAAGACACACTGCCACACAATTAAGACCTGGAATTCTTTACCAGCTCACGTGTTTCCCTCCTCCTACAGTCCCGGGTCCTGATCTGATGAGGCCGTCAAGCTGGATGCCACCATTGTGGCATGGTACGTGTCTGTAGTGGTGACCCTCCTTCCAAGACTTTGCCCTCGGCTTACCATCAGGCAAGGCGAAGTCAAATAGACTTGTCCTATAAAAAAAAAACTCCTATACTGCCGTCTTAAGGCGAAGTCACTTTTTCCATTCTTAATCGATTTGAATAGCCAAACATACTAATTGTTTTGATGAATTGGTTTTATTAAGTTTGTTTGTGTTTTATGTACGTCAAATTGATCACCTTTTTGTGGTGGTACGCCTATCAGACTAGATGGACTGACAACCTGAAAAGGGTAAATGGGGCAGATTGATATGGAGAAGGTTGAGGGTCAGGAGCTGTGGCGTACGTTGAGAGAGATAGGTAGATAATTTGCGCTATAGCGTTTGTATAACCACAAAATGGCTGTACTACGATATTTTCCCCTAAGCGACTGCCATCGGACTTTTAAAAGCTCCAACTGCCTTTTGAGAAGTTTCTGAATCATTTATCTAGGTCCAATGAAATTGATATAAACGAGTACTTAGAATAATTGAAACCTGAATACACCTGCGCCCAACGTTTTAGATAAGCTCTCAATTTATTTGTTCAAAATATTGTATTAAAAAATATTGTTATTCATTCAGTCCCGAGTTTAAAACAGACAACACTGAGTTTGATTAATCTTTATACTACCAAAACAATAAATAATTCTTAGGTTTATTTATTAAACTGAACGGGTGTTCAATCAATCAATCAATTAGGATATCGTAGTCCACTGCTGGCCATAGGACTCTCCCAATGTTGAGAGATTTTGGCCTAGTGTTGCCACGCTAACCTTTTTTTTTATCGTGCGAAAAATCCTCCTCCCCCGCCGGAGCCGGAGGAGGAGGTTATGTCGGACTCGAACCGACTAAAACGCACGCCGTTAGAGGGCCAGATCGAGAGATATGGCCCTGGGTCGGCCGGGGTGCGAGGGATATGGCTACGACAATCTCACCTCCGGCAACCGACGGCCCATAGACGGCGTGCGTTTTAGTCGGTTCGAGTCCAACAAAACCTCCTCCACCGACTCCGGCGGGAGAGGTATCCGTGGGTATTTTTCGCACGATAAAAAGTTCCTAAATATGTATATCCGCATTGTAGAGCCCATAACACAAGCTAGTAAAACTATGGCTACTTTGGCTCTAAATAGTGTTATTATAATATCTAGAATAACTATCTAAATCATAAAAGAATCCATAAGTAACAATTTAAAATTCTTCAACCAAGTAATGCAATTTTCGTCTCGATATAAATCCCAAACCTCCCAAATTTGACGGATGGCCTAGTTTTACTTGCATGAGAGGACACTCTCACAATGACTTTTCGGAAGTCGGTATCTACTGCATGTACCCGACACTGCTGGGAAATTTAAACGAATTTGCAACGGAAATTAACAGTTCTAGCAGGAATATTACGGTAAAACTTCCTGACCAATATTTTGTTGGTGTTGTAATGAGAAAAAATTATTAATTTAATGACACACCAGATATGTAAGCGACAGGTGAATGGGCAGACAGCCTCTGTGACGTAGCGGTAGTGAACGCGGCCGCTACGCAGGAGGCGAGTGTTCGATCCTCGCTCAGTTCAAATATATATGGGTATTTGCATTGATCTGATCGTGCCTCAGAAAGCACGTTAAGCGGTCGTCGGGGTTGCCATACGAACATCTATGGCAGTCGTTACGGGTAGTTGGAGCCCTCAAAATTCCAACAACAACGGTCTAGCTGCAATGCTTACATATTGCTTAATGTCACCATTGGATTGTGGAGGGCAGATGGCATTCGCTTCACGGAAAATATCGAGGTCCACTCAAATCCGCAGTTAAGACTGGTAAAGCGGACCCCAGACTCCAAAGTGGAAGCTTCGGGTGCGACTGGGAATTAACGCTAGATGAAGAAGAGGTGAATTGGCAGACCAGGCGACGTCGACCGGTCGTAGTACACACGTTGGCCAAATAAATGAAATTTTAATGAAAGCCGCTAAGCACCTTGGTATTCCCCCAACGGTCAGACGGCGGTCCCCCGACGAGACAAATGACAAAAGGGTCAATACTTAGGGTAGGTCATAAGGTAATAGGTAGTTATTGTTTTACTTTTTAAAGGATCTTTTTGGGTCTGCTGTGTCGTGATGTATAAATTATGACCTTTCATTTGATACCCAACACGGGTATATTTGAAAATATTAGATTTTGCATTGCCACTTTGACTCCTCATATATTTCAAATGGCTGAACCGATTTTTATGAAACATAGCTAAGAACACTCTCGACTAAACCATCTTTCAAACAAAAGAAACAGAATCGAAATCGGTTCAGTCGTTTGGGAGCTACGATGCCACAGGCAGTCTGACACACACACACACACACACACACACACACACACACACACACACACACACACACACACACACACACACACACACACACACCCATACACACGTCAAATTTAGTAACACCCCTCTTTTTTGTCGGGGGTTAAAAAGGCAGGTCAGAGTACCCGAAACGTGGCTACTGATGGTGGAGTTAGTCCGCGACCTAAAAGTCGCGCAGCGGGCTATGGAGCGAGCTATGCTTGGAGTTTCTTTGAAGGATAGAATTCGTAACGAGGTTATCCGACATAGAACCAAAGTTACCGACATAGCTCGCAGAATAAGTAAGCTGAAGTGGGCTGGCCACATCTGCCGAAGGACCGATGGCCGTTGGAGCAGACGAGTCCTAGAGTGGAGACCGCGCGTAGGAAAACGGAAGGTGGAAGGCGGAGGATCGGCAAACGCATATTGGGAGAGACCTATGTCCAGCAGTGGACTACAGTAGGCTAATTGATTGATTGATTGAGAGTACTCGAAACCGGCGAGCTTGCATGAAAGGATTAATGACAGTAGAGGATGCTCGTGGCCGGCTGTTCTCTCTGCCTACCCCGGTATGAAATAGGCGTGAGTGTATGTATGTATGTAAGATTTATTAAACTGCGAAGCTACAGAGGAATTATTAATCCTGTTACTGCAACCGATGGGAACTTATTCCTGAAAGAATTCTTTATGTGATTCCAGACTATAATTTAGCCCTGTTCCAAATCACCTCCACCCTCCAGAAGATTGCGGCTTAATAACCTCGTGTTGTGTTTCCGACGGTGAGTAGGTAGCCAGAGCTCACTGGAGAGATTTTGTACTGTCAGTGGGAAAACCAAAGGCTTTGTCCTACTTATCTTTTGCGCTGACGGCACAAAATCTCTCTGTTCTTACAGGGTTAGTAGCACGAGTGTGACTCCCCTGGTGTTGCAATCGCCCATAGGCCACGGTTACCTCTTCCCATCAGGAGGGCCGTGTGCTTGTCTGCGACCTAAGTAGTATAAAAACAGCCAAATCCGTTCAGCCGTTAGAGCGTGATTGAATTACAAATATCCAAACATTTTTGAATCACAAACTTTCACATTTATAATACTAGCCGACTAGCTCAGGCTTTTCAAACAATATATGGGAATCTGCCGGGTTTGTTGACATTTATGATTACTACTCCGTTCCCTTGAATACCTTCCATACTATAACCTTCCTTGATAAACGGATTATTCAAAATAAAAATAATTTTTCGATTTGAACTAGGTCCTGAGATAAGCGCTTTCAACCAAACAAACTCTTCAGTTTTATAATATAACTAGCTGCTACCAGTGACTCCACCCGCATGGATGTTAATTACCGCAACTAAAGAGGTAGATTAAGACTTTCCCAAGATCCAATCTACCTCTGTATTAAATTTCATCAAAATCAGTTCATTAGTTTTGGCGTGAAAGCGTAAAAGACAGAAAGACAGACAGAGATACTTTTGCATTTCTAATTTTAGTATAGATATAGATAAGTATTTAGTAGAAGAATCTACTCTAAAATACACTCTAAAACTTACAGATATAAATACCTAGTTCAAATTACAATAAGAAATGAACATTAACAGTCACATAAAATTTTGTTTACACAGTCTTGAGTCTTAATGGGCACTTACGAGCCACTTGGACGAGAAGCGCGGCGCGCGGCGTCGTGTTTCAAACGGCAAGTGCCATAATTTCTCTTACAAAGAGCACAAAAGTAATGTGTCACTGGTTAACGTGATCTTTATAAATACTTTAGTATAAATGCTCTTACGACAGCAACTGTGGCGTAGTGGTAGTGAACGCTGCAGCTATACTGGAGGTATAGGTTTGATCCCCGATCACTATAAATATTGGTCTGGTCTTGCCTTGGAGAGCACGTAAAGCCGTCGGTCGCGATTGTCATACGAACATCTATGGCAGTCGTTACGGGTAGTTGGAGCCCTAAAAAATCCAACAACTGGTCTAGCTGTATTGCTTCGATATCGCCATTGGGTTGTGGAGGCAGTCACTTCACAGAAAATATGGAACTTCAGCTAAATCCGTAGTTAGACTGGTTAAGCGGAGCCCAGACTCCGAGGTGAAAGCTTCGGATGATACTGAGATTAACGCTACGATGAAGAAAAAGATTATTATTATTTTGGATCATTTTAGTTCTCAATAACAGCAGTAGCTCAATAGCTAGCAATGAAGCGTTATCCGTCCCAATCGAGCAGCCCGACTGGGGAAGTACCTCCACCCTTGTAAGAGGTAGAACACGACGGTATATCCGTCCCAATCGAGCAGTCTGACTGGGGAAGTACCTCCGCCCTACAGAAGACCGCGGCTTAATAACCTCCTGTTGTGTTTCCGACGGTGAGTAGGGTAGCCAGAGCTCACTGAAGAGATTTTGTGCTGTCAGTGGGAAAACGAAAGGCTTTATCCTACTTATTTTGCGCTGACGGCACAGAATCTCACTGTTCTTACAGGGTCGGCTGCACAAGTTGGACTCTCCTTGTGTTGCACTCGGCCATAGGCCACGGTAACCTCTTACCATCAGGAGAGCCGTGTGTTTGTTTGCGACCTAAGTAGTATAAAAAAAGCACCAGGAATATGTATTTATTTATTCAAAAAGTCTCTCACCATAACATTGTACAGTCTCTTTCAAAGCTGTTCCATTTCACGCTTGGACATTTGAAGTTAGAACGCGATAACGAAGTGTTCCTAACGTTCTTTTATACGAAACTTATTCTATTGTAGTTTGTATCTGTGTTACTTTTATCTTTGACTGTACCGTTGTAGTTTTAAACTCATTGTTGGGTGTTTTTGAATAAATTCTTCATACAAACAACGGTTTATCGCACACAGTGAAACAATTGCCTAATGCCGGCCACACACGTTGCAGTATACTTACGCAAGTCTAGACTTGTACAAGTATACTGCAACGTGTGTGCCCGCCATAACAGAGTCATCCGCGGCTCTTCCTACGTTGCTATCTTATGTCGTTTCCCAAGTTGTATTGATTGATTTATTTTTTACCAGCTTTTGCCTGCGGCTCCACCCGCGTGGATATCGGACATTAATGTTCACCATGTAAAAAAATATATCTAAAAACAGTCTATTACTGTACCAAGTTTTATCCAAAATTGGTTCAGTGCTCATACAGAATCAAACAAAGTCCTTTCACATCCCAATTTCCATACTAATATTATAAATGCGAAAGTAATTCTGTCTGTCTGTCTGTCTGTTACGCTTTCACGCTTAAACCACTGAACAGATATTGATGAAATTTTGTATAGGGGTAGATTAGACCTTGAGAAAGGACATAGGCTATGTTTGGTCGCGATAACCGACATCCACGCGGGCGGAGCCGCGAGCATAAGCTAGTAATACTATAAATATGAAACTATGTGAAGATGTTCATATGTTTGCTATTCAATCACGCTCTAACGGCTGAATCTGGCTGCAATTTGGTACAGATTTTATTATCTGGAATAACACACTTTATACCGGCAATAGACACCCATAGGTAGTGTAGCAGAATTACAATCATTTTAAAAAAGTATACTATAGGACAGATGATTATCATAAAGACAAAAATGTCTGACTTGAGAATGGTGCAGGCCCCTCATAAAAATATTATTTACCTTATTTAAGGTGAATTATTTTATTATAAGGTTTTTTTTTATTAAGGGCTTTTTATGGTTCCGTAGCCAAATGGTAAAAAACGGAACCCTTATAGATTCGTCATGTCTGTCCGTCCGTCTGTCTGTCTGTCCGTCCGTATGTCACAGCCACTTTTCTCCGAAACTATAAGGCCTATGCTGTTGAAACTTGGTAAGAAGATGTATTCTGTGAACCGCATTAAGAATTTCACACAAAAATAAAAAAAAGCATTAAATTTTGGGGGTCCCCATACTTAGAACTGAAACTCAAATTTTTTGTTTTTCATCAAACCCATACGTGTGGGTATCAATAGATAGGTCTGAAAAATGCTATTGAGTTTTCTAACATATTTTTTTTCTAAACTGAATAGTTTGCGCGAGAGACTGGAAGTGTCTCTGGTGAAAGAAGTGGAAAATTGTGTGTCATCTAACTTCTAAAATAAGAGAATGATAAATCTAAAAAAATATATGATGTAAATTGCCATGCAAACTTCCACTAAAAATTGGTTCGAACGAGATCCAGTCGGTAGTTTTTTTTTTAATACGTCAAAAACCGCAATTTTCGCCTTTGCTACTACGGAACCCTTCATGGGCGAGTCCGACTCGCACTTGGCCGATTTTTATTTATATACTTGACGCGAGACAAATGTTCATACAGACGTTCATATTATTTAGTCTTAAGAAACTTCATTTTGTAAACTGACGTCTTAAAAGGCACCTAGGAAGCGGTGGTAAACTTAGTTTTAAGCAGAATTTGACGCCAAAAAGCTGTAAAGGTTTTGCACTATTTTGAAAAATAAAGAATTTGAATTTGCAACATTTCATCTTTAGAAGGACCTCACTAAATTGCACTTCATAATATTATATTTTCCTAAAATGTAAGCCTAAAAGATAAGCAAGATAGTTACAGTTTCTGGTCACGTTGTATCTCCGTATTGGATTTTTATCTTCGATGCAGTGTATAAAATGCGCTGACTACGATCCCTCCAATGTTTACGAGAAAATCGCCGATAAAATTCTAAATGGCGATTAAAAAACTGCCGTTGTAACAAAAGTCCCTTTGTTGGGTGTAGATTGACACATTTTTTGTTGGTTGCATCTTTTTTTTATGAATTAGTGCAGGGGTTATCAATCTTTTTTTACGGTTATTTTACAGGTTTTATTTTTATAATGGCTTTATAATATAAGTTTTTTTAATCTGTATTACGCTTTAGCAGGTAGTGAAATAAATAAGTATTCTAAGACACAGTGATGTTTAGCGACTGCCATCTGACCTCCACAGTCCACTTAAGATATCAAAGTTCTGTTATTAGACCAGTTGTCATAGGACTCACGAATACCACATAGCTTCAGAGCCGACGATTTAACATACTCTCCGAAGTACAAAGGGTCTCAAGATTGGTTACCCATCCGAAGGCTGACCTGCCTAGTATTGCTTAACTTTGGTAACCATTGAGCCCTCATGACGTACATAAACTTCTTACAACACTATAAATTTAAATACAAAATTTGGTCGATTTATTACCCGACTACGACAAAGCCGAAGGAGGGTTATAAGGTTTTTGGGTTCACTGAATCTTCCTGGAAATAGAAAATGTCCCGGTTTATAGTTTAATCACAAATAGGATAGACTCAGCCTTCTAGGGAATACAACCGAGCATAAATAATAATATTGTAGAACTAAATCTGCGTACAACTTAGTCCCTGGCTTTCAATTAAAAACGAACCCTTTTACATTTTAATTAACTTACAGACAAAGTTGATTAACATACATACAAACAAGAAGTCGGTGTCGATGCCACAACAGAATAAGTAATTAGATTTTGTTCTTGTGAGCCGCCATCTTGGAATGGTTAAATTATTTATAGTATGCGATGCAAATTTTGGTTTTGTAAGGTGATATGTTCATTTAAGGCTTCATTGAAGCGTCGGTAGCTTAGTGGTTAAGGAGTTGGCCTTACGATCGAGAGGTTCCGGGTTCGAATCTTGGTCATTACACTATCAACGTGAACCCACTCCTAGCACAAGCAATTTAGTTTATTTCTGTTTGTTTGTTTGGCCACACTAGTAATCAATACATGCATACATACTTATAATCATGCCTTACCTGTTAGGCAGAGATGAATTAACACCCACATTTCACCAATTATTGTATTCGGTCCCACGTAATAGGGGGTGAGCCTGTTGCCATATTTCGGGCACTACTGTTGATTCGAGTCATGCACAGCCCAGACTTTATTCTCTGAGATATCTGTCTGATGTCAAACAGCCCTATCCCTTAGTCGCCATGTACGACACCGCATGGGAAGAGATGGGGTGGCCCAAATTCTACTCTGCCGGAAACCACACGGCGGAATTCATATATATATATTTTTTTATAGGACACGTCAAATTGACTTCGCCTCGCCTGATGGTAAGCTGAAGGCAAAGTCTCTGAAAAGAGGGTCACCATTACAGACATGTACCATGTTACAATGGTGGCACTCAGCTTGACGGCCTCATCAGATGCTTTTTCACGCCCCGCTTAAAGGACCCGGGACTGTAGGAGGAGGGGAAACACGTGAATTGGTAAGGAATTCCAAGACTTAATAGTGCGGCAGAAGAAGGAGTCACCGAACCGTTGGTTCTTGATGGAATATTCACGTGTTGTCCTATATAGGAAAATATATAATAATAGTTGTCCTTTATAAAAAAAAAAATGTCATCAATACAAACTAGTAATCAATACAACACACATACAATTCTAAATTATTAATAAACTTCCCTCACAAACACTTCGCACGCCATCTACTATATTATTAATAGAACCCGCACTCCGTCACAGGCTCTGCGGCGTCCCTTCGAAACTATTCCATCAATTTCGCGTAACGTAGAACGGTTTTATTCCTTAAATTTTCGAAATTTCGAAATGCCAGTCTAATGAGTTGATATGTCGCAACCAATAAAACAGCTTTTCGTTTTAAAGAATTTAAAAGCTTCTATCATTCTTGCATCTTAAAAAGACAAAATAAATGTACTTTTTGTCATTGTTAATTTTAACTTCACTTTACATGAATAATAACGGCATTTACTTACTTAACATTCTTAAACCCGTTCCCATGACCCATGGGAACTTGTTCTCGGGATAAAAAGAAGCCTATATGTTATTGCAGACTATGATTCTATCCCCATACCTTACCGTAAAAACTAGATCCATTGGGCCATTGGATCATGGTTGAATAACAAAAATCCAGACACCTGTGAGAAATGGGAAACGTGAACTTTCCTATTTATAATTAACTAGCTGACCCGGCGAACTTCGTACCACTATATTTTCTGATCCCGTTCCCGCTGCATATCTCTAAATTTATCAGTGTCTCTCTACAATATTATGCATGTATTGCCTTCTTCTTGAATCACTCTATCTATTTAAAAAAAACCGCTTCAAAATCTGTTGCGTAGTTTTGAAGATTTAAGCATACATAGGGACGGACAGACAGCGACAGCGACTTTGTTTTATAATACGTAGTGATAGTGATACTAAATTACCATTGGATGATATCGAAGTTCTGTAGTTTGTCCAGACTGTCGAACTTTTTAGGGCTCCAACTACTCTTATGCTATAGATTTCCTTACTAAAGACCCAATAAACGTTTTTTTATTTAGAAATTGAATCTAAGACTCCTCACTTAATAGCCACTATTACCTCTATATGGAGGAACCGGTAGAAAAATATTTCAATAACATTTTTATCGATTACGTAGCAAGAGTAAGCGGAAGTAAGCCGGGGTAGAACTACCCTCATAACATATTTTATCAGACATTCTTCGTTTGATGGAGTGCTTCATTCATATGTCATAATCAGACTGCTATTATCAATTATGATATAACATAAGCCAGAGTTTCTCAAACTTTATTATACCCTAACCTCCTAGCGGCTATAGGCGTTGTTTTGGGAAATGCGACTCTATCAAGATCTTGCTCCCCAAGCAAATCTCACCTGCAAGTCAGTACCTTTAATTAGTAGGTTTTTCTCTAGGGGTTGGGTGTCAGACGATAATTGCGGTCATATTAGTCACACTTTTAACTTCAACTTAACATCAGGCTAGGTGAATTTATATTGGTGTTCATTATAAAAAAGAAGGTGTAAGAGATCGGATAAAAAAGAATGAAAAATAGACATTGATATATTTCTTGATCATGAACAAGGGTGATCGATGATGAAATGTAAAGAAATGATTCCAAAACCGAAAGCATACGACAACTTCAGACGCATGCAGCAGATACAGCGTACCCATTACTTGTTAAACCCCGATACAGATAAAGGGGGAAGCCGCAATGAATTGCGCATAATTTCTGTGTGCGTTTGCAGTTGTTGTGTCCGGTCACCTTCAGGATCATACCTTTAATAATGAGACAATACTGGGACCCGGGTCATACGACGGACACTGCAAATAAATCGATTGATTTTAGGCTTTAAAGTAATCCCGGTAAAGTTTAAAATTAAATAGTTTTTTGGAGAGTGAGTGAAAAAGTGTAATGAAATTCTTCTCATTTAGTTTTGGATGGTAAGCCTATAGTAATATGATCTAAAATTTAATGTAATTTTTTGCAGCGTATGTGGTATTACAGTGAAAGAAAGAAAGACAGAAAACACATTTATTGCAAAACACAACGCACATTACACAATACACAATTTAGAATAAAAATAATCGAGGGCCTGGTGTTTTATTTTCATAACCCGGTCGCGCCACACTTTTAATTGTAAGAAAGGATCTCTCGTTCACATCCAAGGTCCTCGAGTTTGGGGCCCACTACCTAACATTTGGGAAACGCTGACATACTTTGTTATGATAAGGAAAATAATAATGTTATTCTTATTATACGCTTCGGCAGTTCATGATATATCAAAAGAGTGATTAAAGATATTAGTGAAATAGAATCAGATTTTTTTCCTAATAAATAGATGCTTGTGAGTGAACCCGATAGTGTCGACCTAGACATATGTATGCTAGTCAGATCGAAGATATTTTAAAGAAAGGACATGTCAAGAGTAGGTATCTACCCGAAAACGGCGAGCATGTATGAAAACAATTATGAAAGTAGAAGAAGCGAAATCGTAACATGTGGAAAACTGTACCTCTGCCTACCCCACTAGGAAAGAGGCGTGACTGTATGTGTGTATGTTGTGAGTGAAGTTGGCTTGGCCTCAAAGGTCTTGTACAAGCCGCATAAAATTGCATGTCAAAACATTCGCTCCTAAATAAACCGCGGTGTCCTTCAGGGTATAAAAGTGTGTACCTACTTAACTGTACGTTACTTACGTGTGTAGCTACTTACTTGATAAAGCTCAGCCATATTTTCTTTGTCATGGGTCTTAACTTTTTAAGTAGTTCGTAAGGCAGAAGTACTTTGTTAAGTCCCTCTGAACGAAGCGAAACGCTTGCGGGTCCACAGTGGGTACTACTATGATACGTTCATTCGAAACTTTGGGACGAAACGAAATACGAAAGAGCATTTGCATGTCAAGTTACTTCGGATTTCTTTCGGTTGGTAAGCTGAACGACTTGTTATATGCGTACTTTGGGCTCGGTTGTGGGAATAATGTATTTCCTTGACGTATTTGGTGGTCTTGGTGAAGCCCAAGCCAATTTTACCTGCAAGTATGCAAAATCCCCACCGAGACACCCCTCGCCCAAGCTGGTGGGGGAGGCTATGTCGGACTTGAACCGATTAAAAAGCACGCCATCTCGAAGATTGCCGGAGGTAAGATTGCTTGAGACATATCTCTCGCACCCCGACCGACCCAGGGCCATCTCTATCGAGCTGTTCCTCTTTGGGTCACACAGAGTCCCCATCTAAACCCAGGGTATAAGCTGTACGCCACTGATTGACGGACGAGACCCTGACACAGGTTTTTCATCCAGAGTTGGGAGGGAAGACAGCATGTAGATGTTCAAACGGGATTGCGACTCGAATAGAGATAAAGTGTTAAAAGCGGGCAAATACTCGAGCACTATAAGTTTGTTATTAAATTACCACTCAGAAAGAGTTTTTCCCACGAGATCTGAATTGATCCTTATACAGTAAGTACTGAACGATTACACTAGCTAAAAGTTAGTGTAAAAAGTGTTTGAATAAATTAGTGTACCTAATGCACATACCATTTAAAGCAAAGTTCTTTTTCCAAAAATTGTAAACCATGTAATATTTTATGTAGCAACACTTAAGGAAATAAAACCGTGTAAAAAAATGTTGTACTAACTTTGTTCTTACTTTGCGGGTAATCCACGAAGTTGTTTAACGAATTTTGAACTTTTTACAGACCGTTGGCGTTTTAAAAAAAGAATAAGATTTCTTTTTTTAAATTTCGTACCATATGGTTGCTCATTTCAACGAGAAAGAACTACAACATGTTGTTAATTTGGCACTAAATTCAAAATTAAAAAGAGAATGGGACGGAATTCGGTCCCACGTAATGGGGAGCGAGCCTATTGCCGTCAGGCGGGCACTTATTCATGGGCTGTATGTTTACTGTCGGATGGAGAATAGTCGCCTTCTTCGACACCCACAGGAAGAAATGGGGTGGCCCTTTTCTACTCAACCGAGAAACAACGCAGTCAACACAAGCAAAATCCTACTAATCCTACTAATTCCTACTACTATCTTATCTTAATATATATAAATCTCGTGTCACAATGTTTGTCCTCAATGGACTCCTAAACCACTTAACCGATTATAATAAAATTCGCACACCATGTACAGTTCGATCCAACTTGAGAGATAGGATAGTTTAAATCTCAAATTATAGTCGCAATTTTAATTTATCGCGATAACCAACATCCACGCGGGCGGAGCCGCGGGCAAAGGCTAGTAATATTATAAATGTGAAAGTTTGTGAGAATGGATGTGTGGATGTGTGGATGTTTGTTACTCTTTCACGCATAAACGGCTGGACCGATTTGGTTGAAATTTGTTATGTATATAGGTTATACCCTGGATTAACATATAGGCTACTTTTTATCAACACACCACGCGGGCGAAGCCGCGGGCAACAGCTAGTTTAATATAAAAATAATGACTTTTATTATTCCAATGTTGTCAAGCAGAAAGCTCCTTTTGTCTCAACGTTGTGCCAGTTCTCCGCATTTATTATTCAAGGCGACTCAGGAGTAAGGCACATGTCTTACTCTAAAATGATAAAGGAGCCATATTTACACTCAAGTTGCTTCCACTTTAGAATTCCTTTTTGTTACAGCTTCCTAAGTGTTATGCTTTTATGTACGTACACAGTACACTGTACTGTCAGCATTAGAACGATCTTGACTAGCAAAATACTCAAAATAATCTTAATACCTTTGTCATCGCGCGAAAAAATCCCCACGGATACCTCCCCCGCCGGAGCCGGTGGAGGAGGTTAGACCGACTAAAACGCACGCCATCCGAGGGCCGTCGGTTGCCGGAGGTGAGATTATCGTAGACATATCTCTCGATCTGGCCCTCTTCCGGTGTGGGGATAACGGAGTCCCCATTTCGTCCCCGGGTATGGAGAGGCGCACAATGCGCGCGGCCACCGTTGTCTGCTTCTGCTAGGTAGACAGGTGGCTCCACCCGTCACACCCAGGCCCGCGCTCATGGGGGACGGAGGTCATTCTGCGTCCGCCGATTGACTTATATGTCTCTGGTGTTGAGTTTTTAATGATTACTGATTTATAAATCACATACCATAAGTAGACTTTGACATTCAAATGCCAAGGTCTTTGAACGCAATAGGGAAATCAGCAATAAGAATAATGATGATTGAATCCAACAAAATATCAAGTAACAAAATGACAGTCAAAGCGAACGATTTGAAAATCAAATTACATGCCATTCCATGCTCTGAGTACTACCTCACTGCGATCTAATTTAATTAAATACAGTAATATATCTCCCCTGGGTCCCTTCTGTACCATTGTCTAGACCCGTGTAGGTACCTACCTACATTATTTCGTACGGCAATATTCTATTAAGATTTCAGGCTCTGATACCCCTGCCTCACGATGTTTAAGACGAGGTAGGCTCTCGATATTCTATTTCGTGTCGACATCGTATAATTTATTCACACATAATACCTGCCTATATATACCTTGAGACACATATCTTGGACCTAAGTCATAAAACAAACAAAGCACTGGTGTGCGCGGATTTTTTTGTAATAATAGCATAGATTAGCATAGATTAGAATAGAATAAGCATAGATTATATGCTAGAAGAATTTGAGCTTGTCCACCGCAGCTACACCCCGTGCTATACTTAAAAGACGCCCAAGAAACATGCACTATTTAATATCGAGCACATTTTGAGCACATTTTAGGAACAATATATATGTTCCAAGGTATACGTAAGGTGGTTAGGGCCCAAGTAAGATATTCAGGGTGCCAAGCAAACCTAACCTTCTAGCCGGTAGGTACATCTTCTCATTAATAAGGCCCTAGCGCAGGTTTCACTCTAAGGGTTGATTGGTCAGACCACAGGAATATATTAAGAATCTTGAAAATAAGCAGTTACACATTTTGATCACATTTTTTTCACGATATTTATTATTAAACTTGACCGGTTTCGCCTTAAGGCATTCTCACAGGTTTACAGTGATAGTTATAACTGTCAATATCTGTCAATGGCATTCTCAAAAGTTTATATTGTTATAACTGTCAAATTCTGCCCATGTAAACCTTTGAGAATGTGTTAGTTTCACTTTAACAATCTGTTCAACAACAAGTATTGTGAAAAATGACAAGTGTGTCCAAGCGCCATCAAGTCATCGAGCGATGACTTTTTCACTATAAATAGGCATGTCATGTGCCTCTATTTTTATCCGATTAACTTTTTATCTCTACAGTTGAAAATAGCACAGTATGGCATTTTCACGGTATTTTTAATATTATTATAAGCTAACCTTAACAGTACTTCTTCTTCTTCATCCTAGCGTTAATCCCAGTTACTTCCGAAGCTTTCACCTCGATTTACAAGATACGCGCGAAAAACGTAACCTTTTTATCAACCGGGAAAAAAATATAAAAACTTTTCCCAACATGACCTCAATAATATTTAATCAACATAAACCTATTCAACTTTGACTATTTGATATCAAAATGAAGCCTAAAATATTAACAGTAGTGTACCCAAGACTTCATTTTCTGGGCACTATGATGACCAAATGCAGTAAAGCGAAAAGGCCACCATATTTAATAAAAGGGTCCGTCCCAAATGGTCCAGGCTTGCGTCAACAGATGCAGGTTATTGTCCTAAGTGGATGAATTATGAAAAAGGGTGAAAGGAACACAGGCCAAATAATATGAGGCCCACTGGGATTTTCTTTAATAAAATTCGTCAAATAGGATTAGAGGATTAAGGGTGGAATAAGACAACATGGCGGACTAGACTGTCGGAAAAAGTAGAATTGAATACATTTTTGGTGGTATTTTTGATGTAAATGTCTTTGGGTATTAAACACTGTCTTTTTTTTATCGTGCGAAAAATCCCGACGGATACCCTCCGCCGGAGCCGGTGGAGGAGGTTATGTCGGACTCGAACCGACTAAAACGTACGCCGTCGGTTGCCGGAGGTGAGATTGTCGTAGCCATATCCCTCGCACCCGGCCGACCCAGAGCCATATCTCTCGATCTGGCCCTCTTCCGGTGTGGGGACCACGGAGTCCCCAACTCGTCCCCTGGGGAGGCACATAATACGCGCCGCCGCCGAGGGGCTTACCTATTGCGTAAGATAATAACCTGCCTTCTGGTCACAGGTACCTATATCCTGTAATGATGATTGTAAGTAGGTAAATAAATAAATATTACTTCACCGGCAGCAAAATCGTTCAGATTGCACATTGCGCGCCAAGTCTTGTCATTCAAGTTACTACTCTTATCGACTGTTTCCGAGCTAACGCACCCATCTAGACATTTTCTCCTACACCCGTAGCAGTAACTATGGTTGGTTTATTTTATTATCTTTATTTTTATTGTTTTTCTGTGTCTACGTATAAGACTTTAGCACCAGCTACTCTGGCGTAGCGGTAGGACATTCGATGGCTATGCCGGCTTCAATTCCCGCTCAGTCCAAATATTTGCATACATGAATATGAATATTTGCATTGTTCTGAATGTTCTGTACCTCTGAGAGCACATTAAGCCGTCGTTGGTCCCGGTTGCCATACGAACATCTATGGTAGTCGTTACGGTTAGTCGGTACGGTTCCCTAAAAGTCGAAAAGGCTCAGAGAATGATAATATTTCAGAACTTCCTATTCTTAAAAAAATATGTATTTACATAATGCACAATTATTTATAATACACCTATATACAAAGCTGCAGGTTCAAGCGTCAAAGAATTCCTCCCCATCGATGTCAACTGGGAGGGTGGCCAGAAGGCTGGCGCCATTGCCACGTTTAATGGCAATACCAATACTTTGTGCAAGGAATAAACCAGCCATCTGGTCACGGGTAGCGTCTTTTTTTTTAGTTTTACCTCAAAAGTTAGTTATTATTTGAAAACCTGATGTTCAAAACAAAATAACGATTAAAACATAATTAATCATCTTTTTATTTTATTTAAAAACACCTCTCCCATTCAAAGTTAACAACCCTAGTGGGGACGCTTGCACCAGTAATTGAAACGGGTATAATTTTCCCCAACAGAATGACTTTAGTGGGGAAAAGAGGTTATACATTTTTTTAACATTCCACTTTGCCCCACCAGTGGGGACGCTTGGTGGGGCAAACTGGAAGTACCCTCTATTAGGCGTCCTATTCATTATATCTAAGTAAATATTGTCTGCAAACCCACATTATCGAACCAAATATTGACTCTACAGGCCTACGAGTATGTCTGCATTCACGGATGACTGATTTCTCCGCCTAACTTTATGCGGGCCTAACTTTGCCAGCTGAGTGTTTACACAACCAATGCTGAATAGGGATTTCAGTATTGTGAATCGTATTCGGAATTCGTGAAGAGGTACTAGGATATAGAATAGTCGTGTGGAGAAAATAAATAAATATATTTTTGCTTAACGTCAGTACTTAAGTACAATTTAAGTCTTCAGATCCGGATGTAAGGGGTTCCATGAAGTCGTTATATTCGATATAGCTTTGCGCGCGACTACAAACTACAAATTTTCACACGCCTTTATCCCCGGAGGGTTAGGCAGAGGTGAATGAACACCCACATTTCACCAATCATTGTATCAAGTCCCACGTAATAGGGGGTGAGCCTATTACCGTTTTTCGGGCACTATTGTTGGCTCAAGCCATGTATAGGCTGAGTCTGGGCTGTATATATCTGTCTGACGTTAAACAGCGCTAGCCCTTAGTCACCTTGTACGACACCGCATGGGAGGAGATGGGGTGGCCCAAATTCTACTCTGCCGGGAATTCCAATATGTTTTCTAAAATAAAATTGTAAGTTATGCTTAATAACATTAGCTGTCTGCAGCTAAATCATAGATTACCCATAGCACAGAGACAAAGACAGACCGACATACAAAAGTTTTTACTCATATGCAACTGTCGTTTGTATAGCTATTTTCTATATTATAACGAAATATATATTTGATATCAAGAAGCGCTGCCTACATACCCTTTTCACGCAAGTGCAAGCAATAAAATTTTATCGCAATCGGCTGAACCGTCCGCCATTTTTAGTATTAAAAATATATTTGTGTGTTTGTATTAAAACCTAAATCTCGTATTTTTTGTTACAGGTAAGCGGAATAGACGCTTCTTTTCGTTTTTTGTAAGTTAATACATATATTTTGACCGCGACTGCATCCGCCTGAAGTTCAGAATATATCAGAAAAATTTACTCCTGCAGTCTCGTATAAAAATTGTGCTAAGTAATATAGAAGTTATTGGGTATATGTATATTTACCTGTTTAAGGCCAGGGCTAATAACCATTAGGCAACATAGTCGCGCGCCATCACTGTTGCCAGATTGGGGGGATTCCCCCCAAATTTGGGGGTTTTTTATAGTTCCGGGGGGATATTTGAGGGGGCAATATCTTTGGGGGGATTTTCGGAGGGAAAATAATGGGTTTGGAGGGAATTGGGTGATTTTAACCAGCAAGTCAGTGATTTGGAATCCGTGATATTTAAAAATATAATCTTAGTAATGAATCTTATTTTTATTTTATTCTTTTAAAATTATACCATATAAACACTATACAAAACATATTATACCTAATTATTTGCCGAATCCATCATAAGATTAAGGTACACTCTACCTACAAGAAGATGGACGGATGAACTTCACACCATGGCCAAAGATGCTTGCCAGATTCAAGTCAGTAAAAATGTATGATACGAATGAATCTGAAGATGGAGACCCAGTGCTAGAAGCAATAGCTGAAATTATAATATAACTTTTTATGTTCATTAATCACGTGGCTTCACTTTGCAAGAACACAATACATACGTTGTTTATGAGACTAGGTGCTCTGGAAACCTTGCAAAATATTTTTTTTTCTATTTCTATTTTTCCTAATTTGTACCTAATTTAAACGAAAGTTTGTAAAGATGTTTGAATGATTGTTGCTCAATGCCACATTATTAATTTATCCGATCTGGTTGAAAATTTGTTGATAGATAGACCATTGTCTAAATTACTCTAGATTAAAACATTTGCCGTTCCCTGTGGAGTAGGATTAGGCCACCCCATCTCTTCCAGTGGGTTTCGTAAAATGCGACTAAGGGATAGGGCTGTTCTTCATCCAACAGGAAACATACAGCCCATGACACGTGCCCGCTAGATGGCAATAGGCTCGCCCCCTATTACGTTACCCCCTATTAATACACCTAGGTGTGAGTTAGGTACCTTTGTATGTATGTCTCATGAAGGGGGCGGTGGAGTGGGAGCGAAGGAAAATCACCTACCGCGTGGCCCGTGACGAGCGGAGGCAACTCGGGCGTCGGAGGTCGGAGAATGACCTCTGTCCCCCATGAGCGTGAGCCTGGGGGTGACGGGTGGAGGCGCCCGTCACCCCCAGGCCGTAGTCCCCATACCGGAAGAGGGCCAGATCGAGAGTTAGGGCCCTGTGTCGGCCGGCATGTCTACGATAACCTTATCTCCAGCAACCGGCCCACAGAATGGCGTGCGTTTTAGTCGGTCCGAGGGGGGGGGGGGGTATCCGTGGGGATTTTTCGCACAAAAGAACAAAAAAAGTTTGTATCGATATCGAGGATATTTTCTATCGTGTGAGAATCTGGAGCAATAAAACGGTGTGTATCATCTTATTAATACCTAAATAATTGTTCTGTAAATTTTGGGTGTAAATTGTGAGTTTTGGGGGTTTTTCGGAATATTTTTGGGGAGAATTCGAAACAGTCATCTGGCAACACTGCGCGCCATGTTGCGCAACAAAGGCGCGTAACATCGCAGAACAATGTTGTCGATCTACGCATGATCATAATTGTCGAACAAACAACATGCTCTGCGTCACAAGTTGTGCAACGTTGCCGAACTTATTCAGTGTCACTTGTTACGCCTTAATGTTGTCTAGTAGTTACGAGGCTTCAATGTTGCCCCGTAGCTGTTAAGTACTTGTCAAGTAGCTGAGTTTAAGCTTAACAGCTACTTGACAAGACAGACTTACTACGCATCTAAATGAATTTATTATTGACACGGGTGCGAACCCCATTTTAATTTTTCCATTTTCAAATTCAATCTTACCTATAACTTGAAACATCTTAAATTCATTTGGATTATAAAATGTATGAACTCTATTACCGATATCGAGCAAACGACTACTTTATTGCCAAAGATATAAGTATTATATTTGAAAGACAGGTATTTCTCGAGGTTTAAGACAAGAGGAGGGCGAGAAATTAACTCAATCATCCCGAGTTCCTTTGTCATTTTCGGTGCATTACGAAATGACGGGATCGGGTCTCCATAAAGAAACGTTTCTTAAGAGATTACAATGTTCTGGGGAAGGACGATACGGTACCAAGATAGCCGTCCGCAGTGTTCTGAAGATTTTGGTCAAATTTTATTTACTTTCGTAAGGTTTTCGTGTCTCAAAGTAGGTATATTTACTCATGACATGCACAATAGATGATATTAAATAATGATACAAATACATTTAATAAACATATCTGTGTGTTCCAAATTTTCCAACACATCCATCTTAGGGCGATGGTGGGCTTAGGGTGAAAAGTTTGGATCAATCTCGGGCGAAGCTCGGTGGCTCAGTGGTCAGAGCATTCCCTCTGTAAGAGAAATATCGCGGGTTCGAGTCCTGCCTGAGCTTGATTTCGCTTTTTCCAATTTAAAATAATTTGTTTAGTTTAGCATACTAAATGCTTTAAAATTATTTCAATATCTGTGTGTGTATGAGTGTGAGTATACTCTTTCGAGTTTAACAAAATGAGAGAAAGGTTTCCTCTCTATCTAAAAGAAAGGGGGCCTCTGAAGGTGACCTCGTTCTGGACTGGATACATTCCGCTTCGAGAACATACCAACTCTCTCCTTTTTTTCCGCTCCGCCGTCTCCTTCACGAGCATCACTTGTTCGCAGAAGGAGGCGGTGGTAGGCCACACATCCGCGTAGCGTACCATCGCCGTGAGCACGAGCAAAAGAACTTCCAGCCCTAGGGCTGCCATTGGCTACTGCGACGGCCTCTCTCACGCCGGATACTCGGTGAGCATGTGCAGCCCCGAGTCCTCGCTCGCGTCACAGTGATGGCACTGCTGTTGTCAAATGTCCTACTAATAACATTAACATTAGAACAGACAAAAAACCTCATCACATAAAAAAGCGACCTCCTAAATGACTCGTGACGTATACTGACAAATAATAACTGTAAGCATTTACCCTAAATTTCCAACATCATACCACTTTCCTAACGCGATCTCAATTCAGTGTAATAACGTGTAACAAGGCCAAATTTAGGGCCACTTATTGGCTAGGTGTGGCGCCGATATTGAAAGGGAAAGGTGATATATATATCTACGCCACAATCTGGTAATATCGTTGGGAATGGGTTGTGGTTATAATGACGCATGTTCGTTGTTGAAGAATGCTTATAAAGGTATAAGTACACCTATCCTATCCTATCCTGCTTTGTATTAATAGTTCCCTTTATTAATTTACCATGTTTTTTAGAGAGATATTTTTTTCATTTTATTAAGAACACCAAAATTTATATTAATATGTACATATTATATAAAAGGGTATACCGCCGTTTGCCCGAATTTTATTTACCGTAATATCATTTGCCATAATAGTCAACAGCCATAATATTAACAGACATAATATTCATTTGCCCTACTCTTATTTGCTATATTAATCACGTGCTAGAATCTTTGTTTCCCATAAAGTCACTTACCATAACATCATTTGTCAGAATCATTGTAAGCCCTAATTATCACATGCCATAATTATCACATGCCCTAACTATCACATGCCATAATTATCACATGCCATAATTATCACATGCCATAATTATCATATGCCATAACATCAACTGCCATCGACATTGTGTAACAGTGACAGTGTGTAACGGTTGTTATATCAGGTGAAACTGGATGCAATCGGGACTTTAGGGCACCCCGACTCGGATAGGTTAGGTTAGAAGGGGATGGCGGGGTCGTTTGAGCGAGCGAAGCGAGCGAATAGACCCCGCTATCCCTTTCGTGGTTATTTTTTTATAAACCACCCATAAGTAGTTTGGTTAGGTGCCATTTGAGTTAAGTTAGAACTGTGACCATTAACCCCTCCACCCATCACACCCATCGACATCGACAGCCAGAAAGAGCAAGAAGAAAATATTATGTCTAATAATCATTATGGCGTTTAAATATTATGTCTAATAATCATTATGGCTTTTAAATATTATGTCTAATAATTA
This sequence comes from Eilema depressum, assembly GCA_914767945.1. NCBI lineage: Eukaryota > Metazoa > Arthropoda > Insecta > Lepidoptera > Erebidae > Eilema > Eilema depressum. Next base: position 4,840,229 of record OU612036.1, on the reverse strand, counting down.
TTATGGCAAATAAAAATATGTAAAACAATACGTATGGCACTCGTATGTTATGGTATCTAAGTTTCGGGCAATTAAAAGTATGTCATAATGTCTTTTAGGTCAAACAAAACATTCGGGCAAATGAAATTCGGGTAAATGAAATTCGGGAATATGATGATTATGGCATATAATCTTCGGTTAAACAATAGACAACCATATAAAAGTGAAATACCACTCACCGATTGATCACGAAATCTCAGAAACTGCACCTACAAACTTGAAATTTCGCAGGTAGCATAATTAATATACGGTGTAGCCATCTGCTAAGAACGGATTTTACGGAACTCCATCCCTCAAGGGGCATAACAAACTGTCTATTTTTTTTTAGTAGGTATGATTTCGCCGTGGGCGGCAGCACTTGTTTCCGCCCGGTGTTGCAAGGACCAAAAATTAGATTGGAAAATAGAAATAAAGGGAATACTCGATTACTCAACATCTTCCCCCACCGAAATCAACAATATCAACATTGATTTTAAAATAGGTATCATCAAACAACGTTATGTTAGATATAGTTATGTATAACTACTAATAATGTAAAACTATTAAGCCTAGCTTCTGCCCTTACACTTTTCCTTTATTGTTTTTGTTCTGTGGGCGTTCTAATGTTTGTTTGGTGTGCCAGTAAAAAACCATGGCAACGGATGTCATTATAGTTGTACAAAAGAGCCTTACAAAGGCTCTCAACCTCGATCCAAACAAACAAGGCTAAAAGGAAATATACAGACCACAATATGTGAGATAAAATCTACTTTGATGGGCTGCCGTTTGATCGCGGCTTTTATAAGGATATATTATTATACTCACGTTTACCTTCTGAAGGGGTGAGCTGAGTGAGATGAATAAACTAATTTCGGAAAATATTATTTTCTCGATGATAGCCTAGTGGTATGAGTAATGGACTGCTGAGACGAGGTCTCGGGTTCGATCCCAGGTTTTACCATGGCACACACCAATGACTTTTCGATGCTTTTCGAAATTATGTGTGTATTTATCGCAGGTTTATAAGTGCCTGGTTAATGGCAATAGGCTCGCCACCTATTACATTGAGACCTAAACATAAACGGCGAAATGTGGGTGCTAGCACCTCTGCCTACCCCTTCGGGGATATAGGCGTGAGTTTATGTATGTATGTTATGATAGAAAAAAGTGAAACTACTCAGGACTAAGCGACTGGTCGCGGGTTTGACATACGCGGACATGTTTCCATAGCAACACCAATGAAGATACAACTTATTTTGATGTAAACCATTTAATCACATGTTCCTCACGACAATCCAACAACAAGCAACCATTTTTGCGCACTTACCAAGACACATGCGGTTACACAATGGTTTGTCATCGATCGTACAAGTATTTTCGTGGCAATATTTTAGACAGTTTGATAGGAGTAATAGACAGAACTGCTTCCCCATCAGTGGCAGGTCATCTTTGGGCTTGTCAGGCCCCGCATCCATTCTTGTCCCCTCATCGTAGCCTAAGTAATCTAAGCTTATATATCTGTCCACAAAGTGCTGGAGTTTATTTTGCCTGGCAGATGTTGGAGATGAGATATCTGATTTGGGCTGGAAAATTTAGAGAAAAAAGCCTTTATTAATAAACTTATATTAATATTAGCTGAGGACAGCGAATCCACCTGCGTCGATGTTGTGTAGTTCTTGTTTTGACCATGTATAATAACAACCAATTGGAATTTAACATTCGGAAGCTTTTAAGTCTTAACGAAACATCTTCAAAAGTGACCGTAAACGGTGCACACCGTGCAGTATGAAAGGAACTTCATACCACGCACGCTCAAGCTGTGGAACGAACTCCCTGCTGACGTTTTTCTAAGCAACTATAATATTCGTTCAGTAGTTTCTGCTTCCATCACGAACATATAGACAAACAGACAAGATTGTCAAATCGTTATTTCATCATCATCATCATCATCATTTCAGCCATAGGAAGTCCACTGCTGGACATAGGCCTCCCCTATAGATCTCCAATAAGACCGGTTGGAAGCGGCTCGCATCCAGCGCGTTATTTAACATATCCTAATTACTTTTTGCAAAGTCTGCATCCATCAATTAGCAAGTATTGGCTGGGTCCCGTAGATCTCGGCGGGGCCCAATACACCCTCACCTTCAGCCTTGCGTTAGTCTCGGTCGCATCCGAGGTCTTCACCTCGGAGTCCGCTTAGTTTCATTGGCTTTATTGGTAGTGACTACCATCTGACCTCCCAATTATATTTTTTGGTAACTGTGTACGGCAATTAGGTATGCGTTGAGTTGTGAAGATTAGGTAGCCCCTGTCCCTTTATGAGCCAATTGCTAGACCACTTGCGATCAGAACCTTTTTTATATTGCGGCAATCCCCTCAGTTCCCTACGACCAGGCGGGTGATGGGGGAGGTTATGTCAGACTCGAACCGACTAAAACCTCACGCCATCGTGGAAGATAACCATGGGGTTATCTCTCGTACCCCGGCTGACCCAAGGTCTTCTCCGGTTTCGAAATCGGTTGGTATCACTAGCCGATAGAGGGCGCACATCGCGCAGCTGCCCCAACCTGCTTCTGCTAGGGTGAAAGACGTCTCCACCTGTCACGTCCAGGCTCAAGCTCAAGATTGAGATCGTTGAGCCACTTTGGGAACAGTACGTAGAAGAAAGAACTTACTATAATAATCACAATACGTGAAGGGTTCAGAAAGCTCTTGGCATGACTATTGCCAATAAGATGCGTCCATGAGCGTGTATTTGGTTCACTGCTCACCTAGAATTTAATAAACAATGATTAATTACTTAGTAGCGTTAGTAGCTTAGTGGCCTTATGATTTAAGAGTCATTACACACTGCCTTCCTGAACCACTCCTTGTGTTAGGAGAATTTAGCTGGTCGTGATCTTTCTAGATTGATATAACATTATTGTAATTTCTACACATATTGAATAAGACACTATGCTTTTCTACGGTATTTTTTGACATTAAGTTTACAATGTAAATTATTTGGATGGTAAACTTTTGAAAATGATCTGAGGCGAAACCGTACAGGTTAAAAAATAAAATACTGTGGAAAAGTACAAGTATATAATAACAAAACGCTACCAGTCGATTATGATGCGCAGGAATTTCACGACGCATTATATATTATGTAAATATTTTATTTACTTATTTTAGTTTTATTGCAGTAATAGTTCTCAATATGATTTAGTATTAGTTTTAATTGTGAAAGTATTTGATTCTATAAAATAAATTATTACTTACGAAATACAAGAACGTCACAAGTTGTACGAAAACTTTCATGTTTGCGATTAAATTGAATATTTTAAACACAGTATAGTCACAGGTGTTTATCACCTACATGTAAACCGTAATTGCTTCTCTAATCAATTAATTCACACCTTGAAATTAGCCTCGGATAGCGCGCTAAGCCGTTGGTCCCGGTTACAATACGAACATAATCTGAGCCTTTCGTTACGGGTAGTTAGAGCCTTTAAGCCGGCTTTTCACTATGGGATGTAATATATATTACATCTTGAGCTAATATATTACATCCCGCGATGGCTGTTCACACTGTAAGATATATATTTGGGACAGTTCAGTAGCTTTACCATGAGTTGACACCAAAATTTGACAACTTCGTTACCCTATCGAACTGCGTACGCGATTGGTCTGTGTAGAACGCATGCGCGAATTCTCTGACTTCTGATTGCTCAGTTTAAAATGAAAACGCGATTTCGCATGCGCGCCAAACGTCGCCATTCAAACGGGCGAGGCAGGGGGAGGCGTGGTGTCCGGGGACGTGAGGTAAAATATACACCTTCAAATATCGCTCGAAAAAATATTTATAGTTTGGGATGTAATATATATTAAGTATAGCATAGTGTGAACGGTCTCGTACAAAATGTATGACGAGCGATATGTCAAGATGTTATAGGTATATATTATATCTCGTAGTGAAAAGCCGGCTTTAAAAACGTCTATAAAAAGTGACATTTTATTAGCAGCATAACTTCAAAGTGATATTACGCCGGGTTGAATTGACAGAAATTTTAAAGCATTTAGTATGCTGACTTTGCTGACTATTCAAATCCATTAAGGTAAAAAAGTGAAACGACTCAAGCGGATTAGAACCCGCGACCAGTCCCTTATAGGGGGATGCTCCGACCGCCTATCGAGTCACACCTTGAGTGCTCCAAATTCTCCTATACAATCATCTTGGAGCGACAGTTGGAACTATCTACCAATAGTCGTACGAACTATCGGAAACAATGAATGATGTAACAATCACACAAACATATCAGTAGATGGCTATATGTTGTATGTATAAGTTTATAATTATGTGCATAAAGTATAAAATATTTGTGTATGTATATGTATGTATGTGTATAATATGTATATATTATAAGTATATATCCTAACTAACTTATATAAGTATATTATTATGTTCACTGTTTGTATGTTTATCTACTATTAACACCGTACTAGATTGATACTTTGAGCACCTATTCTCGACAAATCTCTGCATCACCCTAAGGTTGACTGGTAGAAAATGCCCATGGTATTAAGTCCACCTTTGTACACTTATTCTATCTTTGTTTATAGATTAAATAAATAAATAAATGGCTTCCACGTCCACCGTCGCCTCAAGATGGCTTTATACCAAAGCGCAAGGCTTGACTCGGTAGCTCAGTGGTCAGATCATTCCACCTTTAAGGGACTGGTTGCGGAGTCCCACCGAGACGTTTCACTATTTTTTACTACCTTAATCGATTACACCGGATTTCCGCGCAGTTTCACGGACGCATCTACTATGACACACGTGTCTGCAGTGTCACGGACTACCTTCCTTCACGGTGCATATCCACAAAATCGCGTACGCGTCCTTAAAATCGCAGATCGTGAAAAGTAACACTCAGAGGCACAACAGACTTGCGAAGACCGCTTTACAAAGGACTGATTCAGGCAATTTATGATTCAGGAAAAGCACGGCAACTCTCCATTACCTATTAAAAATTACGTTGTCGTGTTGTAAATAAAATTATAATTTCCATTTACAAGAATCTCGTCCTTTTTTCTCTTCAATTTGTTATTTACAAAGGTTCCCTTCTTAAACAGACGGATTTAAATATCCTTACAAAAGTTTTTACAAAGGATTATGGGTCGAAACTCTTTTCACTAAGCCCGTTATTGTGTAAAAATTAACTCAGTTTTTTTGTAAATTCGGTTTATTGAGAAGTGTGATTTATTGATTTACCCGATTTAGCCGCGTGGTTCCCGGCAGAGTACACATGTAATTACATTTGCACTGAATTTTTAAGCTATTGCATAGCTTCTATCGTGGGCCTTGAGCGTGGAGACCGAATCCAGAAATTCCGTAACGAAAAATGGTAACACCCCCAACTCCGAGCTCGCACGAATCGAGCCGAGCTGCTCCGAATGCTATGCAATAGCTTTACCGCGGCAGTCCCCGAGTGCCACAAGTCAAAGTCAAGGTCAAAGTCAAGGTCAAGGTCAGGTCAGGTCAGGTCAGGTCAGGTTCAAACCTAAGCTGACACTCTGAGCTCGCACGAATCAAGCCGATTTCGGAGCAGCTCGGCTCGATTCGTGCGAGCTCGGAGTCATAGTATAAAATATAGAGTCGGAGTGGGGGGATAATTGCATAAGTTGATAAAAAATGCTATGCAATAGCTTTACCGCGGCAGTCCCCGAGTGCCACACGTCTTTTTTTTTATACTACTTAGGTGGCAGACAAGCACACGGCTCACCTGATGGGAAGTGGTCACCCACAACTTCGAACGTAACATAAATGCGATCTTATTTTTTGTATAGAACAAATCAATTTGACTTCACCTTGCCTGATGGTAAGCTGAAGCAAATTCTCGGCAAAGGGGATCACCATTACCGACACGTACCATGTTACAATGGTGGCACTCAACTTGACGGCCTCATCAGATGCTTTTTCACACCCCACTTTAAGAACTACCCCTTATTCAAATTGATCAACCGTTTATAAAGACGCTCCTTTGTAATAACCAGCACATCTAAATTGATTTACTTTTCTCTCAATTATTTCTTCTCTATCACATAATTGAAATCCCCCGGTTACGCACGTTACAATTGCGATTAAAACTCGTTTCCAAGCAGAATAATACCCTTATACGATGTGACAATACGTCAGATAACATAAGCCTGTACGTTAAGAGATTATTCGTTCCATTTTGCTCAGATATTCATATAAAACGTACTCAACCCTCACAGTGCCAAGGTAACCAAATTACCCCGGTTACCTATTTACCGACGCTTTGACGGTTAACCGTGTTATACACACACTCTTGGAGCTTTTCGACGTCCTGATACAATTTCCTATATAAAATTATTTTCTACTGGAATTCTGAGGACGTGTGGGCCGATGGATGAGGAATGTACCGTTAGGAAGATTGTACATTATTGTTATAACAAAAAAAATATACAGGGTGTTCTGTAAGTAAAAGAACAACAGACTATCAGTGATAGAAGGGGTTATTATCTTACAGAAACACAAAAAAATATTTTGCTAGGGCTTGTAGTTTTGAAGTTATAATTAAGAAAGAAAAAACAAACATGAAATAAAGGTTCCAGGACCTAAAGTAATCACAAAATAAGAAGCCCGCGTGGACAGTTCAAGTCCATGAAGTTCTCAATTTTGAGAACGTAAAACAATGACACTTTTCAAACGTAATGATATTTTTTATTGATGGGTACCGCCCACTCCGCTCAGTGCTGTCCATAACGATTTTTTCATACTGTCCATAGACAAGAGAATAATTGGTTAAGGAAAAAATAAATCGATCAAGATATATTTTTTATATTTTAATTTCGTGTACCGAGTGGTGTGGTTACATCACTAGTTACGTCCAAAAGACAAATGTCATAGTGACCCTCTTATTTTGTGATCAGTTTAGATAAATACATTTTTGTGTATCTGTTCGATAAACCTCTTTACTTCTGTGTATTTCGACGCCGAAGTAAATTGTGTCTTTTTCGTATAGTCGTCAACGTATTTCAATCCCATACATAGTCGAATCTATTCTATAAGAGTCTAGAGGGGCTGATCAAATTTATCAAAAGTCGAAAATATCGGCATATTTCGTCTCCATTACCGTATCGATTTGTATAGTGTATTAGGGTCTTTACAAGGACGTTATAGGAATACTGTCCAACCCTGCCATCATCCCGGGGCCCAATTTCAGAGGGTATACAACGGGTTGTCCTTTGCATATTAATCTCATAAGGTTAATACATTTATTATTGGTGGTGAATATGCTAGCCGGAGGTCTTGGAATATTTTGAGATTGGTTATTGGCTGTCAAATGTTTGCCGATGTTGGTATATTATTGTAACTAAAGGTAAACAATCTTCTAGCGACTTTTTATAAAAACGTATAATAAACAAATAAACTAGGTTATTTAACTAACTAACTATAGTTGCGGCACGCTATGATGGTTGTTTGGTCACCACTTGTTTTGCTCGTTTTCTCTTTTTAGGTGTGTGAAGTACTTTTCTTCTGTACTAGTCTCGCCATATTTTTCTGTAGTTATTCGTCTAACAGTTCGTTGACCAATATTAAGCGCACTAAAAAAGAGAAAACAAGTAAAACCAGTGGTGACCAAACAACCATCATAGCGTGCCGCAACTATAGTTAGTTAGTTAAATAACCTAGTTTATTTGTTTATTATACGTTTTTATAAAAAGTCGCTACAAGATTGTTTACCTTTAGGTGTCAAAGCGGCCATCATAGCGTGCCACAACTATAGTGATCCGATTACTGTTTTTATTCTTCAAAATAAGTTTCTAAACGGAAAAATAGTTATGAATTTTTAGTTTTTAAATAAGACAACATCAAAAAGCCACATCAAGATTCTTTACGTTTAGTTCAGAACGTGGTAGGAATAGTATTATATCAAGTTTATGGGTAGGATTGTTAAAGAAACGTCGTAAACACGACCTCCTAAATTCGTCAACACTCCAGCCACTTAATATCAAAGCATTAAGACCATAAACAAAACAGCGAAGGTCCATTATCTCTTGACACCTCATAAGGAAAAACAAAATGGCCGATCGTAAATAAACAACATGAAAAATACGACCAAAGTGGATTTACGCCTAATGTCTTAACATTGTACTAATTTAAACGAATTACTTCTGGGATCCGACGTTATTAGATTTTTAAGCCACGTACCTAGTAGATAATATCTACAAAAATTAACACCCGAGTCAAAACAGGTGAATATTAAAAAGTTCAAAATGTTCTTTTATTTTAGCGATGTATACCAGAATTCTAGTTCTTCGTAAGAATGAGAATTCTTGCTCGTTGATGTTTTAAAATGAGGTATCATTTTCACCAAAAGATTAAGAAAGAGTGCTCGTGTTTTAGCTATTAATAGCTCTTTGTTCCTTTGGTCTAAACCCACTTTAAAAATGATCATTTTTGCAACAATAGATTATCCATATACAGGGTGAAAGATTTCGATCATACCTGGAGGGGAAGTACTCGGAATACTAGAGATAGCGAATTTTACTCAAAGGAAACATCCCCTTATTTTTTTAAAAGAAAAAAAGCTACATTCAAATATTTTCAAAACCTCGCTTACCACACCTAGTCGAACTGACTAAAATTTTAAAAAACAACATAGTTTGTTAGAGATATTTGATCCTTATGATTGACACTCGTTTGATGCAATAAAAATACAGGATGTTATTTTTTCGGATTTTATACGGATTTATTACCGGTTTTGGCAAGTGAATTTCCGATAACCTTTGAAAGTAATTTTATTTATTTTAAAAAATAAGGGAATGTTTCCTTTGAGTGAAATTCGCTATCTTCGGTATTTAGAGTACTACTTCCCCTACAGGTAAGTTCGAAATCTTCCACCCTATATACCCACAGCAATGTTAGTATATTTATAGCCTGATTGCCAATCTTCTCACAAATGTGCCTACACACGTGTTTACATTTTGCAACCTTTTTCGCTCTAGATGCCGATGTCTATATAATGGACAGGGGTGAAGCACAGAAAAATGTCGAAGTACGTGTTTAAATGTGGAGACTCGCTTATTTTCTTACCCTCATAAGAAAGGTTAGAATAGTCAAGAAGGCAAGCTATCACAAATACTATTCTACGTAATCTAATCTAACTTAGCTCACCCTGTGGGTGATATTTTTCGGAATATTTGAAGCGTTATAACCTAGAGGATGTCCTGTATATAAGGCCAGGTATAGCTGGTAACTTATACTTGGTACATTTTGATTCTTGTAAGATAAACCATCTTTAAAAGATAAACATATACACGGACCCTTATATATAGATCTAATAAGTACACCTATCTATACTATTATATAATTGTAAAGTGGTCGTGTCTGTACATTGGAGATATTTAAAAAAAAAAAATTAGGTTAAAAAAATACTTAGGTTATGTTATGTTAACGATACTGACCACGAAAATATTTTTTTTGAATTTGCTGTCTGTTTGTCTGTTTGTCCGCGATGGACGCAAAAACTACTGAACGGATTTTGATGCAGTTTTTTTTTTGTTAGAAAGGGCTTGCTCAGACTTGAAATCTTACGTTTGTTTGATCGGAATCGGTTGAGTAGAACCGAAGATATGAGCAAAGGTCGCGTTAACCGAGATGCACGCGGGCGGGCTAGTATTATTATATTATTAATAAAAAAAGGTAAACCGACTTCTAGAACGAAAATGCACTGAAAACCTCCACAAGCCATTGGCGATATCGAAGCATTGCAGTTAGACCAGTTTTCAGAATTTTTAGGGATCTAATTACCCGTAACGACTGCCATAGATGTTCGTATGGCAACCGGGACCGAGGACGGCTTAGCATGCTCTCTGAGGCACGACCACTACCGCCACCCTATCGAGGCTATTCTTCATGTGATTCCATCATTTAAAGAAACAAAAAATACCAAGTATATTTTACCAGCTATACCTGGCCTTATATGCAGGACATCCATTAGACCATAATGTTTCAAATATTCCAAAAAATATCTCCCAGAGACTAAATAATACAAGTACTGAAGCCTAGTGAATAAGGTCGACATGAATACCTATACGTACCTACTCGTATTACTCGTACTACGCAAGTAAAGCAAGCGATGCATTATTCAAAAACCATGTACGAGTTATAGTCCGAAAGCTGGTACTATTTTTTGAGTACATAGTTGAGGCAAGCTGAAAACTTGTCACACAACTCTCCTGATATACCCCAACACGGAGCTACAGACCTGGCTTGTGAGTAGGGGGGCTAAATCAACCCCTAAATTAAAAAATATTAAAAAAAAAATCCCAAAAAACATGTATGAGGCAATATAAAATTTTTATAATGTAGTAGTTTAATTTTTAAAAAAGTCAGTTATTTTTTTTAAATAAGGGTTGATTTAGCCCCCCTACTCACCAGCCAGCTCTGCAGCTTCGTGTTGGGGTAAAACAGGAGAGTTGTATGACAAGTTTTCAACTTGCCTCAAGCATGTAGGTACTCAAAAAATGTTACCAGCTCTCGGATTATTATGTTCCTGTCCCTACAAGTCACAATTTAAAGCTACATTACATTCCTGCTACCAGACTTGTCAGTTTCAAAGGAAAAATGTTTTTACCGAACACTAGAAAATGTTGGGAGTCGAAGAGAAAATGTCTAACTTTGTGCGACTATTAGAATTTCTAGATTCCTTATAGCATTCCAGACACAAAAAAAAATTGTGTCTAGAATGGATTCTTTTTTTGTAAAGACGTAGATATTATACATAAAAATGCCCAGACCATTGCAAATATATAATACACATTCATGCATACAAATGATTACACTAAGCGGGAATCGAACCTACACCCCTGCGCAGCAGCAAACGCTCTATCAATACGCCACAGAGGTCGTCATATTCAAAACTTGCGTTTTAGAGTTCAGTATCTGCTCATTTATTCTTATGATGTGGCTGATCTTGGCTTTTACAGGAGTGACTGCCGTCTGACCTTCTCCAATCACGAGAGGAAAGCCTAACCAGAGACTTGTCCGTCAGTAGGTGCAGTTGGTTTTGCCCCGAAGGCCTTCACCTAAGAGTTCAGAGTTCGCTTTAATTTGACGTGGTCTAGTTTTTTCGGTCTACATTGGGTACGACTGCCGTTTGACCTTCCAGCCTGATTTATTAGTGGTCAACCATTGACAGAGTTGTTCAGGTCGCTCCTATGTTACCCCATCTTGATCTATTGACTGCCGGGACTGTCGTTTAACGTGCGAAACACAGAAGCGTTCAAATGAAATATCACTAAGCGGTCACCTATCCAAATGGCAACCGCGACTAGGTAGCTTAACCCACTGATGGTTTACCGAATGGAAGCACCTGCCCCTCTAGACAAGTGGCAATTTGTTACTCGGCGTATGATGGAATAGAATACCAAATGTATGGGATTTGACGTATATGACAGGCGTCAACGAATGTCAAAAACGTCAAATCCTATACATTTGTCATTCTATTCCATCATACGCCGAGCAACGAATTGCCACTTGTCTAGGGGGGCTGGCCACAAGCGTTCAGTGCCCCGAACACGAAAAATATTCGTATTCGTAACATAAATGTATCGAGAGCACGGAGCATTGTGATTGGCAGGCTTCGCACACACACAGATTCACAATAGGCAGGCGGCCAATCACAATGCTACGTCCTCTCGATACGTTTACGTTCCAAATTCGAATGTTTTTTGTACTCGGGGCACAGCTAGCTAGCTAGTAAAGGTATAATTCCGAAGCTGACCGCATACGACAACGACAGACGCATGCAGCACATACACCGTACCCATTATTTGTTGAACTCCGATACTGATAAAGGGGGTCATTGGGAATCCGCAATGAACTACGCGCAGCCGCTGCTTGCGTCGGCAGTTGTCGTATGCGGTCGGCTACGGCTACGGAATTATACCTTTATTGACACTCATTACATAGCTTTTGTAGTTATAAACCGCCATAACTTCTAAGTGAAGTCAACCTTGCATAAATTAAACACGATTGCATAAGTAGCTCTTACTAAAGCACCTTCAGACTTAGTATAAACTACCCTTTTTTTTTTTTTTTTATCGTGCGAAAAATCCCCGCGGATACCTCCCCCGCCGGAGCCGGAGGAGGAGGTTATGTCGGACTCGAACCGACTAAAACGCACGCCGACTGTGGGCCGTCAGTTGCCGGAGGTGAGATTGTTGTAGCCATATCCCTCGCACCCCGGCAGTATAAACTACCCTTGTTATAATAACCACTAATTTATTCATATGAATATACTTGTAGTCTGAAAATGCGCTAAGCTGGTATAGTTTCCGGCAATTATATCTTGACCCCGAGGCTTTTTTCATACCAATTAGTCGGCAGATAATCACATGAAACACCTGATCGAAAGTTACCTTTTCATATGGACGTGCGCAACACCAGGGGCGTCACACTCGCGTTGCCGAACCTATAGAAACCATCTAATACCCTTTTTGAAGAGGAAGAATTTATGAAGAAATTGCGAGGATTTGGCGCACGTGGAGGTGGCCCAGAGGGTTTGTTGAACTGCCTTTGGAATGCCTTTTTGGGCTACCATAAACCCCAATATTTGAGACCTGAAACACCGTGCGGTTTGAAACGGTTCTAGTCTGACATAGCAATCCGTGGCATCCGTTAGAATCTCCACATGGAAAAGGCTACATACAAATTTAATATTTAAAAAATACCGTTTAAACATAGATACAATCACGCCTCCATCCCCGGAGGGCTAGGCAGAGGCGAATTAACACCCACATCTCACCAATCACTGTATTAGGTCCCAAGTAATAGGGGGTGAGCCTATTGCCGTTTTCCGGGCACTATTGTTGGCTCGAGCCATGTATAGGCTGAGTCTGGGCTGTATATTCTGTATAATGTTTAACAGCCCTATACCTTAGTCGCCTTGTACGACACCGCATGGGAGGAGATGGGGTGGCCCAAATTCTACTCTGCCGGGAACCACGCGGCGGTTTATAACAAGCCAATATTGCATTCTTTCATCAAAGACAGTCGGTCTTTCAGCTCCATCACTGTAAGTCTGACGTCACGTGTAATACTCATTACGTCACCACCTCTTCATATTACAAATTTCCTCAATCTGCCTCACCGCTCCATTAGATTATCTTCACTACCCAATTCCCGGTCCCGGAAGGAACCAAACTCAATACCAGTGGTAACTTTGGGAAGGGTGGGAAATTAGTTTCGCTATCGAAGCTTCGAATCTATCGCTTTTGAATCAAATTAAATACATACATGTGTAGGGTGTAGGGTATATGGGCTCCATCAAAATCTTCCATAAATTTCCTGTTTCCTTAAACCTACCGTCTACATCATCTCCAGTAGCCAACTTGGAAGGCAGATCCAAATTAGCCGCAGACAGCTTCTGGCATAGTGGTAGTGAACGTGGCCGCTATGTAAGAGGCGCGGGTTCTATCCCCGCTCAGTGCAAATATTTGTATGCATGAATATGGGTATTTGCATTGGTTTGATCGTGCCTCGGAGAGCACGTTAAGCCATCGGTACCGGTTGCCATACGAACATCTATGGCAGTCGTTAAGGGTAGTTGGAGCCCTATAAAGTCCAACTGATCTAGCTGAAATGCTTCCCTATCACCCAATTTCGCCATTCCCTCCTCCTACAGTCCCGGGTCCTTTAAGCGGGGCGTGAAAAAGCATCTGATGAGGCCGTCAAGCTGAGTGCCTCCATTATAACATGGTACGTGTCTGTAATGGTGACCCTCTTTTCAGAGACTTTGCCTTCAGCTTACCATCAGGCGAGACCAAATCAAATTGACGTGTTCTATAAAAAAAAATTGGGTTGTGGAGACATATTTTGTTTACGATATTAAATATTTTTTGGGCTTTTTTATTTCCATTGATTCAAGGAACCCTATTAAAGGGTAAAAGTTGAGAACTTTGGGGAAAGTTGACCTCCCTGAGAAGACATACGGGAAATTAAAACTTGTTCGGAAGTTCTTTATTAAAAACAAACAAACCTTAATTAAGGGGTAGGTTGTATATCTATGAAGTTATAGGAGTGAAACCTTACGGTTTTTAATAGCCTTCGGAAAACGTGAAAGTTTTTAATTTAATAAATCCTACAAATATTTTTTTTTATACCACTTAGGTGGCAGACAAGCACACGGCCCACCTGATGGAAAGTGGTTACCGTGGCCTATGGACGTATGCAACACCAGGGGCGTCACACTCGTGCTGCCGACCCTGAAGAAACCTTCTAATGCCCTTCTTGAAGAACCCCATATTGTAGTCGCTTGGGAAAATGAATGTGAAACTTTGTGGAGATGTCTGGATGTTTTTTTTTAAGAATATTAGATACATACAGTCACGCCTCTTTCCCAGTGGTGTAGGCAGAGACCACAGTTGTCCATTTGCTACGACCCTGGCATACATCTTTCGCTTCTTCTACTTTCTTTCTCTAAAGAATATTAGTAACTGAAATTACTAATATTTTCTCTAACCCCTCCAGGGCCCATACCATGAACTCTTAAAACAGGTCATTATTGAACTGCTGTCATTCTACCAACTGCAAATGTCACTTTGTAATCCTATATATTTATATGACATTACAAAGTGACATTTGCAGTTGGTGAAATGACAGCAGTTCAATATTGACCTGTTTTAAAAGTTGTGAAGCCACTCCTAAGTGGGTTCACATCGGTAGTGTAATGACCAGGATTCGAACCCGGTACCTCTCAATCGTAAGTCCGACTACTTAACCACTAAGCTACCGACGCTTGATTAGTACTCGATCACGCTCTAGCAGCTAAAGGAATCTGATTGTACTGTATTCTTTTATCTTACTGTACTGTACTTTATTCTTCACACACTTGTTCTACGCGTACCATCTATGTCATTATTTTGGTCGTAGTGGTTTGAGCTGTAGTAATCTATACTATTATAAAATTGTAAAGTGGTCGTGTCTGTACATTGGAGATATTTAAAAAAAAATACTTGTGTTATGTTATATTAACGATACTGAACACGAAAATATATTTTTTTCATTTCCTGTCTGTTTGTCTGTTTGTCCGCGATGGACGCAAAAACTACTGGACGGATTTTGATGCGGTTTTTTTTTGTTAGAAAGGGCTTGCTCAGACTTAAAATCTTACGTTTGTTTGATCGCAATCGGTTGAGTACAACCGAAGATATGAGCAAAGGTCGCGTTAACCGAGATGCACGCGGGCGGAGCCGCGGGCGGAAGGCTAGTAAAAAATAAAAACTAATCTCCGTTTTAAAACCAAAGAAAAACAAACGACAATCCTGTCGTCCCCAGAGAGCGGGTTAATTGAGAGAAAATGTTAATTCTTCTCGTGCGAACCGAGTTTAATATACAAAATGCAAAACTGAGCAGTGGTTCTTAACAAAAAGAGCTGAACAAACGTACTTTCCACCATTATTAGCTTCAGTTGGAAGCTGTGTGCCTGAGGTTTAATAACTAAAACTTTTATTATGGAGTAGCTAATCTCGTATGCGTTGAGATCATATGCTATGCTAGTCAAACAAAGCATTGTTTTTTATACTACTTAGTTGGCAGACACAGCCTACCTGATGTAAAGTGGTTATACTGGCCTATAGACGAGTGCAACACCAGGGGAGTCACACTCATGCTACCGTATATGTTTTAAGGAGAAGGAGACGGCGGTATATCCGTCCTAATCGAGCAGTTCGACTGGGGAAGTAAGTAAAAGAGTTTGCTGGATAGATTTTGTGCTGTCAGTGGGAAACCAAAAGCTTTGTCCTACTTATCTTTTGCGCTGATGGCACAGAATCTCTCTGTTCTTACAGGGTCAGCAGCATGCGTGTGACTACCCTGGTGTTGCACCCATAGGCCACGGTAACCACTTATCTTCAGGAGGGCCGTGTGCTTGTCTGCGACCTAAATAGTATAAAAAACCGACCCTGTAAGCACAGAGAGATTCTGTGCTGTCAGCGCAGAAGACAAGTAGAACAAGCCTTTGGTCTTGCAGGAGAGCTCTTAAACATTGTTTGAGATAATTTTAAAGCATTTAGTATGCTAAACTAAACAAATTATTGGAAAAAGCGAAATCAATACTCGGGCAGGACTCGAACCCGCGATCTTTACCTTACAGGGGGAATGCTCTGACCACTGAGCCACCGAGTTTCGCCCGAGATTGATCCAAATTTTCCAATACATCCATCTTAGGGCGATGGTGGGAGCAATCTACCGATATTCGTACGAACTATCTTTTTGTTTAGCTTTTTCCAATTTAAATTAATCTTAAACATTAATCGAGAACATAATTAGTAAGTAAAGTACTTAGACTGCGTCCATTAATATCTCACGCAGACAGTCTACCGTTTACTAACTATGTGTAAAACTCGCTAAATATTAAAACCAAACCATAACAAAATGCTCACAAACTGTGTAAACTAGATAAGAATTCGACGCCTCTCGAATTTCCAAATGTGTAAATTGATAAAGGAAATTATTACGCGCCATCCATTTACCCTGTAATAAGCTCCCGTTAATGGCGTCCAACCCTTTTGGGTCGTATTAATTTATTAAGTATCACGCCTCCATTTACAGGTACAAAGATAACCGGGGTGCTGTTGTGTACTCAGATTATATTGTTCAATTACTCGCCTTTTTCGCTTTTACTGATTTGCTTATACGGGTCTATGGAGACTTAGCAATATCTACGTGCTTCAAGTCAATTTTTCTCAAACAGGGTTTCCTATTAGACAATCTCTCACCCGAAGACCTAAAACGGCGTGTGGTTTTTAGTTGGTTTGAACTCCAGATATCCGCTCCCACCGGGCGACGGTGATCGTACTTAAATTTACCGCACGAAAAAAAAAAGGTTGGGGCATGACAAGGTATGACAACAGGCGCTCCCATAAAATCAATCATAATCCAAATCAAGCAAAGTCCTATAAGGAAAGCCTGCTGGGAAGTTTAATTGGCTGGGTTCCGAAGATTGAAGTAGAACATTACTTTAATGATTGAATTGTATCAATCATAAAAGTAATCTCTACATCCGAATTTATACCATCATCATTCTCCCAGTCGAATTCGAGACTTTCACTTCGTAGTCTGGAGTCCGCTTTGTCCAGTATAATTGAGAAGCAGCTGAACTTTGAACGACTGCTACTGACCTCCAGAACCCATTCGCGATATCGAAGTATTTCTGTTAGAGCAGTTGTTGAACTTTTTAACTCCAGCTTCCCCTAACCTAACTGTTAAGATAAAATAGATAAGAGTTCATAAAATAAGCTATATAATAATACAGAATTCTTTATCTTTGTTCACAGATAAACACCATGCCATAACGAAAACTTACACCAAAACCCGGATAACCTCAAAACAGAATGGCGCAAGACAAGGACAAGGACTGGTTTGATTACTTCGGAGAATACAATGCAACGAGAAGAGGCCTCCCGAATGACGTCATCGATGATAATAAGATAACATACGCGTACCATGACAACCAGACGGGGTATCCAGACTTCAGTAACTTCACGACAGATGACTTTTGCCAATCGAATCACTCACATGCTTACTTGAATGTGACTTGTGAATTCCCGGTCAATTATGCTGAACCGATGTATGGGTAAGTCAGTCATATTGTTTATTTGATGACAATCGTTTCATATTCGTCATATACCCGTGATACCACCAAATAATACCACCAGTAGTGTCAATGTTTGAATCATGGTGGTGGTTTTCCCAAGCGACTACAATATGGGGTTCTTCAAGAAGGGCATTAGAAGGTTTCTTCAGGGTCGGCAGCGCGAGTGTGACGCCCCGCGGCGGTGTCATAGAGATTGAATAAAGGTAAATTTCAATCCCGATGTCACCACTGGTAGTGTTAAGCGTATTCAATCTCGATGACCCCACCGCCAGTAGTATCATGGCTATCATTCAATTCTAATGATAGCCCTGGTAGTATCAAGAGTGTTATTCAATCCTAATGGCACCACCGGTAGTATCAAGGGAATTAATTAATCCCTATGGCACCACATTCGTTGACGCCACCGGTAGTATCAAGAGTACGTATTATTCAATCTCGTTGCCACCACCTGTAGTGTAAAGGGTGATATTCAACACCGAGCACACCACTTCATATTATACCTCTGTAACCTAGCGACAGACCGTCGACTGCTATTTTGGAGGTTATGTAGAATGTTGTAGAATTTTTATATAATATTTATTTATTTCTAAAGGTGCTCGCGGAATTACCTTACAAAAAGACAAAATTCCCGAAAAAGATGAACAAACCTAATTACATACAAAAAAGGCTTCTGAATATTAATCTCCTTTGAAATTATTTGGAACACAAAACAAAAATCTTTTTCCTTCAAAAAATTTTTTTGTTCTATTCATCCAAAAATATAAAAATTATATTCATTCTATCAAAGCAAGTACTCCATTAGAAATGTCGTTTTTTTATGAATTTCAAAAATGGTTCAAGGAAAATCCTTTTTTATACCATTGAAGTGGAGCTCAAATTAATTAATTTATTGTGTAGCGCTCTTGATAGACCATTTTTGTCCTATTGTTGTCATTCCATTGTGTACCCTTTGAGGTACAGAAGTACGAGTTTATAATTTTCACTAGCTTTACCCGTAGCTTTGTTCATGTTCTATCGTATTCCATCCAGCTGTTAACATACAGCTAGAGACAAAATGCCCGCTTGACTGCAATAGGTGTGCCCCTATTGAGACCGAAAATCATAATTGGCGTAATGTGGATGTTAATTCACCTCTGCCTACCCCTTTGGGGATTTACAGGCGTGAATATATGTATGACAGTATATAATATATACCCATAACTTCGTCCACGTGAACTTAACTTTGTTTTTTTTATTAAATCCAGATGGAAGTTCACGGCGAACCAATAAACGTACGCAAAGTTACTTCTTAATAAAAGCTATCAGCTGTAAAAACTCCATACAAATCGGCACAGCCACTTCGGAGATTGAACAAAATAAATGGACAAAACGTTCCCGCAACTCATGGTAACTATTCCATGAGTAAAAAGCATCCTGTGATATACCAGACTAATCAGGTTCATTCAATCACAGAGGTCGCAGGGCAAGGGTTTGGAAGATTTTGCTATTAAGCAATACCTGCTAAATCTTCCGCTATTGACCCTAGATGAGGATTGCACTGGTGGCCTGGAATACAGGATACTACCTAGTTTGGGCTCCAGTCTCCCTCATCAACTGGTATAATAATGTTTAGTCAACTCCAATTATGTAAGCAATATTGTGTGGTAAGAAAAATAAACAATTTTTTCATTAAAAAAAAAATCAGACTATAGTTCCGCCTTATAAGCGTGATTGACTATAGTACGCGCCAGTTAGTGTGGCAATACGAGCGGAACAAAGTCTTACGAATACGAAGTAACAAGAAAGGTAAATCAAAAATATTAAGAATTAAGAATTATTACATTATCTTTTAACATTGAAACTGTCGTTTTTGCAAATTTCGTATACCTACACCACTGTATGGGGGAATGTAAATGACTCGTATTGCCACACTAACTGGCGCGTACTATAACAAACATTTCGATATTAAAAAAATTCACATTCAGAATAGGAAGTACCTAGAATATTTTCGAAAGGTATTAAAACGAACGATTCAGAACGTTATAACTTCCATAAATTCTGCGATAAGATCGTTTATTAATTTCTGCCGTGAGTGGTATCGCTTTCTGAACTCATGATTAATGTTCATATTCGCGTAATCTCTTTCTGCGACTCCTCCCCTTTAACCGGTGGTACTATTTGTATTTGTATATAACATACATATATACATACTTATTATTCATATCCATCCAAACGTTGCCTGTAAGATATTGCTTTTAGCGATAAGGCCGCCATTTGTACATTACCTAATTATGTTTGCCATTTATTTTATGTATACTTTTCTTTTTTGTTTGGTGTACAATAAAGTTTATTTCTATTCTATTCTCACGCCTGTGAGTCTCCAAAGGGGTAGGCAGAGGTGTACTAACACCCATATTTTGCCAACTATGGTTTTCAGACCCACGTAATAGGGGCAAGCCACATTGTCATGGGTTGTATGTTTACTGTCACATATAAAACAGCCCTATCTCTTAGTCGCCTTTTACGACACCTAAAGGAAGAGATGGGGTGGCCCTATTCTACTCCACCGGGAACCAACAGCTGTTACTTATTTATTTATTTATTTATTTAGAAACTTAACAGCTTACAATAATATGATACATGAGTAAATTAAGAATAAATTACATTGGACACTTAGCCAATACAAAGTTTCCCGACAAGCATGATAGCGTTCACGACTTAATAAATTAGTATATATTTATATAATTAAAAAAAAAAATTAAAAAATATATATATATATATATAGGTAGGTATAAGTAAGTATCTTAATGCAACAGAAATTGAAAGCAAGTGCAAGCAAATCATATTATACAATTCTCGTTAGAATCTACAAGTACGAGTATGAGTTACCTGCACCTTCACCCACTAGGATGTCGGTTATCGCGACCAAATAATACCTATGTGCTTTTCCGGCCCACCCGAATAAAAGTGGTACCGCGGCTTATAACGAGTGCAACACTAGGGTAGTCACACTCATGCTGCCGACCCTGTAAGATGTTTACCATCAAGTGACTAAACATAATAAAATTCGCACGTGTGTATAATAATAATAATAATAATAATAAATCTTCAATTCAGACCATTCGCGATGTGAAAATTCTTTTTTTTATAGAATAGGACAATTTGAGTTCACCTCGTCTGATCGTAAACTGAAGGATAAGTCTTGGAAAAGACCAGAGAAAGATGTAAAGACACGTATGTACCATGTTACAATGAAGCGTCGGTAGCTTAGTGGTTAAGGAATCGGCCTTACGATCGAGAGGTCCCGGGTTCGAATCCTGGCCATTACACTACCGACGTGAACCCACTCCTAGCACAAGCAATTTAGCTTAGTTGGAGGGGTTAACGGGAAATATTAGTAATTTCGGTTGCTAATATTCTTTTTTATATATCTATTTATTTATTATTGACTTGCGAACTTTAATTATATTTATCTATTTAATACAAAGGATGCGGCATGCGATGTGGAGGAATTCCACGACGCATTTTAATTATTATTATTATTTATTTTTTAATTATAAGTTGTATATTATTAGTTTTAGTTTTAAAATGCATTAGTTTAGTTTTGTTATATTCTTTTTAAACAAAAAAAAAATGGTGGCACTCAGCATGACGGCCTCATCAGATACTTTTTCACGCCTCGCTTAAAGGACCCGGGACTGTAGGTAGAGAGGGAAACACCATGTACTGGTAAAGAATTCTGGGTCTTAATGGTGCGGCAAAAGAAAATAAACATTCGAATCTTTCTAATTTTTTTTTTTTATCCACAGATACATCGCTCCATTCCTACTCGCCACCACCACCATCGCCAACACTCTTATCGTGGTGGTACTATCCCGCCGCCACATGCGCACCCCTACAAACGTCGTTCTCATGGCCATGGCGCTCTGCGATATGTTCACGATGCTGTTCCCTGCACCATGGCTCTTCTACATGTACACCTTCGGAAACCATTACAAGCCGCTAAGTCCTGTGAGAGCTTGTCAAGCGTGGAATTATATGAATGAGGTGAGTAGATTTTTTCATACTAATAAGATGACAATTAGGTACACCTTTAACAAGATAGGCCAACTTTTTTCTCGCATATATCGGACTGGAACCGACTAAAACCGCACGCCGTCTTCGGTCTGCAAGCCCGTTTTTTAAGCTATTTAAGATATTTATTAAACGTCTTTTTCATAAATTGCAAAAAAACTTTCGATTTCAAATAAGAATCAATCACCTGCTGTTTCAAAACTTTATTAATTTTAGATACACAAGATAGTCGTAACTACTGCTACGGCGTAGCAGGTGCTACGAATGCTACGCAGCTGTAGCACCAGCTGATGAGTGTCATTTTAGTTTGCTTTCTTTTAAAACTTATTCAGTTATAAAATAATTTTCAAATTACTGGTAAAAAGAATCACCGAAGTGGAATACTGAGGTCGGTCTAACATCTAACTGTCTGAAAAAAGGAGCCTATAATTTCCTTTTCGTAAAGAAGATGCGTAACAAACAGACAGAGTTACTTTCGTAATTGTTTAATTGTGGTTATAAATTGATTACTTTAAGCATTTCCTACCATTGAGTACTTTCCTGTAGTTAAAAAAAAAAATTAACTGAGCTCATTAAACTAAAAATGATAAAAGAGCTGTAAAATTTGCGTCTTTTATTACTTTATATACATATTAATAACACACTTGTACTTTTCTACGAGAGAGAGAGAGAGAGAGATAGAGAGAGAGTACAAGTGTGTTATCAATATGTGTAATAACAAGTTCCACTAAGTGCCATCAATCAACAGTATAAATAGTTTTACTTTATAGTTGTTATTTATTTTTAATCGTCCACCCAACCTGTAAAACTCATTTGCAAAATAAAAAATTATGACGTCACAATTGTTTATTTAATACACATAATATCCTTATAACTTACCGTTTTGACGTTTAGTAAAAAGTAACTAATTTGACTAGACAATCAAGTATACCTTGAAACACATATCTTGGACCTAAATCGTAAGGCAGACGAGGCCCTGGCGACCGCGGATTGTTTTGTAATAATGCTCTTGTAATAATGCTTTTGTAATAATGCTTTTATAATAATGCTTGGTAAATTTGAGCTCATCCACCGCAGTAGCACCCCGTGCTATTCTCAAAAGACACCCAAGAAACGCGTACTGTGCATATATAACATTTAAGGTCCAAAAAAATTAAGATAATTTTTGGACTCCTTTCAATTCCTCTCAAATTGAAACTTCAAAGCAAAAAATAATTACCATAATACCATTAATAATCATAAAATATAAAAGGTGGTCTCCGAAATAATTAAAATATTTTCCTCAAAAGACATCACAAGGTTCTGATTATTTTAGCCCCGCTTAATAATTAATTAACCATAATTTACTTAGCGACTAAAATATAAAAATATTTTTATTATTTTTGATGAAATAATTTTTTCACTGGTGAAGGGAAAATTGGGTGGAATAAAATTTAATTAACAAAATTGTCGGTCATTTTGAAATTGTATACTGATCTTCAGTGGTGTGAGAATCCGTTTAAACCGATTCCTAAGGGTTTGCTCTGCAAAGGGAACCCATGGTTGAGATGATTTAGGCAAGATGATTATGATTATGGACGCCTGTAGCACACCTCCGCCGCGAAACCTTGATAGCGAAAACACTGTCATTTCACCAAGATTTGTCACATGTTCGAGGAGCGGAACACTAGCGAAACAGCCTGTTCTAATGCATAGATTTACCTATCTTCTATCTCTTTCTCCGCAAGGTTTCGCCGATCTGTTCCTACGCCAGTCATACCTCCGCGCTTCGGCAGCCATTTTGTCGATGCCACGTTGTGTTTGTGGAAATCGAAAAAAAATACAGAGCGAAGCTAAATTTTTTAATAAAATGGACGTGGAGTTTACGGAAAAACTACTTCAAGCGATCAGAAATAGACCTATTATATTTATTAAGTCAAAGGCAAAGTTAAGGTTAATCTTTTTCTGTTCCGCTAGTCTAGTTCCGCAGCTCAAGCTACATTTGAACACAGCGGAATAAAATTCATCTAGCGGATTCGCTGTTCTGGTTTCGAGGCGGGAGAGTCAGTATATGAAACTAGCTGTTGCCCGCGGCTCCGCGCGCGTGGATGTCGGTTATCGCGACCAAACATAGCCTATATTATATAATTGTAAAGTAGTCGTGTCTGTACATTGGAGATATTTGAAAAAAAATGCTTGGGTTATGTTATGTTAACGATACTGAACACGAAAATATTTTTTTTAATTTCCTGTCTGTTTGTCTGTTTGTCTGTTTGTCTGTTTGTCTGTTTGTCTGTTTGTCTGTTTGTCTGTTTGTCTGTTTGTCTGTTTGTCTGTTTGTCTGTTTGTCTGTTTGTCTGTTTGTCTGTTTGTCTGTTTGTCTGTTTGTCTGTTTGTCTGTTTGTCTGTTTGTCTGTTTGTCTGTTTGTCTGTTTGTCTGTTTGTCTGTTTGTCTGTTTGTCTGTTTGTCTGTTTGTCTGTTTGTCTGTTTGTCTGTTTGTCTGTTTGTCTGTTTGTCTGTTTGTCTGTTTGTCTGTTTGTCTGTTTGTCTGTTTGTCTGTTTGTCTGTTTGTCTGTTTGTCTGTTTGTCTGTTTGTCTGTTTGTCTGTTTGTCTGTTTGTCTGTTTGTCTGTTTGTCTGTTTGTCTGTTTGTCTGTTTGTCTGTTTGTCTGTTTGTCTGTTTGTCTGTTTGTCTGTTTGTCTGTTTGTCTGTTTGTCTGTTTGTCTGTTTGTCTGTTTGTCTGTTTGTCTGTTTGTCTGTTTGTCTGTTTGTCTGTTTGTCTGTTTGTCTGTTTGTCTGTTTGTCTGTTTGTCTGTTTGTCTGTTTGTCTGTTTGTCTGTTTGTCTGTTTGTCTGTTTGTCTGTTTGTCTGTTTGTCTGTTTGTCTGTTTGTCTGTTTGTCTGTTTGTCTGTTTGTCTGTTTGTCTGTTTGTCTGTTTGTCTGTTTGTCTGTTTGTCTGTTTGTCTGTTTGTCTGTTTGTCTGTTTGTCTGTTTGTCTGTTTGTCTGTTTGTCTGTTTGTCTGTTTGTCTGTTTGTCTGTTTGTCTGTTTGTCTGTTTGTCTGTTTGTCTGTTTGTCTGTTTGTCTGTTTGTCTGTTTGTCTGTTTGTCTGTTTGTCTGTTTGTCTGTTTGTCTGTTTGTCTGTTTGTCTGTTTGTCTGTTTGTCTGTTTGTCTGTTTGTCTGTTTGTCTGTTTGTCTGTTTGTCTGTTTGTCTGTTTGTCTGTTTGTCTGTTTGTCTGTTTGTCTGTTTGTCTGTTTGTCTGTTTGTCTGTTTGTCTGTTTGTCTGTTTGTCTGTTTGTCTGTTTGTCTGTTTGTCTGTTTGTCTGTTTGTCTGTTTGTCTGTTTGTCTGTTTGTCTGTTTGTCTGTTTGTCTGTTTGTCTGTTTGTCTGTTTGTCTGTTTGTCTGTTTGTCTGTTTGTCTGTTTGTCTGTTTGTCTGTTTGTCTGTTTGTCTGTTTGTCTGTTTGTCTGTTTGTCTGTTTGTCTGTTTGTCTGTTTGTCTGTTTGTCTGTTTGTCTGTTTGTCTGTTTGTCTGTTTGTCTGTTTGTCTGTTTGTCTGTTTGTCTGTTTGTCTGTTTGTCTGTTTGTCTGTTTGTCTGTTTGTCTGTTTGTCTGTTTGTCTGTTTGTCTGTTTGTCTGTTTGTCTGTTTGTCTGTTTGTCTGTTTGTCTGTTTGTCTGTTTGTCTGTTTGTCTGTTTGTCTGCTCAAGCCCTTTCTAACAAAAAAAACCGCATCAAAATCCGTCCAGTAGTTTTTGCGTCCATTGCGGACAAAATCTTACGTTTGTTTGATCGCAATCGGTTCAGTAGAACCGAAGATATGAGCAAAGGTCGCGTTAGCCGCGGGCGGAAGGCTAGTAGCCTATATCCTTTCTCAAGGTCTAATCTACTCCTATACCAAATTTCATCAAAGTGGTTCAGTGGCATGAAAGCGTAACAGACTGACAGAGTTACTTTCGCATTTATAATAATATTAACTAGTATGGATTCAGTGTCTGGAATCGTGACGCCCAGATTTCCATAAAAAATGTTATTTTTGTTCTATAAGACGTAAAGTTTTCTTCACCGGCTTCCTTTTTGAAAGATTTCGCCCTTCGCCACTACTGACTTTACTAATATCGTAATTCGTGCTGACTTTTCCTATAAAAAAATCTATCAACATCATAATGGTAGCGATTGTGTAACAAATAATGATGTAACTTACATAAACGTAATTCATTCACCACAGATACATAATTTAAAAAAGAACGAGCCCGGATATCTGAATGCATCGAACAATGTCGGTATTGATTCTCGTATAAGGGCTTTGTGTGCTGAAATTCAGATGATACCATTGTATCCACACAATGTCGATTGGCAGCCCAAGTGTGTGAGACAAGCGGGTATTGGGAACAAAATGAGAGGTGATTTAGGCTGCCTTTCCACGTACTATGCAGCTATACTATGAGGATGAAAAAGTTTTAAACCGACTTCAAAAAAGGAGGAGGTTCTCAATTCGTCGGAATATTTTTTTTATGTATGTTCACCGATTACTCAAAGACGCCTGGCCCGATTTGCAAAATTATTTTTTTGTTTGATAGGTTATACTTTCCAGGTAGTCCCATGTGAATGTTATCAAAATCGGTCAAGCAGTTTATTAAATATCAACAAAAATCGGTTAAAGTCTATTTTTTATTTTTTTTATTTGGTGATTATATAAATATAGGACACGTCAATTTGACTTAAAAGCAAAGTCTCGGAAAAGAGGGTCACCATTATAGACACGTACCATGTTACAATGGTGGCACTGTGCTTGACGGCCTCATCAGATGATTTTTCACGCTCCGTTTAAAGGAAGTCCCGGGCTGTAGAAAAAGGGAAACCCGTGATCTGGTAAGGAGTTCCAGGTCTTAATGGTGCGGCAGACGCAATGAAAATATCTGACTGTTTCCACTGTGCTATGCCATGTAGCGTAGCGAGTAAGATGTACTATGAAACTTCCTACAAAATATTCAAAATTTGAATCTTTTGATTCATTGCAGACATCCATAGCACTCATCTTTCTTTATAAAAAAGTGGCTGTGACGGACGAACAGACAGACGGACAGACATGACGAATCTATAAGGGTTCCGTTTTTCGCCATTTGGCTACGAAACCCTTAAAACATAGCATAATTTTTGTGATATCGGAACTTTTCGCGATTAATTTATTATTATAAAACTTGTGACGACGTTTTGTCACAAGTGGTGACCCTCTTTCCAAGACTTTGCCCTCAGCTTACCATCAGGCAAGGTGAAGTCAAATTGACGTGTCCTATATAAAAAAAACAAGTAAGTTCCATTATAATAATTAATCGCGAAAAGTCTCGATATCACAAAAACTACGTTGCATACGTCCATAGGCCACGGTAACCACTTTCCATCAGGTGGGCCGTGTGCTTGTCTACCACCTAAGTGGTATAAAAAATAAAAATAAAAACTATGAGTTTGTACAGTCAGCGTCAATAGTAGCTGATCAAAAACTGAGTTCCAAAAGTATTGACTCTATAATTTTTTTTAATAACCTGACTTACTTCTGTTTAATATTAATCACTTGCGTTAAGGTTTCAAAATAATCAAAACTAACGATTTTCAAAATAAGCTGATTCGTTTTTATTTCAATACTCTTAACTATATTGTGTTTTTAAAGTGACTGATATTTAACTGAATCAAAATAGTCAGACAAAAAGAGATGTGGTATTATTCAATTATTACTAGTGCGTGCAGCAGCAGGATCGGCAGCTCGAGCGAAGGAGAATCGCAGACCTTGCGGTTCGCGAGGAGCAGAGGAGAATCGCGTACCGTGTAGCCCGCGACGAGCGGCGGCAACTTAGGCGTCGGAGGTCGCAGAACGACCTCCGTCCCCGCAGGGCGCGGGCCTGGGGGTACCGGATGGAGCCACCTGTCACCCTAGCAGAAGCAAGCCGCGAGGCGGCGCGCATTGTGTGCCTCCCCATACCCGGGGCCGAGTTGGGGACTCCGTGGTCCCCACACCGGAAGAGGGCCAGATCCAGAGATATGGACCTGGGTCGATTGGGGTGCGAGGTATATGGCTACGACAATCTCACCTCCGGCAACCGACGGCCCACAGACGGCGCGCGTTTTAGTCGGTTCGAGTCCGACATAGCCTCCTCCTCCGGCTCCGGCGGGGGAGGTCTCCGTGGCGATTTTTCGCACGATAAAAAAAAAAGTGTGACGCCCCTGGTGTTGCACATTTCTATAGGCCACGGTAACCACTTCCCATTAGGTGGGCCGTGCGCTTGACTGCCACTTAAGTGGTATAAAAAAAGTACTATTCTCTAACTTTTACTTTTCGACGAGCCCGCAGCAATCGATCAATCATATTAAAGAACAAGGTTGTGCTCGCCGACGATTCTATGATGGGATTGGTCGATGGCTCTACGGGGAGCCAGCAGCGCTGTGCTTGTCGACGAGTGAAAGTTAGAGAATAGCACTGATGGTCAAAGTAGTAGGACCACGGGCCCTTAATGGATTAATCACATATTATTTGGGAATTTTAAAAAGCAATTAATTTTAACTACAATAGCAACCGATGCTATATTAAAAAAAAACCATAAGCTAGTTTTGCACCATCAATCCCCACACATGTTAAAAAAAAAGACTATTCAATCATCTCATTTTTAGACTTGGGCATTTTTATTTGAAAATGAGGTCGCTTTTTTGTTTAAGCATCAAAGTATGTAAATATAAATATATTGAATAAAAAGGTATTTGATCGTGTTTGAACCATAAAGAGGTACAATTTCACTAATATTCTGTTTAAAAAAAAGTATTTTTTGTAGCAGTTAAGAACAAAAAACCAAAAATATAAGATTTTTCAAATTTTTCTCAAAAAACGGTAAGGTAATGTGAAAAACAATTCATACAAAAGTTGTGGACCTTGTTATTATCTATAACTTTTTTTTTTCGATAGGAAATCTAGTAGTTTCGCTGCAAAACGAGGATAATAATTTTTCACGCTTAAAATGCACGCCATTTCACCCCGTAAGTACTTCATAGCGAGTTTAATTTATTTATCTGTGCAGTGCCCCCGCCAAGTCGAGAAAACAGAGCGGCACGGCCGTAACACTATTTTCTCGAAGCAACTCAGGCCGTTTTCGACCCCCTAGAACTTCGTTATGGATAAACCTAGAAGCCTGAATCTTCGGTTACCAAGTGGGCTCTGTATTAACACTGTGTTTTTCAAATTTCATTCAATTTGAACCAGTAGTTTAAGAATTATAACTAGTCAAAGTTTGCAAATTTTGTCACTCACTGACTGACCGATCATCAAAAGTCTAAGGCACTTCTAGCAGACGTAGAAGCCTCAAATTTAGAACATAAGTAGTGTTTAGTGTACAACCCAAGGGAACATTAAAACATTCTTCAATTTCAGCAATTTCACCAACTGCATAAATAACTTTGTAATCTCATATAAATATATAGGATTACAAAGTTACATTTGCTGTGAACGCTTCAGTGTACGTGAATCCATCCACTATACTAATATCAGTCTAACGAAGTATTATAAAATGCGAAAGTAACTATCTGAGCGTCCGTCAGTTATTAGTGTTATTACTGTTATTAGTTATTTTCGCTTTCACGCCTAAACTACTAACTGAATAAACTTGATAACGAAAAGTGAAGAAGTACAAGTGGGAGTGTGAGTGTGAGTGGGTGTGGGTGTGGGTGTGGGTGTGGGAGTGGGAGTGGGAGTAGGAGTGGGAGTGGAAATGGGAGTAGGAGTGGGAGTGGGCGTGCTAATCTACAAAAAGAACTGAAATCCCTTCAAAAACAATACTTGTAAAAAGATACCAAGTCTCGCCGCCCTCGCTTCTTCTACCGCAAAAAGTTATGAGATCCATGTAATACCAATCATCCAACCATCTTATTTAATGTGCGATAGATTGTGTTTCCATGCGATGGCCAAGTCAATTTATTATATTTAAAACTTAAAAGCTTATTACGTAATAACTTAGGACAGAAGGTCCCTGAAGTAGGGACTGAATAAATTAACCGACTTGGTATTACATGGATCTCATAACTTTTTGCGGTAAAAGAAGCGAGGGCGGCGAGACTTAGTATCTTTTTACAAGTATTGTTTTTGATGGGATCCTATTGTTCTTACCATATTTCTTTTCATTTAGAACCGGTCTCATGCTGTTATCAATTATTTCCCAATTCCCTTATTTTTGACGCTATCTGCACCGGGCTGTATCATCATCACTACATATTATAAAACAAAGTCGCTGTCGCTGTCTGTCCGTCCCTATGTATGCTTAAATCTTTAAAACTACGCAACGGATTTTGAAGCGGTTATTTTTTAGTAGATAGAGTGATTCAAGAGGAAGGTTTATATAATACCTGCATAATATTGTAGAGAAACACTGCTAAATTTAGAGGTTTCTAATGTTAATCGGGATTTCTGCTTGAATTTATTTTGCCATGCGTTACTTTCATATTGCGATAGCTCCCAAAGTATTCATTATAATTATATAGTGTGAATGGCAATTTTGATCTACATTAAATGTACAACGTATCTAAAGTATTTAATTGGATGAGGAATAACAATATATAGTCAGTCGAAAAACGCGGAATATGCCCAATCTTACAACTGAAGACCCGCGACGGCAAGCGATTTTAATGGATTCGAGTCCGCCTGATGGATGGGAGTAGTGTACCAGTGAACTTTATCACGAAAAAAAGTTGGAACGGAATACGGATTCCACGCGGGCGAAGCCGCGGGCAACAGCTAGTTAGAAATAATCAGTAATAGAAACTATGTAAGTAGCCACTACAAAATTCTCTTGACACATAAAACAAAAGGCAGAACACAATATTTAAATAAAAATAAAAATCAGCATTCTAAAAAGGTTTATGTTCGACGAAAGTTTTATTCTTATTTCAGGTACTTTTGAAACTTTTTATAGAACCATTGTATGTAATACTTTTGAAAATTTCTGATACTGCTTTACTTTTGGTGGATAGTTTTTTTTGCATTATGAAAATATTCATGTACCAAACACTTTTGCGACGCTGTTTTGTCAGACAATTGTGATATATCTTGCAATGCATTTCTTTTGGACAATTCAGATACTACGCTACTATTGATGTTGACTGTACCACGATAGTTTTAAAAAAAAACACAGTTTCGCTGAACCCTTTCCACCATTACTATGGTATGTGGGTCAATGAATATGATTGGTGGATATCAAATGCATCGATAGCAACGTAGCATGTCTCTGGTAGAAAGGCAGCCTTACTTGGGAATTCGAATGATGAATGCTTGTGATAGTCGTCTCCATAAGGATAGTTACTCATTGCAGTTGTATTATGTGGTGTTAGTACACGTGTGAATGTGCATAAAAAACGGTACACTTAGTACTGCACACGCACACATTCACACTGTCAAAATATTCGCACTGGAGCATCAGCTATCGTCGTCCGACATGGATATCGGATCGGATAATGAATATCAAACATAAATACATACAAGATACGCGCGAAAAACATAACTCTTCTTGGCAGTCGGATAAAAATGATCATGATGATGATCGGCGCAGATGATATCAGATATAAAAGAGGAGTATACAAATGGCATGCATGAGCTCAATGTGCGACGAGATCGTTAACAGAAACGTTTTACTTAATTTGAGTAAACAAAAATAAAAATAATACCGAAGCAAGTACTAAATTGTATCTCATTTATTACTGAGTATCGTATACCATTATTGTACACTAGCTGTTGCCTGCGGCACCGCCCGCGTGGATGTCGGTTATCGCTTAGTGTTTATATAGCCTGCATCTCAAAATCCTTTCTTAGGGGATGCCTACGTAATAGTAGCTTTATGCATGCAAAGTCTCAGCCCGATCGGTTTAAAATTGACAAAGTTTCAAACAAACTTTCATCCCCTATTTTATCCCCTTGGGGGTAGAATTAATCAAAATCCTTTCTTAGCGGATGCCTACGTCATAACATTTACCTGCATGCCAAATTTCAGCCCGATCCGTCCAGTGGTTTGGGCTGTGCGTTGATAGATCACTATGTCAGTCAGTCAGTCAGTCAGTCAGTCAGTCATCTTTGAGTTATATTATATATTTAGATTATAAATATGTAGGTACTATACTACCCCTAGCATTACCTCATTTATTTTTTATCTATATTGTGTGGAAATTGAAACCTTCTAACTATGGTCTAAAATTGATTATTATGGAATAATTTTGTGTAAAAAATTAATATCGTATTATTATTTTTATTTTAAAAAAAGAATATTAGTAACCGAAATCTATAATATAAAAATTAATCCCTAAATGTGTTGCTAAGCGCAAATCTCGAGAACGGCTGAACCGATTTCGTTAATTCTTTTTTTAGAATATTCCTTAAGGTACGAGGATGGTTCTTACGGAGAGAAAAAAAGAATCGACTGTTAGGCGGTACGAAGTTCGCGGGGTCAGCTAGTTACTAATAATTATATCCGCTAACCTCTCCAGCTAAGCTAAATTGCTTGTGTTAGGAATGGGTTCACGACGGTACTGTAATGACCAGGATTCGAACCTGAGACTTTTCGATCGTACCGACTCCTTAACCACTACACTACCGACGCTTCTTTTTTCATCACCCTCTGAACATGACACGGTAGTATTCAACTTTGAAATAAATAAAAAACTTCATGTACAATTTATTACTACTACAATATGGGGTTCTTCAAGAAGGGCATTAGAAGGTTTCTTCAGGGTCGGCAGCACGAGTGTGACGCCCCTGGTGTTGCGTACGTCCATAGGCCACGGTAACCACTTTCCATCAGGTGGGCCGTGTGCTTGTCTGCCACCTAAGTGGTATAAAAAAAAATATATTAACATCCTTTCATCAAAGAATATAATGTAGTACTTTTTCGTTGTTCAACTAACTGAATAGCTTTTTCATTAAAGCGCTCATCAAAATTTACTGAACCATAATCAACAAGCTAGTATTGAAACGGGAATTTTGATGTAAAATTATTATTGTTGAAGCGGGAACTTTGGTGTAAAGTTTATTATAGTTAAAAAGGAAACATTGATGTAAAATTATTATAGTTGAAACGGGACCATCATTGTAAAATTATTATTGTTGAAACGGGACCATCATTGTAAAATTATTATTGTTCAGATTGGAATTTTGATGTAAAGTTTATTTTAATTGAAACGGGAACATAGATTTAAAATTATTATTATTGAGACGGGAATATAGATTTAAATTATTATTGTGGAGATGGGAACAGTGTTGCCGAACTATCGATAGTTTGACTATCGATAGTTGACCTCGAAAATCATCTATAATATCGATAGGCCTATCGATAGTATCGATATTGTCAATACTATCGATACTACATTGGGCATTGAAAAATGATACTATCGATAGTATTACTGTGTGTCGATAGTATTTATACTAACGGTGCTATCGATACAATCGATAGTATCGACAATATCGATATTACTATCGATAGTCTAACAATAGTCGACTATCGATAGTCTATCGATAGACTATCAATAGTCGACTATCGAGAGGCAACACTAGATGGGAACTTCGATGTAAAATTTATTATGATTTGAGATTGACACAGTCCTTCACATTAGTAGTATACGGTATTATACCACTTGCCTATTTACCATGGTTTTTGTTTTTGTTGAGTATCCATAAAACATGGTAAAAATCCCGGGGAGTGTTATACTTCTTAGCAGCCAAAGAATCGTTATCACCATCCTAGAGTTATGCTCGGTTGTATCTAAGCACTTGCACTTTGCACTTCACCTTGCAACAAGAAAAATCAAGAATGTAAAAAGCACTGTAGGTATATTTACTGTCGGATGAACAGCCCTATCCCTGAGACGCCTTCTACGACATAGCAATAAAAGCGACAAAACGATAATATGCATAAAATCTTATGATAAACTAGCCTTCCGCCCGCGGCTCCGCCCGCGTGCGTCTCGGTTAACGCGATCTTTGCTCATATCTTTGGTTCTACTCAACCGATTGCGATCAAACTCAGCAAGCCCTTTCTAACAAAAAAAACCGCATCAAAATCCGTCCAGTAGTTTTTGCGTCCATCGCGGACAAGCAGTATCTCCAATGTACAGACACGACCACTTTACAATTATGTAATAGTATCTATATAATATACTATTATATACATAATTGTAAAGTGGTCGTGTCTGTACATTGGAGATATTTAAAAAAAAATGCTTGGGTTATGTTATGTTAATGATACTGAACACGAAAATATATTTTTTTAATTTCCTGTTTGTTTGTCTGTTTGTTCGCCATGGACGCAAAAACTACTGGACGGATTTTGATGCGGTTTTTTCTGTTAGAAAGGGCTTGATCAGACTTAAAATCTTACGTTTGTTTGATCGCAATCGGTTCAGTAGACCCGAAGATATGAGCAAAGGTCGCGTTATCCGAGATGCACGCAGGCGGAGCCGCGGGCGAAAGGCTAGTAGATTATATGTACAAACCATTATCCGACTATATAAAATTTAGTCCCTACTGTATATCCAGCATCGATATGAACTGAAATATACTCATTGTTACCTATTATAACTGTTTTAGTATTCAGGTCAATTCCTGAATGTTGCGTAATTGGCCTCTGGAAACTGAGATCCGATTGCGATTAAATTTATTTTTTGCATACTGAATCGGCACTTTGAGAAGGGATCGTTTTGAATTTAAAAGGAATCTTATGTATTTTTTTTATTACAAGGTACAAGGTTTTTACTTAGGACTATTTATTTTATATAGGAGATGTCAATTTGACTTCACCTCGCTTGATGGTAGGTAAGTTGAAGGCAAAGTCTCAGAAAAGAGGGTCACGATTATAGAAACACACCTTGTTACAATGGTGGCACTTGGTTTGACGGCCTCAGCCGTTGCTTTTTCTCGCCCAGCATAAAGGACTGGATATATATTTACATTGGAAAAAGTGAAATTCATTTGCGATGCGATTGAATTCACTTGCGAGGCAATTCTTGCCAGCCTCGAAGAGCGAGCGGCGAATATTTAGACGAAGCAAAAAAATTTATGTCCTTTCGATAATATCCCGCAAGCGAGGAACTCTCCACGTCTAAATGAGCCTTTAGACTTTAGATAGAAAATCATCGTCATCTTCTTCATGTAGACGCATTTTCCTGATTGCATCCGTGGCCAACATGACCTCGGGGCTCAGGGTCCGCCTTCCGGCTCTTCCTCCTCCACTTCGCACGATCTTGGGCGTCCATGGTAGTGAGACCTTTTGCACGCATATCACCCTACACGACAAGCCAGGACTTCTTGGGCCTACCCCTTCTACCGGCGGAGCTTTAGATAGAAAATAACGAGTAACAAAGCCGCGGTAGCCTAGTGGTATGGGTAATGGACTGCTGAGACGAGGTCTCGGGTTCGATCCCAGGTTTTACCATGGCACACACCAATGACTTTTCGATGCTTTTCGAAGTTATGTGTGTATTTATCGCAGGTTTATAAGTGCCCGGTTAATGGCAATAGGCTCGCCACCTATTACATTGGGACCTAAACATAAACGGCGAAATGTGGGTGCTAGCACCTCTGCCTACCCCTTCGGGGATACAGGCGTGAGTTTATGTTATGTTATGCAAAGTTAAATTACACGCACCAAAGTTACCAAACAGTAATTTATTGTTAAGGTCTTTCATACGTGTGGACCTGACGGTAACAAAAAGTAAACGAAGCAACTGTACAATTTCCTGAGGCCACCGGCGCGTGTCAGCGAAGGGAAATAGCCTTCAACCTGCGAAATTACCTCCATTCACGATTGTATCCTGCTAATATAAATTTTTGAAAGTCTGTTTGTTACGCTATCACGTATGGGTTGACGGATCTAACTGACATTTGACACTGACAGACATTTGGAACTATAAATGTAGGTAATGATGATAGAAATACTATGAATTTTCTTTTTTATAGCAGTTTTGGTACATACTAGTATTAATAATATGTAATTTTGGCTGAAATTCAACACACAGGTGAAGTACATTCATACTAATATTTAAAATGTTTAAACTTAGTGAAGATGTTTAGATGTTTAGAACTCAATTGCGCTTAAGCGACTTAACAGATCTGGTTGAAATTTTGTATAGAGATAGACTATAGTCTGGAATAACACATAGGCTACTTTTTAACCATATAAAAGGTTCCTATAGATTGTGGTAACGTAGTCAGAAATACGCGGGTGGAGCCGCAGGCGTACGCTAGTATTATTACAGGAATCTAGATACAATTGTGGCTATAATTATATAGCCTACTGATATTCAAAATTGAGTGATTGAAATATATGTTGGCTGTAAACTCATACCTTTATACTGATATTATACCTTAAGGCTTGTACACAACCCGTACGTGTCGCTTGTTAACCTTAAAGGAATGTAATACAAAATTAAATTTCATATGCACATACTGTAACCGCTGAACTTGCCAGACGGACTACTCACCGGCTACCTCAGTTGGAAATTGCACGAACTCTAAATCCCAGGGCGCCTTTTTCACAGAGAGAATAAATGTAATGCTGTGGGTATGCGAGGAACCTTTGGGTGTCACTCTAAGGAAAACTCATACACTCCGTTATACATACATATATTTATTTTAGGGTAACACAATACAGAAATACACATACAGAAGGGTGAAATAAAGACATACACACATAGGCCTCTAGTGACACAAGTACAAAGTATAAGCCGTGCCGGTCTCTCCCACTAGGTGTAGGGTCCTCCACTTATCAGACTTCCCTGCAGAAAGAAGATACAGCCAACCCAAGGTGGTTGGGTACTTCTCCACATATAAATTAATACCCAGATGGGTGATCTATTAAGGTATGTACACGCAAAATGTAATAAAAGGTGACTATACGTGACCAGAGCCTCGGTTGCCTTCCTGCCGGTAAGAAGCGACGTCTCACTGGTCCTCGCCCTGTCCGCCTAGGTGCAGACGAGAGGATGCCTTTGTAAAGTGACGCGTAAGCTCGGGGCCGCTTCTCCGCTCAACCACGCTCATAAGACACGAAGTTGAATACTACAATCTTGGACCCTAAGACCAAAAAATGAATACTAAGAATTGTCTCTAATGCAGCAGAAACCCATAAGCAGATATCGTGAAGCTACTTACCACGAGTACTTCACCTGTGGTGGGGGGGAACCGCTCGACAAATGGTAACGCGATTAGTTCCGATTCTTACAATGGTAATGTAGTGATTAGGGATAGACCCTTAAATTTAAATTCCTTCAATTTGAAGTACGACGGATCTTCCTGTATCCGTGTATTTATAGAGAGACTAGAGGAGCTTCGAGTTGCTCGGGAAGTCTCAAAAGATAAAATTTTGATTGCTTTTTCTGACCTATTGGACGGTCCAGCCTTGTCATGGTTCCGCTCCAATAAAAATAATTTTACCTCCTACGAGGGTATGTTGGAGGAGCTTAAGGAGACATTTGATACACCCGACTACGACTACCGCCTCCGTAACGAGATTAGGCAGCGTACTCAGGCCCGATCTGAGTCCTTAGGACAAGTGATATTACTGAGACAAATTGCTGTATAGAATTGTAATACAAATTAGGACTTTACTGCCGGTAATACTAGATTATTCAAGAAAATTATTTATGTTACTATAAACTCAATTACATACAAAGCTTTTATTTTAATTACAAAATGGAAGGTACTCGAAACTATTAGTAAACTACACAAAAATTACTGGGTGAACACAGCCCAAAGAATATATACATGTATGCACAACGTCACGCTATTAAACACTGAGGGACAGACAGAAGTCACAACATAAAACAAAAAAAAACAAAAAAGAAGGAAGGAGAGATAGTTTTGCCAAAATGTTTGCCAAACTTACCGAAATTATGCAGTTTCAAATTTGGAATTTTGTACTTTTTTTTGGGGGTATTTTTCTTGCCACAGGGATGATGGTAGTTGGGCTGAAAAATACAGGAAAGGAAATGATTACTTGCTTAACTGCTAAAGCACTCACCTAATGCGTCCTGGCTTTGTGATAGACGGATGGTCTTCCTCAGAGCAAAACCCTCCAGAATCACACACACACACAGCACACCGACAGAGACCAGAGTTGTGAGTCTCTAGTTAGCCCTAAACGTTGGTCGCCACTTTGTAACCGCTGAACTTGCCAGACGGACTACTCACCGGCTACCTCAGTTGGAAATTGCACGAACTCTAAATCCCAGGGCGCCTTTTTCACAGAGAGAATAAATGTAATGCTGTGGGTATGCGAGGAACCTTTGGGTGTCACTCTAAGGAAAACTCATACACTCCGTTATACATACATATATTTATTTTAGGGTAACACAATACAGAAATACACATACAGAAGGGTGAAATAAAGACATACACACATAGGCCTCTAGTGACACAAGTACAAAGTATAAGCCGTGCCGGTCTCTCCCACTAGGTGTAGGGTCCTCCACTTATCAGACTTCCCTGCAGAAAGAAGATACAGCCAACCCAAGGTGGTTGGGTACTTCTCCACATATAAATTAATACCCAGATGGGTGATCTATTAAGGTATGTACACGCAAAATGTAATAAAAGGTGACTATACGTGACCAGAGCCTCGGTTGCCTTCCTGCCGGTAAGAAGCGACGTCTCACTGGTCCTCGCCCTGTCCGCCTAGGTGCAGACGAGAGGATGCCTTTGTAAAGTGACGCGTAAGCTCGGGGCCGCTTCTCCGCTCAACCACGCTCATAAGACACGAAGTTGAATACTACAATCTTGGACCCTAAGACCAAAAAATGAATACTAAGAATTGTCTCTAATGCAGCAGAAACCCATAAGCAGATATCGTGAAGCTACTTACCACGAGTACTTCACCTGTGGTGGGGGGGAACCGCTCGACAAATGGTAACGCGATTAGTTCCGATTCTTACAATGGTAATGTAGTGATTAGGGATAGACCCTTAAATTTAAATTCCTTCAATTTGAAGTACGACGGATCTTCCTGTATCCGTGTATTTATAGAGAGACTAGAGGAGCTTCGAGTTGCTCGGGAAGTCTCAAAAGATAAAATTTTGATTGCTTTTTCTGACCTATTGGACGGTCCAGCCTTGTCATGGTTCCGCTCCAATAAAAATAATTTTACCTCCTACGAGGGTATGTTGGAGGAGCTTAAGGAGACATTTGATACACCCGACTACGACTACCGCCTCCGTAACGAGATTAGGCAGCGTACTCAGGCCCGATCTGAGTCCTTAGGACAAGTGATATTACTGAGACAAATTGCTGTATAGAATTGTAATACAAATTAGGACTTTACTGCCGGTAATACTAGATTATTCAAGAAAATTATTTATGTTACTATAAACTCAATTACATACAAAGCTTTTATTTTAATTACAAAATGGAAGGTACTCGAAACTATTAGTAAACTACACAAAAATTACTGGGTGAACACAGCCCAAAGAATATATACATGTATGCACAACGTCACGCTATTAAACACTGAGGGACAGACAGAAGTCACAACATAAAACAAAAAAAAACAAAAAAGAAGGAAGGAGAGATAGTTTTGCCAAAATGTTTGCCAAACTTACCGAAATTATGCAGTTTCAAATTTGGAATTTTGTACTTTTTTTTGGGGGTATTTTTCTTGCCACAGGGATGATGGTAGTTGGGCTGAAAAATACAGGAAAGGAAATGATTACTTGCTTAACTGCTAAAGCACTCACCTAATGCGTCCTGGCTTTGTGATAGACGGATGGTCTTCCTCAGAGCAAAACCCTCCAGAATCACACACACACACACAGCACACCGACAGAGACCAGAGTTGTGAGTCTCTAGTTAGCCCTAAACGTTGGTCGCCACTTTGTAACCGCTGAACTTGCCAGACGGACTACTCACCGGCTACCTCAGTTGGAAATTGCACGAACTCTAAATCCCAGGGCGCCTTTTTCACAGAGAGAATAAATGTAATGCTGTGGGTATGCGAGGAACCTTTGGGTGTCACTCTAAGGAAAACTCATACACTCCGTTATACATACATATATTTATTTTAGGGTAACACAATACAGAAATACACATACAGAAGGGTGAAATAAAGACATACACACATAGGCCTCTAGTGACACAAGTACAAAGTATAAGCCGTGCCGGTCTCTCCCACTAGGTGTAGGGTCCTCCACTTATCAGACTTCCCTGCAGAAAGAAGATACAGCCAACCCAAGGTGGTTGGGTACTTCTCCACATATAAATTAATACCCAGATGGGTGATCTATTAAGGTATGTACACGCAAAATGTAATAAAAGGTGACTATACGTGACCAGAGCCTCGGTTGCCTTCCTGCCGGTAAGAAGCGACGTCTCACTGGTCCTCGCCCTGTCCGCCTAGGTGCAGACGAGAGGATGCCTTTGTAAAGTGACGCGTAAGCTCGGGGCCGCTACTCCGCTCAACCACGCTCATACGACACGAAGTTGAATACTACAATCTTGGACCCTAAGACCAAAAAATGAATACTAAGAATTGTCTCTAATGCAGCAGAAACCCATAAGCAGATATCGTGAAGCTACTTACCACGAATTGGGGATCACTGAGTTTAGGATTTTAGGTTATATAAAAAAATTACAAAGAGATTACAGACTGTACACAAGATGACCGTTATAGGGTCTCGACAAAGTTTTCTGAAGTGCCGGCCCGCCAGCTGACTCGGCCCTTTATAAAGTCTAGCGAAGAAGTTTCTGGAAAAACACCAAATTTCACCGCTCCTCCATGAGCCGTCTCACATTAAAACATCAAGTCACTCCGAAAGTGCGGCAAAATCAGGTGTCATCCTGTAACTACGAACTCAAGGCGGACCAGGTATCTACTTACTTTAGTCGCATTAAACCAGAAAGACCATAGTGCTTACATAGACGAAAATCATAGAATAATATATCCCGAGAAATTAGGAACAAAAACTGGACTTCAACGCCTAACTAAAAATCAACATTATCATTCATAATACATAGATAAATCTATCAAAATCCACGTTTACAAAGCTACCCGTGTTGAAACGCCATCTCGTGACATTAGTGTGCACTAACACCAATATGCGTCTTACAGCACAGCCAATACATCCCGTACGAGTGTAAACGTGTGTATGAGTTAAAACAATAGATGTCGCTACTAGTCCCGAAAATTACATGTTACAATACCTACACACAGAGCATAATATAATTCCTTATTTGACAAGATTCACTGGGAGCATATATGACGCAATCAAAAAAGTAATAATGCGCGGTTCAGACACGAAAATTTAATTGAAATTTTAGCAATTATAAGTGCGCACTGTATGAAAATAAAAATCTTTTATTTTAGACAACAAAGGACCATCTTGTTAGTTTATGAAAGAGAAAAGAGAATCGACCTCGGGCGGGACTCGAACCCGCGATCTTTCTCTTACAGGGGGAATGCTCTGACCACTAAGCCACCGAGGCCTGCATGAAGTAAATCCAATCCAATCCAAAAATAATAATCGAAATATGTTAGCATAAGAAATGCTTCAAAATGTCATTCAATCTTGTTAATTATTTTCTTTATATATTATCTATATTAGTAATATGTACATATTATCGTT
This sequence comes from Eilema depressum, assembly GCA_914767945.1. NCBI lineage: Eukaryota > Metazoa > Arthropoda > Insecta > Lepidoptera > Erebidae > Eilema > Eilema depressum. Next base: position 4,798,884 of record OU612036.1, on the reverse strand, counting down.
ACATCGGGTTAGGCAGAGGTTTATTCGTATTTCGGGGTTTTATACAGGCGTGAATAAGCTTATGTATGTAAATATATAAAAAACCAGCCTTTTGTCCGCGGCTCCGCCCGCGTGCATCTCGGTTATCACGACCTTTGCTCATATCTCCGGTTCTTCTCAACCGGTTGCGATCAAACAAACGTAAGATTTTAAGTCTGACCAAGCCCTTTCTAACAAGAAAAACCGCATCAAAATCCGTCCAGTAGTTTTTGCGTCCATCGCGAACAAACAGACGGGAAATTCAAAAAAATATTTAAGTGTTGAGTATCGTTAACATAACATAACCCAAGTATTTTTTTTTTAGTATCTCCAATGTACAAACACAACCACTTTACAATCATATACTATAGATATTCTTCTTGCCCATCCAGGTGATTCCAGCGATGTTCCACACTGCGAGTATTTGGCTGACGCTGGCTCTGGCAGTGCAGCGATACATCTACGTCTGCCATGCTCCTGTCGCCAGAACTTGGTGAGTCAGCACTATCATTCTATACCCATTTATTAACTGTAGCTGTAGAATTTGGGCCACCCCATCTCTTCCCACGCGGTGTCGTACAAGGCGAAGGGATTGTTTAATATCAGCATAACATAACATAAACTCACGCCTATATCCCCGGAGGGGTAGGCAGAGGTGCTAGCACCCACATTTCGCCGTTCATGTTTAGGTCCCAATGTAATAGGTAGCGAGCCTATTGCCATTAACCGGGCACTTATAAACCTGCGATAAATACACACATAACTTCGAAAAGCATCGAAAAGTCAGTGGTGTGTGCCATGGTATTCTGTATATTTAATATCAGACAGGTATAATATACAGCCCGGACTCAGCCTCAGATGTTTGAGTTTACAATAGTGCCCGGAATACGGCAAAAGGCTCACCCCCTATTAGGTTGGACATACCTAATACAATGATTGGTGAAATGTGAGTGTTAATTAACCTCTGCTACATATAATCCTCCGAAGGATTAGCCTTCGGAGCATTATTATGTATGTACGTAATTAACTGTTACAGGACCCCGATTCTGCTAATCATTAATCACTGTTATGCCACAGAGACTGTAAAAGACTACATATAATTTTAGAATTTACTGTTATGTTCTAAAAGTCTGGGGACTCTGTGGTCCCCACACCGGAGGAGAGCCAGATCGAGAGATATGGCCCTGTGTCGGCCGGGGTGCGAGGGATATGGCTACGACAATCTCACCTCCGGCAACCGACAGCCCACAGATGACGTGCATTTTAGTCGGTTCGAGTCCGACATTACCTCCTCCTCCGGCTCCGGCTGGGGAGGTATCCGTGGGGATTTTTCGTACAATAATTTTTTTTTTCTAAAAGTCTAAAATTAAAAGTTCTCTTGTAGAGTGAATGAAAAAATGATATGAACTATTATTTTTTTTTTAAATGAATATCTCGAAATGTATACTCACAATAAACACCATTTTAATAAAGAAATTACTCTTAAAAAGTAAAAGGTTTAGATAGATAGATAGATAGATAATACTTTATTGTACACCAATAGATTTACAGTATAGACAAGTAGGTAGCATGTATACAGTTTAATGTACAATGGGCGGCCTTATCGCTGGAAGCGATTTCTTCCAGGCAACCTACTTACTAAACTACTTTACTTACTAAGCTAAGTAATTAAGATCTAATAATTGCGTCCGGAGTCGCAACGATTAGTAGTATAATTAATTTCATGGTTGTTAATCGATAACATGATTTAAATTACACACTTCAATCAACAAATTATAATCGCTTTTCAGTATTTTGAATCACGAATCTTATATTATTATACGTTATTTAGAAGACATAATAATAAGAACATTATTATTATTATTTAATTTTGCTTTTTTATAGAAAAGAAATGCAATCAATAAAACTTAGATAAATAACATAAATATACATATATATTTACTAAACTATATACAACAATGATGTTTAGTAAATTAATAATCTATTCCTTTAATCTTTAGTCACCTCGGTGACCATAGCTGCTGGGAAGTAGCCGAATCACTAAAAGTAAATAATAGCAAAAATATATCACGATGGGACACTTTATTTTAGCTCCAATATTTTGCAGAGTTGCATCCAGTAACACCTGTGACACGTTGGGATAAAAATGTTGCATCCAGTAACACCTGTGACACGTTGGGACAAAAAATGTTGAATCCAGTAACACCTGTTACTCGTTGGGATAAAAATGTTGCATCCAATAACACCTGTGACACGTTGTGACAAAAATTGTTGCATCCAGTAACACCTGCGACACGTTGGGACAAAAATTGTTGCATCCAGTAACACCTGTGACTCGTTGGGAATTCTTTTTTTCCAACCAGTAACAGTGTTACTCGTTTGGATGCTACTGGATGGGCATATACCGATAGTAATCTACCGATAGAATCAGTTAAAAAATAGTTATATTTCAATGAGTACGATTCGCCTAAACTTCATGCAGTATCTTGTAAAATTGTATTACGACAATACCGTTTTTGACATTTGGAAAATTAAAGTTAGATACTAAATTTTTAACGTCTTTTTAATTCGAGAATGGGTTTCCTGTCTAGTACTACTTATTTTTATTAGCTTGTTAACTGAAGTTATAAAAAATACGATGAAACACATGAACAAAGGCTTCTTCAATATGTAAACGATGCTATGTGGCCCTCTAAAGCATGTAAGGGGGTGGGCAGGCTCTGGGAAAGATGAAAATATCCTGGTTCCCACACTTAGGGAGGCAATCTCAAAGCTGTTTATGACCCAGGGTCAGTCGAGGTGCGATGGAATTTAGCTCCTCCACACCACGTGTATAGAAGTACGAAAATAACAAAGTCTTTTGAGTTGGTTTAATGAAAGTTGGTTTTAAGAATTCAAAATGGCCTCGTTTGTTCTTGAAGTCTTAACCAAACCGTCTCTTTTCTTGTAATAACTATTATCCAAAATCTTTACTAATCTTTCCCTTTTCTTGAACTAATTATTATCCAATATTCACTGATCCTTTAGCATTTATTTCATTTGCGTTGGTACTATTTTCTACCGGTCCAAACTGAGTCGTTCCACAGATGTTGCCACAATTCATAATACATAGCCACTTTCTCGAAGACTCTGTGGCATTCTTTGGTTTCTCTTTCGGATAGTTTATTGTACATTTTGATATGCAATCTACTACAGCCAGAGTGCAGCTGTAGTCTTTCTCATTCTCATCTTTTGGAGGTGCTGAGAGAGGATTTAGTCTCAATAGCGGTGCGAATTTTATTATGTCTAATAAATTAGGTATTCCTGTAGCTGTGAAGTCAAAATTTATTCTGAATGGTTGATTATGTTTCCTTTCATCATGAAGGTTTAGATCTTTATCATTATTTTGATTGGCCTTGTTTATATGATCATTAATTAAATCATTATCTTCATCTGATTTATTTGGAGTTTTCGATTTTATGTCCTTTGGATTGTGGAATGTAATCTGCAATTTTTAAATAATACTATTTGAATTCGAAAGTATAATAAATGTTGCAGTTCATTTCTTAAATTTGTACGATAAAACGTAAATAAAAATGAAATTTAAAAGTAGAAACCATTATTACTATAATAAATTAAAACAAAATAAATAAGAAGATAAAGAGAAGTAGGAAGTAAGTCAGATAAGAAGTAGTATGTATTTAAAAAAATACGTACCAGAGACTGAGGTATTCCAAGATTATTTAATGTCAAATAAAATCTGTTAGTAGAAGTGATAATGCGAGGTACTTTTTTTGAAGATTCATCTTGGTCATCGGTGATATAATATCCACTTATTCCAATGATAATGATTACCTGAAATATACAAATTATATTCGGACTTGAATATGTAAGTAATTATTATTATATAATAGCTGTTACCCGCGGTTCCACCCGCGTGGATGTCGCGACCAATCATAGCCTATGTCCTTGTCCTTTGCCAAGGTCTAATCTATCTCTGTGCCAAATTTCATCAAAACCAATTCAGTGGTTTAGGCGTAAAAGCGTAAAAGACAGACAGAAAGGCAGAAAGAGTTATTCTCGCATTTATAATATTAGTATTAGTATTGATATATAATAGTCGACTTGCTATCAATCTCTAATATTATACTTACAATACTGTAAAACGCGACGAGTGTACTTAGAATTTCCATCACTGTTACTAAATTAAACCATTAAAAAACCTTGTTAAAACCAAAGATAATTGGTTGCCATGCAATCATATGGTGGATTTGTGATTTCACACTATTGACAGCATACGATACTTTGTTTATTTACTACTTACCTGATTTTTGGTCTTCACCTTCATCCTAGCATCCCAGTCACATCCGAAGCTTTCACATCGAAGTCTGGGGTCCACTTTACCAGTCTAACTGCGGATTTGGCTGAGCTTCGATATTTTCTGTGAAGCGATTGCCATCTGACCTCCACAACTGCGACTGCCATGGTGGTTGCCATTGGACAATATCAAAGCATTGCAGCTAGACCAGTTGTTGGACTTTCGTTGGACGATCAGACCAATGCAACGAATAGGATGGCAAAAAAATATGGCATGATAAAAATGGGTACTTCCAGTTTACCCCACCAAGCGTCGCCACTGGTGGGGCAAAGTGGAATGTAAAAAAAATGTATATCCATTTTTTCCCACTAAAGTCATTCTGTTGAGGAAAATTATACCCATTTAAATTCCTTTGGTATCTACACTTTGTACTGACGACACACGACATGCCGAACATGCTAAATATACCTATAGATGAATACACGTATTTGTTATTCGTACTTATGCGTGCAGTTAAAGCAAATATAGACAAATGAGCCTTCCATACTTGTATGCGGCTGAATAAGGCGAATAACAAATAATAATTGCGAAGAATGTTACCGTTATGTAATACGGAATGGAAATAGAGTAGAAAATCCCAAAAATAATTAGGCCGTATAATAATAATACTTTATATAATTGGATAAACTCTTCATCCAAAGGATAAAATTAAATAATCTACAGCATGTTTCTTAAATTACATCACATTATTTTATTTACCTTTTTTGCGGTAGAGCTATATTTTTTCAGAACCTACCACAGCCTGTGTATGCCCAATGGGGTAGGTACAGCTATTTACTATGCCCACTATTCCGCAAGTTTCGTAAAGAGTCAAGTCAAATTTTACGAGTGCGACCCATGCGTACTCGTAAAGCGTACGTGCTAGAAAAATATGGCATCAATCATCATTATAACTTTTTTTATAAAGAATATTAGCAACCGAAATTACTAATGTTCCCATTAACCCCTCCAACTAAGCTAAATTGCTTGCGCTAGAAGTGGGTTCACATTGGTAGTTTAATGAACCCGGGACCTCTCGATCGTAAGACTGACTCCTTAAGCTACCGATAATTAAACTTCAAATAACTCGCAAGTAAACTGCCAGTAAAGCATTTTACTTATATATTCCTAACTCAAATTCTCAACTAGATTTGCTCTGTGTGTGTACCTATTAAATGACGTATAAAAATATAACATAAACAAGTACAGCTACAGAGAAACATTAAACATTCACCGAGTTTACATTCCGTTTGCCACTGTCATAAAAAAGTTATAAAACTATTTTTAATTTACACAGAAATGTTTATAGATACTTGCCAGGTACATTCGTAATGACCTTTGCAGTTATATAGTGGTTTATGGATTTTAGGAATCAAATGAATTTAATGAAATTTTAACGCAATGAATGTGCTAACTATTCAAATCAATTATGATTGGAAAAAGGGAAATGCTCAGATGGGACTTTAACCTGCGACTAGTTCCTTATAGGGGCATGCTCTGACCACTGAACGACACCTTCAGCATCCTAAATGTATATTATCTATATCTTCTATATATAATCGTAAAGTGGTCGTGTCTGTACATTGGAGATACATTGGAGAGAGACTTTGACTTTGACTTTGACTTTGACTTTGACTTTGACTTTGACTTTGACTTTGACTTTGACTTTGACTTTGACTTTGACTTTGACTTTGACTTTGACTTTGACTTTGACTTTGACTTTGACTTTGACTTTGACTTTGACTTTGACTTTGACTTTGACTTTGACTTTGACTTTGACTTTGACTTTGACTTTGACTTTGACTTTGACTTTGACTTTGACTTTGACTTTGACGCAAAAAGTACTGGACGGATTTTGATGCGGTTTTTTTTGTTAGAAAGGGCTTGCTCAGACTTAAAATCTTACGTTTGTTTGATCGCAATCGGTTGAGTAGAACCGAAGATAAGAGCAAAGGTCGCGTTAACCGAGATGCTCGCGGGCGGAGCCGCGGGCGGATGAAGTGAAGTGTATAATATGTATATTTAGGATTTATATAATGCTCTTCCATTCTATCCTCGAAAACACACAGTACATTATGTGGCCTAATGGCGGGCAAGATAATATGACGGTGATTATACCATCAGTATAAAAAATACATAAATACTTTATCCTTGGCAGGTTAGAAAGAGGTGAATTAACACCCACATTTTCAGCAATCATTGTATTCGGTCCCACGTAATAGGGAGTGAGCCTATTGCCATATCCCAGGCACTATCGTTGACTCGAGCCATGTATCTGAGGCTCGAGCCAAGTACGACACCGCATAGGAAGAGATGGGGTGGCCCAAATTCTACTCTGCTGGAAACTACGCATATCATTATAAAAAGTCACGATTTTTTTTTTATGAATATTAGTAACCGAAATGACTAATATTCCCATTAACCCCTCCAGCTAAGCTAATGGCTTATGTTATGAGTGGGTTCACGTCGGTAGTGTAATGGCCAGGATTCGAACCCGGGACCTCTCGATCGTAAGGCCGACTCCTTAACCACTAAGCTACCGACGCTTCATGAAACTAATTTATCAAACATACTGTATATCTAACATAAACTCAGTTTTATTCCATACTTTTGAGGTATATTTATCTACAAAAGTGCTGTCATTTATTTTACCCAACTGTAGTACTTAAAGTTAATATTTTAAGTAAACCTTTTCTAGGTAAAAAGCCAGGTACATAATCCACTCACGGACCGGCACAAAGGCTTACCTAGCTCATTTTGGCAGTCCTACTACGCACACTGTGCGAAAGAAAAATATTGTTCGGTCCTTTTGTAGTTATTTTTTATTAAGACCGCTTTCCACGGTGCTTGATTCACCAGTTTCTTTTTATTTTAAGATGTCAGGCAGACTTCAAAGAAAGCTCGGCACGCCCATGCCTTAGCGTCAGCTTGTCGTCAGTAGGTATGTCAGTAGGTAGTAGGCATGCAGTTCTTTTTTTTATGCCACATAGGCGGCAGACAAGCACATGGCCCACCTGATGGAAAGTGGTTACCGCGGCCTATGGACGAGTGCAACACCAGGGAAGTCAGTTAGCACAGAAGACAAGCAGGAATAACCTTTGGTCTTCCCACTGACCGCACAAATCCTCTCCAGTGAGCTCTGGCTACTCCACTCACCGCCGGTAACACAACACAAGACCGCCTAGCCTATGGGTGCAGTCAGATGGAGAACAGCCCTTCCTTACGCCAGAAATAATTTGTGTGAATTTCTTTAAAAAATCTCCCTTTTGTCGTCTCCAGGTGCACGATGCCTCGTGTAATGAAGTGTCTCCTGTACATTGGCATCGCGGCGTTCCTGCATCAGCTCCCAAGGTTCTTCGACCGGTGCTACGTGCCGCATACCACCTTTTGGAGGGGACATGTGGAAGAAGTCTGCAGTGTAAGATTTTTTATATCAAAATATGTCATTTCGGTATTTAATTTATCATCATTTATTTATTTATTTATTAGAACTTCATGCACATATGTACATAGGCGAACTTAATGCCATAGGCATTCTCTACCAGTCAACCTAATAGGTGGTGCAGAGAATAAAAAGTAGGTGCATTATGAAAGAAAATAAACCATTAGGTACTATAAACTTAGTAGATAAGCTGTAAGGTAGATATAGATACAACGCAGTAGATACCAATATACGCATATAAATAAATATGTAATAGGTAACTAATAATATATACAATATATACATGGAAATATACCTACATAAATATAATATGAATATAAAATATACGTACACATAATAATAACAATACATATAAAATATAGATACTAAATATAGAAAATATAGATACTATGAAGTTTCTTCCAGTTTATCGAGCATGCGTTTCCGAACCGCCGATTTAAACGTGTAACGGCTAGTGGCCCTCCTGATCCCGGGAGGTAACTCGTTCCAAAGAAATATGGATTGTACAGGGAAGGAGGAGTGAATGAAGTCAGTGCGATGAGTAGGACAGCGCAAGACGAGGTTATTTGTCGAGCGTAGGTTTCTGTTATGATTAGAGCCAAGATATTGAAAATAGGGAAAAAGGTAAGAGGGAGAATTAGGAGAAGTTAGGATGGTATAAAGAGTGGTAAGAGCACGTAGGTTTCGGCGCTGACGAATCGGCAACCAGTTCAATTGAGATCGACAAGCAGACACATGGTCATACATTTATATAGGTTGCTCAGCAGCCCATGACGGTCAAAAACCTTCATCCTTCATGGGCACAGGCCTAAGGATGACAGTACCAGAAGCAGGCCGGGGTGGCAGCACGATACGCGCCTTCCCGTATCCGGGGGTAAGATGGGGACACCGTGGTTTCCACACCCGAGGGGTCATCACGAAAACGGGGGTGAACCTGGGTCAGCCGGGGTGCACATGAGACGAGTGTGTTTAAAACAAACTTACAACCTTATGATCCGATCTGAAGAACTTTTTAGTTGGTTCGAATCCAACACAACCGAGGGAAATGCACAGAAGCAAATCTATCTTCATATAAGTGTCTAAGCTTGTATACTATAATACATACATGACATGACTGTATTTATATACAAAAAAAAATCTAAGTATGTGCATCTTAGTAACCATATGACAAGCTTTTTTCACTATACTTACTTTGAGTATACAGAACGCAGTGCAGAATTCAATAAAATATTTTAAAAAAAATACAAACACTCATAATGACCTGATATTCTCGACTATCTCAAAATCTAATAAAGATACTATAGTTTGACACAAATAGTTTTGTTCTGAAACCCTCGATAATACCTAACGAACTAGGTTCATAAACCGATTACTATCCCTCGAGATGTGACCTGTATTGGGGTTCATCAAAAGCTGTTCGGTACTAAAATCGAATCATTATTTAGGAGAACCGCTCAAAGGCTTCCGGTGGCCGAAAATTTAAATAAATAAATGGGGATTAGGACAGTTTACGTTTGGGACCAATTTAGCTTCTGTCATAGAGATGGTCACCCTAATACATGCGATGCTTATAAATATTCTAGGACTGAAGACGGTTTGTCGCCTCTTTTCTTTGCGGCACCATAAAGGCTTAAATATTTTACCAACACACATGTTCCTATATCTTGTCTCCATGACTATGAAAGTTCCTTTCTACAATCCTGGATCCATTGAGCGGGAAGATTGACTTTAATAGGTATTGATTTTTTGCTTTATAATGGTCGAGGGTGCAAGTCCGTCCACACGGCGGCGGCGCATGTTGCTTGCCTCCCTATACCTGGGGGCGAGGTGGGGACTCCGTGGTCCCCACACCGGAAGAGGGCCATTCCGAGAGATATGGCCCAGGGTCAGCCGGGGTGCAAAGAATATGTTTACGACTACCTCACCTCCGGCAACCGACGGCCCACTGAAGGCGTGCGTTTTAGTCGGTTCACGTCCGACATAACCTCCTCCATCAACTCCGGCGGGGAGGGGTTTCCGTGGGGATTTTTCGCACGATAAAAAAAGGATGCAAGTTCGTCCTGAATGTTGAATGGAAATTTGGTACTTGATCTTAAGATTCATGATTTATTTATTTATTTATTCTTGAACTTCACTGTTTCAGATCAAGATGGCTCCGTGGGTGCACGCTATATCCCTGGACGTCTACTTCATCTCATACTACGGCTTCAGGGTTTTGTTCGTGCACCTCATCCCATGCACGTCTCTCGTGGTCTTAAACGTTCTTCTGTTCAGAGCCATGAGGACCGCACAGATCAACAGACAGAGGCTCTTTAAAGAAAACAGGAAATCTGAATGCAGGAAACTTAGAGACTCCAATTGTACCACATTGATGCTCATCGTAGTCGTCACCGTTTTTCTCATGGTGGAAATCCCGGTAGCTGTTGTCACAATTCTTCATATTATTTCAAGCACAATAGTCGAAATTTTAGATTATTATATCGCGAATATCCTCATTCTTGTCACCAATTTTTTCATCTTAGTATCCTATCCAATTAATTTTGCCATCTACTGCGGCATGTCTAGACAGTTTAGGGAGACTTTCAAAGAATTATTCATCAGGGGGGCGGTGACTAGTAGGAAAAATGGCGGCTCTAGTAGATATTCTTTAGTAAACGGACCTAGGACTTGCACGAATGAAACTGTTCTCTAAAATGTTTTATATCTTATGATTAGTGTAAGAAATTTTTAGATTATTTATTTTGTTGTCTATAATGTTAGAACATATCAATTACAAAGTGAAATTCAGTTCTATTTCGAGCGATTTACAAATTACAAAGTTACATTATATTTGTTTACATGTCGTTTATCGTTTTGCCTTTGAAAGGAAGCAGAGCATATGAATATAAGTGTATACAAATTAGACGAATAATTTCTACGAGTAACTAAATAATATAAAGTAAATTTCGTAGGATATTAAAGTGCTCTAGAGTAAATACAAAAATAGAAATGTGTATTAAAATGTAGTCATTAATAATATAATTTGCATTCATATTTTATAATTGTTTAAAATAATAAATGTATAATATTTTTTTAAACTTTTTCGTGGCTGTGCGATTACCTCATCCTTTTATGTAATTGTATGTAATATTTTTTTGTCATATAAATATATGTTTTAAATGGATTGGCTGATCGCACAGCCTTAAATGGTGAGCCCCCATTTCGAAAAAGTAATAACGATTTTGTAAATATTACATGAAATACATTTAAGCGTTATTTCATTCTCAATGTGCTTTCATTATGAAAAAATAAATTAAGTAAAAACATCAATTTATAATGTATTTGTAAATTTATATAAAATTAATGTAAAATGTAGATAAATGTGTAAAAATGTGTAAGTATTTATGTAAATCAAAATGGTACTAAATATTAATGTTGTAACGTAATAAAATTAGTGTTTGTATTGCTTCATCGTTTATTAAGGTCGAAAGTAATGGGGGTAGGGGGCGAATTTGACTTTACCCTTAGTTTACAACCGCATAGATGGTAAAATTTAAAATGTAAACATTTTTGTAAACCTGATTCGGACCATGGCTAATCGAAAAAATGTTAGGTACATATTATATTCAATTAAATAAATAAATTGTATAATATCATTTGTTTCATTTACAAGATTACAAGGTCTTACAGGGTCGGCAGCACGATTGTGGCTCCCATGATGTTATGATGGAAAGGGGTTACCGTGCCCCATGGACGAGAGCCGTCCATAGGTATGGTAGTTAGTATAAAAAAGAGAATTATTTCGTGGGTACAATACGGAAAGACCTCTTTGTTCAGATCGGAACAAAACCCGTGGGTAGAATTCTGTGCGTTGTAAACGAAAACGCTCAAATTGAATGAGGTATACACTGTGTACGGTGCCCTACCTACAATTATAAAAGCCCAAGCCAACATAACCTACCTTCGTGTTGGTACCTACCTGATAAATAGTAGATGAGGCTCTGAGACATGGGCCTGGTGGTGACAGGTGGAGCCGTCTGTCACCCTAGCAGAAGTAGTAGACGGCAGCACAATACGCACCCCCTTTTCCTTTTCTGGGAAAAATAGGGAATCAATTAAGAAAGAGAAAAGAAAATCGACCTCGGCCGGGGACTCGAATGCTCTGACCACTAAGCCACTGAGAAACGCACGAAACCAATCCAAATTCCTCTATACATCCGTCTTTTTTCCTCATTTTTCCCCCTGTAAGCGAAGGATCGCGGGTTCGAGTCCCGCCCGAGGTCGATTCTCTTTTCTCTTTCTTAATGGATTTGAATAGCATAATAAATGCTTCAAAATTTCATTCAAATTAGGGAAGCCGCGGTAGTCCCAAACGAGAGGGCCTTCGATGGCCTTGGATTCGATGACCTTGGATCAGCAGGGTGTGCGAAGGATATACCAGAAATTACTTAACCCCCGGCAACTGATGGCTTGAGACTAGTTGAGACGGTCGTGCGGTTTTGTTCGATTCGAGTCCGACATATACACCCCTGCTGGCTCCACTAGGGGGTATCCGTGGGGATTCCTGCACGTGAAAGAAAGAAAGAAATTTTTTTTTATTCTGTACAAAAACATTGATATAGGTACAAGGTTTCGCACACATCCACAGAATAACGGTCGCCTCTCAGCTTAAATGCTGTACGCGTTTTGAACGTGAAAAATAAAGGCTGTGAGATTGGTTTTCCTCTCAGATTTGGGGGGGTCAAATAGCAGTCTCTCCCGGCAAAACTGATATTCAAAGTCAATCAAAGTGTAAACTTTGGACGTAACTGGGAAATCGCTATGATGATGATGATGCGATAACTGAATAAAGTAGAGCGAATGACTTCTAAGGGAATGATACAATAATTTATTTGTTCTTATGAACATAAAAATGGCATATTTATATATTTTGTTCCCAGTTTTAGTTCCCGGTGAAGTAGAATAGGAACACCCTTCTGCTCCCGTGGGTATCGTAGAAGGCGACTAAGGCATAGGGCTGGCCCTCAAGACAAGTGGCAATTCGTTGCTCGGCGTATGATGGAATAGAATGCCAAATATATGATATTTGACGTATATGCCTTGTCAGGCGTCCATGAATGTCATAAACGTCAAATCCTATACATTTGTCATTGTATTCTACCATACGCCTGGGCTGTTCTCCATCCGATAGTAAACATACAGCTGATTTAACGGCGATAGGCCATAATTGACGAAATATGGATGTTAGTACTCCTCTGCCTACCACTTCAGAGACTTACAGTCGGATATGTATGCATGTATGTATAACCAGACAACTAACGGATTAAGTGATACAGTACCTCGAGCAAGAAAGGTAGATAGATAGATAGATAGATAATACTTTATTGTACACCAATAAATTTACAATAGAGACAAGTAGGTATCATGTATACAGTTTAATGTACAATGGGCGGCCTTATCGCTGGTTCTATTTCTTCTAGTTTCTAACGTAAATGTATCGAAATAACGGAGCATTGCGATTGGCCGGCTTCACACACACACAGGTTCACAGTAGGCAGGCAGCCAATCACAATGCTCCGTTCTCTCGATACGTTTTCTTTACGAATTCGAATATTTTTTGTGTTTGGAACATAGATATCGGCCTTCGATAAATTGCATTTATTATCTAAAGTAGAACACTTCCCTCTTGTCCCTATTTTAGAATCAGGTTCACCCTCGTTAAGCTTGAGACCAAAATTGATATTTAATGTGGTCTCTAGGCGACAGGAGCTCCATCTGGGAATAAATTAAACAATTTAGTAGATACATCCATACTTCCATACTAATATTATAAATGCGCAAGTAACTCTGTCTGTCTGTTACGCTTTCACGCCAAAACCATTGAACCGATTTTGATGGAATTTGGTATAAGGGTAGATTTGACGTTGAAAAAGGACATAGGCTATGTTTGGTCACGATAATCGACATACACGCGGGCGGAACCCTGGGCAACAGCTAGTACTTCTATATATTATTTAGTTTATTTGATTAGGTATCATCGCTAACAAAATAAGTATAACAAATGACTTCTGTTTTCGAGTTTCACTTGATAGTAACTCAGTCGAAAACTAAGCCAATAAGGCTAGCCACACACCAAAGCAAAAAGCAGCAAGCAGGCAAAAGTACCACCATAATAATATCAATCAATCAATTAACCTATCGCAGTCCACTACTGCCCCTCTAGAGTCTAGACAAGTGGCAATTCGTTGCTCGGCGTATGATGGAATAGAATGCCAAATATATGGGATTTGACGTATATGACAGACGTCAACGAATGTCAAAAACGTCAAATCCTATACATTTGTCATTCTATTCCATCATACGCCGAGCAACGAATTGCCACTTGTCTAGGGGGGCTGGACATAGGCCTCTCCCAATACACCATTCGGATGAGATGGGGTGGTGATACTTGTATTCCTTTCCGTCACCACACGAATAATTGTATACATACGTCTATGTAAACCATTCTGTTTCTTCCAGGAAAATTTTCTTTAGAGGTTTTTATAAAAGAGAAAATTTCTTATGTAAGTACTTAAAATTACTTGCGCGAAAGTTTTCCCATTTACCAAAGCTCTGGTGATATATTTTAATAAATCACACTTTTGAGGTATCATATTGTTAGATACTTTTTTTCTATCCAGATTTCTGAAAAAATGATTAGGCAGAATTTTTATATAAAATATTTTCAATTTATGTAAATAAAAACGACATACACACGGTATGTTTGTACATGACAGGTCTATACATTACAGATATTATGTAAAAAAAATACTTCGATTATGTAGGTACTTATGTATATTATATTCTGAACCCAAAAATACTTTTTGTGGCATACGTGTCTGACAGATACGATTGCCACTAAAGGAGTTATCAATGAACGCAAAAACTAACAGATTTTGATGTGATTTTGTTTATTAGAAACATCTCGATCAGACTTAAAATACACCATACGTTTGACCGCAATTGCTTGAAAAAAACTCGGAGATACGATGAAAAGTTCTTCTTCATCCTAGCGTTAATTCCCAGTCGCATCCGAAGCTTTTCAGCTCGGAGTCTTGGGTCCGCTTAACCAGTCTTTCATAGGTCTAGCCAAATCTGTAGGCTAGACCTATGAAAAGTTGCCAAATCACGTGAAGCTGCGATTATAAGCTAGTGCCCAATAAATAGCCCTAAGCATAAACTTTAGTACATAATATAGGAAACTAGCTTTTGCCCACGGCTCCGCCCGCGTGGATGTCGGTTATCGCGACCAAACATAGCCTATGTCCTTTCTCAAGGTCTAATCTACCCCTATACCAAATTTCATCAAAATCGGTTCAGTGGTTTAGGCGTGAAAGCGTAACAGACAGACAGAGTTACTTTCGCATTTATAATATTAGTATGGATATGGATATCTCTACATGCTCGAGTACTTTTCGAGAGTTTTAAATACATGTCGGACACACAGATCCTTTGTCATATCATACTAACACCCTTGTCAAGGACTTGTCACCCTTTATAAACTCTGTTATGTCATATGTCATGGAAATATCGGCGGGAATTTTTATTCAATCTATTGTTCGTCGTTCTGTAACTGTGATTGAGATTACTGTAATATTTATATGGATTATGGATGTTTAAAAGACGCGCTTAGTATTAGATTAATATATCTACATATATCCAATGACATGCACACATTGATAGTTTAAAGAACAATATTGACATTAGCTTGCTCACACAAAACGCGTTTTTATGATGCATTTTGTTAGCAAAGTTGTGTTTATACAGAATATCTTCTAAGTTTCCATTGTATTTCCCTGAAATTTTACAATAAAAAAGATCTTGCATGTTCTTTCTTATATATGTTCTTTCAATTATTATGGGCATAAAACGCTCTAAAATAACCTCTTGAAAGTTAACATAATACAAATACAATTATGGTGAATTCCACAATGAATTGCGGAAAAAGAATCATTAAGTACCGATTGTTCTAAAAATCTCTTCCCCTGGGTAATACCTTATATATTAAATTATTCACTGACCTACATGTCTCAGGCAATCGTACACCCCACCCTTCACGAGGAATGATAGGCTGTATTAAATTAGAGGCAATCATGGACGCGCCTTGTTTCATTACTGTACTCGTAAATGAAAGTTGATTGGTTACTCTATAAAGATATTTATAGTACCATGGAAGGTTATTGGATACGTGAATTCACTTACGATTTAGGTAATAGGATATACAGCATTGTTTTTAATACTTACTTGCTGTTAGGTACTCACTGTTAGCAGCGAGAAGATCCATCATGGAGATCTAGATCGAGAGGCGACACGAGAGCCCCTCATACTGGCTGACGCGGGTTCTTCTTCCGTGCCTACTCTTTTTCAATCTCTTAGTCGCCTTCTACGGCATCCACAGGAAGGGATGGGGTGGCCTTATTCTACTCAACCGGGAACCAACTCGGCAAAAATGATCATAACAAAATCTTCTTCTTCATCCTAGCGTTAATTCCCAGTCGCATCCGAAGCTTTCACCTAGGAGTCTGGGGTCCGCTTTACCAGTCTTATCTGCAGATTTGGCTGGACCTCGATATCTTCCGTGAAGCTATTGCCATCTGACCTCAACAACCCAATTGTAACATTAGGCGATATCGAAGCATTGCAGCCTAGACCGTTGTAGAAACTACTCGTAGCAACTGCCATAGATGTTCGTATGGTAACTGGAACCGACGGCTTAACGTGCTCTACGAGGCACGACCAGACCAATGCAAAACCCATATTCATGCATACAAATATTTGCCTCCTGCGTAGCGGCCGCGTTCACTACCGCTACTCCACGGAGGCTGTCAATACATACTGCTGATCATAACAAAATATCCAACTCAAACTGAATTGGAAATTCTATGATGACCACTAAGTAAATTACATCAATTTGGTTCGACAGGCGTCTCGTCGGTGCCCGCCATTATAATTCATTGTGAGTTTATTGCTAATACACTTTAAGTGATTGGACGATCAAATTATACAGTGTTCTTGGCGTCACGTTTCTCGTTTTCCTTTGAAGTTCCCTCGTTCCTAGCTCGTTCTCCTATTTTAATTTGAAACCGGTTGAGTTGGAGTCGGATTTGTGCGGGTTGGGTTCAGTACCATATTACGCGATAAAGATTAATTTCACTACTTTCTAGACTGAAAGTGAACTTAGCTTAATAAGCTTGTAATAGACATGCATAATAGTATGAAGCGAATAAAATATACTTATTTATGAGTTATTTAACACCAAAAATATATTTCAAATAAAAACTGTAAAAAAATATAAATCATTAAAAAACAAAGCTTTCATATAAAAATAAACAGCTGCATGTACTGCCAAAAACGTAAATAATAATTTGGGGCGAGGCAGCGAGCGCTACCATTCACACTCTCGTCACTTGCGCCGAAAGAATGGATCTTAACTCTTTTACCTACCACATTATTTTGCGGTCATAATTTTATGGGTTACATTTACCGAATTATGCCCCAATAAAAGAAGAAGAAACGATTGTACTGATTTCTAAAGCTTGTATCGACCAAGTTCTGTCCTCTGTTTTCTAATTGCGCTACAAGCTTGAAATCTTTTTTAAAGGCTTCTTTTTCTTTTCTATCTTTTCAGATAGAAGCTAAAACTTAAAAAGTGAAACCTTTCTAAGTAGTTATTTTTACCAAGAAACTGATTTATTAGAAATTATCTACAGAATGCTAACAATCAGATACGGAAAAACATCACAGAAACGAAGATTCCGTCTACGTACAAATTAGTCGAGGATGCGGCTACTCGAAGCCAATAACCAATTATTTACAGCTCCTACTCTGAATAGATACGTCATTACATTAGGATCATCTTGGCCTTATTCAGTCTTCTCTCGTTATTATACGGCACCACTTATCATAAATGAATGCGGCCAGAATATTTTACTAATAACTCTTTTTGGTGCTGAATCTTTAGAAATAAAGTATGATGTTTCTGGATGATTTACATCAGCCCCTTTAGACAAGTGGCAATTCGTCGGCCGGCGTTTTGTAGAATAGAATGCCAAATGTATGGGATTTGACGTATATGACAGGCGTCAACGAATGTCAAAAACGTCAAATCCTATAAATTCGTCATTCTATTCCATGATACGCCGAGCAACGAATTGTCACTTGTCTAGGGGGCAAATGCTCAATCTATGTCAAGTGTAAACAGTGTCAGAACATCCGTTCGTTGTTCTTTCTTATGTAAACGCTGTTAATAAGGTTTCGTTTACACTAAAATATGAAGAACGAATGCTTTTGTTCTAGCTCTAGCTCTATGTTCATTTGGTCTAAATTCACTTTTAGATGCTTTTTAGGGTTTTGTATACAAAGGGTGAAAATGGAATGAATGAATGAATGATAATTTGAATGAATGAACGAATGAATGAATGAATGATAAATAATTTATTCGCACGAAATACGGTACATTATAGTTACAATGGTATTTGGTATTACAATAGGTAGCTTAACGTATTTCACCAAAATTGGTATGTAAAAATTTCAAAGAATATCAATTTAGACTACACACACACACAGGAACACTATTACTAAGACTCCACTGTCCGTCTCTCTGTCTATTTGTCACCAGGCTGTATTTCATGAACCGTGATAGCCAGGCAGTAGACGGCAAAGCCAAAATAAATCAAATTATCTAAAGGATTATTTGAAAAATGGAATTTGGGTACCTACAAAATCTTGGTTCTACTGAGATTAGCACTAAAAGACAAATAAATCTTTCGAAGTTGACATTATTTAGCGCAATGGCATTTTGAGATGATACAAAAAAACCTGTAAAATTTATTAGTCTTTTCTTTTTGTATATTATTAGTTTTAATTTTAGTTTTAGTTTTATTTATTTTTTTAGTAGTGTAGGTAATGTTTATTTTAATTTTATTTGAACTGTCCATATAAAGGCTTCGTCCATTTTCGTAACTGTCATTGTGATAGCCAGCTACGAACGTGAAATTTTAGGCATATTATAAATATATTTCAAATATGATAAAGTGTACTGTAGTCATATTTTAGTGCATAAACTTTCGTATTTTTTTTATACTTAACTAAGTTTTTATAACTAAAATGTAACGTTCCTGAGTGAATAATTACAGGTTGTAAATTTTTCATTACACTCTAGGGAGTCCCTTAAGAGTCACAGAAAATTTACTACAATAACAACCGTATCTCGAATGACCATCTACTACAGTTCTCCTCATAAAGATCCTCATAGAATCATAAGCCGCGATTACAGACAAGCGGAGCGTAAGCGGAAGCGATTCCGACGCATGTGATACAACATGTTTGAAATTGAAACATGAAAGATATATTGATGTTCATGCTTCTATTTCTAATGAAGGGTAGGTTAAAATTATATCTGTTGCACTGTTGCACACGATTCCGAAATCATGGAATTTTTCACCCATTACCGCAAACCTTTGGAACCGTAGCATTTTTTTTCATGATTCTAGACTGTCTCTATTTACTTATCTTTTAAATTTATCAGTTTAGTCTTTTGAGCGTGATTAACTTTATATTACTTGAAAGTGAAGATTTTGCGGCAATTTTTTCAACAGCAGAAGCCATTAATATCAACAACAACGATCTAGCTGAAATGCTTCGATATCGCCTAATGTCACCATTGGGTTGTGGAGGTCAGGTGGCAGTCGCTTCACGGAAAATATCGAGGTCTTATCAAATCCGCAGTTAAGACTGGTAAAGCGGACCCCAGACTCCAAGGTGAAAGCTTCGGATGCAATATTGGTAATTAATGCTAGGAGGAAAAAGAAGAAGCCATTAATATTAAAAGAAGAACACATCGCTCCGCTCATGTTTATGTCGCAGCCTTTGCTTATACCTACATATCGACCACGCCTACGCATTAAGTCGTAACGCGATTTTTTCACAAATTGAGATTTTTGTGCCATCAGAACAATATTATATCATACTAACTTTTCATGAAGACAGAATTTTTAAAATGTCAATAAATAAGGAGATTTTCAATCGATAACAGTTGTAACTTTTAAACACACCCGCGCATACAGTTGCATTGCAAGTTACAATCATATGCGCCGATCAGTTGATTGCGCATGGGTCAAACTCAACAGAGTTCCGACGTCGTATGACACATGGTTCTAACGCACAACGTCGTAACATGCATGTTACGACTCTATGTGACAGTCTATTAGCATATTTTGTGGTTAGTTACGACTTTATACTCTTCAAAAATATAACACCTGGGGTCGTAACTTATACTTACGGCCATATGCGCTGTTGTAATTTAAAATTATACAAGCGTATATAGGCGTATCACAAAGATAAGACTGTATGCTATGTTACATGCTAAAGATACTGCTATTTGTTTTCAATAATTCATATAAATACTATTAAAATTTTACTTTTTCGTAGATATTGTACAATTTATGTCAATAATCATTATTTCCCTATGTGTTCGAAGTACCGGTGGCACTTGAAACTGAGTTTCAGATTTTAATCATCAATCAGTGTTAGCAGAGCCAGTACACAGTTCACTACCATTTTGAATCAGAATACTTTAGTTTGTTTGTCTAATAACAGTGAATCAACGTAAAGATTGCAAAAATATGAAATTAAAATATTTGAATAGTTGAGGAAAGTGCATTTATTTGAGTAAAAATGGAGCGCGCACTACCATGTTCAATTTCTGGGCAAAATTCTTCTAAAATTAGGATAATGTAACAAGGAAGATGGACTAATAGCAAAAGGAATACAGATAATTATATGAAAATGTACACCACTACAACTCGGGTATCATTCTAGGTAATGAAATTACATTGTTAATCGTACCTTTTACTAAATCTAACTCGGATATACCTTTTAAGGTGTTCATCTTTAAAACAACCTTTACACTCTTTCAATAGGGAAGAGAATAGTTCAAACATTATAAAAAATTGATACTTAGGTAAATGATCTGTTTCTCAAGATTGGTTGGAGTAAACTGGACCTATTTTTGAAGGTTAACATGCCCTAAAAGTTACTGGTCCCGGTTAAATATTATTATGCGCGCAAAATTTTTGCTAATTTTATCCAAAGAATGATGACGAATGATTAGGTTTACAAAATCCAACAGAAACTGACATATGTATTTGCTTTTTATAGTTAAATTATTATTGCAAGAAAGCATGGCGCATACGTTGCTAAACTAGTTAAAAAGTTTTGTAAGATTCAGGACTTTTGGACCAATTTTATGTTCTTCCTTTACCTATTACATGAGCTACATTTATTTTAATTATTTGTTAAGTATTGATCAACGTTTATAAGGGACCAATAGGTCTGTCTTTCTATATGGCTGCTGATATAAGCAGGAGCTGCTCGTCATGGAGATAAAAATACTGCGTTGGATGTACGGAGTCACACATAATGATCGCGTGAGGTACTCCCGTATCCACGGCTGGTTTCATATACGTGACATCCCATATAAAACGGCAGGGTCTTCTTTGCTGTTACGGTTATGTTTTGTGGCTACCGCCAAGCAACGTGGGAAACAAATAACTGGCAATGGCTCCTTCACTGGGTTCTGGTAAGGGGTAGACTCAAAACGAGCTAGCTTGACGTCGTAGAGGCTGAGGTATATCTGTGTGTAATGAGGAAGTAATTTTGTTCCTCAAAATAATGCACTACAACAACATGCTTTTTGACGTCAACTAAAAACGTAAAGGCAAGTATAGTAATCCAGTACCTAAAGGAGCCCGCGAGTAGCATACTTTCGGTCCACAGTAAAATTTCACTAGATTTATCTGAATAATTTTGTTTGTGTAATATGGTTAGACTCCTGTCCTTACCTGTTAGATTCCTGTTAGGTAACCTTTAAAATAGTTTTACAGGACGTAACTTCCCATTTTTCTATATTTTCAAGAATTAGGTTATTATAGTTATCAATCAATCAATTAGCCTACTGCAGTCCACTGCTGGACATAGGCCTCCCCCAATGTGCGCCACGTTTGCCGATCCTCCGCCTTCCGCATCCATTATAGTTATAAAAAAATCATATATATGTATAAGTATGATATTTTATTCCAACACGTGTCTAAAATATTAGAGCAATAGACACTCACCTAATATACCTAATTAAATGCCAAAATTCACAAAATGTAACTACTTTTTTGCATATGTTTTTTAACAAATTGGAATAAAGTTGTACTCATATCATAAGTACTACATTATCATTTATTATTAATTAATCTTTATTTTTCAAGCAAAGACTCACTGAGAAGTTCCGTTAAATTTTATGTTTTATATCAATAAAAAATAATATTACAGGGATGTTTATAGAGAACAAACATTGTGTATGATTTGAACAAGCATTATTGCAGTTTTGTATTGTGTGATACCCTGATACGACTGTTTTTCTTAGATGTATAACAGTATGCCACGTGAAATACTATGCGGTATACCGTCGTAACTTAAACACACGACTTTATTCGTGTTGTCTAAATTGGTCTGAATAGATGTATATGGTCATAACAATGACATACGACCTTTGGACTACTCGTATAAGGTCGTAATTCACTAAATAAGGCTATATTTTCGTAAATATGACTGTTATGAAATCCATATTTCGGCACAATATTATTATGTCAATTATTCATAACATTACACAAAAACATCGGTGAAAAAGATTTAAAAAATCGAATTAGACAAGAAAATATCTTAAAACGGCTCTCCTGAAAAAACAGCTTTTTAGCGTTTCGACCTTATGCGTAGGTGTGGTCGATATAGTTCATTTAATTACTTAATTTGGTGCTACATTTGGGCACGGCCACGCATTACGTCACCGCTTCGTACCGAAGCCTTATGGCAAATGATAGTTATTGAGCTTTCTTTATGGTTGTAGGATTCAATTTTATGAGTTCACGTGTAATGATTGCTCTGATATTGTAGTTAGTAGTGAGTGCGAAGTCATGTCATCGAGTCATAATTTTTTTAAATTCATTTTTATTTTAATCGGTAAACAACGTAAAGCAATATCTATGACTCAGATGTGTGTGTGTGTGTGTGTGTGTGGTGTGTGTGTATGCGTGTGTATGCGTGCGTGCGTGCGTGCGTTCGTGCGAGCATGCTTGCATGTGTGTGTGTGTGATGAGTGAAGGACATAGATGTAAATGCACAGCCTTTGTAAACCGCCTTAAAAAAACAAACGAACAATTCAACCGTCTAATATCAGATTCAAAACCATTTCCTGGTACAGTTGCGTAGGTAATATCATTCCGGCCTCCGAGCGGGCCAATATCGCATTTTATTTTTGGTATTGCATACAACACGAGTCCTGTTATTGCTTTAATAGCTTATGATTCACGGAGAGTCAGACTTCGGTAACATTAGAACTGTGGATTGTGTATTTTCCAAACGTTAGTTTACATTGAAGCGAAGCGGAACGGAGTGGAAGTGAGCATAGCAAGTCTACTCTACGCATCGCACCGCGCTTGTCCGCTATCCTCCGCTTCGTTCCATCTGCTCGGCATCACAGCTTTGGACTGCGTGCTTATAAATTTTATTGGATTTTACGCTTCACTCCGCTTCACTCCAAGTATAATATTCACTGCGATTAGTGCTCGAAAAGTCCACTCCACATTAGCGGCTCCTAATCGGTCAGTTCACGGCCCGCTCCTCCCCACTCCGTTCAGCTCAGTAATAGTTAGGCTGTAGCCTCTATTCTATTCAGAAGGTTCCCAATTTATTCTAAAAACATCACATCCGTTCTTCCATTAATAATTCGACTGTATTCAAAAATAGGTTAATTTTTATAGTTCAATTTAGAGTGTTCATTTCGTTTCTGAATAAGTAATGAGGTATCGATAGTTCTATAATTATTTGGGTTAATTCTGCAAGTCGCTTGAAAACAGGTCAGTATCTAATTTAAGCGGGCATAATATGTAAAATCAATAGGTAGATATATTTACAGATTTATTTTATTTTGTATAAATTGTGCATTCGGCTGTTGCAGATGGCAATAACAACTCCTGTCCATGATTTTGCAATCGTCACTAATTTACATTAATCTTTTGTTTTATCTAGTAATATGCTGTGATTACTTAATAATATAATACTAATCCTACTAATATTATAAACGCGAAAGTTTGTAAGTATGGATGGATGTTTAAGATTATTGGGAATCCTGAGATCACCAAAACCCTCGAGCCTTTGCAGTTGCGTAGAGATGTGGCATCTTTGGCGGTATTTTACCGTCTCTACCATGGTGAATGTTCTGATGAGCTCTTCCAATTAATCCCACCCTCTCCTTTCCTATATAGGACAACACGTGCAGGGCCTAGATGCCACCCGCATACGGTGCAGAATATTCCATTAAGAACAGTTTCGGCAACTCCTTCTTCTGCCGCACCATTAAATCTTGGAATTCCTTACCAGTTCACGTGTTTCCCTCCTCCTACAGTCCCGGGTCCTTTAAGCGGGGCGTGAAAAAGCATATGATGAGGCCGTCAAGCTGAGTGCCACCATTGTAACATGATACGTGTCTGTAATGGTGGCCCTCTTTTCAGAGACTGCCTTCAGCTTACCATCAGGCGAGGCGAAGTCAAATTGACGTGTCCTATATAAAAAAGAGGATGTGTGCTACTCTTTCACGTAAAAACTACTTAATAGATCTTAATGAAACTTTACAATGATATAGCTTATTCATCACAATAACACATAGGCTATACATCAGCAATGTACGGGATCAGAATTCCACGCGGGCGGAGTCGCGGGCAACAGCTAGCTAGTCATAATTATATATCATGCGTAACATCCAAATCATCGAATCTTCAGAGCTATTATTAACTTTGGCATTTACCCGTACAGCAATATTCTCTTCTAGTCTTGAAGTTGCGGTTCCAATACCTATTTATAGTTTTCCTATCAGTACCTACCAGTTAGTTAATGAATGGTACGCAGCACTTGGGAAACTAGTATCGAACCTCATCGCCTCGTTTGATGAACTAAGTTTGAGATTCGTGGCTACAAGTTGGCTCTATGTAGCTTCGAAAACATAGGGTGTTTGTAGACAGTCAATAGGTATATTAATAGCCTACCGCCCACGCTGATGTCGATTTGTCGATTAAAGGTCCAACCCCACCAAACGGACGGCATCGGCCCGGATTTTACAATCTTTAAACAAAATTAAATCTTATTATCACAGTGTTTGAAGTTTATATTACTAATTCACGCACAACAGCTTGACAGCGACGTGCGGCGGCATGACGCACGTCAAGCTGTCATGCGTGACTTGGTAATATAAACTTTAAATGCTGTGATATAAGATTTATTTTGTTTAAAGATTGTAAAATCCGTTCCGATGCCGTCCGTTTGGTGGGATTGGACTTTTAAGGTACGATTATGCATGACGCATGCAGCAGATACAGCGCACCCATTACTTGTTAAACTCCGATACGGATAAAGGAGACCATTGAGAAGCCGCAATGAATTACGCACATCTGCTGCGTGCGTCGGCAGTTGCCGTTGGCGGTCGGCTACCGAATCATACCTTTACGCTACTTTTGCTCATATCACCCGTTCTACTCAATTGTGATCAAAGCAACGAAAATTTTAAGTCTGACCAAGATCTTTAAAACCGAAATCAGCATCAAATCAGTTCAGCCCCTCTAGACAAGTGGCAATTCGTTGCTCGGCGTATGATG
Organism: Eilema depressum; assembly: GCA_914767945.1. NCBI lineage: Eukaryota > Metazoa > Arthropoda > Insecta > Lepidoptera > Erebidae > Eilema > Eilema depressum. Next base: position 4,773,377 of record OU612036.1, on the reverse strand, counting down.
GAATAGAATGACAAATGTATAGAATTTGACGTTTTTGACATTCGTTGACGCCTGTCATATACGTCAAATCCTATTCCATTCAAATCCCATTTGGCATTCTATTCCATCATATGCCGAGCAACGAATTGCCACTTGTCTAGAGGGGCAGGAGTTTTTGCATCTATCGCGGACAAATAGACAACAAGACGTAACTCCAAAAAATATTTTCTTAAAGATAAATCGTTATCCTAGCATTGTTTCCGGTTACATCCGAGACGACTTCTATGGAGTAATAGCAGAATCTTTAATTACCAAGTCAGGGCTCGCGGGTTCGATTCCTGCCCCTCTAGACAAGTGGCAATTCGATGCTCGGCGTATGATGGAATAGAATGCTAAATGTATGGGATTTGACATATATGACATGCGTCAACGAATGTCAAAAACGTCATATCCTAATACATTTGTCATTCTATTCCATCAAACGCCGAGCAACGAATTGTCTAGGGGGCTGCTCTGTAAATCACACACCCTACTACGCCAGAGAGAGAAGGAAGTAGGAAGTAATATAACTCTAACAATATTCCCGAAGCAAAAACTCGAAGCTAATAATAAAATGTCAATAAAAATATTTTCATTACGTTCAACTTTTACCAAACTTGTGTAATATATGTTGCCAATAAAGTACTTGTAGTAACCAAGTAAAAGTAGAAAGTGTTGTTCAAGTACATTTAGTGTTGTGTGGTAAATTTTTAGTGTTATCGAGGAAGTGCACTGAAACCTCGATAGTATGGAAATTAGTGTGTTATGTGTATGGACTGTACTCCTCCTACTGATCGACGAAAGAGGCTTTGGTATAGGGTTTTCTCTCAGGGTTGGAGGGTTAGAAGGCAGTCATTTCCATGGTGCCCTATATACCACTAACCTATCTAGATCTAAACTAACCATAAATTAAATAGCTTACTTTCTGTGTTAATATAAAGTTAATATAAGTATAAAATAAATATATTTCTATAAATATAATACGTATTTATGCATAGAAACACCCAGACCAATGCGAATATTCATATTCATGCACACAATATTTTTCACTAAATGGGAATCGAACCCTCTAACTTAGTAGTCGAAAGCTCTACCACTAACCCACAAAGGTCGTATTATACAAAAGAGTTTCCTGTATAAAAGGTAAGCGAGTCGAGCTCATAAAGGCAGCGTTTTTACATTTTTTCCCCTTGGGTGAATTTGTTATAAATCCATGTTTAATGACTTGATTATGCAAGACTTGGCTGTAGGTGGGCTTGCTCATACATCACGCCTTACGTGACTGCGGTTAAGGTAGGGTTAAGTTCAATTCAGATCAGGCGGAATAATGAGCACTTAGCTTAGTGGTCTGAGCATTCCTCCTGTAAGGCAAAGATTGCGGGTTCGAGTCCCGCCCGAGGTCAGTTTCTCTTAGTTTTTTTTTTTTTAATTTTGTAGGACATTCTACACAGCGCTATCTAGACCCAAAGTAAGTTGTGTTATGGGTTCTAGAATGCTTTCTTAATCGATTTGAATAATGAGCACTTCTAAGTTTAAGTGGGTGATAATACACATCTGCCTACCCCTTCGGGGATTTAGAGGCGTAAGTATATTAATGTATGTATGTATGTAAGTGTTTATTAAAACTTTAAGGCTCATTTAGACGGAGAGAGTTTCTTGCACGTTTCGGTTCGGAAAATAATACGCTATTCTCACTAGCAATAATCACCATACCATTTAAATAAAACCACTTTTTAACGGATTCTATCGCAATTTATTGGATCGATTCACACCACAAGCTGTTCGGACCACGGTGTGAATCGCACAAGGCCCCTTTTTGAATTCGTCGTTTCCGACCAGTTGTGGTGTGAATCTACGAATGTCTATTTTGTACTTCGTCGTTTCGCACCACGTGGCCACGGTACGAATATCCGATGTGATTTCGTTGCTTACGCCCCCGGTGTGGTGTCCCCGCTTACTTTTTTTATATATAATTAAGTAAATAATAACAAATAAATCGCGAAAGAATCCATTAAAAAGTGGTTTTATTTCAATGAGTGACATTCGCATAAAGTTTAGAAAATATCACCATACCATTATCATATGAAATTTTTGCACACATGCAAACATTAAATTCTCACCTACGATTATATTTGCGTGTGACAATATCCTCTAAATTACCAACCGGTGCCCGGGCACCGCGAGTGTTAGGTGAGAGTTTGTTGACGTGGGTAGACTGGATATATACGAGTATCACTAAGTCAAAATAGGATTATTGCTTTAAAATTCTGTTTAAACGGACACTATCAATATTCAATTGCGCGGCGATTCGCAATACGCGTTTCGTGTGAGAAAACTTTAATCAATATTACCTCCTACAAACTGTCAATTTGTACATTGATTTGATTTGATTATACTGGCCATTACTGTGTCTATTGAGTTTGTATAAAGTCTAACCCCTCGTTTACACCAGATTCTAAAACATATACCTATTTGAAAAGTTTTATGACAGGTCTTGGTTCAGACATATAGAGATGTTTACAACATGTTGAAAGATTTGTTTACAACTTATCATATAAGACAACATGACTTTTATGATAAGTGTCAACATTATGTTATCCATCAATCATAGATACAGTTTAAAACTTGTTTTTGACAAGTCTCAAGACAGAAATTGCAGTAAAATAAACAAAACTAGTCTAAAATACGACAGTGTTGTGTAGGTGTGAACGCGATCAATGACAAAGACAAAGTACAACTTGTTGCATACTTCAGTGTGAACGCAAATGTGTTGTAAACTTGTATGAATACAAGTTGGCGGCACAGTGTGAACGGAAAAGAATTTGAGACAAGTCTCAATAACATGTTGAATACGAAAAATTGTGTTTTGACGACTTGTATTTCAAACAAGTTTTACAACTTGTTTCTTGGTGTAAATGAGGGGTAAGGATAAGACTGTAGCGCTTAAAAACTGCTCGAACATTTTCCCAACTGATTTGAAATGACCCTTATACTCTATATGAGTTGCGGTCGTGACCAAATTAAACAACATGTGGATTAAACCAAAGGTTTAGGTAAATATCCTGTAGCTGTAGGTAATAAGTAGCGACTCATTAAAAAAAATGAGTACTGGTAACCGTAATTTTTTTTTTTTTTTCTTTTTTTTTTTTTCTTTTTTTCCTTTCTCTATCTGCAATCAGCCCCGAAGCTATAATCAGATTTGATGGGTCCATTGTTGTGAATTTGAGATATGTATATCCTGTGACATATCATCTCGTATTTCATATATTAACCACTAGATTGTGGCCAATCGGGATCTTTTTAAACGAAATACACAGCCGCTGGTGTTCAGTAGTGAGGCGGCCAGTTGGTTTTTATGTACTACAAGTCTTTGTTTGTATGTTTCGGAAGAATTTCTTATTTCCTCTTCAACTGTCTGAATTTGCAGATACTCATGTACTTCTGTATTACGTATGTACCATGGGGCATTGCTTATAGTTTTTAGTGCCTTGTTCTGGAAGCGCTGGAGGATTTCAATGTTTGAATGGCTTGCTGAGCCCCAGAGCTGTATGCCATATCGACGGTTAAAAGGCGACTTGATTCAAGCGCCATTTTGAGAACTTTACAGGAGAGCATTTTAAAGTTTATTTTTTAAGAAAAAAAATCACTGTTCCTAAAGTATTGAATAAAAATGTACAAATCTCCCCAACTAAAAAGCGGTATATTTTATGCTAATTTATGATTACATTATAACAAAGAAAAGGTGTATTTAAAGCAAGTTAGATGTAACTTGAGCCATTTTGCACAATTCTTTGATCAGGGCAGAAAGGTCTATGTACACGATAACGATTTATGTATTCAAAGCAAAATAGTTTATGTGTCCCTTGCTTCTTGAACAGATCAAGAATAAATGATTTAGATCACTTACCCATTTGTCAACTGTTCACGGATACATGATTTAAATCACTTACCTATTTGTCAATTGTTCATGGATAAATGAGTTAACCCGCTCACCTAGTTGTAACTGTGCAAGGAGGAATGACTCAAATTACGCAGTGTTATAATAACTATTTATAGCAAATTGTTTTAATCGCAAGATTTATTTGAATCTGACTTGAGGAAAATAGCTCAAAGATAATAAAATAAATTTCACGATGCAGGGAAAGCGAATGAAATGACACATCAATTTTAAGAAAAGTAACTTAAATGGGATAGAAGCGAAGGTTTATGAGGGCGATTTGAGAGGTGCCGTCCGCCTTGTGGTGTCGGACGGTTCCTTCGCACAGCGGGATTCCGGTACACTCGCTGCCTTACAGGATAAGCATCCTGCTCCTTCGCATCCGCTCAGTTTCCCACCAGATCCGGGCTTACCCCTTACAGCAGTGAATGTCGCCGTAGAGGACGTGAGTTCGGCACTAGAGTCTTTTTACACGGGTTCGGCGGCGGCATTAGACGGGATCCGGCCCGGACACCTCAAAGAGTTGATATCTGCTGATGTTGCTGTCAAAGAGGAGATGGCCGAATACCTACAGCCACACCAAATGGGTTTCGGGACACGCCGTGGATGCAAGGCCGCAATCCACGCCACCCGAGCGATCTTTATGGATCATAGGAAAGAAGGCTCGATATTGTTGAAATTGGACATCCGTAACGCATTCAATACTTGGCGAGAGACGTTTTGTTGAGTGAGGTTAAGGAAAAAATCCCGTCTCTCTATCCTTTTCTTCACCAAGCCTACAGACTCCCTTCCAATCTTTTCTTAGATTATAAACTCATCCTCTCAAATGTGGGAGCCCAACAGGGACATCCACTTGGTCCTCTGGTGTTTACCCTGGCTATCCATAAGGCGATCCGTGATCTCAAATCCACCCTTAACATATGGTACTTGGATGATGGCACTATCGGGGCCAAACCAGAAGACGTGTTCCAGGACCTAGAGGTCTTAGTCCCCAGTTTTAGAAACCTGGGTTTGGAGGTCAACCCCTCGAAGTGCGAGTTCTTTCCCTGTGGCACCGAGGATCGAACACACTTTTCACATTTTAATTCCCTTGTCCCCGGCCTCAAGGAACTTTCATTCTCTAACGTCAGCCTTTTGGGATCGCCAATATTTCTCACTGCGGTTCCTGAGGCAATCACTACTCGGAAGCAACTTCTCCTAACTGCTGTCTGAAAGGCTTGTCCGCGCACGACGCGATTGTTTTGTTACGGATGTGTTTCGCTCTCCCTAGGGTCACCTATTTAATGCGAACCGCCCCGACTTGGCTCTGCCCTGAGGAAGTTTCATCCTTCGATGCTGCGCTGAGGTCGGTGGTTGAGTCAGTCTTCAATATCTCCCTGAATGAGACCCAGTGGATTCAGGCGGCTTTGCCAATCAGGTGTGGTGGTCTGGGGGTACGTCGCATGAGTGATCCACATCACTCATGCGACGTCAGGCGCCAGGAATGGAATGGCGTCTGCTCATGGGGTTGAGAACCTTGTCACTACTTTATTCAATTCTAATAGTGACGGGGGGATCATGCCTTTTGTGTCGGGTGCTATGACTGCTTGGTCGGCCATCAGCATGGGAGCATCGATCCCTGAAGCAATGCATCTTCAGCGGGCGTGGGGTGAAGCGACTCCAGGGTAAACTATTAGGAGATGCTACGGGGGCCGATAAATCCATGCTGCGGGCGGTGTCGCAACCAGAATCCGGAGCGTGGTTGCAAGCGTTGCCTGAAGGTACCCAGGTGAGGTTCACCTCACCTGGGTACCCTACTCGATGACGACTCTCTGCGGGTGGCAGTTGCTTTTCGCCTGGGCTGTAAGGTGTGTGAACCCCATATATGCACCTGCGGCTCCACGGTGAAAGCAGATGGCCATCACGCTTTGAGTTGTCGGAGGTGCACTGGGTGGTTTCCGCGACACCACGCTCTGAACGATATCGTTCGCAGGGCCCTGATATCAGCGAACGTTCCCTGCGTGCTTGAGCCTCCGGGACTTAGTAGGTCGGACGGGAAGAGGCCAGACGGGCTGATTTTGGTGCCCTGGAAGAACGGCAAGTGCCTAATTTGGGACGCAACCTGCGTCAGCACAGTAGCCGCCAGTCACCTTAGTCGCACCGTTAACGCCCCGTGTGCGGCCGCGGAAGAGGCTAGCTTAAGGAAGAGGCTTAATACGCCGACCTGGAGCCGCTTTACAACTTCATACCGGTGGCCGTAGAGACTCTGGGGAGCCGATCATGGGGGAGTGGCTAGAGAGGCCACACGGTGGCCTCTCGTTCTGGCTGACGCAGATTATCACCGACCATGGATGCTTCGGGCGGTATCTGCATCGGACCGCGAATAAAGAGCCAACGTCCGAGTGCCATCACTGCGACGCGAGCGAGGACTCGGCGCTGCACACGCTCACCGAGTGTCCGGCGTGGGAGACACCGAGACGGGAGCTGGTGGCGACCCTGGGAGTGAGAGTTCTCACGCTCGCCACTTTGCTCGCAGCGATGGTTTGCTGCGCGGATGCGTGGGCCACCGGCGCCTCCGTCTGCGAGCAAATAATTTGCATCAAAAATTGGCATCCGACTTATCTGGCATCGCGCAGTAGACTGAACCGACCTCGAATCCACGCGCGACATGCGTTTTGTGGGTCCAAGTACCTATCCGCGTTGGTTTGTGTTCTGTTGCTTGAGATAATAAATGCCAATTTTAATGCGAGGTGGAAGAAGTAAACTGATTTAAGTATGACATAAGTTTAATTATTAAATTAATATAAAGGAATCAAACGTGCAGATATTTATTTTATGCATAGAGAAAATTGTTCTAAATGGCATAAACACTAAAAACTGGTCAAGGATAATTAGCACAAGTCATATACTTCCATTATACTTATTCAGGTAAGATTGATTCAAGCGACAGAGATAATGTTTAAATGTTCAAGGCAAAATGATCTAATAATCATACATTAATAAATCTGGTTGAAGCAAAATGAATTAACATCCATGTTAAATTATTTAAGATCAAGTAAAAACAATTCAAACGTCAAAACCATTTTATTTGATCCAGGGATTAATAGTTTAAACTACAGATAGTAAGAAAAAACGTTTTTTTTGATGGGTCTATATACATGCTTTGAAAAAAACAACCAAAATTGCTACACTTGATACCTCGTAAATAGAAAAGATACCCAAATTCGTAATGGAGCCAAGCGCCAAAAAAGTGCTCAGATTAACCTCAAACCCGGCTCAAACGACGCGGAAAAATTCCACGATTCCAATGATGTATATAACTCAATATCGCCCAAGGTGGCGCTTGAATCAATTCGCCTTTTAACCGTAGATATGTCCATACTGGTTTTATGATGCATTTGTAGATAATAAGTTTATTTTCTAGACTTAGTGATGATTGCCTGCCCAATAACCAACACATATCTCTGAACTTTTTATTTGCTTGTTCCCTTTTCATTTTTATATGGTCTTTCCAGGTTAGGCGCTTATCCAAATGCATACCCAGATATTTGACTGTTGTATGTTGTGGCAACACAGCTCCGTCCAATGTTACAGGTGGGCATTCTCCTCTCCTTAGTGTGAATGTTATATGGACCGATTTTGCCGGACTAGCTCTTATTCTCCACGCTTTCAGCCATAATCCAATTTTATTCAGGTGTTCCTGTAGCTTAGCAGATGCTATATTTGGATTGTTATTAGAAGAGAGAACTGCTGTGTCATCTGCATAAGTTGCAATTACCACTTCATCCGTGACGGGTAGGTCAGCGGTATAGATTGTGTAGAGGACAGGACCCAGCACAGAGCCCTGAGGTACTCCTGCCTCTATTCGGTAAATGGATGACAGGGAGTCCACACACTTGACCTGAAACATTCTGTGCTGCAGATAGGACTTCAAGAGCATATACATAGTGTTTGGGAGGTGGAGTTTTAACTTATATAGTAAGCCCTCATGCCAAACACGGTCAAAGGCCTGCTGGATATCAAGGAAAGCAGCGGAGCAGTATTCTTTCCTCTCTAGTGTCTGCCGTATGGTGTGGCCTACTCGGTGTATTTGCTCTGTCGTTCCATGGTGTTCACGAAAACCGAATTGATGGTCTGGTATTATTTTTTGTTCATGCAGGACTGGAATTAGGCGTTTAAGTATCAGTTTCTCGAGGACTTTCGACATCAGTGGCAGGAGACTTATCGGTCTATATGAGGAGACCTCTGTTGGAGGTTTTCCTGGTTTGGCAACCATGTTTATTGTTGACACTTTCCATAGCCTTGGGAAGCACTGCAATCTCAGTATAGCATTGAAGAGGATCGTCAGCAATACTATACCTTTTTTTGGTAGTTGTTTAAGGACTTCAGCTGTTATCAGATCGAAGCCAGGTGCCTTTCTTTGCTTTAGATGTGCTATGCCTTTTCTAACCTCTGTTGGTGTAACCGGCTTCATAGGTAAAGACATTTGCTGGTCACTGTGTAGAAATAGATTGATCTCCTCCTCTGTGTTCATTGGATCAGCATCATTGGGTTTAAACACGTCTTTTAAGAAGTTAGCAAATAGTTCTGACTTATCTGACGGTTTCCTTGCCCATTCACCATCAGGTTGTCTTAATAGAGGCATATGTTCTTTTGGCCTTTTTAGTGATTTGGTCATTTTCCAAAGTGAGTAGTCCTCAGACTTGTATGGTGATAGTGACTTCAGCTTGTCTTGCAGAGTGATATTCTTATTTTCTTTGAGTGTTTTCTTCAGATCTTTCTGAGCTTTGTTAAGGGCTTGTTTGTCTTCTCTATTTCTACTTGTGTGCCATTGACGTCTGAGCCTTCTCTTCAATGCTATCATCTCCCGTATTTCCAGGGTAATGTCTTCTGTCTGTAGTTTCTGTTCTATATAAGGTGTTGATAGCCAGGCTGCTCTTTGGATGAGGCTGGTCGTATACCATGCAGTATTTTCTATGTCATCTTCGGTTTTAAGAGGTATACACAGTTCCGTATTTTCTTCTATGTAGTCTTGGAAGGCTTGCCAATCAGTTTTATGATTGTATAGAGTCTCACGAGGTTCCATCAAGATGACTTCAGTGCTCACTGTACATATTACAGGTATGTGGTCAGAGGACCCATCCAGACACGATTCCACTTTTGTGTAGAGTCCTGACACTCCCTTGGTGATGAAAAAGTCTATTAAATCGGGCTTTCTGTTACGGTCTTTTGGCCAAGAGGTTGGTTCCCCTGTTGACAGTACATTGAGAGCATTACTATCGATGACTTTTTTCAGTTCTCGACCTTTTGTTGTTGTCAGTCGCGAGCCCCAGAAGGTGTGTTTGGCATTCCAGTCACCACCTGAGATATATCTACACCCAAGGGTGTGGAAAAAGTCAGTGAACTTTTGCGCGTCTATTCGATGCCGTGGAGGGCAGTACACTGAAGCCATGTTCAATGTTCCCAACCAGTCGTCCACTGAGATTACAGCGGCTTGTATATGAGGTGTTTTATAATGAGACAGGATATGGTGCCTTATGTTTTCACGGATTATTATAGCCGCTCCAGCATGAGATGTCCCATCTGGATGGTTAGCATAGTATATGTTGTATCCTTTTATCCTGATGACTCTTTGGTCGATCATGTGTGTTTCAGTAATCAGAAGAACATCTATTTTGTTGTGATTTATGAATACCTCGGTTTCATGCTTATTCGGAGATAGGCCATTTATATTCCATGTAGCAATTCGCAGGAACTTCATTTTTGCTGCTGGGCTATGAGTGTCGTTAGGAGGCCCATTAGGGTGCCCATTTGTTGTATGAGGATATCTATCTTCTCTGATTGTTTTATTATAACTTTCTCTAATGAGTTTGTTGGCTGAGACTGTATGTTCTCTATTTTTCTGGACCAGTATGCATCATTTGCTGTATTAGATGGTCCTAGGGGTTTTCTTTCCTGGCTGTATGCAAGCTGTTGTCTCGTATGATGTGTAGTATATCTACTGTGTTTTAAGGGAGGAAATTCGTCTTGCGAGAGGGACGGTGGAGCAATATTTCTACTAGACTGCTTAGTGTTTGTGGGTAGGTTTTTCCTGGGTATTGTATGTGCCATTTTTCGTGCTCTAATCTCTTTGTACACCTGGCAGCCCTTATAATTGGCTGGGTGATCACCGTGGCACAGAGCGCATGTGGCTGGCGTGTTTTTGTCTTTTTTTGGACAATCTGTTGTTTTGTGTCCTTTGCCACATTTGACACACCTGTAGGGGCGCATGCAGTTATTTTTTGTATGTCCATATTGTTGGCACCTGATACACTGAGGAATTTCTGTTGACTTTTTTGGGTCTTCGATCTTGACTCTAGTGTGATAAATATATTCTATGCTCTTTATTTTTGGATTGTTACAGCTTGGTTCAATGTTCACAAAGAACATGTTTAGTGGCTGTTTATGTTTTTTAGACATTGCGCAGATAATCTCACCTCTTACCTTATTATCTGTTTTTTCAATTGCATCGATTATTGCAGTTTTAGGAGTGGTATGATGTAAATTTTTGATTACAATTCTGTAACATTTATTTTGTTTTTGTGTGAAAGTATGTCCATTCAGACCATTGGCCCGGATTAGGTCTATCAAGTTTTTGTATATTTCTGGCGTTTGTGCCATCACTCTGAGCTGGTCCCTATTTATGATTTATTTATTTATTTATTTATTTATATACACTTTTTGTACTTACACCATTAAAAATAAAACATTAAAAACATAAAAGTAATCACTATGGCAATAGAACAAGGGCGGCCTTATCGCTTCAAGCGATTTCTGCCAGGCAACCTTTGGATGGTCAGAACAGTAGCAGGATTGAGTGGTAGTCGTTTTGGCGTAATACATAATACACAGGTATCATATCTAATATATATTACACAATACATACACAAATACATACATACGCACACACATATAATTATACACAAATACATACATACACATATACACATACATATACATACATAACACAAATATTATACAAAGAATACACAAGTCTAGATGCAGTAAACCTGCTATAAAGGAGCATTTTTGTACGTGAGTGACAAATAGTGTTCCTTTACCATAGACTTGAAACAATTTAAACTCTGAGCTTTTCTTATATCAACTGGTAGATTATTCCATAGACGGATGGCCGTAACGGTGAAAGAGTTGTCATAAAATGTAGTTTTGTGCGACGGCATCCTTAGTCGCAAGTTCTCCGATGACCTTAAATATCTCGTATGGTTATCGTGTAGGAACTCAAAACGTCCCTTAAGGTAAGTTGGAGTTGAAGGATGAAATAGTATATTGTACAGCAGAGAAAGGATGTGGGCATTCCGGCGAAGTCGTATGGGTAGCCACTTAAGCTCTTTTCGAAACTGCGAAACATGATCATACTTGCGTAAACCAAATATGAATCTTATACTGACATTTTGGAGGCGCTCAAGTTTATCCAGCTGGCTTTCGGTTAAATCAAGATAACTGACGTCCGCATAATCAAGGATGGGTAACAGCAATGTGTTTGCAAGCGAAATTTTGGTTGCAATAGGAAGGAAATATTGCAGCCTTCGAAGTGATCCCATCGACGCAAACATCCTACGGCTTACCTCCTGAAGCTGGGGATCCCAAGAAAGATTGGAGTCTAAATATATCCCGAGGTTTTTAACTCTTTCACTAATAGGGACTACTGTACCATCAAATACAACCGGCGGGAGCTGCGAATTGTCAACTTTATTTCCCATCAAGGAACTGCCTACAATGGTTACCTGGGTTTTCACGGGGTTGACTTTAAGTCCATAGTTTTTACTCCATGCAGCTATACGAGCCAAATCTTCGTTGACCAGTTCTACTGCCTCCGCCAACTGCGCGTGTGGCGCCTGTGAATATATTTGTAAATCATCTGCATAGAGGTGGTAGGAACAACGAAGATGATTTGAGATAGAATTTATAAAAATTGCGAAAAGTAGAGGAGATAAAACGCCACCCTGGGGTACACCAACAGAAGCATTACACCAACTAGACAAAATATGTTCATTGCGTATACGTTGTCGGCGACCACACAGGTAACTGCGAAGCCAATCAATCACCGTCGGAGATATGTTAAGAGAGTGCAATAGGCAGAGCAAAATATCAGGATCAACCGTGTTAAAGGCATTGCTGAAGTCAAGCAGAGCGATGACTGTCAGCCTTCCGCCCTCCATCCCAGACCTGATGTCATCCGTAATGTTGACTAAGGCAGTCACAGTGCTGTGCCCAGGACGAAAACCTGATTGAAAGGGATTGAGGATGTTATTTTTAGTGACGAATGCACTAATTTGACTATGTACGAGACGTTCAAGGACCTTTGAGAGGAATGGGAGAATGGATATGGGGCGATAGTCAGTAAAAGATTGTGGCTTTGGTTTTTTAGGTAAAGGAACAATTAGACTATCTTTCCATGTGGTTGGGAAATTACAGCTGGATATGGAATAATTAAGGATGTAGCATATAATAGGAAGAACTTCATCAAGAATGGGTAGAATCATTTTGCGGCTGATACTGTCGTCTCCAATTGCATTTGATGTGATTGCCATTATGCTCTTCCTAACATCACAAGCAGTGAAAAGATTAAAAACACAAGGTGAGTAGCTGGGCGTTGGAAGAGATGAAAGAAAAGCCAAAGTCTGCGCTTTCGTGGTCCCATCAAGGTTGGACGAGGCGGCAAAATGTTGATTTAGTAGATCAATATTCAAATTTCTAGGGATTGTGTCTACGCGTGATTTCCCAACGCCCAATGTTTTCAGAAATTTCCAGACCTTTGCTGAATCTCCATTTTGAATGGTACTGTGAATGTGCTGGCGTTGTGCGTTCCTACACACCCTATTGCAGTGATTTCGTATTGTCACATATTTTTTGTGATTAGTCTCATTTGGTTTAATCCTATATTTAAATTTAGCTGCTGCTTTTTTAGCTATGAGTTGTTTTATTTCCTCGGTAAGCCATGGCGATGGTGGATGCTTTATTTTAACTGCCCGTATGGGCGCATGTTTGTCGTATAGTGAGATGATTTTCGACGAAAATATACGCACTTGCTCGTCAACTGACTCGGAAGTAACAAGTGGAGTCCAATCAACATTGCCAGCGTCCTCACGCAGGCTCTCAACATTCATGCTACCAAAATTTCGCTGCAAAAGGATTTTACGCTTAGCCCTAGGGACGCGAACTTTATACGACAGAAAGAGTAGGTCATGGCAGGAGAAAGAGGTAGCTGGATATGTTCCGTATTTAGCGACACATTCTCCTGAAGAAACGAGGGTAAGGTCAATTAGTGTGGAAATACAGTTTGGAACATGGTGAGTTGCATTAGAAGGAAGAGTTATCAAGTTACACGAATTAGAAATAGCTCGGAAGGATGAAGTACGACTGTCGTTTTTAAGTAGGCACGCGTTAAAATCACCCATGATGATAGTGTGACTGTAAGAAGGTATGAGGGTAACTAACAAGGATTCAAATGAGGAGAAGAAGTTTATTTTTGAAGAAGGACAATAGTACACGCCGAGTAGGAGCTTGATATGACTGAGTTCAACTTCCAGAAATAGATGTTCACCGGCATTGGCTGGTGGGGGTTGCACAGACATACTTATATTGGTATATGTAATATGTGTTCTTAGGTATATGGCTACGCCACCACCAACACGGTCCGAACGATCATTTCGAATAAGCTGAAACCCAGGAAGAGAGTATAGGGTAGAAGGGAGCCATGGCCGAAGCCATGACTCAGAAACGAGAACAGCATGAATATTCTTACAGTCAAAGGTCGCCAGCATCTCTGTGAAATGGGCCGGAATGCTTTGGGCATTAAGGTGTACGACATTGAAATTGTTGGGTACATCAGAGAACTGGCACTTTAGATGGTCAGCTAGTGATTGTGGTGGAACACTCGTGAAGCTCTCATCAGCACTATTAAAGCTATTATCAGCACTGTTCACGCTACATGCTGAAAAGAAGCTCTCCGAGTCACTTTCATTATCGCTAAAATTACTCATAAAATGTTTATATAATATATAAGTAAGTACTATAATAATATATTATAATATAAATAATATATGCAATATAATACAGTATAACAGTAGTTAACTACAATATAATACTAATATATACTAAATACCATTCAAATATATATGTCAATTAACACGTAATAATTAACACACAATACCAACACAATATTCACCACCTGCCAGTTGTGCTACAAATGTGCTGTAATAATATACAATACAACAATACAACCTAATAATAGCTTTATGATGAGTACATACAGATAAAAAAAAAAACAACTGATAGAAGATTAGTGGAAGAAATTAAAATCTTAATATGGCATAGATGTACAAACCTACTCACAAACGCACTTTCAGAACGTGCATTAAAATGACAAGTTTGACATTTGACAGTGACACAAGTGACAGCTACAGTCTGTATTTATTTGTCATGTCATGGTTTGGAAAAAAACATGCATTGAGTCATATATTTCTACAAAATATAAATATTAGGATAAAAGACGGTAATCTAAGAGAGGAAAAAAGTAAACTAAGCATTGAAGGTGATAGTAAATATGAAACATAGTGAAGGTAAAGATACAAAAGAACGTAAATACATAAATACCAATATTAACCGGACCATGGAAAAAGCCTACTTCTTCTTAGAAACAGATCTTATATGAGTAGCTATCACTAGTTGCAGCTGTATTTAAAAGTTCCGTTAGCTTTGATAGATCTTCAATTCCGTATAAAATAATAGGTGGTGGTTTGTTGATTTTTTTAGTACGTATGTTTGAGTCATCCATTGCCTCTTCGGTTTCATCTACTGGTAGTCCACCGAATCTGTTAGTAGAATTAACTCCTGTTTGTGTTGTTTCACCCGATTTTTGTATATTTGGTGGGCTTTCAGATATTCTCCTCCTTTTAGGGTGGCGATCTGTGGGTACTCTTTGCCATGAGGGAGGGCAGGTATCATTACCATCATTAGTGGTGATTTTTGTTGATCGATTTCTGGAATCACTAGGTGTTATGGTCCCTAAAGAGGACGATCTAGGTCTGGTGTGAAACAGGCTTGGATGAAAAGCCTGTTGTATTAATTTTTTGCTTGCACTGCCAGTAGTATTTACCGACGCGGGGGCCTGGTCGCCCACTCCCGCGCAGTCTTCGGTAACAGATTTCACACTCGCAGGCCCGGGTACCTGCGAGCGCCGGGCGTTAGCCGGATCGCATGACAAATCAATATTCGTATCGCTCATATTTCTATAATTGAAGGGTGGGGGAATACACATGTCACTTCCCCAAGGCGACATGGCCACTCTTTTAGGAAAGGTTTTTATTCTTCATGGCTTGTGGGAAGCCAGATTTCAGGTTAATTATCTGCCGCCTGTTAATTTTACTCGGCATCGTTGCTCTTTTAGCACCAACTGGGGGGCACGTGTAGGGTGGGCCTAGGAGAAGGTGGTAAATCCTACGGACGCGAGCAACCTAACCCTAACCGTAATTAAAAATATTTTATTTTATACCACTTAGGTGGCTGACAACCGCACGGCCCACCTGATGGTAAGTGGTTACCGTGGCCTATGGACGTATGCAACACCAGGGGCGCCACACTCATGCTGCCGACCCTCTAACCCCTCTAGCTAAGCTAAATTACTTGACGAACGTTAGTAGTATACTGGCCAGGATTCGAACCGGGGACATTTATCAAAAGACCGCCTTCTTAATCACTAAGCTACCGACTTCACCTCGCCTGATGGTAAGCTGAAGGCAAAGTCTCGGAAAAGATTGTCACAATAATAGACACGTACCATGTTACAACGGTGAAACTCAGGTTTTTTCACACCCCGCCTAAAGGACCCGGGATTTATCTAGTTGGCCTGGGACATATACATAATTGTTGAAAGGAAAACATTCCTGTATCTATAGTACCCTTTTACGACACCCACGGGACAAGATGTCACGGCCCTTGTTTGCCAACTCAACATAATAAAATATAATAATACACCCTAAAACAACATTATTAATTACATTTAAATTAAGTGAATAGCATCTTTATTGCATAAGCATAGAGTCTAAATTTGCTCGCTTTTTGTAGGTATTTGTTTTTCTGATACAGTGCGCCTACTTTCACATTGTTATTGTTTAATGTTTATAGTAATACTAGCCATTGTCCGCGGCTTCGCCCGTGCGGAGTTTTGATCCCGTTTCCGCCACCTATGGGGAACTATTCAGCCTAGCCCTAGCCTATGTGTTTTTCCAGACTATAAGTTATCCCATCAAAAACAATACTTGTAAAAAGATGCCAAGCCTCGCCGCCCTCGGTTCTTCTACCGCAAAAAGTTGTGAAATCCACATGTAATTTATTCAGTCTCTACTTCAGGGACCTTCTGTCCTAAGTTATTACGTAACGTAATAAGCTTTTATGTTTTAAATGTAATAAACTGACTTGGCAATCGCACTAAACAATCTTATTTAATGTAATTATTGTGATGTGCGATACATTGTGTTTTCATGCGATGGCCAAGTCAATTTATTATATGTCCCAGTCCCAGTCCCAGTCCCAGTCCCAGTCCCAGTCCCAGTCCCAGTCCCAGTCCCAGTCCCAGTCCCAGTCCCGGTCCCGGTCCCGGTCCCGGTCCCGGTCCCGGTCCCGGTCCCAGTCGCAGTCGCAGTCCCGGTCCCGGTCCCGGTCCCGGTCCCTGTCCCGGTCCCGGTCCCGGTCCCGGTCCAGGTCCCGGTCCCGGTCCCGGTCCCGGTCCCGGTCCCGGTCCCAGTCCCAGTCCCGGTCCCGGTCCCGGTCCCAGTCCCAGTCCCTGTTCCGGTCCCAGTCCCAGTCCCGGTCCCGGTCCCGGTCCCAGTCCCAGTCCCTGTTCCGGTCCCGGTCCCAGTCCCAGTCCGAGAGATCATCAGTAGAGCGTAGTTAAATAACATATATGCTCGTATATATTATGTCCTATATATAAAAAAAAATATATCCAAACATTTTTTTAAACTTTCACATTTGTAATAATATTAAGGTTAATTAAATCTTTTCACCAACTGTCATCTGCAAAATATGTTTTTGAATCGTTTCACGATTTTACAAATGTTACAATACTTTAAGTGGAAACAGGGGAAGTAATTAATTCATACGGTATGTCGCCTTTGTTTCAAACAATTTCATTTCAGAGTTTCAGTTACATATTTGTAAATTGTATTTATCGTACAATACAATAATGTACAGACTGCGGATATCAATCGGATATTATACAGACAGACACTTGAGAATTAGAGGCTTTCATTAGTAAGTAATCAGCTAGGATATAAAAAAAGTTAAGGAGTTGACTTTACGATCGAGAGGCCTTACACCCGTATTCACAAACAAAACTGTGAGGTCTCATAGTGTGCTCGAGCGCATAGGGCTGGTAAAATTAATTCACAAACATCATGGAGCAGTATCTAACGCAGTGCGTTCCCTCAACGAAGTATTAAGTACTTAAGTGTTATCAATGAATAAAAAGGCTTGCCAAAACGAACGCCCTGAGAATTTGTCGTTCTTTGCACAGTTTTGGTAGTACGCATAGCGAAGTATTGTTTGTGAATACGGGTGTTAGATTCGAATTCTAGTCGTCGTACCGACGTGGACCTACTCCTAACACAAGCAATTCAGCTTAGCTAGAAGGGTGAATGCAAATATTACTGATTTTTAATATTCTTTGAGAAAGTATAAAGGTACGATTCCGAATGCGACCGCATACGACAACTGTAAACGGTACACAACTGGTAGGTATAACCCGCGCCACGTATCTTGGACCTAAAATGTGCTCAAAATGTGCCCTATACGCGCAGTACACATTTCTTGGGTGTCTTTTGAGGATAGCACGGGATGCTACTGCGGTAGACGAAGTCAAATTCACCAAGTATAGACTATTACAAAGCAATCCGCGGGCGCCAGAGCTTCGAATGTCTTACGATTTAGGTCCGAGATACGTGACGCGGGTTATACACACCTTCAGTTCCGACGATAATACAATTTAAACCAATAAAACAGATTGGTATTAACATCCTTAGTTGGCATTAAGATCATTTTGAGAACTTTGCTAGTTAAGATCATTTTGATGCTGACTAGACTATAATCTGACGAGGCCGTCAAGCTGAGTGCCGCCATTGTAACACGGTACGTGTTGTAATGGTGACCCTCTTTTCAGAAACTTTGCCTTAAGGTCCAACCCCACCAAACGGACGGCATTGGAACGGATTTTACAATCTTTAAACAAAATAAATCTTATATCACAGCATTTAAAGTTTATATTACCAAGTCACGCATGACAGCTTGACGTGCGCCATGCCGCCGCACGTCGCTGTCAAGCTGTTGTGCGAGACTTGGTAATATAAACTTCAAACACTGTGATAATAAGATTTAATTTTGTTTAAGATTGTAAAATCCGGACCGATGCCGTCCATTTGGTGGGGTTGGACCTTTAAGCTTACCATCAGGCAAAGCGAAATCAAATTGACGATCCTATATTAAAAAAAATCTGGAAAAAAAATCTTTGCACTAAATCTGCCTGTATGTAATACTTTCACTTCACTGATTCCCTGAAGTAGGGTAGACAGATTTAAATTATATGCCATTTGTACAGGGTGTTGCGAAAATTGCCCTGTCCTCTCCTCCAAGTTGATTGGTCTTTTGCCAGTTGGAGAAATGCTGCGAGAAATCGGGGGTCCTGCGAACAAAGCAATCTTTATATCTAATAAACATAATTGAAGCTTTTTTATATGGAAATGAGATGGCAGGACATTTGATTAAGTAGCTGTGCGACAAATAAAAATATCGTAAACTTTGTAAGAAATGTTTCTATTCAAGTTTCCTAGAAGATATTGCTTCAGCACTCAGAAAAAATAATAATAGATGAATGTTTGTTATTCAGCCGCGCATAAAAGGTGTTAAAAGATAGATTACAGTCTGGAACAGCCCATAGACAGCTTTAATCACTAAAATACCTTCCCATGGATAAACAAGGATCACGGGAAAATCTATACCTGTACTAAATTTTCCATCATCTTTACAAACTTTCATATCTGTACTAACTATCTTTCTTATTTGATTTGATGAAGTTGAAAAGTTGATTTGGCTGAACGCGCTTATCTCAAGAACTACTGGTTTGAATTTGAAAATTATTTTGTGTTAAATAATCCGTTTGTCGAAAAAGACTATAGGTATATCATCACGCTACTGGGGAGCGGAGCAGTAAACACCAATGTCAACAAATCCAACAATGCGCAATTAAAAAATTGAGAGCATATAATGGCTTAAAGATGTGCTTTAAAATATACCACGGGTGAGGCGGGGATGACTCGCTAGTTTTTTTTTTATAATATTAGTAGAACTGCCACGTGGTTCCCGGCAGAGTAGAATTTGGGCACCCCAATTATTCCTATGTGGTGTCGTACAAGGCGACTAAGGGAAAGGGCTGTTTAACATCAGACAAATATATACAGCACAGTCTCAGCCTCAGATACATGGCTTGAGTCAACAATAGCGCCTGAAACTCGGCAAAAGCTCACCCCCTATTACGTGGGACTGAATACAAAGATTGGTGAAATGTGGGTGTTAATTCAGCTTCGCATAACCCTCCGGGGATAAAGGTGTTATTATATTATATGTATGTATATATTAGTAGGAATATACAAAGTTACCTACCTTCTAAGTAAGCATTCCAAGAATGTTATTCAACTTTCTCTTGGGCCCAGAACTTCTTCATTCAAGTAGTAGGTATAATAAGTTTTTAGTATAAATTCGGAAACGGAACGATTTAATTATTAGTGTTAGTAAGTTTGTAAGTATTTGAACTTACTAATCCTTTGTAGTTAACATGAATAGACAGTCTATTCATGTTAACTACAAAGAAGGACTCTTAATGATACGACTAGATCTATTTTGGGCATGAAAACGGACTTCTAATAATTACATAGTCTTATTCACTACTAGCCTTCCCTGACTTACCATGAAAAAAAAACGTATTTTACCTGATATATCATTAATAGACGAGGCTCTGGAAATATTTTATTCGTACTACTTGGGTCGCAGACAAGCCCACAGCCAACCTGATGGAAAATGATTACCGTGGCATATGGGTGAGTACAACACCAGGGGAGTCACACTCGTGCTACCGACCCTGTAAGAACAGAGAGATTCTGTGCCGTCAGCGCAGAAGACAAGCAGGATAAGCCTTTGATCTTCCCACTGACAGCACAAAACCTCTCCAGTGAGCTCTGGCTACCCTACTCACCGCCGGGAAGAGATCCTATTCTCAGCACTCCATGGATTCACCGTGCGGTCGCCGGGTCCATAGCGTGATACAGAGAGGAACACCGTGACGGCGACTGGGACTTGCGACCCAGATGTAGGCTTAGAGTGGCCACCTTGTGATGCATCAGCGCTCACCTCCACCGTCAGTAGTGTTCCCCCCCCTACCTATCCAAATTTGTAGCACGAGGTTATTATTACCGCGATATTTTGTAGGAATCTCATTCCTTATTTAAAAGATTTTGCATTTACATTGAAACGGTATTCGTGGGGAGTCTTTTACCTTTTGTTAGTAAAATGAATCGCCGAGGTAGCAAGCCTTTTGCAGTAGATATGTCCTATATCTTGGCTTGCAATGGCGCATTTAGTCAATGTAGCAAGACCATATATTGGAAGGAAACACAGGATTTGTGACGTAGTGGTAGAGCGCTAAGTCTAGCGTCAAGTATGTCTATCCGCATTCTAGATTTCATAGCACAAGCTAGTTAAGCTATACTTTCTTTGTGTCTAGACACAAAGAAAACGAATAAATAAATTATCACATTCTACACAGCGCTATCTAGATAGCGCTGTGTAGAATGTGATAATTTATTTATTCGTTTTCTAATCCATAATGGTAGATTTCGCTGGCATTACTATATTAATAATTTATTAGATATATGTATACAGTCCAGACTCAGCCTATACATGGCTCGAGTCAACAATAGTGCCCGAAAAACGGCAATAGGCTCACCCCCTATTACGTGGGACCTAAAACAATGATTGGTGAAATTCACCTCTGCCTAACCCTCCGGGGATAAAGGCGTGATTGTATGTATGTATGATTGTATGTTATATTTATCAAAATAATTTATGTAGGTACTGGTAAATACGACCATTCAGACATGGCAGTCAATTAATAAACCGTCAAGCGCACGGTCAGCATATATTATTATTATGTGGTATTTGCCGTGTTTGTCAAATCCATATCCATACTATGAGTAATATTATGCAAAAGTAACTCTGTCTATCTGTTACGCTTTCACGCCTAAACCACTGAACAGATTTTGATGAAATTTGGTAGGTACTGGGATAGATTAGACCTTGGGAAAGGACATAGGTTTTGTCGCGTTACCCGCGGGTGGAGCCGCGGACTACAACTAGTAGGTAATAAGGCCTATACTTTTTCAATTATAACAATAATACTTGCCAAATATGTCAAACACACAAATACAAATAGCCATACAAAATGCCACCATTATCGTGTTATCATTGTCACCCTATGCTGTCCGCATTCATTGAATACATTACAGTTACTCGCATATTTTCAAGATATACAATTGCACACAGTGGACGTCTGCACAGAACTATTATTTGTAGAAATATTCTTAAAAATATCTGCATTAGTTGCATAGGACGTTTCCATTGTAGCTAAGATTTTGATATAAGTAAAGAAAGAATCATTTATTTGCGTCTGTATCATAACAGTATATATTACGTTTATGGTCTGTACAGCCCCCTAAACAGTAGCACAATCGTTAATAAAATAGAATAGCTAAGTCTAAATAGACTTCAGTCGTTTTTTTATACTACTTAGGTTGCAGACAAGCACCGACAAATAAATAAAATAAAATTGTTAATTTCCAACTCGCACCCGCTAGCGAGTTTCGGATTAGCGAGATGATGCAAGACCCATCGCTATTTTAGTTCAGTATACTGAGTTAGGTATAGTTTTTTTTTAACATAAATTATACATACATACATTTATCCCCTGTTGGTTAGGCAAGGGTGAATTAACACCCACATTTCATCAATCATTGTATTAGGTCCCACGTAATAGGGCTTACCTATTACCGTATTCCGGGCACTATTGTTGACTTGAACCATGCATAGGCTGAGTCTGGGCTGTATTTTTAAAATGTTTGTTAAAATAATATATAAAACGACTAAACACAAACTTATTTATCACCTACAGATTGTATTCATGATAAAAAAGCTCATAAATTTCTTTGAACTACTGGCGCTATAATATAACTTGGCAACCATTATTTTCTGGGAAACGTCCATAGCCCGGGGCAGGCAACACTTTAGATCTAAAGGTAAGCTCGCCCAGCGTCCAAATAAGTCCGTATTACCATACCCACGGGCCTTAGGCATAGATTATGCAAAGGGTTTTATCATAATAGATGTTTCAGAGAAGGATTGGTAGCGAGGTTTTTGTGCTATTGAATATCAAACGACTAAAAGATGACTGTAGGGCTCAACTCACACTGACCCAGAGTCGAAATGTCGAGTCACGTTCAGTTTATCAACAACGCATAGTAGACTATATACAAACTCTACAATAACAGTAATATCGCTTAAAACGTGGCATACTTTTACTAAGTATACATCCCATAACATGCACACATTGGCAGTAAGTCTTTTGCGGATGAATTTAGTCAGAAATAGTGTCTCTACCTATAAATAATTATATTCAAAGGTTATATGTATTAGCTATATGTATTATAGTCTATGCTCGTATTATTTTCATGGGGTACCTTAATCACGGGAAATATGTGAGATAAATAAATAAATAATAATAATAAATAAATAAATATTCCACAACATTCTACACAACGCTTTCTAGACCCATGGTAAGCTTAATTAGCTTGTGCTATGGAATCTAGAATGCGGATATACATACTTAGATACTTTTTTTTTGTAAATACTTACATATTATACATAGAAACACCCAGACCAATGCAAATATTTATATCCCCGCGCGAACCCGCGCCTCCTGCGTAGCAGCCACGTTCACTACCGCTACGCCACAGAGGCAGTCAGATACGCCACAGATAAATATGTTATAAACTAAAAAAATACACATCGCAACGCCTCGACTTTGCGCCAGTTAAGTTCGTGCGAGTTGAGCCTTAAAGGTACTGAGAGTTCTTTAGTCCTTTCTCTTTGTGATATAAATGGATATGTTAATAGGGTGAAGAAAGTCACCCTTGTAGAGGTAAAATGCGGTGAGGACAGTAAAGGACCTGAGACCGAAAACTCAACAATGATGTAATTGTCATGAGACAGAAGTGAGATGATATTGAGATTAGATTAAAACTATACCAATACGGAACTACTTTTCATGGGTTAAAAGTCAGTTCATAATGCAATCTAGATTCAATCACTTTTCATTATGCCATAGCTAAACTATCACGTGACGAAAAGAGATTGAATTATTCTGTAAGAGACTAGTCCGTCTGAGCATTTCACTTTCACGTTAGCATTACTAGTTGCTTTAAAATTTCATTAAATGTCTTACTTTCCAGTCGAAACGGCAGGCATTTCAAAGGAATTCATCCTGTGTTAATTCCTACCTAATTGTATTACATAATTCGTGAATTTGCTACAGGAATGCCATCACTATTGCATTCTGACAATCCAGATTTAGATTAAATAGCTGTTACATTGTCTGGATCAATCTAAGCTCAGTGGGTACTGATCTTGTAAGACGTTCGAGGTTAATTTAAATTTCGAAGTTAATTAAATTGTGATTTTAATTTAACTCTTACTGAAAGCATAGCCTGCTCTCTGAAAGAACTTGAGTCGCAGAGATGCCCCAGCAATTAACTTACTGAGAACTTTAATTTTAAGGTATGATTCTGTAGCCGACCACATACGACAACTGCCGACGCACGCAGCATATGCGCATAATTCATTGCGGCTTCTCAATGGTCCCCTTTATCCGTATCGGAGTTTAAGGCCCCGAATCAGATCAGCATCGAAAAATCGGGATTTATGAAACCGTTTTTCTTTTTAACTATAAACATACAGATCTGGCATTCACATGCCTACAAACTACAGGATATGCAGCCTAACTTCATCTTTTCATAAATTAAATAAAAAAGGAGAAAATAGTTGAAAAGAGGCTCTGAACATCACTCCACTCTTTCTTATGAAACCAAATATTTTCTACAATATGTATCCAAATAATCTAAAATTTCAGATATATGTTAAATGAGTGTATTAGCATGACATGACCTTCTTAGTTTGTAATCGTCCCCTATAAAATTATCTATTAAAATTAGTTTTACTGATTTTTACGGCTGAAAAACGAGCGAATGACCTTGAGCATTTGTATGGTCAAAGTCATTCGCGTATGTAATGACCTTAAAAGGCTTTAGTCCAATTGTGAAAATTCAAAAGCAACGCGAAGCAGCCTTAGCTAGGCGGACATCAACATAATCCATCGAGAAGATATATAAGATACTTTTCTTCTTTTACCAATCCTATAAACTTTACATTTTTTAAACTGATGATACAAAATCCTAAATTCGCAATAGGTACCTGATATATTTCTATCACTATACCGTTATGTGTGTACTTGGTAAAAGTTTTAGTAATATGTAGAAATTATATTCAGCTTTGTAATGGATATATTAGTTGGACTTAGTACTTATATATTTGTTATAATATCTGTGAGGTACAAACCAACCACACCTGCAAGTCGATGTACCTGCTAAACTACAGATGGTGGGTTAGGAGGTCAGACGGCAGTCGCACCCGGAAAAGTTGACGTATCAATTAAAAACAACAAGCGGACCACGGGCTCTAAGGTGCATACTTATAACATAACTGGGACTTGGAGAATGATGATGAAAATTTTAAAGCTGGCGTGTATGCAAAACGGTAAAGTTATTAATTTTCATATTAATTGAACGTTACCTAATACCCAATTAGGTTTAGATAAAGGTTGAAGCAGTAGTCAGGTTCTATGGCTTAGGATCAATTCAGATCCAGCGGAAAATTGCTAGCATTTTTCCGCCTGATTTGAATTAATCCTAACCTCACTACAACTTCCACCTTTATCTAAACCTGTTCCTTAATTACCTATATTTTAGACAATTGTAAGTTTCGAACTGTACGACCAAAAAGTATCAGATACTCTCAAAATGCCCGGACACTGTACTACCCGGCTTAGGTGACGTTTCACCCTATAAAAATCTCAGCTGTAGGTGAGATGCCACTTTTCGAAATCCTTGGTGGTTTATTCACCCACTGTATGGGTGAGTTCACTACGCCCAAATTTAGAGGGGACCAACCCACCCAAATAATATTTGTCACGCATTTGCAACTATTTACAAGGTTTTTTATGCTTATTTTACCAGAGTATCATCAGAGTAGAAAAATATTGTTCAAAAATATAATATATTTAGACATAAAAAGATATGTTAGCTATGCCAGTAAATAAACCAAATTTCACTGAATTAACAAAAAATCTTTTGACAAAATGTTAAGATAATGTTATTTAACAAAAAAAATGCTGATTAGCTCACTAATAAGAATTGCAGTAATTATGTGGAAAATGGATGACAAAATTTGATTGAACAAAAAATTCATTTAACAAAAAAACTGATATGATAATAATTGATAAATGTAAAACTTCATTTAACTCGTTGTGTAGATTGTCGTACAATATTTATTTATTTATTATTATCATTATTATTTATTATATTAGGTATATTAAAAAGTGAGTGTGACTATATTAATTTAACTTTTCAATGCAATGTCCTATTGTGATTTAACCGTCCATCAACTATTTAATAGAATTTTCTATGTATTTTAGTAGCATTACCGTCACATAAAGTTTTATAAAAATTATAATAAAGGTATGATTCCGTAGCCGACCGCATACGACAACTGCCGACGCACGCAGTAGATGCGCGTAATTCATTGCGGCTTATCAATGGTCCCCTTTATCTGTATCGGAGTTTAGCAACTAATGGGTGCGCTGTATCTGCTGCATGCGTCGGCAGTTGTCGTATGCGGTCGGCTTCGAAATCATACCTTACTATTTTCTTTTTATGCAGAATAATATATTAAGATATTCTTCTTTTGAACAATTTTTTTCGATTGGACATGTCTTTTTAATTAGCTAGATACTCTGGTAAAATAAGCATAAAAAACCTTGTAAATAGTTGCAAATGCGTGACAAATATTATTTGGGTGGGTTGGCCCCCTCTAAATTTGGGCGTAGTGAACTCACCCATACAGTGGGTGAATAAACCACCAAGGATTTCGAAAAGTGGCATCTCACCTACAGCTGAGATTTTTATAGGGTGAAACGTCACCTAAGCCACTACCCATTGTCCCATAGATAATACCTTTCAACGGACCAAAGGTTGTTTAAAACAAAAAGGTCAACTACGTACAGTACTTACTGGCCTACCTTTTGTCGGTAAGCTCAAACAATTAAAGCATTTTCACCATAGATAAATCTATAGGTAGATCAGGAAAACTATTCCATACTTCCATATCCATACTAATTATTATAAATGCGAAAGTAACTCTGTCTGTATGTCTGTCTGTCTGTCTGTCTGTCTGTCTGTCTGTCTGCCTGTCTGTCTGTCTGTCTGTTACGCTTTCACGCCTAAACTACAGAACCGATTTCGATGAAATTTGGTGTAGTGGTAGTTAGGACCTTGAGAAAGGACATAGGCTATGTTTGGTCGCGATAACCGACATCCACGCGGGCGGAGCCGCGGGCAAAAGCTAGTCTATTATATAAAAAAATATCGCTGAATGTGTTACTATGCGCAAGTCTCGAGAAGACCTGAACCAATTTCGCTAATTCTTCTTTTAAAATATAAACATCCGAATTGAGAACCTCCTCCTTTTTTGAAGTCGGTTAAAAATATACCTTGACGAAGGAGGATGGTTCTTACGTAGAGAAAAATCGAAAAATAATTTAAGGAATCGACTGTTCGTGGGTTCAGTTAGTTAAATATAACAATTTGACATCCTATTTCCTAATATTCCTACTATTCTACTAATACTACTAGACTAGTAGCCTTTACTAATGTTAGAAATATGGAAATTAGTGAAGATGTTTAAATGTTACTCAATCACCCGCACTGCTAATACCGCCGACCCCACTTCGACGACCTCTGTGGCGTATCGGTGGAGCATTCGACTGCTACGCAGGGGCCGCGTATTCAATTCCAGCTGAGTGCAAATATTTGTATACATGCAAATGTATTTTTGCATTGGTTTGGGTGTTTCTATGTATAATACGAGTATGTGTATGATATTATAAAAAAATGTATCTAAGTATGTGTATCCGCATTCTAGATCCCGTAACACTAACTAGTTGAGGTATAATTCCGAAGTCGACCGTATACGACAATGACAGACGCATGCGGCAGATACAGCGTACCCATTACTTGTTAAACTCCGATACGGTTAAAGGAGACCATTGAAAAGCCGCAATGAATTACGCGCATGTGCTGCGTGCGTCGGCAGTTGTCATACTTGTCGTATGCGGTCGGCTACGGAATCACACCTTTAAACTATGCTTACTTTGGGTATATATTGTTATTTAGAATGTCGTAGAATATTTCTATTTATGACTGAGTCGGGTAAAAACTTGGAGGATTTTAAAAACTTTGAGCTTTCCTACTCTATACGAAATATGTCTATCATTTTACACATCGCCTAATATTACAGTTACGCGCTTAAATACGCCTGATTTGGATTTCGTCCGATGTTACAATTAAATTAATAAAGGAAGGACGCCTAAACTGGCCTAACTAAAGTACAACGCCTAAAGTCGACTAAACTATAATCATCACATGGGACCACCTGGAAAGTATAACCTATCAAACAAAAAAATAATATTGCATATCGGTTCAGGCGTCTTTGAGTAATCGGTGAACATACCTACATAAAAAAAATATTCTGACGAATTGAGAACTTCCTTTTTTGAAGTCGGTTAAAACTGTTTCAGGGTTACAAGTAATAAATAATAATTGTTAGTATCTTTATTATGGCTACTTTTATTATGTTACCTTATATGGGGTTGAGTATTGTGGAATGAAAGAGGTGTTATGATACGTCCATTTATTGTGAATATCACGACAATACTAAATACATTTTCTATGCACTTATATTATATAGGTACCGAGTACCTAGGGCGGCACAGTACATCCCCCTTTGTTTAAAATGTTTGGGGTAGCCTTTACGAAAAAAAAAATCATTACAAAAGTATACAAGTACAAACATATAACCTAATAATATACTGGTTACAAAAAGTACAAAAAATATAAAAAGTGTATATAAAACAAAAAAATCTGATAACTGAGTAATATATTTGTATATAATTCAATGCGAATAATTAGTAGTAAATACCTTAAATATTAGAGTCCGTGTTCACGAGCAAATAGCGATCACTTCACTTCACAGTTTATTACACATTTTGTCGAAGTTATTTTATAACGCAAGCACTTATACCACGATTCGCTGTGGAGGGCCACCGCGGGAGCCAAGCTCACTGCAGCGGGGCTCGATGGGTTGCATCTCTCGCCTTATGAAAGAAGTATACTTTCTCTTACATCTGCGCCAAGTGAAGTATACCACTCCTGCCAGAATGCACATAATTATGCATAACAGATACATCTCGAGTTTGTCACTATCGCTCGCCGTTGTGCTGCGTGCCGTAGCGGCACTATTGCCTGCACCATTTTGGGCAATAATAATTTCTTCACTCGGTGACTTAGTCTGTGCTCCACCCATTATCAACATGTGTTTACTGCATAAAACGCACGACCGGTTTGATGGTACGTCCGAATCGTGACACCTTAGCTGAACCCGACGCCTCCGACGCTGTCTTATTTTGCGCGTCAGCACATTCCGTATTGAGCGTAAACGCGGGCTTCAATCTATCGATACTAACAACTTTCTGTGTATCCGCCTGCATTAACATAAAATATTTATCCGTTCTGTTCAAAACCTTGAAAGGGCCTTCGTATGGCTGTGTTAAAGGTTTTGTTACTTTGTCAACACGAACAAAAACATGACTGCAATGTTGTAAATCGGGATGAATAAATATTTTCCCTTGGTGATTTTCTCGCTTTGGAACTGAAGCTAGGTTCGAAATTTTCTCTCGCAAATCTTTTAAAAACGTAATGTTTTCACAATTTTCCTGATTTAGCGGGTTAAAAAAATCGCCTGGTAAGCGTAATCCTTCACCGTATACCATCTCAGCTGCGCTTATCTCTGTATCGTCTCTTAAGCTTGCTCGCAGTCCTAACAGAACTGATGGTAATTCGGAAACCCATTGATCGGTGTTTCCTCTACACATAAGTGCAGTTTTCATTGATCGATGCCATCTTTCTACGAGTCCATTTGATTGCGGATGATATGCTGTGGTCCGAAACTTCCTGATACCCATTCTATTTGCAAGTGAAGTAAAAAGGTGTGATAAAAATGTTGCGCCTTGATCCGTTGTTAAGTATAACGGTGTTCCAAATCTGGCAATCCATCCAGAGTATATTATATCGGCCACTGTTTCAGATGTAATATCCTTTGCCGGATATGCTTCCGGCCAACCCGTTTTCCTGTCCACCATAGTAACAATATATCTGAACCCTTGACAATATCTCAGGGGGCCCACGATGTCAACATGTAAATATTCAAATCTGTTGGTTTGAATAAAATGTCCGTGTGGAGATACAGTGTGCCTATGCACTTTAGACTTTTGGCAACCTATGCATGACTTCGTCCAAATCCCTATGTCCTTATTTATTCCATTCCATATATAGCGCTCTTGCATCATCTTTCTTGTAGCCCGTACGCCTGGGTGGCTAATCTCGTGTAACGCTTTGAAAGCCGATATGCGAAATTCTTTGGGCAAATATGGACGCGCTCTATCGCATGACACTTCGCAATAAATAGGTTTCGTGCAATTCTTCATAATTATTTGTTGAAAATCGTATGACTTATTTTTCAGAAAATTTTGCAATTCCTGATCCTTTCCCTGGGACTCTGCTAACTGTTCATAATCAATCGGTAACGGTAACATATCTATAGTTGCTATGCGCGATAAACAATCGGCGGCTACATTGTCGCTGCCGGATACATGTCTTATGTCATTACAAAATTGCATAATGAAGTCCAAATGTCGGATGCGCCTTGGTGTATCGCTCTTTCCGACAGTATTTCGTTGCAAAGAATATACAATCGGTTTGTGATCCGTATATACTGTGAGCGGTCTTCCTTCAATAAATGGTCTAAAATGCTTAATAGCCATATAAATAGCAAGTAGCTCGCGATCATATGTCGAGTATTTCTGTTGCGCTTCACTTAATTTGTTAGAGAAAAATCCCAAAGGTCTCCATGTGTCACCTTCACGCTGTTGCAATACGGCACCTGCACAAGTATTCGAGCAGTCCGTCATGAGAGCGATTGATGCATCTGCCGACGGAAAGGAAAGTGTAACAGCGCTTTTCAAGCTTTGTTTACAATCCTCGAAGGCTTTTATTGACTCATCGTTCCATGCAATAATACTCTTGTCCTTCTTTGTGGCATTATGTAAATAAGCATTCAACTTTGCGTGTGTTTCGGCTGCTTTAGGAAGGTGTCGCCTATAGAAATTCACCATCCCCAAAAATCGACGTAATTCCTCCACAGTATTCGGTCTTGGAAATTCCGAAATAACCTTGACTTGTTCTTCTGTTGGACTCAGGCCATTAGTTGACACACGATACCCAAGAAAGTTCAACTCTGTTTTGCCGAATTCGCATTTTGCCAAATTAATTGTGATTCCATACTCGTCTAAACGTTTCAGCACTTCTCGTATATGTTTTTTGTGATCTTCCATAGAGGACGCTATGATGATATCGTCTATATATATGAAAACAAAGTCCAAATTTTTTAGTACTTCATTTGTTAAGAATCTTTGAAAACTTTGCGTTGCATTTTTGTACCCAAATCCTAATTTTGGAAATTCCCATAATCCGAAAGGTGTGGTTATAGCTGTCTTTGGTATATCATCTTCATTTATCGCAATATTATGGTAAGCTCTTTGTAAGTCTATTCGTGAAAATATAGCTTTCCCATGCAATAGATACGTGCAATCTTGAATACGCGGTATTGGATATCGGTCTGGCTTCGTAATAGCGTTTAATCTACGATAGTCGCCACAAGGTCTTATTTCTCCATTTTTCTTCACTACGATATGTAACGGACTCGCCCAATTGCTTTTTGATGGTCTGCATATACCCATTTCGTGCATTCTCTGGAACTCTGCCTTTGCTATAGCATATTTGTCCGGCGGTAGAGGTCTCGGGCGCGCGTAAACAGCTGGGCCCGTAGTCTCTATGTAATGCACTACAGAATGGCGTGGAGTAGTCTTAAAACACATTGGTTTAGTCACATTCGGAAATTCTAATAAAATGTCACTATATGAATTTTTATAGTCAATAGTTCTCACTGTAGGTTGTTCTTGCACTGACACCGATGCGATCGCCTGTAAGTTCGTCACAGAATCCACAAGTCTCCGTTTATTTAAGTCCACTAATAACTTATGATGGGCTAGAAAGTCAGCACCTAATATTGGTTGCTTGACTTCAGCCAGCACAAATGTCCACTGAAACGGCCTACGTAAATTAAAGTCTAAGTTCAAAGTTTTTACACCGTATGTCTTAATTTCTGTACCGTTCGCAGCATACAGTTTATATTCATCGCACTTTGTGTTAAAATAACGAGATTTATTCACTGGTAGCACAGAAATATTAGCACCCGTGTCCACTAAAAATGTCAACCTACTTTTATTGTCCGTAACACGAAGGCGGTGAACTGGAGTTATGGTACAAATCTCCGCCTGCGATTGCACCTCAATTAGTTTTCCTGCTTGTTATCTTTTTTCCATGCACACGGCTCTATGCATTGCCTTGCTCTATGTCGGTATCTAAAATGATAATAACAAAGCCAGTCTGGACTACTTGGCGAACGTCGACTCATATTTCTTCCACGCGATAGAGACCTTGACCGAGAGCGATACCGATTAAAATTCCTTCCCTGATTTCTCTGCGTTTCCATATTCCGTACTTTTAAGCTAAGTTTTGCTAACTCTGCCAGGAGAAAAGAATTGTCACTGCTACTGCCGGGCACCGCTTGTACTTCCGAAATGTGTGAAGGTCTTGTTGTTTCTAATACCTTATCCGCGATAGTAGCCAAATTTTCCAAATCCTTAATTTCTGTTACTGCTAGGACGCCTCGTATTTCGGATGGTAGATGACCTTGCCACATAATTTTGAGAGTTTCATCTGGAATTTTCCCACGTGCCAGATCTCGCATTTTTCGTAGGAGTTGGGAGGGTTTTTGATCCCCTAACTGCATCTCGCTTAATAATTTTTGAAACTGTCGCATTTCTGACTCTTCGTAAATTTTCAGTAGTCGCTCCTTCAAAGTGCTAAATTTTTTGGTTTCTGGGGGCGTCAGCAGGAGGTCGCTGACTTGCTGTACAACATCTTTCCCTAATTTGGTAATTACCATGTTGTACCTCGCCTCGTCACTGAGTTTTTGCGGGCCAAGGACAGCTTCACATTGAACGAACCAGAGCCTTGGCTGATCTTGCCAAAACTCCGGAATCCTTGACGATACTGAAACTACAGCAATTTCTGCTCCGTTAGCGGCTTGCTGGGTTGCTTCATCTGTCATCTTGAATTATTTTAGCAGGAAATTTAAACACGAAAATAAAATTCTTCACTTTGTATGCGTGTATCAGATCTAATGTCGGGGTCACCACTGTTCCTTATATGGGGTTGAGTATTGTGGAATGAAAGAGGTGTTATGATACGTCCATTTATTGTGAATATCACGACAATACTAAATACATTTTCTATGCACTTATATTATATAGGTACCGAGTACCTAGGGCGGCACATGTTACTATCGGAAGAAGGTAGGACACGACGATATTCCCGTCGCAACTGAGCAGTCCGACTGGGGAAGTACCTCCACCCTAATACCGCGGTTATAATAACCACATGTTGTGTTCTCGGCGGTGAGTAGGGTATCCAGAGCTCACTGGAGAACTTCTGTGCCGTCAGTGGGAAGACCAAAGGCTTGTCCTGCCAGGCGCGGTCCGAGGGGGGGGGGTCACAGGGGACATGACCCCCCCCCCCCCCCCCCCCAAACCATGCACGTCATATTGAAAAGTCCCAGTACGAGGGGAGGGTGG
This sequence comes from Eilema depressum, assembly GCA_914767945.1. NCBI lineage: Eukaryota > Metazoa > Arthropoda > Insecta > Lepidoptera > Erebidae > Eilema > Eilema depressum. The sequence continues at coordinate 4,740,141 of OU612036.1, read as the reverse complement.
GTTAAATTTGTTAAGGAATTTCCGAAGTGACCCCCCCCCTCTCCCCCCCAAAACTTCAAGCTGCGACCGCGCCTGTGATCTCTTGCACTGACGCGGACGGCACAGAAACTCTCTGTTCTTACAGGGTCGGCAGCACGAGTGTGACTCCCCTGGTGTTGCACACGTCCATAGGCTACGTTAACAACTTTCCATCAGGTGAGCCGTGTGCTTGTCTGCCACCTAAATAGTATAAAAAGGACCACTAGCTGTAGCCCGCGGTTTCACCTGTCGTACTCGGTTCTATTTCACCCCTTCGCTTCACAAAAGGATTTTCTATTATTTTAAAAAAACCTTCACCAAGAACAAGGCTATCAAATATCAAAAGAATCAAATCTAACTTTTCTCCACGTATTTCTTACACGAATTTCCCTAATTTTTTTATGAACACTGCCATCTACCAAAGCTGGCATGAACTAGATTCATTAACTTCATAATACAAGTCTCGCAAGTGAAGCACATAGATGGTGCTACAAGTATTATTTTATAAGGCCGGAAGAGGGCCAGATCGAGAGACATGGCCCTAGGTCACCGGGGGGGGGGGGGGGGGGGGTTGCGAGGGATATGTCTACGATAATCTCACCTCCGGCAACCGACGGCCCACAGATTTACGCACGATAAAAAGAATGTAGAATAAAATATGAACATAACCCATTTTAGCGAGTTAAGGTTCTGAAAACTAACAATTAATTTGTCTTTCCGCATATAGATAGTAGTTTTTGCTGCGCTATCTTTAGGTACAATATTAATATCCACGTTAGGAATCTGCCATTAATTAAAGATTTATAACTTTGCCGTAGAACATACATACCTATATTTTCACTGAGCGGAAAATGGAATCGAACTTGCGAACTCTGAAATTTAAACGACCCCCATAGTAAGTCCCAAAACTTATAAGTCTATAACATACAATTCCCGGCGGAGTAGAATAGGGTCACCCCATCTCTTCCCGTGGGTGTCGTAGAAGGCGACTAAGGGATAGGATAGGACTGTTGCCGATGAATAAGTGCCCAGTTTACGGCAATAGGCTCACCCCCTATTACGTGGGACTGAAAGTTATAACTGGCAAAATGTGGGTGATAAGATAATACACCTCCGACCTCATTACAGGTTGTGTGTCATAATATAAGTATTATTATTATAACCTGAGCACACCGTATGTGGCAGAATATGATGAAACAAAGCATTTTGTAATATCTCTTGTACCATATTCTAGCAAATAAAATATTTGAATTGAATTTGAATTGAATTGAGTATATGTATAACTAGCTGTTGTCCGCGACTTCGTCCGCGTTAAGTTCGGAATGTTGTTCATTCCCTATTTTATCCCCTTGGGGGTAGAATTAATCAAAATCCTTTCTTAGGGGATGCCTACATCATAGTAGCTTTATGCATGCAAAGTCTCAGCCCGATCGGATTAAAATTGACAAAGTTTCATACAAACTTTCATCCCCTATTTTATCCCCTTGGGGGTAGAATTAATCAAAATCCTTTCTTAGTGGATGCCTACGTCATAACATCTACCTGCATGCCAAATTTCAGCCCGATCCGTGCAGTGGTTTGAGCTGTGCGTTGATAGATCACTATGTCAGTCAGTCAGTCAGTCACCTTTGTGTTATATATATTTAGATATTATGTAAGTTTATTTATTTATCAAAATTTCATTAAAACATATTTCTTGACAGTATTTCCAACGTTAGTCTGATTACTCCTCTTCGCGGAATACTTCCTCAACAGGTTCTGTTCTTACATAGTTGTCTACTGCCTTCATGAAAATGTCTAAGTATTCTGGTAACAGTGTCACTCGCAGGACCTTCTCTTCATCTTCGACACCGGTGTTGATGGCATAATCCATAGCGATTGCGTCTTTAACATAAAAACAAATTATTGTAGTTATGGGGGTTACTTAGCCTCGATTCTGTTAAAGCAAAACCACTGTCAGGCAACTGACACTGTAAGAAAGTTTCATTTAATTTTAGCCTTTAAAATAACACAGTTAAAGTTTAGAATTAAATGGCTTTTTGTAGAGCGAATGAAAGAGTGTAAAGAATATCTTTTCATTTAATTTTTGACTGTAAGTCTATAATTATAAGGTCTAAAATTTAATGCCATTTTTGCAGTCACTGTGGCATAACAGTGGTTGTGCTTTAGCAGAATTGAGGCGCAGGTACTAGATTAAGATGATGATGATGATAAGGTGTTTGGCCTCATCAAGACTTGCGGCTAAGCCTGCCGCACCTATAAAATTTCCGATATTTCTGAGGACAAGATGGGGACACCGTGGTTCCCAAACCCAAGGGGGCCATCTCAAACCCGTAGATGGCCCATGGCCAGCTACCTGGCTAGCTGCTGTACTAGCGAAATGCCTTGTTTGGTAACCACCCCAGTAGTTGAGACTCGAAACAGCGTACGGTCTTAGTCGGTTCGAGTCTGACTTAGCCATTCCCGGTGGCCGGCGGGATGATCTCGTGGTACATGTGAGGATTTTTGTACAGGTGCTGATAAACTTGAGCATTCACTGGTGTTATTGCGAATTACAGAAAATAAAACGAGAGCGTTTTATTCGTGGGTCCACGAGAAAACAGCCATTCTATCGAGCGTTCTGGCAAGTATTCTCGCGAAAGGCATCGACTAGAGCGTTCGCTAGAAAGATCATGTAATGTTCGTAGCGATGTTAGGCTTTAGATTGCTTGCTTGCTTGATTGCTTGATTCTATTCGCTACTCAGTTCGACAAATTTAAAAACGACGAATACTCAATGTTCAATTACAAGTGAATGCTCAATTCTATTAGCACTTTACTTTACGGAGTACATCAGGGAAGAACCAGACAAATCACTATTTAAGAAGAAACTTAAAAAATATTTTATAAATTTACTATAATGATTACATACTGCTATCATAACGATGGCAGAATGTAGTTATTATAGTTCTAAGTAATAGTTATACTTTTGAAGATAATTGTACGGAGGCTAGATCCCCCAGTCAAACCATATACTCGGTTTTGGGGGTCAAAGAATGTATCCTTATGTACCTATATGCAATAAATAAATAAATAAAAAAAAAAAAAAAAAAAAAAGTACGTACTTATTGCAAATCACTTACTTTTTGCAGGATCGGGGTGTAGTGAACCATCTACGGTCACAACCACAGGGCCTTGGGCCTCGAATCTCGGCTCGTAGCTCACAACGCTTATATGAAGCTTTTGATCCTTTTCGGAAATAAATAGTCCGTATGTGCCTTTGACTTCAAAGTAGTAGTTTTCTTAAATAGAGAATACACCAATATTGTATTGATTGGATTCTAAACAAAATAAATGATTAAAACAATCCGACTGACCCGACATCCCTACTAATATTATAAATGCGAAAGTAACTCTGTCTGTCTGTCTGTCTGTCTGTCTCACTTTTACGACTAAACCGCTGAACCGATTTTGATGAAATTTGGTATAGAGGTAGGTTAGACCTTGAGAAAGGACATAGGCTATGTTTGGTCGCGATAACCGACAATCCACGCGGGCGGAGCCGCGGGCAAAGCTAGTATCGAAATAAGTTTGATAGCAGGTGGAACCCATCGATTTTTATTAGGTTTTTTTTTATACTACTTAAGTCACAGATAAGCATATGGCCCTCCTGATGGTGAGAAGTTACCGTGGCCTATAGGCGAGTGCAACACCAGGGGAGTCACACTCGTGCTGTCGACCCTGCAAGAACAGAGAGATTCTGTGCCGTCAGCTCAAAAGATAAGTAGGTCAAAGCCTTTGGTTTTCCCACTGACAGCATAAAATCTCTCCAGTGAGCTCTGGCTACCCTAATCACTGTCGGAAATACAACACGAGGTTATTAAGCCGCGGTCTTCTGTAGGGCGGAGGTGCTTCCCCAGTCGGACTGCTCGATTGGGACGGAAATGCCGTCGTGTCTTACCTCCTTCTAGGTTTATGAGTTCCAAATGGGTACCGTCTACTATCAAACTTCTTTAATTTTTTCAGAAGAAGTACAGCAGGCTAAAGTAGGTACTTACCTTCTAGAAAGTTTACTAAACTCATTATATTGCTTAAAAAGTAAGTACTTACTCATAGTAACTGTTGCGAAACCGGTCCCATCAACTTCTACTGGGCCCAAGTATCCTTTCATATTGTAATGATATTTCACTACCACCTGATCACATCTTACTGCACCAAGGTAGGTTCCTTCGTCAGGGTTTATTCTATAAAAAGAAGATTAATTTTATAGTTAACTAGCTGACCTGGCGAACTTTGTACCGCTATATTTTCTGATCCCGTTCCCGCTGCATATGTCTAAATTTATCAGTGTTTCTCTTCAATATTATGCATATATTATACATATAAACCTTCCTCTTGAATCACTCTATCAATTTAAAAAAAACCACTTCAAAATCCGTTGCGTAGTTTTGAAGATTTAAGCGTACATAGGGACGGATAGACAGCGACTTTGTTTTATAATATGTAGTGAAGAGATAGTGAAGTGATAATCGTACATACGTCTGGGTGTAGGGGTCAAAATAAGACCATCAGAGCCTGACCATCGGAGGTGAAAGCCTCCGATACCACTGAGAAAGCTTTTAGGGTCGGCAGCACGAGTGTGATGCCCCTGGTGTTGCATACGTCCATAGGCCATGGTAACCACTTTCCATCAGGTGGACCGTGTGCTTGTCTGCCACCTAAGTGGCATAAAAAAGGAAGGTGCTCAGACGAAGAAGATTCTCTCTGTACAGTCACAGAACAGACAATAGTACCAAGTACAGTCTCACTACGGACTGTAGGTACATACGAATTTGCTGACACCGCGATCTCCACCAGCGCGTCATTTACACAATTAATAAAACTAAGTGACATGGCTAGCACAGGCCAGTGCGGAATTAGCTTCCAATACGGTAACTACATATTAATTAGAGAGAATAATAACCAACGTTAATCTTGTAACCAGTTAACAATATAACAGTTTAACGCCCGGTTTCCGAAAGGCTGATGAACGTCAAATCAACTAATCGGCTGTAAAATCGCTTGTCAAGTAGCAATTAGGTTGCTAGAATCATGGTTAGGTAAATAGTTTAATTTGATTATCGCGTCTGTTAAAATAGCTGATTAACCAACACGATGATCAAATTATACTATTTAACCATGCTTTTAGCAACGCAATTGCTACTTGAAAAAAAAATTAACAGCCGATTAGTTAATTTGACGTTGATCAGCATTTCGGAAACTGGGCGTAAGTGTCAAGTTGTGTTTTCCTCTCGTCGCCGCACTCACCGACCTACAACTAACTAGAACTACTAGGTACAAGTGTATAAACTACACACTCTCTCTCTAGTATTAAGAGTCGATGCTGTCCTTTTTCCCATGAAATATATAAAAATTATAGTCCGTTTGGTTAGGTAGGTACCTAACTAAAGATAACAATCTTGTTGCGTTTTTGTACAAAAATATTAAACAAATAAACTACTGCTTGTGGTTCGAATTCTGTTTTTTGTCGCGTTTTATTTTTAAACTGAGTTTGAAACAAAGAGATAATTAAACTAAAGGCGGCCACCTACTTACAGTTTATCGAATGACAACCGGATGATATCGGTCTGTCAGTTCATCGCAATAACCCACACACAGTTTCGTACCTATACGATTTTGGACTGACCGATAATATGTGTGTGGCCGCTTGACGATTGCGGTCAGCAAAGACAGTTAAATGCCGGACAGTCTATGGCCGTCGGCATTTTATACGTAATAACATCAGACTAAAAAAATAAAATAATGTTATTATTTTAGTCTGAGGTAATAAAATTATGATGACATTGATGACATAAGGACTGCAGGCCGCCGTACAGACGAAAAACTGCAGGCGGACTGTAAGTGGGTGGCCGCCTTAAGATTTGTAATAGGAGGATCGGCAAACGTGGCGCATACTGGGAGAGTATGTCCAGCAGTGGACTGCAATAGGCTAATTGATTGATTGATTGTAATAGGAAATATTCAAAGGCACGTGAAGATTGCTTACCTTTACTTAATTCATCATCCTCCTGTCCTTATCTCAAGTTTATTTGGAATCGGTGCAACATGTGTGCTTTTTCCATTAATCTCTATTTACAGTCATCTCATTTACTCCCTTCTTAACCATATCATCTTTCACACAATCCATGCACCTCCTTTTAGGTTTTCCTCTCCCCTTGTAGCCATCCCCTAACTTTATTTAAATACCTTTTTTTATCGTGCGAAAATTCCCCACGGATACCTCTCCGTCGGAGCCGGTGGAGGAGGTTATGTCGGATTTGAACCGACTAAAACGCACGCCATCTGTGGGCCGTCGGTTGCCGGAGGTGAGGTAATCGTAGACATACCTCTCGCACCCCGGCCGACCCAGGGCCACTTAATTTAAATACCTAACCAAAAGGAATATAGTTATACTTATCACTTTTGTAGTTGCATATATGAAAATCAATAAAATTTACTTACTTAAATGTTTCAAAATGACAACTTTTTAGCCCTGCAAGTGTACTATTTGTTACTTTATAGTCCAAGTTCACGTAACTGGAATTCCGCTTCGGTATATATAATGGATCCAGCTGTCCCCAAAGATCAGGGCTCGCAAACATCGCCATCAGAGCTCTTTGAGCAGATCTTGTAGTACATTGTGTATCCGAGAGACTGCATACCTTTTGGCCTATAATCACACAAAGAACAATAAAGACTTAGCGGCGGCGCGGATTGCGTGCTTCCTCATACCTGGGGGCGAGTTGGGGACTCTGTGGTCCCCACACCGGAAGAGGTCCGGATTGAGAGATATGGCCCTGGTTCGGCCGGGTTCAAGGGATATGGCTACGACAATCTCACCTCCGGCAACCGACGGCCCACAGACGGCGTGCGTTTTAGTCGGTTCGAGTCCGACGTAACCTCCTCCTCCGGCTCCGGCGGGGGAGGTATCCGTAGGGATTTTTCGCACGATAAAAAAAAAGTACAATAAAGACAATTGTTTGGGCTTGTGATTGGATGGTTAAGCAACACTTGCCAAGCCTCTTACGATGGATAGTGCCTCGGAGGAGCACGTTAAGACATCGGTCCCGCTTGCCATTTGAACATCTATGGCAGTCGTTACGGGCAGTTGGTCTTACTACAGAAATTCGCTATCGCTAATAGGTTATCGGCTTGTGGAGGTCCGATGGCAGTCACTTTACGGAAAATATCGAAATTCAGCCGCCTCACAGTTAGACTGAAAACATTGGACCCTAGATTCTGAGTGAAGGCTTTGGATGCAAGCGGAAATAGATCATGATGATTAGGTAGGTACTTACTCTGAACACAGTTCAACGAAGCAAATGCAATCACAAGGAATGAAATCTGAACATAACCCATTTTACTGAGATATTGTTCTTAAAACTAACAATTAATTAGTCGTTCCACATATATATAATAGTTTTTTGTCTGTCCTATTTATAAACACAATCTTAACATCTTCGTTAAGAATCTGCCATTAATCACGTGACGATTTTCTGCTTATATCTAAATCAAATGTGTTTAGTCGTAAAAGACACTATGGTATGAATAAGAAATAAAAAATACGTCATGTGTTAAGTAAAAAAGAAATTATATTGAGTTTACTTATCTGTTTTTATACTAATTCGTGATCCAGCACGTGTTTGTATCTGATGACTTCACCTCAGTACATGGTTCAGAGTCACCAGTCATTTTACGTCACTTGGCCTATGTGGTGACAATGTATTTTTTAAATTTTTAATTTTAAAAGAACGTCTTCAAGCCCCTCCCTTCTACATCTTCACACCTCGTACCAATACAAGTTATTCTATAACTTTTAGGAGTAACATAAGCTCCAACTTTCAGGTATAACAGATTGCCCCCAGTGTTTTTAATGGTATGATGGCAAGCGGTACGACTTAGGTTGGCAAGTTCCATCCATGTTGCATGGAACTTGCCAAACTAAGATTTTATAAAACTTTTGCCCCTCACACGATTCCAACCTTTCGTACAACGTAATTATTGGATGACCCCTAAGCTTAGATTATTATTCACAAGATTTCAAGTCTACGTGAATGTTTGTGTGGCGTGACGGTACATAGAGCGTTTGACTGCCTTGTCTGGGATCATGGGTTCTTGATGATAGATTAAATATATATGGTTTCTATTACTTACATACATTACTTACATTCATCTTAAGAATACCTCGTGTATTCTTGGTTCTTTTAAAGGATAACTAGTTGACCTGCCACGGCTTCGCCCATGGCATAGAAACCCCGTATCAACCCTTTAAGCCATATACGCCCGCAATCCTACAATGTCCCATGATGATCAAGCAAGATCCGCAAATGCCCAGACTCAGCCACAGACAATATGGCCTCATTTTACGCACCAATCAGAGACGCGACAGTGCTACGCAAAAATAAACGTCATTAATGACGAATTCGCAATACCTAATATAATATTATGACGTATTATTTCTTCATGGGAGTAAGTAGCTATAATTTTTGTTATACTTAGCGTTTACGCCATTTTTGAAAGCCACCGTCTTACCGCATGGTGTGCCACTGTGCCTTATAATAATACGTTATAGTTTTTATCCCGATTTATTCCGATCCGAAAGCACCTGATGAGGCGGTCAAGCTGAGTGTCACCATCCAATAATCTAACATTGTCTCTCGAAATTAAGTTACGGACCCCATTGTAACATGGTACGTGTCTATAATGGTGACCCTCATTTCCGAGACTTTGCCTTCAGCTTACCATCAGGCGAGGCGAAGTAAATCTCACAGGATCAGAACTTACGCTAGTGAAGGAACTGGTACAAAATAAATAGATTAAAATCGATGCTAAGAAGGTGTTTATTGAAATTTACTAACGTAATAGTTATTTGTTATACAAGAGTGCAAAGTTGCTTTTTAACCGCGTGCTCAGTTTTGATGACCGAGCAAGCGAAAGATTCTAAATTTGAATCACGAGCATAGCGAGTGATTCATAAATTAGAATCTTGAGCGTTAGCGAGGGAATCAAAAGAGCACAAGGTTTAAAATCTTTGCACTCGAGTGCAACACGTAACTTTTCATCCCACCTCAGCGAGGAAATAATGAAATGTTTCTTCTTCCCAGCGTTAATTCCCAGTCGCATCCGAAGCTTTCACCTCGGAGTTCGGGGTCCGCTTTACCAGTCTTAAGAGGGGGTATAAAGCTAAATTGCCGATCGTAGATTTGATGTTTATACCCGAAAGTAAGCCACAAATGAGCTGGGTTTTTTTTAATAGAAAATACGTTATATTTGTAAGGGACTGCTCATGGTGAAAACATAAAATAATAATATTTTTTCGATAGAATAAAATCACAAAGTTATGCCTTATTTACTACTAAAATCAATTTATTTCCAATATTATGCACACAACTGAGTCAATATTTGAATACAAAGTGTAAAATTATGTAACCCAGTGACTCTATTTTCACTTTGAAAAAATTGTGTGGATTTTACGAGTAATTAAAAAAAATGAATTTGGCGCTTACGACGGTCTTATTCCGCGCATAACGCTCTCTTTCTATCGCACCTGACCCGAGGTGTCGGCCATCTGTTGTTTCATCATTTAGTCGGGCTCGCCCCGTTGAGACGGGAGGACTGTATTTCTGTTTTCCGTGTCAAGAAAGTTCGTTAAAAATGAGCCAATTAAAAAAATATAAAAGAAACACTCTAAAAGAGAATATAAGAAACTAAGAATTCAACTCATGGCTAATTTTCGAAGGTAATGTATCTATATTATTTTACTTTCTTTAGTTTGTTACCAAATATCCACCGTTGCTAGGTAACTCTGGAGTAACGTCGGCTCGGGTATAGTATATGCAAATCAAATAGATGTTTTTGACTACTCGCGTGTTTTTTGTATAATATTATTTATATAGCACTAATATAATTATTAAATATATTGCGAAAGTATTTATACATTGTATTATCAATTTTAATGCATTTCAGAGTTGCTTCAGCTCGTAATATCACACAAGCTGATGAATCCGATCCGGTCGAATCGCTTAATAAAAAACTTTCGTCAACTTTGTAAGCTTATTGCAATTGATTTTTCTCACATTCAGAAAACATTTCAGTAAAATATGCAAATTAATATGAACATGAACAAGTAGAATGATATGATTTGAGATTAACATGGTCATTCACATTAGTACCGAATGTTCACACATTCAAACGGCATGGTAAATACGAGTATCCCGGTGATTTTAATAAAAAAAATTGACCACACGGAAAGCGGATGACTGCCCGTGGAAGGATAGCTCAGAGTAAGAGCGCTGGAACGCCAAGGTTCGCGACCCTGGCATTCAAGTCCTATTGTGGGTTTGATTTTTTCCATTATGTACTTATTTAGCATTTATATCAAATTATCTACAAGTAGATTAAAATAGCAATGCAATGCTTATGTGATTGATTTGTCATTAATTTGCAATTATTTTTACAGATCTCCCATTAAACATTTAGAGAAAGTTGAAGTTTTGAGAGAACTAGATCCAAATTGTGATGGAAATTTTGCACCAGAGTGGAATGAGCGGTATATTTTAGCCAGCCTTGATTCAATATGTCAGGGCCCTAGCTTCTTATACGTAATGATAAAATAGGGCAACCATATTATACACAATGCTCATCAGTAATATTGAACCACTATTTGGACTATTTGGATGACCCGACTCAGGATTAGTATTAAATTAATTGAATTCGCAAAAAAAAAATATTTAGGTAATTTATCACAATATAGTTAGACGAACATCGCTAGATGTTAAATTAAAGTTAAAGCATTGTTTTTCCCAAATCGTCAAATCGTCGGTGCGCCTGCCAAAGTCGTTATGTGCATTTTTTCTATTTTTTTTTATTCGCTAGATGGCCTTAAAAAATGCGCATCAACTGAAAAAACAACCAAGTGTTAATTCCTTCTAGAAATAGATTTGACAAAATATACATGTGCAATTCTGACACTGCAAAATTGGTTATGTGTTCACATCAAGAGTTTTTCATCCTCATGTTGCACATGTCAGAATTGGTTTGCACATAGACAATTTGACAGCTTGTTTTTCTTCGGTTTGTTGGTTGTAAAATTGGTGTTCTACCTTTGTAACAACGTAAATAATCTTATAATAGTAAACAAAACGAGACAGATGATTAAATCAAAACAGCCTCACGTAAGGTCGAAGTCCTGAATAAAGTGAGACGTTTTTACACCATTTGTGTGAGAGTGAATTCACTGTCTATGGCAAGCGGAGCGGCGATATAAAGTAAAAATATTCTAGGCATTATATCAAACAATTCTTCTGAATACAAACCATCATACAGGCGGTAAAACAACCACAGCAAGTACCTTCTGAGGTTGAGAGGGACTACTACCCCGCCTGTGAGTATGGGATGGTCGACGATCCTCAGCGCCCGTCTTTGCACCAAGTCGAAGAGGTCTAGCTAGCTCAGGCAAAACTGTGACAGCAGTACTCCATGTGGGGCAGAACGGGAGCGTTTTAAAGAAGGAGTATTTGCCCCGCAGTGATGTACTACCTACCTTGTTTCTTTGATACCAGCTTGACTTAGTCTTCCAAGTGACTACGGCGGTGATCGTCGCTGACGATAGCGATAGCTCCCTATACTCGAAAAGATGTTAAACGGTGTGTCTAGAAACTTGCGGCGCTATGCTATGCAGACGATAGCACCTTACACGGAGGCTATCACGGACATCCTGCGGCCAAGCAGTCTGATATCGCGGAAAAAAGAAGACCGGACCCTGAGCCACATTTCTCAATGGGGCTCGGAAAACCTGGTCGAGTTCAACGCCAGGAAGACGCAGGCATGCGCGTTCACAGCAAAGGTATCTTCTTTCCTTCCCCTTCCAACTCTTCAGAGCACGCCACTGCCACTACAGGACAATCTCAATATCCTAGGTATGGATGTTCGCTGCAAATTCAGTTTTCAGCGAACAACAAAAACTACATTGAGAGTATCATCAAAACAGCCTCGCGTAAACTCGGTGTCCTGAACAGACTGAGACGTTTTTTCACGCCGGAGCAGCGGTGCCTTCTCTATAAGACAAAAATTCGCTCTTGCGTGGAATACTGCTCTCATCTCTGGGATGGCTCCGCAAAGTACTTACTAGATGCTCTCGACAGGCTGCAGCGACGTGCGGTCCATATTATTGGGAATCCTGAGGTCACCAACACCCTCGAGCCCTTGCAGTTGCGTAGAGATATGGCATCTTTGGCGGTATTTTACCGTCTCTACCAAGGTGAATGTTCTGATGAGCTCTTCCAACTAATCCCACCCTCTCCTTTCCTATATAGGACAACACGTGCAGGACTTAGACGCCTCCCGCATACGGTGCAGAATATTCCATCAAGAACCAAGCGGTTCGGCGACTCCTTCTTCTGCCGCACTATTAAGTCTTGGAATTCCTTACCAGTTCACGTGTTTCCCTCTTCCTACAGTCACGGGTCCTTCAAGCGGGGCGTGAAAAAGCATATTCTGATGAGGCCGTCAAGCTGAGTGCCATCATTGTAACATGGTACATGTCTGTAATGGTGACCCTCTTTGCTTACCATCAGGCGAGGCGAAGTCAATTTGACGTGTCCTATATTAAAAAAAAGACTGGAAAAGCGCACCCCGGACGCCGAGGGGAAGGGCTCAGATGCAACTAAAGTTTATAACTAATTGGCAGCATAATGTGCACCTCGGAACTCGGAGATTTGCTCTTCTTTTCTGATTATCGTATTATCGGCTATTCCAGGAACGATCAGCAATTAGTTCCCAACTCCGAGAGGAAAATCGGCACCAGAACCTCGTCCGTTGTTTAACATGTGCACCGACTAGCAAGTGAGGTTGGCTTGGGTCTCAAAGGTGTTAGTAGGACCCTGTACACGGAAAAGTTGTACTACTTTTATTTTTTTTTACTTGTATGCCTTAATAAAGTTTATAGTGGGTATTTATTTACTTCGTATGTTATGTACCTTGCCATCTGTCAGTATTTATCCCTTATATAAATCCTATTGAGGTCCATAACAAATCTGATATGTATATATTTTTCACTTGTAAGAAATGGCGCTAGGAAGATAATTCTGATATGTGTATCAAAATGGAAAAAAAAATTATTGTGGATGGATAGTACCGTTTATAATTTTCACTTATATCTCAGTTCATGCAAAATATTTTTTGGCATCATACTACATTTTTAGTTTTTTGATACGCTCATCAATTATGTAATAAAACAGTTTAATGTCTCTCCTGAGAACTTGACCAAAAACACATAGAGGTTTTGGCAAGCGCAACGACGACATATTCCTTTACTTACTTACTTACCTTTTCATTTTATCAGAAATATTTTTTTTTACCAAAAAGAAAGGAGAACATTCACTCTCCATACATATCTGGGCTAATTTTGAAAGTGCCGGCCAAAGAAAAAAAATACGATATTCTGTTAGAGCTTGTTCTTACTAGCATTTTTTATTCTTGCGTCAAAGTTGAGAGATCACTTCCAACGGTTTTATTTGAGTTTAAAAATCTTAAAAATATACACTTTTTAAGATACGAACTATTAAAAATAAATGAAAAATATTGTTCTACATTGGAAGAATAGTTAATAAAAGCAATATAAAATAAACCCTATACTGCATATTGTTGTTTTTCGTCCATTCATTTAGATCCAAAATTGAAAGTGACGGTCAAAGAAAACAAATATGATATTCCGCTAGAGCTTGTCCTCATCAGCACTTTTTATTACGTCGTCAAAGCTGAGAGACCACTGCCCTCGGTTTTATTGGCGTTCAAAAATCTTAGAAACATATAATTTTTATGATACGATATATTGAAAATGAATGAAAAATATTGTTCTATATTGGAAGAATAGTTATTAAACGCAATAACAAATAAACCCCATACTGCATATTGCTGTTTTTCGTTAGTTTATTTAGGTCTAAAATTGAAAGTGCCGGCCAAAAAAAAATGATATTCCGTTAGCGCTTGTCCTTATTGGCACAAGCATATAAAAATAAAATACACGAGCAATAATACTGTTTCATTGCACTTCACCCTTCTTGTTTTATCTATGATAATGTATGTATAATGTTGACGAACCTGGACATGACGTGACTGCTATCGTCCACGAATCATCCATAAGGCATTGCCATTAGTGCCTTGTAACTGTGGAATATGATGAACTCATTTACTAAGTTCAATTGGAAATGCACTTTTAACCAATATAAATCAATATTTCTCATTCATTTTCAATAATTCGTAAAAAAAAATGTATATATCCAAGATTTTTGAACTCAAATAAAACCGAGGGAAGTTATCCTTTAGCTTTGACACCATAAAGAAATGCTAATGAGGACAAGCTCTAGCGGAATATCATATCTATTTGTTTTCTTTGACCGGCACTTTCAATTTTTGAACTAAGTAATTAAATAGTCACACTTTATACTAAATATTGAACCCTAAATAAAATCTCAAGGAATCGATTTAGAACTTTGGTGTAGTAATGCTTACAATGTTGTGTTCTATCAAAATCAAGCACTTTTTTTTAGTGGCCGGCAAAATATTTACTAAGTTCAATTGGAAATGCACCTTTAACCAATATAAATCAATATTTCTCATTCATTTTCAATAATACGTATAAAAAATGTATAAACCCAAGATTTTTGAACTCAAAAAAAAAACCAAGGGAAGTTGTCCTTCAGCTTTGACACCATAATAAAAATGCAAACGCGTACAAGCTCTAGCGGAATATCACATTTGTTTTCTTTGACTGGCACTTTCAATTTTTAACCTAGATAAATGGATGAAAAACAACGATATGTAATATGCGGTTTATTTTTTATTACTTATATGAACTACTCTTCCAATATAGAACAATATTTTTAATTCATTTTCAATAGTTCGTATCATAAAAAATGTATGTTTTCAAGATTTTTGAATATAAATAAAACCGAGGGAAGTGGTCCCTCAGCTATGACGCCATAATAAAAAATGCTAATAAGGAAAAATTCTAGCGGATTTTATTTTCTTTAATCGACACTTTTAATTTTAGCCGTAAATAAATGGACGAAAAACAACAATATGCAGTATGGGGTTTATTTTTTATTGCTTTTATTAACTATTCTTCCAATGTATAACAATATTTTTCATTTATTTTGAATAGTTCGTATCATAAAAAGTGTATATTTTTAAGATTTTTAAACTCTAATAAAACCATTGGAAGTGGTCCCTCAACTTTGACGCACTAATAAAAAATGTTAGTAAGAACAAGCTCTAACCGAATATTGTATTTTTTTTCTTTGGCCGGCAAAATAAAAATTAGCCCAATCTGAATGATGTCCTTTATTGTGTTTCCAAAGTAGATAGTTAATGATGCAACTCGTATTTTGACAATTTTATCTGAGTATTTTGGGTATACTGTGCGCCTTCAAACTATACATGGCGGGTCGCTGCCACACAAAATAGGTGGCGGACTTGCCGGAGCGACGACAGGCGAGAGCGGGACGTGCGAGGGGTGCGGGTGAAATCTGATTATTTTCTAGCTTTATGCGCACTCTTAACTGCGGATTTGGCTGGACCTCGATATTTTTCGTAAAGCGACTGCCATGTGACGGAGGTTCCGAGTTGAGTTTTTCATAAATTAAAAAAAAGTTGTATGATAAATCGGCACCATAGAGGTAAGGTAACTGTACCAATGCTCGACACTGTACCAATGCTAGACACTTTCGAACAAAACCCAGTATTTTGAGAAAATTATCCATTTGTTTTATAAGACTATTGACTTAAAAGATGCCTAATGGTATCTATAAGATATGTTCAAATATTCGCAACACCATCCGAAGTAAATTTAGAAAGACTGTTGACAGCAAATAATGTGACTCCGTGAACACGGTCGTGTTATTTCTTAAGATTTTTGCCAAGGGTACTGATTTTTATAGGTGTGATTTTTTTGTTTATAAGTTATGATTATTACTAATTTTAGTATAAACGTTATAAATATTGAAGTTATTGACATACTTGGACCATTGGGACAATGATGTCTAGCATTGGTGTTTTCGACCAAGTGCATAATAATTTAATTTTAAGTAAAAGTATGATAGATTTTAAAGATTTTATGGGCAAAAGTTAATGTCTAATTGTTGCTGTAACAGTTAAAAAAGAATGTAACGACCATGCTGTAATTAATTTGTTAAATTTTTTAGATTGAAATTTTATTTTTCCTTAAAGTGTCTACCATTGGTACAGTTACCTTAGAAGTAAATAGGTTTAATGATGTTTTGAGTTCACAAACCTAGTACACACGATGTTCTAAATTCAAATTTACTTTACCACTCTAGAGGATAAAAGCGACTTTTACACTCAGATATCGAAGAAAAAAAGTACTCTTTCCGAGATGGTGGGATGAAAATTATATTATTCCTGAAATACCTCATCGAAAGGCACTTCTATCAAGTAGTTATTAGTTGCAATCATTAGAATCTCCAAGTATTTCGGCAACTGTGTAACTTGCAGAATTTTTTCTAAGTCTCTGAGTCCGGTATTAGATGCATATTCCTTAGTGTCATCTGTAACAAACAATCTATTATGATACTGGCCGTGTTGGTTCCCAGTGGAGCACAATAAGACCACCCCATTTCCTCCCGTGGGTTTTTTATACCACTTAGGTAGTAGACAGGCACACGGCCACCTGATGAAAAGTGGTTACCGTGGCCTATGGACGTATGCAACACCAGGGGCGTCACACTCATGCTGCCGACCTTGAAGAAACCTTCTAATACCCTTCTTGAGGAACCCCATATTGTAGTCGCTTGGGAAAACCACCGCAGGGAGTTCATTCCACAGCTTGAGTGTGCGAGGGATGAAGTTCCTTTCATACCGCACAGTGCGCACCGTTTCCGGTCGCAATGTGTGTCGTAGAAAGTGCCTAAATTCCGTCTGATAGTAAACATATGAAGTGCCCAATGGCGGCAATATGCACACTCCCTATTACATGAGTCCAAAAAGCATAACTAGTTAAATGTGGGTGTTAATACATCTCTGCCAACCCTGTGGGTATTTATAGGCGTGATTATACTGTATGTATGTATGATGCTGTGTTCAATAACTACTGAGGACGACTGTACTTATTGCTAGTATTTTTTTAATTAGTTACCTTTGATTGAGTCGCTGTTTAGTGGACCTTCTACGTCTATGGACACAGGGCCTTTGGGCTCGAATGTTGGAACATACTTTACAAAAGTTAAATGAAGTTTATTATCCTTTTCAGATGTATATAGCTCAAATACGCAGTTGACTGCTACAAAGTAGTTCTCTAAAACGAATGAAATAAACAATGTATTAGTTTTATTAGTTGAAAGTATGAGGCCTCATGTTTGTAGTCGACCGCATACAGCACCAGTAAACAGCAGATACAGCCTATGTACTTGAATGTAATAATATTATTTTATTGTTTTAATTCATTGCGGTTTCTCAATGGTGCCATGAACGGCCAACCTCGGGCCTCATAAAGGCTGAAGAGCCTCAGGAGCTTCTGGGCATGCGTTTCTCCCATTGACGGTGACCCCTCCCAAGCCAGAGTAGACCACTGGAGAGCACAGAGCTCGCTGCTAACCCCCTTCGTCCCGCTTATGGAGAATCTGCCGCCTGGACATGATCTGCCCTAGATCAAATGGAAATCTCTGAACAGACTCCGGACACGAGTCGGCCGAAGCAAAGAATGCCTGGCTAGGTGGGGGTTCTCAGGTGTGGCAGACCTGAGATGTGAATGCGCAGTTACACCATAGACAATCATAATGGCCCACCTGCTGACGTGTGCTACATGCCCATACACATGTACACCGGAGAACCTCATGTGCGCCTCCGAGAGCGCTATTCAGGTAGCAGCACACTGGGAGAACACCATTTGAGAGTATAGGCGCCATCGCCACGATAGAAGAATGGTGCCATTTGCCCGTAGAAGGTTAACAAGTATTGTATGTGAAGAGACTTCGGCCCAAAACCATATTGTCGGTCTTTAATTGAGTAGATCCTCTAGGTGACACAAAACTGTATGTTAATGATGTACTCGAATACCTTGCACAGCACTGAGGTGACGGCTATGGGCCGATAGTTGGCTGGGTCTGAGCGATCCTCCTTCTTGGGGATCGGCTGTACATTCGCCTCTTTGCCGATGGCGCTGTATGTACCCGAGATGTAGGAGAGTCGGTCATCACATTACTTGTCACGGTGTATCTGCTCATGTAGGTGTGCGGTCGGCTACGAATTCATACTTTAAGACCTACAGGGCCTAGTCCACCTGCCCCCCTAGACAAGTGGCAATTCATTGCTCGGCGTATGATGGAATAGAATGACAAATGTATAGGATTTGACGTTTTTGACATTCGTTGACGCCTGTCATATACGTCAAATCCCATACATTTGGCATTCTATTCCATCATACGCCGAGCAACAAATTGCCAATTGTCTAGAGGGGAAGGCCTGCAAGCTGTCACGCCTGCTGATTGCCGAAAGAAGCTTTGACAGTGAGGATGAATTCCTTTAAAAATGAGAGTAGGTACTTACTTAGGGTAACTGTGACCGAACCTGCTCCATCATTCTCTGTTGACCCCACACCTTTGTAAAGTTCGTAATAATATTTCAGAACCAGTTCAGGGCAGATAATTTCCCCACGTGAGGTGGAATCTTCAGGGTTTATTCTATAAAAATAAATAAATAGACTAACTTACTTCAGTTAGTAATAATTTAATTATAAAATAGACCAGAGGTCGAGTGGGCACCTCAAAATTATGTAGGGACGAATGGGCACTGGGGACGAATTCCAGGGGACCAGTGGGTGCTCACCCATATTTAGTTTGTAGAAAATGTATGTTTTTTTAAATCAGCAATTTAATTTAATAATTCATTTTATTTTATTTCTGTGGACCAGGAATTTTTAACAAGCTCGCTAATGAAATAAGGGATTTACCGTTTTTTATTTTTTTTTTGACTTTGATGTTTCGCATCTTAAATTATTTCCTATTCATATAGAGTCGCATACTTACTTGAATACTGTAAATACACAATTTGCTACACCTGTAAGTGTACCGTTAGTTACTTTATAGTTGAAACCCATGGCCTTTGGTTCATCATCTGGTAAACTCATTGGATCAAGAGGTTTGGTAAAATCGCCCGATCCTTGTAACACCGAGGCCAATAGTTTCTGAGCGCCGCTTGTAGTACATTCTAAATCCGTAAAACTACATGTGTGGTGGCCTAAAATTAAACATATTAAAGTAGTAAATATTGTGTGTGACAGTAGTGAATGCTATTACTGCTGCAAATATTTGTATGCATGAATTAATATGTATAATTTGCATTAGTCTAAGTACTTCCGTGATTCGGAGAGCACGTTATGCCGTCATTTCCAGTTATCATACGAACATCTATGGCAATCGTTACGAGTAGTTGGTGTTCAATAAGTAATTGGACAACTCCAAAAATTAATATGCAGTTTGGGTGGAAAAGTGAACCCCAGACTCCGAAGACAAGGGGCAATTCGTTGCCCCCCTAGACAAGGGGCAATTCATTGCCCCCCAAGACAAGGGGCAATTCATTGCCCCCTTAGACAAGGGGCAATTCATTGCCCTCCTAGACAAGGGACAATTTGTTGACGGGCGTATAGTACAATAGAATGACGAATGTAAACGTAAAACTACATGTGTGGTGGCCTAAAATTAAACATAATATAAAGTAGTAAATATTGTGTGTGACAGTAGTGAATGCTATTACTGCTGCAAATATTTGTATGCATGAATTAATATGTATAATTTGCATTAGTCTAAGTACTGCCGTGATTCGGAGAGCACGTTATGCCGTCATTTCCAGTTATCATACGAACATCTATGGCAATCGTTACGGGTAGTTGGTGTTCAATAAGTAATTGGACAACTCCAAAAATTAATACGCAGTTTGGCTGGAAAAGTGGACCCCGGACTCCGAAGAAAAGGGGCAATTCGTTGCCCCCCTAGACAAGGGGCAATTCATTGCCCTCCTAGACAAGGGGCAATTCATTGCCCCCCTAGACAAGGGGCAATTCATTGCCCCCCTAGACAAGGGGCAATTCATTGCCCTCCTAGACAAGGGGCAATTCGTTGCCCCCCTAGACAAGGGGCAATTCATTGCCCTCCTAGACAAGGGGCAATTCATTGCCCTCCTAGACAAGGTGCAATTCATTGCCCCCCTAGACAAGGGGCAATTCATTGCCCTCCTAGACAAGGGGCAATTCATTGCCCCCCTAGACAAGGGGCAATTCGTTGCCCTCCTAGACAAGGGGCAATTCGTTGCCCCCCTAGACAAGGGGCAATTCATTGCCCTCCTAGACAAGGGGCAATTCATTGCCCCCCTAGACAAGGGGCAATTCATTGCCCTCCTAGACAAGGGGCAATTCATTGCCCCCCTAGACAAGGGGCAATTCGTTGCCCCCCTAGACAAGGGGCAATTCATTGCCCCCCTAGACAAGGGGCAATTCATTGCCCTCCTAGACAAGGGGCAATTCGTTGCCCCCCTAGACAAGGGGCAATTCATTGCCCCCCTAGACAAGGGGCAATTCATTGCCCTCCTAGACAAGGGGCAATTCATTGCCCCCCTAGACAAGGGGCAATTCCTTGCCCTCCTAGACAAGGGGCAATTCGTTGCCCCCCTAGACAAGGGGCAATTCATTGCCCCCCTAGACAAGGGGCAATTCATTGCCCTCCTAGACAAGGGGCAATTCGTTGCCCCCCTAGACAAGGGGCAATTCATTGCCCCCCTAGACAAGGGGCAATTCATTGCCCCCCTAGACAAGGGGCAATTCATTGCCCCCCTAGACAAGGGGCAATTCATTGCCCTCCTAGACAAGGGGCAATTCGTTGCCCCCCTAGACAAGGGGCAATTCATTGCCCCCCTAGACAAGGGGCAATTCATTGCCCCCCTAGACAAGGGGCAATTCATTGCCCTCCTAGACAAGGGGCAATTCGTTGCCCCCCTAGACAAGGGGCAATTCGTTGACGGGCGTATAGTAGAATAGAATGACGAATGTATGGTATTTGACGTTAATGACGTACGTTGACGACTGTTTGAAAGCTTCAAATGCGACCGGGATTAATGCTAGGATGAAGAAATTATATATTACGAGAGGAGATATTGGGAGAGGCCTATGTCCAGCAGTGGACTGCAATATTATTAATATTATATACTGCAAATTAGTATAATCACCAAATTAAAAATTTAAAAAACCGACTTCGAATGATTTTTGTTGATCTTTCATAACCTGCTAGACCGATTTTGATAAAATTTACATGGGATTACCTGGGAAGTATAACCTATCAAACAAAAGAATAATTTTGCAAATCGGTCTAGGCCTCTTTGAGTAACCGATGAACATACATAAAAAAAAATATCGATGAATTGAGAACCTCCTCCTTTTATGAAATCGGTTAAAAATGGGTTTTTATTTGAAGCACTGTAGATCCTAAAAAGTAAAACGTTGGAAGAATATTTATCTAACTATACTATACTATGAGTACTTATAACTTAAATAAGTTACATTATGGGATCTACAATGACGACAGATTAATGCAAATAAATACGCAAATATACGCGTGTGTATCATTCATGCTTACATTTTATTTTGTACTGAGCGGGCATCGAACCCACGCCAGCAAGGTCATCAAATAAATTACAATGTTACAAGATATGTTTACTATTAGTAAGAGAGCTTGGATAATTAACTCAGGTACCATCTGCGTACTGAATGAGATGTACATCATTAGACGCGCCTTTAATTGGAGAACACGAAATGGCTATGCTGCAAAGTCAAAAACCTGGTGGTGATACCAAAAATCAATTTTGAAAATGCTAAAAAAATCGGTACCTAATATTGAAAGATTACCAATTTTCGTTTGTTCCTGGCAATAGAGGAGATTTAGGACTATATGATAGTGCAGTGCTGCAAGCCCCCATAACTGGCCTTGCAAGAGGCAGCACCTTGCAAAGTGCCGCCTGAAAACAGGTATCTGGTACGATCGAATTACCAAATAAAACCGGGCTCATCTGAAAGATCATCAAATTCTGAGTATGAAAAACTGGTGCTGCAAATCTTAAACACTGGCGAAGGTGGTTGCAGCAGCGATTGAAGATCGCGAGTTGCGCGTCTCGGTTTGGTATTTTCACATTTATACGATCGAGTTACCAAAAAAAACAGGGCTCATCTGAAAGATCATCAAATTCTGTGTAGGAAAAACCGGTGCTGCAAATCTTAAACACTGGCGAAGGTAGTTGCAGCAGCGATTGAAGATCACGAGTTGCGCAACTCGGTTTTGTAATTTTCACATTACTACGATCGAGTTACCAAAAAAAACAGGGCTCATCTGAAAGATCATCAAATTCTGTGTAGGAAAAACCGGTGCTGCAAATCTTAAACACTGGCGAAGGCGGTTGCAGCAGCGATTGAAGATCGCGAGTTGCGCGACTCGGTTTGGTATTTTGACATTAGTACGATCGAGGTACCAAAAAAAAACAGGGCTCATCTGAAAGATCATCAAATTCTGCGTAAGAAAAACCAGTGCTGCAAATCTCAAACACTGGTGAAGGTGGTTGCAGCAGCGTTTGAAGATATCGCATTGCGCGACTCGAATTGGTAGGTATTTCCATATTAGTACGATCGAATTACCAAATAAGAGCGGGCTCATCTGAAAGATCATCAAATTCTGAGTATGAAAAACCGGTGCTGCAAATCTTAAACACTGGTGAAGGTAGTTGCAGCAGCGTTTGAAGATCGCGCGTTGCGCGACTCGGTTTGATTTTCATATTAGTACGATCGAATTTCCAAAAAACCAGTGTTTAAGATTTGTAGCACCGGTTTTTCTTACGCAGAATTTGATGATCTTTCAGATGAGCCCTGTTTTTTTTTGGTACCTCGATCGTACTAATGTGAAAATACCAAACCGAGTCGCGCAACTCGCGATCTTCAATCGCTGCTGCAACCACCTTCGCCAGTGTTTAAGATTTGCAGCACCGGTTTTTCCTACACAGAATTTGATGATCTTTCAGATGAGCCCTGTTTTTTTTTGGTAACTCGATCGTACTAATGTGAAAATTACAAAACCGAGTTGCGCAACTCGTGATCTTCAATCGCTGCTGCAACTACCTTCGCCAGTGTTTAAGATTTACAGCACCGGTTTTTCCTACACAGAATTTGATGATCTTTCAGATGAGCCCTGTTTTTTTTTGGTAACTCGATCTTATAAATGTGAAAATACCAAACCGAGACGCGCAACTCGCGATCTTCAATCGCTGCTGCAACCACCTTCGCCAGTGTTTAAGATTTGCAGCACCAGTTTTTCATACTCAGAATTTGATGATCTTTCAGATGAGCCCGGTTTTATTTGGTAATTCGATCGTACCAGATACCTGTTTTCAGGCGGCACTTTGCAAGGTGCTGCCTCTGACAAGGCCAGTTATGGAGGCTTGCAGCACTACACTATCATATAGTCCTAAATCTCCTCTATTGCCAGGAACAAACGAAAATTGGTAATCTTTCAATATTAGGTACCGATTTTTTTAGCATTTTCAAAATTGATTTTTGGTATCACCACCAGGTTTTTGACTTTGCAGCATAGCCATTTCGTGTTCTCCAATTAAAGGCGCGTCTAATGATGTACATCTCATTCAGTACGCTGATGGTACCGGAGTTAATGATCCAAGCTCTCATACTATATCTTCAGGTGCTAATTGTAATTTCTTTCTTTCTTCAAATGCTTGATTTTATTCCAAGCCATTTATACCATCAAGCAGCACGAGTGTGACAACCCTAGTATTGCTCACGTCCCTAGGCCAAGGTAACCACCATCCATCAGGTGGGCTGTGTGCTTGTCTGCCACATAAGAAGTATACAAAAACGGATCTTGAATCTGCGACGAGTTCCTTATAGGAATACCTACTGTACCCAAATAAGCTATCTGTATGGGTTCAGATAGCTCAGTCAAATATTTGTTTATCATTTTTTTACTATTTTCTGTTATTTTCTACTTTTTACTAAGGATAACATTTATTTTTAACCGATTAAGATTTAAAAACGTGAAACGACTCAGGCGGGAATTGAACCTGTGACCGTTAGAGAGAATGCTCTGACAACTGAACTACCGAGTCACGTGTAAGTGTTCCAAATTCCCCTATACAACCATCTTGGGGCAACGGTGGCTCCCACCGTATGGGACTGGTAGTTGGTTCAAGTCCTGTTTGAGTCTTTTCACTTTTATCCAATCTTAATCGATTTTAATAGTTAGCTTAGTCAGTTAATTGCTTTCTAATTTCAAAAAAAAATTAACCGGCTTCAAAAAAGGAAGAGGCTCTCAATTCGATCGGTATTTTCTTTGTTTATGGCACCGACTTCTAAAAGATCAGCAAATCTATAAATTCAGGTGTTTCTCGCTTTTCAATGCATCTGTTTTTGTTCCTTGAAGTCGGTTTACCTATTTTGTTAAAATTTTATTTATGTTTATAATCGTCAAAAATAAAGCAGAGAAAAACTTACTCTGTACAGAAATGATTACAGCTGAAGCGAGTACAAAAAATATTTTGTGTACGTAACCCATCTTGTTTGGATAATTTTCTGCTAAATAATAATTATTTGGTCATTCTGCAAATATTTATAAACCTTTTTTTTTCGTTTTATCTTTAACTACAATCTTAATATCTTAATTAGGACTCGTCCATTAATCACCTAAGTGTTTTTCTCTCCCGTTATTATATCTACACACATTTATTATATTACCTATACCTCTTTTATTGTTCCTCACGATCTCCTCTCGCCAGTCTGCTGGGAGAAATTTCTTTATTTTTAAATGTTTCTGCATAGTTATTTCGGTAAAGAAATTTCTAAAATTTGCTAAACTAGTATTCAAAATATATATTTTTTAATTTTGACATTTTTTAAGTGCCGTTTTAGTGGTCTGTGCAGGAAAATATATTTTTTTTACTCTGACTTCGATTTTGACATCTCTTACTGATACTTGATGAGATTTGAAGCTACCCTACCATAATTTTTGACAATAGGTATAAATGTATTTTTTTTTATTATAATTTCCTTTTAGGGTTGTGGGTCAGACAGCAGTCAGCAGTTTCCATTAAAGCCAAGATAAATCCATAACGGTGGAGTAAGAGAATGACTCCAAGTAACAGTTTTAAACGCAACCGGAATTATAAGATGTAACCGTATTGCGGGTACCTGCATGCGGCTACCATGGATGGACGGCTGCCCGTATGGCTCCCGCATTCGTTCCATAAGAAAGTAGACATGCGGGCTACACGGGGCTGCACGTTAGGCCCACAACGCACGCACGGGACTTCCAGGTGGTCCATTTCAGTTCATGCCCCGGTGGCTGGCTCTCAGCGGGTTGGATGTTATCTGAAGGACGTGCATTTTCCATAAGCCACCTTTGGCATCGCGCGATCTCGGGTTGACCGCAGTTGTTAGCAGTCATAGCCCATCCGTACCATTTTTGGACATTACGTGATTAATGTACGATCCCTAACCTTAAATTATATTCACTTGGTTTCAAATTAAAGTCGTTGATGCATACCCGTGTGGCGTGACGGCATAATGCAGTGTTTGATTTTTTCGTCCTTATGTGCATTATACATACTTTTTAAGTGTTGTTAGGGACTTTAAACCGGTTCACGTACCGTTTCAAGCAGTCCATTCTTCCAATCTTCCCGTATTCTAGAGGGACACTCAGTCTTGGGTCTCGATTTATCCGAGTACAGCAGCATGGCGGACATTGACGAAATCGAAATATCTCTTCGACCAATGAAATCGCTGAAACAAGGAGTCACGTGACCCAAACGTCATGACGTCGACATATCTCATCAACTTCATTGGTCGAAGAGAAGCAAATAGATATATCTATGCGTGATGGCGTACCTATACATATCTCTTTGCTTTTCTTCGCTAAAACTGATTTGACAGACTGTCTATACAATCTATCCTCAGATAAGACATTCTAAATCTTGTTTTTCCACCTTTGGTTGACCGGTAGAGAATGCCTTTTTTTTTTTTTTTTTTTTTTATCGTGCGAAAAATCCTCTCGGATACCTCCCCCGCCGGAGCCGGAGGAGGAGGTTATGTCGGACTCGAACCGACTAAAACGCACGCCGACTGTGGGCCGTCCGTTGCCGGAGGTGAAATTGTTGTAGCCATATCCCTCGCACCCCGGCCGACCCAGGGCCATATCTCTCGATCTGGCCCTCTCCCGATGTGGGGACCGTAGAGTCCCAACTCGCCCCCGGGTATGGGGAGGCACGCAATGCGCACCGCCGCCGTGGCCTGCTTCTGCTAGGGTGACAGGCGGCTCCACCCGTCACCCCCAGGCCCGCGCTCATGGGGGACGGAGGTCGTTCTGCGACCTCCGACGCCCGAGTTGCCGTCGCTCGTTACGGGCCGCGCGGTTAGCGATTCTCCTACGCTCTTCGCGGGCCGCAAGGTCTGCGATTCTCCTTCGCTCCCGCTCCGCCTCCCATTTCACGAGCATTATTTGCTCGCAGAAGGAGGCGCCGGCGGCCCACGCATCCGCGCAGCGAACCATCGCTGCGAGCAAAGTAGCGAGCGTGAGAACTCTCACTCCCAAGGTCGCCACCAGCTCCCGTCTCGGCGTCTCCCACGCCGGACACTCGGTGAGCGTGTGCAGCGCCGAGTCCTCGCTCGCGTCGCAGTGATGGCACTCGGACGTTGGCTCTTTCTTCGCGATCCGATGCAGATACCGCCCGAAACACCCATGACTGGTGATTATCTGCGTCAGCCAGAACGAGAGGCCGCCGTGTGGCCTCTCTAGCCACTCCCCCATGATGGGTCTTACCGCCGCTACTACGGCGTGCCCTGCGCGTGGTCGCCCAAGTCGCAGCTCCCACTCCGCTACCATGTCCCTGTGGAGCCGGGATTTCACGGCCCGAATTTCTTCAGGCTCAGGATCATGTCCCCGCTCCCGCGCCTCCTTTCGGAACCGATATAGCGCCGAAAGGGTTCTCGCTTCCAGGATCCATGGTAGCGATCCGGCAAGGAGACTCGCTGCTTCGAAGGATATCGTGCGGTACCCCCTGATGACCCTGATGGCCACTGTCCGCTGCGGTTCATGCAGCTTGTCCGCGTGCCTGGCCTTCAGGTTATCCGCCCATACGGGGCACCCGTATAGAGCCATGGACCGCACGACACCCGCATAGAGTCTCCTGCAGGAGTCCTCTGGGCCCCTCAAATTGGGCAGCAGCCGCGTCAGAGCGTTAGCTGTGAGCACCAATTTGGGGACCAGACTTCGGAAATGCTCCCCGAAGTCCCACCGACCGTCGAGCACGAGCCCCAGATATTTCATCTGGGGCTTGATGGCGATGAGAGTGTCTCCCACTGTTATGCTGGATCCCGCTGGTGGTCCGCGCCGAGGTCCATGAAAGAACATGGCCTTGGTTTTCTGCGGGTCCACCTCGAGACCCAGCCTCCGGATCCGTTCCACGACTTGGGCAACCGCAGTCGTGGCCTTCCGGGTCGCTTCGCGGTGTGTAGCCCCGCTCGCCGTCACTAGCGTGTCGTCCGCATAACACGTCACGGCGGCACCATCCACAAGCTCACTGCGAAGCACCCAGTCGTATCCGATGTTCCACAGGAGCGGCCCCAGGACCGATCCCTGCGGAACACCGCACGACATCTCTCTCCGGCCAACACCGATCGCACCTGGGTAGATGACGGCTCTCTCCGACAGGTAAGCCCCGACTATGCGGCGGAGGTAGAGAGGCACATCGTGGTACACGAGCGCCTCCATAATGCAACTCCAGGGCAAGGTGTTAAACGCGTTGGAGATGTCCAAAGCCACCGCCAACATCACCTCGCCCCGAGAGATTGCATCTTCCGCCAGAGTCCTCACACGCATGATTGCATCCACGGTGGAACGCCCTCGGCGGAAGCCATATTGGGCATCCGCCAGATCCGGCCCTTCTCTAGAGAGGTGCTCGACGAGGCGCTTCGCGATAACTCTTTCAAAGAGTTTGCCCACCTCATCGAGCAACACTATGGGCCGGTATCCGGACGGTGAGTCCACCGGGCGCCCCTCCTTCCGGATGAGGACCAGTTTCCCCGTCTTCCACGTCTTCGGAAACTGGCCCCGTTCCAAACATGCGCTGAGGAACCCTCTGAATCGAGGCTCGAGAGCGTCTTCCCCTAGAGCTATGACCCACGCGCGGCCAGGAATGCCGTCGGGTCCTGGGGCGGTGTTCTTCTTGGCACTGAGCCTTCGCACCGCCAGCTCTAGTTCTACCCAAGTGACTTCAGGGACGTCGTCGTCAACTACGCTGGGTGCCAAAATCGACCGATGTGGCGGAGTCATCTGCGGTGGAACATGTTCCGCCCGCGCCGGGAACAGAGATTCAACCACTCCTCCGAGCAGAGCCGGCTGGAGAGTCCGGGTCAGCGGCGGGGCCCGGGGGCGCAGCTTTCCTCTTACCATAAGGTAAGGCCGCCCCCATGGGTCCCTCTCCAGCGTCTCCATCAGCTCTTTAAAAGCCGTGGCTTTGGCCCGCTTAATCTCCGCTCGGAGGGCATTTCTGGCCTCTCTGTATCCCTCATGAAGCTCCGCCACTCGGGGCAGCTCCGCCACTCGGGGCAAGGTAGAGAATGCCTGTGGGATTAACACCCGTATTCACAAACAATACTTCGCTATGCGTACCACCAAAACTGTGCAAAGAACGACAAATTCTCAGTGCGTTCGTTCTGGCAAGCCTTTTTATTCATTGATAACACTTAAGTAATACTTCGTTGAGGGAACGCACTGCGTTAGATACTGCTCCGTGATGTTTGTGACTTAATTTTACCAGCCCTATGCGCTCGAGCACACTATGAGACCTCACAGTGTTGTTTGTGAATACGGGTGTAAGTCATAACTTAATCGTACGACTATCAGAAGATGACTCCCACCATCACCCCAAGATGGTTCTATAGGAGAATTTGGAGCACTCATAACGTGACTCGATAGCTCAGTGGTCAGAGCATTCCCTCTGTAAGGGACGGGTCCCGGGTTCGAGGGGAGAGAGCGAAAATGATAGGGCACCAAAAATAATTTGTAGGGAGTCAAGAAATGCACGCCTGAAAGAGAGCAGACGCCAGTTGGACGCGCATTTCCCAAGATTCGGCCCGATAACCATGATGGTTGGTAGAGCCATGGGAAGGAGGTGGGAATACGGTGGGTCGGGTGTTCGAGTCCCACCTGAGTCGTTTCCCTTTTTCCTATCTTAATCGATCTCTCTCTCATCCTAGCGTTAATTCCCAGTCGCATCCGAAGCTTTTTAGCTCGGAGTCTGGGGTCCGCTTTTACCAGTCTTAATTACAGATTTGGCTAGACCTCGATATTTTTTCGTGAAGCGATTGCCATCTGACCTCCACAGCCCAATGGTAACATTAGGCGATATCGAAGCTTTGCAGCTAGACCGTTATTTTTGGATTTTTTAGGGCTCCCAACTACCCGTAACGACTGCCATAGATGTTCTTATGGCAACCGGGACCGACGGCTTAACGTGCTCTCCGAGGCACGACCAGACCAATGCAAATACCCATATCTCATGGCCCCACCGGGTTCAGGTAGAAGGGGTAGGCCCAAGAAGTCCTTTCTTAACGTCGTAGAGAATGACATGCGTGACAATCGTCTCACTACCTACCAGCGCGAATTTGACACCCTTGGTGTTGCATCCTTATGCCACAGTAACCACTTTCCGTCAGGTGGGCCGTGTGCTTGTCTGCCCCCTAAGTTGTATAAAAATTAACGCCCAAGATCAAGCGACGTGGAAGCGAAAGAGGCGGAAGGTGGACACCGAACTCCGAGTTCACCTTGGCCTCAGATGCAATCAGGAAAATATATCTCTATGAGGATGATGTTGATGTTTCATAAATCTATTATATAAAAATGAATCCCTAAATGTGTTGCTAAGCGCAAATCTCGAGAACGGCTGAACCGATTTCACTAATTCTTTTTTTAGAATATTCCCTGAAGTACGAGGATGGTTCTTAAGTCGAGAAAATTTTTAAAAAAAGGCGGTACAGAGCCACGAAGTTCGCGGGGTCAGCTAGTCATAAATAAAAAACTATTTATTAGAAGCATACTTATTTATTTTAATTAAAACGTGTAACAGTTTCTTCACAACATATTCCAATGTTGTATCTTAATTATTTTATTCCACAAATACTTCATCATAAGGTACTTTGTTAAGGTAGATGTTTGCAGCCTTTATAATAAGTTCTAAGTATCCCGGCATGTGTACAGCTCGTACAATTTTTTCTATGTCATCAAGTCCAGTCTTAGTGGCATACTCCTTAGCATGTGCATCTATAACATAATGAAGAATCATGATACTTTTGTTGCTTACTGTAACTACAGGCATTGCATACAATCAACGCTAAAAGTAGCTTAACCACAAAATAGGCTATTTGACTATTTGTTTTTTATTCCGGAAAAATCATGACTTTATAAAAATAGAATAGAATGGAATGGAACGGAACGGAACGGAACGGAACGGAACGGAACGGAACGGAACGGAACGGAACGGAACGGAACGGAACGGAACGGAACGGAACGGAACGGAACGGAACGGAACAGAACGGAACGGAACGGAACGAAACAGAACAGAACAGAATAGAATAGAAAAAAATAGAATAGAATAGAAAATTAGAAAGCTTTTTCTCAGATATTACATCCATAGCTTGTTATTCATAATAAACTACATTAATGTCCGATAATGAACTGCTAAAATGAAATGTTCTTACGAAATAGTACATTATGGTACAAGTGAGCAAAGTTGGTGATTACCGCCGAGGCGCCAAGGCGAGGGTCTTAAGAGAGCCGAGGACGGTAATCATCATACTCACGCGTGCCATACGACAACACACTTGCGAATAAAATAATACTACAAATACTAAATAAACAATACTACAAATTAATTCGTTTTCCTATGTGCGCGCATCTAACAATGGCGGTCGGCCATATTTAAAAAAAATGAGGTTTGCACTTAACTTTTTTTTACTGTTTTTTTTTCTGTACTTAGAGAAAAAAAAAAGTTAAATTTGAGTGAAGTGAAGTAAATATGAAATTGCATGAAATGAACATACAATAGGCATATTAATTTATTCGTACTATTAAACACGTTCTTGAAACTTTTTTAAGAACATAGAAACTCAACCTGTAAAATTTAAAAAAGAATCTATAACTCACTTGTGAATAATAGCAATGAAAAAGTCACAGTTTGATAATAGGTGTCATTACGTGCCTATTTGCTGTGAAATAATAGCACTTTTATGAGCAGGTGTGTTGTAAAATAGTTTTATTATGTTGATTTTGAAAATTAATATTCTCGAGCCACCCGAAAACTCTTTATACAAAATTATACTTGCAAATGACGTCATTCGCTAGTTGCACGTTCCTTGCGAAGTGGTAAAGTAAACGCTCAGATTTTACCGACTTATTGCTAGTATTTTTTTAAACTTACCTTTTTCTGCATCGCTGTGTATTGGGCCATCTACATCTATAGTCACAGGCCCTTTGGGCTCAAATGTTGGTTTATAGTTTAAGAACCTTAAATGGGGTTTGTTATCCTTTTCTGAAGTGAAAACTTCGTATTTGCCTTCGATTGATATGAAGTAATCATCTTAAACAGAGAACATGATTTTATTATTGTACGCGACAAGAAATAACTCCCTTGGGGTGGTGTAGCAATCGCAACTACTGTGTGTTAATTGGTTCAGGCCATGACAGTAACATGGCCTAACCAATCAATACACAGTATGGCCGCGATGTCATTTTAGTTCCTAGTTTTACCGCGAGACTTGTTAGCTGACACGGACTCTACTCCTTCTTTCCCAACTGTACCATTGATTAGTACCATTAATGGTACTACTGGGAATCTTTGTCCCACTAGTACCATTGTTACTCATACCTACCAAGGTATAAGGATATTGTCACATACATTACTTAAACTTCGATACGGGTAAATGGTATTCATTGCGGGTTCTTAAAACCGCAATAAATTAAAACAATACCTTTTTTTTTCCCGCCGGAACCGGAGGAGGAGGTTATGTCGGACTCGAACCGACTAAAATGCACGCCGACTGTAGGCCGTCGGTTGCCGGAGGTGAGATTGTCACATTGATTGTAATTAAAACAATACCCCAAAGATGTAAAACAATACCGAATACTATCACATGACGCTGTCTGAAGTTGACGCGAATCTCACTCATTGAAATAAAACTACTTTTTAGCGGATTCTATTGCGATATATTTGTTATTATTTACTTTAAGCCCGATGTTTCGGCTACTTTTCAGCGGCCATGGTCGCGGGGTAATGATACTCAAAATGTGCCCTATACGAGTACACATTTCTAAGGTGTCTTTTGAGGATAGCACGGGGTGCTACTGCGGTGGACGACCTCAAATTCACCAAGCATAGATTATTTCAAAGCAATTTTTCGCGGGCGCCGGAGCCTCGTTTGTTTTGCGATTTAGGTCAAAACTACGTGTCCGGAGTTAGTAGTTAAAAATAGAAATACTTACTCAAGTAAAACTGAGCACTTCCAGCTCCATCAGCTTCTATTGGTCCCAAACCTCCTTTGGCTTCGTAATTATATTTTATACCCAGTTTAGGGCAGAGAATTTCACTGTGGCAAGTGGAATCCTTAGCGTTCAATCTACACAAAAAAATATATTTTATTGTTTACTACAGTATGGCTTCAAGAAGGTTCTTGAATAAGAAGGTTTTTACGGAGTTGGCAGCGCGAGTGTGACGCCTCTGGTCAACATCAGGAGCGCTGCCGCATACGTCCATAGGCACGGTAACCACTTTCCATCAGGTAGACCGTGTGCTACCTAAATGGTATAAAAAAACGATATACTAGCCTATGTCCGCGGCTCCGCCCGCGTGGATAATGGTTATCACGAGTTTTGGTCTTATCTCCTATGAATAAATAGGTAATCATTGTAATCAAATACCTACGGACTAATATTTTTTTCGCTTTGGATCTAAAGATTTTGGACACTGTCTCGATAGCAAAATCATCTGGAAGTATTCATTTGAATTTTTTATAACACCCATAATCACGTTCACCCGTACATTATTCCCATACATTATAAAAAACAATCAATACTTCTGGATTAATACTTGTCAGCTGATGGAAAACAGCCCTTATTCGCCTTTTACGACACCCATTCCCTAGTGGCCCTATTTTACTCGACCGGGAACCAACACAATTATAACTACATACATACAAACATACAATCACGTCTTTATCCCCGGAGGGTTAGGCAGAGGTGAATTAGCACCCACATTTCACCAATCCACCACCAATTTGACTGTCTCTGTGGCGTAGCGGTAGTGAACGCGGCCGCTACGCAGGAGGCGCGGGTTCGATCCCCGCTCAGTGCAAATATTTGTGTGCATGAATATGAATATTTGCATTGGTCTGGGTGTTTATATGTATAATATGTATGTATTTACGAAAAAAAAAAAATGTATCAAAGTATGTTTATCCGCATTCTAGAACCCATAACACAAGCTAGTTAAGCTATGCTTACTTTGGGTCTAGATAGTGTTGTGTCCTACAATATTTATTTATTTATTTAATCATTATAGTAGGTCCCACGTCATAGGGGGTGAGCCTATTGCCGTATTCCGGGCACTGTTGTTGATACGAGCCATATATCTGAGGCTGAGCCTGGGCTGTATATACATATCTGTCTGATGTTAAACAGCCCTATCCCTTAGTCGCCTTGTACGACACCCGCAAGGGAGGAGATGGGTTGGCCCAAATTCTATTCTGCCGGGAACCACGTGGCGATTATAACTATACTCAATAATACTTACTTTAATAACTTAAATACACATTTGCTTACTCCCGTGAGTGTGCTATTAGTTGTTTTATAATCCAAATCCATATACTTGGAGTCCACATCCGGCAGACTCAATGGGTCGAGTGGTTCGAAATAACCGTCCCATCCTTTCACCACCAAGTTCAATAATTTTTGAGCACTTTTTGTATTGCATACTATGTCCTCAGGCTTGCATATCGAACGACCTAGAATAGAAAAGAGAAGAAATAAAATCTGTTTACATAATGACAGAGTTATGAACGAAACAAAAAAATATAAACATCCGTATTGAAAAACTCCACCTTGTTAGAAATCGGTTAAAAATGGTGTGTAGCATGAATATATCGATAAACGACAATATAAACTAACATGGTGCGGAAATCCCAAGAGATACCACCCCCATCGATCCGACTTGGACTCGGTCCGACTAAAACCGCACACCGTCTCGGTCTCAATTACCAGGGTGTAAGGTCACCCAAAAAGGCTTTTCTTTCTCAACCCCGCTGACCTTGAGCCATCTACTGTTTTAAATAGCCCCCCCGAGTGTAGCAAACACGTTTTTTTTCTTCAACCTAGCGTTATCCCAGTCGCTTCCGAAGCTTTCACCTCGAAGTCTGGGGTCCACTTTACCGGTCTAACTGCGGATTTAGCTGAACGTTGCGATATTTTCCATGAAGCGACTGCCACTGACCTTTACAACTCAATAGCGATATTGGGCGATATCGAAGCATTGCAGCTAGACCAGTTGTTGGACTTTTTTAGGGCAACTAACCGTACCGACTGACATAGTTGTTCGTAAGGCAACTGAGACCGACGGCTAACCACCACGCTGGATGGTAAAAAGCTGAGGTGCAGTCCAGAAGATACGGACAACCATTTATGATGCTATTGGCCTTAAAATGGCTACGTGGGCTACGTGGGTAGCAAATGCCTGGCAATGGCGCCCCCGCCGGGTCCAGTTAAAAGGGGTAGACCCAGGAAGTTCTGGTTTGTGGTTGTAGAGGGTGATATGCATGCAAATCGGCTGCCCAAATTCAAAACCCAGTAAGGGACATTTTTTACGAAAACAGTTTTTTTTTCATATTTCGAACTTTCATAGGGAACCGCATCGACTTCTGAAGACACCTGCTTTAAAATCTTACAAAATAACAGTTTTTTTGACACCATGAAACCTAGTAAGTGCATTTTTACTCTCAGAAAACAAGATCAAAAACCTAGCAACTCGCATTTACAACTTCAAAACTCAGCAAGTCACATGCACTTACTGTGTTTTGTTATTGGGAATGTGGTTTACTAGGTTTTTGATCTTGGGCGCGACGCGAGAAATTGGAGCAGATTACCGCATTTACCGCCTACAACCGCCGCCGCCCGCACACTTTTATATTCTTACTTTTCTAACTAATTGTATGTTAATTTAAACAATAAAAATACTTGATTGATGCAGAAATTCATATTTTTTTATTTACCTCTACGAAACATGCATATACTAGGTTTTGAAACGGGTCAGGACAGAGGAAAAATTTGAGATTTCCATTTTCAAAGTTAGTAAGGGGTATAAAACGTGCAATATACATTATTATCGAAATATTTTACTCATTATGTAGTCAGTGGTTAGTACTCTATCCAAAAAATATCACTTTATTACTCTAACCCCAATACTTTTGAAAGGCTTGCCCGTTTTATGTTTTTACGCTCTCCTGTAAAATTTGTTAAAAAACACTTAGGTACTGGGTTTTGAATTTGGGCAGCCGAAATGGACTCACTACCATGGACGTCCAAGATCGTGCAAAATGGAGGAGGAAGAGCTGGAAGGCGGTCCCTGAACTCTGAGGTCATCTTGGTCACGAATGCAATCAGGAAAATGCGTCTCCATGAAGATGGTGACCTTAAAATGGTCGCTAACTTGATGGCTTAACCAAGAACTGTAGAAAGAGAGATTCAGAAGCTAGACATGTCAACTTTTTACTTACTCTGTACTGCATTTATTGAAGACCAGGCAACTACAAACAATATAGTCTGCACGTAACCCATTTTAGTATCTAGTATTACTTTTTACTGAATAACTTATAATTTTTATCCTCCCGCAAATATATATAGCTTTTTTCGTTTTTATCTTTTTCAAAAATCTTACTAAGGGGTCATCCATTAACTACTTAAAACTTTTAGATACACTTTCTTCAGCCCGGCTTCACCTTAATACGACTTAATGAGATTTGATTTTGTTATTTTTTTTCTTGTATTTTATTGTTTATTGTATATTGTTGTATAATGTATTGTTGTATCATCCATCCATGAGATGGGGTGGTGATACTTGTATTCTTTCACCATCATCACACGAATGGACAACTTATTATAAGCACAACATTTTTAAGGTATTGCATAGCTTCTATCGCGGGCCTTGAGCGTGGAGACCGAATCCAGAAATTCCGTACGAATTACTACTTCCGTAAGCTCGCACGAATCGAGCCGAGCTGCTCCGAAGTAGCTCCGCTTAACGTAAGTAATTATAATTGCATAAGTTGATAAAAAATACTATGCAATAACTTTACCGCGGCAGTCCCCGAGTGCCACACGTCTTTTTTTTTATATAGGACACGTCAATTTGACTTCGCCTTGCCTGATGGTAAGCTGAGGGCAAAGTCTTGGAAAGAGGGTCACCATTATAGACACGTGCCATGCTACAATGATGGTACTCAGCTTGACGGCCTCATCAGATGCTTTTTCATGCCCCGCTTAAAGGACCCGGGACTGTTAGGAGGAGGGAAACTCGTGAGCTGGTAAAGAATTCCAGGTCTTAATGGTGCGGCAGAAGAAGAAGTCGCCGAACCACTTGGTTCTTGATGAAATATTCTGTATAGGAAAGGAGAGGCTGGGATTTACATATAGTCTGGTATGTAAAGCGTATAGTGTTGCATATTATTGACAGCTCTGGCCGTGGCGATAGTGCTATTCAGGGGGCACGGGTTCGATTACCGCTCAGTACAAATAAATATGTGTATGCATGAGTATGTCTATTTCACGGAGGACAGATTTCCTTCTCCATGGTCTATTTGAATTGGTCTGGGTATTTCCCCCCATGAGCGCGGGCCTGGGGTTGACGGGTGGAGCCGCCTGTCACCCTAGCAGAAGCAGGCCGCGGCGGCGGCGCGCATTGCGTGCCTCCCCACACCCGGGGGCGAGTTGGGGACTCTTTGGTCCCCACACCGGAAGAGGGCCAGATCGAGAGATATGGCCCTGGGCCGGCCGGGGTACGAGGGATCTGGCTACGATAATGTCACCTCAGGCAACCGACGGCCCACAGACGGCGTGCGTTTTAGTCGGTTCGAGTCCGAAATAACCTCCTCCTCCGGCTCCGGCGGGGGAGGTATCCGTGGGGATTTTTCGCATGATAAAAAAAAAGGAATTTCAGTGCCGTCCCGGTTGGCATACGAACATCTATGGCAGTCGTTATGTAGGGGAAACGGGTTAAATGGTTCACAGAGAAGGGCTGATCACTCTTCCTATCACCGACGTCCCCACTGGAAGTGGGGAATTCCCAGGTTGAAAGGTCAGATGGTAGTCACTACCATAAAAGCTGTATAACCTTAAACAAAAGGAGGGAAAGAGTAAGTGAAGTGACCTCCGAGGTCTAAGGTGAAAAGCTTCGGATAAGAACAACGCTAATATATTATAATCATAACAATTCGACAATCATACATCCGAATTTTCGCATTATATAAATATAAAACTTAAATGGTAATCCTTTTAGTCAAACTAGAATAAAACGCATTATAAGCATTATAATATAATAAATACATACTTTTTGCAATTAAGACACATTTCCCGGTTTAATATTTTTTGTTATATACGAATGTTTTTATAGAAACGATAAAAAATACCTACCAAGTGCTAATACGTCTTATGTACCGTGACAGGCGGTTCCGTACATATTTTTCAGTGCGATTTATAATATTCAATGCCAAAATAATAGGGATAGGGCTGTTTAACATCAAACAGATATATACAGCCCAGACTCAGCGTCAAATGACTATCTAAATGACTATCTATATAAAAAGTCTATTAAGACTTGCCCCCTACTACGTGGAACCTAATACAATGATTGATGAAATGTGGGTGTTAATTCACCTATGCGTAACCCCCAGGGGATAAAAACGTCATTATATGTATGTTTCATCATTCCGATGTAAGTATGATAAATATGTATGATGATTGACGATGTATTAAGTGCTGAACGCAATTTTACTTATCAGAAAACTTTGTTATTGACTAAGTGTCCCATGTAATTTTTAAGTTTACTCATGTATCATGTTAATATATATACGATATGGATACGACATATGTGCAAATACTGAAACCGCGAAGCATCCTGGTCCATAGGAATAGAACCAAATTAAATTTAAACTTAAATTCCCTGATTTATAAAATCCGAAATTTTCTAACAAAATAATTATTAAAATAAATGTAGAAAATGCAACCACTTGTATAAGTCATTAAATAGTTTCATCCATTGCTTTAAAGTCATTGACTGTGTCATAAGTCATTAATAAATACGCACACACCTTCACACACACACACAACAACTTCACACACACACAACAATAGGCATAGTAGGTAACTTACTTGAACAGCTAAGCTTCAACATGTGATACTACAGAGTGCTCAAAGTTGTTCAAATTCTATAAAATTAAAACTCTAGTTTCTGCCCTTAATACTGGACCAATTTTGTTCAAACTTTTCCTGCTTGAAGCTTAGGGGGTACCAAGTATATGGTTTCAATTATTGCCTATATGTCGTATCCATATTGTACGTATATAAATAAATAAAAAAACATCTTCACAAAATTCCACATTTTATCTATATACTAGAACCATAATAACCTGAAGCACAGGTTTATAAAAACCTAGATCAGGTTGGTCGCAAAATGTAAATAAAGTTAGAGAATTTAAATTATTATTTAAATTCTATTTTTACCAACTAATACTATTGTATGGCACATTCATAGGCTACTTCTAATGTAGACATTATGATAGCACTTACTTATATGACTTATGCTATTAAGACCATAATTGTAAAACTAGTTTTATAATAATAATAATAATAATTTATTTATCATCAAAATGAGAGCTGTACATTGTACTAATTGATCCCTGTACTAATTTTCTGCTAGATCAGTTGAGCCGTTTGAGCGTGACTGAGTAACTAACATATTTTATATATTATAAACATCGTCACTAAATGCCACATCTATAACTCTATTTATACTATGTCTATAATATTAGTAGAATCAATAGCCATTTCGTAGAACTGCGTCAAGTTAGTAGATTTATTCCTGCACAGCTGCCAGGAATTCCATCTGATGATAATTCCAACCTACCACCTAGTTATATAAATAAACATGTATGCACGAATATGTCCATTTATTTTCTATTGGTCTGGGTCTGGATATTTCCGTGCCTCGGAGAGCACGTTAAGTCGTCAGTCCCGGTTGCCATACGAGCATCTATGAAAGTCCAATTAGCCTAGCTACAGAACTTCAATATCGCCAATTGGTTGTGGAAGTCAAATGACCGTCGCCTCGTGAAAAATATCGAAGTTCATCTGCATCACAATTATACTGGAAATCCCAAGTAAATTGAGAAAATTTCAACATAATACCCCCACGGTTCCTTAGGGAAAAGGTTTTGGCAGATAGACATACAAATGGACAATGACGTCATCCAATAAAGGTTTCTTTTGATGTTCCCACGGAACCCCAAAAATTTAAGTTTTTAGTTTTATTGCTGGACATTTGTTTAATTGGTGGAGTAGAATAAATAAAGTTTAATTTTATTACAAACAAAAAACTAAATTGGTGCAAAATCTTAATTATAATAGGTATATAGTGCTGTAGTGACTATTATGCTAAAGCACTCCGACATAGTAACCGACCGAACGATCCAGGATAAACCCGACACGACAACGCTTTCAAAATTTTTTTCATCCTAGCGTTAATTCCAGTTGCATCCAAAGCTTTCACCTCGGATTCTGGGATCCGCTTTACCAATCAATCAAAGCATTTCTAGGTATATCAAAGATTACGAACACGATTTATTTTTTTAGTTTTTGAAAGTATTTTTAAGTGGATTTTTATTTTTAAAATTTTATTTTCATTTTATATTTTTTAAATTGATCAACCAGGCAAGCTAAATTGAGGAATTGTGAAAAAATATGTAGCTATTCTTCAATTTTGTGGCGGTCTTCTTGGACCGATTTACATCAAACACTTTAATTCTTTCTTTGCTTGACGTCGTGGAGGGTGATATGCGTGCTAATGGTCTCACTACCATGGACGCCCAAGATCGTGCGAAGTGGAGAAAGAAGAGTCGGAAGGCGGACCCTGAGCTTCGAGGTCATCTTGGCCACGGATGCAATCAGGAGAATACGTCTATATGCAGATGATGATGACTTTGATTTATTTATTTATTTATTTTAAACTTTATTGCACAAATAAAATGTACAAAGGCGGACTTAATGCCATAGGCATTTTCTACCAGTCAACCTTAGGGTGATGCAGAGAATAGTTGAGGTAGGTGCTTGAAAATTGTTATGAGAGTGTGTAATCTAGTACAGTATAAATATTGGGTGAACATAATCAAACAATTAACATATTAATACATATATAATCACAATTATATATATATATATATATATATACACATACACACATATACATACACATACATAATTATATACATATATACATATACATACACATATATACACATATATACATACGGTAAAAATCTTTTGAAAGTTATTCCACCTATGGTTCGTTGTAGAGCAGGCGTACTCTGTTCTTGAATATAGAGCGATTTGGAGACATCCTGACCTCTAGAGGAAGCGCATTCCAAAGGAGAATGGATTGTACAGAGAAAGAAGAGTGGACAAGGCTTGAAGTGTGAGTGGGACAGTGAAGAAGAAGATTGTTAGAGGAGCGTAGATTTTTATTATGATTTGAACCAAGTAAAAGGAGATGGTATTTTAGGTACGAAGGGGCGTTGGGAGAATTTAATAGTGTATACACCAAAGTGACAGCTCGTAGACTGCGTCGTCGTCGTATGGGTAGCCAACCCAGCTCCGCACGACAAGCCGAAACGTGGTCGTACTTCCTAAGGTTGTAGACGAATCGAATGCAATTGTTGAGAAGTCGGTCCAGTTTATTGAGCAGGTCTGCATTCAGGTCGAAATAGCACACATCACCATAGTCGAAGATGGGAAAGATTAAAGTCTGCATAAGCATTGTCTTGGTCTTAGGTGGAAGAAAGTTTTTAAGTCGGTAGAGAGCCCTTAGTGTCCCAGTAACCCTCTGGCAGACGTTCGCAAGTTGAACCCGCCAACTCAAGGTTGAGTCCAGGTGTAAGCCCAGGTTCCTAACACTATGTGTGACAGGAATAATTTTCCCGTCAAACGTAATCGCTGGCATGGCCACGTCCTTCAACCTTCCCATTATATTGCCACTGCCTATTATAATACTCTGGCATTTGTTAGGGTTGACAGCCAATCCAAATCTGGCACACCAGCTATGTATAAAGCCCAAGTCTGCGTTTACCCTATCGATGGCCTCCGAGATGTTTTCTACATTGGCTTGACTATACAATTGCAGGTCATCGGCATACAAGTGATACGCACATTGAAGATCGGAGGTTAGGAAGTTAATAAATATGGAGAAAAGAAGAGGAGAGAGAATACCGCCTTGAGGGACACCAGAGTCGAGATTACACCAACTCGATGAGTTCTCGTCGGTACGAACCGACTGCTGGCGCCCCTGAAGATATGAGGAGAACCAATCCAGGTCATCATCATGATTCTTTCTTTGATTCTGACTTTGATTGATTCTTTGATTCCTATCGCAGTCCACTGCTGGATATAGGCCTCTCCCAATGTTGGTAGGCCTTGGCCTACTGTTTCCACGCTGGCCAGGCGGGTTGGTACAGGGTTCTTTTCGAGTTTTCCTTCTCTCGCAGTGATATCGTCTGCGTATTGTTCTGTTAGTCGCCTCTTACGACACCCTTCAGATGAAAAGGGGTGGTGATACTTGTATTCTTTTTCCGTCACCACACGGATCAATTCAAATAAAGAAAACCAACTCAAAATCAGTGCATCCATTCGCGAGCTACGGCACATGTAGTACTGTTATATATTCTGTGACTACGATAATTAAAAATATATTATATATAAACATCCGACTTGAGAACCTCTTCCTTAGAAGTCGGTTAAAAATGAGTTTAGTTAGACAGTGTTGAACATTTAGAAAAACAAACTTTTTATCACGACCAATGATAAAACCAGCGTCTAGAACAAAATGTAGATATTTTGTAAGTAACTGAATTAAACGAAATAGCCAAGTACTCTAATATGCACTTTTTGGCAAAAACTAAATACATAGATATTATGCAAACTACAGCAATTATGTAATATTATAATTATGTAGTAATAAAAATATTTACGAACTGAGAAAATGCGATTATAATATATGTAAATTAAATTTTCTATTTTCTGAAAATTAGAATAAAATGTAAATAAGATGCAAGTAATTACTAAATTTTTTAAATAAAATGCTTATTACACTAATTAAGAAACATTTTGGATGCAGTAGGTAAATACTTAGGGTGAGACAAAAATGATATTTAGATGTTTTTACCAAAATAATCTCAAAAAACTTCTTGTAGGTGCTAATGTCGAATTATTTAAGGTTTTTGAATGCAGGGAGATGCAGAATCTTTATATTTAAAAGTAAAATAATGCATATAAAATGAGTTGAATATTAAGTATACCTAAATAGGAACAATTAGAAAAATGAATAATAATGTCGTAATAGGAATTATTTTAATTTGGTATTCAACATTTCAGAAAATATGTATTACGTAGATGCTAATAAAATAGCTTTAAGGCATTTTTAGTGGGATTCTCTATTTCAAAAATTATCTATTTTGTATAGACCAGCTATTTATTTTGTTTAGCTGTTGCCAGCAGCGCCACCCGCTTGTAACTCTAATCTCGTTCCAACCCATGAAAACTTATTCCAGGTTAAAACAAGGCTCGATGAACCGGGAAAGTTCGAAGACCCAGCTTCGAAATCAAATTAACAGAATCATTCTAAACGTATAAACTGCTACTACACTACTAGGCAGTTGCTACACAGTGGGCGTGGGTTCGATTCCCGCTTAGTGCAAATATTTGTATACATGAGTATGTAGATAATTATTTTTGCATTGGTCTGGGTGTTTCTATGTATAATATGTATGTATTTACAAAAAAGAAGAATGGACGTAACCACGTCGCTTAGCTAGGATAGTATGAACAATGTGCTGTCAGTGGGAAAACCAAAAGCTTTGTCCTACTTATCTTTTGCGCTGACGGCACAGAATCTCTCTATTCTTACAGGGTCGGCAGCACGAGTGTTTTTCCCCTGGTGTTGCACTCGCCCATAGGCCACGGTAACCTCTTACCATCAAGAGGGCCGTGTGCTTGTCTGCGACTTAAGTAGTATAAAAAAAATATGACTTTGACTTTGACTTTGAATAATAATCACGGCAGTAGTAAAGATGGTAGATGAAGATATATTACATAAGTACGAGTATATATATTTAAGAAACAGATATTTACTATTTATTCACCGGAAAATTGTTTCAATAGAATGACTTGTGTTCAGACTTCTTTACTTTTGCTGCTTGCACTTTCCTCGATAAAATATTATGTCCAGAGTAAGTAATAAGTTTTTTTAATAGTACATTATGGTACAAGTGAGCAAAGTTGGTGATTACCGCCGAGGCGCCATTGAGACTCGAGCCGCTAGGCGAGGGTCTTAAGAAAGCCGAGGACGGTAATCATCATACTCACGCGTGCCATACCACGTTTTACAACACACTTGCGAATAAAATAATACTACAAATACTAAATAAACAATACTATAATACAAATTAATTCGTTTTCCTATGTGCGCGCAACTAACAATGGCGGTCGGCCATATTTAAAAAAAATGAAGTTTGAATTTAACTTTTTTTTACTGTTTTTTTTTCTGTACTTAGAGAAGAAAAAAAAGTTAAATTTGAGTGAAAATTTTGTTTATTACAAGTATTGGGTGTTTTTTTAGAGGTATAGAACTTTAAATTGCAATAAAACAACGATGGATTATTCGATTGACATGAATTTTATTTATCCGCAAGATAATCTTGTGGCAATTCATTTTAAATAATATATGATTTCTGGCATATGACCGCCACGGCTGGCTCGGATGTAGTCCAATCACAAAAAAGACACGCTTGGTGACCGCCTAATTTCACGTTTTGGACCTGTGAATTGGCCTCCAAGATCTTGTGATTTAACACCGCTAGACTACGTTCTGTGGGGCTATGTAAAGTCATTGGTCTATGCTCTATGCGGATAAGCCACAAACCCTTGACCATTTGGAAGACAACATTCGCCGTGTTATTGCCGATATACGGCCACAAATGTTGGAAAAAGTCATCGAAAATTGGACGTCCAGATTGGACTACATCCGAGCCAGCCGTGGCGGTCATATGCCAGAAATCATATTTAAAATGTATTGCCACGAGATTATCTTGCTGATAAATAAAATTCATGTCAATCGAATAATCCATCGTTGTTTTATTGCAATTTAAAGTTCTATACCTCTAAAAAAACACCCTATATTACAAGAAATTATTTATTTAAATACGAAAATGCATCAAATGAACATA
Source organism: Eilema depressum (assembly GCA_914767945.1). NCBI lineage: Eukaryota > Metazoa > Arthropoda > Insecta > Lepidoptera > Erebidae > Eilema > Eilema depressum. Next base: position 4,695,468 of record OU612036.1, on the reverse strand, counting down.
CAATAGGCATATTAATTTATTCGTACTATTAAACACGTTATTTTTTGTATCGAAACTTTTTTAAGAACATAGAAACTTAACCTATAAAATTTAAAAAAGTATCTATAACTCACTTGTGAATAATAGCAATGAAAAAGTCACAGTTTGATAATAGGTGTCATTACGTGCCTATTTGCGGAGAAATAATACCATTTTCATGAGCAGGTGTGTTGTAAAACGCTTTTATTACCTTGCTATTTAAGTTTACACATACCTATACTTTGGTTTGAATTTTCAAAGATTTTGATCTTTGAAAACTCAACTTCGAAGCATTGAATTGATTTGAAAAGCTTTCAAATTTATAATGTTAGAAAAAAAATAAGTTTAAAACTAAAACCCGACTACTTAAAAAATCACGCTCTGAAAAGTATTAAACAAGAAAATATCTAGGATAGCCGTGGTCGTATGCCACTTTTCCTTAGAATAGCATGTATGTATCGTTTTATTATAGTAAGTGGCATACGACCACGGCTATCCTAGATATTTTCTTGTTTAATACTTTTCAGAGCGTGATTTTTAAGTAGTCGGGTTTTAGTTTTAAACTTATTTTTTTTATTATTTTATTTTGGGGCACCCAACAACTATAATTTATGCATATTTGAAATGTGCTAATTAAGCTCTTTAATTTGATACCTACCATACACGGCATATTTATCTCAAATTATTTTTTCAACACAGTACTTTATGACCGCTAGAGGGCGCCACATTAAATTTAGTGACACGTCATATAGCCTATAACCATCGGACGATCAAGACGATTCTAACGATATGCTATATGTCCAGTTCTAATAAGTAGTTGAGCAGCTATGAGGGAACAAACGAACATACATACATACATACATACATAGCCTGTCAAAATCATAACCCTCCTTTGGCTTCGCCGTAGTCGGGTAAAAAAGACAGATGCAGAAGTTTATTTTGTGGAAATCCCCACGGAAATTCCCTTTGTATATCCAGTCTATCCAGGCACCTTTTTCAGTTCGTCTGTCGTATTTTCCATTTTTAATTACTTTTTAAATGGTTTTAGTTAGCGTGACCTGCTATTTGGTGGGTCAAATTAATAATAGAAATTTTTCCCCCTTTCTGTTGGCCGTTTTGAAGAAACTTAAAGTAGTTATTACTTATTATTATTTTTAATTTTCAGGCAATAAGGTATGTAATTATTGGGATACATCATGTACTACAAAGGGTGCACAAAAATCATTGAAATCTATGCTCGATGGCATTGAAGGTTTATTTGGACCACTTGATCCAATATTTATGGCGAAAATTGAAGGAGAATATTTATCTTCGAAATATAAAGCATCTAATATTACACTATCAGGCATAAAACAATGTCTGTATCCACTGTTAAGGTAAGTCTGATCATATTCTTCAACATCCTAGCGTTAATTCCAGTCGCCAGTCGAATCCGAAGCTTAAACATCGAAGTCTGGAGTCCGCTTTTTCAAGTCTAACTTCGAGTTTAGCTGAACTTCCATCACCATCTGACCTCCAACCTCCTCATAGCATATTGAAATAAATTAACAAATAATTATTAGAGCTTTTTCAGATCAAAAGGTTTCATTTTAATGTCAAATTCATTAATTCGATTTCAATTTTCCATGACAATTACAATTTCAAATTCAATAAAAATGCTATTCCTGTGGTCTGATTGATCTAATGTTTACTTTGAATAACAATACAACTCAAGATCATTAAACTTAAATAAATACTATTGTATAATTTATTTTCTTCTGTAGATTGAATCCAGATAAATTCTACTACGTCAACAAATTTCGATGCCCTAAACTGGTTTTAAAATTTGATTTCGATATAAAAGGATTACTAGGACCAGTCGAACTTCACGGAAAAGGTTTTGCTACAGTTACTCTGAGTAAGTACTTTTATTAAAAAAAATCAGGTTTATAATTCATATATCGCGGCTCCACCTGCGTGGATGTCGGTTATCGCGACCAAACATATGCCCTTTCCCATCGTATAATCTATCTCTGTATTAAATTTCATCAAAATCGGTTCAGTGGTATAGGCGTGAAAGCGTAACAGACAGACAGAGTTACTTTCGCATTTATAATAATACTAGCTTTTGCCCGCGGCTCCGCCCGCGTGGATGTCGGTTATCGCGACCAAACATAGCCTATGTCCTTTCTCAAGGTCTAATCTACCCCTATACCAAATTTCAGCAAAATCGGTTCAGTGGTTTAGTCGTAAAAGCGAGACAGACAGACAGACAGACAGACAGACAGAGTTACTTTCGCATTTATAATATTAAGTAGGGATATTAAGTATGGATTTTATTTGAATATCAATGCAGTCCCGTGCTGGACATAGGTCTCTCCCAATGCATTCAGTCCTCCACTTTCCTCATCCAATCTATCCCAGCTACCGTTTTATTATAATTAATTATTATATTTTAATACTAGCCTTCCGCCCGCGTGCATCTCGGTTAACGCGACCTTTGCTCATATCTTCGGTTCTACTCAGCCGATTGCGATCAAACAAACGTAAGATTTTAAGTCTGAGTAAGCCCTTTCTAACAAAAAAAACCGCATCAAAATCCGTCCAGTAGTTTTTGCGTCCATCGCGACAAACAGACAGGAAATTCAAAAAAAATATTTTCGTGTTCAGTATCGTTAACATAACATAATTTTTTAAATATCTCCAATGTACAGACACGACCACTTTACAATTATATAATAGTATAGATGGCCTATGTCCAGCAAGGGACTATACCCCTCCCACTGCACTAGGTCCTCCACTTTCCATAACCAGTCTGTTCCATTATTATATCATTACTAGCTGTTGCCCGCGACTTCGTCCGCGTTAAGTTCGGAATGTTGTTCATCCCCTATTTTATCCCCTTGGGGGTAGAATTAATCAAAATCCTTTCTTAGCGGATGCCTACGTCATAACATCTACACGCATGCCAAATTTCAGCCCGATCCGTCCAGTGGTTTGGGCTGTGCGTTGATAGATCACTATGTCAGTCAGTTTTGAGTTATAAATTTTTAGATTAAATTTTAAATTAAGTTTATTCTTGTAAATATTTTTTTTTAATTAAGTAATATTAAATTTATCTTTTAAGATGACTATATAATAGTGCTCAAAGGTGTATACGAGGAATTCATCTCCAAAAAGGACAACAAACTTCATTTTATTCTCGTCAATTATAATTTGGAATGTGAATGTATAGGCCCAGTGACTATTGACATAGATGGCCCGTTGCACTCCAATGACGAAAAAGGTATGTATCCCGAATATATTTGCACTAGGTATGGGGAGAACGGGGAAATTCTAGCCATATAAATAATGTTTTTGAAGTAGAATTTCCAACATGCTGAATTATTATTTCCCGAAATGTTTAATTAACTGAATGTTAAATTCCATAAAGTTGTAATTTTGAAATGTTGTTGAAGGCCCGAATTGAAATTTCTGGCCAGCATTCCGGATATAACCCATGGAAACCTTTTCTAGGGACAAAAAAATGCCTATGTGTTATTCCAGACTATAATCTATCACTGTACCAAAGTTCAGTCAAAACCGTTCAGCCGTTATTGGAGCGTGATTGAGTAACAAACATCCATACATACAAACATACGAACTTTCAAACATCTTCATGACCTAATATTAGTTTAATTTATTACTAACTAGCTGACCCGGCGAACTTCGTACCGCCATATTTTCTGACCCCGTTCCCGCTGCATAATTATCTCTAAATTTATCAGTGTTTCTCTATAATATTATGCATGTATTATACATAAATAAACCTTCCTCTTGAATCACTCTATCTATTAAAAAAACCGCTTCAAAATACATTACGTAGTTTTGAAGATTTAAGCATACATAGGGACGGACAGACAGCGACAGCGACTTTGTTTTATAATATGTAGTGACAATATTAGTAGGAAGAAGGATTAACAAGTGCCCCTAAAGGTGAACGCAGACCTGGCTGCACCGCACTCACCGCAGTCCCCGCATTCCGAATTCTTTAAGGTGATTACATACGCGAATGACTTTGACCATACAAATGCTCAAGGTCATTCGCTCATATTTGAACCGTAAAAATCAGTAAAACTAATTTTATGGGTTAACTTTATAGGCGACGGTTATTAACTAAGAAGATCACGTCATGCTAATACACTTATTTAACATACATGTGAAATTTTAGATTATTTGGATACATATTGTAGAAAATATTTGGTTTCATATGAAAGATTAGAGTGATGTTCAGAGCCTCTTTTCAACTATTTCCTCCTTTTTTATTTAATTTATGAAAAGATGAAGTTACTCTGCATATCCCGTAGTATGCAAGCATGTGAATTCCAGATCCGTAGGTTTTATAGTTAAAAAGAAAAACGGTTTCAAAAATATACCGATCTTTCGATGCTGATCTGATTCGGGGCCTTAATATGAAGTTCTATGCAAACTCGCACACCTAGCCGCGAAGCAGTCGCCGCAGTACCCGAAGCGATCGCATACAAAAGCGATGACTAAAGCGACTGCGGTGAGTCCAGTGCGATTAGGTTCACCTTAAATACCCCCTCTGGTTACACCCATGAGCCATATAATAATGCATCAAAATAATTCTGTTTGTTGAATGAAATTTTGAAGCATTTATTATGCTAGCTGTTCAAATCAATTAAGAAAAAAAGATTCAAAAAGATTCAAAATTTCATTCAATTGTTTGGGCGGACTCATCAAAAATCAATGTTTAAAAATGATTGCAACATCATTCGTTGATTCCGATAGTTCGTATGAATGTCGGTAGATGGCTTCACCGTCGCCCTTAAGACGGTTGTATAAGGGAATTTGGATCGACTTCATACGTGTCTCGGTGGCTTAGTGGTCAGAGCGTTCCCCCTGTAAGGGAAAGATCGCGGGTTCGAGTCCCGTCCGAGGTCGATTATTTTTCCCTTTCTTAATCGATTTAATTCTGTTTGTGTTCCAGATGTACAGGCCAGGGAATTTGTAACTAAAAACGGGAAGGATATTGAAACAATAATGCAGTACACAATGATGCCAAGCCTCATTGGAGAGCTCGTAAAGGCGATTGACATCTTCTTGAGAGAAGTTCCCGTTGAAAATATATTAAGTGTAGATGAATAACAACATTGGAATTAGCTGCCTCTGCTGACAAGTGACCCCAAAATAAAATAAATACATAATTTATGTAGGTATATTTCCATGTATATATTGTATATATTACTAGTAGTTACCTATTTACATAATTATATATATTGGTATTTACTACGATGTATATAGAAACCTAATAGGTGGTGCAGAGAATAAAAAACCTTACAGCTTTTCTACTAAGTTTATAGTTATGGTTTTTATTTTCTTTCATAATGCACCTACTTTTTTATTATCTGCACCACCTATTAGGTTGACTGGTAGATAATGTCTATGGCATTAAGTCCGCTTGTGTACATAATGTGCATGAAGTTTTAATAAATAAATATATTTGTTATTAGACTTAATAGTGTCGCGTTATAACAATAAAAACCTTGAAAACTCATTATTAAGTTTCAGTTTTATCAAAAAACGTAGACCAAACGTTTGTTACTTATGATGTCTGCTACCTGCCCCTGGGAGGATGCTAGTTAATTACAAATCTTCTTCCTCTTAGCGTTAATTCCCAGTCGCATCCGAAGCTTTTTCAGCTCGGAGTCTGGGGTCCGCTTTACCAGTCTTAACTACAGATTTTGGCTAGACCTCGATATTTTTGCGTGAAGCGATTGCCATCTGACCTCCACAGCCCAATGATAATATAGGCGATACCGAAGCTTTGCAGCTAGACCGTTGTTTTTGAATTTTTTAGGGCTCCAACTACCCGTAACGACTGCCATAGATGTTCTTATGGCAACCGGGACCGACGGCTTAACGTGCTCTCCGAGGCACGACCAGACCAATGCAAATACTCATATTTCATGCACACAAATATTTGCACTGAGCGGGGATCGAACCCGCGCCTCCTGCGTAGCGGCCGCGTTCACTACCGCTACGCCACGGAGGCTGTCAAGCTGCTATGTAGTAATGCTAGTTAATTACAAACAACCCTGTATATACTCACGCCTGTGAATGCCCCGAAGGTGTAGGCAGAGGTGTATTTACAACTCATATTTTACCAACTATGATTTCGGTCCCACGTAATAGGGGCTAATTGCCGGCAAGCGGGCGCTTATTCATAGGCTGTATGTTTACTGTCGGATGGAGAACAGCCCTATCCCTTAAGGTCCAACCCCACCAAACGGACGGCATCGACCCGGATTTTACAATCTTTAAACAAAATTAAATCTTATTATCACAGTGTTTGAAGTTTATATTACCAACTTCAACTTCTTCTTAATGGCGTCTGCAGCAAATCGCCGTCAGTTTGCCAATGTCAAGTAAATTATAAATGTTTATTAAATTATTAATGGCAAAACGCCAATGTCAAGTTTTCAAGATATTTTCTACCAGAGCCACGTTAGCCACGGCAGTAACTTTGTTTCCGTGTGTCCACCCCCCACGAGATTCAGATGGTCGATCAGGACGTGTGGTTGGATTTTAGGGGGCTTATATTACCAAGTCACGCACAACAGCTTGACAGCGACCGACGTGCGGCGGCATGACGCACGTCAAGCTGTCATGCGTGACTTGGTAATATAAACTTTAAATGCTGTGATATAAGATTTATTTTGTTTAAAGATTGTAAAATCCGTTCCGATGCCGTCCGTTTGGTGGGGTTGGACCTTAAAGCCGCCTTCTACGACAGCCACAGGAAGAGTTGGGGTGGCCCTATTCTACCCCAACGGGACCAACACGGAAAAAGTATGAAATACTGTACTTCACTTCTAAATATTAAATAGTAAGAATACACAGGCATGAGAATATGTATGTACCCTATTTGGAAGGTTTTTCAGCATTATAATATAAGTTAAGATAACCATGTCAAAAGGTTTTCTTATAATAAATTGTGTACAACTCGATGTGTTGTTGTCTTATTTCAATATTAAGTTTTAGACCTGTATTCCAAAACATGCAACGTGGTGCCCGGCACAGCAGAATTTGGGTCACCCCATCTCTTCCGATGCGGTGTCGTACAAGGCGACTAAGGGATAGGGCTGTTTAACATCGGAAAGATATAGGTATACAGCCCAGACTCAACCTCAGATGCATGGCTTGGGTCAAGAATAATGCCCGGAATACGGCAATAGACGTGGGACCTAATGAATGATTGATAAAATGTGGGTGTTAATTCACCTCTGCCTAACCCTCCGGGGATGAAGGCGAGATTATATGTATATTCCAAAACAATACTCAGTCCTGAATCTCGATTTATAACTAGATCTGAGGGCAGTTTGTATTTTAGATGACAGTTCTAATGTCATTTTGAGAGTCGATTCACAACAACGTTGTTCTAGAATTAGGCCTAACATTGTTTAGGCGTATACCTTTTTTATCGTGCGAAAAATCCCCACGGATACCTCGGCGCCGGAGCCAGTGGAGGAGGTTTATGTCGGACTTGAACCGACTAAAGGCGGCCACCCACTTACAGTCCGCCTGCAGTTTTTCGTCTGTCCGGCGGCCTTGAATGGGGGGAGGGCCGGGACAGAATTTGTGGGAGAAAGTGCACGCCCGAAAGGGCAGTCGCAAGTAAGGCGTGCACCTCCCGTGATTCGGTCTTAATAGCCAAGAGGCTGGGAAGACCATGGGAAGGAGGAGGGTGTCCGGCGGCCTGCAGTCCTTATGTCATCAATGTCGTCATAATTTTATTACCTCAGACTAAAATAATAACATTATTTAATTCTTTTAGTCTGATGTTATCACGTATAAAATGCCGACGGCCATAGACTGTCCGGCATTTGACTGTCTTTGCTGACCGAAATCGTCAAGCGGTCACACACATATTAGCCGTCAGTCCAAAATCGTATACGAAACTGTAAGTGCGTGGGCTATTGCGATGAACTGACAGACCGATTCATCCGGTTGTTGTTCGATAAACTGTTAGTGGGTGGCCGCCTTAAAACGCACGCCATCTGTGGGCCGTCGGTTGCCGAAGGTGATGTTTAGGCGTATACCAGGACTATAGTAAGTCGAAAGATGTCTCTACCGACTCCATGTGAATCTGAAACTGAAATGAAACCGACTCCAATGGAAAACAGGTGATAATACGTATGTGGTAATCAATAATCCTATAACCCGAGTACCTACAACCATCCACCCAGCCATACAAACTTCAAATCGATTTAGAAGAAGACAAAGTGAATGCTCAAAACGAGACTTGAACCGGCGACCAGCCCCCCTAGACAAGTGGCAATTCGTTGCTCGGCGTATGATGGAATAGAATGCCAAATGTATAGGATTTGACGTATATGACAGGCGTCAACGAATGTCAAAAACGTCAAATGCTATACATTTGGCATTTAATTCAATCATACGCCGAGCAACGAACTGCCACTTGTCTAGAGGGCCAGTCCGTTCTCAAAAGGCTGGCAGCATTGTCACGCTTAATGGCAATGCTTGCTCTTTGCGCAAGATAATAACCGGACTTCTGGTTACAGAATTATGTTGAACAACTATTATTATTAAATTGTTATTCATATTTGTCTGTAGATGCAATCTACAGACAAATATGACTTGTATTTTACGTTAAGTATGTAAAATGTATGAGCATAGTCATTAAAATAAATTAAATCTAAAAAAATAGGTAGGTAACCACATTAATTAGCACACTAGCGGTTGCTCTCGGCTCCACCCGCGTGGAATTCTGATCCCGTTCATCGCTGATAGTAGTGTGATGATATATAGCTGTTGCCCGCGGCACGCCCGCGTGGATGTCGGTTATCGCGACCAAATATAGCCTATGTTCTTTTTCAAGGTCTAATCAACCTCTATACCAAATTGAAAAAAATCGGTTCAGTGGTTTAGCCGTGAAAGCGCAACAGACAGACAGACAGAGTTACTGTTGGTACAGTAAGCTTCAGAGAAAAGGGACCCCCCTTGTTAATGATATGAAAGCATGAGGGGGTCTGTTTTCTCTGACGCTGACTGTACCTGATATTGTAAATTTTAGAAAGCATGAGTGTGAAGTCCCTGGTGTTACACACGTCAATAGGCCACGGCTACCACTTTCCATCAGGTGTGGGCTGAATACTTGTCTGCTACTTATATGGTACAAATCCAGAGCCTCCCAAGGTGGACTGGAAAGCTTCACTTCACCAATCTAAACCTAAAGGACCGACTGGTTGCAGAAGGTGAAGAGGCCTATGTCCAGCAGTGGACTGCGATAGCCACTCGCAGGCCACAGCTGGGTCATCGGAAATCGAACCCAAAATTGAAAAATGATAATTGAATATAAACAAAATAATGTCACAAACGTTAGGACTTTCTAGAAGCTTCCTAAATGTTTAAAGTACTTAAAAATTCAAGTAGGTATAATCTATCCACTATGTTTTGTTGAATTTATTTATCTTTGTGTTAATTAAAATAAAATGTTCAACATTTTATGCAATAACAAAATATTTACTACCGAGGGAACAAACACATCACAAAATTTAAATGTGCATAAGTTTGGTCTATTAGTGTGGTAAAAGATATTTTTACTACTCAAGTAGCTAAGAAAGCTGGGGTGCTTGGTATGGAACCTCCACGAAGTGTACCCTGGGCAACGGAGACGACAGCACGTTTCTCCCGCAAGGGCGACGCTGCCACCTATGACCAATTGCGGCCAAGGTGAAAGCGGCCCTGTAGAGGGCTGATTGGAGGCTCTCCAAGTATCCCTTTGAAGCCTCCCTAAAAGAGAGCATAGTGGAGAACGGGCAAGAGGCGAGCTCGTTCTCCAGGTATAAACTTGGGGGTGACAGGTATGTTCCCCTGTCATGCCGGCAGAATCAGGCATGGGAAACGGCTCAACGCGTGCCCTTTCATCCATCTCAAAACCGTAAATGACCCAGGATATGTATACCTGTTAACATTATTGTAGGTATATCATGGAGCTCAGATGAAGGTTGCTGCGGATGTCAGCGTTTCTCCACGCGATCTTTACGCGTGATTCCACACTCAATGGAGTATTTGAACACGAAAATATTTTTTTTGAATTTCCTGTCTGTTTGTCTGTTTGTCCGCGATGGACGCAAAAACTACTGGACGGATTTCGATGCGGTTTTTTTTTTAGAAAGGGCTTACTCAGACTTAAAATCTTACGTTTGTTTGATCGCAATCGGTTGAGTAGAACCGAAGATATGAGCAAAGGTTGCGTTAACCGAGATGCACGCGGGCGGAGCCGCGGGCGAAAGACTAGTATATCATATAATACATAACTACATACATACAATCACGCCTTCATCCCCGGAGGGTTAGGCAGAGGTGAATTAACACCCACATTTCATCAGCCGTTGTATTAGGTCCCACGTAATAGGGGGTGAGCCTATTGCCGTTATCCGGGCACTATTTTTGACTCAAGCAATGCAGCTGATGCTGAGTCTGGGCTGTATTACATCTGTCAGATGTTAAACAGCCCTATTCCTTAGTCGCCTTGTACGACACCTCTCTATACGACATAATATAATACAATAATACGGTACAATATAATAATACGGTTGTTTAATATTCAATTATGGGCCGTGTGCTAGTCTGCCACCTAAGTGGTATAAAAAACCTAGCTCGGGCAATTTAGCTTTGTAAAATACTACTGATTTGAGGTTATACTTAATAAAGTGGCTTTTAAGTGTGGAGGTCAGATGGCAGTTGCTTTACGGAAAATATCCAAGATTAGCCGCATCACAGTGAGACCGGAAAGCCAAACCTTGGAAAAAGGCTCAGATAATGATGATGATGTATGATACAGCGTAGAAGTACTGCCCAAGAGGAATGACTTTTATTTCCCCTTAAAATAAATACTTTTACAACACACCTGCTCATAAAAGTACAATTATTTCACCGCAAATAGGCACGTAATGACATCTATTATCAAACTGTGACTTTTTCATTGCTATTATTCACAATCACAAGTGAGTTATAGATTCTTTTTTAAATTTTATAGGTTAAGTGTCTATGTTCTTAAAAAAGTTTCGATACAAAAAAGAACGTGTTTAATAGTACGAATAGTACGCCTATTGTATGTTCATTTGATGCATTTTCGTATTTAAATAAATAATTTCAATTTGTAATACTTGTTTAATAAACAAAATTTTCACTCAAATTTAACTTTTTTTTTTCTCTAAGTACAGAAAAAAACAGTAAAAAATAGTTAAATTCAAACCTCATTTTTTTTTTAAATATGGCCGACCGCCATTATTAGATGCGTGCACACAGGAAAACGACTTAATTTGTAGTATTATTTAGTAGGTATTTGTAGTATTATTTTATTCGCAAGTGTGTTGTAAAACGTCGTATGGCACGTGTGAGTATGATGATTACCGTCCCCGGCTCTCTTAAGACCCAATGGCGCCTCGGCGGTAATAACCAACTTTGCTCACTTGTACCATAATGTACTATAATACACTTTATGTTGTAGATGCACGAGCTGCAGATTTTCTACACCAGAACGGCAAGGTCTTGGAAAAACTTTTGCAATCTACAATTATGCCAAAGTACATTGAAATTATTGTAAAGGCAATGGACAAGTACATGAGAACATATCCTGTTGAAGATATATTTTATGAATACTAATAACAGAAATAATCTGCCAAGAAACACGTTTTTATTTCAATAAATATTTTCTAATAAATTTTTATTCATAATATTTTATTCGTGAATAAAATCCTCCCGGCTTTTTTGAATAACATTATATAATACGAGCGCACCAAAAACACGATACAGGTAAAATTAATAAGAATGTGTTAGAAATATGTAAATGATCGTTCTGTGTAGGTACAGAATTTAATTTATTTCAGTGGGGTTTGTGATTTAACACGGTGGTAAAGACAGATTTTACGACTCGTCACGCACCATTATGTCCTGGAATTCCTTACCAGTACAGTTCCCTCTTCCTACAGTCCTGGGTCCTTCAAGCGGGGCGTATAAAAGCATCTGATCAGTCCGTAACCTGTTTTTAAAAGCCTATAAATAGCACATAAAATCACCCTTAGACTGTACCTACATCAGTTGCTAAATCTTTTCTATGATAGTAGGTAGGTATTACCTATTTACATACGTTGACTTTCAAAAATCAAAGTGCATTCAGTAATAAAAAGATTTCAGACAAAGATAAAATGCAAAAAGCTAGTATTTAAACTGCAGACTGTCTAATTATTATAGTCTTCAGGGAAAACTATTCTTAGTAAGATGAATTGTGGTCTGATTTTCACGTTTGTGCTTGCGTTTGCTTCTTTGAATTATGTTCAAGGTAAGTAAAAAGTTTTAAACTATCATGGTCATTGTCATTCACATTACTATTGTTCTCCGTGAGCATGGTGCATGGTATCAGACGCCTTTAGGCGACTTAAGTCTATCAGGAAAAATTACTAGGTATAAAAATGACTAGAAAGTGATATTGGCAAGATGGAAAATTGGAGAAATGGATTATTAACTAAGTATAAAAATGTCGACATCAAAAAATAGTCGAAGATGATTATTACCTAAGTATAAAAATGCCAACATTTAAAAAAGTCGAAGATAATATAATACCTTAGTATAAAAATAACGATATATAAATATCACTGTACTACAGTCATGATGGGTACGGTAAACTCATCAGTAACTGGCCGCTTAAACGCATCGCTCAATTTAAAACGGTGCTATGTCAAAGTGCATCAAGATATTGGCACTGAAATATTACCATTGGTTAGTGCATGTATCTGTTTATTCGTTTATGACAAGAAAATAATAAAACTAATTTGACTTAGTTAGTTAGAATTTTTGAATTGAACGAAAAAGTTATCAATTTTAGCAGTTACTGGCCATAATTTTTAGAAAGTGGCCACCATAATATTAGTTTTTGACCATATCAAAATAATAATCAAAATCAATCAAAAAGTAGATAAAAACATATTAGAAACACAAAAAAAATCTTAAGAAACATAATAAGATAAATTCTAACAATATTGTAGGTAGGTAGACCTAATTAACCTTGGCTAAAATGAGATCAATATACCACAGTTTTATTTTATTATTTTAAAGAAAGAAGGAACTTAGAACTATTAATCTTCTTCATCCTAGCGTTAATTCCCATCATCATCTTCATGTGACGTATTACCCTGATCGCATCCATGGCCACGTTGACCTCGGAGCTCAGGGTCCGCCTTCTGGCTCTTCCTCCTCCACTTCGCACGATCTTGGGCGTCCATAGTAGTGAGACCATTTGCACGCATGTCACCCTCCACGACGTCAAGCCAGGACTTCTTTACTGGGGCGCCATTACCAGATATTTGCCACCCACGTAGCCTGGCGGTTGCCGCAAGACTTGGCCGCACCAGCGAAGGCAGCTCTCTTGCATTTTATCTGCGATGTCACGGACATGAAGGCTATCGCGGATGCGAGAGTTTCTCACGCGATCTATACGCATGACGACGCACATCCACCGCAGCATTTTCATCTCCGTGACACGCAGCTCTTGCTTGCATCGCTCCAGCAGCGGCCACGCCTCACAACCGTGCAAGAGGACATCTTCATATTTAGTTGGATCATCATCTTGCTAAAGTAATATGTTGATATTTTTAAATGTTGTCATTTCTATACTTTTGCTTTACGGGTTATAGACATTTTTACATATTGTCATTTCTATACTTTCACTTTTTGGGTTACAGACATTTTTGGGTTGTTCCGTATTGATCCCACAAAAGTTGTCCCGAATTCGAAAATTCTTGTTTGATCCCACTTTTACTTCCTTATTGATCCCACAGCACTTTATTTATATTTTATTCTTAATTGATCCCATTTTTGTGTAGTCTACTATTCTCAATTGATCCCAAACCATGTTTTTCTTATAAAAACACTTTTTGTGGGTACGGTTTTCAAATAAGGTAAGTAATTTGAATGACTGAAGAGGCGGTTATTAAAATCTTGTTACAGTGGCTCGCAGAGCTGAATGTCTTTAACCGTCTTCTGTCGTCTGAAGTCTATTTATCCGTCTTTCTGTTACGCGCCACGCCTAAAGTGCTGAACCGATCTTGATGAAATTTGGTACATAGAGGCATTAGAGCTTGGGAACGGAGATAGGCTATATTTTCTTGCGAAAAAAGGGGTTAAGGGGAGGGAGGGGGGGGGGGATCGAAGTATTGTCTAACGAACATTTTCATACAGTCGATCGCCGGAGACGTCTAGAATGTGGTGGAATCTAAATTTTCAGTAAAATTTATATTGGTATAGCTTTTGAGGTTTACGAACTTGCTAACTACGAATATATCATCCATTTAGCGATCAAAGATGGCGGACTTAACATTTTCAATAAAGTCGATATGGGTATCGTTTTCAAGGTTATCAGGGCTGCAAATTACGAATATATCATCCACTTGGCGATCAAAGATGGCGGACTCGACATTGTCAATAAAGTCAATATGGGTAACGTTTTCGAGGTTATCAGGGCTGCTAATTACGAAGGTTTCATCCATTTAACGATCAAAGATGGCGGACTTGAAATTTTCAATAAAGTCAATATTATGGGTATCGTTTTCGAGGTTATCAGGGCTTCTAATTACGAATATATCATCCATTTAGCGATCAAAGATGGTGGACTCGAAATTTTCAATAAAGTCAATATGGGTATCGTTTTCGAGGTTATCAGGGCTGCTAATTGCGAAGATATCATCCATTTAACGATCAAAGATGGCGGACTCGAAATTTTCAATAAAGTCAATATGGGTATCGTTTTCGAGGTTATCAGGGCTGCTTATTGCGAAAATATCATCCATTTAACGATCAAAGATGGTGGACTCGAAATTTTCAATAAAGTCAATATGGGTATCGTTTTCAAGGTTATCAAGGCTGCTAATTACGAGTATATCATCCATTTAGCAATCAAAGATGGTGGACTCGAAATTTTCAATAAAGTCAATATGGGTATCGTTTTCGAGGTTATCAGGGCTGCTAATTACGAATATATCATTCATTTAGCGATCAAAGATAACAGACTCTAAATTTTCAATAAAGTCAATATGGGTATCGTTTTCGAGGTTATAAGGGCTGCTAATTACGAATATATCATCCATTTAGCGATCAAAGATGGCGAACTCGACATTTTCAATAAAGTCAATATGGGTAACGTTTTCAAGGTTATCAGGGCTGCTAATTACGAATATATCATCCATTTAGCGATCAAAGATGGCGGACTCGACATTTTCAATAAAGTCAATATGGGTAAGGTTTTTGAGGTTATCACGGCTGCTAATTACGAAGGTTTCATCCATTTAACGATCAAAGATGGTGGACTCGAAATTTTCAATAAAGTCAATAAATGGGTATCGTTTTCGAGGTTATCAGGGCTTCTAATTACGAATATATCATCCATTTAGCGATCAAAGATGGTGGACTCGAAATTTTCAATAAAGTCAATATGGGTATCGTTTTCGAGGTTATCAGGGCTGCTAATTACGAAGATATCATCCATTTAACGATCAAAGATGGCGGACTCGAAATTTTCAATAAAGTCAATATGGGTATCGTTTTCGAGGTTATTAGGGCTGCTTATTGCGAAAATATCATCCATTTAACGATCAAAGATGGTGGACTCGAAATTTTCAATAAAGTCAATATAGGTATCGTTTTCAAGGTTATAAGGGCTGCTAATTACGAATATATCATCCATTTAGCGATCAAAGATAACAGACTCTAAATTTTCAATAAAGTCAATATGGGTATCGTTTTTGAGGTTATAAGGGCTGCTAATTACGAATATATCATCCACTTGGCGATCAAAGATGGCGGACTCGACATTTTCAATAAAGTCAATATGGGTAACGTTTTCGAGGTTATCAGGGCTGCTAATTACGAATATATCATCCATTTAGCGATCAAAGATGGCGGACTCGACATTTTCAATAAAGTCAATATGGGTAAGGTTTTTGAGGTTATCAGGGCTGCTAATTACGAAGGTTTCATCCATTTAGCGATCAAAGATGACGGACTTAAAATTTTAAATAAAGTCGATATGAGTATCGTTTTCAAGGTTATCAGGGCTGCTAATTACGAAGGTTTCATCCATTTAACGATCAAAGATGGCGGACTTGAAATTTTCAATAAAGTCAATATGGGTATCGTTTTCGAGGTTATCAGGGCTGCTAATTACGAAGATATCATCCATTTAACGATCAAAGATGGCGGACTCGAAATTTTCAATAAAGTCAATATGGGTATCGTTTTCGAGGTTATCAGGGCTGCTTATTGCAAAATGAATGATATATTCGTAATTAGCAGCCCTGATAACGTCTAAAACGATACCAATATTGACTTTATTGAAAATGTCGAGTCCGCCATCTTTGATCGCTAAATGGATGATATATTCGTAATTAGCAACCTTGATAATCTCGAAAACGATACCCATATCGACTTTATTGGAAATTTCGAGTCCACCATCTTTGATCGCTAAATGGATGATATATTCGTAATTAGCAACCTAGATAACCTCGAAAGGGATACCCATATTGACTTTATTGAAAATGTCGAGTCCGCCATCTTTGATCGCTAAATGGATGATATATTCGTAATTAGCATGCCTGATAACCTCGAAAACGATACTCATATCGACTTTATTTAAAATTTTAAGTCCGTCATTTTTGATCGCTAAATGGATGATATATTCGTAATAAGCAACCTTGATAACCTCGAAAACAATACCCGTATTGACTCTATTGGAAAATTTCGAGTCCGCCATCTTTGATCGCCAAACGGATAATGTTATGTATATTCGTAATTATATACCCCGACCAAAACCCTCGAAAACGATAATCGTATTGATTTTTTTATATTAATTGAATCATGAAAAATAATGATTATAATTGATATTTACATTATAATCCATTATGTACTTTTATATACTAGGTATATACAATTACATTATAATATATTTTAATGTAATTAACATTAAATAAATTAATAATTAACAAGATTTTAAATCAAAATATTTTCTTCATTATTCTCCGGTTCTCCGAATTCAGCACCGGTGCAAAGCAAACCTCTAATACGCAGTTGTGGTAGTCGCAGGTGGACGGAATGGCAACAGCCAATTTACCTAAAGGCGCAAGCGCGCTCCATACATAAAATAGTACGCGGAATGGCAACGTCGCCCCTACCGTTAAAATTCACAATTCAACTAACGTTAGTTACCTAACGTTAAAATAATAAACGTTAGCTGGTGATGTTATATATTGGTAAACGTTAGCTGGGTATCAATTTAAATTTAACGTTAATTAACGGTTAATTTTATGTTAACTGCTTAACGTTAGCAGTTAACATAAAATTAACCGCCAGGGCTTCCTAACGTTGGAAGCCCTGGCCCATTGTACATTAAACTGTATACATGATACCTACTTGTCCCTATTGTAAATTTATTGGTGTACAATAAAGTATTATCTATCTATCTATCTATCTAACACTCCAGTTATAAATGTTATCAATTGTACAAAAAATATAAAAACATCAATTAAATATTTATGCAAATTGACATAGCAATTAAAGTAAACTTTATAGATAGATACTGCCAAATAAAAATGTTGTAAGATAAATAATACGCATTATTGTGAAATATTATAGGACTAATTTAAATTATTAGTTATAGGTACTCGTAGCAATCATACAATATTAAAACATTCAAAATTGTGTACAAAATCACAAACAAATCACATATTGACGTTTTTAATTATATATTATACTATGTTCCTTACATACTTAGCTATCAAAATAAACTTTATAAGTAAAAAAGATGTAAAACAAACACAATTTATAAGCAGTTTTAAAAATTACAGGACCAATATAGATTATAAATTCACTCGCTTTGTGAGTGTTTCATACAAAATATTGGTAAAGTAAAAGAGAGATTTTTAACAAAATAGACTTCAGAATTAACATCAATGAAATTATTAATTATATATGTTTTCAAATCAACATAGTAATATAAGATACAACATTGGTTGCAGTTACAACAGTAGTTGCAATTACTTGCTAACAATTTTCTAGTAATAATTAAATATTTAAAATTATGTAAAAAAATCACAGACAAATCACAGATTTACATTTTTAACTAAATATAATACCTACATATTACCTAACCTATCATTTTAAATTGTAACAGCTACTTAAAATAAACAAAGGGGGCCAACTTCTCCAGGCAGTGGCCGACTGTTATTCGCCCGTCCACTTAACTTTGGATAGCACTATTAATGCGCTCTTCATTTTCTTCTTCGGAATTTTTGGACGTAGATGCTCCTAGGTTTATCTGTGTTATTTTAGCTTTAGCCCATTGACTAATATTAACAAGATCATTGTTGATAGCTGTCACAGCCTCAGTCAGTTCCTCGGCCTTGAAGTGTCGATATAGCTGCAGGTCGTCTGCATAGAGGTGATAGTGCGAAGTGATGACCTTGGTGATAGCGTTTATAAATATGGAGAAGAGAAGAGGAGATAGTACGCCACCTTGTGGGACGTCCGCATTCTGCAATCGTTATTTATAATTAACCAACTGTTGCCAGCGGCTTCGCCCGCGTGAAATTCTGTTCCCGTTCCCGCTCTCCATGGAACCTATTCCTGGGATAAAAAGTAGCCTATGAGTTATTCCAGACTATTATCTAACCCTGTACCGAGTTTTAACCAAATCCGTTCATTCGTTGGAGCGTGATTAAGTAAAAAACATACGAACATCTTCACAAACTTTTAGTCTTCTAATATTAGTAGTAAGTAAGATTACATTAGTTGAATGCATGATCATGCTATCCATACTTTTTAGTACCTCTTGCATTGGGGTCAATAAGGAATAGATTTTGGGATCAAACAAGAATATAAAATAAAATTTGAAAGTGGGATCAAAAAGGAATACGCATTTGGGGTGAATAAAGAATGGGATCAATGGTTGTGGGATCAATACGGAACAACCCACATTTTTACATATTGACATTTTTATATATCGACATTTTTATATCACGACATAAAATAACCTTCGACAATTTAATTTTATAATTTCGTCATTTTTATACCTAGTAGGTAATTTTTCCTGATAGACTTAAGTCGCCAAAAGGATGACGTACGAGCTATCGGAACCAATGAATGATGTTATAATCATTTTTAAACATTGATTTTGATGACGCCGCCCAAACAATTGAATATTATTTATCTAATAATGCCACTTTTCGTTGTTAGGTTATAACTCAAGAAAGGCTGAACCGATTTGGCTAATTTTAGTCTTGAAATATTCGTGGGTGTCCAGGGGAGGTTTAAACGGGCTAAAAAATATGGCTGTATAAAGTTCGCCGGGACAGCTAGTTAAATATAATAATTACATTAAGATGTCAACTTGGCTCAAGTTTATATAGATTGAATTATTCAAATCGATTGAAGGAGAAAAGTGTATCGACTTGGGGCGGGACTCGAACCCGCGATCTAGTTAGCATAATAAATGCTTCAAAATTTCATTCAATTGTTTGGGCGGAGTCATCAAAAATCAATGTTTAAAAATGATTGTAACATCATTCATTGGTTCCGATAGTTCGTACTAGTATCGGTAGATGGCTCCCACCGCCGCCCCAAGACGGATGTATAGAGGAATTTGGATCAGCTTCGTGCGGGCCTCGGTAGCTTAGTGATCAGAGCATTCCCCCTGTAAGGGAAAGATCACGGATTCGAAAAATCTTCTTCCTCCTAGCGTTAATTCCCAGTCGTATCCGAAGCTTTCAGCTCGGATTCTGGGGTCCGCTTTACCAGTCTTAACTACGGATTTGGCTAGACCTCGATATTTTACGTGAAGCGATTGCCATCTGACCTCCACAATGTTCGATATCGAAGCTTTGCAGCTAGACCGTTGTTTTTGGACTTTAGGGCACCAACTACCCGTAACGACTGCCATAGATGTTCTTATGGCAACCGGGACCGACGGCTTAACGTGCTCTCCGAGGCACGACCAGACCCATGCAAATACCCATATTTAATGCACACAAATATTTGCACTGAGCGGGGATCGAACCCGCGCCTCCTGCGTAGCGGCCGCGTTCACTACCGCTACGCCACAGAGGCTGTCTGGTTCGAAAAATGTTACTAACAAATTGGGCCTTGTTGCCATTAATGTTTTTTTTTTTTTAAATAAAGTCAATTCATTTATCATTCTTCTTAATCTGTGGTATATTATTATTATAATTTCAGGTCGTAAGCTATGTAAGCTTGAAGATATAAAATGTGTAACGAAGGTCTCTCAATTTATAATAGAGAAGATGATACCGGGGATTAAAGGCGTAAGTGAACCGCTGGACCCATTAAATCTGGCATCAATTGAAGGAGAATATGCGTCTTTGAAGTATAAAATACTGAATGCTACAGTAACAGGGATGAAAGACTGTCTTTTTTCATTGTTAAAGTAAGTCAGTAGAGATTCTTCTTCATCAGAGATCTCATTATTTTTCCACTTACAGATTTTTTTTACATACATACAATCATACATACAATCACGCCTTTATCCCCGGAGGGTTAGGCAGAGGTGAATTAACACCCACATTTCACCAATCATTGTATTAGGTCCCACGTAATAGGGGGTGAGCCTATTGCCGTTTTCCGGGCACTATTGTTGGCTCGAGTCATGTATAGGCTTAGTCGTGGCTGTATATATCTGTCTGATGGTAAACAGCCCTATCCCTTAGTCGCCTTGTACGACACCACATAGGAGGAGTTGCGGTGGCCCAAATTCTACTCTGCCGGGAACCACGCGGCCACGCCGGGAACCACGCGACCATTTCTTTTACATGCTATAAATTTTTAGGGTTCCGTACCTCAAGAGGAATAAAAAGGAACCATTATAGGATCACTTTGTCGTGTCTGTCTATCAAAATATTTATTTTTCAGGAATGCATGGAGGTAACAAGTTGAAATTCATACCATATATTGAATTGTACACGTAACATATTTAAATTGTGAGAAATTAACTTCTCAAGTCAACTCAATCAAAATACATTGTGGTTCATGTATTATAAACTCATCCCTGAGTTCAGTTTTGTACGGAACTCTCAAAACGCGAGTCCGACTCGCACTTGACCAGCTATTTTCATTATATTACTATATGAATCCATATCCATACTCCATACTAAGGTACTTACTATAATTATAAATGTGAAAGTAACTCTGTCTGTCTGTCTGTTACGCTTTCACGCCTAAACCACTGACCCGATTTTGTTGAAATTTGGTATAGGGGTAGATTAGACCTTGAGAAAGCTATGTTTGGTCGCGATAACCGACATCCACGCCGGCGGGGCCGCGGGCGAAAGCTAGTATACTATACTATTCAAATCGATTAAGATAGAAAAAGCGAAGCTCAGTGAGCATTTCTCCTGTAAGGGAAAGATCGCGGGTTTGAGTCCCGCCTGAGCTAATTTACTTTTACAACGTTTGGTACTCACCTATGTATAATCAAATCTTAGAGTATATATTGCTATAGAGCGCGCCTTACAAGTATGAACTGCTATCACGGGTATGAACAGTACCGAGGCTCCTGGCTCAACCTCAATCAGTAGTAAAACAATACCCATTAAAAGACTTCGCAAGTAACATTTAATTCGATATGTTAAATCAAAATTTTATACAACATCGTATATTTGTAGTAATAATGACGCAAAAATACCGCAAAATGACGCCATTTTTTTTTGTATTTTAGCTTTAATTTTATCCATGCATATCAAATCGAACAAAAAACTTCATAACAACAAACTACATTAATAAGTGCATCTATTGATATTTTCGGTGAAGCATGAAACGTCACTATAGGTGCGCTATACCATCGCAAAGTATCTGCTAACACTCGGCGCCAAAGACCTGAGTGATAGGCGCGCTCTATATTTATATTTTATACTCTAAGAATCAAATCGTTTAATTGATTCACACCCATAGTATTGCATGGTCCATAAGCTACGGTAACCGCTTTCTATCAAGCGGGCCGAGTGCTTGTCTGCCACCTAAGCAATGTTTTTTTTTTTGTAGACTCAATCATAAGGAGTTCAAATTCCACGATGAATTCGTATGCCCTAAACTGGTTGTGAAATATTCTTACATACATTCAGGATTTATAGGCCCCGCAGAAATCGATGGAAATGGCTCGATTGTAGTCACTTTGGGTAAGTATACATACATACATAAATATAATCACGCTTTTATCCCCAGAGGGTTAGGCAGAGATGAATTAACACCCACATTTCACCGATCATTGTATTCGATCCCGCGTACCTAATAGGGGGTGAACCTATTGCCACCCAGGTACTTTCGTTGACTCGAGCCGTGTATCTGAGGCTGAGTCTGGGCTGTAATATATGTATATGTATTGTCTGATGTTAAACAGCCCTATCCTTTAGTCGCCTTGTACGACACCGCATGGGAAGAGATGGGGTGGCCCAAATTCTACTTTGCCGGAAAACACGCCGATTATATAACAATGTTGTTAATTCAAGCTGCTTTAAGAATTTAAATAGTTTAGAATATTAGAATAATGTTACATGCATTCATGTAAATAGGTCCTATCATTAAATTAATGCATCATCACCCCATCTCATCCGAAGGGTGTCGTAACAACCCGTCTGGCCAGCAGCGTGGAAACAGTAGGCTAAAGCTTCCCAACATTGAGAAAGATCTATGTCTAGCAGTGGACTGCGGTAGGCTAATTGATTGTGATTACGAAGCTATTGTAAAAAAACTTATTTCTAATAATAAATACCAATACTGCACTCTACATCCAACGGTATGTATTCGTTCACCCACTGGTATCGCCATACCAGTGGGTGAACGAATCTTACATCTTTTTAACTAATAAAATCTATTATATATTTTCTCTATTTAAGATTACTACAAGATTATAATTGATGGCACATACGGACAATATATTTCCAAAAAGGATAACAAACTTCATTTTTACGCTACAAATTTTAATCCCCACTTCGAGTCTAGAGGCCCTGTGACCATAAACGTGAACGGATCCCTGCACAGCGACCCTGTGAAACGTAAGTTTGCCTAAAATGTCTAAAGATATGATTCCCAAGCCGACCGCAAACGACAACTGCAAACGCATGCAGCAGGCACAGCGTACGTACACATTACTTGTTAAACGCGGATACGAATAAAGGAGGTTTTTTTTTTTTATATAGGACACATCAATTTGACTTCGCCTCGCCTGATGGTAAGCTGAAGGCAAAGTCTCTGAAAAGAGCGTCACCATTACAGACACGTATCATGTTACAATGGTGGCACTCAGCTTGACGGCCTCATCAGATGCTTTTTCACGCCCCGCTTAAAGGACCCGGGACTATAGGAGGAGGGAAACACGTGAACTGGTAAAGAATTCCAAGACTTAATGGTGCGGCAGAAGAAGGAGTCGCCGAACCGCTTGGTTCTTGATGGAATATTCTGCACCGTATGCGGGTGGCATCTAAGCCCTGCACGTGTTGTCCTATATAGGAAAGGAGAGGGTGGGATTAATTGGAAGGTCTCCTTTTATGGTCATTAAGAAGCCGCAATGAATTATAACTCCGGACACGTATCTTGGACCTAAAATGTGCTCAAAATGTGCCCTATACGCGCAGTACACATTTCTTAGGTGTCTTTTGAGGAAAGCACGGGGTGCTACTGCGGTGGAGGCACTCAAATTTACCAAGCATAGATTATTACAAATCAATCCGCGGGCGCCAGAGCTTCGTTTGTCTTGCTATTTAGGTCCAAGATACATGTCTGGAGTTATACGTGTATCTGCTGCCATTGACCTCCCAATCCTGAGGAGAAAACCTGCGCTCGAACCGCAGGCCCTTGATTTTTTGCTATAGACTTAAATTCTAAAATTAATTGAAAATAATGTAATTATACTTTTTCATTCACTTTACAAAATGCCATTAATTTTAGACTTTCACGGCATTACTTTAAGGTCTGAAATTAAATGGAATTATTTTACAGTGTCCGTGGTATGACAGTGGTTTTGTTTTAGTAGATAATATTATGCCTTGGGCCTCAAGGAAGCTATTTGCCTACAATAAGCAATAAGTACTACAATTACGATTATAGACCATAGTGTCCGCACTTTCACACATGTTCATATAACGACCCGATCAAAGTATCGGCAGATCAAAAAGTAGATTGTAGAACTCACAGTACCGTGGGAAAGTAACATAGCTAAAGACCACGCTATATAGACGAACAAATACTTTGCCTTGACCAATGAGATAACCAAAAATGGCAACGTGGTTAAACTCTACGCCGTAGAAGTAGGAGCAAGGGGAATTAGAGCTAAATCCCTGTACAACTTGCTTGAAGACCTCGGATTGCTAAGGGCTTCAGTAAGCTCTTTATTAAATCGAATATCCAAAGCGGCATTGATAGGATCTTACCAAATTTGGATAGGTAGGGGGGGAACACTACTGACGGTGGAGGTAAACGCCGGAGTTTTTGGCGGCAATTCTAGGAGACGCATCACGGTGTTATTTTATTTTCTGAAATTCGTGTGAGTTCGAGTTTTTACGTGTAAATATGGTGGAATTTTAGACATAACGTCTTGGAAAACGCGCACACACAAGAGTAGGAAAGTGAAATAAGTATTACAGTGGATTGTGACTTCTCGTGTTGGTTTCAAATCTCCGTAGAAGCCTTTAGTAAAGTTTCCACCACTTTACTGAGGCAGCAATCATCATCATCTTCATCATCATCATCGTCATCAACTCACCATCATCATCAACATCATCCTCATCCTCATCCAAATAATGATAATAAAATATCAAAAAATGAAGACATGGCTCAAAGGTCTTTGAAACCAAGCTAAAATCATTCCAAAACAAAAAAAGGTGAGCGCTGACGCATCACAAGGTGGCCAACTTAAACCTATATCTGGGTCGCAAGTCCCAGTCGCCGTCACGGTGTTCCTCTCTGGTTCACGCTAAGGACCCGGCGACCGCACGGTGAATCCATGGAGTGCTGAGAATCGGATCTCTGCGGAGGGTCTATTTATTATAAACACCGTTACTTATTGTAATATTTTATGTTATAGATGTAATAGCTACAGAATTTTTGAACAAAAATGAGAAGAACATGGAAGTAATAATGCGGTCTACAGTAATGAGAAAGTACGCAGAAAGTATCATCAAAGCGATCGACAGCTATTTAAGAGCATATCCTGTGGGAGACGTATTTTATGAGTTATATTAATAACAACATCGGAATACACTATCATAGAACATGGTTTTTATTTCAATAAATCAGTAAATTTATTTTTGTATTAGTTTTTATTTTATATAAATCATCACTACATAATAATCACTACATATTATAAAACAAAGTCGCTATCGCTGTCTGTCCGTCCCTATGTATGCCTAAATCTTCAAAACTACGCAACGGATTTTGACGCGGTTTTTTTTAATAGATAGAGTGATTCAAGAGAAAGGTTTATATGTATAATACAGGCATAATATTGTTGAGAAACACTGATAAATTTAGAGATATGCAGCGGGTACGGGATCAGAAAATATGGTGGTACGAAGTTCGCCGGGTCAGCTATTTTATATAAATAAGTAAATAAACTATGTATGTACTAATCGTATTTTATTTATGAATCAAATCTAATTGGATTAGAAGTGGATTTGCCGATAAAGTCTGACCTGTACCTAAATCCTATAGTCCTATAATGGCGTAGCGGTAGTGAACGCGGCCGCTACGCAGGAGGCGCGGGTTCGATTCCCGCTCAGTGCAAATATTTGTGTTAATCAAATATGGGTATTTGATGAACACAAATATTGTTAAGCCGTCGCCGCGTCGGTCCCGGTTGCCATAAGAACATCTATGGCAGTCGTTACGGGTAGTTGGAGCCCTAAAAACTCCAAAAACAACAATGGTCTATCTGCAAAGCTTCAATATCGCCTAATGTTACCATTGGGTTATGGAGGTCAGATGGCAATCGCTTCACGGAAAATATCGAGGTCTAGCCAAATCCGACTCCGAGCTGAAAAGCTTCGGATGCGACTGGGAATTAACGCTAGGATGAAGAAGAGCGCGCCTTACTAAGTATGAACGTTGGCACGGGTATGAACAGTTCCGAGGATCCTGTCCTGGCTCAACCTCAATCAATAGCAAAACAATACCCGTCCAATTTAATTCGATATGTTAAATCAAAATTTTCATCGTATATTTGTAGTATTTATTGTTTTTGTAATACTTACACAAAATTAAGTTTAAAACTAAAACTCGACTACTGCAAAATCACGCCCTAAAAAGTACTAAATAAGAAAATATCAAGTACCTATAGCACAGATTACCTAATAGTTGGAACAGATAACTCACTGCCTGGAAAATCAACGATCCAACTCAGTTAAGTGCCTACAAGTCCACGTGCTCAACAACTCCATACGAATATGAATCTTAACCGACAGCCATACGGTTATTATTATTTTGCAGCCGCTCGGCCTCGTCCTCGTAGTAACGTACTAGCAAACTGTATGACGCTAGGGTTGCCTCGTCTCGCTTAATAAAAGAATACTTTACTTTTTCAATAGTTTGACATTTTCTCACCTATTTATCGAATATCGAATAATAGCCGAATATTATTGGACATTCGGTCAAAAATGTATTTCATCTCAATCCTACCAGCAACTCAAGAGTAGATAAGCTAATAGCTCATTCTTAGTGCACAGTGGCGATTATTCCTACTTTATAGGTCTGAACGAAAACAATGCAGATCTCCTGAAAAAACATACACGATTAATTCGCGCATAAAGTAGAGGTAACGCACCGACAGATTACCTACACAAGTACATGGGATTCAAGCGCCAGCCCGCGACAGCGGAGCAGCGGCGCCGGCCGTCGCCGTCGCTGAGCGCCTCGCACTAGCATCCTGCCTACGATTTTTTATTTACGATTGCATTCAAGTGTTAAGTCAGGACTCAGGACCCGGGCCGTTAGATATAAGTAGGTACCAGGTCAGATAGCTACATCATGTACCAACCAACCTATTATTAAATAGCCTAAGTACTGAATCCAACATTTTTAAGTCTTTCCGTATAGTAGGTAGCGAAGTAGGTAGGTACTTAAATTACTTTGTACAACTGTACAAGATACCTATGTATATTGAATATTGTCATAAGGTAGGTACAGTTACTTAACGAAACGTAATTGGACTTATTAAGTAGGTACCTACTTGCCGTTCTACATTAACAGGCAAGCAGAATATAGTAAGATTTGATTCGTTAAATTCGCACCCATACACTGCACACGGAACCTTCCCCGTTATGCGTTCATAATATCATCATAGATTGAGTATTAATTATTTTAATAACAAATAAAAAGACTCGATTGAAACGTAATAAATAATAATCAAACGTTAGTTTGCACCGTGCACACGCGCGGCTAGCGACAGCCCGACTGACGACGGCTGAGGACCGTCTCGGCGACCCGCGGCGAGTAGGTGAATATAGCGCGCAAGTACATTGAGTGAGCGTGGCCTGCCTATAGCCGTGGTCGTATGCCACTTCTCCCTAGAATGTATTGTTTTGTAAGAGTAAGTATTGTTAGAGTAAGTGGCATACGGCCACGGCTATTCTTGATATTTTCTTATTTAATACTTTTTAGGGCGTGATTTTGCAGTAGTCGGGTTTTAGTTTTAAACTTAATTTTTATTTATATTATTTTGGGGCAAGCAACATCCAATAATTTATACATATTTGAAATGTGCATATTGAGCCCTTTAATTTGATACTAAACACGGTCTATTTATCTCAAGTTTATTTTTTAACGCAGTACTTTATGACCACTAGAGGGCGCCACATTAGAATCAGTGACAGGTCATATAGCCTATAACCAGCGGACGATCAAGACGCTTCTAACGATACCTTAATTGTCCAGTTCTAATAAGTAGTAGTTGAAGAGCTAAGAGGGAACAAACGAACATACATACATACATACATACATACTTATACATACATACATACATACATACATAGCCTGTCAAAATCATAACATTCTAACCCTCGTTTGGCTTCGCCGTAGTCGGGTAAAAATGACACCATTTTTTTTGTATCTTGGCTTTAATTTTATCCATGCACTAGCTGACCCTGCGAACTTCGTACCGCCTAACAGCCGATTCGTTATTTTTTTTTTAAATTTTTCTCTCCGTAAGAACCATCCTCGTACTTCGAGGAATTTTGGCTATAGTTGTTCTGTCTGCGTGCTACGGTTTCACGTGTCGCTAATTATTGTATGAAATTGACATAAATCATTAATATAACTAATTTTTTTTTATGAAATTTGAGTCTTTGTAACTCGAAATACATTATTTCACATATAATTATTACTAACCACCGCAATGTCACATAATCCACTGTTATTAATTTAAAACAGTTCACTACAACGCGATTCGATCAATAGAATGTCACTTTGTCTACAGCTCCTGATTACCGAATGCCCACCTAATAACCCAGGTGGCACTGATGGCATTGGTGGCGTGCCCAAAAAATTGTGCCGCATGCCATCTTTGGCACGCGTGCCAATGGTTCGCCATCCCCTATACCATCGCAAAGTATCTGCCAACACTCGGCGCCAAAGACCTGTGTGATATTGATAACTAGCTGATGCCCACGGCTGCGCCCGTGGAAATCAGTTGGAAGTCGGTGCCAATTTTGTTTGCTGTGTATGGACTACTATGATACAATCAATTGAAATAATAGCCTCTCAGGCTAGGCA
Organism: Eilema depressum; assembly: GCA_914767945.1. Lineage (NCBI taxonomy): Eukaryota > Metazoa > Arthropoda > Insecta > Lepidoptera > Erebidae > Eilema > Eilema depressum. Next base: position 4,666,629 of record OU612036.1, on the reverse strand, counting down.
CCGACTTCTAACAGATCAGTAAGACTGAGTCATTTTTCATTTTTCAGTGCCACTTTTTTGTTTCTTGAAGTCGGTTTAACTTTTTTGTTAAAATTTCTTTTTTAATTTATTTCCTTGACATTGAAATATTAAAGGACACTAAGATCATTAAGATTGTAGTTGAAGATTATTAATTTTATAAATTTCATAATTTTCTGTGTATGCATAATAAAGTAAATAAAAGTAAAAGTGCTATTTATACTTGTGGAATGGCTAATTACAACTATTTAGTGAGAATAATCTCAGTAAAATGAGTTGTGCTCAGATTTTAACGTTTGTGCTTGCATTTGCATTCATAAATTATGTACAGAGTAAGTAAAAAGTGGAAATTAGTACGAATTATTAGTGATTTAATCAATTTTTTTAATAATCCGTGTCATCATCATCATCATCATTTCAGCCATAGGAAGTCCACTGCTGGACATAGGCCTCCCCTATAGATCTCCAATAGGACCGGTTGGAAGCGGCTCGCATCCAGCGCGTTCCCGCGGCCTTAATGAGGTCGTCTGTCCACCTTGTGGGTGGATGTCCTACGCTGCGCTTGCTGATACGTGGCCTCCACTCGAGGACTTTTCGACCCCATTCGGTCATCAGTCCTCCGTGCTATGTGCCCTGCCCACTGCCATTTCAACTTGCTAATCCGCTGGGCTATGTCGGTAACCTTGGTTCTTCTACGGATCTCCTCATTTCAGATTCGATCTCGCAGAGAGACTCCGAGCATAGCCCTCTCCATAGCTCGTTGGGCTACTTTGAGCTTACTCATAAGGCCCATAGTGAGGGACCACGTTTCAGTGCCATAAGTCATCACTGGTAACACACACTGGTCGAAAACCTTCGACTTGAGACACTGAGGTATGTCGGACGAGAATAATCCGTGTGGTGACGGAGAAAGAATACAAGTATCACCACCCCAACTCATCCGAAGGGTGTCGTAAGAGGCGACTAACGGAACAATACGCAGACGATATCACTGCGAGAGAATGAAAACTCGAAATAAAACCCTGTACCAATCCTTCTGGCCAGCGTGGAAACAGTAGGCCAAAGCCTCCCAACATTTGGAGAGGCCTATGTCTAGCTGTGGACTGCGATAGGCTATTTAACTAATTTATGTTAATTTGAATGAAATTTTGAAGCATTTATTATGCTAACTGTTTTTCCATTTCTTCTTCTTCTTTCTTTCTTTTCTTTTCTTATTTCTTTCTTATTCGATTTCTTCTTTATTCTTCTTCTTCTTCGATTTTTTCTTTTTTTTTTTTGTTATGTTTTTATTTTTTTTATTTTTTTGTTTTTATGTTAATTAGTTTTTTCTGACACTGCGTCTTGCGGATTTTTGTAGCAATTTTGTTTTTCTTTCTTCTTTCTAATATGTTTTGCTTTTAGGTCATAAGCTATGTGATCTTAAGAACATAAAGTGTACAACAAAGGGTGCTCAAACACACTTTGAGTTATTGATTCCCGGAATGGAAGGAATATGCGACCCACTCGATCCAATGTATCTGACGAATATCGAAGGGGAATATTTATCTTTGAAATATAAAATACCTAATAGTACACTAACAGGATTTGGAAACTGTCTATATACATTATTAAAGTAAGTCATAACATAACATAAACTCACGCCTATATCCCCAAAGGGGTAGGCAGAGGTGCTAACACCCACATTTCGCCGTTTATGTTTAGGTCCCAATGTAATAGGTGGCGAGCCTATTGCCATTAACTGGGCACTTATAAACCTGCGATAAATACACACATAACTTCGAAAAGCATCGAAAAGTCATTGGTGTGGGCCATGGTAAAACCTGGGATCGAACCCGAGACCTCGTCTCAGCAGTCCATTACCCATACCACTAGGCTACCGTGGCTAAAGTAAGTCAACAGAGTATATATCCTGTAGTCCGCCGCGTGGTGCCCGGCAGAGTAGAATTTGGGCCACCCCATCTCCTTCCATGCGGTGTCGTACAAGGCGACTAAGGGATAGGGCTGTTTAGCATCAGACAGATATAATACAGCCCAGACTCAGCCTATACATGGCTCGAGCCAACAATAGTGCCCGGAAAATGGCAATAGCCTCACCCCTTATTGGGAACACCCAACAATTCCGAAATACTTAATTCCGAATTTCAATATTCCGATTTTCAAAATTCCGAATATTATAATTCCTAAGAAACAAAACTCCGAGTATTCAAAAACACGATAGTTATTTATCCGAAAGTTATAAATACGAATGTTCATTCTTCCGAATTTCATTTTTACGATTAATTAAAAATCCGTAGTATTATTGGCCCGAAAAACGTTATTCCGAATTTCAAATTTCCGAAAAATCATTGCTCAAATTGAAAATTTGTATTAAAAATAGGTAAAAGTTAAAATTGATTTGACATGTTGCGCATTTTAGAGTTGATTTTTTATAATAATAAATTAATTTTCTCGCCAATTATTACGTATAAAAATTAAGCCAAACCCGACCTGCCGTGGTCCTACTGCCGTGGTACTTGTTTGCCCTACACTAGAGTGTTATTTAAAAACCGGAGGCGCGGAGGGAGGGCAGTCCTCGCCCGCAGTAACGAAGCTCAGGCGCCCGAGCGAGCTGGAGCGGCTGAGGCTGGTCGCCGGAGGCGACCAGCAAGCCGAAGCTGCGGAAGCGAGCATGGGTGCCCGAACTTTGTTACGCAAGGGCGGAAGGACTGCACATCCCGTAGCGCCGGAGAAGAGCGAAACTAATGCATGCCTGCATGCTTGCCTGCATACATGCTTGCCTGCATGCTTGCTTGCATGCATGTTTGCCTGCATGCTTGCCTGCATGCATGCTTGCCTGCATGCTTGCCTGCATGCATGCTTGCCTGCATGCTTGCCTGCATGCTTGCCTGCATGCTTGCCTGTATGCTTGCCTGCATGCATGCTTGTTACTGAAAGTTGTATGGCAACGTGTATTTTGTAATCATTAGCATAAATAAATTAAAATAATAGTTCAATAATTCTATTTCCTGTTTATCTCGTGTACCCCGAAAATAGCAACTATCCTACTTACCTAATGCAGGCTTACAAGGCGCTTGATTGTCGGGTTTGTGTTGTTTCGGAGTTTTGATAATCGAAATTCGTATTTATGATATTTCGGATTATTAATAATTCGGAATTGTAATGGTTCGGTATCTTCAAATTCGGAATTTTAATATTCGCAGTTATAATCGTTAGGAATTTTGAAATTCGGGTTTTCAATAAATAGGATTTATGATACATCGGATATCTGACTTTCGGAATTTTGAATGATTCGGAATTATGAAATTCGGAATTTTGAAATTCGTGATTGTAACTTTCGGAATAAGGCTTTTCGTATTTATGTAGTGTACCCCCCCTTATTACGTGGGACCTAATACAATGATTGGTGAAATGTGGGTGTTAATTCACCTGTGCCTAACCCTCCGGGGATAAAGGCGTGATTGTATGTATGTATGAATGTAACGTACGTCAACGTATGTCAATTCCATACATGGATAAATCTATTCTATTCCAATCTATAAACGTATTGCCATTCGAGGGGTTGCAGATACCACGATGAATTCTTCAGCTTAGCAGTTGTGGTCTCAATATGCTTCCTTGCGGTACCCCATACCTACCATAACCCCATGTAGTTGACCACTGGTATAGTTTGTAATATGGGTTTTATAATACTACTACAACTACTAGTATTGGTGTTTTCTATGCTTTGCTATGCTATGGTGGTTGCTATGGATGCTTTTGATATCCACCCATCATAGCTAAGCTGTTTTTTATATAGAAAGATGCATGCTATCCCCTATACCATATATATATGATGGAGAATAGGTTCGAATTTTGAATATTTTTATGAAGTTTCATAGTACAGTGGACACGGTCACGTAGATTCGTAACATAGCTGCACAGCACATCTCTAGTGGAAAAACAGCCATAGTGAGTGCTGCAATGTACAATAATTATATTATTATTTTTTTTGTAGAGTAAATCATGAAGAATTTACATTCCACAGCGAATTTGTGTGCCCTAAACTGGTTTTGAAATATAATTTCATTGGTAAAGGATTCATTGGACCAGTAGAAATTGACGGGACAGGCACAGTCACAATTAATTTGAGTAAGTACATTCATTTACATCAACTGAATATGTTGATAACACTTTAAAAAGATTTGAATGAAATTTTAGATGACTATATGATAGTATTCGAAGGCTTATTCGGGCAATACATTTCTGAGAAGGGCAAACTTCATTTTTTCGTTAAGGGCTATAAGCCAAAATTCGAGTCTCAAGGCCCTGTGGACGCACACATAGATGGGTCGGTACTACACAGCGATCCATTAAAGGGTAAGTTCTGACTTCTAGGCCTCTATTCCAGAACCATACTTAGTCCCGAATCTCGAGTTAAACTAGTATTGAAGACAGATCGTCATTGACAATTAAGAGAGAGAGAAAGACAATTAAGAATATTGAGAAAATATAAATGAGACTAGCTTTTGCCCGCGACTCCGCCCGCGTGGATGTCGGTTATCACGACCAAACATAGTCTATGTCCTTTCTCAAGGTCTAATCTACCCCTATACCAAATTTCATCAAAATCGGTTCAGCGGTTTAGTCGTAAAAGCGAGACAGACAGACAGACAGACAGACAGACAGGCAGACAGACAGACAGAGTTACTTTCGCATTTATAATATTAGTAGGGATTAACAATCTGACAAATCTGGCAATGAAAATCTGGAATAAATTCTATTCCATAACATACAATTATAGCGTGATCATGGTCAGGCAATTCAAGGGAGAGAGAGATGGACATAGGATACCTTTTATCACGTTCCCGTGGGACGTGACATAAACCCCAAATATATGTACGCGCATAACCTCCCAATGACTGCACCAAATTGGATAATTCCTTTTGTTTTGTGATCGTTATTGTGAGGCTAAGGTTTGAATAAGAAATTTAAATGGAAGGTGCAGCGGGAACGGCATCAGAATCTAACATGGAAATTTGAATAGAAGGTACAACGGGAATGGAATCTGGGGATTGCGATATAAAGTTCGCCGTAGTTATTTTATAAAGAGTAAGTTGTTCAAAAATATTTACATTATACATACAAAAAAAAATATTTTTAATGTTATAGATGCACTGGCCAAGGATTATATCATAAACAACTATGGGATAAAAAACCGTAACATTTTGCGAGATATGATTATGTCCAAGTACACAAACTATATCATTAAAGCAATAGACAACTACATAAGAAAATTTCCTTGTGAAGAAATATTTTATGAGTAACAAGAGCCCCCCTAGACAAGTGGAAATTCGTTGGAATGTCAAATGATTGGGATAGAATGATGATTGTATACTTATTTTGACGTTTATGACATTAATGACAGTTGTCAACTTATGTCAATCTCATACATTGGTCAATCTATTCTACAATCATTATTGCACTTACTAGGACTGCATTGGAATACAGAAACATGTTTTAACTTTAATAAATAACTATTATCTTTAATCGTATTTTAATTTCCTTTAAAATTTTCGACATATCCTGACTGTCCAAGGTGTACCGAGTGAAGGTTCCTGTTTTTAGGAAAATAGGCCCCCATTCTCGAAAGAAACGTGTTCAAAATTCAGTTTCGATCAATCTACAAAAAGTCAATAACTATCACAATATCAATGTTCGTTCTTGAAAATTGTGTTAAGGCTGATTTATTGGTTAAACCGCACTGGGCGACGCCGACGCTTACGCGGTGTCCTGCGTGAGCGACGAATACGACGCGACGCGACGCAACACGATGCGACGTAATGCGACGCGATGCTACACGCGACAAATGTCCTACGTGATTTGTAATCTTTGTTCACGCACTGCGGCGATCAACGCTTCTGAATCAACCATTTTACGAACGAAAACGAACTACAGTAATGTACACAGTTCGCAGTGTCGCGTCTGGTCGCACAACGAACGAACGCGACGAACGCGATCAAATCAACGGCCTACCCTACTTGCGACCTATGTGACACTCTGCGACGAGACGCGACGTAACGCGTACTTGTTTTGAGCGCGACCAGACGCGACACTGCGAACTCGAGCAATATTGTACTGTACTTCTTCATGATTCGCGAAGTTATGACCAAAATCACGTAGGACATTTGTCGCGTGTAGCATCGCGTCGCATTACGTCGCATCGTGTTGCGTCGCGTCGCGTCGTATTCGTCGCTCACGCAGGACACCGCGTTAACGGCAGCGGAGCAACGCGACACGTTGGTCTACTTTGATGTGCAGTGTCGCGTCGCTGCCGCGTAGTGCGGTTTGCCTCATACAATTTCTTCCAAAGAATATTTTGTCGCTACGTGTCGCGTCGCTCCGCTGCCGTGAAGCGTCGCCCAGTGCGGTTCAACCGACGAGCGAATGCTCAATCTACCCCGTCTACGTTAAATTATACTAGTGTAAACAGTGACAGAACATTCGTTCGTTGTCCTTTTTTATGCAAACGCTGAAAACAAGGTTTTGTTTACAGGTCTAAATCTACCTTTACGATAATACCGTATTTGACATTTGAGAGATTGAAATTTTATCGAGACTAAATTTGAATTTGGCCTTCGGGCTTCTTCATACTAACCTTATGTATACCTTGACATTATTACGAACAGCACCGCTACCGTGCCGCGCTTGTAATGATCATGTTTAGGGCTGCGATCATTGGACACTTCACGATCCAGAGGAACGTAGATGGAGCTATAAAACCTATATAGCCCCATCCCTCTTCTCAAGATGCAGCTATAAAACCTATATAGCCCCATCCCTCTTCTCAAGATGCAGCTATAAAACCTATATAGCCCCATCCCTCTTCTCAAGATGGAGCTATAAAACCTATATAGCCCCATCCCTCTTCTCAAGATGGAGCTATTAAACCTATATAGCCCCATCCCTCTTCTCAAGATGGAGCTATTAAACCTATATAGCCCCATCCCTCTTCTCAAGATGGAGCTATTAAACCTATATAGCCCCATCCCTCTTCTATTGATACACTACATTGATACACTACACGATCCAGAGGGACGTAGATGAAACCTATATAGCCCCATCCCTCTTCTATTGAGAAGAGGGATGGGGCTATATAGGTTTTATAGCTCCATCTACGTCCCTCTGGATCGTGAAGTGATTGAATAATTTAACAATACAAGGAACAGGTTCCCTAGTGACGTCTTTACTCAAGGTTAAAGTAATTAGTAATGGTTTATTAAAACGAGCTTGAGCTCAAAAACAGGTAAATAAACATACAACAAAAAACCGGCTGCATAAAATTAAACTAGACAAATCAAAAAAGAAACTAATTTGAAAAACGAATTGAATACAGTTCTCTACTTCATGTGTGTAATGTATGCAGCCCGCATTTTGTCAACAAATATAAAATAAACTTACCTAAACGAAATTTAGACCCTTTATATTACTAGCTGATGTCAGCGACTCCGCCCACGCGAATATCGGTTAGCGCGACTTTAGCTCACATTTCCGGTCTTACCCAACCAATTGCGATCAAATAAACATAATATTATGATATTAAGTCTGACCAAGACCTTGTAAACCAAAAAAGCTGCATCAAAATCTATTCTGGAGCTTTTACGTCCACCGTGGATACGTTTGTTTGATCGTGATTAGTTAAGTAGAACCGGAGATATGATCAAAAATTGCGAAAACTGACAACCACGCGGAGTGAGTAGCAGTAGTCAATAAATGGACAATATGTTAGATGCCACCCGCATACGGTGCAGAATATTCCATCGAGAACCAAGCGGTTCGGCGACTCCTTCTTCTGCCGCGCCATTAAGTCTTGGAATTCTTTACCAGTTCACGTGTTTCCCTCCTCCTACAGTCCCGGGTCCTTTAAGCGGGGCGTGAAAAAGCATCTGATGAGGCCGTCAAGCTGAGTGCCACCATTGTAACATGATACGTGTCTGTAATGGTGACGCTCTTTTCAGGGACTTTGCCTTCAGCTTACCATCAGGCGAGGCGAAGTCAAATTGACGTGTGCTATATATAAAAAAAAAATATATATTAGGTAGGTACATAGTATATTTCAAAAATATCTATTTACAATTAAGTGCAGTTTCTTAGTCCTCGTCCCTCTTTGCATAGGGCCTGAAACCGTGTATAAAAGTAACAAAATAAAATTAAACACAATATTCACACGTCGTCGTCGGTGGGTTTTTCAGTAAACACGCGCAGAATGAACTCGCCTTCCATATCTGGGTCGTAGGTCGCAGGGACGATGACGTAGGTACCTGGATCCAATTTGAACCTGGATGGAAATAAAAGTACAGTGAATAAATAGTCACAGCAGACGTGCGGACGTCCTGCGTTGGAGAATACCTACTGATGACTGAAATTCATCATCATCCGAGCGCCAATTCTTGCGTCCAAAACTTCCACTTTTGAATCCAAGGTCCACTCTCCTACTAATTTTTACGCAGTTTGGTTTTCCTTTACTAAGCGATTATGTCTAACTCGAACCAACTAAAACCACATGCTGTATCGATTTCAAAGTACCTGGGTATAAGGATACCCCATAAGGCATTTCCCTCGCGCCCCGGCTGATCCTGTGACATTTACTGCTTTGAGATGGTCCCATCCTACCCCGAAAATGGGGAAGGCGTCGTGCCGATGCGCAGGCCTGCTTCTGCTGTTGCCCAGGGTTTACTGAGTGGTTCTTGACCTAGTACCCCGACTTTTACGATCCTGTTCCTTAATATAACCAAGAACGTCGACACAACCTATCAGTGATTAGAAGTGAAGGCCAAAGCTGCCAAAATGGAAAAATCCTGCCAAATATGGTCACACTGCGCCTCAATCTCGTCCGGCAAGTGCTCCGGTTTGCAGCTGAGGTTACCTGGCCCCCTGCTTTTGGTGACTCCCCATACACGTGATTAATCTAGAACTCACCGTGAATTCACTGCTCGAAGATTGATGATGTTCGACCGTTCAACAGGATGGTTATTTTCGAAGAAGTCTCTGTCAAGAGGCGTGGGCACTTGCCCGCAGTCCGGGAGGTGGTATACTGTGAACCCTATATAGAGGTAATCCGGACCTACGTCGTCTAGGAAGGGGCGGTTCTTCTGCATCAATGCTATGATTATCTGTAACAAAATATTAGATATGCAATAACTATAAGTGTATAAAAATAGGAAACCCAATTGTAAACTTTTCCTAATCAAACATTCTACATCTTATGCTCCGCGTCCAAATTACGCGCGGCAAACATCGAACATCGGCTGGCGTAGCAGTCGTGCTCGAACTTGCCGCGCAATAAACCGCTCACTTTTCGTTTTTGAGATCGCATCAAAGAAACTTGTTACTTGAGTCATTCGAACATTGGCTCGCGTGGCAGCCCCGCGTAATGCATACTACCAGCTCGTACTTATTGCTCGTGGTATTGCTCGGGACATATATCTTAGACCGCAGTAAATGTTTCTGGGGGTGTCTTTTGATTATAGCACTGGGTGCTACCTACGTCGGTGGACAAAACACTCTACGCGCGCCAGGGCCTCGTTGGTCTCGCGATTTAGATCCAAGAAACGTGTCCTCGGGTATATATTATACTGTTTTTCCATTATTAGTATACTTAGCGTTTGATGGAGGTGATTGCCATCAGTCTGCCCCTCTAGACAAGTGGCAATTCGTTGCTCGGCGTATGATGGAATAGAATGCCAAATGTATGGGATTTGACGTATATGACAGGCGTCAACGAATGTCAAAAACGTCAAATCCTATACATTTGTCATTCTATTCCATCATACGCCGAGCAACGAATTGCCACTTGTCTAGGGGGGCTGATCCCCCAACCTCGACAAAATATAACCTACGCAGGTCCTCGTCTGTCTATCAACTTCGTTTCAGATGAATAATTGTCAAAATAATTATTGCTGATTGTCAGAATCAATGTTACAGTCCCAATTACTTAGCTTGATAGAAGTACAGTCACCGATAAAAGTAGCTACAGAAAACAAAGTTAATACCTATATCTGTTCATGTTTTGTTTTTATTTTATGAAAGGCTAAGAGTTAAATTAGTCTGTTCATTAAAATTCTTTTGAAGCCAGCAACAAAAGAGATCTTTTGTCCATCGACTGAGACTGACATCGACAGAGCGAAACAAAGAACTGAATCTAGGTAGGTACTATTGTTCTTTCACGTTGTTGATTTGCAAATCTATAGATATCGTTATAAAACTGCAAATTATTCGTGTATTATGCATGAAGATATTTAAAATATTAAGCCTAAGATTCTAAACTCTAAAATACACTTCTTCTCAAAACTACTGAACGAATTTTGATGCGCTTTTAATTAATTAGAAAACTCTTGGTCAGACTTATAAACTGCCGTATTTGTACTTCGAATAAAAGTATCGAAAAGAAACAAGACAGTGACTACATACCGTGCATTGATTGTCGTCGTCTTCTTCATCACGGTCTCTCAGCGTGACGATATACTGGGGGTTACGCCAGAACGACTCATGGAAGATGGGGCAACCGCCCGCTGTCACACCTGTAAGACAACAACGTATACATTGAATTACACCTCAGACGCCTCTGTGCCTTGGCAGAAACTACTGGTAGGGTTAGTTCACTAGTTAAAATGGCTATGGAGCATAGCCCGCTCCATAGCCTTCTTGGAATTTCTTTGAAGGAGAAAATTCGCAATGAGCTCATCTGACAAAGAACTAAAGTTATATACATAGCTCGCAGAATAAGCAAGCTGAAGTGGCAGTGGGCTACCCACATCTGTCAAAGGACCGTTGGCCGTTGGAATAAACGAGTCGTAGACCGCGAGAAGGCAAACGGAAGTTGGGACGCCCCATAGCCAGATGGATTGGCGACCTGAAAAAGGTGACTGGGACGGACTGGATGCGGGGAATCCGGAGCAATGACGCACATTGGGCTTTAATTAGCAGTGGGCTGATAGGCTAATTGATTGAGTTGATATATTTTTTAAGTCTTTTCATGTTTTCAGGTTGACTGGTAGAGAATGCCTATGGCATTAAGTCCGCCTCTGTACATATTATGTGCATGAAGTTAAAATAAATAAATAAATAAAGCTTACCACTGATCCATTGTCCTTCATAGATTGACATCTCCCATGCCTTGGTAGAGCCATCTGAATAGTCCTCGGTATCCAAGGAATCCGGATCCAAGTTACAAATCTGTATGCTGAAAAACGATTCAGTTATAGTAACGGCTTCTTCATCCGACGCCAATATGCCGCCGGGGCATCAGTCCAAAAGGCACCTTCAAGCCCAGGAACTACTCTCCTGCTCCTTTTATTATTTAGTTTTTTATTTTATTTTTACGGGAGCGACCACCCGACCACGAAAGGAATACCTGCGGTAGACCTTCGTCCGTCCAATATGCCGCCGGGGCATCAGTCCAAAAGGCACCTTCAAGCCCAGGAACTACTCTCCTGCTCCTTTTTATTATTTAGTTTTTTATTTTATTTTTACGGGAGCGACCACCCGACCACGAAAGGAATACCTGCGGTAGACCTTCGTCCGTCCCCTGTGAATCAAAGAATCAAAGAATCAATCTGATACATCTGATTAACGGGTAAGATTCTGACTCTGGAGCAGGCTCCTCTATCAGGCTCCAGTGCATCTCCAATTGCTCCTATAAAAGCAAAAGGAGAAAGATACTCTTTTCTCTTTTGATTTCTTTCCTTCCTCCAAACAGCAACATAAGTCAGCAGTCAGACTAAATTAAGTTATAAATAGGGCTATAAAAGTTCTGTGCCTCATACATGAAAAAGGATCGAATTTGTAACGTAAACGAAAATGTATCGAAAGAACGGAGCATTGCGATTGGTCGGCTACATACGAAACATAGGTTCACGGTGGGCCAGCATCCAATCCCAATGCTGCGTTCTCTCGATACGTTTACGAATTCGACACATTTTCGTGACATAGAAAGTAACAAAAGACATTTAAAAATACAGAAAAATTCACAATAAATAAATAATTTACCCAGAAAAGTGCTCAATGAAGTCGCAGTATGATATCCAGAACTCACCATCTTCTTGGAATTTAAGTTCTAATCTTTTCTGCTCTGCTTTCGGTACCAAATGCCATTCTAGAGAGCTGGGACCAGAAATGAATAATAAGTAAAAGCAGGACACAAGTCTGACAGTATAAATATGCCCACGGCCTAGGTCAGCTTGGAAGCGAGAGATTCGCCAATGGTTATGTCACTTCCCGCCTTACGACTGAAGACGGCGTGCGGTTTAAGTCGTTTCGAACAACCACCCCATCAGGCAAGGTGATCACATATTGAGAAAAAACTGTATTACCATTCAAGGTCAAGCTGTGATTCTGATACAATTTTTATGTTTCGTTCTTGACTCACGTCTACTGTCAGACTGGACAAATTAGGGGATTTTTCACTTATGTGGCAGATAAGCTCACGGCCCACCTGATAGAAAGTGGTTACCGTAGCCCACGGAAGTATGCAACACCAGGGGCGGTCAAGAAACCTTTTAACGCCCTTCTTCAAGAACCCCATACCGTAGTCGCTTGGTAAAACCACAGCAAGTTCATTCCATAGTTTAAGTTTGTGGGGGACTGGGGAAGAAGTGCCTTTCATACTTGACTGTGCGTACTCTTTCTAGTCGCAACGTGGGAGAATTATTTCCCTGCCTATGGCGAGCGGTTCGATGATAGATGTAGCTGTGAGCATCATGTCAAACAATTAATCTGAGTACAAACCATTGTATAGGCGGTAGAACACATAGCGAGGCAAAATCCCTCCTGAGGCTGAGAAGTTCCACATCGCCTGCGAGTATGGGATTCCAGGATAGGGGATAAGGATATTACAATTTATGGTAAATTATCATTACATGATCTGATACGAAACTTACATGTTTCGTACAACCAGTCTGATAGTAGACGTAGAAATGAACTGCATACTTACTTATCACTCCATGGCCCTTTCCACTCGTCACTGCCCCATGGGTTCCTCAGCCGCAAGAAAGGTAATTTCCCCTTTTTATTGAAGGTTTCAATTTCCACGTATCTGACGTGAGTCACAGAGTAGGAGTGGGATCTGATGAGGCCAGTCGAAGTCTGGGACTCCATATTGTTTGGGTCATGCTGTAATGGAATATGAAGCAAATTATGATTTTATCAATTAACTAGCTGTGGCCCGCGGCTCCGCCCGAGTATCGCGACTAAATATAGGTATAGCCTATGCTTTCCCAAGCTCTCCTCCATCTCTACACTCGTTTCGTCAAAATCGGTTAAGTACTTTAGGCATGAAATGGATTAGTGGTCAGGGAGTCGACCTCGCGAGGCCGGGAGTTCGCATCCTGGCCACTACACTACCGACTTATTAACCCAAGCTTGTTAGTTTAGCTGGTGCTGTTATGGGAAATATTAGTAACTAGCTTGCGCCTTATCTTAGGCGAGTACCGTTGCATACCGTCGTTTCCCTGGAGGAATGCGTGAGCTACATGACCTCACACCGGCAGCAATTGACTGGCTTCGCCAACTGGACGTTGACATATGAGGACTCGAGCAAAAGCCATACGACATGAATGAACCGTTGCATAATTTAGGTGGGCTTAAATTACGCAATAGCATAACTGGCTCACCGATGTTTAAATTTCAAAGTTGAATGAGATTCGTTTTTACGCGTCCAACCTGAAATTGTGCCAAAAGTGCCAGCACCCGCCGTCTGGCGGAAGATATAAGTGCCCCGCCAGCCGCACTGATATTGTGAAATACATCCAGAGACAGTAATTTCTCCACTGGCTTTGGCCGTATCGATAGATAAAGAATTGAATCGCAAATAAATGAAAATCAAAATTATGTGCAACAAACGATTAATTAGCTGTGCCCGCGACTCTGTCCCCATGGACATGGTTCATATTCTACATTGCACATAGCAACATCCACATATAGCCGTCTCTTCTGATATCTAGCAACATCATGCGAAGGGTTATTAATAATGAATTGATATTTTTGGCAACAATCACGCTATCTGTTGACAGGATATCCGTTATTTATAACACATATTTAATCCATTTGGCTTGTGGAGCAACATCCTTTGATAATTTTGCTTTTACTGGGCATCGACACCCTGATCCCGGGCAGCGACGCCGGGATCGGGATCAGCCTCTTGGTGTTGCGGAATAGCACCGAGCCATCCGCTGTACGGAAAAGTATTTTCATATAAGTAGTGTACTCCCTAACTGGAAAGGCTTGATTTTTTACCAGAATCCTTGAGAATCCTTCCATCTTCAAGTTCTTACGAACCCAGGTTCTTTATGCACGGTGCAAAAAGAAGTAGGCCGCAAATAATATACAGTATGCCTTTCACCTGTACATTATTCCCTTATATTATTAAAAAAATATATATTTTTCGCCAAATTAATACTTCCAGACGCTTTTGCTATCGAAACTGTGCCCAAAATCTTTCGCTCCGATATGACTATAAAATCACCCAGTATTATATCGAGGCGACCATTTCAAGGCCGTCAGCATCTGACCACACCAACCGACAATACAAGCCTGGTCTAACTGCAGCAATACTTCGGTATCGCTAATCCATATCCATACTTAATATTATAAATGCGAAAGTAACTCTGTCTGTCTGTCTGTTACGCTTTCACGCCTAAACCACTGAACCGATTTTGATGAAATTTGGTATAGGGGTAGATTGGAACTTGAGAAATGACATAGGCTATGTTTGGTCACGATAACTGACATCCACGCTGGCGGAGCTGCGGGCAAAAGCTAGTGAGTTATAAAGGTCCCAGCCAAACACACATCATCATCATCATCATTTCAGCCATAGGAAGTCCACTGCTGGACATAGGCCTCCCCTATAGATCTCCAATAGGACCGGTCGGAAGCGGCTCGCATCCAGCGCGTTCCCGCGGCCTTAATGAGGAGATCCGTAGAAGAACCAAGGTTACCGACATAGCCCAGCGGATTAGCAAGTTGAAATGGCAGTGGGCAGGGCACATAGCACGGAGGACTGATGACCGATGGGGTCGAAAAGTCCTCGAGTGGAGGCCACGTATCGGCAAGCGCAGCGTAGGACGTCCACCCACAAGGTGGACAGACGACCAAACACACATACTTACTGGAAAATATGGACCTCGGACTCCAAGGTGACAGCTTCGGATGCGACCGGGATTAACGCAAGGATGAAGAAGAAGCAGCTTCCTCTGAACTTCACCCTAGCTTCTTGCCTTCCAGAGTGCGTTCATTAGACGAAATGAATCAATCAACCGATTAGTTGCAGTAGAATAGTTGATTGATTGGTTCACTCCATCTACAGGCCGCTGCTAGACATAGGCATCTCGCAATATGCGCCACGTTTGCAGATGGACTTGATATTTAAAAGAAATCTTACCTCCAACAGCTAGTACGTAAGTAGCGTATTAGTAATTTCGGTACTATCCTACTAATATTGCGAAATGTGAAAGATTGCGAAGATGTCGCAAAATTACACATTTATAACTAGGATGTTTTGTATGCTTGGATGTTTGTCATTTAATAACGCTCTAACGACTGAACCAGATCTAGCTGAAATATGGTACTGGGATAGATTATAGTCTAGAATAACACCTAGCCCACTTTTTATCCTAATAGAATAGGTCCTCAAGGGTTGCAGATACCAGACCAAAATTCCTCGTGGAAAACTGCGACCAACAGCTCTTCTTTATAAAAGGTACATACATATAAAAGGTACATACCTCAATATTGCATCCAATCAAGGAATTTCTCTCATAAGCCTTGAGTAGTATCGTGAAGAAGTTTGAAGGCAGTTCGCTTATGTCGTAAGCCTCTGCAACACCTCCAGTGAAGTCCTCCATTGCGTCACCTGGATTACCACCCTTTAAGGCTTCATACGACCCGTGTAGCCTGAAAAAGAACCATTTAATACCTAATAAAAATACTCCTCTTTACTGTACCCTACCACACACACAAGCTTTACCACAGTTTAATCTACGCTGGCCGGTTTTTATACGGAAAACCGTGCGTAACTATATCAGTTTTACCAACCATACGCACGATACACTAAATTAGACGGCACGCAATAAATTATAGTAGACCAAAACACTCACGTCCTGTATACCCATTAGGCATAGGCCTTCTCTAACAACGCGCACCAGAACTCGGTTTTCTGAGGCGACTGCAGGAAGATCAATTTGCCGCAGGACGTGGGCAGGCGGTCGTCGATCACCACATCCACCCATCGCCCGTCATGTATACTCACTTAGCATAGGCCTTCTCTAACAACGCAGACCAGAACTCGTTCTACTGTGGCGAGTGAAGGAAGATCAACTTGCCGCGGTACGTGGGCAGGTGGTCGTCGATCACCACGTCCACCCATCGCCCGTACTATATACTCACTTAGCATAGGCCTTCTCTAACAGCGCACACCAGAACTCGTTCTCCTGTGGCGAGTGCAGGAAGATCAACTTGCCGCAGGACGTGGGCAGGCGGTCGTCGATCACTACGTCCACCCATCGTCCGTACTGCCAGAACCTGAAATTAATAAATATTAGAAACTGAAATATGCTGTTTTTTGTAAATTTAAACATATTGACATTTTCCAGTGAATTTTAATCAGAGTCGAACAAGTTGAACATTAATGCGAATTCTAATCTATTCGTTATAGCACGATTATAAAAACAGGTGCAGTCTGCAACGAAAGTTGCTGAATATTACATACATACATACAATCACGCCTTTATCCCTGGAGGGTTAGGCAGAGGTGAATTATCACCCACATTTCACCAATCGTTGTATTAGGTCCCACGTAATAGGGGTCACGCCTATTGCCTTCCGGGCACTATTATTGACTCGAGCCATCTATCTGAGGCTGAGTCTTGACTGTATATATCTGACTGATGTTAAACAGCCCTATCCCTTAGTCGCCTTGTACGACACCGCATGGGAGGATGGAGATGGGGTGACCCGAATTCTACTCTGCCGGGCATACAAATAATCTAATTAATAAATTACACAAGTATTTTTGAAAACCTTACAGGATTAGGGAATATACCGGTTGCGGAAGGCGAAGGATCAGGAGAAATGGCGCACATTGGGGGAGGCCTCCCCACGGATCACACATACCATGGATATCTGTGGCCATAGATATCCGTGGTATCCGTAATATCCGTGGGAGAGGTCTCTTTCCAGTAGTGCATTTTGATAGGCTTACTAGTTTTAGATTTACTTTCGTTACATCAGCGGGAAAATAATCAAAATATCTCATACCGAAAATGGAACACACCAGCATACTCCCCTTCGTCAAAGGACTGGTCATCGGGTACCACTTTGAAGAACTGTCTGGAAACAGAATAGCATTGAGTTTACATATTATCCTTGCATTCCTAGCTCAAATGAACCGGGCATTACGCCAAGACCTACAGAAATCCATTTCTGGCATAAAAAGAAGTTTTTTTTTTTATACCACTTAGGTGGCAGACAAGCACACGGCCCACCTGATGGAAAGTGGTTACCGTGGCCTATGGACGTATGCAACACCAGGGGCGTCACACTCGTGCTGCCGACCCTGAAGAAACCTTCTAATACCCTTCTTGAAGAACCCCATATTGTAGTCGCTTGGGGAAACCATCGCGGGGAGTTCATTCTACAGCTTGAGTGTGCTATGGATGAAGTTCCTTTCATACCGCACAGTGCGCACCATTTCCGGTCGCAATGTGTGAGGATGAATTCCCCGCCTATGACGAGAAGTGCGATGATAGAATGTAGCTGTGGGCATCATGTCAAACAAAATTCATCTGAGCACAAACCATTGTTGAGTCGTGTTGGTTCCCAGTGGAGTAAAATAGGGCCTTCCCATCTCTTCCTGTGGGTGTCGTAGAAGGCAACTAAGGAATAGGGCTGTTCTCCATCCGACAGTAATCATACAGCCTATGACCCAATGCCTCTTTGACGGCAATAGGCTCGCCCCTTATTACTTGGGACCGAAATCATACACCTCTTGGCACACACCTCTGCCTACCCCTTCTGGGATTTACAGGATAATGTATGTAAAAAGATGCTTTCATCCATATCCAATCAACCATATTCAACAAAGTCAAGTCGCCAGGCAGAAGCAGTCAAAGGCGGCGGCGTAATGAACGCCTCCCCCTATTCGAGGCAAGATGGGAACACACATGAACACCCGAGAGGCGTCTCCATGACCCTGGGTCAGCCGTGGCAAGAATAGTACATTATGGTACAAGTGAGCAAATTTGGTGAAAGAAAAGAGAGCCGAGGACGGTAATCATTATGCTCACGCGTGGCATACGACGTTTTACAACACACTTGCGAATAAAATAATACTACAAAATATCTACTAAATAAACTATTGTTTCTACAAATTAATTCGTTTTCCTATGCGCGCGCATCTCACAATGGCGATCGGCCATATTTAAAAGAATGATATTTAAAAGAATGTACATAATTAGAGGAAAAAAAATGTTAAAATCTTAGAGTATATATCTACCTAATATACTCTAAGGTTAAAATTTAGTGAAAATTTTGATACAAGTATTACAAGTTGAAATTATTTATTTAAATACGAAAATGCATCAAATAAACATAGAAACTTAACCTATAAGATTTTAAAAAAGAATCTATAGCTCACTTGTGAATAATAGCAATGAAAAAGTCACAGTTTGATAATAGGTGTCATTACGTACCTGATTGCGGTGAAATAATATCAATTTTATGAGCAGGTGTGTTGTAAAAATAATAATAATATGCCAGAGGCACTCTCACCTCCGATAATGACCCAAGATAGCGTGCGGTTTTAGGCGCTTTGAGCTTAACATAACTGCCCCTGCTGACTCCGATGGGCGGGAAGATATCACTCTTTGCTTGGTCAAAAGATTTCTCACTTATTGAATAAAGCACTTTATTCAATATGTGTAGCAAGTTCCACCAAGCGCCATCAATATCCAGTATAAACAGATTTCTCCCTCTCTTTCTATCGTAAAAACCTCTCTCCCATTTTCTCCACAGCTCGATTATTTCCAAAATAGCGGCAACTTCTTCTTAAAGATTAGGTAACATACATACATAAACTCACGCCTATATCCCCGAAGGGGTAGGCAGAGGTGCTAGCACCCACATTTCGCCGTCTATGTTTAGGTCCAAATGTAATAGGTGGCAAGCCTATTGCCATTAACCGGGCACTTATAAACCTGCGATAAATTATAGATAGATAGATTAGGTACATAACTTATATAATTAAACTTATAAAATAAAAACTGTTATATTCCAATAAAACCGAGGGAAGTGGTCCCTCAACTTTGACGCCATAACAAAAAATGACAGTAAGAACAAGCTCTAACGAAATGTCGTATTTTTTTTTCTTTGGCCGGCACTTCAAATTTTGGACCAGAATGGGTGATGTCCTTTCCTGTCTTTTACAAACACACGGCACCTGATGAAAAGTGGTTATCGTGGCATAAGAACATGTGTAAGACCAAGGGCCCTAGACAAAATGACATTCTATTGGCGAAATCGCCAGTGGAATCGCTAATTGTAGTATGAAATTGACATAAATCATTAATATTACTTTTTTTTATGAAATTTGAGTCTTTGTAACCCAAACAAAATACATTATGTCACATAATCATTATTACTATAATCACCGCAATATGACGACGTAATCCACTGTTAAAAATTAAAAACGGTTCACTTCAACGCCACCAGGGGCGTCATACTCGTACTGCCGAACCTATAGGAGAGATCAAGAAGTTACGAGTGGGATCACGTCTTACTTACTTTTTGTTCAGCGTAAGACTGGTGACAGCAACGAGCAGCCAGCAGTTTCCTAGATCTCCTTGGTGTACGTCGAAGCGGCTTTGCCCTTCGACAAAGAGTTGGGGATCTTTGCATATTTCCTGGAAATTAAACCACTGTTTATCCGACTGCTGGCTCAGTGGGGTGCATCACTTTATTCACATATTATGTAGAAAGTGAACCTACCACAAACTTTTGTATCCTACTATCCTACGAATCCATACTTCCATATCCATACTAATATTATAAATGCGAAAGTAACTCTGTCTGTCTGTCTGTTACGCTTTCACGCCTAAACCACTGAACCGATTTTGATGAAATTTGGTATAGGGGTAGATTAGACCTTGAGAAAGGACATAGGCTATGTTTTGTCGCGATAACCAATATCCACGCGGGCGGAGCCGCGGGCAAAAGCTAGTGTTATATAATCGAAAGTTTAGGCAAATGTTTGGATGTTTGGATTGAGCACGCTGAAACTGCTGAATAATTCTGAGTGAAGTTTAGCACAGGGATAGATTGGTTCCTGTTGGAGTAGAATACGGTCACCACAACTCTGCGGGTGTCGTAGACGACGACTAAGGGATAGGGCTCCTTTCGACAGTAAACATACGGCCTATGACTGTCCGCCTAAAGGCAATAGGAGCTCAGAAAACAGACGTACTTATCTATATTTATGTGTGTAGATTATAGTCTGGAATAACACATAGGTACTCGTAGTAAGCTAGGTACATTTTATTACTGAAATAGGTTGCCAGAGGGTAAAGAATCCACGCAACGCAAGATCAGAACTCCACGCGGGCGGTGACGTGGGCAACAGCTAGCTTACTAAATTGTAGGAAGTAGGATTCCTTACTCCAGGTCTCAGCCAAACGACGTCCTTCTCCATCTTCTCCTTAAACATGCTGCTGTCTACGGGTGGAAACTTTGAGTCTTCGAACAGCCTGCATTCAGCTAAGCATCGAGACCGAATCTCGTAGAAGTCTTGGTACGCATCACTGGATGATGATAGACTGATTTTCCTTGGCTGTGAACAGACAGAAATACTGAAATATTTAACTAGGTACTACTAATATCTATAGGACCACTCTCTTTCCATCAGATTAGGTGGCTGACAAGCAAAGGGCTGATGGAAAGAGAGTGGTTACCGTGGCCTATAGAAGTACTGATTACTTATTAATTTAAGTTCTAAAATAGTTATTTGTTATACAAGAGTGCAAAGTTGCTTTTTAACCGCGTGCTCATTTTTGATGACCGAGCAAGCGAAAGATTCTAAATTTGAATCACGAGCGTAGCGAGTGATTCACAAATTAGAATCTTGAGCGTTAGCGAGGGAATCAAAAGAGCACAAGGTGAAAAATCTTTGCACTCGAGTGCAACACGTAACTTTTCATCCCACCTCAGCGAGGAAATAATGAAATGCTTCTCCTTCCTAGCGTTAATTCCCAGTCAGCATCCGAAGCTTTCACCTCGGAGTCCGGGGTCCGCTTTACCAGTCTTAACTGCGGATTTGGCTGGACCTCGATATTTGCCGTGAAGCGACTGCCATCTGACCTCCACAACCCAATGATGACATTAGGCGATATCGAAGCATTGCAGCCAGACCGTTGTTGTTGAACTTTTTAGGGCTCCAACTACCCGTAACGACTGCCATAGGTGTTCGTATGGCATCCGTGACCGACGGCTTAACGTGCTCTCCAAGGCACGACCAAACCAATGCAAATACCCATTTTCATGCATAAAAAATATTTGCACTGAGCGGGGATCGAACCCGTGCCTCCTGCGTAGCGGCCGCGTTCAATACCTCTACGCCATGGAGGCTGTATAATATGTGTATTAATACTAGTAATAAAATACAACAAAATAAAAATTCAACAACAATGTCAACAATATGACGTGAAAAAAATTGATGCGCGCAAAGCAAATTAAAAAAAAAGTACACCAAGGAGAAAGTTGTATGATAAATTCGGCACCATAGAGGTAGAAGTAAATAGGTTTAATGATGTTTTGAGTCCACAAACCTAGTACACACGATGTTCTAAATTCAAATTTACTTTACCTCTCTAGAGGATAAAAACGACTTTTACGCTCAGTTATCGAAGAGCAAAAATAGTCTTTCCGAGATGGTGGGATGAAAATATTATTTATAAAGCTGTAGTGTCTGTTTGGTTGAACGCGCTAATCTGACTGAGGAATATCAGCCCCCCTAGACAAGTGGCAATTCGTTGCTCGGCGTATCATGGAATAGAATGACGAATGTATAGGATTTGACGTTTTTGACATTCGTTGACGCCTGTCATATACGTCAAATCCCATACATTTGGCATTCTATTCTACAAAACGCCGGCCGACGAATTACCACTTGTCTAGAGGGGCATCCGAATTGAAAAATTCTTCTTGTGTTGAGACAACTTTCAATGTAAACCTTTGAGAATGCCGTAAGGCGAAACCGGTTAAGTCATTATTAATTATCGTGGAAAAGTGCAAGTGTGTTATCAATATGTCTATGCCAACTGTTAATTATTATAAATATGTAGATATTAGAATAGAATAGAATCATTTTATAATTATATGTAAATATAAACATGCATACAATATGTAAATGAGTACAATACAATATAATTCCAATCATGTTTCGCTTCATAAGTATAGTGGAGTACAATTTGCACACGCTTAGTCATAATGTGTGCTTAAGTAGGTAGCCTTCAATTTTACTGCTTCCATGATTAAATTATGTAATGACAAAATAGATTCTAAATACGATAAAAAACGATGTCAATTTCATTCAAATACCTACAATAAAAAGTAACAATGTCAAATGTTCGGGTTTATTACTCATTCACCCTCAAACGGCTGAACAGATCTGGCTGAAAATAGTTATAGGGATAGATTATAGCTAGTCTGAAATAAAACATTAACATCTGAAATAAGCATATATTGCGGGAGCGATATCAGAATTCACAATTAGGTACAATTACTAATAGCTAGGTTAGGTACCTACTCTATTTAGTCCTAATTATGGCTCTGTAATTTGTTCCGCAATTCTCCTGTAATTTGTCGGTTGAGGATATAACTTAGTATCATTTTAATTATATAAAGCCCAAAGACGAATAATAAATATCGGATCAACCTGTATTTATAATTAGGTAGACATATCGACGTAGTTAACCACTAATACCTAACAAAACAACTTTAGCGTTTCCTTAAGCCATTATGAAGACATATCTTGACATTACAAATATAAAATTAAACCGTGAATCACAAAATTAAGTCAAGTCAATAAATCGATGTAATACAGTGTACCTACAGAATGTCCTGTAGGTACTATTCAAACAATCCGCTCCTGACCGCTCCCGATGTAAAAGTGCCCATTCCCATTACACTTGCTGGATGGCGATGGCCAGCCTTTGCACCAGCAACGATCCGGAACGAAAGTCACCTGTTGTCTTTTGAGGATAGCTTGGGTTGCTACGGCGGTGAAGGACCTCAAATGGAATGAGACACGTTATATCTCCTCCTCTTAGCGTTAATTCCCAGTCGCAACCGAAGCTTTCAGCTCGGAGTCTGGGGTCCGCTTTACCAGTCTTAACTACGGATTTAGCTAGACCTCGATATTTTCCGTGAAGCGATTGTCATCTGACCTCCACAACCCAATGTTATCATTAGGCGATATCGAAGCTTTGCAGCTAGACCGTTGTTTTTTTGGATTTTTTTGGGCTCCAACTACTCGTAACGACTGCCATAGATGTTCTTATGGCAACCGGGACCGAAGGCTTAACGTACTCTCCGAGGCACGACCAGACCAATGCAAATACTCATATTTCATGCACACAAATATGTGCACTGAGCGGGGATCGAACCCGCGCCTCCTGCGTAGCGGCCGCGTTCACTACCGCTACGCCACGGAGGCTGTCAGGAATGGGACACGTTATATCTTGGACTTGGACCTAAAATGTGCTCAAAATATGCTCTATACGCGCAGTAGGTACGCGTTTCTTGGGTGTCTTTTGTCGCGGTTGAGCAACGGCGGCGGTGGACAAGGTCATTATGCAATTTAGGTGCAAAGTATAATAATAATATTATGTCCTGATGTAGGTACATACCGTCAGCCTCCGTGGCGTAGCGGTAGTGAACGCGGCCGCTACGCAGGAGGCGCGGGTTCGATCCCCGCGCAGTGCAAATATTAGTGTGCATGAAATATGAGTATTTGCATTGGTCTGGTTGTGCCTCGGAAAGCACGTTAAGCCGTTGGTCCCGGTTGCCATAAGAACATCTATGGCAGTCGTTACGGGTAGTTGGAGCCCTAAAAAATCCAAAAAAAATAAAACAACGGTCTAGCTGCAAAGCTTCGATATCGCCTAATGTTAACATTGGGTTGTGGTCAGATGACAATCGCTTCACGGAAAATATCGAAGTCTAGCCAAAACTCCGAGCTGAAAGCTTCGGATGCGACTGGGAATTAACGCTAAGAGGAGAATAGGTACATACCAATCATAGATTATATCAAACTAATCCGTACCTACGCTTCAAGGCCAACCGAATCACGCAAACCAAATTCTTCAAGGGGTACCTATTCTTTTCGGTCATCATTTTGTTTGGGAGCAAAAGACAAAATGTGCGCTCTTGACGGTACCTAGGTGAACGGCGTCTGAGTGTCCTGCCCCTCTAGACAAGAGGTAATTCGTTGCTCGGCGTATGATGGAATAGAATGACAAATGTATTGGAATTGACGTTTTTGACATTCGTTGACGCCTGTCATATACGTCAAATCCCATACATTTGGCATTCTATTCCATCATACGCCGAGCAACGAATTGCCACTTGTCTAGAGGGGCTGATTGTCCTGTATTTAGGAAATGTGATAACACTCATCCAATTTAGCCATTTAGGACGACGGAAACCATAACCATCCTAAATCGTGTCTTAATTAGGATGCTACTCATCCCAAATGCGAGTAAACTTTTCTGAATTCAGGACATCCTAAATACCGGATTCTAAATTTAGGAAGGTAGATACATACATACATTACATACATACATAACATACAATCACGCCTTAATCCCCGGAGGGTCAGGCAGAGGTGAATTAACAGGTTTACAAAATTACATGTTTAGCAAAAAAACGTTTCCCAAAGTGTCACATGTCTAAGGCCGTGGCCCCATCTTTACGGCACGGCACCGTCCGCCGTGCAACGGCACGGCGCCGCCGTCATCGCCGCAACACGGCACGACGTCGCCGCGCCGTGCTACGGCGCCGTGGACGGTGTGGTGCAGGGGGCGATTCTCAGTCGAAATTTCGCAGTTGGCGTGTGTGCAATGATTTATGTATATACTTAGTTACCTACTTACTAAAAATACGTCAATGTTATTAATTTACATGAATTATACTCAGATTAAAAGAATAATATAGACGGAACGTATAGAACCAGCGTGTGAAGCCACATAAGGTGATACTAAAGTAGCACCATCTCACTCGCACTCTTTGTGTGCACGCACGAGTGCGAGCGAAATGGTGCTCCTTTAGTACTTATCACTTTATGTGGCTTCACACGCTGGTTCTATACGTTCCGTCTATATTATTCTTTTAGTCTGAGGAATTATATAATAATTCATTATTAAAAACGTTTTTTTTTGGGTGGCCCATTGTCGCTATTCTGATTGGTGCATAAAATGATGAGCAAAGTCATAATTTTTTTTGTCGTCATTTTGGAGTGTGGCAAGTGTGGACAACAATCCATACCATTTATTCATAGGTACTAATATTTTAGATGCGAAAGTAACTCTGCCCCTCTAGACAAGTGGCAATTCGTTGCTCGGCGTATGATGGAATAGAATGCCAAATGTATGGGATTTGACACTGGGTCGGCCGGGGTGCGAGGGATATGGCTATGACAATCTCACCTCCGGCAACTGACGGCCCACAGAAGGCGTGCGTTTTAGTCGGTTCGAGTCCGACATAACCTCCTCCTCCGACTCCGGCGGGGGAGGTATCCGTGGGGATTTTTCGCACGATAAAAAAAAAAAAAAAAAAAAAAAAAAAAAAAAAAAAAAGGATTTGACGTATATGACAGGCGTCATCCAAATATTTGCACTGACCGGGGGTCGAACCCGCGCCTCCTGTGTAGCGGCCGCGTTCACTACCGTTACGCCACGGAGGCTGCCGTGCTAATTGATTGATATCTACAGTCTATAGCTTGGTGAAACACATCACATATGAGATATGACCAGTCAACCCGAACGCTTCCCACCTTGACTGTATTTCTGAGAAGAACAAAAGCTACTACTCACCCCAGGATTTACATTGACCTCATCATCAGCTCTCGCATCCACTTCTCCAACTGCTTCATGCTCTTCAACAGGAAAAACCGGATTTGCCTTTATACCCATAGTGACGTCCGTATCATTCTCCGCAGGATTTGTCCCATTCTTCCTAAGGAACCACCTTTCTCCTTCCTCCACACTCCGTTCACCTCTCAAGAACTGCTCTACTACTTTTGTGGGGTTCATTGCCCAATGACCCCACCCGTGCGCCCCCAAACTCATTTCAAATGAATTAAAATATCGACACTGTCACTGTATAAGCACTATTTATATTAAAAGTTTTTCTGAAGACGGTCGTGTTTGCTCTTCAGAGGATAAAATACGAATGGAACTGATTGTTGCTTTATAAATAGCTTAAGTAGGTACCTACCTACCTACCTAATAAATTAAGAGCTTTTGGTTAATGTCAGTCATTGGCTGATGGCTGATAAGGAATGGGAAATAGTAGGACATATCAGTGACTAGTGTAACTGCTAATTCAGAAAACTGGAAAGTCTGAATATTAATATCTATAGGTACAAACATAAGGCATAAATAAGTGAAAAATATTACAATTTTTTTTTTTTTCACTTATTTATTATACCTACTTAATTTTATATCAAGTAGCTTTTTGTATTATAATTTAACATAGATTTATACATACCTACCTACATAATACTCACGCCTTTTTGCTTTTGGGATAAGCAGACTCAACAGCCTACAGCTACTTGCTATTATTATGTCGATTATAAAATCGACAAATTAATCAAATTAAAAGTGGGCAGATTTGTAAACATGACTCAATATTTGTTATTGCAGCATGAATGTGACGCCACTTTCCATCGGGTGGACCGTGTGCTAGTCTACCATTGAAGGGATAATATTAAAAAAATGTTTGATTCAATTTCGGTCAAAAGGCTGAATAGAAGTTTTTCTAATAACGCCATCTACCAAAACCTGCACGAACTTTCACGTTAATAAAGTTACAGTTAAATACAAGTTTCTAAATTACAGCAATGAGATGGCACTGCAACAAATATTATCCGATTTTTTTTTTAAACAAGAAGTCTTTTGTGGGATAGAAACATTTATTCAGAAGGAATTTAAATAGTTTTGTGTAGGTTGGGAGGTAAGACGGCAGTCTCTCCCACAAAAACTGAAAGAAAAACGGAATGCTTTCAACCCTGAACTCCAAAGTATGCGCTTATGAAGCGACTGGAATTAGCACTCAGATGAAGAAACAACAATTTTTTTTATTAAACTAATATTTATTAACAACTATGTGAGAGTGTCTTCAGAACGTATATATTCCCCAACATCTGCTTGGTGGAAGACGATAGTAGCTAGAGGATCTGCATGCCTGCATTCAGCCGTTGTGCGGGCAGCAACTCCAAACCCGATAGGAATGTCGGACATTGTGTGAACTACAACTCCATGGTGTTTCGGTGTGTTCTCTGTTATTCGCCCGAGACCTGCAATGTGTAAAGGATTTTTTTAAATGAAGGGATCAAACCTGTACAGCATAAGGTCTGAGAACTAATAATGATATGATTTATTTGGTATGAAAGGTTCGGTCTCATGTCTCCCCTGATGACTCCCTTGGGGAAATATCATGATTTTTTTCAGTCTTGTTGTCTCCCCTGGGGAGACATCTAAACATTTAAAAATAAAGGAGACGGGGACTTCTGGGCCAAAATTGTTATGAGTTGAGATATGACTTTAAAAAAGCGGTATTTTTTTCTATTTCAAAATATTAAAAAACCAGCTCAATTGAAAATCTTGAAGACGAGAAATCTTAAAACTAAATTTATTTCACTAGCAAAATAAAATATTGATTACTAAAAATTATTTAAACAATATTGCGTATTATAACACTTGCATCACAATTTGATATTAAATCAATCAGAGTGAACAAAACTTAATCATAATAATAATAATAACCATTTAAAATACCAAATAATAGTGTAATAAAAATAAATTCTGAACCGATTTCCGTTAATCGATTAATTATTTCTTGTGTTTATCAACTGTATTTTTAAGCTGTGACAGCTGACAGCTTCATTTTCTGTCAATCAGGCCCACGAATGTATGGAAGAGTATCCATCTCCTTTGTCATGGTTGTACATACTGTCCACTTGCAAATAGATTTAATAAATATTAATGTAATATTTACTACTAGCTTTTGCCCGCGGCTCCACCCGCGTGGATGTCGGTTATCGCGACCAAACATAGCCTATGTCCTTTCTCGAGGTCTAATCTACCCCTATACCAAATTTCATCAAAATCGGTTCAGTGGTTTGGGCGTGAAAGCGAGACAGACAGACAGACAGACAGACAGACAGACAGAGTTACTTTCACATTTATAATATTAGTAGGGATGACAAGGTATGACTGTTAATAATAATAATATCACCACCCCATCTCATCCGAAGGTTGTAAGAGGTGACTAACGGAAAAATACGCAGATTATTGTCTTGTCACTGCCAGAAAAGGAAAACTCCAAATAAAACCCTGCACCAACCCATCTGTCCAGCAGCGTGGAAACAGTAGGCCAAAACCTGATAACAAGGAAAGGTCTGTGTCCAGCAGTGGACTGCAATAGGTTAATTTGATTGATTGATAATTGAGCTTGTACTTACCACTCTTTATGATATGATGTCCATATAAGAACTGTTGTTCTGCTGACGGCTTCACCCAAATCTTGTAAGGTGCATATGGAGCTATATAAGTCAACGCTGTTATGTGCAGTCTGAATTTGTTAGTTTTTGTGAATTTTCCGAAGCATGTGCCCGCAGCTATTAAATTGTCTGGTTTCACTGTTTGCGCTAAATGCAAAAGTCTTTCTGATATGTAATAAACTCGGTCTTTCTTCTCTCTGAAGCAGTAGGTCCCGTCTGGCCGGTCAATCAACAGTTTTACGTTGACACCGATACTGTAAACATTAAAAAAGATAATGTAATAGGGTGTATATGGTTAAGTTTCACAGATCATTGACTTACGAGCGGATTTTAACACTTCTTTTGAGTAAAACGTGAGAATCCAGTTTAATCGAGCTGGTGAAATCAGATTTTAAGGTGTAATTGTAGAAGAGAGAAGAGGTTATAAACAATATTTTCACATAAAACTATAGGGTAAACTTCGAGCGATTGAATAACTCATACACTTATCAGCTTCTCACATTGTTAAGTTATAAAAGTACTCACTATTTAGTCAGCTTCTCGAATAGAATTCGCGTCCTTTCTTCTGATAAAACTTTCATTTTGATTTCTACTCTATAATTCAACAATAATAAAAACACGTGTGAGCAGAATTGGCAGAACTTGTGGACATTTGACTTGACAATGACACAAATGACAGCAATGACAGAATTGACAGCAGGTTAAGGTCGTTCTGAAATAATCACCTTGTTTGGAAAAAAGCACATTATTGTGTTCTAAATGTGGAAATATGCTTTATTATTCTATAGCTATTATTATACATCCATATCCTTATTATAGTTGCGATTTTTCTCTACAAACTTAGTCCTACCACTTCATGAAAGTGAATAGTATTTCTAATCTGAAACACAATTTCTAAACGAATTTACTACATTCTCATTCATGAATGAATTTGTAAAGGACAATCAGTCAGCTCACTTACTCATTCCAAAATCGGCCCGTTCAGGAAATCATTCATTAGTGTCCGGTTTGAAGAGCAAGAGGAGGTAAGTTTTTTTGCGAATTTTCATCTCGATAAGTGGTCCCCGTTCCTAACAACGATGTTTTTTTTTACAATTACTTCAGGGAGTAACTCAATTGTTGTATTACTTCGTAATTAGTTTTGTATGGTATCTAATTATTGAAGTTCTTTTGTTTTGGCCCTGAAATAAACAAGTTTAGTGCAATGTGCACGTGACGACAACAACAACACTAAAACAAAAGTAACCGAATGTTTTGATGTAAAATTTAGTTTTTTTAACTAAAATAAATGCTCGGACGGTACTGATTGTCTTGTTAAATATAAGATAGGTACCTAGGTACCTAGTAATATTTGATTAATGGAAAACTATTAAGTTATAAGTCTTACCTATTTATTACCTTGTTGATAAATGAATAAACAAATATTTGCCGCCCACATATGGTTGCATTGTATTGTACCATGATTGTACCTATTTCATGAGAATTTGTTTCATACCTACTGCTGAATGTTAATAAACCGGATTTCCTTGATTCCTTCGAAACGTTTCACCTGTGGTTTCTCTACGATTTATACAGACTATAATAAGTATGTAGACTAAAATAATTTATAGGTAAATATTAGGTACTTAGACTTAGATGAATTAAAAAATCATTATTTTCATTCAAATTTAATTCATCGACATATCAAGATATATTCCGTTTTTTGTCAAGTGCTATTCACTATCGAAAATACTGACAACCCTCTACACAACTAAGTTAGGAAGCAATTTAATCGCCAGGATTTGAACCCGGGACCTCTCACTCTCCAGCGTACGGCCGACTCCTTAACTACTCTAAACTATAAGCTAATCGGTAGTTTTCAATGAAGGCATTTAAAATTAAGTACCTAGGACCTCCTACTTATTTAGTAACCGAGTAGGTTGGCACTTGGCACATTAAATCGGTCCCGGATGCCATACGCATATGACCATATCTGGCATTCGTCTTCTAAATATCCTAATCAAATCACAATACCTACCTAGCACCAAATATTTTGGACCCTATCACATAATAACCCGTACGACCTCATTTATGGGTTCCAAGTGTTCCAACCCTTGAGGAGTATAATCCTTTAAAACTTGCAATACTTACCCGTTTTTTTGTCCGCTTTGTTATTTGAATATTTTATGTAATGCTTTCTCTTCCTTTCCATTTCACATTTTACCTGTGCCTAAAAAATGAGACTGGGACACAAATAATGTCAACGTTATCAGAACCTATCTTATCTGTAAATGCACTAAACATCATTTCGTATATTATGAGCTCTTCAAGTGAATTTTTAATAGACATATCGCTAACTAATGACACAATGATAAACACACGGTTATCATTAGTTACAGCGATCTTTATCAATAACGGATGGCTTAGGCATTACAAACTATGACATGCTAATATAGCGCGGTATGTTTAAAATGGTGAATAAGAAAATAACAATCTAACTGTCACATTATACTTACTTACTGCCCTCGTGAAAGATTCCAGTCCCGCTGTCCAATTATCTAAGCATTCAGCGTCGAGCGCAACGCCGCGCCCGACCTTGATATAGATTGCCATTGGTCGGATTGTGTGACGTCACTGGAGATCGACCAATCAAGGTCAAGGTCGGGCGCAGTGGTGCGTCCGATGCTGAATGCTTAGAGAATTGCACAGCCGCCGGTCGGAACCCACCGGATTCACTGAATAAATTTAGCCTGTTTGCTATTCCAGATATAATATCTATAAGCAAAATTTCATCCAGATCCGTTCAATAGTTCTGATGTGACTGAGCAACAAATATCCACGCATATATTAAAAAATTCGCATGTTATTATGAAGATAACCACTTAGTAGGCTAGTAAGGTTATTGATGAATAGAGTCATGGGTGAACCTCCATTTGCCCTAACTATTATCTCCTGGTTGAGTGTTGAATACTGGAAACGTCTCGACACTTCAAAACCCATTCCAAAAGAATCCGAAGACATTAAACCGATCCTTGTTGCCTGACATCTACCCGTGTTCTTTGCTTATCAGATGTACAAGCTGTTTAACAGTATTACCATTAAATATGATACTACTCTTACCCAAAAACTTGTCAAGCTTGGCGCGCCAACCTCTCTCCAAATTGCAAAGGGAGGTGGTAAAGTGCCCCACTTTCCATAATCGGACACCTCAACCTTTCACGTAACAGAATGTTGCGGTAAACTGCATTTTTAAACGCTATGGGAAGCTGATAGCGTTCAATTTTGGTTTTCACCATAACGGCGTATACTACATTTTGTAATGTGATGTTGAACCGTTTATGGACTTGTTCGCTGTTCGCGCCAATATTTTCTTAATAGCAGTATCAACAATGAGTCATATCAGGCCCTTTAATCGAAAAACATAGCTGATGAAATGTAATGTGGGTGTTCATACTTTGCGTATTGGAAAATATAAGTACTTATTGACGTGTGTCTATCCATCCTCCACATTATAAATGGGAAAATAACTCTGTTACGCGTTCACTCCTAAACCACTGAACCGATCTTGATGAAATTTGGTACAGAGATGGACTAGAACTTGTGAAAGGACATAGGGCTGCATTTTATTGCAAAAATGCACTAAATGTGTTCAAATAAGGGCTGAAATTTTGTATGAAAGTTCGTAATTTTGAAGCTGTACTCACACTTTTCTTCCCGATTTTGTGTCGAAGGCCGGATACTGCTGTGCAATTCTCTAAGCATACAACGTCGAGCGCATCGCTGCGATCGACTTTGGTAGAGAGAAATTATCATTGGTCGGACTGAGTGACGTCACAGGAGATCGACCAATGACAATCTCTATTAAGGTCGATCGCAGTGCTTTGCTCAACACTACAAAAATAAAGTAGTGTAATGGAAATGGAGATTTCGACAGATCTATAAAATCTGTGCATTTATAGAATCTGAAATAAACAGTAGTCAGTCGATCTGCAGTACTAATAAACCGTATGTTCATAAAATATGCTCAATACCATCTGCACACTACATATTTGAATAAACAACCAGAAATAGTATTCTTAGTATTCATGCAAGATCAGATGTGACGTCGTCGGTTTATTGTCCGCTTGTAGGTATCATCAATGTCTTTATTAACTAGAATAATTAAGCGGTGACCGCACTGTTCAAAGTAATAGGTTACAATCAGAACATAGGCAGCAATGTAGGTACCTATACTTTTAGACACCTATTTTTTCCGGGTCGGCGCGAGGTGCACCCTTCCGGCGGGCGGGATAAAGATGCCATGGTTCCCACATGCTGACATGCATCTCGAAACAACTGGAGATGATTCTGGTCAGCCGGGGTGCGACTGCGAGGGATATGTTTAAGGCAATCTTACGACCTGGTATTAGAAAATCCGAAATGGCGTGCGGTTTTAGTCGGTTCGAGTCCGATATGCGGCGGGGGCTATCCGAGGGGATTTCCGCAGGATAAAAATGTACCTATTTATTCATTTTGGGCATAACTGATTTAGAACTTTGTGTCGTAAACCGTCAATCTATTTCTATCGTATCGTAGTATTTTAAAAACTGATACAGAATAACCTATGTAGGGATGTAACGCAATACAAAAAAAAAATATTATATGTGAAAACATTACTTGCGCGATGCAGATTGCTATCACTAGTTCGACTTGATTTTGCTAGATGGCGCTGAGCGTAACATGTTCTGTGTGCTGTCACTACACATTCAAGCTTCACCTGTCAAATTCTGCTACAAGTTCTAATTCTAGCTACAAAGTTAAATTATTCATCTGTAGAAATAAAATACATTTTGCTTACCAAAGGGCAAGCCATACACTTTTTGGGGCCTTGTGGTACAAAAAGCAATGATATTTATTACCTTAATCACGATATGAACAGTCACATCTATTGTAATATCTATTAATGTTTTAATATCTCTAGTTATCTCTGAGTCAGCCGCATCATTAGTGACGTCACTCATTAACATACCTATTTGTTTTATCCAAGATTCGTTGCTTAGATTATTCAGTCAAGTTATTTACCTCCTCCATCCCGTCCATCCCGCCCACCCGCGTTTCTTCTGGTTTTTCTTCATTGCTTGGTTTCCTAAGGGTTCCTCCTAGCCCAGCAATTAGGGAACAGTGCTGTTTTAGCATGTAACCTACCCCAAGAGTTGGCCTATCAAATGTAAAAAGAACACAAACTCTTATTATCTAGATCAGTAATAAACAAAGTACGGCTAGGCTCGGTCGGAGAGGGGAGGGAGAGGGTTACAGGGGACAATACACCTCTCCAAAAACGTGCACGTCTAATTGAAAAGTCTTCTAAAAAGGCATTTTCTGATGGAATTTACGCACTTAAAAAAACGCGGCCAAATGGCGCATTAGTGCGGTTCTGTGGTTCTGGCCTTCTGGTCCTTCTTTGTAAGTTCTTAAACTGTTTGCCCTGTTTGAGAAAGTTTTCCCATCACTGATCTAGGGATCAGTTCTTCTTTTTGTTAATGGCTTCTACAGCAGAATAGCCGCAATTTTTCCAATCTCCAGTTAGTATAAAAAATAAAAAGCTAAACCTAACGTGGAAACTCGTCATACCATCAGATACTGAAGGTGACGGCCGAATGACGTGCTCACATTGTAATGCAACATCTGTTTGAACCGATTATAGTTAATGCTCTTGCTAATAGGATTTAAAATCATACAAGGCTGGCAATGTGCACATGTTTGTGTGACGAGACTCTACAATCTAGGTACATCTCAGAATTTCTCTTTCCCTGTCTGACTTTCAGTCTGTTTCTCTTTCTTCCGGGTAATGGCTAGTTTGGCAGGATTTTAACTGTAGATATCTGATGTCATAAGACTTCTACTTTTTAGGGTTCCGTAGCCAAATGGCAAAAAACGGAACCCTTATAGATTCGTCATGTCTGTCCGTCCGTCTGTCTGTCTGTCCGTCCGTATGTCACAGTCACTTTTCTCCGAAACTATAAGACCTATGCTGTTGAAACTTGGTAAGTAGATGTATTCTGTGAACCGCATTAAGAATTTCACACAAAAATAGAAAAAAGCATTCAATTTTGGGGGTCCCCATACTTAGAACTGTCATCCCTGCAGCTAGGGTGTACATGCATGTCAGAGATGGCACGCGTGCCAGAGATGGCACGCGGCACAATTTTTTGGGCACGCCACCAATGCCACCAGTGCCACCTGGGTTAGTAGGTGGGCATTCGGTAATCTGTGCCTATATAATACTTATTTAATTCGATAATTGTTTTTGTAATACGCAAAATGACACCATTTTTTTTGTATTTTGGCTTTAATTTTATTCATGCATATCAAATCGAACAAAAAACTTCATAACAACAAACTACACTAGTAAGTGCATCTATTGATATTTTCGGTAATGCATGAAACGTCACTACAGGTGCGCTATACCATCGCAAAGTATCTGTTAACACTCGGCGCAAAACACCTGAGTGATACGCAAATTACAATAACACTATTGTATTCCCTGCGTGGTTATAATAAAAACATAACACTCAGTATAATATCCTATTAACATGTTCATACGCCTTTTTTTAATTAAGTCGTTAATTTAACGTTCCCCAAGTACCCGAACACTGTAAATACCCAACCCATAAACAACGGCTGTAGTTTTATTTCATGATTAAAACGAAGGTGCGCTCCAAGGAGGTCGAATGATGCCATAGTGTGCTTAGGGAGTGGCCTAACTTTGTCCCTTTGTCATTGTGTGTATACACGCACAGCCCACTTTAAATACATTTTCATACAAATTACACTTAATTTTTTTACCGGACTTTCATTAGGCTGTGTTGGCACGAATATAAATTAACAAGCTAACTCACCCAGGTTTCGCCCGTGGCTTACTTCTTAACCCCATATAACCCCTTTTTTTACCATATGCCCGCAATTGAATTTTCGAATAATGTATGGGAATTTACCGGATTTATTGACATTTATGATTACTGCTCCGCTCCCTTGAGTTGTAGCATGATGATATTTAGCCTATAACCTTCCAATAAAGCCAATAAACGGGCTATTCAACACAGAAAGATTATTCCAGTAGTTCTTGAGATTAGCGCGTTCAACCTAACAAACGAACTTTTCAGCTTTATATTTATTTAGTCCTATCATACATGTTATACTGGTTGCTACCCGCCACTAAGTATGTGGTTAAATTCGGAATACGTCAAGGTATTATTTCCTTTTAAAGTTTCGACCTCAACTGTTATTAATTAGCCGACTCGCCCCGGCTTTGCCCGTGACATACCTTTAAGCCATATCCATAAATGACCGTAATTTATTAATTTCCAAATAATTTATGGAAATCTGTCTGATTTATTGACATTTATGATTACTGCTCCGCTCTCTTGAGTAGTAGCGTGAGAATAATCTGTGAATACAGTTCATAATATCTTAAAAAGTTAAAGATAGTCTCCGAAGAACGTTTTGCAGTAATTATAACGGTTGAGGTACTTAAATAACCCTGTTATGGAGCCTATAACCTTCATCGATAGATGGACACCGACACACATCACGTCTTTATCCCCGAAGGGGAAGACATAGGCGCTTAATACGCCCACGTTTCGCCAGTCATTTCTTTAATCCCACGTAATAGGTGTCGAACTTATTGCCGTTTCCGGGAATGAGTAGGTATGTGGAGGAACGAGGTGTACAACAAACAACAATTAGGAAAGGTGATCGCGCCTGGCGGACCGCGGCTAATTCGACTATGGACTATTCAACACAAAGAATATGAGGAGGTAGGACACGAAGGTATTTCCGTCCCAATCGAGCAGTCCGACTGGGAACCTCCGACCTACAGAAGACCGCGGCTTAATAACCTCGTGTTGTGTTTCCGACTGTAAGTAGGGAACCCAGAGCTAACTGAAGAGGTTTATGCTGTCAGTGGGAAACCCAAAGGTTTTGTCCTACTTATCTTTTGCGCTGACGGCACATAAAAAATATGTAACTGTACATATTCAAAAATATCAACTGTGCTTCCTAATACATTATAGTAATTGTAACTGAATCATACTCGTCTGAATGACGTACCGTTTTATTCAGACGCAGAGCCACGACCCCACATCTGATAAAAAGTACAAGGCCGTTTTATAGATTCTCACGATTACTCGGTTGGACGCACACTTGCACCGTTCACGATTTGCGAATATTTTGAACACTAAGTAAATACTTCTGCTGTATACAAATTTCTTGTATATGTTACCGGCAATGTGTATAATCCAATATTCTATACAAGGCCTAGGCTGGCCTAGGCATTGTATTACGAGGGCGCAGCTGCCAATGGATGATATCTTAACAAAAAACATAAAGGAACATTTTCCTTTTAGGATTGTTGCTGTTGGTTAAACATTCTAAGTAGACCGGTAATACCATTTGCCCAGCAGTGGGACAAAATAGGCTAAATGTAAAACAAACCACTACACACTCCACAGCGCTATACAGGGCGTCCCACGGCGATGCCACATGGAGGGAAAGTACCTTAAATCCTTAAGTTAGCTCATTTTCTTTAAAGGAGACTTCATTTTATTTTTAAAAAGAAACAAAACTGCATTCAAAGATTTTTAAAAATTCGCTTACCACACCCGGTAATCGAACCGACTAAAAGCCGAAAAAGTAACATCCTGTATTTTTATGGCATCAATCGATAGTGTCAATCATAAGGATCAAATCTCTCTAAGAAACATGGTAAATTAAACGAAAGGAAGTCCTTGAAATCTAAAATTATAAATTCAATTTGGCAAAATAAAACACTTTAACTCAAAGTTCATCCGTCCATCTGATACCATATTAACAATAAAATTCCATATTTAAACTACTTTTCTTTTTTTATCGTGCTGAAACCGCTGCTGGCCAGCAGTAGTATTTAGGTATGTCGAGCTCAAACCGACTAAAACCGCACGCCATCTAAATTAACAGGTTATAAGTTGATCCATAGGGCAATTCTCTTGCCATTTTCGTTGCACAGGGTACACCGCGTGCAGGTTTCTAATCAAATCAAAGATATCTCTAGTGTTGATACCTTGTAAGAATTTCTTACAAGGTATCAACACATCAAAGATATCTCTTGTGTTGATACCTTGTAAGAATTTCTCACAAGGTATCAACACTAGAGATATCTTTGATGAAATTTATTTAGTAAAATGAGTACTAAATGAATGAACTTTGTTACCTGTTTAGAATGTAACTTTATTGGGTAACTGCATGAGGTATGTGTAGGTAGGGTAGGTAGTTATTTTTGGGTGCTTGATTAGAAACCTGCACGCGGTGTACCCTGTGCAACGAAAATGGCAAGAGAATTGCCCTATGGATCAACTTATAACCTGTTAATTTAGACGGCGTGCGGTTTTAGTCGGTTTGAGTTCGACATACCTGAATACTACTGCTGACCAGCAGCGGTGTCAGCACGATAAAAAAAGAAAAGTAGTTTAAATATGGAATTTTATTGTTAATATGGTATCAGATGGATGGATGAACTTTGAGTTAAAGTGATTTATTTTGCCAAATTGAATTTATAATTTTAGATTTCAAGGACTTCCTTTCATTTAATTTACCATGTTTCTTAGAGAGATTTGATCCTTATGATTGACACTATCGATTGATGCCATAAAAATACGGGGTGTTACTTTTTCGGATTTTAGTCGGTTCGATTACCAGATGTGGCAAGCGAATTTTTAAAAATCTTTAAATGCAGTTTCGTTTCTTTTTAAAAATAAAATGATGTCTCCTTTAAGTAAAATGAGCTAACTTAAAGATTTAAGGTACTTCCCCTCCATGTGGCATCGCCGTGGGACGCCCTGTATAGACCTAAAGTAAGCATAAATAGAGATCAGATACTCTTTAGGCACTTGTAGCACATTGGACATCGACTGTAGTTAGTAGTAAACCCAATTTAGACTGGTTAAACCTGGATAAACCCAATTCAGACTGGTTCAGTTAGACTCCGAGGTTAGACCCCAGACTCCGAGGTGAAAGCTTGGGATGCGACTGGTATTAACGCTAGGGTGAAGGAGAAACCCAATTAATAGCAGAGTGACCTAATTAATTACATCCCCCAAAGGACGAATCGTGCAACGTGATAGGCACACGAATGTAGACTTCCTTAGAATTGAAAATATGTTTATAATGAAATGCCTTTTGTAAACGTTTACACAATTGTATTTTCCTTTTAAAAATTAAACACAACATTTCCCTATTTTCCCAATTCGTCACTACTTTTTTAACACAATCTCAATTCTTTCCCAGATTTAATGACTCACCTTGACCAGAACACTTTCTTTTTGTTACAGACTAAGCCAACTACAGAATCAACTTCATTCGTCGTTCATCCGCTGAGAAACGAACACGGCAGTCTATTTTCAGACAAACAGAAATAAATTCCGCGAGTGAATTCAGTGAATTAGTGCAGTGATAATGTCTTTGATGAACCCTTCATCTTATCCGAAGAACTTGGGGGCGCATGGGTGGGGGTGGCATCGTGCAGGAAGCCCTACTAAAGCTGTTGGGAGATTCTTGAGAGGGGAAAGAGGCGAAGGTACTGATGGGGAGCCGCTTATTGGGAAAAGCGGGAGCTTGTACCCTTCGCTTCCTAGTGAAGATGATACGGTTTTTAGTACTGGTATGAGGCTGTATCCGGCGCTTCCAGCTGAGGAGTATGAGAGCGGAGCGGTCGAAGAAGTGATCGAGGAAGTCTGTGCTGCTGTCAATGTGAATGCTGTGGTGAGTAGAGATCATTGTTTGACTTTGACAAAAACTTGTTATTAGTTCACTTAGGTTTTTTAGAACTTTACTCAGTTATGAATCAATCTATACTTAATATTACCTAGTTGTATTCTAGACTTGAACTTGAGTGGATTTTATAAATATCGAATTTCGAACTAATTTATGTTCATAAAATTTTTAATCCACTAGTTTTCAAGTTTGATGTTGAGACTGATGACTAGATTACTGAGTAGATCTAGATATTTTTCTGGAATACGCCTTAGGCCCGTATTCTAGAACGACACTCAGTCCGGAATCTTGATTTACCGGAGGAAAGATTGTATAGACAGATTGACAGATTGTATTACAATCTATCCTCAAATAAATTTACATGCAGAACTGAGTACTTATCATTCTAGAATACAGGCCTCAGAGAATGGAATTACCAAGACAATATACGACCATAGAGTTAGCTCTATGGTCGTATATTGTCTAAGTCGTCGTATATTGTGTAAGTATTAGTTGTATAGGTTCCTTGTCGGTAGCATGCCTAGATTAATGGTCGTTCGCCTTTGCGTTGGCATTGAATTTTTTTGAGGTCGTAAAATATTAGTTTGTATGTTTACAATATCGAAGTAATACATGATTTATTATTATAAACTACTTCGATGAGTTACTATGGATGTAGGAGGGGGGGACTATTGTTTTTAGCACGAGGTCTAATCATAGCTAAATTATTCGAAAGATAAGATTGAGATCTACCTACTTCCCTTTCGAATATTTAACTAGGTAATTATTTTAACTAATATTTCAACGCGGTAACGTTACCAGTCTATAATGATGCGGAGGAATTTCACGACGCTTTATGTATGTAAATATTTATTTATTTTAGTTATAGTTTCTAATTCCTAATTTCCTAATTCCTAAAGTTCCTAATTTTTAATTTAATATAGTAGATAATAATATGTTACAAATTCCACCCCCTCCACCGTGGCTAAAGAGATTTTGTAATTAACACGTTCACGGACACAAACCATCCTCAAAAATTTGTGATATGGCACACAAATTTCCCATACAAAATAGTATCACGTCTGTGGACGGATTGCCACGTTATTCGATTTTGAAAGTGTGTGTTGCGGCAGTAACGGTCAGAGACGTAACCGCCTGTAGACGGACATTCATACCAGGTGAATTCTAAACGTCGTATTATGGCACTACGGCTCAAGTTAGCCTCATTTACAGGTTCATAATTTCCATCAGAACCATATTCACCATCTACATCACTATACGGATCCTGATTTTCATTGCTCGAGTCAGAGTCGGAGTCAAAAAAACTACGCCGAACGTTAAAAGGTGTGGTATTTTTACCCGACGCCATCTGTAATAAGATTATGCGATTACAATTTGAAAAATAGTAATAATAATAGAGCTGTTTTACATAAAATAAAACAGTTATTATGGCCGAAAGAAAGACGGTATTAGTTTGAAGAAGCTGTCTGTGATTTTTCCCTTTTTTAAGCGTTAACATTGTTAAAATCTTACCTCTAGTCCTCTTTCGACTATAGTTACCCGTTTAAATCACCGCTAGGGGCGCCACTGTTTCCAGTCGCACATCTTTATGTCAATCATAGATCATAGTGTCTTCTCGCCAGCAAGGACCTTGCTCTAATACCGTCTTTCTTTCGGCCATAATAACTGTTTTATTTTATGTAAAACAGCTCTATTATGACCTCCGAAAGACGGTATTAGTTTGAAGACCTGTTTGGTTTCTGCTGGTGATGGTAACTATAACAACGCTATGTGATAATATAGAAAACAGTATTATTTAGCATATGAATTAAAATAATGCATTATTATAATTATTAATCATAATAGAATGTTTATACAAAACATGCAACCAAGATGTATATCATATTCATAACATCAAACATTATTTAAAATTTATTACCAAATTGAGACTTCCAATTTCCTCAACATAAAACCTATGCCATGGGCATAATTACAAGTCAACCTTTGAAGGCAAATGCGGATCTATGCATAAAAATAGATCTTATCCATTCTCCTAGGAGTGTCGTGGTAGTTGCTCTAATTGAGATAAATCAACTAGTTACATCAGTAACATAGACCGCAAGGTTGAGTGTACTGAAGTACACAACTAGGCATTTTGGTGTCTGACAATTAGCACCGATTGCCTATGCTAGCTACTATCAGTTTTAGAATATTATAATGTATTCTGGCTTTCACTTAATTTTATCTTCGACTTATAAACGCCCAATGGGCGGCCTTATCGCTAACAGCGATTTCTTCCAGGCAACCTTTGGATGGATAGAAGCAAAAGAGATGATCGGGTAGCGTACAATTTTTCAATGAGATAAAACAATGAAGCTGCGATACTGCGAAATTTATCTAATACGTGAAGTCATGTACTCACCTGTCTAAAGCTAGAGACAGAATAATGGCAACTCTTCTAGAAATGTCTAAAATAAACTGTTATGGTACTGAAAATAGTCAGTTAGATATTATTTGGGTATCCCATCACTTCTCGTGGTATGGGTTACCAAGGAATAGGGCTATTCCCCATCCGACAGTAGACATTAGTGATTAGTCATGACTCATGACAAAGCGTTAATCTGACTGCAATAGGTCTGGCCCCCGTCATGTGAACTCATAACTATCTGGCCAAATGTGGGTGTCAAATATTACACCTCTGCCCCATGGAGGGGTTCACAGGCGTGAATGTATGTATCCTATTCAGGATAATTAATGGCCTGGGCTTTCCGTAGAAAATCTGTCTACATTTGTAGCACAGTACGGAAACACTGCAGATCCTATAGATCTGCAGGCCCTGCAGATGTTAATTATTAAATCAATTGAAATGTAAGCTCAAAATAAAATTATGTTTAAAATGGGGATATGCAAAATACATTCCTGCCGTATGACATAAAAGATTGCCATTGAATATGCAATGTAACCCATAGTTGTATGGGTAGGTATCCCGTACACTTAGACTATACACAATCTATACAGACCCAGTAAATGGCCATTACCGTCACGACGTAAAAAATAGCTACTACTTTGGAACAAGTTAGAGATATACTATAATCTCATAATATGCAAATTTGACATGCAACTGATACTTTGTCAATACAGTGTATAGTCAAAGCATTGATCAAGAGTGGTTGTCCGCTAACGACAACTTGATAACTCCAGTTTTCCTCTTTTTCAATTTTTATTTCTCACTCCCCCCCCTCTCCCCTCCTTTTTAAGGAGGATAGCAACTCTCTGCTGAGGGGTCAATTAGGATCTCCCGGAGATCTTTTATCGGCAAGGGGTCGATTAGGGCTCTTAATCAGCCCAAAGTACTGATCCCACTATGGGGCTATATTTAGAACTTGTGTTCCCTTGGCATTGTATAGAAGGGCCAGCCACTGAAGTATTAGGTGGGAGAAAACATCCATCCCAATTCCCAACTGATTTATTAGGATCTTCCGCAGATCCTTTATTTGTCAGGGGCCGTTAGGGCTGTCAATCTAAGATTAATCAGCCCAAAGTACTGATCCCACTA
The DNA here is from genome assembly GCA_914767945.1 of Eilema depressum. NCBI lineage: Eukaryota > Metazoa > Arthropoda > Insecta > Lepidoptera > Erebidae > Eilema > Eilema depressum. The sequence continues at coordinate 4,623,508 of OU612036.1, read as the reverse complement.
TGTGGCTATATTTAGAATTATTACAATAGGTGGGGGAAAAAACCTCCATCCTAACTGATCTATTAGGATCTTCCGCAGATCCTTTATTAGTCAGAGCCGTTAGGGCTGTCAATCTGAGATCAATCAGCCTAAAGTACTGATAGGTATGATGTAGTTCCAGTTTAACTGAAAGCCTTACATGTGGTCACTGAACCACCTTTGAGTCCCGCGTCATGCACTGATGAACGACGGGCGAGTCCCTTTGATGTGAAAGGGTTGATATTGCATATGTCCTGATCTTTGATCGAGGCCATTGCGACTCCGAGCAGAAGTTCACATTCATGAACGAATCAGCCTCTTGAGTCAGTATTATATTGAACTGCTCGGTTGATTGGTCAGCTCTAGAGGGGTTAAGGGGCAAGTGCGCCCATCATTTCAGTTGGCTGTCCGACTGAACCAGTAGTGCATTTTGTACATAAGCAATAATGCTGCATGCACTGCAAACAACTCCCTCACATTGGAATGCCGTTTTTTGTAGGCTCTAACTCCATTTGCTTGACAACATAAAGTTGTTCAACTTCAGTCCCCAGCCCGCGTCCGCCGCGTTCTGTAGTGAGAAAGTGAGTCACATTTTTTGCCTGTGTATCACTTGTGCACTGTGGTTCCCATTCCTGAGCCGCCACTGTAATTTGCACCTCACTAGGGGATGCAGAGCCCATCTTTCTCTTAGTCTACCTTGTTTGAAGCAAGCAAAAATAAAATTGCATCCTGAGACAATGAAATTGATCATCCTAGTCGTCAGGTTAACTTCAAGTGTCTTGTAACTATAGTACAGTCAACAACAAAAGTAGATTAATTAGTAGTACTATGTAGTTACTTTGTTTTCTAAATATTATACAACTACTTATACATCAACTTAATTGACACATTATTAAGCAATGTAATGCAGTTTAAAAAAAAATGTTTTTATGGACTTTTGATGTTGACTGTATCGCTTGGAGGCAAGTCATAGTTTTGCAAATTTTTGGTAAATATACCAATTAAGTAGCTATTTTAGTTACTTTGTGGGCAAAGGCATCAAGTTGAAATCTGTATTTCAAGTGACTCTAGGTGAATTGATTGGAATTTACCTACCGATCCAACTTTAACAATGTGACTATATGTTATACTTTAGATATATTATGTTCACGGATGAAAACATTATTATGGCATCGTTAAGTGGGTATTAACCAAAGCCTCAAAACAAAAATTATGAAGGAATTGTTTAGCAAATGAACCATGACTATGACTTGTTTCCAAAGGATTTCCGCAATCCAATTAGACGCAGTTACAATTTTTATTGGGCCGGTAAATCCAAGTGACACTACACTCATTATAATAGTCCATAAATCAAGTACCTCTCCAGGTTTCCAAGGAACGATCTTATTGTTTTCGTAACAAATATAATAATTTTATATTTTCCAATAAAAAAATTAAAGTACCTACATCAGTAACTAACGAATGTAAATGATTATTAATAATAATTCTATCAGGTTGATTTTTGTAAAAACCTTAACATATTGCGAAATGAGTTCCGAGCGTGAGACCGAACTCTCAAACACATTTCGAAATGACTGGGTTAAACCGCTTATTTATTCGAGGATGGCGAGGCAAAGTCGTTCTAATCTTCCGAAGATGAGAACTATTTTTGGACTTATTAGTGCTTCGCTCTTCGCTCTCCCTCGGGAGCAACGATTCCTCAGCGGTATTCATTAACTAGTATGGTACAATCTACTTACCGAAGCTCACGGAAAGAAACTTCACTAAATAAAATACCTTGTACTTATTTATGTTGCACTGTACACATACATACGGTAAAAACAATGTAATTACTATTTAATTAGTGTTATTTAATAACTTTTTTCTTGACTTGAAAATTTTTTCACCTTTACGCGGTAAAATCACAAAACGCTATGATCTATGATTGACATAAAGATGTGCGACTGGAAACAGTGGCGCCCCTAGCGGTGATTTAAACGGGTAACTATAGTCGAAAGAGGACTAGAGGTAAGATTTTAACAATGTTAACGCTTAAAAAAGGGAAAAATCACAGACAGCTTCTTCAAACTAATACCGTCTTTCGGAGGTCATAATAGCACCAGTCAGTATGGCGTGTGTTAGGAAAGGTCTAAGTCCAGCAGCGGACTGCGATATGCTGATTGACTAATTGAATACCATCAGTTTATAGGTATAACATACTTCAATATCGAAAATTGAATTGTCTACGAGTACATGGTTTTATCAGCACCAAATTCACACAAACATCATTCACTATACATTGAAATAATCGGCAAATAAATATTTCGTAATTATGATCATGAATTATGAGTTAAATAGTATGTACCAGTCACAAAAAATCGCCGCAGCGCACCTCAAGGACGTACTTCTTCCCACTGTGGCGCGGGGCGACAGATCGGTCGAAAGTGTAGGTAGATCGTCCGGCCACAGACGGGGTGTCACAGCACGATGTTCTTCAATGTGTGCGTGACAGAGGTAACTTGTGTGCACGTGCAAGAGTGTTTGATGTGACACTAGCGATCTGTATTACAGCCTAAAATGGCACAGAGTCATATCCTTCCTACAAATATAATGGGAAACTGCCGGCTATGGACGTAATTCCAGTTTTGCCGTATTTTAAATCACCGGCTACAGCCGTATTGCCATATTATGAGGGTACTAACTTACGCCTCTCGACGATGTGTCCGTGAACGTGTTAAGGTAGGTGCAATTCTATTTGCCATTTTGAAATAATACTAATATTAGTTTCTCTCCTTTATAACGAACCAGTGGAAGGAACAAAAGGTAAGTAGATTTCTTTACTCTATTTTATATGTATATCGATGACTCTACTCAGGTAGCAAAATCCAAGAAGAAGGAAAAAACTATAAACCATATAAAAATTAAAATTAATGAATAATATACTTAGCTACCTAATAATATATGGTACATAGTTGTTGTTCAATAGGTATTTAATCTAATTAAATTATTTTTTTACGTAAAATAATAAATAAAAAATGTTGAGAAACTCATTCGTGTTTCATCGTAGTGTTCTCCCGAAAAGTAGCGAATTCTAATCACTTTTCACCTGTCACAGAATGGATAATAGGGCGTTAGGGTCAACTGAACCCACAACTAACTCCTGTTATTTACATTGGTTGACCCGGCCTACTGCTCAGTCAGACCGCGAGCTCAGTTGCATTGCAACCTCTAAATTCCGCAAGATCAAAGTGCTGATGTAGGTACTCATGCATGCTACTTACCTACTTCTATTTATGCCGCTAGTCCCCTTTTCATGCTGCAGAGGTGAATATAACCTTTTCAGTGGTTTACATTAGGACAATGCCCGCGCAAATTGTTACAAAAACAGAAAAGTGTTTTCTTTTGGCAGCTACTCCTAACATTTTGTGTAGATATCATGTCAACGCAACGCATTGTTTTAAACAAAAATCATTTTAGTCTAAATGTTCTGTGCATTTTAACCGTGACAAATGCTGGCACGAAGCGCCTCTTTGTATCGTAAAATAGTGCATAATGTTAGCATTTACAAACAATGTGACTTGTAAATAATAGGTAGATATATTTCTGTACCTATCTGTATCCTACCTATGGTGGTGATGATGATATTTAAACCTACATTAATATTAACTGAATGGTGGTCTCTTTATCGTATCGTAGGTATATCAGACTGACACTTTGATAATAAAATAAAGCAGCGTTTCTCAACCTTTATTCAGTTCACGTACCCCTAGGAAAAAATAATAATTTCAAGGACTCCTTTTATGCGTCCTAATTGATACCTACTCCTGAGATACCTTGAGGGAAACGATCTACTGAGCGACCGACAGTACGGTTTTCGCCACCGTCGCTCTACCGGTGACCTCCTAGTGTATCTCACTAACCGATGGGCGCAAGCCATCGAGAGCCGGGGTGAGGCTTTAGCGGTCAGCCTAGATATAGCGAAGGCCTTCGATCGGGTCTGGCACAGAGGTCTTCTTGCGAAGTTGCCACACTATGGACTCCCCGCGGGATTGTGCGCATGGATTGCCAGCTTTTTGTCCAACAGAAGTATTCAAGCCGTCGTCGATGGCAGCTGCTCGGACCGCATGGACATAAACGCCGGTGTTCCGCAAGGCTCCGTGTTGTCCCCGACCTTGTTTCTGCTGCATATCAATGACATGCTGTCTGATGGCTCCATCCATTGCTATGCAGATGACAGCACCGGTGACACGTATTACACGGGCCGTGCAAATATGCCTAGGTCGGAAGTGGAGGAGAGTCGCGAACAACTTGTGTCCGAAATTGAGACTACTCTCTCTGGAGTATCCGATTGGGGACGACTAAATTTAGTCCAATTCAACCCTACCAAGACACAAGTATGTGTATTCACCGCTAAGAAGGCCCCATTTGTTGTAGCGCCGCAATTCCTGGGCACACCGCTCACCATCTCCACAAGTATCGGGATTCTTGGTGTCGATATCTCCAGCGACGTCCAATACCGAAGTCATCTGGAAGACAAGGTCAAGTTGGCATCAAAGAAACTTGGGGTGCTCAACAGGGCGAAGCAGTACTTCACTGCGGGGCAACGACTACTCCTTTATAAGGCACAGGTTCGGCCCCACATGGAGTACTGCTGTCACCTTTTCGCCGGAGCGCCTGCGTGCCAGCTTGACCCTTTCGACTCGGTACAAAGACGGGCGTTGAGGCTTGTCGGCAATCCCATACTCACAGGCGATGTGGAACCACTCAGTCTCAGGAGAGACTTTGCTTCACTGTGTGTGTTTTACCGCCTATACAATGGTTTGTGCTCAGATGAATTGTTTGACATGATGCCCACAGCTACATTCTATCATCGCACTTCTCGTCATAGGCGGGGAGTTCATCCTCACACATTGCGACCGGAAACGGTGCGCACTGTGCGGTATGAAAGGAACTTCATCCCTCGCACACTCAAGCTGTGGAATGAACTCCCCGCGATGGTTTTCCCAAGCGACTACAATATGGGGTTCTTCAAGAAGGGCATTAGAAGGTTTCTTCAGGGTCGGCAGCGCGAGTGTGACGCCCCTGGTGTTGCATACGTCCATAGGCCACGGTAACCACTTTCCATCAGGTGGGCCGTGTGCTTGTCTGCCACCTAAGTGGTATAAAAAAAAAAAAAAAAATACCCCCCAAAAAGATATCCACGCCGAGTACTGTATTGCTCGGGACATATACCTATCTTGGACCTACAATGTGCTCGAAATTCGCTCTATCCGCGCAGTATAAGTTTCTTGGGTGCCTTTTGAGGATAGCATGAGGTGCTACTGCAGTGGACGAGCTCAAATTCACCAAGCATAGATTATCGAGACAGTAGAGGTCCTGGCGCGCGTGGGGCCTCGACTGCCTCGTGATTTAGGTCCAAGATACGTGTCCCAAGGTATGCTAATACTACTCTTATCATTTCACACGTCACAATAACCATTTCAAATTGCTAATAAGTAACCGGAACAAACATTAAAAGACCTAATTACTCATTCGTTATGTTCCTGGTTTGTAAGTAAACTGCAAATTAAGTTCCTTACTCACTCACTACGCTGCGAGTGACTAAACACAAAATTATCTGATTCATACTGTGACGTCACAAAATAATAAGATATATTCTGTGGTGACGTTGACAGTTTAGTATCTAAAAACAGATGAACTTGTTTGTGGCCGATGTCGCCCACATAAAATAAGTCACTGGCTTTTTGTCTTTTTTTTTTTTGTTAATTTCGGCAAGGAAATTTTTAAGAGCATCCTGGTTTTGTAGTTCTTAACTTGTAGCAAGAAATTAAGATCTTCTTTCCTCTATTATTTTATGTACAGTCAACAAAGCAGATACGGTTGCACTTTCTCATATAAAGTTGTATGTAAAAGTGTGACACTATCCTTTGTCGAGTGTAGGTACCTCCTGAGAGTGTGTGGGGCTTAGTCGACTAGACCCAATCCAAACGCTTGGAGTTCCAACTGCCACTCCATTTGGAGTGAGAGTTACAAAAAGTAAAAAAGAATCATATCGCACCTACGGTGCAACAACGTCATTTATGCAAATGATGTAATTTTTCAGGAGAAGCGTTTGAATATTCGACATCCTATAATTAAATATGGTTCTTCTTTTCTAAAGAAATGAACATGTAATATTTAAACTACATCTATAAACTTCACTAAGTAATCAATGAAAACATTACCTGACGTTGTTATAAAAAAATATTTATAATTAAAATTTAAAACCCTCCCAGAAGTGACGTTATGGCACTAGAAAACTATTAATTGGGGATATTGTGTCATAAAAATTAAAACACAAAAATATTAATTCAGAGGCTTTTTAACACCGTCCTCCTCGAGGGCATAAGGCCAGAAGCGTGAAACAGAGGCGTGGTGGTGCTGTTCTTTAAGAAAGGTGACAAACCCTTACTGAAGAATTACAGACCCATCTTGCTTCTGGGCCATGTTTACAAGCTGTTTTCAAGGGTCATTACGAATCGTCTCGAGCGCAGGCTTGATGACTTCTAGCCTTCCGAACAAGCCGGTTTCCGAAGAGGCTACAGTACCATAGACCACATACATACGCTGCGGCAAGTTATACAGAAGACCGAAGAGTATAATTTGCCACTTTGCTTAGCGTTTGTGGACTATGAGAAAGCCATGGGCTGTGTTTGAGTCTCTCCAGCGGTGCCGTATTGATTTATCGGTACATCGAAGTGTTGAAGTGTTTGTATAATAAAGCCGCCGCCATGTCGGTCCGAGTACAGGCACTTTCGTAATTCACAAAATTTGAATTTGCAAAGAGGCGTAAGACAGGGAGAATTATTGATATCTCCGAAACTGTTTACGACCACATTGGAGAACGCCTTCAAGCTCCTGGAATGGAAAAGATTCGGCATCAATATGAATGGCGAATACATCACTCACCTCCGGTTTGCCGACGATATTGTAGTCATGCCAGAGTCGATGGAAGATCTCAACACGATGCTCGAAGGCCTCAACCGAGTTTCTCAAGAGGTGGGTCTTAAAATGAACATGGAGAAGACAAAGGTGATGTGCAATGCCCATGTTGTACCCACCCCAATATCTGTTGAGAGCTCGGTTCTTGAAGTTGTTGACTCGTACGTCTATCTAGGACAAGTAGTCCAGTTAGGTAGGTCCGACTTCAAGAAAGAGGTCAAACGCCGAATCCAACTCGGCTGGGCAGCGTTCGGAAAATTGCGCAATGTCTTCTCGTCCGACATACCTCAGTGCCTTAAGTCGAAGGTTTTCGACCAGTGTGTGTTACCCGTGATGACTTATGACACTGAAACGTGGTCCCTCACTATGGGCCTTATGAGTAAGTTCAAAGTAGCCCAACGAGCTATGGATAGGGCTATGCTTGGAGTCTCTCTGCGAGATCGAATCAGAAATGAGGAGATCCGTAGACGAGCCAAGGTTACCGACATAGCCCAGCGGATTAGCAAGTTGAAATGGCAGTGGGCAGGGCACATAGCACGGAGGAATGATGACCGATGGGGTCGAAAAGTCCTCGAGTGGAGGCCACGTATCGGCAAGCGCAGCGTAGGATGTCCACCTACAAGGTGGACAGATGAAGTCATTAAGGCCAAGGGAATGCGCTGGATGCGAGCCGCTTCCAACCGAACTTATTGGAGATCTATAGGGGAGGCCTTTGTCCAGCAGTGGACTTCCTATGGCTGAAATGATGATGATGATGATGATGGATGTTGCATGTCTTGCTCGTTTCTTGCTGTATTGCTAGCTAAATCTTGCAATTCAACCGAGCTTTGATTGCCGCTTGAAAGTGCAAGTTGCACAAGTTTTTTCCCTCACTCCATTTGAAGTCTGGAAATAAAGAAAATACCTAAGTTTCTCGAAAATTACGTAATTTCAACTATTACAATAGTTGAAATAACGTAATTTTCGAGAAACTTAGCAATTTTCTTTTTTCTTATATTCAATTATAGTTTTGCATTCTGAAGATCTGTCACATAGGTTTCGAACCTACTACACACTCCAGCTCTCCCCAGGGATTAACCTCCTTCCTCCCCTTTAAAAGTTAAAAGTGAACTTGCATAATACTAAATTATAGAAAAACAACTTAAACATAACGGTTGTCACAATTGTTAACCGAACATAAAGTTTATTATACCATAAAATACAAGGATTGGGGAAACAATGTCATTACAGACACAAGTGCCGTTATTGTGGCAGAAATATAAAAATAATTTGTCACAATTACCTGAGTGACGATGTAGCTCCAGAAGATTGTCACTCGTGCGGAGTCGTGCGGGGGGCCGCGCGCTACTGACCAATCTAATCTAACGTTGTTTCTCCAAGTTGCGGTTAGATTCCCGCCTAAACCATAACGACACAACTGCCCTCACACGAAAGTTTAAGTACTACACGAATGACAATTACGCACCAGGTAAAGAAGTATATTTGGGTAAATTTCTCATTATCAGCTCAATTTTGACAAAAATTGCATAAATGACGTTGTTGCACCGGAGGTGCGATATCTTTAAATTATTCATTGTACCTAAATATCGTTTATATTTTTTCCTCTTAGCAACTCTTATGACTATGAAGACAATAATTGTAACACAAGGAAATAGGAAAATGTATTGACTGGGACTTTCCATTTAGCAAGATTTAGTACAATCACTGAATCTCACTGAGTGCCAATCCCGATTGTATCTAATGTGAAAACTTGCACTTTCTTTTGGGTGAGCTCTCCTACTGTATAACCACCAATCTCGAGAAGAAAAGCTGCTGAAGCTACTAGTACGGCAATTAGCAGGTGTATTATCTTGCAGGTGAGGTTGGCTTAGGTCCCGAAGATATCATGGGGTCCGAGTCCCATACATGCTTATTACGGATACCACCGTCGCGCGTCGTCGGCCATCGGGGGTTGTTATATCGAACTCGGACTGACAAAAACTACACGGCATCTTGCGTCTTAATTACCGGGGTGTAATTGTTGTTTCACATTTCACATTAGTGCCGTGAAGCTCCGTAAACAGGCGTGAACTGCCGTAGACGGTATCCGCGGTGTTCACACGCATTCACGGCTTTTCCCCGATCGGAGTCGGTATTTTGTCCCGCGACAAAGGGATCGCGTCTCCTGCAGGCGGTGTTAACGCGTGCACATCCACATTCACAGCTGCTTGCCAGTTTGCCACAGCAAATAAATTTAATTGCAGCAGCAGCTTCTATGTCCATTTCGCGGCTGGTTTCACGAACGATTGACAGCATCCCGTGAATATGAAGGGTATGACAAATTTACACGAGAATTTACGGCACTAATTTGGAGCCGCCATAAGGCTACCCAATAAAGAATGACCCTGGACCACCTAATGCTGACAGTACCTACAAGTAGGGCCAACGTAAACCGATGTAGGTAGGTACGGCATCTATAACCCTGAACCATTTTAATTAGGACATTCTGTCTGTGGCCAATGTTAGTGCTAACATTGAGCCAATATGTACCTACAGCTATCTTGAAAGGGAAAAGCCACAAACTACACACGTGTTTAAAATACGTCAAATGACCAAATTAAAAGGGAGAAGTTATTTATAAATACAGTTCGTGTGCGCGGCCTCACGAAAGCGATAGTCTACAAGGTAAGCCGTTGTGTAAACGCGATAACTCACGGGAATATTGAGTCGATATTGACGTAATTCTAGTTAATAAACAGAGCTGGAAATAAATGGCAAAAAGTTAAAAAAAACCGGGACTGATATGTAACTAGATTATTCAATAGGTGTCTGGAAGAGTTAGACAATGTAGTTCTTGCCGAAGATGGTGATCTCTCAGAGCGACACACTGTAGTTTGCACAGATTTTCTACCAGACAGGGTGACACGTGCAAATGGTCTCACTACCATGGTCGCCCAAGATCGTGCGAAGTGGAGGAGGAAGAGCCGGAAGGAGGACCCTGAACTCTAAAAACATCGCAAAGTACAGAGCGTCTCTTGTTGCAACCGAGGCTTTTTTTATACCACTTTGGTGTCAGACAAGCACACGGCCCACCTGATGGAAAGTGGTTACCATGGACGTATGGAACACCCGTGCTGCCGACCCTGAAGAAACCTTCTAATACCCTTCTTTAACCCCATATAATAGTCGTTTGGGAAAACCACAGCAGAGAGGCTTCTCAGGGCCCTCAGTCCGCTTTCTAAGCAAGCTATTATTTATAAAAATAAGTCTAATTATGTACCAGTAGATACCCACTAGCTACTAACATAAAACTGTTACTATTATTGGGCATTTCATTTACGTCGTCAATACGTCACTTATGTGGCGAAAACCAGCCAATTGAATTGAATTCCTCCCACATATAATTTACTATTATGATCATATTGATCACCCACGTAGGTATTCTCTTAAAACCAGACTCAATCGCGATAAGTAAATTCTATCAATATCATTAATCATTTTTAGAACTCATCGGTTGACGGTAAGGTCATAGGTACTCATAGATACTCAGGCAATGCTTTGAAATCGTACCAATTCGGGCTTTTGTTGGCGAATAAATCCATGAATTCAATTATCCATGTGGTTACTCGGCTCTAGTACCTCCAGTAGCACAATATAATTTTACTATTTCGGGTACGAAATAGTTCCCGTGGAATACCTAGGTGACCTACTAGGTGTTTTACGGGTGATACCCTACGGAGTAGCACCCGTAGAACACTTACGCCCAGTTTCCGAAAGGCTGACCAATGTCAAATTAACTAATCGGCTGTTAATTTTTTTTTCAAGTAGCAATTGGGTTGCTAAAAGCATTGTTAAATACTTAGTATAATTTGATCATCGTGTTGGTTAATCAGCTATTTTAACCGACACGATGATCAAATTAAACTATTTAACCATGATTCTAGCAACCCAATTGCTACTTGACAAGAGATTTGACAGCCGATTAGTATTTGACGTTGATCAGCCTTTCGGAAACTTGGCGTTAGTATATCATTGATACCTATGAGCATCAGTCTAGCATTCATTTTGTCGTTATGCCAATCTGCGGACTGCAGCCTCTGAGTTTTTTCCCCAACTCAGTTGGAATTTTGGTCTAACTACCTAATTACGGAGTTTATGTGAAGTGACTATCTCCTTTGTTTGACTAACCTATACTTACACAACCCACATCTGTAGTTGAACCAATTGGCGGACTTTTTAGGACTCTAACTGCCTGTAACGACTGTCCTATAAAATGTTATAACCGGAACCAAATCCTTAACGTGCTCGCTGAAACACAGAAGTGTCTGAATTTCAACTCATTTTGTTGAGAATGTTCACCAATCTTAAGATGGACCTGACTAATTCGCTTAACTTTGCAATGTGATAACCTACTCGGTTACTACCTCGCCACGAGCCCCAATTCTCATTTACTTACATCAGGCAATTCTAAATTTTTAGCCAAATTCCTCAGGAATTAGGATATTACATAAGCACATTCAATTTGCGATTAGGTCAATGAAAACGATTGTTTCATTGAGTGGCGGCAAGACAAAGGAGTTGGACCTGTGTCTAGTCTAGATACTCGTAGAATGTAAGGAACTGGTGTAGGTAAATATTGTAATGAATGAATGAATGAATGAATGATTTTTATTTCAGACCAACAATACAGTGTCCATATTAAAAACATAATTAATACTACAATTTGAAATTTAACATCATTAATAATAAATTAAAATTAAAATTAAAATTAGACATTACATAATAAAATAAAACAATAAACTTCGACAAAGCAACTCATGACTGCCACTTGTGTATGTGCATCCATCTAACCATGAACGGACAGTCTGTGTCCAGTCTCCCTGCTATGAGCTGCAGGTAGCAGTTGGAGCTGTCGCGCACTCGCCGCACTATAGACGCCGTTCTTTTGCGTAATATTGCACTGAAGCTGTCTACTCCGGCATCCACAAACATGCCTGACGCGCTACAAAAGCGCGGCAGCCCCATCAGCGCCCTGAAGCCATTGTTATACTGGACCCGCAGGGCATCATAAGCAGTTTGTGTATGCTTAATCCATACGCTGCACGTATAAAATGATTGGCAGTAGGCTTTAAATAAGGTCACCTTGACCTGCGCCGTGCACCGTGCAAACCTACGAGCCAGCATATTGGCCCTAACTGATAATGCCCTGCGTTCCCTTGCCATATCCTCATCATCATTGAGAGTCTCTGTGACCCAGTGGCCCAGGTACTTCACCCGCTCAACTCTTCTCAGTGCGCTATTATCAAGAGTGACTTTAGGCACAGAAGTATACGTTTTAGAACCCGCCTTAAAGACTATATATTCGCTCTTGCTTGCATTGTACCTGAGCCCATGAGCCCTTGCATAGCACTCGCATATTTTTATGAGTCGTCTAAGAGCACTGATTGATGGGCTCAGCAACACCATATCATCAGCGTAACTTATGTTATTAATAATTGTACCATCAATTGAGCAGCCCACTCCGGTGCCGCTGAGCTCACGAACCAGACTATCCATATACAGGTTGAAGAGTCTAGGTGACGTCAGTCCTCCCTGTCTCACACCACATTTCAACCTGTACTCATCTGACATTGCCCCGTTCCATCTCACATAGTTGATTTGATTGCCATACCAAAACCTAAATAGTGACAGGATTTCATTAGGAAGATCGGTTTCACTCGCTATCTTCTTCCACAATGTCCCATATTCCACCATATCGAATGCCCTCGATAGATCTAAAAAACACGCGTAAACGGGCGTATTCCTATTGGTATAGTATTGAACAGTGTGCTTGACAGTCAAAATCGCAGTTTCTGTGGACAGCCCTCGTTGGAAGCCGAACTGAGCGTCATGTAACTTTAAATGTTTTTGTAGATATTTATCAAGCACACTGTCCAAAACCTTCGCTATTATTGTTGCCAACGATAGGGTAAAGTCGGGATAGATGCCCCACTTTTTGAAAAAGGCTCGTAATTCTAAAACTATTAATTGTATATGACTAATTTCTATGAATTTTACTAGTTCAATCATTCCTCTTGAATTATTAATTGTTTTCTTTTACCTATCAATTACAGATTTTGAAAAATTTAGCTTTTTGTAGACCCTTAATTTTTAGGATAGATGCCTCAATGTATGGATAGTTGCCCCACCGTGGAAATACTAAGAAGGATAGATGCCCTTTACATTGCTTAAACGAAAAATAACACCAAATTTTAGTACCCTTTCATATTTTACCTTTATAGAGTTCTGTAAAAAGGGAATAAATAACGAGAATACTGTTATTAAGAAGTAATCAACTAAAATATTAATTTATTGTTTACTTTTAAATCATAAAAAATAAACATATAAAAATGAAGGCCTCCAAACTGTAAGTTACCCATTGATAAAGTATTTTCTCCATTATGTACTATGAATGCAAGTGTTAAATTTTTTTTAATCTTTTGTCCAACTTATGCGGCGGGATAGTTGGCCTTTCCCATAGAGCGCACTAAGGGCAACTATCCGCAAAAGTAATTGGGGCAACTATCCTTTTTGATACGGATAGTTGCCTTTTTTAATTTCTAAATAAATAAAAACTATTCGAGAACAAAACGTATTAAATAGTGTAATATAAACTCTAATGCATGCAAAGAAACAAAAAATTTTCTGATTCCTCAATCAGTTATAAAAATATTCAATAGAAAAGACTTAGCAATATAAATGTTTCGACCATCGAGGTATGGCCGCGGGACATTTTCGCTCACACAGAAAAAACGTATACATCTGCACTGATAATTTTTATGACACTACAGTCTACATGAGGTGCTTTTACATTTATAGTAAAGTATTAACGTCACTAACGACCCTAACATATAGAATTCAAAACTGGGGCAACTATCCAACTGGGGCATCTATCCCGACTTTACCCTATAGGCCTGTAGTTACCCAATTTAGACGCATCTCCAGTTTTATTTTTGACTATGGGCGCGACTATGGTTTTCATCAAACCTTCCGGCAGATACGAATGGCCTACACAGAAAGTGAACAACATGGAAAGGACCCTAGGCATGTGGACACCCGCGTACTGTAGGTGTTCGATACTAAGAAAATCATGCCCGGGGGATTTCCCGCGCTTCATGTCCCTCAACGCCCGCTCGACCTCCTTCGGCAAGATCAAGACAATATTTTCCCCTATTCGGTCCCCCCCTTCCCCATTCAATGTGCACACAGGCACCGACGGGGCCGGAACCTGGAAATGGTCTTTGAACTTGTTGGCAATCTGAACAGGTTCGCTAATGCCACCTACACTCATAGGAACGCTTGGCTTTGGGTTCAATCTATTTGTTTCTTTCCAAAAATTAACAAAAATTTTTGATTTATGTTCCGACGCTAAGATGTCCATTTTTATTCGTGTCTGATTATTTTGACACCACTTAAGTTTAGATTTAAACTTTATCCGCGAGTCACGCATTTGTACATAGATGGGGCCATTCTTAGGTTTTCCGTGTGCAACCCACTGTAGGAAACAAAGCCTAGCGTCCCCATGTGCCCCCCTAACATATTTGTTCCATCCCGTAACATAGCCTCTCTTAAATTTCTTATTAATTTTTGATTTACACACATAACTCATTGAAGCTGCATTTGTCAAAATATTTACAATATTACTATATAATTCATCAATTACAATTCTATGATCCAAATTATTACATGTCATATCAGCACATTGTCTAAATTCTGAGGGAAAATCTATATTGCGCAAGTTCTGTGTACAAATTCTACTATACAATTCCATTTGCGACTTATTTCTTTCCCCCCAAATAACTTTATTAGGTTTTGTTTCTATATTACTAATTTTAGGGCTTAGTATTTCCATATTACATATTAACTCAACAGGAAAGTGATCAGACCATGATTGTATGTAATTAATTCGGACGTCTACGACAGACAAATTTGCCGCTTCTGTCACCAGAACATGGTCCAACCACGACTTACTGCCAAATACTTCACTAACAAATGTGTAATTTTCAGATGATAATCCTAATATATTAATATCCGCGCATAACCAACTTTGTTCCGCACAAAAATGTTCAAGTTCCTTACCAAACAATTCAGTTGGGTGGGCGTTAAAGTCACCGAGCATAAAAACTGAGTCCACTTCACTATTGTCAATTACTGCACTCAGCTCACTCAAGCAGTCAGTAAACTCAGCTAAATGTCGTATCTCATCCGTCGGCATGTACACCGAGAATACCAAAAACGCACTATTCTCTAATATTACTTTAATGGCCGCGAGCCGCGCACTTTTGCACTCAATAATTTCAACACTTGGAAATAAACTTTTACAACACACCTGCTCATAACAGTGATATTATTTTACCGCAATTAAGCACGGAATGACACCTATTATAAAACTGTGACTTTTTCATTGCTATTACTCACAAAAGTGAGTTATAGATTCTTTTTTAAATTTTATAGGAAGTGTCTATAATTGTCTATGTTCTTAAAAAAGTTTTGATACAAAAAATAACGTGTTTAATAGTACGAATAAATTAATACGCCTATTGTATGGTCATTTGATGCATTTTCGTATTTAAATAAATAATTTCAACTTGTAATACTTGTGTAATATTAAACAAAATTTTCACTCAAATTTAACTTTTTTTTTCTCTAACTACAGAAAAAAAAAACAGAGTAAAAAAAAGTTAAGTTCAAACCTCATTTTTTTTTAAGGTCGACCGCCATTGTTAAATGCGCGCGCATAGGAAAACGAATTAATTTGTAGTATTGTTTATTTAGTATTTGTAGCATTATTTTATTCGCAAGTGTGTTGTAAAACGTCGTATGGCACGTGTGAGCATGATGATTACCGCCGAGGCGCCATTGAGACCCGAGCCGCCAGGCGAGGGTCTTAAGACAGCCGAGGACGGTAATCACCAACGTTGCTCACTTGTACCATAATGTAGGCCTACTATTACGCCACAATATAGCAAGACCGCCGAACGGTCGCCCTCGCAGTATACCCGCCGATGTATCTATAGACGATCCTATGTTGATTTTTTACCAGATTGCCCATCCAACCACGTCTTAGAAATCTCGCAACGTGTCAAAACTATGCCAGCATCCGTTTTCCACCCTGGTCGCTATAATTATAGTTATAATATCCTGGCTAGATAGGTCG
The DNA here is from genome assembly GCA_914767945.1 of Eilema depressum. NCBI lineage: Eukaryota > Metazoa > Arthropoda > Insecta > Lepidoptera > Erebidae > Eilema > Eilema depressum. The sequence goes on along the minus strand of OU612036.1, from coordinate 4,607,355 downwards.
TTCAAAGCTAAGCTGGCAGCTTCTTTTGCGTGGCGACAGTGAACACCACTACTACGCAGTTCGTTTCCCGCTCTATACAAACATTTGTATGCATGAATATGACTATTGGCATTGGTCTGGTCCTGCCTCGGAGAACACTTTAAGCCGTCGTCGGTACCGGTTGTCGTGCTTGTCATACGAACATATATATGGCAGTCGTTACGGGTAATTGGAGCCCTAAAAAGTCCAACAGCTGGCTTAACTGCAATACTTCGATATCGCCAATGGGTAGTGAAGTGAAGATTAGATGGCAGTGCTTCCCGGAAAGTATCAAAGATCAGATAAACCTGCAGTCGACTGGAAAAAGCGGACCCCAGGGCCCAGACTCCAGATGCGACTGGGATTAACGCTAGGATGAAGGAGAAGATTAAAGCTTTTGTAGTTGCAAAGAAATTTAATAAACCTTTGAAGAAATACTTGTTACTATATAAACGCTACCTAGTAACAAAATTAACATAGTTGTTTTTCCACGCTCTCAGAGTGCCTAATTTGGATAATTTCGTGTGTAATTTCCCGCCATAGTAGCCGAATCGACCGCCAAGTATCAAGGTGAACTGTTTGTATTACATTATCGTAATAAAAGAACAAGATTTTTAAATGTTAACTGGTAATTCATTACCTAGTAATATTTGTAAATTGTCCTCAAAATGTTGACGAAATATCTGTAAGCAAATGCAGACATACAAACCTTTGTATTTTACCTATATAAAATTTACTGAAAAAGGGACGAGACTCTGACGCAGGGTTTCCTCTTCCTCTCGCCCTCGGGGTGGGATGGTCAGAAGGCAGTCGTTAACGGAAAAACTAAAGTAAACCATTCACGGAAAAGAGAAGTAAGAGGCTGGATCCCGGGATCGAAAATGCAAGCTACATCCATCTTTACAGAACTACTAGGAGTGCCATCACGAAGCTTATCATGATGACGTCATCGCCCCTCCCACCCCCACCTTGTCATACGATATCACACTGGCGTGTATTATGGCTGACCCCTCACGGCAGCACGGATTTGACCGTGACCGTGACCTAGTCAAGGACATTGGCAACTTTTTGATGTTTATGCCGGTACCTACAGAATGTAGGTACATACACGACCGAGATTGCCGCACAGGATGGGTTTTCCGCACGAAAAAAAAATACCTACATAATACCTACTTGGCCATACAAATATGTAATAACCAGCCATTTCTGATTCTGATTCTCGGTCTCCTCAGCACAATATACACTTCCCATCAAATAGGCTGTGTCTGAGTGGCATATAAAGTTGAAGAGTTTGTTAGTTTGCGCTAATCTCGGGAACTACCAAATACCAATGAAATGTGAAACATTTGATAGCATAAGGAAGGTTATAGGCTATTTAACATTACGCTACGAGTGCTACGACCATACCGAGCCAACTAGGTTCAGCCGCTGAAATCCCGGAGCACATCTTTAAAGTTGAATTTTAAAGCTAGGATTTAAATTTATTTTATTTTAATTTAACAAAAGGAAAATACGATGACACGACACGACTCGTGAGTCCCGTGAATCGTGTTCCCTTCCGACGAAATTTATCTACCTCCTAAATTATTCAAGATATTTTTATTAATTAAATACTTGCCCAAGATAAATAGAATACTATTGAAAAGATTCAGTAAGAATGCAATGCATACGCAGGTCAAAATCTAATGTCCCTCATTTAGCGGCATTATGTCATTCTCTACGCTGGCAATAATCTTCCGGTGAACACGGCTAAGTTTCGTAGGTCGCCACGTTGCCGTGCATCTCAAACAATTCAACGCTCTTTTCTTTAGCCGCTTGCGTTTCTGTCAGTTTCTGTGAGACAGTTTTGGATACGGGTGTTTTCTGTACTTACAAATCATTTTAAATATTTTTTATGATAAATAAACAAGAAAATGTGTTAAAAATATAGTTAATCATACTATTGTGCTGTGTTTCGAGTTTTTATTATGTAGTTAGCTCAGTATATATTATGTTTGCGTGATATTTGATAGTTTCTTAGTGGAACATTCCAAGTAGATTCCTATGAGTTTTTAGTGAACTTTGGCTCCAATATGATGAGTTCAGCTATTTTTATCAATAAAATAGGTTTTATTTCTATCAAAACTAACAGTGAAGATCATTTGGCAAGTGATAATTAGGATGTAAACATTGTTATTTTAAGTTTGAAAGTGCACCAGTGACCTACTTACAGTTTTGCTTCTGATTTAAGTACATGCCGGTCTAGAGCTCCTATTACCTAATTTGCGGGTCACAAACTATTGTCTGAAAACGAATAAAATTGGGACAATACACTATGACATGAAGGAGTTATATTATTTTTTATACAAAAGAATTTTTAGAGGAATGTTACCTATGTCAAAATCAAATAGGTCATAAATCTATGAATTTTAAACTGTAAATTACTGAATTCCTTCTGTTTTCTACTACTAAGGTACTAAGAAAATGTTGAGTACCAATCAGTATTTACTTACAGTAAAGTATGTACTATTATACCTATTTATTTTATAATATTCAATAATTTTTAATGGTGTCATGTTTTGATAATGACCCATTCACTATTATAGTAGCAGATAACTCAAGTTCATGAAGTTACGTTGATAAGATAATAATAAGCAATAAATATTATTGTGATTCCAATTAGAATTTTATTTAATTGTACAACTTCCAGATAATACACCTAGAAGTTGTAATTGTAATGTTAAATAATATCATAACACTGATAATTGAAGTTGTAAAACTATAGGAATCAGTACAATCACATAACACTTCATAGAAAAATATGTTCAGAGCGTAATTAGCATGACTCTGTGTATTACTGATGACCTCACTAGAGAATAGTTGTGGCCTCCAATGACGTTCCTACTTAGTATTGTACTCATGTTAGGATGAATGGCTGTGTCCACTGCCTTTTTCCATTTTTAAAATAATACTTTTTTTATTCATAACATTGCGCCAGAGTGTCAGTATATTGTAATAATACCTTCTTAGTTCTAGTGGATCATGGCGGGAAAGTGACTAGTGACAGAAAATGTAATTTTTCTGTTTTACTTATCAAGATTGCAAGTGTATCTTTGTGGACAGTTCTTACACAAGGATTGTGTATAAAATCTTTAAATAATAATTATTTCTTGGTGCCAATATTTTAGTAGACTTATTATTATTTTCATTATAGATGGCCACTATTACCTACTGTATCTTGAGAAACAATGTTGACCGTCAATTTGATTTAGGTATTTATACGCTAATGCCCAATAGTCTGATATTGAAAAGAGATTGATTGCATTGTGCAATCAATCTATGCAAATGGGAACAAAATACTATAACTTCCCTCAGACAATGCAATACACTTTTGATATGAAATACAACATTATCTATACTGTTATTAATTGTAAAGTAATTGTGTCAGAACATTGGAGATGATATTTTAAAAATGTACCTATACCTACTTATTGTTTTATTGGTTGTTGTGGTTTGGTTGTACTTACATATTATAATTTAAATCAGGATTATTACATATATTATTAATTATTTTAATAAAAACAGTACAATAGTATGATGCAATACAACTCTGTGTATATTTAGAACTAAAGTCATGCCTATTGACCTATACAGTTATTGTTGCCAAGCTAAGCAAGAAATTAAACCTAATTGAGAGCCTCTTTTGGTAGTTGGTTGATAAAAGAAATATTTTTAAATTGGCATCTATAACTGAAATGGTCAAAAGGTACTCCTAAGTTGCCTAATTGTAAATATCTTGTGAACCACCCTTTGCAGTGATACCAAAATGTCTTAGTAAAGTGACAAAGACAGAAGATAGCGTGTAGTTAGTGAGTGAATGAGACGCCGCCATGGCGGGCCAAAATGGCGGTGCAGGTTTTGGCGCCCTTTTACAGGGCGCCGGAAGACAGTTACTGAACCAAGGAGGGCAAGCCTTGGTCCAGTATGGAGCACAGGCTATAGGCAACATCATCAATGAAGTCTTCCAGAAAAAGGAGGTGGAACAGAAGAGGTTTCTGCCGAGCATAAAAAATTATAAAGTGGTATGTGTTATTATTTGTAATTATATTTTTATAGATATAGTTCTCTCCAGCGATATTGGATACTAGTAATGAGCACTATAGGTCAATGTCTACAGACATTTTTGACTTGAAAAATCTTTATTTTCCTCCTTTTCTCCATATTGGGGGGCAATCCTGAAACCAGGGAAACTTTATGATAAGTGAGGGTAAGGGTGGGGGAAGCTCCACCCTTAAGTAATTACAATGCTGTATCCATATCCACAAAATTTTAGTTTTATTTAGTTCTCACACAAATGATACAATGGTTTTAACTTTAAACAAGTTTCATCGTTATGTAACACGTTGCTAGTGATGTTGCTCGATACGTATTTTGCCTATAAATATCGATAGTCCATCAATGATTTAGAAATCTCTAGTATCTATAATATTTCGATAATAAAATCGATTCGCCAAATGATTAGGTACAATTTTTACCTTTCTTCTTTTATTTTTCGCTAAATATGAATGTATGAACCATTTTACATGCAGGTCGTTAGCCAAGGGGATCACACACCTCTTGAGTCGGCAACCCACGCAGGCAAGGGCCCGGCTGGCTAATACCAACCTTGACTTTATATTTAACCAGTTTCACACAAGATTCACGTCTTTTTCATAATAAAACACTGTACTGCGGCTGATGCTGCTAAGAATTTTGAAGATATCCCTGAATCAACTAAGTATCGATATCCTATCGATACTATACCTAATTCTTAACTTACTAGCCTCTCGGATACCGGATACTCTCGATATTGTCTAGGGATATTCTGATTTTCAAAGTCGATTATCGATAATAGAACTCGATAATGAAACATCACTGATCTTGCTCTATATTGAAAACTTTAAAAACTTGTTATACTGGTTCTTTTACGATATCATTGAATGCATATAATATTATCACAACTTCAAAACATTACTTAAATTAATGGAGTATGTACATTTAAAGATGTAGTATTTACCCGTGGCTCCGTCCACACCACATGGATGACTGCCAAGAGAGTTTCTTTTAATTTCTTGTATTTTACTAGGGTAAGAAAAATACTTACGGTCCAATTCCCAATGGCCATTTTGGTATTGCAAACATCCTTAGAATACGGTAACCATTTCCTGTCAGGTCGATCGTGTTTGTTTGTTTCCACAGTAGTAAGAACGTATACCGTTTCTCCTTTTTCCTTGCGGAAATCGCCTCGGGTACCACCCCCCGCCACTCGGCAGAGGCAGTTATGTTGGACTCGAACGGACTAAAACCATACCTACGCCGTCTTGGGTCTTCAAATACCAGGGTTTTTTGCCGTCGCCCCCCGGGAATTTTGATACCCCTAACGTTGTCTTGAACACATTAACTATTAAGACTCGTACAATAATTCTGTAGCCGCACTTGCGTTACAAGTTACAACTAATCAAGGCTGTCTTGTAGATGTTATCTGACCCTAGATTTTATGACTGCCTGGTCACGCGAGCATGACTCAAAAGAAATCCCCTAGTGACTTCGCTGACAAATTATATAATAGAAATATGAACTTTATTGTACCCCTTGAAATAAAACTATTTTAAACGGATTGTAATGCGATTTATTTGGGGATTTTAATACCAAAAACAGCTACTAAAATCTGTAACGCAACATTAAGTGCTGGCGCACATTATCGGCATCGGCAAGGAAAGGATCGGTATTTTATTTATCGAATGAGAATAGGCTTTATCTCTGTTTTAAAATTGATACTGCATTGACGATCATCAGCATCGGTAACGGTATACCTAGGTAATTATCGTTTCAATTTTATGACGATTACAAGGTCTATTGTTATTCGACAAAGAAAATGCCGATCCTTGCCGATGCTGATAATGTGTGCCGACCCTAAAAGGCAATACTAATCGATGCAATATAATTACGAAAGCGTGGGATTTAATGAATAAATCTTGTACCCACCCCCGCAGTGTATTGACTTCATGCATGATCAAGCACTTCGCAAAATCTTTTTATAAGTATTTGCTTCCATATTAAATGTTCACCGGTCATTGTACTTGTCGCCTTAGGTTCTTTGTTTACATTTGTTTTGACTTGCGTACCGTTTTCGGCGAATGTAATAAATAATATTAATACAATGACGAAATCCGTTACTCAGTATTTTATTAGAATTATAATTCTGGCACTACGAAACGCTCTGTATGCTTATGTCGATAAATTATAAATTCATGGATGTATAGGTGGAGTATAGAGCTCCACCAAAATCTTTGGGGTCTAAGCCAACTTAGATTAAGGCTTGTAGGCGAAGCCAATACACTTGCTAATCGATGATGCATACCAAATAATGGTCTCCCTACACTATAGACGCTCAAGATAGTGCGAAGTGGAGAAGGAAGAGCCGGAAGGTGGACCCTGAGCTCTGAGTTCACCTTGACTTCGGATACAATCAGGAAAACACGTGTCTATGAGGATGATGATGATATTTGCAGATTGACGGGCGAGGCTCTGGCAGAGGCTTTCCTCTAAGGGATAGGAATCAGGCACCAGTCACTCTCGTAAACCCAAGCATACTAAATCATGAAAAGAGGCAAGAGCGCAGCCTGGGCTCCAAATCGCAAACTTTGTCTGGGACTGGCTTGGATGAAGACTAAATTCACATGACCCACAAATACCAAATAAATAATACAAAGCACCAATTTAACTTGCGTACCTAATATACGCCACATTTAATTCAAAGTATACATTTTCCAGAAACTTCATAAAATAGGTTGTAAATATTGTTTGGCACTAGTGTTAAAGGAAAACTGTATATTTATTTGAAGTATTTAGACTAGTTTAGAGAGCAATCAATAGGCACAATTAAAAATCTAATTAGAATATGAGTTATTTCTACGCTGGGGCTTATAAATTCTTCGGGACCTATGCCGCTATGCCTCCCTCACTGCCGGACATTGGTTGAGGCTCTGGATCATGCTTTTTTGCTTGTTGGGGGATCACACGAGCAGTCGCTTCTTCAATACCCAATACCTCAAACAAGGAGTAGGATTGTTGACTCCGAGCCTCAAATTGGAAGGTTTGAGGAAGTCTTCTAGGAAATGAATGAGTGGTTCATCATTGGATACGCACGTTTTTGCGTACGGAAACTAATTCGGTGACAACACAACCTCTTCACTCACGTACAGTGAAATGGATCTGACCAAATTTATTGCACAAATTGTAAGAGGTCTATCGTGTTCAGCATTGAAGAACTATATCTAGATCTTCTTCATCTAAGGACCAATTCTGGTTGCATTCAAAGCTTGCACTTTGGAGCTCAGTATCCATTCTCCTAGAACTCCATTAATTAGAGACCATCCAATCCCTTTACCAAACCCTGTGTCAGCCAGTTCCTCGTTCATCAATCCGTAGATATACTTGCTTGTGAGCTTGCTTGACTTGCTGGTGAGTTTGGCTTGAGGCCCCCACACATCGGATGAATAAGATAATATGAAAAAATACACCACAAGAGCTGTTTAAAAACGCCAGTGATAAAGAACACGATGAATGTACATACTAATTTGTAAACTCGTTGTCTTACGTAATAAGCGTGGGAGTTAAACGTCCAAATGCTAGCTACTTGGTCAGTAATGAGATCTTTTAACTATGAACAATGTGCGTACTAAACGTAACTATGGTGTGACATGGAGACTAAATAGTTAATTTCCGGTCTACGTCATGATCATGATCATAGAGAACTGCTTTGCGCACGCGCAATCGTTCATATTTAGAGTTGGAGAATAGTTGTTAAACTTTTATGATCCAGTCGGCATCTTTATTAGTCATCGCTTCTGGCTCTTCGTTTTAAACTCACATATTTTTATTGAGCGAAACGATGGGATGGTATGACATTTAGTGTCGACACCTTTTTTTGCGTGGGGTAGCCTCCTTCGGGCTTCATCTCACCAGCCCCGATGACACACTCAATATTTCTTTGTTTTCAGAATAGCTGCCGTACCAATTAGCTAGGTGTAATGTCGCAACAACCTAGTTTGTTTACCTCATAAATATATGAAGTCATTGTATATACCTATTTAAATAAATAATAAATATTCTTTAACCAATAAATACCAACGCTAACCATAAATATTGTTAATAAAATAATAAAATAAATGCATTCAATATATTAAAGTATAATAATAAAACTGTCATCGGTAAATTCAATCAATTAGCCTATTGCAGTCCACTGCTGGACATAGGCCTCCCCCAATGTGCGCCACGTTTGCCGATCCTCGGCCTTCCGCATCCAGTCCGTCCCAGCCACCTTTCGCAGGTCGTCGGTCCATCTGGCTAGGGGATGTCCTACCCTCCGTTTTCCTACGCGCGGTCTCCACTCTAGGACTCGTTTGCTCCAACGGCCATCAGTCCTTCGGCAGATGTGGCCAGCCCACTGCCACTTCAGCTTGCTTATTCTGCGAGCTATGTCGGTAACTTTGGTTCTTTGTCGGATAACCTCGTTACGAATTCTATCCTTCAAAGAAACTCCAAGCATAGCTCGCTCCATAGCCCGCTGCGCGACTTTTAGGTCACGGACTATTATCGGTATATTATGAATTTCCAATTATTACCCTCTATGTATAATTTACGGCTTAGATGGGTCGCCCGTCACATGATGTGTTTGTAACATAACCCGCTCGACGCAGCGGACGGCCTTAGTATCTTTACATAATATATCATCCCAAGTTAGGTACACTGAATTATTTTTAAATTATTCTCTTGTTAACTGTCCCTCATCATTATGTATACCTTCTCAACATTATGTTCATTTCAATGTACTACGGTTCAATGAACCAAAAAAGACGACGACACAGATGTAAAATGTGTTTTGATTTTTACTGATACGAAACTATATTTGGAAGTATGGTAACCCTAATTGCGACGGACGCCAGTTGATGACTCAAGTGGGGGAATACCAAAAATAGTCAGGCAATTTCGATTTGAGCGCCCGCCTGCTGCCTTTGTGTGGAATACTAATATTATAACTGTATCTATTGTAGAGCAGTCAGTCATTTTAAGTGCAATTTGCCACCAGAATCTACTTACAATATAGGAACAGAATTAAAAGATGAAGACTCATTATGACGAAGGAGAAAACTACAAGGCCAATTTTACTAATAAAAAGAAGTTCAAAATTCTGTCTCGATCTGTCAAAATAAAATAAAATTTTACATTAGATCGAGACACAAAATATTGTGTTTTCGTAACACTTTATTCAATAGAATAAAGTATTACGAGATCTTTCTTGCGATCTAAATCAAAAGAGGGACACTTCATTGAGATCGAAAGGAAGAAAGTAAATTGTGTTTTTGACATTTGGGACATCGAGACTGACTTTTACTAAGAGAATTTGATGTTCAGTTTCGGACTTGACAATTCTTATAATCCAGATACAATCGCTCAGCACACTTGAACAAAAACGCCTTCTAGACAATCTCAAAAATGTACCAATACATTCTCAGAAAATGAAGCGAAAGGACATTCCGTGGAGCACAACCTTCGTTTGATACGGGCCTGCATTGGCATACTAGTTGCCCACCACTTCTTCAGTAATAGAGTGGTCTATATTTGGAACTCATTCCAAGAGGACTTTGTTCTTGTTTCTGCCACTTCTAAAAACTCTTGTAGTCCCCTATGGAATGGAAAGGGGACTCTTTTTTCCGCACTTAGCCTCCTTTTTGAGCCATTGTGCGTGGACGCTTGTAGTCCCCTATAGAGAGACGCACACGAAAACACTATGCGCTTACACCCAGGACCAATTTCTGCTAGGGCTATGAAGGCTAGGAAAGCCCTCTCGTGCCTATATATACTGTAAGAACTGTAGCATTTAGCAACATAAAGTCGATAAAATGGTGACCTTCACGGTGCATCGGTACTATAATCCGTCGGTCGGCCATTGAGATAAGTCGACAAGTTAATTCCTTGTTGACCTCTGTAGCAATTGTCCACTTTAGCGGCGGAGTAACATTCGACATATTGTATTTCGTCCTCAAGTTACCTCAGTACATGACACTTCTTGAGTTTAAATGAATGGCGGAAATTCGTCCTACTTCCGACTACCCAATTAATGCAAGGTTCAGCCCGCGATGAATCGGCTGTCCAATTATAAACCAAGTTAACAGACTGTCCAGTTTCCAAAACAAGAGGTATTTATTACAAAAATCGCTTTAAGTATACTAAAATCTTGATAGGTTCCCATCCAGTACCGACACATCGAAAATGAAAGAATACAAACTCATGAATCATAGCATCAGGTCTTGGATTGCATTTGAGGATTCAACCTTCGTTTGTTCAGCAGCTCAACCGCAACAGCAAGTCGTTGCATCTGCTTATTGACGAACGATATTCGCCGAGGGTTTTCGTCTTGGGGTTGAAGTTAGAAGGGTCAAACGGTGGTCGCTCCTTTAATAGCTAAATGGAAATAGGACAACAGACTTCGCGCTCAAGAGTGGCTTTGGTTGCGATCAGAATTGGTGCTCGGATAAAGACCTTCTGTCTGTATTTGTGTCTGATTTTTCGTTGATAAATTGGTTAAATAAATATAGGTATTTAATTGTTTACATTGCATGGCGTATCTGTGTTAATTACATCAAGTTTGTAAAGACCTTACATTTTTTTAAATTTTCTTAGTTCATCTTACCAAAAAAGGCTATAATGTGTGAAAAATAATGTCAGCATTATTTATATGCGTATAAAAAAGAATTTTGATGATTCATAGCGTGATACGCGAGAATATTTTACTAACACGTGCACATCCGCTAAGGATATTTTCTGGATTCCACTACACTTACACATCCTGACAATGCGGTCTAACTGTACAGAAGGCGTTAAAGGTCTCTTTGGTAGTATTGCAGGCGCATCTGAGGCATGTCAATTAATCAATCGTAGATGATTCGCAGCATGTCGTCAGAAACGCAAGTAGGTAGTCAAATACTTATTTTGTCAGAAAACGCAAATTGACAGATAGGCATATCGACAGATTCGCGTTTCGATAGATACGCAAGTCGATATCAGATTATAAAGGGCGTGGTCATTAATTGATCACTTCTTTCATTTATTTCTTTATCGGTCCGTATACTCCGTATAGTGCACATATCAATATGGGACCTTTCTAGCTTCTAATCAAGATGTTTGCCAGAAGTTATAATAGTCAACTAGACACTTCAGCAGTCTCCATCGCTACTAACTAAAGTAGGTACCGAGTAGTTCAGGTTTAATCCGAAGCACAAAAAATGTCTATAAATAACTTTTTATTCAATTATAAACCATTGTTTAGTTGGCGCCATATAATTGAAAACGGTGACGTCATACTGTGGTAAATATGTCTGTCAACGAGATAATGCAAATTAAACTTTAACTTTGATGTTCAGTTGACGTCACAAGTCAATGCAACAGCATATTCACAGTACCTATAGCATATTGTTCAAAATAGCTTTTGTAAGGCGTCAGTTTTAGATTAAATTTTATTCTAAAATTTCCCACAAAAAATTGTTTTGAAAATTCATGTGCGTTTGTCTTGACAAGTGTAATCCGAAGAGACATGGCAGATTATAGTTTAATGCCCCGAAGGTAAATTAGAATAGACACATCGTTGACGGATTGCCAAACGTCTAAGAAGTGTTATTTTAAAAAGTAAAGCACATTGACACGTGTGTTTCTTCCTAAATAATTATTGAGAGTTATTTTAATAAACAATACGAAAAGAAATGTTAGCAATTTTCTTGGTAGCCATGAACTAGAATCTCTTCACACCAGCAGCAGCAGTCAACAACGATACGTTAAATGTATCTTATAAAATAATATAACTTTACTGTGGCAATGATTTTATGACCTTAAGAAATGGCAGTTACTCCCTTCTGTCCCTCTGAACCGCCGCCTAACTCCCGAAACTGAATCGCATATGGGGTAAATGCCAAACCAAATCAGAAAATGCACCAATGCAACAAATTACCTTAAAAAAATGCTTCTTGGTAATTTGGTGCATGGGCAGCAACTGTTGCTTTGGTGTGTGACGCCCCCTCAGACACGTCATACTCGCAGTATAAAAAAGATTAAACAAACGTTGGTTAGGCTGTTCTTGCGTCCACGGCCTCAAATGACCATTAGAATACTAAGCGAACGTAATGATGCCATCGAACACGTAATCAAGAACACGATGAGTAAGCGTCAACTGACCTTGCACTTGAAAAACGTAGGTGATAAGGACTTACAAACAGATAGTAAATACTATAAGTTCCTTATCTTAGCTATTGATACAACGGTAACTTACATCTGTCACATATACGGAGGTTGCTCGTCCTGCTCATATTTACTACACACAGTAACACAGCAGGATGGTCTTTTTAGGGTTCCGTAGCCAAATGGCAAAAAACGGAACCCTTATAGATTCGTCATGTCTGTCCGTCTGTCTGTCTGTCTGTCTGTCCGTCCGTATGTCACAGATGTATTCTGTGAACCGCATTAAGAATTTCACATAAAAATAAAAAAAAGCATTAAATTTTGGGGGTCCCCATACTTAGAACTGAAACTCAATTTTTTTTTGTCTTTAAAAATGCTATTGAGGTTTCTAACATAATTTTTTTCTAAACCGAATAGTTTGCGCGAGAGACACTTCCAAAGTGGAAAAATGTGTCCCCCCCCCCCCCCTCTACCTTCTAAACTAAGAGAATGATAAATCTAAAAAAAATATATGATGTAAATTGCCATGAAAACTACCACTAAAAATTGGTTCGAACGAGATCCAGTCAGTAGTTTTTTTTTAATACGTCATAAACCGCAATTTTCGCCTTTGCTACTACGGAACCCTTCATGGGCGAGTCCGACTCGCACTTGGCCGAATTTATTTTGGTTATTCAGCAACTGTTTTCCGACTTATTTTATTCCAAAATATGTGAATGCAGAGCTAATGACACGAAGGTACCTTTTTTGCGGAAATCACCTCCAACAAACCCAACCGGCGCCCTTAATACTATCTGTCCCGTGCCCAAAAATCCATCCAGTATTTGAGCATTTTACAGGCGCATTTGTTACCGGGTGCCACAATCGCAATACAATACCTACGTCTATTAAAAATAAATTAAATGTTTACATGCGGCTAATGTAGTCGCGTCAACATTCCACTCGCTAATGCGAATCTGTTTGATAAAATACACCAATAAAATGTTCTAAGTGCCTATCAATTTATGTGACCTTCTTGCTTCTATTATTGTTCTTATTATATCAGATACCTGATAGTAACAACCAGTGATCGCAGTTTTGGATCGAGTCTATTTCATCTTAGGCACACAGTTCTTTATTAATAAGGTATTGTTATTGTTCATTAAATGTTAATGGAAGTAATAGTTTCTTTGTACTTCCTAAATTCTATCAAAAAGTTATAGAATTAATAGAGATTTTAAGCGTAATCTGGGTATATCACTAGACTATCTATCTAGGTACTTGATCTCTGAAACAAATAATGTTACGTCCAGAGCTCATGTTTTTAGCAATATTTTCAGTAAAAACACGCAACGCAACACAACATATATTATGGAGATTTACATCTCTATTGTTTTTCACAACATTTTTTATTTTATTTGGCACTAAGACTTAACACTTTCCCTAAGGTGCCAAATAAAAAAAAATCGAATGACCTTAGAAAAGGACATAGGCTATGTTTAGTCGCAATAACTAACATCCACGCTGGCGAAGCTGCGGTCAACAGCTAGTTCCCTATAAATCATAAAAGTTCATCTAACCCCAAATTATACATTTCAATCATCATCATCAAAATCATCAATCATCTGTAACTCAATATGAAACATCCGATCTATGTCAGATATTTCGGTCATTTTTACTACTACAAGCCGCAAGACGACCGGCACGACTAACGCATGGCAGACATCTGTAATTATTATTGATGTGCCAAAACCATTGCGAATGTTAATGTTTATTTTTATACCTTGATGAGTTGCTGGTATTTTTAAAAGGGCGCTTAAATTCTGTGGGCTAGAATTTTATACCTTTTTATTTGATTAATGAATGAGGGTTTGCAGCAGGCTTTACTCTTGGTCAGCAGTCACTTTAAAAGGAAAATTTAATTGGGATATTTTTAAATGCACATCTGTATATTTTTTCAGCAAACTACGTAACTCCACTAATTTACTGACTTGCACACTAATTAAATCAAATGATAGGTTTATTGAAAAAGGTGCGCAATCCGTTGAAAAAGGTGCGCAATCCGACTTGGATAGATTAGGTTATTTCATTTGCCTTCGTGGTTATTTTTTTTATTTAACGAAAGGAATTGTTCTGCAAATTTCATTAAACAGTGTATTTAATTTGATTTAGTTAGTGTACATAATTAGTGTGCAAGTCAGTATTGTTGATATAACTTTGAAATATTTTGTTAGAAAAAAGGGAATAAGTATATATAAATATCGATTTAATTAAGTCATAGAAAGTAGGGTAATCTCTCCAAGATGTCTAAAAGACTTTCGATGCTACCGGTATTAGCGCTCAGATGAAGAAGAGACAGTTTGATTCGACTTGTTTAATTGAAGCGACACGTAAAAGAAAGAAAGAAGAAAGAAATAATTTATTCAAGAACACACAATGCACACAAAGTCAAACAAAGAAAACATTCTCATTTCCATTTAAATCCATGCGAGTACTCCATACTAATATTATAAATGAGAAAATAACTCGGTCTGTCTGTCATGCTTTCACGCCTAAGCCAATGAACAATAATTTTGATATTTTCATGAAATTTGGTACAGAAATATATTAGACATATTCATATTTTTTAAATAAATCAATGGAAAAATTTTCAAATTAAAAACTAAAGCTAACAAACATTTGACTTATTCTACATGAGGAATTTTTATAGTAAACATACTCTAGAAAATAGTAAATAATATTTCAAAAGCACATGAATGAAAGTACCAAGATAATAAACAAAACAATTATAACATTAATCAACACTCACGACTTATTAAAGTGTACAAACACATATCTATGACACATTACGTCTATCAAACAAGCTTGCGACTGCAGAAACATACGTCCTTTATTTTCTACTGCATAAATAAAAGCATTTTGTAATATCTACTCGAAAGTTGGCTCGATACCAATAACTCTGTTGGTTGAATAGTTGAAAACACCGTAGAACATGATAGTTTGAATACATTGAATACCTACAGTGAGATCCAAGAGTCACAGCCAGAGTCGTCAGACTTACATCTTTATAAGCAAGCAACATTTTGAGAAGCCTACTAATCCTATCCTATCCTATTTCTTACTAAAATAATATTTTAAATGTGAAAGTTTGTGAAGATTTTTGGATAAAGTTACTTTACTTTTTTTCATGCGTAAATCAGCACCTGGTGGTGGTGGTGGTTATATGGGACTCGAACAAACTAAAACCGTAATACCGTCTTGGGTGTTCAAATACTCTAGGGACGACTAACAAAACGCTTCCTGCGCAGCTAGAGTATTGTCAAGGAGTTTGCCGGTCATTATAGCTTGAAAAGGGCTTATAATAGGAATAAAGATTATGGTTATTTTCAACACAGAATCTACATTCTAATAGCACCTCGTATATTGTGAGAAGACTCGAAAATATGTAAAAGATAATGATATTATGCCGTAGTGTAAACTAAACATCGCTAAGTAAGTGGTGCTTAAGCCCAGTAAATGGAAAACCTCTGTTGAACTAATGGATGCGAAATGTATCAAGCTGTGCTTACAATACAAAGACATCGATATTTGTAGGATCTGATAGATTTTATGTAGCAATATTCGTGATATAGACCCGCTCTGTGTGGAATAGGGATTGCCGATCCCGTTCCCGTGACATACAGGCTACTATCTGATTCCTGAAATAAAAGTAGCCTATGTGTTATTTCAAACTATAATCTATCTTTGTATCAAATTTTATCCAGATCCTTTCAGCCGTTTCAATAAAAAACACGTATTAATTAGTACGATAGTAGGAAGTAGGCTTTCGTATAATAAACAGCTTCTTCATTTGCCGAATCGATGGCGCCTCCACTCTCAAGCAGCTTAAAATCAGGAATACAACTTAGGGATGGATGTAACTGGCTCTGTTCCAAGTGTTCTGTGATCTGGAGACGAGGGATTCCACCCTTGTCTAGACGTTTGACCTCCATTGTTATTGTATCGATCGGACTAATTTATTAACGGGCAGTTTTCTATGTAAACACTTTAGAAACTGGCAATATTAGTATGTTAGTCTTATAGTATAAACTACCTCTCGTCCATGGTTTCCTCGGTGGTGTTGTTGGTTATCGTGGACGGCGAAGAACCCACTGGTCGTCTAAAATTCATCCCCCGGAATAAAAGTTGTAGGTTCGTCCCATATATTAAAGGGTTAAACGTAGCCTGTCTAGAGGTATTTGTCAAGTTTTGATAGGACTAGTAGGTATTCCCCCTAACCGCCGCGCTAAACTAAATTGCTCGTATTAGTAGTGAGTTTACATTGGTAGTGTCATGGCCAGGATTCGTACCCAGACAGACCCTCTTGATCGTAAGGTGAACTCTTGAACCACTAAGTCCTCGACGCTTCATATTGCCATACCGATAGTCCGAGCTTTTATCTATCGTATTATGTTCAGGATCGTTATCTAATCTCCTCTGATGTCCGTTGGATACGTGCGTGCCCTCTCTTTATGATGTTTACGTGTATTCCTATGTAAATAATACCCCATAGTATTACGTGTATAATATTAAATTAAGTCTTACCTAGCAGGGGCGATGGGATTCGATGAAGGGACAGTAGGTCCCTTAAGATATTACCGCAAGCACGCACAATACAAAGTGAAGTAGATAGTTCACTTATATTATGGTCAACATTTTTAAAATGTAAACTTATTCAGGCACGTTGTGCAGGTCACGTATCGCTGCCTTGGCATAGCCCATTCCGAAGTCAGCAGCGATAAAATTCACAAGTTACTTAGTTAAAAAAAAAAATTATACACATGTGACATCTCTTTGGAGTGAAATCTTTTTTAGGCGCGCTATGCACTTATTTGTGAAAATACTTTTTACTTTTTATACAGACTGTTTTCACTTCTGTTGGCATTCCCAGAGTATCAATTTTTTTATGCCATTTGGTGTGGACAACAATATTTAGGTTTCTGGTCACATTGCAACTTTCAGAACTAATGTACCTAATCCTTTGACACCTCTATACTACCTTCAGACGGTCCGACCGACCTTATTAGCTTAAAAGCCAATTTACGAAATCGTCAACTAGGGCGGTAATTACTTTTTTATGTCACCATAGATTCAATGTGCTGATAAAATGGAATTGTGACACAAGTACCGCACCCGTTCAGTGACGTGTATCCCGCAAGGCACATCGTTGAGACCACTTGTTAATTATACAAGCTAATATAGCTTTCATATAGCTTCTGTAATTAGATAATGTTATAAGAGAGCAAAACAAGCGTTGTCAAACAACGGAATGTTATCAGCTCTAAGAAATACTAGATAGATAGAATACTCTACATTGTATGCTACAAAAATTATAACTACATAGTAAGTACAATACTACAATTCTTCATAACATATCTAAGTTTTTGTGATATTTTAGCTAATACTGTTGACATGACATAAAAAACATGACTGAACTTATCTCTTGTTCTCTTACAATTTATGCCAATTTTTTTTTAGAATTAACTTTCTGTAACGTTAGGATTCTACATCTACACGGAAATGTCGGCAACTAATAGAAGTTTCATATAAAAATTGTCTATAAAGAATTATTTTTGGCCTTGACTTTGTACCCTTCACATCTTTCAAAGCTAGCATAAGGAATGGGCTCAATCAGCGTATCATTAATTTAATTGTGACAATTGTGACCAATACATTATCAGCTGTGACAAAGAAAACTCCACTCACTCCACTCATTCATATTTAACGAGATATGATGTCTTTTGACTTGTCACTTGTATCAATCGAAGCGTACACACTTCTTCACGATTGTTAATCAAAAAGCGTTTCATTTCAATTAGTCGATAAATGGAGTTTCGATGTAACAATCGAGATAGGTACGAACAATTTGTCATAAATGGAGCTGAAAAACTTTACAAAATAAACTTTCATCGCGTAGCTTTCTATACACGATGAGCTAATAGGTACTCAATTCTCTATGGGTTTCCGCACACACACATAAGTAATTGCTGTTATAGCTCTACACATAGGACTGTTATCAGTCGTAAGCCAGCAGTCAATAATTTCAGTAATGTACGAGTGTACAATGGAAATAGTCCTATAAGTTTTTCATGCTTAATTTTTTTTCATTGTGATGTGTGAAGTGATAGTTTTTAAGACTCAAAGTTTTATTTTCGAAGTTCATAGTTGATATCAGCAGTAAAATTTTGGATATCATTTAGGCATAATAAGTTTCCATGTTGATAGGAAAAATATTGAGGCATTGTTAGTTGCAAACAAAGTTGCGGAAACTTAGATCAAGCAACAGTTGTGCATGTTATGTTTATGGAGAAATGGATAATAGGAAGATTCAGAATTATTCCAATGGACGTCCTGGAAAAATTTAAGGAAACTTTTAATGAAGAAAATTGAAAAGCAAGATTTGTTACTTTGCGAAAGAATACTGGCGAAAGAAATACATTACAGAATATATTTGTAAAAAGAAAAGTAATCGTTCACAGACGTAGATCGATATCTCAAAGTTGAACTCTTGGGAAAACTAGTGATTGTAAAATATGCCGGTCACCACAAATCAATAGCTATTTTGATCAAGGCTCTTCTGTATTTTTTTTAAATTAGGTTTTACACTTACCATCATCTATATGTGTGCAATTATGTCATTTAATTATTATTCTATTAACTATAACGACATGTTAATTTCCTTTTGCGGTTTAGTGGCCACGGCAACCTGCAACTAGGCGTGAATATCCTTGTTGTCGTTTTTAAAATAGAATTATGTTGTCAGCAACACCAGTCATTGCTAACCTGGGATATGTTATACAGCTTATTACGCACATATCTTCTTTCCGAGAGGCCAGGAATTAGTGGATTGCCTTTTTCATATATGTAATTCGTTCCAACAAAAACCTACTTTTCAACAGTAGGAAAAATTCAAACATTTTCCCCATCTATCTATACTATTATATAATTGTAAAGTGGTCGTGTCTGTACATTGGAGATATTTTAAAAAAAATACTTGGGTTATGTTATATTAACGATACTGAACACGAAAATATATTTTTTTCATTTCCTGTCTGTTTGTCTGTTTGTCTGTTTATCTGTTTGTCTGTTTGTCTGTTTGTCCGCGATGGACGCAAAAACTACTGAACGGATTTTGATGCAATTTTTTTTGTTAGAAAGGGCTTGATCAGACTTAAAATCTTACGTTTGTTTCATCGCAATCGGTTGAGTAGAACCGGAGTTGTGAACAATATTGATATTACACGGAATATGAGCGGCAATATAGATGGCGCTTTATAATATTATTGGTCAATTTTTATAGCTTATTACATCCGGGCAAGTATGTAAATTTATAGATTTTATTTTTACATACACAAATTGTGTAAACCAAAACGTTTTTAATCATGAAATTAAAATTTGAATTTTAATGATTTAGTACCAGAATCATAACTAGATGGCGTTCTCGCGTTTAAATTCAAGCTATCGTTTGGTTTGAAACTCCCGATATACCCGAACCGGATTGTACTTAATTTTTTAATTTCTAATTTGTCATTGTGAAATAGATGTCGGTACAGTCTTAAGATCCATTACAAAATCGTTTTTCACGCAAAGATAAGATAAGTAAGAGCTTGATGAAGTTTATAGTTGAGTAGACAAGAGATACAACGGGATCCTTCTCCTTAGAAGGAGAGGGTGGAAGAAGAAGTCGCCATACCTTTGGCCTTCTTAAGGTATGGGGACTAGAGACTAGAGAGTCGAGTAGATATACAGGTAGAAAGATTATTTTATACCACTTAAGTGGCAAACAAGCACACGGCGCACCAGATGGAAAGTGGTTACTGTGGCCTATGGACGTATGCAACACCAGGGGCGTCACACTCGCCTTTCTTGAAGTACCCCATCCCATACTGTAATAGTGAAGTCGAGTATAGTGGCATCGAGTAGAGATGCGAATACAGAGCGAAGTATTACGTCGAGTAGAGAGTGGAATACAGAGTGAAGTAGACAGCCGAATAGAGAGGCGAGCACAGTATCTAACCTTTTTTTTTTATATATACTACTTAGGTCGCAGACAAGCACACGGCCCACCTGATGGTAAGAGGTTACCGTGGCCTATGGGCGAGTGCAACACCAGGGGCGTCACACTCGTGCTGTGCTCTAAGAACAGAGAGATTCTGTGCCGTCAGCGCAGAAGATAAGTAGGACAAAGCCTTTGGTTTTCCCACTGACAGCACAAAATCTCTCCAATGAGCTCTGGCTACCCTACTCACCGTCGGAAACATAACACGAGGTTATTAAGTCACGATCTTCTGAAGGGCGGAGGTACTTCCCCAGTCGGACTGCTCGATTGGGACGGATATACCGTCGTGTCCTACCTACTCTAAAAAATAAAGGTGCTCTAATCAGCGTTCAACGCGCAATTCTCTGCACAAAATTTATAACACCACGCGATTAACGACATCCACGCGGGCGGAGCCGCGGGCAACAGCTAGTATATTATATAAATATTTATCAAAATAGGTAGAGGAAAACCATTTGCCGTTTTCGACACTAAGTACATAGAGCTAATTATCCTTAAAATGGCAACCTTGTACTAGAACATTGGAAACCCAGATAATAAATTGAATCAATTCAAAGCCGTAGTTGCTTCCGATAAATTAACACATGAACACGCGAAACCATCAAAATGGTAGATGAAGTCGTGGAGCAGGCCTTCTGCAAATGGAGAAAAGAAGAAGTGGGGTATTTGAAGGCCTATTATGCGACAAATAATTTAGAAATCGCTGCTGCGACCTGGAAAAGGAAGTCAGTATCAATAGTGTCCCCAAAATCGGGGAGAATATTGAGACAGAGCAAGAACTCAATAGCAGAGAATAACCAGACGAAATCTGAACAAAATGGAAAGGTCAGAAAGGATAGCGGGTTTTTCTCGAGAATGTTGGATGACTTCAAGAACGCTAAAGTTTCCGATTTTACATACCAGCAGTCTAAAGTTCGAGAGGATAGCTCGTACAAACCGTTTTGGGCAATCAAAACGGTGGAATCAAAGACTGAAGAACTCGAAGCGCCCGTAGCCAAAACTGCATGCACTGAGCAAAATGCTGTTGCTAACAAAAAGCTCATATTTGTGAAAGAAGCTATAGGATCTCCGAAAGTGATACTAACGAACAAAGCAACGGTGCTCTCCCCTAAAAAGAGACTCTCAAGTGTTGACCACCATAAGGAGTATAGGTTGAAGATGCCTCCGAGTTATGCTGGAAGTCAAATGCGTATGCCTACAGGCGAACAGCTGTTTTGGGTTCGTTTTCACATTTTATGCTTCATTCGATAATGATGGCTACAAAGTTAACGACTATAAAACTTAGTTTAAATTAACCACGCCGTTCCCGGCAGAGTAGAATATGGGCCACCCCATCTCTTCCCTTGCGGTGTCGTACAAGGCAATAGTGACCGCAATACCGAAATAGGCTCTCCTCCTATTACATGGGACTTAAAAAAATGATGGTGAAATGTATTCACCTCTACTTAGTGTCCCTTCGCCCAGCATACTCACCATGGAATCTTGATATTTCATGAATGCCAAAAAATAGTTCTGAAATAGTTTTAAATAGTTGCGAAAGGAAAAAAATAGTTCTCTTATACTTACGAAATTACAGCCATATTTCTATGAGTATGCTGGGCGAAGGTTTCGTCCAGCATACTCACCTCCGTTTGGGGAATCTGCGTACGCTTCAAACATAATTCATACTTCAAAAAATAGTTCATAAATAGTTCATAATGGTGTCCAAAAAGAAAAAATAGTGGTCTAATAACTCCGGAGTTAAGTATAGGCTTTATTCACTGAGTATGCTGGGCGTAGGTTCTACGCCCAGCATACTCACCTCACTGCGCAAATACCGAACGAGCTATAGGTACCATTTATGTCTCAAAAAATAGTTCTTGAAATAGTTGTCAATATCAGTCTAATTTTCGCTTGACTTTTGACCTAGAAAACCATTAAATTTGGTTGTAAACTTCTACATACTAACGTTAAATGAGGTACAGTCGTCCACACATGTTTTTATAATATAAAAATATTAAACATTCTAATGGTGGGCGTTGTGATTGGGAATAATATTGTGGTATTATCTCACATTCAAAAACAGTCGAAAAAAATATATTAGCATTTAGCTAGTAAGTATATATTTTTTAATAATAATAAAATAAATGAAACTGTAAGCGTAAATAAATCCTATTACTTCATTGCGTGTAGGGTGAACCATAGATTAATATATATACTAGAGAACTATTTGCCAAAAAATTGTCTGGACAATAAAGTTTATTGCAGCCTGCCGAGAAGGCGACGGCCTAAGAATACATTGTCGCCTCCCCTTACATGCTTGAGGGGGTCGTAAGGGCCGGCGCCCACTGCCGGCATGGCACGGCATGGCAAAGGATTTTATTACTAATCAAATTATTTTGAATCTTATTTCAGTTACTTTAGAATTCATTTTATTTTATTTCGTCAAACGATGCCGCGGCAGGCCGCGACGTGCCACATTCCGTTTGACTGCCTCTTTGTCGGTAGTGAAGGCGGCCGCTAACCTTTATGCGCGGGTTCGATTCCTGCTCAGTACAAATATTTTTGTATGCATGAATATGAATATTTGCATTGGTCTGGTTTCTATCCTACTAATATTATAAACGTGAAAGTTTGTAAGTATGTGAGGATGTTTGTTACTCTTTCACGTAAAAACTACTGAATGGATGGTGATGAAACTTTACGATAATATAGCTTGTACATCAGAATAACGTATTGGCTATATTAAGAGATGAACGGGATCAGAATTTCACGCGGGCGGAGCCGCGGGCAACAGCTGCTGTATAATATGTATATATTTACAAAAAAAATTGTATCAAGTATGTTTATAGGCTTTCTAGAACCCATAACACAAGCTAGTTAAGCTATACTTACTTTGGGTCTGGAAAGCGTTGTGTAGATTGTCGTATAATATACACCGTGGTTAAACAACTGAACCAATTTTCATCAAACATAGCTAAGAACACTCCCGACTAATTCGCCTTTCAAACAAAAAAAAATCGGTTCGGGAGCTACGATGTACACAGACATACACACAGACACGTCAAACTTCCGTCCGTTTTTGCATCGGGGGTTAAAAAATTGTTATACCTAGTACAAAAATGTACCTAAGATATTAGAAAGTTTTGTATCCGACTGTACTAAAATCGAATGTATGTAGAAGTTTACAACCAAATTTAATGGTTTTCTAGGTCAAAATTCAAGCGAAAATTAGACTGATATTGACAACTATTTCAAGAACTATTTTTTGAGACATAAATGGTACCTATAGCTCGTTCGGTATTTGCGCAGTGAGGTGAGTATGCTGGGCGTAGAACCTACGCCCAGCATACTCAGTGAATAAAGCCTATAACTCCGGAGTTATTAGACCACTATTTTTTCTTTTTGGACACCATTATGAACTATTTATGAACTATTTTTTGAAGTATGAATTATGTTTGAAGCGTACGCAGATTCCCCAAACGGAGGTGAGTATGCTGGACGAAACCTTCGCCCAGCATACTCATAGAAATATGGCTGTAATTTCGTAAGTATAAGAGAACTATTTTTTTCCTTTCGCAACTATTTAAAACTATTTCAGAACTATTTTTTGGCATTCATGAAATATCAAGATTCCATGGTGAGTATGCTGGGCGAAGGGACACTCTACTTAACCTTAACCCTCTGGGGATAAAGGCGTGATTATGTATGAATGTATGTAAATTACCATATATCATCGCACATCTCGCCACAGGCAGGGAATTCATCCTCACACATTGCGTCCGGAAACGGTGCGCACTGTGCGGTTTGAAAGGCACTTCATCCCACACACACTCAAGCTGTGGAATGAACTCCCTGCGGTGATTTTCCCAAGCGACTACAATATGGGGTTCTTCAAGAAGGGCATTAGAAGGTTTCTTCGGGGTCGGCAGCGCGAGTGTGACGCCCCTGGTGTTGCATACGTCCATAGGCCACGGTGACCGCTTCCCATCAGGTGGGCCGTGTGCTTGTCTGCCAACTAAGTGGTATAAAAAAAAAAGTAAGGGCTGGTCTTATAGTCGTTTTGGAGCGAAGATTTTTTACACAGTTTCCATAGCAAAATCGTCTGCAAGTATTAATTTGGTGTCTATAGAGTTGTTTAAGTAAGCACTAAGAGAGAGTTTACGTAATGTACGATTAGGTAAAATTTTCATATTCCAATGATTTTTACAGTCCCGTCGATTTTCAGATACTAGAAACAAGTAATTACATTTTCATTACCTCTCAATTTTGGATCACGACCGGGTAATCGTTAATAACTGTGCACGCTCAGGATATTAAACCTGCGGAACACTAGTTAACGCCTCCGTGAAATACTGATTACGTTCTCGCGATCCACAGTAACTATTCCAGGATTAAAAAGCCTGTGTGTTATTCCAGACTAATCTATCTCTGTTCCAAATTTAATCCAGTTCCGTTCAGTCGTTTTGGTGGGAAAGAGTAGAAAACATCCGTTAATCCATCCATTGATTCCAACAATTTTTTCATTTAACAGAATTTCTTTGCTCATTAAATTTTATGTACGTTTTGCAACAGTTTTACCTCAAATGATCGTCGCATCTTTCGAGCCTTTTTCCAACACTGGGTTGGCTTGCAGTCTAAATACGATACGTCAGATATTCGATATTTTCCGTGAAGCAAACCAACTTTTCAGCTTCGTATTGTGTGTTTTTATCGCTGTGGCTGTAGTCAAATATTGGATTGACAAAATTTAGAGAATATTTTAGGCATTAACTCGATCAAGAAGTACCTATCAGACTACGGTATAACATTATTTACTCTGTACTATGTACGTATTTATTTAATGTATAAAGATGATCTTGAACAACTAAGAATCTCAATGAACAAAAAAACTGTACCTACTTATTCAGTATGACCCCATAAATTTGATTCTTGCGAGGTCTTCCTATACGTTATAGCCCGTATTTGGCATAAATTCTTTAGATACTAGAACTTCATAGGATCATTGCCAAATAGGTCAACATAATAGCAATCGAGGCTAAGTTACTGTGCTTAACCAAGAAAACTGTCTTCACATCCATTTTTGTCCAAATAATGTACTATTTCTATGATTTATTAACACCTAACTTGTTCTCGGCATAAAAAAACTGGGTCGACAGCACGAGTGTGACTCCCCTGGTGTTTCACACGTCCATACGCCACGGTAACCACTTTCCATGAGGTGGTTCGTGTGCCTGTCTGCCATCTAAGTGGTGGGAAACACAAATGCGAATGTTTGAATGACTGTTCGTCCCACGCACAATGGCCCAAGAAAGAGGCTAAGTGCGGATAAAAGAGTCCCCTTTCCATTCCATGACTGTTCGTCACTCAATCATGCCAGATGCCTTCGTGCTTGGCGCTTGGTGATACACGCCCATGAAGATGCGGGTGGCTTGGTGCCCGAAGAGCTTGATTGGACCCTCAATGGGCCCCAGACATCGTAGGCACTTGATTTTACGTAGCAAAAATCACAAAATTCATTTTTAAGGCATGATTCCGAAGGTGACCGTACACGACAACTGCAGACGCAACAGATACGCGTAATTCATTACGGCTTCTCAATGGTCTCCTTTATCCGTATTGGAGTTTAACAAGTAATGGGTGCGTTGTATCTGCTGCATGAGTCTGCAGTTGTCGTATGTGGTCGGCTTTGGAATCATACCTTTACATAAAATAACATTTAAACGAAATTATGTATAAGGGATAGTTTTCTGAATCAGACTCTGAAATCGATTATACGGAGCCTTATCGCTAACACGGAGTATAGAAAAGTGTCCGGTTGATTTAAAATCATAGCCGTAGCTTATTATATGGATAATCTATGAGTAGGTAGAGCAGATAATACTAAGGCGATTGGCACACTACTCCGCATCACGCATACTATATAGCACGGGAGTGCGTGTTCTTACGTTGCTTCTCTTCTAATATGTCTCTTTGTACCTATAGATGTACCATTTGTGAAATGGCTAAAATTGGGACTACAGTTGTCACTGTCAACCGTGTACTGTTTTATTGCAAATCATAGGCAGTTTAGCACGATTTGACAATATTGAAGGGACGGAGGCGGCCTCTTTTAGTTCAAGAAATTGTAGGTTAGGTACATCCTAGCTCAACACACTGAAGATGCAGTCACGTGCAGTTTTTTCCTTAGTAAAAACACGCACTTCCGCGCTACGCTGCAGTGTGCCAACCGCCAAAGTCAGTACACGTCATTGTGAACAAAGACTTATTTCAAATTAATTGTAATTTGAGCTATTAAGTCATTACAGCACTGTATTTGGGCTAACGCAGCGTAAAATGGACAGTAAGTTAGTCCCAAGGCATTCAATTATACTAAATACTCCGTACCTACAACCTACTTCATGTTCTCCAAAAAAAAAAAACCCCACTGAGTTTCTTTTCGGAGTCTTCTCAGGCAGGGGCCGCGTTTCGAACCAGTGTGGTCCATTTGCTAAGCCAGTCTTAGTTCCGTTTTTATGGTCTATACAGAATAAATGATTTTTGACTTCTTTTTTTTTACTTTGATGTGACAAATATTTAAAAATAAATGTCTGTCCACAGCTAGGCGAGACCCGTCCATCATCGTATGGTCCTGCCGCGTACCAAGACTTCAAGCAGATCAGGTCTCAATGCCTATCTGAAGGCAGGCTGTTCGAAGACCCGGAGTTCCCGCCGATAGACCGCAGTCTCTACTACAAGGAGAGGTTGGATAGGCCCATCACTTGGCTGAGACCCGGGGTAAGTTTTTAGAAATTGATGAAAAATTCATGTTTCATTTTTTGGGCTTTATAGCAGTGCTAAACTTCAAGTATCTACAAGAAAGGTGGTTAGATAAAGATGTGGATCTATATCAAGGTGGTCATAAATGTACGTTTCTCGAAAACATCGAAAAAGTATTGAATTTTTTACGATAATTAAAAAGTAATGTTGTCATGATATTCCATAATATTTTTGGAGGACTGGGGTCTTTAGAACGCAAGCCAACCACACCTGCTGGCTGATACACCTGCTGAAATACACCTGCTCTTAGAGAAAAGCCGAAAAAAAGCTCCCACAAAAGCCAGAAAAACAAATATTATGGCCAGTTTAATTGATGATGTCTTCATTAGAATTTGAATCGGGATCATACACATCATACGTTATACTCACGCCTGTAAATCCCCGAAGGGGTAGGCAGAGGTTTATAAGTATCATCCACATTTCGCTGACTATGATTTCCGGTCCTACGTAGGGCGAGCCTATTGCCGTCAAACGGGCACAAAATAATAATAAAATCGCTCAGACGATGAAGATGACAAACGTATTGGATTTCAGGAAATATGCGACGACCCTCGTCTTTTCGTCGAAGGGTACAGCCGCTTCGACGTGCAACAGGGAGAGCTCGGCGACTGCTGGCTTCTTGCTGCCGTCGCCAATCTGACGATGCACAAAAAGTAAGCTTTCTTCACCTATTCCCGCTCCCACAGGAACCTATTCCCGGGATCAGTAGCCTAATATTCCAAACGGTAATCTACGACTGGGCCAACTTTCGTCTAGGTCCTTTCAACCGTTAGTTTTGATAGAACTTTTATTACTATGTACAGTCAGCTACGTAAACTTATATTACTACATACTAGCTTTTGCCCGCGACTCCGCCCGCGTGGATGTCGGTTATCGCGACCAAACATAGCCTATGTCCTTTCTCAAGGTCTAAACTACCCCTATACCAAATTTCATCCCTTCCTGACCCACTGCACAACTAAGATGCTCAACTGGTTGAGCCATGGGTACTTTCAATTCCCTTCTACTCAACTAAGATACCGACAACTCAACCCGGACCCACGGCACAACTACTATGCCCAACTGATTGAGTAGTAGGGAACTCGAAAAACACTCTAATTCCCCATAGCACAACTACCTACCTCTTATTTTATTAAGTACTGATAGTAAACCTCTAATAACTACCTAGAGGGGTGGCACAGCAAGTTAAATAAAGCTGTGAACAAAAATACGGTCAATGTATGGCGCTTATTAAATGCACTTAAAGTAATTGTCGTTAATTCTAAAATCCAAATTGCAAAAGGCGTTTCCATAAAACGCAAAAAAGAGCAGATCATCAATGATGATATTATTAGATCTGTGCAGATGCAACTTCTCACAGGAGAAATTACCCTCGGACACGCATTAGATAAATTAAGATAATTATGATAACATTAAAATATTAAAATGTTTAATTCTTTCCTTCCTTCCACAAGTTTATTAGTTTTAAGTTTTGATTGGCAAACAGCCGTACACTGCCACCGGCAAAAGTTTTACTTGTAGGGGAATCTAAATTAGTGATTCTAATTTTCAACAGTTGGGCCATAGGTACATTATTTTTTTCAACAGATCAATCAGTTGTCTCAAAAGTACCCACGGTACAACCAGGGATTCGAGTTATCGTCAGTTGGGCCACGGTTACCTTCTATTTCCCAACAGACCAATCAGTTGAGTAGAAGGGAATCGAAAGTACCCACGGCTCAACCAGTTGAGCACCGTAGTTGTGCAGCGGGTCAGGCGGGATTTCATCAAAATCGGTTCAGTGGTTTAGGCGTGAAAGCGACAGACAGACAGAGTTACTTTTGCATTTATAATATATGGATGTAAACTATCGTAATCGTAACGTGAACTTGGGATCGGAGCACTGCGATTGACAGGTTTCACACATATGCACAGGTGTCCAAGTGTCAGGGCCAGTCCAAGATGGCTGTATACCTAGTATAGGCGAATTTCGAATGCTCAAGACAAGTGTTCCTGTTACAGTAACAATGTTAGTCAGAGCATTACCCTTGTAAGGGACTGGTCGCCAGTTCAAGTCCCGTCAGCATTCAGTTTTTTTCTATTATGAATATTTAGCATGAGTTAAAATGCCACATTTTTTCTACCCAGTAGAGATTTATCCACCGAAAACAAATATTTAAAAAAACCATTGAAATATCACTGTTTCTATTCTAAGTATTTAAAATCTCGAATAATCTTATCTAAGCCCTTCCCACGCAAATCCGTATATAGGACAAAATATAAACATAATGCTGTTTGGTCTAACATGTTTCCTCTGATATCCTCTTTATCATTGGCCTTGAGTTCTGCAGCATTTGTACTGTTATAAATAACAATGCATTATTATCCGTTACTTGTTCGCTTTACATCTATCTATCTATCTATCTATACTATTATATAATTGTAGATTGAAAATGTTTGTCCGCGATGAACGCAAAAACTACTGAACGGATTTCGATGCGGTACTTTTGGTAAGAAAGGTCTTGGTCAGACTTAAAATCTTACGTTTGTTTGATTGCAATCGGTTGACTAGAATCGGGGATAAAAGATACACGCGGGCGGAGCCGCGGGCGGAAGGCTAGTTTTAAATATAAGGATAACTTTGTCATAAACTGATAACGAAACTATAAACTCAATTTTAATTATGGGAAATATATTTTGGTATCAAAAATGGTAGGTCTGCTACAAATGTGGTAAATTTGTCGCCAAATATATCGATTTATTTTCCGCCTAATATGACACCGCGCGCCACCAATGGTTAGATATAGGTCACTAGTGATAACGCGCGAGAATAGGGCCCCGCTTTGAAGGGCTCCGTCAACGTAGCTTGAGACTACAAGAGCTTGTCAACAAAACTTATTATTTTGGTGACAGCTTAAGTCACATTTGAATGAATTTTAAAGCATTGACCCCTAAATACTCAAACGGTACTCAACTTTATGACGTTTTCAAATAAATCTCTGTCACTATAATTCACCTTGAAGTGACAGTGATAGCATAAGACTTAACGACTTCTTGTAATTGAGTTAGGTTTGAGCACGGTAATACTATCTAGATAGTAATTATGTGGTTTGAGTATTCGGCCGTTAATAGACTCACTATACAAATTGATTAAGATAGCCGTCGTCGCTCTGACAGATGTATAGGAAAATTTGGGTCAACCTCGGGCGAAGCTCGGTGGCTCAATGGTCAGACCATTCCCCTTGTAAGGGAAAGATCGCGTGTTCGAGTCCCGCCTGAGCTTGATTTCGCTTTTTCCTATCTTATCAGCTTAAATCACAGCCCATGGTCGCGGCTACACTACATGTTGTTGTGTTAGATAGTGTTGCTATGCCAAATCTACCGAATAGAGGTGTGACTGGTGAGACAGTACACTGTCATTCCATGTACGACGAACTATCCATACTAATATTATAAATGCGAATGTAACTGTCTATCTGTTACGCTTTCACGCCCAAACCACTGAACCGATTTTGATGAAATTTGGTACAGGGGTAGATTAGACCTTGGGATAAGGATATGCGAGCGGAGCCGCGGACAACAGCTAAATTATATTATTATATATTCTTGGAGTTCAGTTTAAAAGTATAGTGACCGGCTTCTTGACAATGTACTCTAGCTACGAAGAAAACATTTTTAGGTGTCTTTAGTAGTACGAGGGCACGAAGGTTTAACCAATGATAGTTGCATGAGCTTTTCTACTTTTGTTCAAAATGTTTGCCGGCGCTTATAGTATAAACAGTACATAATAGAACCGAAACCGTATTTGTTCTAGACTGTTCTTCCAAGTGGTACCTGATGACCAGAACTTCGATGAAGGAGAGTATGCCGGTATCTTCCATTTCCGGTAAGTACCTTATATTTATATTCCCTTTAAAATTTGAAAAGTTCTACATCGATTGAGGTCGGACATGATATTTATGTACAACGCACTTTAGAGATGCTTTTTATTTTATTAAATTCATAAGAGTATGTTTGCAAAACTCGTTATAATTTCGGTAGATAGCTCCAGCATCGCCCCAAGACATATGTATATGAGCATTTCGAATATCGATTAATAGCTTAAATAGTATTTTCCCCTAAAAGGACTGGTGACGAGTTCAAATCCCATCGGGATGTTGACTTTTCCGGTCTAAACTATAGGAAAAGTCAGCAAGCAAGCAAAAAAACTAGTCATTAGATGCCAGATGACTCGAAGAAGAAAAAGCATATTAATTAAGTATTATATCCAGCATCCAGCAGTGGACTTCCTATGGCTGAAATGATGATGAATGATGATGATATCCATATAATTTCAGATTCTGGCAATACGGGCGATGGGTGGATGTGGTGATTGACGACCGCCTGCCCACGTACCGCGGGAAGCTGATCTTCCTGCACTCGCCCGAGAGGAACGAGTTCTGGTGTGCACTTCTAGAGAAGGCCTATGCTAAGTGAGTATACAAGATGTGAAGGTCTTATCGTCTACTGTAGTGTAGATTATGTAGAGGTAGCAGGTAGCCTGTCTGATTAGCCGTCTGATTCCACAGGCCTGAGAGGATAACTTGTGCCAATGCCTCATCTATCGGTGATGTTGATTAGGGTACCGGATATCTTGGAGTGTTCCAAGAACTCTGGCGTGCAAGGGATATATTTTTACACGACGCCGTGCGGTTTTAGTCGGTTCGAGTCCCATATAACCGCCCACGCCCATTAGCAGGGGGCATCTGAGGGGTTTTCGCGTGGAAAAAAGGGTCTCAAGAACTGGGCTATCAAATGCTAAAAGAGTTTTTAAAATCGTACATGCAGTGCCGAGTTTAGTGTGTACAAACAAATTCTATTATTAGACTAGCTGACCCCGCGAACTTCGTACCGACTAAATGAAGAACCGCTCGACCGATTTTGTGCATACTTCACATAAACCATCTACTAAATAGTCCGAACCAAGCCTAAACATTTGGTTTGGATAGGTGAGCCCGTTCTTGAGTTATAAAATTACAAGGAAAAGTGGTATTGGTTTTTATATATTGGGATATATCACATTCTAAACCAAGTTATTTTTTTACAGACTGCATGGGTCCTATGAAGCCCTAAAGGGTGGCAGTACATGCGAGGCCATGGAGGACTTCACTGGAGGAGTGACGGAGATGTACGACATGACCGAACTGCCTCCCAACTTCTTCACGATATTACTGAAGGCTTACGAGAGAAATTCTATGATTGGATGCAGTATTGAGGTGGGTACAATTTGAATATGGAACATTATCTGTGTCTGCGACTGGGTTTTAATTCTCAAGGTCTAATCTACCCCTATACCAAATTTCATCAATATCGGTTCAGTGGTTTAGGCGTGAAAGCGTAACAGACAGACAGAGTTACGTTCGCATTTATAATATTAGTATGGATGTATTATTCTGATGAATATGCTATATTATTGTAGTTTCATTAGAATCCATTCGGTAGATTTGACGTGAAAGAGTAACAGACATCCTCACATACATCCTTACAAATATTCGCGATTAAAATGTTAATAGGATGTATCTGCTATAAAATTCCACATTGATCCAGCCACTTCGAAAATTACCCAGAAAAAACAGACAGAAAAATAGACTGCCAAAAATTATGTGTCTCTTACAAATTTTTTGACAGGCTATCTATCGTCTGTATAAAGAGATTCGAATCCTTAACAAATACAAGGAAACTTTCTTAGTAACCATTACCTCTTTTGTTGTCTCTACTATTTTGGCACGTATACTTAACTTTTTTTAAGTCAAGTAACATTGTATGTATTAATTTGACATTATTGAATAAATTGAAATAGTTTCCTGCCTTGATAAGACTCAGTGTTTTTTGGTGTATGGTTTTCGTACATTTCTGTGCAAAGTAAAAAAACTTTTCTTTCCTTCAAATATTATTTTACCTGTACTTTGTACTAATAAAAATCAACTAACTATAACTTTACCTTTACAGCCGGACCCAAACATCTTGGAAGCAGAGACCCCTGCCGGTCTTATCAGAGGCCACGCTTACTCCGTGACCCGGGTCAAGTACGTGGACATCGAGACTCCCAACCGCACCGGCAAGATACCTTTATTGAGATTACGGAACCCTTGGGGCAATGAGGCCGAGTGGAACGGACCGTGGTGTGACAAGTTAGTATATTATTTACTTTACTCTTAACTGAACGTTGCCTAAAGGTATGATTCCGAAGCCGACCGCATACTACAACTTATTCATTACAATACTAGCTGAGCCGGCGAACTTCGTACCGCTATATTTTCTGATCCCGTTCCCGCTGCATATCTCTAAATTTATCAGTGTTTCTTTACAATATTATGCATGTATTATACATATAAACCTTCCTCTTGAATTACTCTATCTATTGAAAAAATCCGCTTCAAAATCCGTTGCGTAGTTTTGAAGATTTAAGCATACATAGGGACGGACAGACAGCGACAGCGACTTTGTTTTATAATATGTAGTGATGGTTCTTCAAAAAGGGCACTTCAGGTTTCTTCAGGGTCGGCAGCGCGAGTGTGAAGCCCCTGGTGTTGCATGCGTCCATAGGCCACGGTAACCACTTCCCATCAGGTGGGCCGTGTGCTTGTCTGCCACCTAAGTGGTATAAAAAAAGACAACTGCCGACGCACGCAACAATACGCGTAATTCATTGCGGCTTCTCAATGGTCCCCTTTATCCGATAATTTAACAAGTAATGGGTACGCTGTATCTGCTGCATGTGTATGAAGTTGTTGTATTTGTCGGCTTCGGAATAATATCTTAATGGTAACCTGAGGTGAAATCCTGGCTGGTGGAACAGCAGGCATTCTATATAATAGCATAAATTGCCTAGGCATTAGATTAACGGTAACATATACCCTATACTGGGTGATTTTATAGTCGTTTCGGAGCGAAAGATTTTGGGCACAGTTTCGTTAGCAAAATCGTCTGGAAGTATCATTTTAGCGGAAAAAAAATTTTTTTTTTTTTACATCCGTCATACATTTTGCCTTCCACCTGTACATTATTCCCATACATTAAAGATAAAAAAACTTTTTTTTTACATCCGTCATACATTTTGCCTCCCACCTGTACATTATTCCCATACATTAAAGAAAAAAAAAGTTTTTTTTTTTCGCCAAATTAATACTTCCAGAGGCTCCATCCCGCTACCTCTGGGCAAACCCCTAACTAAGCGAATCATAGTAGCGATGGTTATTACTTATCCTTTTTGACTTGTGATTGTTATGGTTACAGGTCTGTAGAGTGGCGTTATATACCCGAAGCCGAGAAAGAAGAGTTGGGTCTTACCTTCGACGACGACGGCGAGTTCTGGATGTCGTACCAAGATTTCAGTCATCACTTCTCAAGGTGAGTTTGTAATTTACTTACTACGCCTTCTTGAACGTCAGTTATCGCATCGTTTTATCTCCGGTTCTGTTCAACCAATTGCGATCAAGCATTCTCCTTCAAAGGTACGCGCTAGATGCAAGCCGCTTCCAACCGGTCTTATTGGAGATCTATAGGGGAGGCCTATGTCCAGCAGTGGACTTCCTATGGCTGAAATGATGATGATGATGATGAACCACTTCACAACAGGTGGGACGAGTGCTTGTCTGTTCTAAATAAAATCTGCCATTTATATATGTTTCTTAAAAAACACATATAATGGCAGATTTTATATCGGACTAAGACCCTTTGAAAACCCGTATCAAAATTGTTTGTGTCCGGATGGCACTGTGTACTGTAGTGTGTTGTGTAATATACCCTAGCCTAGAACATTTTTGGTAATAAATGTTTAGTATTCTATAGATAAATCTGTAATTTTCAGAGTGGAGATATGTAACTTGAATCCAGATTCTTTGGACCCTGAGGAGTGTCCGGAAGGCTGCACCAAGAAGTGGGAGATGTCTGTCTTCGAAGGAGAATGGGTCCGTGGTAAGTCTTAAATTGATCAGCTCATCATTATTTTGTTGCTTTTTTCCAACTCATGGTAAGTATCCCGTTCCTCGAATATCTCGACAGCATCTGTAGCGTGGCGGTAATGACCCTGATTGCTACGCTGGGGGCGTAGGTTCGATCCCCGCTCTGTGCAAATATTTGTTTGCATGAATATGGGTATTTGCGTTGGTCTAGTCGTGCCTCAGAGAGCACGTTAAGCCATCGGTCCCGGTTACCATACGAACATCTATAGCAGTCGTTATGAAGGTGAAATGTGTCAAATGGACTGACCCGATAGGAGTATACCTCGGGACACGTATCTTGGACCCAAATCGTGAGACAAACGAGTCCCTAACGCCCGCAGATTGCTTTGTAATAATCTATGCTTGGTGAATATGAGCTCGTCCACCGCAGTAGCACCCCGTGATATCCTCAAAAGACAGCTAAAGGTGCGTACAGATTATGTAACATGTTGTATAACTTGTGTTATATAACACGTCCACATTATCTAACATTTGTTTTATAACTTTGCAACATTGTACTAACTTCAGTGTCTACATTACTGAAACATGTTATATAACATTGTTTTATAACATGTTATCCCTACTATCCCTACTAATATTATAAATGTGAAAGTAACTCTGTCTGTCTGTCTGTCTTTCTGTCTGTCTGTCTGTCTGTCTGTCACGCCCAAACCACTGAACCGATTTGATGAAATTTGGTATAAGGATAGATTAGACCTTGAGAAAGGACATAGGCTATGTTTGGTCGCGATAACCGACATCCACGCGGGCGGAGCCGCGGGCAAAAGCTAGTGTTGTATAACTTGTGTTATATAACACGTCCACATTATCTAACATTTGCAACACTGTTTTATAACTTTGCATCATTGTACTAACTTCAGTGTCTACATTACTGAAACATGTTATATAACATTGTTTTATAACATATTATGCCATATAATTTGTACGCACCTTTAGAAACGTGTAGAGCACATTTTAAGTCCAAGATATATTTCCCGAGCAATAGTATTAGTAATAGTAATCAATCAATTAATTAGCCTATTGTATCAAAGAATCAAAGAATCAAAGAATCAATTTCGTTTATTCAATTTAGGCACATATAGAGCACATATGAACGTCAAAATATTACAATTGTCTCAAGAAGTATGTAAACAAAAAATAAAATATTAAATAAATTAAAGTAAACCATTTGAAAATGATTCGGTAGTTGTAGTCCACTGCTGGACATAGGCCTCTCCCAATATGCGCCACGTTTGCCGATCCTCCGCCTTCCGCATCCAGTCCGTCCGTAGTAGTAAACATCCCGTTGACTCCAATACTAATGTTTATGTTGTTATCTCGCAGGTGTGACCGCGGGCGGTTGCCGAAACTTCCTGGAGTCGTTCTGGCGCAACCCGCAGTATACAGTTACGCTAACAGACGTTGATGAAGGAGACGAAGAGAACAAGTGTACGGTGAGTATCATTTCAATCCACAAAACCCAAGAAATGTGCTTCAGTTCTACTATAAGAATAAGTTGAATGAATTTAACTGCAATGGCGGGTAGATTGAGTTCAGCCGTTATCACGGCCGGAGTAGATATGATTTAGTTAACGTATGTAGTTATTATAGTAGTTCCCGGCAGAGTAGAATTTGTGCCACCCCATCTCCTCCCATGCGGTGTCGTACAAGGCAACTAAGAGATAGGGCTGTTTAACATCCGACAGATATTTCATTGCAGACTTAGCCTATACATGGCTCGAGTCAACAATAGTGCCCGGAAAACGGCAATAGACTCACCCCGTATTACGTGGGACCTAATACAATGATTGGTGAAATGTGGGTGTTAATTCACCTCTGCCTAACCCTCCGGGGATAAAGGCGTGATTGTATGTATGTAAAGTTCTTACGCCGACCTATTGGCATGTACCCATTGAATAGGTACTTAGTATACCTATATTACCTACATCACCTTATTAATATGTTTGTATA
Source organism: Eilema depressum (assembly GCA_914767945.1). Classification (NCBI taxonomy): domain Eukaryota; kingdom Metazoa; phylum Arthropoda; class Insecta; order Lepidoptera; family Erebidae; genus Eilema; species Eilema depressum. The sequence goes on along the minus strand of OU612036.1, from coordinate 4,570,278 downwards.
CACGACTGCACACTGGAGCGCATTCTCACAGCTAGTCTCGCAATAAACATAGTACTGAACGTACACAGTTTTATTTACGAAGACAATAGACATCACCACCCATACAATGCTGTCCAGTCCATCCATGTCGCAGTTCACCCGTAATCACCTTCAGACTTTATCAACCTGTAATTATTATACTCAAATATAGTCCACACTCGTAATTCAACTTGGACTTGTTCTCCGGGCGACGAGAAAACGACCATCTATCGACTGTTTTCGCGCTCAAGAAACATACCTAATGGAACTTCGGTTACTATTCTTCTTCTTCCTCTTAGCGTTAATTCCCAGTCACATCCGAAGCTTTTTCAGCTCGGAGTCTGGGGTCCGCTTTATCAGTCTTAACTACGAATTTGGCTAGACCTCGATATTTTCCGTGAAGCGATTGTCATCTGACCTCCACAACCCAATGTTAACATTAGGCGATATCGAAGTTTTGCAGTTAGACCGTTGTTTTTGGATTTTTGAGGGCTCCAACTACCCGTAACGACTGCCATAGATGTTCTTATGGCAACCGGGACCGACGGCTTAACGTGCTCTCCGAGGCACGACCAGACCAATGCAAATACCCATATTTCATGAACACAAATATTTGCACTGAGCGGGGATCGAACCCGCGCCTCCTACGCAGCGGCCGCGTTCACTACCGCTACGCCACGGAGGCTGTCAATGAAAATGAATTTTTATGAATACAAACATACAATTTATTTTCCAGATAATCGTAGCTCTGATGCAGAAGAACCGTCGCTCCCAGCGTCACCAAGGCCTCGAGTGCCTTACCATCGGGTTCGCGGTGTACCGCCTGCCCGACTACGGCCACGTGCCCAAGCCGCTTGACGTCAACTTCTTTAAATACAACGCGAGCGCCGCCAGGTCGCAGAGCTTTATCAATCTGAGAGAAGTTAGCTCGAGGTAAGTTCTAGACACAGCATCTCAAGATGTACATGTAGCAGCCAACTAGCTTGATCAAATACAAATCATTTATTTTGCGATATGGGTTTACATGGTGTCGTTATCTATATATATAAAAATGAAACCCGTTTTCCGTTGTCACGACATAGCATGAAAACGGCTGGACCAATTTCGATAATTCTTTTTTTAGAACATTCCTTAAAGTACGGGGATGGTTCTTACGGAGAGAAAAATTGAAAAAGAAAAGAATTGACTGTTAGGCGGTACGAAGTTCGCGGGGTCAGCTAGTAATAAATAATTAGTATTACCATACTCGACCGCCAGAGCGGCATGCAAATTATACAGGGTGTCCCAAAATTCAAGGATAAGCCGGCAACAGGGAGTGGCCCTACTTATGGCTGCTCAGGAAAAAATAAGAAAAAAAAAATATCTCTATTTTTTTTTTAATTACTCGAACTTTTTTAAAATCCCTCGAAATTCGGTACCCTTAATGATATTTTCAACTACCAGGTCCACAATTTTGCAAATATTTTTAAACTCTTTTCTGTATTAGCAAGCTAAGAAGCATGGCTATCCATCACCACTCTGAAAAATTATAGGATATTTGTAGTTATTTTACAAAAATAAGTCAAAATATTTTTTCGTCGTCAAATTTTCATACATTTTTACTTTCAACCCACTTTATCTTATCTCGGTGAAAAAAAAAAGTATGAACACCACTATGGCATTCTTTTTCAAAAATTGGCGCAACTATCCAAGATTTCAAAATGGTATAATTTGGGTACGATACTATAATGAAATACTAAAAAAAATTTTTTTTATAAATAAGAATCACATTTAATATATTGCTTTTATTGAAAATCACCAGATTTACTTTGTACACAATGCATTCATGCTCAATAAAAAATCATTGACGGGACTTGTGACAAAGTGGTAACCGAGTAGGTTATCACATTACGAGGTTAAGCAACATAAGCCAGGGTGGTTTTCGGATGGATGACCATTCTTAAGACATTGAGACACCTCCATTCCTCAGAAAGTACGTTAGGCCGTCGATCGTAGTAGCCATACGAGCATCTATGACAGTTGTTACGGGTAGTCGGAGCCCTAAAAGTCCAACAACTGGACGCACTACATAACTTTGATATCGCCAATGGGTTGTGGAGGTCAGGTGGCAGTCGCTTCACGGAAAATTTCGCGGTTCTGCTGTTTCACAGTTAACCATAAAATTCGACTCTGTATTTTGTAAAGGTTCAGAGGATAAAAATCCATACTGTTAAAATATTAAACAAACATAATGGTATAATTTTATAATTATTGCATTATTGTTAATTTTTTTTTTATTTTACATTTTAATTGTTTGCATTAATACATTTAATTTTTCGTGCATTTCTTTTGTCAGAAATATAATCCGTAGCCGCATTGATATTTGAATGAAACTAGTCCAGCGTTGCAATTGCTTTCGGAAACCTAATTGTTCTTAAAACAATTCCAATAAAACTCTTGAGCCTCAGATTTTCCGGCTAACTGTGAAACAGCAGAAATGCGAAATTTGCCGTGAAGCGACTGCCACCTGACCTCCACAACCCACTGGCGATATCAAAGTTATGTAGGGAGTCCAGTTGTTGGACTTTTAGGGGTCCGACTAACTGTCATAGATACTCATATGGCCACCGGGATCTACGACGTAACGCGCTCTCTGAGAAACGAAACAGAGGACCCCGCGGCGGTGTCTTAATGTCTTAAGAATGGTCATCCATCCGAAAACCACCCTGGCTTATGTTGCTTAACCTCGTAATGTGATAACCTACTCGGTTACCACTTTGTCACAAGTCCCGTCAATGATTTTTTATTGAGGATGAATGCATTGTGTACAAAGTAAATCTGGTGATTTTGAATAAGAGCAATGTATTAAATGTGATTCTTATTTACAAAAAAATTTTTTTTTTTAGTATTTCATTATAGTATCATACCCAAATTATACCATTTTGAAATCTTGGATAGTTGCGCCAATTTTTGAAAAAGAATGCCATAGTGGTGTTCATACTTTTTTTTTTCACCGAGATAAGATAAAGTGGGTCGAAAGTAAAAATGTATGAAAATTTGACGACAAAAAAATATTTTGACTTATTTTTGTAAAATAACTACAAATATTCTATAATTTTTCAGGGTGTTGGTGGATAGTCATACTTCTTAGCTTGCTAATACAGAAAAGAGTTCAGAAATATTTGCAAAATTGTGGACCTGGTAGTTGAAAATATCATTAGGGGTACCGAATTTCCAAAGATTTTAAAAAAGTTTAAATAATTTAAAAAAAATAGAGATACATTTTTTTTCTTATTTTTTCCAGAGCAGCCATAAGTAGGGCCACCCTCTGTTACCGGCTTATCCTTGAATTTTGGGACACCCTGTATATGGAAGACATTAAATTTCAGTTACATGCATTTACTACCATCCTATCTCTCATATTTTAAAACAAAACAAAATTATTATCAATTAATAACATACAATTTAGGCACAAAATAACAAATGTCAATGGGCTCAATTTTTGGTCAATTAATTTTGTCTATTAAATTAGTCAATCAAATTATTCACAATGTCAGTACGTCAGGATCAGCCGTTCAATTAACTGCCTAGGCTGTTAACTAAACGGCGCCGTTCAATTAACGGCCTGAATGATATTCAGCCATTTAATTAAACGGCTAGGAAAATGGCTTGGAGCGATGACGTTTAATTACTTGCCTAGCCATTTAATGAAACAGCTAGGGGAATGACTTGTTTCTACATGGCTATAAAAAAATAACCACGAAGACTAATGTAGGAGCATCTAACCTAATCTATCCAAGTCGGTTTGCGTAATAAAGCTTCTACTGGGTGGCGCAAAAGTAGTGGCACCAAAGAAAATACCTTTATTTTTTTTATATGAAATTTTCTGTCATTCTGTTGTTGAAAATTGTGTAGTGAACAAATGTAAAATACACTGAAAATAAACATGGACCGTTTTACTCCCCAAGAACGTGGAATAATTGTGTCAAACGCTTTTCCAGGCCGAGTTATCTCTCGTTTTGGCGATTTGCCTTGGCCTGCAAGATCACCCGATCTGACCAGGCCAGACTTCTTTCTTTGGGGTTTTTTGAAATCTCGGGTGTATGTGAACAAGCCACAGACTCTCGCAGCTCTAAAAGAAAACATTCGTCAAGAAATAACGAACATATCGCAGGTAGTGTTACGGCAAGTTATGCAAAATGTCATAAATAGGGCTCAAATGTATCAACTCTGGAGGTCACCATTTAAAAGACATCATCTTTAAATCCTAATGGTACGAAATTTAATGGTACAAATATACATTTAAAAAAACCTAAATCTAGTTTTCTAATTTAGAAAAAATGTTATAGCCGAACCAAATAGGGTCTTTACTTTTGCGCCACCCGTTATTATTATTTTATTATTTACTAGCTTTTGCCCGCGGCTCCGCCCGCGTGGATGTCGGTTATCGCGACCAAACAATTATATCTATATATGGCCTATGTCCTTTCTCAAGGTCTAATCTACCCCTGTTCCAAATTTCATCAAAATCGGTTCAGTGGTTTAGGCGTGAAAGCGTAATAGACAGACAGACAGTTACTTTCGCATTTATAATATTACTAGCTGCCCCGGCGAACTTCGTACCGCCATATTTTCGGCCCACGTGGTATTCAAATCCCGTTCCCGCTGCACCCTTATCACTTAGGGGGATGAAAAATAGATGTTGGCCGATTCTCATAGATACCGGATAAGCACAAAAAAATTCATCAAAATCGGTCGAGCCGTTTCGGAGGAGTTCGATTACGCACCCCGTGACAGAAGAATTTTATACAAGGTGATTTTGTAGTCAATTCGGAAAAAAAGAATTTGGGCACAGTTTCGATAGCAAAAGCGTCTGGAAGTAATAATTTCGAGAATTTTTTTTTTTTTTTTTAAATAATGTATGGGAATAATGTACAGGTGAAAGGCATACTGTATGAGATGTAAAAAAAAAAAAGATCTTTTTTTCGCCAAAATAATACTTCCATACGATTTTACTATCGAAACTGTGCCCAAAACCTTTCGCTCCGAAACGACTATAAAATCACCCAGTATATTAGAAAATAAAACTTTTTAATTACCAAATAAAAAATAAGGGTTGATCGTAGAGGGGTGAAAATTTAGGGTTGCATGTATTTTTGTATGATGTATCATAAAAAAATAAAAACAAAAAATTTTGTCTGAAAAAAAAAAAAAATTTAGGGGGATGAAAAATAGATGTTGGCCGATTCTCATAGATACCGGATAAGCACAAAAAATTTCATCAAAATCGGTCAATCCGTTTCGGAGGAGTTCGATTACGCACATTTTGTGACACGAGAATTTTATATATTAGATTATGAATTGTAAAAATGTACAAACACAATGTAAAAATTGTTCATGAATAAAATATATTGAAAATACTGAAACTAAATCACTAACTTTGTGTCTTATTTTGGGGTGATGCCCTATCGTGCGAATGGCCTAAGCAATAGTCAGCCAGTTTGTTAAATGTTGTAATAAACGTTACGGTTGAATATCATTCAGGCCGTTAATTGAACGGTGCCGTTTAGTTAACGGCCTAGGCAGTTAATTCATCATCATCCTCATGTAGACGCATTATCCTTTGCCTCCGTGGCCAAGATGACCTCGGAACGGAACTCAGAGTCCGCCTTCCGGCTCTTCCTCCTCCACTTCGCACGATCTTGGGCATCCATAGTAGTGAGACCATTAGCACGCATGTCACCCTCCACGACGTCAAGCCAGGACTTCTTGGGCCTACCCCTTTTACCTGGACCCGGCGGGGGCGCCATTGCCAGGCATTTATTCCCCACGTAGCCTGGCGGTTGCCGCAAGACGTGGCCGCACCAGCGAAGGCGACTCTCTAGCATTTTATCTGCGATGTCACGGACATGAAGGCTGCCGCGGATGCGAGAGTTCCTCACGCGATCTTTACGTGTGACGCCGCACATCCACCACAGAATTTTCATCTCCGTGACCCGCAGCTCTCGCTTGTGTCGCTCCAGCAGCGGCCACGCCTCACAACCGTGCAAGAGGACAGGCCTAATGATCGTCTTATAGACCTGCTCCTTCAACCTGACTGGCATCTTGGGATCACACGTGAAGCCAGTCATTTCTCGCCACTTAGCCCACGCGGCAGCAATGCGTGCCTTGACGTCGCGGTCGATCTCACCGGTCACATGAAGTACAGATTCCAGGTACTTAACCTGGTCCGTGCGCTCGACCAAATCATCGTCTATGCGGACGGGTGTGGGATCCGTCGAGTTTAACGCCAAATATTCTGTCTTCGCTACATTTAGCTTCAGGCCGCCGCTCTCAAGCGCCTCCTTCCACACTTTCACGCGTCGCACCAATCTGCTCCTATCCGCGTCCATCAGCGCAATATCATCAGCATACATGAGCATCCACGGAGGCTGCTCATGTGGGTTTCTGATGCTGTCCGACAAAACATCTAATACTACGCTGAACAAATAAGGACTAAGGACGGATCCTTGGTGTACCCCGACGGTGATGGGGAGAGCTTCCGAGTCGCTAACAGCGGTCCGAACCAGGCTGCGACACATGCATTTAAACAATACACCCGCACCAGGGCATCGTGCGTCTCGCGACTTAGACGTGGGCCTATAAGTTCGTGGGTATACTAAATTATACTTTTATTTTCCTCCAGATTCAAGTTAGAGCCAGGCTCGTACGTCATCGTGCCTTCCACCTTCGACCCAGAAGAGGAGGGAGAGTTCCTTCTGCGTGTGTTCTCTGAGAAGAGCAATAATATGGCGTGAGTGTTATATAATACCATATATTTATTGGGTTGTATTTAACGCGGCCACAAATTAATCCGAAAAGCAGGTAGTAAAAATAATAGGTTGGCATCTATAGTAAAGAATCATTTTTTTTCAATTTATGGGTGTCAAAATTATTGAATGTGGCGTACAAAAATACTAAGTGAGCCACTATTTATGGATGGTTTTAAAAAAATAACCACTAAGGCTAAAGCGGGAGCTCCGCTCAGCTCCCGCGTTAGCCTTCTAACCTAACCTATCCAAGTTGGGGCGCGCTATACTCGAATCCTCATAACTTCACAATTTAGCAACATACTTTCTGTATCACGGGTCACTCAATATTTTAGTCGCCCACTCAGTATTTAAACTACTTAAAGTAACTCATTATCAGTTTGTCCATTTATTATTTTTGTCGCACGGTTTGTTATTATCCCATATTTATTTATAGTATATCCAAATATATTAATAGTATAGTAAACTTACACAATATTGTTTGTTTGCAGTGAAAATGATGAAGAAGTTGGCATGGGGGATGTTGATGACAGGGTAAGTAGATAAACAGACTGATAAAAACACTAATGAGAGGCTGGTAAAAAATCCTATGACCCGATTGCAGCGTCATTACTAACGCGAAAAGTAAATTAAAACCGTCGATGAAACGGGTTGATATTGTGTCAACCTTAAAGTATACATTGCTATAGAGCGCGCCTTACAAGTATGAACTGCTATCACGGGCATGAACAGTACCGAAGCTCCTGGCTCAACCTCAATCAGTAGCAAAACAATACCCGTCAAAATGACTTCGCAAGTAATATTTAATTCGATATGTTAAATCAAAATTTTATACAACATCGTATGTTTGTAGTAGTAATAACGCAAAAATACCGCAAAATGACGCCATTTTTTTGTATTTTGGCTTTAATTTTATCCATGCATATCAAATCGAACAAAAAACTTCATAACAACAAACTACATTAATAAGTGCATCTATTGATATTTTCGGTAATGCATGAAACGTCACTATAGGTGCGCTATACCATCACAAATTATCTGCTAACACTCGGCGCCAAAGACCTGAGTGATAGGCGCGCTCTATATTTATAATGTATACTCTAAGGTGTCAACATTTTGAGCACTCGATGCAGAACTTTTTGAGTTTTATTAGCATACACAAATGAATTTTACATTTTTATACAAATAGACTAGCTAATTACCGCGGCTCCGCCGGTTTTATATTCTGATCCCGTTCTCCTTAGCCATGGGAACCTACTCCCGGGATAAAAAGTGAAAAATCTATGTGTTATCCCAGACTATCATCTGTCCTTGAACTAAAGTTTCAGCCTAATCTGTTCAACCGTTAGAGTATAATTGAACAAACATATTCACAAATTTTTACATCTATCAAATTGTCATTGTGTATGCGTCAAATTGGATAATTCTTTTTGTTTTGTTCTTTATTATATGGCCAAGGTTTGTATAAAAATTGAATAGTAGGTGCAGCGGGAATGGGATCAGAAATAAACGCGGAAATTTGAATAGAATGTGCAACGGGAACGGAACCAGAATTACACGCGAGCGGGATTAGCAGGATAGAATAAATTATTTAAAGATCCAAACCATCCAATGACCAACTAGGTGTATTCCAGGTGAAAGACATAACTCCGAACCCGGAACCCGCAGACCCAGTTCGGGATTTCTTCAACCGATTGGCCGGCGCCGACGGAGAGGTGGACTGGCAGGAACTCAAGGAGATACTCGACTACGCCATGAGGGAGGGTACGTCTTATATACCTATTATCGCCATTTATAATAACTGTTATCTATTGGTAACCTGTGGCCTTAGACAAAGTGACATTCTATTGATGGAATCGCTTTGAAGCGAACCGTTTTTAATGTTTAACAGTGGTTTACGTGACATTACGGTGGTTATAGTAATAATGATATGTGAAAAAATGTATTTCGAGTTAAAAAGACACAAATTTCATAAAAAAAATAGAATTATATTAATGATTTATGTCAATTTCATACTACAGTTAGCGATTCCACTGGCGTTTTCGCCAATAGCATGTCACATTGTCTAGGGCCCCTGTCCCTCTAGACAAGTGCCAATTCGTCGGCCGGCGTTTTGTAGAATAGAATGCCAAATGTATGGGATTTGACGTATATGACAGGCGTCAACGAATGTCAAAAACGTCAAATCCTATACATTCGTCATTCTATTCCATGATACGCCGAGCAATTCTGGCTGGGCTGTCCATTAATCACGTGAGGCTTAAAGGGGGAGGGAGGGGTATATTAAGATATCACGTGATTTTTATCACGTGTTCTAACATTACATAATAAATAAAAAATACACGTGATTTTGGCTGGGGGGGGGGGGGGTATTCTAAAACCTCGCCACGTATCACCATGGGGGAGAGGGGGGGGGGGGGGGGGTTAAAAATTGCTAAAAACATCACTTGATTAATGGACAGCTTCTAATGTATCTGTGTTTTGAACCATCGAGATACTGCCAGACTGGTTGGACGAAGAAAGGTGTGTACAGGGCTTTATCAACACCATTGTGGCCCAAACTAACCTCACCTGCTTAACAACGAACTATGTTTGGGCGGAGGTTTCCTTCCCGGGTTAGGAGGTCAGACGGCGACGCTCCCGGAAAAATTGAAATACCTTTCAAAACATTATACTCATATATCGCAATAAAATAAATGGAATTGAAAAACTTCGGGTACCAAAGTTCAAAGTAGGACCCAATGGGGAAATGACAACAATATTGATGCTTCACGGAAAATCAGATCAATGAGGGACCATATAAAATATTGTATTGAATGATTTTTTTTCTTTGCCGTAGTTAGTTAAAAGTGTAGTTTGCAAATCGTATTCGCTTTTTAACTACCAAAAATGTATTTATTCAGTTGTTAAAAATATAATATGCATTATATTAACATAAACTGTAGACACTATTTTGATTATCAGAGCCTCAATATTTGAATTTAGAACAAAATCAAAGTTTCTGATCCAAGGGTATCTGGTTCTCACTGAGACAGTGAGACCTTAGGCAGGGTCGGACTGGGCCGAAAGGGCCCGGGCGGCTAACGACAAGCCGGGGCCCGAGACTAGATTTATATAGGGGAGGTGAAGTCAAATTGACGTGCCTCTTTTTAACTTCACCTCGCCTGATGGTAAGCTAACGGTAAAGTCTCTGAAAAGAGGGTCACAAAGTCACAATTGAGGCGTCTAGTTTCAAAACCCGCTAAAAGGCTTTTAGATAAAAATTGAGTTAATAGTTCAAAATGATGCCAGTATGTATTCTTCATAATATGTCATTATCAGTTTTCAATCAAAACGCGCCAAAAGCCTAAAAAGTAGCACTGGAAAATTGATATTTGTTGCAAATCCCGCTAAAATACGTCTAGTTTGCTTCATAATCCGCTTAAAGGAAATCAGCCAATGACAGCGCGGTATTGTGATCACGTGACATTCAAAATAGTATGGCGATTTTTTCAAAACGAAACGAAAGTGTGTTGCAGTTTTTATTGTTTTTAATTCACAATATGGATAATTTAACTCAATTTGTGCAAAAATGTGATCCCAAGGAAGCAAGGAAGAAACCACGCGACAAATCTTCGTGGAAAAGTACCAAAGAAACCTTTAAACAGTAGGTGCAAAATTGCTTCAAAACAAGTAGCGAAGTGACTTTGATGGTGTTATGCAAAATGAGTAAATTAGTGTAGATAATATAGGTAAATTATTTTTTCGGGTAGGTACTTCACTTAGAAGGTAAAGGTACATACAACCATTATTGCTAGGTAGGTATATAATATTTAGTCAAATTGAATTTAATATTAACCTGATCGAGGATATGCGGCAGTATAATTATTATTATTTTTAAATTAACTACTGTATTGACCAATGATTTATAAAAAGTTAAATAATTCAAGAAAAGGAATGTAAGAATTTTCGTTCATGTTTTAATTCTTAATATTCTATAAATAGGTACTTTAATTCTTTTGTTTTAAATATAATAAATTGACTTGGCAATTTGTATTGTGAGATACCTACATTGTGTTTTCATGCTTTGACCCTTTAATTTTCGAATGTTTTGTTTATTTTTTTAAATTTGATTGTAATAAATAAAACTTGCATGTTTTGATTACATACCTATGAGTTACACTATTTTTTTAAACCAAAATTAATTAACTGTTATTGCATAACGCTTTTAAATTGCTAGGCACTGTTCGCAACAAACCCCGCTAAAACTCTTGACGTTTGTTTCAAACTCCCCTAAAATTGATTGTTCGCAGCAAAATACGCTAAAATGAAAATAGTTTACGTTATATTTTAAAATAACACATGCATGTCGAAGTATTAAAGGTATTTCCGGTATTGCCAGATAACATTTCACAAAACATGTTAGTATTTTTATATCTTAGTGGGCAAATTAAAACAAAAAAGCGTTTTTCATATATTCCCTAAAATTTTAGTATCTTCTTTTAGCGGGTTTTGAAACTAGACGCCTCAATTATAGATACATACCAAGTTACAATGCTGGCACTTAGCTTGACGGCCTAATCCGATGCTTTTTAGGCCCCGCTTAAAGGACCCGGGGCTGTAAGAAGAGGGAAACACGTGAGCTGGTAAGAGATTCCAGGTCTTATTGGTGCGGCAGAAGGAGTTGCCGAGCGAATATTATTAGATGGAATATTCTGCATCGTATGCGGGTGACTTCTAAGAAGACTTAGAAGTGACCCGCATACGATGCAGAGCAGTGCAAGAGCACGTACGTGAACATCTCTACGCATCTGCAAAGACTCGAGGATATTAGTGACCTCAGGATTCCCAATATAGGGACCGCACGTCGCTGCAATCTGTCGAGAGCATCTAGTTAGTACTTTGCGGAGCCATCCTAAAGATGTGAGCAGTATTCCACGCAGGGGCGAATTTGTATCTTGTATAGAAGACACCGCTGCTCCAGCGTGAAAAAACGTTTCACTTTGTTCAGAATCCGAGTTTACACGAGGCTGTTTTGATGATACTCTCAATGCAGTTTTTAGTAGATAATCAGTTTGCAGCGAACATCCATACCGAGGAAATTGAGATTGTCCTGTGGTTGCAAGAAGGAGCCTCCCCACGGCGCAACTGGAAGCAGCTAGACCCGGTAACGCAGGGTCTAGGCTTACCAATCCTATCACCACAATGGCTCGATCATTTCCTGGCAATGGTCATCTCCCCACTTCACAGCAATACGTCCCAACGGCCCTTTTCAGGGCCAACACAAGATGCTCTACGATTCTAATACCCTACAGATGACCTTTATAGAGCAACTGAGGACGCTATTGCTGTGGCCAAGTACTGGGCCGACAAAATTTAAAAAATCTAGATCTAGCCATTGACTCGAAGAAGAAGAAGAAGAAGTGGCATGATCTAACTAAAGAGTGGGAAGGGGAAGGAAAGAAGATACTGAACCTTTGCAGGCTGTAAACACACATGCCTGCGTCTTCTTGATATTGAACTCGAGCAGGTTTCAGTTTCCCATTGAGAAATGTGGTTCAGGATCCAGTCAAGCCCAGTGAAGAGAAGCTGCCTTTTTTTCCGATATCAGACTACTTGGTCGCAGGATGTCAGTGATAACTCTCGTGTAAGGTGCTATCGTTTGCATAGCAATGAATGCTGCCAATGGACAGCATGTCGTTGAAATGCAGACGAAAGACAGTGGGTGATAAGACAAACCCTTGTGACACGCCAGTATTTACCTGCAAATACTCCGAAGTTCGACCATTATAAAATATGCGAATACGGCGCTCCTACAGGAAGTCATCCAGTCGCACAGTCTAGGAGGCAGACCAAAGCTTGGTAGCTTGGAAAGAAGCTATTTTTGCCAGACTCTGTTCAAAGCTTTGGCAATGTCAAGACGAATTGCTCGTGACTCACCGGGCTTGTCCATAGCCTCACCCCAAAGATGGGTAACGTGCGCCAGAAAATCACCCGTAAACCGCTTCAAGCGAAAACTATATTGCCGATCATTGATTAAGGAGTGATCATATAGGTGATGCATGAGCTGTTGATGTGTTGATGATGTGCTCGAATACCTTACACAGCACTGAGGTGACGGCTATGGGCCGACAGTTGGCTGGGTCTGATCGATCCCCCTCTTTGGGGATCGGGTGTACATTCACATCTTTTCAAAGCTGATGGCGTTGTACCCGAGATGTAAGATAATTGGTACAGCCGCGTAAGCTTTGGAGACAACTCCGCTGCACATTTTTGAAGAACCATCGCTGGAATGCTATCTGGTCCGCTGGCTTGCCGGACATCAAGTGATTGCAGTACAGCACGGACATTGCGTTGTTTGATATGGATATCAGGCATTGCGTGGTCACTGATGGGCAGTGTCGGTGGCTGCATACCACAATCATCGATTCGGGAGTTGGCCGCAAAGAGATTAACCAGCAAATTTGCTTTATCTTGGCTCATGGGCCAGAGAGCGGCCCGACAGCGACTGCCCGTGGGATGCACCACTAGCTCTTGACCAAACTACGCTATACGCTGAGCATCCGCTCTGATGTAAGCCCTCTCGCAGACCTTTGTGACTCTGTTGTACACCGCCTTGAAGTGACCCATGTTGGATCCGCGCGTGGCGCGCGCCCATACCCAAGCGCAGTACACAGTGGTTTCTACCAGACACCCACTGACGACCCCGGGTACTTCCCTTTAGACCAATTTTCCTCTTGTGCCATTTTTTTGTGAAACTTCTTAATCTTCTACCACTTCTCAAACTTCTTCTCAATCGACTACCCGTAGACTTCAGGCTGTTGAATTTTCTATTTCATTTCTCTCTCATTTCATGAACGAATATGTGATCTTGTTTTACATTTATTTCAGTGGCGTAGCTAGATGACCAAGGGCCCCGGTGCAAAAAGAAATATGGTGCCCCCTATTTTTTTTTGTTTCGAAAATTCCCTCGGGCGTCGCACGTCGCCTTACCGATGTAAATGATGAGGTGGACACATCCTCTACCGGTCGCTAACGCGCTGTTGGGGATCAAATCCCTCCTCTCTCCCTTTTTTCGTGCGGAAATCTTAGTCGAAGGAGATCGTTCCGTGATCTCCATCGCCCATTTGTGGTACGGGAGAGTTCACTATTCTAGTACCGGCAAAGTTTGATTCGATAGGGAGGGTAGCTAAAGCAAACCCATATCCCAAATGGTATTCAGTAGAAGACCAGCGATTCTCTAGAAAAAAAAAGTAGGTACTGGAACTCTTATTACTATTATAATATTACTACAATCAATTGACTATAAGCAAAATATTTTATTATGACTGCTAGAAGAATAATATCACTCACTAGACATCAAGCTTGGGGGCTTCCTGAGGGCTCAGGGGCCCCCAAAGTAAGCGGCAAATGTGATGGCGAATCTTTCAACGACACAATACTGCACAAAATTACCAACTATTGAGTTGCACTGATTAGTGTTGTGTTACAATTCATTTTCGCATTTCATAAGTAAGACTTTTTTGGTAGTTCAATATGAGATTTGCTAGTTAAGGCTCGAGAGACCACTGAGCTTGGGGGCCCCCTGAGCCTGGGGGCCCTGGTGCACCGCACCACCTTGCCCACCCATAGCTACGCTTGTGATTTAGTTCACAAGAGCTGAATCCTAGCCTATGCGGGCCAAGTATCATCAGTATCAAGTCCTATCCTACGTTTGCCGTAAGTCCTACAAACCAGGCCCAGGGGGGCCCGCGCAGGCTGGGGCCCGTGCGGCAAATGCCACATTGAATGTATGACCAGTCCGACCCTGACCTTAGGGGCCAAGACACTGTCACCTACAAGCCGATTCACCTAACGATTGATAGTCGAAGTTCTGGCATAGGCTTTTCCTTTCGGGGTTAGACGTTTCGAGAGATATCGCTCTTATATAAATCGTAAAAACCCCAGCTTCAGAACTGAAAGCCTCGAATAAAACCGGGACCAATCCTCAATACAAACAGTTCCGCATGTGGATGGTGTTCGATTCGAACTTTGACCTTGAGGCATTTTAAAAAGAAAATTGGATCAGGTTCAGGTGAAGCTCGGTGGCTCAGTGGTCAGAGCATTCCCCCTGTAAGAGAAAGATCGCGGGTTCGAGTCCCGCCTGAGCGTGATTTTACTTTTTCCTATATTAATAAAAAAAAGACGTGTAGCACTCGGGGACTGCCGCGGTAAAGCTATTGCATAGCATTTTTTATCAACTTATGCAATAATTATAATTACTTAAAAACCTGACACCCCACTCCGAGCTCGCACGAATCGAGACGAGCTGCTCCGAAGTCGTTACGGAATTTCTGGATTCGGTCTCCACGCTGAAGGCCCGCGATAGAAGCTATGCAATACCTTAAAAAACAGTTTACAATCTTAAGTAATCTCCAGGTTCAAAAGTTAAATAGGAGTTATGTGAATAGCGCCAAACAGAATTATATGTTTCAAACATTATTGTAGTTAACAAATATATTATTGCAAGCCGCGAGTGCAAGAGCAGCCTAGCTAACATTTTACAACCAGTTATTTAGGTGTTCTACAGCGATTTCAACATAGCCTGAGATCGACATTTTATACTACTATCTTTTGATGGTGTGATAAAATATCGATTTTAGGCCAGTTTGCTTAGAAAATCGAGTAGAAAGTTGCGGAAACGGGAGCAGAATCCCACGCGGGCGGTACCGCGGCAACAGCTAGTTTTTCATAACATTTTGGTTAGACCGTTCTTGTGTTCACTCCCAGATTTATCTTTATTACTATTTGGCCAAACCACATATCATAACACATTAAATGTTCGTATTTATGCAAAATTGAACCACTCAATTATATTCTACATCCTGGATGGTTCCTTTCTGCATAAATAAATGATAATGTTTTTTTATAACATGAGTGATGTGTGCATTGACCGAAGTATAAAACAATTATATCCATATATTTTTATCTGTAACTTTACCATAATATTATTCAAAATGCCCATTTTTGAGCTTCTCAATGTGATAACGCTTTGTGTCAAGTTAAATGCGCTTTAATTTCGTTTTGCTAACCGTCTCGAAAGGTATAGTATAATATGTAAGTATTTTTGATAATGTTTTTCAGCAATTTCTTTTTATATTCCGTTTATATTTTTATAGAATTAAAAGCAATATTTTTGTATATATTATTATTTTGTGTAGTGATTACTAAAAATACGTTGCAAATATTTTCGCCTCTTATTCGTAGATTTTCAATAATTTTAATTAATTTTTCAATGTATATAATATGATTTTTTTTTTAATTATTATAATTATCAATTGCAAATGCTTATTATTATGTAGTTTATTCATAAAATTTATCTAAATACCAGTAAGTATACCTTCAGTTAATAAATCTAAAAACTAAAAAAAATGTATATACAAAAAAACTAGTTTTTCAAATTATTGTTAGACACTTATTTTAAGCAGTATACTTACATCAGTTTTAAAATTACAAATTAGAGAATAAATATAATAGTTCTCATTCAAGTGGTAGATGGCGCTAGTATTATATTATTTGTTACTAAACATGGTATAAAGAACAATTTTTGTTTTACGTTGCATTTACGTCCCCTAGTAGGTCCCCTAGTAACTATTACTTTTGTTTCAAGAAAAAATTACAAATCAAAATGATACTAAATTAAATTAAAACTAGAAACTATTATTACTAAAATAAGTAAATATAATAAAAACATACATAATGCGTCGTGAAATTCCTCCACATCATCAAAAACTGAGTAGGATCTAAGCATAAACTATACGAACAGAACTGGGCATGCGTCACGGCGCGGCGTACGACGGCGGAGGGGGGTACACCCAGCCGGCGGGGGGAGGGGGAGGGGCGGGCCCACAGGAGCAGTCGTGCCTGGAGCAACTGCTGTGTGCCCTCTGCGCCCCCATCTGCAAGGAGTTCGGCGTCGATCTGCAGCAGGCGGCCCAGCAGAACAACCAGGAACAAGTGCATCTGACGCAGCCGCAACCGCAGAGGACAGGTATAAGAGTGCATGCTTTGAGAAGTTTTTGAGGGTTTGATAGGAGGCCGCGTGGATCCCGGCTGAGTAGAATTTGGGTCTTGTCGTACAAGGCGATTAAAGTATAGAGCTGTTTAACATCAGACAAACATGACAGCCTCCGTGGCGTAGCGGTAGTGAACGCGGCCGCTACGCAGAAGGCGCGGGTTCGATCCCCGCTCAGTGCAAATATTTGTGTGCATTAAATATGGGTATTTGCATTGGTCTGGTCGTGCCTCGGAGAGCACGTTAAGCCGTCGGTCCCGGTTGCCATAAGAACATCTATGGCAGTCGTTACGGGTAGTTGGTGCCCTAAAAAGTCCAAAAACAACGGTCTAGCTGCAAAGCTTCGATATTGCCTAATGTTACCATTGGGTCGTGGAGGTCAGATGGCAATCGCTTCACAGAAAATATCGAGGTCTAGCCAAATCTGTAGCTATGACTGGTAAAAGCGGACCCCAGACTCCGAGCTGAAAGCTTCGGATGCGACTGGGAATTAACGCTAGGAGGAAGAAACATATACAGCCCAGACTAAGTACGGGCGAAAATAGTGTCTGGAATACGGTAATGAGCTCATCCCCTATTACGTGGAACTACGAGTAATATGATTGGTGAAATGTGGGTGTTAATTCACCTCCACCTAAACCTCCGGGGATAAATGTGTGATTATATGTGTGGATGTTAGTTAGAACTTTGGCAGGAAGTCAAGGGAATGGGATGCATAACTTTATGAGCAGCCAGAAAGTATCTGAAAAGGCACAGTCAGCGTCATAAGTAGATGACCACTAAATAGACGATTCTTGCTATGAAATATACCTAGATTACTTTAGTCACTTTAATATAAAAATGAATCCCTAAATGTGTTGCTAAGCGCAAATCTCGAGAACGGCTGAACCGATTTCGCTAATTCTTTTTGTAGAATATTCCTTGAAGTACGAGGATAGTTCTTACGGAGGGAAAAATTAAAAAAAAAAGAATCGACTGATGAGCGGTACGAAGTTCGCGGGATCAGCTAGTTACTTAATAATTTGACACCCAAGTTACTAAGTTCAAAGTGAATAGGTTACTTTTAGGCAAACGTGCTACACCGTTGACCACATCGTCACTTACCAAGATCTTGTCAATCATAAAAAAAGTTAAAAAAAAATAAAAAAATCTGAAAACGATGATCTACTTTTGACTTTGACTGTACGACTGGACTACTTTTGACTTTGACTGTACGACTGGACTTTGTTTGGTTTGGCAGATGAAGCATGAAAGTAAAATAAAATTAAAGGAGTGGATTTGAGAGATATGAGAATGATTGACATTGATAGACAGCCTCTGTGGCGTGGCGATAGTGAAGCGCGGGTTCGATTCCCGCTCAGTGCAAATATTTGTATGCATGAATTTGCATTGGTCTGTTCGTTGCTCGGAGAACCCGTTAAGCTGTGTCCCGGTTGTCATATCAACATCTATGGCAGTCGTTACGGGTCATTGGCAGCATTGAAAGTGCAACCGTATATCTCTTTTGTCGACTGTACATCGCACTCGGCCGAGTAAACTGTCTCGCCAGTTCACTCGGTGCGTGTGATCAAGGCATTAGTTGGACTCGTATAGCTTCCTGCCCCTCTAGACAAGTGGCAATTCGTCGGCCGGCGTTTTGTAGAATAGTGTCAAATGTATGGGATTTGACGTATATGACAGGCGTCAACGAATGTCAAAAACGTCAAATCCTATACATTCGTCATTCTATTCGATGATACGCCGAGCAACGAATTGACACTTGTTTAGGGGGGCCTGACATATCAACCCAAACGCTGGGTACTATATTTTCTATTTCTTTTTTCAATATCTCTGTACTAAATCTGTCAGATTTTTTTCAGGTTATCAACGATGCGGGTGCATGTAAAGCTTATTATGTTTTGGTGATCACATTTTTATTGAAATGGAGGGCACGATTTAAAATGTCTGTTTTTAGTTTTTTTTTTATTGTTTATGTTCTAGATCTAGATTATTTTCTTTATGTGCTTTTTTCAGGTATGCGACGAGACACATTTTTATATAAATACTTTTTATTTGTTTTTTAGTAAAATAATGCTTCCTAAATTTGTTGAATTTATAAGCAATATTTTGCAATATGTCCGCTTAGCTCCACTAACATAAAATGTAGAAATTTTCAATTTTTTTATTTGGAAATTTTTGCATTTTCGCTTTTTACGCATGACATGTATATATTCTACATTGGAAGTAAACGAAAATGGGCATTTTAAACTATTATTTCATTTTATTTTTATTGTAGCTAGTTAAGTCACCTCCATTTCCATAAAAATACAATTTAAAATATTGTGTGACGTCACACTGAGGTAGATGCTATGAAATTGTACAGAGTATTTTGTTGTGATGTCATTAAAAAAATGTAATAATTTCACTGAACACTAAAATGTAAGTCAGTTTCAAAAAAGGCAGTTATTGATCTAACTAAACAAAAAAGCAGGAATGAAGAAAATCGCCTAAGTATTGAAATAAAACTAATTTGTAACGGATTCTATCGCGATATATTTACTTTTAACCCCTCAATGAGTGAGATTCGGATAAACTTCAGAGACAGTATCATAACCTAAGTAGTTTATCATCATAATTCAACAAGAAGGACCCAAATAGTTCGAAAAGGGCGAATGATGATACCTTAGGTGAATTCAGAATCACCCTTTAAAGCCCTCATTCTAGAATAGTACTCAGTTCTGAATCTCAATTTACTTGTGAACAAATTGTATAGATAATCTGTCAACCTCTATACAATCTGTTCTCAGAAAAATCGAAATTCAGGACTACACTTAGTCCTCGTTCCACAATACGAGCCTAAAATTAAGTACACCACAACACATTGAATTTTACTCAAAACCTTTTCATAGCAGACTACCTCAATATTACGTATGACCTCGTCTATATCAAATTAGCCTGTAAAGACCTGGTTACAATAAACCAGGTCTTTATAGCTCATCATTTACAGGTAGACGAGACGAGGTCTATCAATGTTATCCAAGACCGAAATAACGTTGTAACAATATTACAGAACTTCACGGCCAGGGTTTCTCAAAGGACGTATGCAGGAGTATGATCGCTATGCTGGATAAGGACAACTCTGGTGGACTTGGCTTCGAAGAGTTCAAGTCCCTGTGGATTGATCTACGTAACTGGCGCGTGAGTATTATGTATAAGTCAGTCAGATACACACTGCAATGCTTCGATATCGTCAATGGATTGTGGAGGTCAGATGACAGTCGCTTCACGGAAAATATTGAAGTTCAACCAAACCCGCAGTTAGACTGGAAAAGCGGACCCCAGACTACGAGTTGAAAGCTTCGGATGCGACTGGGATTAACGCTAGGATGAAGATGAGTCAGATAGATAGTCGATAAATATCGCGATTTACTCATAATATTAGGGTGATCCGATAATTTAAGGATGAACTAAGTTGCGTGCGATGATCCCAGTCTTCGTGGTTAGAGCCGCTTTATGCGACCAGGAATAACGCGAGGGTGATGAAGACAATTTGTTGATATTGTGTGCTTTTTAAATAGATTTATTCTTAAAATTTTACCTGGCCCGAAATTATCAAGAATATTCTTAGAAATAAAAAATAAATTCATTCATTCGAGCATTCATTCATTCATTTGATCATTCGATCATTCATTCATTCGTTTATCCATTCATTCTAACCCGTTTTTTACACAGCAAAATACAGTAAATAAATACATGCCAGTAAAGCACAATGTTCCCATAACAGGCTGTGTTCCGGCTATACGACACGGACGGTCGCGGTGCTATCCCACAACGCAACCTGCGTGACGCGCTTCACTCGGCTGGGTACACTGTCAACGCGCACGTACTCAACGTACTCGCTCACAGGTACGTACTCACTCATGGATGAACCATACAAGTTACACACAACATTTATACAAGACTACAGAGCTCAACATCTTTGGCCCAAGCCAACCAAGGCAAACCAAGCCTTTTTGTTTATACTACTTATTTTACTTTTACACTATCATTACAGGCACATATCAAACCTAATACAATAGTGACGTTAGTGTAAATGTAAATTATATAAGTCGAAGACACACTGTTTTTAAACTATCTATATCAAACCCATCCAATTTACATTTTTTGTACTGTTTTTTTTTTTAAACATTGAATATAACATAATATAACCTTATCTTTTAAACATGTCGCAGACAAGCACCACCCTCCTGATGGTAAGAGGTTACCGTGGCCTATGGGCGAGTGCAACACTAGGGGAGTCACACCCGTGCTGTCGACCATGTAAGAACCGAGAGATAAACAATAGATGAGGCTCTAGCGCAAGATTTCCTCTCAGCGTTGGGAGGTCACTCAGTACCAGTAGTCATTACCGGAAGGTTTAGGTTTAGGTTTAAAGATATTTATTCTCATAATAAGATTACATCACTTCCATGAGAACAATACTAAATATACAAATTATAAATATCAGTTCGTCGTCGCCAAGAGAATTAATGTTAAGTACATAATGTTTGAGATACAAAGTAGGTACATGAAATAAAAAGTACGTGCGATACGGATACGATAGGTACCTATGGACCACAATCAAACCATAAAACTCATTCGATGCACAATACATAATGACTTCAAATTCACACTGTTAACCCAACTAACAAACAATAAACACTGTTATTCCTAACTATTGCTTACTACACATTGTCGGAAATAATATATTCTGTAAGTTTCTTTTTAAAAACGTTAAAAGAGCTAATATTTTTAATATCTGAGGGTATATTATTATATATAATACCGGAAAAACTGACATACCAATCAAATCAATCAACCTATTGCAGTCCACTGCTGGACATAGGCCTCTCCCATTGTTTGCTCCAACAGCCATCAGTTATTCGACAGATGTGGCCAGCTTGCCATGCTTGCTTATTCTGCGAGCTATGTCAGTAACCTTCCTTAGTTCTTTCTCGGAAATCAATT
The DNA here is from genome assembly GCA_914767945.1 of Eilema depressum. Taxonomy (NCBI): domain Eukaryota; kingdom Metazoa; phylum Arthropoda; class Insecta; order Lepidoptera; family Erebidae; genus Eilema; species Eilema depressum. Next base: position 4,548,453 of record OU612036.1, on the reverse strand, counting down.
AGCGGAACTCTAAAGTGCTAATTTTGGACGCAATTGGGCGATATGAGGGTGATGATGATTATATAAGAAAAGTCATTGCTATTCTTTGCATCACCTATAAAGTTGACTGGTAGATTATGCCTGAGGCATGAAGGCCGTCTGTGTACAACAAGTAAAATTTTCGTGTCACAATGTTTGTCTGCAAACTCCTCCAAAACGGCTTGACTGTAAATTATTGTGCATATTTGTTAGGTCACACCAAGTTATAAAAGTGACGCCCTCCATTTTTTGATGTTTTTATATTATTATGATTTGGCAATGGAAATACACACAACCCTAAATTTTCACCCTTCTACCACCCCTATATTTTACAGCTAGATAAGTAAATAAATAAAAATGTTATAATACTATGTTACCCAACAGATACGGTTCCTCTGACGGCTACATTCAGTTCGACGACTTCATTATGTGTTCAGTGCGACTCAAGAGCATGATCGGTGAGTTATTCATCTAGTCTACATATACTCACGCCTGTAAATCCGCAAAGGGGTAGGAGATGTATTAACACCCACATTTCGCCTCCTCTCCTCCGGTTACGTAGGACCAAAAATCAGTTGGCGAAATGTAGGTGTTATAACACCTTTGCCTAATGCCTACATATAGTTTTCTATAGTTCAATTTTAGGATATTGTACTGTAGACAAACAAGGTACTGACCTGTTCGTTTAGTCATGAAATGGTTAGGTAACTGAAATGACCTTTTTAATTACTTGTAATCAATTGCATGAGCAATAGGAATGTGTTATCTCAACAACTTTCTACAGCAAATTTTATGCGGGTTCGATTCCGGCTTGGGTCATGAATTTGTGTTTTAGTGGCCTCAGACTAAATAACATATACGAAACGTATAGAAGTAAAGCCGCATTAAGTAATACTAAAGTAGTACCATTTCACTCGCACTCTTTGTGTGCGAATACGAGTGCGAGTGAAACAGCACTACTTTTGTATTACTTTATGCGACTTCACTCACTACTTCTATAAGTTCTGTCTATGTTGTTCTTTGGTCTGAGTTTAGTAGCAATGTAAGCAATGATTTTAAATAATGGTGTTTCTTAAAGAAAATATTATTTCGGTGCTATGAAGTTAATCTCTCAGTTAAACAATGAATATAAAAAAATATCATATATTTTAGAATGTATGTAGTCATTATGTATGGGTTCAACTCCCAAACCGAGCAAGAAGTTATAGTCTAGTGCTTGTTCTAAGTCTGGATATATTTGCTAGCAACAAATAAATTTTAAATCGTAGTTAGATAAAATAAGTAGCGTTATAAATTTATTTTCAGACCCATCAGAAAATAATATGTTTTGATTGGCATGTGTTCTAATAACTATATGTAATAAAATTCATGCTAATTATAATAATAAATTGCCTATAAAACATCACATAAGACAAGATGAGAATTGCTCAAACGCTAGAGTTGTGTGTGTTTTGGTTTGTTTGTACATTTTGTTCGAAAATACTCAAAAACTGCAGAGTAGAATAGGGTTATACGAGTATTTAAGTTTTAAGTTTTCTGTTTGCTCAAAAATAGCTCCAGACAGCTATAAGTGATAATAATATTAATAGTATCAATGGTGTTATGTTAAAAAGAGGTAGATATTATGTTATTTGAATACTATTGAGAAGTCAAATGTACCGCGTTGTATGACAGAAGTCATATTTTGTAAGAGTACCTACTACTCGACCTAGACTCAGGGCTAAGGGTCGGCCTAGACATTGGTCTTGGTGTTTCTATGTATAAATAGTTAGTTCAAAAAATATATATGCATCTTTATCCACATTCTATAACCCATAACACAAGCCAGTTAAGCTATGCTTACTTTGAGTCTTCTAGCGCTGTGTAGAATGTCCTACAGTATAAACGTAATTCAGCATCTATTGTAAGTTATAAAGTCGAAAATCAAGTCGCCATTATCTACCTCTTCTAACATAACACCATACAATATAACTGTTGTGTATGTGAATCATATGTGTGTTGACAACCCGTGACAGCGAACAACGAACCACTGGAGAACCTCGAACGTGAACTGCAGTTCAACTCGTGAAGGACGCCGGGAGCGGCAAGCAACTGTACGACGTACTACATGACAATATTGTCACCACGTATATTGCACTTGGATGTCATTTTAACTGCACACTGTGGTTTAATAATGTTGTGTTGTAGGCTGTTGGGTCATTAGCTGGTTTCATTTTTATGTAGTTTTTCGGTATAGATGTTTTTTAACACGACTAAGATACTGGCTAACGAATTGCCAAAATTTACAAAGTTTTCAAAAAAAAAAACATTTAAGTACAAAGTTTACGCGAATCTCTCATTGAAATAAAACTACTTTTTAATAGATTCTATTGCGATATATTTGTTATTATTTAGCCCGACTGTTGAAAAGTAGCCGAAACGTCTGGCTAAAAGTAAATAATATCAAATATATCGCGATAAAATCCGTTAAAAAAATGTTTTATTTTAATTAATTGCCATTAGTCTGGGGGGGGGGGGAGGGGGGAGATAAAAATGGATCTGCCCCCATAGACAAGTAAGTAGCAATACGTTGGCCGCGGCGTATTGCAGAATATAAAGATGAATGTATGGGATTTGACGTAAATGACAGTCGTCAACGTATGTCATAAACTTCAGAATGACGAATGTGTGGGATTTCACGTTTATGACAATCGTTAATGTATGTCATAAATGTCAAATTCCATACACTCGTCATTCTGTATGGCATTTGACGTTTATGACAGTCGTCATTCTATGTATGGGATTTGAAGTTTATGACATAGGTACGTTGACGACTGTCACATACGTCAAATCCCACACATTCGTCATTCTGAAGTTTATGACATACGTTGACGACTGTCACATACGTCAAATCACACACATTCGTCATTCTATTCTACAATACGCCGGCCAACGAATTGTCACTTGTCTAGGGGGGCTGGATGATTATTTACCGGTCTAATTTTACCCGTAACTTTTTTTGAGGATGTTTCTTAACAGTAAGTTGCTAAAGGGGTCATAGTCTTGATAAGCGACTATTGGTTTACTTGCCAATTGTGTAGCTTGCATTAATTTTAGTTCCTACATTTTTTACGGCTGCATTTGGTCTATTATTTTTTAAGACAAGGTTAAATGACCCAGCTATTTCCATTTTCTTTGCTACATGATATGCAAAGTATTTTAATATTGTCATATTTTAATATAATTGTTGTTATAAGCAATGTTTTACACAGTATGCAAGTTATAGTGATATTTGGCATATATGTGCGCTATGTCACCTACTACACCCATAGGCTGTGTAGGATAGGGCTAAAAAAACTTTTCTTTTTATGACAAAAAATTTAAGCCTTTTCGAATATATTTCAAAACGTTATCCATTTCCTACACAGCCATTTAATAATATTGTTTGCGACAGTACGTACTTTAAAATTTTTAAATCAATTTTGTGACTAAATTACATAAAATATTGTTAAAAAATTTAAAACTGTACGCAGATAATAACTTCTCTACATATTTCGGACATATTACATGTGTTACAAAACTTTTTTAAATTATTACAAACTTAAAAATTCAAATTAAGAATACAATGTAAAATGTCCTCCTGCACTGACGCTTACTAACTGTTTAACTTTCGCGCCAATTTTTGACATAACCTAATATGACATTTCGTTTCACAGATACGTTCAACAGGAGATCGTCTGGCGGAGATTACGCCACGTTCTCCCTCGAAGAATGGCTGAATCGCACAGTCTACTCATAAACGTCATCGCCTCTCTGCCTTATACTGTAAACGAGGCCTATTATATATACGCATTCATTGATGTACATCGAATACTCTTTAAATGTTGCCGTCATTAAATAATAACTATTTATACTTGCCTAAATAAAAAAATATACGTTAAACTAAGTCACAAATTGTAATGACTTTACGGGTATTTTCTGTAATTGACTAAAATAACTAAAATATTTTTGTAATTGTAACAATTTTATTATTAGTTCAGAGAAATAGTATTATTTTTTTTTATCCACCGATTGTTCATTCCAATGTGCTAGAGCGTTTTGTCTACGGTCAATACGTCAGTGTTTAGTTCTGTGCGATTAGCTTTAAAAAAAAGCTTTTTTCAAGAAAATCTAATATTTATGTTTCATATAAAACGATTGCACTACGTTGCATTGACAATGCATTTTAATAATCTCATTATTATATTTGTTCTGATATATTGTTTATAAAAGATCTGAATTAAAACATTTATTTATATTAAATGCGAGTTGTTTTATTCAATATAAATTAACCAACAACCGCCAACAGAGATTCTGTGCCGTCAGCGAACAAGACAAGCAGGACAAACCTGTGGTCTTCACACTGAAAGCACAAAACCTGTCAAGTGAGCTCTGGCTACCCTACTCACTAAATGGTGTAAAAAAGATAGTATACCTCGGGACACGTATCTTGAACCTAAATCGGGAGACAACAAGGCCCAGGCGCGCGCAAGCTTTTTTGTAATAATCTGTGCTTGGTGAATTTGATCTCGTCCCTCGCAGTGAGACGTGTACTGCGATAAAAGAGCATATTTTAGGTTCAAGATATCGCTGGCCCCGGGCAATATAGCGGTAATCGCCGGTTACGCCCTTTTTAATGTTATTTGATTTTTGGCTTCTCTAAGTATCAATCTATCACTCTTATTTTTTTGTTTTTTATTTTATTTTTTGGAATATCTACTTATATTATTACAATTATTTTTAAAAGGATAAAATGGCAAAAAATTAGCTTTCATTTGACATGTTGAACGCCTGTTTTGGATCACTAGGCTGCACTACAAAAAAATTAGCTTCTTTTATTTTTCCTGTAAATATTTGATTTTTGACATTACCGCTTTATTGCCCTGGGCCAGCGATATATGCCCAGAGCAATACTTTTTTTTTATCGTGCGAAAATATTGTATGCCCAAATGGCGAATCATAGCTGACCTCATTACTTTGTGAACATCCAATGTACCAATGGTTGACAATAAATATAATTTGAATTTGAAAAATCCCCACGGATACCCCTCTGCCGGTGCCGGTGGTGGAGGAGATTATGTCGGACTTGAACCGACTAAAGGCCGTTCCCAATAACATATTATCTACAGATAAAGGTAGAGATAGTTCCTCTGTCAAATCCTATTATTATTTTGCTACTATGAATTGCGTTACCATAGAGATTGTTGACGTTTTTATCCTTTCTAATGTCAAAACTGGCGATAGATAGGTTATTGGGAATGGCCGTAAAACGCACGCCATCTGTGGGCCGTCGGTTACCGGAGACATATCCCTCGCTGACCAGAGCAATACTGAGCTGATGTCTCATAGATAAAGTGAAACGAAATACAAGAAATACGATATAAAACTTGTTTATTAACACAGTCGTCACTCACTCAATAACTTTTACAAACATCTCTTAACATACTCCTATAACACAATAATTTCCTACATGTCATCTCCATCATCCCAGTTGTCCTCGTCTTCCTGGTACATAGGTTCGTCATCATCATCTTCCTCCCCTTCATCTGCTCCTTCAGCGGATTCCGTAAGGTATTTTGTAGATTTGAACGAGATCACGTCGGATGCAGCTATGTTTAACTTTGAGCCACCTGTGTACAAATACGACAACAATTAGGCTCATAATAATAAAATCCCGAAGCTCATAATACCGATGTACGAAAGACCGAAGTTCAAAATCCCGAATGTCTAAAATACCGAAAGTACGAAATCCCGAAGTACAAAATCCTGAAAATTAAATTTTTGGCTGGTTATAAAAGAATATCGGCATTTTGAACTTCGGTATATCGTACTTACTTCGGTATTTCGTGCATTCGAGATTTCGAAATTCGGGAATTTGATACGTAACCGCTATTTATTTATATAAGCAACTTATACTTACAGCAGCTAGTCATATAAGTTATAGGTCACATACATAATTTCATGCAGTAATACTACGAGGCTGTAAAAGCTAAGCTTATGGAACTATATAACCGTTTCCACTGTACTATGCTATGTAGCGTAGCGAGTAACATGTGCTATAAAACAGTGGTTTAGGCGTGACAGCGTAACAGACAGACAGATAGAGTTACTTTCACATTTACAATATTAGTATGGATGATTTGCACGCCCTATGTCAGATACGCAAAATGTCAGATGCGCATATTGTCCGAAAACGCAGAATGCCAGATACGCAAAAAGTCAGAAACGCAAAATGCCAGATACGCAAAAAGTCAGAAACGCAAAATGCCAGATACGCAAAAAGTCAGAAACGCAAAATGCCAGATACGCAAAAAGTCAGAAACGTAAAATGTCAAATACGCAAAAAGTCAGAAATGCAGAATGTCAGAAACGCAAAAAGTCAGTCAACCATATAAAGCGATTTTTACGTCCAGAAAAGTATGGATTGAAAAACTTATGTCACTTTTTTAAAGCTTGCTTAGTCGCTTGAATTTTTGATTTGTATTTTTTTAAATATAGGATGATTAAACTCACGGAAATAACAGATTGTGTTTTATTTATTGACAACCTCTTGACTTGTCGTTCATGTTGTCATGCAATCATGGCATTATGCGTATTTGACATATTGAGTATCTGACATTCAGCGTTCATGGCATTATGCGTATTTGACATATTGAGTATCTGACATTCAGCGTTTATGGCATTTTGCTTATTTGTCATTAAGAGATTCTGACTATTTGCGAATTTGACATTTCGCGACGAAGTCTGCCGATCTGACAATATGCGCATCTGACATTTTGCGTATCTGACATAGGGCGTACAAATCGTAATAACTTATATTACTGAATTCAGTTCCGTTTAACGCGATGAGCTTGTGGTAGGCCTCGGGCAATATGCTGAATAGCATCATGTTGAACACTCGCTTCGAGTGAGTCACCACCCCCTGAAGCTTGTGTTTGGACAGGAATGGCTTTAGCAACTCCTTGGCAGGCAGGTTCGGCTCGCCGTATACCTGGGGACATGCAACGATATATTATTAACTACTAGCTGACCCGGCGAACTTCGTACCCCAATATTCTGATCCCGTTCCCGCTGCATATCTCTAAATTTATCAGTGTTTCTCTACAATATTATGCATATATTATACATATAAACCTTCCTCTTGAATCACTCTATCTATTAAAAAACCGCTTCTGAATCCGTTGCGTAGTTTTGAAGATTTAAGCGTACATAGGGACGGACAGACAGCGACAGCGACTTTGTTTTATAATATGTAGTGATGATAGTGATAGACACTCCCCTGTCTAAAATGACCACAAAAGATGAGGACAATTACAGGTAGTTGGAGCCCTAAAGGTGCTGATAAACTTGAGCATTCACTTGTAATGAGCATTCTTATAACCCGCGCCACGTATCATGGACCTAAAATGTGCTCAAAATGTGCCCTATACGCGCAGTACACATTTCTTAAGTGTCTTTTGAGGATAGCACGGGATGCTACTGCGGCAGACGAACTCAAATTCACCAAGCATAGACTATTACAAAGCAATCCGCGAGCGCCAGAGCCTCGTATGTCTTACGATTTTGGTCCAAGATACGTGGCGCGGGTTATACGAATGTTACATTACAGAAAAAAAACAGCGTTTTGTGCGCTTTCTATCAAGCGTTCTGGGGAGCATTCTGGCGAGCATGCTTGCAAAACGACTGTAAATTTGCTTCGACTAGAGCGTCTGCTAGAAAGATCATGTAAATGTTCGTAGCATTATTTGGCTCGGTCCGTTGTTCGGTTCGACAAATTTAAAAGCGGCGAATGCTCGATGTTCTGTTATAAGTGAATGCTCAAGTCTATCAGCACCTTAAGAAGTCCAACAACTAGTCCAATTGCAGTGCTTCGATATCGCCAATGGAATGTGTAGGTCAGATGGCAGTCGCTTCACTGAAAATATCGAAATTCAGCAAAACGGCGCCCAGACACCGAGGTGAAAGTTTCGGATGCGACGCACAGTGGATCGTTTCATACAAGCTAGACGTCGGAAATTCTAATTATATTTTAAGTATTTTTATTTATTTATTTCCTACGTATTTACGTAAAATATAACAATAAAAGTGATCTTCAATACGTATTGATAATATACTCGTTCGCACTAATTTTGCCGCTATCGTAGAGAAGGAGGACGGGACGCGGCTTACAAACTTAGCGCGAACGGGTAGTTATTTAGTCCATTGGGCTTACCTATTAACTTATCATTGGACAATCATGAGAATGATGATGAATGATGAGAATTTCAAGTAGTCAAATAATGGTTAGTCACCTTTCTTTGCGAGATCCTGCGAGATCCCATCAACTTCCATATTCGTGATAAAACAATATGATGCAAACTCGTGCGAAGTCAAACAATGACTGATTTTTAATTTAGAGGGTTGGAGCTTTAAAATAAGCTAGGTACTGTAGGGACACCAAGGTATACTCATATTTAGATTCTCTGTTAAAGTTAAGAATTGGGATTTTTTTAAGGTATAAAATAGGTTCAATTCAATATTTTTTTCTACGTGAACTAAGTGGATTAATAATGTAAAAATCCATAAATAGAAAGTACATACCTTCATTAATATCCTCAATTTTTTGTTTCACGTTCACACACTCACAACTTATAAAAATCAGTCACAACAAAGAGACACAAAAATTGCAAAATAATTATTTTTTCAAGTAACTTACTTTATAAACTTTTCTACCGCCATGCTTAATAACGGCGTGAGGGTAGATCATTAGTAATATTGTTTTTGAGGTCCCTGATTATCTGTAAATCAATAAGACTATAAGAAAAAGCTTAATTAAGTAATGAATTTCCGTCGTCTAGCTTGTATGAAACGATCCACTGTGCGACGTTGAATGAGTCATTTTGACTTGACCGACATATAGAATTCAAGACCGCGTGAAGTGAACAAGTTAAAGCCACAAAGCTGACCCCGGACTCCGAGGTGGGTCGTAAACTCAGAATGATACGATCGGGACTAAAGCAAAGATGATGATTACATATTATAGTACAATATAACTCACCCTCATTTTATAGGATTTGCCCTCTGGTGGTATGAAGTGCTTGCTTAAAACGCCATTGACAACCTGCGAAGCAATGTTACATTCAATCATTGTTGGAATTTCTTACCAGTACACAAGTTTCGCTCTTCCTACAGTCCCGGGTCTTTTAAAGCGTGGCGTGAAAAAGCATCTGATGAGGCCGTGAAAAACCTTATATACCTATAATAATAAAATCGTCAAAGTTCGTATAACAAACTCGTAAAACAGGTCGATAATTAAACGACTGTCATACTAACAACTGCATAAATAACTTTGTAATTCTTTATAAATATATGGGATTACAAAGTTACATTTGCAGTTGATAGTATGACAGTTGTTCCATTTATTGATCTGTTTTAAAAGTTCATGGTAGACGTACTGAACAAGCTGTGCCCGCGACATCGTCTGTGTGGACTTAAATCTTGGTTCTAAATTTTTTTGTGCAGTATTCTAAATAAATATTCCTACATTACAGTGGCAAGGGCGTTCCTATAACCCGATTTCTGCCAGCTTGCTCTGGAAAGGGAAGCCGTTGTGGTTCAAAATACTGCTGAAACTGAATGTATCTGAAATTCAAAATAGCCGTTCAGTTTCTAGACTGACTCAATACTTTTTACCATTTACGTTATTGACTCACAATGGGTAAGAAAGGCTGCAGTTTCTTCAGTTCTAGCTTGACTTGTTTCCTCGCTGTCTCCTCCTCGGTGTCCAACTGAGTTATTTCACAATCACCCAACTTTTCCAAGTATTCTGTCATCTGCAATGTCGCAAATAAATAATTATAAATACGCTAGTAGTTATTTAGTTACTAAAAAGTCCGACAACTGGTCTAATTTTCGATATTAACCTACTCCGGAAGGAATTCATTCGTGAGCGTATGTATGTGTATTTTCATAAGGAACGCCAGTCACTATGAGCGAGGCGCGTGGGCCGGTCGCTTGGTACATAAGTGAATTGTGTCAATGTAATCTAGACAATATAACCTTTTCTATATTGAATAGAACACTTGTACTTTTCCACAATTAATTTTACAAAACATAATTACTTTTCTGAAATTTAAATATTTCCCCAAATGTTGGGAAAAAAGTTGAAACTGGTATACTCTTTTTTAAAAGTACCCACACATAAAATATTGTAGTTTTAGTTTAAACCATTGTAAACCTTTGAGAATGCCGTAAGGCGAAACCGGTAAGGCAATAAACAATAAATTAATTGTGGAAAAGTACAAGTGCTTTATTCAATACTAGCTGACCCGGCGAACTTCGTACCGCCATATTTTCCACCCGCGTGGAATTCTGATCCCGATTTATCAGTGTCATTTGAAACCAACACGAGAAGTAACAATTCACTGTAATATTTCACCTTCCTACCCTTGTGCGCGTTTTCCAAGACGTTATGTCTAAAAATCCACCATTTTTACACAACATAAAAACTCGAACTCACACTAATTTTGGAAAATAAAATAACAGCGCGACCGTTCAGTCTCGTTTTGGCGCCAAAACTCCGTTCACGAGCTTTCTCTACTGTCATTAATTCTTTCATGCAAGCCCGCCGGTTTCGAGTACTTCTGACCTGCCTTTTTTAACTAGAATTTCCAAAACTTAGAGTTCAGTATATCTTTAAAAATTATGGATAGTCTCCTAAGAATATTTTGCTGTAAGTATAACAGTTAAGGTACGTCTCAAAAATACACGCTGTATAGCTAAAAGTCGTTTGGTCTGTTGTCTCCCTTGATTGCTTCCCTTAGGTAGACATCGAGATTTTTCAGTCTTGTTGTCTCCCCTAGGCTGGGGAGACAAACATGACAGCTGTGACAGTGTGATAGAGTACTCAACATATAATTTTAAAAGTAAGTTCTGATGTCTCCCCACACTAGGGGAGACAAGGCTGAAAAATCCTGATGTCTCCCCGAGGGGGGCCATCAGGGGAGACACGAGACCGAAGCCAACATTTCACTTTCAAAAATGTTCTAATGAAATGCAACATACCTGTGTAACAATCTTGGCTGAATAACTGTCGCAAAGGCTTCTCACTTTACCCGCGGGTAGGTCAAAAACTGAAAAATAAAAAATGGTTACTTCCTCTTAGCGGTAATTCCCAGTCGCATCCAAAGCTTTCAGCTCGGAGTCTGGGGTTCGCTTTACCAGTCTTAACTACGGATTTGGCTAGACCTCGACATTTTCCGTGAAGCGATTGTCATCTGACCTCCACAACCCAATGTTAACATTAGACGATATCGTAGCTTTGCAGCTAGACCGTTGTTTTTGGATTTTTTAGGGCTCCAACTACCCGTATCGATTGTCATAGATGTTCTTATGGCAACCGGGTTCAACGGCTTATCGTGCTCTCCGAGGCACGACCAGAGCAATGCAAATACTCATATTTCATGCACACAAATATTTGCACTGAGCGGGGATCGAACCCGCGCCTCCTGCGTAGCGGCCGCGTTCATTACCACTACGCCACGGAGGCTGTCCGTGTAAAAAATGGTTATTATACATTATACATTAAAGGTTCATTGAGACGAGGAGGGTTCCCCATACGTTTCTGTCCGAAAAATCGTTCGTAACTATCACAAGCGACAATAAAGCGCCGATGAAATTTTAATTTTTAATATCAGAAGTATGAAATTTTTATGGGAGCTACTTGTACACATCTTGGGGTGACGCTTAAGTCATCTACAGGGCCTCTAAACAAAGTGACATTCTATTGATGGAATCGCGTCGAAGTGAACCGTTTTCCATTTTTTAACAGTGGATTATGTGATACTGGTGTTTATAATAGTAATATGTATATGAAATAATGTATTTCGAGTTACAAAGACTCATTCATAGTTAATTTAGTTTCAATTTCATAATTTATGTTAATGATTTATGCCAATTCCATACCATAATAAACGATTCCACTGGGGTTTTCGGCAATACATACATCTATACTATTATATAATTGTAAAGTGTTCGTGTCTGTACATTGGAGATATTTAAAAAAAAATACTTGGGTTATGTTATGTTAACGATACTGAACACGAAAATATTTTTTTTGAATTTCCGGGTATGTCCGCGATGGACGCAAAAACTACTGGACGGATTTTGATGCGGTTTTTTTTGTTAGAAAGGGCTTACTCAGATTTAAAATCTTACGTTTGTTTGATCGCAATCGGTTGAGTAGAACCGAAGATATGAGCAAAGGTCGCGTTAACCGATGCACGCGGGCGGAAGGCTAGTACATACATACAATCACGCCTTTATCCCCGGAGGGTTAGGCAGAGGTGAATTAACACCCACATTTCACCAATCATTGTATTAGGTCCCACGTAATAGGGGGTGAGCCTATTGCCGTTTTCCGGGCACTATACTTGGCTCGAGCCATAATTAGGCTGAGTCGTGGCTGGTACATATCTGTCTGATGTTAAACAGCCCAATCCCTTAGTCGCCTTGTACGACACCACATGGGAGGAGATGGGGTGGTCCAATTCTACTCTGCCGGACGCTTCTTACAAATAAAAATAAAATCGGCCAAGTGCGAGTCGGACTCGCCCATGAAGGGTAGGTAGGCCCTTTTTAGTGGTAGGTAGTTTTCATGGCAATTTACATCATATATTTTTTTAGATTTATCATTCTCTTATTTTAGAAGTTAGAGGGGGGGGGGGGGGGGGGGGGACACACACATTTTTCCACTTTGGAAGTGTCTCTCACGCAAACTATTCAGTTTCAGTTCTAAGTATGGGGACCCCCAAAATTGAATGCTTTTTTTCTATTTTTGTGTGAAATTCTTAATGCGGTTCACAGAATACATCTTCGTACCAAGTTTCAACAGCATAGACTTTATAGTTTCGGAGAAAAGTGGCTGTGACATACGGACGGACGGACAGACAGACAGACAGACAGACAGACAGACAGACAGACAGACAGACAGACAGACAGACAGACAGACAGACAGACGGACGGACAGACATGACGAATCTATAAGGGTTCCGTTTTTTGCCATTTGGCTACGGAACCCTAATAAAACAAAAGTAGTGAGACAGTTGACATACCGAGGCTTGGTTGTGTCGCAATGCTGATGTCACTCTCTTGCAGCTCTGTCTTCGGCACCCCAGCTTCTTCTTCAATAGCGTGTAGTGTGGACAGTACGAGCTCAAAGTCCCCGGAATGAGGGTAAGCCTCGCGGTACGCGCGCGTCGACTGGAAGAGCGACTTCTCCAGTTCTGGATTACCTTCTATTATTGGCTTTGCGCGGTCGTGGAGTATCTAATAAAGTTAATTTTATGAATATAAATCTATGAGTGCGTTTCAACTGAGAATAGGACTGTCAAGATGCCATTTTGTTTAGTATTGAGTGTGAAAATTCGAGAAAATATGGGTAACAGTAGTAACACTCCAGTTTAAGGAAGCCATGAGGATCGGGTTTAATGGCAATACTTCTATATAGCAAATGTTTTGTGGAGGTCAGATGGCAGTTGTTCAAGGAAAATATCAAGTATTTTTTCTTATGATGATGTTGAGTGCATGCCATGAAATGGTAGATGTCTTTTTTTATGCTTTATTTTAATTGGGGGTTTTGATCCATAAAGGATATGCCAACCCCATCGACCCATCGTATAACCCGCGCCACGTATCTTGGACCTAAACCGTAAGACATACGAGGCTCTAGCGTCCGCGGATTGCTTTGTAATAGTCTATGCTTGGTGAATTTGAGTTCGTCTACCGCAGTAGCATCCCGTGTTATCCTCAAAACACACCCAAGAAATGTGTACTGCGCGTATAGGACACATTTTGAGCACATTTTAGGTCCAAGATACGTGGCGCGGGTTATACCTTTAAACGCTATACAGGAACAGTAACTATTATATAACAGTATTTTATTTGCATGAATCAACTCATTGCTGAACCACCAGAGATAGATGTGTCAAATCACAATAATGTAACAACATGTATTACCGAATTTTTGCAAATAAATTGAATTTGATGATTCCCTGTATGTAATATGTATTACATGACACATGTCATTTCATACATGACAGCCTCTGTGACGTGGCGGTAATAAACGCGACCGCTACGCAGGAGGCGCAGGTTCGATCTCCACTCAATGCAAATATTTGTATGCATGAATGGGTATGGGTATTTGGTCTTGTTGTGCCTTGAAGACCACGTTTGGCCGTCGGTTGCCATACGAACATCTATGGCAGCCGTTATATAGGGGAAATGGGTGAAATGGCTTACATAGAAGGGCTGATCATCCGTCTATAGTACGCGCCAGTTAGTGTGGCAATACGAGTGGAACAAAGTCTTACGAATACGAAGTAACAAGAAAGGTAAATCAAAAATATTAAGAAATAAGAATTATTACATTATCTTTTAACCAAAGATGTTATATAAAAAGAAGTAGATATGTTATTGCGCAAAAATCGTGAAGATCCGAAAACGAGTCAATTGGAACGTTTGCCTCTAGTCTAGTACCGCGTGCCGAGCGGCGCCGGTCGGACGTTGAGCGGAAGCATCAGTGACTTAAAAAAATAACGAAAATGCCATCGTATGTTTATAGACACTGCACGAACTATTACTCTAAAGTTAATACACCAAAAGTGTAGATGAATTATTAAAAATGTGTGTGTGTGAGTTCGGCACATTTTTCTACGTTGATTTGTAAGCATATGACATGTCTATGTTATGAAATGTCATTGCTTTTAACATTGAAACTGTCGTTTTTGCAAATTTCGTATACCTACACCACTGTATGGGGGAATGTAAATGACTCGTATTGCCACACTAACTGGCGCGTACTATAGCCAATGACGTCCCCACTGGAAGTATAATCCAGGACACGTATCTTGGACTTAAATCGCGAGACAAACGAGGCTCTGGCACGCGAATCTATGCTTGCTGAATTTGAACACGTCCATGGCAGTAGTACCCCGTGCTATCCTTAGAGCGGGGGCACAAGATGCGTTGCGGCGGCGGTGCGGCGCCGGAGCGGTATCGCTGCGTCGTTTTACATAGAAATTTCTGTGGCATGTCATACGATGCGCTGCGGCGCCGCGCCGGATTTACAACCACCGAGACGAGGCGGGGAGGGGTGAATGCGTTGCGACGCCGGAGCGGCACCGCTCAGTTGTTTGATAAAAACGCTGCGACGCCGCACCGCTCGTGTGCCCGCCAATGCGGCGAAATTTCTGCGGTGCGTCGCCGCAACGCATCGTGTGCCCCGCTCTTGAAAGGCACCCAAGGAACGTGTACCGCGCGTATAAAGCACATTTTGAGCACATTTTCTTTATACTACATAGGTCGCAGACAAGCACACGGCCCTCCTGATGGTAAGATGTTACCGTGGCCTATGGGCGAGTGCAACACCAGGGGAGGCACACTCGTGCTGTCAACCTTGTAAGAACAGAGAGATTCTGTGCCGTCAGCGCAAAAGATAAGTAAGACAAAACCTTTGGTTTTCCCACTGACAGCACAAAATCTGTCCAGGTGAGCTCTGGCTACCCTACTCACCGTCGGAAACACAACACGAGGCTGTTAAGCCACGTTCTTCTGTAGGGCGGAGGTACTTCCCCAGTCGGACTGCTCGATTGGGACCGATATACTGTCGTGTCCTACCTCCTCTAAAACATTTTAGGTCCAAGATATGTCTCCTCTCGAGGTAGTATATTAATAAAGATGTATTGTTACCTTAGATAACTGTTTTAACAGTTTGTGGCGATATTTCTTGCTCAGCGCGTAAAGCCCGGGATATTTAGCTTGGAACTCCATTAGTATCTCATCTGCTGTAGTTTTTATAATCTGAAAAAAAAAAAGAATAACTTTACCATACAATGATATTAAATATTAATTCGTTTTTATTACATAGGTATATTATTTGGTGGTCAGATGGCTGTTCTCACATGTTCTTCCCTTAATAAAAATCCTGGGTTCCTAAAGCAGGGCGTGGAAAAACCTCTGTCGTGCAGTTTTTTGGACTGCACCCCAGCTTACCAACAGGTCCTGTTGGTAAGCTGGGGTGCAGGGGTGCAGTGGGCACTGGTCATCAAATTGACTGCACCCTACCAGGTAGGGTGCATTCAATTTGAAGACCTAGATATACAAAATAAACTATTTCTCACTATTAATATCTGTGTGTCTTTTGACAAAAAGATTTGATGATGTTGTAACAAAATGATTTGATGTTGTAACAACAACCTCATAACAAGAGATTCGAAAAAAGTGATTGGCGTCTCCGTCACTTTTTTTTTTTTAATATAGGACACGTCAATATGACTACGCCTCACTTGATGGTAGGCTGTAGGCAAAGTCTCGGATCACCATTATATGTCGACCATTACTTTATTACATTTTACTTGAGACTGGCGATATTGCAGCTATTCTTTCGATAGCAGAAGCTATTAATTCAAAAGAAGAAGAAGAAATAATTTTATAACAGTATAGATCAGGGTTTTGGCGCGAACACGTTGAAGAAAACATAAGCGGTTTTATTTTATTTTCCGAAATTAGTGTGAGTTGAGTTTTTATGTGTGTAAATATGGTGGAATTTTAGACATAACGTCTTAGAAAACGCGCACAAGAGTAGGAAAATGAAATATTACAGTGGATTGTGACTTCTCGTGTTGGTTTCAAATCTCCGTAAGAAGCCTTTAGTAAAGATTCCACCACTTTACCGAGGCAGCAATCATCATCATCGTCATCATCATCATCCTCCTCATCTTAATATTCATCCAAATAAATATAATAATAACCGATGACAAGGCAGCATGGTCATAGAACCTTAGCCTGTTCCGAAAGAAACAAATAAAAATAAAATAAAAAACAGTATAGATCTGTTGGATATTACCCTGCCTTCGGCATTTAATTCAGCAATACGCAGTTTTCTACGCAGACCAGGAGCACAATGCTGCAGCCGTTTTTCTGTAACTCTGCCACTACTGAGTGGTAACTGAAACAAAATTAACCATTATGCAAAGGTTTCTTTCATAAAAAAAAACATAAAATATGATATTAACTTCAGTTAACAACTTTAAGAACAGACTGGACAACTGGTTACGTACTAACAAACTTAACTCTGGACACAATCAAGTGTAGTGATCTACATGAACTGAACTGTTCTTCGACAAATGTGAACTGTGACATAGACACATCAGCAAACAAATGCTGCTCGTCTATTAACTTATAATAATAATAATAATAATAATAACACTGGCAACACTGGTTGCTAACGGTCGCATATATTTTTCTCATCCATTTCTTTTTGTTTTTTCGTTCGCAAATCAATAAAAATACCACTGTGCTTTTTATAATTTACCCAGCTCATAATTTCTAATCAATAAACATATAAAACCTAACTATAATGAAGTGCACAATAAATAGGACAAAATATAAAAACAATCCCAAGAACCTATGACAGACAGGAGATGTCAAAATCCGACCGAACCAAATAATGAAGAAATAATAAATGTTGACCCGGGCAAAAGCCAGACAGATACAACAAAATGCACAAACAACACCCACGGACTCGTCGTGCAGCTCCGCCTCGCAGCCTCCGGACGCCATATCTCCGAGGCTAGCTACTGCTGAGGCGTCGAGCTCCGACGAGTATTTCTCTCCGCCGACGTCGCCAACACCCGTGCGTCGGCCGGGGAGAGGCCGACCACCGGCCAGCTTGGGGCCCCGAGGCCGACCGGCCTCGAATAGGGCTCTCGCTACCGGTGGCAATGTGCGCCGCATGGCATGGACATCATCAATAAATGAAAACGTCATGCGGGCATATTATGTGGCTACAGAGTTAGGAACCAACCTCACTGCGTATCGTGGTCGTTTACTGTCTCTGTTTCAGGAACTTGAACCGGCTGTCAACGTATCTGCACAAAGACTATCGGACCAGGTTCGGGCTATTCAGCGGTGTAACTTGTTGGATGGTGCCGTACTTGAGAGGCTATTCTCTGACGTACAGAATAGTCTTGCTATTCCCACTTCATCGCAAGCTGTGCCTCCGGTGGAAACCAGTGCGCCTACGCGTGTAAGTCCACCACAGCTCGTCTCCGCTGATGAAGTGGAGGAAAGTGAGACTATATCCGTAAGTACCCAGTATAATGAACTATTAAGGAGCACTTTGGAGGATGCGATGCTGGAATACCGATCCATGATACCAAGCAGTCGACCTCGCTTGCCTCATTTGCCTATGCATAAACGCAATATAGCGCTAGTATGTGCCCTGGATTCGCTATTACCTAATTATTTAGAAAATAGCGAAGACCTCGGTGATACACATTCAATTTTGTATTGTGCGGCCGTTGCAGCGTGCCGAGTGGCAGGTGTCAAATTTATTGTCAATAAACCTGCTACTCGACCTAAGCATGCTGTGCCGGCCTGGCAGTATAGGATTGAGTGTCGTATTGCTGAGGCTAGGGCACTTATTGGCAAGCTAATCTGCTTCAGATCGGGCAATACGCGCCCGAGGGTGATGCGCTTTGTGACACAGGCATTTTCAGGGACTAACGTTAGTCCTCAACTGTACACGTCATGTGTCACAGAGCGCATCGACTTTCTGAAGCAGAAAGTTTATGCATGGGCAAATCGAATCCGTCGCTATAAAAAGCGCGTGGATAGGTATAACCAGAATCGCATTTTCCAGAAGGATGAAAGGTGGGTTTATCGGAAATGGGAACAACCCGAGTCAGGTGTGGACGACGTTGCTCGACCGGATGCTGATGCTACGAATACATTCTGGTGTAGCATCTGGTCAGCACCTGTCGTCCACACGGAAGGCGATTGGATAAGAGAGGTTGAACAAGCGTGTGAGGATATACAGATTATGGAGCCAATCATCATTACGCCTGATGATGTTGCGAGTGCAGTCCGTTCGTTACCGAATTGGAAATCGCCAGGACCGGACGGACTGCACAACTTTTGGCTGAAGTGGCTCCGTAACTCACATGCTTGTTTAGCAACTCAATTCCAATCGGCTTTAGACTCGGGTTCACTACCTAATTTCGTAACAACTGGCATAACCCACTTACTTCATAAGTCCGGTAGTGCTACGGATCCCAAAAATTATAGACCAATTACTTGCTTACCGACGGTCTATAAGCTTCTTACTTCCATTCTGAGAGTCAAAATTAATTCTCATTTAGAAAAAAATTCGGTCATCTCTATCTTTCAGAATGGATGTAGGAAGGGGGCCCGCGGCACTAAAGAGCTCCTTATAGTTGACATGGCCATTAGTCAACAGGTGCGTCGTAAACGTAGGAATCTGGCAACATCCTGGATAGATTATAAGAAAGCTTATGACTCTGTACCACATACATGGCTTCTGAGGGTGCTAGAGTTGTATAAGATTGATACAACTTTAGCCACCTTCTTGAGGTCATGTATGGGGCAATGGAAGACAGTTCTTCGCTATCCAGGATGTTGCCAGACAAACGATGCACCCATAAGAATCGAGAGGGGTATATTCCAGGGTGACAGTCTGAGTCCCCTGTGGTTCTGTCTAGCACTGAATCCTCTTAGTACAATACTGGAGAATTCAGGGCTAGGCTATCGGTTGCGGAGAGAGGGTCGAGTTATATCCCACCTTCTCTACATGGATGACATCAAATTATTTGCTCCAAATAATACCCAATTGATAGAACTACTAAAGATGACTGAAAGCTTTAGTAGCTCTATCAAGATGGAATTTGGTTTGGACAAGTGTGCGGTCATGCATGTGGAAAGGGGTGGAATAGTGGAATCTGAAGGCTTAATACTTTCGGATTCCATTAAACTTAAATCTCTTTCCTCAACCGAAACCTACAAATATCTGGGTATGTCACAGGCATTAGGAATTCCTGAAGCTGGCGTGAAACAGGCATTGCGGGAGCGTTTCTTTGGCCGCCTGAAAAAAGTCCTAAAAAGCTTTTTATCGGGCGGTAACAAGGTGCGCGCCTGCAATGGTTGGGTCATGCCAGTCCTAATGTACTCCTTTGGCATACTTAGATGGACTCAGACTGAACTAGACGCCCTGGATAGAAAAGTACGATCACTGTTAACCACATTTCGGATGCATCACCCACGATCTTCCGTAATGAGGTTGTATATCCCGCGGAAGCTGGGGGGTCGTGGCTTTCTTAATATTAAGAACCTCCATAACCGTGAGATATACAACCTCAGACAATATTGTCTACAGCAAGCAAACACGGATATGCACTGTGATGTGGTTGCAGTGGACAATGGTTTAACCCCTCTTGCGTTGGCTAAAGAGAACTGGCGCAAACCTGTAGTACTTGGTACTGCTGATCGCAGGGAGGTATGGATGGGCAAAGAGCTACATGGACGGTTTTATCGGGCCTTAAATGGACCCGATATAGACTTAAAAGCGTCCGTATCTTGGCTACGGTTCGGTGATCTTTTCGGAGAAACCGAGGGTTTTGTCTTTGCAATTATGGACGAAGTTGTCATGACGAATAATTACCGGAAGTATATAATGAAGGACGGTACGGTGGACATCTGTCGGGCATGCCACCGCCCCGGTGAATCACTCAGACACATTATTTCTGGTTGTTCTCGTCTTGCCAACGGCGAGTATTTGCACAGGCATAACCAAGTGGCCAAGATTGTACATCAGCAACTTGCCCTGAAATACAACCTTGTGACTTCGGAGGTGCCATACTACAGGTATGTGCCCGACCCAGTTCTCGAAAATGGTCGTGTCACATTATATTGGGATCGATCTATTATCACTGACAGGACTATTGTCGCCAATAAGCCTGATATAGTGGTGATAGATCGATTAGAGCGCCTTGCAATGATTGTTGATATCACCATTCCTCATGACGAAAACCTCATGAAAGCCGAAAAAGACAAACAAATAAAATATTTGGATCTGGCTCATGAGGTTGTTGACATGTGGAATGTTGATTCAGCAATCATTGTCCCGATAGTCATATCGGCCCATGGGCTGATTGCTAAGAGCCTCGACCAACACCTTAAGAGGCTCTCGTTAGGCAGCTGGATCAAGGGCTTGATGCAGAAGGCGGTACTCCTCGACACGGCACGTATTGTGAGGAGGTTCCTCTCTCTGGAGCCCTAACCACCGGTAGCTTGGTCCCTATACCCGATACCGGTGGGGCACTATTTTTTATATTTTTAAATATATGTTTTTGTTTTATATAATTATGTATTTAAAAATATAATTTATAAGAGTTTTTAAAATAATAAAGAGGAATAATAATAATATTATCTGAAGTTTACGCATTGAAATAAAACCACTGTTCAATGGATTCTATCGCGATTTATTACTAGCTTTTGCCCGCGGCTCCGCCCGCGTGGATGTCAGTTATCGCGACCAAACATAGCCTATGTCCTTACCCAAGGTCTAATCTATCTCTGTACCAAATTTCATCAAAATCAGTTCAGTGGTTTAGGCGTGAAAGTGTAACAGACAGAGTTACTTTCGCATTTATATTAGTATGGATTAGTTTTCTTTCAGCTACTTTCCAGCAGCCATAATCGTAGGGTGACTAGGCTAGACCCTAGTCACACTTTAAAGAAATGGCTAGGCAAACGGCTTCGTGATGACGTTTAATTACTTGCCTAGCCATTTAATGAAACAGGATCAGAATCTAACATGGAAATTTGAAATTGAAATTTTGCTAAGAAAATTACAAACATACATAACATAAACTCACGCCTTTATCCCCGAAGGGGTAGGCAGAGGTGCTAGCACCCACATTTCGCCGTTTATGTTTAGGTCCCAATGTAATAGGTGGCGAGCCTATTGCCATTAACCGGGCACTTATAAACCTGCGATAAATAGACACATAACTTCGAAAAGCATCGAAAAGTCATTGGTGTGTGCCATGGTAAACCTGGGAATGAACCCGAGACCTCGTCTCAGCAGTCCATTACCCATGCCACTAGGCTACCGCCGTTATAGTATAGAAAATTAAATTAACAAAGATTAAATATAAATTAGTAAAGTGTAACAATGCATGCAGATTAAAATTGTTGCCTGCCTTCTTTTGCGAGTGACAAGGGTAAACATTTTTCATCGTGATTGTGCATCTGTATAAGTATTATATTATATCATTATCTGTGTTATTACTTAAAACTTACATCTGGTATATTTCTAGGTATGTACGCACGGTACTTTGACTTGGCTTTGAAATTTGCATTATTTATGCTTTGGACTGCATGTGCGGGGTCTATAATTTCAGAGAGACGGATATAGCAAGTCTTCGGTTTAGTCCTATTGCCCTGTGCAAAATTGAGCGCCTCAAAATTACCACGTATAGGTCTCTTGAGCTCCTTCACCAGTTCCTTAAGCGACATCTGTAAATTAAAGATTCAATTAACAAAACCTATAATATTCCGACGCCGCGTGGTTCCCGGCAGAGTAGAGTTTGGACCACCCCATTTACCCCCGAGTAAGGGATAGGGTGTTTAACATCAGACAGATTGAATACAATCCAGACTCAGCCTATACATGGCTCGAGTCAACAATAGTGCCCGGAGAATGGCAATAGGTTCACCCCCTATTATGTGGGACCTAATACAATGATTGGTGAAATGTGGGTGTTGATATACCTCTGCCTACCCCCGGGGATAAAGGCGTGATTGTATGTTATATAATATTCTAGTCTAGTGAGGATCCCATTGACCGGATGGGTGATCAGCCTTTCGTTGTGGACCATTTCACCCATTTTCCCGATATAACAACTGCCATAGATGTTCATATGAAAACCGGGACCAATGGTTTGACATGCTCACCCAGGTACAGAAATACTGACACCAATGCACATAGACATATTCATGCATACAAATTTTTGAACTGAGCAGGAATCGAACCCACACCACCTGTGTAGCGGTCGTCACTACTGCCACTCCACAGAGGCTGTCAAACCCATAATATTAGTCTCTCCTTTGCTATACAGAACGAAACCTAAAGGGCTGAGGTGTCAAACTCTTGTATTGCAAGCAATTTCATTGCGAGCTAAAAAGTGGTACACCCTATCCGACATTGTCCGGTCGGATCGGAATTCGACAGAACAATAAACAAGGTAAATATCTTGTTAATTGTTATAATAGTAACGTAAATTACTTGTAAATTCAAAATCATATATTTTACAAATGTGTAAACGGGGCTACCTCACCTTGGGAGGAACATTTTGGACCGCTATTATAGACATGACTGAGCGGTTTTATTGTTCCTTAATATGTAATAGATAACGTGTAGTATTTATATACAAAAACGTAGTAAACAATCTATTTCAATGATCTAAACTAAAATTGGTTTCTCGGCGGGTCTTCACTCCACTAAATATACTCTAAGCTCCACTACAACGTTTGACGTTTGATGTTTTATGACAGACAGACAGATGTCACAACATGTCACTACTTTTTTTTTTTTGGAATAAATCATTCCAAAAAAAAAAAAGGTTTGGTTACAAAGACCTTTGAGCCATGTCTTCATTTTGATATTTTATTATCTTATTTTGGTGTTGGATGAATGGTGAATTAACACCCACATTTCACCAATCATTGTATTCGGTCCCACGTAATAGAGGGTAAGCCTATTGCCGTATTCCGGGCACTATTGAGTCGAGCCATACATCTGAGGCTGAGTCTGGGTCTGGGCTGTATATACCTATCCGTCTGGTGTTAAACAGCCCTATCCCTTAGTCACGTTCGTTGTACGACACCACATGGGAAGAGACGGGGTGGCCCAAATTCTACTCTGCCGGGAACCACGCGTCTATCTATATTTATTGCAGTCTACGTTGCCTTTACATGGGTACAACTATATTATCATAAGTTCTATATTTATGTAAAGCCCGACCAGTAAAATAAAAAACCTCGTCATATTGCGGTAAACTATTGGAACTAATTTCTTCATATGGTAACAATCTATACAATGTCATTATGGTCATCTGTCAGTGTGGTGTCAATTGTGTGTTGTTGAGTTTGAGAGCGCTACAAAACTACAAAACTATAGTAATATGCCGAAAACTATTAAAAGCCAGTTAAGAAAAGTAATTTATAATATAACAAAGTATTTGTCGGATAAAAAGTAGGAAGGATTGGACTCTGTTCCTCTAAATAACATCACGGACCTTGTTGTCAACATGACGGGTAGGACATCATAGAGTACGTGCAACTGAAATTGGCCTAATCTACTGATTTTACTGTGACTAATTATTATTCACATTTTTAGGTATATCCCGATCTTCTGTAATAAAAATACGAAGAGAAGGTCAAACGTCAAATGTATTTTCTACGCCTAAGAAAAATAAGCCTAACGCAAAAAAGAAAATCATGCTCGATTATTTTGATCTCTGTGCTGTTAGGCATAAAATACAAGAATTTTATGCAGTCCGAAAAACAATATCGCGTGGTCCCTGTTCTATACATGGTGTAACTGTATGTCTAACTTGTATTTACCATTCCAAGCAGTAAACTATTATACGGATACTACTGTGTTGTGATTTGTGCCCAGTCCTTGTAACCAGTATAACACGCCGCGTCTATTTTTCTATTTTAACCAGAAAACTTAACAGAGAAAAACTTAACTTTTTAACAGAGAAAAAAAAAATACATTTTAGTGAAAGTTTTGTATAATAAACACGTACTACAAGTTCTTTCTTTTTCTTTTCTTTCTATATTAATTCGTTTGTAATATTGGACACGATCTTTTTTGTATTGAAACTTAAGAACAAAGCAACTTAATGAAATTAAAAAAAAAGAAGTCTATAAGTCACTTCTGTGAATAATAGCAATGAAAAACATGACAGCCTCCGTGGCGTAGCGGTAGTGAACGCGGCCGCTACGCAGGAGGCGCGGGTTCGATCCCCGCTCAGTGCAAATATTTGTGTGCATTAAATATGGGTATTTGCATTGGTCTGGTCGTGCCTCGGAGAGCACGTTAAGCCGTCGGTCCCGGTTGCCATAAGGACATCTATGGCAGTCGTTACGGGTAGTTGGTGCCCTAAAAAGTCCAAAAACAACGGTCTAGCTGCAAAGCTTCGATATCGCCTAATGTTAACATTGGGTCGTGGAGGTCAGGTGGCAATCGCTTCACGGAAAATATCGAGGTCTAGCCAAATCTGTAGCTATGACTGGTAAAAGCGGACCCCAGACTCCAAGCTGAAAGCTTCGGATGCGACTGGGAATAACGCTAGGAGGAAGAAGAAGCAATGAAAAAGTCACAGTTTTATATTAGGTGTCATTCCGTGCTTAATTGCGGGGAAATAAAAGCCTGTTCATAAGCAAGTGTGTTGAAAAATATTGGCATTTTACATGTGTATCACTATACTTGGTGTTGTCATAATCATAGATGTTTTTGGCGCCCTCAGTACGGGTTTTTTATTTTATTGGTCGGACTTTAATTACATCTTTTTGACGTCATCATGTTAAAAACCACTATACAAAATATAAAGTTAAACTAAACCTAAAATGCGTCATGGAATTCTTCCGCATAAGTTGAAATAAATATGCAACAATCTACTCATCTACATCTACACTAATATTTTAAAGAGGAAAGATTTGTTTTTTTGTTTTTTTGTTTGTTTGTAACGAATAGGCTCCGAAACTACTGGACCGATTTCAATAATTCTTTCACCTATAGAAAGCTACAATATCTGGGAGTAACATAGGCTATATAACATCACGCTATTACAAAAGGGAGCGGAGCAGTGAGCATAAATGTCAATAAATCCGGCAGATTTCCATACATCTTTACTTATTTGTATTTTTGTATACGAGTAAACTCAAGAACTACTGAACCGATTTCAAAAATTCTTTTACCATTAAAAAGCTGCACTATTACTGATTAACATAAGCTAATTTTTTTTTTCTTTTTAAATTAGAGATCTTTACTAAAACTTCAATAATGTAACCCAAGGTGTAAAAAAAAACCTAAAAAATGCCTTACATCGCGTGCGCTGCGAAAACTATTGAATATATAACAAAATAATGTACTGTGGAAATGTATAACTTGAAAAGGTCTATATAAAAGTCCGCAATAGCATATGTCTATCTAATAAGGGTAGCCCCCAGTAACCATTTTTATCTTTTACAAATTACAAAAAAAAAAATATGTCATTTTCGAAGCTATTTTTAACAATACGGTGTTATTCCTTATCCAATTAAATACGTTAGATACGTTGTATATTTAATATAGATCAAAATTAACATTTACACTATATAATTACAATGAATATTTTAAGAGTTATCGCGATATGAAAAAAAAAACGCAGCGAAATAAATTCAAGCTGAAATGCCGATCAAAGTCAGACCACGGAATCTATAGGTACTTTTGTATTACCTAATTCTTATCTAAATAAATTGTTTGGTATTAAAGATTGTTTCGATACCTATTGATATTGATAAGTTCTCTGCTGTCTTCTGCCAAAAAATGAGTGAAAAATGAGTCACTCATTTTTTGGCAGAAGACAGTGTGTTCAGCTTTGGATCTTGGTTCACTGCTCTGGTTGTCTAAATCCGAACTTGAATCTATTTCAAAATAGTCATCCTCCCTCGACTTCGTTGATGGTCTTTCGCGAGATAATTGATTTGGTATTATCTTTACGACTTCTTTTACGAGTAAATTTTTCAGCATACTACGAGTATATTCTGCCTGGCCAATTAATGATGTCCATTTCAATTTTTTAGGTATATTTAAGATGAGAAACGGCAGCTAAAGCAGCATTTTCAGCTTCAGGTCCCGAAATTTTCAGAAAATCTTCAGAGCACAATGCATAGAACCCTCCCTGCTCCCCCGCACATTATACTCCCTACTTCCCGATGACGTCGTACGGGTCGCACTTGCAGTAGGTACAGTCGAGTTCAATAATATATTGACACCTCCAAGCTTCATAAATATATGAACGTTAAAAAAGTTAATAATATTGTGACAACTATAAGCATCATTAAATTGTGGTCACGATTTAGATTCAATATTATGTGACTGCTTTATCTCAATAACATGTGTACAGCCAAAGGCACATTATTATATGGATACAACAATTGGAACATAATAAAATTATTATTATTATAAATGTGAAGACTGTAGAAATCATAATTTTGTATACACACATGAAAACAATAATATCTGAACTAAGCAGATTCTAATTACATATAATGTTGGTTTCTTTTTAAATTTTTAAATGGTAAAGTTTTTGTTTCAACGGTAGACGGGCGGATCTTTTTGTATCGTGCAGCCAATACACGATATGATGAAGGGAATGTTTTGCCTAATAGACATAGTGGACGCATTACATTGGGATTTTGGGGGTGGATAAATTCGTGTGGACCAATAGAATAATTGTGCGAAATATCTGAACGAATGAATAGTGATGCCCATTTTGATATTCCAAAAGACGTGTTTTTACCAAGTGCAAAAATCCCTTGTGTATCCTGATAATCACCAAATAAATTTTATATAAGTTCCGTTCACAATGCCAGACGAGTTCAAAATTGGATAACTGAGCAAGCAAACTTGGAATTAATAAAAATTCCACCGAAGCCCTGACCTTAACCCCATCCGCGGGCAAAGCTAGTATATATTTATGTTTGGATGTAATCTTATATAAACACAAGCTGTCGAAAAGAACATTGAAAGACACTCATTTCAAAAACTAGAAAACAATGGAAGCTACTGTCATTTCTGTAACAATGTAAACTAGATCTTATTTGTTCCGAGCAATGACATTTCATAACATAGACATGTCATATGCTTACAAATCAACGTAGAAAAATGTGCCGAACTCACACACACACATTTTTAATTCATCTACACTTTTGGTGTATTAACTTTAGAGTAATAGTTCGTGCAGTGTCTATAAACATACGATGGCATTTTCGTTATTTTTTTAAGTCGCTGATGCTTCCGCGCAACGTCCGACCGGCGCCGCTCGGCACGCGGTACTAGAGGCAAACGTTCCAATTGACTCGTTTTCGGATCTTCACGATTTTCGCGCAATAACATATCTACTTCTTTTTATATAATATCTTTGGTTCCGAGCATATAATTGACATTCCCATGCATGTAGTTGTAGAGATAATTAAGAATCTTAGCCTGCTCAGATATTATTGAAGTCAATATAGATTAGATTTTTTGTTGAAAAGCGTGATCACAAATTATTGCTTAATACATAGCATGTATTATTGTAACGTTCACATGAGCACATATTTTTGATCTATAGGTTCTACAGAATTTATTGAGCTTACCAACGCTCATAATATATTGAATCCTTGGCAGTGCCAATATATTATTGAACTCGACTGTACCTATTATCGGAACTGTGCGATGCAATCATGCGACATTTCATATTCAAAGCAAATTATAATTATAATATAATTAAATACTATGTAATTAGGTTACATTGTAATCAAATTATTTCATAATTAAATATATTGTAATTAATTTCATAGCACATCCAAAGTAATCTAATTACAATGTAATTGAATAATCGGTAATTAAATGACATTTTAATCAAATTATTATGTAATTCAATTATTAATTAGATTACCTACATAAATAACTAGTTACGCCCATCACTGCCACCCACCCATTTGCCAGCACTTGGCAATCTTAATAATACCATAAGTATAAAAAATTACTTAATTCGTATTTATTATACATAATATACACATAATATGGTAATACAATGTATAAAAACAAGCGCATGACGCATTTAAAGTTTCTAAAGGGTCAGTCAAAAACTACGTTATATGCATTTTGTCCTCCTTTTTCTGGTAGCAAATAAAATATTCATGTTTTTAATGAAAATCATCATAGCAGGCGCGGATCCACTAGGGTGGGCAATATGGGCATGCCCACCACCTTAATAGACCTGTGACGTCACTTTTTTATGGTTTATTGAAAAGAAAACCAAACAAATGAATCATGAATCACGCGTGATTTGGAACACAGCGTATAGTGCAATAGACGATATACCAGCATTTGTTCATACTGTTACAATATCAGAAATTACACACTATTATTGCGGCTTTTTTGTACGCCTTTTTAAGGAGCATAGGTCTGAGGTGTAAGTACATTCAATCAATCAATCAGTTAGTATATTGCAGTCCACTGCTGGATATAGGCCTCCCCGAATATGCACCACGTCTGTCGATCCTCCGTCTTCCGCATCCAGTCTGTCCCAGCCCACTGCCACTTCAGCCTGCTTATTCTGCGGGCTATGTCGGTAACTTTGGTTCTATTTCGGATGACCTCGTTGCGAATTCTATCCTCCAAAGAGACTCCAAGGATAGCTCGCTTTATAGCCCGCTGCGCGAATTCTAGGTCATGGACTAACCCCACCTTCAGTGGTAATGTTTAGGCTCCGTAGGTCATAGCAAGCAGGACGCACTGGTTGAAAACCTTTGTTTTGTGGCATTGCGGTAGGGGGGAGGAGAAGACCCGACGTAGTTTGCCAAATACTGCCCACCCCAGTTGGATCCATCTGGCTATTTCTTTCTCGAAGTTGTTTTTACCGAGCTGGATAACCTGCCTCAGGAGATATATTTTTGAACAACTCTCAGTGTCACCCATTCGATTGCAATCGATTTGGTACAACATGTTCGTTGAACATAATCATGGTGTTGTCCAAGTTTACACCCAGGCCAACTTGTCGAGAAGCTCCATTCAAGCTGTGCAGCATTTCGCCCAGTTGTTCCAGCGACTAAGCAACTATGACGATGTCGTCGTCGAACCGAAGATGCGAGATGTACTCACCGTGGATGTTGGTACCCCGCCAAAGTCCAATCCAGAGTCTTGAAGACGTCCTCCAATACGTTGGTGAATAGTTTGGGAGATATAACATCTCCCTGTCTCACTCCACGCTGGAGGCTAATGGGTTTCGTCTTCTGGGCTTGGGGTATGATGGACATTGTGGCAGTGCCATACAAACATCTCAGCATCTCGATGTATCGCCAATCTACACGACACTGCTGCAGGGCATCCAGCACTGCCCAGGTTTCGATTGAGTCGAAGGCTTTTTCGTTGTCCACAAACGCCATACACAGCGGCTGATTGTACTCCTGCGTCTTTTCTACAATCTGCCGAACAGTATAGATGTGGTCCACGGTACTATAGCCTTTTCGAAACCCGGCTTGCTCAGGTGGCTGGAACTCGTCGAGCTCATCCGCGAGGTGATTTGTGACGACTCTTGAGAACAACTTATAGACATGACTCGGGAGTGAGAGAGTCTTATCACCTTTTTTGAAGAACAGTACCACCGCACTCCCGCTCTGTGCCCTAGGTGTTAGCTCTTGCCGGATGATGGCATTAAAGAGACTCGCTAGCTCTTTCAGGATTGGTGCGCCACCTGCTTTCAGCACCTCAGTAGTAATTTCCGTCATCACCAGGGCATCTGTTGTTCTTCAGCCTGAGAGCCGCCTCTACCTCGCACTATTCGACATCTGGTATCTCCTCGGTGTAATGGCGCGTGAGTGGGGCTCTGTCCAGGTGTGTCTCTGCACAGGTCTTCGTCGCTGTGTCCCGTCGGTTTACTCGTCCGTGCTGCATATAGCTCAGTTTTAAGTTTCGTCAGATGGGGCCTTCCCAACTGCTGAGCGAACACTTTTAACCCCCCTATATCGCTCGATTGCCTCCTGGATGGAGCGAGTGTTGGAGCGTTCAAGGTCGCGTCGTATCGGCTTTTTGATTTAAAGTTCGGAAGTCTCAGGAGAGAGCCTGGACTCTTGCTGTTTGCGTTTTCCGGGAAACAATTTTCGAGACACTTCCTGCAATGTTTTGACCACTATGTCGGCCTTATGTTATATTAATCTTTCAGCCTTTATGTTGATATTTAGAGAGCATCGGATAAGTTGGTGATCGCTTCCAGTTTGAAACTTGTTGATCACAAAGACATCTCTAAATATGTGCGTAACTACTGTCCATTATGAAAAAGTCTGTCTCGTTCCTTATCGCAGAGTCCCGGCGTTACCAAGTCCACTTCCTGTTGGGGTTTTTCTTAAAGGAACTATTAATGAAAGCTACTCGAGGAAGCTGACTAGCATTTGCCCCTGCGATTTCTGCACCCCACTCCATAAGGTTCGATTTCCGTCTCACCGCGTTCAATTCAACAGGTCAATGTGAGACCAACACCGCCAAAGACACCCCCCCCCCCCCCGGCGTATTTAACATGCTTGACATGAGTTCGCACTACGACTCGCACTTGACCGATCTTCAGGTACCTGTGCCCACCACCTAGTTCCTCGTCTGGATCCGCGCCTGCATCATAGGTACGAACAAATTGAAATCGTATTGCGTGTACTGACTCGCGTTACATGTTAGCACAGTCAGCATGTTAGTGACGATGCCACATATCCGGCATTTCCCAGACTGCACCAATGCTCGCTTTAACATGTTACATTACGGCATGTAACAATATTATAGCTTACGTTGTTCGGCAAACCTACCAAGCTACCTTTGAACATCGATAAAAGCCAACAACATTCGGTTTGATGCAAGATAATGCCTCGGGCGTCGAGACTGACCGAGGCCTTGCCTTGG
Source organism: Eilema depressum (assembly GCA_914767945.1). Lineage (NCBI taxonomy): Eukaryota > Metazoa > Arthropoda > Insecta > Lepidoptera > Erebidae > Eilema > Eilema depressum. Next base: position 4,516,877 of record OU612036.1, on the reverse strand, counting down.
GCAGCTGCCTCGTGAGACAGTTCGCTTAGTGTGGACGCAGCTAAAAGATCTTACTTCCTATTAATATTTTATAAATATGAAAATTTATTAAGTTGTTTGGAAGTTATAATGATGCTACTTTTATTCAGGGAATAGGTTCCCATGGGTTTCGGGAACAAAATTTCACGCGAAGCAACAGCTAGTTAACAATATTTTTCTTAAGCCCTCTCCTATAACCTTAAAGATTCACGTAATTAATGGACGTTACCTAAGTTTTTTTTTGTTCTTTTTTTATTGAACTAAAATGAGTATAAATTGGTATTACATCTATCTCTGATTAGTAGTTAATTATAATCCAGTACACGATGTGCCGCGTCCAGTATCTTTTATTTCTGCTTTCCTTAGTTTTGTTTGAGTTCAACTCTGTTCAGAGTTCGGGTAAGAAGATTACTACTATTTAACTTACTTTAACTTCTGACCGTGACGTGACTTCTGACCTGGGTAAATGTTTTATCTGGGAGGATGGGAAGGATTAAGTAAACTATATAACCAGTTGTGAGCTCGTATATTGACAGGTACACACCTGACAGAGAGACATCAGGCCATAGATAAAAAGTAAAAAGTAAAAGTACATTCCCCCCCCCTTTATTCTTTGTCATTTTTCGGCGTTCTCTTCCGCAAAGAACGAGGCTCGGGCACCGGGCACCCTTCCTAGGCATCTACAAATTATTCTGACTGTTCTGCAGCTGCTTCTTCTGGATCAGTCACTGGATCGGTCGCTAGATCAGTCGCTGGCACAGTAAATGCTGTCACAACTTTTTCCGCTTTTTCTCCTCCTCCTCTATATTTTAGCAGCTGGTTGCGTGCCTTTTAACGGAGTATTCTGTATTATCCATTCGAACCAAGTAAATTACGTTAGGTACCTATTTTGTTAAGCACTTAACCCCGTACCCACGTTTTTGTTGGCCATACAGTCTGACTAAAATCTTCTCACCGATAATAAACGAGACTTTGCGATTGACGCGGTAGAAATTACTCTGCGAGAACTGTTTAGATTTCACAATTTCATAAAGTGTTGGATTGGATGGTGTTGGACGGGTAAGCTTTAATAAATGTAATCTACATCTTAACTTACGGCCAAATAATTATGTATATCAGTAGGTGAGGTCACCTGTTAGTAGTGGCATCGAGATTTCCCGCTAGTACCACCGGTGCTACAGTTTACTACACTGTTTACTACTGTACAGTTACAGTTTACTACTGTAGCATCGGTGTACTAGTGGAATTGACGGAACGCAGCGGCACACAAACAGTGCACGCGCCAACAAACCGTTCAATGGCCCATGCCAGGCCACTAGAACCTGGGCCCATACCATGAACTCTTAAAACAGGTCAATAATTGAACTGCTGTCATTCTACCAACTGCAAATGTCACCTTGTAATGTCATACAGATATATTAGATATATAGGATTACAAAGTGACATTTGCAGTTGGTAGAATGACAGCAGTTCAATTATTGACCTGTTTTAAGAGTTTATGGTAAGGCTGCTGTACCGCGCTTCTTCTTTCATTTTTAACCGACTTCAAAAAGGAGGAGGTTCTCAATTCGATGGTTTTTTTTTAATGTATGCACACCGATCACTCCTAGCTTTATGATTCGATTTCCGTGATTCTTTTTTTATTTGATGTGAAATAGTTGTCATTTGGTCCCATACTTTACTGGACTGTTATGTATATTTTAAGAGATAATGTTTGTGAGTTTGTGACATTGCACGCTTTTCGCTTATGAATATCCACAATTACTGTAGAATCATTTTTATATGCCCCTTTTGAAGTTTCATCAAAATTTGACAACGTAACCTTGTAACGGAGGAACAAAATATTGTATAGCTCAAAATGCATATTTATTGCAATAGGGACCAAATTAGGCAATTTTACGCTTCAGTCGTGTTAATTTCAACAGAGTTAAACATGAAGTAAGTAGACTTCAATAAAAACCCATTTCAATACACGAAAAATATTTTCAAGGAACAGCCTTGAAAATATTTTTCGAGTATTGAAACGGGAAAGCTATATTTGACTGAAGCCATACGAAATGCCTAAACGCGCGAGCCCATACGTAGATCTAAACATCCAAAGACGTATGATCTTCAGATTAATCTTCAAAGTACTCCACCCAACGAAGATGAAATAAACTGTTAAATTAAAAAGAAAACTTCCAAATCTGCCCAGACCCCAACGGCATTCCTTACAAAGTACCTATATAAAAAGTGTCCGACAGTTCGTAAACAGTAGAGTTTGGGCCACCCCATCTCTTCCCATGCGGTGTAGTACAAGGCGACTAAGAGATAGGGGCTGTTTAACACCAGACAGCTCAAACTCAGCCTCAGATGGCTCGAGTCAACAATAGTGCCCAGTATACGGTAATAGGCTCACCCCCTATTACGTGGGACCGAATACAATGACTGATGGAAATGTGGGTGTTTATTCACCTCTGCCTCTCCGGGGATAAAGCCTTAAGAGGATGGAGAGAGAAAATAGGAGAAGAAAATAGGGAAAGAAAATGAAAAAAAAAACTACTTCTTAACGGATTCTATCGCGATTTATTTCTTATCAGTTACTTTTAGTCCGACAACTAACAAATAAATCGCGATAGAATCCATTAAAAAGTATAACCCGCGCTACGTATCTTGGACCTAAATCGTAAGACACGAGGCTCTGGCGCCCGTGGGTTGCTTTGTAATAGTCTATGCTTGGTGAATTTGAGTTCATCTACCGCAGTACCATCCCGTGCCATCCTCAAAAGACACCCAAGCAATGTGTACTGCGCGTATAGAGCACATTTTAGGTCCAAGTTACATGGCGCGGGTTATAGTTTTATTTCAATGAGTGACATTCGCGTAAACTATAGAAAATATCGTATATTTATTCCTCATGTCGCACAGTCGTCATTACAAGGTTACGTTAGTACACCTTTTTTCTTCATTGACACTAGGGATGATACCCAGAACCGTATGTATAAAAACCTTTCTTCTATAAATCTATGATCAAAACTAAGAATTTATAAAATTTGTATTTAATACAAATTATGCAAATACATTAAAATGTTTAACCTAATTCAGGGATGAAGTTATCCATGTTAATCTATACTTAATAAAAATTTAAGGATCATACAATTATCTATAGGGCGGCGGCGTCCTATCCTTCCCATGTTCCAATAATATAGCCATTAATTTGTTGCATTAGTTAGTTGCATTTACCAAGTGCAATAAGTCCACTTTCAGTAAGATTGGACTTCTTGCTTCCACTCCATTCCTTTCCAGCCACCCCACTATGTCTTGTTTTTTGTTTGTTTGAGTTGGTAGTTTGTCAACTTACAGGGAAAAGAACGTGGCATTATCCTTGAAAAAAAATGATGGGTTTTCTAAACTGAGTAGCAATTTTTGAAACCACTCGTTACAGTTTTTGATGCGAACGTGAGGAGGCAGTTTGGAATAAATCCTCGAGAAGCTGAGCTGTATCATTGATCCATGACCGGAAAACTGTATAGTTCGCATTCAACCACGTTTCGTCAATAAACACTATATTTTCTCAATCAGTAATTTTCTTCAAACTCTCTTCAAAATAATATCGTAGCGTTTCAGTAGGATTTACCGCTTGTCAGATTGTTTGTAGGTATCTAAAGCCAATTGATTTCAAAACCGTTGGCAAAGATAACTGACAACCAGAAAATAACCTAGGAACCCAATAGCTTTTCCGTGTAGGATATTCTTGTTTAGCCATGGGGTCCATATTTTACTTTTAGAATTTCGCACACAGTCTTGTCCCCTATGGATACTGGCCTGTCACAGCACTGGTGTCCTAGGTAAAAGTGATTTGATGAATTGTGATTTCAGGTGGGTATGAATTATTATAACCTTGGATTGTGTAAATTTACCGGATAAAATGTACGTGTCTTATTGTTTCCTAAATTTATAATTATAACACGATAGAAAAAAATAAAAGACGGATTTGTACCAATTTTTAATTTGAATTTCAATGTTCAGTTAAAATTATAGTACATACCTAATCTATAAATATTTGTAGGAATAAATTTCAGTTTATTCGATTCAGAGATGTTTGAAATTCTTATCGATTTCTCCAACAGAATTGGGTTTTCAAACACTCACTCACTATGAAGCTTATGTCAAATGTGGCCTATTAAAATGATTCTATAATAGGTAGATAAATAAATAAATAAATAAATATTCCACAACTTTCTACACAACGCTTTCTAGACCCATGGTAAGCTTAATTTAGCTTGTGTTATAGAATCTAGAATGCGGATATAGGTACATACTTAAATACTTTTTTTTTTGTAACGTGTACTCCCGGTGAAGTTTTTGGTTTCATGGTTTTCTGATTGAACGTGTAATGTCGATATATAACCATCATGCAAACGTAATTCATGATTGATCGCATGATGGCATCCTGCATGACGCTTGCATAAGCGTGTAATGGACCCCTAACGTTAATTACAACATTTAACAAACTGGCTGACTATTGCTTAGGCCATTCACATAATAGGGCACCACCCCGAAATAAGGCACAAAGTAGGTAGTGATAGTTTTTTAGGGTTCCGTAGCCAAATGGCAAAAAACGGAACGCCATGTCTGTCCGTCTGTCTGTCTATCCGTCCGTATGTCACAGTCTCTTTTCTCCGAAACTATAAGGCCTATGCTGTTGAAACTTAGCAAGTAGATGTATTCTGTGAACGAGACTTTAAGAATTTCACACAAAAATAGAAAAAAAGCATTATATTTTGGGGGTCCCCATACTTAGAACTGAAACTCAAAATTATTTTTTGATCAAACCCGTGTGGGGTATAGATAGGTATTCAAAAATGCTATTGAGGTTTCTGACATATATTTTTTTCTAAACTGAATAGTTTGCGCGAGAGACACTTCCAAAGTGGAAAAATGTGTCCCCCCCCCCCCCCCCCTCTCACTTCTAAAATAAGAGAATGATAAATCTAAAAATAATATATGATGTACATTGCCATACATGTAAACTTCCACCAAAAATTGGTTTAAACGAGATCCATCAAGTAGTTTTTTTTTTGATACGTCATAAGCAGCAATATTCGCCTTTGCTGCTACGGAACCCTTCATGGGCGAGTCCGGCTCGCACTTGGCCGGTTTTTTCCGTATTTTCAGTAGGTATCTTTTATTCATGAACAATTATTACATTTTTATTGAACATTTTTACAATACTCGTAGCCCGTAGGTATATAATAAAATAATAATAGTAGAATAATAATAGTAGAATAATAATAGTAGCTTTATTTAGAAAGCTGCGCAATCCGACTTGGATAGATTAGGTTAGATTAGAAGGCTAATGGTAGGAGCGGAGCTCCCGCTTTAGCCTTCGTGGTTTTTTTTTATAGCCATGCAGAAACAAGTCATTTGCCTAGCTGTTTCATTAAATGGCTAGGCAAGTAATGAAACGTCATCGATCCAAGCCATTTGCCTAGCCGTTTAATTAAATGGCTGAATATCATTTAGGCCGTTAATTGAACGGCGCCGTTTAGTTAACAGCCTAGGCAGTTAATTGAACAGCTGATTAAGCTAGTTAGCTGCGACATATATAATATACTAGCTTTTGCCCGCGGCTCCGCCCGCGTGGATGTCGGTTATCGCAACCAAATATAGCCTATGTCCTTTCTCAAGGTCTAATCTACCCCTATACCAAATTTCATCAAAATCGGTTCAGTGGTTTGGGCGTGAAAGCGAGACAGACAGACAGACAGACAGACAGACAGACAGACAGACAGACAGACAGAGTTACTTTCACATTTATAATATTAGTAGGGATTATATAACTATGAACAATGCCTTGGTGAGAACTTAGTTAGAATGTAATGCAGTCATCTCCACATGAGGCAAAATTATAGGCTTATGCTGAAGCGAGTACAAAATAAATTTGTCAGGTACTTGTACTTACGCTTATACGGAGTAGCTATGCCCGTTCTACCCGCTTATGTATCCTACTCTATTTGTTTTGGGTTTGGTAGGATATAACCAGCGACTATACAACCAATAGTATACACTGTCACGGTCTAGGATTTGAAAAAAAAAAACCGACAAACCCGGGTTTTGACTTAAAAAACCCGGGGTTTTTTTTTTCGCACCGAAAACCCGAAAAACCCGGGTTTTTTCGAGCCGAAACCTGAACCTTATTAAAATTTCAATTTTAAATCAATTTCAGATAAAATATGCGATTTGACTGATGCAGAATGTTTAACAAAAGCAGCTAATAGGGTTTTCAAGGCGGTCGTTAAAGGTGTCTCAGGTCTACTAGATCCTATCGATCCACTGTACGTGGAGAAAGTGACTGGGAATGAGGGAGCCTTCCATTACGAACTGAGAAATATAACGCTGACAGGAATGCGAAATTGCGTGGTTGATTTAGCGAAGTAAGTACTCTTTACCTTGCTGCTATCCGTATTGGTTCCTGGTGGTATAGCCACACTATTAGGTAATCTGTGCTATTACTTCCTGTGGATGTCGTTGAAGTTCGACTACGGGATAGGGCTGATCTCCATCTGGTAGTAAACATACAGCCCATGACAAAGTGCTCGCTGGTGTAACCTTGGAGGGTCACACGGACCAGGGAATTAATTAAAAGGAGGTATCAGCAATATCAGCAGGATGATAATTACAATCAAAAATAATAAGCGGACTTCAGGATCTAAAGTACAAGCTTTAGATACCACTGAAGAATTGCCATGAGTACGACGATTCATCATCATTTTCATCATTTCAGCCATAGGAAGTCCACTGCTGGACATAGGCCTCCCCTATAGATCTCCAATAAGACCGGTTGGAAGCGGCTCGCATCCAGCGCGTTCCCGCGGCCTTGATAAATAATAATAATAAATAAATAAATAAATATTCCACAACATTCTACAAAACGCTTTCTAGACCCATGGTAAGCTTAATAAGCTTGTGTTATGGAATCTAGAATGCGGATATACATACTTAGATACTTTTTTTTTTAAATACATACATATTATACATAGAAACACCTAGACCAATGCAAATATTTATATTCATGCATACAAATATTGGCACTGAGCGGGGATCGAACCCGCGCCTCCTGCGTAGCAGCCGCGTTCACTACCGCTACGCCACAGAGGCAGATAAGGTCGTCTGTCCACCTTGTGAGTGGATGTCCTACGCTGCGTTTGCCGATACGTGGCCTCCACTCGAGAACTTTTCGACCCCATCGGTCATCAGTCCTCCGAGCTATGTGCCCTGCCCACTGCCATTTCAAGTTACTGATCCTCTGGGCTATGTCGGTAATCTTGGTTCTTCTACGGATCTCCTCGTTTCTGATTCGATCTCGCAGAGAGACTCCGAGCATAGCCCTCTCCATAGCTCGTTGGGCTACTTTGAGCTTACTCATAAGGCCCATAGTGAGAGACCACGTTTCAGTGCCATAAGTCATCACTGGTAACACACACTGGTCGAAAACTTTCGACTTGAGACACTGAGGTATGTCGGACGAGAAGATATTACGCAATTTTCCGAACGCTGCCCAGCTGAGTTGGATTCGGCGACGATGACGATTACGACGTACAAATTTGTAAATATCCAGCAACACAAATAATGGAAATGTACGGTTGGTACAAATTAATGTACAAGAGGATTTCGGTGATTGTATATCACCGAACTGTCACAACAGTCATATTTTTTTTTTTTCATTTTTTTTTCAGATATTATAACGGTGCTCAATTGACATATTATTATGAATATTATTTGCATTGTCCTCAATTAGTTTTTAATTTCTATTACGAAGCTAAAGGAACACTGGACGGTACAGAGCTCAATGGAATAGGTCTAGGTGCAGAAACAGCAGGTTAGAGATTATATTTTAATTCAAATTTTATGTTTTTTTATTTTAGTTATTAAAAATTAATTGATTTGTAAATTAATTCATTTTATAATGAAATCACTAGCATTATGCGAATAGCATTGTCAGTGAAATGTATAAAAAAGCTAGACCGTCTTTTTTTTGTTCTAGACGATTACCTCATAATAATCAAAGGAAATGCTGAGAAATATGTTTCCGAAAAAGACCAAAAATTGCATTTAGCGCTGAAAGAGTACCAGACAGAAACTGAACTTAAAGGGAAGTACAAGTTTGAAACTACAAAACTAATCAAAGGAGATCAAGCAAAATGTAAGTTATTTTTTTTTGGGCCTTTTTGGGGCACCAACTACCCGAAACGATTGCCGTAGATAGCAATCGGGCCGACAACGTGATAACGTGCTCTCTTCGCTAACGCTTCGGTAACGGTAGCTAGAGCGAAAAAAGGATTAACTACAAACCAAAGAAATGACATTGTGTTTGTAAAGGAAGGCTGCTCAAAGAAATAATCTCAAAAGCCATATTCAATTTTAATAGCTGCCGTTGACTGGACAATACTCGTAGACACGTATGAGAAGCACTATAAAATACCGGAGGATATCTGTGCCTCATCATCCAGACCCGACATATTCCTTTTTTCACGATCGCATAGGCGTGCAGTGCTTGTAGAACTCACAGTAACAAGGGAAACTAATATACCTAAAGACCACGCTATAAAGACAAACAAATACTTTGACTTACCAGTTAACCAAAAACGGCTACGTGGTTAAACTCTACGCCGTAAAAGTAGGAGCAAGGGGAATTCCAGCTAAATCCCTGTACAACTTACTTAAAGACCTCGGATTGCCAAGAGCTTCAGTAAGCTCTTTACTAAATCGAATATCAAAAGCGGCATTGATAGGATCTTACCAAATTTGGATAGGTAGGGGGGGAACACTACTGACGGTGGAGGTGAGCGCTGATGCATCACAAGGTGGCCACCCTAAACCTACATCTGGGTCGCAAGTCCCAGTCGCCATCACGGTGTTTCTCTCTGTATCACGCTATAGACCCGGCGACCGCACGGTGAATCCATGGAGTGCTGAGAATCTGATCTCTTTCGCGATGCAGTATTGGTAGGCGTATTAGTATAGAAGTAGGTCAGCTTGTTGTAGATGGCGCTGGGTGGTGATGAAATGAAAAGGTTTAAACTGTAATAAAATTGTATGATACTGTCAGAAGTTTAAGTGAATATCACTTGTTAGCTATTGTTCGCGGCTCCGTCAGCGTGGAATTGTGATCCCGTTCATCGCTGATAATAGCGTCATGAGTCATGATATATTATAGCCTATATTGGTAATGGCGAAAGATTTTTTTAAACGGTTCAGTAGTTTTTGAGTTTATTCACAAAAATACAAATCTATTCTTTTTAAAATATTAGTATAGATTGAAAGGAAACCATTATTTACGGATTATATGTCTGACTAGGCATGTTTTTTATTTTGCAGCTGATTTTGCTACAGCGTTTTTCAACGAAAAGGCAAAGGAACCAGAAAAATATATACGAACCCCGACCCTCGAGAAATTCTGGGCGTTGTTCATGGAAACCATCAACAAATATATGGACGAATATCCTATAGAAGAATTATTATTGGTAAAAGACCAAGAGTAACTATTTTGGCAATGGAACCCGGATGGTCCTAGTTTCTATGTATTTTTATAAACAATAAAAAAATATGATACATGTATTTTTTTCTTTTTTTGGGCAAACCCCTTATAGGTTGACCTAGGCATCCATAAACCAGAGTTGTTTGACCTAACCTGTTTTATCGAGTGGATACAGTGAATGGAGTTAAAAAAAGATGCAGAACTCCTTCGGATTGAGCTTAAACAGCGTCAAACACTGCTTTGAAGTGATCCTACGGCTGTGCTTTTTGTCCGGAGTGAGCAAACGCGGCAGTCATCGCGCCGACACCTTTTTCCTGTCCAAAATTTCCCGGCATAGTAGAATTTGGGCCACCCCATCTCCTCCGATGCAGTGTCGTACAAGGCGACTAAGGGATAGGACAGTTTAACATCAGACAGATAAGTATATACAGACAGACTCAGCCTATACATGGCTCGAGTCAACATTAGTGCCCGGAAAACGGCAATAGGCTCACCCCCTATTACGTGGGACCTAATCCGATATCTAGTGATTGGTGAAATGTGTGTGTTAATTCACCTCTGCCTAACCCTCCGGGGATAAAGGCGTGATTGTATGTATGTCTATGTATGTATGTAAAATTTCACGCAGGATATGACCCACGTGGTCTTTATAGATCCCTACTATCTTAGCCATCTTGCACACCTTCAATCGGTGGTATGCTAATATGAGATCGTGGATTTTTGTAATACCGTATCCTCCACGATAGCAGTTTTCGGGGCACCAGGGCGTGGCTCGTTAAAAGCCGATGACCAGGTTGAAACTAGATAAACCATTTCTTGACGGTCACCGCCGAAGGCGTAGAGTCACTGTACCTACATAGAATCTAATACATAGAATTTATATTGCTGCGCGATTTCCATTTTTCAGAAACCCCACTCTCAATTTCACACGCGGTCAAAACAAAACTACAAATCCGATTTGGCTGAAATTTTGAAAATAGCCGTCTACGAAAATATAAGTACGACATTTACCATTTAGCGGGGTGCAGTTAATGGACGGACCATATTAAAAAAATAACAACCTAGGTACTGTCAACTTGCAACATAGTCTATCACCAGGTAAATCCCTAATTTCATTAGGGAGCTTGTTAAAAAAGCGTATACAGTGTCTCTGGAAAGTATTACAATTTTTTTGGAGACCATTCTCTAGCTAGACTATTTTGTTTTTGTGTCTTGTATTGTGTTTGTGTAATTTATGAAGGGCAAGTTGAGGACACCACGTCCTCAACTTGTCCGTCATCTGATTCATAACACCCGCCACTGTGTAGCAGACAAAAAACAAAATGCACATCTGTAGGTACCTATAATTTTTCAGCACACTACGTAACTCCACTAATTAACTGAATGCATACCAAAAACATGAATGCTATGCAAAAAAACTAATTAAGTATTTTTTTAACCATCAAGAAATTGAAGTTTCGCAAAGCCAAATGCAACAGTTCTGCAAAATATCATTAAACAGTATATTTAATTTGATTCCTAGTGTGTATGTATAATTAATGTGTAAGTCAGTATTTTTGATATACTAAACTTTGAAATATTTTGAAAAAAAAAAGGAAATATTATACAATAAACCTAAATACTACTGCTGACCAGCAGCGGTCTCCACACGATAAAAAAAGAAAAGTGATTTAAATATGGAATTTTATTGTTAATATGGTATCAGATGGATGGATGAACTTTGAGTTAAAGTGTTTTATTTTGCCAAATTGAATTTATAAGTTTAGGTTTCAAGGACTTCCTTTCATTTAATTTACCATGTTTCTTAGAGAGATTTGATCCTTTTGATTGACACTATCGATTGATGCCATAAAAATACAGGATGTTACTTTTTCGGATTTTAGTCGGTTCGATTACCGGGTGTGGCAAGCGAATTTAAAAAAATCTTTGAATGCAGTTTTGTTTCTTTTAAAAAATAAAATGATGTCTCCTTTATGTAAAATGAGCCAACTTAAGGATTTAAGGTACTTTCCCTCCATGTGGCATCGCCGTGGGACGCCCTGTATAACTTAACTTTTCTAGTTACCACGCATTAAAAGAAATTCACGCTATCAGGGCCCTGCTGACGGGTGTGCCTACCTACCTACCCGCTTAGCGACCTTAATAATACCCTATGTACAAAAAATAAGTAAATTCGTATCTAATTTATAATTTATATATGGTAATATTATGTCAAAATTATAATATGGTAAAAAAAATAAAAAAAATACCATTTAAAAAAACAAACGCGTGGTGCATTTAAAGTTTCTAAAGGGTCAGTGTAAAACTACGTTATACGAGTTTCATGCTTTTTGTCTGGTAACAAATCAACTATTCATTAACTATTTATTGAAAATTGTATTAATGGGATGTGCCCTACTGCCGCTATCACGACGTGCCTTGCGTTTGGTTGCCCAAGTCGTAACTTCTATTCCTCCACCACGTCCAGGTGGCGGTGGGACTTCGCCGCCTCGTATTCTTGAGGCTTGGTTTCATTTCACCTCTCCCGCACCAACCTTCGGTACCTGTATTGCACCGAAAGAGCTCTCGCCTCCAGTTACCATAGTAGGTTCCGCCAAAGAGACTCGACACCTTGAGGGAGATCGGGCTGTACCCTCTGAAGATCTTGCTGGCCATCTTCCAAGCCCCGATGTCCAAAGACACCCTAACATCACCTCGCTCACAAGTGGGCATCCACGGTGGACCGCCCCTAGCGGAATTCATATTGGCCAGCACAGGCGCTTTGCAATATTTTTTTCAAAGAGCTTGCACACCTCGTCAATTAACACTATAGGCTGGTAGACGGACGGCGAATCCACCGTACACATTTCGTAGGAAGACTGTTCTCCCGTCTTTCATAATTTGGGAACCACCCTCTCCTTTCCTTTAAAAGACAATACGTGCAGGACTTAGATGTCACCCGCATACGTTGCAGAATATTCTTTCAATAACCAAGTGGTTCGGTGACTCCTTCTCCTGCCGCACCATTAAGACCTGGAATTCCTTAACAGTTCACGTGTTTGACTCTTCCTACAGTCCCGGGTCGGGTTCTTTAAGCGGGGCGTGAAAAAGCATCTGATGAGGCCGTCAAGCTGAGTGCCCCCATTGTAACATGGTACGTGTCTATAATGGTGACCCTCTTTTACAAGACTTTGCCTTCAGCTTACCATCAGGCGAGGCGAAGTCAAATTGACGTGTCTTATACAGGGTGTGAGAGGACCCAAAATGCTACAATTTAGACCCCCCATATCGATGCCTTAGTTCACAATTGCACTAACTACAAAATTTTCAATTTTTACTTTTTTAATGCCAAATACACTAAATTTCATGCTCTTTCGTTTCCGCGCATCGAAATACCGATAATCCATCTCTTTCTACCAAAAACGTGGGTCACAGTTGTATTAAATGAGTTCGTTTAATGTTCCATGAATGTGATATTATACTAATGATCTTTATTTTTGTAAAACCAATCAAGATATACTTTAACTGATTTTAAGTTTCTCAACTGCAGGAAATTTCAAGACACAAACGTATTATATACATTTGCAATATCTGCTCATACTTTTTAGCAGTGCTACAAGAGTATTATGTGTTGGTAGTACAAAAGGATCAAGAAAGTTTGATGCACAAGTGCGCTAAGTACTTTTACTGGAAGGGGTTTGGCAATTTTTCAATTGTACAAATACATTAAACGGTTTTGAGATTTATTGTCCGAATTGTACAAGTGCATTAAGTACTTATACTTGAAGCATTTAATCCTTTTGAGATATATTCCCAGTGTACATCTATATCTATACTCTATACTAATATTATAAAGAAGTAAAGTTTGTGTGTTTGTTAAATTGTAAGGGGTAATCTCGGGATCTACTGAACCGATTTTAAAATTCTTTCACCAATAGAAAGCCACAATATTGCTGAGTGTCATAGGCTATATAACATCACGCTACTACAAAAGGGAGCGGAGCAGTGAGCATAAATGTCAATAAATCGGGCAGATTTCCATACATCTTTACTAATTTGTAGTATTTTTGTATTCGAGTAAACTCAAGAACTACTTTGAACTGATTGAACCGATTTGAATTTGAATTTTTTTTTACCATTAGAAAGCTGCACTATCACTGACTAACATAGGCTGTATTAAATTTTTTAAAAAAATTAGGGATCCTTACTAAAACTTCAATAATGTAACCCAAGGTGTAAAAAAATGACCTAAAAAATTCCTTACATCGCGTGCGCTGCGAACACTATTGAATATATAACAAAATAATGTACTGTGGAAATGTATAACTTAAAAAGATCTACATAAAAGTCCGCAATAGCATATGTCTATCTAATAATGGTAGCCCACAGTAACCATTTTTATCTTTTACAAATTAGAACAAAAATATGTGTCATTTTCGAAGCTATTTTTAACAATATGGTGTTATTCTTTATCCAATTAAATACGTTAGATACGTTGTACATTTAATGTAGATCAAAATTGCCATTTACACTATATAATTAAAACGAATAGTTTAAGAGTTATCGCAATATTAAAAAATATTAAGGTGAAATAAATTCAAGCAGAAATACAGATCAAAGTCAGACCACGGAATCTATACCTTTGTATTGAGTCTAATATAAATAAATTGTTTAGTATTAAAGATTGTTTCAATACCTGTTGATTACTTTTTGAATTATTGAAATTCCGATTTCAATCATTCAAAGATTGAATAGAGCCTCCGGGCTCTATTCAATCTTTTGAATTAAACCCCCCCATTTATAATTTCGTTATATCTTTATTACGAAATTATAAATGTCAATAAATCCGTTAGATTCCCATACATTATTTTAAAACTATTTAATTACGGGTATGGGCTAAAGGGTGCAACAGGCGTTCGCTGTATGTCACGAGCGAAAACGGGGAGGGTCAGCTGAACAGAAGATGCAACGGGTACGGGATCCGAATGCGGGGTCGGAATCTGGGGGGAAATGTGAAACACCATGGGCAACGCAGGCGGTAGCGCCTCTCACCCAGGGGAGGCGCTGCCGCCTATGGCAAATACCTGTCGCAACGTGAGCGGCTCAGTAGAGGGCTGCTCAGAGGCTTCCCACGTGCCCCTCTGACTACCAGAGGGTACAGTGGAGAGCAGGCAAGGGGAGGGTTGGTCACCGAGCGCAGGTGTGAGAATTACAGGTGTGCTGGCCGCCTGTCAACCCTTCACGCCCGCCTCCACCCTTTCCCGGATTCAATAGGGACCATCTTAAAATTGTAGATGGCCCAGGGGGAGCGCGCAATATGCCCTAGGCAATCTTACACCCCACTGAAAATCCGCGACGGCATGTGTTTTTAGTGAGACTTAAATTACCAATTTAGTAAAAATGAATAATTGTTACAATACTTGAAATTGAAGACTGACTTGATTAATTTTCTTAAAAAATCTTATTTTAATGATTCAGAAACGAATTGTTTTGGAAAATGGCTAAAGATTTAGTTGGGCTTCAGTCCTTTTGATTTTTTGTTGTGATTTTGCAATTTATTTTATTTGATTGTGGATAAAAACTGTTTTGTGTTTTATAATAAAAATAAACATTATGAATAATAATATGGATCATTGGTTTATTATTTTGTCTATTTAATGCAATATCCATAACTATTATTATCCTTCTTGGACCAGCCTGGTATTGCTGTCAAATATTTTTGAGCTTTTCACTTCATGCCGATCAGCATAATCTATCTTAGTGCACAAATGTATTAAATGGGGGGGTTTTATGTTTATTTGGCCATTTTGAAAAGGTTAAGTTTAAACTAGTATTACAATATTGAGATATGATGGAGTAAAAGGACTAGTCTTATGAATAGATGCATATTTTTTTCGTTATTTTACTTGGATTTTCTACGGTTCTCATCTAAATTTTAAAAAACTTTAAAGCTCTCTCCTCAAAAATGTAAATTTCGTAGTTAGTGCAATTGTGAACTAAGGCATCGATATGTATGGCCGAAAATAAATAGTTAGTGGGTCTTATTCTAATTTATTTTGATAGATAATACTTTTAATAACCTAAAATATAAATAAAAACTAAAAAAAAACGTTTTAAACAGAGAAACTGTGCATTTTATAAAAAAAAAAATTATCACCTTACTCTCCAGTAAATGATAAAATAAAGGTACTTACACCTATTCTATTAGTCTGAGACTTACACATACAGATTGTAGTCTTAAGGTGTGTAATGAGAATGACTCGCGCCACGTGGCGTATTGTAACATTCCCAGTCAGCATGTTAGTGGCGATCACATATTTCCCGGCATTTTCAAGACTGCACTAAGGCTCACTTTTACGTGTTAAATTACGGCGGCCTACCAAGCTACCTTAGAGCATCGACAAAAATCGACAACGGTCGGCTCGAGGCGAGTCACACAGCACACGCCGGGGGGAGATAATGCCTAGGCGTTCAGACAGACAGAGACTTTGCCTCGCTCAGCTGCCTCACAAAACAGCTCGCTTAGTGTGGACGCATCTAAAAGATCCTACTTCTTACTAATATCATAAATGTGAAAGTTTGGATGTTATATGACGCTATTGTTATCCAGGGAATAGGTTCCCGTGGGTTTCGGGAACGGGATCAAAATTTCACCCAGGGCAAAAGCTAGCAGGTAAACAATATTTTTCTTAACCTCTCTCCCACTACTGTAAATATTTACGTAATTAATGGGCGTTACCTTAGTTCAATTTTTTTAAATGAAAACGAGTATAAAATGGTCTTACATACATGCATTTCTGATTAGTAGTTACAATGCGCCGTGGCCAGTATCTTTTGTTTGTGCTCATCTTCGTTTTGTACGAGTTCAGCTGTGTTCAGAGTTCGTGTAAGAAGATATTACTATTATTTAACTTACCTTAACATAAACTTGGCTTCTAACCTGCTAAGCCAACCTAATCTAGAATCTAGCAGCTGTTACACTGGCAGACCAACAGTAAGCTCTAGCGTAGGCTTTCTATCAATAGTGGGAGATCAGACTGTACTCGATCCCATCATATTATATGCAAAATAAGCCAAGACGCCGATTCTGCTAATTATCAACTATTGTCAACACCAAGACACTGCATTGTAGGCAGAATCGGGTCCAGGTTGGAGGTCGAAATAGAACTACGACTCCAAGGTGAAAGCCTTGGATGAAAATAAAATCGCTGCAAACAGACCGATTTCCACTAATTCTAATTTAAATTTTAAATCAATTTCAGATAAAACATTCGATTTCACTGATGAAGAATGTATGACAAATGGAGCTAATAGGATTTTCGAGGCGGTCGTTGAAGGAGTCTCAGGTCTAGTAGATCCTATCGATCCACTGCACGTGGAGAAAGCGACTGGGGATGAGGGAGCCTTCCATTACGAACTGAGAAATATAACGCTGACAGGAATGCGAAATTGCGTGGTTGATTTAGTTAAGTAAGTACTCTTTGCCTTGCTGCTATCCGTATTGGTTCCTGGTGGTATAGCCACACTATTACTTTCTGTGGATGTCGTTAAATTTCGACAACGGGATGGGGCTGATCTCCATCTGGCAGTAAACATACAGCCAATGACAAAGTGTTCGCTGGTGTAACCTTGGATTGTCACACGGACCAGGGAATTAATTAAAAGGAGGTATCAGCAATAATTATTATTATTTATTCCCTGGCAAACAATCAGAGTCCCAGGGTGAGTCCGTCCAGGCGTTCAATCAGGCTCCCAGCGTGAAACAGGTAGCAGCACTCGCCATGGTGACGGAAATGATCCTTACAATCAAAAATGATAAGCGGACTTCAGGATCTAAAGTAAATTGCCATGAGTATGAGGATTACGACGTAAAAATTATGTAACTATCCAGCAACACAAATAATGGAACTGTACGGTATACAAATTAATGTACAAAATACGTCATCTTTCTTCTTTCAAAATCGGTACAGTTTTTTTTTTCAATGAATGGCTCTGTGCTTTTAGCAATCGGTACAGTTGTTTAGGAGGATTTCGGTGATTGTATGTCACCGAACTGTCACAACAGTTATATTTTTTTTTTCTCTTTTTTTTCAGATTTATTTATTTATCTATTTATTATGACGGTGCTCAATTGACATATGATTATTATTTGCATTGTCCTCAATTAGTTTTTAATTTTTATTACGAAGCTAAAGGAACACTGGACGGTACAGAGGTCAATGTAATAGGTCTAGGTGCAGAAACAGCAGGTTAGAGTTTTTATGTTTTTTTTTATTTCAGTTTTTTAATTTTTAAATGCACATCTGTATAATTTTTCAGGAAACTACGTAACTCCACTTGAATGCATACCAGAAACATGAATGCTGTGCAAAAAAACTGACTTGCACACTAATTAAGCACAATAACTAAATTAAATGATAGGTTTATTGAAAAAGGTGCGCAATGCGACTTGGATAGATTACGAGCGGAGCGGAGCTCCCGCTTTAGCCTTCGTGGTTATTTTTTTTATAGCCATCCAGAAACAAGTCATTTGCCTAGCTGTTTCATTAAATGGCTAGGCAAGTAATTAAACGTTATCGATCCAAGCCATTTGCCTAGCCGTTTAATTAAATGGCTGAATATCATTCAGGCCGTTAATTGATACGCCGTTAATTCCCAGTTGCATCCGAAGCTTTCAGCTTGGTGTCTGGGGTCCGCTTTTATCAGTCTTAACTACGGATTTGGCTAGACCTCGATATTTTCCGTGAAGCGATTGCCATCTGACCTCCACAACCCAATGTTAACATTAGGCGATATCGAAGCTTTACAGCTAGACCGTTGCTTTTGGACTTTTAGGGCACTAACTACCCGTAACGACTGCCATAGATGTTCTTATGGCAACCGGGATCGACGGCTTAACGTGCTCTCCGAGGCACGACTAGACCAATGCAAATACTCATATTTCATGCACACAAATATTTGCACTGTGCGGGGATCAAACCCGCGCCTCCTGCGTAGCGGCCGCGTTCACTACCGCTACGCTACGGAGGCTGATACGCCATAAGCAACAGTTTTGCAAATTGATTTACTTAGTGTGCATAATTAGTGTGCAAGTCAGTATTTTTGATAATAAATTTGAAATATTTTGTTAGAAAAAGGGAATATACAAATTACAAATATCGATTTAAATTCATAATTGATTTGTAAATTAATTCATTCTATAATGAAATGATAAATAGGATTGTCAGTGAAATGTATAAAAAAGCTAGACCGTCTTTGTTTGTTCCAGACGATTACCTCATAACAATCAAAGGAAGTGCTCAGGAATATGTTTCCGAAAAAGACCAAAAATTGCACTTAGTGCTGAAAGAGTACCAGACAGAAACTGAATATAAAGGGAAGTACAAGTTTGAAACTACGAAACTAATCAAAGGAGATAAAGCAAAATGTAAGTTAAATTTTTTTGGTCCTTTTTGGGGCACCAACTACCCGTAACGATTGCCGTAGATGGCAATCGGGCCGACGACGACGTGATATGTGCTCTCTTCACTAAACTTGTTTTTAGTGAAGAGAGCACATTAGCACTTATTAGTATAGAAGTAGGTCAGCTTGTTGTAGATGGCGCTGGGTGGTGATGAAACGAAAAGGTTTAAATTGTAATAAAATTGTATGATACTTATCATTTATTAGCTGTTGTAATTCTGATCCCGTTCATCGCTGATAATAGCGTGATGATATATAGCCTATATTGGTAATGGCGAAAGATTTTTTTTAACGTTTCAGTATTTGTTGAGTTTATTCATTACATACAAAAATACAAATCTATCTTCATTAAAATATTAGTAGGAATAGATTAAAAGGAAACCACTATTTACGGATTATACTGACTAGGCATGCTTGTTATTTTGCAGCTGATTTTGCTACAGCGTTCTTCAACGAAAAGGCGAAGGCATCGGAAAAATTTATACGAACCCCGACCCTCGAGAAATTCTGGGCGTTGTTCATGGAAACCGTCAACAAGTATTTGGTCGAGTATCCTACAGAAAAAATATTGGTAATAGACCAAGAGTAACCATTTTGGCAATGGAACCCGAATGGTCCTTGTTCCCATGTATTTGAATAAACAATAAAAAATATGTACATGTTTTTTTTCTTTTTTTGGGCAAACCCCTTATAGGTTGACCTGGGCGTCCATAAACCAGAGTTGTTTGACCTAACCTGTTTTATCGAGTGGATACAGTGAATCGAGTTAAAAAAGGGTACACCTCATATAGTAGAACTTTTTAAGTAATAATTTTATATTGCATAACAACTAATAGCATAAACCTCTTTTCGCAGAATATCGTTTGGCATAAACTCATTTTGCATACATTGAAACCCATAATTTTGTAAGTCAGAATCATCTGTACGCATAATTTTTGTATCCATAATAATCACAATGTATAACCATCACATCGCAGAAAGTTCAAAACCAGATTCATCTTTTGGTATAATATATACCAAAAGATGACTCTTATCCATAACTATTTAAAAGTATCATTTTTACTATTGCTAATCGCTTCGCTCGCTCGGCTCGCGCTGTTGGGGTCACAGTTCTAACCTAACCTAACCTATCCGAGTCGGGGTACTCTGTGTCGGGGTGTTAACAACTATCTACTCTGGCGCTTCGCCGGCCGCTAGCCGCGGCACGCTCGCTTCGCTCGCTCGGCTCGCGCTGTTGGGGTCACAGTTCTAACCTAACCTAACCTATCCGAGTCGGGGTACTCTGTGTCGGGGTGTAAACAACTATCTATTCTGGCACTCGCCGGCCGCTGCCGCGGCACGCTCGCTTCGCTCGCTCGGCTCGTGCATAAGAGGTCACAGTTCTAACCTAACCTAACCTACCCATTTTTAAAGAAGAAAGTAACCCAATCTACATTATTCTAATTGAAATTCTATGCTCTTTGTAGTATGCCTAGTCAAATTATGCCAAATAGTCTGTACTCTAAATGAACGTTATGCTAAATGAAGTTATACAAAATTTTAACTATGCCAAAGGTAATTATGCCAAATAAAATTCTACTATCTTAAATGTATGCCATTCTAAATTCGGTCATAAGCACATTATGCCTAAAAATATTTATGTCAAATATTTTTAATGCCTAATAAATGATCGATTATAGAAGTTTCTGCGAAGTGAGTTATCCCAAATAGGTTTCGGAGTATCAAGTTTCTACCAAATAGACGGCACCCGTTAAAAAAAGATGCAGAAACTCCTTCGGATTGCGCTTAAACAGCGTCAAACACTGCTTTGAAGTCATCTTACGGCTGTGCTTTTTGTCCGGAGTGAGTAAATATATTTTATTTAATCCATTTATAAATGCGAAAGTGAGTCTGTCTGTTACGCTTTCACGCCTAAACCACTGAACTGATTTTGATGAAATTTGGTACAGAGATAGATTAGACTTCGGGAAAGGCTATGTTTGGCGATCACCTGCGTCAGCCGGTACCGTGTTGAGTAGGCTGCCGTGTTGCGTTTGACATTCAAAACCACGGAACAGAATAAATTAATTTTAACAAAAGAGTTTAACCGACTTCAAGAAACGAAAAAGAGCCACTGAAAAGCGAAAAATAACTTAATTTACAGATTTACTGATTTATTAGAAGTCGGTGCTTAGCCCAAGAGGCCATATTGCAATTGATGGCTGGCACCGACTTCTAATAAATCAGTAATCTGTAATCAGTCAGTCAGTAATTCTGTAAATTAAAAAACCTCTTTTTTTGAAGTCGGTTAAAAAGAAACCTGAATAGCAGAGAGAAGGTTAAAGTGTGCATCAGATGAACCTAACATCGTGTGAATAATTATGTATTTCATTTTTTTTTATTAGAGCCTTAAACAAATGTCTTGTTTGTTAATTTATGCGATAATGAAACTAAAACTTCACATAATGTTATATCTTAATCTCACAAAAACCTGATTTGAAATGTAAATCGTCATGGGTAATAAGTAACTAATGTTTATATAAGTAACTAGCCTTCCGCCCGCGGCTCCGCCCGCGTGCATCTCGGTTAACGCGACCTTTGCTCATATCTTCGGTTCTACTCAACCGATTGCTATCAAACAAACGTAAGATTTTAAGTCTGAGTAAGCCCTCTCTAACAAAAAAAACCGCATCAAAATCCGTCCAGTAGTTTTTGCGTCCATCGCGGACAAACAGACAAACAGACAAACAGATAAACAGACAAACAGACAAACAGACAGGAAATTCAAAAAAAATATTTTCGTGTTCAGTATCGTTAACATAACATAACCCAAGTATTTTTTTTTAAATATCTCCAATGTACAGACACGACCACTTTACAATTATATAATAGTATAGAAGATAAGATATTAGTTTTTACTTATAACAATGTAAAATTAAATTTTGTAATTTAACAATACAAATTGAAATATTTTATCCCTACTAATATTGTAGGTATTATAAATGCGAAAGTAACTCTGTCTGTCTGTCTGTCCGTCTGTCTGTCTGTCTGTCTGTCTGTCTCACTTTTACGACTAAACCGCTGAACCGATTTTGATGAAATTTGGTATAGAGGTAGATTAGACCTTGAGAAAGGACCGACAGGATAACCGACATCCACGCGGGCGGAGCCGCGGGCAAAAGCTAGTACGTAATAAAATGAATATAACTTTGTATGTTTGTCGATTCGAATGCGATGTTTTGATAGGAAGTTAAGTGGTTAGATGCGAGTCGGACTCGCAAAAAAAGGGTTCTGTCTAGTATTAGGCAATATGTGGTTCTGTACATATTTTTTTTTTTTTTGAAGGATGATGGATAAACTAAAGGTTACTGTAGGAAAGCTTTGTACTCATCTGAGCTCATACATACTTAGCATAGGTCACGATGGGTGACATGCGTGCAAATTGTCTCACTACCATGGACGCCCAAGATCATGCGAAGGTGCTCATGGTTGCTCGGCGTATGATGGAATACAATGCCAAATGTATGGGATTTGACGTATATGACAGGCGTCTACGAATGTCAAAAACGTCAAATCCTATACATTTGGCATTCTACTGTTTATACTGGAGATTGATGGCACTTGGTGGAACTTGCTACACATATTGAATAAATCACTTGTACTTTTCCACAATTATTTATTTATTTGAACCTTACCGGTTTCACCTTACGGCATTATCAAAGGTTTACAATGTTTGGCATTCTATTCCATCATACGCCGAGCAACGAATTGCCACTTGTCTAGAGGGGCTGTTATGACAGGCCCACCCGCGTGGCGAACTTAGTAATTACTAAGTTAAATTAAAAACTTTAGTAAACCTACAATAAATCTAAGTAAACAAAAAAATACGTGACGCACTTAAAGTTTCTTAAGGGTCGGTCAAAAACTACGTTATACGAGTTTCATGCTTTTTGTCTGGTAACAAATATACAATTCATGAACTTAATGTTTATTATATTGAAAATATTTATTATAAAATTAACGTAATTCAATTTTTTTTTGGATATTTTACTAAACTTTGCCACAAAAAGTAATAGGTACACAAACAAATTCAAATCTTATGACCACACCATAAGATTTCAATTTGTTACGCGTCACGCGCTACATGGCGTAATGTAACCTTCGCAGTCAGCATGTTAGCGATGATGGCATATTTCCCGGCATTTTCCAGACTGCACGAAGGCTCTCTTTAAGATAATTACATTATGGCGTGTAACAATGTTATAGCCTACGTTGTGGCAAGCCTACCGAGCTACCTTTGAGCATCGAAAAAACCAACAACTTTCGGCTCGAGGTGAGTCACACTCAGGGGAGATAATACCTTGGGCGTCCAGACCGACCGAGGTTTTGCCTCACGCAGCTGCCTCGCGAGACAGCTCGCTAAGTTAGGACGCAGCTAAAATAACCTATCCTACTTCCTACTAATAATATTATAAATGTCAAAATTTGGATGTTATATGATGCTACTTTTATCCAGGGAACAGGTACCCATGGGTAGCGGGAACAGGATTAAAATTCCACGTGAAGCAACAGCTAGTTGTAACAATATTTTTCTTAAGTCCTCTCCCACTACCGTAAAGATTCACGTAATTAATGGACGTTCCCTAAGTTAAGCTTAGTTGAATGAAAACTAGTATAAATTGCTATTACAGCCATCTCTGATTAGTAGTTAATTATAATCCAGTACACGATGTGCCGTGTCCAGTATTTTTTGTTTCTGCTCACCTTAGCTATATTCGAGTTCAGTTCTGTTCAGACTTCGGGTAAGAAGATTGCTACTATTTAACTTACCTTAACCACAGCCTTAACTAAGACTTGACTTCTGACCTGAGTGAATAGGGAGAGCCCTATTATTGTTATCTTCGGGGTAATAAGCTAACCTGACCAGGCAGCTGTTACAACGGCAGGCCAACAGTAGAGGTTCTAGCGCAGGCATTCTTCCCAATAGTGGGAGATCAGACTGTACTCGTTCCCATATGCATATACATATATGCATCTGTTCATATGCAAAATAAGATAGGACTTCGATATTGCTAATATTATCAACCTACTTTTTCATTTACTCTACAAGATTCCATTTAATTTAGACTTTAAAGACATAGAAGTACACTCAAAAATTCAGTGCCATTTTTGCAGTGTAGTTTTGCAGTCTTTTTTCTATAGATTATTTATAAGTCTAGAGTTTAGATTTAGACTATTGATCTCTAGGATCTAGATTATACATCTAAATTTATACTTAGATTAGAATGATCCATAATATTTGTTGCCGTCTATACACGCACCTACTTACCTTTTAATTGCAATTTTATATAAATTTTAGGTGAGATATGCGATTTCAATGCAGCGGAATGTTTAACGAAAGCAGGTAATAAGATTTATGAGGGGGTCGTTAAAGGAGTTCCAGGTCTAATAGATCCTATCGATCCACTTCACGTGGAGAAGGCGAGTGGGGATGAGGGAGCCCTCCATTACGAACTGAGAAATATTACGCTGACAGGAATGCGAAATTGCGTGGTTGATTTACTGAAGTAAGTACTCTTTTCTTTGCCGTACCTACTGTAAAGACATCTTTACCTGCTCACGTGTCTCCTTCCTACAATCCCGGGTGAATAACACATTCATTGCCGGTTCTTTTTCCTGGACCTTCGCCAGAAACCACAGTTTTCTCTATATTTAATTATAAGAAACATTTATTCACACGCAAAGAAAACAATTATAAACAATGAGAGACACGTTTCGTTTTAAAGTAAATAAGAAATCTAAGATGGAAATCTGCTAAACATCCTGTTGAATAAACATATCGAGGTCTAGCCAAAGTGCAGTTCAGACTGGCAAAGCGGACCCCAGACTCCGAGGTGAAAGCTTTGGATGCGACTGGCAATTAACGCTAGGATGAAGAAGATCCTGTTGAATGTTCCCTTGGCTTCGGAAATTTATTGAGGATAATTGACCTCCAGGTTACAAAGTAACTAACAATAATTAAATAAAACAATATTAAAAAATAACAATATTAATATAATCAACTAGTACCTACTGTGTGAGTTCATACTAATGTGGTGTTGATTTGTTCACATTAGAAGCAAGTATAAGTACTTTTTCATTTAATTAGCCTATTGCAGTCCACTGCTGAGCGTAGGCCTCTCCTAATGTTAGGAGGCTTTGTCGTACTGTTTTCACGGTTTTCAGACGGGTTGGTACAGGGTTTTATTTATTCGTACTATTAAACACGTTCTTTTTTGTATTGAAACTTTTTTATGAACATAGAAACTTAATCTATAGAATTTAAAAAAGAATCTATAACTCACTCGTGAATAATAGCAATGAAAAAGTCAGTTTGATAATAGGTGACATTACGTACCTAATTGCGGTGAAATAATATCAATTTTATGAGCAGGTGTGTTGTAAAATGTATAATTTATTTTAATTTTTTTTCAGATATTCTGTCGGCGCTCAATTGAGATATGAATATTATTTGCATTGTCCTCAATTAGTTTTCAATTTTCATTACGAAGTTAAGGGAACACTGGAGGGTACAGAGCTCAATGGAATAGGCCTAGGTGCAGAAACAGCAGGTTAGAAATTGTATTTTAATTTAAATATTTTTTATTTCACATAATAAAATTAAAATAAATATTGATTTGTGAATTCATTCATTCATTTTTCCAATGAAATTAATAAAAAGCTAAAACAAATCCGATTTTGCAAAGTCTTCTTTGTCTGTTCCAGACGATTACATCCTAGTAATCAAGGGAAGAAGTGAGAAATATGTTTCCGAAAAAGATCAAAAATTGCATTTAGTGCTGAAAGAGTACCAGACAGACACTGAACTTAAAGGGAAGTACAAGTTTGAAACTACAAAAATAATCAAAGGAGATCAAGCAAAATGTAAGTTACCTATATTGTTTTTGGCGCCTTTTAGGTATCCATCTACCTATAACGATTGCCGCAGATGGTAACCAGACCGATGGCTTGACGTGCTCTCCTAGGCACGGAGGGGTCTTAATGTTTTACCTGAAACCGACCTGGCCCTCGATTCTGCTAAAGCACAACCACTGTCATGCCACTGACACTGCAAGAAAATCCCATTTGATTTTAGTCTATAAAGTAATGCAGATAAAGTGAATGAAAGAGTGTAATAAAACTCTTTTCATTTTATTTTTGACTGTAAGTCTACATAAATAAGGTTTAAAATTAAATGCCATTTTTTGCAGTCTTTGTGGTATGACAGTGATTGTACTTTACCAGAATCGAGGGCCTGGCTAGTATTGCTTAATGCTCAGTTACTACATAGCCACGAACCCTGAATGAAGGAATCCTGCAAGGGTTATTGAACAGATAAATGAACGACTAGCAAATAAAAAGTCGATGTGAATAGGCTTGGCTTCAGTTCTGAGGGACTAGAATTATAAAAAAAACCCCTTTACGCAAACATCACGTTATTTATATGTATTAAATGCATTAAATACAGTGGTTACACTTGAAAGAACATTGATGTTACCACTACTTGAGCTATCGCCTCACATGGCAATTTTCTGTGCGCAGCAATTGCTGCTTCAGTGTGTGGCCCCCCTTAAAAGCCTTCAGCGTGCAAACTTCTCTTTCGCGATGCAGGATTGTTAGTTCTTAGTATTGAAGTAATGAGGCTTGCTATAGCTAGATGGCGCTGGGTGGTGATGAAAAGCAATGTTTTAAAGCTATAATAAAATTGTATGAGACTATCAGAAGTGTACGTGAATATCACTCATCGAAATAAAACCACTCTTTACGAATTATATATATGTCTGGCACCTTAAAATTGCGAAAATTACCTTTGACACTACTGGTGGTGTCATGGGGAATAATTTGTAACCTTGACACTACCGGTAGTGCCATGGGAAAAGAATTTTACCCTTGACACTACTAGTAGTGTCATTGGGTAGTGCCAGGGGGCAGTCACCTGGTTAACCATGTATTTTATTTTGCAGCTGATTTCGCTATAGCGTTCATCAACAACAAGGCAAAGGCACCGGAAAAATATATACAAACCCCGACCCTCGAGAAATTCTGGGCGTTGTTTATGGAAACCGTCAATAAGTATTTGGAGGAATATCCTTTAGAAAAAGTGTTGGCAAAAGACCAATAGTAACCATTTAAAAAAAAATATAAATGTTTCTTTTCTTCTTTTGGGTACACTCACTAAAGGTTGACCTAGGTGTACATTTGTATTAATTGCTTCCAAGACATTTTGAGTAATGACCATATCCTATAATAAAATCTAAAAATTGTTACTTAATTGTTATTTTATTTTAAAAAATCGTCAAAGTCGTCAAGTCGTCGTCGTTCGTCTACAAGTTTCTGTTCAATAAAAATGCAAGTTGGTCGAAGAGGGCCAGATCGAGAGATATGGCACTAGGCCAGCCGGGGTGCGAGGAATATGTCTCCGATAATCTCACCACCGGCAACCGACGGCCCACAAACGGCGTTCGAGTCCGACATAACCTCCTCTACTGGCTCCGGCGGGGATGGTATCCGTGGAGATCTTTTGCACGAAAAAAAAAGTAACAGGTATGGTGAAAAACCTTAACAATTATCGTAGGCTTATAATGTTTATTGAATAGGGTATTGAGTCGGTCACAATGGCCCGCAACCGCCAGAGTACACTCAGCATCAATCCATCTAGACTAGCAAAGTACCCAAAACTATGTTAATACCCTGGTATTCTCCCCTACCTGTGGACCGATAAACACCTTTAGTTCGGACAATAATTCAATTTAAATGATTAAAACACTTTGGAGTCAACAGCATTTTTGTAGGTACATGTAAACATCATTTTGAGTTCTGTTTTTTGATCAAGATCGATCTGACGTTGACTGTACCTATATGCATGCGGCGTACATGCATGCATGAGAACTCACTTGGCGACGTTGCCAGGCCGTCGTCGCCAAGTGAGTTAGGTAGCATACATTTCAATATTGACTGCTTGGATACGTAGCCGCCTTGGTGATCCAAGGCGTCCTAGCGAGGCAGACCTTTTGGGTTCGTCCATTTTCGTAACTGTCATTTTCATAACCAGCTACGAACGTGGAATTTTTTTCTTGCTTTCATAACTGGTTATTATTTTATAGTATTTCATAACCAGTTATGAAAGCAAGAAAAAATTCCACGTTCGTAGCTGGTTATGAAAATGACAGTTACGAAAATGGACGAAGCCGACCTTTTAACGTACCTACAAATATTTGCACTGAGCGCAGGATGTCCTGCGTCCCCTACGTAACAGTCAAGTTCAATACCACCACGCCACTGAGGCTGTCTGCGTCCACCTTCATCTTCCTTCTTTCTACAGCCCCGAGTACTTTTACCGAATCGTGAAAAAGCATCTGATTAAGTGCCGGAGCACACGGTGCGTAGCGGCGTCGCACCGCAGAAATTTCGGCCAATCCGCGGCTATACGAGCGGCCCCGCACCGCTTCTGTGGCCGCCGATTGGCCGAAATTTCTGCGGTGCGGCGCCGCAACGCATCGTGTGTTCCCGCTGTAAGCCATCAAGCTGAGTGCCCACCATTGCAACATGGCGACCCTCTTTCCTGAGACTTTGCCTTCAGCTTTCCATCAGGCGACCATATAATGGTGGTTGGTAGTTGAGTGGGGTACTTAGGTGGGTGAGTGGGGTACTTGTGTGATTGAGTGGGATCTATAAGCGACAGTGCTTAAAAAACACACAGTGATTTCTTTTCATCCATCATTGTCCCATTTGACCTTCCAACTGTAGATAATAAATAAATATTGTAGGACATTCTACACAACGCTATCTAGACCCAAAGTAAGCATAGCTTAACTAGCTTGTGTTATGGGTTCTAGAATGCGGATAAACATACTTAGATACATTTTTTTTTGTAAATACATACATACCTTATTATTACACTAGCTGTTGCCCGCGGCTCAGCCCGCGTGGAATTCTGATTCCGTTCAGCGCTGATATATAGCCTATATGTTAATCCAGGGTATAACCTATATACATACCAAATTTCAACCAAATCGGTCCAGCCGTTTATGCGTGAAAGAGTAACAAACATCCACACATCCATTCTCACAAACTTTCACATTTATAATATTAGTAGGATATTAGTAGGATAGAAACACCCAGACCAATGCAAATATTCATTGTCATGCATACAAATATTTGCATTGAGCGGGGATCGAACCCGCGCCTCCTGCGTAGCGTTCACTACCGCTACGCCACAAAAGCAGAATGATGAACAAGAAGTTATAAATGGTGAGCATAATCACCATTGTGGTAATCAAAAGTCGAAATATAGAAAGCCTTATATCTTAACTAGCTTTTGCCCGCAGCTCCGCCCGCGTGGATGTCGGTTATCGCGACCAAACATAGCCTATGTCCTTTCTCGAGGTCTAATCTACCCCTATACCAAATTTCATCAAAATCGGTTCAGTGGTTTGGGCGTGAAAGCGAGACAGACAGACAGACAAAGTTACTTTCACATTTATAATATTAGTAGGGATAAGATAGGCAAAAGAGAAACGACTCGGTAGCTCAGTGGTCACAGCAATCCCTCTGTAAGGAACTGGCCCTCGATTCTGCTAAAGCAAAACCACTGTCGTGCCACAGTCTCTGCAAAAATTGGCATTTGACATTGGCAAGACTTTATTTTTATGAAATTAAAGTCCAAAATTAAATGACAATATTTTCATTACACGTCCCGCCTGAGTCGTCTCTCTTTTTTTGATATGTTAAGCGATTTGAATAGTTAACATACTAATTGCTTTATTTCATTCAAGCCTCTTTGACAGGGGTCGTAAACAATTGGGAGATTAACAAATCCCGCTTCATTAGGAAAGGCAGTAGGTATAGTCTTTCCATCGAGTTTATTTTGCACTACCCTTATGCATCTATTGATAACTTATACTTCAATATATGGACTTAAAACATCCCGCGCATGCTGTGGAATGACCTCCCTGGTAGTATTTCCAAGAGACTACTGCTCTCTTAATGGCAGAGGCCCGGAAGGTCTTCATTTTTTTATTTTTTTTTTATTTATTCATTAATCATACTTCTAACTATTGCGTCTACATAATGGTTCACAAAACTGTTTTAAACAGTTTGTCTGTGAACTCAGTTGAGTCTCTGTTATAAAGACATAATTAGTTTAATTTATTTATGTAATTGTATATGTATATACTGATATTTATTTATTATAACTTAATAGAAATTTCCTTGTCAGTCTTTTAAATTTACTTTTATTTGACTCCCACCGGATGTTCACAGGCAAACTGTTTAGCACATACGGTACTCGTTTGCTTAACGTTCTATCGCCATAATAATTTTATTGTTAACTCTAGGGATTACATATTTACCTGTAGTGACGGCCCTTGTGCCGATAGTGTGCGATACAAGTGGGAAGCTAATCATCAGCTCATGTCCGAAGATGGGCTCCGGCCCTTCATTTGTGTGGTCGTTTCCGTGCTGTTTTAATATGGGGTTCTTCAACAAGGGCATTGGAAGGTTTCTACAGAGGCGGCAGCGTGCGTTTCTCGGGACATACATAATAATCTTGGACCCAAACTATGCTCAAAATGTGCTATATACCCGCACTACACGTTTTTTGGATGTCTTTTGAGGATAGCACGGGCTGCTATTGTGGTGGATGAGCTCGAATTCACCAAGCATAGATTATTACAAAACAATACGCGTGCGTTTGTCTCGCGATTTGGGTCCAAGATACGTATCCCAGGGTATACTATCAGTAGATGGCTCTAGCGTCGCCTCGAAGACGAGACTGGATAGGCGAATGTCGAGTGTCCAAGACGTGATTCATGTAGCTCACTTAAATAAACTTTCGCTATTTTCTTTATGTTTATATTTGGTCCATCAATTGACTGCATCTAGCGGATGGTAAAAAGCTGAGCGGCAGTCCAGAGGATAAGGACCACCACATGGTGCAGACCACCATTGGTGGTGCTATTTCTGATGCTATTAACCTTAAAATAGTGGGCTCTATCTTGACGGCCTAGATAGATGCTTTTACATGCCCCGCTTGAACGATCCGGGACTGTAGGAAGAGGGAAACACGTACGCGGGCAGAGCATTCCAGCTCTTTACCGTGAGACAGAGAAAGGAGGCTTCAAGCCATTTGGTGAGAGATGGTATGGATTGCACCGTACGTGGGTTGCACCGCAGGCCAGCACGATTAGATTATAGCAGGACACTCGCATCGCTACGGCGTATAGGTAGTAAAATATATTTTTTTTTATATAGGACGCCTGATGGTAAGCTGAAGGCAAAGTCTCGGAAAAGAGGGTCACCATTATAGACAGAGACACGTACTATGGTGGCGTTCAGCTTGACGGTCTCATCTGACGCTTTTTCACACCCCACTTAAAGGACCCTGGATTGTAGGAAAAGGGAAACACGTGTATTGCTAAGGAATTCCGGGTCGTAATGGTGCGGCAAAATAAGGAGTATATTTATAGTAAAAATAACTTTAATCAGTCATTTATTAATCACTAATCAATATCATGTTTTCCAACACACGCTTTATCAATAGAAACAAGTTGGAGGAAAGAATTGAGATTGTTTATGA
This sequence comes from Eilema depressum, assembly GCA_914767945.1. Classification (NCBI taxonomy): domain Eukaryota; kingdom Metazoa; phylum Arthropoda; class Insecta; order Lepidoptera; family Erebidae; genus Eilema; species Eilema depressum. The sequence goes on along the minus strand of OU612036.1, from coordinate 4,485,303 downwards.
ACAAATCTAAGAAGGCTTTCAATCCTGTTGATGGCCAGTTTTTCTTTATGAGCTCGCGAACTTTATCGGCTGTAAACAAAGAAATATTATAATAATAATTTGGCTAAATGAGAAAAGCACAAATGACCCAAATTAGAAAGAAATAAAAAATATTTAATTCATTCATAAACCTGCGAGATAGAATACCAGAATTAGTATGTGCATCTCGTATGTGCTCGTAATATGTATGAAGCATCGGTAGCTTAAGGCACCCACACAATAACAGTCCGCTTACAGTTTTTGGTCCTATCGTTCGACCTACAATTCTAAGCTACCACACTAAAGCGATTTTGGCCCTGCTGCCGCTTTTGCGGCTACATACTAGCAGTTGTGAGTCGACAGTTTCGCACCGTACGATCACCTGTCTACACACTACATTCAGCAGACGTTTATAAATCATCAATATCATCAATGGCTACCAAATAGACGGACCGATAACCCACGCGGCTCCCGCATGCGGTTCGTCTTCATATAAAATTAGACAAAATTTATTTTATACCACTGGCCTATGGACATATGCTACACAAGGGGCGTTACACTCGTGCTGACCCCGAAGAAATCTTCTAACGCCCTTCTTGAAGAACCCCATATTGTAGTTGTTTGCGAAAACCACAGTAGAGGCATGCAAAATTGTACAGTTGACTGCAATGATGTTACCCTCAAGTGCGTTGTAGCCTTGTAGCCCTTGGTGTTTTAAAGTAAACTTACCATCCTCAATATCCGGTAAATTGATGTTCACATTGCCCCTGGTCTTCACAACTGGTTCATAATTTACCACATTTATATGTTCTAAACCATCATTTTTATTAACTTTTTTTACGTAGTTGCCCCCCAACAAAACCAAACAGTCATCTGAAAAAGTATTCAACAAATTAAGTTTATTTTTCAATCAAAGAATATATTTCGTTTATTCAGTTTAGGCATATAAAGAGCAAAAAATATTAAAATTATGTCAAGAAGTAAAAAAAAAAAACCAGTAAAATAAATCATTTGAAAATGATTCTTTCGCTGGTTCGGTGAGAGAAGATACCAGTAAGAAACTCAGGGAACTAGATAATCCCAATAAATTAGACTAATAAATCAAATAATAGGAAGAACTTTTAGGTAATAATAATAATAATAATAAATAAATATTCCACAACATTCTACACAACGCTTTCTAGACCCATGGTAAGCTTAATTAGCTTGTGTTATGGAATCTAGGATGCGGATATACATACTTAGATACTTTTTTTTTGTAAATACATACATATTATACATAGAAACACCCAGACCAATGCAAATATTTACATTCATGCATACAAATATTGGCACTGAGCGGGGATCGAACCCGCGCCTCCTGCGTAGCAGCCGCGTTCACTACCACTACGCCACAGAGGCAGTAACGGACGTAAGGACGTAAAGGACGTAAAGGCACTCTCTGGTACCACAGAAGGCGCTAAACGATCTTTATCGTTCATGAGTTCTGGTCCTGGGGTGACGGTTGGGGTGTTCCTTCACCCTAACAGGAGAAGACCCTGGGTGGCAGCATGTCCTATTTTCCCATACCTATTCGGGAGGGGGATTTTATCCCTAACATCATACGAAATACAGATCGTTTCAAACTTAATGGCGGCTCTGAACTTCGTACAAGTGGCTCACTGCGCAGGTACAGTCAAGACCTAAAATATTCGGCTCCTCTTCTTACCTGGGGTACGGAAGATAGGTACCATGCCGGATTCTTTAGGTGTGGCTGCTATTCTTTGCACAGTTCTTAATAAGACACCTGTAGCAAGCGATGCCCGTTTTTGTACCAACTTCAACGGAATTGGTATCCTCACTCTCTTTTTTCATAAACTGTATTACGTCATACACCACTTTTCTCGCCTGCCTGCGTAGCACGTTAAATCGCCCGCGAGGCATTTTTGTATATATAATTATAAGTATGTGTATATACGTTGCACAACAAACAATAACTATAACAACTAACAATAACAATAACTCAACAAAAACAACAGTAACAAAAAGTCAACAATAATAACAAAACTTATCGAAACAATATTAATAGGAACTCGACTGTACTTTATCACTAAAGCGCACGTCTGTGTAGTATACGGACGACACTAACACCAACACAAGCAAGCGCGTGCGACGATAGCGGGGACCGGAGAGAGTGCGGGGTACACCGCTCCCGCCGCGTCCCGCTTCGTTCCATGACTTTCGCCGTCTTTTTGACTTCTGCGCATCGACACGCACGAACTTCAGAGCCACCATTAAGTTTGAAACGAGCTGTACCACTCACTGATTAATCACGAAATCTCAGAAACTATAACACCTAGAAACTTTAGGTTCCTTATAGAGTGTAGACATCCGCTAAGAACGGATTTCACGAAACTCCACCCCTAAGGGGGTAAAACGAACTACACGCGTACGAAGTCGTAGGTGGTCGCTAGTTAGACAATATATGACAAAAACTGGGGCCCTAAACAAAGTGACATTCTATTGATGGAATCGCGCTGCATTTCGGGACATTGCGGTGGTTATAGTACTAATGATAAGTTAAATAATGTATTTCGAGTCACAAAGACTTAAATTTCATAAAAAAATATAGTTATATTAATGATTTATGTCAATTTCATACTACAATTAGCGATTCCACTGGCGTTTTCGCCAATAGGATGTCACTTTGTCTAAGGCCCCTGTGCAGTTTTAGCCTGTTCGAGTTCGAAATATCCACCTCATCCTTGGCGTGGGATGACGCCTGAGGACGATTCCACAGGCAAAAAAGGGTATTGAAATAACTGTGCTCGCATGACTGAACTGTGAGCATTTCAAACTATCGTCATCGTAATGTATCGTGAGAACGGAGTAACGCTATTGGCCGCCTGCCTACTGTGTAGGTACCTGTGTGTGTGTGAAGCCAGCCAATCGCAATGCTTCGTTCTGTCGATATTATTAAGTTACGATTACGATAGTTTTTCGTGCTACGGGTACTGAATAAGACATACCACACGTGAATTTAATGTTGCCTTCCCCAATATATTCTGCTGTCTCTTCCAAATGCGGACACTCCAGGTTATATTGAAATGCTAACTTTTTCTTATTTATCCTGAAACAAAAATATATCTAATGATTTTTTTTCGTGAGGGGGCGTCGCGCGTCGGGACGTTTTTCGAACCGGTGTGGTGCATATTTGCTTAAAAACTCTGTTTTAATTTTATTTTTGACGCTTTGTAATTTCTGTTAGTCGCATTGGTTCCCGGTCGAGTATCCACGCACAATGACCCAAGAAGGAGGCTAAGTGCGGATAAAAGAGTCCCCTTTAAGGTCCAACCCCACCAAGTTTATATTACCAAGTCACGCATGACAGCTTGACGTGCGTCATGCCGCCGCACGTCGCTGTCAAGCTGTTGTGCGTGACTTGGTAATATAAACTTCAAACACTGTGATAATAAGATGTAATTTTGTTTAAAGATTGTAAAATCCGGGCCGATGCCGTCCGTTTGGTGGGGTTGGACCTTTACATTCCATTCCCGGTCGTTTAGAATAGGGCCACACCATCTCTTACTGTGTCGTAAAAGGTGACTAAGGGATAGGGCTGTTCTCCATCCGACAGTAAACATACAGCCCATGACAGTGCCCGCTAGACGGCAATAGGCTCGCCCCCTACGTGGGACCGAAAATCATAGTTGGCGAATTGTGGGTATTCATACACCTCTGCCTACCCTTTCGGGGATTTACAGGCGTGAGTATATGTAATTTCTGTTTTAATCTTGACTTGAAACAGAATAGTAAAAAAAAATATCAAAATGAAGTAAATGCTACTTTCTGAAGTTTACACCAATATCACTCATTGAAATCTCGCCAACAAGCTTGACGAGTATTTAGTTTTAAGAATTGTAAGGTTTAGTTAATAATATGATAAATATAATAATATTTTGTATAATTATGAATTCAGAATGTATTTACTGTGCCGGCAACACTGACAACTTGAGGTGCTCGAAAGAGGCGTTGTCTGTGGCGCACGGCTGAAAAAGTAGATATACTCTGTGGCTAGAAGTTTGGCGGGATGACATGGTGGACGCTGATGGAGGTTGGACAGGATTATGATGAGAATTATGAAATGTACCTACACATGTAATGAGGATCATTCACGTTTTTAGCTGAGTATGCAGATTTATAATGATTAAAAAAACAATAAACACTGTGAAAAAATTATTTCAATCCGATCAAAAATGACGAAGATACAGCAATTTTAATGCAGTAATCTCAAAAACGCTCGCCGCCGCGCCAAAATACTGTGTGACGTCATCTGTTATGACAGCGCGCGCCGCGGCTATGGAGAGTATGAAGACTTAGGGCTCTTTTGGGTTAAGACTCCATAGATGTTTTATTTCGTAACGTATAATTTTGAAATTTTGTACAGATTTTAAGTAATTTACAAAGCTTCTAATAATAAAGTTTTTGTGCTATTTACTTCAATACTTTTTTTAATAAAAATAACTATATCTATACCTACTTATAATATTATGAAACTGAAGAGTTTGTTTGTTTGAACGCGCTAATCTCAGGAACCACCGGTTCGAATTGAAAAGCTCTTTTTCTGTTGAATAGTCCATTTATCGATGAAGGTTATAGGCTATATAACATCACGCTACTACAAAAGGGAGCGGAGCAGTGTTCATAAATGTCAACAAATCCGGCAGACTTCCATACATCTATGTTAACATAGTAATAAAGAGGGAAGATTTGTATTTTTGTATTCGATTAAACTCAAAAACTACTAGACCGATTTCGAAAATTCTTTTACCATTAGAAAGCTGCATTATCACTGACTAACATAAACTTTATTTTATTTTCAAACAAATCAGGAATCCTTACTAAAACTTCAATAATGAAATCCAAGATGTAATAAAATTACTTAAAATATTTCTTACATCGCGTGCGCTGCGAAAACTATTGATGATAGAATAATATAATGTACTGCGGAAATATATAACTTAAAAAGGTCTACATAAAAGTCCGTGATAGCATATGTCTATCTCCTAAGAAAAACCCACAGCAATCATTTTTATCTTTTAAAAATTACAAAATAATAATGTGTCATTATCGAAGCTATTTTTAACAATACAGTATCATTCCTTATCCAATTAAATACGTTCAATATATTGTGCATTTAATGTAGATTAAAATTGCTGTTCAAACTATTTGATTACAATGAAGAACTTCAGCGTGCGGTGTGATGCGAGCGCTCAGGCGGGCGTTCGGCAGCCCTCTCTCTGCCAGTTTGTGTCGTCGACGACTCACCGAGTGGAAGAAAAAAAAAGGGTTAAAGTAATGAGAAGAGATGATATAACTCCTCTTTCAAGCGAAAGTGTTTTACATTGTTGCGAAGATCATTTGACGTAAGTAGGTATTGTGTACCTATTACTATTAGAACTATCGAGATATTTACCATGTATTGTTTGGATATTCCAATAAAGGTCCAACCCCACCAAACGGACGGCATCGGCCCGGATTTTACAATCTTTAAACAAAATTAAATCTTATTATCACAGTGTTTGAAGTTTATATTACCAAGTCACGCACAACAGCTTGACAGCGACGTGCGGCGGCATGACGCACGTCAAGCTGTCATGCGTGACTTGATAATATAAACTTTAAATGCTGTGATATAAGATTTATTTAGTTTAAAGATTGTAATGTAAAATCCGTTCCGTGCCGATGGTGGGGTTGGACCTTAATAGTAATGTGAAAGGCCATGAAAGTTTAAATACCTATATTGCGTACCTACCTATGTCTATACATGATAACAAAATTCAGTCTAGAGATTATCCTGCAGGCGTATACTATATACCTACCTATTCTATCATTTTTAAAAGTTACAGACTTGCACCACTACGAATAAGTCTCCTAAATACTTTTGAAGTGGTCATGACGGCAATACCTACTTAAGTACTTCATCCCTACTTTATCCCTACTAATATTATAAATGTGAAAGTAACTCTGTCTGTCTGTCTGGCTGTCTGTCTGTCTGTCTGTCTCGCTTTCACGCCCAAACCACTGAACCGATTTTGATGAAATTTGGTATAGGGGTAGATTAGATCTTGAGAAAGGACATAGGCTATATTTGGTCGCGATAACCGACATCCACGCGGGCGGAGCCGCGGGCAAAAGCTAGTAATATTATAAATGCGAAAGTAACTCTGTCTGTCTGTCTGTCTCACTTTTACGACTAAACCGCTGAACCGATTTTGATGAAATTTGGTATAGAGGTAGGTTAGAGATTGGGAAAATTGCGTTGCGCATTGAGAAAGGACATAGGCTATGTTTGGTCGCGATAACCGACATCCACGCGGGCGGAGCCGCGGGCAAAAGCTAGTTTTATTATAAAACTTAATACCTTTTCCTTTTCTGAACCTGTATTATACTAGCTTCAGTTAGGTATTTCACGTCATTTCTAACGTGGTTTATTACTCGCTCGACAACACAGTAGGTACAACTTTCGACAGAACATCATAAGGTAGGTAAATAAGTAGGTACAAGCGTTAGGACGAACTACGTATATTATAAAGTATTTAAAAAACAAACTGTATTTGAATAATCACCAAAGAACTTAAAACACAAATAAAGTACTAAGAAAAACCAATAAAATAGTACTAATAAATAGTAAATATAGTAAAAATAAAAAATAAAAAATAGTACCAAAAAAATAAAAAAAACCAATAAAATAAACTAGTCGATCCACGAAAGAATTTGTACTGACTGACTGGCGACTGCGCTAGTCGGGACGCGTTCATAACAGATGACGTCATCGTCTAAATCGCAGTGTAAGCGGGCGTTTTTAAGTACTCGTTAAGAAATCCCTAATAGCTTCGTCATTTCTTGACGGATTTTGATTATTTAAAAAATAGGATACTCAGAAAGGTATAGCGCACCTGGTATACTGATTAAAAATACAATATTCCATTATGTGATTCATCCTCATTGTACATGGATAATTGATTAATATACGAATTGAGAAGATACCCTGGTGTGTTTATTACAGAATCATGTAACATAATTTGTTAAATAAATAAAAAAAAAGAAATAAAACCACTTTTTTAACGGATTCTGTCACCCTGCGACCATGGCTGCTGAAAGGTAGCCCAAACGTCGTACTAAAAGTAAATCCCTACTAATATTATAAATGTGAAAGTAACTCTGTCTGTCTGTCTGTCTGTCTGTCTGTCTGTCTGTCTCGCTTTTACGACTAAACCACTGTACCGATTTTTATGAAATTTGGTATAGGGGTAGATTAGACCTCGAGAAAGGATATAGGCTATGTTTGGTCGCGATAACCGACATCCACGCGGGCGGAGCCACGGGCAAAAGCTAGTAATGTATATAAATAAAAATGAATTACAAATTCTGTTAGTCTCGCTAAAACTCGAGAACGGCTGAACCGATTTGACTAATTTTAGTCTTGAAATATTCGTGGAAAGGATCTGTACATATGCCACGCGGGTGGAAAAAAATATGGCGGTACAAAGTTCGCCAGGTCAGCTAGTAACAATTGGCTTTATTTCAATGAAGCAAATGCGTTTGTAACTATAGCTACTTACATCAGTGATGTCACAATGCAGTCTTTCATTCCCGATAACTTAGCGTTCTTGAGCTGATATTTGATATCAGGCAGATTCTCATTGATTGAATCTACTAAAAGGGGATCTGAAGTCTTCACTAAGTCTTCAATTCCACTGACAAAAAACGGATAGTTGTCTTTACCACATTTGGTATAGTCTTCATTATCTAAATCAGGTACCACGTGCGCTGAAAATAATATAATATTGCTATGTAGAAAGCGGGGGTTCGATTCTTACTCAGTGCACATATTCAAATGCATGAATATATTATTATGATAATTTTTCAAGCAATTAGTTTGCTAAACTAAACAAATTATAATAAATTGGAAAAAGCGAAATCAATTCTCGGGCGGGACTCGACCATCGCCGTAAGATGGATGTATTGGAAAAATTGGATCACTCTCGGGCGAAGCTCGGTGGCTCAGTGGTCAGAGCGTTCCCCCTGTTAGGGAAAGATCGTGGGTTCGAGTCCCGCCCGAGAATTGATTTCGCATTTTCCAATTTATTATAATACTAGCTGTTGCCCGCGGCTCCGCCCGCGTGGAATTCTGATCCCGTTCATCGCTGATATATAGCCTATATGTTAATCCAGGGTATAACCTATATACATACCAAATTTCAACCAAATCGGTCCAGCCGTTTATGCGTGAAAGAGTTACAAACATCCACACATCCACACATCCACACATCCATTCTCACAAACTTTCACATTTATAATATTATAGTAGGATATTATTATGGTCTATTTGCAAATGTTTATATTTCTGTGCCTCGAAGAATAGGTTAAACCGTCAGCCACGGTTGTCATAAGAGCATCTATGGCAAATATTTATATGCATGAATATGGCAATTTGCATTGGTCTAGTCGTGCCTCAGAGAGCACATTAAGCCGTCAGCCATGGTTTTTCAAGAGCCATCTATTGCAGTCGTGGCGGGTAGTAGGAGCCTTAAAAAGTTCGACAACTGGTCTAACTGCAATACTTTGATATCGCCAATGGGTTGTGGAGATCAGATGGCAGTCGCTACACGGAAAATTTCAAAGTTAGCCGCGTTGTAGTTAGACTGGAAAAAGCGAACCTGCCCTTCTAGACAAGTGGCGTATTGTAGAACCAATAGAATGATGAATTTTATGGGATTTGACGTGAATGACAGTCGTCAACGTACTATGTCATAAATAGCAAAAATGACAAAATATGTGTCAACAATCCTATACAGGGCGTCCCACGGCGATGCCACATGGAGGGAAAGTACCTTAAATCCTTATGTTAGCTCATTTTGTTTAAAGGAGACATCATTTTATTTCTTAAAACAAACAAAACTGCATTCAAAGATTTTTAAAAATTCGCTTGCCACACCCGGTAATCGAGCCGACTAAAATCCGAAGAAGTAACATCCTGTATTATTATGGCATCAATCGATAGTGTCAATCATAAGGATCAAATCTCTCTAAGAAACATGGTAAATTAAACGAAAGGAAGTCCTTGAAACCCAAAATTATAAATTCAATTTGGTAAAATAAAACACTTTCTTATAAGGTATCAACACTAGAGATATCTTTGATGAAATTTATTTCATCATTATTCTACAATAGACGTCCGACAATAACGCAAGGACTTTTTCTTGACGAATTATTGATTGTATTTCGTCAAGAAAAGAAAAAAACTTTTCAATCTACTACTAGGTACAAACTTTGATTATTTTAGTGCATAACATTATAAAATAAAATATTTCTAAACAAACTAAATTTTAAGCTTCACCGAAAATATCAAAGTTATTGTCAAATCAAACCCGAGTCTAGTAAAAAGCTTCGGTTGCAAGGTGAAAGCTTCGGATGCGACCGGGATTCACGCTAGGATGAAGAAGAAAAATAAAATCTTACCAAATATAGAATTTGCCCAAAATATTGTCAAAATAACACATTGCTTGTAAGTGTCCATGATGATAATACGAGTAGCTATGTGAATGCACATACAGATATTATTGTACCTCCACTTTTATAGTCTTTCTGAAGAATTCTGGCAAGTTTTTTATGTTTGTTACAATAATAATTATCATATTTCATATACAGGCTGAATTAAAAGGTGTACAAGTACATTAAAATTTAGGTATATAGGTATACAGGATGGAAGATTTAGGATTTTTGATTTTTGGAACTTACCTTTTAGAGAATTTATAAGTTAAGATTTTATGGACTTCCTCATTCAATTTACCATGCTTGTTAGAGATATTTGATTATTACGATTGACACTATCGATTGATGCTTTAAAAATACAGGATTCAGTTACCGGGGTCTCAAGCGATTTTGCCAAAAATCTATGTAGGTATGTAGTTTTCTTTCTTTTAAAAAATAAAGGAATGTTTCCTTTGAATGAAATTCGCTATCTTCAGTATATAAAGTACTTTCCCTCCAGGTAAGGTCAAAATCTTGCACCCTGTACAAAGGTACATTTCTTAGCAAGGTCTCCCCGTGACCACTATGCCTGCTGAAAAACAACGGAAACGTCGGGTTTAGTAAATAATTAAATAACACCAAATCGACTGCGACCTAAGTACCTAATATAAAAATAAAAATATTAAAAAAACACACTTTCTTAAAATTCAGCTGTACCCATGTAGTAAAAGGAAAATAGTAATTTTGTGCTGATTAACAAGCGTATGAAATCAGCACGTAGATATACAGTCATTATAATAAACCTGCCTCTTGAATCTGTTATCTGTTAAAAACGGGTGCGCATTTTCTTACATAACTTTTCAACTCCTATCATCGGATTTCCGAAAATTTTTCTCATACCATTTAAAGTCATAATGATCATTCTTCATAAAAAATTTACAAATAAATATTGAAATATATAATTATTGAAATTCATAATATCACTTATCATAAATTAGTAAAAAAAATATGATCACTAACGGTTATGAACTCCATTGTTAGGAATAGAAATGTATGAATAAAAAATATATGAAAAAGAAAATAATGAAGAGTGATTATTATGAGCACAAATCGGTAGTAAGACAAAGAATAGGATTTAAAAGTTTATGTAAGCCAATATGGACCCGTTAAAAACCGCTTTCTAAAAGGACGAAGCTTGGGTGGGTCGGCTAGTAGGTATTTTAATAAACCTTCTGCAGCCAGTCCATACCAGACGCCTTTTTAGGTCCTCCTCTTCCTCCACCTTCCTTTTACATTTTCACGGTACCACATGAACATGACCTAACTTTAAATACCAAAAGTGCCAAAAAAATTCTTAAAAAAAGATCATGCTGTATATAATAATATGCCTACTAAATAATAAAATTTATTACAACGTTTACTCAGTTTATTACAACGACGGAATAAGAATACTTTGACGTAACTACTCTACTATTTTTTTATTGTAATTATTTTACAAGCTTTTTATTAACTTACAATAATACATTATGTATGTAATCTGGCAACCCGATTTTGAAGCAGGTGGGTGAATTTCAACAGGTCCATTAAAATCTTCATTCCGTGGATTTTTTTTACCTTAAGTTTTGTAGTTAAAACAAATCGTGTTTATTATAGGTTTTGATACTATATGTATTCTTGCTTAATATCTAGCAGATAAATAAAAAAGCTAACGAGATATACAAGATCAAAAATTACGCGCCACGGCGATGACACATGCGTGCGCGGCAATGAAACAAGCATCCACGGGCATGAAATAAATATACCAAGGGAATGAAAAAATCAACCATGGAAATGAAAATACATAATATAAAACATAATACTTTATGTACCTACTTACATGAGAAATTATACTTACATACAATAAAAATACAAAGGGGATTAGGCAATTGTGTATGGACATTGGCGTCATTTATTTTTTCAGTGGCACTGTGTTAAACACGCGTATGAGTGTCGTTATTTTTATTGTAAGTAATATCAGAGCTGCGATATACAGGGTGGAACATTTCGACTTTACCTGGAGGGAAAGTACCCTCATACTAGAGATAGCGAATTTTACTTAAATTAAACATAACCTTATTTTTATAGGGAAACAAACCTGCATTCAAAGATTTCTAAAAATAACACACCTGATGATCAAACCGCCTAAAATCTTCCTATACCTTCTCTTTTATGGGTTTCTTTTTACTTATTTTACCAAGTTTGTTAGAGATATTTGATCCCTAAGATTGACCCTATCGATTGATGCAATTAAAATATAGCTTCATCCGGATTTTATTCGGTTCGATTACCGGGTGTGGCAAGCGATTTTTTTGGAAATCCTTAAACGCAGTGTATTTTTTAAGATTAAGAGAGTGTTTCCTTTGCTGCTGCCCAACCTAGGTGGATCCTGGCTAGTTTTTTCTAGGAGTTGTTTTTTCCAAGCTGGATAACTTATCCCAGGCAGATTTTTTCTTTAACAACTTCGAGTGTAACCCCATCGATGGCTGTCTGTCTGTCCCTGTGTATGCTTAAATCTTCAAAATTACGCAACGGATTTAGAATCGGTTTTTTTAATAGATAGAGTAATTCAAGAGGAAGATTTATATGCATAATACATGCATAATATTGTAGAGAAATATTAATAAATTTAGAGATATGCAGCGGGAATGGGATCAGAAAATATGGCGGTACGAAGTTCGCTGGGTCAGCTAGTATTAGATAAACGATACCGCGTTTGCATTGGAGATGTGGAGGGAAAGTACTCTAAATACTGGAGATAGCTAATTTCATTCAGAAGAAACATTTCCTCATTTTTAAAAAGAAAAAAAAACTGCGTTTAACGAATGCTGAAAAATCGCTTGCCACATCCTGTAATTGAACCGACTAAAACAACAGCCAGTATTTTTATTGCTTTAATCGATAGGATTAATTATAAGACTCGAATCTCTCTAAGAAACCTGGTAAACTGCAGGTAAAGCCCGACCAGTAAAATAAAATACCTCGCCATATTGCGGTAAACTATTGGAACTAATTTCTTCATATGGTAACAATCTATACAATGTCATTATGGTCATCTGTCAGTGTGGCGTCAATTGTGCGTGTTGTTGAGTTTGAGAGCGCTACAAAACTACAAAACTATAGTAATATGCCGAAAACTATAAGAAGCCAGTTATTAAAAGTAATTTATAATATAACAAAGTATTTGTCGGATAAAAAGTAGGAAGGATTGGACTCTGTTCCTCTAAATAACATCACGGACCTTGTTGTCAACATGACGGGTAGGTACATCATAGAGTACGTGCAATTGAAATTGGCCTAATCTACTGATTTTACTGTGACTAATTATTATTCACATTTTTAGGTATATCCCGATCTTCTGTAATAAAAATACGAAGAGAAGGTCAAACGTCAAATGTATTTTCTACGCCTAAGAAAAATAAGCCTAACGCAAAAAAGAATGCTCGATTATTTTGATCTCTGTGCTGTTAGGCATAAAATACAAGAATTTTATGCAGTCCGAAAAACAATATCGCGTGGTCCCTGTTCTATACATAGTGTAATGTAACTGTATGTCTAACTTGTATTTTACCATTCCAAGCAGTAAACTATTATACGGATACTACTGTGTTGTGATTTGTGCCCAGTCCTTGTAACCAGTATAACACGCCGCGTCTATTTTCTATTTTAACTAGAAAAATTAACAGAGAAAAACTTAACTTTTTAACAGAGAACATTCATGGCTGCTCAATTCCAAAACGACGTCAATTCTTTTACACGAAAAAGAAATGGGAAATTAACAAATTAATATGATATACTTTTGTCAATATGCAATGGCGATGAGAACATAAGTTACGGAAATGAAACATCTGGTCATGGCAATGAGACTAAATTGTTTTACAAGGCATGGCAATGATTTTTTTTTCATTGCCGCGTTTTTTTCTTCATTGCCATAGCCATTTTTGACCACGGAAACCATGGAAATGAAAGCACGGTGGTGAAAAACGAGCCAAAAATATAATATAAGAAAAAATCTATTAATTATTCGAAGTAATAAACACTTCACTAAAATAAACAAGATAAATTTCGTTCTATTGAATGTATAATCAAGAGGATAAACTTATTGGAATAGACAGTTATACCTATCCACAGTAATGAAAGAAAAAATGTCCAGTAACATAAAAATGATCTTTTATTTATGGTGCCAAAACGCAGGTACGTGTGTACGTCCTTCCATGTCGAGCACTTAGGCGGCACCAATATGCAACGTTTAGCGGATATGAGGGAGGATACAAGTCGTTAGATAAAACGATATTCTAAAATATGTTTAGAACATGGCGATTAAAGGTAACTCTAGGACAAATGATCTTTTATTAACCATTCGTTGTATTGTCTAAATATTTGAATAAATGTATTTCGTAACAATACTTTAACTATTCACGTATCAAATAAAACTAGGTTTTAATTAAAAAAACCAATAGATTTTTATCAATGAGGTATCACAACACAATAGGTGATGTGTGGACAAACACGGCAATGAAAAATTTCGAGGTTTAAATTTTTTTTTTGGCGAATCTATAATCCTATTTAATAAAATATTTAGTGCTCCACATAGATCACTATATCGCCTAACCAGAAAAAAATGTTAGAGTATTGTAAAAATGATTTTTAGTACCGATTTCATCGATGCCACGCAATTTTTGGCCCCGGGAAATTCACCCAGGTAATCCTCAACCGATTTTGATGAAATTTTGCTTACGCGTTTAGTTTGGACCATAGTACCATGAAGATAGTATGATGATGTAATAGAAAGGTGCCTATAGCAACTCCTAAATGAAATAAGACAAATCAAGGGTTCATTTATTTTGTTTTAACAAACTCTTTGGTATTGTATGGTATTTAGGGTCTGAAGATCGAGTCAGAAGGCGGCCATAGGAACTCCTACACTAAACTAGATTGATGTATTACTATTGTGATTTATACTTTAGACCAACGTTAAACTAGGGGTCACGCCGGTTTATCTTTAGACCAGAGATAGTCCTAGGTTTAGTACTAAAACGCTTTTTGTAATAACATTTTCTTTAGACCATGGTCCACAGACGATTTAGACCTGGGTTTAGAGTTAGTCCGTGTTTTGTAATAAGGCTGATTGAGTTTGGGTTCATTTATATTGTCTTAACAAACTTTCTGATATTACATGGTATTCAGGTTTTGAAGACGAAGTCAGAAGGTAGCCATAGGAGCTCATACAATAAACAAGATATTAAACCTACCGAGTTTGGGTTCATTTGTATTGCCTTAACAAATTCTCTAATATTACATCTTCTTTTTCTTCATCTGTCGAGTTGACGGCATATCGTGTCATATTTTGTTTGCTCAGTGACAGTAAACATACAGCCCATGACTAAGTGCCGCTTGACGGCAATAGGCTCACCCCCTATTACGTGAAAACGAAAATCACAATTTTTTTGTAACCCTCCAGAAATAAATGTTTTGCAAAGGTATAAGGAGACCGGTAAACATCAATAAATACATTTTTTTACCACTTAGGTGGCAGACAAGCACACGGCCCACCTGATGGTAGGTGGTTACCGTGGCCTATGGACGTGTGCAACACCAGGGGCGTTACTATTTATAATAAAAAATGCACCCTCTAGACTAGAACTGACAAACAAACTGACCTACGGATAAAAACAAAACCGGCCACCATGTCCAAACATGTGTTCAAGTTTAATATCTTTTAATAGTCCCTTCTGACGGCAATTACTTTAATAGGCTTGTGTCCTAAATTTGAAAAAATGGTTAATACAATACTTCTATACCTAAATGACCCCAAAAATATATTATTTTGATATAAAACAATCATTTACATGGTTTATTTTGAGATTTAATAAGTCGATTTGAATTTATGTCAAAAACACTCCAACCTGTAATGGCGACTTTTGTTACGTCACGCTGTGTCCCCGTGTCAAAACTGTCAAACAAGTTCATGTGTAGTGCATAGATTAATATATAATTATACTGGTACGTACTACGTTGACAGCCTCCGTGGCGTAGCGGTAGTGAACGCGGCCGCTACGCAGGAGGCGCGGGTTCGATCCCCGCTCAGTGCAAATATTTGTGTGCATTAAATATGGGTATTTGCATTGGTCTGGTCGTGCCTCGGAGAGCACGTTAAGCCGTCGGTCCCGGTTGCCATAAGAACATCTATGGCAGTCGTTACGGGTAGTTGGTGCCCTAAAAAGTCCAAAAACAACGGTCTAGCTGCAAAGATTCGATATCGCCTAATGTTAACATTGGGTCGTGGAGGTCAGATGGCAATCGCTTCACGGAAAATATCGAGGTCTAGCCAAATCTGTAGCTATGACTGGTAAAAGCGGACCCCAGACTCCGAGCTGAAAGCTTCGGATGCGACTGGGAATTAACGCTAGGATGAAGAGAAGAAGACTGGTACGTACTACGTATCGTAAACAAAAACAATAACGCAAACGCAAGCAGTGTTGTGTTGCCAACCACGCTTGGCCTAATATCGCCGTTTTTCATTCCCAAAGTAGCCTAAAGTAGCCCAAACGCCAAAATATCAGTATATTAATATAAAACGGTTTTTTTTTCAAGTTATTACCATCACAATGTGTTATTTTACAGTTAAAAACTGTAAAAAATAACTAAAAACTTAGTTTTTTTTTTTACTTTGACTTAGTATTATAGTTTATTTTATGTATTATAATTTAAGTTTATAGGTATTGTTTTGACTTCACTCCAGTTATAAATTTATTAATTTAAAGAACTGTTTTCCAATTTTCGTCTAGGCCTACATGGCGAAAAATCACCTACGTTGGCAGCACAGGGCGCAAGGCATGACGTCACGCTCTCTGATTGGTGTTTGATGTCACGTGACTGAATGTCTAATTCCTCTAAATTTATTTTATAAAAATAAAAGTAATCCTTATTTTATATACCAAACTATTATGCTTTTTGCTATCTTTATAACAAGAATAGTCGCTAGGAACATACATCAACCTGATTTATTCTTAGTGGACACAAGCCTATTGCGTTTTTTTATAATCAGTCTAAACGACTGAAAATAAAAATTACGTCAAATGATAACTACCTACGTCAATACATAAATTAAAAAAAAAAAAATTAAAATTCATTAAAATTCTGCTTAGCGAACATTATTATTGACGTCATTCGTTACTCTACGAGTCTAATGGCTCCTCTACACGTAGACAGTATCTTTCGGGACGACCACGACTTGCCCCGTCCACACGTCGGCGGACGCGTCCGCTGCTAACATCCGCCGATGTGTCTGTCTACGTTATGAGGACGTTTAGAAAAGAAATTCCTGTTGTTAAACTTGTAATGGTGATTGTACATTGGTGTTAAACTCGACAGATCCTACACCAGTCCGTATAAACGATGATTTGGTCGAGCGCACGGACCAGGTTAAGTACCTGGGATCTGTACTTCATGTGACCGGTGAAATCGACCACGACGACGTCAAGGCTCGCATTGCTGTCGCGTGGGCCAAGTGGCGAGAAATGACTGGCGTCACGTGTAATCCCAAGATGCCAGTCGGGTTGAAGGAGCAGGTCTTTAAGACGATCATTAGGCCTGTCCTCTTGCACGGTTGCGAGGCGTGGCCGCTGCTGGAGTGACACAAGCAAGAGCTGTGGGTCACGGAGATGAAAATGGTGCGGTGGATGTGCGGCATCACACGTAAAGATCGCGTGAGGAACTCTCGCATCCGCGGCAGCCTTCATGTCCGTGACATTTTTTTTTTTTTTTTTTTTTTTCTGGCAATGGCGCCTCCGCCGGGTCCAGGTAGAAGGAGTAGGCCCAAGAAGTCCTGGCTTGACATCGTGGAGGGTGACATTCGTGCAAATGGTCTCACTACTATGGGCGCCCAAGATCGTGCGAAGTGGAGGAGGAAGAGCCGGAATGCAGAACCTGAGCTTCGAGGTCATCTTGGCCACGGATGCAATCAGGAAATTGCGTCTACATAAAGATGATGAGCACTCATCTTGTCCGACAGGCTTATCCGCGAGTGCTGCAATTTACACTCTCGTCAGGTTCAGTTGTGTTTGCGGCCGCCGAGAGAATGGACGCCTTAGCAATTGCATCCTCTCTTGCACTATGCGCTGCTAATTACGTGAACATTTTCTAAAGGAAAGCCGATTTTTGCTTTGCAGAGCAATCCAGAAGAATATTTTGCATTTTATATATTTACCAATACTTACAGATAAAATTGAAAAAAAAAATGCAGGAAAATTTCAAAATATGGTTTTTCAGCGTCCCAATGTTCATTTACTACTATATCATAAACGTCTGCATCTGATTGAATTGACGTAGAACTTTTGATATTTCACAACTTCCAGGCGTTACAGACTTGAATAAAATATGTGGTATGAATTTCTATTTGATACCTCCATGCATTCTAGAGAAAAAGGTCTTGAGACGGTTACTCAGGCAGAAAACGAAGTGATCCTATAAGGGTTCCGTTTCTTGAGGACTCTGTAGTCCCCACACAGGAAGAGGGCCGGATCGAAAGATATGGCCCTGGGTCGGCCGGGGTGCGAGGGATATGTCTACGATTACCTCACCTTCGGCAACCAAAGGCATACTGATGGCGTGCGTTTTTAGTCGGTTCAAGTCCGACATAACCTCCTCCACCGACTCCGGCGGAGGAGTATCCGTGGGAATTTTTTAGCACAATAAAAAAAGGTGTTCCGTTTCTTTCCTCTTGAGGAACGGAACCCTAAAAAAGAATGATTTTTTTATTTCTTACATAATTTGTTCGGCATCAAAAACATAAATTGTTTTTTTTTGCTGCACTACTGCGTACGAATTAAGATATGAATGAGATAATTAGCTTAAATGTTTGGGAAACAAATTACAATAAACTTAAAATACCTTTTTCCCAAGTACACTTAACTATTAACATTTTAATTAATCAAATACATAAAATCATTGTAACGTTCGTAGCAATTTGTTAACGTTTTTCTTTTTTTTTATATATACGAGTATTTCAAGTATAATAAAAGCATTGAAGGCAGTAGGTCCTCCACCGTTTATAACCCTTAGCCGACCCGCCCTGACTTTGCCCGTGGTATATTTTTAGCCGACTTCAAAAAAGGAGGTTCTCAATTCGTACCCTAGTTTTTTTTTGTATGTTTGTTACGCGATTGTGAAGCCAATTCTAGACGGATTTTGAAAATTCTTTTTCTGTTCGTAAGTAGATTATTCCGAAATGGTCCCATTTAAAAGGACTTCTAATAAATCAGTAAGTCTGTAAATTAAGTTATTTTTCGCTTTTCAGTGCCTCTTTTTCGGTCCTTGAAGTCGGTTAAACTTATTTGTTAAAATTAATTTATGTAACCTCGTATCACCCCTTTGAACCCGTATTTTTTAGTTTTCTAATAATGTATGGAAATAAAAATAAGTCGGGTTTTCTTTCCTGACGATATAACTCAAGAATGGCTAAACCGATTTGGCTCATTTTAGTCTTGAAATATTCGTGGGTGTCCAGGGCGGTACGAAGTTCGCCGGGACAGCTAGTAATGTATGGAAATCTGCCGGATTTGTTGACATTTACGATCACTGCTCCGCTCACTTGCAGCGTGAATGAACCAGTTGTCAAGTCCACCTTTTGTTTACATATAGTCGCAACGTTTGACAAATTTACTAGAGAGAATATCTTAAACAACCTTTAGATGAATATGAATCGTCCAATAGTGCAAACAGACATAGTTGAAACCAAACGTAGGTGTGTGACGACTCGACTACACTGGTTCATCCAGTAGTCGAGTCGTCCAATATGAGTTTTGAACATAGGTGAATCAACCGCAGTTATGCTGGATAGACTATGATGAACAAAAATTCCGTTGCCATGTTGGCAGAAACAGTGAAAGTCCGTCTTAACGCAAGGATGAGGAGTACATAAAAATAAAACCACTTGGACTATTTATTTATTTTATTTTTTTATTTATTTATTTATTTACTAAAATACATCGCCTTTACAGTAAAAAACCAACGCAACAATGTTCTTACAACTATTGTACATAATATACCTAATAATACAAAGTGGAACTAATTTATGCCAGTTAAGACACCCGTAGCGTCGCTATTTTCGAACTCAGATACAAAGATATCAATATCACGCGAGACCGTGTTTAGAGTGTTTAGCGCTAGTACGAGAGGAGCAAATTGCAGTAAGTTTGTCCGAGGCACTGTATAACCACGTGGAAGGACTAAATACACCAGCTGGTGGGCACGTTGAGCTACATACGACCTCTTACCCCTATCACAAAAACACCCGTACGACCTCATTTTAAAACTTTTATGGATGAGGTCCAAAGTGTGAGCTCATTGGTCAAAGGTTATATGAATGTGGGACCGTGTGAGATTTCTGCCACGTAGAACATGACACGTTGATTGTGTAATGTCATTAACGTCAATGTCAATTGTCAACATAAAAAAATATGAATGACAGATGTCACACGGTGTCACGTCGGCGATCGATCACAGACAACTCTGTGTCAGTTACTCTGTGGTTGCCTGATTTCAGCTATTGTTAAATTTTTGTTTATCTCTGTGTTGTTTATGATGTTTATTTTTTATTTTTTTTATGTGTAGGTACTGCGTGATCCGCAATAAAACTATTTTTCTTTCTTTTCTTTCTTTCTTTCTTTCATACGTATATAGCCGGCACGTAGCCGGTTACTATGCTGGTACCCCGTATCTATAGGTACGAGCTGCCTGGTCCGTTCAGGGACTCGATTTAATAAGACTAAGTTTTTTGATTGACTTATGATTTCAAAAAAATTTAAAACCATTTTTTGACATTTTCTTACATATTTTTTTTTTTTCAATTTATCCCTGTGTTCATGAATAGGTATCTATAAAATACAACAGATAAATCAAAATGCAAAGCGTTTTTTATAATATAAATATAATATTTTAACATGAAGTTTTAAATATTTCTATAATCGGGACAACTTTTAAATATTTATTGAGATTCTGTATGAAGATATCTATGAAGCCATACAACACCGGCGCTCGGAGCTGTCTGTCCATGAGGCTCCAGTTTTCATTCACAAACTTGTCTAGGGACGCAGCTGGAAAAATAAAAAAACTAAATAAAAAAGCCTAGATCATCATCATCATCATAGTCATCTTAACATCATCATCATAGTCATCTTAACATATAGTCCGGGAGCTCGGGAGCTAACTCCGGGAATATATATTTATTTTGGCCGAGAGTCGCCAGAGAAATGAGGCCCTGGGCGTGCGTGCGGTTTTATAATAATATATCTATTTATTTATTTCTCTGGGTATATAGTTTGATAAAGATACAACGGTCTAAATTTATTGGTTATTATAAAAACCTTATTGTTAGAGCAGGCTGTAGGCACATGCTGTAAGAACATAAATAAATAAACATTCTACAACATTCGACACAACGCTATCTAGACCCATGGTAAGCTTAATTAGCTTGTGTTATGGAATCTAGAATACGGATATACATACATACATTAATAGTAATCTTTATGCTTACATTTATCTTTATCACCACCATTCAAGTTCTCAAATTTGAACTCTAATTTCTCCTTGGCTTCAAAATCTAAAGCATAATTTTTTATATGAGCGTGTTCTTCATTGTCCTCTCCAATGGTTTTGTCGTAATATCCGTGAAACATTAATATGTATAACCCTGCAATATAATATATTAAAATTAATAAAATAGTCAAAAGTATATGTATGTACTTAATAAGAAAAATGCTCTGCTCAATACAAAAAAAAAGAGCAAGCCGACAGGCATCGAGTTATAGGGACCCCTTGCCACTGCTAATGACTTGAAAACTTACCAGTCCTAACGGTTACGTCACCCTCCCCTTCAACCAACATATCAGCTAACTTTCCCTTCAAAAAATATTTGGCCTTGAATTCAAGACGTGGGCACTCCAGGTTATAGTCGAAAGTTAATGTTTCTTTATTTGCTCTAAAGAAAAAAAATAAAGGTTACTTCGCCGATGTAATTCGTTGCTCGGCGTATCATGGAATAGATGACGTATGTGGATTTGACGTTTTTGACATTCGTTGACGCCTGTCAAATACGTCAAATCCCATACATTTGGCATTCTATTCTACAAAACGCCGGTCGACGTATTACCGCTTGTCTAAAGGGGCAGAGTGGCGATTGTATGGGATTTGACGTATGTGGTAGTCTTCAACGTCAATAAACGTCAAATCCCATACATTTGTTATTCTATGCATAAATCCTACGCCAGCCGATGAATTGCCACTTGTGTAATCGCTATTCAACCTATTAAAAACCTATAGGAGTAATAAAGGCGAGGCATTAACTTAAGGTGTACGTTTTTTATTATGTGATATTAAATAATAAAAAAAACTATAAAATACTGATAGGAAAAAATTGTTGCCATATAAAAGTTTTGTGAAAAAGATTTGTTCATCTTTCATTGGTCAGACTATCTCACCTCAGTTTTGTGACTGTACAGTCTCTCAATCCTTTTAGCGTTCCATCCTTTATTTGGTACTTCAGTTCAGGTAAATGTCCAGGGATCAAGTCCACTGACAGAGGGTCTGAAGTATTGACTATACTTTCGATGCCTTTGATGAAGAGTTCTTGATTGGTTGTTACACATTTAGTAAAGTCTTTTTGAATATTTACTGCCGTTGCTGTAAAAATAAAAAAATAATAATAATGGGTGAAGATATTTTTTTGTTCGTTCTCTTTGTTCTTTGTTTTAAAAAGAATATTAGCAACCTAAATTACTAATATTCCTGGTAACCCCTCCAACTAAGCTAATTTGCGTGTGCTAGGAGTAGGTTCACGTCAGTAGTGTAATTCGAACCCGGGACCTCTCGATCGTAAGGCCGATTCCACTAAGCTACCGACGCTTTTTATTATACAGGGTTATTGGTAACTCGACGTATTCCTGTCAGGGGGTGTTAGGGGACCCAAAATGCTACAATTTAGAGCCCACATTTATGAATGGCCGAAAATCCATACCTAGTTTTCGAAATAATTGAAAAGCTGATTAAACGCACACCTTTTTGGAAAGCTGATTAAACACATAATTTTTTCCTGTAATTTGTACGCTCACTGCCATAGTAATTTTTTGAGAATACGACAATTACTGGAGAGTAAGGTGAAAATTGAAAATATTTTTTTTAACTATTTTTTTCTATTTAAAAGTTTTTTTTTTAGTTTTTATCACTAGTTTAGGTTAGTAAAAGTGTTACCTATAAAAATACATTAGAATAAGTGCCACTTAATTTTTTTTTAAATTTGCAATTGAAAACTGAATTTTGGGTTACTATGGAAAAAACTAAAAAAGTCAATTATTTCGAAAACCATTGATTTTCGGCCATATATATGTGGGCTTCAAATTGTAGCTGTCTGTAATAGTACAGATATAATGGGTGAAGAGAAATAAAGAGAATACTAATAAATACCCTGACTAGTTTTACTCCGTGATCTCACAATGATACTCAAACCTATACTAATATTACGAGTATAAAGCTGAAGAGTTTGCTTGGTTGAAAGCGCTAATCTCAGGAACTACAGGTCCGAATTAAATAATTCTTTTTGGGTTGAACAGCCCGTTTATCGAGGAAGGTTATTAGCTATTATCATCCCGCTACTACTCAAGGGAGCGCAGTAATAATCACGAATGTCAACAAATCCGGAAAATTTCCATTGAAAATTAATCGATTGCGGGCATATAATAATGTTATACAGGGGTGATAAGGTATCCTTAAAGTATACATTAGATACCAAGAGAAGTATGCCACGGGCGAAGCTGGAACGCGTTCATCGCGTATAAACAGACAAACAGTTAACAGTAGACAAATTTCCAAAAAATATATTTTCGTGCTTATAAAAAAAAAAATGGAAAATTATATTATAATACTGATGAATGGCCTCATTAAGGCCGCGGGAACGCGCTGGATGCGAGCCGCTTCCAACCGGTCCTATTGGAGATCTATAGGGGAGGCCTATGTCCAGCAGTGGACTTCCTATGGCTGAAATGATGATGATGACTGATGAATGTAGACAGAGGACTTACCTAGGGCGGCACTTGCTAAATATGATACGAAAATAAAATACTTAAACGATGTCATTTCGTTGAGATGCTGTTTACTATTAATGGTGTTTACGATACAGACGCTTTTATAGCTATGTCAAGAAGAGTCAAGGAAAACATAAAAAATGATGTACATGTAAAAATAATATCTACATAAAATAAAATCGGCCAAGTGCGAGTCGGACTCGCCCATGAAGGTAGCAGCAAAGGCGAAAATTGCGGTTTATGACGGACTAAAAAAAACTACTTACTGGATCTCGTTCAAACCAATTTTCGGTGGAAGTTTGCATGGCAATGTACATCATATATATTTTTTAGATTTATCACTCTCTTATTTTAGAAGCTAGAAAGGGGGGGGGGGGGGGAACACATTTTTCCACTTTGGAAGGGTCTCTCGCGCAAACTATTCAATTTAGAAAGAAATGATGTTAGAAACCTCAATAGCATTTTTATTGCTTTTTTTCTATTTTTGTGTAAAATTCTTCATGCGGTTCACGGAATATATCTACTTATCCAGTTTCAACAGCATAGGCCTTATAGTTTAGGAGAAAAGTGGCTGTGACATACGGATGGACAGACAGACAGACGGACAGACAGGTAGACGGACAGACATGGCGAATCTATAAGGATTCCGTTTTTTGCCATTTGGCTACGGAACCCTAAAAAATCGAGTTTGTGCGAGTGTAAAGGCTGATTTACATCAGACGAATGGATATCAAACGCATCCATTGCAACGTAGCCTATCTTTTGTGGAAAGGTAGTCTAATTCGTAACATAGCTCTAATGCACTACTCTATATTGTATGTATTGTATACCCAAGTGGCAAAACATAGTGAGCCTAATACTTTTTAAGATCTCTGTGTACCTATGTTTCACAAATGAAGACATTCATTCATTAATTCATTCTTTCAATCTAATGCACCCCAAAAACAAGCCATATCTAGGTTCTAATAGACGTTTATTATAGTGAGCCTAATACTTTTTAAGATCTCTGTGTACCCGTTTCACAAATTCATTCATTCATTCATTCGTTCGTTCGTTCATTCATTCATTCAATCTAATGCACCGTAAAACAATGCCATATCTAGGTTCAAATAGACGTTCAGTAATTTACATTTTGTTAAAAACTAAGTAACTTTTGAATTGTATCCTCGTGACGTGACACCAGGGGTGTTACACACGTGCTGCGACCTTGTAAGAACAGAGAGATTCTGTGCCGTCAGCGCAGAAGACAAGCAGGACAAGCCTTTGGTTTTCCCCCTGACAGCACAAAACCTCTCCAGTGAGCTTTGGCTACCGTACTCACCGCCGGGAACACTACACGAGGTTATTATAGTAGCCGTGGTATTCTGTAGGGCGGAGGTACTTCACCAGTCGGACTCCTGGACAGGCGCGGTCGCAGCTTGAAGTTTGGGAGGAGTCACTTCGGAAATTCCTTAAGAAATTTAACCCCCCCCCCCTCCCCTCGTACTGGGACTTTTCAATATGACGTGCATGGTTTTGGGGGGAGGGTCATGTCCCCTGTGACCCCCCCCCTCGGACTGAGCCTGCTCGTGGATTGGGACGGAAATACATCCCTATTCTACCACCTACAACTGCATGATTTGTGTTCACCCAACGATTACTATCCAATTCGCCTAAAGAAGTAAAGAGGATTTCACTTCATAAAAGCTAACAAATGTATAGTAGAAACGAAAAATGTACCTCGACTATATATCTGAACATGTATAATAGTAAATTATGGTACAAGTGAGTAAAGTTGGTGATTACCGGCGAGGCGCCATTGAGACCCGAGCCGTCAGGCGAGGTTCTTAAGAGAGCCGAGGATGGTAATCATCATACTCACGTGTGGCATACGACATCTTACAACACACTTGCGAATAAAATAATACTACAAATACTAAATAAACAATACTACAAATTAATTTGTTTTCTTATGCGCGCGCATCTAACAATGGCGATCGGCCATATTTAAAAGAATGAGGTTTGAATTTAACTTTTTTTTTACTCGTGTTTTTTTTCTGTACCGTACTTAGAGAAAAAAAAGTTAAATTTGAGTGAAAATTTTGTTTATTACACAAGTATTAGAAGTTGAAATTATTCATTTAAATATGAAAATGCGTCAAATGACCATACAATAGGCATATTAATTTATTCGTACTATTAAACACGTTCTTTTTTGTATCGAAACTATTTTAAGAACATAGAAACTTATATATATATAAACAACTTATATATTTAAATATACTTAAACTTACTGAAACTTATATATATAGAATTTAAAAAAGAATCTATAACTCGCTTGTGAATAATAGCAATGAAAAAGTCACAGTTTGATAATAGGTATCATTACGTGCCTAATTGCGGTGAAATAATAGCGATGTTATGAGCAGGTGTGTTGTAAAAATACATGTAAAATATGTTCTTACATTAATTTCTTAGTTGTATGTGTGTTTATTACATTTTAATTGAGAATTAACATTTAGCTAGCTACGTACAAAACACCATACTATGTATTAGCATTATGTATAAAGAGTAATGACATACTAGTATTTATAACATATATGCTAATAGTCTAGTAAAACATTAATTTTTACTGAAATTTGTGAGAAGTTATGAGAATATTATTATATACATTGTATAATCTTAATAATTGTGAGATTGTACTCATAAATACTTCAGAATATAAAAAATACGCTATTAGGCTATACAATATTATCTAATGCAAATAGAAAATATATTCATGCATACAAATATTTTCACTGAGTGGGAATCGAACCTGCAACCTTTGACGTACCTAGCAGTCGAACGCCCTGCGCCACAGAGGTTAAATAATAAAAAAAAAATTATTATTGCTGGCTATAGCAATAATAGGGATTTTAACATGGTCGTCGACTTTTTTCCAATATAAGCAATATTATAAGCAATCTTAGTTTTTTCTGAAAAAATATGAATTTCAAAATAACTAAAACTATGACTTTTCATTCATTTTACTTCTCAATGTAGATCAACGTATAAACAATTAAATTGAAAATGAAAATATATTTATTTCTGTAACACAAAGGTACTTTTAACAATATTTTTGATTAATATAAAAAAAAAATATTTATGATTTTGTATGAAGCGTTTTCGGGGGCACGAGAAATTGAAATTTCTAAAAACTATTTGTCGTAAGAATATTAATTGAAGGTCTCTGCATACGTAACGGGTTTTTTCACGGACGGGACGGGACGTGAAGCAAAATGTATGCGGACATAAATGCATTGCCGCATACATTTTGTATGAAACGATATTTCCATAACTTCACGTCCCCGTCCCGTCCGTGAAAAAACCCGTTACGTATGCAGAGAATATAATTAACATCAGCAGTTCATTATATTATTACAAAGAGATGGTAAGAGAACATCTCATTTCTACTTCTACCAATGTTGCGGAGCGTGCTCGCCTTTTGGCTATGGGGGAATGGGTATCCGGTGTCTGGCTTCAAGCCCTACCATCGCCCAACATTGGTACCATGTTGGACGATAACACCTTCCGTATCGCTGCTTGCCATCGTTTGGGTGCTCCATGCGTTTCTCCCCATCGCTGTCGCTGTGGAGAAGAAGTGGGTAGCCTTGGACACCATGGCCTCTCATGCAGCAGGAGCGCAGGACGGCTTTCGCGGCACGCGTACATCAATGATATTATCCGTCGGGCTTTTGTCACCGCCGGCGTTCCAGCCGTACTAGAACCTACTGGCTTGGCGCGTGACGATGGCAAGAGGCCGGATGGAATGTCGTTGGTGCCTTGGAGGATGGGAAGGCATTTGGTGTGGGATGTAACATGTGCTGACACCCTTGCGACTTCACATCTTCCAGGGACTGCGGACCGCGCCTGCGCTGCCGCTGCTTCGGCAGAGACCCTTAAACGGCGCAAATATAGTAATTAACTGATAATTACATATATTTGAGCCGTTTAGGGTTGAGACGCTGGGATCATGGGTCCAAGTGCCCGTCTTTTAATTAAAGAAATTTCAAAATGGCTTATAGACGCTACCCGTCACCAGAGGGCTGGTTCATTCCTTGCACAAAGGATTGGCATTGCCATTCAACGTGGCAATGCCGCCAGCCTTCTGGACGCCCAGTTGACGTCGATGGGGAGGAATTTTTTGACGCCTAAACCTGCAGCTTTGTATATAGGTATACAGATATTGTTTTTATACTAGTAATGAATTTATGTAAATAATTGTACTTAATTGTTATTTCTTAATATAATAAATTAGATTATAACAAAGTGGTAATTTTTCAAGAGTAAAATATAGCCATATTTTTAAACTGTAACTGGTTAAAAACATTTATTTACGTCATTGCTATTGTTAATTATTTAAAGTTACAATAGCAATGACGCACATAGTGTTAATACACAGATTAAAATACTTATTATTATAATTTCAAGTGTTTTTACGTGGGATTCACTTGATAGCATCTCATCCGAAAATGTGTTTTCTTTAATCGTTTGTGCCTAGTGCTTAGTGCAGAGCCTATCACGCGCATAAATTTGCTGTGTGCATGTAGTTTGAAAAATTGATACAGTTATAGGCCTACCCCACGCACAATGTTGTTGTGTGCATGAAGTTGGTGAAACTTATACAGTTATACGAGTTATACTGTGAAGATCGCGGGTTCGAGTCCCGCCCCGAGGCATGATCTCTTTTCTCTTTCTTAATCGATATGAAGTGTGAAGTTTATAAAATTGATACAGTTATAGACCTTCCAAACGCACAATATTGTTGTGTGCATGTACATTGTACATAGTTTGTAAAACTGATATAATTATAGGGCTACCACACGCACAATGTTGTTGCCTCAAAACAAAGGTTTTCGACCAGTGCGTCCTGCCTGTTATGACCTACGGTGCCAAAACGTGGCCACTGACGGTGGGGTTAGTCTATGACCTAAAAGTCGCGCAGCGGGC
The DNA here is from genome assembly GCA_914767945.1 of Eilema depressum. Classification (NCBI taxonomy): domain Eukaryota; kingdom Metazoa; phylum Arthropoda; class Insecta; order Lepidoptera; family Erebidae; genus Eilema; species Eilema depressum. Next base: position 4,456,687 of record OU612036.1, on the reverse strand, counting down.
TATGGAGCGAGCTATGCTTGGCGTCTCTTTGAAGGATATAATTCGCAACGAGGTTGTCCGACATATAATATAACCAAAGTTACCGACATAGCTCGCAGAATAAGCAAGCTGAAGTGGCAGTCTGCCGAAGGACTGATGGCCGTTGGAGCAAACGAGTCCTAGAGTGGAGACCACGCGAAGGTAAACGGAAGGTGGGACACCCCCTAGCTAGGTGGACTGATGACCTGCGAAAGGTGGCTGGGACGGACTGGGTGCGGAAGGCGGAGGATCGGCACACGTGGCGCGTATTGGGAGAGGCCTATGTCCAGCAGTGGACTGCAGTAGGCTAATTGATTGAATGTAGTTGGTTATACTGATATAGTTATAGGGCTACCACACGCACAATATCATTGTATGCATGTAGTTGGTAAAACTGATTTGTGCGCATGTAGTTGGTGCGACTAAAATAGATACAGTTATAGGCCTACCACACGCACAAGTTTCACCAAGTTTAGTCTGCGCAGGCCTGTTTGTACGTCTGTACAAACAGGCCCAGATCGATCTAATGCTGTCTGCATTAGATCGATCTGGGCTAACAAAATGATCTTAATACCTACTAAGGATTTTAATACCAAACTGCTTTATTGATTTAAATTGTATTAGCGTCCGACCTATAGGTGTGTACCAAATATGTATTAGAAAAATCAGACAACAGGAAAGAGAAAATAATTTTGAATACTTTGCTAGTCAAGATCGATCTGATGCTGAATGTACAGTCAGCGCCAAAAGTAGATTAACACTCCAAAAGGTTACATGAAGTAACCATAATATACATCTATACTTCTATACATAATGGTAGTATAGAAGTATATATGTATATTATGGTTACTTCATGTAAAGTTTTAGAGTTCAGGCAATCTCTAAATTATAAAGTGTTAATCTACTTTTGGCGCTGACTGTACATGTACACAGAACGCCATGAGTGTGATTGGTAAAACTGATACATTTACGCATGGTGTCCTTTATGGTCAGCACTTTCTTGGTCATGCAAAATATAAGCAAAATGAAAATGTCATGTCAATGTCAAAATGCCCAAAGCGCCTTGTGAAGTTCCGGTGCTGCCCCGCAGCGTATAGTTACGGGTAATTTGGTACTCCGTACAATCCTGGATCCTATAACGCGTAAGTACTGCGCATCTTCTTCGTCCTAGCGTTTATCCCAGTCGCATCCGAGACTTTCACCTCGAAGTCTAGGGTCCGCTTTACCAGTCTAACTGCGGATTTGGCTTGACTTCGATATTTTATATGAAGCGACTGCCATCTGACCTCCACAACCATTAATTTAAATAGTTGCTTAATAAGTTCCACAACCCAATAAATATATCGAAACATTGTAGTTGTTGAACTTTTTAGGGCTCCAACTACCCGTAAAGACTGCCATAGATGTTAATATGACAACCGGGACCGACGGCTTATCGTGCTCTCCGAGGCACGACCAGACCAGTGCAAATACCCATATTCATGCATACAAATATTTGCAATGAATGGGGATCGAACCCGCGCCGCGCCTCCTGCGTAGCGGCCGCTCTCACTATCGCCACACCACAGAGGCTGTCGCCGAAGATATGTGCCGGTAACAATATCATCTATATCAGCCACTTTGCGTAAGCGGACTTCCACTATCTTCCATTCAGGTAGCCCGACAATTGCATAGTCTGTGACAATAGCCCAATTAATTGCTAGGAACTCACTAGCGCCATCTATTAGTTTCATGCCAGACTTGGTGATTCTTCTTTTCGTTCGGTAGTTACGCGAGCACTTATTGTAGTCTTTAGATGGCGTTACTGTTGGCTTTATTTTATCTTACCGCAGAACGTCACAAGTGTCGCTTATCAAATCTAACCCCGCGTTTATACTCTGCTCATCGCATTGTTCATCGTGCTGCCGGAAATATTCGCGCGATTAATGCCCCAGCATTCACACATTCCCATCATCGCGTTGGTCCGCATTACAGTATTCGCCCTGCAATGGAGACGGACGTGAACGTATGGAGGACAACGCTGTAGCAGTGTACGCATTATGCTTTTACAGCATAGCAAATTAATTAAATAAATTATTACTAAAACCTATAATATATTTTTATTAATAAAACATACGTCTTAAGCTGCGTTTACATACTCGCGGCAGAGCGAGGGAAGTGGTGAGAGAAGTGGGCAGAGACGTGGTGTGAATGGTATATTCGTACTGCCGCGTATGTTGCGCAAATACTAGCGTGATGAACTATACGAGACCGCTAGATGGCGCTAATCAATAAACACGACTTTCGTTATTGCTCCTCGAATATTTACTTTTAAAAATATTTATATCGATCTACGGAAAGTGTATAGTAGTTGAAAGTGATAGTTTTTATTAATAATCTATTTAATTAATTCGCTATGCTATAAAAGCTTATTGCGTACACTGCTACAGCGTTGTCCTCCATACGTTTACGTCCGTCTCCGTTGCAGGGCGAATACTGTAATGCGGACCAACGCGATGATGGGAGTGTGTGAATGCTAGGGCATTAATCGCGCGAATATTTCTGGCAACACGATGAGCAATGCGAGCGGCAGTATGTAAACGCGGGGTAATATTTTTAAAGCCACGAGCGCTCGATGCAAAGTATGTTCATCGCGAGCACATCGCGAGTGTGTGAATAGTTCATCGCGCTAGTATTGCCGCTCCTTTGACTCGCGCCGCCAAGCCGAAATTCGCAGCAACATACGCGGCAGTACTCGCGGCATGACGAATATATAACGTTCACACCACGTCTCTGCCCACTTCCCTCGCTCCTCGTCGAGTATGTAAACGTAGCATTAAACCAGCACCCCTAGACAAGTGGCTAGACAAAGTGAAGACAAGTTCTGGCGTATTGCAGAATAGAATGATGAATGTATGGGATTTGACATAAATGACAGTCGCCAACGTATGTCATAAACGTCAAAATACATGTCATATTATAAAAATCCCACACATTCATCATTCTGTTCTACAATATGAAACAACGAATTGCGATTTGTCTAGCGGGCTGGTATCACAGAATCTACAGTAGATAATATTACCTATATTATAAAGATGAAGAGTTTGTTTGTTTGATTGACCGAAATATATTTTCCCGCAGCCAGAGGGTACAAGAAGGAAACTAGAATCACTTAAATGAGATTTATTATACTTAATTTAATTTAATCTCACTAGCCTAAGGGTGAATGCGGTCGATGTTAGAACTACATTACACCGTACTAGCCTAAGCGAATGAGTTCGATATTAGAACTACAATCTATCTATACTAACAACTGCCACTAAACTGCCCTTTTTTCTCTCTAAAGATATCTTTATATAAAAATTTTAATGAAGTCGAATGTACGCCAATGGCCGCTCGTCAGTGGTGATGCGGCGCGCCGCATCACCACTGACGAGCGGCCATTGGCGCCTCGTGCCTGATTTCTTGAAACTGCTGGTTCAGGCCTTGTATAGTGATTGAGGTCACGGCGAGAATGCATGTGTCGGCAGCGATACATAACAACCGCGTTACTCTCGGGAATTACTGTTTCAAATTGAAAAATTCTAAAGAGAAAGAAAGAGCATTAGCTGAGAGCGAGTGAGATACCGACGTGAGCGCTGGTGGTGCCCCTGCGACGCAACGTATACCTATCATGGGAGTGGTACAGCACTTAAGGTCACACTATAGTACTGACGATGACGCTGATACTGTAACGTGTCCTATTACAAAAACCTTGCCTTGCAGCAGTCCGCATATTTTTGTAATAAGTCATCATCATCCTAACGTTACTCCCGGTCGCATTCACCTCTGATTCCGGGGTCCACTTTTTCTATTCTAGTGTCGATCAGTGGTCGAAGTTCGATCTATTTTCCATGAAGCTACTGCCATCAATCTGACGTCCACAACTCATTGGTGATATCGAAGCATCTCAGCAAGATCAGTTGGTGGACTTTTTAGCGTTTTAACGCGTTCTCCGAGGAGAAAAAAGTACTGTAACAGAAAATTTACTAACTAAACTCTACTCACCAAGCTCAGTTTACCTGATAATCAGCATTCATAGAAACCAGTTTATTTGTAAAAAATTACGAAGCCATGCCAGGTAGTTACTATTATCTATATTAAATTGTAATTGTTACAATGGATGATGGGCACAAATGTACGGACCCTGGGACCGGCACTGCCCATTGTCTATACATTTGTGCCTTTTGTGCCATAGATGTTTAAAAAAAAATGCGTTTATTTAGACCATCTGCAGCACATAAAACAGTCAAAGCAAACATTATTTCACACTATATACAGACCATTCACTCATTAAAAAATAAATGAAATGAAACAATGTTGTATAACGGCATTAACGGCAACTCTGCCCTGCATCCCTCCCTTGTCTCTCTGTTATTGTAAAATAGATGTAGGTTTTATCAATTCAATCAATCAATTAGTCTATTGCAGTCCACTGCTGGACATAGGCCTCTCCCAATATGCACCACGTTTGCCGATCCTCCACCATCAACTATATTGCAGATAAATAATGAATTTCAAAATGGTATTGTGTGAAATTAAATAACCACAGAGATTGTATGCATATTACAGGTGACGTATACTGAGTTGCCCAATAACCAGAAAATAAAACGAAATTAAACAAATAGTTATTTTTTATTTAATGAAATTTTAAACAATTATTATACTAACTATTCAAATCGATAAAGATTGGAATAGCTCAGTGGTCAGAGCATTTCCCCTGTAAGGGACTGACTGCGGGTTCGAGTCTCAGCCATTTCACTTCCATACTTCCTTAAAACGCATAATACCGTCTCCATTCCGTCGCGTGTAAAAATAAATTGTACATAGATACAAGTGTCATTAATTGGGTTCCAATTTCCAGAAACGATCCAAGTTACAGTTGATCTTTTGCAAGCAATTCTTCTAAACAGAATGGTTACAGTTTGTCTTTTGCAAGCAATTCTTCTAAAGGATGCTCTTTCAGATACTTGTCAATGGCTTCCATAAAAAATGCCCAGAATTTCTCGAGGGTCGGGGTTTGTATGTATTTTTGCGGTGCCTTTGCCTTATCGTTCAAGAACGCTGTGGCAAAATCAGCTGCAAAATAAAATACGTTTCTTAAATGCACTCTCAATAATTATGTACATTATGTTTTTGTTTTTTTACTGTCCAATTCATAACAACAATATTAAAGCACCCGCTTAAACCATATAATGGTTTTTATGCGAGCGGGCATTTGCCTATTGAATGTTGCAAGTTCCTAAATACCTTTTTTTATAAAGTAAGTAAAAGAATCAAATACAATCCTCCAAATGGTTTAAATAATGCCTGTGTAAAGTTCTTATAAAGGATTGCTTTATTACATATTTTTGCACTATTTGTTCTAGTAAGCTATTCAAAATTTCGGCTTCGTCCATTTTCGTAACTAATTTTTCATAACCAGCTACGAGCGTGGAGTTTTATTTCGGGTGGTATGTAGATATTGACGGATGGTTCCACATTATATATTTCTTTACATATATATTATGGTCGCTGTTTTAAATTAGTGTTTCGTGACTGTGCACGAAGCTGATCTACGTTTGAGATTTCTTCTTTCATGATGGCTATTTTGTTTTTACATTGAATTGTAAGCACCTCAGAATATTTAAATAGTTCGTTATAATTTTCTTTATTTTATTATTTATATTTACTGACACAATAGCTTATAACAACCTTAACTGCAGTTTTTATATTTTATCAATGATATATTACTTATATCACACTGTTCGACATAAAAACTATGCGATTGAAAGTAATCAAAAAAATTAACAGTCAAAAATAGCAATAAAGTCTAAAATTTATTGGCATTTTTTGCAGTGTCTGTGGTATAACAATAGCTTTGCTTGAGCAGAATCGAGGGACATAGCAAAACTTACATTTTGCTTGATCTCCTTTGATTACTTTTGTAATTTCGAACTTGTACTTCCCTTTAAGTTCAGTTTCAGTCTGGTACTCTTTCAGCCCTATATACAATTTTTGGTCTTTCTCAGAAACATATTTCTCGCTTCTTCCTTTGACTATTATGAGGTAATCCTCTGGGAAAGAAAAATATTATCAGTTTGCATAATTAACCATCTAGAAAGAAAGAAAGAAAGAAAAAATATTTATTCTAGCTAGACACTTAAGATACACAGCACAGAAAAAAACAAAGGCGTTAAATAAGCAATCTCAAAAGTATTACCGTTTATATTGCCATGTTTTGTACGTTTTATTGCGAAAATGCTATTTATTGTTTTATTGATAAGTATTAATAAATGAATTTATCTGTATACTAATTTCATTAAGATAACCGCGAAACGTCTCAGACGGGACTTGAATCCGCGACCATTCTCTTACAGAGGTAATGATCCTCTGACCATTGCGCTACCGAGTCACGTCTTAAGCTGGGTCACATTTGTATCATTTGCCCGATCCGATCACCGTATCCGTATCGGCGACGCGTATCATGATCACAATGTATATATCAGTGATACGCGTATCATCACCCGTCCACATATGCGATTATGATACGCGTCGCCCGATACGGATACGGTGATTGGATCGGGCAAATGATACAAATGTGGACCCAGCTTTTTAAGTGACTCAAATTCGCCTATACAACCAATTCGTCTCTGTCTGGCACTCCGGGAATAGAGGCGTGATTGTATGTATTGTATGTATGTATAAATTCTAACCTGCTGTTTCTGCACCTAGACCTATTCCATTGAGCTCTGTACCGTCCAGTGTTCCTTTAGCTTCGTAATAAAAATTGAAAATTAATTGAGGGCAATGCAAATAATATTCATATGACAATTTACCACCAACAAATCTGTAAAAAAAAATATAGTAGGTAGGTACGTATATCAGTGAACTCCCCTTAACAACTGTACCGATTTTGATATAATATTTATCTTCTATCAAGCATGACGTATTCCATATGTTCCAACAATCTCTATAATGCAGGCATTTTATACAATGTCTGGGCAATGTATACTATTTTTTATAATGCCTGCTGATCTTTGTCTATATTTGCGGATGGCTTTGCCTTCTAACCTAATCTATCCAAGTTAAATTGCGTGGTGTGGTCACTGCGCCCTGATTTGGATAGATATAGGTTAGAAAGCTAAGGCGGCAGCATAGTTTGATTGCAAATCATACACTGGATGAAAATTAATTAGTTTTTATTTTTAATAATTTATTTTTTTAATTATCCACGGACATAGAAGATAGATGCGTACGGAAAACAAAAGAGTACTTACTTCAGTAAATCAACCTCGCAATTTCGCATTCCTGTCAGCGTAATATTTCTCAGTTCGTAATGGAAGGCTCCCTCATCCCCACTCGCCTTCTCCACGTACAGTGGATCGATAGGATTTATAAGACCTGGGACTCCTTTAACAATCTCCTTGTAAACCTTATTACATACCTTTGTTAAACATTCCACTTCAGTGAATTCGCATAGTTGACCTGAAATTAATAAAAAATTGAAATTATAGGTAAAGGTAGTTATAGGGTTGGTTACAATCCCGAAGTTCATATTACCGATGTAAGAAAGACCGAAGTTTGAAATTCCGAATGTTCGTTCAACTGAACGAGCAAAATACCGAAAAGGAGATGGATACTCTTCCATACATTCGTGGGCCTGATTGACAGAAAATAGAGCACAGCTTAAAAATACAGTTGATAAACACAAGAAATAATTAATCGATTAACGAAAATCGATTCAGAATTTATTTTTATTACACTATTATTTGGTATTTTAAATGGTTATTATTATTATTATGATTAAGTTTTGTTCACTCAGATTGATTTAATATCAAATTGTGATGCAAGTGTTTTAATACGCAATATTGTTTAAATATTTTTTAGTAATCGATATTTTATTTTGCTAGTGTAATAAATTTAGTTTTAAGATTTCTCGTCTTCAAGATTTTCAATTGAGCTGGTTTTTTAATATTTTGAAATAGAAAAAAATACCGTTTTTTTTGAGTCATATCTCAACTCATTACAATTTTGGCCCAGAAGTCCCCGTCTCCTTTGATTTTTGAGTGATTTTGTTAAGGTGGTTATAAAAAAATAACCACGAAGCTTAATGCAGGAGAATTCTTATCTAATCTATCCAAGTCGGATTGCGTGTGGTAGATGGTAGACACTGCGCAGCTCAACATGGATACATATAGGTTAGAAGGGTGTGAAGACAACCTCCGCCATACCCTTCGTGTTAGGTTACTTGTGATAATAAATGAAGATATAGGAGCACAGTTTTAAAAAGTACCTAACTATAAAAATGAAAATGAGGTGCTACCTCATCCAATAGTATAAATTAGGGCCTTTAGCACGTTTTCCTAATTTTTATTTTTTCATCATCATCATCATCATCATCATTTTAGCCATAGGAAGTCCACTGCTGGACATAGGCCTCCCCTATAGATCTCCAATAAGACCGGTTGGAAGCGGCTCGCATCCAGCACCGTTTGTCCACCTTGTGGGTGGACGTCCTACGCTGCGCTTGCCGATACGTGGCCTCCACTCGAGAACTTTTCGACCCCATCGGTCATCAGTTCTCCGTGCTATGTGCCCTGCCCACTGCCATTTCAACTTGCTAATCCGCTGGGCTATGTCGGTAATATTGGTTCTTCTACGGATCTCCTCGTTTCTGATTCGATTTCGCAGAGAGACTCCGAGCATAGCCCTCTCCATAGCTCGTTGGGCTACTCTGAGCTTACTCATAAGGCCCATAGTGAGGGACCACGTTTCAGTGCCATAAGTCATCACTGGTAACACACACTGGTCGAAAACTGTCGACTTGAGACACTGAGGTATTTATTTTTTAGTTCAGTTATTTTAATGGTGTTACTCTTTTAAGTATGGTGACACCTTAAAAAGTTGTGCAATAAACTAAATATTATTGTTATACATTTTAAATATAAGTGATAAGATAATGTAACAACTACTGGATGTCCAAAAAAATAAAATAGTCTTCTTACCCGAACTCTGAACAGAGCTGAACTCGAACAAAGCTAAGATGAGCACAAACAAAATATACTGAACACGGCACATTGTGCTTCGGATTACAATTAACTACTAATGAGAGACGGACGTGCGTAATATTAATTTATACTCGTTTTTTTAACTAAATTCAAGATCGTTCGACCATTTATTAGGTACGTGAATCTTTGCGGTAGGTGGTACCCCGGTACACGGTTTTGTTTTCAATTGTTTTGTGTCTATGAATTTTGTGGCTAAGTTCAGAGATAGTGTCGTGCATATGTAATGTAATTGTGTTTTGTTATGTCAGATTTCCATAAAATATTCAACTAACGTTGAATGTATGAAAAAACGATTTTCAATAAATACATATTTATATTAATAAATAAATCCTAGTAATATTATAATCCTACTAATATTATAAATGTGAAAGTTTGTGAGAATGGATGTGTGGATGTTTGTTACTCTTTCACGCATAAACGGCTGGACCGATTTGGTTGAAATTTGGTATGTATATAGGCTATACCCTGGATTAACATATAGGCTATATATAAGCGATGAACGGGATCAGAATCCCACGCGGGCGGAGCCGCGGGCAACAGCTAGTAAATAAATATTGTAGGACAATCTACACAACCCTCTTCCTCTTCATCATCCTAGCGTTAATCCCAGTCGCATCCGAAGCTTTCACCTCGGGGTTTGGGATCCGATTTACCTGTTTAACTGCGGATTTGGCTGAACTTTGATATTTTCCGTGAAGTGACTGCCATATGACCTCCACAACCCAATGGCAATACTGGGCGATATAGAATCATTGCAGCTAGACCAGTTGTTGGACTTTTCAGAACTCAAAATACCCGTAACGATTGCGATAGATGTTCGTGTAACAACCGGGACCAGCAGCTCTCTGAGGTACGACCAGACCAAACCTAATACCCATATGACTGACTGCTTCTGTGGCGTAGCGGTAGTGAACGCGGCTGCTACGCAGGAGGTGCGGGTTCCATCCCCGCTCAGTGCAAATATTTGTATGCATGAATATAAATATTTGCATTGGTCTGGGTGTTTCTATGTATAATATGTATGTATTTACAAAAAAAAAGTATCTAAGTATGTATATCCGCATTCTAGATTCCATAACACAAGCTAATTAAGCTTACCATGAGTCTAGATAGCGTTGTGTAGAATGTTGTAGAATATTGTAGAATATATTCATGCATACAAATATTTGCACTGCGCGGGGATCGAACCCGCGCCTCCTGCGTAGTGGCCGCGTTCACTACCGCCACGCCAAGACGCTGTCCTTGTGCTGTTATTGCTGTAAACACATTTTTTTTTAATGACATAGGAAGAATGATTTGATCAGATTATCGCGTATTTAAACATTTATTCATTATGTTTATGACCGTAATTTAAATAATAATTATTATTTAGTAGTGATTTAGTGTTAAGTACGTCAGATGAACAATTTAACCCTTTTTTGCTGACGTGGCCCGCTTATTACTATAAAATTGTGGGTTGGTGATTGTGCGGCCCATTTATTTTTCAAACCTTTTTGGTAAGAAAGGTATTAACTATGGAAGTGGATGGTTAAGAGGGGAGAGGAAGATCTAAAAGGAGGTGGATGGACTGTGTGACAGATGATATGGTTAAGATGGGGGTGAATGTTGAGATGACTGCAACGGTATACCGCCGTTTGTCCGAATTTTATTTACCCTAATATCATTAGCCATAATAGTCAACAGCCATAATATTAACAGACATATTATTCATTTGCCCTACTCTTATTTGCTATACTAATCACGTGCTAGAATCTTTGTTTCCCATAAAATCACTTACCATAACATCATTTGTCAGAATCATTGTAAGCCTTAATTATCACATGCCATAATTATCACATGCCCTAACTATCACATGCCATAATTTTCACATGCCATAATTATCACATGTCATAATTATCATATGCCATAACATCAACTGCCATCGACATTGTGTAACAGTGACAGTGTGTAACGGTTATATCAGGTGAAACTGGATGCAATCGGGACTTTAGGGCACCCTGACTCGGATAGGTTAGGTTAGAAGGGGATGGCGGGGTCGTTTGAGCGAGCGAAGCGAGCGAATAGACCCCGCTATCCCCTTCGTGGTTATTTTTTTATAAACCACCCAGAAGTAGTTTGGTTAGGTGCCATTTGAGTTAGGTTAGAACTGTGACCATTAACCCATCTACCCATCACACCCATCGACATCGACAGCCAGAAAGAGCAAGAAGAAAATATTATGTCTAATAATCATTATGGCGTTTAAATATTATGTCTAATAATCATTATGGCGTATAAATATTATGTCTAATAATTATTATGGCAAATAAAAATATGTAAAACAATACGTATGGCACTCGTATGTTATGGTATCTAAGTTTCGGGCAATTAAAAGTATGTCATATGTCTTTTAGGTCAAACAAAACATTCGGGCAAATGAAATTCGGGTAAATGAAATTCGGGAATATGATGATTATGGCATATAATCTTCGGTTAAACAATAGACAACCGACTGCAACTAGAGATGAATGGGAAAAGCACATATGTTGCATTATCCCAAATAAACTTAGGATAAGGGCAGGAGGATGATGGATGGTGGGTACTCATGGGAACTTATGAGCATTCCACTGATAAAAGACAGCCTATATGTTATTCTTCCGTTCGTTATCCGTTCAGCCATTTGATTTTTTTTTTCGTGCGGAAATCACCACCACCTCAACTTGAAACTTTGAGATGGTTCCATTCCACCCGGGTAAGGGAGGGGGTAATCTAATTTTTAGACATGATGTTTTGTCATGAATTTGATTTGACCTGACATTCATTTTTTTTTCTTTTACTTAACTACTTTACATGAACATGACATTCATTTTTTTTTCTTTTACTTTCTAAAACCTGCAGCGTTAGAGTCGGCCTTCCTTATCCTCCTACCCACATACATAATTTATTATTACCGTGTTTCGTCTCTCGTTACCAGAAGTTAACCCCACGAAACGAAAATCTAGCTACGTTCATAGTCCGCTGTAGAGGGTTAAATTGTATTATTCTTAAAACATTTTGTGACGCTTGTGTGCAAATTAATGTTTCATTATAGTACCAGTGAAACAAGGTCAAATTCAAATTTAAGCCATTTATTAAGGCCCCTAATCAGGTCAGCATCGAAAAATCAGTGTTTTCGAAACCGTTTTTCTTATTAACTATAAAACCTACAGATCTGGAATTCACATGCCTGCATACTACAGGATATACAGAGTAACTTCTCCATTTCATAAATAAAATAAAAAAGGGGGAAATAGTAGAAAACTTCAATTACGAGCGTATGATCTTTTTTTTTTATCGTGCGAAAAATTACCACGAATACCTCCCCCGCCGGAGCCGGAGGAGGAGGAGGTTATGTCGGACTCGAACCGACTATAATGCACGCCGTCTGTGGGCCGTCAGTTGCCGGAGGTGAGATTGTCGTAGCCATATCCCTCGCACCCCGGCCGACCCAGGGCCATATCTCTCGGTTTGGCCCTCTTCCGGTGTGGGGACCACAGAGTCCCCAACTCGCCCCCGGGTATGGGGAGGCACGGAACGCGTGCCGCCGCCGCGGCCTGCTTCTGCTAGGGTGACAGGCGGCTCCACCCGTCACCCCCAGGCCCGCGCTCATGGGGGACGGAGGTCATTCTGACGAGCGAATGACCTTGAGCTTTTGTATAGTCAAAGTCATTCGCGTATGTAATCACCTTAACTGACTAACATAAAATTGCTTCGATATTTGTTGTACAGCTGTCCTCTCAATCAGTCTCCCCCTGCGGCACAAATGTCACCCCCAGTAGCCTCCAACTCTCTCTGGTTCTCGCCAGCCTCTACCATAGAGGGACAGTAGCTTTTTTCAGGACGTCCGACCACCGTGTGTATTGCTAGTGGTTCCAAAGAGATCGGCAGAGGTGTATTAACACTTACTAGCTTCCGCCCACGGCTTCGCCCGCGTGATGTGTTGATAAAAAGTAGCCTATATGTTAATCCAGGGTATAACCTATATACATACCAAATTTCAACCAAATCGGTCCAGCCGTTTATGCGTGAAAAAGTAACAAACATCCACACATCCACACATCCATTCTCACAAACTTTCACATTTATAATATTAGTAGGATAATTCGCCAACTATAATTTTTGATCTCATGTAATATGGGCGACCCTATTGTCGTCAAGCGGGCAATTTTTCATAGGCTGTATATTTGCCACCGCGTGGTTCCCGGCAGAGTAGAATTTGGGCCACCCCATCTCCTCCCATGCGGTGTCGTACAAGGCGACTAAGGGATAGGGCTGTTTAACATCAGACAGATATATACAGTCCAGACTCAGCCTATACAATACATGGCTCGAGTCAACAATAGTGCCCGGAAAACGTCAATAGGCTCACCCTCTATTACGTGGGACCTAATACAATGATCCCCTATCCCTTAACTGCCTTCTACGGCACCACGAAGCGATGGGGTAGCCCTATTCTACTCATACAATTTTGAAGTGAACCCTAAATTATTCAATTTTAAGTCTTAACATTCAAATGATAAGCATCTTACATTACAATTAAAACCGCTGTTATTTTAATTTATTATTGTTTTATCGCCAGTACAGTGGCGGGCGATAAAAATCTCGTGGCCTCTCTTATTGCTCTCAAGCAATGTTACTTTAGTAACAATATAAATCACTAGCTTTTGCCCGCGGCTCCGCCCGCGTGGATGTCGGTTATCGCGACCAAACATAGCCTATGTCCTTTCTCAAGGTCTAATCTACCCCTATACCAAATTTCATCAAAATCGGTTCAGCGGTTTAGTCGTAAAAGCGAGACAGACAGACAGACAGACAGACAGTTACTTTCGCATTTATAATATTAGTAGGGATTGTCCGCAAGTATTTTCGAGGAGATTACCAAGGTTATGCCGAGCACCTTATATCTTTGACTTTTTTGATCACAATTTGTTGAGTAGAACTGATCCTCGATTCTGCTAAAGCAAAACCACTGTCATTCCATTGACACTGCTAAATATTCCATTTAATTTTGGAATTTAAAGTAATGGTGTCAAAAATAAAATGTGTAGAGTGTTTGAGTGAGTGAGAGAGTGAGTGAGAGAGTGAGTGAGAGAGTGAGTGAAATAGTGTGATGAAACCAATCCATATCCATGTCATGTCCATACTCCCTACTAATATTATAAATTCGAAAGTAACTCTGTCTGTCTGTTTGTTACGCTTTTACGCTCAAACCACTGAACCGATTTTGATGAAATTTGGTACAGGGGTAGATTAGACCTTGAGAAAGGACATAGGCTATGTTTGGTCGCGATAACCGACATCCACGCGGGCGGAGCCGCGGGCAAAAGCTAGTATCATATAAAGAGGAAAGATTTGTATTTTCGTATGTAACGATAAACTCAAAAACTACTAGACCGATTTCAAAAATTCTTTCAAACAAGTGGCAATTGGTTGGCGTATTGTAGAATAAAATCGTCATTCTAATCTACAATACACCAACCAATTGCCCCTGGTATGTATGGTGTTATGTGTTCAAACACAATGTAAAATGGTTCATGAATAAATATACAGGGCGTCCCACGGCGATGCCACATGGAGGGCAAGTACCTTAAATCCTTAAGTTGGCGCATTTTACTTAAAGGAGACATCATTTTATTTTTAAAAAGAAACAAAACTGCATTCAAAGATTTTTAAAAATTCGCTTGCCACACCCGGTAATCGAACCGACTAAAATCCGAAAAAGGAACATCCTCTATTTTTATGGCATCAATCGATAGTGTCAATCAAAAGGATCAAATCTGTCTAAGAAACATGGTAAATTAAATTAAAGGAAGTCCTTGAAACCTTAACTTATAAATTCAATTTGGCAAAATAAAACACTTTAACTCAAAGTTCATCCATCCATCTGATACCATATGAAATTCCATATTTAAATCACTTTTCTTTTTTCATCGTGTGGAGACCGCTGGTCAGCAGTAGTATTTAGGTATGTCGAACTCAAACCGACTAAAACCGCACGCCGTCTCAATTGACAGGTTATAAGTTGATCCAATATCCAATTCACTCGCCATCTTCGTTGCCCAGGGTACACCGCGTGCAGGTTTCTAATCAAGCACCTAAAAATTACTACCTACCCTACCTACATAACCTCATGCAGTTACCCAATAAATTTACGTTCTAAACAGGTAACAAAGTTCATTCATTCAGTATGTACTTATTTTACTAAATAAATTTCGTCAAAGATATTTCTAGTGTTGACCTTATAAGATACCTTATCTGATGGTTTCTGGAGTAAAAGTGGTGTGTCTGTTTGCATTGATTTATAAGTTAAGATTTTGTGAACTTCCTTTAATTTAATTTACCATGTTTTTTAGAGAGATTTGATCCTTTTGATTGACACTATCGATTGATGCAGCGGTCTCCACACGATAAAAAAAGAAAAGTGATTTAAATATGGAATTTTATTGTTAATATGGTATCAGATGGATGGATGAACTTTGAGTTAAAGTGTTTTATTTTGCCAAATTGAATTTATAAGTTTAGGTTTCAAGGACTGCCTTTAATTTAATTTACCATGTTTCTTAGAGAGATTTGATCCTTTTGATTGACACTATCGATTGATGCCATACAAATACAGGATGTTACTTTTTCGGATTTTAGTCGGTTCGATTACCGGGTGTGGCAAGCGAATTTAAAAAAATCTTTGAATGCAGTTTTGTTTCTTTTTGAAAATAAAATGATGTCTCCTTTAAGTAAAATGAGCCAACTTAAGGATTTAAGGTACTTGCCCTCCATGTGGCATCGCCGTGGGACGCCCTGTATACTGATACTGATACTGATATTCGACGATGAGAATGTATGTATGGTATTTGACGATTGTGACATACTTTGACAGCTGTCATATATTATGTCAAATCCCATACATTTGTCATTCCATGCTACAATACGTTGGCTGACGAATTGCCACTTGTCTAGAGGCCTGAACTAGTTATAAATCGAGATTCAGGATTGAGTATTTGGAATACAGGCCTAAAACTATTAAGTACTTAGCTATACAATAAAAACTGCCACCATTAAGAATATTCGACCTATCTACTTTTATGTTGACTGTACTCTATTGTTTATTATCAAGGCGAAGCGCGTCGATGTCTTTTAAAGGGAAATTATAAAATTAAAATCTACACAATGAAAACTACAAATCAATAAAAAAAAATCAAATGAACAATATAAAGAAATCTAAAATTGAGACAAAATAAATGAAACAGCATTACAAATAAAATAAAAAACAAAAACCCACTAAAATACAAAAAAAATATACGGCATGCATAGATAGGAGTGTGGCCATCGTGATGGCCAAGTACCCTTAGAGCGGACAGGTCCCTGTCTTCAAGGCCGTTAAGATGGGGCCGCAAACATCATCCCGTACGTACACACCCCGGCTTTACTCAAAAAGTTGTGCTCGAGTTTGTAGCCGGGGTACATTAAGCTGGGTCCATATTTGTATCATTTGCCCGAGCCGTATCCGTATCGGCGACGCGTATCATTGATCACAATGTATTATATCAATGATACGCGTCGCCGATACGGATACGGTGATCGGATCGGGCAAATGATACAAATGTGGATCCAGCTTTAGGTATGCTGTATCGAACGAGCATGATATCTGTGTCTCCATCAAAAAGAATAGGGTCGTATTAACTGTTTCCAGGTGGTGATGGATCTCGTTAAGGTTGGATAGGCCCCTGATGTTTCAGAAGTCCACTTTCATTGTGGACGATGGCGGTGACTGTTGTAGACCAACCAACGCATCGTCGACAATATTGTTCTTAACCTAAGCTTAACTAAACCTGCCATAATATTTACATTAATATTAAAATATAGTGAACTTAGAATAAAATTATATTAACTTACATAAGTACTTAAAACTAACCTACTTCTTATAACCCTAGACGTAAAAACTATAATTATAATTACAACTTACTAATAGCAAATGTACCAGCTTTACCACTCAATGAAATCAGTTAAAGCAATACAGTTCGATTTTCCTCACTACTGTACGGCTATACGGTGAGGTAACCGCACACACACAATAATAATTGATAGTAAAATACATACCAATAATACAAATACAAACTAACTTTATAAAACAAAACAGTACAAACATAACAAGAAAAAAAAATCGTACAAAAAATTTATAATATGTACTGCCTAGGTAATGTGTATGAAGGCCGTATTATTGAGATAATATTTATTTTTGATGGTGTGTATTTTATTATCGATATTATTGTTCTTGCGAGCAGCTTCGTATGTGGGTACTTTGGTGAAGACATGATGTTGTTTGCAGTCGCCATCGAGTGTCGTACCCTAACTTTAGTCAGTGTGTCCCTCCCTTTCTGCTAAACCTTGCAGCTGCAGTCGTTCAATGTTTCTCTGCAAAAAAGCAAAGAAATGCTAAGAAGATTTTTTCTTACAAAAAAATCGGAAAATGGAACAAAATGGGTATAGTCTGTTCTTTGTAAAAGTAGTTGTAGTCAGGTTTTCGACAACTACACTTTCAACCTAACTGGCATTTTGGGTTCACAAACAACTCACGTTACTTGGCTCACATCACTAACACTAGACTTGACTTTTTTATACTACTTAGGTCGCGGACAAGGGTAGTCAGAGCTCACTGGAGAGCAGGGGCGTATTTAAAGATTTGGCGCCCCGGGCCACTTAGGTTTGCCGCCCCCTATCCAGGCGCGGTCCGAGGGGGGGGGGGGTTAAATTTCTTAAGGAATTTCCGAAGTGACCCCTCCCCTCCCCCCAAAACTTCAAGCTGCGACCGCGCCTGCCCCTATGTGACGTTCGCGTTCACCGTTAGCCTGCGCCCAAGCGGCTGACACAAAATAGGGGTCCGTCAGAAATTGCTGGAGATTTTCAAGCCTGATTCGTGAGATCTCTATCTTATGGTGCGAGGGAAGTGACTTCCATCGATCTCTCCACTAACCCAGGCTTCCAACCAGAATCCCTTCAAGAGGAAATATTTGCATTCCATTCCATTAAAGCGCCCTACGTAGAAGACGATATCGCAACCAAAAATCACTTGAGTACCTACAGCAATAGCTTGTAAAGAATGATGTTTTATGGCTCAAAGGCAACAGCAAAAGCACCGCTTTGGGACCTGGCAGCACTCTAGGCTCTAAAGGCACTCGGATCCCGTTTTGAAGGGCTCTATAACATATGCCTCAAGTAAAGACGGATTGCCGAAAATTTTAAAGACAGGAAAACTGATCCTCTTCTGCAAAGTTACCGTCCGCCTAACGGCTCATTGTATTGATGGACAAGGTGTGCAGTCATGCAGGTGTTTTAAACGAATTATTCCTCGTGAAGTGCCACATCGAGCGCCTTACAGGAGTGAGGCCGAATTTGGTAGATAATAAATTTGGTTATAGTCGGGAGCACCGTGGATGCCAACACGCACTTGAGGGCCCTGGTGGAAGAAGCAGTGGCACGGCGAGTTGATGCTGGCAGTGTCTGTTGTTGCCTACGTCTTTAACACTTGCCATGGAGCTGCATCAGAGCTGCACTCTTTCAACACGGGGTGCCTCTCTATCCTCGCGTCATTGTCGGGGCTTACTTATCGGTGAAAGCCAGTATCTACCCATGTAGGACAGGGCTTGGTAAGTGAGATTTGTAGCGGGGTGTTCCATCTGGCGCGGATCTGGGGCCGCTTCTGTGGAACATCGGCTAGGACTGGATGATGACGGCACGAAATCAGAAGCAACCAAGTAAGCCACAGCTGGAGTTACCCAAGTCCTTGGACGTATTTGGTGACTGGATCTGAAGTGGGCATACCTGGTTCTCTTACTTACGAACCCTTTCTGGCCAATTGATGTGTGGGGAGCACAGAGGCTGCCCATACATCACCTGGCAGTCCTTAAATAGACTTCGGATGCAGGTCAGCCGAAGTAACGAAAACCGAATTAGATGGAGTTTCTCAGATAAGGTGGACCCAGGCCACGGTGTGAATGCGGAACTACAGTGAGGTAGGCGCTAACGTGTGCTGCATGCCTAAGCACGTGTACACCGCAGGAACTCATGGGTGCCTCTGAGAACGCCATCAAGGTGGTTGCACACTGGGCAAACAAAATATGATATATGTCGTCGACTCGACAAAAGGAGAAGATTAGCTCGCATGAGGTGATGCTCGAAGGGGGTTCTCACACGTCTTCGCTGCCGATAACGCGATAGAGGTATCACAGTAGCTTCTCCTACCAGCTGACGCAATGCGCCCAGCTATGGCTGCTTCGGTGAGTTCCTGAGACATACAGATCAGGAGCCGACCCCTGCAATACCACCTCTGCCTGGGCTCCTCCATGTATATGCCACTTCACGCGTTGTATTCTTTAAGCAACCGTCAGAGCGGGAAACCTCTCGCCGCAGGTCCTGGTGCTAGTTATGGCCGTCTGCGAGGGGTGATTATTCCTCGTGAAGTGCCACATGCGGTCTCGGTTTAAAACCGCACACCGTCTCTGTCGGTTCTCAATTATCGGGTGTAAAGTTACCCAATTAGATATTTCCCTCGCAACCCGGCTGACCTTTTAAGATAGCTCCTTTGGGTGTGGGTAGTCAGTGTCCCCATTGAACCCCGGAAAGGTACGGGTTTCACCGCCGCGTTACCGGTCTGAATATATTGGAGTAACAGGCGACCGCACCTGTCGCCCCCAGGTCTCGGGGAACCAGCCGCCCCTTAGCTGCTCTTATCTGCGCTCTCTGCTAGTCATAAGGCTACGTGGAAACCCTATGAGTAGCCATTTACAGCGCCGCTACCACCTCGGCCGGAATTAACCGTAGGCGGTAGCGTCTCCCTGCGAGAGAAAGGCGCTGCCGTCTTCGGCGCCCAAGCTGCTTGCTGCTCCGAAAAATTAAAATAAAAAAAATATACATAATATTTACTTTAATAGGCGCCTTTTAGAGTCAAGATTAAGGCGCCCAGAGATATAGACATTCGGGGCGGCAGGTTGCAAGGGGCGGCGAAACCGCCCCGAGCGTCTATCTCTGGGCGCCTTTTAGAGCAAGATTAAGGCGCCAAAGAGATAGACGTTCGGGGCGGCATTTTGCGAGGGGCGGCGGAACCACCCCGAGCGTCTATGTCTGGGCGCCTTTTAGAGTCAAGATTAAGGCGCCCAGAGATAGACGTTCGGGGCGGCACGTTGCGAGGGGCGGCGGAGCTGCCCCGAGCGTCTATCTCCGGGCGCCTTTTAGAGCAAGATTAAGGCGCCCAGAGATAGACGTTCGGGGCGGCAGGTTGCGAGGGGCGGCGGAACCGCCCCGAGCGTCTATCTCTGGGCGCCTTTTAGAGCAAGATTAAAGCGCCCAGAGATAGACGTTCGGGGCGGCAGGTTGCGAGGGGCGGCAGCGCCGCCCCGAGCGTTTATCTCCGGGCGCCTTTTAGAGCAAGATTAAGGCGCCCAGAGATAGACGTTCGGGGCGGCAGGTTGCGAGGGGCGGCGGAACCGCCCCGAGCGTCTATCTCTGGGCGCCTATTAGAGCAAGATTAAAGCGCCCAGAGATAGACGTTCGGGGCGGCAGGTTGCGAGGGGCGGCAGAGCCGCCCCGAGCGTTTATCTCCGGGCGCCTTTTAGAGCAAGATTAAGGCGCCCAGAGATAGACGTTCGGGGCGGCAGGTTGCGAGGGGCGGCGGAACCGCCCCGAGCGTCTATCTCCGGGCGCCTTTTAGAGCAAGATTAAGGCGCCCAGAGATAGACGTTCGGGGCGGCACGTTGCGAGGGAGCCGCCCTGAGCGTCTATCTCCGGGCGCCTTTTAGAGCAAGATTAAGGCGCCCTGAGATAGACGTTCGGGGCGGCTGGTTGCGAGGGGCGGCGAAACCGCCCCGAGCGTCTATCTCTGGGCGCCTTTTAGAGTCAAAATTAAAGCGCCCAGATCAGATCTTCAGGGTCGGCAGCACGAGTGTGACGCCCCTGGTGTTGCATACGTCCATAGGCCACGGTAACCACTTTCCATCAGGTGGGCCGCACCGTGTGCTTGCCTGCGACCTAAGTGGTAAAAAAAAAAATTAGAAGCTCGGGGCGGCTCCGCCGCCCCTCGCAACCTGCCGCCCCGGGCCATGGCCCCCTTGGCCCTAGGGTAAATACGCCCCTGCTGGAGAGGTTTTGTGCTGTCAGTGCGAAAACCAAAGGCTTGTCCTACTTATCTTTTGCGCTGACGGCACAGAATCTCTCTGTTCTTACAGGGTTGGCAGCACGAATGCGACTCCCCTGGTGTTGCACTCGCCTATAGGTCACGGTAACCACTTACCATCAGGTGAGCCATGTGCTTGTCTGCGACCTAAGTAGTACTATATAAAAATATAGTGATTACAGGGCACTGTAAAGTTGGATTGCATTTGTCAGAGGACGTAATTTCATTTTTTAGATATCAGTTTAAAGTTAAGTCCAAGTTTGTAGGGTTGCAACCATTGTCCCACGGCCATCATTATGGATGGGTTCAAATGATTTTTATAGACAAAATAACCGATTGGTTTTATTTCTTGAAAAAACTGAGACGAGTAGTTTTGGCGATACCACATGCACCCAGCGCCATCTAGCAGTAGCAAGCCAAACTAATTAGAACTTCCTACGTCATCACCAATCCTGCATCGCGAAAGTGAAGTTCTCGCGCTAGTATAACATATATACAATACGCCATCGATAAACCGATGGGCCTCGGCCCACCAGTCACGATTACTGGTCGGAGGAACGTCCCTTCGTGTTAATCCTGAAACTAAAATGTTGTACTGACCCTTGCAGGAGCCGAACGTTTTCACGTGACCTCCAACTCGTTGGGCAATGTCCTTGCGGACACGTCGTATAACGCTATGTCATGTCCTCGAGATTAGACGACGTCGGCGTTCCACCAAACTCATTCCAGAAAGTGAATGCGTTGCCAAAACATGGGACCGATCTCCAAGGTTCACCTGTAACAAACAATATACATATAAAAAGTATCTCCATAAGTACTTATACCGCGAGGTGAACTCGCTCCCATTCGCACTTGCTGAACACTACCTCGTCCTGTCCCTGTCCTCTAGCGTTGAAAATTGCGCAAGATTCCTTTTGTTTCGTTTTTATAATACACTAGCTGTTGCCCGCGGCTCCGCCCGCGTGGAATTCGGATTCCAGTCCAACTTTAATGTATGGAAATCTGCCCGATTTATTGACATTTATGCTCACTGCTCCGCTCCCTTTAGTAGTAGCGTGATGTTATATAGCCTATGTTACTCCCAGATAGTGTAGCTTTCTATAAGTGAAAGAATTATTTAAATCGGTAAAGTAGTTCCGGAGCCTATTCATTACAAACATACAAAAATAGGTACAAATCTTTCCTCTTTATAATATTAGTATAGAAAGTATAGATGTAAGTTTCAAAGAAAAAGTTGGTCAATTAATTATTTATATAAACAATACTAGCTTTTGCCCGCGGCTCCGCCCGCGTGGATGTCGGTTATCGCGACTAAATATAGCCTATGTCCTTTCTCAAGGTCTAATCTACCCCTATACCAAATTTCATCAAAATCGGTTCAGTGGTTTGGGTGTGAAAGCGAGACAGACAGACAGACAGACAGACAGACAGACAGACAGAGTTACTTTCACATTTATAATATTAGTAGGGAATAGGGAAACTAGTAGGGATAGGGATTACTTACTCGTTTGAACTTTTTTACAATTTATTGAAATTTTTCTTTTCCTACCTACTTTTTGCATTGCTATGTGTTGTAAGCTATGTGTTATTCCAAACTATAATCTATCCTTATATCAAATTTCCGTTCAGCCGTTAGAGCGTGATTTTATATTTCTTCTCGATGTAGGTGTGAGTCGGCTTGGCAGGCGCATCCGCAATTGAGTGTTGGAAAAGCCGATCCCGGGCTCCAAGCAAGCCTAAGTAAGTTTTGGATGCAACCAAGACGGACTTCTGAGGTGATTAGGTGTATAGGTATATTCATTTTACTCCTTTAGGAGCGTGAATACTTAATACCATTAAATACAAACCGATAAGGTGCCCACAGATAGAAATAAATAAATGGGTAGCACCAATGATGTATTATATTTTGGGTAGCACTTCCAAAAATAATTAATTTACACTTACCTACATAGGAGAAAGAGTTCACTCCAAATAACACAGTTCCCTCCCCCAATAGGACAGATAGATAGACTTATCATTAGAATAAAGGATAAATTAATAGTAAACTATGCGAAAATCTAACACGAAGTATTTGCAGGGACAGGTACAGATCGCGCGCACACGCGCACACGCTCCGCGACTGAATCAGTATATAGTATAGTACTCTGTGGACTGAATGTTCGTGGCTGACTGACAGTATATGTATATGTATAGTACTCTGTGCTGACTGACGAGTGACGCGACTCGCGTGACGCAGGGTTGCTAGGTCAAGTTTATAGATTTTCCACATCTTCACCTTAGCGTTAATGCTAGTCGCATCCGAAACTTTTTACCTCGGAGTCTGGAGTCCGCTTTACTAGTCTTACTGCGGATTTGGTTGTACTTCGTAATTTTTCTTGAAGCGACTGCCATCTGACCTTCACAACTCAATAACGATATTGCGCGATATCGAAGCATTGCAGCTAGATTACTGTTAAACTTACTCGTAACGACTGCCATAGATGTTCGTATGGCAAACGGGACTGACGACGGCACGGGGCACCGGATCAATGCAAATAAAGATGAATGAAGTCATATTCATGCATACATATATTTGCACTGAGCGGGGATCGAACCCGCGCCTCATACGTAGCAGCCACGTTTTCTACCGCTACTACGTACTACGCACGGAGGCAGTCATCAAGATTTTCTCCATATCGATACAAGAACATAATAAAATTGTAAAATACAAATCTTTCCTCTTTATAATATTGGTATAGAGTACCTAGCGTTTCTGAACACGAAAATATTGTTTTTTGGAATTATTGTATGTTTGTTTAAAAATAAAAGTTATAATATATGAGATCGACTTGTATGTTTTTGTTTCATAAAACGAGTACTATTAACCGAAATTACTAGTATTCGCGTTAACACCTTCAACAGATCTAAATTGCTTGTGTTAGGAGTCAGCTCCCGTCAGCCTCGGAGCAAGACCGATTCAGCGAAAGAGAGTAGGTACTTAAGTTTGTATCTCAATACTCATATCCGTATGTGTACGCCTGTGATCATACTTGAGCATGTTAAGTTGCTATACGAAATTGGTAGGCGTTAATTATTTTACTCACATACGAGCTTGCTGCTATCAATTACATTCGTTTATGAATAGAAACCCAATGTTATTACATTTTTATTTTTGACAGCCTCCGTGGCGTAGTGGTAGTGAACGCGGCCGCTGCCCAGAAGGCGCGGGTTCGATCCCCGCTCAAAGCAAATATTTGTGTGCATGAAATTATGAGTATTTGCATTGGTTTGGTCGTGCCTCGGAGAGCACGTTAAGCCGCCGGTCCCGGTTGCCATAAGAACATCTATGGCAGTCGTTACGGGTAGTTGGAGCCCTAACAAGCCCTGCAAAGCTTCGATATCTCCTAATGTTAACATTGTGTTGTGGAGGTCAGATGACAATCGCTTCACGGAAAATATCGAGGTCTAGTCAAATTCGTAGTTAAGACTGGTAAAGCGGACCCCAGACTCCGAGCTGAAAAGCTTCGGATGCGACTGGGAATTAACGCTAAGAGGAGGAAGATATATACATTTTTATTTTTTAAATAAAAGCAATCTAAGCTACGCCTTATATGTAACTAACTAATAACATGGTACCTATCTTAAATCAGACCTGACCTTAAATCGTACCTATACTATCGTACTATATGCGGAAAGCGTAAATAACGCATATAATCAATAAAAGTTTCTCTTTAAATCCTTAGCCGTATAGTTCCCAGCAGAGTAGAATTTGGGCTACCCCATCTCTTCCCATGCGGTGTCGTACGAGGCGACTGAGAGATAGGGCTATCTAACATCAGACCGATTTATACAGCCTGAGATATATAGCTCGAGTTAAAAATAGTGCCTGGGATGCGGCAATAGGCTTTTACATGGGACCTAATACAATGATTGGCGAAATGTGGATTAATACCCACATTTCACCAGTGCCTAACCCTCCGGGGATAAAGGCGTAATTATATTATATAGCACCCACATTTCGCCGGGATAAAGGCGTGAGTTTATGTTATGTTATGTTATATATTATATATGTATGTATGTATGTATGTATGTACTTACCTATACAATATTTACGGTGGTTATTTAAGGTGAACTAACTACATCACTAAGAATCCTGCATCGCGAAAGTAAAGTTCTCGCGCTAATACAATATATATACAACATCCTAACGACAATTGTAGGGCCGCAGCCCGCTAGGCGCTCAGTGCTTGGTTGTCAACCATTTCTGTGAATAACGCCATGTTGTTCGTACGATGGTCCAACGATTGGAGAATATCTATAAAACGATCATAAGATATGTCGTACACATATTTGATACCAGTCTATTACCTGCAGCGCATATAGAAGATATGATAAAGGGACATTTCGAGTGTCCAATATCATAAATTGCTGCCTCCCTGTAGTAAAATACAACCATAAACCTATCTAAATCTATAATAAACCGAATGTTAGCCATATTTCAATCTTTTAAAAACAAGAAATATGCGGATCGATCGTAGCGATCAACAAGTATATGCAGAACTGGTAAACTCGAACATGTGCCAAGAATATTCGAACCCAAAGTGCACTTGAGGTCAAGCGGACGTGGTTTTTTTATACAACCTAGGTCGCATTGGAGGTTTTAAACCACTTTAGTAGTACTATTTTAATAAATCAATGTGTCATTTTACACAATTATTTAAATAATTTGTTTTTAACAATTTTTTTTTTTAAGCTCCGCTAGGTAGGCTGACTCCGCTAGGCTGGCTGTTATTTAATTTCAATTATTATTAGTTTAGTTTTCTTACTTTTCTCTCAAATGTCTTTGTATACATAATAATTGAAATTAAAAAAATATATACAAAATAATTAAACCGACTTCTAAAACAATTAATAAATAAATAAAAACCCGTCTGCCACAGAAAAGATTGAAATAAGTTTGATAGGTAGTTAGAAAATTAATGAATGTTATGATTCTAGATGTGTAACGGGAACGCGGGAACGCGCTGAATGCGAGCCGCTTCCAACCGGTCTTATTGGAGATCTATAGGGGAGGCCTATGTCCAGCAGTGGACTTCCTATGGCGGAAATGATGATGATGATGATGATGATGTGTAATGGCAGAGACATTACAATATTGTAGCATTGCGGCAATCACAGCTGATTTCCTAGTATGTATTGAAGAGTTGTGCGGTCTGTCTCTGAAACCGTTCATCAGATTCGGAAAAAAAATTTCGAACAAAATATTAATCATTTTATAAATCCGTCTACAGATAACGGAGCTATACGCATACAAATATAAAAAAATAAACATTCGAATTAAGAACCTCCTTGTTGAGAAGTCGGTTAAAAACAATTGAAACTCACAGAGTCAAACCTACACCATGTAATACTGTTCAGCACTTGAGGGTGACTGACTAATATTTAGAGTAAAATCTAGGTAAACTTCCCTTTATGTCATCTTTAGAAATGACTTAGTGACAGCCTCCGTGGCGTAGCGGTAGTGAAAGCAGCCGCTACGCAGGAGGCGCGGGTTCGATCCCCACTCAGTGCAAATATTTGTGTTCATGAAATATGGGTATTTGCATTGGTCTGGTCGTGCCTCGGAGAGCACGTTAAGCCGTCGGTCCCGGTTGCCATAAGAACATCTATGGCAGTCGTTACGGGTAGTTGGAGCCCTAAGAAATCCAAAAACAACGGTCTAGCTGCAAAGCTTCGATAACGCCCAATGTTATCATTGGGCTGTGGAGGTCAGATGGCAATCGCTTCACGAAAAAATATCGAGGTCTAGCCAAATCTGTAGTTAAGACTGGTAAAGCGGACCCCAGACTCCGAGCTGAAAAGCTTCGGATGCGACTGGGAATTAACGCTAGGATGAGAGAGAAATGAGTTAGTCAGTGCGAATCAAAAACCCCTTTTGTAATAATTCCTAATGGATGCGCGAAACAAAAGACCTCCACAAACAAAAGTTAAGCCAACGTTCGAACCTCAAGTCACAGGCCGCGTGGTCAGTAACTGAAGAATAAGAAGTATTGTATATTTACAGACAGGTATTGTTCCCGGCATTTAACTTGGCAAGAAGTCACGAGACAAACAAGCCTCTGGTGCACGCGGATTGGTTTAATATAATCTATGATTGGTGGATTTGAGGTCCTCCACCGCCGCAGCATCTCAAGCTATCCTCAAAAGACACTCAATACGCGCATACTGCGCATTGCGACGTGTTTATTGCCAAGTTAAATGCCGCCAACTATAAAGGTACGAGTTGGCAGCGGACGACATGAGGCAGCAGCGGACTACGTGTCGCTACGACACTACTGTTTCAATGTATTTCCATGAAATCGCGGACGATATGTCGCAGCGACACTACTGGTTTCAATGTATTTCCATGAAAGCGACGACACATCATGTCGTCCGCTGCCAACTCCCTCGTGGCAACATAGTTCGATCGCACAGTTCGATCAATTCGTACCTTAAGGTGCCTCCATTAGCCAGCCGCAGATGTATACCTATTGTTCACTTTTCAGACTTTGTGCTAAATGTATGTGCAATCTTCGTAGACAAGAAAGTGTTTTGAAAATAGGCGCTTACATATTTTTTGTTCTGATAATGGGTTCTTTTAACAGTCGTATGTTTTGTGCTGTGTGGGAAGATCAACTTGCTCAAGTGGCTCCCAATTCGTTTTCGACGGAATGCTCACATTCTATCCATACTTTACAGTATTCTCTTTAACCCCCGTACTCCTATTTACCTAAAAGAACGTTTTGTGTTCCTCAATGACACACATTCAAGATCCTTGAGGTCGTCAGTAACATTGCAGTTATCCACGCCCTCTCATTCCACCTCATTTTATGACAAGTCCTTCTCTGTTCAGGCCGTACGGTTGTGGAATGCGTTGCCTTTGTCCATTAGACGCGCACAATCCCTTGCTATTTTTAAAAAAATGGTTAAGGAGCACTATTTGTGTACTTAGTTACTTCATCATGTTGGTTTTTGAGTAGGTTATCTTGTATGATAAATATATGTGTATGTATGTTTATGTAAGTATTATAGAAATTAAACTTAAGTATGTACCTAGGTCTATGTAAATTAATAAGTACCTACTAAAGTATTTAATGTGTAATGTATTGTATGTGTAATATGTATATATATATATATATATAATATAAAATAATGTGTATCTATGCTATGTATCTACATTTTGGATTATGACTACATGACTACACTAATAACTACCCACAAGTTATTATTGTTACGATAATTTAAATATGTCCATCCAAAGGTTGCCTGTAAGAGATCGCTTGCAGCGATAAGGCCGCCGATTGTACATATTATGTGATATACTTTCCGTAAATGTACTGTAATATAATTGTGTACAATAAAGATTTATCTATCTATCTATCTATCTATCTATCAAAGGCTTGTCCTGCTTGTTTTCTGCACTGACGGCACAGAATCTCAATTCTTACAGTGTTGGCAGCACGAGTGTGACTCCCCTAGTATTGAACTCGTCCAAAGGCTACGGTAAACACTTTTCATTAGGTGGGCCTTGTGCTTGTATGGCCTAAGTGGTATAACAGAAGGCCATTGTCTATCATTAGGTCAATAACAACATTAGCCCCCAGAGCGTGTTGCCTGTCGCCCCCACGGGGCGAGCAGGACGATAAAAGTGATGTCTAGGAATTCTATGACGAAACTAATATTGTGCATCCCACGCACACTCAAGCTGTGGAATGAACTCCCTGCGGTGGTTTTCCCAAGCGACTACAATATGGGGTTCTTCAAGAAGGGCATTAGAAGGTTTCTTCAGGGTCGGCAGCGCGAGTGTGACGCCCCTGGTGTTGCATGCGTCCATAGGCCACGGTGACCGCTTCCCATCAGGTGGGCCGTGTGCTTGTCTGCCAACTAAGTGGTATAAAAAAAAAAATGTATTGTCACACAAGTCATATATATAAGATGACTCCGCAAAGTACTTACTAGATGCTCTCGCTCGACAGGTTGCAGCGACGCACGTCCGTATTATTGAAAATCCTGAGGTCGCGAACACTCTCGGGCCTTTACAGAAGCTATGGCAGCATTTTGCCGTCTTTACCGTGGCGAATGTTTCCCTCTTCCTACAGTCCCTGGGCTTGAACAAGCATCTGATGAGGCCGTCAAGCTGTGTGCCACCATTGTAACATGGTTCGTGTCTATAATGGTGTGGTATTTGCCTTCAGCTTAACATCAGGCGAGGTGAAGTCAAATTGACGTGTCCTATATAAAATAATCAAAGGGTTGTCGTATGATTGGCAGCAACCACATATAAATTACCTTTAAAATACACATTCCTCGTAGCACATTCTACGACGTAGCAGTACAGATGCTACGAAAAGTGCTACGAAAGAGGAGACAAATAAAACATACTTTATAGTGCTGTACGGTGTTGGTTCCCGGTGAAGTAAAATAGGGTTACGTCATATCTTCCCGTTGGTATCGCAAAAGGTCACTAAGGGATAGGGCTGTTTTACACCCGACAGGAACCTACTGCCCATAACAAACAGGCCGCTTGGCGACAACAGGCTTGCGGGGATGAAAATTATAGTTGGCGAAATGTGGGTTATTAACACACCACTGTCTACCCTTTCGGGGATTTACAGTCGTGAATATATGTATGTATGTGAACTTTATAGTTGGTGAAATAAAACAATCTATCGAATTGAAATTAAACTTTATCAATATTTATTTAAATATATCCTTTATGATACATTATAACTGCAGTTTTTTTTCTAATTATAAATAATTCGTTTCGTTTACAATTTAAACTTATTAACTAAAATTATTATCAATTAAAATTAAAACTATATTATTAATTTTTTATGGTATACGTAAAATAAATAACATTACAATAATTAAAACTAATTACTCACTTAGGTATGTAAGTCCCTAAATATTACAATTAAGTACTGAATAGATTTCATAACAAAGTTCAATAATAAAAAATGTGTAAGAAAATGTGTGACCAATTAAATAAATAATATTAAAGTAATTTAAGTAAAGTGATTTAAAAGAAGGAGAATCATTTAAAGTGGCAAATTAATAGATGGACATCTCATTTTTTTAAGAAGATCTTGGAAGAAGATTAATATTAATTTCATTTTTACTTTACCAAATAATTAATTTAAAAGTAATTAAGTAAATAATATAAAAAGAAAACATAGTACACATAAATATTAATAACTATTGACAAAATGTAGCTTAAACACTTACCATATAAATTATAATAACGCCCCCCTTCCCCCCCCCTTTAGGCACAGGCCCCACACCCGCCTGGTGCAGTAGGATACAACCAAGAATTTTTATCCTTCCTCTATCTATATAGCTGGTAACGCACCTTCCAAAGGATTTACCGTACCAGCATAACCGAGATAGCCGGTGGTTTTCCCCCAGACCGGAATTGGATATCATGGTCTATGGTACATTCTCCTGCTGGGACTCAGCGGCCAAGTGTACCCGGAACCACTCCGCAAACGCTACTACTTCTGTGCCACTGCAATGGCATAACTTCTTTTTCGCATTACCTCGAAAGCTGGTATGCCTGTCGCAGTCAGAAGTATTAACTGATATCTTTGGATCGCTCATAATACTCTCAAATTTTGGACACCCATATTGTTCAAGGTTAATCGATTTCAATTTCAAACTGTCGAGCAGGTTCTTTTCCAAATAACCCCCCTTGTACGACCAAATGTATTGTTTGGCGGGGTCCAATGATTGGAGAATATCTATAAAACGATCGTAAGATATGTCGCTGGAGTGGTTCCTAACAGGTAACCCATGTACGAATTTGATGCAATGTTTTACCTGTGGCGTGTGCTGAGCCTTAAACACATTTGAGGGCAGCAGGATATGATACAGGGACATTTCGAGTGTCCATCTATCATAAATTGCTGCCTCCTTGCAATGAAATACACCGTTCACCATGAAACCATCCAAATCTACAATAAACCTAATGTTAGCCATATTTTAATTAAAAAAAAAAGAAATATGGCTAACAAAAATGCACGAGGGAAACTCACACCACGAAATTTATTTCAAGCACAGAACTTTCAAGCTCAACACTTGAAGGCGAACTGCCGACTGCTGACTGTTAGCGCAAAATGTAAGTACCAGGTAACAAGTAAACGTCCCTTTGTGCCCTCTCTAACAAATGAATTAGAAGGAGATAGCAAATCCAAAAACCCATTTACTAAAATTCTTATGGATGCGTGGAACAAAAGCCCCTTTTCAAACAAAAGATAAGCTGACGAACGTACTGTCAGGTAGTACCGCCTGGTAAATTTTCGAAAAATTAAGGAATGTCGACATATCAGTCATGACTTAAGAAAATCATTAGTTACCCAAATTCTGACGTATTAATTTTCTATACGACTGTACTTACCTACCTACTGGGTGCTTAGGTACAGTCTTATAGAAAATTGTTAGCTTTAAGGGCGGATTTCATTCTGTAAAGTAAATGCGATAAATTGAAATTGAACGTGTACATTCTTATGTACACGTTCAATTTCAATTTATCTTACTATTCTTCTACTCAATAAATTGCATCAAACATGAAGTGATTTGTGTACATATTAACCATGATCGGACAACGGACTAAATACCTTAGATATCTTAATTAAAGATGTACAAAAAAATAACACGTGCAGGGCTGGGGTGTCACCCTCATATGGTGCTACCAACTCCAACCGCAGCCAAGTGGTTCGGCACCTCTTTTCTTTGCCGCACCGCACCACCAAAAATTTGGTATTCGTTCTTACACTCATGATTCCTTCTTCCTACATTCCTGGGTCCTTTACAAATAAAAACTAATAAAACTATCAAACTAAGGGCTACACTACACTTAATGGTAATTGGTAACATTACTTAATCAATTACTTCATTGACAACTTTCAATCAAACAACAAACAGACTAACGGTTCACGCTATATTATTATAGTCTGAAATAACACATAGGCATTTATACCTCAGATAGGATCCTATGGGTTGCGTAAATTGCAGGTCGAGCCGCGAGTAACAGCAGTGACCTGGCCCTCGATTCTGCTAAAGCAAAACCACTGTCATGCCACAGTCTCTGCAAAAATTGGCATTCAATTTTAGACTTTATTGCTATAGAATTAAAGTCAAAAATTAAACGACAATATTTTCATGTCATGCTTTCGTTCACTCTACAAAAAGTCATATAATTTTAAACTTTAACTGCATTACTTCAAAGGCTAAAATCAAATGGAATTTTCTCGCAGTCTCTGTGGTGTGTCAGTGGTTGTGCTTTAGCAGAATCGAGACCCTGCTGTGACTTTGACTTTTACGTAAAAACAATCAAAGAATCAGTCTGTGTGGTTTAGCCAAGTTCTTAGCTGATAGTTCAATACAAATTGATAGCGAAGATGATATCTGTCTCTTAAAATATCATTATATTCAAATATAATTTGTCTTTATCAATAATAATTCATTAATATGTCAATTAAGTAGAATTTACTTGTATGTAATGTCTGATTGAGTTTATATCTACTATTGTTTTCAGCCTGTGACAAGCTACGGCTGATGTGGATTTTCTTTTTCAAACAAACACTTGCTTATACTTATCACATCAAGTCAGATGCTGTCTTCACTCGGATGCCAATCTCAGATGCAACCAAATCCTTGCCCTCTGGAGCCCGGAGTTCGTTCGCCTGCTTTGATTAGGCTAATTATGACTTTTACGGAAGCCGTCTGACTTGTCGATTCCAAGAGTCTTCAATCAGCAGGTGAACCGGCTTGTAGGTGAGGTCGGCCTGGGGCACGAAGATCCAACTGCATACAAAAAGAAAATAAATACAATTATCTATAACTCTCTAGTAAAATCAGAGCGATTCAGGTAGCAGCATACTGGGAAAATAGAATTTGAGAGTAGAAGCACCATCGATTCGACTGAATGAATGAAGAGCTAGAATATATGATGGAAATATGGTGTGCGGCCGCACTAACGTATCTAAATCCATTGCAGAGAACCCAAATAAACATTATCAAGGCTTTGTAACGTTAGTAAACACCAACAACCCAATTATTTATGGAAACAGAATAACTAAATACTAGACAAATTTACAAGTACTGCACATGGTATTTTAAAACACAACCAACTCAGTCCAGACCAACACACAGTTACATAACAAAAAAAAACTTCCTACTGTTTTCGAAATAAAGGCAAACTCCAACTGTAGGTACAATAAATTGCCTAATGACATCAAGCAAACGAAAAAAAAAAACACTAAGGTCCAACCCCACCAAACGGACGGCATCGGCCCGGATTTTTTACAATCTTAAAACAAAATTAAATCTTATTATCACAGTGTTTGAAGTTTATATTACCAAGTCACGCACAACAGCTTGACAGCGACGTGCGGCGGCATGACGCACGTCAAGCTGTCATGCGTGACTTGGTAATATAAACTTTAAATGCTGTGATATAAGATTTATTTTGTTTAAAGATTGTAAAATCCGTTCCGATGCCGTCCGTTTGGTGGGGTTGGACCCTAAAAGAATACATGTATGCGAAAAGCACAATGTTTATGAAAATTGTAACACTATTACCTAATATTACCTACCTACCAGGGCCTCGATTCTGCTAAAGCACAACCACTGTCACACCACAGTGACTGCAAGAAAATTCCATTTGATTTTAGCCTTTAAACCAGTACCTTTAAAGTTTAAAATTAAATGGCTTTTTGTAGAGTGAACGAAAGCCTGTAATGAAAATATTGTCATTTAATTTTGGACTTTAATTCTATAGCAATAAAGTCTAAAATGTAATGCCAATTTTGGCAGAGACTGTGGCACGACAGTGGTTTTGCTTTAGCAGAATCGAGGGCCTGTATGAATTCAATACCTAATATCAGCAATAATGTAAGGGCCTAGAGGCGACAATGTTCTTGTTAGTTATTGTTAAGTATAATAACAATCTCCATACCTATCCTATTATAAGCGAACTATGTATTGTTTTTATGAGAAATAAATATCTTTAAAACGTAGATCTGGATGGGTTTCCGGTTCCATTCCATGCACTAAACCACTACCTTAACAAAAATAGCCTAAATTACGCCTTATAATATAAACTAGCTGCAGAAAATATCCCATCAAAATCGGCTCAGCCTAAATTTGCTGATACAAACGGGCAGAAAGACAGATCCATAAGCATAGCTGGTAATTGTACCTAACTACAAGTACCTACAGAGTGGCTGTAAATTTTTATTGCACTATTCTTATATTTATCTCTATACGGGTTCAGTGTTTTAGATTTCAAGTAGGTCAAAATTACAGTACCTAGTTTGTCTATTTAGTAAATAAATTATAGTTCTGTACATTGCAAAGAATTCCGAACAATGTTTTATGTGATGGGAGCGCGGCGGTACCTTTGTGGGTGTCCAGTGTAATTGTGCGACAGACAATGGAGGCTTGCTGAACGCAGAAACAAAGAATGTGTATTAACAACAGGTAAGGTAGGGTCAGTACGCCGGTTTAAGGCCTTTTAACCGAGTTACTCTCTTTAAACGGGTAATACTATCTATTTCCACACGCATTTAGGACCGTGGCTTACCTGGGACCATTAGAAAAAGATTTAACACAATAGTACCTTCTAAAATATTTGAAAGGCACAAATTGACTTCACAGATAGAAGCATTTGTTAGGAAGTCCCTTACCCCGCGTTTACATACTGCCGCTCGCATTGCTCATCGTGTTGCCAGAAATATTCGCGCGATTAATGCCCTAGCATTCACACACTCCCATCATCGCGTTGGTCCGCATTACAGTATTCGCCCTGCAACGGAGACGGACGTAAACGTATGGAGGACAACGCTGTAGCAGTGTACGCAATAAGCTTTTACAGCATAGCGAATTAATTAAATAGATTATTAATAAAAACTATCACTTTCAACTACTATACACTTTCCGTAGATCGATATAAATATTTTTAAAAGTAAATATTCGAGGAGCAATAACGAAAGTCGTGTTTTATTTAGCTTAGCGCCATCTAGCGGTCTCGTATAGTTCATCGCGCTAGTATTTGCGCAACATACGCGGCAGTACTCGCGGCATGACGAATATACCTACCATTCACACCACGTCTCTCTCTCTCTGCCCACTTCTCTCGCCACTTCCCTCGCTCTGCCGCGAGTATGTAAACGTAGCATTATAAATGGTTCATAGTCTTAATGTGTTCCAGTGTGAGACTGAGTACAATACAATCACTAACTGTTGAGTGCCATAAAAGTACATAACTAATGCGTTCTGAGGAAGG
Organism: Eilema depressum; assembly: GCA_914767945.1. Lineage (NCBI taxonomy): Eukaryota > Metazoa > Arthropoda > Insecta > Lepidoptera > Erebidae > Eilema > Eilema depressum. The sequence continues at coordinate 4,421,118 of OU612036.1, read as the reverse complement.
CCATTGTCTATAGGATTTATTTAAATAACCTTTAGGATACACTAGCTGTTGCTTGCGGATCGCCCGCGTTGATGTCGGTTATCACGACCAAATATAGCCTATGTCCTTTCCCAAGGTCTATACCAAATTTTATCAAAATCGGTTCAGTGGTTTAGGCGTGAAAGCGTAACAGACAGACAGAATTACTTCCGCATTTATAATATTGGCATGAATTAGTACAGATTTTATACAAGTCCAAATAATCCAGGTTATGTAAAAAGTAGTAGGTACTTTATTTATACATTGAACTTACAAGGTAGAAATGTAAGTAAACCGAAAAGCTCCCTGGCTCTAGTGGGGGAAGGGAGGGGTGGGGCGGTATCCGACGCGATATCCGCACTTAAGGCCCCGAATCAAATCAGCATCGAAAAATCGGTATTTTCGAAATCGTATTTCTTACTAACTATGAAACCTACAGATCTGGGATTTACATACCTGGATACTACAGGATATACAGAGTAACTTCTTCTTTGCATAAATTAAATAAAAAACGAGAAAATAGTAGAAAAGAGGCTCTGAACATCACTCTACTCTTTCTTATGAAACCAAATATTTTCTACAATATGTATGTATCCAAATAATCTAAAATTTCACATGTTGTATGTTAAATAAGTGTATTATCATGACGTGATCTTCTTAGTTTGTAATCGTCGCCTATAAAATTATCTATTAAAATTGGTTTTACTGATTTTTACGGTTCAAATATGAGCCAATGACCTTGAGCATTTGTATGGTCAAAGTCATTCGCGTATGTAATCACCTTAACATGATTCCTACACCGACCGCATACGACAACGACCGATACATGCAGCACATACAGCGTACCCATTACTTGTTAAACTACGATACGGATGAAAGCGACTATTGAGAAGCCGCAGTGAAAGACGAGCATGTGCTGTGTGCGTCGGCAGTTGTCATTTGCGGCCGGCTACGGAATCATACCTTTAACAAAATGGGCCCAGAGACTATAAGTAATGTCGCTGAATTGGTTCGCGACAGGCAAATCTATTTTCCAAATAGGTCTAATAGTTTCGGAGCCTATTAATTCCAAACAAACAATTGATTTTTCCTTTTTATCTACACTATATAAAGGGGAAAGATTTTAATTTTTGTATGTAATGAATAAACACAAAAAGTAGATACTGGACCAATTTTTTTTTTTTTTTCGCCAATAAAAGCTACATTATCAGGTATATACCAGCGTAGGTTATAAAATATAGTACTTAATCAATATTATTAGATGACCAATATTGTGAAAGAACGCCCGCAACTTCGCATGTGTGGAATTAGTTCGTTTTACCTTCGTAAAAACTTTAGTTTCGTAAAAACCGTATTATAGTTTTCGTGATTAATCAATATAATAAACGCCATCTACCGCACCAGCGCAGAACCGCCAACGACGTGTTCAAGGAACTACAGCTTGCGCACAGATCGACCGCTTGAAGAGGTTTTAGTGACATGCACCAGGTGGCGCTGACAACGTTTACAAGGGTAAACAACCCCAAACCACAGATAACATGATACTAAAGTGACTAAGTAACTCAGCTACACGGTGGTCTGCCTCGCGGATATTAATTAATAACAGCATGAAACCTGTTGGAAATAAAGGAAATTATGGATTCCTATCTCCAATGTACAGACACGACCACTTTACAATTATAATAGTATAGATAGATAGATAGATGAATCCCTATTTCCCTTGGTCACGCCATCACGCGTGAACGGCTGGACCGATTTTGCTAATTCTTTTTTTAGAACATTCCATAAAGTACGGGGATGGTTCTAGCGGAGAGAAAAATTGAAAAAAAAAAGAATTGACTGTTAGGCGGTACGAAGTTCGCGGGGTCAGCTAGTTAGTTATAATTAGGAAAATTAAGCATTCGGAAAATTAAGAATTGGTAAAATTAGGAATTTTCAAGAAGAATAATAATTCGTCCCGTTAATGATTTGTAAAATTACACACGTGGAAAATTAAGAATTAGGAACCAATCGCTGACATCGTTAAAAAAACGTGAAAAATAAATTAAACTCGCTATGAAGTACGGGGGTGAAATGGCATGCATTTTAAGCGTGAAAAATGATTATCCTCGATTTGCAGCGAAACTAAACCTCCTATTGAAAAATGTTAAATGCCCAAATTGTAGACAATAACAAAGTCTACAACTTATTTTTTTAATTTTGTTAGTTCTTAGTTCATTGGAAATAAATTCAAGTTTGTTAAAATTCTAATAACAAATTATCATTTGAGTTTAACCCATAATTCATGTCACAATTACAATCAACAGGCATCAGCATCTAGCAGCTCTGAGGTTCTTAAATGTGTATAGATAGGTACCTATTTAAGAACATGTATTATCGCAAGACGTTAAAACGGCCATTATAGCGTGCCACAACAATAATGAATTATGTTACTGGTCACACTGACAAGACCCAGCGCCATCTAGCGATAGAAAGCCGCACTACTCAGATACTGCTACATTACTACCAATCTTGTATCGCGAAAGTAAAGTTATCGTGCTGGTATAACATAATTATATACAACATCCCAACGAGAACCGTTAGGTCGCGGCCCGCCACGCATGATTACCTTGAATAAGATAGGAATCTTATGAGCTTTGATTAGCATAGATAATCAAAGCTTATGAGGTACAACAGGCCTATCGATTTTAGTAAGAAAGCCTACTTACCAGGGACTAATGTACTCTTGGATCCAATGTCGGAAAGTTCGGCTTTAACCAGACTGGCAGTTTCTACGGCCATTGTCTGATCACCAAGAAAAACTGGTGCACCAGTCTAGCGGGCAGCGCTTTTGATGGTACATCTGGCAAGCGCGAGCCACCAGCATGGCCCAGTACACGCAGTCAGGTAGCCGTACGTAGCGAGTACACGCCGCATCCTGCGATATTAATTCAAGTCGAATATGAAAGTTAATTCTGGCTGATTCTAAACATACTTTAGCTGCCCCCGCGAACTTCGTATCGACTATGTCAATAGATGTCAAATTCACTCAATTGTTTTGCCTTCCCGGAACCTTTCTTCTGACACTTGAACTTTATGGTATGGTTTTAAAGTTCAAATTGACTTTCAAGTATTATTAGTTTATGGCATGTATTTAACACGGCGACAAATTAATCCGAAAAGCAGGTAGTAAAAATAATAGGTCGGCAGCTATAGTGAAGAATCATTTTATTCAATTTATGGGTGTCAAAATTACTGAATGTGGCGTACAAAAATACTAAGTGAGCTACTATTCCTGGATGGTTATAAAAAAGTAACCACGAAGGCTAAAGCGGGAGCTCCGCTCCGCTCCCGCGTTAGCCTTCTAACCTAACCTATCCAAGTTGGGGCGCGCTATACTCGAATCCTCATAACTTCACAATTTAGCAACACACTTTCTGTATCACAGATCACTCAGTATTTTAGTCGTCTGTATCACGGGTCACTCATTATTTTAGTCAGTATTTAAAGTAACTCATTATCAGTCATCCATTTATTATTTTTGTCGCACGGTTTATTATATCCCTTAGTTTATTACAACTTGTTCAGACACTTTTTAAATTTTTCTTTCCGTAAGAACTATCCTCTACTTCAAGGAATATTCTAAAAAAAATAATTATATTTCAGAAATAGCTAGTTATTTGTACAAGTCGGTAATGAAAGCCAAGTCCTTAGGGGTCCATTACAAGGTAGGTTTTGCCATGGCCTAACCATCAATCACGCCGTGATTGACCAATAACATAACGTCTAATAACCGATTGACCAATAACATTCATGATTGACGGCATGATGCATGACGCTTGCATGAGCGTGTTATGGACCCCTTACATTTAGCCCACAGCTACACCGCCCTGAGCATTTGCCTGAACGTCTCCTGGTTCGGTACCAGACGCAATAATCCGAGAGCTGCCCCTCTAGACAAGTGGCAATTCGTTGCTCGGCGTATGATGGAATAGAATGACAAATGTATAGGATTTGACGTTTTCGACATTCGTTGACGCCTGTCATAAGTCAAATCCCACATTTGGCATTCTATTCCATCATACGCCGAGCAATTTTTGAGTAGGTACCTACGTACTTGAGGCAAGCTGGTAACTTGTCAGACAATTCTCCTGTATATACCTCAACAAGAAGGTGCAGACCAGACAGTTCGTGGGAGCGGGGGCTAAATCAATACCCAAATTTTTAAATATATTAAAAAAAAATCTATAAATACATGTTTGAGGCAATATGCAATTTTTATAATGTTGTACTTTAATGTTCAAGGACTAGGGAGGAGGAATAATGTTCGGACAAGAATCACAACTTACATTATTCAACAAAATGGTGTTCTAACCCCAAGCCTGTACGACCCGAAGGTCTTCACGTGCCCTCCGACACGTTCAGCCACATAGGCCGGCATGTTCTGCCGGAGGGACACGTCGCGGACCACTGCCGCATGAGGCGGTTCAGTGCGCCCAGCACCTCCTCGCGACGACGACTTTCGGCTGGCGTCTCGCACTCATTAAGTGTCGCCATGAACGAGCGCAATTCGCCATCCTTCTCGTCTCGTGCGCACTAGGACCTGAATAAAAAGGCATTGTGCTCAGTATCTTGTGGTATGAATCGGTATATTTCTGGGGCACGGCAGTGCCCCCGCCAAGTCGAGCAAAGCGGCACGGCCATAACACTATTTTCTCGAAGCACTTCAGGCCATTTTCGACCCCCTAGAACTTCGTTGTGGATAAACCTAGAAGCCTGAATCTTCGGTTACCAAGTAGGCACTGTAAAAATACTTTATATTTCAAATTTCATTCAATTTGAACCAGTAGTTTAGGATTATATTATTACAAAAATTTGTTTGATAGTTCATGATGAAATCTGGTACAAAGATGGATTAGAGCTTGGAAACGGATATAGGTTGCCTTTTATTACGAAAGGGGGAGTTACGGGGGGAAGGGGGTAATAGGTAATAGGGGATTAAAGTTTATCTTTGAAGAGATCTTGATGCAATTTTGTACAGAGATGGATTAGAGCTTGCAAACGGACAAAAGCTACGTTTTACACCGAAAAAAGGGGTTAGGGGGGAGGGATAGGGTGTGATAATTTGTTTCAAAGTTCATGTGAATCTTGTACAAAAATGGATTAGAGCTTGGAAACGGATATAGGTTGCCTTTTATTACGAAACGGGGAATTATAGGGGATGAAAGTTTTTTTTTGGAAGATATCTAAATGAAATTTGGTACGGAGATAGATTGAAACATGACAACGGGCATAGGCCACCTTTTTCTCGAATATGGGGCGTCAAAGGAGGAATGACATTGTATTGTATGAAATCCCTACTAATATTATAAATGCGAAAGTAACTCTGTCTGTCTGTCTGTCTGTCTCACTTTTACGACTAAACCGCTGAACCGATTTTGATGAAATTTGGTATAGAGGTAGATTAGACCTTGAGAAAGGACATAGGCTATGTTTGGTCGCGATAACCGACATCCACGCGGGCGGAGCCGCGGGCAAAAGCTAGTAAATAAATAAAAAAAAAAAATAAAAAAAATATGGGATGAAAGTTTTTATGAAAGTTCGTCATTTCTCAAGATATCTTGATGCTACTTTGTACAGAGATGGTTTAGAGCTTGGAAACGAACAAAGGCCACCTTTTACGTGGAGAAAGTGTTTGGGGGGGAGGGGAGAAATAGGGGATGAAAATTTGTTTGAAAGTTCATGATGAAATCTGGTACAAAGATGGATTAGAGCTTGAAAACGGATATAGGTTGCCTTTTTTTACGAAAGGAGGAGTTAAAGAGTGGGGAGGGGGGGGGGGGGGTAATAGGGGATGAACGTTTATTTTTCAAGATATCTTGATGAAATTTGGTACAGGGGTAGATTAGACCTTGCGAAATTTAGGCTATGTTTGGTCGCGATAACCGACATCCACGCGGGCGGAACCGCGGGCGAAAGCTAGTTGTAAATAATAATAAGAAAACTACTTAGAAAGAAAAGAAAAATCTTCAAAAACGCCCGTACAATTTACAATCCTTTTTGGTCCAACTATGTCAATTAAATACCTACCTATACAACAATTTAGTTAACTAAGTACAATCATGATTATTCTAAGAATTCAATCAAAGTCAAAGTCAAATTCAAAAGTCAAAAATCATTATTTTATTCTGTATAACCCATCAAAACGACACTTACAAAACGTCAAAATTAGCAAAAACAAAAAGATATACTAAGGACTAGCTTAACAAGTGAACCACCGGTTTGAAACACGGCCCCGGCCTGAGAAGACTCCAGCGACGAACGAAAATAAGAACGAGGCGAAAAACATTTGACATCGTCTTGATATTAACACTAAAAATGTACCTACCTATTCTGACAACTAATAATAATAACTTTGTTCATTCAATTAAAAAAAATAACCAACCGATTCGAAGAAAAACATAAATATCCGTCATTTTGAGTAAATATCGGATAAATATGGGTAAAAACGAGTATTTATCCATTTCGGATAAATACTCGAGTTTTTATCCACCGAGTATTTATCCACCGCCCATCTCTAAATCCCATACATTTGACATTCTATTCCATCATACGCCGAGCAAATTTTGAGTAGGTACCTACGTTCTTGAGGCAAGCTGGTAACTTGTCAGACAACTCTCCTGTATATACCTCAACAAGAAGGTGCAGACCTAGTTCGTGGGAGCGGGGGCTAAATTAATCCCCAAATTTTTAAATATAATTAAAAAAAAATCTACAAATACATGTTTGAGGCAATATGCAATTTTTATAATGTTGTACTTTAATGTTCAAGGACTAGGGAGGAGGAATAATGTTCGAACAAGAATCACAACTTAAATTATTCAACAAAATGGTGTACTAACCTCAAGCCTGTAGGAGCCGAAGGTTTTAACGTGCCCTCCGACACGTTCAGCCACATAGGCCGGCATGTTCTGCCGGAGGGACACGTCGCGGACCACTGCCGCACGAGGCGGTTCAGTGCGCCCAGCACCTCCTCGCGACGACGACCATCGGCAGGCGTCTCGCACTCGTTTACTGTCGCCATGAACGAGCGCAATTCGCCATCCTTCTCGTCTCGTGCGCACTAGGACCTGAATAAAAAGGCATTGTTCTCAGTATCTTGTGGTATGAATCAGTATATTTATGTTTTACTTATAAGGCAGGTACTTGGACTACTTACCATAAGATATGGCACCCGTCATGCCAAAGGTTTTGGGTTTGTGCTGGTGTCCATCATTTTGGTTATATGCAACAAGAAGAGTTTTGATTATATTACACGTTTTACAAAAGACGTGTCTTCTATGTTTTTATTATTATTAACTAACGGTTGCCAGCGGCTCCGTCCGTGTGAATGCTGCCACGCCGGGTCCAAGGTCTTTAGGAGTATGTCGTCGCTCAATCTAACGTTTCTGCACTGCAATTCACTAAGCAAGCACAACGATGCGACAACGATGCGAGGCGCAACGTAGATTGTCATTGGCCAGATTGTATCACGTCATTGGAAATCGACCAATGACAGTGTCTATCGCGCATATCGTTGCGACTCGCATCGTTGTCGCATCGTTGTGCTTGTTAGTGAATTGCACAGCTGAATATATTTCCAACACCTTATAGACTACATTATTGGGATAGTATTAATTTGAAACATACTAGACAGCACACAATATTAAGGTATGAATCCGTCGTAGCCAACCGCATACGACAAATGCCGACACACGCAGCTGATGCACATAATTCATTGCGGCTTCTCAATGGTCCCCTTTTTTCGTATCGGAGTTGGACAAGTAATGGTTACGCTGTACCGGTAAGGCTTTCTTAACTGACCATCGACGCCGTTCCGTTCAGCCGTTAGAGCGTGCTTGAATATTTCTTCTCGAAGTAGGTGTGTTAGTCGGCAGTCGCACCCGCAAAAATCAAGATTAAAAAGAAATAGCTCCAAAGCAAGCTAATGTAAGTTTTGGATACAACCAGAACTAACTTCTAGGGTAATCAAGTTTTACTCCGCTAGCAGCGTCAATAAAAAAAAAAGTGGGTAGAACTTAAAAAAATAATTAACTTACACTTGCCCGCATAGGAGAAAGAGTTCACTCCAAAGATCACAGCAATTCAGTGTACTCACTCTGTAGGACACTCAGATAGAATTATGGAAAAGTACTGTACGAAAAACCTGAAAATGTTTGCGTGGACAGGTACAGATCGCGAGCGGAAGGGCACACGCGGACACGCTCCGCGACTGAATGTTTGTTTCGTGGCTGTCTGACGCGACGCGACTCACGTGAAGCAGGGTTGCTAGATCGAGATTATAGATTTTCCCCATATCTATCTATACTATTATATAATTGTAAAGTGGTCGTGTCTGTACATTGGAGATATTTGAAAAAAAAAAATACTTGGGTTATGTTATGTTAACAATACTGAACACGAAAATATATTTTTTTAATTTCCTGTCTGATTGTCTGTTTGTCTGTTTGTTCGCGACGGACGCAAAAACTACTGGACGGATTTTCATGCGGTTTTTTTTGTTAGAAAGGGCTTGATCAGACTTAAAATCTTACGTTTGTTTGATTGCAATCGGTTGAGTAGAACCGAAGATATGAGCAAAAGTCGCGTTACCCGAGATGCACGCAGGCGGAGCCGCGGGCGGAAGGCTAGTATTATATAATTTAACGTGCTCAAATCAAATGAAACAAACAGACAAGAATTCCTGTATCGTGATGTATAAATTATTACCATTCATTTGATACCCAACACGGGTATATTTGAAAATATTAGATTTTGCATTGCCACTTTCACTCTTCATATTTTTCAAATGGCTGAACCGATTTTTATGAAACACAGCTAAGAATGCTCAACCGTTTAAGAGCTACGATGCCACAGACAGACTGACACACACACACACACCCATACACACGTCAAACTTATAACACCCCTCTTTTTTGTCAGGGGTTAAAAATGGGCACAACGCCATCCGTGAGCGATTGCCGGTACTACCAGAAACAGTTACAGTTTCAATCGATTGGTTAGTGGTTCGGGACTCGCTCACCAGAAGGAGCTGGGGAAGTTGTTTCTATTATGACCTCTGGCAACGAGTAGCGGCAAGTCATGGAGGATGGAGGGTTCTAGAGGAGAGTATTTTTCTAGAACTTTGTGGGTATATAAAGTGGGACGCCAGGGCGGGTTAGACGGCATTACCACTTTAAACTCTTATTAAGCTGTCACGCTACTGGAACGCGATCGAGATCAGTAGGCACATGCTGTAAGAACATTTCGAACGATCGAACGAACTCGAAAGCTGAATCCGCGGTGATATTTCAGTATCGCATGCTGTTTTGGCGATGTCACGTTGTCCACCACATAAACATACATCACACTCATGCTCGACAACGACGACACCAAATTTACAGCTTGCAGTATGGAAATATCACCGCGGATTCGAGTTCTATCGAGTTCGTTCGATCGTTTGAAAAGTGCTTACAGTGGGGTGAGCACGAACTACTATCGTAATCGTATCGTGAACGTAACGATAGTACGGAGCATTGCGATTGGCAGGCTTCAGGCAGTCGGCCAATCGCAATGCTCCATGCTCTCGTTACGCTCACGATACGATTACGATAGTTGTTCATGCTCACCCCACAGAATGTGCCTACTGCAGTCTCCTTCTTCGGGACTGGTCTATATTGTGAGGACCCGAATTAAATAACTCTCAATACTAAATTTCTTTGCAGCTGCAGTCGGGAGATCGTGAGCTTCGACCTTTTTCCTTTTCCAATATCTACCTGCCTCTATCTGTACTTCATTACCTACTGCATAGATATGTATTCTCTGTAACGCGTCTTTTCTCTTTATGTGTGTAATGTTTTGTTTACGTCTATTGTCTGTATAATGTTTGTGAGGTGAGCGTCCTCGATCCTGGCCTGAGCTGGAGACGAGGGGTGCCCGCCTCCGTAGTGCAACTCGCACTACAGGCACTCTCATGGCGCGTTCCAGGGTCCTATACTCAAATTGAAGTCCTATACTCCAGCAAGTACTATATACCACCAGACTACCCGCTGAAGACCTACAAGCTTCGAGACGAGACCAGCTGCTGTCCCACCTAGCCGCTGCTGCTTCCCAGGGAACAACCACCTTCCACGCTGGGAGACGAATCTCCGAGCCAGCAAGCGGTCCGGGGTCTGTTCCTGGAACGCCTGCCAGTAGCTGGACGTTCCCAGTTAAGTGGTTAGCCTAGGGTTGCCAACTCTTTTTTCGAGAAAAAAAGTATATTTAGGTCTGAGAAGAAAATTTGAACAGTATCCTAGAAAATAGAACAGTATTTTACAATTACATAAATTAATTTATAATACTGAAATTAAATTATGTTAAAACAGCAGAAACAGTGTTTTGCCATCATTTTGAGGATTTCCCTAGATCTTGTTATCCAATCCTGACTCCCTTGATCCTGTCATCCTATTCTGGCTCCCTGAATCAAAACAAAGATCATAAAAATCCGTTTCACAAAATACGGTTTTACATACAACGGTTCGTCACCTATTTTGCCCCCTTAGGTCTGTCTATCTTAAAAGAAAGCATGGTTTCGTAAAATCTAAAATGGTAATATGGTTCCCATCAATTTTTTTATGGATAAATTAAACATAACATAACATAAACTCACGCAGAGGTGCTAGCACCCACATTTAGCCGTTTATGTTTAGGTCCCAATGTAATAGGTGGCGAGCCTATTGCCATTAACCGGGCACTTATAAACTTGCGATAAATACACACATAACTTCGAAAAGCATCGAAAAGTCATTGGTGTGTGCCACCGGTGGATAAATTAAAAGATTTAATATATGGCTGGCAAATAGAAGATAGCTGTAACTGTATTATTTTCTATATTATGATTTATCATTAATAAATTTTGAATTATCGTGGGACAATCAACACCTAAACTTATAAAATAATTGCAAATTGGTGCCCAATTAATTAAAATTGTATCAATTGCTGCACATTTTTGTAGTGTTATGCATTTTGATGCTGAAAACAGTATTTTGGATACTGTTTATTTGTTGAACAGTAAACAGTATAATTGGGTGTAAAACAGTATAATACTGTTTTAAACAGTATGGTTGGCAACCCTCGTTAGCCTGAACTCTTTGGCAACAGTACTAAGCACTGACGACATCTACCTAAAGGCCGCTTCCCACCGTCCGCGATTCTGCGGATCATCACGCACAGCCGACGATCGCGGACGGCAACGCACGCAGACAGGGCTCTTCCAACGGTGCGTGTCGGTCTGTGTAGATCTTTTGATAACTTCATTTCAAAATGCAAAGTGAAAGAGAACGTGTCGTCGCTGCAGCCGCGGCTGTGGTATTAATTAACAATTACCAAATTATGCGATCTAGTAAAAGTAAAAAGAAACCACGTCGCTGGTGGATATCAGCATACAAAAAAATGTCGGTTAACGTAAGTGTACATAGACATACCTATATCTAATTTTATTTATTTTTTGTTTTGTCACCCATAGCAGTGGAATCACGGTAGAAAATTACCGAATGACATAAAATACTCCTTGTCCTGTGATCCTACCGGTGCGCGGTGGGATTATGATTCGCAAAATGATCGCGCCGCACCGCACCTTTGAAGTTACCGCCTCGCGACGGATACCGGCGCACCGCCACGGACGTCCTCTGCTACCACGGACGAGACCCTTCCCACGGTGTGCCGTGCGAGCTGGTCCGCGTCCGTCCGCGATATCGCAGACCGTGGGAACCGGCTATAAGAATCACCCCTGAGACTCTAACTGAGGGCCGGGGAATAAATAGTTTGTAAGCCTCTTATCTTCTTTTATTTCATTCCCTGGTCTCTGTGATCTTCGAAGGTTACACCGACTCTGCGACAAACAGTACCTACATACGTTTGTATCTAGACTTAATACCTATAGTCGGATTTTTAATTAGACGAAGCTATCTGACGTTTACTGTGTTGCAAGTTTTTTATGAAATAAAAATAGTGTTGTGACAAAGTGAACTATATTATGATGAATGATATTATCATGATGAATGTGAATCCAATCAAAACAGACGAAATTAAATGGTAAGCTCACATGAATTCGCATAGAGTTGAAAATTGGTGGGAGTCTTAAATATACCATAATGAAAGAAATATCAAAAGTCCCCATCGATTTGAACCTTGCATTTTTTTTTTTCGAGGTTAAAAGTCAAATATAACGGATTCTCGCATTTTTCTCGTAAACAACAAATGCTATCGTAAAATTAGGGTAGACAAAGTTGTAGATCATGTAATTACCTACAAAATTGGTGTTAATTTTTTTATTGTGCGGATCACCATTTCGGAGATATCGTGATTTAAAAATTGAAAGAAATCAAATTATGTATTTTATATGAAATTTCATTCACCATAGTAGGATTCATAAACGCAGAACCTGAACCGCTGGCCCTATGTACTTGAAGTTTTGGCAGTAGATGCTTATCATGTTGCTAGTATCCACTAAGAAAGGAATTTTTTGAAATTTCATTGCTAAGGATGTAAAATATGGGATTAAAGTTTGTCTTGAAGTTCATTTCCGTTCCTCCCTATTTTAGCCCCTTAGTAACAAAATATCTAAAAATCCTTTCTTGGTGGATACACGCAAAATGAAAAGCATCTACTGCCAAAATTTCAAGTTCATATGACTAGCGGTTGAGGCTCTGCGTTGTTGAATCATACTATGGGAACGACTAACTTTGTATATAAGAGATTTAACTTCTTCCAATTTTGCAATCGCGATATTTCTGAAATGGTGATCCGTACAAAAACAAAATGGATACTAATTTTATAGGTAATTTCATGATCTACAACTTTGTCCAACCTACTTTTACCCTAATATTTGCTGTTTACGAGAAAAATTCGAGCATCCGGTATATTTGACCTTGAATAAAAAAAATGCAGAAGTGCAATCGATGGGGACTTTTGATATTTCTATAATTATGGTATATTTAAGACCTTCATCTATTTTCAGCTGTATGCGAATAATGCAAGCTGAAACCTTTATTTTATCTGGATTATGTATGAAGTAGCAAACAAAATGGCAACTGACTTTTTTTGGTCATTATATTATAATGACCTGACCTGAATGGCGACTAATACGCGCGGCATTGACAAGTGTTGACACTAGTGTTACCGCCGCGCTTTGAAATAGGCCGGTAAAAAAACTGATTCTAATTACATACAGAGCACTTTAATACAATTTTATTGTAAAATAGAAATAGTTCTTTTTTGTATAGTAAGAAAATATTAACAATCCCTCATCATTCATTTCATATCTCCACGCACAATGGCCCAAAAAACGAGGCTAAGTGCGGATAAAAGAGTCCCCTTTCCATTCCATTCATTTCATATGAGTGAACGGGAACTGAATGCATCAGTTGCATCACTAATACTGAATATAGCAACATTATTTTACGAAGTGACATTAGCTAATGTCAGTGGATATCGTCTAATTAAAAATCCGACTATATACATATCCGTATGTTAACGCCTGTGGTCACACTTAAGCATGTTAAATTGCTATTCGAAATTGATAGGCGGTAATTATTTTAGTTACAAGTACTTATCCTCTAGAGGATAAAGTAAATTTGAATTTAGAACATTGTGTGTACTAGGTTTGTGAACTCAAAACATCATTAAACCTATTTACTTCTACCTCTATGGTGCCGAATTTATTATACAACTTTTTTTTAATTTATGAAAAACTCAGACTCGGAACCTCCTTGATGTACTTATTTTTTTAAATTTGCTTTGCGCGCGTCAATGACATTTCATAAATATCTTTGGCGCGCATCAATTTTTTTCACGTCATATTGTTGAACATTGTTGTTGAATTTTTATTTTTTTGTATTTTATTATTAGTATTAATACACATATTATACAGCGTCCGTGGCGTAGTGGTAGTGAACGCGGCCGCTACGCAGGAGGTACGGGTTCGAACCCCGCTCAGTGCAAATATTTTGTATGCATGAAAATGGGTATTTGCATTGGTCTGGTCGTGCCTTGGAGAGCACGTTAAGCCGTCGGTCACGGATGCCATACGAACATCTATGGCAGTCGTTACGGGTAGTTGGAGCCCTAAAAAGTTCAATAACAACGGTCTAGCTGCAATGCTTCGATATCGCCTAATGTCACCATTGGGTTGTGGAGGTCAGATGGCAGTCGCTTCACGGAAAATATCCAGCCAAATCCGCAGTTAAGACTGGTAAAGCGGACCCCGGACTCCGAGGCGAAAGCTTCGGATGCGACTGGGAATTAACGCTAGGAAGGAGAAGCATTTCATTATTTCCTCGCTGAGGTGAGATGAAAAGTTACGTGTTTAAAAGGGTCAAATAATGAAATCCTAGACACACAGCAATACATATATTTTCCAATAGTTTACAGTTTATTGCTTCACAGTCCCAGACATAAAGTAGGTACTGGTTCGAACAACGACATTTCAAAAAAGTAATGCTTATGACAATGAATTCTTATATATTTAATTCAATCTTCTTATTATAATTATTACATTATTATATTTATCCTCTGTTATATATTGTATTCAATTATATAATATCAAATATTATATTTACTCGACGCGAATAAAAACAAAAGTCGGTAGCTCTGTGTATTGTTTTTCTGGCGGCAAAATTAACCATAGATAACAAATGCAACAGGTAATATCAAAAAGTATTTATATTGAACGAACGCTTAGAGTAGATATTACATATAGGCATATTGAGGTTTTACTATTCGATAAAAGCTAACAATCGGCCTTTCCTGACGGTTTCACGTCTCGTGAAAATAATACATTAGATACTTATCTCAAACATTAAATTGTTATTAATTCCAATAACACAAACAGAAAAAAGAAATTACAATAAAATCAACAACAAAGGTCACTTTCTTATGCAACAATAACAATACATAGGTCTAAATTTGTTAAATTGACTATTAAATAGTTAAATTTCATAATCCTAATAATTTAGGTATCGTCCTACTTTTTTGATTAGGTATATTTCTATATTTATATTATGTAAATGATCATTGTGGCCTCCTTCATATCCACAACTGGTCTTCATTACCGCATCCAGACAGTTCCAACATACCACATTGCCATTGTGACCTCCGACATATTCACAGCTGACAGCGTGTTGTCCTCTAAATACAACAAACTATTTCCTAATACACGAACCATTGTGGCCCCCGTCATATCCACAGCTGGTCTACTTTACCGCATCAAGAAAGTTCCAACACACCACATTGCCATTGTGACCTCCGACATATTCACAGCTGACAGCGTGTTAGCCTCTCGATACAACAAACTGTTTCCAAATACACAAACCATTGTGGCCTCCGTCATATCCACAGCTGGTCTACATTACCGCATCGAGACAGTTCCAACACACCACATTGTCATTGTGACCTCCGACATATTCACAGCTGACAGCGTGTTGGCCTCTCAATACAGCAAACTGCTTCCTAACACAAACCATTGTGGCCTCCGTCATATCCACAGCTGGTCTAAATTACCGCATCGAGACAGTTCCAACACACCACATTGCCATTGTGACCTCCGACATATTCACAGCTGACACAGCATGTTGGCCTCTCAATACAGCAAACTGTTTCGCAACATAAACCATTGTGGCCTCCGTCTTATCCACAGCTGGTCTAAATTACCGCATCGAGACGGTTCCAACACACCACATTGCCATTGTGACCTCCGCAATATTCACAGCTGACACAGCATGTTGGCCTCTCAATACAGCGAACTGTTTCGTAACACAAACCATTGTGGCCTCCGTCTTATCCACAGCTGGTGTAGTTCACTAAGGTGACACCAACATGTCATAACTGGGGTCATTGTGGCCTCCGACATATCCACAGCTGACTGAACACTTTGGGCACCTGTAAGTCCTGTAATGTATTAAGTAGGTAATTATAAATTTACTGGATTCATTGTAGCCTCATACTTAACTACAGCTGGATCAATTATAGTCCTTATATAATACAATTATGATACATATTTGTAAATATAGTAATACAATGTAAATACATTATTTTGATCAATATATTAAATTATAAAATTTTATATCACTTTTACATTAATCGTGTAAAGTGAATACGTATATAAAGAAGTACATTGACATTACTGTATAATTATCACTTATTTATGTGATCCAAGCAATCAATCTGATTCGCCTTCTTTCTCAGTACTGGATTCATCCCTAATACCAACTATGGGTAGATTTTATCCACCGAAAAGATTTCCGAAAAGTTTCTATTACCCTTTTTAGATAACGGAGGGTCTTCAATTTCATACCTATCTAACACTTCAACAATGCGATATGGACCACGTATTTTAGATACCAACATTCTACTTTTACCTGTGAAAGGTACTTCCCTTTTTACGCGAACTAGTAATTGTAAATAATCGCGGAAGTTCTTGGAAGTAAAAGATGTACCTCTATCTGATATTACACACGATGGGACATCAAAGGTATGGCAAGAGTTCCTTGAGTGACTTTTATTTTGTACTTTTAACTGGGACAAGGATATTAAATTTTGTAAACGCATCAATTATTAGTAAAAGGTAATAATTCCTTTTCTTGCTACAAACAAATAGACCCCAGTAGTCGATGTGGAGGGTATGAAAGGGTCGGTCAACTTTCGGGATTAGTTGAAGCTCTCTTGCTTTCTTTCCCGATGATACTTTCGTGCGCGCACATTCCAGATACGACTCAAATCTGAAGTGACCCAAATCGTTATGATGAGATTTTCAAATTTGTCACCTAACGCGCTTCGGTACGACCCAACAATCATTCTTCTGAATCATTTTGGTGCACTATAGATACCCAGTAAGTATCCATTGTCGTAACCTCTAGGAAATAAGAATGTGTCTCAGTGGAAGGGAATACGACTTTGGGCATCTACATCCATACTTCCATACTAATGTTATAAATGTGAAAGTAACTCTGTCTGTCTGTCTGTTACACTTTCACGCCTTAACCACTGAACCGATATTGATGAAATTTGGTACAGAGGTAAATTAGACTTTGGGAAAGGACATGGGCTATGTTTGGTCG
Organism: Eilema depressum; assembly: GCA_914767945.1. NCBI lineage: Eukaryota > Metazoa > Arthropoda > Insecta > Lepidoptera > Erebidae > Eilema > Eilema depressum. Next base: position 4,403,986 of record OU612036.1, on the reverse strand, counting down.
CGATAACCGACATCCACGCGGGCGGAGCCGCGGGTAAAAACTAGTGGGACATAAAAACGCCCGGCTTATATTGAATAGCAAAGTTATACTCTTGTACGACATTCCGCCACCGTGTAACCTTGGGTAGATATTAGATATCAAATGTAGCCCTAAGAGAGCTACAATCTGTAAAGCCTAAACCTCTGAAAAGAGCAAACTACAGTCAATGTTTCGCATACCTCGGACAATAAAGGCGTATATACACATACACGTTTTTTTTTTTATTTCACCAATCGATGTAAAATACTTCGACACATGTTCTATATTTTTTTCGTAATTTTCCTTACAAAAGCCATAAAAATGTGTTAAAAAAATACAAAAGCTACTTCCATAAGAAATATCATAATTAACTGGCAAAAAAAACGTAAATATAGTTGCTCGATGCATATTTTTTTTAAACCATTAACATTATGTACGTAATCGCAATCCAGTCTTTTTTGCTCCAGTCAAATTAAAAGATGTGTACTCGTAAGTTACTTACTCCTTTATTGCACGGTATGTTTTCGAATAACTTTTTCGTAACTTCACTTATGCGTGACTGTTAAACTTATTCTGAAACGTATGTGTACTTAATCCTTAATAATTTTATAGATTGTTTCACAAGTCACTTACTGCTTCCTGCAGGATACCTTCCTTACCAATAACAATTCTTAATCATACTTACAGAAAAATGTGAATGTTATAGTTCAAACGTAAGTATGTTTACGTATGCATAGACAGCGAGTCCAGGTCATAATTTCGAAATAATCTAGCCGACCGTCAAAATTCCGAACGCTCATTTCGCCGATGATGAATTCAACGAATGGTTGTATGACCGACTGTTAAAACTCCGAATGGTCATTTCGCCGGTGATCAGTTTTACGAATGATTGCGATCGACTGTTAAAACTTCGAATGCTCATTACGCCGATGATGAATTTTATGATTATTTTATTATTTATTATTAAAACCTGGTGTGGCGCGGCCCGCCAGGCGTGATCACCTTGCCTGGTCGGAGGATCCTCCCTTTGGTTGGAGGAACATTACCTCCACAGTGGTGACCCCGACGTGATCTGATCACGTAACCTTCGCTGAGCTTATCAGCAGCTTTCTCATCGTCACATCCCATTCACTTCTTCCGCGTGAGCGGTAATCAAGTCTTCGCCATCCAGCACTTTCGGCCATTACAAGGCTACAACCACAGCCTGCAGCACCCGCTGCAGCCTGGTTACCCTTCGGCCACGCCTGCATCTAAAGGCACGGTACACCTACTTACGGTCTATTCAAGAAGAGGACTTCTCTCCCGTCTACGTACCACTCAGCCACTACGCAGCATTCGCCCCACTACACGGAGGACTAACCTCGCTATTCGAGGATTCGCACCGTCACTGCAGACGACTCACCTCAACTCACCGAGGACTCGCCTCGCTTCACTGGCGGCTCACCGAGGACTCATCTCGACGCTTCAAGCCCCACTTCTCTGGGCATCTCACCGCAGCACCGCATCACCGCACTCGCCCCGCATCTTCGGGACCAGCGGTAGTCCCAGTCCCGACTCACTGGGACTAGCGAGGAAGACTGTTCCGCCAATGGAATAAGCGGCGTCTAATTCCGACGATATGGAACTACTCAAGACTGGTACTGGTACGCTCTTCAAGAGAGCTAAGACAGCTGACTCATCGCAATCAACCTCCGGTCTTGGAGGGGAGTGATGTGGCGATACCACATGTACCCAGCGCCATCTAGCGACAGCAAGCCGAACGACTACGTTACTACGAATACTGCATCGCGAAAGTGAACTTCCAGCGCTGGTACAAGCTATATACAACATCCCAACGACAAATGTTGGGCCGCGGCCCGCCAGGAGTGATCACCTTGCCTGGTCGGAGGATCCTCCCTTTGGTTGGAGGAACATTACCTCCACACCTGGCAAACCAATATCAAAATAATGTGGAATTTACACATAAATTGCGCTACCTAGAAGCACTTGCATTCCTCGAACCAACAGAGATTCCTGCAGCCTACAATATGCTTATAGAAAAGGGTTTTCCAGAGCAAGCATCAGAACTCATGTCATGGTTTTCTAAATAATAGTACAAGGATCAGTGAGTAAAGTCAGTTCAACAGATTTAAAATTAGTACTTACAAATAAACCACCCGTTTTCCACCCCAAAATGTGGACTGTTTATGACAGCCGTCTGTATTCAGTTCCACAAACCCAAAACGCCTTGGAAACCTGGCATGAACGATAGTCTACGTTATTAAATCGAAAAAAAATGGAATCTATATAACGATAGAAGAGTTTCGAAAGGAACAAATACACACCAGGACTGTGATTGAACAGATTTCTTCCGCACAAGTTATACCAAAAAGAAGACGGATCCAGTATCAAATGCATAAAGAACGATTAGACCGACACCTCTCTCGTAAAAGTGATATGGATCTTCTTGATTTTCTGAGTGGATTGGCCCACATCCATCGAAATGAGCGTTCGGAATTTTGACGGTCGGCCAGATTATTTCGAAATTATGACCTGGACTCTAATAATATGGCAGATGTGGGCCAATCCACTCAGAAAATCAAGAAGATCCATATCAATTTTACGAGCGAGGTGTCGGTCTAATCGTTCTTTATGCATTTGATACTGGATCCGTCTTCTTTTTGGTATAAGTTGTGAGGAAGAAAACAGTTCAATCACAGTCCTGGTGTGTATTTGTTCCTTTCGAAACTATTCTATCGTTTTATATAGATTCCATTTTTTTCGATTTAATAACGTAGGCCATCGTTCATGCCAGGTTTCCAAGGCGTTTTGGGTTTGTGGAACTGAATACAGACGGCTGTCATAAACAGTCCACATTTTGGGGTGGAAAACGGGTGGTTTGTTTGTAAGTACTAATTTTAAATCTGTTGAACTGACTTTACTCACTGATCCTTGTATATAGTATTTAGAAAACCATGACATGAGTTCTGATGCTTGCTCTGGAAAAACCTTGTCCATAAGCATATTGTAGGTTGCAGGAATCTCTGTTGGTTCGAGGAATGCAAGTGCTTCTAGGTGGCGCAATTTATGTGCAAATTCCACATTATTTTGATATTGGTTTGCCAGGTTTTAATAATGGATAATAAAATAATCATAAAATTCATCATCGGCGTAATGAGCATTCGAAGTTTTAACAGTCGATCATACAATCATTCGTAAAACTGATCACCGGCGAAATGACCATTCGGAGTTTTAACAGTCGACCATACAACCATTCGTAAAACTGATCATCGGCGAAATGACCATTCGGAGTTTTAACAGTCGGCCATACAACCATTCGTTGAATACATCATCGGCGAAATGAGCGTTCGGAATTTTGACGGTCGGCCAGATTATTTCGAAATTATGACCACCAAAGTTTTAAAGACCGTTACGTGCCATTCTGATTTTATTATTGTTTAAATATAGCTATGGTTGTGAAAATATAATAATAAGAATTAATATTTTTCGTTTTGGAACTTTCCTAGATGTAAGAAATTGCTATAGTTAGCAAAATAAGTACAAAATAAGGGATTATTAAAAAATATATATAATCTCGTTTTATTCCTGCAATTAATCACCAAACTCTTTTTGATATATTGTACAGTAGTTGTAAAATCATAACAAATTAGATACCCACAATTCTCAAATTAAAATGTAAAGTTATTTTTTGTTATTAGGAAAATATAAGAAAATATGTATTACTCTGTAAAATATTTCTTCGTGCAATAAATAAGTGTGTCACATACAATATAAAATCTAAATAAATTATCACTGCAATATACACTTACATAAACTTACTCGTTATTTATTTTCAAAAATAAACGTGCTATAAGTACTTAAAACTAAAAGCTCCGAGGTTGTATCACGAGGAAAAAGTAGCAATAAAAGCGTTTGTATACATAAGATCCATGTTTTGTTTATACCTGAACAGCAAAAAAGGCGTATGTTTATTTACCAACAGTTACTTAAGGAAAACCCTAATACAATAAATAGGTAATTGTTAATTTTCCCTGTACTATGAAAACAGTAAATATATCTATAATTTCAGTAAATAAATATTAAAGAGCTCATTTAGAGGCTTCTTATGATATATGATACAAAGTACTATCATTATTAGTTCAGGCAATATTCCAGAAACAAACTGTTTTTTGGCTCTCCTGTAAAGTTGGTGTTTTCCAGTTACGCCTTTGTTGTCCGAGGTATGCGGTTTCTAGATTCGAAATAGGCTGATTAAGTAGGCTACAGTTTTGTAAGGAGAATCTTTGTTAGGTCTCTGTAAAAGGAATTCGGCAATTTCTACTTTTAGATGCGTCAGTATGCAACCTTGTTTCATACGACGCATTCATCATAGAATGCAAGGATTGGACGTTTCGTTAACTCTTGCTTCAAAGTTTAAATAGCTTGTTCTTGTGCATCACTCCTCTTCCACAGAACATCCTTTTTTAGAAGGTGAGTAAGGGGACTAGCAATAACTGGAAATCCACGTATGAACCGCCTAAAGAAGCTAGCGAGACCTTAAACTGCCTTACAGTATATTGATCAGTGGGCCTCGAAAACGCCTCAACGACGACGGCTTGAATTTTAGACCGACCTGTCTTATGCTAGCTTCGTTCACCTCAAATCCTAAGTATTCAATGGACTGCTTCAAGAATTTAGTAATTTCAGCGTCAACCCATATAATATATGTACAATCGAATTCTCCAACAGTAAAGGCAAAGCTATCACGGTATTCATTTGTATCATCAACTTGTCACAACTGACATAAATTAGTTTACTATGTATTATTAAATTATACATAAAAGTTATAAGAGCATTGTCGCATTGGCTATTTACTGTAAAGGCGATGTATCCAAGTATATCTATAAATAAATAAATAAATAAAACTTCAAAAGCTCATTAGGATAATGATCAGAAATACCAACATTAATGTTAACCATAGTTCTCTCGATAGCGCTAACTGTAAGTCAATATTGGGTTCAGCAATTTTATTAATGCTATATGATTGAGTTTCAATGAATGGTAAGGGTGGAATTATCAATATATCTATATCAATCTCACATTTTAAATGATCAAATGTGTTTGGCCATAGTTTTCCTTTACTATTAGTTAGCGTAATCACAACAGGTTCATATTAGTTCATATTCCCGTGATAGGGATCGCTGGCAAATACTAGAATCTATGAACACATCTCCATCATCAGTGTGACTAGAATAAATATTAATTTCAGGATTCTACCGACCTTTTAAAGATAATAAAGAAATATTGTTTGCCTCAGTAAACTTTTGATTACATAACATCTCATTTTATGTCTAGGTTCAGAAGGGTTGTCTCTAATAAGCTTTGTGCGTTTGCTGTCAGAGATGCTCGCCTGCGATGGGCCCATTGAATCGTACGCTTGGTAATTTTAACTTTTTTTTAGATACACTATTAGTTTGTCTAGGTCAGTGAAAGTGCATTTTGTACTGACTTATCTTCAATCCCGAGTAAAATACAGTTTAGAGCATTTTTACTGCTAATGATAGAATAACCATGATTTAACCGTACGATCTTTTCATATTAATATTCTTCTAAAGAATGACTAAATCAAGCCTTGCAAGCTAGAATCTCAATTAACAAAGTGCCATAATTTTCGTCACTTGGAAACGCTAGATGTAACTTATCCTGCCATTGACTCCATGTATTAAGTAAACTCAGTAAGCCCTGGTACCACCTCTGGGCCTATCCAACTAATTTAGGAAGAGAATAATGTATTTCGGTTTTTCAGATCTATTATATTTCCTTTTTAACGATCGCATAGGCGGGCAGTGCTTGTAGAACTCATAGTACCGTGGGAAACAAATATACCTAAAGACCATGCTATAAAGACAAACAAATACTTTGACTTGACTAACGAGTTAACCAAAAACGGCTACGTGGTTCTACTAACTCTACGCCGTAGAAGTAGGAGCAAGGGGAATTCCAGCTAAATCCCTGTACAATTTAAAGACCTTGGATTGCCAAGAGCTTCAGTAAGCTCTTTATTAAATCGAATATCAAAAGCGGCATTGATAGGATCTTACCAAATTTGGATAGGTAGGGGGGGGAACACTACTGACCTGTGTTCCTCTCTGTATCACGCTGTGAATCCATGGAGTGCTGAGAATCGGATCTCTTTAAACGCACTTTTACTTTGGAATCCCAAATTTCTATTATTTGATTAAGTTTAGTAGGGTCAAATTCAGGTAATATATTAATGGTAGAACATTAGTCAGCATTTCACGAAATAACCCTAAAATTACTATAATCAGTAAATGCCGGTGCGTTTGGCTCGAGTCGTCGATATTAATAGGACCTGGTTGAAAATCTGTATCCATTGATCTAAGCATTGGATGGTCATCGCTCATTGTAGTAATATTTGCGGAGCATTGAGGATCAGGATCAATTCCAGTCCTAGTAACAGCCGTACGATACTAAGATAACTAAGATACTAAGTATGAACAGTAGGCACGGGTATGAAACAGTACCGAGGATCCTGGCTAAATCTCCATTAGTAGCTAAACAATACCTACCCCTCAAAGTGACTTCGCAAATAATATTTAATTCGATATGTATGTTAAATCAATATTTCATATTACATCGTAAATATATAATATAGGAAGAAATAATTGTTTTAATTTTATCCATCCATATCAAATCGAACAAATAAAATCATAATATTACACTACATTAATAAGTTCAACTATTGATATTTTCGGTAATGCATGAAACGTCACTATAGGTGCGCCATACCATCGCAAAGTATCTACTTACGCTCGGCGCCAAAGACCTGAGTGATACGCGCGCTCTATATAATTATAATGTACATAATACTCCAAGGTTTCGTACACCTTCGCAGCTTATGCGATCTCTTGTTGGACGTCTCAGGTGACACAGACTCGCTGCTGGTAGACCTGGACTACCTTCTGGGTCTACGTGACACTTTTTCGTCACCATTGAATTGTCAGAAAGATAGTAGGTACTGAAAATAAAAGAAAAACCCAGCAGTAACTGTTTTCATTTTACTTTTGCAAGTAGTTTTACAGCAGCAGGCTATCACAGTCATTGACACAATATCTGACATGACAATACTAATGATATTGAAATATCAGTAGGTTTATTGTAAATATTGCAAAAATAAAGTACATATATTATTTTAATAAAGCAAAAGTAAATGTAAGTATTTCCCGCAATAAAAATAAATAACAGCATAGATTTCATTTAATTAAAATTAGAGCGTGCCTTGTGTCTAATAATTCGAATGAGAGTAGAAAATAAGAAAGAAAAAAAAGACAATAGGTATTTGCAAATTTTAACATAGAAATAATTTGAGCAATAACGCATTAGAACCCAATGATTTATAAACTATAGAAATCGTTATCAAAATTAGATGTGTGAAAAAATACCAATTACCTTTTCTTGTGGGCATCTGGGCATCACCAAGGTGGAAAAACCCTCGGTGTGATCCCACTTCTGACCTTTAAAAGGGTCAAATAATGAAATCCTAGACACACAGCAATACATATATTTTCCAATAGTTTACAGTTTATTGCTTCACAGTCCCAGACATAAAGTAGGTACTGGTTCGAACAACGACATTTCAAAAAAGTAATGCTTATGACAATGAATTCTTATATATTTAATTCAATCTTCTTATTATAATTATTACATTATTATATTTATCCTCTGTTATATATTGTATTCAATTATATAATATCAAATATTATATTTACTCGACGCGAATAAAAACAAAAGTCGGTAGCTCTGTGTATTGTTTTTCTGGCGGCAAAATTAACCATAGATAACAAATGCAACAGGTAATATCAAAAAGTATTTATATTGAACGAACGCTTAGAGTAGATATTACATATAGGCATATTGAGGTTTTACTATTCGATAAAAGCTAACACGTGTTGCACTCGAGTGCAAAGATTTTTCACCTAGTGCTCTTTTGATTCCCTTGCTAACGCTCAAGATTCTAATTTGTGAATCACTCGCTACGCTCGTGATTCAAATTTAGAATCTTTCGCTTGCTCGGTCATCAAAACTGAGCACGCGGTTAAAAAGCAACTTTGCACTCTTGTATAACAAATAACTATTTTGAATTTCCTGTCTGTTTGTCCGCGATGGACGCAAAAACTACTGGACGGATTTTGATGCGGTTTTTTTGTTAGAAAGGGCTTACTCAGACTTAATATCTTACCAGAGATATGAGCAAAGGTCGCGTTAACCGAGATGCACGCGGGCGGCAGGCTAGTTTTGTAATAAAAGTGTCTAAGCAACGCCTTATATCTAACCAACTAGTACCTAACCTGTGCACCGGTACCTACTACCTAAATCACACCTGACCCTAAATCGCACCTGATGTGTTTCTCCCATCTCTCACTAAGAACTTCACGGCGCGGCGGAGTTCCAATGAGCACGAACGTAATCATCGTCCGCCATCTTGTACCTACGATTAGAGACAGAACACGGGGCGACTTCTGATTTCGACTCTAGCTAGTGAGTATTTTGTGGTTAATTTCAGATCAGTTGATCTGTTTCATAACATCTCGTAGTAGACGCATAGACCAGTGTAAAGAATATTAAACATTTAAGGCAATTCGAAATATGCCGCTGTACGTGGGCGTGTGCGAGCGGGATGGCCTGCCGCTGTCTCACTCGCTCGAGTTGTGCGATGCGTTGCTGTGGGCGTGGCTTCAGTGAAGAGCGGACATTTTCGTTTCAGAATATAAATGTTGTATGAGGTAGGACACGACGGTATATATCCGTCCCAATTATAAAATGCAGTCAGTGGGAAGACCAAAGGCTTGTCCTGCTTGTCTTCCTCGCTGACAGCACAGAATCTCTCTGTTCTTACAGAGTCGACAGCTCGAATGTTACCCCTGGTGTTGCACTCGTCCATAGGCCACGGTAACCACTTTTCATCAAGTGGGCCGTGGGCTTGACTGCCACCTAAGTGGTATGAAAAGAAGAAGAAACCTAATCCCTTTATGTCTATTGACCCTAGAGTGCCCATGTTGTTGATAGAATGCAAGTGGGCCCATCATCGAGCCCTGTCGAACTCCCGAAGGTACGCGCACTGATAGCTAATATCCATTTAATATGTCAACTCCTATTGATCTCAAGTGTGCTAAGTACCCTCTTACGGGCACCATAGTCCTACAATTGACATTAAGTGTACTGTGACTTCAGCGATAAGTAATTTCATGACATGGCAATCTTGACCTGATGCTGCAGCATCGAGTAGACTGTGATATACACAACTCTTTTGCAAATTCTAACTCGCTCAACGAGTTCTACCTACCTAATTCCAAAGGGAAAGGATAACAGGAATGTAGAAATGAAAGCACATTTAATTTATTTATATTATACATGTTTATTCAAATAAAATGAAATTAAACATTACAGTACTAAAAATAAATAAATCGAGTAATAATCGGGTTATTAGTCGAGCGGCTAAGAGGTCCTTCCCCTTGGAGTCGGAGTCCATTAACCGTCGTCCAGGGTGCACCAGCCACCCCGCTTCCGCTCCCCAGGACCGTGGTCCAAGAGGGGAAGAAACGGGGAGGCCATCGTGGAGGTTACCCGACCTAGCACCCCGCCCTACCTACCTAATTCCAAAGGGAAAGAATAACAGAAATGTACAAATGTTTATTCAAATATACTTAAACTAGGTTGCGTTTATTTTAATATTTTTATTTTATTTTCATTTTTCATTTATTTTCAAATAAAATGAAATTAAACATTACAGTACTAAAAAAAAATTAAATTAAAACTAAAACTAATAAAATAATATACAAAAACTTAAACTTATGTATATAATCTAGTCATTTACAATTAATTTACACCTATGCTAATATAAGCCTACCTACCTATAATTGTTACATAATAAGTACCTATATTTTTTCTTATCTACCTAAGCATTGCATTGACTTAACCTGGCACATGCTCGCGGTGCCTCTGCGCGACACCGGGCCGCACTGGCCGCGCGGGCGGTGGGGGCACGAGCAGCGGGCCAGAGGTCGAAGGGGCCTGGGGGGCCTGCAGCGGGCCAGGGGGCGATCGAGCCTGGGGGACGAGCAGTGGGCCAGGGGGCGATGGCGTCGGGGCGGTACCGCTCTTCTGGTCGCGGCGCGGCACCTTGCTGGGCGGCGCGGAGGTGGGCGAGGGCGCGCGCGCGCGGCGACGTGCGCCGGCGCAGCGCTGGCGCGGTGGCAGCGCGTCAGGCAGCCACTGGCCGAGCTGCTTGCGCCGCGCGAACTGGACCTGGGGGAGCGAGACACAATACTTATTAGTTTCGGAACGGATTACCTGTGAGATAGGGGGCACTTAAGTATGTATGGATTTTTGCAATGCCATCATAAAAAGAATACAGTTACACCATAGTACTTGGGTTGTTAGTCCGCACTTGCTCGGCTAAGGGGGTGGATGTGACAACGAGTGCTCTGAGTAGGTAGGTATAGAAAATCTTCGTTAATTTTATCAAAATGTCAACAGGTAAGTAGGTACTCACTTCAACATTCATCCCCGCCTTCAGGACTTTTGTCCGCATCGCGTGGTCTCTGACCTGCCTGACGAACGATACGATATCTGGAGTCAGGTCGACATCCAAATTCTTCGTCGTAAAAGTTAGGCCAATAAACCACGCGGCGGCGCTCGCGCTATCACCTATAACAACAACATAATATTAATAATTAAGTTAGATACAATTCTATTCCTAAGTCCATATATTATTATAGTCACTATCAAGCTACTTGTGAGTAGAAAAAAAATTTGAAAAAATTGTATGTTGTATTATTATTATATCAGGCCAAAATATTGGATTAAGCTATTTTTATTTAATTTTTTCTCATAGAGATTAATTTTCCAGTCTAGGTAAGTGCAAAGGTCTTTCATTCTTGGCTTGGACTTGGGCTGGACAATTTAAAGTGTAAGCTTACCGGTTGTCGAAGCAAGGGGCGGCATAACCGTGCTATGGCACACGGTGTGCACGTGCGCCATCTGCACAAATGTCTTGCTCTCCAGGGATTCTGTAACAAACGACAGGAGATCGTGAGCGGATGCAACTCAAGTATACCTCGGGACACGTATCTTGGCCTAAATCGCGAAATGTTTTGTAATAATCTATGCTTGGTGAATTTGAGCTCGTCCACCGCAATAACACGCCGTGCTTTCCTCAAAAGACACCCACGAAACGTGTAGAGCGCGTATAGAGTACCTTTTAGGGCCAACATATATGTCTCGAGCAATAACGATGGTATGCACTGCTATATAACCGTTGTCCTATAAGAATAGTGCCATTGCCGACAACTACCGAGACACCCCCAACGGCGAGGCCACAAAGTGCCTGCGCTCAGCCAGCGCGGTATACTTACTGACGAGGTGTCGTATCTTGCTCTCGACGAGCCCGCTCCACTGCAGCTGGTCGTCGGCGCTGGCGGAGGACGCCACCAGTACGACGAAGTGTTTGTACTGCGAGAAAAAGTCTTGCGGCTCAAATAATCGCTCCCATCCGCAGCTCCCGCGCATCACCTCGTTAGTTACCTGCAACCCTATTAACGAAACATATAATCAGTATATAAGAAGTTTATTACAATATTTGACAGCATCTATGGCGCGGCAGTAGTGAACACGACTACCACACAGGGGTGCGGATTCGATTCCTGCCCAGTGCAAATATATTTATTTTTGCATTGGTGCGGGTGTTTCTAGGCCTCGGAGAGCACGTTGAGGCGGCGGTCCCGGTCGCCGTACTACAATCCGTGGTAGTCGCTAGTCCTACTAGACTAACTACAGAACTTCGATATAACCAACCGGTTGTAGAGGTCAGATGGTAGTCGCTTCACGGAAAGTATCAAGTTCAACCGCATCATAGCAAAGGTAGACTGAAAAGCCAACCAGACGACTACAAAATATCTCATAATTAATTAGTAAATTAATTGACAGTTTACTTGATTCATTCATAATATCGATCGTTTCATTTATTTGATAGTATGATACCAAAAGTACTAACCGTGTTTCAACTGGTCCACTATTATGGATCTCGACGACTCGCCTACATTGAACGTCGAGTTTTGCTGCGGGAATGCCGGGGTGATGATCGGCATCAGATGCCAGCGGTCTCCAAGGTTGACCTGGTGATCATACGGAACAGTGGTTGTAATTACAAGCTCGGCGGTACGGCACTTGGTTCAGAGTTAGATCAAGCTATGGACACTCATGTAAGTTATTTCTCCACATTAAAAAAAACATCTCTTAGGAGTATTATTCTAACTACTTTATGTGATAATTATATAATCGTCTATACGAGATGAGAATTTCAAGAATTTGCTCAGTCGGATGTATCTCATCTCACAATACCTAAGGCCAGAGTCCCACCCTAACTAATGTTCATATTCTGTATTAAGCATTGTACATAGACAGAAAGGCAGAAATACTTACCCTCGGATCCCACACGGGGAACTTCAGCGGTGCAGGGCCTATCGGCTTTAATAAAACTGGCAAGTTCCAGGGCCATTGGCTGATCACCAGGAAGAACTTGTGAACCAGCGTACCGGGCAGCGCGTTGGGGTACAGCTGGCACGTGCGCGCCACCAGCATGGCCCAGGACACGCCGCCCAGGTAGCCCAGCGCGTTGGAGTACACGCCGCGCCCTGCACATAGGGAGCTTCTTGTAAAGAACAGTACATTTCAGAAATGGCTAGATATTTGTACAAGTCAGTAAAGAAACGCGAGTCCTTACGTTTAGCCCACAGCTTCACCACCCTGAGCGTCTGCCTGAACGTGTCCTGGTTCGGTACCAGACGCAAGATCTCGTCGGTCACGCGACAGCCGTTGAGCGACCGCACACACGCCGGGTCCAAATTCTTTAACAGCATGTCGTCGCTCAAGTCTAACGTTTCTGAAAATATTTCCAATGTCATGAGCATTACGGTCGTTAACATTGTGGTAATAGTATTCATATGAGATAGCTATAGTCAGTATTATCCACAAATATTACTTAAGTAAAATTGCTCCTTAGTCCTTACCTGGTATCTCCTTCAAAGCCATCCTGGCGAAGAGCAAGTCAATCTCGATTCCATCGAAATTCATCTTAATGACCGGTACGAATGCATCTTCTACTGCTCTCAGCTCTCTGACCTGAACATAAACAAACTTGAATCAGGCATAGTACTTATTAGATATAACAACGGTAAATGGGAAGTTATCTTTTAATACTACCATGTATATTTCATGAGAGCTGTCTTTGTTTTAAGCGTTCTTTATTATTATTAAATGGATGTTAACTGAGAAAGTTCATCTAACGTAGTTAATTGCCTATACAAACCTGGGGCTGCTTGGTTAGCAACTCGAAAAATGAGGCGAAAAACTCCGCCCTGGTGATGTGGCGCGGCGCCACGCACAGGGCGTCTATATCCGCCCCTTTCTGATGCACCTGGTTGAAAAGAAGAAAAAGGAATTGAATGTTTTTGTATGATAACAGAAACAACGCCAATAAGAAAGGAGATTGTTGATTTAACAGAGTGTGCAAGGTTTCAATGTATGGAAGTCAAAAGTCAAAAGGACAAGAATCACAATTTAAACTATTCAACAAAATGGTGTACTAACCCCAAGCCTGTACGACCCGAAGGTCTTCACGTGCCCTCCGACACGTTCAGCCACATAGGCCGGCATGTTCTGCCGGACGGACACGGCGCGGATCCACTGCCGCACGAGGCGGTTCAGCGCGTCCAGCACCTCCTCGCGGTGACGACCATCGGCAGGCGTCTCGCACTCGTTTGCTGTTGCCAGGAACGATTTCAATTCACCATCCTTGGTCGTGTCGTGCGCACTAGGGCCTGAAGTCAGTGAATCAGTAAATTTATGTTTTACTTATAAAATTATTGTTTAAATGGAGCGACATAGGCAGGTACTTGTACTACTTACCATCATACGATATGGCGCCTGTCATGCCGAAGGTTTTAGGTTTGCGCTGTCCGATCATTTTGGTTATCTGCAACAAGAAGAGTTTTGGTTATAGTACACGTTTTACAAAATACGTGTCTTGTATGTTTAAATTATTATCAACTAGCGGTTGCCAGCGGCTCAGTCCGCGTGAATGCTGCCACGCGATCAAACATAGTCAAACTATGTCCCAAGGTCTAATCTATCTTTGTACCAAATTTCATACAAATCGGTTTAGTGGTTTAGGCGTGAAAGCGTAACAGACAGAGTACTACATACTTTAGCAAATTAAAATATTAGTATGGTTCCATTGATAGTACATAATTATTACGTGTAGGTACTATCTGTTCGCGTTTAGATTTAACAATAGTTTAAGTAACTCATTAGAGAAGTTGTTTATATCAGATTTGGGCAACTGCCCGTCTCACAACTGTCAAGAAATGTTTACTCAAAAGTTGTCCGTAACCTTTGGCACTCACTGAGTCAAACCTCAAACTTAACTGCCTACTAACCGCCAAATATGTGAATGTTCAACGCGTAAGCAAAAAGCCCTAGAAAACCTACATATGTAATGCTAAAATACGGGAGAAGTAATAAAAGAAATCAAGGAACGAAACAACCAGTTGGTTACTTTTGTACTAGTTGGTTGGACAACCTCTGTGGCCTGTGGCGTAGCGGTAGTGAACGCGGCCGCTACACGGGTGTGTATTTGTATGCATGAATATGGGTATTGCATTTGTCTGGTCGTGCTTCGGAGAGCACGTTAAACCGTCGGAATTAATGCTACGATGAAGAAGAGAAAATTGAAATTGCAATTATTATTTGCGAAACGTGATATTGGCAAGCGTCTGAAATTTGATTATGAGAATAGCTGCGTGTGCCGCTGTACAAACGGCATCCATTTAATATAGGTAAGTAGGTATAGTAATGTGGTAAACAAAATTATTTCTTACATTGTCATAAACGCGCCACGAAAATAAAAATGCAAATGACACTCGCCGAGTGAACACTTCACCACATCCATTGTACTTAACCACAAGTCACAGGTAACAAAGTGACCCTTCGTTCGTTTTCTTGGTAATGTTAAAAACAGATTAGTATTGAAAAGAGATTTGCTAATTGTAGATACAAGAATGAGCTTACTAGTACACAAAAGACGTGCCATTACTACCAAGTTCCCGTATTTATTGATAATTTTGTAATTAGTGAAATGAATGTTTTTATTGCTACTCGTAGGAAAGTACTTTAATATTGTTTGTTAGTTTTGAGTTTTATTTAATTAAGTGGGTAATAATAGGAGTGCGGCTCCTTTGCGAAGTTCAGTCCAAAGACGTTATAACTCAAATAATGTACAGTACATACCTACTTAGTTTAGATGTATTTTTTACCCGATTGCCAAGGAAGGATTATTAATATGTAGGTACAGTCGCGCTCAGAAGCAAATACTACAGAAAATTGACAAGCGGTTTTTAGATTGAAATAATCCAACAATATCTTATGTTATAGTTTAAGAATAAGTAATGGTTTAACCTTCGTAGTTAGTTAGTTTCTTCTTCATTACCCGAGTGTTAATCCCAGTTGCATCCGAAGCTTTCACCTCGGAGTCTGGGGCCGCTTGTTTCATTCTATATTTTCTAATATTTCGAAAAGTTTCAGAATATTAGGTGATTTCAATTTTTGAGTTTATTTATTTAATATGAAAATTTCCTAAATCTATTTATAGTTATTTAAATGATGCACTTATTGTAATTGTGCATCATTTAAATAACTATTGTAATTTAATAATTAAATTATAATATAATTAGGTAAAATATTAGATTTGTGTCTATAGTACGTACTACCATACACCTGAGAACACATCGGAGTGAGCTGACAAGAGTTTGTCGTATACTTACATTATTCTATTAATTATATTATTAATGAATCAAAGAATCAATTTCGTTTATTCAGTTAAGGCACATATGAACATCAAAATATTACCTACATTTATGTCAAGATAAAAGTTAAATAAATCATATTTAAATGTTTTTATTTTATTTATTTTTACTATAGTTTTGAATACAATAAAAATTTATAGTATGCGAGCACGCAACTGATTAAGCTGACCATGCATTTTATCGTTAAGATATTCGTCTACTTTGTAATAAAACTTTACTTTATAATAAAATTGTATAAACTCTTTTAACTGTTCACTATGTTGTTTCACACAATCCCGTTCTTACTGATTAATATACTTACTTAGTATAAATTTAATAAACACTTTCACAACACACACAAACTTCAACCACGTATTGAACCGAACTAGAGAACCGCACTGCTCAGCACTCAAGGGTGAACTGATTGATATTTAGCGCTAGTTACCAAGTGACAGGTACACGACCCTTTTTACCCCACTGCGCGACGCAAGGGAGTGGGGATTAAGCTCTCCTAGAAATGAGTTAGAAAGAGATAGTGAATCCAAAAACTCCTTTTCTAGTAAGTTCTAAAGGACGCGTGAAACAAAAGACCCTATTATCAAAAGAGTAGCCGGCACTCGTGCCGGCACGAACGCCACGTGGTAAATTACCGAATGAAAAAAAAAAATTCTTATATGTATTTTCATAAGAATATTTTAATTTTTATATAATAAAGAAAATTATTATCACCCTAAATTCGGTTTTAACAGTTTCCCATATGACTGTACAGACGTGCCCACCAAGGGCGAATTTCACCAATGAAAGTAAATGCGATAAATTTAAATTGAAAGTGTCATTTCATTGAATGCAGAGTGAAATTAGTTTGAATATAATAACGTCATCGGACGTCGGACTGATACCTTACTAGAGATCTTAGTAAAGGTGTATAAAAACAACACGTGCAGGGCTGAGGTGCCACCCTCATACGGTGCAACCAACTCCATTCGGGGCTAAGTGGTTCGGCACCTCTTTTCTTTGCGTTAGCATAAGAATTGGAATTTGTTATCGACACTCGTATCTCCTTTTCCTTCCACTCCCGGGCCTTAAAGCGGGACATGAAAATGCATCTGACGAGGTTATCATACTGAGGGCCACCATTATAACTTTATTGTATTTGCAATGGTGAGCCTCATTCCTGAGACTTCCCCTATATCTTACTCCTAAGCGAGGTAAAGTCATATGAATGTAACCTACATAAAATAAACCGAACTAAATGATACTGCAGAGAACAGAGTGGTGCCAAAGTGCAATGTGTGTTCCGTTCATAATGAGTTTTGATGGTGTCCGACAAATTATCTAATACCACGCTGAACAGACGCGGACTAAGGACGGATCCTTGATGAACCGCGACGCTGACGGGGAAGGTGTTGTGTGTCGCCAGCAGCGGTCCGAACTATGGAATTACAATCGTGGTACATGACTCGGACGATGTCAATAACGAACTTGTGGAATCAATATCACCCGCTAGTCAGTAGATACATCTGCTGATTAACGGACGACACTCTGATGGATTTAAGAGATCAGACGGCAGTCGTAACAATGAAAGCCGAAATGCCAAATCAGTGAGGGAGAGGAGAGCCAACCCTGGCTCCAAAGTGTAAGCTTTGGACGTAACCAGGCAAGGTGCTCAGAGGATGAAAAACAGGTTGTCTAATAGATTAATAGTGTTAACTAATTACTGGTAATCGTCTTATCTCTTTAACAACACTTAATGGTAATTGGTAACATTTCTTAATGAGTTACTTCATTGCGAAATCCTAATTAACTGCATTAACTTGTGGTTTACGCTATTAACTTGTTATTAAGTGTTGAGGATTTACCTATTATATAATAAATGAAATGAAAAATAATATCGGAATTAAATAATCTAGTTAATTCATTTTTGAGACGGCGTTTTACGGAGGGTGACCATAGTGAGGCAGACCCCTGGATGTCAGACGCTCGTTAAAATTGGGTCACTGAAAACAACACGTGGTACATCTACCTGATCACCCGCATATACCACGGTAGGCTTACCTGGGAGCATTAGAAGAAGAGTTAAGATAATGGTATACGTTCTTAAATATTCGAATGGCACAATAATGGCTTCACAGATAAGGATTTCCTAAGAAATGGTTCCTAAGAAACCTTTTAATGTGTTGCAGCGTGAGACTGCAACACATTAAAAGGATGGGCGTGCAAGATTACAATAGAACGTGTTATTTATTAGGTAAGTCTACATAGAAACATGGTAAAATATGTAAGACTAATAACTTTATAAATACCTATAGGTATGTACACCATATTCAAATAAATATTCTGTATTATCTCATTTCTTCTGAACCACAGTACGGATTTCAAAGATTGACATCTCAAATGAAATGTATTATATATTAGGTACTCGCAAGTGTTTTAAGGTACATAAAATGTTAACAAAAGCTATATAGTGGATTAACTAACGTCATAACTAAAAATAATAGATTATCAAAATCAAGGAGGTAGTACGAGCACTCGACGCCCCTAGGCTGTAAACATATTCTTGTAACCAATGAGCGCGTCGCACAACAAACGAACGAGTGAGACAGCGGCGCGCTATCCTGCTCGCACACGCCTCCGCACAGTTGTGACTTTAAATTTTAAAGTCATAACAAAATCACTGTTATGCCACCGACGCTACACAATCTGCCACAAAATCTTATACTTTATCCACATGAACTTAAAGTCCAGAATTACTCTACAAGATGCCATTTATTTTAGACTTTTCTGTCATGTTGTTAGTACCTATATTTAATATTGCTGGGAGAGAACTCATTTTGAGTTAAGCTCGCCTTTGTACATATTTCTTGTACTTTTCTTTATGTCCTGTATGTGTGCAATAAAGAATGATATAGATTATAGTATAATCTATCCATGTACCAAATACATGGATAGATTACATTATACTTTAATCTGAAAAGGTTCCAATGCGTTGCGGGAATGGGACCAGAAACCCACGCAGGCCGAGCCGCGTGGAACAGCAGGTCAACTTTGACTTTTACGTCAAAACAAACTTCTATAGGTAGGTATATTGCTTATACATACTTACAACATTGCATCGGAAGTTGTTCATTCGGACGATACTCTATAAACGCCTTATACCTACTTACTCTATAATCTGTAGTAAAATTGTCATCAAAATCGGCCCAGCCGTGATTATTTGTCGCCTGTAGCACACCTCCGCCGCGAAACCTTGATAGCGGAACCGCAGTCATTTCGCCAAGTTTTGTCCCGTGTACGAGGAGCGGAACACTAGCGAAACGGCCTGTTCTAATGCATAGATTTAACTGTCTGCTATTTCTTTCTCCGCGCGGTTTCGCCGATCTGTGGGGTGAGCACGAACAACTATCGTATTCGTATCGTGAACGTAACGAGAGCACGGAGCATTGCGATTGGCTGCCTGCCTGTAGCCTGCCAATCGCAATGCTCCGTGCTATCGTTACGTTCACGATACGATTGCGATAGTTGTTCGTGCTCACCCCACTGCTCCTACGCCAGTCAAACCTCCGCGCTTCGGCCGCCATTTTATTGCAGAGCCGCGTTGTCTTTGTGGAAATTGACAAGAATACAGGGCGAAACTACTTTTTTTTTAAATGGACGTGGAGTTTACAGAAAAACTCGCTTGGAGGAGTTTTTAATTTTTTTAATTAAAAACTCATCAGGGATCATGGCGCTTGCAACGGTCACGAAGTATCAGTCCCTCAAAAGAGTGCATGTTACTTAAGTCTCGTAATAACTCTTATAAGTACTCAAACAAATGTATCCTAAAATACCACGACTCAACTTAACACTACGATCGTAAAAGCTGCTTTCCAACAATTCTATCAGCTCAACTATTTGTTTTATCTTTCTGAAAACTTCCTTATCTACGAAGACATCTTTTAACCTATAACAACACAATGAGCCTGAACAGTGCACAATAGGTACCCTAATTTGCCTACCACACCTTATCTGCCAGGTAATACACATTCTTTTGTTTCTGCGCTCAGCAAGCCTCCATTGTCTGACGCACAACATTGTTACATTGGACGTCGCACGCACGCGCATTCTAAAAACGCAATAATCAGGTAAATAGGTAATTAACGTAAGTATTATTATATTGTACTTGGACATTTAGAAAGGATTAGTTAAATGGGTACCTGGTACTGGCGTACTTACGGCGTTATTGTTAAGTAATTATGCCTTTATCTTCAAAATATATTATTTATGAGGTACTTAGGTTAAATGCATATTGTGAAATTGAAGTATTTAAGAAGGTAATTGTCTTAACTCTTTTTCTAATGAATCGGGATAAGCCTGCCGGTGCCGTTATAAATACTATGATAAGATAATATTTCACAACATCTACATACACATATTCTTCACATAGTGAGTATACACTCACGCCTGTAAATCCCCGAAGGGGTAGGTAGAGGTGTAATAACACCCGCATCTGGCACCCTGGCAGTCTGGCACAAATTCTACTGAAAGAACATTCGAGAGAAACCCCTTTGCCAACCCATCTGGCATTTTTATATTTGTTAGCCATACCTATAGCTGGGGAAACATGCCTAAGAAAGTTGAAGTTATCAGGGTAGGGACCACCATTAATTTCTGAACTCTAACCTGAAGTCCACGAGCATCACGCGATTAGAAAGAAGACCGTGAAAAACCTTGAAATATAATACACAACTATATATAATATACGAATATATTCCTCCCTTCGACACTCTATCTCTGTATCAGTCATGTTATCATTTTTAATAATTCATTTTATTGTATACTTTTTAGTTATGACATAGGTATTTTTACATATTTGTAATCGTCTTTTAATTTCCTTCTTTTTTTACCCTAGTCAATCAGTTTGAGTGAAAATATTCTTGGCGATATGCATTTTTGTGCCAAAAGTTCACCATAAAGTTATTTTCATATTTTGTGTACCCAAGAACACTTGGGCGACGATACCTTTAATTTGAGATCTTAATTATTGAAATCTGTTGTACAGAAGATAATATTATATTAAGGTAATAAAAATTATTACGAACATAGATACCTACATACAAGATACGTGCGAAAAACAGAACCCTTCTTAACAGTAGGGTAAAAATAATCAAAGCACAATCGTACTTGCCTTTTTTATTCCCCACCGGGAATAAGCCGCACATCAAACTGTACGGAGGCGCGTGCGAGCAGGATAGCGCGCCGCTGTCTCACTCGCTCGTGCGTTGTCCGATGCTCTCATTGGCTACAAGAATGCAAGAGCAGAGACTAGGAGGGGCAAGTGCTCCTAATGGCTCCCCCGCCCCACACACCGAAGGCGAGGACACTTCCACAGCAGTAGCGTCAGTCAGTTTCGAGCTGTTAACGCGACGCGACGTTTGCAGTTCCAGTAGCTTTGCCTTGCTGTGGAAATCAGTTCCATTGGAAACAACTTTTAATTTTTTGTTTCTTTCGCTTGTCAGACTTGACAGATAAGAAGCCTCAATATGCAGCTGCACATTAGAGGCCAGTCGACGCACGTCTTAGACGTAGATGGACAGCAAACTATCGCCCAGATAAAGGATCGTATCCGGGCTCTTGCTGAGGTCGGTGCAGAGGACTTGACCCTCTCTCTATGCGGAGCCCCTGTAGAGGACTCGTGCCTTGTGTCTGAGCTGTCATCCTGTGAACTAGACCTTACAGTACCCCTGCTTGGTGGTAAAGTGCACGGTTCCTTGGCTCGCGCTGGTAAGGTCAGAGCTCAGACCCCCAAAGTAGAGAAACAGCAGAAGAAGAAGAAGAAGACTGGCCGTGCCAAGCGTAGGATGCAGTACAACAAACGATTCGCCAATGTTGGCCAGACCTTCGGCCGCAGTGTTTGTGAGCTGAGCTTGTGATTTTGGGAGTTTTGTGAATAATTTGTAAATGTAGAATACGTAAATATAACTTTTAAATTCTTTACTTAAGTTACTTCTAATATTATTCATTTTTGTATTGTATGTAATTGTTTAATGTAATTGATTATGATTATAAATGTAAATGTAAATCGAAATTGACAAAATGCATTTTGCATGCCATCATAACTATGGCAGAATATGAACGAACTAATAAATTGTAACACCTTTTGTATATATACCATATTCTTGCGAATAAAATTAATTAGAATTTCAATTTAATTGGTTAGACGACGCGTTCTGATTTTACTTAGATTCTAATTTGTTCTTTTATATATATTTTTGGTTATATTGTTAATTTTATACATAATTAAATTGTATAATAATAGAGTGCTATATAGATATAGTTAGTTAGTTAGATATAGTTTCAAAGTAATTGTGAATAAAATATTGGTTACGCATTGTTTTATATAGTATCACACGAGTGTTTTAAGACCAAATTATGTGCAGTTTCATACATCACTCTGTCTAATTACATGAAATGATTAATATAATTTGTGTATCATTACAGAATTGTTGACCGCAAAAATCTTAAAAAAACTTTACTCATCGGGCATGTGCAGCCACAGATTATATAGAGACAAACATAACCATAGAAACCTACTTGATCTAGCTGAAGTAATAGAAAAAAAAGTTATATTATGACACAGGTGGATAGAAGGGCAGTATTATAATGTAATTTTTTAAATTTATTTTGATACTGTGTGCGTAAAGACTATCATTAAAGTTTTGTATTTAATTTTTTATGTGTATACTCGTATTTCTGTATGAGATTAGATATAGGATATTTAAATAAATATTGTTAAAGATTAATCTCGATTGTTTTATTTCACCAACTATAAACACACACTTCAAGGTTCAGAGGCTGTCCATCCACTGCCACGCCATACAAACATTGGGACAGTGAATAAGTGTCGGTAGCTTAGTGGTTAAGGAGTTGGTTTTACGATCGAGAGGTCCCGGGTTCGAATCCTGGCTATTACACTGCCGAAGGGAACCTACTCCTAACACAAGCAATTTAGCTGTGCTGACTAAAGCTAGGCCCGTATTCTAGAATACGGGCCTAATATATATTTATATATATATAGGTACTTAGATAGATATATAGATAAGTACTCAGTTCTAAATCTCAATTTATTTGAGGACAGATTGTATACACAATAATTCAATCTGCCTCTACAATCTGCACTCAGATAAATCGACATTCAGGAACAGTCCTTCTTTTTTTTTTTTTTTTTTTTTTTATCGTGCGAAAAATCCCCACGGATACCTCCCCCGCCGGAGTCGGAGGAGGAGGTTATGTCGGACTCGAACCGACTAAAACGCACGCCTTCTGTGGGCCGTCAGTTGCCGGAGGTGAGATTGTCATAGCCATATCCCTCGCACCCCGGCCGCGGAACAGTCCTTCTAGAATACAGGCCTTAGACTTAACAACACGTCCCATCTTGTTGTACATGACATAGTTCAGCATCGAGTCAGCTGTCCTCACATCTGGCCTCAGCTTTGTTCTTGGACGAAATTATAAAAAACGTCGGTAACCACTGATTAAGGAGTCGTCTTTACGATCGACAGGTACCGGGTTCGAATTCTGGCCACTACACTACCGACGTGAACTCACCCTTACACAAGCTTAACTGAAGGGGTTAGAGAGAATATTGGTAATTTCAATTGCTAGTATTCTTAAAATTAATAACATTGACAACCAATCATTCGTAGCGCACTCTTTCGTAGCCATCACGTAGCTATTGTGTGCTCTACGTCGTAGAATGTGCTACGAGGAATGTGCATTTTAAAAGTAATGTATATCGCGATTGCTAATCAAACATATGACAATCCTAACGATAGAAAATATCAATTCATACGACAGTTCATTTAATTAAAAAGTGACATAGCGAGCGCTGTCGATGGGCCCCTATTGTCGCGGGGCGGGGGTAAGTAACCTAACACTATCAATTAAATTCGTTTGTGAATAGAAACCCAACGACTTTATGTCTATTAACACTGGGTGTACGCGCGTCTTTGCACAGACCTAGACCCTTCCACCTCTGAGGAGGACTTCACGGCGGAGTTCCAATGGGCACGAACGTAATCATCGTCCGCCATCTTGTACGATTAGAGGCAGAACACGGAGCGACTTCTGATTTCGATTTTTTTTTCTAGTGAGTATTTTGTGGTCAATTTCAGATCACTTGATCCGTTTTATGACATCTCGTGGGAGACGCATAGACCAGTGAAGAATGTGGGAAGACCAAAGGCTTGTCCTGCTTGTCTTCCTCGCTGACAGCACAGAATCTCTCTGTTCTTACAGAGTCGACAGCTCGAATGTTACCCCTGGTGTTGGTATGAAAAGAAGAAGAAACCTAATCCCTTTATGTCTATTGACCCTAGGGTGCCTATGTGGTTGATAGAATGCAAGTGGGCCCATCATCGAGCCCTGTCGAACTCCCGAAGGTACGCGCACTGATAGCTAATATCCATTTAATATGTCAACTCCTATTGATCTCAAGTGTGCTAAGTATCCTCTTACGGGCACCATAGTCCTATAATTGACATTAAGTGTACTGTGACTTCAGCGGTAAGTAATTTCATGACATGGCAATCTTGACCTGATGCTGCAGCATCGAGTAGACTGTGATATACACAACTCTTTTGCAAATTCTAACTCGCTCAACGAGTTCTACCTACCTAATTCCAAAGGGAAAGGATAACAGGAATGTACAAATGAGAACACATTTAATTTGTTTATATTATACACGTTTATTCAAATAAAATGAAATTAAACATTACAGTACTAAAAATAAATAAATCGAGTAATAATCGAGTAATAATCGGGTTATTAGTCGAGCGGCTAACAGAGGTCCTTCCCCTTGGAGTCGGAGTCCATTAACCGTCGTCCAGGGTGCACCAGCCACCCCGCTTCCGCTCCCCAGGACCGTGGTCCAAGGGGGGAAGAAACGGGGAGGCCATCGTGGAGGTTACCCGACCTAGCACCCCGTCCTACCTACCTAATTCCAAAGGGAAAGAATAACAGAAATGTACAAATGGTTATTCAAATATACTTAAACTAGGTTGCGTTTATTTTAATATTTTTATTTTATTTTCATTTTTCATTTATTTTCAAATAAAATGAAATTAAACATTACAGTACTAAAAAAAAATTAAATTAAAACTAAAACTAATAAAATAATATACAAAAACTTAAACTTATGTATATAATCTAGTCATTTACAATTAATTTACACCTATGCTAATATAAGCCTACCTACCTATAATTGTTACATAATAAGTACCTATATTTTTTCTTATCTACCTAAGCATTGCATTGACTTAACCTGGCACATGCTCGCGGTGCCTCTGCGCGACACCGGGCCGCACTGGCCGCGCGGGCGGTGGGGGCACGAGCAGCGGGCCAGAGGTCGAAGGGGCCTGGGGGGCCTGCAGCGGGCCAGGGGGCGATCGAGCCTGGGGGACGAGCAGTGGGCCAGGGGGCGATGGCGTCGGGGCGGTACCGCTCTTCTGGTCGCGGCGCGGCACCTTGCTGGGCGGCGCGGAGGTGGGCGAGGGCGCGCGCGCGCGGCGACGTGCGCCGGCGCAGCGCTGGCGCGGTGGCAGCGCGTCAGGCAGCCACTGGCCGAGCTGCTTGCGCCGCGCGAACTGGACCTGGGGGAGCGAGACACAATACTTATTAGTTTCGGAACGGATTACCTGTGAGATAGGGGGCACTTAAGTATGTATGGATTTTTGCAATGCCATCATAAAAAGAATACAGTTACACCATAGTACTTGGGTTGTTAGTCCGCACTTGCTCGGCTAAGGGGGTGGATGTGACAACGAGTGCTCTGAGTAGGTAGGTATAGAAAATCTTCGTTAATTTTATCAAAATGTCAACAGGTAAGTAGGTACTCACTTCAACATTCATACCCGCCTTCAGGACTTTTGTCCGCATCGCGTGGTCTCTGACCTGCCTGACGAACGATACGATATCTGGAGTCAGGTCGACATCCAAATTCTTCGTCGTAAAAGTTAGGCCAATAAACCACGCGGCGGCGCTCGCGCTATCACCTATAACAACAACATAATATTAATAATTAAGTTAGATACAATTCTATTCCTAAGTCCATATATTATTATAGTCTCTAACAAGCTACTTGTGAGTAGAAAAAAATTTTGAATAAATTGTATGTTGTATTATTATTATATCAGGCCAAAATATTGTATTAAGCTATTTTTATTTAATTTTTTCTCATAGAGATTAATTTTCCAGTCTAGGTAAGTGCAAAGGTCTTTCATTCTTGGCTTGGACTTGGGCTGGACAATTTAAAGTGTAAGCTTACCGGTTGTCGAAGCAAGGGGCGGCATAACCGTGCTATGGCACACGGTGTGCACGTGCGCCATCTGCACAAATGTCTTGCTCTCCAGGGATTCTGTAACAAACGACAGGAGATCGTGAGCGGATGCAACTCAAGTATACCTCGGGACACGTATCTTGGCCTAAATCGCGAAATGTTTTGTAATAATCTATGCTTGGTGAATTTGAGCTCGTCCACCGCAATAACACCCCGTGCTTTCCTCAAAAGACACCCACGAAACGTGTAGAGCGCGTATAGAGTACCTTTTAGGGCCAACATATATGTCTCGAGCAATAACGATGGTATGCACTGCTATATAACCGTTGTCCTATAAGAATAGTGCCATTGCCGACAACTACCGAGACACCCCCAACGGCGAGGCCACAAAGTGCCTGCGCTCAGCCAGCGCGGTATACTTACTGACGAGGTGTCGTATCTTGCTCTCGACGAGCCCGCTCCACTGCAGCTGGTCGTCGGCGCTGGCGGAGGACGCCACCAGTACGACGAAGTGTTTGTACTGCGAGAAAAAGTCTTGCGGCTCAAATAATCGCTCCCATCCGCAGCTCCCGCGCATCACCTCGTTAGTTACCTGCAACCCTATTAACGAAACATATAATCAGTATATAAGAAGTTTATTACAATATTTGACAGCCTCTATGGCGCGGCAGTAGTGAACACGACTACCACACAGGGGTGCGGATTCGATTCCTGCCCAGTGCAAATATATTTATTTTTGCATTGGTGCGGGTGTTTCTAGGCCTCGGAGAGCACGTTGAGGCGGCGGTCCCGGTCGCCGTACTACAATCCGTGGTAGTCGCTAGTCCTACTAGACTAACTACAGAACTTCGATATAACCAACCGGTTGTAGAGGTCAGATGGTAGTCGCTTCACGGAAAGTATCAAGTTCAACCGCATCATAGCAAAGGTAGACTGAAAAGCCAACCAGACGACTACAAAATATCTCATAATTAATTAGTAAATTAATTGACAGTTTACTTGATTCATTCATAATATCGATCGTTTCATTTATTTGATAGTATGATACCAAAAGTACTAACCGTGTTTCAACTGGTCCACTATTATGGATCTCGACGACTCGCCTACATTGAACGTCGAGTTTTGCTGCGGGAATGCCGGGGTGATGATCGGCATCAGATGCCAGCGGTCTCCAAGGTTGACCTGGTGATCATACGGAACAGTGGTTGTAATTACAAGCTCGGCGGTACGGCACTTGGTTCAGAGTTAGATCAAGCTATGGACACTCATGTAAGTTATTTCTCCACATTAAAAAAAACATCTCTTAGGAGTATTATTCTAACTACTTTATGTGATAATTATATAATCGTCTATACGAGATGAGAATTTCAAGAATTAGCTCAGTCGGATGTATCTCATCTCACAATACCTAAGGCCAGAGTCCCACCCTAACTAATGTTCATATTCTGTATTAAGCATTGTACATAGACAGAAAGGCAGAAATACTTACCCTCGGATCCCACACGGGGAACTTCAGCGGTGCAGGGCCTATCGGCTTTAATAAAACTGGCAAGTTCCAGGGCCATTGGCTGATCACCAGGAAGAACTTGTGAACCAGCGTACCGGGCAGCGCGTTGGGGTACAGCTGGCACGTGCGCGCCACCAGCATGGCCCAGGACACGCCGCCCAGGTAGCCCAGCGCGTTGGAGTACACGCCGCGCCCTGCACATAGGGAGCTTCTTGTAAAGAACAGTACATTTCAGAAATGGCTAGATATTTGTACAAGTCAGTAAAGAAACGCGAGTCCTTACGTTTAGCCCACAGCTTCACCACCCTGAGCGTCTGCCTGAACGTGTCCTGGTTCGGTACCAGACGCAAGATCTCGTCGGTCACGCGACAGCCGTTGAGCGACCGCACACACGCCGGGTCCAAATTCTTTAACAGCATGTCGTCGCTCAAGTCTAACGTTTCTGAAAATATTTCCAATGTCATGAGCATTACGGTCGTTAACATTGTGGTAATAGTATTCATATGAGATAGCTATAGTCAGTATTATCCACAAATATTACTTAAGTAAAATTGCTCCTTAGTCCTTACCTGGTATCTCCTTCAAAGCCATCCTGGCGAAGAGCAAGTCAATCTCGATTCCATCGAAATTCATCTTAATGACCGGTACGAATGCATCTTCTACTGCTCTCAGCTCTCTGACCTGAACATAAACAAACTTGAATCAGGCATAGTACTTATTAGATATAACAACGGTAAATGGGAAGTTATCTTTTAATACTACCATGTATATTTCATGAGAGCTGTCTTTGTTTTAAGCGTTCTTTATTATTATTAAATGGATGTTAACTGAGAAAGTTCATCTAACGTAGTTAATTGCCTATACAAACCTGGGGCTGCTTGGTTAGCAACTCGAAAAATGAGGCGAAAAACTCCGCCCTGGTGATGTGGCGCGGCGCCACGCACAGGGCGTCTATATCCGCCCCTTTCTGATGCACCTGGTTGAAAAGAAGAAAAAGGAATTGAATGTTTTTGTATGATAACAGAAACAACGCCAATAAAAAAGGAGATTGTTGATTTAACAGAGTGTGCAAGGTTTCAATGTATGGAAGTCAAAAGTCAAAAGGACAAGAATCACAACTTAAACTATTCAACAAAATGGTGTACTAACCCCAAGCCTGTACGACCCGAAGGTCTTCACGTGCCCTCCGACACGTTCAGCCACATAGGCCGGCATGTTCTGCCGGACGGACACGGCGCGGATCCACTGCCGCACGAGGCGGTTCAGCGCGACCAGTACCTCCTCGTGGTGACGACCATCGGCAGGCGTCTCGCACTCGTTTGCTGTTGCCAGGAACGATTTCAATTCACCATCCTTGGTCGTGTCGTGCGCACTAGGGCCTGAAGTCAGTGAATCAGTAAATTTATGTTTTACTTATAAAATTATTGTTTAAATGGAGCGACATAGGCAGGTACTTGTACTACTTACCATCATACGATATGGCGCCTGTCATGCCGAAGGTTTTAGGTTTGCGCTGTCCGATCATTTTGGTTATCTGCAACAAGAAGAGTTTTGGTTATAGTACACGTTTTACAAAATACGTGTCTTGTATGTTTAAATTATTATCAACTAGCGGTTGCCAGCGGCTCAGTCCGCGTGAATGCTGCCACGCGATCAAACATAGTCAAACTATGTCCCAAGGTCTAATCTATCTTTGTACCAAATTTCATACAAATCGGTTTAGTGGTTTAGGCGTGAAAGCGTAACAGACAGAGTACTACTTTAGCAAATTAAAATATTAGTATGGTTCCATTGATAGTACATAATTATTACGTGTAGGTACTATCTGTTCGCGTTTAGATTTAACAATAGTTTAAGTAAATCATTAGAGAAGTTGTTTATATCAGATTTGGGCAACTGCCCGTCTCACAACTGTCAAGAAATGTTTACTCAAAAGTTGTCCGTAACCTTTGGCACTCACTGAGTCAAACCTCAAACTTAACTGCCTACTAACCGCCAAATATGTGAATGTTCAACGCGTAAGCAAAAAGCCCTAGAATAACCTACATATGTAATGCTAAAATACGGGAGAAGTAATAAAAGAAATCAAGGAACGAAACAACCAGTTGGTTACTTTTGTACTAACTAGTTGGTTGGACAACCTCTGTGGCCTGTGGCGTAGCGGTAGTGAACGCGGCCGCTACACGGGTGTGTATTTGTATGCATGAATATGGGTATTGCATTTGTCTGGTCGTGCTTCGGAGAGCACGTTAAACCGTCGGAATTAATGCTACGATGAAGAAGAGAAAATTGAAATTGCAATTATTATTTGCGAAACGTGATATTGGCAAGCGTCTGAAATTTGATTATGAGAATAGCTGCGTGTGCCGCTGTACAAACGGCATCCATTTAATATAGGTAAGTAGGTATAGTAATGTGGTAAACAAAATTATTTCTTACATTGTCATAAACGCGCCACGAAAATAAAAATGCAAATGACACTCGCCGAGTGAACACTTCACCACATCCATTGTACTTAACCACAAGTCACAGGTAACAAAGTGACCCTTCGTTCGTTTTCTTGGTAATGTTAAAAACATATTAGTATTGAAAAGAGATTTGCTAATTGTAGATACAAGAATGAGCTTACTAGTACACAAAAGACGTGCCATTACTACCAAGTTCCCGTATTTATTGATAATTTTGTAATTAGTGAAATGAATGTTTTTATTGCTACTCGTAGGAAAGTACTTTAATATTGTTTGTTAGTTTTGAGTTTTATTTAATTAAGTGGGTAATAATAGGAGTGCGGCTCCTTTGCGAAGTTCAGTCCAAAGACGTTATAACTCACATAATGTACAGTACATACCTACTTAGTTTAGATGTATTTTTTACCCGATTGCCAAGGAAGGATTATTAATATGTAGGTACAGTCGCGCTCAGAAGCAAATACTACAGAAAATTGACAAGCGGTTTTTAGATTGAAATAATCCAACAATATCTTATGTTATAGTTTAAGAATAAGTAATGGTTTAACCTTCGTAGTTAGTTAGTTTCTTCTTCATTACCCGAGTGTTAATCCCAGTTGCATCCGAAGCTTTCACCTCGGAGTCTGGGGCCGCTTGTTTCATTCTATATTTTCTAATATTTCTAAAAGTTTCAGAATATTAGGTGATTTCAATTTTTGAGTTTATTTATTTAATATGAAAATTTCCTAAATCTATTTATAGTTATTTAAATGATGCACTTATTGTAATTGTGCATCATTTAAATAACTATTGTAATTTAATAATTAAATTATAATATAATTAGGTAAAATATTAGATTTGTGTCTATAGTACGTACTACCATACACCTGAGAACACATCGGAGTGAGCTGACAAGAGTTTGTCGTATACTTACATTATTCTATTAATTATATTATTAATGAATCAAAGAATCAATTTCGTTTATTCAGTTAAGGCACATATGAACATCAAAATATTACCTACATTTATGTCAAGATAAAAGTTAAATAAATCATATTTAAATGTTTTTATTTTATTTATTTTTACTATAGTTTTGAATACAATAAAAATTTATAGTATGCGAGCACGCAACTGATTAGGCTGACCATGCATTTTATCGTTAAGATATTCGTCTACTTTGTAATAAAACTTTACTTTATAATAAAATTGTATAAACTCTTTTAACTGTTCACTATGTTGTTTCACACAATCCCGTTCTTACTGATTAATATACTTACTTAGTATAAATTTAATAAACACTTTCACAACACACACAAACTTCAACCACGTATTGAACCGAACTAGAGAACCGCACTGCTCAGCACTCAAGGGTGAACTGATTGATATTTAGCGCTAGTTACCAAGTGACAGGTACACGACCCTTTTTACCCCACTGCGCGACGCAAGGGAGTGGGGATTAAGCTCTCCTAGAAATGAGTTAGAAAGAGATAGTGAATCCAAAAACTCCTTTTCTAGTAAGTTCTAAAGGACGCGTGAAACAAAAGACCCTATTATCAAAAGAGTAGCCGGCACTCGTGCCGGCACGAACGCCACGTGGTAAATTACCGAATGAAAAAAAAAAATTCTTATATGTATTTTCATAAGAATATTTTAATTTTTATATAATAAAGAAAATTATTATCACCCTAAATTCGGTTTTAACAATTTCCCATATGACTGTACAGACGTGCCCACCAAGGGCGAATTTCACCAATGAAAGTAAATGCGATAAATTTAAATTGAAAGTGTCATTTCATTGAATGCAGAGTGAAATTAGTTTGAATATAATAACGTCATCGGACGTCGGACTGATACCTTACTAGAGATCTTAGTAAAGGTGTATAAAAACAACACGTGCAGGGCTGAGGTGCCACCCTCATACGGTGCAACCAACTCCATTCGGGGCTAAGTGGTTCGGCACCTCTTTTCTTTGCGTTAGCATAAGAATTGGAATTTGTTATCGACACTCGTATCTCCTTTTCCTTCCACTCCCGGGCCTTAAAGCGGGACATGAAAATGCATCTGACGAGGTTATCATACTGAGGGCCACCATTATAACTTTATTGTATTTGCAATGGTGAGCCTCATTCCTGAGACTTCCCCTATATCTTACTCCTAAGCGAGGTAAAGTCATATGAATGTAACCTACATAAAATAAACCGAACTAAATGATACTGCAGAGAACAGAGTGGTGCCAAAGTGCAATGTGTGTTCCGTTCATAATGAGTTTTGATGGTGTCCGACAAATTATCTAATACCACGCTGAACAGACGCGGACTAAGGACGGATCCTTGATGAACCGCGACGCTGACGGGGAAGGTGTTGTGTGTCGCCAGCAGCGGTCCGAACTATGGAATTACAATCGTGGTACATGACTCGGACGATGTCAATAACGAACTTGTGGAATCAATATCACCCGCTAGTCAGTAGATACATCTGCTGATTAACGGACGACACTCTGATGGATTTAAGAGATCAGACGGCAGTCGTAACAATGAAAGCCGAAATGCCAAATCAGTGAGGGAGAGGAGAGCCAACCCTGGCTCCAAAGTGTAAGCTTTGGACGTAACCAGGCAAGGTGCTCAGAGGATGAAAAACAGGTTGTCTAATAGATTAATAGTGTTAACTAATTA
The DNA here is from genome assembly GCA_914767945.1 of Eilema depressum. NCBI lineage: Eukaryota > Metazoa > Arthropoda > Insecta > Lepidoptera > Erebidae > Eilema > Eilema depressum. The sequence continues at coordinate 4,371,131 of OU612036.1, read as the reverse complement.
CTGGTAATCGTCTTATCTCTTTAACAACACTTAATGGTAATTGGTAACATTTCTTAATGAGTTACTTCATTGCGAAATCCTAATTAACTGCATTAACTTGTGGTTTACGCTATTAACTTGTTATTAAGTGTTGAGGATTTACCTATTATATAATAAATGAAATGAAAAATAATATCGGAATTAAATAATCTAGTTAATTCATTTTTGAGACGGCGTTGTACGGAGGGTGACTATAGTGAGGCAGACCCCTGGATGTCAGACGCTCGTTAAAATTGGGTCACTGAAAACAACACGTGGTACATCTACCTGATCACCCGCATATACCACGGTAGGCTTACCTGGGAGCATTAGAAGAAGAGTTAAGATAATGGTACACGTTCTTAAATATTCGAATGGCACAATAATGGCTTCACAGATAAGGATTTCCTAAGACATGGTCCCTAAGAAACCTTTTAATGTGTTGCAGCGTGAGACTGCAACACATTAAAAGGATGGGCGTGCAAGATTACAATAGAACGTGTTATTTATTAGGTAAGTCTACATAGAAACATGGTAGAATATGTAAGACTAATAACTTTATAAATACCTATAGGTATGTACACCATATTCAAAAAAATATTCTGTATTATCTCATTTCTTCTGAACCACAGTACGGATTTCAAAGATTGACATCTCAAATGAAATGTATTATATATTAGGTACTCCCAAGTGTTTTAAGGTCCATAAAATGTTAACAAAAGCTATATAGTGGATTAACTAACGTCATAACTAAAAATAATAGATTATCAAAATCAAGGAGGTAGTACGAGCACTCGACGCCCCTAGGCTGTAAACATATTCTTGTAACCAATGAGCGCGTCGCACAACAAACGAACGAGTGAGACAGCGGCGCGCTATCCTGCTCGCACACGCCTCCGCACAGTTGTGACTTTAAATTTTAAAGTCATAACAAAATCACTGTTATGCCACCGACGCTGCACAATCTGCCACAAAATCTTATACTTTACCCACATGAACTTAAAGTCCAGAATTACTCTACAAGATGCCATTTATTTTAGACTTTTCTGTCATGTTGTTAGTACCTATATTTAATATTGCTGGGAGAGAACTCATTTTGAGTTAAGCTCGCCTTTGTACATATTTCTTGTACTTTTCTTTATGTCCTGTATGTGTGCAATAAAGAATGATATAGATTATAGTATAATCTATCCATGTACCAAATACATGGATAGATTACATATACTTTAATCTGAAAAGGTTCCAATGCGTTGCGGGAATGGGACCAGAAACCCACGCAGGCCGAGCCGCGTGGAACAGCAGGTCAACTTTGACTTTTACGTCAAAACAAACTTCTATAGGTAGGTATATTGCTTATACATACTTACAACATTGCATCGGAAGTTGTTCATTCGGACGATACTCTATAAACGCCTTATACCTACTTACTCTATAATCTGTAGTAAAATTGTCATCAAAATCGGCCCAGCCGTGATTATTTGTCGCCTGTAGCACACCTCCGAGCTCCGCCGCGAAACCTTGATAGCGGAACCGCAGTCATTTCGCCAAGTTTTGTCCCGTGTACGAGGAGCGGAACACTAGCGAAACGGCCTGTTCTAATGCATAGATTTAACTGTCTGCTATTTCTTTCTCCGCGCGGTTTCGCCGATCTGTGGGGTGAGCACGAACAACTATCGTATTCGTATCGTGAACGTAACGAGAGCACGGAGCATTGCGATTGGCTGCCTGCCTGTAGCCTGCCAATCGCAATGCTCCGTGCTATCGTTACGTTCACGATACGATTGCGATAGTTGTTCGTGCTCACCCCACTGCTCCTACGCCAGTCAAACCTCCGCGCTTCGGCCGCCATTTTATTGCAGAGCCGCGTTGTCTTTGTGGAAATTGACAAGAATACAGGGCGAAACTACTTTTTTTTTAAATGGACGTGGAGTTTACAGAAAAACTCGCTTGGAGGAGTTTTTAATTTTTTTAATTAAAAACTCATCAGGGATCATGGCGCTTGCAACGGTCACGAAGTATCAGTCCCTCAAAAGAGTGCATGTTACTTAAGTCTCGTAATAACTCTTATAAGTACTCAAACAAATGTATCCTAAAATACCACGACTCAACTTAACACTACGATCGTAAAAGCTGCTTTCTAACAATTCTATCAGCTCAACTATTTGTTTTATCTTTCTGAAAACTTCCTTATCTACGAAGACATCTTTTAACCTATAACAACACAATGAGCCTGAACAGTGCACAATAGGTACCCTAATTTGCCTACCACACCTTATCTGCCAGGTAATACACATTCTTTTGTTTCTGCGCTCAGCAAGCCTCCATTGTCTGACGCACAACATTGTTACATTGGACGTCGCACGCACGCGCATTCTAAAAACGCAATAATCAGGTAAATAGGTAATTAACGTAAGTATTATTATATTGTACTTGGACATTTAGAAAGGATTAGTTAAATGGGTACCTGGTACTGGCGTACTTACGGCGTTATTGTTAAGTAATTATGCCTTTATCTTCAAAATATATTATTTATGAGGTACTTAGGTTAAATGCATATTGTGAAATTGAAGTATTTAAGAAGGTAATTGTCTTAACTCTTTTTCTAATGAATCGGGATAAGCCTGCCGGTGCCGTTATAAATACTATGATAAGATAATATTTCACAACATCTACATACACATATTCTTCACATAGTGAGTATACACTCACGCCTGTAAATCCCCGAAGGGGTAGGTAGAGGTGTAATAACACCCGCATCTGGCACCCTGGCAGTCTGGCACAAATTCTACTGAAAGAACATTCGAGAGAAACCCCTTTGCCAACCCATCTGGCATTTTTATATTTGTTAGCCATACCTATAGCTGGGGAAACATGCCTAAGAAAGTTGAAGTTATCAGGGTAGGGACCACCATTAATTTCTGAACTCTAACCTGAAGTCCACGAGCATCACGCGATTAGAAAGAAGACCGTGAAAAACCTTGAAATATAATACACAACTATATATATACGAACATATTCCTCCCTTCGACACTCTATCTCTGTATCAGTCATGTTATCATTTTTAATAATTCATTTTATTGTATACTTTTTAGTTATGACATAGGTATTTTTACATATTTGTAATCGTCTTTTAATTTCCTTCTTTTTTTACCCTAGTCAATCAGTTTGAGTGAAAATATTCTTGGCGATATGCATTTTTGTGCCAAAAGTTCACCATAAAGTTATTTTCATATTTTGTGTACCCAAGAACCCTTGGGCGACGATACCTTTAATTTGAGATCTTAATTATTGAAATCTGTTGTACAGAAGATAATATTATATTAAGGTAATAAAAAATATTACGAACATAGATACCTACATACAAGATACGTGCGAAAAACAGAACCATTCTTAACAGTAGGGTAAAAATAATCAAAGCACAATCGTACTTGCCTTTTTTATTCCCCACCGGGCGGCGCGCCGCACATCAAACTGTACGGAGGCGCGTGCGAGCAGGATAGCGCGCCGCTGTCTCACTCGCTCGTGCGTTGTCCGATGCTCTCATTGGCTACAAGAATGCAAGAGCAGAGACTAGGAGGGGCAAGTGCTCCTAATGGCTCCCCCGCCCCACACACCGAAGGCGAGGAAACTTCCACAGCAGTAGCGTCAGTCAGTTTCGAGCTGTTAACGCGACGCGACGTTTGCAGTTCCAGTAGCTTTGCCTTGCTGTGGAAATCAGTTCCATTGGAAACAACTTTTAATTTTTTGTTTCTTTCGCTTGTCAGACTTGACAGATAAGAAGCCTCAATATGCAGCTGCACATTAGAGGCCAGTCGACGCACGTCTTAGACGTAGATGGACAGCAAACTATCGCCCAGATAAAGGATCGTATCCGGGCTCTTGCTGAGGTCGGTGCAGAGGACTTGACCCTCTCTCTATGCGGAGCCCCTGTAGAGGACTCGTGCCTTGTGTCTGAGCTGTCATCCTGTGAACTAGACCTTACAGTACCCCTGCTTGGTGGTAAAGTGCACGGTTCCTTGGCTCGCGCTGGTAAGGTCAGAGCTCAGACCCCCAAAGTAGAGAAACAGCAGAAGAAGAAGAAGAAGACTGGCCGTGCCAAGCGTAGGATGCAGTACAACAAACGATTCACCAATGTTGGCCAGACCTTCGGCCGCAGTGTTTGTGAGCTGAGCTTGTGATTTTGGGAGTTTTGTGAATAATTTGTAAATGTAGAATACGTAAATATAACTTTTAAATTCTTTACTTAAGTTACTTCTAATATTATTCATTTTTGTATTGTATGTAATTGTTTAATGATGTAATTGATTATGATTATAAATGTAAATGTAAATCGAGATTGACAAAATGCATTTTGCATGCCATCATAACTATGGCAGAATATGAACGAACTAATAAATTGTAACACCTTTTGTATATATACCATATTCTTGCGAATAAAATTAATTAGAATTTTAATTTAATTGGTTAGACGACGCGTTCTGATTTTACTTAGATTCTAATTTGTTCTTTTATATATATTTTTGGTTATATTGTTAATTTTATACATAATTAAATTGTATAATAATAGAGTGCTATATAGATATAGTTAGTTAGTTAGATATAGTTTCAAAGTAATTGTGAATAAAATATTGGTTACACATTGTTTTATATAGTATCACACGAGTGTTTTAAGACCAAATTATGTGCAGTTTCATACATCACTCTGTCTAATTACATGAAATGATTAATATAATTTGTGTATCATTACAGAATTGTTGACCGCAAAAATCTTAAAAAAACTTTACTCATCGGGCATGTGCAGCCACAGATTATATAGAGACAAACATAACCATAGAAACCTACTTGATCTAGCTGAAGTAATAGAAAAAAAAGTTATATTATGACACAGGTGGATAGAAGGGCAATATTATAATGTAATTTTTTAAATTTATTTTGATACTGTGTGCGTAAAGACTATCATTAAAGTTTTGTATTTAATTTTTTATGTGTATACTCGTATTTCTGTATGAGATTAGATATAGGATATTTAAATAAATATTGTTAAAGATTAATCTCGATTGTTTTATTTCACCAACTATAAACACACACTTCAAGGTTCAGAGGCTGTCCATCCACTGCCACGCCATACAAACATTGGGACAGTGAATAAGTGTCGGTAGCTTAGTGGTTAAGGAGTTGGTTTTACGATCGAGAGGTCCCGGGTTCGAATCCTGGCTATTACACTGCCGAAGGGAACCTACTCCTAACACAAGCAATTTAGCTGTGCTGACTAAAGCTAGGCCCGTATTCTAGAATACGGGCCTAATATATATTTATATATATAGGTACTTAGATAGATATATAGATAAGTACTCAGTTCTAAATCTCAATTTATTTGAGGACAGATTGTATACACAATAATTCAATCTGCCTCTACAATCTGCACTCAGATAAATCGACATTCAGGAACAGTCCTTCTAGAATACAGGCCTTAGACTTAACAACACGTCCCATCTTGTTGTACATGACATAGTTCAGCATCGAGTCAGCTGTCCTCACATCTGGCCTCAGCTTTGTTCTTGGACGAAATTATAAAAAACGTCGGTAACCACTGATAAGGAGTCGTCTTTACGATCGACAGGTACCGGGTTCGAATTCTGGCCACTACACTACCGACGTGAACTCACCCTTACACAAGCTTAACTGAAGGGGTTAGAGAGAATATTGGTAATTTCAATTGCTAGTATTCTTAAAATTAATAACATTGACAACCAATCATTCGTAGCGTACTCTTTCGTAGCCATCACGTAGCTATTGTGTGCTCTACGTCGTAGAATGTGCTACGAGGAATGTGCATTTTAAAAGTAATGTATATCGCGATTGCTAATCAAACATATGACAATCCTAACGATAGAAAATATCAATTCATACGACAGTTCATTTAATTAAAAAGTGACATAGCGAGCGCTGTCGATGGGCCCCTATTGTCGCGGGGCGGGGGTAAGTAACCTAACACTATCAATTAAATTCGTTTGTGAATAGAAACCCAACGACTTTATGTCTATTAACACTGGGTGTACGCGCGTCTTTGCACAAACCTAGACCCTTCCAACTCTCACCGAGGACTTCACGGCGGAGTTCCAATGGGCACGAACGTAATCATCGTCCGCCATCTTGTACGATTAGAGGCAGAACACGGAGCGACTTCTGATTTCGAATTTTTTTTCTAGTGAGTATTTTGTGGTCAATTTCAGATCACTTGATCCGTTTTATGACATCTCGTGGGAGACGCATAGACCAGTGAAGAATGTGGGAAGACCAAAGGCTTGTCCTGCTTGTCTTCCTCGCTGACAGCACAGAATCTCTCTGTTCTTACAGAGTCGACAGCTCGAATGTTACCCCTGGTGTTGCACTCGTCCATAGGCCACGGTAACCACTTTTCATCAGGTGGGCCGTGGGCTTGACTGCCACCTAAGTGGTATGAAAAGAAGAAGAAACCTAATCCCTTTATGTCTATTGACCCTAGAGTGCCTATGTGGTTGATAGAATGCAAGTGGGCCCATCATCGAGCCCTGTCGAACTCCCGAAGGTACGCGCACTGATAGCTAATATCCATTTAATATGTCAACTCCTATTGATCTCAAGTGTGCTAAGTACCCTCTTACGGGCACCATAGTCCTACAATTGACATTAAGTGTACTGTGACTTCAGCGGTAAGTAATTTCATGACATGGCAATCTTGACCTGATGCTGCAGCATCGAGTAGACTGTGATATACACAACTCTTTTGCAAATTCTAACTCGCTCAACGAGTTCTACCTACCTAATTCCAAAGGGAAAGGATAACAGGAATGTACAAATGAAAACACATTTAATTTGTTTATATTATACATGTTTATTCAAATAAAATGAAATTAAACATTACAGTACTAAAAATAAATAAATCGAGTAATAATCGGGTAATAATCGGGTTATTAGTCGAGCGGCTAACAGAGGTCCTTGGAGTCGGAGTCCATTAACCGTCGTCCAGGGTGCACCAGCCACCCCGCTTCCGCTCCCCAGGACCGTGGTCCAAGGGGGGAAGAAACGGGGAGGCCATCGTGGAGGTTACCCGACCTAGCACCCCGTCCTACCTACCTAATTCCAAAGGGAAAGAATAACAGAAATGTACAAATGTTTATTCAAATATACTTAAACTAGGTTGCGTTTATTTTAATATTTTTATTTTATTTTCATTTTTCATTTATTTTCAAATAAAATGAAATTAAACATTACAGTACTAAAAAAAAATTAAATTAAAACTAAAACTAATAAAATAATATACAAAAACTTAAACTTATGTATATAATCTAGTCATTTACAATTAATTTACACCTATGCTAATATAAGCCTACCTACCTATAATTGTTACATAATAAGTACCTATATTTTTTCTTATCTACCTAAGCATTGCATTGACTTAACCTGGCACATGCTCGCGGTGCCTCTGCGCGACACCGGGCCGCACTGGCCGCGCGGGCGGTGGGGGCACGAGCAGCGGGCCAGAGGTCGAAGGGGCCTGGGGGGCCTGCAGCGGGCCAGGGGGCGATCGAGCCTGGGGGACGAGCAGTGGGCCAGGGGGCGATGGCGTCGGGGCGGTACCGCTCTTCTGGTCGCGGCGCGGCACCTTGCTGGGCGGCGCGGAGGTGGGCGAGGGCGCGCGCGCGCGGCGACGTGCGCCGGCGCAGCGCTGGCGCGGTGGCAGCGCGTCAGGCAGCCACTGGCCGAGCTGCTTGCGCCGCGCGAACTGGACCTGGGGGAGCGAGACACAATACTTATTAGTTTCGGAACGGATTACCTGTGAGATAGGGGGCACTTAAGTATGTATGGATTTTTGCAATGCCATCATAAAAAGAATACAGTTACACCATAGTACTTGGGTTGTTAGTCCGCACTTGCTCGGCTAAGGGGGTGGATGTGACAACGAGTGCTCTGAGTAGGTAGGTATAGAAAATCTTCGTTAATTTTATCAAAATGTCAACAGGTAAGTAGGTACTCACTTCAACATTCATCCCCGCCTTCAGGACTTTTGTCCGCATCGCGTGGTCTCTGACCTGCCTGACGAACGATACGATATCTGGAGTCAGGTCGACATCCAAATTCTTCGTCGTAAAAGTTAGGCCAATAAACCACGCGGCGGCGCTCGCGCTATCACCTATAACAACAACATAATATTAATAATTAAGTTAGATACAATTCTATTCCTAAGTCCATATATTATTATAGTCTCTATCAAGCTACTTGTGAGTAGAAAAAAAATTTGAAAAAATTATATGTTGTATTATTATTATATCAGGCCAAAATATTGTATTAAGCTATTTTTATTTAATTTTTTCTCATAGAGATTAATTTTCCAGTCTAGGTAAGTGCAAAGGTCTTTCATTCTTGGCTTGGACTTGGGCTGGACAATTTAAAGTGTAAGCTTACCGGTTGTCGAAGCAAGGGGCGGCATAACCGTGCTATGGCACACGGTGTGCACGTGCGCCATCTGCACAAATGTCTTGCTCTCCAGGGATTCTGTAACAAACGACAGGAGATCGTGAGCGGATGCAACTCAAGTATACCTCGGGACACGTATCTTGGCCTAAATCGCGAAATGTTTTGTAATAATCTATGCTTGGTGAATTTGAGCTCGTCCACCGCAATAACACGCCGTGCTTTCCTCAAAAGACACCCACGAAACGTGTAGAGCGCGTATAGAGTACCTTTTAGGGCCAACATATATGTCTCGAGCAATAACGATGGTATGCACTGCTATATAACCGTTGTCCTATAAGAATAGTGCCATTGCCGACAACTACCGAGACACCCCCAACGGCGAGGCCACAAAGTGCCTGCGCTCAGCCAGCGCGGTATACTTACTGACGAGGTGTCGTATCTTGCTCTCGACGAGCCCGCTCCACTGCAGCTGGTCGTCGGCGCTGGCGGAGGACGCCACCAGTACGACGAAGTGTTTGTACTGCGAGAAAAAGTCTTGCGGCTCAAATAATCGCTCCCATCCGCAGCTCCCGCGCATCACCTCGTTAGTTACCTGCAACCCTATTAACGAAACATATAATCAGTATATAAGAAGTTTATTACAATATTTGACAGCCTCTATGGCGCGGCAGTAGTGAACACGACTACCACACAGGGGTGCGGATTCGATTCCCGCCCAGTGCAAATATATTTATTTTTGCATTGGTGCGGGTGTTTCTAGGCCTCGGAGAGCACGTTGAGGCGGCGGTCCCGGTCGCCGTACTACAATCCGTGGTAGTCGCTAGTCCTACTAGACTAACTACAGAACTTCGATATAACCAACCGGTTGTAGAGGTCAGATGGTAGTCGCTTCACGGAAAGTATCAAGTTCAACCGCATCATAGCAAAGGTAGACTGAAAAGCCAACCAGACGACTACAAAATATCTCATAATTAATTAGTAAATTAATTGACAGTTTACTTGATTCATTCATAATATCGATCGTTTCATTTATTTGATAGTATGATACCAAAAGTACTAACCGTGTTTCAACTGGTCCACTATTATGGATCTCGACGACTCGCCTACATTGAACGTCGAGTTTTGCTGCGGGAATGCCGGGGTGATGATCGGCATCAGATGCCAGCGGTCTCCAAGGTTGACCTGGTGATCATACGGAACAGTGGTTGTAATTACAAGCTCGGCGGTACGGCACTTGGTTCAGAGTTAGATCAAGCTATGGACACTCATGTAAGTTATTTCTCCACATTAAAAAAAACATCTCTTATGAGTATTATTCTAACTACTTTATGTGATAATTATATAATCGTCTATACGAGATGAGAATTTCAAGAATTTGCTCAGTCGGATGTATCTCATCTCACAATACCTAAGGCCAGAGTCCCACCCTATCTAATTAATAATAAAGCATTGTACATAGACAGAAAGGCAGAAATACTTACCCTCGGATCCCACACGGGGAACTTCAGCGGTGCAGGGCCTATCGGCTTTAATAAAACTGGCAAGTTCCAGGGCCATTGGCTGATCACCAGGAAGAACTTGTGAACCAGCGTACCGGGCAGCGCGTTGGGGTACAGCTGGCACGTGCGCGCCACCAGCATGGCCCAGGACACGCCGCCCAGGTAGCCCAGCGCGTTGGAGTACACGCCGCGCCCTGCACATAGGGAGCTTCTTGTAAAGAACAGTACATTTCAGAAATGGCTAGATATTTGTACAAGTCAGTAAAGAAACGCGAGTCCTTACGTTTAGCCCACAGCTTCACCACCCTGAGCGTCTGCCTGAACGTGTCCTGGTTCGGTACCAGACGCAAGATCTCGTCGGTCACGCGACAGCCGTTGAGCGACCGCACACACGCCGGGTCCAAATTCTTTAACAGCATGTCGTCGCTCAAGTCTAACGTTTCTGAAAATATTTCCAATGTCATGAGCATTACGGTCGTTAACATTGTGGTAATAGTATTCATATGAGATAGCTATAGTCAGTATTATCCACAAATATTACTTAAGTAAAATTGCTCCTTAGTCCTTACCTGGTATCTCCTTCAAAGCCATCCTGGCGAAGAGCAAGTCAATCTCGATTCCATCGAAATTCATCTTAATGACCGGTACGAATGCATCTTCTACTGCTCTCAGCTCTCTGACCTGAACATAAACAAACTTGAATCAGGCATAGTACTTATTAGATATAACAACGGTAAATGGGAAGTTATCTTTTAATACTACCATGTATATTTCATGAGAGCTGTCTTTGTTTTAAGCGTTCTTTATTATTATTAAATGGATGTTAACTGAGAAAGTTCATCTAACGTAGTTAATTGCCTATACAAACCTGGGGCTGCTTGGTTAGCAACTCGAAAAATGAGGCGAAAAACTCCGCCCTAGTGATGTGGCGCGGCGCCACGCACAGGGCGTCTATATCCGCCCCTTTCTGATGCACCTGGTTGAAAAGAAGAAAAAGGAATTGAATGTTTTTGTATGATAACAGAAACAACGCCAATAAAAAAGGAGATTGTTGATTTAACAGAGTGTGCAAGGTTTCAATGTATGGAAGTCAAAAGTCAAAAGGACAAGAATCACAACTTAAACTATTCAACAAAATGGTGTACTAACCCCAAGCCTGTACGACCCGAAGGTCTTCACGTGCCCTCCGACACGTTCAGCCACATAGGCCGGCATGTTCTGCCGGACGGACACGGCGCGGATCCACTGCCGCACGAGGCGGTTCAGCGCGTCCAGTACCTCCTCGCGGTGACGACCATCGGCAGGCGTCTCGCACTCGTTTGCTGTTGCCAGGAACGATTTCAATTCACCATCCTTGGTCGTGTCGTGCGCACTAGGGCCTGAAGTCAGTGAATCAGTAAATTTATGTTTTACTTATAAAATTATTGTTTAAATGGAGCGACATAGGCAGGTACTTGTACTACTTACCATCATACGATATGGCGCCTGTCATGCCGAAGGTTTTAGGTTTGCGCTGTCCGATCATTTTGGTTATCTGCAACAAGAAGAGTTTTGGTTATAGTACACGTTTTACAAAATACGTGTCTTGTATGTTTAAATTATTATCAACTAGCGGTTGCCAGCGGCTCAGTCCGCGTGAATGCTGCCACGCGATCAAACATAGTCAAACTATGTCCCAAGGTCTAATCTATCTTTGTACCAAATTTCATACAAATCGGTTTAGTGGTTTAGGCGTGAAAGCGTAACAGACAGAGTACTACTTTAGCAAATTAAAATATTAGTATGGTTCCATTGATAGTACATAATTATTACGTGTAGGTACTATCTGTTCGCGTTTAGATTTAACAATAGTTTAAGTAAATCATTAGAGAAGTTGTTTATATCAGATTTGGGCAACTGCCCGTCTCACAACTGTCAAGAAATGTTTACTCAAAAGTTGTCCGTAACCTTTGGCACTCACTGAGTCAAACCTCAAACTTAACTGCCTACTAACCGCCAAATATGTGAATGTTCAACGCGTAAGCAAAAAGCCCTAGAATAACCTACATATGTAATGCTAAAATACGGGAGAAGTAATAAAAGAAATCAAGGAACGAAACAACCAGTTGGTTACTTTTGTACTAACTAGTTGGTTGGACAACCTCTGTGGCCTGTGGCGTAGCGGTAGTGAACGCGGCCGCTACACGGGTGTGTATTTGTATGCATGAATATGGGTATTGCATTTGTCTGGTCGTGCTTCGGAGAGCACGTTAAACCGTCGGAATTAATGCTACGATGAAGAAGAGAAAATTGAAATTGCAATTATTATTTGCGAAACGTGATATTGGCAAGCGTCTGAAATTTGATTATGAGAATAGCTGCGTGTGCCGCTGTACAAACGGCATCCATTTAATATAGGTAAGTAGGTATAGTAATGTGGTAAACAAAATTATTTCTTACATTGTCATAAACGCGCCACGAAAATAAAAATGCAAATGACACTCGCCGAGTGAACACTTCACCACATCCATTGTACTTAACCACAAGTCACAGGTAACAAAGTGACCCTTTGTTCGTTTTCTTGGTAATGTTAAAAACAGATTAGTATTGAAAAGAGATTTGCTAATTGTAGATACAAGAATGAGCTTACTAGTACACAAAAGACGTGCCATTACTACCAAGTTCCCGTATTTATTGATAATTTTGTAATTAGTGAAATGAATGTTTTTATTGCTACTCGTAGGAAAGTACTTTAATATTGTTTGTTAGTTTTGAGTTTTATTTAATTAAGTGGGTAATAATAGGAGTGCGGCTCCTTTGCGAAGTTCAGTCCAAAGACGTTATAACTCACATAATGTACAGTACATACCTACTTAGTTTAGATGTATTTTTTACCCGATTGCCAAGGAAGGATTATTAATATGTAGGTACAGTCGCGCTCAGAAGCAAATACTACAGAAAATTGACAAGCGGTTTTTAGATTGAAATAATCCAACAATATCTTATGTTATAGTTTAAGAATAAGTAATGGTTTAACCTTCGTAGTTAGTTAGTTTCTTCTTCATTACCCGAGTGTTAATCCCAGTTGCATCCGAAGCTTTCACCTCGGAGTCTGGGGCCGCTTGTTTCATTCTATATTTTCCAATATTTCGAAAAGTTTCAGAATATTAGGTGATTTCAATTTTTGAGTTTATTTATTTAATATGAAAATTTCCTAAATCTATTTATAGTTATTTAAATGATGCACTTATTGTAATTGTGCATCATTTAAATAACTATTGTAATTTAATAATTAAATTATAATATAATTAGGTAAAATATTAGATTTGTGTCTATAGTACGTACTACCATACACCTGAGAACACATCGGAGTGAGCTGACAAGAGTTTGTCGTATACTTACATTATTCTATTAATTATATTATTAATGAATCAAAGAATCAATTTCGTTTATTCAGTTAAGGCACATATGAGCATCAAAATATTACCTACATTTATGTCAAGATAAAAGTTAAATAAATCATAATTATGTAAATGTTTTTATTTTATTTATTTTTACTATAGTTTTGAATACAATAAAAATTTATAGTATGCGAGCACGCAACTGATTAGGCTGACCATGCATTTTATCGTTAAGATATTCGTCTACTTTGTAATAAAACTTTACTTTATAATAAAATTGTATAAACTCTTTTAACTGTTCACTATGTTGTTTCACACAATCCCGTTCTTACTGATTAATATACTTACTTAGTATAAATTTAATAAACACTTTCACAACACACACAAACTTCAACCACGTATTGAACCGAACTAGAGAACCGCACTGCTCAGCACTCAAGGGTGAACTGATTGATATTTAGCGCTAGTTACCAAGTGACAGGTACACGACCCTTTTTACCCCACTGCGCGACGCAAGGGAGTGGGGATTAAGCTCTCCTAGAAATGAGTTAGAAAGAGATAGTGAATCCAAAAACTCCTTTTCTAGTAAGTTCTAAAGGACGCGCGAAACAAAAGACCCTATTATCAAAAGAGTAGCCGGCACTCGTGCCGGCACGAACGCCACGTGGTAAATTACCGAATGAAAAAAAAAAATTCTTATATGTATTTTCATAAGAATATTTTAATTTTTATATAATAAAGAAAATTATTATCACCCTAAATTCGGTTTTAACAGTTTCCCATATGACTGTACAGACGTGCCCACCAAGGGCGAATTTCACCAATGAAAGTAAATGCGATAAATTTAAATTGAAAGTGTCATTTCATTGAATGCAGAGTGAAATTAGTTTGAATATAATAACGTCATCGGACGTCGGACTGATACCTTACTAGAGATCTTAGTAAAGGTGTATAAAAACAACACGTGCAGGGCTGAGGTGCCACCCTCATACGGTGCAACCAACTCCATTCGGGGCTAAGTGGTTCGGCACCTCTTTTCTTTGCGTTAGCATAAGAATTGGAATTTGTTATCGACACTCGTATCTCCTTTTCCTTCCACTCCCGGGCCTTAAAGCGGGACATGAAAATGCATCTGACGAGGTTATCATACTGAGGGCCACCATTATAACTTTATTGTATTTGCAATGGTGAGCCTCATTCCTGAGACTTCCCCTATATCTTACTCCTAAGCGAGGTAAAGTCATATGAATGTAACCTACATAAAATAAACCGAACTAAATGATACTGCAGAGAACAGAGTGGTGCCAAAGTGCAATGTGTGTTCCGTTCATAATGAGTTTTGATGGTGTCCGACAAATTATCTAATACCACGCTGAACAGACGCGGACTAAGGACGGATCCTTGATGAACCGCGACGCTGACGGGGAAGGTGTTGTGTGTCGCCAGCAGCGGTCCGAACTATGGAATTACAATCGTGGTACATGACTCGGACGATGTCAATAACGAACTTGTGGAATCAATATCACCCGCTAGTCAGTAGATACATCTGCTGATTAACGGACGACACTCTGATGGATTTAAGAGATCAGACGGCAGTCGTAACAATGAAAGCCGAAATGCCAAATCAGTGAGGGAGAGGAGAGCCAACCCTGGCTCCAAAGTGTAAGCTTTGGACGTAACCAGGCAAGGTGCTCAGAGGATGAAAAACAGGTTGTCTAATAGATTAATAGTGTTAACTAATTACTGGTAATCGTCTTATCTCTTTAACAACACTTAATGGTAATTGGTAACATTTCTTAATGAGTTACTTCATTGCGAAATCCTAATTAACTGCATTAACTTGTGGTTTACGCTATTAACTTGTTATTAAGTGTTGAGGATTTACCTATTATATAATAAATGAAATGAAAAATAATATCGGAATTAAATAATCTAGTTAATTCATTTTTGAGACGGCGTTGTACGGAGGGTGACTATAGTGAGGCAGACCCCTGGATGTCAGACGCTCGTTAAAATTGGGTCACTGAAAACAACACGTGGTACATCTACCTGATCACCCGCATATACCACGGTAGGCTTACCTGGGAGCATTAGAAGAAGAGTTAAGATAATGGTACACGTTCTTAAATATTCGAATGGCACAATAATGGCTTCACAGATAAGGATTTCCTAAGACATGGTCCCTAAGAAACCTTTTAATGTGTTGCAGCGTGAGACTGCAACACATTAAAAGGATGGGCGTGCAAGATTACAATAGAACGTGTTATTTATTAGGTAAGTCTACATAGAAACATGGTAGAATATGTAAGACTAATAACTTTATAAATACCTATAGGTATGTACACCATATTCAAAAAAATATTCTGTATTATCTCATTTCTTCTGAACCACAGTACGGATTTCAAAGATTGACATCTCAAATGAAATGTATTATATATTAGGTACTCCCAAGTGTTTTAAGGTCCATAAAATGTTAACAAAAGCTATATAGTGGATTAACTAACGTCATAACTAAAAATAATAGATTATCAAAATCAAGGAGGTAGTACGAGCACTCGACGCCCCTAGGCTGTAAACATATTCTTGTAACCAATGAGCGCGTCGCACAACAAACGAACGAGTGAGACAGCGGCGCGCTATCCTGCTCGCACACGCCTCCGCACAGTTGTGACTTTAAATTTTAAAGTCATAACAAAATCACTGTTATGCCACCGACGCTGCACAATCTGCCACAAAATCTTATACTTTACCCACATGAACTTAAAGTCCAGAATTACTCTACAAGATGCCATTTATTTTAGACTTTTCTGTCATGTTGTTAGTACCTATCTATACTAATATTATAAAGAGGAAAGATTTGTTTGTTTGTTTGTTTGTTTGTTTTTTTGTTTGTAACGAATAGGCTCCGAAACTACTGGACCGATTTCAATAATTCTTCCACCTATAGAAAGCTACACTATCTGGGAGTAACATAGGCTATATAACATCACGCTACTACTAAAGGGAGCGGAGCAGTGAGCATAAATGTCAATAAATCGGGCAGATTTCCATACATTCTTTACTAATATTAGATTTGTATTTTTGTATTCGAGTAAACTCAAGAACTACTGAACCGATTTCAAAAATTCTTTTACCATTAGAAAGCTGCACTATCACTGACTAACATAGGCTATAATTAATTTTCAAAAAAATAGGGATCCTGGATAAAACTTCAATAATGTAACCCAAGGTGTAAAAAAATGACCTAAAAAATTCCTTACATCGCGTACGCTGCGAAAACTATTGAAGATAGAACAAAATAATGTACTGTAGAAATGTATAACTGAAAAAGGTCTACATAAAAGTCCGCGACAGCATATGTCTATCTAATAAGGGTAGCTCACAATAACCATTTTTATCTTTTACTAGCTGTTGCCCGCGGCTCCGCCCGCGTGGAATTCGGATTCCGTACAAACTTTTCTTTCGTGCTAAAATTGCCTCGGATACCATCCCCGTCAGCCATCAGGAGTGCCATGTGGAATTCGGACCCACTAAACAGCATGCCGTCGCGGGTCTTCAGTTGCTGGAGTGTAAAATTGCCTAGGGCATTTTTCGCACCCCCCGGCTGACCCTGGGCCATCTACAATTTTAAGATGGCCCCCTCAGAAGTGGGAAGCACGATGTCCCATCGAATTCCGGAAAGGGAGGAGACGGGCGTGAAGGGATGACAGGAGGCCGGACCTATAATCCTCACGACCGCGCTCGGTGACCAGCCCTTCCCTTTCCTGCTCTCTACTGGGCCTCCTCGTAGTCAGAGGGACATGTGGGAAGCCTTTGAGCAGCCCTCTATAGAGCTGCTCCCGTTGCTGTATGTATTTGCCGTAGGCGGTAGCGCCTCCCCTGGGTGAGGGGCGTTAATGCCTCATTTACCCAGGATGCATCACATGGAGGTTCCAATCCCGCATTCGGATCCCGTTACCTATGCATCTTGTGTTCAGCTGACCTTCCCTGTCTTCGCTCGTGAAATACTTCGAACACCCGTGGTTGCACCCTTTTAGCCCATGCCCGTAATAATAATTAGTTTTCAAATAATGTATGGAAATTGACCGGATTTATTGACATTATAATTTCGTAATATCTTTTGAATAGAACGTCCGATTTCAATAATTCTAAAAGTAATCAACAGGCATTGAAACAATCTTAAATACCAAACGATTTATTTAGATAAGAATTAATATAAAGGTATAGATTCCGTGGTCTGACTTTGATCGGCATTTCGGCTTGAATTTATATCGTCGCGCGTTACTTTCATACTGCAATAGATTCTAAAATATTCATTATAATTATACAGTGTAAAGGGCAATTTTAATCTACATTAAATGTACAATGTATCTAACGTATTTAGTCAGATAAGGCTTAACACTATATTGTTAAAAATAGCTTCGAAAATGACACATATTTTTTTTATAATTTGTAAAAGATAAAAATGGTTATTGTGAGCTACCCTTATTAGATAGACATATGCTGTCGCGGACTTTTATGTAGACCTTTTTCAGTTATACATTTCTACAGTACATTATTTTGTTCTATCTTCAATAGTTTTCGCAGCGTACGCGATGTAAGGAATTTTGAAGTTTTATCCAGGATCCCTATTTTTTTGAAAATTAATTATAGCCTATGTTAGTCAGTGATAGTGCAGCTTTCTAATGGTAAAAGAATTTTTGAAATCGGTTCAGTAGTTCTTGAGTTTACTCGAATACAAAAATACAAATCTAATATTAGTAAAGAATGTATGGAAATCTGCCCGATTTATTGACATTTATGCTCACTGCTCCGCTCCCTTTAGTAGTAGCGTGATGTTATATAGCCTATGTTACTCCCAGATAGTGTAGCTTTCTATAGGTGGAAGAATTATTGAAATCGGTCCAGTAGTTTCGGAGCCTATTCGTTACAAACAAAAAAACAAACAAACAAACAAACAAACAAACAAACAAATCTTTCCTCTTTATAATATTAGTATAGATATAGATAGACAAATTATAAAAAAAATATGTGTCATTTTCGAAGCTATTTTTAACAATATAGTGTTAAGCCTTATCTGACTAAATACGTTAGATACATTGTACATTTAATGTAGATTAAAATTGCCCTTTACACTGTATAATTATAATGAATATTTTAGAATCTATTGCAGTATGAAAGTAACGCGCGACGATATAAATTCAAGCCGAAATGCCGATCAAAGTCAGACCACGGAATCTATACCTTTATATTAATTCTTATCTAAATAAATCGTTTGGTATTTAAGATTGTTTCAATGCCTGTTGATTACTTTTAGAATTATTGAAATCGGACGTTCTATTCAAAAGATATTACGAAATTATAATGTCAATAAATCCGGTCAATTTCCATACATTATTTGAAAACTAATTATTATTACGGGCATGGGCTAAAAGGGTGCAACCACGGGTGTTCGAAGTATTTCACGAGCGAAGACAGGGAAGGTCAGCTGAACACAAGATGCATAGGTAACGGGATCCGAATGCGGGATTGGAACCTCCATGTGATGCATCCTGGGTAACGGAGGCATTAACGCCCCTCACCCAGGGGAGGCGCTACCGCCTACGGCAAATACATACAGCAACGGGAGCAGCTCTATAGAGGGCTGCTCAAAGGCTTCCCACATGTCCCTCTGACTACGAGGAGGCCCAGTAGAGAGCAGGAAAGGGAAGGGCTGGTCACCGAGCGCGGTCGTGAGGATTATAGGTCCGGCCTCCTGTCATCCCTTCACGCCCGTCTCCTCCCTTTCCGGAATTCGATGGGACATCGTGCTTCCCACTTCTGAGGGGGCCATCTTAAAATTGTAGATGGCCCAGGGTCAGCCGGGGGGTGCGAAAAATGCCCTAGGCAATTTTACACTCCAGCAACTGAAGACCCGCGACGGCATGCTGTTTAGTGGGTCCGAATTCCACATGGCACTCCTGATGGCTGACGGGGATGGTATCCGAGGCAATTTTAGCACGAAAGAAAAGTTTGTACGGAATCCGAATTCCACGCGGGCGGAGCCGCGGGCAACAGCTAGTATTTAATATTGCTGGGAGAGAACTCATTTTGAGTTAAGCTCGCCTTTGTACATATTTCTTGTACTTTTCTTTATGTCCTGTATGTGTGCAATAAAGAATGATATAGATTATAGTATAATCTATCCATGTACCAAATACATGGATAGATTACATATACTTTAATCTGAAAAGGTTCCAATGCGTTGCGGGAATGGGACCAGAAACCCACGCAGGCCGAGCCGCGTGGAACAGCAGGTCAACTTTGACTTTTACGTCAAAACAAACTTCTATAGGTAGGTATATTGCTTATACATACTTACAACATTGCATCGGAAGTTGTTCATTCGGACGATACTCTATAAACGCCTTATACCTACTTACTCTATAATCTGTAGTAAAATTGTCATCAAAATCGGCCCAGCCGTGATTATTTGTCGCCTGTAGCACACCTCCGCCGCGAAACCTTGATAGCGGAACCGCAGTCATTTCGCCAAGTTTTGTCCCGTGTACGAGGAGCGGAACACTAGCGAAACGGCCTGTTCTAATGCATAGATTTAACTGTCTGCTATTTCTTTCTCCGCGCGGTTTCGCCGATCTGTGGGGTGAGCACGAACAACTATCGTATTCGTATCGTGAACGTAACGAGAGCACGGAGCATTGCGATTGGCTGCCTGCCTGTAGCCTGCCAATCGCAATGCTCCGTGCTATCGTTACGTTCACGATACGATTGCGATAGTTGTTCGTGCTCACCCCACTGCTCCTACGCCAGTCAAACCTCCGCGCTTCGGCCGCCATTTTATTGCAGAGCCGCGTTGTCTTTGTGGAAATTGACAAGAATACAGGGCGAAACTACTTTTTTTTTAAATGGACGTGGAGTTTACAGAAAAACTCGCTTGGAGGAGTTTTTAATTTTTTTAATTAAAAACTCATCAGGGATCATGGCGCTTGCAACGGTCACGAAGTATCAGTCCCTCAAAAGAGTGCATGTTACTTAAGTCTCGTAATAACTCTTATAAGTACTCAAACAAATGTATCCTAAAATACCACGACTCAACTTAACACTACGATCGTAAAAGCTGCTTTCCAACAATTCTATCAGCTCAACTATTTGTTTTATCTTTCTGAAAACTTCCTTATCTACGAAGACATCTTTTAACCTATAACAACACAATGAGCCTGAACAGTGCACAATAGGTACCCTAATTTGCCTACCACACCTTATCTGCCAGGTAATACACATTCTTTTGTTTCTGCGCTCAGCAAGCCTCCATTGTCTGACGCACAACATTGTTACATTGGACGTCGCACGCACGCGCATTCTAAAAACGCAAAAATCAGGTAAATAGGTAATTAACGTAAGTATTATTATATTGTACTTGGACATTTAGAAAGGATTAGTTAAATGGGTACCTGGTACTGGCGTACTTACGGCGTTATTGTTAAGTAATTATGCCTTTATCTTCAAAATATATTATTTATGAGGTACTTAGGTTAAATGCATATTGTGAAATTGAAGTATTTAAGAAGGTAATTGTCTTAACTCTTTTTCTAATGAATCGGGATAAGCCTGCCGGTGCCGTTATAAATACTATGATAAGATAATATTTCACAACATCTACATACACATATTCTTCACATAGTGAGTATACACTCACGCCTGTAAATCCCCAAAGGGGTAGGTAGAGGTGTAATAACACCCGCATCTGGCACCCTGGCAGTCTGGCACAAATTCTACTGAAAGAACATTCGAGAGAAACCTCTTTGCCAACCCATCTGGCATTTTTATATTTGTTAGCCATACCTATAGCTGGGGAAACATGCCTAAGAAAGTTGAAGTTATCAGGGTAGGGACCACCATTAATTTCTGAACTCTAACCTGAAGTCCACGAGCATCACGCGATTAGAAAGAAGACCGTGAAAAACCTTGAAATATAATACACAACTATATATATACGAACATATTCCTCCCTTCGACACTCTATCTCTGTATCAGTCATGTTATCATTTTTAATAATTCATTTTATTGTATACTTTTTAGTTATGACATAGGTATTTTTACATATTTGTAATCGTCTTTTAATTTCCTTCTTTTTTTACCCTAGTCAATCAGTTTGAGTGAAAATATTCTTGGCGATATGCATTTTTGTGCCAAAAGTTCACCATAAAGTTATTTTCATATTTTGTGTACCCAAGAACACTTGGGCGACGATACCTTTAATTTGAGATCTTAATTATTGAAATCTGTTGTACAGAAGATAATATTATATTAAGGTAATAAAAAATATTACGAACATAGATACCTACATACAAGATACGTGCGAAAAACAGAACCCTTCTTAACAGTAGGGTAAAAATAATCAAAGCACAATCGTACTTGCCTTTTTTATTCCCCACCGGGCGGCGCGCCGCACATCAAACTGTACGGAGGCGCGTGCGAGCAGGATAGCGCGCCGCTGTCTCACTCGCTCGTGCGTTGTCCGATGCTCTCATTGGCTACAAGAATGCAAGAGCAGAGACTAGGAGGGGCAAGTGCTCCTAATGGCTCCCCCGCCCCACACACCGAAGGCGAGGACACTTCCACAGCAGTAGCGTCAGTCAGTTTCGAGCTGTTAACGCGACGCGACGTTTGCAGTTCCAGTAGCTTTGCCTTGCTGTGGAAATCAGTTCCATTGGAAACAACTTTTAATTTTTTGTTTCTTTCGCTTGTCAGACTTGACAGATAAGAAGCCTCAATATGCAGCTGCACATTAGAGGCCAGTCGACGCACGTCTTAGACGTAGATGGACAGCAAACTATCGCCCAGATAAAGGATCGTATCCGGGCTCTTGCTGAGGTCGGTGCAGAGGACTTGACCCTCTCTCTATGCGGAGCCCCTGTAGAGGACTCGTGCCTTGTGTCTGAGCTGTCATCCTGTGAACTAGACCTTACAGTACCCCTGCTTGGTGGTAAAGTGCACGGTTCCTTGGCTCGCGCTGGTAAGGTCAGAGCTCAGACCCCCAAAGTAGAGAAACAGCAGAAGAAGAAGAAGAAGACTGGCCGTGCCAAGCGTAGGATGCAGTACAACAAACGATTCGCCAATGTTGGCCAGACCTTCGGCCGCAGTGTTTGTGAGCTGAGCTTGTGATTTTGGGAGTTTTGTGAATAATTTGTAAATGTAGAATACGTAAATATAACTTTTAAATTCTTTACTTAAGTTACTTCTAATATTATTCATTTTTGTATTGTATGTAATTGTTTAATGTAATTGATTATGATTATAAATGTAAATGTAAATCGAAATTGACAAAATGCATTTTGCATGCCATCATAACTATGGCAGAATATGAACGAACTAATAAATTGTAACACCTTTTGTATATATACCATATTCTTGCGAATAAAATTAATTAGAATTTCAATTTAATTGGTTAGACGACGCGTTCTGATTTTACTTAGTTTCTAATTTGTTCTTTTATATATATTTTTGGTTATATTGTTAATTTTATACATAATTAAATTGTATAATAATAGAGTGCTATATAGATATAGTTAGTTAGTTAGATATAGTTTCAAAGTAATTGTGAATAAAATATTGGTTACACATTGTTTTATATAGTATCACACGAGTGTTTTAAGACCAAATTATGTGCAGTTTCATACATCACTCTGTCTAATTACATGAAATGATTAATATAATTTGTGTATCATTACAGAATTGTTGACCGCAAAAATCTTAAAAAAACTTTACTCATCGGGCATGTGCAGCCACAGATTATATAGAGACAAACATAACCATAGAAACCTACTTGATCTAGCTGAAGTAATAGAAAAAAAAGTTATATTATGACACAGGTGGATAGAAGGGCAGTATTATAATGTAATTTTTTAAATTTATTTTGATACTGTGTGCGTAAAGACTATCATTAAAGTTTTGTATTTAATTTTTTATGTGTATACTCGTATATTTCTGTATGAGATTAGATATAGGATATTTAAATAAATATTGTTAAAGATTAATCTCGATTGTTTTATTTCACCAACTATAAACACACACTTCAAGGTTCAGAGGCTGTCCATCCACTGCCACGCCATACAAACATTGGGACAGTGAATAAGTGTCGGTAGCTTAGTGGTTAAGGAGTTGGTTTTACGATCGAGAGGTCCCGGGTTCGAATCCTGGCTATTACACTGCCGAAGGGAACCTACTCCTAACACAAGCAATTTAGCTGTGCTGACTAAAGCTAGGCCCGTATTCTAGAATACGGGCCTAATATATATTTATATATGTATAGGTACTTAGATAGATATATAGATAAGTACTCAGTTCTAAATCTCAATTTATTTGAGGACAGATTGTATACACAATAATTCAATCTGCCTCTACAATCTGCACTCAGATAAATCGACATTCAGGAACAGTCCTTCTAGAATACAGGCCTTAGACTTAACAACACGTCCCATCTTGTTGTACATGACATAGTTCAGCATCGAGTCAGCTGTCCTCACATCTGGCCTCAGCTTTGTTCTTGGACGAAATTATAAAAAACGTCGGTAACCACTGATTAAGGAGTCGTCTTTACGATCGACAGGTACCGGGTTCGAATTCTGGCCACTACACTACCGACGTGAACTCACCCTTACACAAGCTTAACTGAAGGGGTTAGAGAGAATATTGGTAATTTCAATTGCTAGTATTCTTAAAATTGATAACATTGACAACCAATCATTCGTAGCGTACTCTTTCGTAGCCATCACGTAGCTATTGTGTGCTCTACGTCGTAGAATGTGCTACGAGGAATGTGCATTTTAAAAGTAATGTATATCGCGATTGCTAATCAAACATATGACAATCCTAACGATAGAAAATATCAATTCATACGACAGTTCATTTAATTAAAAAGTGACATAGCGAGCGCTGTCGATGGGCCCCTATTGTCGTGGGGCGGGGGTAAGTAACCTAACACTATCAATTAAATTCGTTTGTGAATAGAAACCCAACGACTTTATGTCTATTAACACTGGGTGTACGCGCGTCTTTGCACAGACCTAGACCCTTCCACCTCTGAGGAGGACTTCACGGCGGAGTTCCAATGGGCACGAACGTAATCATCGTCCGCCATCTTGTACGATTAGAGGCAGAACACGGAGCGACTTCTGATTTCGAATTTTTTTTCTAGTGAGTATTTTGTGGTCAATTTCAGATCACTTGATCCGTTTTATGACATCTCGTGGGAGACGCATAGACCAGTGAAGAATGTGGGAAGACCAAAGGCTTGTCCTGCTTGTCTTCCTCGCTGACAGCACAGAATCTCTCTGTTCTTACAGAGTCGACAGCTCGAATGTTACCCCTGGTGTTGCACTCGTCCATAGGCCACGGTAACCACTTTTCATCAGGTGGGCCGTGGGCTTGACTGCCACCTAAGTGGTATGAAAAGAAGAAGAAACCTAATCCCTTTATGTCTATTGACCCTAGAGTGCCTATGTGGTTGATAGAATGCAAGTGGGCCCATCATCGAGCCCTGTCGAACTCCCGAAGGTACGCGCACTGATAGCTAATATCCATTTAATATGTCAACTCCTATTGATCTCAAGTGTACTAAGTATCCTCTTACGGGCACCATAGTCCTATAATTGACATTAAGTGTACTGTGACTTCAGCGGTAAGTAATTTCATGACATGGCAATCTTGACCTGATGCTGCAGCATCGAGTAGACTGTGATATACACAACTCTTTTGCAAATTCTAACTCGCTCAACGAGTTCTACCTACCTAATTCCAAAGGGAAAGGATAAGAGGAATGTACAAATGAAAACACATTTAATTTGTTTATATTATACATGTTTATTCAAATAAAATGAAATTAAACATTACAGTACTAAAAATAAATAAATCGAGTAATAATCGAGTAATAATCGGGTTATTAGTCGAGCGGCTAACAGAGGTCCTTCCCCTTGGAGTCGGAGTCCATTAACCGTCGTCCAGGGTGCACCAGCCACCCCGCTTCCGCTCCCCAGGACCGTGGTCCAAGGGGGGAAGAAACGGGGAGGCCATCGTGGAGGTTACCCGACCTAGCACCCCGTCCTACCTACCTAATTCCAAAGGGAAAGAATAACAGAAATGTACAAATGTTTATTCAAATATACTTAAACTAGGTTGCGTTTATTTTAATATTTTTATTTTGTTTTCATTTTTCATTTATTTTCAAATAAAATGAAATTAAACATTACAGTACTAAAAAAAAATTAAATTAAAACTAAAACTAATAAAATAATATACAAAAACTTAAACTTATGTATATAATCTAGTCATTTACAATTAATTTACACCTATGCTAATATAAGCCTACCTACCTATAATTGTTACATAATAAGTACCTATATTTTTTCTTATCTACCTAAGCATTGCATTGACTTAACCTGGCACATGCTCGCGGTGCCTCTGCGCGACACCGGGCCGCACTGGCCGCGCGGGCGGTGGGGGCACGAGCAGCGGGCCAGAGGTCGAAGGGGCCTGGGGGGCCTGCAGCGGGCGGTGGGGGCACGAGCAGCGGGCCAGAGGTCGAAGGGGCCTGGGGGGCCTGCAGCGGGCCAGGGGGCGATCGAGCCTGGGGGACGAGCAGTGGGCCAGGGGGCGATGGCGTCGGGGCGGTACCGCTCTTCTGGTCGCGGCGCGGCACCTTGCTGGGCGGCGCGGAGGTGGGCGAGGGCGCGCGCGCGCGGCGACGTGCGCCGGCGCAGCGCTGGCGCGGTGGCAGCGCGTCAGGCAGCCACTGGCCGAGCTGCTTGCGCCGCGCGAACTGGACCTGGGGGAGCGAGACACAATACTTATTAGTTTCGGAACGGATTACCTGTGAGATAGGGGGCACTTAAGTATGTATGGATTTTTGCAATGCCATCATAAAAAGAATACAGTTACACCATAGTACTTGGGTTGTTAGTCCGCACTTGCTCGGCTAAGGGGGGGGATGTGACAACGAGTGCTCTGAGTAGGTAGGTATAGAAAATCTTCGTTAATTTTATCAAAATGTCAACAGGTAAGTAGGTACTCACTTCAACATTCATCCCCGCCTTCAGGACTTTTGTCCGCATCGCGTGGTCTCTGACCTGCCTGACGAACGATACGATATCTGGAGTCAGGTCGACATCCAAATTCTTCGTCGTAAAAGTTAGGCCAATAAACCACGCGGCGGCGCTCGCGCTATCACCTATAACAACAACATAATATTAATAATTAAGTTAGATACAATTCTATTCCTAAGTCCATATATTATTATAGTCTCTATCAAGCTACTTGTGAGTAGAAAAAATTTTTGAATAAATTGTATGTTGTATTATTATTATATCAGGCCAAAATATTGTATTAAGCTATTTTTATTTAATTTTTTCTCATAGAGATTAATTTTCCAGTCTAGGTAAGTGCAAAGGTCTTTCATTCTTGGCTTGGACTTGGGCTGGACAATTTAAAGTGTAA
This sequence comes from Eilema depressum, assembly GCA_914767945.1. Taxonomy (NCBI): domain Eukaryota; kingdom Metazoa; phylum Arthropoda; class Insecta; order Lepidoptera; family Erebidae; genus Eilema; species Eilema depressum. Next base: position 4,344,286 of record OU612036.1, on the reverse strand, counting down.
GCTTACCGGTTGTCGAAGCAAGGGGCGGCATAACCGTGCTATGGCACACGGTGTGCACGTGCGCCATCTGCACAAATGTCTTGCTCTCCAGGGATTCTGTAACAAACGACAGGAGATCGTGAGCGGATGCAACTCAAGTATACCTCGGGACACGTATCTTGGCCTAAATCGCGAAATGTTTTGTAATAATCTATGCTTGGTGAATTTGAGCTCGTCCACCGCAATAACACCCCGTGCTTTCCTCAAAAGACACCCACGAAACGTGTAGAGCGCGTATAGAGTACCTTTTAGGGCCAACATATATGTCTCGAGCAATAACGATGGTATGCACTGCTATATAACCGTTGTCCTATAAGAATAGTGCCATTGCCGACAACTACCGAGACACCCCCAACGGCGAGGCCACAAAGTGCCTGCGCTCAGCCAGCGCGGTATACTTACTGACGAGGTGTCGTATCTTGCTCTCGACGAGCCCGCTCCACTGCAGCTGGTCGTCGGCGCTGGCGGAGGACGCCACCAGTACGACGAAGTGTTTGTACTGCGAGAAAAAGTCTTGCGGCTCAAATAATCGCTCCCATCCGCAGCTCCCGCGCATCACCTCGTTAGTTACCTGCAACCCTATTAACGAAACATATAATCAGTATATAAGAAGTTTATTACAATATTTGACAGCCTCTATGGCGCGGCAGTAGTGAACACGACTACCACACAGGGGTGCGGATTCGATTCCCGCCCAGTGCAAATATATTTATTTTTGCATTGGTGCGGGTGTTTCTAGGCCTCGGAGAGCACGTTGAGGCGGCGGTCCCGGTCGCCGTACTACAATCCGTGGTAGTCGCTAGTCCTACTAGACTAACTACAGAACTTCGATATAACCAACCGGTTGTAGAGGTCAGATGGTAGTCGCTTCACGGAAAGTATCAAGTTCAACCGCATCATAGCAAAGGTAGACTGAAAAGCCAACCAGACGACTACAAAATATCTCATAATTAATTAGTAAATTAATTGACAGTTTACTTGATTCATTCATAATATCGATCGTTTCATTTATTTGATAGTATGATACCAAAAGTACTAACCGTGTTTCAACTGGTCCACTATTATGGATCTCGACGACTCGCCTACATTGAACGTCGAGTTTTGCTGCGGGAATGCCGGGGTGATGATCGGCATCAGATGCCAGCGGTCTCCAAGGTTGACCTGGTGATCATACGGAACAGTGGTTGTAATTACAAGCTCGGCGGTACGGCACTTGGTTCAGAGTTAGATCAAGCTATGGACACTCATGTAAGTTATTTCTCCACATTAAAAAAAACATCTCTTAGGAGTATTATTCTAACTACTTTATGTGATAATTATATAATCGTCTATACGAGATGAGAATTTCAAGAATTTGCTCAGTCGGATGTATCTCATCTCACAATACCTAAGGCCAGAGTCCCACCCTAACTAATGTTCATATTCTGTATTAAGCATTGTACATAGACAGAAAGGCAGAAATACTTACCCTCGGATCCCACACGGGGAACTTCAGCGGTGCAGGGCCTATCGGCTTTAATAAAACTGGCAAGTTCCAGGGCCATTGGCTGATCACCAGGAAGAACTTGTGAACCAGCGTACCGGGCAGCGCGTTGGGGTACAGCTGGCACGTGCGCGCCACCAGCATGGCCCAGGACACGCCGCCCAGGTAGCCCAGCGCGTTGGAGTACACGCCGCGCCCTGCACATAGGGAGCTTCTTGTAAAGAACAGTACATTTCAGAAATGGCTAGATATTTGTACAAGTCAGTAAAGAAACGCGAGTCCTTACGTTTAGCCCACAGCTTCACCACCCTGAGCGTCTGCCTGAACGTGTCCTGGTTCGGTACCAGACGCAAGATCTCGTCGGTCACGCGACAGCCGTTGAGCGACCGCACACACGCCGGGTCCAAATTCTTTAACAGCATGTCGTCGCTCAAGTCTAACGTTTCTGAAAATATTTCCAATGTCATGAGCATTACGGTCGTTAACATTGTGGTAATAGTATTCATATGAGATAGCTATAGTCAGTATTATCCACAAATATTACTTAAGTAAAATTGCTCCTTAGTCCTTACCTGGTATCTCCTTCAAAGCCATCCTGGCGAAGAGCAAGTCAATCTCGATTCCATCGAAATTCATCTTAATGACCGGTACGAATGCATCTTCTACTGCTCTCAGCTCTCTGACCTGAACATAAACAAACTTGAATCAGGCATAGTACTTATTAGATATAACAACGGTAAATGGGAAGTTATCTTTTAATACTACCATGTATATTTCATGAGAGCTGTCTTTGTTTTAAGCGTTCTTTATTATTATTAAATGGATGTTAACTGAGAAAGTTCATCTAACGTAGTTAATTGCCTATACAAACCTGGGGCTGCTTGGTTAGCAACTCGAAAAATGAGGCGAAAAACTCCGCCCTGGTGATGTGGCGCGGCGCCACGCACAGGGCGTCTATATCCGCCCCTTTCTGATGCACCTGGTTGAAAAGAAGAAAAAGGAATTGAATGTTTTTGTATGATAACAGAAACAACGCCAATAAAAAAGGAGATTGTTGATTTAACAGAGTGTGCAAGGTTTCAATGTATGGAAGTCAAAAGTCAAAAGGACAAGAATCACAACTTAAACTATTCAACAAAATGGTGTACTAACCCCAAGCCTGTACGACCCGAAGGTCTTCACGTGCCCTCCGACACGTTCAGCCACATAGGCCGGCATGTTCTGCCGGACGGACACGGCGCGGATCCACTGCCGCACGAGGCGGTTCAGCGCGTCCAGTACCTCCTCGCGGTGACGACCATCGGCAGGCGTCTCGCACTCGTTTGCTGTTGCCAGGAACGATTTCAATTCACCATCCTTGGTCGTGTCGTGCGCACTAGGGCCTGAAGTCAGTGAATCAGTAAATTTATGTTTTACTTATAAAATTATTGTTTAAATGGAGCGACATAGGCAGGTACTTGTACTACTTACCATCATACGATATGGCGCCTGTCATGCCGAAGGTTTTAGGTTTGCGCTGTCCGATCATTTTGGTTATCTGCAACAAGAAGAGTTTTGGTTATAGTACACGTTTTACAAAATACGTGTCTTGTATGTTTAAATTATTATCAACTAGCGGTTGCCAGCGGCTCAGTCCGCGTGAATGCTGCCACGCGATCAAACATAGTCAAACTATGTCCCAAGGTCTAATCTATCTTTGTACCAAATTTCATACAAATCGGTTTAGTGGTTTAGGCGTGAAAGCGTAACAGACAGAGTACTACTTTAGCAAATTAAAATATTAGTATGGTTCCATTGATAGTACATAATTATTACGTGTAGGTACTATCTGTTCGCGTTTAGATTTAACAATAGTTTAAGTAAATCATTAGAGAAGTTGTTTATATCAGATTTGGGCAACTGCCCGTCTCACAACTGTCAAGAAATGTTTACTCAAAAGTTGTCCGTAACCTTTGGCACTCACTGAGTCAAACCTCAAACTTAACTGCCTACTAACCGCCAAATATGTGAATGTTCAACGCGTAAGCAAAAAGCCCTAGAATAACCTACATATGTAATGCTAAAATACGGGAGAAGTAATAAAAGAAATCAAGGAACGAAACAACCAGTTGGTTACTTTTGTACTAACTAGTTGGTTGGACAACCTCTGTGGCCTGTGGCGTAGCGGTAGTGAACGCGGCCGCTACACGGGTGTGTATTTGTATGCATGAATATGGGTATTGCATTTGTCTGGTCGTGCTTCGGAGAGCACGTTAAACCGTCGGAATTAATGCTACGATGAAGAAGAGAAAATTGAAATTGCAATTATTATTTGCGAAACGTGATATTGGCAAGCGTCTGAAATTTGATTATGAGAATAGCTGCGTGTGCCGCTGTACAAACGGCATCCATTTAATATAGGTAAGTAGGTATAGTAATGTGGTAAACAAAATTATTTCTTACATTGTCATAAACGCGCCACGAAAATAAAAATGCAAATGACACTCGCCGAGTGAACACTTCACCACATCCATTGTACTTAACCACAAGTCACAGGTAACAAAGTGACCCTTTGTTCGTTTTCTTGGTAATGTTAAAAACAGATTAGTATTGAAAAGAGATTTGCTAATTGTAGATACAAGAATGAGCTTACTAGTACACAAAAGACGTGCCATTACTACCAAGTTCCCGTATTTATTGATAATTTTGTAATTAGTGAAATGAATGTTTTTATTGCTACTCGTAGGAAAGTACTTTAATATTGTTTGTTAGTTTTGAGTTTTATTTAATTAAGTGGGTAATAATAGGAGTGCGGCTCCTTTGCGAAGTTCAGTCCAAAGACGTTATAACTCACATAATGTACAGTACATACCTACTTAGTTTAGATGTATTTTTTACCCGATTGCCAAGGAAGGATTATTAATATGTAGGTACAGTCGCGCTCAGAAGCAAATACTACAGAAAATTGACAAGCGGTTTTTAGATTGAAATAATCCAACAATATCTTATGTTATAGTTTAAGAATAAGTAATGGTTTAACCTTCGTAGTTAGTTAGTTTCTTCTTCATTACCCGAGTGTTAATCCCAGTTGCATCCGAAGCTTTCACCTCGGAGTCTGGGGCCGCTTGTTTCATTCTATATTTTCCAATATTTCGAAAAGTTTCAGAATATTAGGTGATTTCAATTTTTGAGTTTATTTATTTAATATGAAAATTTCCTAAATCTATTTATAGTTATTTAAATGATGCACTTATTGTAATTGTGCATCATTTAAATAACTATTGTAATTTAATAATTAAATTATAATATAATTAGGTAAAATATTAGATTTGTGTCTATAGTACGTACTACCATACACCTGAGAACACATCGGAGTGAGCTGACAAGAGTTTGTCGTATACTTACATTATTCTATTAATTATATTATTAATGAATCAAAGAATCAATTTCGTTTATTCAGTTAAGGCACATATTATGAACATCAAAATATTACCTACATTTATGTCAAGATAAAAGTTAAATAAATCATATGTAAATGTTTTTATTTTATTTATTTTTACTATAGTTTTGAATACAATAAAAATTTATAGTATGCGAGCACGCAACTGATTAGGCTGACCATGCATTTTATCGTTAAGATATTCGTCTACTTTGTAATAAAACTTTACTTTATAATAAAATTGTATAAACTCTTTTAACTGTTCACTATGTTGTTTCACACAATCCCGTTCTTACTGATTAATATACTTACTTAGTATAAATTTAATAAACACTTTCACAACACACACAAACTTCAACCACGTATTGAACCGAACTAGAGAACCGCACTGCTCAGCACTCAAGGGTGAACTGATTGATATTTAGCGCTAGTTACCAAGTGACAGGTACACGACCCTTTTTACCCCACTGCGCGACGCAAGGGAGTGGGGATTAAGCTCTCCTAGAAATGAGTTAGAAAGAGATAGTGAATCCAAAAACTCCTTTTCTAGTAAGTTCTAAAGGACGCGTGAAACAAAAGACCCTATTATCAAAAGAGTAGCCGGCACTCGTGCCGGCACGAACGCCACGTGGTAAATTACCGAATGAAAAAAAAAAATTCTTATATGTATTTTCATAAGAATATTTTAATTTTTATATAATAAAGAAAATTATTATCACCCTAAATTCGGTTTTAACAGTTTCCCATATGACTGTACAGACGTGCCCACCAAGGGCGAATTTCACCAATGAAAGTAAATGCGATAAATTTAAATTGAAAGTGTCATTTCATTGAATGCAGAGTGAAATTAGTTTGAATATAATAACGTCATCGGACGTCGGACTGATACCTTACTAGAGATCTTAGTAAAGGTGTATAAAAACAACACGTGCAGGGCTGAGGTGCCACCCTCATACGGTGCAACCAACTCCATTCGGGGCTAAGTGGTTCGGCACCTCTTTTCTTTGCGTTAGCATAAGAATTGGAATTTGTTATCGACACTCGTATCTCCTTTTCCTTCCACTCCCGGGCCTTAAAGCGGGACATGAAAATGCATCTGACGAGGTTATCATACTGAGGGCCACCATTATAACTTTATTGTATTTGCAATGGTGAGCCTCATTCCTGAGACTTCCCCTATATCTTACTCCTAAGCGAGGCAAAGTCATATGAATGTAACCTACATAAAATAAACCGAACTAAATGATACTGCAGAGAACAGAGTGGTGCCAAAGTGCAATGTGTGTTCCGTTCATAATGAGTTTTGATGGTGTCCGACAAATTATCTAATACCACGCTGAACAGACGCGGACTAAGGACGGATCCTTGATGAACCGCGACGCTGACGGGGAAGGTGTTGTGTGTCGCCAGCAGCGGTCCGAACTATGGAATTACAATCGTGGTACATGACTCGGACGATGTCAATAACGAACTTGTGGAATCAATATCACCCGCTAGTCAGTAGATACATCTGCTGATTAACGGACGACACTCTGATGGATTTAAGAGATCAGACGGCAGTCGTAACAATGAAAGGAGGAGAGCCAACCCTGGCTCCAAAGTGTAAGCTTTGGACGTAACCAGGCAAGGTGCTCAGAGGATGAAAAACAGGTTGTCTAATAGATTAATAGTGTTAACTAATTACTGGTAATCGTCTTATCTCTTTAACAACACTTAATGGTAATTGGTAACATTTCTTAATGAGTTACTTCATTGCGAAATCCTAATTAACTGCATTAACTTGTGGTTTACGCTATTAACTTGTTATTAAGTGTTGAGGATTTACCTATTATATAATAAATGAAATGAAAAATAATATCGGAATTAAATAATCTAGTTAATTCATTTTTGAGACGGCGTTGTACGGAGGGTGACTATAGTGAGGCAGACCCCTGGATGTCAGACGCTCGTTAAAATTGGGTCACTGAAAACAACACGTGGTACATCTACCTGATCACCCGCATATACCACGGTAGGCTTACCTGGGAGCATTAGAAGAAGAGTTAAGATAATGGTATACGTTCTTAAATATTCGAATGGCACAATAATGGCTTCACAGATAAGGATTTCCTAAGAAATGGTCCCTAAGAAACCTTTTAATGTGTTGCAGCGTGAGACTGCAACACATTAAAAGGATGGGCGTGCAAGATTACAATAGAACGTGTTATTTATTAGGTAAGTCTACATAGAAACATGGTAGAATATGTAAGACTAATAACTTTATAAATACCTATAGGTATGAACACCATATTCAAAAAAATATTCTGTATTATCTCATTTCTTCTGAACCACAGTACGGATTTCAAAGATTGACATCTCAAATGAATTGTATTATATATTAGGTACTCCCAAGTGTTTTAAGGTACATAAAATGTTAACAAAAGCTATATAGTGGATTAACTAACGTCATAACTAAAAATAATAGATTATCAAAATCAAGGAGGTAGTACGAGCACTCGACGCCCCTAGGCTGTAAACATATTCTTGTAACCAATGAGCGCGTCGCACAACAAACGAACGAGTGAGACAGCGGCGCGCTATCCTGCTCGCACACGCCTCCGCACAGTTGTGACTTTAAATTTTAAAGTCATAACAAAATCACTGTTATGCCACCGACGCTGCACAATCTGCCACAAAATCTTATACTTTACCCACATGAACTTAAAGTCCAGAATTACTCTACAAGATGCCATTTATTTTAGACTTTTCTGTCATGTTGTTAGTACCTATATTTAATATTGCTGGGAGAGAACTCATTTTGAGTTAAGCTCGCCTTTGTACATATTTCTTGTACTTTTCTTTATGTCCTGTATGTGTGCAATAAAGAATGATATAGATTATAGTATAATCTATCCATGTACCAAATACATGGATAGATTACATATACTTTAATCTGAAAAGGTTCCAATGCGTTGCGGGAATGGGACCAGAAACCCACGCAGGCCGAGCCGCGTGGAACAGCAGGTCAACTTTGACTTTTACGTCAAAACAAACTTCTATAGGTAGGTATATTGCTTATACATACTTACAACATTGCATCGGAAGTTGTTCATTCGGACGATACTCTATAAACGCCTTATACCTACTTACTCTATAATCTGTAGTAAAATTGTCATCAAAATCGGCCCAGCCGTGATTATTTGTCGCCTGTAGCACACCTCCGCCGCGAAACCTTGATAGCGGAACCGCAGTCATTTCGCCAAGTTTTGTCCCGTGTACGAGGAGCGGAACACTAGCGAAACGGCCTGTTCTAATGCATAGATTTAACTGTCTGCTATTTCTTTCTCCGCGCGGTTTCGCCGATCTGTGGGGTGAGCACGAACAACTATCGTATTCGTATCGTGAACGTAACGAGAGCACGGAGCATTGCGATTGGCTGCCTGCCTGTAGCCTGCCAATCGCAATGCTCCGTGCTATCGTTACGTTCACGATACGATTGCGATAGTTGTTCGTGCTCACCCCACTGCTCCTACGCCAGTCAAACCTCCGCGCTTCGGCCGCCATTTTATTGCAGAGCCGCGTTGTCTTTGTGGAAATTGACAAGAATACAGGGCGAAACTACTTTTTTTTTAAATGGACGTGGAGTTTACAGAAAAACTCGCTTGGAGGAGTTTTTAATTTTTTTAATTAAAAACTCATCAGGGATCATGGCGCTTGCAACGGTCACGAAGTATCAGTCCCTCAAAAGAGTGCATGTTACTTAAGTCTCGTAATAACTCTTATAAGTACTCAAACAAATGTATCCTAAAATACCACGACTCAACTTAACACTACGATCGTAAAAGCTGCTTTCCAACAATTCTATCAGCTCAACTATTTGTTTTATCTTTCTGAAAACTTCCTTATCTACGAAGACATCTTTTAACCTATAACAACACAATGAGCCTGAACAGTGCACAATAGGTACCCTAATTTGCCTACCACACCTTATCTGCCAGGTAATACACATTCTTTTGTTTCTGCGCTCAGCAAGCCTCCATTGTCTGACGCACAACATTGTTACATTGAACGTCGCACGCACGCGCATTCTAAAAACGCAATAATCAGGTAAATAGGTAATTAACGTAAGTATTATTATATTGTACTTGGACATTTAGAAAGGATTAGTTAAATGGGTACCTGGTACTGGCGTACTTACGGCGTTATTGTTAAGTAATTATGCCTTTATCTTCAAAATATATTATTTATGAGGTACTTAGGTTAAATGCATATTGTGAAATTGAAGTATTTAAGAAGGTAATTGTCTTAACTCTTTTTCTAATGAATCGGGATAAGCCTGCCGGTGCCGTTATAAATACTATGATAAGATAATATTTCACAACATCTACATACACATATTCTTCACATAGTGAGTATACACTCACGCCTGTAAATCCCCGAAGGGGTAGGTAGAGGTGTAATAACACCCGCATCTGGCACCCTGGCAGTCTGGCACAAATTCTACTGAAAGAACATTCGAGAGAAACCCCTTTGCCAACCCATCTGGCATTTTTATATTTGTTAGCCATACCTATAGCTGGGGAAACATGCCTAAGAAAGTTGAAGTTATCAGGGTAGGGACCACCATTAATTTCTGAACTCTAACCTGAAGTCCACGAGCATCACGCGATTAGAAAGAAGACCGTGAAAAACCTTGAAATATAATACACAACTATATATATACGAACATATTCCTCCCTTCGACACTCTATCTCTGTATCAGTCATGTTATCATTTTTAATAATTCATTTTATTGTATACTTTTTAGTTATGACATAGGTATTTTTACATATTTGTAATCGTCTTTTAATTTCCTTCTTTTTTTACCCTAGTCAATCAGTTTGAGTGAAAATATTCTTGGCGATATGCATTTTTGTGCCAAAAGTTCACCATAAAGTTATTTTCATATTTTGTGTACCCAAGAACACTTGGGCGACGATACCTTTAATTTGAGATCTTAATTATTGAAATCTGTTGTACAGAAGATAATATTATATTAAGGTAATAAAAAATATTACGAACATAGATACCTACATACAAGATACGTGCGAAAAACAGAACCCTTCTTAACAGTAGGGTAAAAATAATCAAAGCACAATCGTACTTGCCTTTTTTATTCCCCACCGGGCGGCGCGCCGCACATCAAACTGTACGGAGGCGCGTGCGAGCAGGATAGCGCGCCGCTGTCTCACTCGCTCGTGCGTTGTCCGATGCTCTCATTGGCTACAAGAATGCAAGAGCAGAGACTAGGAGGGGCAAGTGCTCCTAATGGCTCCCCCGCCCCACATACCGAAGGCGAGGACACTTCCACAGCAGTAGCGTCAGTCAGTTTCGAGCTGTTAACGCGACGCGACGTTTGCAGTTCCAGTAGCTTTGCCTTGCTGTGGAAATCAGTTCCATTGGAAACAACTTTTAATTTTTTGTTTCTTTCGCTTGTCAGAATTGACAGATAAGAAGCCTAAATATGCAGCTGCACATTAGAGGCCAGTCGACGCACGTCTTAGACGTAGATGGACAGCAAACTATCGCCCAGATGAAGGATCGTATCCGGGCTCTTGCTGAGGTCAGTGCAGAGGACTTGACCCTCTCTCTATGCGGAGCCCCTGTAGAGGACTCGTGCCTTGTGTCTGAGCTGTCATCCTGTGAACTAGACCTTACAGTACCCCTGCTTGGTGGTAAAGTGCACGGTTCCTTGGCTCGCGCTGGTAAGGTCAGAGCTCAGACCCCCAAAGTAGAGAAACAGCAGAAGAAGAAGAAGAAGACTGGCCGTGCCAAGCGTAGGATGCAGTACAACAAACGATTCGCCAATGTTGGCCAGACCTTCGGCCGCAGTGTTTGTGAGCTGAGCTTGTGATTTTGGGAGTTTTGTGAATAATTTGTAAATGTAGAATACGTAAATATAACTTTTAAATTCTTTACTTAAGTTACTTCTAATATTATTCATTTTTGTATTGTATGTAATTGTTTAATGTAATTGACTATGATTATAAATGTAAATGTAAATCGAAATTGACAAAATGCATTTTGCATGCCATCATAACTATGGCAGAATATGAACGAACTAATAAATTGTAACACCTTTTGTATATATACCATATTCTTGCGAATAAAATTAATTAGAATTTCAATTTAATTGGTTAGACGACGCGTTCTGATTTTACTTAGTTTCTAATTTGTTCTTTTATATATATTTTTGGTTATATTGTTAATTTTATACATAATTAAATTGTATAATAATAGAGTGCTATATAGATATAGTTAGTTAGTTAGATATAGTTTCAAAGTAATTGTGAATAAAATATTGGTTACACATTGTTTTATATAGTATCACACGAGTGTTTTAAGACCAAATTATGTGCAGTTTCATACATCACTCTGTCTAATTACATGAAATGATTAATATAATTTGTGTATCATTACAGAATTGTTGACCGCAAAAATCTTAAAAAAACTTTACTCATCGGGCATGTGCAGCCACAGATTATATAGAGACAAACATAACCATAGAAACCTACTTGATCTAGCCGAAGTAATAGAAAAAAAAAGTTATATTATGACACAGGTGGATAGAAGGGCAGTATTATAATGTAATTTTTTAAATTTATTTTTGATACTGTGTGCGTAAAGACTATCATTAAAGTTTTGTATTTAATTTTTTATGTGTATACTCGTATTTCTGTATGAGATTAGATATAGGATATTTAAATAAATATTGTTAAAGATTAATCTCGATTGTTTTATTTCACCAACTATAAACACACACTTCAAGGTTCAGAGGCTGTCCATCCACTGCCACGCCATACAAACATTGGGACAGTGAATAAGTGTCGGTAGCTTAGTGGTTAAGGAGTTGGTTTTACGATCGAGAGGTCCCGGGTTCGAATCCTGGCTATTACACTGCCGAAGGGAACCTACTCCTAACACAAGCAATTTAGCTGTGCTGACTAAAGCTAGGCCCGTATTCTAGAATACGGGCCTAATATATATTTATATATATATAGGTACTTAGATAGATATATAGATAAGTACTCAGTTCTAAATCTCAATTTATTTGAGGACAGATTGTATACACAATAATTCAATCTGCCTCTACAATCTGCACTCAGATAAATCGACATTCAGGAACAGTCCTTCTAGAATACAGGCCTTAGACTTAACAACACGTCCCATCTTGTTGTACATGACATAGTTCAGCATCGAGTCAGCTGTCCTCACATCTGGCCTCAGCTTTGTTCTTGGACGAAATTATAAAAAACGTCGGTAACCACTGATTAAGGAGTCGTCTTTACGATCGACAGGTACCGGGTTCGAATTCTGGCCACTACACTACCGACGTGAACTCACCCTTACACAAGCTTAACTGAAGGGGTTAGAGAGAATATTGGTAATTTCAATTGCTAGTATTCTTAAAATTAATAACATTGACAACCAATCATTCGTAGCGTACTCTTTCGTAGCCATCACGTAGCTATTGTGTGCTCTACGTCGTAGAATGTGCTACGAGGAATGTGCATTTTAAAAGTAATGTATATCGCGATTGCTAATCAAACATATGACAATCCTAACGATAGAAAATATCAATTCATACGACAGTTCATTTAATTAAAAAGTGACATAGCGAGCGCTGTCGATGGGCCCCTATTGTCGCGGGGCGGGGGTAAGTAACCTAACACTATCAATTAAATTCGTTTGTGAATAGAAACCCAACGACTTTATGTCTATTAACACTGGGTGTACGCGCGTCTTTGCACAGACCTAGACCCTTCCACCTCTCACCAAGGACTTCACGGCGGAGTTCCAATGGGCACGAACGTAATCATCGTCCGCCATCGTGTACGATTAGAGGCAGAACACGGAGCGACTTCTGATTTCGAATTTTTTTTCTAGTGAGTATTTTGTGGTCAATTTCAGATCACTTGATCCGTTTTATGACATCTCGTGGGAGACGCATAGACCAGTGAAGAATGTGGGAAGACCAAAGGCTTGTCCTGCTTGTCTTCCTCGCTGACAGCACAGAATCTCTCTGTTCTTACAGAGTCGACAGCTCGAATGTTACCCCTGGTGTTGCACTCGTCCATAGGCCACGGTAACCACTTTTCATCAGGTGGGCCGTGGGCTTGACTGCCACCTAAGTGGTATGAAAAGAAGAAGAAACCTAATCCCTTTATGTCTATTGACCCTAGAGTGCCTATGTGGTTGATAGAATGCAAGTGGGCCCATCATCGAGCCCTGTCGAACTCCCGAAGGTACGCGCACTGATAGCTAATATCCATTTAATATGTCAACTCCTATTGATCTCAAGTGTGCTAAGTATCCTCTTACGGGCACCATAGTCCTATAATTGACATTAAGTGTACTGTGACTTCAGCGGTAAGTAATTTCATGACATGGCAATCTTGACCTGATGCTGCAGCATCGAGTAGACTGTGATATACACAACTCTTTTGCGAATTCTAACTCGCTCAACGAGTTCTACCTACCTAATTCCAAAGGGAAAGGATAACAGGAATGTACAAATGAAAACACATTTAATTTGTTTATATTATACATGTTTATTCAAATAAAATGAAATTAAACATTACAGTACTAAAAATAAATAAATCGAGTAATAATCGAGTAATAATCGGGTTATTAGTCGAGCGGCTAACAGAGGTCCTTCCCCTTGGAGTCGGAGTCCATTAACCGTCGTCCAGGGTGCACCAGCCACCCCGCTTCCGCTCCCCAGGACCGTGGTCCAAGGGGGGAAGTAACGGGGAGGCCATCGTGGAGGTTACCCGACCTAGCACCCCGTCCTACCTACCTAATTCCAAAGGGAAAGAACAACAGAAATGTACAAATGTTTATTCAAATATACTTAAACTAGGTTGCGTTTATTTTAATATTTTTATTTTATTTTCATTTTTCATTTATTTTCAAATAAAATGAAATTAAACATTACAGTACTAAAAAAAAATTAAATTAAAACTAAAACTAATAAAATAATATACAAAAACTTAAACTTATGTATATAATCTAGTCATTTACAATTAATTTACACCTATGCTAATATAAGCCTACCTACCTATAATTGTTACATAATAAGTACCTATATTTTTTCTTATCTACCTAAGCATTGCATTGACTTAACCTGGCACATGCTCGCGGTGCCTCTGCGCGACACCGGGCCGCACTGGCCGCGCGGGCGGTGGGGGCACGAGCAGCAGGCCAGAGGTCGAAGGGGCCTGGGGGGCCTGCAGCGGGCCAGGGGGCGATCGAGCCTGGGGGACGAGCAGTGGGCCAGGGGGCGATGGCGTCGGGGCGGTACCGCTCTTCTGGTCGCGGCGCGGCACCTTGCTGGGCGGCGCGGAGGTGGGCGAGGGCGAGCGCGCGCGGCGACGTGCGCCGGCGCAGCGCTGGCGCGGTGGCAGCGCGTCAGGCAGCCACTGGCCGAGCTGCTTGCGCCGCGCGAACTGGACCTGGGGGAGCGAGACACAATACTTATTAGTTTCGGAACGGATTACCTGTGAGATAGGGGGCACTTAAGTATGTATGGATTTTTGCAATGCCATCATAAAAAGAATACAGTTACACCATAGTACTTGGGTTGTTAGTCCGCACTTGCTCGGCTAAGGGGGTGGATGTGACAACGAGTGCTCTGAGTAGGTAGGTATAGAAAATCTTCGTTAATTTTATCAAAATGTCAACAGGTAAGTAGGTACTCACTTCAACATTCATCCCCGCCTTCAGGACTTTTGTCCGCATCGCGTGGTCTCTGACCTGCCTGACGAACGATACGATATCTGGAGTCAGGTCGACATCCAAATTCTTCGTCGTAAAAGTTAGGCCAATAAACCACGCGGCGGCGCTCGCGCTATCACCTATAACAACAACATAATATTAATAATTAAGTTAGATACAATTCTATTCCTAAGTCCATATATTATTATAGTCTCTATCAAGCTACTTGTGAGTAGAAAAAAAATTTGAAAAAATTGTATGTTGTATTATTATTATATCAGGCCAAAATATTGTATTAAGCTATTTTTATTTAATTTTTTCTCATAGAGATTAATTTTCCAGTCTAGGTAAGTGCAAAGGTCTTTCATTCTTGGCTTGGACTTGGGCTGGACAATTTAAAGTGTAAGCTTACCGGTTGTCGAAGCAAGGGGCGGCATAACCGTGCTATGGCACACGGTGTGCACGTGCGCCATCTGCACAAATGTCTTGCTCTCCAGGGATTCTGTAACAAACGACAGGAGATCGTGAGCGGATGCAACTCAAGTATACCTCGGGACACGTATCTTGGCCTAAATCGCGAAATGTTTTGTAATAATCTATGCTTGGTGAATTTGAGCTCGTCCACCGCAATAACACCCCGTGCTTTCCTCAAAAGACACCCACGAAACGTGTAGAGCGCGTATAGAGTACCTTTTAGGGCCAACATATATGTCTCGAGCAATAACGATGGTATGCACTGCTATATAACCGTTGTCCTATAAGAATAGTGCCATTGCCGACAACTACCGAGACACCCCCAACGGCGAGGCCACAAAGTGCCTGCGCTCAGCCAGCGCGGTATACTTACTGACGAGGTGTCGTATCTTGCTCTCGACGAGCCCGCTCCACTGCAGCTGGTCGTCGGCGCTGGCGGAGGACGCCACCAGTACGACGAAGTGTTTGTACTGCGAGAAAAAGTCTTGCGGCTCAAATAATCGCTCCCATCCGCAGCTCCCGCGCATCACCTCGTTAGTTACCTGCAACCCTATTAACGAAACATATAATCAGTATATAAGAAGTTTATTACAATATTTGACAGCCTCTATGGCGCGGCAGTAGTGAACACGACTACCACACAGGGGTGCGGATTCGATTCCTGCCCAGTGCAAATATATTTATTTTTGCATTGGTGCGGGTGTTTCTAGGCCTCGGAGAGCACGTTGAGGCGGTGGTCCCGGTCGCCGTACTACAATCCGTGGTAGTCGCTAGTCCTACTAGACTAACTACAGAACTTCGATATAACCAACCGGTTGTAGAGGTCAGATGGTAGTCGCTTCACGGAAAGTATCAAGTTCAACCGCATCATAGCAAAGGTAGACTGAAAAGCCAACCAGACGACTACAAAATATCTCATAATTAATTAGTAAATTAATTGACAGTTTACTTGATTCATTCATAATATCGATCGTTTCATTTATTTGATAGTATGATACCAAAAGTACTAACCGTGTTTCAACTGGTCCACTATTATGGATCTCGACGACTCGCCTACATTGAACGTCGAGTTTTGCTGCGGGAATGCCGGGGTGATGATCGGCATCAGATGCCAGCGGTCTCCAAGGTTGACCTGGTGATCATACGGAACAGTGGTTGTAATTACAAGCTCGGCGGTACGGCACTTGGTTCAGAGTTAGATCAAGCTATGGACACTCATGTAAGTTATTTCTCCACATTAAAAAAAACATCTCTTAGGAGTATTATTCTAACTACTTTATGTGATAATTATATAATCGTCTATACGAGATGAGAATTTCAAGAATTTGCTCAGTCGGATGTATCTCATCTCACAATACCTAAGGCCAGAGTCCCACCCTAACTAATGTTCATATTCTGTATTAAGCATTGTACATAGACAGAAAGGCAGAAATACTTACCCTCGGATCCCACACGGGGAACTTCAACGGTGCAGGGCCTATCGGCTTTAATAAAACTGGCAAGTTCCAGGGCCATTGGCTGATCACCAGGAAGAACTTGTGAACCAGCGTACCGGGCAGCGCGTTGGGGTACAGCTGGCACGTGCGCGCCACCAGCATGGCCCAGGACACGCCGCCCAGGTAGCCCAGCGCGTTGGAGTACACGCCGCGCCCTGCACATAGGGAGCTTCTTGTAAAGAACAGTACATTTCAGAAATGGCTAGATATTTGTACAAGTCAGTAAAGAAACGCGAGTCCTTACGTTTAGCCCACAGCTTCACCACCCTGAGCGTCTGCCTGAACGTGTCCTGGTTCGGTACCAGACGCAAGATCTCGTCGGTCACGCGACAGCCGTTGAGCGACCGCACACACGCCGGGTCCAAATTCTTTAACAGCATGTCGTCGCTCAAGTCTAACGTTTCTGAAAATATTTCCAATGTCATGAGCATTACGGTCGTTAACATTGTGGTAATAGTATTCATATGAGATAGCTATAGTCAGTATTATCCACAAATATTACTTAAGTAAAATTGCTCCTTAGTCCTTACCTGGTATCTCCTTCAAAGCCATCCTGGCGAAGAGCAAGTCAATCTCGATTCCATCGAAATTCATCTTAATGACCGGTACGAATGCATCTTCTACTGCTCTCAGCTCTCTGACCTGAACATAAACAAACTTGAATCAGGCATAGTACTTATTAGATATAACAACGGTAAATGGGAAGTTATCTTTTAATACTACCATGTATATTTCATGAGAGCTGTCTTCGTTTTAAGCGTTCTTTATTATTATTAAATGGATGTTAACTGAGAAAGTTCATCTAACGTAGTTAATTGCCTATACAAACCTGGGGCTGCTTGGTTAGCAACTCGAAAAATGAGGCGAAAAACTCCGCCCTGGTGATGTGGCGCGGCGCCACGCACAGGGCGTCTATATCCGCCCCTTTCTGATGCACCTGGTTGAAAAGAAGAAAAAGGAATTGAATGTTTTTGTATGATAACAGAAACAACGCCAATAAAAAAGGAGATTGTTGATTTAACAGAGTGTGCAAGGTTTCAATGTATGGAAGTCAAAAGTCAAAAGGACAAGAATCACAACTTAAACTATTCAACAAAATGGTGTACTAACCCCAAGCCTGTACGACCCGAAGGTCTTCACGTGCCCTCCGACACGTTCAGCCACATAGGCCGGCATGTTCTGCCGGACGGACACGGCGCGGATCCACTGCCGCACGAGGCGGTTCAGCGCGTCCAGCACCTCCTCGCGGTGACGACCATCGGCAGGCGTCTCGCACTCGTTTGCTGTTGCCAGGAACGATTTCAATTCACCATCCTTGGTCGTGTCGTGCGCACTAGGGCCTGAAGTCAGTGAATCAGTAAATTTATGTTTTACTTATAAAATTATTGTTTAAATGGAGCGACATAGGCAGGTACTTGTACTACTTACCATCATACGATATGGCGCCTGTCATGCCGAAGGTTTTAGGTTTGCGCTGTCCGATCATTTTGGTTATCTGCAACAAGAAGAGTTTTGGTTATAGTACACGTTTTACAAAATACGTGTCTTGTATGTTTAAATTATTATCAACTAGCGGTTGCCAGCGGCTCAGTCCGCGTGAATGCTGCCACGCGATCAAACATAGTCAAACTATGTCCCAAGGTCTAATCTATCTTTGTACCAAATTTCATACAAATCGGTTTAGTGGTTTAGGCGTGAAAGCGTAACAGACAGAGTACTACTTTAGCAAATTAAAATATTAGTATGGTTCCATTGATAGTACATAATTATTACGTGTAGGTACTATCTGTTCGCGTTTAGATTTAACAATAGTTTAAGTAAATCATTAGAGAAGTTGTTTATATCAGATTTGGGCAACTGCCCGTCTCACAACTGTCAAGAAATGTTTACTCAAAAGTTGTCCGTAACCTTTGGCACTCACTGAGTCAAACCTCAAACTTAACTGCCTACTAACCGCCAAATATGTGAATGTTCAACGCGTAAGCCTAGAATAACCTACATATGTAATGCTAAAATACGGGAGAAGTAATAAAAGAAATCAAGGAACGAAACAACCAGTTGGTTACTTTTGTACTAACTAGTTGGTTGGACAACCTCTGTGGCCTGTGGCGTAGCGGTAGTGAACGCGGCCGCTACACGGGTGTGTATTTGTATGCATGAATATGGGTATTGCATTGGTCTGGTCGTGCTTTGGAGAGCACGTTAAACCGTCGGAATTAATGCTACGATGAAGAAGAGAAATTTGAAATTGAAATTATTATTTGCGAAACGTGATATTGGCAAGCGTCTGAAATTTAATTATGAGAATATAGTTTAAGAATAAGGAATGGTTTAACCTTCGTAGTTAGTTAGTTTCTTCTTCATTACCCGAGTGTTAATCCCAGTTGCATCCGAAGCTTTCACCTCGGAGTCTGGGGCCGCTTGTTTCATTCTATATTTTCTAATATTTCGAAAAGTTTCAGAATGGTAGGTGATTTCAATTTTTGAGTTTATTTATTGAATATGAAAATTTCCTAAATCTATTTATAGTTATTTAAATGATGCACTTATTGTAATTGTGCATCATTTAAATAACTATTGTAATTGAATAATTAAATTATAATATAATTAGGTAAAATATTAGATTTGTGTCTATAGTACGTACTACCATACACCTGAGAACACATCGGAGTGAGCTGACAAGAGTTTGTCGTATACTTACATTATTCTATTAATTATATTATTAATGAATCAAAGAATCAATTTCGTTTATTCAGTTAAGGCACATATGAACATCAAAATATTACCTACATTTATGTCAAGATGAAAGTTAAATAAATCATATGTAAATGTTTTTATTTTATTTATTTTTACTATAGTTTTGAATACAATAAAAATTTATAGTGTGCGAGCACGTAAGTGATTAGGCTGACCATGTATTTTATCGTTAAGATATTCGTCTACTTTGTAATAAAACTTTACTTTATAATAAAATTGTATAAACTCTTTTAACTGTTCACTATGTTGTTTCACACAATCCCGTTCTTACTGATTAATATACTTACTTAGTATAAATTTAATAAACACTTTCACAACACACACAAAATTTTATTTGATTTGACAGAGTCAAACTTCAACCACGTATTGAACCGAACTAGAGAACCGCACTGCTCAGCACTCAAGGGTGAACTGATTGATATTTAGCGCTAGTTACCAAGTGACAGGTACATGACCCTTTTTACCCCACTGCGCGACGCAAGGGAGTGGGGATTAAGCTCTCCTAGAAATGAGTTAGAAAGAGATAGTGAATCCAAAAACTCCTTTTCTAGTAAGTTCTAAAGGACGCGCGAAACAAAAGACCCTATTATCAAAAGAGTAGCCGGCACTCGTGCCGGCACGAACGCCACGTGGTAAATTACCGAATGAAAAAAAAAATTCTTATTATATATTTTCATAAGAATATTTTAATTTTTATATAATAAAGAAAATTATTCTTCTTCCTCTTAGCGTTAATTCCCAGTCGCATCCGAAGCTTTTTCAGCTCGGAGTCTGGGGTCCGCTTTATCAGTCTTAACTTCGAATTTGGCTAGACCTCGATATTTTCCGTGAAGCGATTGTCATCTGACCTCCACAACCCAATGTCAACATTAGGCGATATCGAAGCTTTGCAGTTAGACCGTTGTTTTTTAGATTTTTGAGGGCTCCAACTACCCGTAACGACTGCCATAGATGTCCTTATGGCAACCGGGACCGACGGCTTAACGTGCTCTCCGAGGCACGACCAGACCAATGCAAATACCCGTATTTCATGAACACAAATATTTGCACTGAGCGGGGATCGAACCCGCGCCTCCTGCGTAGCGGCCGCGTTTACTACCGCTACGCCACGGAGGCTGTCAATATATAAAGAAAATTATTATCACCCTAAATTCGGTTTTAACAGTTTCCCATATGACTGTACGGACTTGTGGAATCAATATCACCTGCTAGTCAGTAGATACATCTGCTGATTAACGGACGACACTCTGATGGATTTAAGAGATCAGACGGCAGTCGTAAACAATGAAAGCCGAAATGCCAAATCAGTGAGGGAGAGGAGAGCCAACCCTGGCTCCAAAGTGTAAGCTTTGGACGTAACCAGGCAAGGTGCTCAGAGGATGAAAAACAGGTTGTCTAATAGATTTATAGTGTTAACTAATTACTGGTAATCGTCTTATCTCTTTAACAACACTTAATGGTAATTGGTAACATTTCTTAATGAGTTACTTCATTGCGAAATCCTAATTAACTGCATTAACTTATGGTTTACGCTATTTACTTGTTATTAAGTGTTGAGGTTTTACCTATTATATAATAAATGAAATGAAAAATAATATCGGAGTTAAATAATCTAGTTAATTCACTATTGATTTTCTACAACCATTTTTGAGACGGCGTTGTACGGAGGGTGACTATAGTGAGGCGGACCCCTGGATGTCAGACGCTCGCTAAAATTGGGTCACTGAAAACAACACGTGGTACATCTACCTGATCACCCGCATATACCACGGTAGGCTTACCTGGGAGCATTAGAAGAAGAGTTAAGATAATGGTATACGTTCTTAAATATTCGAATGGCACAATAATGGCTTCACAGATAAGGATTTCCTAAGAAATGGTTCCTAAGAAACCTTTTAATGTGTTGCAGCGTGAGACTGCCACACATTAAAAGGATGGGCGTGCAAGATTACAATAGAACGTGTTGTTTATTAGGTAAGTCTACATAGAAACATGGTAGAATATGTAAGACTAATAACTTTATAAATACCTATACTTAGGTATGTACACCATATTCAAAAAAATATTCTGTATTATCTCATTTCTTCTGAACCACAGTACGGATTTCAAAGATTGACATCTCAAATGAAATGTATTATATATTAGGTACTCGCAAGTGTTCTAAGGTACATAAAATGTTAACAAAAGCTACATAGTGGATTAACTAACATCATAACTAAAAATAATAGATTATCAAAATCAAGGAGGTACTACGAGCACTCGACGCCCCTAGGCTGTAAACATATTCTTGTAACCAATGAGCGCGTCGCACAACAAACAAACGAGTGAGACAGCGGCGCGCTATCCTGCTCGCACACGCCTCCGCACAGTTGTGACTTTAAATTTTAAAGTCATAACAAAATCACTGTTATGCCACCGACGCTGCACAAACTGCCACAAAATCTTATACTTTACCCACATGAACTTAAAGTCCAGAATTTCTCTACAAGACGCCATTTATTTTAGACTTTTCTGTCATGTTGTTAGTATATTTAATTTTCCTGGGAGAGAACTCATTTTGAGTTAAGCTCGCCTTTGTACATATTTCTTGTACTTTTCTTTATGTCCTGTATGTGTGCAATAAAGAATGATATAGATTATAGTATAATCTATCCATGTACCAAATACATGGATAGATTACATATACTTTAATCTGAAAAGGTTCCAATGCGTTGCGGGAATGGGACCAGAAACCCACGCAGGCCGAGCCTCGGGGAACAGCAGGTCAACTTTGACTTTTACGTCAAAACAAACGTCTATAGGTAGGTATATTGCTTATACATACTTACAAAATTGCATCGGAAGTTGTTCATTCGGACGATACTCTATAAACGCCTCATAAATAAAATTGTCATCAAAATCGGCCCAGCCGTGATTATTTGTCGCCTGTAGCACACCTCCGCCGCGAAACCTTGATAGCGGAACCGCAGTCATTTCGCCAAGTTTTGTCCCGTGTACGAGGAGCGGAACACTAGCGAAACGGCCTGTTCTAATGCATAGATTTAACTGTCTTCTATTTCTTTCGCCGCGCGGTTTCGCCGATCTGCTCCTGCGCCAGTCAAACCTCCGCGCTTCGGCCGCCATTTTATTGCAGAGCCGCGTTGTCTTTGTGGAAATTGACAAGAATACAGGGCGAAACTGCATTTTCTTTTTAAATGGATGTGGAGTTTACAGAAAAACTCCTCCAAACGATCAGAAATAGACCTGTCATATATTTAATTTAATTAGTCATCCAGATTATAAAAATAACATGAAAAAATAGCTCCGATAGCGTCAGGTTCTGTTACACTTGAACACAGAACTCAGCGGAATTCATCTAGCGGTTCCGCTGTTCTGGTTTCGCGGCGGAGGTGTGCTACAGGCGTGTAACAAACAGACAGAAAGAAGGTCGGACAAACAAGCGCAGCTGGTAATCGTACCTAACTTCCGAGTGGCTGTGAATTATATTGCCATGTTCTTACTTACTAGGTACTTCCATCTATACAGGTTCAGTGTTCTTGACTTCGGGTAGGTCAATTACAGTAGGTACCTTGTTTGTTTTCTGAGTAAATAAGTTATTGATTCTGTATTTCATACAGAATTCGTCTCAATATTTCATATGAAGGGAGCGCGTCGGCACCTTTGTGGGCGTCCAATGTAATTATGTTGTGCGTCAGACAATGGAGGCTTGCTGAGCGCAGAAACAAAACAATGTGTATTTCCTGTCAGATAAGGTGTGGTAGGCAAATGACGGTACCTATTGTTCACTGTTCAGGCTAATTGTATTGTTATAGAATAAAATATGTCTTCGTAGATAAGAAAGTGTCAAAGTTAAACTGATAGAATTGTTGGAAAGCAGCTTTTTATTATCAGCTATTATAGTTTTAAGTAGAGCCGTGGTATTTTAAGTAGAAACGTTTATTTTAGTATTTATTAGGTATTCGTGCTATTTAGATACCAAGTGTTCCGTTCAGGAATACCACTTCTACAGGTTTCATTGCACGCTCGCACTCGACCTTCGAATATCTTCACCATTATTTTCGCACAGAACCAGTGGATGTCAGACGCTCGCTGAAATTGGGTCACTCAAAACAACACGTGGTACATCTTACTTATCTGGCTTAACTGGGAGCATTAGAAAAAGAGTTAAGACAATAGTATGTGCCGTCTTAAATATTTGAAAAATACCTATATGTAATAGCTATCTTGAGTAATAACAATAATTAGCCCCCAGAGCGTGTTGTCTGTCGCCCGCCGCGGGGCGAGCGAAGTGATAAGCGATATCTAGGCATTCTGTGTCGACGCTAACATTGTACACACCTATACAGCTAGGTAAGACACAGAAGAGTCTATCTACACACTTGCTACAATCTCTTACTTTCATAGTTGTCGTCACACACGCTGGCGTTCCTAGTAAGCTTAAGAGATTCGATTAACAGTCGTCCATAGTAAGACAGAGGTACGTATATTTACTGAATTACAGAACTGAGAGCTGCTGCAAGAACAAAGCTGAGGTCAGATGTGAGGAGAGCTGACTCGATGCTGAACTATGTCATGTGCAAGATGCGACATGTTATTAAGTCTAAGGCCCATATTCTAGACGGACTGTTCCTGAATCTCGATTTATCTGAGTGCAGATTGTATAGACCGATTGAGAGATTTGATATATTGTCTATAAAATCTGTCCTCAGATAAACTGAGATTTAGAACTAAGTACTTATGTACATTAGGGTGTCCCGATAATTTTTTTTTTCGATTTTCGTTACACAAGACCCCCCAAAAGTTGCGTTATGAGTTGTAGATTACCATAAAAAAAATAAAAAAATATATTTGAAAATATCTTGAGGGCTCTACCGGCACTTTTATTTTTCAAAAAATCACTTATGTGACCCTTCAGTGCATATCGTCTATTATTATTTTTTTACATTAATCACATTTTATTTTGTAATTAAAATGATAATAAGACACCAATTTACGATTTGCAAGTAATGAAAAATGTATTTCCTATGAAGAATAGGTTTGGCTCGAACGCGCGAATTTAATGTTTTGACTGGTTTTTCTCAAATTCTCTACTTCAATGGTGAGGCAGTTCGTCTCATTTCTGTTGCGGTTTTATTGCTGAAAAAGGTGTCACGCCGTACTTTCTTGTGATAAATTACGTGTTTCAGTTATAGATATAATATAAATAATACTAAATTCAACACGAAGTGAGACTAGGTACTTATCCAAAATAAAAACCAAAATCTCGTGGTAAGAAATAAAATTTTGGTGTTTTAAATACCCTGGGAGAAGTGCTCTTTTCTGCTTCACTGACTTTTAATATCTTGCTAAATGCAAAGTCTCAAATATGGTCTCTATCGTCAAATAACATGACTATAAGCAATTATATTGGGTGCGCGTAAAAAACGTCGATCACTGAATCTATAGATCTCTGTCTATCAGATAAACATCGAAAATATCTACACATAAGTAATCATTTGAGAAATATGCTTGACTCCTTCTTTAAATAATGGCTTTTGCTTGTTGAGAAACCAAACGAGACCACATAATTCTCAAGCAACTGCAATTTTTTCTGACGGCGAAACAGTTAGTACTTATGTTAAGTCTGAGGCCCGTATTCTAGAAAGAAACCTAGAAAAAAACCTATAATTTAAAGATGGAGGCAAGCATATTTCTTAAATTATTACGTACTCTCTATTTTTACCTGATAGACAGAGATCTACTTATAGATGCAGTGATGGAAGGAAACGCTTTTTTCGCGCACTCAGAAAACTTGCTTATCGCCATGTTATTAGCTGACTGAGACCATATTCCAGAGCTTACATCTCGCAAAATATTAAGGCCAGAGAACTGGTTCTCGCTGCTGCAGAAGAGAATTTTTCTCAAGGTATTTAAAGCACTAAAACTTGCAGGTGTCCACATGCCGAGAGTACTGGCGTTGTTTTATACGATGTGCATGAGCCACTCGTATTTACCACCAGAACTGATGAAGACCCTGGTAGTACCCATTATAAAAAATAAGACTGGTGACATTTCCGATAAAACAAACTACCGACCCATCAGTCTTGCAACTACAATGGCAAAAATATTGGACAGTGTGATTGATTCTTATCTGAAAGAAGTTTTGACGTTGCACGATTTACAGTTTGGTTTTCAACCTGGACTGTCAACTGAAAGTGCCATAATAGGTCTCAAGCACACTGTCCAGTATTACACTGAACGGAGGACACCGGTGTATGCCTGTTTTCTTGATCTCTCCAAGGCCTTTGAGCTTGTAAGTTACGATGTGCTTTGGGGAAAGCTGGAGGACAGGGGTACACCGGCTGAAATCCTCAGATTACTGAGATATTGGTATGGGAACCAGACCAATTGTGTTAAATGGTCAAACAAGTGTTCGGAAATTTATAGGTTGGAGTGCGGAGTTAGACAAGGGGGCTTAACGTCTCCCAGGCTATTCAACTTATATGTAAATGACCTGATCGTCCAACTCAGTAGTATGCGGGTAGGGTGCAGCGTACATGGTGTAAAAGTTAACACTATTAGCTATGCAGATGACATGGTGCTGCTTGCCCCAACGGCAGGGGCTATCAATGATATGTTGAGAGTCTGTGAGACCTATGTTGCATCGCACGGACTCATCTATAATATTAAGAAGTGTGAATACATTGTCTTTAAGGCCCGCGGTGAACCCCCTGATAGTAGAACACTAACACATAACATTACCCTAAATGGCTTGAACATTAAACGTGTTACTGAATACAAATACCTAGGACATATTCTCACCGAGGACCTTAAAGACAATTTAGATATAGAAAGGGAGCGCAGGGCGCTAGCGGTCCGAGGTAACATGCTGGCCCGTAGATTCTATCGGTGTAGTAGAAGTGTAAAGCTGACGCTTTTTAAAGCATATTGCCAGGGTTTTTACACAGGGAGTCTATGGGTCAGTTACACTAAAAGGTCGCTGGACGAGCTGCGTGTCCAGTATAATAACGTCTTTAGGGTGATGTTGAGACTACCACGTTTCTGTAGCGCGTCGGAGATGTTTGTGCAAAATAGGACTGACGGTTTCCACGCCGTCATTCGCAAAAAAACTGCATCGCTGCTACGCAGAATACGGGATAGTGACAACAGCATCCTAAAAACAGTGGCGAAGAGTATTGATTCTCCGATTATTAAGTTTCTTGTGAGAAGGGCGATCAGTTAGGAACTCGGATCTGTCTGGGGTCCTCCTTACAAGAAATAAAAGTTAATTTGAAAGCTAGAGGTAAAATAAATAAAAATATATTGGTTAATGTGCATACTAACCCTAATTTTAAGTAATTACTAACAAAATGGATCAATGTAATCTGAGAAATAAATGATTATTATTATTATTAACCTCTTAACACGAGATTGAATACTTTGGTGAGAGCGAGACTGTGAAATATCTCAGCTCCACTGATCCTGCGACACATCTCTAATGATGGACTCAGAATTAACGCTAAAGAACTAAACCTTGATATCCTTGACTTTCCTTGTCACACACAGACAATAGAAAGTTGTTTTAAATTAGTAACGGAAGCTTCTCAAATCGTCATGAATGCTACAACTCGGGATGGATTCATTAGGAACATATCAAAATGCCACGCGGAAATACCTTGTTTTGACACAAAGACCAGTTACGTTTTAATTCGATTAAGAGTTAGCATAGTAAATGCTTCAAAATTTCATTCAGTTACGTTTTTTTTTAATATTTATTGATTTTATTGTATTTCAACTATTTTTAACACTGGACTAACTCATTTTTGTACTCTTAAATTTAATAAAAACCATTTTAATGTTATTTTTGTATGAATTGTAGCTTATGTTAGGAACCCCTAAAAATTGCACATTTCTTAAATTTCAAGGTCCGGTAGAGCCCTCAAGATGACAGATATCTAATAAAATTCAATGATAATCGTAATGTACGCGTCAAAACGCAACTTTCGATACCTCTTGCGTAGCCGTAGCTCAAAAAATTTTTTTCTCCATACATCAACGGGACACCCTAATGTACATATCTATCTAAGTACCTATCCTTATATATTAGGCCAGTATTCTCAAAATGGATTCACGAGTAGATAGATACTGTAAGCATCGCCGTTGTTTGTGGTCCGAGTAAACGTGATCGAGTTTGAGCGCGAAGTGAAACCTGTAGTAGTGGTGTTACTACGGGTTTCTCTACACAATACATTCAATCCAAGTACTTCAGCTCCGGGATCATGGCGCTTGCAACGGACACGAAGTATCAGTCCCTCAAAAGAGTGCATGTTACTTAAGTCTCGTAATAACTCTAATAAGTACTCAAACAAATGTATCCTAAAATACCACGGCTCAACTTAACACTACGATCGTAAAAGCTGCTTTCCAACAATTCTATCAGCTCAACAATTTATTTTATCTTTCTGAAAACTTCCTTATCTACGAAGACATCTTTTAACCTATAACAACACAATGAGCCTGAACAGTGCACAATAGGTACCCTAATTTGCCTACCACACCTTATCTGCCAGGTAATACACATTCTTTTGTTTCTGCGCTCAGCAAGCCTCCATTGTCTGACGCACAACATTGTTACATTGGACGTCGCACGCACGCGCATTCTAAAAACGCAATAATCAGGTAAATAGGTAATTAACGTAAGTATTATTATATTGTACTTGGACATTTAGAAAGGATTAGTTAAATGGGTACCTGGTACTGGCGTACTTACGGCGTTATTGTTAAGTAATTATGCCTTTATCTTCAAAATATATTATTTATGAGGTACTTAGGTTAAATGCATATTGTGAAATTGAAGTATTTAAGAAGGTAATTGTCTTAACTCTTTTTCTAATGAATCGGGATAAGCCTGCCGGTGCCTTTATAACACCCGCATCTGGCACCCTGGCACAAAACCTACTCAAGGAAAATTCGAGAGAAACCCCTTTGCCAACCCATCTGGCATTTTGATATTTGATAGCCATATAGCTGGGAAACCATGCCTAAGAAAGTTGAAGTCATCAGGGTAGGGACCACCATTAATTTCTGAACTCTAACCTGAAGTCCACGAGCATCACGCGATTAGAAAGAAGACCGTGAAAAACCTTGAAATATAATACACAACTATATATACGAACATATTCCTCCCTTCGACACTCTATCTCTGTATCAGTCATGTTATAATTTTTAATAATAATAATAATAATATATACTTCATTGTACACCAAAATACACAAATGAAAAGAAATTTACAAACACGTTAATGTACAATGGGCGGCCTTATTGTATACAACAATCTCTTCCAGGCAACCTTTGGATGGAAAGGAGTGTATAGAAATAAAACGTTTTCATTTTATTGTATACTTTTTTAGTTATGACATAGGTATATTTACATATTTGTAATCGTCTTTTAATTTCCTTCTTTTTTTACCCTAGTCAATCAGTTTGAGTGAAAATATTCTTGGCGATATGCATTTTTGTGCCAAAAGTTCACCATAAAGTTATTTTCATATTTTGTGTACCCAAGAACACTTGGGCGACGATACCTTTAATTTGAGATCTTAATTATAGAAATCTGTTGTACAGAAGATAATATTATATTAAGGTAATAAAAAATATTACGAACATAGATACCTACATACAAGATACGTGCGAAAAACAGAACCCTTCTTAACAGTAGGGTAAAAATAATCAAAGCACAATCGTACTTGCCTTTTTTATTCCCCACCGGGCGGCGCGCCGCACATCAAACTGTACGGAGGCGCGTGCGAGCAGGATAGCGCGCCGCTGTCTCACTCGCTCGTGCGTTGTCCGATGCTCTCATTGGCTACAAGAATGCAAGAGCAGAGACTAGGAGGGGCAAGTGCTCCTAATGGCTCCCCCGCCCCACACACCGAAGGCGAGGACACTTCCACAGCAGTAGCGTCAGTCAGTTTCGAGCTGTTAACGCGACGCGACGTTTGCAGTTCCAGTAGCTTTGCCTTGCTGTGGAAATCAGTTCCATTGGAAACAACTTTTAATTTTTTGTTTATTTCGCTTGTCAGACTTGACAGATAAGAAGCCTCAATATGCAGCTGCACATTAGAGGCCAGTCGACGCACGTCTTAGACGTAGATGGACAGCAAACTATCGCCCAGATAAAGGATCGTATCCGGGCTCTTGCTGAGGTCGGTGCAGAGGACTTGACCCTCTCTCTATGCGGAGCCCCTGTAGAGGACTCGTGCCTTGTGTCTGAGCTGTCATCCTGTGAACTAGACCTTACAGTACCCCTGCTTGGTGGTAAAGTGCACGGTTCCTTGGCTCGCGCTGGTAAGGTCAGAGCTCAGACCCCCAAAGTAGAGAAACAGCAGAAGAAGAAGAAGAAGACTGGCCGTGCCAAGCGTAGGATGCAGTACAACAAACGATTCGCCAATGTTGGCCAGACCTTCGGCCGCAGTGTTTGTGAGCTGAGCTTGTGATTTTGGGAGTTTTGTGAATAATTTGTAAATGTAGAATATGTAAATATAACTTTTAAATTACTTTACTTAAGTTACTTCTAATATTATTCATTTTTGTATTGTATGTAATTGTTTAATGTAATTGATTATGATTATAAATGTAAATGTAAATCGAATTTGACAAAATGCATTTTGCATACCATCATACAGTCGACCTTACGATCGAGAGGTCCTGGGTTCGAATCCTGGCCATTACACTACTGACGTGAACCCACTCCTAGCACAAGCAATTTAGCTTAGTTGGAGGGGTTAACGGGAATATTAGTAATTTCGGTTGCTAATATTCTTTAAAAAAAAAAAAAAAATATATACCATATTCTTGCGAATAAAATTAATTTTTTTTTTTTTTTTTTAGTTGGTTAGACGACGCGTTCTGATTTTACTTAGTTTCTAATTTGTTCTTTTATATATATTTTTGGTTATATTGTTAATTTTATACATAATTAAATTGTATAATAATAGAGTGCTATATAGATATAGTTAGTTAGTTAGATATAGTTTCAAAGTCATTGTGAATAAAATATTGGTTACACATTGTTTTATATAGTATCACACGAGTGTTTTAAGACCAAATTATGTGCAGTTTCATACATCACTCTGTCTAATTACATGAAATGATTAATATAATTTGTGTATCATTACAGAATTGTTGACCGCCAAAATCTTAAAAAAACTTTACTCATCGGGCATGTGCAGCCACAGATTATATAGAGACAAACATAACCATAGAAACCTACTTGATCTAGCTGAAGTAATAGAAAAAAAAGTTATATTATGACACAGGTGGATAGAAGGGCAGTATTATAATGTAATTTTTTAAATTTATTTTGATACTGTGTGCGTAAAGACTATCATTAAAGTTTTGTATTTTTTTTTTTTATGTGTATACTTGTATTTCTGTATGAAATTAGATATAGGATATTTAAATAAATAATGTTAAAGATTAATCTCGATTGTTTTATTTCACCAACTATAAACACACACTCCAAGGTTCAGAGGCTTTCCATCCACTGCCACGCCATACAAACATTGGGACAGTGAATAAGTGTCGGTAGCTTAGTGGTTAACTGGAAAGCCTCCGTGGCGTAGCGGTAGTGAACGCGGCCGCTACGCAGGAGGCGCGGGTTCGATCCCCGCTCAGTGCAAATATTTGTGTTCATGAAATATGGGTATTTGCATTGGTCTGGTCGTGTCTCGGAGAGCACGTTAAGCAGTCGGTCCCGGTTGCCATAAGAACATCTATGGCAGTCGTTACGGGTAGTTGGAGCCCTAAACAAATTCAAAAACAACGGTCTAGCTACAGCATCGATATCGCCTAATGTTATCATTGGGCTGTGGAGGTCAGATGGCAATCGCTTCACGAAAAAATATCGAGGTCTAGCCAAATCTGTAGTTAAAAAAGCTTCGGATGCGACTGGGAATTAACGCTAGGATGAGAGCTTAGTGGTTAAGAGGGGGTATAAAGCTAAATTGCCGATCGTAGATTTGATGTTTATACCCGAGAGTAAGCCACAAATGAGCTGGGTTTTTTTAAATAGAAAATACGTTATATTTGTAAGGGACTGCTCATGGTGAAAACATAAAATAATAATATTTTTTCGATAGAATAAAATCACAAAGTTATGCCTTATTTACTACTAAAATCAATTTATTTCCAATATTATGCACACAACTGAGTCAATATTTGAATACAAAGTGTAAAATGATGTAACCCAGTGACTCTATTTTCACTTTGAAAAAATTGTGTGGATTTTACGAGTAATTAAAAAAAAATGAATTTGGCGCTTACGACGGTCTTATTCCGCGCATAACGCTCTCTTTCTATCGCACCTGACCCGAGGTATCGGCCATCTGTCAACGGTCTAGCTACAGCATCGATATCGCCTAATGTTATCATTGGGCTGTGGAGGTCAGATGGCAATCGCTTCACGAAAAAATATCCAGGTCTAGCCAAATCTGTAGTTAAGACGGTAAAGCGGACCCCAGACTCCGAGCTAAAAAGCTTCGGATGCGACTGGGAATTAACGCTAGGATGAGAGCTTAGTGGTTAACGGCCGTTCCTAATAACATATCTACAGATAAAGGTATAGATAGTTCCTTTGTCAAATCCTATTGTTATTTTGCTACTATGAATTGCATTACCATAGAGATTGATGACGTTTTTATCCTTTCTTATGTTAAAACTGGCGATATATAGGATATTGGGAACGGCCGTAAGTGAGTTGGCTTTACGATCGAGAGGTCCCGGGTTCGAATCCTGGCTATTACACTACCGGCATGAACCCACTCCTAACACAAACAATTTAGCTGTGCTGACTAAAGTTAGGCCCGTATTCTAGAATACGGGCCTAATATATATGAATAGGTACTTAGATAGATATATAGATAAGTACTCAGTTCTAAATCTCAATTTATTTGAGGACAGGTTGTATAGACAATATGTCAAATTTCTCAATCTGCACTCAGATAAATCGAGATTCAGGAAGAATCCTTCTAGAATACAGGCCTTAGACTTAACAACACGTCCCATCTTGTACATGACATAGTTCAGCATCGAGTCAGCTGTCCTCACATCTGGCCTCAGCATTGTTCTTGGACGCAATTATAAAAACGTCGGTAACAACTGATTAAGGAGTCGTTGTTACGATCGAAAGGTACCGGGTTTGAATCCTGGCCACTACACTACCGACGTGAACTCACCCTTACACTAGCTTAACTGAAGGGGTTAGAGAGAATATTGGTAATTTCAATCGCTAGTATTCTTAAAATAACATTGATAACCGATTGTTCGTAGCGTACTCTATCGTAGCCATCACGTAGCTCTTGTGTGCTCTACATCGTAGAATGTGCTACGAGGAATGTGCATTTTAAAAGTAATGTATATCGCGATTGCTAATCAAACATATGACAATCCTATCGATGAAAAATATCAATTCATACGACAGTTCATTTAATTGAAAAGTGACATAGCTAGCGCTGTCGATGGGCCCCTATTGTCGCGGGGCGGGGGTAAGTAACCTAACACTATCAATTAAATTCGTTTGTGAATAGAAACCCAACGACTTTATGTCTATTAACACTGGGTGTACGCGCGTCTTTGCACAGACCTAGACCCCTCCACCTCTCACCAAGGACTTCACGGCGGAGCTCCAATGGGCACGAACGTAATCATCGTCCGCCATCTTGTACGATTAGAGGCAGAACACGGAGCGACTTCTGATTTCGATTTTTTTTTTCTAGTGAGTATTTTGTGGTCAATTTCAGATCACTTGATCCGTTTTATGACATCTCGTGGGAGACGCATAGACCAGTGAAGAATGTGGGAAGACCAAAGGCTTGTCCTGCTTGTCTTCCTCGCTGACAGCACAGAATCTCTCTGTTCTTACAGAGTCGACAGCTCGAATGTTACCCCTGGTGTTGCACTCGTCCATAGGCCACGGTAACCACTTTTCATCAGGTGGGCCGTGGGCTTGACTGCCACCTAAGTGGTATGAAAAGAAGAAGAAACCTAATCCCTTTATGTCTATTGACCCTAGAGTGCCCATGTTGTTGATATAATGCAAGTGGGCCCATCATCGAGCCCTGTCGAACTCCCGAAGGTACGCGCACTGATAGCTAATATCCATTTAATATGTCAACTCCTATTGATCTCAAGTGTGCTAAGTACCCTCTTACGGGCACCATAGTCCTATAATTGACATTAAGTGTACTGTGACTTCAGCGGTAAGTAATTTCATGACATGGCAATCTTGACCTGATGCTGCAGCATCGAGTAGACTGTGATATACACAACTCTTTTGCGAATTCTAACTCGCTCAACGAGTTCTACCTACCTAATTCCAAAGGGAAAGGATAACAGGAATGTACAAATGAAAATACATTTAATTTATTTATATTACACATATTTATTCAAATAAAATGAAATTAAACATTACAGTACTTATAATAAATAAATCGAGTAATAATCGGGCTATTAGTCGAGCGGCTAACAGAGGTCCTTCCCCTTGGAGTCGGAGTCCATTAACCGTCGTCCAGGGTGCACCAGCCACCCCGCTTCCGCTCCCCAGGACCGTGGTCCAAGGGGGGAAGAAACGGGGAGGCCATCGTGGAGGTTACCCGACCTAGCACCCCGTCCTACCTACCTAATTCCAAACGGAAAGAATAACAGAAAAATGTACAAATGAAAACACATTTAATTTATTATTTACATGTTTATTCAATTAAAAATTTAAAAAACCCTGATGTCGGGCGGTACCCCTACGAGACAAATGATAAAAGGGTAAATTTTTAGGGTAATGTCATAATGTAATATTTATTATTTTACTTTTTATAGGTTCTTTTTGGGTTGGGGGTTTTTTAAATTTTTAATTTTTTTTATTTGATGCTTTTTATAAGTAACAGCTTGACGTTACCCGTTGATCGTTTTACATAAAACTTGCTGTATCGTGATGTATAAATTATTACCTTTCATTTGATACCCAACACGGGTATATTTGAAAATATTAGATTTTGCATTGCCACTTTCACTCCTCATATTTTTCAAATGGCTGAACCGATTTTTATAAAACATATCTAAAAACACTCTCGACTAAACCATCTTTAAAACAAAAAACAGAATCGAAATCGGTTCAGCCGTTTGGGAGCTACGATGCCACAGACAGACTGACACACACATACGCACACACACACACATACACGTTACACTTAAAACACCTCTTTTTTTTGTCGGGGTTAGATATACTTAAACTAGGTTGCGTTTATTTAAATATTTTACATGGATAATTCAAATAAAATAAAATTAAATAATACAGTACTAAAAAAAATTAAATTAAAACTAAAACTAATAAAATAATATACAAAAACTTAAACTTATATATTATTACCTAATCATTTACAATTTATTTACACTTACGCTAATATTAGCCTACCTACCTATACTTGTTACATAATAAGTACTTATATTTTTTCTTATCTACCTAAGCATTGCATTGACTTAACCTGGCACATGCTCGCGGTGCCTCTGCGCGACACCGGGCCGCACTGGCCGCGCGGGCGGTGGGGGTACGAGCAGCGGGCCAGAGGTCGAAGGGGCCTGGGGGGCCTGCAGCGGGCCAGGGGGCGATTGAGCCTGGGGGACGAGCAGTGGGCCAGGGGACGATGGCGTCGGGGCGTACAAAATAAGGCAAACAACTTAGGTATTTAACCTAAACAAGAACCAAGGAACAAATAAAACAAACAACAGAATAACTATGACTTAAGGATTAACCTAACCGCACCTGCTCACCGCGTGCATAATTATAAAAGAAAAAGAAAAGTGACGGGGTGAGCAGTGGGCCAGGCGGCGGAGAGGCCAGGGTGGTGCCGCTGCAGCTCCCGTCGCGGAGCGGCAGCTTGCTGGGCGGCGACGCGGAGGTGGGCGAGGACGTGCGCGCGCGGCGACGTGCGCCGGCGCAACGCTGGCGCTGTGGCGGCGCGTCAGGCAACCACCGGCCGAGCTGCTTGCGCCGCACCAACTGGGTCTGGGGGAGCGAGGCACAATACTTGTTAGTTTCGGAACGGATTAGCTGTGAGATAGGGTGCACTTTGAGAAACGGATAGAAGACAGAAATTGAAAAACAATAAAAAGGCTCCAGTTATTGTCTATTATAGGTTAAACACCTTCAGGTGGATCACACTTTAATACTTGAGTTGTGAATCCGCAATTGTTCGCAACGGGTGCTCTGAGCAGGCAAGTATAGAAAATCTTAACCAATTTTATCAAAATATCAACAGGTAGGTACCTACCTCGAGACTCATCCCCTCTTGGAGAATTTTCGTCCTCTTTGCGAACTTGTCGACCATCTTTTGGAAGGAAAGAAACTCCTGAGAAAGGTCGACTCCGAGATTATTTGCTTCAAAGCGCAGCCCGATGAACCATATCGAGCTGCACTCCGCTGCTATCTCCATTTTGCGATCGCCTATAACAAACAATCAACATATCATTAATAATTAGGTTAAATACAATAATTCTATTCCTAAATCAATATATAGCCACTATCAAGCGATTTGTGAGGTAAGAAACACTATACTTGGCTTGTATTATATTCTCATTTAAGCGCTCGAATTTCGAAGTATTATATCAGGCCACAATATTGAAAGCTTACCTGGTGACAAGAGGGGTTGCTTATTCGTGTTCTGGCACACCGTGTGTACGTGCGCCATCGTTACTAATTTTTTGTTCTCCACGGATTCTGTAACAAACAACAGGTGGTCGTGAGCGGATGCAACTCAAGTAGTAATGGCATGCATTACTATATAAGCGTTGTCGTTTAAGAGTAGTGCCATCGCCGACAACTACCGAGACACCCCCAACGGCGAGGCCACAAAGTGCCTGCGCTCAGCCAGCGCGGTATACTTACTGACGAGGTGTCGTATCTTGCTCTCGACGAGCCCACTCCACTTCAGCTGTTCGTCGGCGCTGGCGGAGGACGCCACCAGTACGATGAAATGCTTGTACCGCGAGAAAAAATCTTGCGGCTCAAATAATCGCTCCCATCCGCAGCTCCCGCGCATCACCTCGTTTGTTACCTGCAACCCTATTAACGAAACAGATAATCAGTATATAAGAAGTACATTGCATAACTCTCACGAGCCCTTCCCGGCCATACCTATCATCTTTCACAAAGTTCATTCATTTCCGGAGCAGGACAAGCGATTTTCTTGTCACTTGCAACTTCATTTATTGTACACAGGTACTCATTCCTAATCTCAGGAGTATTATTATAAATTTTTATGTGTTACAGAGGTATAGATTCTCCAATGTTGTTAAACCACATATCCATCTCAATATTTGTGTATACTCGTACTAAATACAGATATATGGGAAACGAAATAATGAAACTTTTATTGAAAGGTCTAATAAGGAAATAATAGTTAGTTTAGTACAATTAAATATACTTAATTTTCCATATGTACTGTATACTACCAAAAGTACTAACCGTGTTTCAACTGGTCCACTATTATGGATCTCGACGACTCGCCTACATTGAACGTCGAGTTTTGCTGCGGGTATGCCGGGGTGATGATCGGCATCAAGTGGGACCGATCTCCAAGATTCATCTGGGGATACGAAACAGCGGTTATAATTACAAGCTCGGCGGCATGGCGCTTGGTTCAGAGTAAGTTCATCAAGATAATGTTGTAATTTACGTTCTCTAGATTAATATTGAAATTGATAATAAAAAAAATATCTCTTAGGACTATCTTTTTAAACGGGTACGTATTTGAATACCTAAAATTATAATACCTAAAGTTAAATAACCTAAGTTCAAAATACCTGAAATCTAAATACCTAATGGTGGGTTGACCTAAATTTAAAATACCGAAAGTTTAAAATGGCTAAGTATTTGAATACCTAAAATTATAATACCTAAAGTTAAATAACCTATGTTCAAAATACCTAAAATCTAAATACCTAATGGTTGTTTGACTTACTTTTAAAATACCCAAAGCTTTAAATGACAAATTGATATTATAGTGAGTACGTATTACAATGCCTAATTTGAAATTATCGAATTTCATAAGCCCTACGAACGGAATGCCGAATATTAAAATCCCGAATGTTTATATGATCGAAAGTTCTAAATACCGAAAATTAAAATACCGGCAATCCAAAGTGTCCCTTTTTTTAAAGAGCTGGATACGGGCTGCTTTAGATCGGTCATTCTGGAAGTCTATGGGAGAGGCCTATGTTGATCTACCCACATATTGTTGTGTGTGGTGTGTGGTGCATTATTTTTAGGTATTTTGACCATTTGGTATATTAAATTTTGGTATATCAACCTTTGTTGTTTTAACTTTAGGCATTTTAAACATTAGGTAATTAGTCCAATAGGTATTTCAAATTTAGGTATTAAGTACTTAGGTATTAGTGGTTTAGGTATTTTAAACCATTTGGTACTTAGGTTTTAGGTATTTTGAACTTAGGTTATTTAACTTTAGGTATTATAATTTTAGGTATTCAAATACGTACCCTTTTAAACATTTATTTATTTATTTTTATTTATTTATTTAAAAAACCAACAGCGATACAGTAAGTATATATATATATGCATTATAAACTAAGAGTAAGGCTAATAACAGGTTTTTCTTTACTATCAAATAAGTTTAACTCGGCTTATGAACGGACAGTAGGTACCTAATTTTGAATAAGTACAATAAAAATTAAGTTGATTAGTTTCTAATAAAATAAAATATTAAAATATTATAATATTACACCCTTCGATCAATTTACATTATCTATCAAAATACTTATAATTTGTTTCTTGTATGACTTCTTAGAGCATGAAAATAGGTCGATTTCATTAAAAGTAGCATTATGAGTTCGAGCAATGCGCGTAAGAACAGTGTTCCGGGAGCAGTTAGTGAAGTAACGAGGAACGTGCAACAATGGTGTGTGTCGAGTGCGTCGGAGAGGGGCATTGAACACTACCTGCGCCAGCAAGTCGGGACAATCGAGGCGTCTATTGACTATGTCATGCAGCAAGCACATGTCTAGGACTTTGCGTCGATCATCAAGCGACAAGATATCGTATGTCGTACAACTTTGTCGGTATGACATCGGTAGTGCGCGGCTGCGGTAATTAAGATGATTAATAAATATTTTCTGTATACGTTCAAGTTGATTTTTGTAAATGATATATATTGGGGACCAAATAGGACAGGCATAATCCAGTGTGCTGCGTACATATGCAAGATAAACGGTTATAAGCGAACTAATATCTTTGAAGGGTTTACAGGTTCTAATAACGAATCCCAGATTCTTGAAGGCTGTTGTAGTTATACGGTCAACATGGTCAGAGAACGCTAGCTTAGAGTCGAACCATACACCCAAGTCACGTACTGTGCTGACCTTATTTATAGCGATCCCATTAAAATTATACTGAAAGTTAATTGGATTCCGTCTGCGAGTATAACTAACGAATTGACACTTGTTAACATTTATTGTAATTTTATTCACTTTGTAGTAATCGCTTAAACTATCTAGATCTGCCTGAAGAGCTTCACAGTGATTTATGCTATCAATACTACAAAAGATTTTCTTGTCATCCGCGTACATAAGATATTTTGAATTTTTAATGACATTGTCAATATCAAATAGATAGGCATTATAGAATAAAGGTCCCAGATGGGATCCCTGTGGAACTCCACTGGGAACCTCAATGAAGTCAGACCGGTAACCGCCAACCACCACCGCCTGAGACCTTTTATGTAAATAAGATTCAACCCATCTCAATAAGTCTCCGCGTATGCCAAGTCTATATAGCTTTTTGAGCAGGATGACATGATCCACACGGTCAAACGCCTTCTCAAAATCAGTATAGATCACGTCAACCTGCCCACCACTGTCGGTATTTTTAAGAAGAAAGGTGGAGAAGCATGACAAATTGGAGATAGTGGATTTCCTCCGAAGAAATCCATGCTGTGTGTCCGGTACACCAGCCGCAATATAAGGATATATAGCGTTGTATACCAGTTTTTCGAGTACCTTCCCCAGAGTATTCAAGATAGAGATACCCCTATAGTTTTCGATATTGCTGCGTGAGCCCTTCTTAAAAATGGGTATAATATGCGCCTTTTTCCAGGCCTCAGGAAAGATACCTTCTCGGAGGGAACGATTGAAGATAATATGAATAGGATTTGCCAGGGATATCGCACAACCCTTCCAAAAGACTGGGGGAATCCCATCGGAGCCCGGTCCCTTATCAGTGCCAAGCGAGACGAGCGCCCTTTCCACCGCACTCAGATTCACCTGTAGACTAGTGACTATACCGCAGTTTGCCTCATCGCAGTCTGTAAAACCATTGAAATTTTCACTATTGTGAGTTTGTGCACTGAACACACTATGAAAATACTCATTGAACGCTTCGCAGATAGAACGTTCTTCGGAATAACTAGTGTTTTTATATGTTAATAGTTTCGGATAGTTAGAACCCCCACGCACCGACTTAATATAAGTCCAGAAGTTCTTAGGTCTGAGCTTCAGGGCAGCCTCTGTTACCTTAACATAATTACCGAAGCACGTTTGCTGCACAGCCCGCTGCCTCGATCGCAATAATCTAAACTCGTCACGATCGCGTAAGTTACCGAATTTTTTCCAACGTGAATGAGCCTTTGATTTCTCCTTTATTATATTTATCAAAGGTTTGCTATACCACACCGGGTATTTACGTGTGCCCGTATGACTAATTAGTGGAACATACAAATCAATTCCTTCTTGAATTATTTGGTAAAATGTGTAGATGGATTCCTCGATCGTACCCATGCCCAATACTGTCGGCCAGTCAATGGTGTCGTAGTGCTCGTTTAACAAGTTGAATTTAGATTTTCTATAATTAGGTCTAGGTGTAAATTTTTCTTTAAATGGAGAAACGGTTAGGTCAAGAACTTCCAATGTAAACACAGGATGCGCTGGATCAATTTTCGTTAAGGGAACTGTGCATTCGTCCAATTGTAACGGTAGATTACAGAAAGCTAAGTCCAATGTGTTGTTTGCATAGTTAACTAGCGTATTGTACTGCAAGAAACCCAAAAAACCTAGTTCATTTACCAGACATATACCTGCCTCCTGAACCTCCACTGACCCTCTTTTCAGGAATATGGGACCGCCGGAACTCCATTCTATGCATGGGAGGTTAAAATCACCCAGCAACAAGTAGTTACAGACTTTAGTACTCCGAGTGATCGTCGCCCTCACATTTCGCAAAACAGCGTCAATGCCGGGGGGTATGAGATGCGTATCGGGCGGTATGTACACGACACTGACATACAGATCGGCAGTCGCGGACAGAGACCTGGATGGAATCACAATCGTCAACATGTCTGCGGCAGTACCAGGTTCACGCTCAACACACCACGCGCCAAGAGTGTGGCGCGCGAGTATCAAGACACCCCCACCTATAGATTTATTGGCCGCGATTAGGTCACAATCATGGCGGAACACATCATATTTATGGTCACATAATTCCCCGTCCAAAATACCTCCATACAGCCAAGTTTCAGTGACAATAATTAGGTCATAATCATTCCCCAATATGGCCTGTTGAAATTGTAAAACCTTAGTCCTAAGACCGCGACAATTCTGATAATATACGTTTAAATTACTAATCGCCATAGCGAAGATTTAGTAATACGCAAATATAACCACGGACGCAGTGAATATGCGAATAACACAATTCCATCACTAGGTATATGAAAGTACCCCCATTGTTCTATATGATGCAATAAATAATTATTGTTGA
The DNA here is from genome assembly GCA_914767945.1 of Eilema depressum. Classification (NCBI taxonomy): domain Eukaryota; kingdom Metazoa; phylum Arthropoda; class Insecta; order Lepidoptera; family Erebidae; genus Eilema; species Eilema depressum. Next base: position 4,303,091 of record OU612036.1, on the reverse strand, counting down.
TTCGCTTAATGCTATATGTTATATTAAATCGCAATGATTCCCGTCCCATACTGAACAAAATCATTCTATTATAGTAAAAACATGAGTTTGTAGTAAAATAATAATATGTTACAAGTTTGTATAAATAATTATTGTGCGGTAGTGATAGGCAAAGCATCGTTAAAGTCAACACAGCACGCGAGAGTGCACTTAAGTCGAGTACGATCGAATCTAGATGATTTCTATAAAGTTGAGCAAAAATTATATTTCTAATTTTATATGGAACGAAGTAACAAGTGATTAATAATATTTGCAAGTTAGAAAATAGCACATAAATATATATTATGAATATATTGTTAATACATAAGGGGGTGTTTTCAGTCAAATTATTAACGCGAATTATCATTCCTGAGTGTATTAATACTGAGTGTGTATGGCTAGTGAACAGATTTTTTGCCTCTCTGATTAAAAATAAACCATTCGCAATCTTCACAAAACATTGCACTCCTGCAGACCGCATCGACATTAGGCGTGGCTGTACCACCTCGGAGTAACATTGCTCGAACGTAAACAACTCATAGACCTCAGAATGCGTAGAAAGGACAAGCGTCATACAATTAATTATTTTGCGTAAATCAAATAATTTAAAATACTTCTTAAATAAGCTACTTTGTAATATATATATAACCAGTAAACTATTATTAGAGATAAAATCAAGTATTATTTTGTTGGTGAAATGAAGGGTGTAAATGCAAGCGTACATATAATCATCTTATCTAGATGATAAATAATAAAGAGTTGATTATAATTTATCTCTAGTTAACATTCTGGGCTCAACGTGCCCATTACCCTTGCTCAATTTACCTCACCTATGGGGTACGTTGAGCATATCTGACTTTCTAGGCATTAACGGTTGTATCAGTTAGATTTAAAAGCTAAATCTGACTTATTAGGAATAAATTGCTATAACCATTTTTAAAAGGGATAAATTATTTATTGATCAGGTCGTATAACAACTCATTGGGACTTATCATTAAGGAGCTACATCCGCTTTAATTTAAAAAATGCCCAACTAGTTCTGCCCTATTCTAAGGTCAGAGTCCCACTCTCACCCTAACTGCTGTGTATTAAACATTGTAGACAGAAATACTTACTTGAGGATCCCACTCGGGAAAGTTTAGAAAGGGTGGAGGGTTGATCTTTTTCAAGTGCACTGGCCTGTTCCAGGGCCATTGGCTCATAACCAAAAAAAACTTGTGAACCAATGTACTGGGCAGCGCGTTGGGATACAGCTGGCACGTGCGCGCCACCAGCATGGCCCAGGACACGCCGCCCAGGTAGCCCAGCGCGTTGGAGTACACGCCGCGCCCTGCACATAGAAGGAGCTTTTTGTAAAGAACAGTACATTTCAGAAATGGCTAGATATTTATACAAGTCAGTAAAGAAACGCGAGTCCTTACGTTTAGCCCACAGCTTCACCACCCTGAGCGTCTGCCTGAACGTGTCCTGGTTCGGTACCAGACGCAAGATCTCGTCGGTCACGCGACAGCCGTTGAGCGACCGCACACACGCCGGGTCCAAATTCTTTAACAGCATGTCGTCGCTCAAGTCTAACGTTTCTGAAAACATTTCCAATGTCATGAGCATTACGGTCGTTAACATTGTTGTAATAGTATTCATATGAGATAGCTATAGTCAGTATTATCCACAAATATTAAGTAAAATTGCTCCTTAGTCCTTACCTGGTATCTCCTTCAAAGCCATCCTGGCGAAGAGCAAGTCAATCTCGATTCCATCGAAATTCATCTTAATGACCGGTACGAATGCATCTTCTACTGCTCTCAGCTCTCTGACCTGAACATAAACAAACTTGAATCAGACATAGTACTTATTAGATATAACAACGGTAAATGGGAAGTTATCTTTTAATACTACCATGTATCTTTCATGAGAGCTGTCTTTGTTTTAAGCGTTCTTTATTATTATTAGATGGTAGTTAACTGAGAAAGTTCGTCTAACGTTATTTATTTGTCTATACAAACCTGGGGCTGCTTGATTAAGACCTCGTAGAAGGAGGCGAAAAACTCCGCCCTGGTGACGTGGCACGGCGCCACGCACAGGGCGTCTATGTCCGCCCCTTTCTGATGAACCTGGTAGATAAGAAAAAATGGAATTGAATGTTTTTGAAACGTAAGAAACAACGTCGTGATAAATCTATCTAATCTGATCTTATTTAATTTAAAACAATCAAAAGGAGATTGTTGATTCAACAGAGCGTGCAAGGTTTTAATGTATCGAAGTCAAAAGTAAGTATTTGGACAAGAATCACAAGTTAAACTATTCAACCAAATGGTGTACTGACCCCAAGCCTGTACGAGCCGAAGGTCTGTACATGACCTCCGACTCGTTCGGCCTCATAGAGCGGCATGTTCTGCCGGAGGGCCACTTCGCGGACCCACTGCCGTACGAGGCGGTTCAAGGCGCCCAGCACCTCCTCGCGGTGACGACTCTCAGCTGGCGTCTCGCACTCGTCCAGTGACGTCATGAACGCGTGCAATTCGCCATCTTTCATCGTGTCGACGGCATTAGGACCTGGATAAAAAGGCATTGTTCTTAGTATCTTGTGGTATAAATCAGTATATTTTACTTACAAAGTTAATGTTTTAAGGGAGCGTCATAGGCAGGTACTTGGACTACTTACCTTCATGGGAAATTACTCCCATCAACCCAAACGTTGATCGGTTGTTTTTTAGGTCAGATGTCGATGGGTTCATTCTGGTTATCTGCAACAAGAAGAGTTTTGGTTATATTACACGTTTAACAAAATATGTCTTCTATGTTTTATATAATTATCAACTAGCGGTATCCAACGGCCCCGTTCGCATCGGTTATCGCGACCAAACATAGGCTATGTCTCAAGGTCTAATCTATCTTTGTATCAAATTTCATTAAAACTGGTTCAGTGGTTTAGGCGTGAAAGCGTAACAGACAGACAGAGCACTACCTTCGCAACTTATATTATTAGTATGGCTTCATTGATAGTACATATTACGTGTGTTTAAATAAATCATTAGAGAAGTTGTTTATATCAGACTAGCTTTTGCCCGCCGCTCCGCCCTCGTGGATGTTAGTTATCGCAACTAAATTTAACCTATGTCCTTTCCCAAGGTTTAATCTATCTCTGTACCAAATTTCATCAAAATCGGTTCAGTGGTTTGGGCGTGAAGGCCTAACAGACAGACAGACCGAGTTACTTTCGTATTTATAATATTAATATGGATTTGGGCAACTTCCTGTCTCACAACTGTCAAGAAATGTTTACTCACAAGACACTACGCTGGGGGCGCGGGTTCGATCCCCGCTTAGTGCAAATATTTGTATGCATGAATATGAAAATTTACATTGGTCTGAGTGTTTTCTATGTAAAATAGAACTTTATTATTGTTTGTTAGTTTTGAGTTTTATTTAATTAAGTGGGTAATAATAGGAGTGCGGCTCCTTTGCGAAGTTCAGTCCAAAGACGTTATAACTCAAATAGTGTACCCACAGTGTATACATACCTACTTACTTTAGATGTATTCACACTACTACTCTTCAGAAAATTGACAAACGGTCTTTAGATTGATATATAGTTATTATCCAATAATAAATTATGTTATAATTTAAGAATAAGTTTTTTTTTAATCTTCAGACTAGTTTCTTCTTCATTACCCGAGTGTTAATCCCAGTTGTATCCGAAGTTTTCACCTCGGAGTCTGGGGCCGCTTTTTTCAGTCTATATTTTTCTATTTTGAAAAATTTTACAATTAAATTGATCTGAAACTGAACAGATCTTCTACGGGTGACTTTAAATCTTTATTTTTGAGGTTTTTTTTTAGATATTGATATTTTAAAAATGTGCATTTTCCTAAATCTATTATATATAGTTATTTTAAACGATACATGTCCAATTAGGTACAATAATGAAATTAAAATATAGTTAGGTACACTAGTGGATTTGTGTCTTATAGTACGTCCTACCATACACCTGAGAACACATCGGAGTGAGCTGACAAGAGTTCGTCGTATACATTATTCTATAATTAATAAAATTGGATAAACTTGGAAAAATGTACTTACATATTCTCTTTTACGAAAATAAAATAAAACTTTTTAAGCTGTTCACTATGTTATTTTACACAAGTATGTAAAATATGAATTTATTATTATTATATGAAGAACACACTACAAACGAAGTACACAGTAAAACTCGAACCACAGATTCACACCACGTATTTAAACTGGACAAGCGCACTGTGCGGAAGTCAAGGGCGAACTGAATAATATTTAGCGCAAAATCTAGTTATCAAATAACAGGTAACAGACCCTTTTTACCCCACCGCGCGACGCAAGGGAGTGGGGATTAAGCTCTCCTAGAAATGAGTTAGAAAGAGATAGTGAATCCAAAAACTCTTTTTCTAGAAAATTGTAAAAGGACGCGTGAAACAAAAGGCCTCCGTTAACAAAAGATTAGCCGACGCTCGTACTACTCGTACCGGCACGTACAACACGTGGCAAATTACCGAATTAAAGTACGATTGTGCTTTGATTATTTTCACCCGACTGTTATGAAGGGTTATGTTTTTCGCGCGTATCTTGTATGTATTTATGTGTGTAATATTTTCTATTACCTTAATATATCTTCTGTGCAAACGGATTTCAATAATTAGTTAAGATCTCAAATTAAAGATATCATTGCCCTAGTGTTCTTGGGTACACAAAATATGAAAATAGCTTTCTGGTAAACTTTTGGCACAAAAATGCATATTATCAGAAATATTTTCACTCAAATTTATCGAGTAGGGTAACAAAATGAAGGAAATTGAAAGACGATTACAAATATGTAAATACACCTATGTCACAACTAAAAAGTATACAATAAAATAAGTTATTAAAAATGATAACCTGACTGATTCTAAAAAGATCGCAACAAGTTTGATAGCAGGCGGTACCAACCCATTTACAAATCATAAACCGGATGAAAATTACCTAATGGGTACCGTCTAGGGGCCCGTCGACACCGCTCGCTATGTCACTTTTTACGTGACACTTTTAAATTTAATGAACAGCTGTCGTATGAATTGATATTTATTATCCTTAGGATTGTCATATGTTTGATTAGCAACCGCGATATAGGTACATTTCTTTAAAAATTCACATTCCTCGTAGCACATTCTACGATGTAGAGCACACAAGAGCTACGTGATGGCTACGAAAGAGTACGCTACGAACAATCGGTTTTCAATGTTATTTTAAGAATACTAGCGATTGAAATTACCAATATTAGGTCAAACCCCTTCAGTTAAGCTTTCAATCGTAACGACAACTCCTTTAATTAGTGGTTACTGACGTTTTTTTATAATTTCATCCAAGAACAAAGCTGAGGTCAGGTGTGAGGAGAGCTGACTCGATGCTGAACTATGTCATGTGCAAGATGGGACATGTTGTTAAGTCTAAGGCCCTGAATCTCGATTTATCTGAGTGCAGATTGTATAGACCGATTGAGAGATTTGACATATTGTCTATAAAATCTGTCCTCAGATAAACTGAGATTTAGAACTAAGTACTTATGTACATATCTAAGTGCCTATCCTTATATATTAGGCCCGTATGCTCAAAATGGTTTCACGAGTAGATAGATACTGTAAGCATCGCCGTTGTTTGTGGTCCGAGTAAACGTGATCGAGTTTGAGCGCGAAGTGAAACCTGTAGTAGTGGTGTTACTACGGGTTTCTCTACACAATACATTCAATCCAAGTACTTCAGCTCCGGGATCATGGCGCTTGCAACGGACACGAAGTATCAGTCCCTCAAAAGAGTGCATGTTACTTAAGTCTCGTAATAACTCTAATAAGTACTCAAACAAATGTATCCTAAAATACCACGACTCAACTTAACACTACGATCGTAAAAGCTGCTTTCCAACAATTCTATCAGCTCAACTATTTGTTTTATCTTTCTGAAAACTTCCTTATCTACGAAGACATCTTTTAACCTATAACAACACAATGAGCCTGAACAGTGCACAATAGGTACCCTAATTTGCCTACCACACCTTATCTGCCAGGTAATACACATTCTTTTGTTTCTGCGCTCAGCAAGCCTCCATTGTCTGACGCACAACATTGTTACATTGGACGTCGCACGCACGCGCATTCTAAAAACGCAATAATCAGGTAAATAGGTAATTAACGTAAGTATTATTATATTGTACTTGGACATTTAGAAAGGACTAGTTAAATGGGTACCTGGTACTGGCGTACTTACGGCGTTATTGTTAAGTAAATATGCCTTTATTTTCAAAATATATTATTTATGAGGTACTTAGGTTAAATACATATTGTGAAATTGAAGTATTTAACCCTGCAGTGGTCGCGCACCAATATGAGACGGTCGCGTGGACTACATACGTAGTCCATTTTCAATTTGGAATAAAAAAATATTTTAATAATATTTATTTATTTTAATTATCAAAATATAATAAGTACAGTTTTCTTAATCAAACATAATCAGCAAAAGTAAATCACCACTTCTGTATCTTGATTTATAAATAAAAAGAAAAACTTCTTTTAAATGGCTTAAAAATCACACCTTCCTTTTTGATTGAGATGCTGTATGCTTAATTATCATTATATATTAATTATTCTATTATTTTAGGACCAGGAGGTACAAACACTATTATTATGCCTACGCATTCTTCCTCTATTTAGAGGAATTGTTTCGATCGCAGTCAATTCCAATATAGTCAGTTCGACTTCTTCGTTGAGGTATGTTGTCTTGTTCTTGCTCGGATTTCGATTCATGATCCTGCTGTTCCAACTGATCAACTTCCACGTCAGAGTTTGACTCAGCTTGACAATAATCATTCTCGCCATCAATTTCATTCAACCACGCCTCTATGAGCAACTCGTCGAGAGTCCATTTTTATGCTGATAATAAAAGTTTATTTTGATTTATAACAACAGTACATACTAAAATAAAGTGTAAACTGTGCATTTAGGCTAATTTGAATATAATAATAAGTAAAAACAATAATATTTATACTCAAAAAATACTTACGTATTTGGTCGCGCGGACTACCTGTGTAGTCCAGGAACTTTTGACGCTCTATTGTAACACCTGTATACGCGATCGGCACTTGCCCGGCGCTGAGTGACTCCCTCCACTACTCCTTTACAAGTATCTGGAGGCACATTAACCCTACGCTTACTGTTTTAGAGCAATTTAAAATGTTGTACTAGTGGATTACATAATTATGTAGTCCGCGCGACCACTGTAGGGTTAAGAAGGTAATTGTCTTAACTCTTTTTCTAATGAATCGGGATAAGCCTGCCGGTGCCTTTATAAATACGATAATATTTCACAACATCTACATACACATATTCTACACATAGTGAGTATACACTCACGCCTGTAAATCCCCGAAGGGGTAGGTAGAGGTGAAATAACACCCGCATCTGGCACCCTGGCACAAATTCTACTGAAAGAACATTCGAGAGAAACCCCTTTGCCAACCCATCTGGCATTTTTATATTTGTTAGCCATATAGCTGGGGAACCATGCCTAAGAAAGTTAAAGCCGTCAGGGTAGGGAACACCATCAATTTCTGGACTCCAGCCTGAAGTCCACGTACATCACGCGATTAGAAAGAAGACCGTGAAAAAGCTGTAAATAGAATTCACAACTTTACAAACATATAAAATCATAGTTGGAGAAATGTGGGTACACCTCTGTCTACGCCTTTGGGGATTTACAGGCGTGAATATAAATGTAGTACGTAGGAGTGGGTTCATGTAGGCACGGTAGTTGTATAGCCACCTCTCGAGCTCTCGGGTCGAGAGGTTGAATGGAGAATATATAGGTATTCCGCCATTCGACCCAACTGAGAGATCGAGGGATGTATATAAAACTATATCGTATTACATATATAAGTATACATGTGTATATGTTCATATTCCTCCCTTCGAAACCCTTTCGGAACAAGATTGATAGCAGACGGTACCCATTAGGTAATTTTCATCCGGTTTATGATTTGTAAATGGGTTGGTACCGCCTGCTATCAAACTTGTTGCGATCTTTTTAGAATCAGTCAGGTTATCATTTTTAATAACTTATTTTATTGTATACTTTTTAGTTGTGACATAGGTGTATTTACATATTTGTAATCGTCTTTCAATTTCCTTCATTTTGTTACCCTTCTCGATAAATTTGAGTGAAAATATTTCTGATAATATGCATTTTCGTGCCAAAAGTTTACCAGAAAGCTATTTTCATATTTTGTGTACCCAAGAACAATAGGGCAATGATATCTTTAATTTGAGATCTTAATTATTGAAATCCGTTTGCACAGAAGATATATTAAGGTAATAGAAAATATTACACACATAAATACATACAAGATACGCGCGAAAAACATAACCCTTCATAACAGTCGGGTGAAAATAATCAAAGCACAATCGTACTTTCATTCGGTAATTTACCACGTGTTGTACGTGCCGGTACGAGTAGTACGAGCGTCGGCTAATCTTTTGTTAACGGAGGCCTTTTGTTTCGCGCGTCCTTTTACAATTTTCTAGAAAAAGAGTTTTTGGATTCACTATCTCTTTCTTACTCATTTCTAGGAGAGCTTAATCCCCACTCCCTTGCGTCGCGTAGTGGGGTAAAAAGGGTCGTTTACCTGTTATTTGATAACTAGATTTTGCGCTAAATATTATTCAGTTCGCCCTTGACTTCCGCACAGTGCGCTTGTCCAGTTTAAATACGTGGTGTGAATCTGTGGTTCGAGTTTTGTTTTGTTTGTAGTGTGTTCTTTATATAATAATAATAAATTTATATTTTACATACTTGTGTGAAATAACATAGTGAACAGCTTAAAAAGTTTTATTTTATTTTCGTAAAAGAGAATATGTAAGTACATTTTTCCAAGTTTATCCAATTTTATTAATTATAGAATAATGTATACGACGAACTCTTGTCAGCTCACTCCGACGTGTTCTCAGGTGTATCTATGGTAGGACGTACTATAAGAAACAAATCCACTAGTGTACCTAACTATATTTTAATTTCATTATTGTACCTAATTGGTCATGTATCGTTTAAAATAACTATAAATAAACATACAATAATAGATTTAGGAAAATGCACAACATGTTTAAAATATCAATGTCTGAAAAAATCCCCTTAGAAGATCTGTTAAGTTTCAGATCAATTTAATTGTAAAACTTTTCAAAATAGAATAAATTCTTTTTAACAAAAAAGTTTAACCGACTTCAAGAAACGAAAAAGAGGCACTGAAAAGCGAAAAATAACTTAATTTACAGACTTACTGATTCATTAGAAGTCGGTACCTAGCCCAAGAGAGGCCATATTTCAATGAGCAGTTTTCCAGTAGGTATAATAATCAGTTGGTTTTTAAATCATAAAGAGATGGCGCTAGCATAGCTTTTGGTAATTTTAATGTACTCTGTGGTTTGTTTGTGCGATGTTGCCAAAGTTTAATTTCATTTACCCATATTACAATAGATAAAATATGATAAAACGCTTAATTCTTTTCGCGTCACTGTCTGTAATTTTAAATAATATTATATTTATAATAATATTATCAAAAAAAATTGTCAAAACATTTATGTAAAGTAAATTATTACACAACCGAAGAACATTTTTTCCATAAGTTAGGGAACACTAGATGTGAGACCACACTCTTCTTACCAAAAGTGCCGGCTGCGCCATCTAGCTTGTCCTTAGAAACCCTATAAATACCTACTGGAAAACTGCTCATTGATTGCATCATAGTAGTTCAGACACAACAAACAAAGTTGGCTGGCACCGACTTCTAATAAATCAGTAAGTCTGTAAATTAAGTTATTTTTCGCTTTTCAGTGCCTCTTTTTCGTTTCTTGAAGTCGGTTAAACTTTTTTGTTAAAAAGAATTTATTTTTCTCTTTTTAGTGAGTTTGTACAGTCTCACGACTGTACATCGCATGTATAGTGACCTGACTGTACATGTGCTGCTGACGCTGCACTACAGATCGAACCGGCCACGCTAAAAAAAATTATTAAAGCATTATTCAAAAAGAATTTTTAAAATCAATGCATATACACCGGAAATATAGCTGAATATTCTGAACACTTCTGCGTACCCGTTCAAAGGACTCAGGCGTGATGTTATGATGTGTAATGGCAGAAACATTGCAATAATATGCCATTGCAGCAATCGCGGCTGATTTCCTGGTACTTTTTGAAGAGTTCCTTGGTCTAATCTCGGAAACCCATCATCAGATCTTTACGAAATTTAAATGGGACCACTTCGGAATAATCTACTTACGAACAGAAAAATAATTTTTAAAATCCGTCTGGAATTGGCTTCACAATCGCGTAACAAATATACAAAAAAAAAAAAAAAATAGGGTACGAATTGAGAACCCCCTTTTTTGAAGTCGGTTAAAAATACGAGTATAGACTGAAAAAAGCGGCCCCAGACTCCGAGGTGAAAGCTTCGGATACAACTGGGATTAACACTCGGGTAATGAAGAAGAAACTAGTCTGAAGATTAAAAAAAAACTTATTCTTAAATTATAACATAATTTATAATTGGATAATAACTATATATCAATCTAAAGACCGTTTGTCAATTTTCTGAAGAGTAGTAGTGTGAATATATCTAAAGTAAGTAGGTATGTATACACTGTATGTACACTATTTGAGTTATAACGTCCTTGGACCGAACTTCGCAAAGGAGCCGCACTCCTACTATTACCCACTTAATTAAATAAAACTCAAAACTAACAAACAATAATAAAGTTCTATTATACATAGAAAACACTCAGACCAATGTAAATTTTCATATTCATGCCTACAAATATTTGCACTAAGCGGGGATCGAACCCGCGCCCCCAGCGTAGCGTTCACTACCGCTACGCCACAGGCCACAGAGGTTGTCCAACCAACTAGTACAAAAATAACCAACTGGTTGTTTCGTTCCTTTATTTCTTTTATTACTTCTCCCGTATTTTAGCATTACATATGTCGGTTATTTTAGGGCTTTTTGCTTACGCGTTGAACATTCACATATTTGGCGGTTAATAGGCAGTTAAGTTTGAGGTTTGACTCAGTGAGTGCCAAAGGTTACGGACAACTTTTAAGTAAACATTTCTTGATAGTTGTGAGACGGGCAGTTGACCATATTCCATATCCATACTAATATTATAAATGCGAAAGTAACTCTGTCTTTCTGTCTGTCTGTTACACTTTCACGCCTAAACCACTGAACCAGTTTTAATGAAATTTGATACAAAGATAGATTAGACCTTGAGACATAGCCTATGTTTGGTCGCGATAACCGATGCGAACGGAGCCGTTGGATACCACTAGTTGATAATTATATAAAACATAGAAGACATATTTTGTTAAACGTGTAATATAACCAAAACTCTTCTTGTTGCAGATAACCAGAATGAACCCATCGACATCTGACCTAAAAAACAACCGATCAACGTTTGGGTTGATGGGATTCATTTCCCATGAAGGTAAGTAGTCCAAGTACCTGCCTATGACGCTCCCTTAAAACATTAACTTTGTAAGTAAAATATACTGATTTATACCACAAGATACTAAGAACAATACCTTTTTATCCAGGTCCTAATGCCGTCGACACGATGAAAGATAGCGAATTGCACGCGTTCATGACGTCACTGGACGAGTGCGAGACGCCAGCTGAGAGTCGTCGCCGCGAGGAGGTGCTGGGCGCCTTGAACCGCCTCGTACGGCAGTGGGTCCGCGAAGTGGCCCTCCGGCAGAACATGCCGCTCTATGAGGCCGAACGAGTCGGAGGTCATGTACAGACCTTCGGCTCGTACAGGCTTGGGGTCAGTACATCATTTGGTTGAATAGTTTAAGTTGTGATTCTTGTCCAAATACTTACTTTTGACTTCGATACATTAAAACCTTGCACACTCTGTTGAACCAACAATCTCCTTTTGATTGTTTTAAATTAAATAAGATCAGATTAGATAGATTTATCACGGCGTTGTTTCTTACGTTTCAAAAATATTCAATTCCTTTTGTTCTTATCTACCAGGTTCATCAGAAAGGGGCGGACATAGACGCCCTGTGCGTGGCGCCGTGCCACGTCACCAGGGCGGAGTTTTTCGCCTCCTTCTACGAGGTCTTAATCAAGCAGCCCCAGGTTTGTATAGACAAATAAATAACGTTAGACGAACTTTCTCAGTTAACTACCATCTAATAATAATAAAGAACGCTTAAAACAAAGACAGCTCTCATGAAAGATACATGGTAGTATTAAAAGATCCCATTTACCGTTGTTATATCTAATAAGTACTATGTCTGATTCAAGTTTGTTTATGTTCAGGTCAGAGAGCTGAGAGCAGTAGAAGATGCATTCGTACCGGTCATTAAGATGAATTTCGATGGAATCGAGATTGACTTGCTCTTCGCCAGGATGGCTTTGAAGGAGATACCAGGTAAGGACTAAGGAGCAATTTTACTTAATATTTGTGGATAATACTGACTATAGCTATCTCATATGAATACTATTACAACAATGTTAACGACCGTAATGCTCATGACATTGGGAATATTTTCAGAAACATTAGACTTGAGCGACGACATGCTGTTAAAGAATTTGGACCCGGCGTGTGTGCGGTCGCTCAACGGCTGTCGCGTGACCGACGAGATCTTGCGTCTGGTACCAAACCAGGACACGTTCAGGCAGACGCTCAGGGTGGTGAAGCTGTGGGCTAAACGTAAGGACTCGCGTTTCTTTACTGACTTGTATAAATATCTAGCCATTTCTGAAATGTACTGTTCTTTACAAAAAGCTCCTTCTATGTGCAGGGCGCGGCGTGTACTCCAACGCGCTGGGCTACCTGGGCGGCGTGTCCTGGGCCATGCTGGTGGCGCGCACGTGCCAGTTGTACCCCAACGCGCTGCCCAGTACATTGGTTCACAAGTTTTTTTTGGTTATGAGCCAATGGCCCTGGAACAGGCCAGTGCACTTGAAAAAGATCAACCCTCCACCCTTTCTAAACTTTCCCGAGTGGGATCCTCAAGTAAGTATTCCTGTCTACAATGTTTAATACAGAATATAAACAACAGTTAGGGTGGGAGTGGGACTCTGACCTTAGAATAGGGCAGAACTAGTTGGGCATTTTTTAAATTAAAGCGGATGTAGCTCCTTAATGATAAGTCCCAATGAGTTGTTATACGACCTGATCAATAAATAATTTATCCCTTTCAGAAATGTTTATACCAATTTATTCCTAATAAGTCAGATTTAGCTTTTAAATCTAACTGGTACAACCGTTAATGCCTAGGAAGTCAGATATGCTCAACGTACCCCATAGGTGAGGTAAATTGAGCAAGGGAATTGTGCACGTTGAGCCCAGAATGTTAACTAGAGATAAATTATAATCAACTCTTTATTATTTATCATCTAGATAAGATGATTTATGTTTAAAAAGATAGTCCTAAGAGATATTTTTTTTATTATCAATTTCAATATTAATCTAGAGAACGTAAATTACAACATTATCTTGATGAACTTACTCTGAACCAAGCGCCATGCCGCCGAGCTTGTAATTATAACCGCTGTTTCGTATCCCCAGATGAATCTTGGAGATCGGTCCCACTTGATGCCGATCATCACCCCGGCATACCCGCAGCAAAACTCGACGTTCAATGTAGGCGAGTCGTCGAGATCCATAATAGTGGACCAGTTGAAACACGGTTAGTACTTTTGGTATTATACAGTACATATGGAAAATTAAGTATATTTAATTGTACTAAACTAACTATTATTTCCTTATTAGACCTTTCAATAAAAGTTTCATTATTTCGTTTCCCATATATCTGTATTTAGTACAAGTATACACAAATATTGAGATGGATATGTGGTTTAACAACATTGGAAAATCTATACCTCTGTGTCACATAAAAATTTATAATAATACTCCTGAGATTAGGAATGAGTACCTATGTACAATAAATGAAGTTGCAAGTGACAAGAAAATCGCTTGTCCTGCTCCGGAAATGAATGAACTTTGTGAAAGATGATAGGTATGGCCGGGAAGGGCTCGTGAGAGTTATGCAATGTACTTCTTATATACTGATTATATGTTTCGTTGATAGGGTTGCAGGTAACAAACGAGGTGATGCGCGGGAGCTGCGGATGGGATAGATTATTTGAGCCGCAAGATTTTTTCTCGCGGTACAAGCATTTCATCGTACTGGTGGCGTCCTCCGCCAGCGCCGACGACCAGCTGAAGTGGAGCGGTCTCGTCGAGAGCAAGATACGACACCTCGTCAGTAAGTATACCGCGCTGGCTGAGCGTAGGCACTTTGTGGCCTCGCCGTTGGGGGTGTCTCGGTAGTTGTCGGCGATGGCACTACTCTTATACGACAACGGTTATATAGCAATGCATGCCATTACTACTTGAGTTGCATCCGCTCACGACCACCTGTTGTTTGTTACAGAATCCCTGGAGAGCAAAAAATTAGTAACGATGGCGCACGTACACACGGTGTGCCAGAACACGAATAAGCAACCCCTCTTGTCACCAGGTAAGCTTTCAATATTGTGGCCTGATATAATACTTCTAAATTCGAGCGCTTAAATGAGAATATAATACAAGCCAAGTATATTTATGGTGTTTCTTACCTCACAAGTGGCTTGATAGTGGCTAAATATTGATTTAGGAATATAATTATTGTATTCAACTTAATTATTAATGATATGTTTATTGTTTGTTATAGGCGATCGCAAACTGGAGTTAGCAACGGAGTGCAGCTCGATATGGTTCATCGGGCTGCGCTTTGAAGCAAATAATCTCGGGGTCGACCTATCTCAGGAGTTTCTTTCCTTCCAAAAGATGGTCGACAAGTTCGCAAAGAGGACGAAAATTCTCCAAGAGGGGATGAGTCTGCAGGTGGGTACCTGTTGATATTTTGATAAAATTGGTTAAGATGTTTTATACCTGCCCACTCAGGGCGCCAGTTGTCCCATCAGCCATCTTAGCAGAACATATGCGGACTCAGAACCCAAGCACTATAGGGTAACCCATCTAAGGATATATATACATCTAATATAGTAGACAATAACTGGAGCCTTTTTATTATTTTTCAATTTCTGTCTTCTTTCCGTTTTTCAAAGTGCGCCCTATCTCACAGCTAATCCGTTCCGAAACTAACAAGTATTGTGCCTCGCTCCCCCAGACCCAGTTGGTGCGGCGCAAGCAGCTCGGCCAGTGGCTGCCTGACGCGCTGCCTCCGCGCCAGCGCTGCGCCGGCGCACGTCGCCGCGCGCGCGCGTCCTCGCCCACCTCCGCGTCGCCGCCCAGCAAGCTGCCGCTCCGCGACGGGAGCTGCAGCGGCACCACCCTGGCCTCTCCGCTGCCTGGCCCACTGCTCACCCCGTCACTTTTCTTTTTCTTTTATAATTATGCACGCGGTGAGCAGGTGCGGTTAGGTTAATCCTTAAGTCATAGTTGTTCTGTTGTTTGTTTTATTTGTTCCTTGGTTCTTGTTTAGGTTAAATAAGTTGGTTGCCTTATTTCGTAAAAGAACTTGCGTGCGGGCGTGCAGCCCGGTGTCGCGGTGTCGCGCAGAGGTACCGCTTAGGTAGATAAGAAAAAATATAGGTACTTATTATGTAACAATTATAGGTAGGTAGGCTAATATTAGCGTAAGTGTAAATAAATTGTAAATGATTAGGTTATAATATATAAGTTTAAGTTTTTGTATATTATTTTATTAGTTTTAGTTTTAGTTTTAATTTAATTTGAATTGTCCATGTAAAATATTTAAATAAACGCAACCCACTCGTAGTTTAAGTATATTTAACCCCCGACAAAAAAGAGAGGTGTTATAAGTTGCTCCTAAACGGCTGAACCAATTTCAATTCTGTTTTTTGTTTTAAAGATGGTTTAGTCGAGAGTGTTTTTAGATATGTTTTATAAAAATCGGTTCAGCCATTTGAAAAATATGAGGAGTGAAAGTGGCAATGCAAAATCTAATATTTTCAAATATACCCGTGTTGGGTATCAAATGAAAGGTAATAATTTATACATCACGATACAGCAAGTTTTATGAAAAACGGTTAAGCTGTTACCTATAAAAAGCATCAAATAAAAAAAAAATTAAAATTTAAAAAACCCCCAACCCAAAAAGAACCTATAAAAAGTAAAATAATAAATATTACATTGTGACATTACCCTAAGTATTGACCCTTTTGTCATTTGTCTCGTCGGGGGGGGTTTTTTAAATTTTTAATTGAATAAACATGTAAATAATAAATTAAATGTGTTTTCATTTGTACATTTCTGTTATTCTTTCCGTTTGGAATAAGGTAGGTAGGACGGGGTGCTAGGTCGGGTAACCTCCACGATGGCCTCCCCGTTTCTTCCCCCCTTGGACCACGGTCCTGGGGAGCGGAAGCGGGGTGGCTGGTGCACCCTGGACGACGGTTAATGGACTCCGACTCCAAGGGGAAGGACCTCTGTTAGCCGCTCGACTAATAGCCCGATTATTACTCGATTTATTTATTATAAGTACTGTAATGTTTAATTTCATTTTATTTGAATAAATATGTGTAATATAAATAAATTAAATGTATTTTCATTTGTACATTCCTGTTATCCTTTCCCTTTGGAATTAGGTAGGTAGAACTCGTTGAGCGAGTTAGAATTCGCAAAAGAGTTGTGTATATCACAGTCTACTCGATGCTGCAGCATCAGGTCAAGATTGCCATGTCATGAAATTACTTACCGCTGAAGTCACAGTACACTTAATGTCAATTATAGGACTATGGTGCCCGTAAGAGGGTACTTAGCACACTTGAGATCAATAGGAGTTGACATATTAAATGGATATTAGCTATCAGTGCGCGTACCTTCGGGAGTTCGACAGGGCTCGATGATGGGCCCACTTGCATTCTATCAACAACATAGGCACTCTAGGGTCAATAGACATAAAGGGATTAGGTTTCTTCTTCTTTTCATACCACTTAGGTGGCAGTGAAGCCCACGGCCCACCTGATGAAAAGTGGTTACCGTGGCCTATGGACGAGTGCAACACCAGGGGTAACATTCGAGCTGTCGACTCTGTAAGAACAGAGAGATTCTGTGCTGTCAGCGAGGAAGACAAGCAGGACAAGCCTTTGGTCTTCCCACATTCTTCACTGGTCTATGCGTCTCCCACGAGATGTCATAAAACGGATCAAGTGATCTGAAATTGACCACAAAATACTCACTAGAAAAAAAATTCGAAATCAGAAGTCGCTCCGTGTTCTGCCTCTAATCGTACAAGATGGCGGACGATGATTACGTTCGTGCCCATTGGAACTCCGCCGTGAAGTCCTCCTCAGAGGTGGAAGGGTCTAGGTCTGTGCAAAGACGCGCGTACACCCAGTGTTAATAGACATAAAGTCGTTGGGTTTCTATTCACAAACGAATTTAATTGATAGTGTTAGGTTACTTACCCCCGCCCCGCGACAATAGGGGCCCATCGACAGCGCTCGCTATGTCACTTTTTAATTAAATGAACTGTCGTATGAATTGATATTTTCTATCGTTAGGATTGTCATATGTTTGATTAGCAATCGCGATATACATTACTTTTAAAATGCACCTTCCTCGTAGCACATTCTACGACGTAGAGCACACAATAGCTACGTGATGGCTACGAAAGAGTACGCTACGAATGATTGGTTGTCAATGTTATTAATTTTAAGAATACTAGCAATTGAAATTACCAATATTCTCTCTAACCCCTTCAGTTAAGCTTGTGTAAGGGTGAGTTCACGTCGGTAGTGTAGTGGCCAGAATTCGAACCCGGTACCTGTCGATCGTAAAGACGACTCCTTAATCAGTGGTTACCGACGTTTTTTATAATTTCGTCCAAGAACAAAGCTGAGGCCAGATGTGAGGACAGCTGACTCGATGCTGAACTATGTCATGTACAACAAGATGGGACGTGTTGTTAAGTCTAAGGCCTGTATTCTAGAAGGATTCTTCCTGAATCTCGATTTATCTGAGTGCAGATTGAGAAATTTGACATATTGTCTATACAACCTGTCCTCAAATAAATTGAGATTTAGAACTGAGTACTTATCTATATATCTATCTAAGTACCTATTCATATATATTAGGCCCGTATTCTAGAATACGGGCCTAACTTTAGTCAGCACAGCTAAATTGTTTGTGTTAGGAGTGGGTTCATGCCGGTAGTGTAATAGCCAGGATTCGAACCCGGGACCTCTCGATCGTAAAGCCAACTCACTTACGGCCGTTCCCAATATCCTATATATCGCCAGTTTTAACATAAGAAAGGATAAAAACGTCATCAATCTCTATGGTAATGCAATTCATAGTAGCAAAATAACAATAGGATTTGACAAAGGAACTATCTATACCTTTATCTGTAGATATGTTATTAGGAACGGCCGTTAACCACTGAGCTCTCATCCTAGCGTTAATTCTCAGTCGCATCCGAAGCTTTTTTAACTACAGATTTGGCTAGACCTCGATATTTTTTCGTGAAGCGATTGCCATCTGACCTCCACAGCCCAATGATAACATTAGGCGATATCGAAGCTTTGCAGCTAGACCGTTGTTTTTGAATTTGTTTAGGGCTCCAACTACCCGTAACGACTGCCATAGATGTTCTTATGGCAACCGGGACCGACGGCTTAACGTGCTCTCCGAGGCACGACCAGACCAATGCATATACCCATATTTCATGAACACAAATATTTGCACTGAGCGGGGATCGAACCCGCGCCTCCTGCGTAGCGGCCGCGTTCACTACCGCTACGCCACGGAGGCTTTCCAGTTAACCACTAAGCTACCGACACTTATTTACTGTCCCAATGTTTGTATGGCGTGGCAGTGGATGGAGAGTCTCTGAACCTTGAAGTGTGTGTTTATAGTTGGTGAAATAAAACAATCGAGATTAATCTTTAACAATATTTATTTAAATATCCTGTATCTAATCTCATACAGAAATACGAGTATACACATAAAAAAATTAAATACAAAACTTTAATGATAGTCTTTACGCACACAGTATCAAAATAAATTTAAAAAATTACATTATAATACTGCTCTTCTATCCACCTGTGTCATAATAAAACTTTTTTTTCTATTACTTCAGCTAGATCAAGTAGGTTTCTATGGTTATGTTTGTCTCTATATAATCTGTGGCTACACATGCCCGATGAGTAAAGTTTTTTTAAGATTTTGGCGGTCAACAATTCTGTATGTTATACAAATTATATTAAGAATTTCATG
Organism: Eilema depressum; assembly: GCA_914767945.1. Classification (NCBI taxonomy): domain Eukaryota; kingdom Metazoa; phylum Arthropoda; class Insecta; order Lepidoptera; family Erebidae; genus Eilema; species Eilema depressum. The sequence continues at coordinate 4,283,772 of OU612036.1, read as the reverse complement.
TAATTAGACAAAGTGATGTATGAAACTGCACATAATTTGGTCTTAAAACACTCGTGTGATACTATAAAAAACAATGTGTAGGAAAATGTGTAACCAATATTTTATTCACAATTACTTTGAAACTATATCTAATGGCACTTTTATTATTATACAATTTAATTATGTACAAAATTAACAATATAACCAAAAATATATATAAAAGAACAAATTAGAAACTAAGTAAAATCAGAACGCGTCGTCTAACCAATTAAATTGAAATTCAAATTAATTTTATTCGCAAGAATATGGTATATATACAAAAGGTGTTACAATTTATTAGTTCGTTCATATTCTGCCATAGTTATGATGGTATGCAAAATGCATTTTGTCAAATTCGATTTACATTTACATTTACATTTATAATCATAATCAATTACATTAAACAATTACATACAATACAAAAATGAATAATATTAGAAGTAACTTAAGTAAAGTAATTTAAAAGTCATATTTACATATTCTACATTTACAAATTATTCACAAAACTCCCAAAATCACAAGCTCAGCTCACAAACACTGCGGCCGAAGGTCTGGCCAACATTGGCGAATCGTTTGTTGTACTGCATCCTACGCTTGGCACGGCCAGTCTTCTTCTTCTTCTTCTGCTGTTTCTCTACTTTGGGGGTCTGAGCTCTGACCTTACCAGCGCGAGCCAAGGAACCGTGCACTTTACCACCAAGCAGGGGTACTGTAAGGTCTAGTTCACAGGATGACAGCTCAGACACAAGGCACGAGTCCTCTACAGGGGCTCCGCATAGAGAGAGGGTCAAGTCCTCTGCACCGACCTCAGCAAGAGCCCGGATACGATCCTTTATCTGGGCGATAGTTTGCTGTCCATCTACGTCTAAGACGTGCGTCGACTGGCCTCTAATGTGCAGCTGCATATTGATGCTTCTTATCTGTCAAGTCTGACAAGCGAAAGAAACAAAAAATTAAAAGTTGTTTCCAATGGAACTGATTTCCACAGCAAGGCAAAGCTACTGGAACTGCAAACGTCGCGTCGCGTTAACAGCTCGAAACTGACTGACGCTACTGCTGTGGAAGTGTCCTCGCCTTCGGTGTGTGGGGCGGGGGAGCCATTAGGAGCACTTGCCCCTCCTAGTCTCTGCTCTTGCATTCTTGTAGCCAATGAGAGCATCGGACAACGCGCGAGCGAGTGAGACAGCGGCGCGCTATCCTGCTCGCTCGCGCCTCCGTACAGTTTAATGTGCGGCGCGCCGCCCGGTGGGAAATAAAAAAGGCAAGTACGAATGTACGATTGTGCTTTGATTATATTATTTTTACCCTACTGTTAAGAAGGGTTATGTTTTTCGCATGTATCTTGTATGTAGGTATCTATGTTCGTAATATTTTTTATTACCTTAATATATTATCTTCTGTACAACAGATTTCAATAATTAAGATCTCAAATTAAAGGTATCGTCGCCCAAGTGTTCTTGGGTACACAAAATATGAAAATAACTTTATGGTGAACTTTTGGCACAAAAATGCATATCGCCAAGAATATTTTCACTCAAACTGATTGACTAGGGTAAAAAAAGAAGGAAATTAAAAGACGATTACAAATATGTAAAAATACCTATGTCATAACTAAAAAGTATACAATAAAATGAATTATTAAAAATGATAACATGACTGATACAGAGATAGAGTGTCGAAGGGAGGAATATGTTCGTATATATATAGTTGTGTATTATATTTCAAGGTTTTTCACGGTCTTCTTTCTAATCGCGTGATGCTCGTGGACTTCAGGTTAGAGTTCAGAAATTAATGGTGGTCCCTACCCTGATAACTTCAACTTTCTTAGGCATGTTTCCCCAGCTATAGGTATGGCTAACAAATATAAAAATGCCAGATGGGTTGGCAAAGGGGTTTCTCTCGAATGTTCTTTCAGTAGAATTTGTGCCAGACTGCCAGGGTGCCAGATGCGGGTGTTATTACACCTCTACCTACCCCTTCGGGGATTTACAGGCGTGAGTGTATACTCACTATGTGAAGAATATGTGTATGTAGATGTTGTGAAATATTATCTTATCATAGTATTTATAACGGCACCGGCAGGCTTATCCCGATTCATTAGAAAAAGAGTTAAGACAATTACCTTCTTAAATACTTCAATTTCACAATATGCATTTAACCTAAGTACCTCATAAATAATAATATATTTTGAAGATAAAGGCATAATTACTTAACAATAACGCCGTAAGTACGCCAGTACCAGGTACCCATTTAACTAATCCTTTCTAAATGTCCAAGTACAATATAATAATACTTACGTTAATTACCTATTTACCTGATTATTCCGTTTTTAGAATGCGCGTGCGTGCGACGTCCAATGTAACAATGTTGTGCGTCAGACAATGGAGGCTTGCTGAGCGCAGAAACAAAAGAATGTGTATTACCTGGCAGATAAGGTGTGGTAGGCAAATTAGGGTACCTATTGTGCACTGTTCAGGCTCATTGTGTTGTTATAGGTTAAAAGATGTCTTCGTAGATAAGGAAGTTTTCAGAAAGATAAAACAAATAGTTGAGCTGGTAGAATTGTTGGAAAGCAGCTTTTACGATCGTAGTGTTAAGTTGAGTCGTGGTATTTTAGGATACATTTGTTTGAGTACTTATAAGAGTTATTACGAGACTTAAGTAACATGCACTCTTTTGAGGGACTGATACTTCGTGTCAGTTGCAAGCGCCGTGATCCCTGATGAGTTTTTAATTTAAAAAATTAAAAACTCCTCCCAGCGAGTTTTTTCTGTAAACTCCACGTCCATTTAAAAAGAAAATGCAGTTTCGCCCTGTATTCTTGTCAATTTCCACAAAGACAACGCGGCTCTGCAATAAAATGGCGGCCGAAGCGCGGAGGTTTGTCTAGCGTAGGAGCAGATCGGCGAAACCGCGCGGAGAAAGAAATAGAAGACAGTTAAATCTATGCATTAGAACAGGCCGTTTCGCTAGTGTTCCGCTCCTCGTACACGGGACAAAACTTGGCGAAATGACTGCGGTTCCGCTATCAAGGTTTCGCGGCGGAGGTGTGCTACAGGCGACAAATAATCACGGCTGGGCCGATTTTGATGACAATTTTACTACAGATTATAGAGTAAGTAGGTATGAGGCGTTTATAGAGTATCGTCCGAATGAACAACTTCCGATGCAATGTTGTAAGTATGTATAAGCAATATACCTACCTATAGAAGTTTGTTTTTACGTAAAAGTCAAAGTTGACCTGCTGTTCCACGCGGCTCGGCCTGCGTGGGTTTCTGGTCCCATTCCCGCAACGCATTGGAACCTTTTCAGATTAAAGTATATGTAATCTATCCATGTATTTGGTACATGGATAGATTATACTATAATCTATATCATTCTTTATTGCACACATACAGGACATAAAGAAAAGTACAAGAAATATGTACAAAGGCGAGCTTAACTCAAAATGAGTTCTCTCCCAGCAAAATTAAATATAGGTACTAACAACATGACAGAAAAGTCTAAAATAAATGGCATCTTGTAGAGTAATTCTGGACTTTAAGTTCATGTGGGTAAAGTATAAGATTTTGTGGCAGATTGTGCAGCGTCGGTGGCATAACAGTGATTTTGTTATGACTTCAAAATTTAAAGTCACAACTGTGCGGAGGCGTGTGCGAGCAGGATAGCGCGCCGCTGTCTCACTCGTTCGTTTGTTGTGCGACGCGCTCATTGGTTACAAGAATATGTTTACAGCCTAGGGGCGTCGAGTGCTCGTACTACCTCCTTGATTTTGATAATCTATTATTTTTAGTTATGACGTTAGTTAATCCACTATATAGCTTTTGTTAACATTTTATGTACCTTAAAACACTTGGGAGTACCTAATATATAATACATTTCATTTGAGATGTCAATCTTTGAAATCCGTACTGTGGTTCTGAAGAAATGAGATAATACAGAATATTTTTTTGAATATGGTGTACATACTTATAGGTATTTATAAAGTTATTAGTCTTACATATTCTACCATGTTTCTATGTAGACTTACCTAATAAATAACACGTTCTATTGTAATCTTGCACGCCCATCCTTTTAATGTGTTGCAGTCTCACGCTGCAACACATTAAAAGGTTTCTTAGGGACCATTTCTTAGGAAATCCTTATCTGTGAAGCCATTATTGTGCCATTCGAATATTTAAGAACGTATACCATTATCTTAACTCTTCTTCTAATGCTCCCAGGTAAGCCTACCGTGGTATATGCGGGTGATCAGGTAGATGTACCACGTGTTCTTTTCAGTGACCCAATTTTAACGAGCGTCTGACATCCAGGGGTCTGCCTCACTATAGTCACCCTACGTACAACGCCGTCTCAAAAATGAATTAACTAGATTATTTAATTCCGATATTATTTTTCATTTCATTTATTATATAATAGGTAAATCCTCAACACTTAATAACAAGTTAATAGCGTAAACCACAAGTTAATGCAGTTAATTAGGATTTCGCAATGAAGTAACTCATTAAGAAATGTTACCAATTACCATTAAGTGTTGTTAAAGAGATAAGACGACTACCAGTAATTAGTTAACACTATTAATCTATTAGACAACCTGTTTTTCATCCTCTGAGCACCTTGCCTGGTTACGTCCAAAGCTTACACTTTGGAGCCAGGGTTGGCTCTCCTCTCCCTCACTGATTTGGCATTTCGGCTTTCATTGTTACGACTGCCGTCTGATCTCTTAAATCCATCAGAGTGTCGTCCGTTAATCAGCAGATGTATCTACTGACTAGCGGGTGATATTGATTCCACAAGTTCGTTATTGACATCGTCCGAGTCATGTACCACGATTGTAATTCCATAGTTCGGACCGCTGCTGGCGACACACAACACCTTCCCCGTCAGCGTCGCGGTTCATCAAGGATCCGTCCTTAGTCCGCGTCTGTTCAGCGTGGTATTAGATAATTTGTCGGACACCATCAAAACTCATTATGAACGGAACACACATTGCACTTTGGCACCACTCTGTTCTCTGCAGTATCATTTAGTTCGGTTTATTTTATGTAGGTTACATTCATATGACTTTACCTCGCTTAGGAGTAAGATATAGGGGAAGTCTCAGGAATGAGGCTCACCATTGCAAATACAATAAAGTTATAATGGTGGCCCTCAGTATGATAACCTCGTCAGATGCATTTTCATGTCCCGCTTTAAGGCCCGGGAGTGGAAGGAAAAGGAGATACGAGTGTCGATAACAAATTCCAATTCTTATGCTAACGCAAAGAAAAGAGGTGCCGAACCACTTAGCCCCGAATGGAGTTGGTTGCACCGTATGAGGGTGGCACCTCAGCCCTGCACGTGTTGTTTTTATACACCTTTACTAAGATCTCTAGTAAGGTATCAGTCCGACGTCCGATGACGTTATTATATTCAAACTAATTTCACTCTGCATTCAATGAAATGACACTTTCAATTTAAATTTATCGCATTTACTTTCATTGGTGAAATTCGCCCTTGGTGGGCACGTCTGTACAGTCATATGGGAAACTTCATTTAGAAGACAAGGTGAAGCTGGCATCAAAGAAGCTTGGGGTGCTCAACAGGGCGAAGCAGTACTTCACTGCGGGGCAACGACTCATGCTTTATAAGGCGCAGGTTCGGCCCCACATGGAGTACTGCTGTCACCTTTTTGCTGGGGCACCTGCATGCCAGCTTGAGCCCTTTGACGCGGTACAAAGACGGGCGTTGAGGCTCGTCGGCAATCCCATACTCGCAGGCAATGTGGAACCTCTCAGTCTCAGAAGAGACTTTGCCTCACTGTGTGTGTTTTACCGTCTATACAATGGTTTGTGCTCAGAAGAACTGTTTGACATGATGCCAACAGCTACATTCTATCATCGCACCTCTCGCCACAGGCAGGGAATTCATCCTCACACATTGCGTCCGGAAACGGTACGCACTGTGCGGTTTGAAAGGCATTTCATCCCACGCACACTCAGGCTGTGGAATGAACTCCCTGCGGTGGTTTTTCCAAGCGACTACAATATGGGGTTCTTCAAGAAGGGCATTAGAAGGTTTCTTCAGGGTCGGCAGCGCGAGTGTGACGCCCCTGGTGTTGCATGCGTCCATAGGCCACGGTGACCGCTTCCCATCAGGTGGGCCGTGTGCTTGTCTGCCAACTTAGTGGTATAAAAAAAAAAAAAAAAAAAAAAAAAAAAAAAAAAAAAACTGTTAAAACCGAATTTAGGGTGATAATAATTTTCTTTATTATATAAAAATTAAAATATTCTTATGAAAATACATATAAGAATTTTTTTTTCATTCGGTAATTTACCACGTGGCGTTCGTGCCGGCACGAGTGCCGGCTACTCTTTTGATAATAGGGTCTTTTGTTTCGCGCGTCCTTTAGAACTTACTAGAAAAGGAGTTTTTGGATTCACTATCTCTTTCTAACTCATTTCTAGGAGAGCTTAATCCCCACTCCCTTGCGTCGCGCAGTGGGGTAAAAAGGGTCGTGTACCTGTCACTTGGTAACTAGCGCTAAATAAAATATCAATCAGTTCACCCTTGAGTGCTGAGCAGTGCGGTTCTCTAGTTCGGTTCAATACGTGGTTGAAGTTTGTGTGTGTTGTGAAAGTGTTTATTAAATTTATACTAAGTAAGTATATTAATCAGTAAGAACGGGATTGTGTGAAACAACATAGTGAACAGTTAAAAGAGTTTATACAATTTTATTATAAAGTAAAGTTTTATTACAAAGTAGACGAATATCTTAACGATAAAATGCATGGTCAGCCTAATCAGTTGCGTGCTCGCATACTATAAATTTTTATTGTATTCAAAACTATAGTAAAAATAAATAAAATAAAAACATTTACATAATTATGATTTATTTAACTTTTATCTTGACATAAATGTAGGTAATATTTTGATGTTCATATGTGCCTTAACTGAATAAACGAAATTGATTCTTTGATTCATTAATAATATAATTAATAGAATAATGTAAGTATACGACAAACTCTTGTCAGCTCACTCCGATGTGTTCTCAGGTGTATGGTAGTACGTACTATAGACACAAATCTAATATTTTACCTAATTATATTATAATTTAATTATTAAATTACAATAGTTATTTAAATGATGCACAATTACAATAAGTGCATCATTTAAATAACTATAAATAGATTTAGGAAATTTTCATATTAAATAAATAAACTCAAAAATTGAAATCACCTAATATTCTGAAACTTTTCGAAATATTAGAAAATATAGAATGAAACAAGCGGCCCCAGACTCCGAGGTGAAAGCTTCGGATGCAACTGGGATTAACACTCGGGTAATGAAGAAGAAACTAACTAACTACGAAGGTTAAACCATTACTTATTCTTAAACTATAACATAAGATATTGTTGGATTATTTCAATCTAAAAACCGCTAAGTCAATTTTCTGTAGTATTTGCTTCTGAGCGCGACTGTACCTACATATTAATAATCCTTCCTTGGCAATCGGGTAAAAAATACATCTAAACTAAGTAGGTATGTACTGTACATTATTTGAGTTATAACGTCTTTGGACTGAACTTCGCAAAGGAGCCGCACTCCTATTATTACCCACTTAATTAAATAAAACTCAAAACTAACAAACAATATTAAAGTACTTTCCTACGAGTAGCAATAAAAACATTCATTTCACTAATTACAAAATTATCAATAAATACGGGAACTTGGTAGTAATGGCACGTCTTTTGTGTACTAGTAAGCTCATTCTTGTATCTACAATTAGCAAATCTCTTTTCAATACTAATCTGTTTTTAACATTACCAAGAAAACGAACAAAGGGTCACTTTGTTACCTGTGACTTGTGGTTAAGTACAATGGATGTGGTGAAGTGTTCACTCGGCGAGTGTCATTTGCATTTTTATTTTCGTGGCGCGTTTATGACAATGTAAGAAATAATTTTGTTTACCACATTACTATACCTACTTACCTATATTAAATGGATGCCGTTTGTACAGCGGCACACGCAGCTATTCTCATAATCAAATTTCAGACGCTTGCCAATATCACGTTTCGCAAATAATAATTGCAATTTCAATTTTCTCTTCTTCATCGTAGCATTAATTCCGACGGTTTAACGTGCTCTCCGAAGCACGACCAGACAAATGCAATACCCATATTCATGCATACAAATACACACCCGTGTAGCGGCCGCGTTCACTACCGCTACGCCACAGGCCACAGAGGTTGTCCAACCAACTAGTTAGTACAAAAGTAACCAACTGGTTGTTTCGTTCCTTGATTTCTTTTATTACTTCTCCCGTATTTTAGCATTACATATGTAGGTTATTCTAGGGCTTTTTGCTTACGCGTTGAACATTCACATATTTGGCGGTTAGTAGGCAGTTAAGTTTGAGGTTTGACTCAGTGAGTGCCAAAGGTTACGGACAACTTTTGAGTAAACATTTCTTGACAGTTGTGAGACGGGCAGTTGCCCAAATCTGATATAAACAACTTCTCTAATGATTTACTTAAACTATTGTTAAATCTAAACGCGAACAGATAGTACCTACACGTAATAATTATGTACTATCAATGGAACCATACTAATATTTTAATTTGCTAAAGTAGTACTCTGTCTGTTACGCTTTCACGCCTAAACCACTAAACCGATTTGTATGAAATTTGGTACAAAGATAGATTAGACCTTGGGACATAGTTTGACTATGTTTGATCGCGTGGCAGCATTCACGCGGACTGAGCCGCTGGCAACCGCTAGTTGATAATAATTTAAACATACAAGACACGTATTTTGTAAAACGTGTACTATAACCAAAACTCTTCTTGTTGCAGATAACCAAAATGATCGGACAGCGCAAACCTAAAACCTTCGGCATGACAGGCGCCATATCGTATGATGGTAAGTAGTACAAGTACCTGCCTATGTCGCTCCATTTAAACAATAATTTTATAAGTAAAACATAAATTTACTGATTCACTGACTTCAGGCCCTAGTGCGCACGACACGACCAAGGATGGTGAATTGAAATCGTTCCTGGCAACAGCAAACGAGTGCGAGACGCCTGCCGATGGTCGTCACCGCGAGGAGGTGCTGGACGCGCTGAACCGCCTCGTGCGGCAGTGGATCCGCGCCGTGTCCGTCCGGCAGAACATGCCGGCCTATGTGGCTGAACGTGTAGGAGGGCACGTGAAGACCTTCGGGTCGTACAGGCTTGGGGTTAGTACACCATTTTGTTGAATAGTTTAAGTTGTGATTCTTGTCCTTTTGACTTTTGACTTCCATACATTGAAACCTTGCACACTCTGTTAAATCAACAATCTCCTTTTTTATTGGCGTTGTTTCTGTTATCATACAAAAACATTCAATTCCTTTTTCTTCTTTTCAACCAGGTGCATCAGAAAGGGGCGGATATAGACGCCCTGTGCGTGGCGCCACGCCACATCACCAGGGCGGAGTTTTTCGCCTCATTTTTCGAGTTGCTAACCAAGCAGCCCCAGGTTTGTATAGGCAATTAACTACGTTAGATGAACTTTCTCAGTTAACATCCATTTAATAATAATAAAGAACGCTTAAAACAAAGACAGCTCTCATGAAATATACATGGTAGTATTAAAAGATAACTTCCCATTTACCGTTGTTATATCTAATAAGTACTATGCCTGATTCAAGTTTGTTTATGTTCAGGTCAGAGAGCTGAGAGCAGTAGAAGATGCATTCGTACCGGTCATTAAGATGAATTTCGATGGAATCGAGATTGACTTGCTCTTCGCCAGGATGGCTTTGAAGGAGATACCAGGTAAGGACTAAGGAGCAATTTTACTTAAGTAATATTTGTGGATAATACTGACTATAGCTATCTCATATGAATACTATTACCACAATGTTAACGACCGTAATGCTCATGACATTGGAAATATTTTCAGAAACGTTAGACTTGAGCGACGACATGCTGTTAAAGAATTTGGACCCGGCGTGTGTGCGGTCGCTCAACGGCTGTCGCGTGACCGACGAGATCTTGCGTCTGGTACCGAACCAGGACACGTTCAGGCAGACGCTCAGGGTGGTGAAGCTGTGGGCTAAACGTAAGGACTCGCGTTTCTTTACTGACTTGTACAAATATCTAGCCATTTCTGAAATGTACTGTTCTTTACAAGAAGCTCCCTATGTGCAGGGCGCGGCGTGTACTCCAACGCGCTGGGCTACCTGGGCGGCGTGTCCTGGGCCATGCTGGTGGCGCGCACGTGCCAGCTGTACCCCAACGCGCTGCCCGGTACGCTGGTTCACAAGTTCTTCCTGGTGATCAGCCAATGGCCCTGGAACTTGCCAGTTTTATTAAAGCCGATAGGCCCTGCACCGCTGAAGTTCCCCGTGTGGGATCCGAGGGTAAGTATTTCTGCCTTTCTGTCTATGTACAATGCTTAATACAGAATATGAACATTAGTTAGGGTGGGACTCTGGCCTTAGGTATTGTGAGATGAGATACATCCGACTGAGCAAATTCTTGAAATTCTCATCTCGTATAGACGATTATATAATTATCACATAAAGTAGTTAGAATAATACTCCTAAGAGATGTTTTTTTTAATGTGGAGAAATAACTTACATGAGTGTCCATAGCTTGATCTAACTCTGAACCAAGTGCCGTACCGCCGAGCTTGTAATTACAACCACTGTTCCGTATGATCACCAGGTCAACCTTGGAGACCGCTGGCATCTGATGCCGATCATCACCCCGGCATTCCCGCAGCAAAACTCGACGTTCAATGTAGGCGAGTCGTCGAGATCCATAATAGTGGACCAGTTGAAACACGGTTAGTACTTTTGGTATCATACTATCAAATAAATGAAACGATCGATATTATGAATGAATCAAGTAAACTGTCAATTAATTTACTAATTAATTATGAGATATTTTGTAGTCGTCTGGTTGGCTTTTCAGTCTACCTTTGCTATGATGCGGTTGAACTTGATACTTTCCGTGAAGCGACTACCATCTGACCTCTACAACCGGTTGGTTATATCGAAGTTCTGTAGTTAGTCTAGTAGGACTAGCGACTACCACGGATTGTAGTACGGCGACCGGGACCGCCGCCTCAACGTGCTCTCCGAGGCCTAGAAACACCCGCACCAATGCAAAAATAAATATATTTGCACTGGGCAGGAATCGAATCCGCACCCCTGTGTGGTAGTCGTGTTCACTACTGCCGCGCCATAGAGGCTGTCAAATATTGTAATAAACTTCTTATATACTGATTATATGTTTCGTTAATAGGGTTGCAGGTAACTAACGAGGTGATGCGCGGGAGCTGCGGATGGGAGCGATTATTTGAGCCGCAAGACTTTTTCTCGCAGTACAAACACTTCGTCGTACTGGTGGCGTCCTCCGCCAGCGCCGACGACCAGCTGCAGTGGAGCGGGCTCGTCGAGAGCAAGATACGACACCTCGTCAGTAAGTATACCGCGCTGGCTGAGCGCAGGCACTTTGTGGCCTCGCCGTTGCTGGTGTCTCGGTAGTTGTCGGCAATGGCACTATTCTTATAGGACAACGGTTATATAGCAGTGCATACCATCGTTATTGCTCGAGACATATATGTTGGCCCTAAAAGGTACTCTATACGCGCTCTACACGTTTCGTGGGTGTCTTTTGAGGAAAGCACGGGGTGTTATTGCGGTGGACGAGCTCAAATTCACCAAGCATAGATTATTACAAAACATTTCGCGATTTAGGCCAAGATACGTGTCCCGAGGTATACTTGAGTTGCATCCGCTCACGATCTCCTGTCGTTTGTTACAGAATCCCTGGAGAGCAAGACATTTGTGCAGATGGCGCACGTGCACACCGTGTGCCATAGCACGGTTATGCCGCCCCTTGCTTCGACAACCGGTAAGCTTACACTTTAAATTGTCCAGCCCAAGTCCAAGCCAAGAATGAAAGACCTTTGCACTTACCTAGACTGGAAAATTAATCTCTATGAGAAAAAATTAAATAAAAATAGCTTAATACAATATTTTGGCCTGATATAATAATAATACAACATACAATTTATTCAATTTTTTTTTCAACTCACAAGTAGCTTGATAGAGACTATAATAATATATGGACTTAGGAATAGAATTGTATCTAACTTAATTATTAATATTATGTTGTTGTTATAGGTGATAGCGCGAGCGCCGCCGCGTGGTTTATTGGCCTAACTTTTACGACGAAGAATTTGGATGTCGACCTGACTCCAGATATCGTATCGTTCGTCAGGCAGGTCAGAGACCACGCGATGCGGACAAAAGTCCTGAAGGCGGGGATGAATGTTGAAGTGAGTACCTACTTACCTGTTGACATTTTGATAAAATTAACGAAGATTTTCTATACCTACCTACTCAGAGCACTCGTTGTCACATCCACCCCCTTAGCCGAGCAAGTGCGGACTAACAACCCAAGTACTATGGTGTAACTGTATTCTTTTTATGATGGCATTGCAAAAATCCATACATACTTAAGTGCCCCCTATCTCACAGGTAATCCGTTCCGAAACTAATAAGTATTGTGTCTCGCTCCCCCAGGTCCAGTTCGCGCGGCGCAAGCAGCTCGGCCAGTGGCTGCCTGACGCGCTGCCACCGCGCCAGCGCTGCGCCGGCGCACGTCGCCGCGCGCGCGCGCCCTCGCCCACCTCCGCGCCGCCCAGCAAGGTGCCGCGCCGCGACCAGAAGAGCGGTACCGCCCCGACGCCATCGCCCCCTGGCCCACTGCTCGTCCCCCAGGCTCGATCGCCCCCTGGCCCGCTGCAGGCCCCCCAGGCCCCTTCGACCTCTGGCCCGCTGCTCGTGCCCCCACCGCCCGCGCGGCCAGTGCGGCCCGGTGTCGCGCAGAGGCACCGCGAGCATGTGCCAGGTTAAGTCAATGCAATGCTTAGGTAGATAAGAAAAAATATAGGTACTTATTATGTAACAATTATAGGTAGGTAGGCTTATATTAGCATAGGTGTAAATTAATTGTAAATGACTAGATTATATACATAAGTTTAAGTTTTTGTATATTATTTTATTAGTTTTAGTTTTAATTTAATTTTTTTTTAGTACTGTAATGTTTAATTTCATTTTATTTGAAAATAAATGAAAAATGAAAATAAAATAAAAATATTAAAATAAACGCAACCTAGTTTAAGTATATTTGAATAAACATTTGTACATTTCTGTTATTCTTTCCCTTTGGAATTAGGTAGGTAGGACGGGGTGCTAGGTCGGGTAACCTCCACGATGGCCTCCCCGTTTCTTCCCCCCTTGGACCACGGTCCTGGGGAGCGGAAGCAGGGTGGCTGGTGCACCCTGGACGACGGTTAATGGACTCCGACTCCAAGGGGAAGGACCTCTGTTAGCCGCTCGACTAATAACCCGATTATTACTCGATTTATTTATTTTTAGTAGGTACTGTAATGTTTAATTTCATTTTATTTGAATAAACATGTATAATATAAATAAATTAAATGTGTTTTCATTTCTACATTCCTGTTATCCTTTCCCTTTGGAATTAGGTAGGTAGAACTCGTTGAGCGAGTTAGAATTTGCAAAAGAGTTGTGTATATCACAGTCTACTCGATGCTGCAGCATCAGGTCAAGATTGCCATGTCATGAAATTACTTACCGCTGAAGTCACAGTACACTTAATGTCAATTATAGGACTATGGTGCCCGTAAGAGGATACTTAGCACACTTGAGATCAATAGGAGTTGACATATTAAATGGATATTAGCTATCAGTGCGCGTACCTTCGGGAGTTCGACAGGGCTCGATGATGGGCCCACTTGCATTCTATCAACAACATAGGCACTCTAGGGTCAATAGACATAAAGGGATTAGGTTTCTTCTTCTTTTCATACCACTTAGGTGGCAGTCAAGCCCACGGCCCACCTGATGAAAAGTGGTTACCGTGGCCTATGGACGAGTGCAACACCAGGGGTAACATTCGAGCTGTCGACTCTGTAAGAACAGAGAGATTCTGTGCTGTCAGCGAGGAAGACAAGCAGGACAAGCCTTTGGTCTTCCCACATTCTTCACTGGTCTATGCGTCTCCCACGAGATGTCATAAAACGGATCAAGTGATCTGAAATTGACCACAAAATACTCACTAGAAAAAAAATTCGAAATCAGAAGTCGCTCCGTGTTCTGCCTCTAATCGTACAAGATGGCGGACGATGATTACGTTCGTGCCCATTGGAACTCCGCCGTGAAGTCCTCCTCAGAGGTGGAAGGGTCTAGGTCTGTGCAAAGACGCGCGTACACCCAGTGTTAATAGACATAAAGTCGTTGGGTTTCTATTCACAAACGAATTTAATTGATGCACATTCCTCGTAGCACATTCTACGACGTAGAGCACACAATAGCTACGTGATGGCTACGAAAGAGTACGCTACGAATGATTGGTTGTCAATGTTATTAATTTTAAGAATACTAGCAATTGAAATTACCAATATTCTCTCTAACCCCTTCAGTTAAGCTTGTGTAAGGGTGAGTTCACGTCGGTAGTGTAGTGGCCAGAATTCGAACCCGGTACCTGTCGATCGTAAAGACGACTCCTTAATCAGTGGTTACCGACGTTTTTTATAATTTCGTCCAAGAACAAAGCTGAGGCCAGATGTGAGGACAGCTGACTCGATGCTGAACTATGTCATGTACAACAAGATGGGACGTGTTGTTAAGTCTAAGGCCCGTATTCTAGAAGGACTGTTCCTGAATGTCGATTTATCTGAGTGCAGATTGTAGAGGCAGATTGAGAAATTTGACATAATTATTGTGTATACAATCTGTCCTCAAATAAATTGAGATTTAGAACTGAGTACTTATCTATATATCTATCTAAGTACCTATACAGGGTGTCCCAAAATTCAAGGATAAGCCGGCAACAGAGGGTGGCCCTACTTATGGCTGCTCTGGAAAAAACAAGAAAAAAAACATATCTCTATTTTTTTTTAAATTATTTAAACTTTTTTAAAATCCTTCGAAATTCGGTACCCCTAATGATATTTTCAACTACCAGGCCCACAATTTTGCAAATATTTTTGAACTCTTTTCTGTATTAGCAAGCTAGGAAGCATGACTATCCATCACCAACCAGAAAAATGATAGAATATTTGTAGTTATTTTACAAAAATGAGTCAAAATATTTTTTTGTCGTCAAATTTTCATACATTTTTACTTTCGACCCACTTTATCTTATCTCGGTGAAAAAAAAAAGTATGGACACAACTATGGCATCCTTTTTCAAAAATTGGCGCAACTATACAAGATTTCAAAATGGTATGATTTGGGTATGATACTATAATGAAATACTAAAAAAAATTTTTTTTTTGTAAATAAGAATCATATTTCATACATTGCTTTTATTGAAAATCACCAGATTGACTTTGTACACAATGCATTCATCCTCTATAAAAAATCATTGACGGGACTTTTGACTAAGTGGTAACCGAGTAGGTTATCACATTACGAGGTTAAGCAACACAAGCCAGGGTGGTTTTCGGATGGATGACCATTCTTAAGACATTGAGGCACCTCCGTTCCTCAGAGAGTACGTTAGGCCGTCGATCCCGGTGGCCATATGAGTATCTATGACTGTGACAGTTGTTACGGGTAGTCGGAGCGCTTAAAGGCGAAAAACAAGACTCACTACATAACTTTGATATCGCCAGTGGGTTGTGGAGGTCAGGTGGCAGTCGCTTCACGGCAAATTTCACATTTCTGCTGTTTCACAGTTAGCCGGGAAATCAGAGGCTTAGAGTTTTATTGGAATTGTCTTAAGAACAATAGGTCTCCGAAAACAATTGCAACGCTGGACTATCAATGCGGTTGCGGATTATATTTCTAGCAAAAGATATACACGAAAAATAATGCATTAATGCCAGTGGCAAACAATTAAAACATGTAAAATAAAAAAAAAATTATCAATAATGCAATAATTATAAAATTATACCATTATGTTTGTTTAATTTTTTAACAGTATGGATGTTGAACACTAATCATCCTCTGAGCCTTTACAAAATACAGAGTCGGATTTTATAATTAATTGTGAAACAGCAGAACCGCGAAATTTTCCGTGAAGCGACTGCCACCTGACCTCCACAACCCATTGGCGATATCAAAGTTATGTAGTGCGTCCAGTTGTTGGACTTTTAGGGCTCCAATTACCCGTAACAACTGTCATAGATACTCATATGGCCACCGGGATCGACGGTCTAACGTACTCTCTGAGGAACGGAGGTGCCTCAATGTCTTAAGAATGGTCATCCATCCGAAAACCACCCTGGCTTGTGTTGCTTAACCTCGTAATGTGATAACCTACTCGGTTACCACTTAGTCAAAAGTCCCGTCAATGATTTTTTATTGAGGATGAATGCATTGTGTACAAAGTAAATCTGGTGATTTGCAATAAAAGCAATGTACGAAATATGATTCTTATTTACAAAAAAATTTTTTTTTAGTATTTCATTAAAGTATCATACCCAAATCATACCATTTTGAAATTTTGGATAGTTGCGCCAATTTATGAAAAAGGATGCCATAGTCGTGTCCGTACTTTTTTTTTTCACCGAGATAAGATAAAGTGGGTCGAAAGTAAAAATGTATGAAAATTTGACGACAAAAAAATATTTTGACTCATTTTTGTAAAATAACTACAAATATTCTATAATTTTTCAGGGTGGTGATGGATAGTCATCCTTCTTAGGTTGCTAATTCAGAAAAGAGTTCAAAAATATTTGCAAAATTGTGGGCCTGGTAGTTGAAAATATCCTTAGGGGTACCGAACTTCGAAGGATTTTAAAAAAGTTTAAATAATTTAAAAAAAAATAGAGATATATTTTTTTTCTTATTTTTTCCAGAGCAGCCATAAGTAGGGCCACCCTCTGTTGCCGGCTTATCCTTGAATTTTGGGACACCCTGTATATATAAATATATATTAGGCCCGTATTCTAGAATACGGGCCTAGCTTTAGTCAGCACAGCTAAATTGCTTGTGTTAGGAGTAGGTTCCCTTCGGCAATGTAATAGCCAGGATTCAAACCCGGGACCTCTCGATCGTAAAGCCAACTCCTTAACCACTAAGCTACCGACACTTATTCACTGTCCCAATGTTTGTATGGCGTGGCAGTGGATGAACAGCCTCTGAACCTTGAAGTGTGTGTTTATAGTTGGTGAAATAAAACAATCGAGATTAATCTTTAACAACATTTATTTAAATATCCTATATCTAATCTCATACAGATATACGAGTATACACATAAATACAAAACTTTAATGATAGTCTTTACGCACACAGTATCAAAATAAATTTAAAAAATTACATTATAATACTGCCCTTCTATCCACCTGTGTCATAATATAACTTTTTTTTCTATTACTTCAGCTAGATCAAGTAGGTTTCTATGGTTATGTTTGTCTCTATATAATCTGTGGCTGCACATGCCCGATGAGTAAAGTTTTTTTAAGATTTTTGCGGTCAACAATTCTGTAATGATACACAAATTATATTAATCATTTCATGTAATTAGACAGAGTGATGTATGAAACTGCACATAATTTGGTCTTAAAACACTCGTGTGATACTATATAAAACAATGTGTAACCAATATTTTATTCACAATTACTTTGAAACTATATCTAACTAACTAACTATATCTATATAGCACTCTATTATTATACAATTTAATTATGTATAAAATTAACAATATAACCAAAAATATATATAAAAGAACAAATTAGAAACTAAGTAAAATCAGAACGCGTCGTCTAACCAATTAAATTGAAATTCTAATTAATTTTATTCGCAAGAATATGGTATATATACAAAAGGTGTTACAATTTATTAGTTCGTTCATATTCTGCCATAGTTATGATGGCATGCAAAATGCATTTTGTCAATTTCGATTTACATTTACATTTATAATCATAATCAATTACATTAAACAATTACATACAATACAAAAATGAATAATATTAGAAGTAACTTAAGTAAAGAATTTAAAAGTTATATTTACGTATTCTACATTTACAAATTATTCACAAAACTCCCAAAATCACAAGCTCAGCTCACAAACACTGCGGCCGAAGGTCTGGCCAACATTGGCGAATCGTTTGTTGTACTGCATCCTACGCTTGGCACGGCCAGTCTTCTTCTTCTTCTTCTGCTGTTTCTCTACTTTGGGGGTCTGAGCTCTGACCTTACCAGCGCGAGCCAAGGAACCGTGCACTTTACCACCAAGCAGGGGTACTGTAAGGTCTAGTTCACAGGATGACAGCTCAGACACAAGGCACGAGTCCTCTACAGGGGCTCCGCATAGAGAGAGGGTCAAGTCCTCTGCACCGACCTCAGCAAGAGCCCGGATACGATCCTTTATCTGGGCGATAGTTTGCTGTCCATCTACGTCTAAGACGTGCGTCGACTGGCCTCTAATGTGCAGCTGCATATTGAGGCTTCTTATCTGTCAAGTCTGACAAGCGAAAGAAACAAAAAATTAAAAGTTGTTTCCAATGGAACTGATTTCCACAGCAAGGCAAAGCTACTGGAACTGCAAACGTCGCGTCGCGTTAACAGCTCGAAACTGACTGACGCTACTGCTGTGGAAGTGTCCTCGCCTTCGGTGTGTGGGGCGGGGGAGCCATTAGGAGCACTTGCCCCTCCTAGTCTCTGCTCTTGCATTCTTGTAGCCAATGAGAGCATCGGACAACGCACGAGCGAGTGAGACAGCGGCGCGCTATCCTGCTCGCACGCGCCTCCGTACAGTTTGATGTGCGGCGCGCCGCCCGGTGGGGAATAAAAAAGGCAAGTACGATTGTGCTTTGATTATTTTTACCCTACTGTTAAGAAGGGTTCTGTTTTTCGCACGTATCTTGTATGTAGGTATCTATGTTCGTAATATTTTTTATTACCTTAATATAATATTATCTTCTGTACAACAGATTTCAATAATTAAGATCTCAAATTAAAGGTATCGTCGCCCAAGTGTTCTTGGGTACACAAAATATGAAAATAACTTTATGGTGAACTTTTGGCACAAAAATGCATATCGCCAAGAATATTTTCACTCAAACTGATTGACTAGGGTAAAAAAAGAAGGAAATTAAAAGACGATTACAAATATGTAAAAATACCTATGTCATAACTAAAAAGTATACAATAAAATGAATTATTAAAAATGATAACATGACTGATACAGAGATAGAGTGTCGAAGGGAGGAATATGTTCGTATATATATAGTTGTGTATTATATTTCAAGGTCTTCTTTCTAATCGCGTGATGCTCGTGGACTTCAGGTTAGAGTTCAGAAATTAATGGTGGTCCCTACCCTGATAACTTCAACTTTCTTAGGCATGTTTCCCCAGCTATAGGTATGGCTAACAAATATAAAAATGCCAGATGGGTTGGCAAAGGGGTTTCTCTCGAATGTTCTTTCAGTAGAATTTGTGCCAGACTGCCAGGGTGCCAGATGCGGGTGTTATTACACCTCTACCTACCCCTTCGGGGATTTACAGGCGTGAGTGTATACTCACTATGTGAAGAATATGTGTATGTAGATGTTGTGAAATATTATCTTATCATAGTATTTATAACGGCACCGGCAGGCTTATCCCGATTCATTAGAAAAAGAGTTAAGACAATTACCTTCTTAAATACTTCAATTTCACAATATGCATTTAACCTAAGTACCTCATAAATAATATATTTTGAAGATAAAGGCATAATTACTTAACAATAACGCCGTAAGTACGCCAGTACCAGGTACCCATTTAACTAATCCTTTCTAAATGTCCAAGTACAATATAATAATACTTACGTTAATTACCTATTTACCTGATTATTGCGTTTTTAGAATGCGCGTGCGTGCGACGTCCAATGTAACAATGTTGTGCGTCAGACAATGGAGGCTTGCTGAGCGCAGAAACAAAAGAATGTGTATTACCTGGCAGATAAGGTGTGGTAGGCAAATTAGGGTACCTATTGTGCACTGTTCAGGCTCATTGTGTTGTTATAGGTTAAAAGATGTCTTCGTAGATAAGGAAGTTTTCAGAAAGATAAAACAAATAGTTGAGCTGATAGAATTGTTGGAAAGCAGCTTTTACGATCGTAGTGTTAAGTTGAGTCGTGGTATTTTAGGATACATTTGTTTGAGTACTTATAAGAGTTATTACGAGACTTAAGTAACATGCACTCTTTTGAGGGACTGATACTTCGTGACCGTTGCAAGCGCCATGATCCCTGATGAGTTTTTAATTAAAAAAATTAAAAACTCCTCCAAGCGAGTTTTTCTGTAAACTCCACGTCCATTTAAAAAAAAAGTAGTTTCGCCCTGTATTCTTGTCAATTTCCACAAAGACAACGCGGCTCTGCAATAAAATGGCGGCCGAAGCGCGGAGGTTTGACTGGCGTAGGAGCAGTGGGGTGAGCACGAACAACTATCGCAATCGTATCGTGAACGTAACGATAGCACGGAGCATTGCGATTGGCAGGCTACAGGCAGGCAGCCAATCGCAATGCTCCGTGCTCTCGTTACGTTCACGATACGAATACGATAGTTGTTCGTGCTCACCCCACAGATCGGCGAAACCGCGCGGAGAAAGAAAATAAATAGAAGACAGTTAAATCTATGCATTAGAACAGGCCGTTTCGCTAGTGTTCCGCTCCTCGTACACGGGACAAAACTTGGCGAAATGACTGCGGTTCCGCTATCAAGGTTTCGCGGCGGAGGTGTGCTACAGGCGACAAATAATCACGGCTGGGCCGATTTTGATGACAATTTTACTACAGATTATAGAGTAAGTAGGTATAAGGCGTTTATAGAGTATCGTCCGAATGAACAACTTCCGATGCAATGTTGTAAGTATGTATAAGCAATATACCTACCTATAGAAGTTTGTTTTGACGTAAAAGTCAAAGTTGACCTGCTGTTCCACGCGGCTCGGCCTGCGTGGGTTTCTGGTCCCATTCCCGCAACGCATTGGAACCTTTTCAGATTAAAGTATATGTAATCTATCCATGTATTTGGTACATGGATAGATTATACTATAATCTATATCATTCTTTATTGCACACATACAGGACATAAAGAAAAGTACAAGAAATATGTACAAAGGCGAGCTTAACTCAAAATGAGTTCTCTCCCAGCAATATTAAATATAGGTACTAACAACATGACAGAAAAGTCTAAAATAAATGGCATCTTGTAGAGTAATTCTGGACTTTAAGTTCATGTGGGTAAAGTATAAGATTTTGTGGCAGATTGTGCAGCGTCGGTGGCATAACAGTGATTTTGTTATGACTTTAAAATTTAAAGTCACAACTGTGCGGAGGCGTGTGCGAGCAGGATAGCGCGCCGCTGTCTCACTCGTTCGTTTGTTGTGCGACGCGCTCATTGGTTACAAGAATATGTTTACAGCCTAGGGGCGTCGAGTGCTCGTACTACCTCCTTGATTTTGATAATCTATTATTTTTAGTTATGACGTTAGTTAATCCACTATATAGCTTTTGTTAACATTTTATGTACCTTAAAACACTTGGGAGTACCTAATATATAATACATTTCATTTGAGATGTCAATCTTTGAAATCCGTACTGTGGTTCAGAAGAAATGAGATAATACAGAATATTTTTTTGAATATGGTGTACATACCTATAGGTATTTATAAAGTTATTAGTCTTACATATTCTACCATGTTTCTATGTAGACTTACCTAATAAATAACACGTTCTATTGTAATCTTGCACGCCCATCCTTTTAATATGTTGCAGTCTCACGCTGCAACACATTAAAAGGTTTCTTAGGGACCATTTCTTAGGAAATCCTTATCTGTGAAGCCATTATTGTGCCATTCGAATATTTAAGAACGTATACCATTATCTTAACTCTTCTTCTAATGCTCCCAGGTAAGCCTACCGTGGTATATGCGGGTGATCAGGTAGATGTACCACGTGTTGTTTTCAGTGACCCAATTTTAACGAGCGTCTGACATCCAGGGGTCTGCCTCACTATAGTCACCCTCCGTACAACGCCGTCTCAAAAATGAATTAACTAGA
This sequence comes from Eilema depressum, assembly GCA_914767945.1. Classification (NCBI taxonomy): domain Eukaryota; kingdom Metazoa; phylum Arthropoda; class Insecta; order Lepidoptera; family Erebidae; genus Eilema; species Eilema depressum. Next base: position 4,261,693 of record OU612036.1, on the reverse strand, counting down.
TTATTTAATTCCGATATTATTTTTCATTTCATTTATTATATAATAGGTAAATCCTCAACACTTAATAACAAGTTAATAGCGTAAACCACAAGTTAATGCAGTTAATTAGGATTTCGCAATGAAGTAACTCATTAAGAAATGTTACCAATTACCATTAAGTGTTGTTAAAGAGATAAGACGATTACCAGTAATTAGTTAACACTATTAATCTATTAGACAACCTGTTTTTCATCCTCTGAGCACCTTGCCTGGTTACGTCCAAAGCTTACACTTTGGAGCCAGGGTTGGCTCTCCTCTCCCTCACTGATTTGGCATTTCGGCTTTCATTGTTACGACTGCCGTCTGATCTCTTAAATCCATCAGAGTGTCGTCCGTTAATCAGCAGATGTATCTACTGACTAGCGGGTGATATTGATTCCACAAGTTCGTTATTGACATCGTCCGAGTCATGTACCACGATTGTAATTCCATAGTTCGGACCGCTGCTGGCGACACACAACACCTTCCCCGTCAGCGTCGCGATTCATCAAGGATCCGTCCTTAGTCCGCGTCTGTTCAGCGTGGTATTAGATAATTTGTCGGACACCATCAAAACTCATTATGAACGGAACACACATTGCACTTTGGCACCACTCTGTTCTCTGCAGTATCATTTAGTTCGGTTTATTTTATGTAGGTTACATTCATATGACTTTACCTCGCTTAGGAGTAAGATATAGGGGAAGTCTCAGGAATGAGGCTCACCATTGCAAATACAATAAAGTTATAATGGTGGCCCTCAGTATGATAACCTCGTCAGATGCATTTTCATGTCCCGCTTTAAGGCCCGGGAGTGGAAGGAAAAGGAGATACGAGTGTCGATAACAAATTCCAATTCTTATGCTAACGCAAAGAAAAGAGGTGCCGAACCACTTAGCCCCGAATGGGGTTGGTTGCACCGTATGAGGGTGGCACCTCAGCCCTGCACGTGTTGTTTTTATACACCTTTACTAAGATCTCTAGTAAGGTATCAGTCCGACGTCCGATGACGTTATTATATTCAAACTAATTTCACTCTGCATTCAATGAAATGACACTTTCAATTTAAATTTATCGCATTTACTTTCATTGGTGAAATTCGCCCTTGGTGGGCACGTCTGTACAGTCATATGGGAAACTGTTAAAACCGAATTTAGGGTGATAATAATTTTCTTTATTATATAAAAATTAAAAAGCTATGGGATACAATAAACACCATCACTCAGCGCAAACCAAAGAAAACCTCTAATACAGATCTTCTAGAAATAAACACAACACATGAGGAGTCTGTTGACACTGTAAATAAATATTTCTCGAATATAGGCAAGATTCTTGCTAATGAAATTTACACTAAAACTGTTACAGACAATAACAAAGGCCTCAACATTCCTGCGCATACACCACTGACATCCTTTGGTATATTAAACACTGATAACTACGAGGTACATAATGTATTGATGAGCCTCAGATTAGACAGCGCTCCTGGCTGGGACAACATCCCGGTAAGGTTTCTGAGGGCTGCATGTGGTCTTATCGTTCCGATTATATCTCACTTAGCAAACCTGTGTTTCGAGCAAGCAATTTTTCCCAATGCCTTGAAACTAGCCTTAATTACACCTGTTTTTAAGAGCGGAGATAAGACAGACGTATCAAACTACAGACCCATATCAGTCCTGACATCACTATCAAAAATAATTGAGAGACTAATTAACTCGCGGCTGATACTATATTTAAACCATGCAAACTTATTATCCCCTTACCAGTTTGGTTTCAGACAGGGTAGGTCGACTGAGGATGCAGTACTGGCACTTTCCTCTGCTATAACTAATATAGTGGACAGAGGAGATAAGTGCCTTACTGTATTCCTCGATCTTAAAAAGGCTTTTGATACCGTGTCTGTGCCAATCCTCCTAGATAGGTTAGAGCAACACGGCATAAGAGGATGTCCACTTAATTTAATCAAGGACTATCTCACTAACCGGAGGCAAAAAGTTAGGATTTCAGACGTTACTAGCTCAGAAGAGATCGTAACATACGGTGTGGGTCAGGGCAGTGTCCTAGGCCCAACACTGTTCCTGCTCTACATAAACAGCCTCTGCAGTATGAAAATTACCGGAGCACACATCTATTCGTATGCTGATGATACCGCCGTAGTCTTCAGTGGCCGGTCCTGGAAAAATGTCCAGCAAAACGCAGAAGCTGGACTCGCGAAGATTGCAGCTTGGCTTGATCTAAACCTACTAACTCTGAATATCTCAAAAACAAAATTCATCTGTTTCACTAAATATGAGTGTTCACAACCACCCGAGATCAATATAAAAATACACAAGTGCCACGGTATTCCCAACTCAGATTGTACTTGTACAAAAATTAAAAAAGTTAAAAATATCAAATATCTTGGCATAATGATCGACCAGCGCCTCTCATGGCACAGCCACATGGAACTGTTAATAACTAGAGTCAGAAAGATGATTTTTACATTCAAAGCATTGCGTCATGTGGTATCTGCAAGCCTAATAAATCAAATTTACATCTCACTTGCTCAATCAGTACTGTCATATTGTCTTCCAGCCTGGGGAGGAGCATCTAAGACCAAATTCTTAGAACTCGAAAGATCTCAGCGATCCCTTCTCAAGGTTATGTTTTTTAGGTCCTTCAGGTTTTCAACAGAAAGTTTCTATATAAGCTCATCCCTCTTAACGGTCAGAAAACTTTACGTACTACAAATAATAATAAAAAAGCACAAATCTCTTACTTTTGACCCGAACAGAACAGCTGGTAGAAGGAAAAATTTTGTAGCCCCTTTTTTTTTTTTTTTTTTTTTTTATCGTGAGAAAAATCCCCGCGGATACCTCCCCCGCCGGAGCCGGAGGAGGAGGTTATGTCGGACTCGAACCGACTAAAACGCACGCCGACTGTGGGCCGCCAGTTGCCGGAGGTGAGATTGTTGTAGCCATATCCCTCGCACCCCGGCCGACCCAGGGCCATATCTCTCGATCTGGCCCTCTCCCGATGTGGGGACCGTAGAGTCCCCAACTCGCCCCCGGGTATGGGGAGGCACGCAATGCACACCGCCGCCGTGGCCTGCTTCTGCTAGGGTGACAGGCGGCTCCACCCGTCACCCCCAGGCCCGCGCTCATGGGGGACGGAGGTCGTTCTGCGAATTTTGTAGCCCCTATGGTTTCTGTTAAATCAACCTTTGCTGACCGACAATACACAAGACAATCAGCGCGATTGTATAATTTTATAAATAAAGATATAGACATCTACTCCCTTCCACTTCGAGACTGCAAAAATGTTGTAATAAACTGGCTTAAGTCCAAAACATATGATGATATAGAAAAAATAGTACAGTCTAGCAACTAATTCATAGCGTCTTTTCACCTCTTTACATCGCCACTGGTCGCGCACACACGCACACGCAAACACACACATACACACACACACACACACACACACACACACACACACACACACACACACACACACACACACGCACACACACACACACCCTTTCACATGAGTGCATTATTACATGAGCATCTGCACATTCCTGTGTGAAAATTAGGATTATCTTGTTTAATTTTTATTCTGCCTTATCTAAATCTAATCTCTAAATTCACCTTATTCAACTCACTGTCTGTTAGACTCTAAATATAAACAACTGCCATGTAAAACCTAGAATAAGAAAATATCATTGTGGAAGAGGGAATTTCCAAACACAAGCATTCTTTTAGCTTATATGGAAATTCCAACTGAAACAGTTTATATCTGAATATTGAAAATGAATAAACGTTTTTATTTTATTTATTATTTATTTATGAAAATACATATAAGAATTTTTTTTTTCATTCGGTAATTTACCACGTGGCGTTCGTGCCGGCTACTCTTTTGATAATAGGGTCTTTTGTTTCGCGCGTCCTTTAGAACTTACTAGAAAAGGAGTTTTTGGATTCACTATCTCTTTCTAACTCATTTCTAGGAGAGCTTAATCCCCACTCCCTTGCGTCGCGCAGTGGGGTAAAAAGGGTCGTGTACCTGTCACTTGGTAACTAGCGCTAAATATCAATCAGTTCACCCTTGAGTGCTGAGCAGTGCGGTTCTCTAGTTCGGTTCAATACGTGGTTGAAGTTTGTGTGTGTTGTGAAAGTGTTTATTAAATTTATACTAAGTAAGTATATTAATCAGTAAGAACGGGATTGTGTGAAACAACATAGTGAACAGTTAAAAGAGTTTATACAATTTTATTATAAAGTAAAGTTTTATTACAAAGTAGACGAATATCTTAACGATAAAATGCATGGTCAGCCTAATCAGTTGCGTGCTCGCATACTATAAATTTTTATTGTATTCAAAACTATAGTAAAAATAAATAAAATAAAAACATTTACATATGATTTATTTAACTTTTATCTTGACATAAATGTAGGTAATATTTTGATGTTCATATGTGCCTTAACTGAATAAACGAAATTGATTCTTTGATTCATTAATAATATAATTAATAGAATAATGTAAGTATACGACAAACTCTTGTCAGCTCACTCCGATGTGTTCTCAGGTGTATGGTAGTACGTACTATAGACACAAATCTAATATTTTACCTAATTATATTATAATTTAATTATTAAATTACAATAGTTATTTAAATGATGCACAATTACAATAAGTGCATCATTTAAATAACTATAAATAGATTTAGGAAATTTTCATATTAAATAAATAAACTCAAAAATTGAAATCACCTAATATTCTGAAACTTTTCGAAATATTAGAAAATATAGAATGAAACAAGCGGCCCCAGACTCCGAGGTGAAAGCTTCGGATGCAACTGGGATTAACACTCGGGTAATGAAGAAGAAACTAACTAACTAACTACGAAGGTTAAACCATTACTTATTCTTAAACTATAACATAAGATATTGTTGGATTATTTCAATCTAAAAACCGCTTGTCAATTTTCTGTAGTATTTGCTTCTGAGCGCGACTGTACCTACATATTAATAATCCTTCCTTGGCAATCGGGTAAAAAATACATCTAAACTAAGTAGGTATGTACTGTACATTATTTGAGTTATAACGTCTTTGGACTGAACTTCGCAAAGGAGCCGCACTCCTATTATTACCCACTTAATTAAATAAAACTCAAAACTAACAAACAATATTAAAGTACTTTCCTACGAGTAGCAATAAAAACATTCATTTCACTAATTACAAAATTATCAATAAATACGGGAACTTGGTAGTAATGGCACGTCTTTTGTGTACTAGTAAGCTCATTCTTGTATCTACAATTAGCAAATCTCTTTTCAATACTAATCTGTTTTTAACATTACCAAGAAAACGAACGAAGGGTCACTTTGTTACCTGTGACTTGTGGTTAAGTACAATGGATGTGGTGAAGTGTTCACTCGGCGAGTGTCATTTGCATTTTTATTTTCGTGGCGCGTTTATGACAATGTAAGAAATAATTTTGTTTACCACATTACTATACCTACTTACCTATATTAAATGGATGCCGTTTGTACAGCGGCACACGCAGCTATTCTCATAATCAAATTTCAGACGCTTGCCAATATCACGTTTCGCAAATAATAATTGCAATTTCAATTTTCTCTTCTTCATCGTAGCATTAATTCCGACGGTTTAACGTGCTCTCCGAAGCACGACCAGACAAATGCAATACCCATATTCATGCATACAAATACACACCCGTGTAGCGGCCGCGTTCACTACCGCTACGCCACAGGCCACAGAGGTTGTCCAACCAACTAGTACAAAAGTAACCAACTGGTTGTTTCGTTCCTTGATTTCTTTTATTACTTCTCCCGTATTTTAGCATTACATATGTAAGTTATTCTAGGGCTTTTTGCTTACGCGTTGAACATTCACATATTTGGCGGTTAGTAGGCAGTTAAGTTTGAGGTTTGACTCAGTGAGTGCCAAAGGTTACGGACAACTTTTGAGTAAACATTTCTTGACAGTTGTGAGACGGGCAGTTGCCCAAATCTGATATAAACAACTTCTCTAATGATTTACTTAAACTATTGTTAAATCTAAACGCGAACAGATAGTACCTACACGTAATAATTATGTACTATCAATGGAACCATACTAATATTTTAATTTGCTAAAGTAGTACTCTGTCTGTTACGCTTTCACGCCTAAACCACTAAACCGATTTGTATGAAATTTGGTACAAAGATAGATTAGACCTTGGGACATAGTTTGACTATGTTTGATGGCGTGGCAGCATTCACGCGGACTGAGCCGCTGGCAACCGCTAGTTGATAATAATTTAAACATACAAGACACGTATTTTGTAAAACGTGTACTATAACCAAAACTCTTCTTGTTGCAGATAACCAAAATGATCGGACAGCGCAAATCTAAAACCTTCGGCATGACAGGCGCCATATCGTATGATGGTAAGTAGTACAAGTACCTGCCTATGTCGCTCCATTTAAACAATAATTTTATAAGTAAAACATAAATTTACTGATTCACTGACTTCAGGCCCTAGTGCGCACGACACGACCAAGGATGGTGAATTGAAATCGTTCCTGGCAACAGCAAACGAGTGCGAGACGCCTGCCGATGGTCGTCACCGCGAGGAGGTGCTGGACGCGCTGAACCGCCTCGTGCGGCAGTGGATCCGCGCCGTGTCCGTCCGGCAGAACATGCCGGCCTATGTGGCTGAACGTGTCGGAGGGCACGTGAAGACCTTCGGGTCGTACAGGCTTGGGGTTAGTACACCATTTTGTTGAATAGTTTAAGTTGTGATTCTTGTCCTTTTGACTTTTGACTTCCATACATTGAAACCTTGCACACTCTGTTAAATCAATAATCTCCTTTTTTATTGGCGTTGTTTCTGTTATCATACAAAAACATTCAATTCCTTTTTCTTCTTTTCAACCAGGTGCATCAGAAAGGGGCGGATATAGACGCCCTGTGCGTGGCGCCGCGCCACATCACCAGGGCGGAGTTTTTCGCCTCATTTTTCGAGTTGCTAACCAAGCAGCCCCAGGTTTGTATAGGCAATTAACTACGTTAGATGAACTTTCTCAGTTAACATCCATTTATATTGAGCACAGTACTAAAACAGCACGCTGCGCTTCCCTATAGCACTGAAGTTTCTAACAAAAGGCGGAAAGATATTGTTTGCACTGAAAGAATTGCAATAAAACATGAGTACACAGGTAAATTTTATTTGTTTTTGGGACCTCTACTATACAATAGGATAAACGCTATAACAAGCATTTATCCTCTGAATTATGGTTGTTGTAAGCGAGTTGTGAAGAATATCCTCCAAAGCATGTCCTACGATGATACGGAGGACTTAATGTCTGTTCTAAAGTGAGTAGTGCTAGATATAAGATAATAGATATTATTATTATTTTAGTTATTTTAGTTAGCAGTAGTGACCCAATTTAGCATTGTAATGATTGTTGTATTTACCAGTAATATCATGTTGATCATTTTAGAATTATTAATAAATTTGGCCTGGACGCCTGAAACACAGGATTACCTAGTTCAGGCGCATACTATGTAATATACTTAAATACTTATTTATAAGACCTAGAGACACATAATACGTAAACAGGTATATAATCAGTAGATATACATACCTAAGATTCTTATGCACTTACTACATATTATTACGCACGATAGACTAAGACAATGTGTAGATATTATTATTGTACAATGAATAATGAATAAATATTATTATTATTATTATTATTATTTAACAATAATAAAGAACGCTTAAAACAAAGACAGCTCTCATGAAATATACATGGTAGTATTAAAAGATAACTTCCCATTTACCGTTGTTATATCTAATAAGTACTATGCCTGATTCAAGTTTGTTTATGTTCAGGTCAGAGAGCTGAGAGCAGTAGAAGATGCATTCGTACCGGTCATTAAGATGAATTTCGATGGAATCGAGATTGACTTGCTCTTCGCCAGGATGGCTTTGAAGGAGATACCAGGTAAGGACTAAGGAGCAATTTTACTTAAGTAATATTTGTGGATAATACTGACTATAGCTATCTCATATGAATACTATTACCACAATGTTAACGACCGTAATGCTCATGACATTGGAAATATTTTCAGAAACGTTAGACTTGAGCGACGACATGCTGTTAAAGAATTTGGACCCGGCGTGTGTGCGGTCGCTCAACGGCTGTCGCGTGACCGACGAGATCTTGCGTCTGGTACCGAACCAGGACACGTTCAGGCAGACGCTCAGGGTGGTGAAGCTGTGGGCTAAACGTAAGGACTCGCGTTTCTTTACTGACTTGTACAAATATCTAGCCATTTCTGAAATGTACTGTTCTTTACAAGAAGCTCCCTATGTGCAGGGCGCGGCGTGTACTCCAACGCGCTGGGCTACCTGGGCGGCGTGTCCTGGGCCATGCTGGTGGCGCGCACGTGCCAGCTGTACCCCAACGCGCTGCCCGGTACGCTGGTTCACAAGTTCTTCCTGGTGATCAGCCAATGGCCCTGGAACTTGCCAGTTTTATTAAAGCCGATAGGCCCTGCACCGCTGAAGTTCCCCGTGTGGGATCCGAGGGTAAGTATTTCTGCCTTTCTGTCTATGTACAATGCTTAATACAGAATATGAACATTAGTTAGGGTGGGACTCTGGCCTTAGGTATTGTGAGATGAGATACATCCGACTGAGCAAATTCTTGAAATTCTCATCTCGTATAGACGATTATATAATTATCACATAAAGTAGTTAGAATAATACTCCTAAGAGATGTTTTATTTTAATGTGGAGAAATAACTTAGATACATGAGTGTCCATAGCTTGATCTAACTCTGAACCAAGTGCCGTACCGCCGAGCTTGTAATTACAACCACTGTTCCGTATGATCACCAGGTCAACCTTGGAGACCGCTGGCATCTGATGCCGATCATCACCCCGGCATTCCCGCAGCAAAACTCGACGTTCAATGTAGGCGAGTCGTCGAGATCCATAATAGTGGACCAGTTGAAACACGGTTAGTACTTTTGGTATCATACTATCAAATAAATGAAACGATCGATATTATGAATGAATCAAGTAAACTGTCAATTAATTTACTAATTAATTATGAGATATTTTGTAGTCGTCTGGTTGGCTTTTCAGTCTACCTTTGCTATGATGCGGTTGAACTTGATACTTTCCGTGAAGCGACTACCATCTGACCTCTACAACCGGTTGGTTATATCGAAGTTCTGTAGTTAGTCTAGTAGGACTAGCGACTACCACGGATTGTAGTACGGCGACCGGGACCGCCGCCTCAACGTGCTCTCCGAGGCCTAGAAACACCCGCACCAATGCAAAAATAAATATATTTGCACTGGGCAGGAATCGAATCCGCACCCCTGTGTGGTAGTCGTGTTCACTACTGCCGCGCCATAGAGGCTGTCAAATATTGTAATAAACTTCTTATATACTGATTATATGTTTCGTTAATAGGGTTGCAGGTAACTAACGAGGTGATGCGCGGGAGCTGCGGATGGGAGCGATTATTTGAGCCGCAAGACTTTTTCTCGCAGTACAAACACTTCGTCGTACTGGTGGCGTCCTCCGCCAGCGCCGACGACCAGCTGCAGTGGAGCGGGCTCGTCGAGAGCAAGATACGACACCTCGTCAGTAAGTATACCGCGCTGGCTGAGCGCAGGCACTTTGTGGCCTCGCCGTTGGGGGTGTCTCGGTAGTTGTCGGCAATGGCACTATTCTTATAGGACAACGGTTATATAGCAGTGCATACCATCGTTATTGCTCGAGACATATATGTTGGCCCTAAAAGGTACTCTATACGCGCTCTACACGTTTCGTGGGTGTCTTTTGAGGAAAGCACGGGGTGTTATTGCGGTGGACGAGCTCAAATTTACCAAGCATAGATTATTACAAAACATTTCGCGATTTAGGCCAAGATACGTGTCCCGAGGTATACTTGAGTTGCATCCGCTCACGATCTCCTGTCGTTTGTTACAGAATCCCTGGAGAGCAAGACATTTGTGCAGATGGCGCACGTGCACACCGTGTGCCATAGCACGGTTATGCCGCCCCTTGCTTCGACAACCGGTAAGCTTACACTTTAAATTGTCCAGCCCAAGTCCAAGCCAAGAATGAAAGACCTTTGCACTTACCTAGACTGGAAAATTAATCTCTATGAGAAAAAATTAAATAAAAATAGCTTAATACAATATTTTGGCCTGATATAATAATAATACAACATACAATTTTTTCAAAATTTTTTTCTACTCACAAGTAGCTTGATAGAGACTATAATAATATATGGACTTAGGAATAGAATTGTATCTAACTTAATTATTAATATTATGTTGTTGTTATAGGTGATAGCGCGAGCGCCGCCGCGTGGTTTATTGGCCTAACTTTTACGACGAAGAATTTGGATGTCGACCTGACTCCAGATATCGTATCGTTCGTCAGGCAGGTCAGAGACCACGCGATGCGGACAAAAGTCCTGAAGGCGGGGATGAATGTTGAAGTGAGTACCTACTTACCTGTTGACATTTTGATAAAATTAACGAAGATTTTCTATACCTACCTACTCAGAGCACTCGTTGTCACATCCACCCCCTTAGCCGAGCAAGTGCGGACTAACAACCCAAGTACTATGGTGTAACTGTATTCTTTTTATGATGGCATTGCAAAAATCCATACATACTTAAGTGCCCCCTATCTCACAGGTAATCCGTTCCGAAACTAATAAGTATTGTGTCTCGCTCCCCCAGGTCCAGTTCGCGCGGCGCAAGCAGCTCGGCCAGTGGCTGCCTGACGCGCTGCCACCGCGCCAGCGCTGCGCCGGCGCACGTCGCCGCGCGCGCGCGCCCTCGCCCACCTCCGCGCCGCCCAGCAAGGTGCCGCGCCGCGACCAGAAGAGCGGTACCGCCCCGACGCCATCGCCCCCTGGCCCACTGCTCGTCCCCCAGGCTCGATCGCCCCCTGGCCCGCTGCAGGCCCCCCAGGCCCCTTCGACCTCTGGCCCGCTGCTCGTGCCCCCACCGCCCGCGCGGCCAGTGCGGCCCGGTGTCGCGCAGAGGCACCGCGAGCATGTGCCAGGTTAAGTCAATGCAATGCTTAGGTAGATAAGAAAAAATATAGGTACTTATTATGTAACAATTATAGGTAGGTAGGCTTATATTAGCATAGGTGTAAATTAATTGTAAATGACTAGATTATATACATAAGTTTAAGTTTTTGTATATTATTTTATTAGTTTTAGTTTTAATTTAATTTTTTTTAGTACTGTAATGTTTAATTTCATTTTATTTGAAAATAAATGGAAAATAAAATAAAAATATTAAAATAAACGCAACCTAGTTTAAGTATATTTGAATAAACATTTGTACATTTCTGTTATTCTTTCCCTTTGGAATTAGGTAGGTAGGACGGGGTGCTAGGTCGGGTAACCTCCACGATGGCCTCCCCGTTTCTTCCCCCCTTGGACCACGGTCCTGGGGAGCGGAAGCGGGGTGGCTGGTGCACCCTGGACGACGGTTAATGGACTCCGACTCCAAGGGGAAGGACCTCTGTTAGCCGCTCGACTAATAACCCGATTATTACTCTATTTATTTATTTTTAGTACTGTAATGTTTAATTTCATTTTATTTGAATAAATATGTATAATATAAATAAATTAAATGTGTTTTCATTTCTACATTCCTGTTATCCTTTCCCTTTGGAATTAGGTAGGTAGAACTCGTTGAGCTAGTTAGAATTTGCAAAAGAGTTGTGTATATCACAGTCTACTCGATGCTGCAGCATCAGGTCAAGATTGCCATGTCATGAAATTACTTACCGCTGAAGTCACAGTACACTTAATGTCAATTATAGGACTATGGTGCCCGTAAGAGGATACTTAGCACACTTGAGATCAATAGGAGTTGACATATTAAATGGATATTAGCTATCAGTGCGCGTACCTTCGGGAGTTCGACAGGGCTCGATGATGGGCCCACTTGCATTCTATCAACAACATAGGCACTCTAGGGTCAATAGACATAAAGGGATTAGGTTTCTTCTTCTTTTCATACCACTTAGGTGGCAGTCAAGCCCACGGCCCACCTGATGAAAAGTGGTTACCGTGGCCTATGGACGAGTGCAACACCAGGGGTAACATTCGAGCTGTCGACTCTGTAAGAACAGAGAGATTCTGTGCTGTCAGCGAGGAAGACAAGCAGGACAAGCCTTTGGTCTTCCCACTGACTGCATTTTATGATTGGGACGGATATATACCGTCGTGTCCTACCTCATACCTACAACATTTATATTCATAAACGAAAATGTCCGCTATTCACTGAAGCCACGCCCCACAGCAACGCATCGCACAACTCGAGCGAGTGAGACAGCGGCAGGCCATCCCGTTCGCACACGCCCACGTACAGCATATTGCGAGTGGTCTTAAACGTTTAATATTCTTTACTGGTCTATGCGTCTACTACGAGATGTTATAAAACAGATCAACTGATCTGAAATTAACCACAAAATACTCACTAGAGTCGAAATCAGAAGTCGCTCCGTGTTCTGCCTCTAATCGTAGGTACAAGATGGCGGACGATGATTACGTTCTTGCTCATTGGAACTCCGCCGCGCCGTGAAGTTCTTAGTGAGAGATGGGAGAAACACATCAGGTGCGATTTAGGGTCAGGTGTGATTTAGGTAGTACCGGTGCACAGGTTAGGTACTAGTTGGTTAGATATAAGGCGTTGCTTAGACTACTTTCATTACAAAACTAGCCTGCCGCCCGCGTGCATCTCGGTTAACGCGACCTTTGCTCATATCTCCGGTTCTACTTAACCGATTGCGATCAAACAAACGTAAGATATTAAGTCTGAGTAAGCCCTTTCTAACAAAAAAAACCGCATCAAAATCCGTCCAGTAGTTTTTGCGTCCATCGCAGACAAACAGACAAACAGACAGGAAATTCAAAAAAAATATTTTCGTGTTCAGTATCGTTAACATAACATAACCCAAGTATTTTTTTAAAAATATCTCCAATGTACAGACACGACCACTTTAAGATATTAGTCTGAGTAAGCCGTTTCTAACAAAAAAACCGCATCAAAATCCGTCCAGTAGTTTTTGCGTCCATCGCGGACAAACAGACAAACAGACAGGCAATTAAAAAAAAATATTTTCGTGTTCAGTATCGTTAACATAACATAACCCAAGTATTTTTATATCTCCAATGTACAGACACGACTACTTTACAATTTTATAATAGTTAGTATAGAAAAACAAATATGAAAATTTATGCTTTTACCCCTAAAGGCTGCGCATAGGTCTGTCACACGCGCACACCCAGTGTTAATAGACAAAGTCGTTGGGTGTCTATCCACAAACGAATTCTAAGTATCAGGTAACTAGAATTTAAGCCCCTAAGCTAAGTCATTCCAGATTCGCCCCTCTCACTTTCAGCGGCTCTCGGCGTGTGGCCATTTGTACATGCCTTATTTTTTATATTTTTTGTATTGATAGACCTGTAATGATGGCGAATGGTGCTTTAGCGAATGGTACTTTAGCGAATGGCGCTTTGGCGGAGGTGCTTTAGCGGCAGTTTGTACAGTTTGTGAGGTGATAGTGGCCTGACTAACGATCACGCTGAATGTTATCAAGTGGGATGTATCGTGAAAGTATAAAATATTGTTTTATGGAAATATGTTAGAAAAGCTACTTACTTTTAGAAGACAGGTATACATCCTTCTGGTGTTTAAGTCTCTTGCTGATTATCGTGTCTTCTTCGATTTCAAGCAGCGTTATTGCATGATGACGGGAAAAATGTATTAGTTATAGTATTACTTAGTTATTTAGGTTAAGTAAGGGTGGCACTGAAAACCAGTGCTGTGATGGTAAATACCCGTCGCAGTGTATGCTGAGTGCCCATCCTTTGTGGACACAGCGTAATCGTACAAGTTTATAATAATGCAGTGCAAGATCACGTGCAAAATCTGCCACGTAGCGGTGTGCCGTGTGACACGTCGCGTCCCTGCTGGGCCTGACGGATATGACATTTACTTGTCAAGTGTCATATTTGTCAGTGTCATCGGGGTGGCGTGGCGCCTCGCCCGCCACAGTATATAAAATTATGTTTTTTTTGTTTTTATTTTTATTTTTTTCTTTTTGCGTTCGGTGTCTTTTTACTTTGTACTGTAAATAATCCTATGCTGTGTTTCACAATAAAACATTTTTCTTTCTTTCTTTCTTTCTTTCTTAGAATAAATTAACGCCTATCAATTTCGTATAGCAACTTAACATTCTTAAGTGTGATCACAGGCGTTAACATACGAATATAGGTAATCGAAAGATATGGTAATGTGCGAGGGATATGCTACCGGCAGGGGTGGAGAACCTTTATGCATCAACGTGCCATATTTCTAAAAAAGAAATTCAATGAAGCCCTAGACGTGCCCGACGGGGGAGGGGGGGGGGGAGGGGGGGTTGACTGAAGTTGCTCTGTCTGTTTCAAGATTATTTGGAGCTGGGACAATATTAATTTCTGATAATATGCCATAGTCCGCCTCTTTATATCATGCTTTCTGAAAAGAATGTCCGTCTGTTCGTTCATTTTCTAGCGCATATTATGATAGGTATCTTACTTTGTGAAAGAAAGAAAAAAAGAAACAGGTATAGGCACAGATTACTGAATGCCCACCTACTAACCCAGGTGGCACTGGTGGCGTGCCCAAAAAATTGTGCCACGTGCCATCTGTGGGACGCGTGCCAATGGTTCGCCATCCCTATAGCTACGACTACCTCACCTCCGACAACCGACGGCCCACAGATGGCGTGCGTTATAGTCGATTCAAGTTCGACATAACCTCCTCCATCGGTTCTGGTGGAGGGGTATCCTTTGAGATTCTTCGCACGATAAAAAAAGGTATGTAGGTACAAATTTAAGTACCTACTCTCTCTCTCTCTCTTACAGAGTCGGTCTTACGACAACAGAACTCGTCCCGGGACCAACGGGAACTGACTCCTAAAACAAGCAATATACCTTTGTTGAAGGGGTTAACCGAATCCTAACACAAGTAATTTAGCTTTCTTGGTGGGGGGTTTTTATACCACTTAGATGGCAGACAAGCACACGGCCCAGCTGATGGAAAATGATTACCGTGGCCTTTGGACGAGTGCAACACTGACAAAGCAAAGGACAAAGCAAAAAGAGGGTCAACGGGAAACCCAGATAAATAGATTACTATTAGTAGGTACTCATTTTATGCCGATGTCATACATATAATTCATATTATCACGCCTTTATCCCTGGAGGGTTAGGTAGAGGTGAATCAACACCCATATTTCACCAATCATTAAATTAGGACCCACGCAATAATATGGAGCCATTATCGTTGTCGACTCAAGCCATGCATCTGAATACTCGTAATTAGGTATGTATCTGTCTGATGTTAAACAGCCTTATTATAGTATCGAAAAGTCATTGGTGTGTGCCATGGTAAAATCTGGGATCGAACCCGAGACCTCGTCTCAGCAGTCAAGGGGAGGCGGGAGAAACACGCTGGTACGATTTAGGATCAGGAGTGATTTTACACAGGTAGCATTTTATTTAGTTCATTAGATGCTTTACATATCCTGCTTTTAAATTTAAAAAAAACAAAAGGACAGTCTCCGTGGCGTAGCAGGAGTGAACGCGGTCGCTACGCAGGAGGCGCGGTTCAATCCCCGCACAGTGCAAATATTTGTGTGCATGAAATATGAGTATTTGCATTAGTCTGGTTGTGCCTCGGAGAGCACGTTAAGCCGTCAGTCCCGGTTGCCATACGAACATCCATGGCACTTGGCAGTCGTTACGGGTAGTTAGTTGGAGTCCTAGTCCAACAACAACTTACAGTCTAGCTGCAATGCTTCGATATCGCCTAATGTCACCATTGGGTTGTGGAGGTCAGATGGCAGTTGCTTAACGGAAAATATTGAGGGCCAGCCAAATCCGCAGTTAAGACTGGTAAAGCGGACCCCAGACTCCGAGGTCAAGTTTCGAATGAAAAACAAATGCAAAAAGTAATTACGCGGGCACAGCTAGGGTCAGTCAGTATCCACAAACGAATTTAATTTAAAACAGGAAGCTCGTAGGTACATTTATCTGAAATAATTAACGCCTATCAAATTTGTATAGCAAACTTAACATTCTTAAGTATCAGTATGTGTTACAATGGTGGCACTCAGCTTGACGGCTTCGTCAGATGCTTTTTCACGCCCCGCTTAAAGGACCCGGGACTGTAGGAGGAGTGAAACACGTGAACTGGTAAGGAATTCCAAGACTTAATCGTGCGGCAGAAGAGCGAGTCGCCGAACTGTTGTCAAAACAAGAATAGATTTAAGAATATTATTAAAATTTTACCGAAAACGCATCCTAGATACTTATGAAAGTGTTTGTATCTGGTTATAGATCATATAGATCCAAACAGAAATGGAAGCAGCAATAGGTATACTAAGGCTTCCTATTGTATCGGTATCTAAGCAGACCCTGGACCCGAGGGGAAGGGGAAGGCCTCGGGTGCGACCGGGACTAGCGCAAGGATGATGATGGTTTCATTATCATCCTTGCATTAACAATTTACCACTTAGGTGGCAGAAAAGCACACGGCCCACCGTCCTGATGGAAAGTGGTGGCCTATGGACGTATGCAACACTCATGGTGCCGACCCTGAAAATAAAATAATTTGCTCAATTAACAAATCAAACAAACAGACAAGCATTAAAAAAAAATCGTGTTCAGTATCGCTAATAACATAACCTACCAAAATTTTTTTTTTAAATATCTCTAACGCATTGCACAGACAGTCTTTAAAATTTAATTTCATTAGTATAGAAATGGGGAAAATATGTCGATCTAGCAACCCTGCGTCACGCGAGTCGCGTCGCGTCGCGTCACTCAGCCGCGAACATTCAGTCGAGAAGCGTGTGCGCGTGCGCCCTTCCGCTCGCGATCTGTAGATACCTGTCTACGCAAATAATTCAATTTTCACATAGTTTACTATTTCTCTTATATTCTAATGATAATTCTATCTCTCTGCCCTACTATGTGAGTGGACTGGTGTGAACTCTTTCTACTATGAAGGTAAGTGTAAGTTATTATTTTTGTAACTGCTACCCACTTGTTTATTTTTGTTAAGTATTCACGCTCCTAACGGCGAAAAATGAATATGGTATTGTTAGCTCCTAAACTTCCAGAAGGGTATAAAACGAGCGCGAACTACCCACTCGCCCTCTTTGCCAGCCAGTCATCGCGCCGTGCGGATCTCCAGTGACGTTCGTTCGATACAATTCATGTCGTGAGACTTTATTAATTTATTACTAAATTGTTAATTAATGTTATAAAAGTGCTAATGTATTGATTGTGCCCCTTGATATATAAAAGTAATAGAATTAAATACTTGTAAAAGGGCATCTTTGTGTGCCTACCTACTTTTTTTTATATCACAACTCGACGAACTCCTAATATCAGAACTGGGATGCGATTCCATTGTATCCTACTCCTGCGTCCTGATCGCTTTGCTACCTAAATTATCTGCAGATTAGTTATTCAGATTGGCACTAGATTTCCTTCTCTTTTGTTTAAATAAAATTATTATCGTGTGGGTGGGTAGTATCTACAACATTTTCTTATCGAGAAATTACATTGTAATTAAATTTGTAAGTAATAGAGTGGTGAGTCATTTGGTAAAAATCTGATCATGGCGAAGTTGACTGCGCTTGAACGACGCCATCAGTCGCCATCGCCACGACGGCGCCAGCCGAGAGCGAGCGCCTAGAACGTCGCAACGACCGCGGGAGGCGTCCAGCAGCGACTTTGTTGCTGAGCAATGAGTTACACTCCGGTGCGATCAGCGAGCCCTGTCACCAACCAGGAACCCGCAAGTAACACTGACTGCATCATTGGTGCGATACGTGCCATTAACAGTACGGTGAGATCGAACCATTCTTACTATATTTCTAACTTTGATCCGAGCATTCACGATATAGTTGCCTGGTGCGAGGAGGTAGATAGTGCCAAAGCAATAAACAACTGGACCGATAAAGAATGTCTTTCTCGCATTGGGTACTGTCTAAAGGGGGATGCACGGACATGGCTCAATGAGTGGGTTACCAATGACCGTGGTTGGAGTAATTTTAAAAAGGAATTTAGACCTTTGCGTCCAAAAAAACCGGATATAGCTAACATACTCTTTGAGCTCATGTGCACTAATTCTGATAAGTACCCGACGTACGCACATTATGCGCGTCGATCTCTGCTAAGACTACGCATAGGTAGTCAAGGGGCTAAGTGACGAATTAATGTCTTCAATTACTATCCGGGGCATTACTGACGCAAAAATACGTGCATCAGCCACAAATGCGAAGTTATAACCAAATGAACTAGTCGAATTCTTTTTTAGTTATGTTAAACCTAACTCGTCAGTAGTTAACAAAAAGTTTCATAACACAACGCGTAACGAACGTTTTCAAAATTCGAGTAGTGACAATGATAACCGTAAGCGACGGCTTGTGGACATTAAGTGTTTTAAGTGTGGTCAGCTAGGTCACAGACAGGTTGATTGCAAGAAACGTAAAAGTGACGATAATAGTAATGCAAAAGTTAGTTCTGTGTCTGTTTTAAATAAGTCTGACCCGTGCAGTTTTTGTTAACCTGGCCACAAAATAGATACCTGTTTTGCCAAACTAAAGTCTGCTTCACAAGTTTCCAATAATGTTATTTCTTGTCAGAAGTACCCCCGTACCAATAACAAAGTTATTGTTGTAGCAATCAATCAGGGTCAGGTTAAGCCGAGCCCTCGTAAGATAACTGCGTTTTGAACGCACCCTCTTCTCAAAATGTTAAACAGAGCTCAAGTAGCTGGTGGCGTGCGCGGCGCGCGGGTTGCGCTCGGGCTTCCTGCCGCTGCTGCAGGCGGCATGCTTGCTGCTCAACGCGCTGCGCATGAGCGTGCCCATCACGGGCCGTGCCGACATGGTCACGGCGCTGCCGCTGCTGCAGGCGGCATGCTTGCTGCTCAACGCGCTGCGCATGAGCGTGCCCATCACGGGCCGTGCCGACGCGGTCACGGCGCTGCCGCTGCTGCAGGCGGCATGCTTGCTGCTCAACGCGCTGCGCATGAGCGTGCCCATCACGGGCCGTGCCGACGCGGTCACGGCGCTGCCGCTGCTGCAGGCGGCATGCTTGCTGCTCAACGCGCTGCGCATGAGCGTGCCCATCACGGGCCGTGCCGACATGGTCTCGGCGCTGCCGCTGCTGCAGGCGGCATGCTTGCTCCTCAACACGCTGCGCATGAGCGTGCCCATAATGGGCCGCACAGGTGCGCAGGCTGCGCCACCCGATGAGGTGATGGCGCTGCTGACGGTGTCGCTAGCGCTGATAGCGCTGCGCTGGCTGCTTCCCTTCGTGGTCATCACGCGGCACGTGGCGCGCCAGACCGTGGCGTTGCTGCTGCAGAACGACTGCGGCTAGTTGCAGACGCTGGGCGCGCCGCTGCGGCGCCTGTAAGGACGGACTGCGGGACGTTCCTTGATAGCAAACTGCGGGGTGCTACAGGTGTAAGTGTAGAGGACGGACTGCGGGACGTTCCTTCCTAGTAAACTGCGGGGTACTAGACCTAGATGTGTGGAAGGACCTGTAAGGACGGACTGCGGGACGTTCCTTGATAGCAAACTGCGGGGTGCTACAGGTGTATGTGTAGAGGACGGACTGCGGGACGTTCCTTCCTAGTAAACTGCGGGGTACTAGACCAAGATGTGTGTAAGGACCTGTAAGGACGGACTGCGGGACGTTCCTTGATAGCAAACTGCGGGGTGCTACAGGTGTATGTGTAGAGGACGGACTGCGGGACGTTCCTATTGGCAAACAGACTGCGGGATGCTTGCCCTACACAGTTATTAGATGATGAATGATTACTTGTAACTGCTGCTTGTGGTGGCGAATGTGATGAGGAAATAGTTAGACATTATGTCTGTGGGTCGTGGAAAGTCGATGAATGCAAGAATTAGGTACACCATAATACCTGTGGACACTTAGTAATATGGTGCCTTTCTTTGGAATTTTAGAAGCCGAGCAGCAACTGCATTCAGCCGAAAACGACCTTGATTCTCAGGTCATACCAGGCCCTCGCGCTCTACCGGTCATATAGGATGCCGTCGTGGACGACGCAGGATCAGGAGAGGCCGTGTTAGCTCCTAAACTTCCAGAAGGGTATAAAACGAGCGCGAACTACCCACTCGCCCTCTTTGCCAGCCAGTCATCACGCCGTGCGGATCTCCAGTGACGTTCGTTCGATACAATTCATGTCGTGAGACTTTATTAATTTATTACTAAATTGTTAATTAATGTTATAAAAGTGCTAATGTATTGATTGTGCCCCTTGATATATAAAAGTAATAGAATTAAATACTTGTAAAAGGGCATCTTTGTGTGCCTACCTACTTTTTTTTATATCACAACTCGACGAACTCCTAATAGTATATTAATTTTTCGCCTATTATAGCTAATCACCTCAGAAGTTAGTCCTGGTTGCATCCAAAACTTACATTAGCTTGCTTTGGAGCCCGGGGTCTGCTTTTCTATCTTGACGTTTGTGGGTCGCACCCACAAAAGTCACTGCCGACTGACACGAGAACTTCCTGAAGAAATATTCAATCACGCTCTAACGGCTGAATGAATCTGAAATTTGGAATAACATATAGCCTACTTTTTTCCAGGTAGGTGGGTGGGTAGCGGTACCGCGCTCTAAAGGTCTCTGCATACGTAACGGGTTTTTTCACGGACGGGACGGGACGTGAAGCAAAATGTATGCGGCCCATCCCGTCCCGTCCCGTCCGTAGCCCCGTGACATATGCATTGCCGCATACATTTTGTATGAAACGATATTTCCAAAACTTCACGTCCCCGTCCCGTCCGTGAAAAAACCCGTTACGTATGCAGAGACCTTAAGTTTCACGCGGATGGAGCCGTGGATATCAGCTAGTTATATATTATGGTAGTATAGGATGAAGGAGGTAGGACATGACGGTATATCCGTCCCAATCGAGCAGTCCGACTGGGGAAGTACCTCCGCCCTACAGAATACCGCGGCTTAATAACCTTGTGTTGTGTTTCCGACGGTAAGTAGGGTACCCAGAGCTCACTAGAGAGATTTTGTGCTGTCATTGTCAGTGTGAAAACCAAAGGCTTTGTCCTACTTATCTTTTGCGCTGACGGAACTGAATCTCTCTGTTCTTCCAGGGTCGACAGCACGAGTGTGTCTGCCCTGGTGTTGCACTCGCCACAGTAACCTCTTACCATCAGGAGGGCCGTGTGCTTGTCTGGAGAG
The DNA here is from genome assembly GCA_914767945.1 of Eilema depressum. Lineage (NCBI taxonomy): Eukaryota > Metazoa > Arthropoda > Insecta > Lepidoptera > Erebidae > Eilema > Eilema depressum. Next base: position 4,240,333 of record OU612036.1, on the reverse strand, counting down.
CTGTTGTGCTGTCAGTGGGAAGACCAAATCAACCAGGCTTATCTTGCTTGTATTCTTCGCTGACGGCACAGAATCTCTCTGTTCCTACAGGGTCGGCAGCGCTCAGATAATTATACAAAACAATCCAAGCGTTTCTTGCCTGATCAACTCACATAATATGTCTTAATATTGGCTATATTATGGTCTTAGAAATAGAAATGTATCTGACATAATTATTGTTGATATGTTGATTGTTTGTTATAGGTGATCGCAACTCGAAATAGCAGTGAAGTTTATCGGGCCGCGCTTCGACGCCATTAATCTCGGGGTCGACTTGAGTCAAGAGTTTATAACATTCCAAAAGATCGTCGTCAAGTACGCACGGAGGACAAGAATGCTCCAAGAGGGGATGAGTCTCCAGGAGGAAACCTACCTTATGATATTCTGGTAAAATTAATTAAGATGTTCTATACTTGCCTACTTATGGCACACGTTGTCCCATCAGCCATCTTAGCCGAACAAGTGCGGACTCACAACCCAAATACTATAGTGTGACCTATCTAAAGTTATCCTTTTTGATCCAACACCTAATGCAGTAGACAATAGCTGGAGTCTTTTTAGTATTTTTCAATTTATGTCTTCATTTCGTCTTTTCAATTAAGTGCACTCTATCTCACAAGCAATCCGTTCCAGAATTAATAAGTATTGTCTCACTCCCCCAGGCCCGTTGCTGCCTGACGCGCTGCCACTGCGCCAGAGCGCTGCGCCGGCGCACTTGGCCGTCGCGTCGCCCAGCAAGGTCCGCGACCAGAGCAGCGGTACCACACTAGCCCCTTCCTTCCTTGGTCCAGTGTGCTCAGCCCTTCTTTACAAATATGTGCACGGTGAGAAGGTGCGGTTAAGTTAACCACAAACTTAAGTTAATGTTTTATTTATTATGTTTCTTTTATTCATTCTGTTATTTTTAGTCTGTTTTATTTGTTAATGTTACGCTTAGGTTAGTTAGGTTAATGTTAGGATAAGTGTAAATAGCTAACTTTTATTTAATATGTACATTTGGACTACTATTATCATTGTACGTAGTACTTTCATACCTAGTATTGTGTAGATAAATGTACATCGGTTCGTCTATGACATGAAAATAGTACATTATGGTACAAGTGAGCAAAGTTGGTGATTACCGCCGAGGCGCTATTGAGGTCTTAAGAAAGCCGAGGACGGTAATCATCATGCTCACACGTGGCATACGTCGTTTTACAACACACTTGCGAATAAAATAACACTACAAATACTACATAAACAATACTACAAATGAATTCGTTTTCCTATGCGCGCGCATCTAACAATGGCGATTGGCCATATTTAAAAGAATGAGGTTTGACCAATGATATTTCATAACATAGATATGTCATATGCTTACAAATCAATGTAGAAATAGCAATAACACATCTATTTATATTTAATATCATTGGGTTTGACTTTAACTTTTTTTACTGTTTTTTTTTCTGTACTTAGAGAAAAAAAAAAGTTAAATTTGAGTGATAATTTTGTTTATTATACAAGTATTACAAGTTGAAATTATTTATTTAAATACGAAAATGCATCAAATGACCATACAATAGGCATATTAATTTATTCGTACTATTAATTAAACACGTTCTTTTTTGTATCGAACCTTTTTTGAGAACATAGAAACTTAACCTATAAAATTTAAAAAAGAAACTATAACTCACTTGTGAATAATAGCAATGAAAAAGTCACAGTTTGATAATAGGTGTCATTACGTACCTAATTGCGGTGAAATAATAGCAATGTTATGAGCAGGTGTGTTGTAAAGTAAGTTTATAATAGTATTATACCACTGGCCACCCGTGGTATAGTGCAAATGGCCCAACTGGAGCTAACCACCCCGGGAGGCTGCCTCACCAGGCCGCGAATAATCCCGATAGGGCTCGTCGTGCCGAATGATCACGTCGTACTTGCTCTACCCCGGCTATGTTATTGAGGGAAATTTCCGTGCAATGGCCGGGGTGTGCGTATCTGTTAGGGCGGGGTCTGCTCTGCCTAGAGAACCCGTCCCTCTCCACCCTATGGGTACACATACACCATGGTTCTACGAGCATTATCACCCCGGCATACCCACAGCAAAAGTCGACGTATAATGTGTGAGTCGTGTAGATCAAATGTCATGAGCGAATTGAAAATTGGTTAGTACCTTTGTGTTTTAGTAGTGTATAAGTAGTGTATAAAAGATGTAATTATAAGTATGTGTAGTGTATAAATAGTGAAAAGCATAAGTAACAAGTTCCACTAAGTGCCATAAATCAACAGTATGAATAGTCATAAGTTAAGTAAGTATGTCTACTACCCGTTAGATACCCGCGTAATAAATCGGTTATTGCGACCATTAATTGCCTATGTCCTTTCTCATGGTTTAATCTAGCCCTATACCAAATTGCGTTAAAATCGGTTCAATGGTTTAGGTGTGAAAGACAGAGTTACTTACGCATTTATTATATTAGTTTGGACTGTTGGCTCGATTAGAAATGTCCCTCTATCATATCCGGTTGCTCTCGAATGTGCTTCGGGCTTGTCACGGGTAATACAATGCGTCAAATATGTGACGCAACTTTACTTTGACGCAACAGGTATGTCACAAACCACTTAAGCGACATTTCTTATGATCATTTTATAGATATTCTCCAGTTGTTGGGCCCTTTTGTTAAGTGCGTATATCGTGTCAGATAACCCCCTCCTACCCTCCTCCCCCCACTGGCGCCAGTGGGTTGTTTGGTTTACTTACATTTTTATCTTGTAAGTTTAGTTTGTAATTAGATACTACTTTATACATAACATGGATTATTTGAACTTGTATAATGTATCATAAGGGATATTTAAATAAATCCTGATATAGTTTAATGTACTAATTGTTTTATTTCACCATCTATAAAGTTGACACACATCCATATACTCACTATAAATTTCCTGAAGGGGTAGGCAGAGGTGTAATAACTACCCACATTTCGCCAACTATGATTTTGAGTGCCACGAAAATAGAGGACGAGCCTATTGCTGATGGAAGTTCAGACTATATTATGTGTCCGATGGATGGAGAACAGCCCTATCCCTTAGTCCCCTTCAACGACACCCACGGGAACAGATAGGGTCGGCGCGCACTGCCGGCACGGCATGGCATGGCATGGCATGCCGTGGCATCCCGCGGCATGCCGTTGTAGCCTGCTAAGCCCAGCTACTCTTGCATCAGTTTTACACTTCGTGGATTTGAAGTGTGCTGTGTGATTGTGTCGTTATGATTGACTGGGATTTAGTATTAATAATAATAAAATAAACAAAATAATAAATAAATAATGTAGTTTAATCTACACAACGCTATCTAGACCAAAAGTAAGCATAGCTTAACTGTAATAGCTAGTGTTAGTGTGCGGTTCTAGAATGCCTATAAACATATTTAGATATTTTTTTTGTAAGTACATACTTACATATTATATACCAGCTGTTGCCCGCAGCTCCGCCTGCATGGAATTCCGATCCCGTTCATCGCTTAATATATAGCCTATGTGTTATTCTGATGTATAAGCTATATTATTGTTAAGTTTCATCAACATCAATTCAGTAGTTTTTGCGTGAAAGAGTAACATACATCCTCACATACTTACAAACTTTTGCGTTTATAATATTATAGTAGGATAGAAACCAGACCAATGCAAATATTCATATTCATGCATACAAATATTTGCACTGAGTGGGGATCGAACCCGCGCCTCCTGTGTAGCGACCACGCCGCTACGACACTACGCTACGACCACGGAGGACAGAATACGACAAACAGGCAGTCAAACGGAATGTGGCACGCCGCGGCATCGTTTGAAGAAATGAAGTAAAATGAATTCTAAAGTCACTGAATTAAGATTCAAAATAACTTGATTAGTAATAAAATCCTTTGCCATGCCATGCCATGCCGGCAGTGGGCGCCGGCCCATAGAGTAACCCTATGCTACTCCACCGGGAACAAACACCGTACGGCACTATAAAGTTTGTTTTGTTGGTTTCCTCTTTCGTAACTATTTTCGTAGCTTTTGTACTGCTACGTCGTAGAGTGTGCTACGAGGAATGGGAACTCTTTTGCAAATCCAACTCACCCAGAGAGTACTCATAAACAGCCCCCCCTAGACAAGTGGCAATTCGTTGCTCGACGTATGATGGAATAGAATGACAAATGTATAGGATTTGACGTTTTTGACATTCGTTGACGCCTGTCATATACGTCAAATCATTTGGCATTCTAAAGGGAAAGGATACAGGAATGGAAATGAAAACACTAATTTTATAAAGCTTTTTATTTATTTATACTTAATATTTAAAATAATAATTATTAATGTACACTTATCTACACAACACTAGGTATAAAAAGAAGTACACTGTATGCACGCAATAAAATACAAGTTAGTTATGTATATTTATTCTAACATGAGCTTAACAAGATATGAATCAACGTGTTCGAAATAAAAGATATTTTATTTTATTTTATTTTAACTACTTAAGCATAACATGAACATAACAGAATAAGCATAAAATAGAATAAATAACAGAATAATTAAACATAAGTTTAATATTAACTTAAACGCTGTCACACCACAGATACTGCAAAAAATTGCATTAAATTTAAGACCTTATTTCTATAGACTTACAGTCATAAATTATTAGAACTATCGGGATATTTACCATGTATTGTTTGGAGTTTCCGATATTTCGGCGCTGTTGCAAGCACCATGATCACGGAGGAACTGTAGTACTATCGTAGTATGTAGAAATATCGGAAACTCCAAACAATACATGGTAAATATCCCGATAGTTCTAATAATAATGTGAACGACCATGAAAGTTTAAATACCTATATTACAGTCATAAAATTTAATAAAAAGAGTTTCATTACACTTTCACTCACTCTACAAGAAGCCATTTGAATTTAAACTTTAAATGCATTTTTATAAAGGCTAAAATCGAATGGAATTTTCTTGCAATCTCTGTGGTGTGACAATGGTTGTGCTTTAGCAGAATCGAGGACCTGCTCACCATGCACATAATTGTAAAAAAATAGTTGAGGGGGTGCAGGGCCGATCGCAGCTTAAAGTTTGGGGGGGGGGGGGGTCACTTCGGAAATTCCTTAAGAAATGTAACCCCCCCCCCCTCGTAGAATAGAATAGAATAGAATAGAAACGTTTATTTCCAAGAATATGGTTATTACAGGTATTCAATTTTTCATGGTCTGCATATTCTGCCAAGTGTGGCGTGCAAATATTTGACAAATAAATTAAACATTGTTTAATCCGGCAATTTAAGATTAATAACATTTAAAATTTAATAAGTCACACATTATATAATAGTCAGTATAATAATGAGTCAATTTAAGGTCTGGAATTATTTTTGATACCTACATAGAAAATTACAATACAGGGCGTCCCACGGCGATGCCACATGGAGGGAAAGTACCTTAAATCCTTAAGTTAGCTCATTTTACTTAAAGGAGACTTCATTTTATTTTTAAAAAGAAACAAAACTGCATTCAAAGATTTTTAAAAATTCGCTTGCCACATCCGGTAATCGAACCGACTAAAAGCCGAAAAAGTAACATCCTGTATTTTTATGGCATCAATCGATAATGTCAATCATAAGGATCAAATCTCTCTAAGAAACATGGTAAATTAAACGAAAGGAAGTCCTTGAAATCTAAAATTATAAATTCAATTTGGCAAAATAAATCACTTTAACTCAAAGTTCATCCATCCGTCTGATACCATATTAACAATAAAATTCCATATTTAAACTACTTTTCTTTTTTTATCGTGCTGACACCACTGCTGGTCAGCAGTAGTATTTAGGTATGTCGAACTCAAACCGACTAAAACCGCACGCCATCTAAATTAACAGGTTATAAGTTGATCCATAGGGCAATTCTCTTGCCATTTTCGTTGCACAGGGTACACCGCGTGCAGGTTTCTAATCAAATCAAAGATATCTCTAGTGTTGATACCTTGTAAGAATTTCTTACAAGGTATCAACACATCAAAGATATCTCTAGTGTTGATACCTTGTAAGAATTTCTCACAAGGTATCAACACTAGAGATATCTTTGATGAAATTTATTTAGTAAAATGAGTACTAAATGAATGAACTTTGTTACCTGTTTAGAATGTAACTTTATTGGGTAACTACATGAGGTATGTGTAGGTAGGGTAGGTAGTTATTTTTGGGTGCTTGATTAGAAACATGCACGCGGTGTACCCTGTGCAACGAAAATGGCAAGAGAATTGCCCTATGGATCAACTTATAACCTGTTAATTTAGACGGCGTGCGGTTTTAGTCGGTTTGAGTTCGACATACCTAAATACTACTGCTGACCAGCAGTGGTGTCAGCACGATAAAAAAAGAAAAGTAGTTTAAATATGGAATTTTATTGTTAATATGGTATCAGACGGATGGATGAACTTTGAGTTACAGTGATTTATTTTGCCAAATTGAATTTATAATTTTAGATTTCAAGGACTTCCTTTCATTTAATTTACCATATTTCTTAGAGAGATTTGATCCTTATGATTGACACTATCGATTGATGCCATAAAAATACAGGATGTTACTTTTTCGGCTTTTAGTCGGTTCGATTACCGGGTGTGGCAAGCGAATTTTTAAAAATTTTTGAATGCAGTTTTGTTTCTTTTTAAAAATAAAATGAAGTCTCCTTTAAGTAAAATGAGCTAACTTAAGGATTTAAGGTACTTTCCCTCCATGTGGCATCGGCGTGGGACGCCCTGTATATCTATTAAGAAGTATGTCAAGGGTTACATTGTCAATTTATTACTTAATTTAAATATATTCTATAGACCTGATCAATTATTTTGTCTTGAAGATATTCCTTAATATCATAATAAATTTTTTCTTGTAGTAGCTTGCATAATTCCCTACGAAATTTTTTACAAGGTAACTTTTTTAAATTTTCTGGCAGGTGGTTATATAATTGTATGGCCATACAGTATGAGTTTCGTTTATATAATTCTAGGTTAATGTGTGGTATTTGCAGACGATCTTTATGTCTGGTTCGGCTACCTTCTTTATCTCCTAATTTTTTAAAAAGTAAGGAATTATTCCTTACAAAGACACATATTTCTAATATATACATGCATGGCAATGAGAGAATTTGGTGTTTTTTAAATAGAGGTTTACAACTGTCGAGGTGGTCGCATTTGAACATTGCTCTGATGCATTTCTTTTGGGCAACAAATAATTTATCAAAGTCTACAGAATTGCCCCAGACTATGATGCCGTATCGTAACAGGGAGGATACATAGGCATGGTAAGTCATGATTGCAGCTTTTTCATTCACTGTTTCTCTGACTCTTTTTAGAACAAAGATGAATCGATCAATCTTATTGATCGTTTTTTGTATATGTGGCTTCCAGGTACAATATTTGTCCACAGAGATACCCAAAAATACACACTCTTCAACATTATTTAAGAGCTGTTCATTGTGTGCTATTTCTAGCTTAGGTGTGTTAGCTTTACATGTTTGGAACTGTATAATATTTGTCTTATTGATGTTGATTCTAAGATTGTTTTCTTCTAGCCAGTTTATCGACTTATTAATTGCTATCTTGACCTCAGATTCTAAAGTTTTGAAGTCATTACTTTTAACTATAAGAGTTGTATCATCCGCAAAAAGGATACACTTTTGATCGATTGCGTCAGGAAGATCATTAATGTACAGAAGGAACAAAAAAGGCGAAAGAAGGCCGCCCTGCGGCACCCCGAAGTTGTTTTGTGTATAGGCGGATCTATAGCACTTTTGTTCATTCTGGTCAAATTTAGTAATTTCCACGCATTGAACTCTATTTTCTAAGTAGCTTTTAATCCAGTTATACGCGTTACCCCGCAGTCCGTAGTTATATAGTTTTGACATTAGCGTATCATGATGAACAAAATCAAAAGCCTTCGTCATGTCGAGGAATACACAGGCTAACATGGCTTTGTCATTTATGGCTTCTGTAATTTGTTTGAATAGGGAGAAGCATGCTAATGAAGTGGAGCTATGCATTGTTTTGGGGGGGGGGGGGGTCATGTCCCCTGTGACCCATCCCCTCGGACCGCGCCTTAGGGGGTGAGCAACGGGCCGGGAGGGGGGGGGGGGGGCGTTTTGGTGCGGTACCACTGTACTGCCAAGCGTTTCTTACTGAATAATAATGTCGAATGCATGGGAATGGACGTTTATGACGCGTTGACGATTGTCATAAAAGTGATAATTTTTTTAAATCCATCCTTCCATACTCCATACTAAATATTATAAATGCGAAAGTAACTCTGTCTGTCTGTTACGCTTTCACGCCTAAACCGCTGAACCGATTTTGATAAAATTTGGTATTAGGGTAGTTTAGACCTTGAGAAAGGACATAGGCTATGTTTAGTCGCGATAACCGACATCCACGCGGGCGGAGCCGCGGGCAAAAGCTAGTGTCTAATTGTATAACCAAAACTCTTCTTGTTGCAGATAACCAAAATGACAGCCATTCCTATGAAGGTTAGTTTTAAAAGTACCTACCTATGTCGCTCCACAATTTTACACGTAAAACATAAATATACCGATTTGTACCACAAGATATTGAGAACAATGCCTTTTTGTCCAGGTCCTAATGCGGTCGAGACGAATAAGGATGGTGAATTGCGCTCGTTCCTGGCGACAGCAAACGAGTGCGAGACGCCTGCCGATGGTCGTCACCGCGAGGAGGTGCTGGACGCGCTGAACCGCCTCGTGCGGCAGTGGGTCCGCGCCGTGTCCCTCCGTAACAACATGCCGGCCTATGTGGCTGAACGTGTCGGAGGGCACGTTAAGACCTTCGGGTCCTACGTGCTTGGGGTAAGTACACCAGTTGAATAGTTTAAGTTGTGATTCTTGTCCAAATACTCTTCACTTCCATACATTGAAACCTTGCACACTTTGTTAAATCAACAATTTCCTTTTGATTGGAGTTGTTTCTGTTACTATTCAAAAACATTCAATTCATTTTTTTCTTATCAACCAGGTGCATCAGAAAGGGGCAGACATAGACGCCCTGTGCGTGGTGCCGCGCCAGGTTAGAAGGGCGGAGTATTTCTCCTCCTTCAACAATTTATTAAAAAAACAGCCTTAGGTTTGTATAGATATTCAATACATTGAAACCTTGCACACTCTGTTCAATCAACAGTCTCCTTTTGATTAACCGATTTTGATAACATTTGGTACAGAGATAGATTAGACCTTGGGACATAGGCTATGTTTGGTTGCGATAACCGACGCGGACGGAGCCGCTGGCAACCGCTAGTTGACAATAATTTAAACAAAGAAGACACGTATTTTGTAAAACGAAATATAACCAAAACACTTCTTGTAGCAAATAACCATAATGATCGGACACCAGCAAAACACAAAACCTTTGGTATGACGGGAGCCATTTCTTATGATGGTAAGTATTACAAGTACCTGCCTATGTCGCTCTATTAAAACATTAACTTTATAAGTGAAATATAACTATACTGATTTGTACCACAAGATACTGAAAACAATGCCTTTTTTTATCCAGGTCCTAATGCGGACGAGGGACGAGAAGAAGCATGATGAATTGCACTCGTTCATGGCGACACTAAAAGAGTGCGAGACACCAGCCTAAAGTCATCGCCGCGTGGAGGTGCTGGGTACACTGAACCACCTCGTGCGGCAGTGGGTCCGCGCCATATACCTCCAGCAGAACATGAGCTCTATGTGGCTGAACATATCGGAGGGCACGTTAAAACCTTCGGATCATACAGGCTTCATACAGAGGCTTCATCCGGGCAGGCAGGCAAGACAGGATCATACACCATTTTGTTGAATAGTTTAAGTTGTGATTCTTGTCCAAATACTCTTTCAATACATTGAAACCTTGCATACTTTGTTAAATCAACAATTTCCTTTTGATTGGCGTTGTTTCAGTTACTATTCAAAAACATTCAATTCATTTTCTTCTTATCAACCAGGTGCATCAGAAAGGGGCAGACATCGACGCCCTGTGCGTGGCGCCGCAACCACGTCAGCAGGGTGGAGTATTTCTCCTCATTTTACGAGCTGTTAACAAAGCAGCCCCGGAACAGAACCTAGGAGCTGTTAACAAAGTAGCCCCGGAGCAGAACATGCCGCTCTATGTGGCCGAACGAGTCGGAGATCACGTGCAGACCTTCGGCTGGCGCCGCGCCACATCAGTAGCGCGGAGTTTTTCTGCTTCTTTTACGAGCTGTTAATCAAACCAGCCCCGGAGCAAAACATGCCACTCTATGTAGCCGAACGAGTCGGAGGTCACGTGCATACCTTCGGCTGGCGCCGCGCCACGTCAGTAGCGCGGCGTTTGTCTGCTTCTTCTACGAGCTGGTGTGACGGTTAGGAAAAAAAATACTAACCATCACCCATCACACTTCGTATAGCAGTGTAACGGTTAGTATTTCTTTTTCCTAACCGTCACACCTGTGTGACACATCAGAGTGACGGTTAGTCGGTCGTCAAATAGTTAAAGTTTAATCTCCTTTCGATCGAATTTCACCAAATAATATAAACACACACTTCAAGGTTCAGAGGCTATCTCAAACATGTCAATCGGTCTATACATCAGATAAATCGAGATTCAGGACGGTACGTCGTTCTAGAATACGTGCCTTAGACTTAACAACTCGTCTCATCTTGTACATGTCATACATAATAATATATAACCGGAAATAGCAGCGAAGTTCAGCTCAATGTGGTTCATCAGGCTGCGCTTCGATGCAACTAATCTCAGGGTGGACCTGAGTCAAGAGTTTATAACATTCCAAAAGATGGTCGACAAGCACGCATGGCGGGCAAGAATGCTCAAAAAGGGGACGAGTCTCCAGGTGGGTACCTACCTGTTGATATTTTGGTAAAATTGGTAAAGATGTTCTATACCTGCCTACTCAGGGCACACGTTGTCACATCAGCCATCTTAACAAGTATGGACTTACAACCCAATTACTATATGACCCTCCTAACCCGTGTACCCATTTTGACCTATTAGAAACGATTTCTGTCACTATTCAAAAACATTCAATTCCATTTTTTCATATCAACCAGGTGCATCAGAAAGGGGCAGATATCGACGTCCTGTGCGTGGCGCCGCGCCAGGTTAGCAGGGCGGAGTATTTTCTCCTCCTTCAACAATTTATTTAAAAAAATACAATACATTGAAACCTTGCACACTCTGTTCAATCAACAGTCTCCTTTTGATTGACCGATTTGATGAAATTTGGTACAGAGATAGATTAGACCTTGGGACATAGGCTATGTTTGGTTGCGATTACCGAGGCGGACGGAGCCGCTGGCAACCGCTAGTTGACAATAATTTAAACAAAGAAGACACGTATTTTGTAAAACGTGTACTATAACCAAAACTCTTCTTGTTGCAGATAACCAAGATGATCGGACACCAGCAAAACACAAAACCTTTGGCATGACGGGAGCCATTTCTTAAGATGGTAAGTAGTACAAGTACCTGCCTATATCATTAAAACATTAACTTTATAAGTGTACAAGATAATGAAAACAATGCCTTTTTATTCAGGTCCTAATGCGCAAAGGACGACCAAGGATGGCGAATTGCGCTCGTTCATGGCGACACTGAAAGAGTGCGAGACGCCTGCCGAAAGTCGTCGCCGCGAGGAGGTGCTGGGTACACTGAACCGCCTCGTGCGGCAGTGGGTCCGCGACATATCCCTCCAGCAGAACATGAGACGTATGTAGCTGAATGTGTCGGAGGGCACGTTAAAACCTTCGGATCATACAGGCTTGGGGTTAGTACACCATTTTGTTGAATAGTTTAAGTTGTGATTCTTGTCCAAATACTCTTGACTTCAATACATTGAAACCTTGCACACTTTGTTAAATCAACAATCTCCTTTTGATTGGTGTTGTTTCTGTTACTATTCAATAACATTCATTCATTTTTTTCTTATCAACCAGGTGCATCAGAAAGGGGCAGACATCGACGCCCTGTGCGTGCGTGGCGCCGCGCCAGGTTTATGGCGCACGGTTAGCAGGGAGGAGTATTTCTTCTCATTCTACGAGCTGTTAACAAAGCAACCCCGGAGCAGAACCTAGGAGCGGTTAACAAAGTAGCCCCGGAGCAGAACATGCCGCTCTATGTGGCCGAATGAGTCGGAGGTCACGTGCAGACCTTCGGCTGGCGCCGCGCTACGTCAGTAGCGCGGAGTTTTTCTGCTTCTTCTACGAGCTGTTAACAAAGCAGCCCCGGAGCAGAACATGCCGCTCTATGTAGCCGAACGAGTCGGAGATCACGTGCAGACCTTCGGCTCGTACAGGCTTGGGGTTAGTACACCATTTTGTTGAATAGTTTAAGTTGTGATTCTTGTCCAAATACTCTTGACTTCAATACATTGAAACCTTGCACACTTTGTTAAATCAACAATCTCCTTTTGATTGGTGTTGTTTCTGTTACTATTCAATAACATTCATTCATTTTTTTCTTATCAACCAGGTGCATCAGAAAGGGGCAGACATCGACGCCCTGTGCGTGCGTGGCGCCGCGCCAGGTTTATGGCGCACGGTTAGCAGGGAGGAGTATTTCTTCTCATTCTACGAGCTGTTAACAAAGCAACCCCGGAGCAGAACCTAGGAGCGGTTAACAAAGTAGCCCCGGAGCAGAACATGCCGCTCTATGTGGCCGAATGAGTCGGAGGTCACGTGCAGACCTTCGGCTGGCGCCGCGCTACGTCAGTAGCGCGGAGTTTTTCTGCTTCTTCTACGAGCTGTTAACAAAGCAGCCCCGGAGCAGAACATGCCGCTCTATGTAGCCGAACGAGTCGGAGATCACGTGCAGACCTTCGGCTCGTACGGGCTTGGGGTCAGTACACCATTTTATGGAATAGTTTAAGCTGTGGTTTTTGTCCAAATACCTTTGGCGTTGTTGCTGTTAATATTTAAAAAAAATCATTTCTTATTAACCAGGTGCATCAGAAAGGGGCAGATATCGACGCCCTGTGCGTGGCGCCGCGCCACGTCACCAGGGCGGAGTTTTTCTGCTCGTTCTACGAGCTGTTAACAAAGCAGCCCCAGGTTTGTATAGTAGACAAATAAATAATGTTAGACGAAGTCATTCTATTCTACAATACGCTGTCACCAACGAATTCCCCCTTGGTGTGTGTCAGGATGGCGTGAGCGAAATCTTAATTGTCACGAAATTTGCACCAAATAACTGTACCTAAACTGTACTAAACTGTACCTATGTTAAAAAAAACTGTACCTCAAGCAATTCAATATTAAATATAATAGTGACATAGACACGCCGTTCTGACGTCAGGTTGGCGCGTAAAGTCGTGTATCGGCCCTACGTGTGGGAACTAAGTTCTGGAACATATCTCAATAAACTGTACCTAAACTGTACCTCATAAAACTGCTAATGAAAAAATTTAAATCACACGTGATATCTGTCAAATCAACAAAAAAAAATTACTGCTCATTTATTTGATTTAAACGAATGACATGTATGTTTTTCGATCAATTTGCAATAGGCGCTTGTTTTCATTACATACAGAAATTATGGCACAAGTGTACATTATATTACATACAAGAAAAAAAAGGTGTTTTATATCTTGTTTTATATTCAAGTTCTGAGAGTTTACTAATTACACACAAATATGATGACCGATCTTGATGAAATTTGATATAGATATAGATTAGACCTTGAGAAAGGATTATAGGCTATGTTTGGTTGCGATATCCGACATCCACGTGTGTGGAGCCGCGGGCAAAAGCTAGTATAAAATAAATGAGCAGTAAAAAAATTTGTTGTTGATTTGACAGATATCACGTGTGATTTAAATTTTTTTATTGGCAGTTTTATGAGGTACAGTTTAGGTACAGTTTATTGATATTATGTTCCAGAATATAGTTCCCACACGTTAGGGCGATACACAACTATGCGCGCCAACGTGACGTCAGAACGGCGTGTCTATGTTACTATCTATTTAATATTAAATTGATTGAGGTACAATTTTTTTTAACATAGGTACAGTTTAGTACAGTTTAGGTACAGTTATTTGGTGCAAATTTTGGTACAATTCAGATTTCGCTCACGCCATCCTGACACACACCCCCTTGTCTAGGGAGACAGATCAACTCACAAGTGGCTTAATAGTGGCTGTAGAATATTATGGGCTTAGGAATATAATTGTATCTAACTTAATTATTAATATTATGTTGTTGTTCGTTATCAGGTGATAGCGCAAGCGCCACGTGGTTTATAGGCCTGTCTTTCACGACGAAAAATTTGTATGTTGACCTGACTCCCGACATCGTGTAGTTTGTCAGACTGGTCAGTGACCACGCAATGCGTACTGGAATCCTCCAGGCGGGGATGAATGTTGAGGTAGGTACCTAACTGTTGACATTTTGGTGGAATTGATGAAGAACTTCTGTACTTGGGTATGACCCTGTACACCTACACTATAGTAACAATCGTATTACATTAAATTTACTAGCTGACTAACACAAAAAAAAAACTTTAAATCGGACCAGTACCTAGTTCCCCTGAATAGCGCGTTCAACCAACCAAACCAACTCTTTAGCTTTATAATATTAGTATAGATGTGGTGACTAGTACTGATATGTACCTGCTTGTTACAGGGACCGAGCGTGGAGTACCTACTGTCCTGATACAGTGCTGGGTTTGTCTAGAAGACTTCCAAATAAAAACAAACGCCTCGACCAGACGTACCGCGACTGGGGGAACGCGTACGAGATCGCACATTTCTGAGCTTAATGCATTAAACAATATAGTTAGGCATAAAGTTCACAGTACGCGTTTGACAGAAACTATTTAACTTAACGCCATTAGTATAGTGTTTATGTTATGATTATATCAATTTGATTCAATATCCCAAATGTCAAAAACGATATTTCAATAAATTCTGATAATATCTATTGTTTTATTTCATCAATCATAAAATTTACAGGATATCTAATATTTCACCAGATTATCCGTAGCTTGTCTGACACAGAGATACCGCGCGATTTTAGTCGGTTCATATCCGAAATACCCAAAGCTCCGATGAGGTGAAGTCCGAGGGGGCTAACACACTATTCAGTACTTAATTGTAATATTTAGGGAGCCAAATAAGTGAGTAGTTAATTTTGATTATTTCTTTTACTTATATCTATAAGTTTAATTTGTAGTTCTACTTTGTACACAATACGAATTTGTAATTAAAAAAAAACTGCAGTTATAATATATAATAAAGGATATTTTTTTTAAAGAATATTAGCAACTGAAATTACTAATATTCACTCTAACCCCTCCAGCTAAGCTAAATTGCTTGTGCTAAGAGTGGGTTCACGTCAGTAGTGTATTCGAACCCGGGACCTCTCGATCGAAGGTCGACTCCTTAACCATTAAGCTACCGACGCTGAAATTTTCTTCTTTAAATGAATATTGTTAAAGGTTAATCTCGATTTTATCGATTGTTTTATTTCACCAACTATAAACACACACTTCAAGGTTCAGAGGCTCTCCATCCACTGCCACGCCATACAAACATTGGGACAGAAAATAAGTGTTAGATTAGTGGTTATGGAGTTGGCTTTACGATCGAGTGGTCCCGGGTTAGACTCCTGGCTATTCACTATCGACGGGAACCCACTCCTAACACTAGCAATTTAGCTTAACTGACTAAACTTAGGCCCGTATTCTAGAATAATAGAACTTATTGAATATATGGTGAGCTGCTCAGAGGTCTGAGCAGCTCACCGCATCACGAGCATATTATAGTGCAAGTGTTACAAGCATCCCGACACCTGGACCAGTTGGTGGCCACCAACAAATCACCAGAGGAGCAGCGCGCGGTAAGTGACTTCTCTTTACCCGTGTACCTAAGTGTTGTAGTGTGCCCATATTGTTTCTTAGGGATTGCTTCGAATAGACAAGTTGGATCGATACGCACTCCACGTATTCGTCGTAATAGTTTCTTCAACCCACGAAAAGGGATCGGATTGATTAAGAAAGGGAAAAAGAATCGACCTCGGACGGGACTCGAACCCGCGATCTTTCCCTTACAGGGGGAACGCTCTGACCACTAAGCCACCGAGACACGTAGGCAGAGTACTGTATTTCTCCTTCTACAATTTATTAAAAAAACAGCCTCAAGTTTGTATATATAAATAGCTGTTTTCCTGTGGCTCCGCCCACGCGGATGTCGGTTATCGCGACCTAACATATTCTAGTATGTCCTTTCTCAAGGTCTAATCTACCCCAATACAGATCAAAACAGACAGACAGACGGACAGACAGACAGACAGAGTTACATTCGCATTTATAATATTAGTATGGATAAATTAATGTTTGACGAACCTTTCTAGTTTCAGGAACATGATGTAGTTAACTGCATTAACTTACATCTAATAAAGACCGCTTAAAACAAAGACAGCTCTCATGAAAGTTACATGGTAGTTCTAAAAGATAATTTCCAATTTACGGCTCTCACATCTAATGAGTAAGCCTGATTCAAGTTTCTTTACGTTTCGGTAAAAGAGCAAATATATAAACCCGAAATAGTAGCGAAGTTTAGCTCAATGTGGTTCATCGGGCTGCGCTTCGACGGAACTAATCTCGGGGTCGACCTGAGTCAAGAGTTTATAACATTCCAAAAGATAAGTAGTTGACAAGCACGCACGGAGGACAAGAATACTCAAAGAGGGGATGAGTCTCCAGGTAGGCACTACCTGTTGATATTTTGGTAAAATTGGTTAAAATGTTCTATACCTGCCTACTCAGGGCACACGTTGTCACATCAGCCATCTTAAGCGAAGAAGTGCGGACTCACAACCCAAGTACTATAGTGTGACCTATCTAAAGTTATACTTTTTGATCCAACACCTAATGCAGTAGACAATAACTAGAGTCTTTTTATTGTTTTTCAATATCTGCCTTCCTTTTTTATTTTGCTTGATTTAAAAGACTGAAATCTCACAGGTGGTCCGAGTCAGAATGAATAAGTATTGCCTCGCCCCCCAGGCCCGGTTTGCGCGGCGCAAGCAGCTCGGCCAGCGCGGTACACTTACTGACGAGGTGTCGTATCTTGCTCTTGACGAGCCCGCTCCACTGCAGCTGGACGTTCACGCTGGCGGAGGACACCACCAGTGCGACGAAGTGTTTGCACCGTGATTAGAACTCCTGCGGTTCAAACAGGCGCTCCCATTCGCAGTTGCCGAGCATCACCTCGTTTGTTACCTGCAATCCTATTAACGAAATTTATAATCAGTATATAAGAAGTATATTGCATAACTCTCACGAGCCGTTTCCGGCCATTACATTTTTCACACAGTTCATTTACTACCGGAGCAGGACAAGCGAGTCTGTTTTTTTATCTCGGATACTAAATTGACAAGTGCAAAGGACGGTATCTGTGGGTAAATATGAAGTAGGTACCCAGAGTATGCAACTACTTCGGAGACAGAACGTTAGACAAACGAGTACCGTACTTACTCAACAGTTTGCCCGCAGATATCAGAAATGAAATTAGAAAGGCCAAATTTGCCAAATTACTACGAGATCACCTAATAAACCAATTGTAATTTTGCACTGTAATTTAAATTCTAAAATATGCGCAAAATGTATAAATATATATGTCCGCATGCAAATATAGCAAATAATATTGTTCTGTTCCCACAGTCAAACCGTGGAAACGGTTTTGTGGGGCCTTGTTTATATGTAAGATTTCTGTAATTATCCGTTAATAAAGATACAAAATAAAAAATAAAATAATTGTGAAATAATGATACCAGCTTTGTGTTTAGTGGTGTACTCGAAACTATTGGCTATTTGTAAATCATATCGACACATTTGTAAATCATAAACCAGATGAAAATTAATGGGTAACGCCTGCTGTCAAACTTCGTCGATCTTTTTAGTCTCAGTCGGGTTTTTGTTTATATTATAATTTTAAATTTAAATTAGAGTACCAAAAAATAAAAATTCCGTAATTTACATACCTAAAATTTTCAGATTTTAAGACTAGTGTATCGTCATCTCTATCGATAGTCTCTGCAGATCGATTAAATGAAACTTATGAAGCTTTAAGTTAGAATTTTACAATGAAAACCCAAGTGACGCAAATTGGACGCTTTTTTATTATCTTGTTTCAATGACAATATAAGTTTTGTTTTATTTACTGAATTTAAAATGAGAAATTTTATAGATTAACTTCCAAATATCTGTACTAAATTTAATTTATCGATAACTTTCGACGGGTCGGGTGGTGGCACACGACTATTTTTTAATGAGCAGTTTTCCAGTAGGTATTTATAGGGTTCCTAAGGACAAGCTAGATGGCGCAGCCGGCACTTTTGGTAAGAAGAGTGTGGTCTCACATCTAGTGTTCCCTAATTTATGGAAAAAATGTTCTTCGGTTTTGTAATAATTTACTTTACATAAATGTTTTGACATTTTTTTTTGATAATATTATTATAAATATAATATTATTTAAAATTACAGACAGTGACGCGAAAAGAATTAAGCGTTTTATCATATTTTATCTATTGTAATATGGGTAAATGAAATTAAACTTTGGCAACATCGCACAAACAAACCACAGAGTACATTAAAATTACCAAAAGCTATGCTAGCGCCATCTCTTCATGATTTAAAAACCAACTGATTATTATACCTACTGGAAAACTGCTCATTGCAAAAAACCGGCAACACAGGTAATGTCAAATTAGTATCTGAAATAAAAAAACAGACTATACTTTATCTATTTTACTCATTCCTAATCTCAGGAGTATTATTGTAACTATTTATGTGATACATAGGTATTTCTAATGTTGTTAAACCACATATCCATCTCAATATTTGCATAACTAAATACAATTTTAGTAAATTTTATTTATAAATTGAATATCACTATCACTACTCACTACATATTATAAAACAAAGTCGCTGTCGCAGTCTGTCCGTCCCTATGTGTGCTTAAATCTTCAAAACTCTTATATAGATAGAGTGATTCAAGAGGAAGGTTTATATGTATAATACATGTATAATATTGTAGAGAAACAAAAAAAAAAACAAAAAAAAACACTGATAAATTTAGAGATATGCAGCGGGACCGGGATCAGAAAATATGGCGGTACGAAGTTCGCCGGGTCAGTTAGTAATAAATTAATTAATTAATATTGTAGGGCATTCTACACAAGTAGGAAGTATACCTAGCTTAACTAGCTTGTGTTAAGGCTTCTAGAGTGCGAATAAACATCTTAGATACTTTTTTTTGTAAATACATACATATTATACATAGGAACACCCAGACCAATGCAAACATTCATAATCATGCATACTAATATTAGGACTGAGCGGTGATCGAACCCGCACTTCCTGCGTAGCGACCGCGTTCACTACCGCTACGCCACAGAGATAGTCAAATGGAAATATTAAAAAGTCTTGAAACTTTGCTTAGGACATGATTTCAATTTTTATATTTTAATAAATAATAGCAGATATAAAATGATTAGCGGAAAACGCTCAATTAAATTTATTATTTACTAGCTTTTGCCCGCGGCTCCACCTGCGTGGATGTCGGTTATCGTAACCAAACATAGCCTTTGTCCTTTCTCAAGGTCTAATCTACCCCTATACCAAATTTCATCAAAATCGGTTCAGTGGTTTAGGCGTGAAAGCGTAATAGACAGACAGACAGAGTTACTTTCGCATTTATAATATTAAGTACTAGCCTTTCGCCCGCGGTTCCGCCCGCGTGGATCTCTTATCTTCGGTTCTACTCAACCAATTGCAATAAAACGTAAGATTTTAAGTCTGACCAAGACCTTTCTAACAAAAAAAAACCCATCAAAATCCGTCCAGTAGTTCTTGCGTCCATCGCGGACAAACATTTGCAATTTACAATTATATAATAGTATAGAAGATAGATAGAAGATAGATAGATAGATAGAATAGAAAGAAGATAGATGGATTAAATAGACACATCAAGATTGTTTACGCTTAGTTAAGTACCTAACCTCATCACCCCTCACTCCCTCACCCCCTATTACGTGGGACCTAATGCAATGATTGGTGAAATATGGGTTATAATTCACCTCTGCCTAACCCTTCGGGGATGTAGGCGCGATTGTATGTATGTATGTATGTACCTAACCGAATGGAGTATAGTACTGAATTGTTGGTAACTCATCTTGTTAAATGTTTTTGTTGGTTTTTTTATTATTTTTATTCTATTTCTTACATCTCTATAGGGATAATACGGATTACCACTAAAATATGAATAATTTAAATAATATTTTAATGTTGGAACAGTATTCATTTGCGATAGCTATACTAGACAATATTATCAACAATAATTATCTATACTATTATACACGAATATTTTTTAATTACCAGAGAAATTTTGGCAAAGTGATAGGTATTCGATACTGAACCCATCCATGCTATAAAAAAAGAATAAAGTATGTATGTCAATTTTTTCCCTAAAACCACCTAATATTTGTTCACGACGTACAAAATTTTACTCAATAGAATATGAAGTGAACACGAAAACAAAATCACTCAAAGAAGTCATTGATAAAATACGCGCTCTCTTTCTCTACTTTAATCCCCTACCCCCCACGTACCCCGCACTACACGTGCCGCGAAACGAGCGACCCGGCGCGGCGGCATCTCTTTGATGCAAATGACCTTCAGTTTTAATAAAATTCAAATCATAAAAGCAATGCAGTTCCGGTTATGACGTCTTGATGCGCGCACGTTTCCTTAAACAATCGATTAATTATCGAGATGGCGTACCAAATTATCAATCGCGAATGTGCATTAATAATTATGTTACGTACTTAATTACTTTACACCCTGTGAAAATATGAGTGCCGTTTTACGGATATGTACCTATCGTGATCTCTACCCGAATGCCCGACAGCCAAATTGCTCCACGATTACATCAATGTCTGGTTCCTGGCTGGTCTCACACATCGCGGTAAGATACTACCTCAATACGCAATTTGAAGGCAGGTGAATTGGACGGAGGACCCCGGATCTGAGGCCAATTTACATGTGTAGTGAAGTGAAATGTGTATGTCAGTGAACCTATCAACCTAATACCTCTTCAGACGGCTCCTCAGTCCTCAGTTTGAAATTGAACTTATTAAATCGGGCTCGTTTATGCATCTACTTGTAGTGGTAAGTCTTGCACGTTTCGTAATACATCAATCAATCATTAATTTTGATTTTGATTAGTGTTTGACCTTGAAAATCGCTCGCGTCTGTCGTAGGTACGTAGGTACATTGTCGGTCGTTCTCGGAACTCATCGGCTTTTTTACGACGAAAGTTCACTGATATGATAGGTACCTATTTACTATTCACACATAGTACGTAAAATGAAACGGTGTCTATGCGTGTATGCACGTATTTTGAGATTTTAAAAACGTCAATAACTTTGTTTTTTTGTATGGTTGGCTATTTGTATTATTCCATATATGTTGAATTATATACGTTCCCTATCAGCCCCTGCAGTTTCTCTGGTAATTAAAAAATAAGGGTGTATAATTGTAAAGTGGTCGTGTCTGTACATTGGAGATATTAAAAAAAAATACTTGGATTATGTTATGTTAACGATACTGAACACGAAAATATTTTTTTTGAATTTCCTGTCTGTTTGTCTGTTTGTCCGCGATGGACGCAAAAACTACTGAACAGATTTTGATGCGGTTTTTTTGTTAGAAAGGGCTTGGTCAGACTTAAAATCTTACGTTTGTTTGATCGCAATCGGTTGAGTAGAACCGGACATATGAGCAAAGGTCGCGTTAACCGCGATGCAAGCGGGCGGAGCCGCGGGCGGAAGGCTAGTGTAAAATAAAATTGCTCCTTAGTCCTTACCTGGTATTTATTTGAGAGCCATCCTCGCAAAGAGCAAGTCGATCTCGATTCCATCAAAGGTACGAATGCATCTTTTACTGCTCTCAGCTCTCTGACCTGAACATGAACAAACTTGAATCAGGCATACTCATTAGATATCTTCTTCTTCTTAGCGTTAATTCCCAGTCGCATCCGATGCTTTTCGTCTTTGAGTCTGGGGTCCGCTTTACCAGTCTTAACTGCAGATTTGGCTAGACCTCGATATTTTCCGTGAAGCGACAGCCATTTGACCTCCACAACCCAATGGTGACATTAGGCGATACCGAAGCATTGCAGCTAGACCGTTGTTGGAATTTTTAGAGCTCCAACTACCCGTAACGACTACCATAGATGTTCGTATGGCACCATATCGAATATATCATTCGATATAACAACGGTAAATGGGAAATCATCTTTTACGGCTACCATGTAACTTTCAGTCGAGCTGTCTTTGTTTTAAACATTCTTTATTATTATTAGATGGAAGTTAACTGAGAAAGTTCGTCTAACGTTATTTATTTGTCTATACAAACCTGGGGCTGCTTTCTTAACAGCTCGTAGAACGAGGAGAAAAACTCCGCCTGGTGATGGAGCGGCGCTACGCACAGGGCGTCGATGTCTGCCCCTTTCTGATGCACCTAGTTGATAAGAGAAGAATGGAATTTAATGTGTTTGAATACCAACAGAAACGCCATGATAACCAATATCTTGTTTCATTTAAAACAATGCAAATGAGATTTGTAATTATTGAAGTTATATAGTAACGTCAAAGTATTTGGACAAGAATTAAAATTTAAACTACACAACAAAATGGTGTACTGACCTTAAGCCTGTAGGACCCGAAGGTTTTAACGTGCCCTCCGACACGTTCAGCCACATAGGCATGTTCTGCCGGAGGTATACGGCGCGGACCCACTGCCGCATGCATGAGGCGGTTCAGTGCGCCTAGCACCTCCTCGCGCCGACGACTTTCGGCTGGCGTCTCGCACTCGTTCAGTGTCGCCAGGAATGAGTGCAATTCGCCATCTTGCTTCACGACGTCCGCATTAGGACCTGAATAAAAAGACATTGTTCTCAGTATCTTGTGGTATAAATCAGTATACCTACATGCCAGGGGTCGAGTTTTAGAGGACCAATGGGTGCTGACCCATTTATATTTTACTTATAAAGTTTAATGGAGCGATATAAGCAGGTACTTGTACTACTAACCTTCATAGGAGGATATAGCTCTCGTCGACCCAAATGCTTTTGGTTTCTTTTAGGTCTGCAGCTTTACTAGTGAATGGGTGCAGTTTGGTTATCTGTAACAAGAAGACGTTTAGTTATATTATTATATACTAGCTGTTGCCCGCGGCTCCGCCCGCGTGGATGTCGTTAATCGCGTGGTGTTATACATTTTGTGCAGAGAATTGCGCGTTGAACGCTGATTAGAGTGGGTATTTATTATGTGAGTAGGGTAGCCAGAGCTCATTGGAGAGATTTTGTGCTGTCAGTGAGAAAACCAAAGGCTTTGTCCTACTTATCTTCTGCGCTGACGGCACAGAATCTCTCTGTTCTTAGAGCACAGCACGAGTGCAACGCCCCTGGTGTTGCACTCACCCATAGGCCACGGTAACCTCTTACCATCAGGTGGGCCGTGTGCTTGTCTGCGACCTAACCCTAAGTAGTATATATAAAAAAAGGTTACATACTGTGCTCGCCTCTCTATTCGGCTGTTTACTTCACTCTGTATTCCACTCTCTACTCGACGTAATACTTCACTCTGTATTCGCCTCTCTACTCGATGCCACTATACTCGACTTCACTTTTACAGTATGGGATGGGGTACTTCAAGAAAGGCGAGTGTGACGCCCCTGGTGTTGCATACGTCCATAGGCCACAGTAACCACTTTCCATCTGGTGCGCCGTGTGCTTGTTTGCCACTTAAGTGGTACAAAATAATCTTTCTACCTGGATATCTACTCGACCCTCTAGTCTCTAGTCCCCATACCTTAAGAAGGGCAAAGGTATGGCGACTTCTTCTTCCCCCCTCTCCTCCTTTCCCGTTGTATCTCTTGTCTACTCAACTATAAACTTCACCAAGCTCTTACTTAATTTATCTTTGTGTGAAAAACGATTTTGTAACGGATCTTAAGACTGTACTGACATCTATTTCACAATGACAAATAAGAAATCAAAAAATTAAGTATAATATACCGGTTCGGGTATATCGGGAGTTTAAAACCAAACGATAGCTTGAATTTAAACGCGAGAACGCCATCTAGTTATGATTCTGGTACTAAATCATTAAAATTCAAATTTTAATTTCATGATTAAAAACGTATTGGTTTACACAATTGTGTATGTAAAAATAAATCTATAAATTTACATACTTGCCCGGATGTAATAAGCTATAAAAATTGAATAATAATATTATAAAGCGCCATCTATATTGCCGCTCATATTCCGTGTAATATCAATATTGTTCACAACTCCGGTTCTACTCAACCGATTGCGATGAAACAAACGTAAGATTTTAAGTCTGATCAAGCCCTTTCTAACAAAAAAAACTACATCAAAATCCGTCCAGTAGTTTTTGCGTCCATCGCGGACAAACAGACAAACAGACAAACAGACAGGAAATGAAAAAAATATATTTTCGTGTTCAGTATCGTTAACATATTATCATAACCCAAGTATTTTTTTTTTAAATATCTCCAATGTACAGACACGACCACTTTACAATTATATAATAGTATAGATAGATAGACGTTTAAATAAAGACGTGTCTTCTATGTTTTGAATTATTGTAAACTCATTGAGAACAGTTCCTACTATTGTATAGATATTGCTTTCAAGTTGCACTTAACTTGTATTAACTCGAGTTGAATTCTTCTAAACTCGAATCGTATTGCATATGTTTATGAGCAAATCAAGCGGAAAATTTATATAGATACTGTAAAAATCGTATAATTTAAGTCAGTCCGACATGCAAAGGCATGTTGGCAGTGAACCCCTGCCTTCTCTGGGATTCCAAAAAAAAAAAAACAAATGTCAAGTCGTATAGCATTTACCTTGTTATTCACTTTATGCAGTGCATAAGTGGAGTCCCAAATTACGGGTTCAGATTGATATAATTCAATGAATTCAGAAGTTCCATTACTCCACGATATTATGTGGGTAGACAAATAAAATTTTCAAACGTAATAAAACAGTGTCCTATGCCGTCAACAGTCGATAATGAACTAAACCATGAGCAAGCGATGGGTCAACTCGAGATACTAACCCGATTCAACTCGAATTCCGAAAATTTAATCACGAAAATTTTAACTTGACCTAACCTTGGGTTGAAAATTTTCCGAGTTGGTAGGTATATCATGGGCGACTGTGTAAGCACCTGAAGCAAAGCTGCGCCATGATTCCTTCGAATTGTGTCAAGAAAACCGACTGATTGCGCGCAACGATGGCCAATTGTGGACCACTGTTCACGATTGGCTCTGTACACAGTGGCGATGGCTTTGGCCCATCATACCATTGTGACATGGTACGTGTCTATAATGGTGACCCTCTTTTCAGAATTTGCCTCTAGCGTGATCCATCCTTACCATCAGGTGAGGTGAAGACAAATTTTACAATAATAAATATATAGACTTATTTTTGTGAAATAACAAACGCCTTATTTTTGTGGTACAGAGATAGATTGAAGTATGGGAACGGACTTATACCATGTTTGGTCGCGATGACCGACATCCACGCGGGCGGAGCCGCGGACAAAAGCTAGTATTCTATAATTATATAGGATTGTGATGGATAGCCGTACTTCTTAGCTTGCTTTTACAGTAAAGATTTCAAAAATATTTGCAAAATTATTGAAAATATCATAAGGGGTACCGGACATCGAAGGATTTAAAAAAAAATGAAATATTTTTTTTTTCTATTTGTTCCTGAGCAGCCATAAATTGGGCCCGGCCACCCTCTGTTACCGACTTATCCTTGAATTTTGGGACACTGTATATTTAAGTATATGTACTTAATGATAAAATATAATATTATTCTAGTTTTACCCATTTTTGCCACTAGGTTTACTGTGTGGGGGGGACTTATTATTATCCTTTGGGCACGGAACCCTAACAAAACAGTTTTGTTTTTACCCGTATCTGAACCAGGTAACAATGGGTGCAGGTTGATTTGATATTACTTAACTTTGAAATATAAGCCGTCAAGCTGAGTGCCACCATTGTAGCGTGGTACGTGTCTATAATGGTGACCCTCTTTCCAAGACTTTGCCCTCAGCTTACCATCAGGCAAGGCGAACTCAAATTGACGTGTCCAATATATAAAATAAAAAAAACTAATCAATACATTTTTTATACTACTTAGGTGGCAGACAAGCACACGGCCCACCTGATGGTAAGTGGTTACCGTGGCCAACGGACATGTGCGATACTAGGGGAGTCACACTCGTGCTGCCGAACCTGTGAAACAGTTTTTAGGCCGTCAGTGCAGAAAAAGCAGGACAAGCCTTAGTCTTCCAATTGACTGCATAAAAACTCTCCAGTGAGCTCTGGCTGGCACTACTTCACTACTATCCGGCACTACTTCTACTATAACCCGCGCCACGTATCTTGGAACTAAATCGTAAGACATACGAGGCTCTGGCGCCTGCGGATTGCTTTGTAATAGTCTATGTTTGGTGAATTTGAGTTCGTCTACCGCAGTAGCATCCTGTGCTATCCTCAAAAGACACCCAAGAAATGTGTACTGCGCGTATAGGGCAAATTTTGAGCACATTTTAGGTCCAAGATACGTGGACTACTATCCGTCGGAAACAAGACGAGGTTATCTACTATGAACGCGGTATTCTGTAGGGTATTACTTCACCAGTCGGACTGTTCAATTGGGACGGGATTACCGTCGTGTCCCCCCTCCCTACTATTGGATGTATTAGGCCCGACCAATCTCATCAACCAGCCAGTACACTTGTTGATGAACAGACGAGTCTCTAGCACAGTCTTTACTCTCAAGGTGTTAATCGGTAGTCATGCCCGCAATAGTCAAAATGGAAAAGCGGACCCTGGCATTCAAAGCAAAAGTAAATGCAAGATTTGGATGCAACCAAAACTTGCACTGGAATGATTATATTCCTTTTTTGCAAAGTAGATACTAAGTATTTATTTTTATTCATTTATTTATTTACTTATACATCGCCTTTACAGAAAAAATAAAATCGGCCAAGTGCGAGTCGGACTCGCCCATGAAGGGTTCCGTAGTAGCAAAGGCGAAAATTGCGGTTTATGACGTATTAAAAAAAAACTACTGACTGGATCTCGTTCGAACCAATGATGTATTATTTTTATAGATACGTCATACACGAAGATGGCGGCTTTCAAAAATGGCGCAAACACAACATATTAGCTACTTCTAAAAATACGTCAATGTTATTAATTTATATGATATTATTATTTATAGTAATAATATTTTATTATTACGTATTTATTATTAAAAACGTTTTTTTTTTTGGATGGCGCACTGTCGCGATTCTGATTGGTGCATAAAATGATGACCAAAAGTCATCATTTTTTTGTCGCCATTTTAGAGTGTGGACAACATATCTATAGTTTATAATACATCATTGGTTCGAACCAATTTTTAGTGGAAGTTTGCATAGCAATTTACATAATATATTTTTTTTTTAGATTTATCATTCTCTTATTTTAGAAGTTAGAGGGGGGCAGACACACATTTTTCCACTTTGGAAGTGTCTTTCGCGCAAACTGTTCAGTTTAGAAAAAAAAATATGTTAGAAACCTCAATAGCAATTTTAAAGACCTATCTATAGATACCCCACACGTATGGGTTTGATGAAAAAAAAAATTAGAGTTTTTGTTCTAAGTATGGGACCTCCAAAATTTCATGCTTTTTTTTTATTTTTGTGTGAAATTCTTAATGCGGTTAACAGAATACATCTATCTTTTACCAAGTTTCAACAGCATAGGCCTTATAGTTTCGGAGAAAAGTGGCTGTGACATACGGACGCACAGACAGACGGACGGACGGACAGACATGACGAATCTATAATGGTTCCGTTTTTTGCCATTTGGCTACGGAACCCTAAAAACCAATGCGACAATGTTCTTACAACTATTGTACATAATATAATAATACAAAGTTAAACTAATTTATGCCAGATACGCTAGGAGCTCATATAAAAAAAAATAAGTGGGTACCTCGCACTTAAAAAGTTAGTAATTTCCACTTACCTGAACAGTTGAAAGAGTTCACTGATACAATAGGAATGTTGGGAATATGGTATAAAATATAAAAAGTAGGTACATACCCAGTACAAGACTATCCGAAGATCTAGCACGGAAAATTTGCGCGCAGAGAGCAAGCGAGTCTGTCGACGAGGGGCAATGGCGTCGCGTGTGAATATTCGTACCCGACTGCCGGACTGACGCGATGCAGTGATGCCAACTCCTACGGAATGTTCCCCCTAGAACCAACTTCAAATTCCCCTAAATATCGATTAAAAACCCCTAATTTTTTTTACCAATTTTTTAACCCTCCCTTACTCATAGTACATAGTAATACGTGGTGAATTTCAACCCCCCCCCCTCCTTCCCGTACCCTTACCCAAGATCATGACATGTGTATTTTTTAATAATTTTTTGAATGCTAGATAAATAAGCAACATGATAAAAATCGAATATGTTTACATGATACCCACTTGTCTCTACTGTACGTCTATTAGTGTACAATAAAGTAGATATTATCTATTACGTAGTATATTACTTACTATGTGTATCTATCTATCTATCTAAAAATCGCGCGTTATAAGAAAAAATAAATACACGTGTGGTTAGATTAAAAAAGTGATTCTTTAATTTTAACATTCAATCTATAAGAAACTAGCTTTTACCCGCGGCTCCACCCGCGTGGATGTTGGTTATCGCGACCAAACATAGCCTATGTCCTTTCTCAAGGTCTAATCTACCCCTATACTAAATTCGATTCAGTGGTTTAGGCGTGAAAGCGTAACAGACAGACAGACAGACAGACAGAGTTTCTTTCGCATTTATAATATTATAGTAAGTATAGTATATAATATAGTAGTAGGTATACCTAGTAGTAAGTAAGTAAAGTAATAATTGTGAACACGTTATTAAAACCTTATTTGGATGATTAAACAAATTAATATTAAAGCACCAATGGCGGACACTTAAAAAAAACAACAATATTTTTTGAATAATCCACCCCTAAAAATCCCCCTAAATAAATTTACCCCCTAGAAAATCCCCTAGACAGTTTGTTTCCCCCTAAATTTAGGGGGAAAACCCCCAAGTTGGCATCACTGACGCGATGCGACTCGCCGCTCGCGGGACGTAGGGTTGCTAGATCGAGTTGCCAGATTTTCCCCATATTCATATAATTTATATGAATATGGGGAAAATCTGGCAGATCTCCAAAAATATTTATTTTCCAACCTTTTCCCATAATCTCCAAGAAAAAATAAAACAATGTAGCTAAATTATAATGTAAAATTATTAATAATATTTTAAAACTACAAACGAAGCGACTGTAGTTTGAAAATATTATTCATAATTTGATTAATAATTTGTTTGTCTGTATTTCTGTCGTTAATAAATTATCGTCGTTTTTAGTAGTTTTGTTTATTTGAGATTATTTTGTACGAGCCATCAACAAAAGAATCTACATCTAAAGCACCACGTACGTAATTGTGTTGAAACATAAATTATACATATTTAATTGTCCATGTTACCTTAGATTTTCTCTAGAATGGTAGTGCAACGTAGTGTTGAAACAATATATCGAACTATCGATAGTATCGATTGTAATGGTAATAGTCACAATATCGATGGACCTATCGATAATATCGATACTATCGATACATACTATCGATACTATCGATAGTATTTAATTTCCAATAGTATTGATAGGCATCAATACTATCGATAGTATCGATAGTATTGGTTTTCGATAGTATCGATAGTATTGATATTTTATAATTAATATTTTTTAATTATTATTATTATTCTTTTTTTTTAAATTATAATTTGTATAATATTAGTTTTAGTCTTAAAATATATTAGTTTAGTTTTCATAATGAATTATAAGATGTATCTATACTATCGATAGTATCGATACTATTGATGGTTACATTCAAGTTGAATGTAACATTATTTAACAAAAAGCAATATTGTTCTACGACAGTAATCACCGGCCACGTAAACCATAATGCAAAGGTAATACTATTAATATTTACAAACTATCGATAGTGCAATACTATCGATAGTTCTAAACACTATAGATAGGTAGTATAGATTGATTATAAAACATCAATACTATCGATACTATCGATAGTATCGATAGTATTGATGCCTATCAATACTATCGGATCTCAATTACTAACGATATGCATATCTATACTGTGCTGTGACTATTTATCAAGGTCAACTATCGATAATCAAACTATCGATAGTTCTTCAACACTAGTGCAACGTGAAAGGCTTTTCAGAGCAGCTAAAGTTGTAGTGTCGTCAAATATTGAGTGCCATCTAGCGGAATCAAGCTGAACTACGAAAGAACTTCACTGATCCTACATCGCGCGTCGCGTACTACACAATTCAGCATTATTGGCTCACCAGACGTGATCACCTAGTCTGGTTGGAGGAACATAACTCCGTTCCACTAGCTGGAAGGGCTACTGAAGTTTTCTCAATGACGGATGTGTGATTGCCTGAAACAGCACCGATAAAATAGGAAGCGTCCATGGTTAGATGGATCTAAATAATTATATTGCTGCTTTTATGTGATCCATAACTATATAGGTACAAGTAGCAGGTATGCGTGTTCGTCGTAGTTCTATAGTATTTCTATAAATGAATTCAAGTTTTAACAAAGTATTAGGCAGATAAGTACCTACCTAATGTAATTCTCTTCATTCTAGCGTTAAACTATGTATTCTATGTGTCTCGCTATATTATGTATTTATTTCCCGTTGCTGTCTACTAATATTTAATGCTTATTGTCTTATGTATTTACTTGTGAAAACTTTTAAGTGGCCTTCTCATATTATTGACATCTGTGTATGTTACTATACTAGCTGTAAGTTTTCCATAAAATAAAAATAAAATAAAATAAAAATAAAATAAAATTCGCAGTCGCATCCGAAGATTTTTTTTTTCAGCTCGGAGTCTCAGGTCCGCTTTACCAGTCATAACTACGGATATTGGCTAGAACTCGATATTTTCCGTGAAACGATTGTCATCTGACCTCCACAACCTAATGGCAACGTTAGGTGATATCGAAGCTTTGCAGCTAGACCGTTGTTTTTGGACTTTTTTGGGCTCCAAACTACCCGTAATTACTGCCATAGATGTTCTTATGGCAACCGGCACCGACGGCTTAATGTGCTCTCCGAGGCACGACCAGACCAATGCCAATACTCATATTTCATGCACACAAATATTAGCATTGAGCGGGGATCGAACCCGTGCCTCCTGCGTAGCGGCCGCGTTCACTACCGCTACGCCACGGAGGCTGTCTACCTACCTAATGTAATTCTGATGCCAAAGAAGAAGGAATATGGGATCGGCCTATAAGTTTTGTTTCGTAAAACAAGTACTAGTAACCGATCAGGGGATCATATCAGGGGATCCAACCGGAATAACTCAATATTTCTAGTACTGCCGTGAACCGCTTTCAATTTTTTTTAAATTTCCTGGTTTAGGAGTCGGATCCCGTCGGTCCCGCGACGAGTGTTCGTAAGATCGACTCAGCGAAATAGTGTACTTATTGTACTTAATTATGTTTGTATCTACCTACATACCTATTATATCTGTACTTTAACGCCTGTGATCCTACTTAAGCATGTTTAGTTGCTATTACGATATTGGAAGGCGTTAATTATTTTACTTACATGTCATGTTATGTACGAGCTCTCTGCTATCAATTAAATTCCTTTGTGTACAGAAACCCAATAACTTTATGTGTATTAGGCCTAGCTGTGCCTGCGTCTTCGTACAGACCTATGCGTGGACTTGAGGGGCTTTAATGGTTTAACATTTGTTTTTTTAAAAACCCCACCTCCCACCACCCTAAGAATTTCACGGTGGTGTTCCAAAGTGATGAAAGAGACTCAGTCGTTTTAGTCTTCTAAGAAGCGACTAGACTACATTTTGACAGCTAAAGACTGACTTAGTCCTTTAAACCCTTAGTTTTTAGTCTCGTAAGTCTTTTTAGTTCTCGACTAAGGCTTGCGTAGATTAAACATAGTGTCTAGTGCTTTGAGGCTTATAAGGCTTGTTAGTCTTATAAGGCTTGTAAGCCTTTTAAGGCTTTTAAGTTTGAGCTAAAAAGACTCATCTACGGAGTCGTGTATAAGTGATAAGTTATAAAAAAGACTTAGAATTACTCCATCTTTTAAGAAATAACAAAAAGACTAATCCGCATTGCAGTAACTACTAAACTATGCACTAGCTAAACACTTTTAACTAAAATCTTCTAAGTCTAATCAGAAGTAAATAAAAATAGCCATATTATTTATTTGTACAATATTTTTTTTATTTTTTTTATACCACTTAGGTGGCAGACAAACACACGGCCCACCTGATGGAAAGTGGTTACCGTGGCCTATGGACGTATGCAACACCAGGGGCATCACACTCGTGCTGCCGACCTTGAAGAAACCTTCTAATGCCCTTCTTGAAGAACCCCATATTGTAGTCGCTAGTTGTAGGTGTTAAATCGAACGTAGAAAGTTAAAGGATTTTCATCCATGATGATAGACACATTAAGGCCGGGACTCCACCAAAGCGGAGACGAGACGAGCGGAGAGGAGATTGTTTTTTAGACAACCAATAGAAATGCGTTATTGATATATCTCCTCTCCGCTTAGCTTCAGTGGAGATCGCTATGCGAAGATTTGAAATATTTGTATGGCGCGATAGAAGCGGAGACGTGTGCTGTGTGTGCTATCGCACATCTCGTGCGGTGTGTTGAGTGCTCAGTACGCATTCTGACAGGAAAGGTAGACGATGTCACTGTTATTACAAAAAAAGTGTCTTCTTTTACTTGAAGAAGAAGAAGAAGAAGAAGAACTACTGTCTGAAGAAGCAGAATTGATAGCTTTATACCCACGCGCAGGCGCGCATCTCTCGTCTCGTCTGCGCTGCGCGTCGTTTGTGCTGCGCGTCGTTTGCGCGCAGTTCACATCTCCACTTCCATCGCGCCATACAAATATTCTACATCTCCGCATAGCGATCTCCACTGAAGCAAAGCGTAGAGGAGATGTATCAATAACGCATTTCTATTAGTTGTTTAAAAAACATCTCTCCGCTCCTCTCGTCTTCGCTTTGGTGGAGTCCCGGCCTTATGCTTTGCGTTTCTAAGCGATTTCGTTTTTTGTAATTAAATTACCAGATTTGGAAAAAGCTTGTTTGCTTGGAACACTTGATGCTGGCACACAAAATACATCATATGCCATTTGTGTCAGACGAGGTAAGTGATAGGTACTTTAGATTTGACCACCAAGACAAAAGATCTGTATCTTTTTTTTAACAGACTGCACCTAGTCTATATAATATAATTATGGACATCGCCCGAAGAACTTGTAAGTGAAATATGTACCTTATTTCATTCTAAAACACCTTTCATGTAATATAGGTACCATCTCTTTCATATTTAGTGCTGGAAAATTATCATGGGGACACTGACTTAAAAGTCTAGCTGTATAAGATACGACTAAGGTGTAAGCATTTTCTTAAAGGACTGAGTCGTTTTAGTTGTATCAGTCTTTTAAGCTTCTTAAGTCTTCAAGCTAGTCTTATTAGTCTAAAGATAGTCTTTTTAGTCTGAACAAGTTTTATAAGTCATATTTTAAAGGACTTAAACAACTTAGTCTCTTTCATCACTTTCCAATGGGCACGAACGTAGTCATCGTCAGGTGAGGTCCGAAGGGGGGGCACAGAGAACATGACCCCCCCCCCCCCCCGCCAATACCATGCACGCCAAATTGAAAAGTCTTCTTAAAATTTGCAAAGTAATAAAAATGCAATTTTTTGCTCCTTGTCACGTCTTTAAAGGTAATAAAATCTGTAAAATTGTAATTTACTTAGCATTATAATGCTATTAAAGATACGACGGACGTATTGCTACGTAAACGGGAAAATGCTGAAGGATTGTTTAGCGGAAGTCAAGCTTTAGACTAAGCGCTTGTTCCGACATTGTGAAAGACGAGGAAACTGGTTCTTATACGAAAGGCGGGCGTCCGGTGCCGCGCCTAAAGTGCCTCGTCGAGCACCTCTTTAGAGCCTGACCTGGCGGGTGGAATTCCGCCAGAGGCGCTCCACCGAGGATGCCCACTTGTGGGCAAGGTGTGTAACCGCTGAACGTGTCAGACGGCCTACTCACCGGCTACCTCAGTAGTAGGTTGCACGAACTCCAGAATCCCAGGGCGCCTTTTACTCAGAGACAAGAAATATAGTGCTGTGGGTGTGCGAGGAACTTTCGGGTGTCACTCCAAAGAAAACTCTTATACTCAGTTATACATACATATATTTAATCAGAAGATACAGTACAGAGATAGATGAAGTATAGACATACACATATAGGCCACAAGTAACTTGAGAACAATGCACAGGCCTTGCCGGTCTCTCCCACTATGCGTAGGGTCCTCCAATCGTCAGATTTCTTTGTAGATGAAGTTATAGCCAACCCAAGGTGGTTGGGGAACTCCTCTACATATAAATAAGTACCCAGATGGGTGACCTTTAGGGTATACACACAAATAGTAAAATAAATAGTATAGGTACGTGACCAGAGCCTCTGTTGTCTGCCCGCCGGGAATGAGTGTCATCCCGCTGGTCCTCCCCTTGTCTACCGAGGTGCAGACGAGATGATCCCTTGTTATAGCACTTACACTCGGGGCTGCCTCTCCGCTCAACCACGTTCACAAGGTACGAATTTAAATACCACAATCTGGGACCCACAATGTAGGATATCACTGATTTTACATTAATGGGTTGTTAGGTTAGAATCTGGATGACACCGACAAAACAGTCTATACACAATACAACGGTGATAGTCTCTCCAAAAATTAATCTCAAGTCGCGGCCCGTCAGCTGACATGGCCTTATATACCGTCTCATGCAGAACTTTCTCGAAGAGATCAGATTTCATTGTTTTTTTCTCCAGCCTTCCGACCAAAAAAACTCACAAATTACTTTACTCTATGCTCACAATCACTCCGCCCAAAGCGATTAAATCAGATGTCACTAGTGGTTGAGAACTTCAGGCGCAACAAGGAACTTCTTAAACTATCCGTATATTATTTCGGACATTCATAGCTTATTATAGATGAAGAACCATAGACTGACTGAGATATCAAATTGGGGAAAAGTCTGGGCTTTAACGCTTGACTAAAAATCAACATTACTATTTCCAAAAGAAGAGATAAAGGGACATAATAACTTAAAATTAAAACATAATTATTGCCAATCGTACAGCAACGCCATCTCGTGGCATTAGTGTGTACTACAACACCAATACAGGACTTAAATCGAACGCTGCTACACTCCGGGCGAGCACCAAGCATAGATGTCGCTACCAGACCCGTAGTACCAAGATTTATTTCTGAAAATTACATGTTACAGGTGATGTGGCGAAGTCTTTGGACTTGCTACGTCTAGGTGCTCGCTGTGTGCTCGAGGATGGTGTCACCGTCACGTGCTATGCTGATGACACGCTAGTGACGGCATGCGTTGCTACACACCGGAAGCGACCCTGAAAGGCACAACCGTGGTTGCCCAATTTGTGGAACAGATCCGGCGGCTGGGTTTCGAGGTGGTTCTGCATAAAACCGAGGCCATGTCATTTTATGGGTCTCAGCGCGCGCCAACCTCATAGTGGGTGGCACTCCCGTGGGTATCAAGTCCCATATGATATACTTGGCTCGTGCTCGATGGCCGATGAGATTTCGGAAAGTTTTTCCGAAGTCTGGCCCTCAATCTGATGTGCGCAGCTGCCGCTCTGGTAGGGCTGCTGCCCAACTTGAAGGGGTCAGAAGATGGCCAACAAGGTCTTCAGAGGGTACCGCACGATCCTCTTCATGGCGTCGAGTCTCCTTGGCGGAACCCTAGCTGTACCTGGAGGCAAGAGCCCTTTTGGTTCAATATAGGTACCGCAGGGCGGCGCGGGAGCGGACACATGAACACATGACACGTGGTGGAGGAATGGAAATTACGATTTGGGCTTAGCGCACACTGGTGGAGGCGCGGCGGAGCGCATTCCTGGAAATGTGCTGGCGGATCGGAGCGGCTCCAATAGCCCTCGAGCGGAGAGAAGCGGGGTGGCACGCAGAGACACGCAGATACTCCGAGCGCGCCGCATGGCATTTAGTGATACTTGATGCCTCACAGTGATGATGCAGAGTGTGAGTGCGTTGTCTGCCGCCGCATCGTAATAATGCTTTGTAAGTAATGCACGAGAAGTAGGTTGGGAGCGGGGACGGAGAAGACTCAGCTCCCTTCCGTCTCGCATAGTCCGCAATGCGCGAAGGCGACTCGGACGTCCGAGGTCGTTTAACGACGACTTAAGTATACGGCTTTTTCATGAGCGTGGACCTGGGGGGTGACAGGTAGAGCCCGGGACAGATGGGATACTAGGGTGTGCAGGGTATGCGGTATGCCAGTGGCAAATCTCACCCTCGGCAAATAATGACCCAACCCGAGACGGTTAGTAATTATAGTTGGTTTGAGTCAGACATTTCCACTCCCATTGGCTTGGGTTTAAGATAAGATAAGATAAGATATTCTTTATTGTACACCATAAAAGTATTATTACATTACAAACAATATTTACATAAAATGCACAATGGGCGGCCTTATCGCTAACAGCGATTTCTTCCAGGCAACCTTTGGATGGATAGAAGCGAAACAGATGATAGGGTATCGTACAATTTATTTTAAAAAGACAAGGAACAATGATACATAGATTAGATATATAAACAAGTTATATAGCAGTCAAATTTGAAATATATACATAAACTACATAGTTTGTCAATATAATATACATAATATACATACAATACATAATATTTACAATATATACTACTTAGTATCCATATTATATACTACACGACATTTGAAGTACACAAATTACACAGCATAGTTACTCTAGGGAGGATAGATAATGTTCCTTTAACATTTTCTTAAACGACTTCAGTGATTTTGCTCGTTTTATATGTAGTGGCAGTGCATTCCACAGGCGAACTGCCTATATAGTGAACGATTTATCGTAGAAGCTTGTAGAGTGCAGAGGCATTCTGTGTGTCAAACCTCATTATGTGTGTCACCAAGGAACTTGAACCGTTCTTTGAGATAATGGGGAGTACAAGGATTAAACAATACGCTGTATAATAAAGACAGTATATGAGTATTCCGACGAAGACGAATTGGGAGCCATTTGAGTTTATGTGTAGGCCAAATATAAATCTAATACAAACATTTTGAAGACGCTCAAGCTTGTCGAGTTGCTCCTCCGTGAGATCTAGATAGCTGACGTCAGCGTAGTCAAGAAGTGGGAGCAACAGAGTTTGCGCAAGCGCAACTTTGGTAGCGGAAGTAAGCCTCGCAATTTACGCAAGGACCCCGCCGCTGTAAACAGCTTGCGGTTGACTTCCTGTATCTGATGATCCCAGGACAAAGTGTTATCTATGTAAATACCCAAGTTCCTCACATGATCACTCACTTCGATAGCAGTACCATCGAAGATAACTTGGGGATATTGCGCAAAGTCAATGCGTGACATAATCCAGGGGCTTCAAACAACAATGACCTGTGTATTAGCCGGATTCACCTGAAGTCCATAGTCATGACTCCATCCACATATTCGTTCTAAGTCCATATTTACAGCGTTAAATGCTTCTGTCAGCTGACTCAGAGGCGCTTGGGTATGGGTATTTGAAGATCATCTGCATAAAGGTGGTAGGATGAACGTAATTGTGTTGAGATTGAGTTTATAAAAACGGCGAAGAGTAATGGGGATAAAACGCCACCCTGCGGCACACCAACTGTTATATCGCTCCACGAGGAAAAGGAATCCTCTATGCGCGTACGTTGCCGGCGGTCAGACAGGTAACTGTGAAACCAATCAATCACCGTTGGAGATAGGTACGTTAA
The DNA here is from genome assembly GCA_914767945.1 of Eilema depressum. Taxonomy (NCBI): domain Eukaryota; kingdom Metazoa; phylum Arthropoda; class Insecta; order Lepidoptera; family Erebidae; genus Eilema; species Eilema depressum. The sequence goes on along the minus strand of OU612036.1, from coordinate 4,202,186 downwards.
TAGAGCGCAGTATGCCCAGTAGGATTTGTGTGTTAAAAGCATTACTAAAATCTAGCAGTGTAAGTACTGTTAGGTTTCCCTTTTCCATGTTTAATCTTATGTCATCCGTTACATTCACCAGGGCTGTAACCGTACTATGACCAGGACGGAAACCAGATTGATAGGGATTTAGTAGCGAATTTTTGACGAGGAAACTACTAAGCTGTGTGTGGACAAGGCGCTCAAGTACTTTAGAAAGGAAAGGTAATATAGATATCGGTCGGTACTGGTAAATAGAAGAAGGATTGCGTTTTTTTGGTAAAGGAATAATTTGTGCGTCTTTCCACACAGACGGAAAGGAACCGCTAGAAACTGAAAAATTGAGAAGATGAGTTATGATGGGAAGGATTTGGTCGAGAATCGGCACGATCATGTTACGGCTAACATTGTCATTTCCGACGGCATTTGATGTTATAGTCATTATGCTCTTCTTAACATCACAATCCACTTTACTGCACTTTACTCCACATTACTCCACTTTACTTCACTTTACTTTACTCCACTTTACTCCACTGCACTCCACTTTACTCCATTGCAATCCACTTTACTCCACTGCACTCCACTTTACTCCACTTGACTCCACTTTAGTCCACTTTACTTCACTTCACTTTATTTCACTTGACTCCACTGCACTCCACTTTACTCCACTGCAATCCACTTTACTCCATTGCACTACACTTTACACCACTGCACTCCAATTTACTCCACTGCACTCCACTTTACTCCACTTGACTCCACTTTAGTCCACTTTACTCAACTTTACTTCACTCCACTGCACTCCAATTTACTCCACTACAATCCACTTGACTCCACTGGACTACACTTTACTTCACTGCACTCCACTTTACTCCACTGCACTCAACTTTACTCCACTTTATTCCACTCCACTTTACTACACTTTACTCCACTGCACTCCACTTTACTCCACTGCAATCCACTTTACTCCACTGCACTACACTTTAAACCACTGCACTCCACTTTACTCCACTGAACTCCACTTTACTACACTGCACTCCACTTTATTCCACTGCAATCCACTTTACTCGACTGCACTACACTTTACTCTACTTTACTCCACTTACTCCACTTTACTTCATTGCACTCCACTTTACTCCACTTGATTCCACTTTAGTCCACTTGACTTCACTTCACTGCACTCCAATTTACTCCACTGCAATCCACTTTACTCCACTGCACTACACTTTACTCCACTGCACTCCACTTTACTCCACTGCAATCCACTTTACTCCACTTTACTCCACTTGATTCCACTTTAGTCCAATTTACTTCACTTCACTGCACTCCAATTTACTCCACTGCAATCCACTTTACTCCACTGCACTACACTTTACTCCACTGCACTCCACTTTACTCCACTGCACACCACTTTACTTCACTGCACTCCACTTTACTCCACTGCAATCCACTTTACTCCACTTTACTCCACTTTACTCCACTTTACTTCACTTTACTTTACTCCACTTTACTCCACTCCACTTCACTCCACTGCACTCCACTTTACTCCACTGCAATCCACTTTACTCCACTTTACTCCACTTGATCCCACTTTAGTCCAATTTACTTCACTTCACTGCACTCCAATTTACTCCACTGCAATCCACTTTACTCCACTGCACTACACTTTACTCCACTGCAATCCACTTTACTTCACTGCACTCCACTTTACTCCACTGCAATCCACTTTACTCCACTTTACTCCACTTTACTTCACTTTACTTTACTCCACTTTACTCCACTCCACTTTACTCTACTGCACTCCACTTTACTCCACTTTACTCCACTTGACTCCACTTTAGTCCACTTTACTTCACTTTATTTCACTTGACTCCACTGCAATCCACTTTACTCCACTGCAATCCACTTTACTCCATTGCACTACACTTTACTCCACTGCACTACACTTTAAACCACTGCACACCACTTTACTCCACTGTACTCCACTTTACTCCACTGCACACCACTTTACTCCACTGCAATCCACTTTACTCGACTGCACTACACTTTACTCCACTTTACTCCACTTACTCCACTTTACTTCATTGCACTCCACTTTACTCCACTTGATTCCACTTTAGTCCACTTGACTTCACTTCACTGCACTCCAATTTACTCCACTGCAATCCACTTTACTCCACTGCACTCCACTTTACTCCACTGCACTCCACTTTACTCCACTGCAATCCACTTTACTCCACTTTACTCCACTTGATTCCACTTTAGTCCAATTTACTTCACTTCACTGCACTCCAATTTACTCCACTGCAATCCACTTTACTCCACTGCACTACACTTTACTCCACTGCACTCCACTTTACTCCACTGCACTCCACTTTACTTCACTGCACTCCACTTTACTCCACTGCAATCCACTTTACTCCACTTTACTCCACTTTACTCCACTTGACTCCACTTTAGTCCACTTTACTTCACTTCACTTCACTTTATTTCACTTGACTCCACTGCAATCCACTTTACTCCACTGCAATCCACTTTACTCCATTGCACTACACTTTACTCCACTGCACTCCAATTTAATCCACTGCACTCCACTTTACTCCACTTGACTTCACTGGACTACACTTTACTCCACTGCATTCCACTTTACTCCACTGCACTCAACTTTACTCCACTTTACTCCACTTTATTCCACTCCACTTTACTCCACTGTACTCCACTTTACTCCACTGCGATCCACTTTACTCCACTGCAATCCACTTTACTCCACTGCAATCCACTTTACTCCACTGCACTACACTTTAAACCACTGCACTCCACTTTACTCCCCTTTACTCCACTGCAATCCACTTTACTCCACTGCAATCCACTTTACTCCACTGCACTACACTTTAAACCACTGCACTCCACTTTACTCCACTGCACTCCACTTTACTCCACTGCAATCCACTTTACTCCACTGCACTACACTTTAAACCACTGCACTCCACTTTACTACACTTGACTCCACTTTAGTCCACTTGACTCCACTTTACTTCACTTTATTCCACTGCACTCCACTTTACTCCACTGCACTCCACTTAACTACACTGCACTCCCACTTTAGTCCACTTTACTCCACTTTACTCCACTGCAATCCACTTTACTCCATTGCACTACACTTTACTCCACTGCACTCCAATTTACTTCACTGCACTCCACTATACTCCACTTGACTCCACTTTACTCAACTTTACTTCACTCCACTGCACTCCAATTTACTCCACTGCAATCCACTTGACTCCACTGGAATACACTTTACTCCACTGCACTCCACTTTACTTCACTGCACTCAACTTTACTCCACTTTACTCCACTTTATTCCACTCCACTTTATTCCACTCCACTTTACTCCACTGAACTCCACTTTACTCCACTGCACTCCACTTTACTCCACTGCAATCCACTTTACTCCACTGCAATCCACTTTACTCCACTGCACTACAATTTAAACCACTGCACTCCACTTTACTACACTTGACTCCACTTTAGTCCACTTTACTCCACTTTACTTCACTTTATTCCACTGCACTCCACTTTACTCCACAGCACTACACTATAAACCACTGTACTCCACTTTACTACACTTGACTCCACTGTAGTCCGCTTTACTCCACTTTACTTCACTTTATTCCACTGCACTCCACTTTACTCCACTGCACTCCACTTAACTCCACTGCACTCCACTTTACTCCACTTTACTGCACTTTACTCCACTTTACTCCACTTTACTCCACTTTACTTCACTTTACTTTACTCCACTTTACTCCACTCCACTTTATTCCACTGCACTACACTTTAAACCACTGCACTCCACTTTACTCCACTGTACTCCACTTTACTCCACTGCACTCCACTTTACTCCACTTTACTCCACTGCAATCCACTTTACTCCACTGCACTACACTTTACTCCACTTTTCACCACTTTACTTCACTGCACTCCACTTTACTCCACTTGATTCCACTTTAGTCCACTTTACTTCACTTCACTGCACTACAAGTTACTCCACTGCAATCCACTTTACCCCACTGCACTACACTTTACTCCACTGCATTCCACTTTACTCCACTGCACTCCACTTTACTTCACTGCACTCCACTTTACTCCACTGCAATCCACTTTACTCCACTGCGCTACACTTTAAACCACTTGACTCCACGTTAGTCCACTTTACTGCACTTTACTGCACTTTACTACACTTGACTCCACTTTAATCCACTGCAATCCACTTTACTTCACTTTATTCTACTGCACTCCACTTTACTCCACTGCACTCCACTTTACTCCACTGCACTCCACTTTACTCCACTTGACTCCACTTTACTGCTTTTTACTGCACTTTACTCCACTTTACTCCACTTTACTTCACTTTACTTTACTCCACTTTACTCCACTCCACTTTACTCCACTGCACTCAACTTTACTCCACTGCAATCCACTTTACTCCACTGCACTCCACTTTACTCCACTTGACTCCACTTTACTTCACTTCACTTTATTTCACTTCACTCCACTGCACTCCAGTTTACTCCACTGCAATCCACTTTACTCCACTGCACTACACTTTACTCCACTGCACTCCACTTTACTCCACTGCACTCCACTTTACTCCACTGCACTCCACTTTACTCCACTGCAATCCACTTTACTCCACTGCACTACACTTTACTCCACTTGACTCCACTTTACTCCACTTTACTGCACTTTACTGCACTTTACTACACTTGACTCCACTTTAGTCCACTGCAATCCACTTTACTTCACTTTATTCCACTGCACTCCACTTTACTCCACTGCACTCCACTATACTCCACTGCACTCCACTTTACTCCACTGCACTCCACTTTACTCCACTTTAGTCCACTTTACTGCTTTTTACTGCACTTTACTCCACTTTACTCCACTTTACTCCAATCCACTTTATTCCACTGCACTACACTTTAAACCACTGCACTCCACTTTACTCCACTGCACTCCACTTTACTCCACTGCAATCCACTTTACTCCACTGCACTACACTTTACTCCACTTGACTCCACTTTAGTCCACTTTACTCCACTTTACTCCACTTTACTCCACTTTACTTCACTTCACTTCACTTATTACTCCACTGCACTCTACTTTACAACACTGCACTCCAGCTTTCCTGTAAACAATCTGTGGTAATAAAACGACAATTTCAAATACATACACGATATTTTTATGTTACAAATTTATGTTTTCTGACGTACGTGTAACGATAATTTTATATAATGAAACGATAATAAAACGAAATATGAAAGTAAATAATAAGAAAAAAACACAGGCAAGAATCAAATATTTACTAAAAACATAAATTAAGTAAGTACCAAACTTACTTGTAACTTTTTAACGTGATGTATGTAAGTACGTACGGGAAAGCACAGGTAAGGTAATAAAAGACAGTATATAAGTATGCACATATTCATTTCCAAAGAAAACTTAGGAGTAGATACATTATTTATAGGTGCAGCATGACTCAACGTATAAACAGCGGGTATTTCTTGGTGTTCGGTCGATAATATCTGCCGGTACTGGATGCTCGACCGCCTACCTTTGCTCTGTTGACCACTACGAAGGATTGTCTGTAGCCGCTAGCCAGAGTAGTTGGTTCATCATCATCATCATCATCATCATCATGTCGTATGGCTTTTGCTCGAGTCCTCATATGTCAACGTCCAGTTGGCGAAGCCAGTCAATTGCTGCCGGTGTGAGGTCATGTAGCTCACGCATTCCTCCAGGGAAACGACGGAGTGGACACTCCTCTGCTATATGCATCGTTGTCTGCTTTGGAGGTCCACAATCACAGTCAAGCGCTTCTTTAAGTCCCCACTTGTGAAGATGGTAGTTGCATCTCCCGTGTCCAGTTCTGAACCGGTTGACCCTTGACCACACCGTGCGACAACTGTCAAAACCGGGCGGCTTAGTGGTGGGGTCGGGTACCAGGTCCTTCCAGGGATGGTGCTGAAACGCCTCCCACGATGCCCGCCACTGCTCTCCAAGGTCGTAGTTGGTTCGTTAGAAAGCTTCCGCTGACCTATTTATTTAAATCACACAATTTCGCACCCGTGCTTCACCTAATTGAACACATCAATAATGTATATTAAAACCACATGGCATGGCTTCGCACTCCAAGATCAAGTAAGTATATTTAAACCACACAATCTCACTCTCGTAGATCATTTAAAATTTGCATTGTATTTGAATCGCACCGTTTCGCACTCCAAGATAATAAACCACTCAGATACACACTGAGGTAAACTGACACTTACTCACTTTATTTAAACCGCACAATTTTACACTCAGAGATCAAATATTTACGAAACAAAGTAACTAGTAACTATTTAACGTGAAACGAACTTTTATTTATGTAAAGCTGTGGGAAAACACAGGCGAAGTAATAAAATAAATTACATAAATCCGTACATATTATTTATTTCCAAAAAAACTAAGTAGCAAATTAGATAAAACTGTGAGTACTTACAGTGCTTCACGATAACACACAATCCACACAGTACACACAATCAAAAAATACACACAAAAAAATTTAAAACACTCGAAACTCTCGGAGTTCTACTCCTTAAGCCATACGACCGAACTGTTCTGCACTTGAAGGCAAACTGCCGACTGATTACTATGTTTAGAAAGAGATAGTGAATTCCAAAACTCATTTACTAACCATTGTTCATAATGGATTCGCAATAAACCTTCACAAAATAGACCTCCGACAATCAAAAGATAAGCCAACACACTTACAATTAAATTGTTAGTATAATGTGTTTTGAAACAAGCTTTCCTGTAAACAATGTGTGGTAATAAAACGACAATTTTATAATACATACACGATATTTTTATGTAATAAATTTATGTTTTCTGACGTACGTGTAACGATAATTTTATATAATGAAACGGTAATAAAACGAAATACGAAAGTAAATAATAAGAAAAAAACACAGGCAAGAATCAAATATTTACTAAAAACATAAATTAAGTAAGTACCAAACTTACTTGTAACTTTTTAACGTGATGTATGTAAGTACGTACGGGAAAGCACAGGTAAGGTAATAAAAGACAGTATATAAGTATGCACATATTTATTTCCAAAGAGAACTTAGGAGTAGATACATTATTTATAGGTGCAGCATGACTCAACGTATAAACAGCGGGTATTTCTTGGTGTTCAGGTCGATAATATCTGCCGGTACTGGATGCTCGACCACCCACCTTTGCTCTGTTGACCGCTAAGAAGTAATTTCTGTAGCCGCTTGCCAGAGTAGTTGGTTCGTTAGGAAGCTTCCGCTGACCAATTTGTTTAAATCACACAATTTCACACCCGTGCTTCACCTAATTGAACACATCAATAATGTATATTAAAACCACATGGCATGGCTTCTCACTCCAAGATCAAGTAAATATATTTAAACCGCACAATTTCACTCTCGTAGATCAACTAAAATTTACATTGTATTTGAATCGCACCGTTTCGCACTCCAAGATAATAAACCACTCAGATACATACTGAGGTAAACTGACACTCACTCACTCACTTTATTTAAACCGCACAATTTTACACTCAAAGATCAAATATTTACGAAACAAAGTAACTAGAAACTATTTAACGTGAAACGACCTTTTATTTATGTAAAGCTGTGGGAAAACACAGGCGAAGTAATAAAAGAAATTATATAAATCCGGACATATATTATTTATTTCCAAAAAAACTAAGTAGCAAATTAGATAAAACTTACAGTGCTTCATGATAACACACAATCCACACAGTACACACAATCAAAAAATACACACAAAAAAATTTTAAACACTCGAAACTCTCGGAGTTCTACTCCTTAAGCCATACGACCGCACTGTTCTGCACTTGAAGGCAAACTGCCGATTGATTACTATGTTTAGCGCATAGTTTAGGAAACATGTTAACGTCCCTTTGTATCCCTTCCCAGAAATGAGTTAGAAAGAGATAGTGAATCCCAAAACTCATTTACTAACCATTGTTCATAATAGATTCGCAATAAACCTTCACAATAGACCTCCCACAAACAAAAGATAAGCCAATACACTAACAATTAAATTATTAGTATAATGTGGTTTGAAACAAACTTTCCTGTAAACAATCTGTGGTAATAAAACGACAATTTTATAATACATACACGATATTTTTATGTAATAAATTTATGTTTTCTGACGTACGTGTAACGATAATTTTATATAATGAAACGGTAATAAAACGAAATACGAAAATAAATAATAAGAAAAAAACACAGGCAAGAATCAAATATTTACTAAAAACATAAATTAAGTAAGTACCAAACTTACTTGTAACTTTTTAACGTGATGTATGTAAGTACGTACGGGAAAGCACAGGTAAGGTAATAAAAGACAGTATATAAGTATGCACATATTTATTTCCAAAGAGAACTTAGGAGTAGATACATTATTTATAGGTGCAGCATGACTCAACGTATAAACAGCGGGTATTTCTTGGTGTTCAGGTCGATAATATCTGCCGGTACTGGATGCTCGACCACCCACCTTTGCTCTGTTGACCGCTAAGAAGTAATGTCTGTAGCCGCTTGCTAGAGTAGTTGGTTCGTTAGGAAGCTTCCGCTGACCAATTTGTTTAAATCACACAATTTCACACCCGTGCTTCACCTAATTGAACACATCAATAATGTATATTAAAACCACATGGCATGGCTTCTCACTCCAAGATCAAGTAAATATATTTAAACCGCACAATTTCACTCTCGTAGATCAACTAAAATTTACATTGTATTTGAATCGCACCGTTTCGCACTCTGAATTAGATTCGAGGTCCGTAGGAGGTCGAAGAAATAAACTCACTCGCTATTCACTTTTGCATTTATTTGCTTGACAATTCACAGTTCAGTTCACACCGTACAAACATTTCGTTCCTCTATATATACGCGACCATGCGACGAAACCCTAACGCGATTCAGTTTTTCTAATCAACGCCATCTAGTTCCCTTTTGCGTAAACTTTCAAAAGTACAACAGAAAAACAAAGTACATTAGCTGAACATACCGCCCATCAAGGACATAATGCGCCTTGTCCTTCATACCGCCCATCATGACCTTATCTTAACAACTTATTTTACTTAAACAATAAACATAATTATTATAAACTAAAATATAATTAGGTAGTAACAGGTAGTATACATAACTTAGAGGTAGGTCTCTTAATAATTGTGCTCTTTGTGCGTACTGTCACCACACGCGAAATATTATCCGGACCTGGATGTTTTTGCTCAATTTTACCTAGCAACCATCTACCTGGAGGCATGTCATCCTCCTTTATTAGAACGACATCACCTAGTGATGGTTCTGGGTTTTTATACTCCCACTTGTGCCTTTGGAGGAACTGGTGGAGATAATCCTGGGACCAGCGTCGCCCTTTATAGGATTTGTTCCCTCTACCCTTTGAAACCCCAATACTTATCGGGCCTGCGTAATCCACACCACTCAAAAAAAATGGTTTATTTGGCGTCACTCGCGAGGACGGCAATTGCCCCATAAGTTGAGTGGTCACCTTAGCTGAGTAGCGAATACACGTCACGCACCTTCTATAATATTTTTTGACCTGTGCCTTGACACCCACAATCCAATACAGTGAGCGCAAATAGGTTATCATAAGTTGCGGACCACCATGCATTGTCTTTTTATGTGCGTCCGCAATCAAGAGGTTTGTTAGCCACGCATCTCGTGGAATGAGAATCGGATGCTTCTCATTATAACTTAATTGAGACATTTCTAGTCTCCCACCAACTCTTATTATACCTTTTGCATCTAAGAACAAGTTCAAAGACTTCAACTGCCTTCCCTTTGTATTTAACCTTCCTTTATCCCTTAGTTCCTCTAATTCTTCGCCGAATTCCTCATTTTGACATCTCTTCACACACACTTCTAGAGCCTCATCAATTTCTTGACTTAGCAAGTGCTTAGTGCTGTGGGTTGTTACTGAAGTTTTTCTGAGATTCAAAAATCTGCGACAGTAAGCAATTACGCGAAGGAGTTTGGGTAAGGAAGAGAACCTTTGCCAAATGGCAATATCAAGGACAGTGGTGAGTGTTTTCGTTTGCTCTTGACTTGTGACTAGATGCTTTGGTTTCTTAAATTCAATCATCTTTTGTCTCAGAAAATCTGGCCCATCAAACCAGATTGAGGTTGTTGATAGTTCTGTTGGAGAAATACCGCGAGACGCGCAGTCAGCTGGATTTTGCTTTGAAGCAATATGAGACCAATGGTGAGTATCTAGAGTGGTTAAAATCTCCGAGACCCTATTTGCCACAAAGGTTTTCCAGCGACTTGGATGTTGATTCAGCCATGCCAGTACTACCTCACTATCAGTATAAGCATATAGGTCGGCCCTAGGTATTCCTAAGACTTTAGCCACTTCTACAATCAATTTGGATACTAGCACTGCTCCACACAGTTCAAGCCTCGGAATCGATACTTGTTTTATCGGAGCTACCTTGGTTTTCGACGTCACTAATGACACATGAATATTTCCTTTTTCGTCTATCACTCTGAGGTATACAACGGCAGCATATGCCATTTTGGATGCATCCGCAAAGCCATGTAATTCCCGTTTTACAGTCTGGTCGGTATGAAACCATCGTGGGATGCTCACATTCACCAGAGACGGTAAATCTTGACGGTAAGTCATCCATTCTTTTAATAGATTGTTGGGAACTTCTTGATCCCATTTAATACCCGCCAGCCATAACTTCTGGATGAAGATTTTTGCGACAATAATACATGGCGCCAACCACCCCAGCGGATCAAACAACCGTGATATATCGGAAATAACCTTTCTTTTAGTAGCAGGTTCACTCAGCGGAGCAAGATCGACGGTGTATCGGAAGACGTCCTCTCGTGGATACCAGGTAAGTCCTAGAATTTTTGTTATTTCATCCAATTTTACTCTCAACCCCTCATCAGACCCGATATTCTCATTTTTTATCTTATCTAATAACTCTTTGCTATTACTAATCCATTTTTGCATTTGAAACCCGCCTTTAGCCAATACTTTCGTCATTTCTCTGTAAATATTGTAACATTTATCTACATTTTCAGCGCCCGTCATAAGATCATCCATATAAAAGTCGTTTAGAATTATTTTTTCTAATTCAGGATTATCTTGACATTCATCATAAGCTACTTGATGGAGAGCCCGCACGGCAAGATATGGTGCAGCGGCCGTTCCAAAAGTTACCGTGACCAATTCAAAATCTTCTATATCTCTTTCAGGACTCTCTCTCCAGAGTATTCGCTGAAACGGTGTATCTTCTTTATGTACTAAAACTTGCATATACATTTTAACTATGTCTCCAACTAGGCAAATTTTGTGATTTCTCCAGCACATAATGGTATGACGGAGCTCGGCTTGCAACGATGGACCAATCATCAAGTTATCATTAAGAGATATCCCGTTCATCCCCTTACAGGATGCATCGAACACAACCCTTACTTTAGTCGTGTCCCTATCCTCCCGGACTACTGCGTGGTGAGGTAAGTAAACAGCTTCTTTATTTGTTTTTTCTGAATTAGTGACCCTTCTCATATGATTAAGTTCTAAGTATTCTTGAATAACCTTAGTGTAATCGGTTTTTAATTTAATATTCTTTCCTAATTTAAATTCTAATCCCTTAAATCTTTTTTCAGCTATTTTCCTTGACTCACCATACTTGCAGCCCGGGTCCGTTTCCCGAAACGGTAACCGTACTATATATCGACCAAGGCTATCCCTTTTTGTGGTAGCTGTAAAAAGCTCCTCACATCTGATCTCTTCTTCCGTGGGCATCTTTTTGATTCCAGGTGGATCTGCTTCCAACTCCCAGAATCTTTTCAAGAACTCGTCAGCACGTAGACAAGCATGCATCACGCTTATATGAGAAGAGATATTAGCCCTGTTATCCACTTCACAGGCGCCAGATAATATCCACCCGAAAGCAGTATCTTGCGCTAAGATTGATCCACTCGAATTCCAATTAATACCTGCCTTTATGATGTGACTGTATATCTCAGCACCCAACAAAATGTCCATTTTGTTGGGCCTGTAATACTCAGGATCAGCCAACTCACCCACAGTCAATTGTACCCGCTCTACTCTAGTTACCTTAGTAACTGGTAGAAGGGAAGTAATCGACTTCAAGACATAGGCATTTACCGTAATTTGAAAACGGGGATCGACTCTAGACCTTATTTTTATGTTGACAGTGGACCTTGAGATCACACTTTTGTCCCCACCTACACTATTTATAGTGTGTTTAGCTGCAATTTTCTTTAACCCTAAGTACTGAACTGTAGATTCCGTAATTAAAGATCCTTGCGACCCTTGGTCTAATAAAGCCCTAACCATACGATAAGTCCCGTCTTTCGACTTAGCTTCTATAACAGCTGTCGTTAAAAGAACGGTTTTATTACAGTTTCCTGTCGCAACACAAGAGACAAGTGGCTCATTAGACCCCTCCGCTTGCGCGGCATGCTTCTGACTAGCAGATGCAGTTTCCTCCTTCATCGACCCAGTCGATGAGGCAGTTTGGTGAACTGTTTCCTCTCCTACAGACCCAGAAACACCACTAGAGTGTAATAAAGAATGGTGGCGGCGTTTGCACACCTGACACCGGGTGATGTTCTTACAATACTTGGCAGAATGGTTGCTATTTAGACAAACAAAGCACAATTTTTTATCCATAGCAAATTCGCGTCGACTTTCATTGGATTCCTTACTAAAAGCCTTGCAAGAAGATATTTTATGATCAGCAGCACAAAACGCACAAGAACCAGTACCCTTAGCCTTAACAACATGAAATGACTTAGTGTTACCCTTTTTCTCGCTACGGGGTTTCGGATCTAAATTTTCTAGGCCCCTGAAGCGACCTATTAAAAAGTCCGAAAACTCTGTAAAGGTAGGTAATTCATCGATCTGATCCGAAGGCACCTTTAATTCCCAAGCCTTTTTAGTCTCTGGATCAAGTTTATCGCTGATAATATATATAATTAAGATGTCCCACGAGGATGTATCAACCCCTAGAGTTCCCATTGAATCTAAACATTCAGATGTAGTATTAATTAAATTCTTAATTTCTGATGCCGATTCTGATGTTAAGGTCTTTTGGTTTAGCAATCGTTTTAAGATGCCCCTTGCTAAAAACCTTTGATTATTGTACATCTTATTTAATCTATTCCATGCGTTTTCATAATTGACCGAAGAAACCTTTACATTCCGTAATAACTGCTCTGCTTCCTCAGTTATGTGCCCCTTAAGATAGAAAAGTTTTTGTGCATTATCTATTGTGTTATTTTCATGAATTAAACTTGAAAATAAATCCCTAAACGTTTCCCACTCCGTGTACTTTCCAGAGAATGTGGGAATTTTTATGTCCGGCAATCTAACTCTGCTGACTACCGTGGTTGAGTCAGAAGGTTCATTGTTAGAAGTTGACGTTTTACCTTTCGTTAACATTAATTCTTTCAACTCACCTTTTAGTTCTAAGTAGCATTGCTCGACCTCATCATACATATCTGTTTGTAAGTAAGCGGACTCTGTAAATTGGGACCCTTTGATCGTGCTTAATATCTTTGTATGGTTGCTTCTAAATGAAGCACATAGCTCATCTACATTCTCCAGCCTTGCTTCGAGATATGAAATCGTCCGCCGCTCTTTAGGAGACTTCTTAAAATTAGCTTTAGCTTTTAATAATCTGAGCTTGATGTCCTCCTGAAGATTCTCGAACGATTCCATTTCTGGTTAGGTATACAATTATCTTATACTATAAACTAAGTGTAGGCAGTAAGTATGGAAATGAAATAAGTCCTAAACCAAGTAATCCGTAAAACACAAGTCCACTTCTCGACTGATACTTAGCTGCTGCGACGAGACGTCACTTCAATGACGTCTCCCCCTGGCGGCACCTTGCCGCAACACTGCCGTCGTAGTTCCTTCCGCCTCACCTCCGAGTTGGTCACTACTGACCACCCGGAACCGCCAACACTGCAAACAGCAGCGCTTCAACACCAAGCGACTTGCTTCCGCTGCTGCAGGGGTTCTCTGGACAGCGATCCACCACCGCCCAGTTGAGACGAAGAGGTAGTCCGTAGTAGTCACTACCACCACCGATGACTTACTGACGAAACACACCCGGTCTTATCCGGCTCGAAGGACCATGAATTAGATTCGAGGTCCATAGGAGGTCGAAGAAATAAACTCACTCGCTATTCACTTTTGCATTTATTTGCTTGACAATTCACAGTTCAGTTCACACCGTACAAACATTTCGTTCCTCTATATATACGCGACCATGCGACGAAACCCTAACGCGATTCAGTTTTTCTAATCAACGCCATCTAGTTCCCTTTTGCGCAAACTTTCAAAAGTACAACAGAAAAACAAAGTACATTAGCTGAACACACTCCAAGATAATAAACCACTCAGATACATACTGAGGTAAACTGACACTCACTCACTCACTTTATTTAAACCGCACAATTTTACACTCAAAGATCAAATATTTACGAAACAAAGTAACTAGAAACTATTTAACGTGAAACGAACTTTTATTTATGTAAAGCTGTGGGAAAACACAGGCGAAGTAATAAAAGAAATTATATAAATCCGGACATATTATTTATTTCCAAAAAAACTAAGTAGCAAATTAGATAAAACTATGAGTACTGTTTGGGAGAATTCAATTATAACGCAGAGTTTGATAAATTGAGGTTTTAATTTGTACGTTTATTACAATTGTTATAGAAATAATATGACCCTTTTATAAACGGAGGTACGTAAGGTATATTAGAATGATTGTGCCGGCTGACACCCCCCACGCAGGCGCCGATGATCGACCCCCTCTCCCCGCCGCTCGCACCTATAGGTCTCGCAACCGTCGCTAGATGGCGCGTGGCGTAGCGCGGCAACATGGCCCCGGCTTTGAAAACAGCAGGTTTTCGAAGGGATGAACACGATGTCACGATGTCATCAGATCACTCGCAGGTAGAACGGGTAATGGGCAAATTTTGGAGAAGGATCTTCGTATGATACCCGAAGCGGTGCGCAGATCAGCTACTCGGGCAATGCCGTCGGTACCCGGGTAGACGCGTATGATTCTACCCAACTTCCATTTTAAAGGTGGAAGATTGTCTTCCTTGATGAGAGCGAGACCGTTCAGTTGAACTTCAGCTTGGTGAGTCTTCCACTTGGTACGCGTTTGCAGTTCCGTTACGTACTCGGTTGCCCAACGTTTCCAATAATGCTGTCTCATTTGTTCAATGATATCGTATCGCAGTAGACGATGACTCGGTGTGGCAGTCATGTCCTTGCAGGCTGGAGCAGTCATAGGCCGCCCGATGAGAAAATGAGCAGGAGTAAGCGGTTGTAGATCGTTTGGGTCTGTAGACATGGCTGTCAGTGGTCGCGAGTTCAGGATGGCTTCAATTTGCGACAGGACAGTGCTGAACTCCTCGTAGGTAAGGTTCGTGCACCCTACTGCACGTCGCAAGTGATGCTTGCACGATTTCACCCCCGACTCCCACAAACCGCCAAAATGAGGTGAATGAGGAGGAATGAAGCTGAATTTTATACTATTATTTGTTGTAAAATTAATAATGTCGTTACTACTACGCATAAGGCATGATACTATTTCTTTTTCAGCTCCTACAAAATTCTTAGCATTGTCTGAGATAATCTCGACCGGTTTACCTCGGCGAGATATAAATCGTTTTAAGGCAAGTAAATAATCGCTTGTGGTAAGGCTTGTGACTAATTCTAAGTGTATAGCGCGCGTACTCATACAAATAAATAAACATATATATCCTTTAAGAAGAGTAGATCCTCTCCCTCTCCGGTTTAAGATCATCACAGGCCCTGCGTAGTCTACACCGCAGCGCATGAAAGGGAATCCAAGTTCAAGGCGCTCTGATGGTAGACTACCCATGAGTGGTTGTATTGTGTTCCCTTTCATACGCACGCATTTGACACAGTTGTGCACAGTTTTCCTGGCCAAGTTTCGTCCTCCGAGTGGCCACCAAGCCTCACGAATAGACGCTAACAACGCTTGAGGTCTGCCATGCAACAACTGCTCATGTTCGTATTTAAATAACAATGTTGTAAATCTGTGTTTACTGCACAATAACACGGGATGTTTTTTATTGTAATCAAAATAAGGTGAGTTTTTTAGTCTCCCGCCAACGCGGATTAATTTATTTTCATCAAGAAAAACATTAAGACTAAGTATGCGCTTTGAACGTACTACATTATTTTTAAGTAAACTGTTGTATTCATTACAAAAGGATTCTAATTGTGCAAAGCGCGCGAGCACAATGATCGAAGCATCTAACTCGTCGACTGATAACAAACCGGTTTTACGGAGTTGTTTACTCGAGCGCGCGTTATGTATAAAACGCAGTACGTATGCAGTCGATCGCCGTAACCGATTGAATGATGAAAATTTATTATAATCAATAAAGTCATTTTTATATGTAACATTATTGGAGATCATACATACATTCACTGACTTTAATTCCGGTAATGATTGTTCATCTACCGATATATCACTAGAATTGGTTAAAGTTACGTCTTTCAATAACGCGGGACCGTGCCACCACATGTTATTGTTATTAAGATCGGCTATTTTTATACCTCTAGATAACATATCTGCCGGGTTCTCTGTACCATTTATATGAAACCATGGCGCATCACCAGTCAATTGATTTATCTGAGATACACGATTTTGAACAAAAGTTTTAAGACGATGTGGTGACATTCGAATCCACCCTATGACGATAGTGGAATCAGTCCAAAAGTAAACATTAGGAAATGTCATTCTGAGCGAGCTTATTATTTTATTGTATAATCTTGCGCCTAACAACGCTCCGCATAACTCGAGTCTAGGGATGGTACACACGTTCTTAACTGGTGCAACTTTACTTTTAGCACATAATAATTTTGTATAAACGCATGAATCATTATTATAAGTCCGTATGTATGCACAAGCACCATATGCATCCTGAGATGCATCGGTGAAAATATGCAATTCTAAATTGTGAGTACAGTCGCTCATGACGTAACGAGGGACACGAACACTATCTATATTTGAAAAATCATTAAGTAATTTATTCCAAGTAACTTGCAAGTCATATGGGATTGCGTCATCCCAGTCGAGCTTTTGTAACCACAATTTTTGAAGCATAATTTTTGCCGTAATTATGACCGGAGACAATAACCCTAAGGGATCATAGATTTGAGATATTACAGACATAATAGTACGTTTAGTAACCTTGGGACTAAATTTTAATTGTGTCGTAAAATGCAATTCATCACTCGTAGCTTGCCAACCTAATCCGAGTGTTTTATTTTGACAATGGTCTCCGATTGCTAATTGTTTGAAAAAATCACCTTTTACATCATGATTAAATGTCCATTTACGCAATGGGAAACAGGCTGACTTTAAAACCTCGGTGGTTTTTTCGCATATTTCTACTAAATTATTTAAACAGTCATGACCGGTTATTAAATCATCAACGTAAAAGTCGTCGTTGATAACCCTAGCTATTACCTTATCATCTGTTTCGTATGCGAGCTGTCGTAAGCAACGTATACTTAGGTATGGCGCCGACGCTGTACCATACGTAACTGTATTTAATTGATAAATACACAACTCATCAGATGGGTTTTCTCGCCAAAGTATTAATTGCAAATTGCGCTGATCGTGGTGTACCAGTATTTGTCGGTACATTTTCTCCACGTCAGCGCAGGCCACATATTTATACTGTCGAAAACGAAGTAATATGGAGAATATATCGTTTTGAAGTGGCGGGCCTATTAATTGAATGTCATTTAATGACTTATTGGACGTAGTACTGGCACTCGCGTCAAATACTACGCGCAATTTTGTTGTTGTACTATGCTCTCGTAACACCCCATGATGAGGGAGAAAATAATACGGCTTTTTATAATCTTTTATTTGGGACATGTGTCCCAACTCAATGTATTCACGCATAAAATTACAATACATCTTTTTATAAGATGGTGATCGTTCTAGTTTACGCTCCAATGAAAGAAAACGCGATTTTGCCATATCGTATGAGTCACCGAGTGTTTCGGCCGACTCCTTTAGTGGTATACGTACCGAAAATCTACCACTACTGTCCCGTGCAGTAGTTTTGACGAATGACTCCTCGCATAAACATTCTTCTTTCGTTAAAGTGGAAGTCACCCCTACTTCCTCTAATTCCCAAAATTTGCGAAGTTGATCATCAATAATTGATGTTTGAGCAACATGACAATATATATTATTTATACGCGAGTTAGGATAGAAAACGGGACCCGAAACTAACCACCCTATCTTTGATTTTCGTAGGTATGGTCCCTTAGAGAGACGGATCGTATCTTTGTCCAACAAATCCCAAAATATATCAGCCCCAATCAATAAATCGATTTTTGATGAGACGTTAAATGTGGGGTCTGCAAGGCAAATATCTTTCGGAATGCGAAATAAATTTACATCTATGGTTGCTGAGGGTAGATTGGACGTAATACGCGGTAAAACGAAACACCGTAATTGTGTGCTGTATTCATTAATTAAAGAACGCATATTTATATCGCATACCTTATTCGACTGTGAGACCGATTGTCCCACACCAGATATATGTATAGTGGACTGTATTACCGGTACGTTTAAACGATTACATAATTCTTCAGAAATAAAACTATTTTGGCTACCACTATCCAACAGCGATCGGGCTGTCTGATAATGATTGTTACTATCCATGACTTCGATTAAGGCAGTGCACAGTAACACTTGTGACGGTACCGATGACGCCGATGCGTTCACGCTCGATACCGTATTCGCATGATTTACGGAATTTAATGTATGTGATACGATTGAAACCGATTTTTCGGCTGATTGCGAGTTAACTGAGCTTGCCACTGATGGCTCGCACTTAGACGCATTTAAATAATTATCGCTGTGTAATAAACTATTATGTTTCCTTTGACACTGCCTGCATGGACCGAACCTACACTCAGAAAGTGGGTGTCCCGCACGTAAACAGTTTTTACATATGTTCTTGTTATCAGTAAAGTTAATTCTCTCTGACACAGACAAATTTAGGAAACGAATACAAGAATATAATAAGTGATTATCACCGCACATAATGCATTGGTGAACCAACTTGTTAGATTTAGCCTCATTATTACGCATTGAAACAAAACTATGTGATTTTTGTGGGTGGGAGGTAGTTTTGTGCTTTTTATCCATTGTATTATTTTTAGGTTCAGCTTTGTTTCTATGAATCATATCAAGCGAATTAGCACGGTTTCTTAGAAAAATCAATAAGTTATCTAATTGCAATTTCTTATTTTTCAATTCAGATGGAAATAACCCGATATAATTTTCCCATTCGAGTTCTGTGGATGAGTCTAGTTTTGACACAATTATATATATAATAAGGGTATCCCACGATTCCGTTGGCTCATCCAAGGATTTAAGTGCTCGTAAATTTCGCAAAATAATATCAATTAAATTTCGTATTTCTTCAGCTGAAGCCTTTTTAATGGATTGTGCAGTGAAAACCGAACGGACATGATTTTGAATAAGTAACCTATTATTATTAAATCTTTCTTCTAACAGCGCCCACGCGTGGACGTAATTAGAGGCCGTGAAATCTAACTCGCCGATAACCTGGAGAGCTAAACCAGTGAGGGAACGTTTTAAATAATGAAATTTTTCTATTGCATCTAGATCACTTCGCTTATGAATCATAGACAAATACGAATTCCTATATTCGAGCCATTTATCAAACGTGCCATCGAATGAGGGTAACTTAATCTCGGGTAATTTTATTGAAGCTTTCGTTTTATAATGCGGATTTGAACACTGAGAATCGTCACTTTTGCCTTTACCTACATCGATAAGAAATTTTGCAATAGACATTGCGCTGTAATATTGATTTTCTACAGCTTCCCTATAGTCGAGCTGTTTTATCATTTCAGTTTCGTCCAAAACACTTTCTATTTTGCTCTGAACATTATTAAATGTATCAAATAAAATCAAATTCGACTCAATACGCATGCTTAAATCAGCTTGCTGCGTTTCAGATAGGGATTTATTTTCAAACTTACCGACATATTTTTCGAACAAAGTTAGTCTACCTTTTAAAGATGCCCTTTGTTTCTTTAATTCAATTAAACTTAAGACATTTCCAGCTTCACTATACTCCTCTTCACTCATCCTAGCAGCTTGCAAGAATCGAAAGCTACTTACGTGGCTGATATCACCCGCAACGTAGATTCAGGTGGCGACGGAATTCTTCTATATTCTTCAGAACGTGGCGTGGTCTGATGATTTCAATGCGGCCGAAGGTCCAAATATGTTTGGGAGAATTCAATTATAACGCAGAGTTTGATAAATTGAGGTTTTAATTTGTACGTTTATTACAATTGTTATAGAAATAATATGACCCTTTTATAAACGGAGGTACGTAAGGTATATTAGAATGATTGTGCCGGCTGACACCCCCCACGCAGGCGCCGATGATCGACCCCCTCTCCCCGCCGCTCGCACCTATAGGTCTCGCAACCGTCGCTAGATGGCGCGTGGCGTAGCGCGGCAACAAGTACTTACAGTGCTTCATGATAACACACAATCCTTACAGTACACACAATCAAAAAATACACACAAAAAAATTTTAAACACTCGAAACGAAACTCTCGGAGTTCTACTCCTTAAGCCATACGACCGCACTGTTCTGCACTAGAAGGCAAACTGCCGATTGATTACTATGTTTAGCGCATAGTTTGGGAAACATGTTAACGTCCCTTTGTATCCCCTCCCAGAAATGAGTTAGAAAGAGATAGTGAATCCCAAAACTCATTTACTAACCATTGTTCATAATAGATTCGCAATAAACCTTCACAATTGACCTCCCACAAACAAAAGATAAGCCAATACACTAACAATTAAATTATTAGTATAATGTGGTTTGAAACAAGCTTTCCTGTAAACAATCTGTGGTAATAAAACGACAATTTTATAATACATACACGATATTTTTATGTAATAAATTTATGTTTTCTGACGTACGTGTAACGATAATTTTATATAATGAAACGGGAATAAAACGAAATACGAAAATAAATAATAAGAAAAAAACACAGGCAAGAATCGAATATTTACTAAAAACATAAATTAAGTAAGTACCAAACTTACTTGTAACTTTTTAACGTGATGTATGTAAATACGTATCTGGGTAATAGTTAAGCGAAATAACCTTTATATGTAAAGCTATGGGAAAGCACAGGTAAGGTAATAAAAGACAGTATATAAGTATGCACATATTTATTTCCAAAGAGAACTTATGAGTAGATACATTATTTATAGGTGCAGCATGACTCAACGTATAAACAGCGGGTATTTCTTGGTGTTCAGGTCGATAATATCTGCCGGTACTGGATGCTTGACCGCCCACCTTTGCTCTGTTGACCACTACGAAGGATTGTCTGTAGCCGCTAGCCAGAGTAGTTGGTTCGTTAGGAAGCTTCCGCTGACCAATTTGTCTAAATTACACAATTTCGCACCCGTGCTTCACCAAATTGAACATATAAATAATGTATATTAAAACCACATGGCATGGCTTCTTACTCCAAGATCAAGTAAATATATTTAAACCGCACAATTTCACTCTCGTAGATCAACTAAAATTTACATTGTATTTGAATCGCACCGTTTCGCACTCCAAGATAATAAACTACTCAGATACACACTGAGGTAAACTGACACTCACTCACTTTATTTAAACCGCACAATTTTACACTCAAAGATCAAATATTTACGAAACAAAGTAACTAGAAACTATTTAACGTGAAACGAACTTTTATTTATGTAAAGCTGTGGGAAAACACAGGCGAAGTAATAAAAGAAATTATATAAATCCGGACATATTATTTATTTCCAAAAAAACTAAGTAGCAAATTAGATAAAACTGTGAGTACTTACAGTGCTTCACGATAACACACAATCCACACAGTACACACAATCAAAAAATACACACAAAAAAAAATTTAAACACTCGAAACTCTCGGAATTCTACTCCTTAAGCCATACGACCGCACTGTTCTGCACTTGAAGGCAAACTGCCGATTGATTACTATGTTTAGCGCATAGTTTAGGAAACATGTTAACGTCCCTTTGTATCCCCTCCCAGAAATGAGTTAGAAAGAGATAGTGAATCCCAAAACTCATTTACTAACCATTGTTCATAATAGATTCGCAATAAACCTTCACAATAGACCTCCCACAAACAAAAGATAAGCCAATACACTAACAATTAAATTATTAGTATAATGTGGTTTGAAACAAGCTTTCCTGTAAACAATCTGTGGTAATAAAACGACAATTTTATAATACATACACGATATTTTTATGTAATAAATTTATGTTTTCTGACGTACGTGTAACGATATTTTATGTAATGAAACGGGAATAAAACGAAATACGAAAATAATTAATAAGAAAAAAACACAGGCAAGAATCAAATATTTACTAAAAACATAAATTAAGTAAGTACCAAACTTACTTGTAACTTTTTAACGTGATGTAAGTACGTACGGGAAAGCACAGGTAAGGTAATAAAAGACAGTATATAAGTATGCACATATTTATTTCCAAAGAGAACTTAGGAGTAGATACATTATTCATAGGTGCAGCATGACTCAACGTATAAACAGCGGGTATTTCTTGGTGTTCAGGTCGATAATATCTGCCGGTACTGGATGCTCGACCACCCACCTTTGCTCTGTTGACCGCTAAGAAGTATTGTCTGTAGCCGCTTGCCAGAGTAGTTGGTTCGTTAGGAAGCTTCCGCTGACCAATTTGTTTAAATCACACAATTTCACACCCGTGCTTCACCTAATTGAACACATCAATAATGTATATTGAAACCACATGGCATGGCTTCTCACTCCAAGATCAAGTAAATATATTTAAAGCGCACAATTTCACTCTCGTAGATCAACTAAAATTTGCATTGTATTTGAATCGCACCGTTTCGCACTCCAAGATAATAAACCACTCAGATACATAGTGAGGTAAACTGACACTCACTCACTCACTTTATTTAAACCGCACAATTTTACACTCAAAGATCAAATATTTACGAAACAAAGTAACTAGAAACTATTTAACGTGAAACGAACTTTTATTTATGTAAAGCTGTGAGAAAACACAGGCGAAGTAATAAAAGAAATTATATAAATCCGGACATATTATTTATTTCCAAAAAAACTAAGTAGCAAATTAGATAAAACTATGAGTACTTACAGTGCTTCATGATAACACACAATCCACACAGTACACACAATCAAAAAATACACACAAAAAAAAATTAAAACACTCGAAACTCTCGGAGTTCTACTCCTTAAGCCATACGACCGCACTGTTCTTCACTTGAAGGCAAACTGCCGACTGATTACTATGTTTAGGGCATAGTTTAGGAAACACATTAACGTCCCTTTGTATCCCCTCCCAGAAATGAGTTAGAAAGAGATAGTGAATCCCAAAACTCATTTACTAACCATTGTTCATAACGGATTCGCAATAAACCTTCACAATAGACCTCCCACAAACAAAAGATAAGCCAACACACTAACAATTAAATTATTAGTATAATGTGGTTTGAAACAAGCTTTCCTGTAAACAATCTGTGGTAATAAAACGACAATTTTATAATACACTAGCCTTTGCCCGCGGCTCCGCCCGCGTGGATGTTGGTTATCGCGATAAATTAAAATTGCGACTATAATTTGAGATTTAAACTATCCTATCTCTCAAGTTGGATCGAACTGTACATGGTGTGCGAATTTTATTATAATCGGTTAAGTGGTTTAGGAGTCCATTGAGGACAAACATTGTGACACGAGATTTATATATATTAAGATAAGTGGTTTAGGAGTCCATTGAGGACAAACATTGTGACACGAGATTTATATATATTAAGATACACGATATTTTTATGTAATAAATTTATGTTTTCTGACGTACGTGTAACGATAATTTTATATAATGAAACGGGAATAAAACGAAATACGAAAATAAATAATAAGAAAAAAACACAGGCAAGAATCGAATATTTACTAAAAACATAAATTAAGTAAGTACCAAACTTACTTGTAACTTTTTAACGTGATGTATGTAAATACGTATCTGGGTAATAGTTAAGCGAAATAACCTTTATATGTAAAGCTATGGGAAAGCACAGGTAAGGTAATAAAAGACAGTATATAAGTATGCACATATTTATTTCCAAAGAGAACTTATGAGTAGATACATTATTTATAGGTGCAGCATGACTCAACGTATAAACAGCGGGTATTTCTTGGTGTTCAGGTCGATAATATCTGCCGGTACTGGATGCTTGACCGCCCACCTTTGCTCTGTTGACCACTACGAAGGATTGTCTGTAGCCGCTAGCCAGAGTAGTTGGTTCGTTAGGAAGCTTCCGCTGACCAATTTGTTTAAATTACACAATTTCGCACCCGTGCTTCACCAAATTGAACATATAAATAATGTATATTAAAACCACATGGCATGGCTTCTTACTCCAAGATCAAGTAAATATATTTAAACCGCACAATTTCACTCTCGTAGATCAACTAAAATTTACATTGTATTTGAATCGCACCGTTTCGCACTCCAAGATAATAAACTACTCAGATACACACTGAGGTAAACTGACACTCACTCACTTTATTTAAACCGCACAATTTTACACTCAAAGATCAAATATTTACGAAACAAAGTAACTAGAAACTATTTAACGTGAAACGAACTTTTAGTTATGTAAAGCTGTGGGAAAACACAGGCGAAGTAATAAAAGAAATTATATAAATCCGGACATATTATTTATTTCCAAAAAAACTAAGTAGCAAATTAGATAAAACTGTGAGTACTTACAGTGCTTCACGATAACACACAATCCACACAGCACACACAATCAAAAAATACAGACAAAAAAAAATTTAAACACTCGAAACTCTCGGAATTCTACTCCTTAAGCCATACGACCGCACTGTTCTGCACTTGAAGGCAAACTGCCGATTGATTACTATGTTTAGCGCATAGTTTAGGAAACATGTTAACGTCCCTTTGTATCCCCTCCCAGAAATGAGTTAGAAAGAGATAGTGAATCCCAAAACTCATTTACTAACCATTGTTCATAATAGATTCGCAATAAACCTTCACAATAGACCTCCCACAAACAAAAGATAAGCCAATACACTAACAATTAAATTATTAGTATAATGTGGTTTGAAACAAGCTTTCCTGTAAACAATCTGTGGTAATAAAACGACAATTTTATAATACATACACGATATTTTTATGTAATAAATTTATGTTTTCTGACGTACGTGTAACGATATTTTATGTAATGAAACGGGAATAAAACGAAATACGAAAATAATTAATAAGAAAAAAACACAGGCAAGAATCAAATATTTACTAAAAACATAAATTAAGTAAGTACCAAACTTACTTGTAACTTTTTAACGTGATGTATGTAAGTACGTACGGGAAAGCACAGGTAAGGTAATAAAAGACAGTATATAAGTATGCACATATTTATTTCCAAAGAGAACTTAGGAGTAGATACATTATTCATAGGTGCAGCATGACTCAACGTATAAACAGCGGGTATTTCTTGGTGTTCAGGTCGATAATATCTGCCGGTACTGGATGCTCGACCACCCACCTTTGCTCTGTTGACCGCTAAGAAGTAATGTCTGTAGCCGCTTGCCAGAGTAGTTGGTTCGTTAGGAAGCTTCCGCTGACCAATTTGTTTAAATCACACAATTTCACACCCGTGCTTCACCTAATTGAACACATCAATAATGTATATTGAAACCACATGGCATGGCTTCTCACTCCAAGATCAAGTAAATATATTTAAAGCGCACAATTTCACTCTCGTAGATCAACTAAAATTTGCATTGTATTTGAATCGCACCGTTTCGCACTCCAAGATAATAAACCACTCAGATACATAGTGAGGTAAACTGACACTCACTCACTCACTTTATTTAAACCGCACAATTTTACACTCAAAGATCAAATATTTACGAAACAAAGTAACTAGAAACTATTTAACGTGAAACGAACTTTTATTTATGTAAAGCTGTGGGAAAACACAGGCGAAGTAATAAAAGAAATTATATAAATCCGGACATATTATTTATTTCCAAAAAAACTAAGTAGCAAATTAGATAAAACTATGAGTACTTACAGTGCTTCATGATAACACACAATCCACACAGTACACACAATCAAAAAATACACACAAAAAAATTTTAAACACTCGAAACTCTCGGAGTTCTACTCCTTAAGCCATACGACCGCACTGTTCTGCACTAGAAGGCAAACTGCCGATTGATTACAGATTACTATGTTTAGCGCATAGTTTAGGAAACATGTTAACGTCCCTTTGTATCCCCTCCCAGAAATGAGTTAGAAAGAGATAGTGAATCCCAAAACTCATTTAATAACCATTGTTCATAATGGATTCGCAATAAACCTTCACAATAGACCTCCCACAAACAAAAGATAAGCCAATACACTAACAATTAAATTATTAGTATAATGTGGTTTGAAACAAGCTTTCCTGTAAACAATCTGTGGTAATAAAACGACAATTTTATAATACATACACGATATTTTTATGTAATAAATTTATGTTTTCTGACGTACGTGTAACGATAATTTTATATGATGAAACGGTAATAAAACGAAATACGAAAATAAATAATAAGAAAAAAACACAGGCAGGAATCAAATATTTACTAAAAACATAAATTAAGTAAGTACCAAACTTACTTGTAACTTTTTAACGTGATGTATGTAAATACGTATCTGGGTAATAGTTAAGCGAAATAACCTTTATATGTAAAGCTATGGGAAAGCACAGGTAAGGTAATAAAAGACAGTATATAAGTATGCACATATTTATTTCCAAAGAGAACTTATGAGTAGATATATTATTTATAGGTGCAGCATGACTCAACGTATAAACAGCGGGTATTTCTTGGTGTTCAGGTCGATAATATCTGCCGGTACTGGATGCTTGACCGCCCACCTTTGCTCTGTTGACCACTACGAAGGATTGTCTGTAGCCGCTAGCCAGAGTAGTTGGTTCGTTAGGAAGCTTCCGCTGACCAATTTGTTTAAATCACACAATTTCACACCCGTGCTTCACCTAATTGAACACATCAATAATGTATATTGAAACCACATGGCATGGCTTCTCACTCCAAGATCAAGTAAATATATTTAAAGCGCACAATTTCACTCTCGTAGATCAACTAAAATTTGCATTGTATTTGAATCGCACCGTTTCGCACTCCAAGATAATAAACCACTCAGATACATAGTGAGGTAAACTGACACTCACTCACTCACTTTATTTAAACCGCACAATTTTACACTCAAAGATCAAATATTTACGAAACAAAGTAACTAGAAACTATTTAACGTGAAACGAACTTTTATTTATGTAAAGCTGTGAGAAAACACAGGCGAAGTAATAAAAGAAATTATATAAATCCGGACATATTATTTATTTCCAAAAAAACTAAGTAGCAAATTAGATAAAACTATGAGTACTTACAGTGCTTCATGATAACACACAATCCACACAGTACACACAATCAAAAAATACACACAAAAAAAAATTAAAACACTCGAAACTCTCGGAGTTCTACTCCTTAAGCCATACGACCGCACTGTTCTTCACTTGAAGGCAAACTGCCGACTGATTACTATGTTTAGGGCATAGTTTAGGAAACACATTAACGTCCCTTTGTATCCCCTCCCAGAAATGAGTTAGAAAGAGATAGTGAATCCCAAAACTCATTTACTAACCATTGTTCATAACGGATTCGCAATAAACCTTCACAATAGACCTCCCACAAACAAAAGATAAGCCAACACACTAACAATTAAATTATTAGTATAATGTGGTTTGAAACAAGCTTTCCTGTAAACAATCTGTGGTAATAAAACGACAATTTTATAATACATACACGATATTTTTATGTAATAAATTTATGTTTTCTGACGTACGTGTAACGATAATTTTATATAATGAAACGGGAATAAAACGAAATACGAAAATAAATAATAAGAAAAAAACACAGGCCAGAATCGAATATTTACTAAAAACATAAATTAAGTAAGTACCAAACTTACTTGTAACTTTTTAACGTGATGTATGTAAATACGTATCTGGGTAATAGTTAAGCGAAATAACCTTTATATGTAAAGCTATGGGAAAGCACAGGTAAGGTAATAAAAGACAGTATATAAGTATGCACATATTTATTTCCAAAGAGAACTTATGAGTAGATACATTATTTATAGGTGCAGCATGACTCAACGTATAAACAGCGGGTATTTCTTGGTGTTCAGGTCGATAATATCTGCCGGTACTGGATGCTTGACCGCCCACCTTTGCTCTGTTGACCACTACGAAGGATTGTCTGTAGCCGCTAGCCAGAGTAGTTGGTTCGTTAGGAAGCTTCCGCTGACCAATTTGTTTAAATTACACAATTTCGCACCCGTGCTTCACCAAATTGAACATATAAATAATGTATATTAAAACCACATGGCATGGCTTCTTACTCCAAGATCAAGTAAATATATTTAAACCGCACAATTTCACTCTCGTAGATCAACTAAAATTTGCAATGTATTTGAATCGCACCGTTTCGCACTCCAAGATAATAAACTACTCAGATACACACTGAGGTAAACTGACACTCACTCACTTTATTTAAACCGCACAATTTTACACTCAAAGATCAAATATTTACGAAACAAAGTAACTAGAAACTATTTAACGTGAAACGAACTTTTAGTTATGTAAAGCTGTGGGAAAACACAGGCGAAGTAATAAAAGAAATTATATAAATCCGGACATATTATTTATTTCCAAAAAAACTAAGTAGCAAATTAGATAAAACTGTGAGTACTTACAGTGCTTCACGATAACACACAATCCACACAGTACACACAATCAAAAAATACAGACAAAAAAAAATTTAAACACTCGAAACTCTCGGAATTCTACTCCTTAAGCCATACGACCGCACTGTTCTGCACTTGAAGGCAAACTGCCGATTGATTACTATGTTTAGCGCATAGTTTAGGAAACATGTTAACGTCCCTTTGTATCCCCTCCCAGAAATGAGTTAGAAAGAGATAGTGAATCCCAAAACTCATTTACTAACCATTGTTCATAATAGATTCGCAATAAACCTTCACAATAGACCTCCCACAAACAAAAGATAAGCCAATACACTAACAATTAAATTATTAGTATAATGTGGTTTGAAACAAGCTTTCCTGTAAACAATCTGTGGTAATAAAACGACAATTTTATAATACATACACGATATTTTTATGTAATAAATTTATGTTTTCTGACGTACGTGTAACGATATTTTATGTAATGAAACGGGAATAAAACGAAATACGAAAATAATTAATAAGAAAAAAACACAGGCAAGAATCAAATATTTACTAAAAACATAAATTAAGTAAGTACCAAACTTACTTGTAACTTTTTAACGTGATGTATGTAAGTACGTACGGGAAAGCACAGGTAAGGTAATAAAAGACAGTATATAAGTATGCACATATTTATTTCCAAAGAGAACTTAGGAGTAGATACATTATTCATAGGTGCAGCATGACTCAACGTATAAACAGCGGGTATTTCTTGGTGTTCAGGTCGATAATATCTGCCGGTACTGGATGCTCGACCACCCACCTTTGCTCTGTTGACCGCTAAGAAGTAATGTCTGTAGCCGCTTGCCAGAGTAGTTGGTTCGTTAGGAAGCTTCCGCTGACCAATTTGTTTAAATCACACAATTTCACACCCGTGCTTCACCTAATTGAACACATCAATAATGTATATTGAAACCACATGGCATGGCTTCTCACTCCAAGATCAAGTAAATATATTTAAAGCGCACAATTTCACTCTCGTAGATCAACTAAAATTTGCATTGTATTTGAATCGCACCGTTTCGCACTCCAAGATAATAAACCACTCAGATACATAGTGAGGTAAACTGACACTCACTCACTCACTTTATTTAAACCGCACAATTTTACACTCAAAGATCAAATATTTACGAAACAAAGTAACTAGAAACTATTTAACGTGAAACGAACTTTTATTTATGTAAAGCTGTGGGAAAACACAGGCGAAGTAATAAAAGAAATTATATAAATCCGGACATATTATTTATTTCCAAAAAAACTAAGTAGCAAATTAGATAAAACTATGAGTACTTACAGTGCTTCATGATAACACACAATCCACACAGTACACACAATCAAAAAATACACACAAAAAAATTTTAAACACTCGAAACTCTCGGAGTTCTACTCCTTAAGCCATACGACCGCACTGTTCTGCACTAGAAGGCAAACTGCCGATTGATTACAGATTACTATGTTTAGCGCATAGTTTAGGAAACATGTTAACGTCCCTTTGTATCCCCTCCCAGAAATGAGTTAGAAAGAGATAGTGAATCCCAAAACTCATTTAATAACCATTGTTCATAATGGATTCGCAATAAACCTTCACAATAGACCTCCCACAAACAAAAGATAAGCCAATACACTAACAATTAAATTATTAGTATAATGTGGTTTGAATAAAGCTTTCCTGTAAACAATCTGTGGTAATAAAACGACAATTTTATAATACATACACGATATTTTTATGTAATAAATTTATGTTTTCTGACGTACGTGTAACGATAATTTTATATGATGAAACGGTAATAAAACGAAATACGAAAATAAATAATAAGAAAAAAACACAGGCAGGAATCAAATATTTACTAAAAACATAAATTAAGTAAGTACCAAACTTACTTGTAACTTTTTAACGTGATGTATGTAAGTACGTACGGGAAAGCACAGGTAAGGTAATAAAAGACAGTATATAAGTATGCACATATTTATTTCCAAAGAGAACTTAGGAGTAGATACATTATTTATAGGTGCAGCATGACTCAACGTATAAACAGCGGGTATTTCTTGGTGTTCAGGTCGATAATATCTGCCGGTACTGGATGCTCGACCACCCACCTTTGCTCTGTTGACCGTGAAACGAAGTGTTTGAGTTTAGAGAGTTAGATATTAGATACTTGTTGAATAAATTGGAGACTAAATGAAAGATGCTAAAAAAGATTTACAATTTGTAATCCAGGAAGTTGGTTATTACAATTATAATTAATAAGAAGAATCTCAGGGGGTGAGTTAATATTAATTAAGACCAGCACTGAATTTATAGGCGATGAGAACGACCCGACGCGATGTGGGCAGCAGGGCACTTAGCTTCGCCGCTGGAGTGTGTGCCGCGCCGACACGAACCGTCGCGTGGCTCGTTCAACGGCGAAGATAATCGCTGCTAGCTGCTAGCTGCTGCCTCGGGTCCTCGTGCTGGAAAATATAGTGCAGAAGCAAATCAGTATGTTGTATGACATACTGCTAGTGCGGGCGTGGCAGGTAAGGTCCAAAGCAGGTGGTCAAGCTTCTCCCAGGCACTTAGTGCAAAAAGGTCATTACAGTAAAAGCCACACCCAAAAATATTGCAAGCAGAAGAACAGATGCACAGAAAATAAGTTACACCGAATAGGGTAGGTAGGTAGATGGTAAAAGATCAGGAGGTCGATGACCCCATGGTCGGCAGGTCACTGTCCTTTTGACAAGCAGAAGGAAAATAAAACAGCCTAAGAAAAATAAGCCTTGCAAATTATTCTAATCGAATAATTAAAATAAGATAAAAATGGTCGGACGCCGCTCGCGTAAAAAGCAGACGCCCCAATGAAGTTTACCCCTCGCGCATAGGCGCGACGAGTATGAAAATATTCCATATACGATATTTTATCGGATGGATTAAATTGAAATATGGCACATCTCGCTCACGTAAAAAGACAAGATGTACCTGGAAGAGCTTTGCAATGGCGACATGAGTACGACGTGTCATCGTGGTAAAATATAGTGATAGTAATCACGAGAGTTATAGGAATAACTCCTGATGGAAAAGATGGGAAACCACGTCATTCTCATGTTTCCAATGCGACACCTTAAAATAAAAGAATTTAGCACACAATATGAAAAAAATATAGTTTTCTCACCCGGGACGGACAGTATCTTAACCGAAGGTAGTTGTAACCGAAGCCAGCAGACAATGAGCTCGGAGTGGCTCGTCCCCCAGCTTTTATAGCTGGTTCGGTGGTGGAACCCACTTCCGGCCCAAAATTACACGATTAGGCCGTAATAGCCTTTGGGTTTTGATTTTAATACGTACTCTTTTGGCAAATACAATCAACTGCAACCGCCATGATGACATGACGCTTGCACATTTGCTCGCACGCAACCAAAGACAAGATGCTGGGTCCACTGAGTGAATAGAATACAGATAATATTAGTCGAGTATCGATCGATATCGATTGAATATCGATCACTACTCCACCAATACTATAAATTAAATAAAAAAAATACAGGATTGCAATTAAGACAATCTGCAATGTCACAACCGCTAAGAAGTAATGTCTGTAGCCGCTTGCTAGAGTAGTTGGTTCGTTAGGAAGCTTCCGCTGACCAATTTGTTTAAATCACACAATTTCACACCCGTGCTTCACCTAATTGAACACATCAATAATGTATATTAAAACCACATGGCATGGCTTCTCACTCCAAGATCAAGTAAATATATTTAAACCGCACAATTTCACTCTCGTAGATCAACTAAAATTTACATTGTATTTGAATCGCACCGTTTCGCACTCCAAGATAATAAACCACTCAGATACACACTGAGGTAAACTGACACTCACTCACTTTATTTAAACCGCACAATTTTACACTCAGAGATCAAATATTTACGAAACAAAGTAATTAGTAACTATTTAACGTGAAACGAACTTTCATTATGTAAAGCTGTGGGAAAACACAGGCGAAGTAATAAAAGAAATTATATAAATCCGTACAGATTATTTATTTCCAAAAAAACTAAGTAGCAAATTAGATAAAACTGTGAGTACTTACAGTGCTTCACGATAACACACAATCCACACAGTACACACAATCAAAAAATACACACAAAAAAAAAATTAAAACACTCGAAACTCTCGGAATTCTACTCCTTAAGCCATACGACCGCACTGTTCTGCACTTGAAGGCACTGCCGATTGATTACTATGTTTAGCGCATAGTTTAGGAAACATGTTAACGTCCCTTTGTATCCCCTCCCAGAAATGAGTTAGAAAGAGATAGTGAATCTCAAAACTCATTTACTAACCATTGTTCATAATAGATTCGCAATAAACCTTCACAATAGACCTCCCACAAACAAAAGATAAGCCAATACACTAACAATTAAATTATTAGTATAATGTGGTTTGAAACAAGCTTTCCTGTAAACAATCTGTGGTAATAAAACGACAATTTTATAATACATACACGATATTTTTATGTAATAAATTTATGTTTTCTGACGTACGTGTAACGATAATTTTATATAATGAAACGGGAATAAAACGAAATACGAAAATAAATAATAAGAAAAAAACATAGGCAAGAATCAAATATTTAATAAAAACATAAATTAAGTAAGTACCAAACTTACTTGTAACTTTTTAACGTGATGTATGTAAGTACGTACGGGAAAGCACAGGTAAGGTAATAAAAGACAGTATATAAGTATGCACATATTTATTTCCAAAGAGAACTTAGGAGTAGATACATTATTCATAGGTGCAGCATGACTCAACGTATAAACAGCGGGTATTTCTTGGTGTTCAGGTCGATAATATCTGCCGGTACTGGATGCTCGACCACCCACCTTTGCTCTGTTGACCGCTAAGAAGTATTGTCTGTAGCCGCTTGCCAGAGTAGTTGGTTCGTTAGGAAGCTTCCGCTGACCAATTTGTTTAAATCACACAATTTCACACCCGTGCTTCACCTAATTGAACACATCAATAATGTATATTGAAACCACATGGCATGGCTTCTCACTCCAAGATCAAGTAAATATATTTAAAGCGCACAATTTCACTCTCGTAGATCAACTAAAATTTGCATTGTATTTGAATCGCACCGTTTCGCACTCCAAGATAATAAACCACTCAGATACATAGTGAGGTAAACTGACACTCATTCACTCACTTTATTTAAACCGCACAATTTTACACTCAAAGATCAAATATTTACGAAACAAAGTAACTAGAAACTATTTAACGTGAAACGAACTTTTATTTATGTAAAGCTGTGGGAAAACACAGGCGAAGTAATAAAAGAAATTATATAAATCCGGACATATTATTTATTTCCAAAAAAACTAAGTAGCAAATTAGATAAAACTATGAGTACTTACAGTGCTTCATGATAACACACAATCCACACAGTACACACAATCAAAAAATACACACAAAAAAATTTAAAACACTCGAAACTCTCGGAGTTCTACTCCTTAAGCCATACGACCGCACTGTTCTGCACTTGAAGGCAAACTGCCGACTGATTACTATGTTTAGCGCATAGTTTAGGAAACACGTTAACGTCCCTTTGTATCCCCTCCCAGAAATGAGTTAGAAAGAGATAGTGAATCCCAAAACTCATTTACTAACCATTGTTCATAATGGATTCGCAATAAACCTTCACAATAGACCTCCCACAAACAAAAGATAAGCCAACACACTAACAATTAAATTATTAGTATAATGTGTTTTGAAACAAGCTTTCCTGTAAACAATCTGTGGTAATAAAACGACAATTTTATAATACATACACGATATTTTTATGTAATAAATTTATGTTTTCTGACGCACGTGTAACGATAATTTTATATAATGAAACGGTTATAAAACGAAATACGAAAATAAATAATAAGAAAAAAACACAGGCAAGAATCCAATATTTACTAAAAACATAAATTAAGTAAGTACCAAATTTACTTGTAACTTTTTAACGTGATGTATGTAAGTACGTACGGGAAAGCACAGGTAAGGTAATAAAAGACAGTATATAAGTATGCACATATTTATTTCCAAAGAGAACTTATGAGTAGATACATTATTTATAGGTGCAGCATGACTCAACGTATAAACAGCGGGTATTTCTTGGTGTTTAGGTCGATAATATCTGCCGGTACTGGATGCTCGACCACCCACCTTTGCTCTGTTGACCGCTAAGAAGTATTGTCTGTAGCCGCTTGCCAGAGTAGTTGGTTCGTTAGGAAGCTTCCG
Organism: Eilema depressum; assembly: GCA_914767945.1. Lineage (NCBI taxonomy): Eukaryota > Metazoa > Arthropoda > Insecta > Lepidoptera > Erebidae > Eilema > Eilema depressum. The sequence continues at coordinate 4,166,765 of OU612036.1, read as the reverse complement.
CTGACCAATTTGTTTAAATTACACAATTTCACACCCGTGCTTCACCTAATTGAACACATCAATAATGTATATTAAAACCACATGGCATGGCTTCTCACTCCAAGATCAAGTAAATATATTTAAAGCGCACAATTTCACTCTCGTAGATCAACTAAAATTTGCATTGTATTTGAATCGCACCGTTTCGCACTCCAAGATAATAAACCACTCAGATACACACTGAGGTAAACTGACACTCACTCACTTTATTTAAACCGCACAATATTACACTCAGAGATCAAATATTTACGAAACAAAGTAATTAGTAACTATTTAACGTGAAACGAACTTTCATTATGTAAAGCTGTGGGAAAACACAGGCGAAGTAATAAAAGGAATTACATAAATCCGTACATATTATTTATTTCCAAAAAAACTAAGTAGCAAATTAGATAAAACTATGAGTACTTACAGTGCTTCATGATAACACACAATCCACACAGTACACACAATCAAAAAATACACACAAAAAAATTTAAAACACTCGAAACTCTCGGAGTTCTACTCCTTAAGCCATACGACCGCACTGTTCTGCACTTGAAGGCAAACTGCCGATTGATTACTATGTTTAGCGCATAGTTTAGGAAACACGTTAACGTCCCTTTGTATCCCCTCCCAGAAATGAGTTAGAAAGAGATAGTGAATCCCAAAACTCATTTACTAACCATTGTTCATAATGGATTCGCAATAAACCTTCACAATAGACCTCCCACAAACAAAAGATAAGCCAACACACTAACAATTAAATTATTAGTATAATGTGTTTTGAAACATGCTTTCCTGTAAACAATCTGTGGTAATAAAACGACAATTTTATAATACATACACGATATTTTTATGTAATAAATTTATGTTTTCTGACGCACGTGAAACGATAATTTTATATAATGAAACGGTAATAAAACGAAATACGAAAATAAATAATAAGAAAAAAACACAGGCAAGAATCCAATATTTACTAAAAACATAAATTAAGTAAGTACCAAATTGACTTGTAACTTTTTAACGTGATGTATGTAAGTACGTACGGGAAAGCACAGGTAAGGTAATAAAAGACAGTATATAAGTATGCACATATTTATTTTCAAAGAGAACTTAGGAGTAGATACATTATTTATAGGTGCAGCATGACTCAACGTATAAACAGCGGGTATTTCTTGGTGTTCAGGTCGATAATATCTGCCGGTACTGGATGCTCGACCACCCACCTTTGCTCTGTTGACCGCTAAGAAGTATTGTATGTAGCCGCTTGCCAGAGTAGTTATTCGTTAGAAAGCTTCCGCTGACCAATTTGTTTATATCACACAATTTCACACCCGTGCTTCACCTAATTGAACACATCAATAATGTATATTAAAACCACATGGCATGGCTTCTCACTCCAAGATCAAGTAAATATATTTAAAGCGCACAATTTCACTCTCGTAGATCAACTAAAATTTGCATTGTATTTGAATCGCACCGTTTCGCACTCCAAGATAATAAACCACTCAGATACACACTGAGGTAAACTGACACTCACTCACTTTATTTAAACCGCACAATTTTACACTCAGAGATCAAATATTTACGAAACAAAGTAATTAGTAACTATTTAACGTGAAACGAACTTTCATTATGTAAAGCTGTGGGAAAACACAGGCGAAGTAATAAAAGAAATTATATAAATCCGGACATATTATTTATTTCCAAAAAAACTAAGTAGCAAATTAGATAAAACTATGAGTACTTACAGTGCTTCATGATAACACACAATCCACACAGTACACACAATCAAAAAATACACACAAAAAAATTTAAAACACTCGAAACTCTCGGAGTTCTACTCCTTAAGCCATACGACCGCACTGTTCTGCACTTGAAGGCAAACTGCCGATTGATTACTATGTTTAGCGCATAGTTTAGGAAACACGTTAACGTCCCTTTGTATCCCCTCCCAGAAATGAGTTAGAAAGAGATAGTGAATCCCAAAACTCATTTACTAACCATTGTTCATAATGGATTCGCAATAAACCTTCACAATAGACCTCCCACAAACAAAAGATAAGCCAACACACTAACAATAAAATTATTAGTATAATGTGTTTTGAAACATGCTTTCCTGTAAACAATCTGTGGTAATAAAACGACAATTTTATAATACATACACGATATTTTTATGTAATAAATTTATGTTTTCTGACGCACGTGAAACGATAATTTTATATAATGAAACGGTAATAAAACGAAATACGAAAATAAATAATAAGAAAAAAACACAGGCAAGAATCCAACATTTACTAAAAACATAAATTAAGTAAGTACCAAATTTACTTGTAACTTTTTAACGTGATGTATGTAAGTACGTACGGGAAAGCACAGGTAAGGTAATAAAAGACAGTATATAAGTATGCACATATTTATTTCCAAAGAGAACTTAGGAGTAGATACATTATTTATAGGTGCAGCATGACTCAACGTATAAACAGCGGGTATTTCTTGGTGTTTAGGTCGATAATATCTGCCGGTACTGGATGCTCGACCACCCACCTTTGCTCTGTTGACCGCTAAGAAGTATTGTCTGTAGCCGCTTGCCAGAGTAGTTGGTTCGTTAGGAAGCTTCCGCTGACCAATTTGTTTAAATTACACAATTTCACACCCGTGCTTCACCTAATTGAACACATCAATAATGTATATTAAAACCACATGGCATGGCTTCTCACTCCAAGATCAAGTAAATATATTTAAAGCGCACAATTTCACTCTCGTAGATCAACTAAAATTTGCATTGTATTTGAATCGCACCGTTTCGCACTCCAAGATAATAAACCACTCAGATACACACTGAGGTAAACTGACACTCACTCACTTTATTTAAACCGCACAATATTACACTCAGAGATCAAATATTTACGAAACAAAGTAATTAGTAACTATTTAACGTGAAACGAACTTTCATTATGTAAAGCTGTGGGAAAACACAGGCGAAGTAATAAAAGGAATTACATAAATCCGTACATATTATTTATTTCCAAAAAAACTAAGTAGCAAATTAGATAAAACTATGAGTACTTACAGTGCTTCATGATAACACACAATCCACACAGTACACACAATCAAAAAATACACACAAAAAAATTTAAAACACTCGAAACTCTCGGAGTTCTACTCCTTAAGCCATACGACCGCACTGTTCTGCACTTGAAGGCAAACTGCCGATTGATTACTATGTTTAGCGCATAGTTTAGGAAACACGTTAACGTCCCTTTGTATCCCCTCCCAGAAATGAGTTAGAAAGAGATAGTGAATCCCAAAACTCATTTACTAACCATTGTTCATAATGGATTCGCAATAAACCTTCACAATAGACCTCCCACAAACAAAAGATAAGCCAAAACACTAACAATAAAATTATTAGTATAATGTGTTTTGAAACATGCTTTCCTGTAAACAATCTGTGGTAATAAAACGACAATTTTATAATACATACACGATATTTTTATGTAATAAATTTATGTTTTCTGACGCACGTGAAACGATAATTTTATATAATGAAACGGTAATAAAACGAAATACGAAAATAAATAATAAGAAAAAAACACAGGCAAGAATCCAATATTTACTAAAAACATAAATTAAGTAAGTACCAAATTTACTTGTAACTTTTTAACGTGATGTATGTAAGTACGTACGGGAAAGCACAGGTAAGGTAATAAAAGACAGTATATAAGTATGCACATATTTATTTTCAAAGAGAACTTAGGAGTAGATACATTATTTATAGGTGCAGCATGACTCAACGTATAAACAGCGGGTATTTCTTGGTGTTCAGGTCGATAATATCTGCCGGTACTGGATGCTCGACCACCCACCTTTGCTCTGTTGACCGCTAAGAAGTATTGTATGTAGCCGCTTGCCAGAGTAGTTATTCGTTAGAAAGCTTCCGCTGACCAATTTGTTTATATCACACAATTTCACACCCGTGCTTCACCTAATTGAACACATCAATAATGTATATTAAAACCACATGGCATGGCTTCTCACTCCAAGATCAAGTAAATATATTTAAAGCGCACAATTTCACTCTCGTAGATCAACTAAAATTTGCATTGTATTTGAATCGCACCGTTTCGCACTCCAAGATAATAAACCACTCAGATACACACTGAGGTAAACTGACACTCACTCACTTTATTTAAACCGCACAATTTTACACTCAGAGATCAAATATTTACGAAACAAAGTAATTAGTAACTATTTAACGTGAAACGAACTTTCATTATGTAAAGCTGTGGGAAAACACAGGCGAAGTAATAAAAGAAATTATATAAATCCGGACATATTATTTATTTCCAAAAAAACTAAGTAGCAAATTAGATAAAACTATGAGTACTTACAGTGCTTCATGATAACACACAATCCACACAGTACACACAATCAAAAAATACACACAAAAAAATTTAAAACACTCGAAACTCTCGGAGTTCTACTCCTTAAGCCATACGACCGCACTGTTCTGCACTTGAAGGCAAACTGCCGATTGATTACTATGTTTAGCGCATAGTTTAGGAAACACGTTAACGTCCCTTTGTATCCCCTCCCAGAAATGAGTTAGAAAGAGATAGTGAATCCCAAAACTCATTTACTAACCATTGTTCATAATGGATTCGCAATAAACCTTCACAATAGACCTCCCACAAACAAAAGATAAGCCAACACACTAACAATAAAATTATTAGTATAATGTGTTTTGAAACATGCTTTCCTGTAAACAATCTGTGGTAATAAAACGACAATTTTATAATACATACACGATATTTTTATGTAATAAATTTATGTTTTCTGACGCACGTGAAACGATAATTTTATATAATGAAACGGTAATAAAACGAAATACGAAAATAAATAATAAGAAAAAAACACAGGCAAGAATCCAATATTTACTAAAAACATAAATTAAGTAAGTACCAAATTTACTTGTAACTTTTTAACGTGATGTATGTAAGTACGTACGGGAAAGCACAGGTAAGGTAATAAAAGACAGTATATAAGTATGCACATATTTATTTCCAAAGAGAACTTATGAGTAGATACATTATTTATAGGTGCAGCATGACTCAACGTATAAACAGCGGGTATTTCTTGGTGTTTAGGTCGATAATATCTGCCGGTACTGGATGCTCGACCACCCACCTTTGCTCTGTTGACCGCTAAGAAGTATTGTCTGTAGCCGCTTGCCAGAGTAGTTGGTTCGTTAGGAAGCTTCCGCTGACCAATTTGTTTAAATTACACAATTTCACACCCGTGCTTCACCTAATTGAACACATCAATAATGTATATTAAAACCACATGGCATGGCTTCTCACTCCAAGATCAAGTAAATATATTTAAAGCGCACAATTTCACTCTCGTAGATCAACTAAAATTTGCATTGTATTTGAATCGCACCGTTTCGCACTCCAAGATAATAAACCACTCAGATACACACTGAGGTAAACTGACACTCACTCACTTTATTTAAACCGCACAATATTACACTCAGAGATCAAATATTTACGAAACAAAGTAATTAGTAACTATTTAACGTGAAACGAACTTTCATTATGTAAAGCTGTGGGAAAACACAGGCGAAGTAATAAAAGGAATTACATAAATCCGTACATATTATTTATTTCCAAAAAAACTAAGTAGCAAATTAGATAAAACTATGAGTACTTACAGTGCTTCATGATAACACACAATCCACACAGTACACACAATCAAAAAATACACACAAAAAAATTTAAAACACTCGAAACTCTCGGAGTTCTACTCCTTAAGCCATACGACCGCACTGTTCTGCACTTGAAGGCAAACTGCCGATTGATTACTATGTTTAGCGCATAGTTTAGGAAACACGTTAACGTCCCTTTGTATCCCCTCCCAGAAATGAGTTAGAAAGAGATAGTGAATCCCAAAACTCATTTACTAACCATTGTTCATAATGGATTCGCAATAAACCTTCACAATAGACCTCCCACAAACAAAAGATAAGCCAACACACTAACAATTAAATTATTAGTATAATGTGTTTTGAAACATGCTTTCCTGTAAACAATCTGTGGTAATAAAACGACAATTTTATAATACATACACGATATTTTTATGTAATAAATTTATGTTTTCTGACGCACGTGAAACGATAATTTTATATAATGAAACGGTAATAAAACGAAATACGAAAATAAATAATAAGAAAAAAACACAGGCAAGAATCCAATATTTACTAAAAACATAAATTAAGTAAGTACCAAATTGACTTGTAACTTTTTAACGTGATGTATGTAAGTACGTACGGGAAAGCACAGGTAAGGTAATAAAAGACAGTATATAAGTATGCACATATTTATTTTCAAAGAGAACTTAGGAGTAGATACATTATTTATAGGTGCAGCATGACTCAACGTATAAACAGCGGGTATTTCTTGGTGTTCAGGTCGATAATATCTGCCGGTACTGGATGCTCGACCACCCACCTTTGCTCTGTTGACCGCTAAGAAGTATTGTATGTAGCCGCTTGCCAGAGTAGTTATTCGTTAGAAAGCTTCCGCTGACCAATTTGTTTATATCACACAATTTCACACCCGTGCTTCACCTAATTGAACACATCAATAATGTATATTAAAACCACATGGCATGGCTTCTCACTCCAAGATCAAGTAAATATATTTAAAGCGCACAATTTCACTCTCGTAGATCAACTAAAATTTGCATTGTATTTGAATCGCACCGTTTCGCACTCCAAGATAATAAACCACTCAGATACACACTGAGGTAAACTGACACTCACTCACTTTATTTAAACCGCACAATTTTACACTCAGAGATCAAATATTTACGAAACAAAGTAATTAGTAACTATTTAACGTGAAACGAACTTTCATTATGTAAAGCTGTGGGAAAACACAGGCGAAGTAATAAAAGAAATTATATAAATCCGGACATATTATTTATTTCCAAAAAAACTAAGTAGCAAATTAGATAAAACTATGAGTACTTACAGTGCTTCATGATAACACACAATCCACACAGTACACACAATCAAAAAATACACACAAAAAAATTTAAAACACTCGAAACTCTCGGAGTTCTACTCCTTAAGCCATACGACCGCACTGTTCTGCACTTGAAGGCAAACTGCCGATTGATTACTATGTTTAGCGCATAGTTTAGGAAACACGTTAACGTCCCTTTGTATCCCCTCCCAGAAATGAGTTAGAAAGAGATAGTGAATCCCAAAACTCATTTACTAACCATTGTTCATAATGGATTCGCAATAAACCTTCACAATAGACCTCCCACAAACAAAAGATAAGCCAACACACTAACAATAAAATTATTAGTATAATGTGTTTTGAAACATGCTTTCCTGTAAACAATCTGTGGTAATAAAACGACAATTTTATAATACATACACGATATTTTTATGTAATAAATTTATGTTTTCTGACGCACGTGAAACGATAATTTTATATAATGAAACGGTAATAAAACGAAATACGAAAATAAATAATAAGAAAAAAACACAGGCAAGAATCCAACATTTACTAAAAACATAAATTAAGTAAGTACCAAATTTACTTGTAACTTTTTAACGTGATGTATGTAAGTACGTACGGGAAAGCACAGGTAAGGTAATAAAAGACAGTATATAAGTATGCACATATTTATTTCCAAAGAGAACTTAGGAGTAGATACATTATTTATAGGTGCAGCATGACTCAACGTATAAACAGCGGGTATTTCTTGGTGTTTAGGTCGATAATATCTGCCGGTACTGGATGCTCGACCACCCACCTTTGCTCTGTTGACCGCTAAGAAGTATTGTCTGTAGCCGCTTGCCAGAGTAGTTGGTTCGTTAGGAAGCTTCCGCTGACCAATTTGTTTAAATTACACAATTTCACACCCGTGCTTCACCTAATTGAACACATCAATAATGTATATTAAAACCACATGGCATGGCTTCTCACTCCAAGATCAAGTAAATATATTTAAAGCGCACAATTTCACTCTCGTAGATCAACTAAAATTTGCATTGTATTTGAATCGCACCGTTTCGCACTCCAAGATAATAAACCACTCAGATACACACTGAGGTAAACTGACACTCACTCACTTTATTTAAACCGCACAATATTACACTCAGAGATCAAATATTTACGAAACAAAGTAATTAGTAACTATTTAACGTGAAACGAACTTTCATTATGTAAAGCTGTGGGAAAACACAGGCGAAGTAATAAAAGGAATTACATAAATCCGTACATATTATTTATTTCCAAAAAAACTAAGTAGCAAATTAGATAAAACTATGAGTACTTACAGTGCTTCATGATAACACACAATCCACACAGTACACACAATCAAAAAATACACACAAAAAAATTTAAAACACTCGAAACTCTCGGAGTTCTACTCCTTAAGCCATACGACCGCACTGTTCTGCACTTGAAGGCAAACTGCCGATTGATTACTATGTTTAGCGCATAGTTTAGGAAACACGTTAACGTCCCTTTGTATCCCCTCCCAGAAATGAGTTAGAAAGAGATAGTGAATCCCAAAACTCATTTACTAACCATTGTTCATAATGGATTCGCAATAAACCTTCACAATAGACCTCCCACAAACAAAAGATAAGCCAACACACTAACAATAAAATTATTAGTATAATGTGTTTTGAAACATGCTTTCCTGTAAACAATCTGTGGTAATAAAACGACAATTTTATAATACATACACGATATTTTTATGTAATAAATTTATGTTTTCTGACGCACGTGAAACGATAATTTTATATAATGAAACGGTAATAAAACGAAATACGAAAATAAATAATAAGAAAAAAACACAGGCAAGAATCCAATATTTACTAAAAACATAAATTAAGTAAGTACCAAATTTACTTGTAACTTTTTAACGTGATGTATGTAAGTACGTACGGGAAAGCACAGGTAAGGTAATAAAAGACAGTATATAAGTATGCACATATTTATTTTCAAAGAGAACTTAGGAGTAGATACATTATTTATAGGTGCAGCATGACTCAACGTATAAACAGCGGGTATTTCTTGGTGTTCAGGTCGATAATATCTGCCGGTACTGGATGCTCGACCACCCACCTTTGCTCTGTTGACCGCTAAGAAGTATTGTATGTAGCCGCTTGCCAGAGTAGTTATTCGTTAGAAAGCTTCCGCTGACCAATTTGTTTATATCACACAATTTCACACCCGTGCTTCACCTAATTGAACACATCAATAATGTATATTAAAACCACATGGCATGGCTTCTCACTCCAAGATCAAGTAAATATATTTAAAGCGCACAATTTCACTCTCGTAGATCAACTAAAATTTGCATTGTATTTGAATCGCACCGTTTCGCACTCCAAGATAATAAACCACTCAGATACACACTGAGGTAAACTGACACTCACTCACTTTATTTAAACCGCACAATTTTACACTCAGAGATCAAATATTTACGAAACAAAGTAATTAGTAACTATTTAACGTGAAACGAACTTTCATTATGTAAAGCTGTGGGAAAACACAGGCGAAGTAATAAAAGAAATTATATAAATCCGGACATATTATTTATTTCCAAAAAAACTAAGTAGCAAATTAGATAAAACTATGAGTACTTACAGTGCTTCATGATAACACACAATCCACACAGTACACACAATCAAAAAATACACACAAAAAAATTTAAAACACTCGAAACTCTCGGAGTTCTACTCCTTAAGCCATACGACCGCACTGTTCTGCACTTGAAGGCAAACTGCCGATTGATTACTATGTTTAGCGCATAGTTTAGGAAACACGTTAACGTCCCTTTGTATCCCCTCCCAGAAATGAGTTAGAAAGAGATAGTGAATCCCAAAACTCATTTACTAACCATTGTTCATAATGGATTCGCAATAAACCTTCACAATAGACCTCCCACAAACAAAAGATAAGCCAACACACTAACAATAAAATTATTAGTATAATGTGTTTTGAAACATGCTTTCCTGTAAACAATCTGTGGTAATAAAACGACAATTTTATAATACATACACGATATTTTTATGTAATAAATTTATGTTTTCTGACGCACGTGAAACGATAATTTTATATAATGAAACGGTAATAAAACGAAATACGAAAATAAATAATAAGAAAAAAACACAGGCAAGAATCCAACATTTACTAAAAACATAAATTAAGTAAGTACCAAATTTACTTGTAACTTTTTAACGTGATGTATGTAAGTACGTACGGGAAAGCACAGGTAAGGTAATAAAAGACAGTATATAAGTATGCACATATTTATTTCCAAAGAGAACTTAGGAGTAGATACATTATTTATAGGTGCAGCATGACTCAACGTATAAACAGCGGGTATTTCTTGGTGTTTAGGTCGATAATATCTGCCGGTACTGGATGCTCGACCACCCACCTTTGCTCTGTTGACCGCTAAGAAGTATTGTCTGTAGCCGCTTGCCAGAGTAGTTGGTTCGTTAGGAAGCTTCCGCTGACCAATTTGTTTAAATTACACAATTTCACACCCGTGCTTCACCTAATTGAACACATCAATAATGTATATTAAAACCACATGGCATGGCTTCTCACTCCAAGATCAAGTAAATATATTTAAAGCGCACAATTTCACTCTCGTAGATCAACTAAAATTTGCATTGTATTTGAATCGCACCGTTTCGCACTCCAAGATAATAAACCACTCAGATACACACTGAGGTAAACTGACACTCACTCACTTTATTTAAACCGCACAATATTACACTCAGAGATCAAATATTTACGAAACAAAGTAATTAGTAACTATTTAACGTGAAACGAACTTTCATTATGTAAAGCTGTGGGAAAACACAGGCGAAGTAATAAAAGGAATTACATAAATCCGTACATATTATTTATTTCCAAAAAAACTAAGTAGCAAATTAGATAAAACTATGAGTACTTACAGTGCTTCATGATAACACACAATCCACACAGTACACACAATCAAAAAATACACACAAAAAAATTTAAAACACTCGAAACTCTCGGAGTTCTACTCCTTAAGCCATACGACCGCACTGTTCTGCACTTGAAGGCAAACTGCCGATTGATTACTATGTTTAGCGCATAGTTTAGGAAACACGTTAACGTCCCTTTGTATCCCCTCCCAGAAATGAGTTAGAAAGAGATAGTGAATCCCAAAACTCATTTACTAACCATTGTTCATAATGGATTCGCAATAAACCTTCACAATAGACCTCCCACAAACAAAAGATAAGCCAACACACTAACAATTAAATTATTAGTATAATGTGTTTTGAAACATGCTTTCCTGTAAACAATCTGTGGTAATAAAACGACAATTTTATAATACATACACGATATTTTTATGTAATAAATTTATGTTTTCTGACGCACGTGTAACGATAATTTTATATAATGAAACGGTTATAAAACGAAATACGAAAATAAATAATAAGAAAAAAACACAGGCAAGAATCCAATATTTACTAAAAACATAAATTAAGTAAGTACCAAATTTACTTGTAACTTTTTAACGTGATGTATGTAAGTACGTACGGGAAAGCACAGGTAAGGTAATAAAAGACAGTATATAAGTATGCACATATTTATTTCCAAAGAGAACTTAGGAGTAGATACATTATTTATAGGTGCAGCATGACTCAACGTATAAACAGCGGGTATTTCTTGGTGTTTAGGTCGATAATATCTGCCGGTACTGGATGCTCGACCACCCACCTTTGCTCTGTTGACCGCTAAGAAGTATTGTCTGTAGCCGCTTGCCAGAGTAGTTGGTTCGTTAGGAAGCTTCCGCTGACCAATTTGTTTAAATTAGACAATTTCACACCCGTGCTTCACCTAATTGAACACATCAATAATGTATATTAAAACCACATGGCATGGCTTCTCACTCCAAGATCAAGTAAATATATTTAAAGCGCACAATTTCACTCTCGTAGATCAACTAAAATTTGCATTGTATTTGAATCGCACCGTTTCGCACTCCAAGATAATAAACCACTCAGATACACACTGAGGTAAACTGACACTCACTCACTTTATTTAAACCGCACAATATTACACTCAGAGATCAAATATTTACGAAACAAAGTAATTAGTAACTATTTAACGTGAAACGAACTTTCATTATGTAAAGCTGTGGGAAAACACAGGCGAAGTAATAAAAGGAATTACATAAATCCGTACATATTATTTATTTCCAAAAAAACTAAGTAGCAAATTAGATAAAACTATGAGTACTTACAGTGCTTCATGATAACACACAATCCACACAGTACACACAATCAAAAAATACACACAAAAAAATTTAAAACACTCGAAACTCTCGGAGTTCTACTCCTTAAGCCATACGACCGCACTGTTCTGCACTTGAAGGCAAACTGCCGATTGATTACTATGTTTAGCGCATAGTTTAGGAAACACGTTAACGTCCCTTTGTATCCCCTCCCAGAAATGAGTTAGAAAGAGATAGTGAATCCCAAAACTCATTTACTAACCATTGTTCATAATGGATTCGCAATAAACCTTCACAATAGACCTCCCACAAACAAAAGATAAGCCAACACACTAACAATTAAATTATTAGTATAATGTGTTTTGAAACATGCTTTCCTGTAAACAATCTGTGGTAATAAAACAACAATTTTATAATACATACACGATATTTTTATGTAATAAATTTATGTTTTCTGACGCACGTGTAACGATAATTTTATATAATGAAACGGTTATAAAACGAAATACGAAAATAAATAATAAGAAAAAAACACAGGCAAGAATCCAATATTTACTAAAAACATAAATTAAGTAAGTACCAAATTTACTTGTAACTTTTTAACGTGATGTATGTAAGTACGTACGGGAAAGCACAGGTAAGGTAATAAAAGACAGTATATAAGTATGCACATATTTATTTCCAAAGAGAACTTAGGAGTAGATACATTATTTATAGGTGCAGCATGACTCAACGTATAAACAGCGGGTATTTCTTGGTGTTTAGGTCGATAATATCTGCCGGTACTGGATGCTCGACCACCCACCTTTGCTCTGTTGACCGCTAAGAAGTATTGTCTGTAGCCGCTTGCCAGAGTAGTTGGTTCGTTAGGAAGCTTCCGCTGACCAATTTGTTTAAATTACACAATTTCACACCCGTGCTTCACCTAATTGAACACATCAATAATGTATATTAAAACCACATGGCATGGCTTCTCACTCCAAGATCAAGTAAATATATTTAAAGCGCACAATTTCACTCTCGTAGATCAACTAAAATTTGCATTGTATTTGAATCGCACCGTTTCGCACTCCAAGATAATAAACCACTCAGATACACACTGAGGTAAACTGACACTCACTCACTTTATTTAAACCGCACAATTTTACACTCAGAGATCAAATATTTACGAAACAAAGTAATTAGTAACTATTTAACGTGAAACGAACTTTCATTATGTAAAGCTGTGGGAAAACACAGGCGAAGTAATAAAAGAAATTATATAAATCCGGACATATTATTTATTTCCAAAAAAACTAAGTAGCAAATTAGATAAAACTATGAGTACTTACAGTGCTTCATGATAACACACAATCCACACAGTACACACAATCAAAAAATACACACAAAAAAATTTAAAACACTCGAAACTCTCGGAGTTCTACTCCTTAAGCCATACGACCGCACTGTTCTGCACTTGAAGGCAAACTGCCGACTGATTACTATGTTTAGCGCATAGTTTAGGAAACACGTTAACGTCCCTTTGTATCCCCTCCCAGAAATGAGTTAGAAAGAGATAGTGAATCCCAAAACGCATTTACTAACCATTGTTCATAATAGATTCGCAATAAACCTTCACAATAGACCTCCCACAAACAAAAGATAAGCTAATACACTAACAATTAAATTATTAGTATAATGTGGTTTAAAACAAGCTTTCCTGTAAACAATCTGTGGTAATAAAACGACAATTTTATAATACATACACGATATTTTTATGTAATAAATTTATGTTTTCTGACGCACGTGTAACGATAATTTTATATAATGAAACGGTAATAAAACGAAATACGAAAATAAATAATAAGAAAAAAACACAGGCAAGAATCCAACATTTACTAAAAACATAAATTAAGTAAGTACCAAATTTACTTGTAACTTTTTAACGTGATGTATGTAAGTACGTACGGGAAAGCACAGGTAAGGTAATAAAAGACAGTATATAAGTATGCACATATTTATTTCCAAAGAGAACTTAGGAGTAGATACATTATTTATAGGTGCAGCATGACTCAACGTATAAACAGCGGGTATTTCTTGGTGTTTAGGTCGATAATATCTGCCGGTACTGGATGCTCGACCACCCACCTTTGCTCTGTTGACCGCTAAGAAGTATTGTCTGTAGCCGCTTGCCAGAGTAGTTGGTTCGTTAGGAAGCTTCCGCTGACCAATTTGTTTAAATTACACAATTTCACACCCGTGCTTCACCTAATTGAACACATCAATAATGTATATTAAAACCACATGGCATGGCTTCTCACTCCAAGATCAAGTAAATATATTTAAAGCGCACAATTTCACTCTCGTAGATCAACTAAAATTTGCATTGTATTTGAATCGCACCGTTTCGCACTCCAAGATAATAAACCACTCAGATACACACTGAGGTAAACTGACACTCACTCACTTTATTTAAACCGCACAATATTACACTCAGAGATCAAATATTTACGAAACAAAGTAATTAGTAACTATTTAACGTGAAACGAACTTTCATTATGTAAAGCTGTGGGAAAACACAGGCGAAGTAATAAAAGGAATTACATAAATCCGTACATATTATTTATTTCCAAAAAAACTAAGTAGCAAATTAGATAAAACTATGAGTACTTACAGTGCTTCATGATAACACACAATCCACACAGTACACACAATCAAAAAATACACACAAAAAAATTTAAAACACTCGAAACTCTCGGAGTTCTACTCCTTAAGCCATACGACCGCACTGTTCTGCACTTGAAGGCAAACTGCCGACTGATTACTATGTTTAGCGCATAGTTTAGGAAACACGTTAACGTCCCTTTGTATCCCCTCCCAGAAATGAGTTAGAAAGAGATAGTGAATCCCAAAACTCATTTACTAACCATTGTTCATAATGGATTCGCAATAAACCTTCACAATAGACCTCCCACAAACAAAAGATAAGCTAATACACTAACAATTAAATTATTAGTATAATGTGGTTTAAAACAAGCTTTCCTGTAAACAATCTGTGGTAATAAAACGACAATTTTATAATACATACACGATATTTTTATGTCATAAATTTATGTTTTCTGACGTACGTGTAACGATAATTTTATATAATGAAACGGTAATAAAACGAAATACGAAAATAAATAATAAGAAAAAAACACAGGCAAGAATCCAATATTTACTAAAAACATAAATTAAGTAAGTACCAAATTTACTTGTAACTTTTTAACGTGATGTATGTAAGTACGTACGGGAAAGCACAGGCAAGGTAATAAAAGACAGTATATAAGTATGCACATATTTATTTCCAAAGAGAACTTAGGAGTAGATACATTATTTATAGGTGCAGCATGACTCAACGTATAAACAGCGGGTATTTCTTGGTGTTCAGGTCGATAATATCTGCCGGTACTGGATGCTTGACCGCCCACCTTTGCTCTGTTGACCACTACGAAGCATTTTCTGTAGCCGCTAGCCAGAGTAGTTGGTTCGTTAGGAAGCTTCCGCTGACCAATTTGTTTAAATCACACAATTTCACACCCGTGCTTCACCTAATTGAACACATCAATAATGTATATTAAAACCACATAGCATGGCTTCTCACTCCAAGATCAAGTAAATATATTTAAAGCGCACAATTTCACTCTCGTAGATCAACTAAAATATACATTGTATTTGAATCGCACCGTTTCGCACTCCAAGATAATAAACCACTCAGATACACACTGAGGTAAACTGACACTCACTCACTCACTTTATTTAAACCGCACAATTTTACACTCAGAGATCAAATATTTACGAAACAAAGTAATTAGTAACTATTTAACGTGAAACGAACTTTCATTATGTAAAGCTGTGGGAAAACACAGGCGAAGTAATAAAAGAAATTATATAAATCCGTACAGATTATTTATTTCCAAAAAAACTAAGTAGCAAATTAGATAAAACTGTGAGTACTTACAGTGCTTCACGATAACACACAATCCACACAGTACACACAATCAAAAAATACACACAAAAAAATTTAAAACACTCGAAACTCTCGGAGTTCTACTCCTTAAGCCATACGACCGCACTGTTCTGCACTTGAAGGCAAACTGCCGATTGATTACTATGTTTAGCGCATAGTTTAGGAATCACGTTAACGTCCCCTTGTATCCCCTCCCAGAAATGAGTTAGAAAGAGATAGTGAATCCCAAAACTCATTTACTAACCATTGTTCATAATGGATTCGCAATAAACCTTCACAATAGACCTCCCACAAACAAAAGATAAGCCAACACACTAACAATTAAATTATTAGTATAATGTGACGCGACGGGACCACGAAGTGTGTGTTTGATTTGAACTTGCAGTGATTGTAATTAGTGAAAACAACAACTTCACAAAAAGTGGAGGACTTGGTGAGGATCGAACCCGAGACCTAGGCGCACGCTTTGCTTTCGAGGCCTTCTACGCCGCTCAGCCACGGTGACACTCGCCGCCGTAGTGAAATTAACACCCAAATTCGTAATCAACATCAAGAACTATTTGTATACTTATAATTTTGTGCATACACCTGGTAAATTATTAACTGTCAAGGTTGCAAAAATACTGTAAACGTAAATAACTTTTTAAAGTGCAATAATTGTGCGTCTAAATTCTGTTATGAATGCTTAAATGTTACCGCCGAGTCGACCAAACAACTTAGTACTAAACAACTGGAGTCACTGAGTTGTCCTTGCTGTCAAAATGTAACAAGGTGCAAACATAACGATGACAACACTCCCATTCGGCGGGCTAATAAGCACCATTTGCCAGATTCTTATGCTTCCTTGAATGTTTCATTTTCTCAAATCTCGGCTGATCAACGTCATGTTGCTATGAGCAGTTCTGTGGGAGTCAACTTAAAAGGCGAACCAGTAACTCTAGAAAGTATTGGCAAACTTATCGATCAGAAACTTTCCCCGGACTCAACATTTATGTCAAACCTACGTTCCGCAATCATGAAGGACATAAAAGACATGGTCGCTGTGGAGGTAGACCGCGCTATCGAGTCAGTAAAGGCTGATTTTACCACAACAACGTACTTTATTGCTGCGGAACAGAGGGATGTTCGCTGGTTCCCCCCCGTTTCACCGAAATTTTTATGTCATAATTTTGTTTCGCATAATAACGCATAGCATGAACTTGATTTCGCAGAAAAAGGTTTGGCATACACTCATTCGTCATACTTTCATAACGCATAATTTTGTAAGTCAGAATCATCTTTTGGCATAAACTTTTAAAGCATAATAATCAAAAAGTAGAACCGTGCATGCAGCAAGCATCAGACATGCAGCATGCTTCAGGCATGCAGCATGCAGCATGCAGCAAGCATCAGGCATGCAGCATGCAGCAAGCATCAAGCATGCAGCATGCAGCAAACATCAGGCAAGCAGCATGCATGCAGCAAGTATCATGCAGGAAGCATCATGCAGCAAGCATCAGGCAGTAAACATGCAGCAAGCATCGTTTCTGTCACAGCTCCGGCGCTGCGGGGCTCCGGCGGCCCCACACGAGCTTACCGTCGCAGATGGTTGTAACTCCCACCACCGCAGCTTCGGCTTGCTGGCCGGCTGTGCCGACCAGCCTCAGCCGCGGCGGCGGCCATTAAAACCACCTGCTCCTCAGATCGTGAGCCGCCTCGCCCCTCCGCACCTACGCGGGCTTAAATAACACTCTAGGGATAGGGCAAACAAGACTACGTGAAGTCGGATTTGCAGAAATTCATTTCTGTCACTAACTTTTTTGTAACAAATTTTAACTTTTCTGCCAACTGAAGAGTATGCCATTGCTAATTCGGATATATGACCATTCTGCCAAAATACGATTCTATTAAATGAATCGTTATGCCTTGAAAATGTTCGATTAAATAAAATTATGCCAAATGAGTTATGCCAAATGAATTTCGGAGTATTAAGTTTCTGCCAGATGGAGGGAACCCATGTTCGCTCAGATATAATTAAGAAGGGTATCCAGGTGGAACGACTTGAGCCGGAGCTTGCCAAAACTCAAAATGCTTTGACGAAATTGCAAAGCCGTCTATCAATAGCGGAAAAGATATCACGTGATTTAAATCTCGAAATTCACGAGGTACCGGAGAGCAAGTCTGAGAACTTAATGGTGTTACTAGGAAAACTTTTGGAGCGTTTACAGGTTGAGATGGTTGAGTGTGATGTTAGGGCTTGCCGCCGAGTTGCAAAGATGAACTCAAACTCTAACCCCGCGTTTACATACTGCCGCTCGCATTGCTCATCGCCTTGCCGGCAATATTCACGCGAATAATGCCCTAGCATTCAAACACTCGCATCATCGCGATGTTCATCGCGTTGCCCAACACTCGCATCATCGCGATGTTCATCGCGTTGCCCCGCATACAGTATTCGCCTTGCGATGGAGATGGACGACTTTAGTTAAGTGGACACCTAACCGAATGCAGTATAGGCATTTTATTAGGCTAGGCTATCTACTTAGATACTTAGCTAGTAGGTAATCAGGCTAATTTGGTAGGTAGGTAGGTACGTACCTGCCTACCTATTTTAATTTGGTAGGTAATTAGGCTAATTTGGTAGGTAGGTACCTACCTACCTACCTATTCTAGTTTGGTAGGTAGGTACCTACCTACCTACCTATTCTAATTTGGTAGGTACCCTAGCTACCTGTTTGGTAGGTATACTTAGGCTAATTTGGTAGGTAGGTACCTACCTACCTACCTATTCTAATTTAGTAGGTAGAGGTACCTACCTACCTACCAAATTAAAATAGGTAGGTAGGTAAATTAGGCTAATTTGGTAAGTAGGTTACCTACCAAATTAGAATAGGTAGGTAGGTAGGTACCTACCTACCAAATTAGCCTAATTACCTACCAAATTAATATAGGTAGGTAGGTAGGTAGTACCTACCAAATTAGCCTGATTACCTACCTACCTATTCTAGTTTGGTAGGTAGGTACCTACCTACCTATTCTAATTTGGTAGGTAGGTACCTACCTACCTACCTATTCTAATTTAGTAGGTAGAGGTACCTACCTACCTACCAAATTAAAATAGGTAGGTAGGTAATTAGGCTAATTTGGTAAGTAGGTTACCTACCAAATTAGAATAGGTAGGTAGGTAGGTACCTACCTATTCTAGTTTGGTAGGTAGGTACCTACCTATTCTAGTTTGGTGGGTAGGTACCTACCTACCTACCTATTCTAATTTGGTAGGTACCCTACCTACCTATTTGGTAGGTATAATTAGGCTAATTTGGTAGGTAGGTAGGTACCTACCTACCTACCTATTTGGTAGGTAATCAGGCTAATTTGGTAGGTACTACCTACCTACCTACCTACCTATTTTAATTTGGTAGATAGGTAGGTACCTACCTACCTATTCTAGTTTGGTAGGTAGGTACCTACCTACCTACCTTTTATATACATATGTATTACCTATATTATTTAATTAGATCCGTAGCAAGCATTTCAATAAATTCTATTGATTTTTCGTTGGACCATTCGATTGGTTGCGTCATTGTCATGATAATAAATTCGAAGTAATCCTGTGACTGTGACACGCGCGTACACAACGAGCGCTCGATGCGAAGTGTGCGCGACGCGAGTATGTGAATGCTTCATCGCGCTAGTATTGCCGCTCCTTCTCGCGCCGCCAAGCCGACACTCGCAGCAACATACGCGGCAGTACTCGCGGAATGACGAATATACCATTCACACCACGTCCCTGCCCACTTCTCTCGCCACTTCCCTCGCTCTGCCGCGAGTATGTAAACGAAGCATAAGAGACCGCGGAATATTCTTGTCACTCTTTCATCGCAGCGAAAGCGTGATGTTATTTTGTCCGCAGTGACACGCTTTAATAAGTCTCACTCTGAAGACAAGCTTGCACTTCTTATATTGGTCTTGGTGGCCCAAGCAATAGGATATTTCTGTCTGAACATTTATCGCCCGAGGCAAAGGAATTACACAGTGGAGCGCGTAAATTTTGTAAAGACAAGAATTATAAATTTGTTTGGGTACGCTACGGTCAAATTTATATTCGTAAGGACGAAACAAACCCTGCCATATTAGTAAAAAATACTGATACGCTAAAAAAGCTCCTGTAATTTATTACATACTTGTTTTGTATTCCTTTCACTCGAATAAATTTTGTTTGTATATGTCTGTATAATATCGTTTTAACAATGTTTAGTATATACTATCAAAATGTGAACAGAATGCGAAGTATGTTTATCTCAATTTAGTTTGAATCTGTTAAATGCCAACTATGACATCATATGCCTCACGGAAACTAACCTTAACAGGGGTGTGTTTGATGGTGAAATTGTTGATACTCGGTATTACGACAGTTTGTTTCGAATCATAAAAAACCACACGCCAACCACTTCCTTCAAGCTCTCTTCTTATCCATTTTGGTATAGTAAATCACTGATCAAATGTAATCAAGAGAAACATAAATACCACACCAAGTATAAAAAATACGGTAATTCTCGTGATTACGATGTTTTTTCATTGCTTCGAGAAAGATGCAAAACTCTTACTAAAATATGTTATAAGAAATATATTTCAGCTACTGAGCTCTTTGAAGACGGACATTAGGTTTTTCTGGAGATTTATCAATAAACGAAAGGGTCAAGCTTCTGTGCCCGATACTATGATGTTCGGAGATACCTCGTCGTCTAATGGTCAGGAGATTTGTGATCTCTTTTCTAATTACTTTGGTTCAGTCTTTGAGAAATATTGTAATACAGTAACTGGTCAAGCCGATTGTAGCCCGTCCTCTATAGATTGGTCTCCAAACACACTGTCTCGGATTCCAGTCGAGACAAGTGATATATTAAATAAAATAAAAAGGCTTGATGTTAATAAGGGTGCCGGCCCTGATCTTCTACCTCCCTCTTTTATCAGATGTTGCGGGAAAGAGTTAGCCGTTCCTTTGTGTATTATTTTTAATAAATCTTTGGCTACTGGCGTCTTTCCTAAGCGTTGGAAGACCACTCACATCATCCCCATATATTATTATTATAAAAGTGGTGATAGAACTCATTGCGAAAATTATCGGCCAATTAGTATTCTGTCCTGCTTTGCTAAAATATTTGAATCAGTGGTTTATATTCATTTATACAATCATTTTAAACCCATTATACCGGAGCAACAACATGGTTTTGTTAAGAACAGATCAACGGTTACTAATCTGCTCGAATACAAAAATTATCTTTGTCGGGCGTTTGCCGTTAGCGGACAGGTTGACTCTGTATATACCGACTTTTCTAAAGCCTTCGATAAAGTCAATCATCACTTACTTTGTCCTAAACTTGCATCTTGTGGTATTCATGGCAGTTTGTTTCGTTGGATTTGTTCGTACCTTGATAGTAGAACTCAGTTGGTTGCATTAAAAGGTTTTGTCTCTTCACCAATCGTGGTAACTTCTGGTGTCCCTCAGGGCTCTCATTTGGGGCCCTTATTCTTCGTTTTTTTTATTAACGACCTTATTCAGCAACTGTCATGTAATTGCCTGTTATATGCCACGATTTAACGATCTTCACATTGATCATAAAACAGAAGACTGCCTAGCCCTTCAACAGGACATTAATACTTTATCACAGTGGTGTCAAACTAATAACATGTACTTAAACACTGGGAAATGTTTCGTTAAATCATTCACCAACAAACACAACAAAATTACGTGGAACTATGATATTGACGGTCATATTCTTAATCGGTCGAGTGTTGCCAAGGATCTGGGTGTTATATTTGATGACAAACTCTCATTTCGTGCTCATTATGGTGGCATCGTATCTAAAGCCAATCAACTTCTAGGGTTTGTTTTAAGATCTACCAAAGAATTCAGAAAGCCTGTGAGTGGTTTGTACCTGTACTATGCTCTAGTGAGAAGTATCCTAGAATATGCCAGTCCCGTATGGTCGCCAAACTACAGGGTACATATTGATGAAATTGAGCGTATCCAGAAGAAAGCTCTAAGAATCTTAAGTTATCGTCAACACCCTGGGCGTTCAAGTATTGATTACCAAGGTAGACTTTGCCAATTCAGAGCACAGCAATTGGAAATTCGACGCATATATTTTGATCTGGTTTATTTGTACAAGATTATACATTGTCATATAGATTCATCAGGACTACTTTCTCAACTCACTTTTAATATTAAATTTAGTGCACGTAGGTCTAATGAGACAAATCTATTTTCCCTTCAGGTTTACAAAAATAATATCTCTTTCTTTAACCCTTTAACAAGGACGGCCCGCCAGTATAACGAGGTGGCAAGGAAGATCAAACTCTTAGACATAATTTGATTCCAATTTTAATGGATTCATTAAAATTCTGAAAGACATCCTCCATAACAGTTCGGCCTTGAAAAATGTTTAAACACGTCATTACTATTATTATTATACTTTTTAAAATTTAGAGCTTCTCCTGTTTTTAACATAAATAATGTATATTAAAACCACATGGCATGGCTTCTCACTCCAAGATCAAGTAAATATATTTAAACCGCACAATTTCACTCTCGTAGATCATTTAAAATTTGCATTGTATTTGAATCGCACCGTTTTGCACTCCAAGATAATAAACCACTCAGATACACCCTGATGTAAACTGACACTCACTCACTTTATTTAAACCGCACAATTTTACACTCAAAGATCAAATATTTACGAAACAAAGTAACAAGTAACTATTTAACGTGAAACGAACTTTTATTTATGTAAAGCTGTGGGAAAACACAGGCGAAGTAATAAAATAAATTATATACATCCGGACATATTATTTATTTCCAAAAAAACTAAGTAGCAAATTAGATAAAACTATGAGTACTTACAGTGCTTCATGATAACACACAATCCACACAGTACACACAATCAAAAAATACACACAAAAAAAATTAAAACACTCGAAACTCTCGGAATTCTACTCCTTATGCCATACGACCGCACTGTTCTGCACTTGAAGGCAAACTGCTGACTGATTACTATGTTTAGCGCATAGTTTAGGAAACAGGTTAACGTCCCTTTGTATCCCCTCCCAGAAATGAGTTAGAAAGAGACAGTGAATCCCAAAACTCATTTACTAACCATTGTTCATAATGGATTCGCAATAAACCCTCACAATAGACCTCCCACAAACAAAAGATAAGCCAACATACTAACAATTAGATTATTATTATAATGTGTTTTAAAACAAGCTTTCCTGTAAACAATCTGTGGTAATAAAACGACAATTTTATAATACATACACGATATTTTTATGTAATAAATTTAATTTATGTTTTATGACGTACGTGTAACGATAATTTTATATAATGAAACGGTAATAAAACGAAATACGAAAATAAATAATAAGAAAAAAACACAGGCAAGAATCAAATATTTACTAAAAACATAAAATAAGTAAGTACCAAACTTACTTGTAACTTTTTAACGTGATGTATGTAAATAAGTATCTGGGTAATAGTTAAGCGAAATAACCTTTATATGTAAAGCTATGGGAAAGCACAGGTAAGGTAATAAAAGACAGTATATAAGTATGCACATATTTATTTCCAAAGAGAACTTAGGAGTAGATACATTATTTATAGGTGCAGCATGACTCAACGTATAAACAGCGGGTATTTCTTGGTGTTCAGGTCGATAATATCTGCCGGTACTGGATGCTCGACCGCCCCCTTTGCTCTGTTGACCACTACGAAGGATTGTCTGTAGCCGCTAGCCAGAGTAGTTGGCTCGTCAGAAAGCTTCCGCTGACCAATTTTAAGCGTCGGTAGCTTAGTGGTTAAGGAGTCAGCCTTACGATCGAGAGGTCCCGGGTTCGAATCCTGGCCATTACACTACCGACGTGAACTCACTCCTAGCACAAGCAATTTAGCTTAGTTGGAGGGGTTAACAGGAATATCAGTAATTTCGGTTGCTAATATTCTTTAAAAAAAAAAAAAAAATTGTTTAAACCACACAATACACCATTACCAGTCAGATATGAGAAATATAACTTACGGTGTGCCGCAGGGCAGTACACTGGGGCCCCTGCTGTTTAATATCTACATCAATGACTTCCCGTCAGCAACAACATTTCCCATGGTAATGTTTGCTGACGATGCTACGGTTGTATTTGATAAACCTAATGTGAATCAGATTGAATCGGCAATGAATGACAGTATTGGCTCTCTTGTTGCTTGGCTTGAAGCACAAAACTTAAAAATTAATATTGGAAAAACAACTGTAATGAACTTTGGTAGAAACATAGACGAAGATCTACATCTAAATGTAAAATATAATGGTACAAAGGTTAATGAAAGTACAGTAACAAAATTTCTTGGGTTACAAATAGAAAGCACATTGCAATGGAAAGAACAGATCGGGAAAGTATGTGGAAAATTAAACCAACACGCATACGCCCTATACATGTTAAACAAATCTGCAAATCAAGACACTGTACTCACAGCATACCATGGGTTGGTTGCGTCCACTCTAAGGTATGGTATCATATTCTGGGGAAATGCAGTAGGCAAAGAATTGGTATTTAAGGCACAAAAACGTTGTATCAGAGCAATATGCAACTTACACACTACTGACACATGTAAGCCACATTTTATAAGATTAAAACTATTGACAATGCCATCTATGTACATTCTGGAAATGTGCATGTTTGTAAGACGGAACTGGTTAAAATTTTCACCAGTAAGTAGTAGCCGTAGAGCAGGTAAACTCCATGTGATAGCGTCTAAAACAACCATGTATAGGAATAGTGTCTTCTGCATGGCACCTACAATTTATAATAAACTGCCTAAATCTGTAAGTTCCACCGAGGCTATACAAGATTTCAAAAATAAACTGCTCACATTATTGGTAGAGAAGGCATATTATTCAATCAATGAGTACCTGAACGAGAAATTTTAATGTTCGTATTGTTATTATGTTATTATTGTTTCATATTTTTTTTTTTTTTGCATTGACATCAATCAATCAATTAGCCCAGTCCACTGCTGAACATGGACATTGACTTGCAAAACTATTATTATTTATATAAATATATGACATTAAAATGCATTATTATGAGCAGTATGACCTAATTCATAAATGATATTATCTACTAACCATAGCTTTAAGTCCTAATACTAACGATAATGATATTTAATTTTAATTTGTACGCCATGTAAGTGGTAGGACATAGTGTACTTCTATAATTATTTTAAGATCTCTGTAAAACCTATGTTCCACAATGTAATAAATAAATAAATAAATAAATAAATAAAACAATTTCGCACCCGTGCTTCACCTAATTGAACACATCAATAATGTATATTAAAACCACATGGCATGGCTTCTCACTCCAAGATCAAGTAAATATATTTAAACCGCACAATTTCACTCTCGTAGATCATTTAAAATTGGCATTGTATTTGAATCGCACCGTTTCGCACTCTATGATAATAAACCACTCAGATACACACTGAGGTAAACTGACAGTCACTCACTCACTTTATGTAAATCGCACAATAATTTTACACTCAAAGATCAAATATTTACGAAACAAAGTAACTAGTTACTATTTAACGTGAAACAAACTTTTATTTATGTAAAGCTGTGGAAAAACACAGGCGAAGTAATAAAAGAAATAATATAAATACGTACATATATTATTTATTTCCATAAAAACTAAGTAGCAAATTAGATAAAACTGAGAGTGCTTACAGTGCTTCACGATAACACACAATCCAAACAGTACACACAATAAAAAATACACACAAAAAAAATTAAAACATTCGAAACTCTCGGAGTTCTACTCCTTAAGCCATAGGACCGCACTGTTCTGCACTCGAAGGCGAACTGTTGACTGATTACTATGTTTAGCGCATAGGCTAGGAACCAGGTTAACGTCCCTTGTATCCCCTCCCAGAAGTGAGTAAGAAAGAGATAGTGAGTCCCAAAATCCATTTACTAATCATTCATAATTATAATGGATGTATATAATAGCCCGCTGCGCAACTTTTAGGTCGTGGACTAACCCTATCTTCAATGGCCACGTTTCGGCACCGGCCCTAGACAAAGTGACATTCTATTGATGGAATCGCGCTGAAGCGAACCATTTTTAAGGTTTTAACCATGGATTTCGGGACATTGCGGTGGTTATACTAATAATGATTAAGTTAAATAATGTAAGTATTTCGAGTTACAAAGACTCAAATTTCATAAAAAAAATATAGTTATATCAATGATTTATGTCAATTTCATACTACAATTAGCGATTCCACTGGCGTTTTCGCCAGTAGAATGTCACTTTGTCTAAGGCCCCAGGTAGTTCACCCTGGTCGAAAACCTTTGTTTTGAGGCATTGCGGTAGGGGCGAGGAGAAAACCCGACGTAATTTGGCAAATGCTGCCCATCCCAGTTGGATCCTTCTGGCTATTTCTTTCTCGAAGTTGTTCTTTAGTTGCCTGAGAGCCGCCTCCATCTTGCACTGCTCGATATCTGGTATCTCCTCGGTGTAGTGGCGCGTAAGTGGGGCGCTTTGTCCCGTCGGTTTGTTCATCCGTAATGCATACAGCTGTCCATAAAATTGAATTTGCCCTTTTGAGAAGTTGTCGTTACGCGAAATTGCCATTCTGAGAAGTTGCCCTTATGCGAATAAGGGATGCATACAGCTGTCCATAAAATTTCTTGATATCTTCGAGAATCTCGAAGCTTGAGGCAACCGTTTTGCCATCTACAGCTTTAGGGTCCAACCCCACCAAATGGACGGCATCGGAACGGATTTTACAATCTTAAACCGCGGTAGCCTAGTGGTATGGGTAATGGACTGCTGAGACGAGGTCTCGGGTTCGATCCCAGGTTTACCATGGCACACACCAATGACTTTTCGATGCTTTTCGAAGTTATGTGTGTATTTATCGCAGGTTTATAAGTGCCCGGTTAATGGCAATAGGCTCGCCACCTATTACATTGGGACCTAAACATAAACGGCGAAATGTGGGTGCTAGCACCTCTGCCTACCCCTTCGGGGATAAAGGCGTGAGTTTATGTTATGTTATGTTATGTAAAACAAAATAAATCTTATATCACAGCATTTACAGCCTTATTACAAAACACGGACTAACTCTAAACCCAGGTCTAAATCGCCTTTAGACCATGGTCTAAGAAAAATGTTATTACAAAAAGCGTTTTAGTACTAAACCAAGGACTATCTCTGGTCTAAAGATAAACCTGCGTGCCCCCTAGTTTAACGTTGGTCTAAGTAATGTCACAATAATAATACATCAGACTTGACATACGTCATATTTTGGCATAGGTACTTTTTTTTTTGGAAGTCCAATTTTCGGCTCCCTTTCTCTTTTCTCGTTCCAACTCGTAAAATAACTTGCAAATAGGTATATTATGTATACTAAACTAAATTTAAAAGTGGGTATAAAAATTGGAAAAATTTTAGAACAGAACGCGCGAACTCCGGCAAACTACGTTTCGTTACCATTTAACGACTTATAACAATGATAACAATATTATAACAATGATTGCTAAATAATAGCATAATAATGATATTATATTATAAAATAAAGTATAACTATTATTCATGCAATTGAATTTAATGAAAATATTTATGATTAAATATTTTTTTCAGCATTTTTAGTAAATATTATTTATTAGTGATTTCAGAAATTTTAGAAACGAAACGTTGTGACCGAATGATATCATAATGAACGAACAATAGTTGGAGTTATCTGTGGTTGTTATTTAGGCCAAGGTCTAAACCAGGTACTAAGTAATCTCCGGATTATTCAGCTTTTGTAATAAGGAGAGGTATAAACCATGGTCTTGAGATTAAGCCTGGACTCTGTAGTTCGGGTCTAAAGACCCGAACTACAGAGTCTGACTTTGACTTTGTTCTGTTTTTTGTAATAAGACCGTTAAAGTTTATATTACCAAGTTACGCATGACAGCTTGACGTGCGTCATGCCGCCGCACGTCGCTGTCAAGCTGTTGTGCGTGACTTGGTAATATAAACTTCAAACACTGTGATAATAAGAGTTAATTTTGTTTAAAGATTGTAAAATCCGGGCCGATGCCGTCCGTTTGGTGGGGTTGGACCTTTAAGCTTTGTCAGATGGGGCCTCCCTAACTGCTGAGCGAATACTTTCGACCCCCTATTTCGCTCGATTGCCTCTTGGATGGTACGAGTGTTGGAGTATCGGAGGTTGCGTCGTATCAGCTTTTTAATTTTTTGGTTTAAGCAGCGACTATACAACCAATAGACACCTATTCTTTCATATTTTACGAACAAAAAATTCTGGCAGCTTGCTGAGGTAGGAGTCGCGGGGAGAGGCAAATAACTGCTTTTGATTGGTCTAACAAATGTCATTCCGATAACGCGCGATCGTAAAATAGTAGAACCGAACCGAACCGATTGACCGAACGAAATAGATAAATTCAAATGTACGTGTGTAAGAAAGAGATATGAATATTGCCATTCATTGCATCTACTCACCGCCAACCAGTATAAAATGAACTCCGTCAATCTTTTACGGAACTAAATGTAGTTAATTTATAATGTATTTATTTAACTTACCGATGAAATGAAATCCCGTCTCTGCGAAAGTTTGATGTCTGAGTATTAATACCACACAATTTTATTGAGCAGGTAGGCATTTTTATATTTATTTTTGAAATATTTGACACACAAACGCGGAAGTGTTCGCGGATCACGTATGTGGTCAACACTGGTTGATTACTTAACTCTGTGCTTCTAAGGCAAGATTTTTATACGCTGTTCTCGCCGTAACCATTGCCAGAAGTGCGTCGCCTGTAATGCGGTGTTGTTGTATAGTCGCTGGGTTTAAGGCTCTCCCATCCGACGAAGATGACTGTGTGGATGATTGTTCATGCCTCTTCCTCATAAGTTTGAGAGTCTCAAGAGAAAGAGCTTGGACTCTTGCTGTCTGCGTTTTCCGGGAAATAACTTTCGAGACACTTCCTGCAATGTTTTGAC
Source organism: Eilema depressum (assembly GCA_914767945.1). Taxonomy (NCBI): domain Eukaryota; kingdom Metazoa; phylum Arthropoda; class Insecta; order Lepidoptera; family Erebidae; genus Eilema; species Eilema depressum. The sequence goes on along the minus strand of OU612036.1, from coordinate 4,137,406 downwards.
CACTGTTTCGGCCCTCTCGTCAATGCTGCTAGAGGTTTCCAGCATTTCGAAACGATTTTGAAGTTCCAGTTGGAACTTTTCGGACCCTAGATTACCCTGCTTGGAGCGGCGTAGGTCGGAGAGTTGACCTTATCATACGGAATCTTTCAGCCTTGATGTAGATATTTAGAGAGCCTCGTATAAGTCTGTGATCGCTTCCAGTTTTAAACTTGTTGATCACAGAGACATCTCTAAATATCTGCTTACTGTCCGTTATGATAAAGTCTATCTCGTTCCATATCGCAGAGTCCCGGCGTTGCCAGGTCCACTTTCTGTGGGGCTTTTTCTTAAAGATGCTATTCATTAAGAAGAGCCCCTGTAACTCGAGGAAGTTGACTAGCATTTGCCCCCTGCGATTTCTGCACCCCACTCCGTAAGGTCCGATTTTCGTCTCGCCGCGTTCTTGTACTCCCACTTTGGCATTGAAGTCCCCCATAACAACGTTGTAGGTGGCCTTGGCGGTGTGATTCATTGCCTTGGCAATGTCCTCATATACGGCCTTGGCGGTTTCGTCGGGGTGGGACGAGGTTGGCGCATATACCTGTATCACCTTCAGCCAACGACTGTTCGTTATTTTTAGGATAAGGTACGCTACCCGGTTCGACACACTGCCGACTTCTACAACGCTGCTGATAAGGTCCTTTTTTACAAGAATGCCGACGCCTCCCTGGGGGTGCACATCACCTTCTCTGAAGTAGAACAGGTCGCCTGACTCAAGGGTTGTCGTGTCCTCACCATCTCTTCGGACCTCTGACAGCCCCAATATGTGCCAGTTTATGGGACCTAGTGCCACCTGGAGTTCGGTGATGTGCTCCTCCAGCCGCGGTGTACTGCAGTTATACGCTGCCAGCAGTAGGTGTTTACGGTAGTTTACGGTAGCCTCCCGTAACCCGGAGATTCTTAGCACCCCCCGCCCCGCCGTTACCCGAACCGCTACCATGGCTGGGAATAAACGGACCACCGGGAACTGGGGGCCTTTTACATTGGCGTCCGTTCATTTGAGAGTATTTTAGCCTACTATTGCCACGCTGGCTGGTCTCGACTTTTCCTTCTCTCAGGTCATTTCAACCTTGGCAGAATATTGGCCAGAAGCCGCAACTCCTCCCCAGTATCTTAGGAAGGAGTTGCCGCTTCCGTTGCCCAAGGTGCACCGCGAGGAGGTTTACTAGCCTGTACCTGTTTTACTTTATTTATATTTATGACTTTCTGTTTTTTTTTTCAATTGCTTGTTTTTTTTTCTTTTCAATTCACTCTTTGTTTTTAATAGGTAGGTACAGTACAATTAAAATCAGTTGAACATTCGGCTTTTTTCGGGTATAATCGCCTAAATTCGGAGACGGAAATGACACGACATACATTACCGCGATTTCTTTTATGTAGCATTCAATTTGAAGTATCCTAAACGCAATGTATACCATCTGCCAAGATGACATTACCAACCACAGACCTAAGAAAATTATAGAGAAGCGACATGAATTTGAAAATTCATTATTATTTATTGAAGCTTCAATAATTAATGAATTTGAAGATATAAGAAATCGCGGTAATGTACGCGATATTTTTTATTTAATGTATACAAGTATAGCTATACTTGTATACATTAAATAAAAAAATACATAGATATGTTACGGCTAAAGGTAGGTGTGAACATAAACTTAAGATTAGCCGGCTAAACTTAGATTTATCTTCGACGAGGTGTTAATCTTAGTTTCTTCTATCTTTAGCCGGCTAAACTTAAGTCTAACCGCAGGCCCTTGGCTAAAAATGTAGAAGGAAATGGAAAAGGAATAATCACTCTCATTTCAGCTTTTCTATGCCGCCAATAGTGCAAACATTTTGATGTTTGCACTATTGGTGTCCACTCCGCTCAATCAGACTTGGATAGATTAGGTTAGAAGGCTAATGCGGGTTAGGGTTATTTTTTTTTATGACCATCAAGAAATTGAAGTCTCGCAAAGCCATACGCAATTAAATATAGACCGGCAACAGGCGTTGCCTAATCAATCATTTGAACTGAAAGGTAGAACGAATACATTTTTAGCCGTTTCGTTTCGGTTAATGTGCACATTAACCGGCTAAACATGGAATATCCCGACGCAAACTAACATGTTATCGAACTTTAGCTGCTTCTCGAAGATAAACCTAAGCTCAGCCGGCTAATCTTAAGTTTATTAAGTGCATTGGTCTGGTCGTGCCTCAGAGAGCACGTTAAGCCGTCGGTCCTGGTTGCCATACGAACATCTATGGCAGTGGTTACGGGTAGTTCGGTACCCTAAAAAGTCTTAGACCAACGGTCTAGCTGCAATGCTTCAATATTGCCTAATGTCACCATTTGGTTGTAGAGGTCAGATGGCAGTCACTTCACGGACAATATCGAGGTCCAGCCAAATCTGCAGTTAAGATTGTTAAAGCGGATCCCAGACACCGAGGTGGAGGCTTCGGATGCGACTGGGAATTAACTCTAGGATGAAGAAGGATTACTTTATGGGTAGAGGATTGTCGTGAAAGGATGTAAAAAACTGTATTTGTATTATAAAATAAGATTTAATATATAAAGTTAAGATTTAATTTAATAATGTACAAAATGTCTACAGAACGTCGTCACAAGGTGGCGTTGTGTGTCCCCTACAACGCCATCTTCCGTCCCTCGATGGAGATGTCCACTGCTCTCCGCGAGCCACTCTTCATTCTCTTCTGATCTATGAAGCGCTTCATCTGCTTGTCATATCTCGTCATCTTCTTCTTAGTTGTCTGTAAGACACGCGGACAAGATTAACATACGAATGTAAATTTAATGTCCATATTAAACACCATTGACAGCATGATACACACAGACACATACCAACGTACGCACGTACGAGCGCACGCACACGCACACATGCACGCATGCAAGCACACAAGTACGCACGCATGATGATTACATGATTATTTAAACTTTAAGGAATAGTAATTTATTAAAATTGACCTGCGATCAAATTATAATTTATTTTCATATTATTTAATCAAACAACGTAATTCCCGTGAAGAGAATGTCTCGCTCTTCACGGGAAGTTGCAAATGAATGCAACATGAGATGAAGATACCATTATAATTTCTTCCCGAACCCCAAACGTAAATGTGCCTTAGTGCAGATTAAAACTAGAAACAGACTAATCAAATGATGCATTCAATAATATTTATTTTGTTAATGATTATGTCGAAAATTTACATACCACAGTCTACAGCTTAACATGCTGTATTTCTGATATATAAAAATCAATGCCACTTTTCGTTGTTATTTTATAACTCAAAAACGGCTGAACCGATTTGGCTCACTTTAGTCTTGTCCAGGGAAGGTTTAAAGGATAAGAAAATAGGTGCAGCGGGAACGGGAAAAATATGGCGGTACGAAGTTCGCCGGGACAGCTAGTATATTATAATTATTTAAGACCCTATGTTACCATCGACTTAAAAGAATAAAAGATAAACAACAAGATCACTTCGGGCGGACCTCAGTAGCTTAGTGGTTAGAGCATTCCCCTGTAAGGGAAAGATCGCGGGTTCGTGTCCCGCCCGAGGTCGTTTCTCTTTTCCTTTTCTTAATAGATTTGAATAGTTACATAATAAATGCTTTATAATTTCATTCAAAGTATGCTACCATGTTTATGAGCAAATAAATTATGGGATATTTAATTTGATTTAGTTAGTGCAAGTCAATATTTTTTATATAACTTTTCAAATGTTAGGAAAAAAAAATGGAATATACAAATATAGATTTAACATGCCATAAATAATTATGTATGACTTACCCTCCACATATCGACGTCGCTGGTGGACTTGGGCCGGTACACGTAGTCCTTGTTGGACGGCAGCGGCACGCGCGCCCGCGCCACCCAGCCCGGCTCGCCCGGCCGTGCCACCCTGTACGAGTACACACAGTCAGCACCATCTCATAGGATATTATATAATTAATTATACCTCGGGACACGTATCTTGGAGTACGGGGTATGTTGGGCCAAGTGTCATAATGTCCAAGAAGGCATAATGTCCAGTTGTTATAAAGATAGCAAGTTAAAACATACAAGTGTCATAATCACCAAAAAGGCATAGCGTCCACTTGTTATAAAGACAGCAAGTTAAAACATACAAGTGTCATAATGACCAAGAAGGCATAACGTCCAGTTGTTATAAAGACAGCAAGTTAAAACATACAAGTGTCATAATGACCAAGAAGGCATAACGTCCAGTTGTTATAAAGACAGCAAGTTAAAACATTCAAGTGTCATAATATCCAAGAAGGCATAGCGTCCAGGTGTTATAAAGACAGCAAGTTAAAACATACAAGTGTCATAATGACCAAGAAGGCATAACGTCCAGTTGTTATAAAGACAGCAAGTTAAAACATACAAGTGTCATAATGACCAAGAAGGCATAACGTCCAGTTGTTATAAAGACAGCAAGTTAAAACATTCAAGTGTCATAATATCCAAGAAGGCATAGCGTCCAGGTGTTATAAAGACAGCAAGTTAAAACATACAAGTGTCATAATGACCAAGAAGGCATAACGTCCAGTTGTTATAAAGACAGCAAGTTAAAACATACAAGTGTCATAATGACCAAGAAGGCATAACGTCCAGTTGTTATAAAGACAGCAAGTTAAAACATACAAGTGTCATAATGACCAAGAAGGAATAACGTCCAGTTGTTATAAAGACAGCAAGTTAAAACATACAAGTGTCATAATATCCAAGAAGGCATAGCGTCCAGGTGTTATAAAGACAGCAAGTTAAAACATACAAGTGTCATAATGACCAAGAAGGCATAACGTCCAGTTGTTATAAAGACAGCAAGTTAAAACATACAAGTGTCATAATGACCAAGAAGGCATAACGTCCAGTTGTTATAAAGACAGCAAGTTAAAACATTCAAGTGTCATAATATCCAAGAAGGCATAGCGTCCAGGTGTTATAAAGACAGCAAGTTAAAACATACAAGTGTCATAATGACCAAGAAGGCATAACGTCCAGTTGTTATAAAGACAGCAAGTTAAAACATACAAGTGTCATAATGACCAAGAAGGCATAACGTCCAGTTGTTATAAAGACAGCAAGTTAAAACATTCAAGTGTCATAATATCCAAGAAGGCATAGCGTCCAGGTGTTATAAAGACAGCAAGTTAAAACATACAAGTGTCATAATGACCAAGAAGGCATAACGTCCAGTTGTTATAAAGACAGCAAGTTAAAACATACAAGTGTCATAATGACCAAGAAGGAATAACGTCCAGTTGTTATAAAGACAGCAAGTTAAAACATACAAGTGTCATAATATCCAAGAAGGCATAGCGTCCAGGTGTTATAAAGACAGCAAGTTAAAACATACAAGTGTCATAATGACCAAGAAGGCATAACGTCCAGATGTTATAAAGACAGCAAGTTAAAACATACAAGTGTCATAATGACCAAGAAGGCATAACGTCCAGATGTTATAAAGACCGTAAGTAAAAACGTACAATACTCTGAATGTCCAAGAAGTCATAACGTCCAGATGTTAAAAAGACCGTAAGTCAAAATGTCCAGATGTTATTTCCACAACCTGGTGTCGACTATTAGACAGATTTATTTACAATTAATTTGTGGTTTTCATAACTGGACATTATAGCTACTAGACGTTTTGGTATTTTGTTGTTTTGATAACTGGATATTATGACAAATGGGCATTTTGACAATTGGACATTGTTTCCTTGTCATTTTGATACACTGGACATTATAATATTTGGCACAACATACCCTGTACTCCTATCTTGGATCTAAATCGCACATTTTGAACTGTATTTACTACAGATTTTGCAAAAATCTTACTATAAGCAAAAATCAAATTCTATTTCATGTGGGGATCAAAAGACTCTATGGGACCATTTCAGCTTTGAGTACTAGGAAAGACAGAAATCGCCAAAAACTTTTCCCATACATTAACACGTTACAACGTTTAACAGTCGGCAGTTGTATGCGGTAGGCTTCGGAATCGTACCTTAAAGAAAAATTGCCTGCCACCTAAGAGGTATAAAGGTAAGAGGTATGGTACAACGGGCTGGTATCCGCAACTCCACGTCATGGCGCGGTTTTTGCGTGAAGGTGGACATTTCATTCGATCCACCCCGGTATAATGAAGATACGTACTTGTCAGTGTCGGGCGCGTCGTTTGGCCCGGCGCCCCTGGGCCGCTTGCTCGGGCCGGGCGCGTCGGGCTCGGCCCGCCACCCGCCCGCCGTGGCCTCGTCTCGAGCCTGCCGCTCCTCGCGCGTCATGGCTACAGGACAAGCCATCATCATCGTTATTATTATTTACTAAAATCGGTTGAATGAAATTTTGAAGCATTTAAGCTGACTATTCAAATCGATTTCCGATTCAAATTCATCTACACTATAATATATGCAAAATATAATAAATACAAAAATCGGTCTCGGTGGCTTAGTGGTCAGGGCATTCCCCCTGTAAGGGAAAGATCACGGGTTCGAGTCCCGCCCGAGGTCGATTCTCTTTTCTCTTTTTAAATCGTTTGAATACTAAAATCGGTTCAGTGGTTTAGGCATGAAAGCGTAACAGACAATAGACAGACAGAGTTACATTCGCATTTATATATTCATTTAGCTGTTGCCCGCGGCTCCGCCCGCGTGGATGTCGGTTATATCGACCACACCTCGCGTGTCCTTTCCCAGGGTCTAATCTATCTGTATCAAATTTCATCGAAATCAGTTCAGTGGTTTTGGCGTGAAAGCGTAACATACAGACAGACAGAGTTACTTTCGCATTTATAATATTAGTATGGAAGTATGAACTTAAACTTTTAAAGTCACTATGACGTAATATAGGCGCGTGGTTCCCGGCAGAGTGGAATTTGGGTCACCCCATTTCTTCCCATGCGGTGTCGTACAAAGCGACTAAGGGATAGTGCTGTTTAACATCAGACAGATATATACAGCCCAGACTCAGCCTCAGATACGTGGCTCGATTCAACAATAGTGCCCGGAAAACGGCAATAGGCTCACCCTCTATTACATGGGACCAAACACAATGATTGGTGAAATGTGGGTGTTAATTCACCTCTGCCTAACCCTTCGGGGCGTGATTGTATGTATGATATAGGAATGCGAACTTACCCTTGAAATTCGTGGGCAGATTGAATATAGGTCTCGCCCACTCGGAAATAAGTCTGCTGGCGCGCTCGCGGTTAGACTTGGTCTCCTTAGGATGCTTGTAGAGGTACATCACTGCCTTGCCTATGCCGGACTGCTTGAGAAGCGACTTGTCTATAGAAGGGAACTGCGGAACAAACAAGCCACTGAGTACACGACTTGACTCCACACCAGGGGCCTTACAATTAGGTCCGATAGATATTGAAAATTTGGAGTTACATACATACAAGATATAATTTTTTATACAACTTAGGTCGCAGACAAGCACCCGACCCACCTGGTAAGTGGTTACCGTGGCCTATGGGCGACTGCAACACCAAGGGAGTTACACTCGTGCTGACCCTGTAAGAACACAGATTCAGTGCCGTCAGCGCAAAAGTAGGACAAGCCTTTGGTTTTCCCACTGACAGCACACAACCTCTCCAGTGAGCTCTGGCTACCCTACTCACCGTCGGGAGCACAACATGAGGTTATTTAGCCGCGGTATTCTGTAGAGCGGAGGTACTTCCCCAGTCGGACTGCTCGATTGGAACGGCCTACCTCCATCACCACCAGATATTATTCACGATACATGCTTTTTTCTGCTGCCTTATGAGGAATTTTACATAGCTTTAGTCAACAGTTGTGCCCGAAATACGGCAATAGGCTTACCCCCTGTTACCTGGGACATAATACACGATGGGTGAAATGTGGGTGTTAATTCACCTCTGCCTAACCCTGCGAGGATAAAAACCTGATTGTATGTATGTATGTAGAATTAAATTCAAGAGTAAGTCCCTAAGGCATACGGTTCATCCGAGTGACACTTACGTCCATAAGCAGCTTAAGGATGCCCTCGCGGATGACCAGGCATGGCAGCGCGCGATTGGGCATAGGAGCCAGCCAGTCACACAGTACATTGAGCACATTGTGTTCTAGAAAGGCCAGTTGAAGGTCCTTCTTGATGAGTTGCGACATGGTGCCTTTAAGCATTGACACCTTGCGTACGGCGGGCTGATTCCGCTTGTTGAGGTCGCGGTCTTCTTCGGCCGCAGCACGCATCTGCTGCAGTAGTTGCGCGATAAGATCATCGTTATCGTTAATAATGTCGATATCACGCCGCCGCCGCTTGCCGCGCCTCTCGTCGCGTTTCCGCACCAGCATTATTTCGAAGTCTGACATGCCACCCGCCATTTCCGCGGACTTGGAGTCGGGGGCTAACACGTCGTCGGAAGACGCGGGAGACGTGATGGTATCGGCGGCGGGAGCGAGAGATCCGGCGGGAGCCGCGTCGTCTGCGCCTCCTTCATCGTCCGATTCTAACCGCATGGTGCGCCTTTTCATAGCTGTAATAAGAACAGTGATGTGTAACAGGTCATCGAGCGGGCGTTTAGGTATAATTCCGTAGTCGACCTAAATATAGTCGACATGAAAATAAGTAGGTAAAACTTCACTTTCAGTTGGAGCATAGTAGACGGCCGGATAGCTGCTTTTCGCTTAAAGATAGCATCAGAATCACACGAGGTTGTCTCGTGATAACTTACACCTAATTTATTTATTTATTTTATTAGGCACATCAACAGATTACGTTTATTACATTTTGAACTTAAATAACAGGTTTTGTGGACTTATATTTAGTACATAACATAACCCAATTATAGATATGCACAGCGTTCTAATCATTAAATTTTCCATTCCTCATGGAATAATACGTGTGCTCTCTCGTTTCGCTCCGCTCGATAAGTTGGTAGAAGACAGTATATAAGTATGTACTATCGTAAATAAAAGTGCATTAGCACCGTAATGTTTATAATGGCTTGTCCGGTTAAACGCGTATCTATGTGTATGTAATGTTTAACGCATACATTTATACGTCACACAGTATCGATATTAGAAAATATAAATGTGTGTGATGCGAAACAAAGAAAACGTTATGCTCGCCTTTTCATACTATTATGTTCGAAGCATGCATCTGTGGAGGAACGAGGTGTGATGTCCCTCCAACACAAAGGGAGGATCCTCCGACCAGGCAAGGTGATCACGCCTGGCGGGCCGCGGCCCAACGATTGTCGTTGGGATGTTGTATATAGCTTGTACCAGCGCTGGAACTTCACTTTCGCGATTCAGGATTCGTAGTGACGTAGTAGTTCGGCTTGCTGTCGCTAGATGGCGCTGTGTACATGTGGTATCGCCACATCACTCCCCTCCAAGACCGGAGGTTGATTGCGATGAGTCAGCTGTCTTAGCTCTCTTGAAGAGCGTGCCAGTACCAGTCTTGAGTAGTTCCATATCGTCGGAACTAGACGCCGCTTATTCCATTGGCGGAACAGTCTTCCTCGCTAGTCCCAGTGAGTCGGGACTGGGACTACCGCTGGTCCCGAAGATGCGGGGCGAGTGCGGTGATGCGGTGCTGCGGTGCGATGCCCAGAGAGAAGTGGGGCTCGAAGCGTCGAGATGAGTCCTCGGCGAGCCGCCAGTGAAGCGAGGCGAGTCCTCGGTGAGTTGAGGTGAGTCCTCTGCAATGACGGGGCGAATCCTCGAATAGCGAGGTAAGTCCTCCGTGTAGTGGGGCGAATGCTGCGTAGTGGCTGAGTGGTACGTAGACGGGAGAGAAGTCCTCTTCTTGAATAGACCGTAAGTAGGTGTACCGTGCCTTTAGATGCAGGCGTGGCCGAAGGGTAACCAGGCTGCAGCGGGTGCTGCAGGCTGTGGTTGTAGCCTTGTAATGGCCGAAAGTCCTGGATGGCGAAGACTTGATTACCGCTCATGCGGAAGAAGTGAATGGGATGTGACGATGAGAATGTTGCTGAAAATACTCAGCGAAGGTTACGTGATCAGATCACGTCGGGGTCACCACTGTGGAGGAACGAGGTGTGATGTCCCTCCAACACAAAGGGAGGATCCTCCGACCAGGCAAGGTGATCACGCCTGGCGGGCCGCGGCCCAACGATTGTCGTTGGGATGTTGTATATAGCTTGTACCAGCGCTGGAACTTCACTTTCGCGATTCAGGATTCGTAGTGACGTAGTAGTTCGGCTTGCTGTCGCTAGATGGCGCTGTGTACATGTGGTATCGCCACACATCTATATAAAGTAATGCAAAAATTCGTGATGCTACGTAAGGCAGTGCGTAGCCAGGTCGGTAACAAGGCTGCTACGGATAGTGTTGAAATCGGATGTTGTGGGTTCGGATCTTAGTTTTTCCACTTTTTGTTGTTTTGTTTTCATGAAATTTTAGGAACAAGTTAACAGAATTAGAAATAATTATTTACAAATAGAAAAATATTATACTTAATTTACAATAGATTATAAATAAAACAATAGTTTAAAAAAAAAAGTTTATTAAAAGAATTATCCAATGTTAATTTGTGGTTATAATAATTTCATCCAAAAAATATACTTTTATAATAAAATTAATATTGCATATTGAGGTTATAGCTTAATTATTCATTTTCTCGAAAGTTTTTTTTCGGAAAAGAGGATTGAAACTTAACCTCAACCATACAGTCTTATACTAATTACAGGCCAGCACGTCCCTTGATAGGCTCAGTAGTCTCAATAGGCTCAACTGAAATTAAATAACAAAAATATTTAAACAGAATAGCTTAGCGGAGTACGGCGATAACAATATCACGAGAGCTTTCACTTTAAATTGAGCCTAACTATTTTATATAAAATATAATATATAATAACAATAATTTTTATCTCTCTTTGCACCATTAAACCCCATATATTCTCAATCGGGTTTAAATCAGGGGATCGTGCTGGCCAAGGAAATTCAGTGGCGAGGAGTACTCATAACACGATTCCTGCCGGCTTGCTCTGCAAAGGGAAGTCATGGTAGAGATGCTTAAGTTTAATGCATTATTACATGTATTACACCTAAAATTCAGTAACCTATCTAAAATTTGAGAGAATTTCATACAAAATTGCCATGGTTGTTCTTTAGGATTTGCCACCGGCTTCCCTTTTGAACATTTTCACCCTTCGCCAGAGCAAGGAATAACTTTACGTTCACTAAACCATTCGCGAAGTATGGTGGCTCGATGGATGGGACAATTATCGTGCACAAAACTTATATCATTTTTTTATACCACTTAGGTGAGAGACAAGCACACGGCCCACCTGATAGATTACCGTGGCCTTTGGACGTATGCAACACCAGGGGCGTCATACTCATGCTGCCGACCCTGAAGAAACCTTCTAATGCCCTTAAACCTTCATTTATATCTGGATAGACATTTCGCACTGTGGGCAACATTATATCTTCTAACACTTCCACATAATTTGCACTATTTGCACGCGTAGATATTGGGTCTAATTCACCCGGCCCTTGCGCTCTAATCCACCCCCACATAATTTACACTTAGATTCAGTGTTCGGTACTATGTTGTTTTCACACCACCGTGTTTTATCCTTATGCCATAAATGTAATCTTCCTTTTTGAGATGATTTAAACGTTTTTTCATCAGAAAATATTGTTGATTCCCAGTTAAAGTAAATACTCTTCGTTATTCGTTTCATATTCTGCTACCATATAACGCCGCTTCAGCAGGTCTTCCACTTCTCCTCCAACTCTGCAACTCTTCTTCCTCAAATTATTTCACGCAACGACTCCTAGTATTTCTCTAAAAAACAACAACCATATTACACAATTGCAACCAATGAACAAAATTGCACTACAACAATATTAATTAATTAATTAACTTACAGATAAGCCCGTCTCATTAGAAATTTGAGATATATTCAGACCATTCGAATATGGCCACAATATTAGCTTTTGCTTCAATACTTATATTTGACATATTGATTTATTAAAAAAGAAATGTAATCGCTCGAACAGTAATAAACACAAACAGTCGTAACCATAGATGATATAATATATAAATAGGGTAGTCGTAACTGACTTCACCAACCAACAACTTCACTCATAGCCAATGAATCCATTTTATTTCAAATGCACCCTCAAATAATTATTTTCTCGCTAAGTTTAAAATTCTACCTAAGAAACATTTTTATATTCGTATCAACATTTATATATCATAACTTTTAAATATAAAACACAAAAAGTTATATTAGTTCCGGTAGGTTCGAACCATCACCGACAGGTTTCATACTATTCGTCAAGCCGCACGTTAAACCACTCAGCTACGGGGCGGCTTACGTATAATATTGAAATTAACAATATCAATCAACGAGTGAACAATATTAATGTGTGCGTATGTGTGTGTGTGAATTATCTTCAAAGATTAAGGTCATAACTTCAAAAGTTTAGTAAGAGTACTGTAGGTACGTCTAGTCTTGACGTGTGTGTGTGTGTGAATTGTCTTCAAAGAATAAGGTCATAAGTACGACTAATGTTGACGCGCTATAGTTGCGTCAGATTGGTACTGCACTTATGATCTCGATAGTACATATTATTTATTTCCAAAGAAAATTTAGGAGTAGATACATTATTTATAGGTGCAGCATGACTCAACGTATAAACAGCGGGTATTTCTTGGTGTTCAGGTCGATGATATCTGCCGGTACTGGATGCTCGACCGCCCACCTTTGCTCTGTTGACCGCTAAGAAGGATTGTCTGTAGCCGCTAGCCACACAATTCCGCACCCGTACTTCACCAGATTGAACACATAAATAATGTACATTAAAACCACATGGCATGGCTTCTCACTCCAAGATCAAGTAAATATATTTAAACCGCACAATTTCACTCTCGTAGATCAATTAAAATTTGCATTGTATTTGAATCGCACCGTTTCGCACTCCAAGATAATAAACCACTCAGATACACACTGAGGTAAACTGACACTCACTCACTCACTTTATTTAAACCGCACAATTTTACACTCAAAGATCAAATATTTACGAAACAAAGTAACTAGTAACTATTTAACGTCAAACGTACTTTTATTTATGTAATTCTGTGGGAAAACACAGGCAAAGTAATAAAAGAGATTATATAAATCCGTACATAATATTATTTATTTCCAAAAAAACTAAGTAGCAAATTAGATAAAACTGTGAGTACTTACAGTGCTTCACGATAACACACACACATGTTTAGACCAATTTGTTTAAATCACACAATTTCGCACCCGTGCTACACCAAATTGAACACATAAATAATGTATATTAAAACCACATGGCATGGCTTCTCACTCCAAGATCAAGTAAATATATTTAAACCGCACAATTTCAAAAAGAGATTATATAAATCCGTACATATTACTTATTTCCAAAAAAACTAAGTAGCAAATTAGATAAAACTGTGAGTACTTACAGTGCTTCACGATAACACACAATCCACACAATCAAAAAATACACACAAAAAATTTTAAAACACTCGAAACTCTCGGAGTTCTACTCCTTAAGCCATACGACCGCACTGTTCTGCACTTGAAGGCAAACTGCCGACTGATTACTATGTTTAGCGCATAGTTTAGGAAACAGGTTAACGTCCCTTTGTATCCCCTCCTAGAAATGAGTTAGAAAGAGGTAGTCAATCACAAAACGCATTTAATAACCATTATTCATAATGGATTCGCAATAAACCTTCACAATTAGACCTCCCACAAACAAAACATGGGCCAACACACTAATAATTAAATTATTAGTATAATGTGTTTTAAAACGAACTTTCCTGTAAACAATGTGTGGTAATAAAACGACAATAATAAATTTATGCCAAAGTTACCTATTTAACGTGATGTATGTAAATACGTATCTCTATCGACCGCCCACCTTTGCTCTGTTGACCACTACGAAGGATTGTCTGTAGCCGCTAGACAGAGTAGTTGGTTCGTTAGGAAACTTCCGCTGACCAATTTGTTTAAATCACACAATTTCGCACCCGTGCTTCACCAAATTGAACACATAAATAATGTATATTAAAACCACATGGCATGGCTTCTCACTCCAAGATCAAGTAAATATATTTAAACCGCACAATTTCAAAAAGAGATTATATAAATCCGTACATATTACTTATTTCCAAAAAAACTAAGTAGCAAATTAGATAAAACTGTGAGTACTTACAGTGCTTCACGATAACACACAATCCACACAGTACACACAATCAAAAAATACACACAAAAAATTTTAAAACACTCGAAACTCTCGGAGTTCTACTCCTTAAGCCATACGACCGCACTGTTCTGCACTTGAAAGCAAACTGCCGACTGATTACTATGTTTAGCGCATAGTTTAGGAAACAGGTTAACGTCCCTTTGTATCCCCTCCTAGAAATGAATTAGAAAGAGGTAGTCAATCACAAAACGCATTTAATAACCATTATTCATAATGGATTCGCAATAGACCTTCACAATAGACCTCCCACAAACAAAACATAAGCCAACACACTAACAATTAAATTATTAGTATAATGTGTTTTAAAACAAACTTTCCTGTAAACAATGTGTGGTAATAAAACGACAATAATAAATGTATGTTTTCTGACGTACGTGTAAAGATAATCTTATAATAAAACGAAATACGAAAATAAATAATAAGAAAAAAAAACACAGTCAAGGATCAAATATTTACTAAAAATAAATTAAGTAAGTACCAAACTTACCTATTTAACGTGATGTATGTAAATACGTATCTCTATCGACCGCCCACCTTTGCTCTGTTGACCACTACGAAGGATTGTCTGTAGCCTCTAGCCAGAGTAGTTGGTTCGTTAGGAAGCTTCCACAGACCAATTTGTTTAAATCACACATTCCGCACCCGTGCTTCACCAAATTGAACACATAAATAATGTATATTAAAACCACATGGCATGGCTTCTCACTCCAAGATCAAGTAAATACATTTAAACCGCACAATTTCAAAAAGAGATTCGTACATATTACTTATTTCCAAAAAAACTAAGTAGCAAATTAGATAAAACTGTGAGTACTTACAGTGCTTCACGATAACACACAATCCACACAGTACACATAATCAAAAAATAAACACAAAAAAATTTTAAACACTCGAAACTCTCGGAGTTCTACTCCTTAAGCCATACGACCGCACTGTTCTGCACTTGAAGGCAAACTGCCGACTGATTACTATGTTTAACGCATAGTTTAGGAAACAGGTTAACGTCCCTTTGTATCCCCTCCTAGAAATGAGTTAGAAAGTGGTAGTGAATCACAAAACGCATTTAATAACCATTATTCATAATGGTTTCGCAATAAATCTTCACAACCGACCTCCTACAAACAAAAAATAAGCCAACACACTAACAATTAAATTATTAGTATAATGTATTTCAAAACAAGCTTTCCTGTAAACAATCTGTGGTAATAAAACGACACTAATAAACTTATGTTTTCTGACGTACGTGAAACGATAATTTTATATAATGAAACGATAATAAAACGAAATACGAAAATAAATAATAAGAAAGAAAAAAACACAGTCAAGGATCAAATATTTACTAAAAATAAACTAACTAAGTACCAAACTTACCTATTTAACGTGATGTATGTAAATACGTATCTCTATCGACCGCCCACCTTTGCTCTGTTGACCACTACGAAGGATTGTTCGTAGCCGCTAGCCACAGTAGTTGGTTCGTTAGGAAGCTTCCGCTGACCAATTTGTTTAAATCACACAATTCCGCACCCGTGGTTCACCAAATTGAACACATAAATAATGTATATTAAAACCACATGGCATGGCTTCTTACTCCAAGATCAAGTAAATATATTTAAACCGCACAATTTTAAAAAGAGATTATATAAATCCGTACATTATTACTTATTTCCAAAAAAACTAAGTAGTAAATTAGATAAAACTGTGAGTACTTACAGTGCTTCACGATAACACACAATCCACACAGTACACACAATAAAAAAATACACACAAAAAATTTTAAAACACTCGAAACTCTCGGAGTTCTACTCCTTAAGCCATACGATCGCACTGTTCTGCACTTGAAGGCAAACTGCCGACTGATTACTATGTTTAACGCATAGTTTAGGAAACAGGTTAACGTCCCTTTGTATCCCCTCCTAGAAATGAGTTAGAAAGAGATAGTGAATCACAAAACTCATTTAATAACCATTATTCTTAATGGTTTCGCAATAAACCTTCACAATAGACCTCCCACAAACAAAACATAAGCCAACACACTAACAATTAAATTATTAGTATAATGTGTTTTAAAACAAGCTTTGCTGTAAACAATCTGTGGTAATAAAACGACAATAATAAATTTATGTTTTCTGACGTACGTGAAACGATAATTTTATATAATGAAACGATAATAAAACGAAATACGAAAATAAATAATAAGAAAAAAAAACACAGTCAAGGATCAAATATTTACTAAAAATAAATTAAGTAAGTACCAAACTTACCTATTTAACGTGATGTATGTAAATACGTATCTCTATCGACCGCCCACCTTTGCTCTGTTGACCACTACGAAGGATTGTCTGTAGCCTCTAGCCAGAGTAGTTGGTTCGTTAGGAAGCTTCCACAGACCAATTTGTTTAAATCACACATTCCGCACCCGTGCTTCACCAAATTGAACACATAAATAATGTATATTAAAACCACATGGCATGGCTTCTCACTCCAAGATCAAGTAAATATATTTAAACCGCACAATTTCAAAAAGAGATTATATAAATCCGTACATTATTAATTATTTCCAAAAAAACTAAGTAGCAAATTAGATAAAACTGTGAGTACTTACAGTGCTTCACGATAACACAATCCACACAGCACACACAATAAAAAAATACACACAAAAAAATTTAAAACACTCGAATCTCTCGGAGTTCTACTCCTTAAGCCATACGACCGCACTGTTCTGCACTTGAAGTGCACTTAAAAACTAAGTAGCAAATTAGATAAAACTGTGAGTACCTACTTACAGTGCTTCACGATAACACACAATCCACACAGTACACACAATCAAAAAATACACACAAAATTTTTTAAAACACTCGAAACTCTCGGAGTTCTACTCCTTAAGCCATACGACCGCACTGTTCTGCACTTGAAGGCAAACTGCCGACTGATTACTATGTTTAACGCATAGTTTAGGAAACAGGTTAACGTCCCTTTGTATCCCCTCCTAGAAATGAGTTAGAAAGAGATAGTGAATCACAAAACTCATTTAATAACCATTATTCTTAATGGATTCGCAATAAATCTTCACAATAGACCTCCCACAAACAAAACATAAGCCAACACACTAACAATTAAATTATTAGTATAATGTGTTTTAAAACAAGCTTTCCTGTAAACAATCTGTGGTAATAAAACGACAATAATAAATTTATGTTTTCTGACGTACGTGAAACGATAATTTTATATAATAAAACGATAATAAAACGAAATACGAAAATAAATAATAAGAAAAAAAATACAGTTAAGGATCAAATATTTACAAAAAATAAATTAAGTAAGTACCAAACTTACCTATTTAACGTGATGTATGTAAATATGTATCTCTATCGACCGCCCACCTTTGCTCTGTTGACCACTACGAAGGATTGTCTGTAGCCTCTAGCCAGAGTAGTTGGTTCGTTAGGAAGCTTCCGCTGACCAATTTGTTTAAATCACTCAATTTCGCACCTGTGCTTCACCAAATTGAACACATAAATAATGTATATTAAAACCACATGGCATGGCTTCTCACTCCAAGATCAAGTAAATATATTTAAGCCGCACAATTTCAAAAAGAGATTATGTAAATCCGTACATATTACTTATTTCCAAAAAAACTAAGTAGCAAATTAGATAAAACTGTGAGTACCTACTTACAGTGCTTCACGATAACACACAATCCACACAGTACACACAATCAAAAAATACACACAAAAATTTTTAAAACACTCGAAACTCTCGGAGTTCTACTCCTTAAGCCATACGACCGCACTGTTCTGCACTTGAAGGCAAACTGCCGACTGATTACTATGTTTAGCGCATAGTTTAGGAAACAGGTTAACGTCCCTTTGTATCCCCTCCTAGAAATGAGTTAGAAAGAGGTAGTCAATCACAAAACGCATTTAATAACCATTATTCATAATGGATTCGCAATAAACCTTCACAATTAGACCTCCCACAAACAAAACATGGGCCAACACACTAATAATTAAATTATTAGTATAATGTGTTTTAAAACGAACTTTCCTGTAAACAATGTGTGGTAATAAAACGACAATAATAAATTTATGCCAAAGTTACCTATTTAACGTGATGTATGTAAATACGTATCTCTATCGACCGCCCACCTTTGCTCTGTTGACCACTACGAAGGATTGTCTGTAGCCGCTAGACAGAGTAGTTGGTTCGTTAGGAAACTTCCGCTGACCAATTTGTTTAAATCACACAATTTCGCACCCGTGCTTCACCAAATTGAACACATAAATAATGTATATTAAAACCACATGGCATGGCTTCTCACTCCAAGATCAAGTAAATATATTTAAACCGCACAATTTCAAAAAGAGATTATATAAATCCGTACATATTACTTATTTCCAAAAAAACTAAGTAGCAAATTAGATAAAACTGTGAGTACTTACAGTGCTTCACGATAACACACAATCCACACAGTACACACAATCAAAAAATACACACAAAAAATTTTAAAACACTCGAAACTCTCGGAGTTCTACTCCTTAAGCCATACGACCGCACTGTTCTGCACTTGAAAGCAAACTGCCGACTGATTACTATGTTTAGCGCATAGTTTAGGAAACAGGTTAACGTCCCTTTGTATCCCCTCCTAGAAATGAATTAGAAAGAGGTAGTCAATCACAAAACGCATTTAATAACCATTATTCATAATGGATTCGCAATAGACCTTCACAATAGACCTCCCACAAACAAAACATAAGCCAACACACTAACAATTAAATTATTAGTATAATGTGTTTTAAAACAAACTTTCCTGTAAACAATGTGTGGTAATAAAACGACAATAATAAATGTATGTTTTCTGACGTACGTGTAAAGATAATCTTATAATAAAACGAAATACGAAAATAAATAATAAGAAAAAAAAACACAGTCAAGGATCAAATATTTACTAAAAATAAATTAAGTAAGTACCAAACTTACCTATTTAACGTGATGTATGTAAATACGTATCTCTATCGACCGCCCACCTTTGCTCTGTTGACCACTACGAAGGATTGTCTGTAGCCTCTAGCCAGAGTAGTTGGTTCGTTAGGAAGCTTCCACAGACCAATTTGTTTAAATCACACATTCCGCACCCGTGCTTCACCAAATTGAACACATAAATAATGTATATTAAAACCACATGGCATGGCTTCTCACTCCAAGATCAAGTAAATACATTTAAACCGCACAATTTCAAAAAGAGATTCGTACATATTACTTATTTCCAAAAAAACTAAGTAGCAAATTAGATAAAACTGTGAGTACTTACAGTGCTTCACGATAACACACAATCCACACAGTACACATAATCAAAAAATAAACACAAAAAAATTTTAAACACTCGAAACTCTCGGAGTTCTACTCCTTAAGCCATACGACCGCACTGTTCTGCACTTGAAGGCAAACTGCCGACTGATTACTATGTTTAACGCATAGTTTAGGAAACAGGTTAACGTCCCTTTGTATCCCCTCCTAGAAATGAGTTAGAAAGTGGTAGTGAATCACAAAACGCATTTAATAACCATTATTCATAATGGTTTCGCAATAAATCTTCACAACCGACCTCCTACAAACAAAAAATAAGCCAACACACTAACAATTAAATTATTAGTATAATGTATTTCAAAACAAGCTTTCCTGTAAACAATCTGTGGTAATAAAACGACACTAATAAACTTATGTTTTCTGACGTACGTGAAACGATAATTTTATATAATGAAACGATAATAAAACGAAATACGAAAATAAATAATAAGAAAGAAAAAAACACAGTCAAGGATCAAATATTTACTAAAAATAAACTAACTAAGTACCAAACTTACCTATTTAACGTGATGTATGTAAATACGTATCTCTATCGACCGCCCACCTTTGCTCTGTTGACCACTACGAAGGATTGTTCGTAGCCGCTAGCCACAGTAGTTGGTTCGTTAGGAAGCTTCCGCTGACCAATTTGTTTAAATCACACAATTCCGCACCCGTGGTTCACCAAATTGAACACATAAATAATGTATATTAAAACCACATGGCATGGCTTCTTACTCCAAGATCAAGTAAATATATTTAAACCGCACAATTTTAAAAAGAGATTATATAAATCCGTACATTATTACTTATTTCCAAAAAAACTAAGTAGTAAATTAGATAAAACTGTGAGTACTTACAGTGCTTCACGATAACACACAATCCACACAGTACACACAATAAAAAAATACACACAAAAAATTTTAAAACACTCGAAACTCTCGGAGTTCTACTCCTTAAGCCATACGATCGCACTGTTCTGCACTTGAAGGCAAACTGCCGACTGATTACTATGTTTAACGCATAGTTTAGGAAACAGGTTAACGTCCCTTTGTATCCCCTCCTAGAAATGAGTTAGAAAGAGATAGTGAATCACAAAACTCATTTAATAACCATTATTCTTAATGGTTTCGCAATAAACCTTCACAATAGACCTCCCACAAACAAAACATAAGCCAACACACTAACAATTAAATTATTAGTATAATGTGTTTTAAAACAAGCTTTGCTGTAAACAATCTGTGGTAATAAAACGACAATAATAAATTTATGTTTTCTGACGTACGTGAAACGATAATTTTATATAATGAAACGATAATAAAACGAAATACGAAAATAAATAATAAGAAAAAAAAACACAGTCAAGGATCAAATATTTACTAAAAATAAATTAAGTAAGTACCAAACTTACCTATTTAACGTGATGTATGTAAATACGTATCTCTATCGACCGCCCACCTTTGCTCTGTTGACCACTACGAAGGATTGTCTGTAGCCTCTAGCCAGAGTAGTTGGTTCGT
Organism: Eilema depressum; assembly: GCA_914767945.1. NCBI lineage: Eukaryota > Metazoa > Arthropoda > Insecta > Lepidoptera > Erebidae > Eilema > Eilema depressum. Next base: position 4,116,256 of record OU612036.1, on the reverse strand, counting down.
TAGGAAGCTTCCACAGACCAATTTGTTTAAATCACACATTCCGCACCCGTGCTTCACCAAATTGAACACATAAATAATGTATATTAAAACCACATGGCATGGCTTCTCACTCCAAGATCAAGTAAATATATTTAAACCGCACAATTTCAAAAAGAGATTATATAAATCCGTACATTATTAATTATTTCCAAAAAAACTAAGTAGCAAATTAGATAAAACTGTGAGTACTTACAGTGCTTCACGATAACACAATCCACACAGCACACACAATAAAAAAATACACACAAAAAAATTTAAAACACTCGAATCTCTCGGAGTTCTACTCCTTAAGCCATACGACCGCACTGTTCTGCACTTGAAGTGCACTTAAAAACTAAGTAGCAAATTAGATAAAACTGTGAGTACCTACTTACAGTGCTTCACGATAACACACAATCCACACAGTACACACAATCAAAAAATACACACAAAATTTTTTAAAACACTCGAAACTCTCGGAGTTCTACTCCTTAAGCCATACGACCGCACTGTTCTGCACTTGAAGGCAAACTGCCGACTGATTACTATGTTTAACGCATAGTTTAGGAAACAGGTTAACGTCCCTTTGTATCCCCTCCTAGAAATGAGTTAGAAAGAGATAGTGAATCACAAAACTCATTTAATAACCATTATTCTTAATGGATTCGCAATAAATCTTCACAATAGACCTCCCACAAACAAAACATAAGCCAACACACTAACAATTAAATTATTAGTATAATGTGTTTTAAAACAAGCTTTCCTGTAAACAATCTGTGGTAATAAAACGACAATAATAAATTTATGTTTTCTGACGTACGTGAAACGATAATTTTATATAATAAAACGATAATAAAACGAAATACGAAAATAAATAATAAGAAAAAAAATACAGTTAAGGATCAAATATTTACAAAAAATAAATTAAGTAAGTACCAAACTTACCTATTTAACGTGATGTATGTAAATATGTATCTCTATCGACCGCCCACCTTTGCTCTGTTGACCACTACGAAGGATTGTCTGTAGCCTCTAGCCAGAGTAGTTGGTTCGTTAGGAAGCTTCCGCTGACCAATTTGTTTAAATCACTCAATTTCGCACCTGTGCTTCACCAAATTGAACACATAAATAATGTATATTAAAACCACATGGCATGGCTTCTCACTCCAAGATCAAGTAAATATATTTAAGCCGCACAATTTCAAAAAGAGATTATGTAAATCCGTACATATTACTTATTTCCAAAAAAACTAAGTAGCAAATTAGATAAAACTGTGAGTACCTACTTACAGTGCTTCACGATAACACACAATCCACACAGTACACACAATCAAAAAATACACACAAAAATTTTTAAAACACTCGAAACTCTCGGAGTTCTACTCCTTAAGCCATACGACCGCACTGTTCTGCACTTGAAGTGCACTTGTTTAAATTACACAATTTCGCACCCGTGCTTCACCAAATTGAACACATAAATATTGTATATTAAAACCACATGGCATGGCTTCTCACTCCAAGATCAAGTAAATATATTTAAGCCGCACAATTCCAAAAAGAGATTATGTAAATCCGTACATATTACTTATTTCCAAAAAAACTAAGTAGCAAATTAGATAAAACTGTGAGTACCTACTTACAGTGCTTCACGATAACACACAATCCACACAGTACACACAATCAAAAAATACACACAAAATTTTTTAAAACACTCGAAACTCTCGGAGTTCTACTCCTTAAGCCATACGACCGCACTGTTCTGCACTTGAAGGCAAACTGCCGACTGATTACTATGTTTAACGCATAGTTTAGGAAACAGGTTAACGTCCCTTTGAATCCCCTCCTAGAAATGAGTTAGAAAGAGATAGTGAATCACAAAACTCATTTAATAACCATTATTCTTAATGGATTCGCAATAAATCTTCACAATAGACCTCCCACAAACAAAACATAAGCCAACACACTAACAATTAAATTATTAGTATAATGTGTTTTAAAACAAGCTTTCCTGTAAACAATCTGTGGTAATAAAACGACAATAATAAATTTATGTTTTCTGACGTACGTGAAACGATAATTTTATATAATAAAACGATAATAAAACGAAATACGAAAATAAATAATAAGAAAAAAAATACAGTTAAGGATCAAATATTTACAAAAAATAAATTAAGTAAGTACCAAACTTACCTATTTAACGTGATGTATGTAAATATGTATCTCTATCGACCGCCCACCTTTGCTCTGTTGACCACTACGAAGGATTGTCTGTAGCCTCTAGCCAGAGTAGTTGGTTCGTTAGGAAGCTTCCGCTGACCAATTTGTTTAAATCACTCAATTTCGCACCTGTGCTTCACCAAATTGAACACATAAATAATGTATATTAAAACCACATGGCATGGCTTCTCACTCCAAGATCAAGTAAATATATTTAAGCCGCACAATTTCAAAAAGAGATTATGTAAATCCGTACATATTACTTATTTCCAAAAAAACTAAGTAGCAAATTAGATAAAACTGTGAGTACCTACTTACAGTGCTTCACGATAACACACAATCCACACAGTACACACAATCAAAAAATACACACAAAAATTTTTAAAACACTCGAAACTCTCGGAGTTCTACTCCTTAAGCCATACGACCGCACTGTTCTGCACTTGAAGTGCACTTGTTTAAATTACACAATTTCGCACCCGTGCTTCACCAAATTGAACACATAAATATTGTATATTAAAACCACATGGCATGGCTTCTCACTCCAAGATCAAGTAAATATATTTAAGCCGCACAATTCCAAAAAGAGATTATGTAAATCCGTACATATTACTTATTTCCAAAAAAACTAAGTAGCAAATTAGATAAAACTGTGAGTACCTACTTACAGTGCTTCACGATAACACACAATCCACACAGTACACACAATCAAAAAATACACACAAAATTTTTTAAAACACTCGAAACTCTCGGAGTTCTACTCCTTAAGCCATACGACCGCACTGTTCTGCACTTGAAGGCAAACTGCCGACTGATTACTATGTTTAACGCATAGTTTAGGAAACAGGTTAACGTCCCTTTGTATCCCCTCCTAGAAATGAGTTAGAAAGTGGTAGTGAATCACAAAACGCATTTAATAACCATTATTCATAATGGTTTCGCAATAAATCTTCACAACAGACCTCCTACAAACAAAAAATAAGCCAACACACTAACAATTAAATTATTAGTATAATGTATTTCAAAACAAGCTTTCCTGTAAACAATCTGTGGTAATAAAACGACAATAATAAACTTATGTTTTCTGACGTACGTGAAACGATAATTTTATATAATGAAACGATAATAAAACGAAATACGAAAATAAATAATAAGAAAGAAAAAAACACAGTCAAGGATCAAATATTTACTAAAAATAAACTAACTAAGTACCAAACTTACCTATTTAACGTGATGTATGTAAATACGTATCTCTATCGACCGCCCACCTTTGCTCTGTTGACCACTACGAAGGATTGTTCGTAGCCGCTAGCCACAGTAGTTGGTTCGTTAGGAAGCTTCCGCTGACCAATTTGTTTAAATCACACAATTCCGCACCCGTGGTTCACCAAATTGAACACATAAATAATGTATATTAAAACCACATGGCATGGCTTCTTACTCCAAGATCAAGTAAATATATTTAAACCGCACAATTTTAAAAAGAGATTATATAAATCCGTACATTATTACTTATTTCCAAAAAAACTAAGTAGTAAATTAGATAAAACTGTGAGTACTTACAGTGCTTCACGATAACACACAATCCACACAGTACACACAATAAAAAAATACACACAAAAAATTTTAAAACACTCGAAACTCTCGGAGTTCTACTCCTTAAGCCATACGATCGCACTGTTCTGCACTTGAAGGCAAACTGCCGACTGATTACTATGTTTAACGCATAGTTTAGGAAACAGGTTAACGTCCCTTTGTATCCCCTCCTAGAAATGAGTTAGAAAGAGATAGTGAATCACAAAACTCATTTAATAACCATTATTCTTAATGGTTTCGCAATAAACCTTCACAATAGACCTCCCACAAACAAAACATAAGCCAACACACTAACAATTAAATTATTAGTATAATGTGTTTTAAAACAAGCTTTGCTGTAAACAATCTGTGGTAATAAAACGACAATAATAAATTTATGTTTTCTGACGTACGTGAAACGATAATTTTATATAATGAAACGATAATAAAACGAAATACGAAAATAAATAATAAGAAAAAAAAACACAGTCAAGGATCAAATATTTACTAAAAATAAATTAAGTAAGTACCAAACTTACCTATTTAACGTGATGTATGTAAATACGTATCTCTATCGACCGCCCACCTTTGCTCTGTTGACCACTACGAAGGATTGTCTGTAGCCTCTAGCCAGAGTAGTTGGTTCGTTAGGAAGCTTCCACAGACCAATTTGTTTAAATCACACATTCCGCACCCGTGCTTCACCAAATTGAACACATAAATAATGTATATTAAAACCACATGGCATGGCTTCTCACTCCAAGATCAAGTAAATATATTTAAACCGCACAATTTCAAAAAGAGATTATATAAATCCGTACATTATTAATTATTTCCAAAAAAACTAAGTAGCAAATTAGATAAAACTGTGAGTACTTACAGTGCTTCACGATAACACAATCCACACAGCACACACAATAAAAAAATACACACAAAAAAATTTAAAACACTCGAATCTCTCGGAGTTCTACTCCTTAAGCCATACGACCGCACTGTTCTGCACTTGAAGTGCACTTAAAAACTAAGTAGCAAATTAGATAAAACTGTGAGTACCTACTTACAGTGCTTCACGATAACACACAATCCACACAGTACACACAATCAAAAAATACACACAAAATTTTTTAAAACACTCGAAACTCTCGGAGTTCTACTCCTTAAGCCATACGACCGCACTGTTCTGCACTTGAAGGCAAACTGCCGACTGATTACTATGTTTAACGCATAGTTTAGGAAACAGGTTAACGTCCCTTTGTATCCCCTCCTAGAAATGAGTTAGAAAGAGATAGTGAATCACAAAACTCATTTAATAACCATTATTCTTAATGGATTCGCAATAAATCTTCACAATAGACCTCCCACAAACAAAACATAAGCCAACACACTAACAATTAAATTATTAGTATAATGTGTTTTAAAACAAGCTTTCCTGTAAACAATCTGTGGTAATAAAACGACAATAATAAATTTATGTTTTCTGACGTACGTGAAACGATAATTTTATATAATAAAACGATAATAAAACGAAATACGAAAATAAATAATAAGAAAAAAAATACAGTTAAGGATCAAATATTTACAAAAAATAAATTAAGTAAGTACCAAACTTACCTATTTAACGTGATGTATGTAAATATGTATCTCTATCGACCGCCCACCTTTGCTCTGTTGACCACTACGAAGGATTGTCTGTAGCCTCTAGCCAGAGTAGTTGGTTCGTTAGGAAGCTTCCGCTGACCAATTTGTTTAAATCACTCAATTTCGCACCTGTGCTTCACCAAATTGAACACATAAATAATGTATATTAAAACCACATGGCATGGCTTCTCACTCCAAGATCAAGTAAATATATTTAAGCCGCACAATTTCAAAAAGAGATTATGTAAATCCGTACATATTACTTATTTCCAAAAAAACTAAGTAGCAAATTAGATAAAACTGTGAGTACCTACTTACAGTGCTTCACGATAACACACAATCTACACAGTACACACAATCAAAAAATACACACAAAAATTTTTAAAACACTCGAAACTCTCGGAGTTCTACTCCTTAAGCCATACGACCGCACTGTTCTGCACTTGAAGTGCACTTGTTTAAATTACACAATTTCGCACCCGTGCTTCACCAAATTGAACACATAAATATTGTATATTAAAACCACATGGCATGGCTTCTCACTCCAAGATCAAGTAAATATATTTAAGCCGCACAATTCCAAAAAGAGATTATGTAAATCCGTACATATTACTTATTTCCAAAAAAACTAAGTAGCAAATTAGATAAAACTGTGAGTACCTACTTACAGTGCTTCACGATAACACACAATCCACACAGTACACACAATCAAAAAATACACACAAAATTTTTTAAAACACTCGAAACTCTCGGAGTTCTACTCCTTAAGCCATACGACCGCACTGTTCTGCACTTGAAGGCAAACTGCCGACTGATTACTATGTTTAACGCATAGTTTAGGAAACAGGTTAACGTCCCTTTGAATCCCCTCCTAGAAATGAGTTAGAAAGAGATAGTGAATCACAAAACTCATTTAATAACCATTATTCTTAATGGATTCGCAATAAATCTTCACAATAGACCTCCCACAAACAAAACATAAGCCAACACACTAACAATTAAATTATTAGTATAATGTGTTTTAAAACAAGCTTTCCTGTAAACAATCTGTGGTAATAAAACGACAATAATAAATTTATGTTTTCTGACGTACGTGAAACGATAATTTTATATAATAAAACGATAATAAAACGAAATACGAAAATAAATAATAAGAAAAAAAATACAGTTAAGGATCAAATATTTACAAAAAATAAATTAAGTAAGTACCAAACTTACCTATTTAACGTGATGTATGTAAATATGTATCTCTATCGACCGCCCACCTTTGCTCTGTTGACCACTACGAAGGATTGTCTGTAGCCTCTAGCCAGAGTAGTTGGTTCGTTAGGAAGCTTCCGCTGACCAATTTGTTTAAATCACTCAATTTCGCACCTGTGCTTCACCAAATTGAACACATAAATAATGTATATTAAAACCACATGGCATGGCTTCTCACTCCAAGATCAAGTAAATATATTTAAGCCGCACAATTTCAAAAAGAGATTATGTAAATCCGTACATATTACTTATTTCCAAAAAAACTAAGTAGCAAATTAGATAAAACTGTGAGTACCTACTTACAGTGCTTCACGATAACACACAATCCACACAGTACACACAATCAAAAAATACACACAAAAATTTTTAAAACACTCGAAACTCTCGGAGTTCTACTCCTTAAGCCATACGACCGCACTGTTCTGCACTTGAAGTGCACTTGTTTAAATTACACAATTTCGCACCCGTGCTTCACCAAATTGAACACATAAATATTGTATATTAAAACCACATGGCATGGCTTCTCACTCCAAGATCAAGTAAATATATTTAAGCCGCACAATTCCAAAAAGAGATTATGTAAATCCGTACATATTACTTATTTCCAAAAAAACTAAGTAGCAAATTAGATAAAACTGTGAGTACCTACTTACAGTGCTTCACGATAACACACAATCCACACAGTACACACAATCAAAAAATACACACAAAATTTTTTAAAACACTCGAAACTCTCGGAGTTCTACTCCTTAAGCCATACGACCGCACTGTTCTGCACTTGAAGGCAAACTGCCGACTGATTACTATGTTTAACGCATAGTTTAGGAAACAGGTTAACGTCCCTTTGTATCCCCTCCTAGAAATGAGTTAGAAAGTGGTAGTGAATCACAAAACGCATTTAATAACCATTATTCATAATGGTTTCGCAATAAATCTTCACAACAGACCTCCTACAAACAAAAAATAAGCCAACACACTAACAATTAAATTATTAGTATAATGTATTTCAAAACAAGCTTTCCTGTAAACAATCTGTGGTAATAAAACGACAATAATAAACTTATGTTTTCTGACGTACGTGAAACGATAATTTTATATAATGAAACGATAATAAAACGAAATACGAAAATAAATAATAAGAAAGAAAAAAACACAGTCAAGGATCAAATATTTACTAAAAATAAACTAACTAAGTACCAAACTTACCTATTTAACGTGATGTATGTAAATACGTATCTCTATCGACCGCCCACCTTTGCTCTGTTGACCACTACGAAGGATTGTTCGTAGCCGCTAGCCACAGTAGTTGGTTCGTTAGGAAGCTTCCGCTGACCAATTTGTTTAAATCACTCAATTTCGCACCTGTGCTTCACCAAATTGAACACATAAATAATGTATATTAAAACCACATGGCATGGCTTCTCACTCCAAGATCAAGCAAATATAATATTTAAGCCGCACAATTTCAAAAAGAGATTATGTAAATCGGTACATATTACTTATTTCCAAAAAAACTAAGTAGCAAATTAGATAAAACTGTGAGTACCTACTTACAGTGCTTCACGATAACACACAATCCACACAGTACACACAATCAAAAAATACACACAAAAATTTTTAAAACACTCGAAACTCTCGGAGTTCTACTCCTTAAGCCATACGACCGCACTGTTCTGCACTTGAAGGCAAACTGCCGACTGATTACTATGTTTAACGCATAGTTTAGGAAACAGGTTAACGTCCCTTTGTATCCCCTCCTAGAAATGAGTTAGAAAGAGATAGTGAATCACAAAACTCATTTAATAACCATTATTCTTAATGGATTCGCAATAAATCTTCACAATAGACCTCCCACAAACAAAACATAAGCCAACACACTAACAATTAAATTATTAGTATAATGTGTTTTAAAACAAGCTTTCCTGTAAACAATCTGTGGTAATAAAACGACAATAATAAATTTCTGTTTTCTGACGTACGTGAAACGATAATTTCATATAATAAAACGATAATAAAACGAAATACGAAAATAAATAATAAGAAAAAAAATACAGTCAAGGATCAAATATTTACAAAAAATAAATTAAGTAAGTACCAAACTTACCTATTTAACGTGATGTATGTAAATACGTATCTCTATCGACCGCCCACCTTTGCTCTGTTGACCACTACGAAGGATTGTCTGTAGCCGCTAGCCAGAGTAGTTGGTTCGTTAGGAAGCTTCCGCTGACCAATTTGTTTAAATCACACAATTTCGCACCCGTGCTTCACCAAATTGAACACATAAATAATGTATATTAAAACCACATGGCATGGCTTCTCACTCCAAGATCAAGTAAATATATTTAAGCCGCACAATTTCAAAAAGAGATTATGTAAATCGGTACATATTACTTATTTCCAAAAAAACTAAGTAGCAAATTAGATAAAACTGTGAGTACCTACTTACAGTGCTTCACGATAACACACAATCCACACAGTACACACAATAAAAAAATACACACAAAATTTTTTAAAACACTCGAAACTCTCGGAGTTCTACTCCTTAAGCCATGCGACCGCACTGGTCTGCACTTGAAGGCAAACTGCCGACTGATTACTATGTTTAACGCATAGTTTAGGAAACAGGTTAACGTCCCTTTGTATCCCCTCCTAGAAATGAGTTAGAAAGTGGTAGTGAGTCACAAAACGCATTTAATAACCATTATTCATAATGGTTTCGCAATAAATCTTCACAACAGACCTCCTACAAACAAGAAATAAGCCAACACACTAACAATTAAATTATTAGTATAATGTATTTCAAAACAAGCTTTCCTGTAAACAATCTGTGGTAATAAAACGACAATAATAAACTTATGTTTTCTGACGTACGTGAAACGATAATTTTATATAATGAAACGATAATAAAACGAAATACGAAAATAAATAATAAGAAAGAAAAAAACACAGTCAAGGATCAAATATTTACTAAAAATAAACTAACTAAGTACCAAACTTACCTATTTAACGTGATGTATGTAAATACGTATCTCTATCGACCGCCCACCTTTGCTCTGTTGACCACTACGAAGGATTGTTCGTAGCCGCTAGCCACAGTAGTTGGTTCGTTAGGAAGCTTCCGCTGACCAATTTGTTTAAATCACACAATTCCGCACCCGTGGTTCACCAAATTGAACACATAAATAATGTATATTAAAACCACATGGCATGGCTTCTCACTCCAAGATCAAGCAAATATAATATTTAAGCCGCACAATTTCAAAAAGAGATTATGTAAATCGGTACATATTACTTATTTCCAAAAAAACTAAGTAGCAAATTAGATAAAACTGTGAGTACCTACTTACAGTGCTTCACGATAACACACAATCCACACAGTACACACAATCAAAAAATACACACAAAAATTTTTAAAACACTCGAAACTCTCGGAGTTCTACTCCTTAAGCCATACGACCGCACTGTTCTGCACTTGAAGGCAAACTGCCGACTGATTACTATGTTTAACGCATAGTTTAGGAAACAGGTTAACGTCCCTTTGTATCCCCTCCTAGAAATGAGTTAGAAAGAGATAGTGAATCACAAAACTCATTTAATAACCATTATTCTTAATGGATTCGCAATAAATCTTCACAATAGACCTCCCACAAACAAAACATAAGCCAACACACTAACAATTAAATTATTAGTATAATGTGTTTTAAAACAAACTTTTCTGTAAACAATGTGTGGTAATAAAACGACAATAATAAATGTATGATTTCTGACGTACGTGTAAAGATAATCTTATAATAAAACGAAATACGAAAATAAATAATAAGAAAAAAAAACACAGTCAAGGATCAAATATTTACTAAAAATAAATTAAGTAAGTACCAAACTTACCTATTTAACGTGATGTATGTAAATACGTATCTCTATCGACCGCCCACCTTTGCTCTGTTGACCACTACGAAGGATTGTCTGTAGCCTCTAGCCAGAGTAGTTGGTTCGTTAGGAAGCTTCCACAGACCAATTTGTTTAAATCACACATTCCGCACCCGTGCTTCACCAAATTGAACACATAAATAATGTATATTAAAACCACATGGCATGGCTTCTCACTCCAAGATCAAGTAAATACATTTAAACCGCACAATTTCAAAAAGAGATTCGTACATAATATTACTTATTTCCAAAAAAACTAAGTAGCAAATTAGATAAAACTGTGAGTACTTACAGTGCTTCACGATAACACACAATCCACACAGTACACACAATCAAAAAATAAACACAAAAAAATTTTAAACACTCGAAACTCTCGGAGTTCTACTCCTTAAGCCATACGACCGCACTGTTCTGCACTTGAAGGCAAACTGCCGACTGATTACTATGTTTAACGCATAGTTTAGGAAACAGGTTAACGTCCCTTTGTATCCCCTCCTAGAAATGAGTTAGAAAGTGGTAGTGAATCACAAAACGCATTTAATAACCATTATTCATAATGGTTTCGCAATAAATCTTCACAACAGACCTCCTACAAACAAAAAATAAGCCAACACACTAACAATTAAATTATTAGTATAATGTATTTCAAAACAAGCTTTCCTGTAAACAATCTGTGGTAATAAAACGACAATAATAAACTTATGTTTTCTGACGTACGTGAAACGATAATTTTATATAATGAAACGATAATAAAACGAAATACGAAAATAAATAATAAGAAAGAAAAAAACACAGTCAAGGATCAAATATTTACTAAAAATAAACTAACTAAGTACCAAACTTACCTATTTAACGTGATGTATGTAAATACGTATCTCTATCGACCGCCCACCTTTGCTCTGTTGACCACTACGAAGGATTGTTCGTAGCCGCTAGCCACAGTAGTTGGTTCGTTAGGAAGCTTCCGCTGACCAATTTGTTTAAATCACACAATTCCGCACCCGTGGTTCACCAAATTGAACACATAAATAATGTATATTAAAACCACATGGCATGGCTTCTCACTCCAAGATCAAGTAAATATATTTAAACCGCACAATTTCAAAAAGAGATTATATAAATCCGTACATTATTACTTATTTCCAAAAAAACTAAGTAGTAAATTAGATAAAACTGTGAGTACTTACAGTGCTTCACGATAACACACAATCCACACAGTACACACAATAAAAAAATACACACAAAAAATTTTAAAACACTCGAAACTCTCGGGAGTTCTACTCCTTAAGCCATACGATCGCACTGTTCTGCACTTGAAGGCAAACTGCCGACTGATTACTATGTTTAACGCATAGTTTAGGAAACAGGTTAACGTCCCTTTGTATCCCCTCCTAGAAATGAGTTAGAAAGAGATAGTGAATCACAAAACTCATTTAATAACCATTATTCTTAATGGTTTCGCAATAAACCTTCACAATAGACCTCCCACAAACAAAACATAAGCCAACACACTAACAATTAAATTATTAGTATAATGTGTTTTAAAACAAGCTTTGCTGTAAACAATCTGTGGTAATAAAACGACAATAATAAATTTATGTTTTCTGACGTACGTGAAACGATAATTTAAAATAATGAAACGATAATAAAACGAAATACGAAAATAAATAATAAGAAAAAAAAATACAGTCAAGGATCAAATATTTACAAAAAATAAATTAAGTAAGTGCCAAACTTACCTATTTAACGTGTTGTATGTAAATACGTATCTCTATCGACCGCCTACCTTTGCTCTGTTGACCACTACGAAGGATTGTCTGTAGCCGCTAGCCAGAGTAGTTGGTTCGTTAGAAAGCTTCCGCTGACCAATTTGTTTAAATCACACAATTTCGCACCCGTGCTTCACCAAATTGAACACATAAATAATGTATATTAAAACCACATGGCATGGCTTCTCACTCCAAGATCAAGTAAATATATTTAAGCCGCACAATTTCAAAAAGAGATTATGTAAATCCGTACATATTACTTATTTCCAAAAAAACTAAGTAGCAAATTAGATAAAACTGTGAGTACCTACTTACAGTGCTTCACGATAACACACAATCCACACAGTACACACAATCAAAAAATACACACAAAAATTTTTAAAACACTCGAAACTCTCGGAGTTCTACTCCTTAAGCCATGCGACTGCACTGGTCTGCACTTGAAGGCAAACTGCCGACTGATTACTATGTTTAACGCATAGTTTAGGAAACAGGTTAACGTCCCTTTGTATCCCCTCCTAGAAATGAGTTAGAAAGAGATAGTGAATCACAAAACTCATTTAATAACCATTATTCTTAATGGATTCGCAATAAATCTTCACAATAGACCTCCCACAAACAAAACATAAGCCAACACACTAACAATTAAATTATTAGTATAATGTGTTTTAAAACAAGCTTTCCTGTAAACAATCTGTGGTAATAAAACGACAATAATAAATTTCTGTTTTCTGACGTACGTGAAACGATAATTTTATATAATAAAACGATAATAAAACGAAATACGAAAATAAATAATAAGAAAAAAAATACAGTCAAGGATCAAATATTTACAAAAAATAAATTAAGTAAGTACCAAACTTACCTATTTAACGTGATGTATGTAAATACGTATCTCTATCGACCGCCCACCTTTGCTCTGTTGACCACTACGAAGGATTGTCTGTAGCCGCTAGCCAGAGTAGTTGGTTCGTTAGGAAGCTTCCGCTGACCAATTTGTTTAAATCACACAATTTCGCACCCGTGCTTCACCAAATTGAACACATAAATAATGTATATTAAAACCACATGGCATGGCTTCTCACTCCAAGATCAAGTAAATATATTTAAGCCGCACAATTTCAAAAAGAGATTATGTAAATCGGTACATATTACTTATTTCCAAAAAAACTAAGTAGCAAATTAGATAAAACTGTGAGTACCTACTTACAGTGCTTCACGATAACACACAATCCACACAGTACACACAATAAAAAAATACAAACAAAATTTTTTAAAACACTCGAAACTCTCGGAGTTCTACTCCTTAAGCCATGTGACCGCACTGGTCTGCACTTGAAGGCAAACTGCCGACTGATTACTATGTTTAACGCATAGTTTAGGAAACAGGTTAACGTCCCTTTGTATCCCCTCCTAGAAATGAGTTAGAAAGTGGTAGTGAATCACAAAACGCATTTAATAACCATTATTCATAATGGTTTCGCAATAAATCTTCACAACAGACCTCCTACAAACAAGAAATAAGCCAACACACTAACAATTAAATTATTAGTATAATGTATTTCAAAACAAGCTTTCCTGTAAACAATCTGTGGTAATAAAACGACAATAATAAACTTATGTTTTCTGACGTACGTGAAACGATAATTTTATATAATGAAACGATAATAAAACGAAATACGAAAATAAATAATAAGAAAGAAAAAAACACAGTCAAGGATCAAATATTTACTAAAAATAAACTAACTAAGTACCAAACTTACCTATTTAACGTGATGTATGTAAATACGTATCTCTATCGACCGCCCACCTTTGCTCTGTTGACCACTACGAAGGATTGTTCGTAGCCGCTAGCCACAGTAGTTGGTTCGTTAGGAAGCTTCCGCTGACCAATTTGTTTAAATCACACAATTCCGCACCCGTGGTTCACCAAATTGAACACATAAATAATGTATATTAAAACCACATGGCATGGCTTCTCACTCCAAGATCAAGTAAATATATTTAAGCCGCACAATTTCAAAAAGAGATTATGTAAATCCGTACATATTACTTATTTCCAAAAAAACTAAGTAGCAAATTAGATAAAACTGTGAGTACCTACTTACAGTGCTTCACGATAACACACAATCCACACAGTACACACAATAAAAAAATACACACAAAAATTTTTAAAACACTCGAAACTCTCGGAGTTCTACTCCTTAAGCCATGCGACTGCACTGGTCTGCACTTGAAGGCAAACTGCCGACTGATTACTATGTTTAACGCATAGTTTAGGAAACAGGTTAACGTCCCTTTGTATCCCCTCCTAGAAATGAGTTAGAAAGAGATAGTGAATCACAAAACTCATTTAATAACCATTATTCTTAATGGATTCGCAATAAATCTTCACAATAGACCTCCCACAAACAAAACATAAGCCAACACACTAACAATTAAATTATTAGTATAATGTGTTTTAAAACAAGCTTTCCTGTAAACAATCTGTGGTAATAAAACGACAATAATAAATTTATGTTTTCTGACGTACGTGTAAAGATAATCTTATAATAAAACGAAATACGAAAATAAATAATAAGAAAAAAAACACAGTCAAGGATCAAATATTTACTAAAAATAAATTAAGTAAGTACCAAACTTACCTATTTAACGTGATGTATGTAAATACGTATCTCTATCGACCGCCCACCTTTGCTCTGTTGACCACTACGAAGGATTGTCTGTAGCCTCTAGCCAGAGTAGTTGGTTCGTTAGGAAGCTTCCACAGACCAATTTGTTTAAATCACACATTCCGCACCCGTGCTTCACCAAATTGAACACATAAATAATGTATATTAAAACCACATGGCATGGCTTCTCACTCCAAGATCAAGTAAATACATTTAAACCGCACAATTTCAAAAAGAGATTCGTACATATTACTTATTTCCAAAAAAACTAAGTAGCAAATTAGATAAAACTGTGAGTACCTACTTACAGTGCTTCACGATAACACACAATCCACACAGTACACACAATCAAAAAATACACACAAAAATTTTTAAAACACTCGAAACTCTCGGAGTTCTACTCCTTAAGCCATACGACCGCACTGTTCTGCACTTGAAGTGCACTTGTTTAAATTACACAATTTCGCACCCGTGCTTCACCAAATTGAACACATAAATATTGTATATTAAAACCACATGGCATGGCTTCTCACTCCAAGATCAAGTAAATATATTTAAGCCGCACAATTCCAAAAAGAGATTATGTAAATCCGTACATATTACTTATTTCCAAAAAAACTAAGTAGCAAATTAGATAAAACTGTGAGTACCTACTTACAGTGCTTCACGATAACACACAATCCACACAGTACACACAATCAAAAAATACACACAAAATTTTTTAAAACACTCGAAACTCTCGGAGTTCTACTCCTTAAGCCATACGACCGCACTGTTCTGCACTTGAAGGCAAACTGCCGACTGATTACTATGTTTAACGCATAGTTTAGGAAACAGGTTAACGTCCCTTTGTATCCCCTCCTAGAAATGAGTTAGAAAGAGATAGTGAATCACAAAACTCATTTAATAACCATTATTCTTAATGGATTCGCAATAAATCTTCACAATAGACCTCCCACAAACAAAACATAAGCCAACACACTAACAATTAAATTATTAGTATAATGTGTTTTAAAACAAGCTTTCCTGTAAACAATCTGTGGTAATAAAACGACAATAATAAATTTATGTTTTCTGACGTACGTGAAACGATAATTTTATATAATAAAACGATAATAAAACGAAATACGAAAATAAATAATAAGAAAAAAAATACAGTTAAGGATCAAATATTTACAAAAAATAAATTAAGTAAGTACCAAACTTACCTATTTAACGTGATGTATGTAAATATGTATCTCTATCGACCGCCCACCTTTGCTCTGTTGACCACTACGAAGGATTGTCTGTAGCCTCTAGCCAGAGTAGTTGGTTCGTTAGGAAGCTTCCGCTGACCAATTTGTTTAAATCACTCAATTTCGCACCTGTGCTTCACCAAATTGAACACATAAATAATGTATATTAAAACCACATGGCATGGCTTCTCACTCCAAGATCAAGCAAATATAATATTTAAGCCGCACAATTTCAAAAAGAGATTATGTAAATCGGTACATATTACTTATTTCCAAAAAAACTAAGTAGCAAATTAGATAAAACTGTGAGTACCTACTTACAGTGCTTCACGATAACACACAATCCACACAGTACACACAATCAAAAAATACACACAAAAATTTTTAAAACACTCGAAACTCTCGGAGTTCTACTCCTTAAGCCATACGACCGCACTGTTCTGCACTTGAAGGCAAACTGCCGACTGATTACTATGTTTAACGCATAGTTTAGGAAACAGGTTAACGTCCCTTTGTATCCCCTCCTAGAAATGAGTTAGAAAGAGATAGTGAATCACAAAACTCATTTAATAACCATTATTCTTAATGGATTCGCAATAAATCTTCACAATAGACCTCCCACAAACAAAACATAAGCCAACACACTAACAATTAAATTATTAGTATAATGTGTTTTAAAACAAGCTTTCCTGTAAACAATCTGTGGTAATAAAACGACAATAATAAATTTCTGTTTTCTGACGTACGTGAAACGATAATTTTATATAATAAAACGATAATAAAACGAAATACGAAAATAAATAATAAGAAAAAAAATACAGTCAAGGATCAAATATTTACAAAAAATAAATTAAGTAAGTACCAAACTTACCTATTTAACGTGATGTATGTAAATACGTATCTCTATCGACCGCCCACCTTTGCTCTGTTGACCACTACGAAGGATTGTCTGTAGCCGCTAGCCAGAGTAGTTGGTTCGTTAGGAAGCTTCCGCTGACCAATTTGTTTAAATCACACAATTTCGCACCCGTGCTTCACCAAATTGAACACATAAATAATGTATATTAAAACCACATGGCATGGCTTCTCACTCCAAGATCAAGTAAATATATTTAAGCCGCACAATTTCAAAAAGAGATTATGTAAATCGGTACATATTACTTATTTCCAAAAAAACTAAGTAGCAAATTAGATAAAACTGTGAGTACCTACTTACAGTGCTTCACGATAACACACAATCCACACAGTACACACAATAAAAAAATACAAACAAAATTTTTTAAAACACTCGAAACTCTCGGAGTTCTACTCCTTAAGCCATGTGACCGCACTGGTCTGCACTTGAAGGCAAACTGCCGACTGATTACTATGTTTAACGCATAGTTTAGGAAACAGGTTAACGTCCCTTTGTATCCCCTCCTAGAAATGAGTTAGAAAGTGGTAGTGAATCACAAAACGCATTTAATAACCATTATTCATAATGGTTTCGCAATAAATCTTCACAACAGACCTCCTACAAACAAGAAATAAGCCAACACACTAACAATTAAATTATTAGTATAATGTATTTCAAAACAAGCTTTCCTGTAAACAATCTGTGGTAATAAAACGACAATAATAAACTTATGTTTTCTGACGTACGTGAAACGATAATTTTATATAATGAAACGATAATAAAACGAAATACGAAAATAAATAATAAGAAAGAAAAAAACACAGTCAAGGATCAAATATTTACTAAAAATAAACTAACTAAGTACCAAACTTACCTATTTAACGTGATGTATGTAAATACGTATCTCTATCGACCGCCCACCTTTGCTCTGTTGACCACTACGAAGGATTGTTCGTAGCCGCTAGCCACAGTAGTTGGTTCGTTAGGAAGCTTCCGCTGACCAATTTGTTTAAATCACACAATTCCGCACCCGTGGTTCACCAAATTGAACACATAAATAATGTATATTAAAACCACATGGCATGGCTTCTCACTCCAAGATCAAGTAAATATATTTAAGCCGCACAATTTCAAAAAGAGATTATGTAAATCCGTACATATTACTTATTTCCAAAAAAACTAAGTAGCAAATTAGATAAAACTGTGAGTACCTACTTACAGTGCTTCACGATAACACACAATCCACACAGTACACACAATAAAAAAATACACACAAAAATTTTTAAAACACTCGAAACTCTCGGAGTTCTACTCCTTAAGCCATGCGACTGCACTGGTCTGCACTTGAAGGCAAACTGCCGACTGATTACTATGTTTAACGCATAGTTTAGGAAACAGGTTAACGTCCCTTTGTATCCCCTCCTAGAAATGAGTTAGAAAGAGATAGTGAATCACAAAACTCATTTAATAACCATTATTCTTAATGGATTCGCAATAAATCTTCACAATAGACCTCCCACAAACAAAACATAAGCCAACACACTAACAATTAAATTATTAGTATAATGTGTTTTAAAACAAGCTTTCCTGTAAACAATCTGTGGTAATAAAACGACAATAATAAATTTATGTTTTCTGACGTACGTGAAACGATAATTTTATATAATAAAACGATAATAAAACGAAATACGAAAATAAATAATAAGAAAAAAAATACAGTCAAGGATCAAATATTTACAAAAAATAAATTAAGTAAGTACCAAACTTACCTATTTAACGTGATGTATGTAAATACGTATCTCTATCGACCGCCCACCTTTGCTCTGTTGACCACTATACGAAGGATTGTCTGTAGCCTCTAGCCAGAGTAGTTGTTTCGTTAGGAAGCTTCCGCTGACCAATTTGTTTAAATCACTCAATTTCGCACCTGTGCTTCACCAAATTGAACACATAAATAATGTATATTAAAACCACATGGCATGGCTTCTCACTCCAAGATCAAGCAAATATAATATTTAAGCCGCACAATTTCAAAAAGAGATTATGTAAATCGGTACATATTACTTATTTCCAAAAAAACTAAGTAGCAAATTAGATAAAACTGTGAGTACCTACTTACAGTGCTTCACGATAACACACAATCCACACAGTACACACAATCAAAAAATACACACAAAAATTTTTAAAACACTCGAAACTCTCGGAGTTCTACTCCTTAAGCCATACGACCGCACTGTTCTGCACTTGAAGGCAAACTGCCGACTGATTACTATGTTTAACGCATAGTTTAGGAAACAGGTTAACGTCCCTTTGTATCCCCTCCTAGAAATGAGTTAGAAAGAGATAGTGAATCACAAAACTCATTTAATAACCATTATTCTTAATGGATTCGCAATAAATCTTCACAATAGACCTCCCACAAACAAAACATAAGCCAACACACTAACAATTAAATTATTAGTATAATGTGTTTTAAAACAAACTTTTCTGTAAACAATGTGTGGTAATAAAACGACAATAATAAATGTATGATTTCTGACGTACGTGTAAAGATAATCTTATAATAAAACGAAATACGAAAATAAATAATAAGAAAAAAAAACACAGTCAAGGATCAAATATTTACTAAAAATAAATTAAGTAAGTACCAAACTTACCTATTTAACGTGATGTATGTAAATACGTATCTCTATCGACCGCCCACCTTTGCTCTGTTGACCACTACGAAGGATTGTCTGTAGCCTCTAGCCAGAGTAGTTGGTTCGTTAGGAAGCTTCCACAGACCAATTTGTTTAAATCACACATTCCGCACCCGTGCTTCACCAAATTGAACACATAAATAATGTATATTAAAACCACATGGCATGGCTTCTCACTCCAAGATCAAGTAAATACATTTAAACCGCACAATTTCAAAAAGAGATTCGTACATATTACTTATTTCCAAAAAAACTAAGTAGCAAATTAGATAAAACTGTGAGTACTTACAGTGCTTCACGATAACACACAATCCACACAGTACACACAATCAAAAAATACACACAAAAATTTTTAAAACACTCGAAACTCTCGGAGTTCTACTCCTTAAGCCATGCGACTGCACTGGTCTGCACTTGAAGGCAAACTGCCGACTGATTACTATGTTTAACGCATAGTTTAGGAAACAGGTTAACGTCCCTTTGTATCCCCTCCTAGAAATGAGTTAGAAAGTGGTAGTGAATCACAAAACGCATTTAATAACCATTATTCATAATGGTTTCGCAATAAATCTTCACAACAGACCTCCTACAAACAAAAAATAAGCCAACACACTAACAATTAAATTATTAGTATAATGTATTTCAAAACAAGCTTTCCTGTAAACAATCTGTGGTAATAAAACGACAATAATAAACTTATGTTTTCTGACGTACGTGAAACGATAATTTTATATAATGAAACGATAATAAAACGAAATACGAAAATAAATAATAAGAAAGAAAAAAACACAGTCAAGGATCAAATATTTACTAAAAATAAACTAACTAAGTACCAAACTTACCTATTTAACGTGATGTATGTAAATACGTATCTCTATCGACCGCCCACCTTTGCTCTGTTGACCACTACGAAGGATTGTTCGTAGCCGCTAGCCACAGTAGTTGGTTCGTTAGGAAGCTTCCGCTGACCAATTTGTTTAAATCACACAATTCCGCACCCGTGGTTCACCAAATTGAACACATAAATAATGTATATTAAAACCACATGGCATGGCTTCTCACTCCAAGATCAAGTAAATATATTTAAACCGCACAATTTCAAAAAGAGATTATATAAATCCGTACATTATTACTTATTTCCAAAAAAACTAAGTAGTAAATTAGATAAAACTGTGAGTACTTACAGTGCTTCACGATAACACACAATCCACACAGTACACACAATAAAAAAATACACACAAAAATTTTTAAAACACTCGAAACTCTCGGAGTTCTACTCCTTAAGCCATGCGACCGCACTGGTCTGCACTTGAAGGCAAACTGCCGACTGATTACTATGTTTAACGCATAGTTTAGGAAACAGGTTAACGTCCCTTTGTATCCCCTCCTAGAAATGAGTTAGAAAGTGGTAGTGAATCACAAAACGCATTTAATAACCATTATTCATAATGGTTTCGCAATAAATCTTCACAACAGACCTCCTACAAACAAGAAATAAGCCAACACACTAACAATTAAATTATTAGTATAATGTATTTCAAAACAAGCTTTCCTGTAAACAATCTGTGGTAATAAAACGACAATAATAAACTTATGTTTTCTGACGTACGTGAAACGATAATTTTATATAATGAAACGATAATAAAACGAAATACGAAAATAAATAATAAGAAAGAAAAAAACACAGTCAAGGATCAAATATTTACTAAAAATAAACTAACTAAGTACCAAACTTACCTATTTAACGTGATGTATGTAAATACGTATCTCTATCGACCGCCCACCTTTGCTCTGTTGACCACTACGAAGGATTGTTCGTAGCCGCTAGCCACAGTAGTTGGTTCGTTAGGAAGCTTCCGCTGACCAATTTGTTTAAATCACACAATTCCGCACCCGTGGTTCACCAAATTGAACACATAAATAATGTATATTAAAACCACATGGCATGGCTTCTCACTCCAAGATCAAGTAAATATATTTAAACCGCACAATTTCAAAAAGAGATTATATAAATCCGTACATTATTACTTATTTCCAAAAAAACTAAGTAGTAAATTAGATAAAACTGTGAGTACTTACAGTGCTTCACGATAACACACAATCCACACAGTACACACAATAAAAAAATACACACAAAAAATTTTAAAACACTCGAAACTCTCGGAGTTCTACTCCTTAAGCCATACGATCGCACTGTTCTGCACTTGAAGGCAAACTGCCGACTGATTACTATGTTTAACGCATAGTTTAGGAAACAGGTTAACGTCCCTTTGTATCCCCTCCTAGAAATGAGTTAGAAAGAGATAGTGAATCACAAAACTCATTTAATAACCATTATTCTTAATGGTTTCGCAATAAACCTTCACAATAGACCTCCCACAAACAAAACATAAGCCAACACACTAACAATTAAATTATTAGTATAATGTGTTTTAAAACAAGCTTTGCTGTAAACAATCTGTGGTAATAAAACGACAATAATAAATTTATGTTTTCTGACGTACGTGAAACGATAATTTTATATAATGAAACGATAATAAAACGAAATACGAAAATAAATAATAAGAAAAAAAAATACAGTCAAGGATCAAATATTTACAAAAAATAAATTAAGTAAGTGCCAAACTTACCTATTTAACGTGTTGTATGTAAATACGTATCTCTATCGACCGCCTACCTTTGCTCTGTTGACCACTACGAAGGATTGTCTGTAGCCGCTAGCCAGAGTAGTTGGTTCGTTAGAAAGCTTCCGCTGACCAATTTGTTTAAATCACACAATTTCGCACCCGTGCTTCACCAAATTGAACACATAAATAATGTATATTAAAACCACATGGCATGGCTTCTCACTCCAAGATCAAGTAAATATATTTAAGCCGCACAATTTCAAAAAGAGATTATGTAAATCCGTACATTATTACTTATTTCCAAAAAAACTAAGTAGTAAATTAGATAAAACTGTGAGTACTTACAGTGCTTCACGATAACACACAATCCACACAGTACACACAATCAAAAAATACACACAAAAATTTTTAAAACACTCGAAACTCTCGGAGTTCTACTCCTTAAGCCATACGACCGCACTGTTCTGCACTTGAAGGCAAACTGCCGACTGATTACTATGTTTAACGCATAGTTTAGGAAACAGGTTAACGTCCCTTTGTATCCCCTCCTAGAAATGAGTTAGAAAGAGATAGTGAATCACAAAACTCATTTAATAACCATTATTCATAATGGATTCGCAATAAATCTTCACAATAGACCTCCCACAAACAAAACATAAGCCAACACACTAACAATTAAATTATTAGTATAATGTGTTTTAAAACAATGTAATAGTTGTAATCTGTTATGTGTGTAAAATAAATAAATAAATAAACAAACTTTTCTGTAAACAATGTGTGGTAATAAAACGACAATAATAAATGTATGATTTCTGACGTACGTGTAAAGATAATCTTATAATAAAACGAAATACGAAAATAAATAATAAGAAAAAAAAACACAGTCAAGGATCAAATATTTACTAAAAATAAATTAAGTAAGTACCAAACTTACCTATTTAACGTGATGTATGTAAATACGTATCTCTATCGACCGCCCACCTTTGCTCTGTTGACCACTACGAAGGATTGTCTGTAGCCTCTAGCCAGAGTAGTTGGTTCGTTAGGAAGCTTCCACAGACCAATTTGTTTAAATCACACATTCCGCACCCGTGCTTCACCAAATTGAACACATAAATAATGTATATTAAAACCACATGGCATGGCTTCTCACTCCAAGATCAAGTAAATACATTTAAACCGCACAATTTCAAAAAGAGATTCGTATATATTACTTATTTCCAAAAAAACTAAGTAGCAAATTAGATAAAACTGTGAGTACTTACAGTGCTTCACGATAACACACAATCCACACAGTACACACAATCAAAAAATAAACACAAAAAAATTTTAAACACTCGAAACTCTCGGAGTTCTACTCCTTAAGCCATACGACCGCACTGTTCTGCACTTGAAGGCAAACTGCCGACTGATTACTATGTTTAACGCATAGTTTAGGAAACAGGTTAACGTCCCTTTGTATCCCCTCCTAGAAATGAGTTAGAAAGTGGTAGTGAATCACAAAACGCATTTAATAACCATTATTCATAATGGTTTCGCAATAAATCTTCACAACAGACCTCCTACAAACAAAAAATAAGCCAACACACTAACAATTAAATTATTAGTATAATGTATTTCAAAACAAGCTTTCCTGTAAACAATCTGTGGTAATAAAACGACAATAATAAACTTATGTTTTCTGACGTACGTGAAACGATAATTTTATATAATGAAACGATAATAAAACGAAATACGAAAATAAATGATAAGAAAGAAAAAAACACAGTCAAGGATCAAATATTTACTAAAAATAAACTAACTAAGTACCAAACTTACCTATTTAACGTGATGTATGTAAATACGTATCTCTATCGACCGCCCACCTTTGCTCTGTTGACCACTACGAAGGATTGTTCGTAGCCGCTAGCCACAGTAGTTGGTTCGTTAGGAAGCTTCCGCTGACCAATTTGTTTAAATCACACAATTCCGCACCCGTGGTTCACCAAATTGAACACATAAATAATGTATATTAAAACCACATGGCATGGCTTCTCACTCCAAGATCAAGTAAATATATTTAAACCGCACAATTTCAAAAAGAGATTATATAAATCCGTACATTATTACTTATTTCCAAAAAAACTAAGTAGTAAATTAGATAAAACTGTGAGTACTTACAGTGCTTCACGATAACACACAATCCACACAGTACACACAATAAAAAAATACACACAAAAAATTTTAAAACACTCGAAACTCTCGGAGTTCTACTCCTTAAGCCATACGATCGCACTGTTCTGCACTTGAAGGCAAACTGCCGACTGATTACTATGTTTAACGCATAGTTTAGGAAACAGGTTAACGTCCCTTTGTATCCCCTCCTAGAAATGAGTTAGAAAGAGATAGTGAATCACAAAACTCATTTAATAACCATTATTCTTAATGGATTCGCAATAAATCTTCACAATAGACCTCCCACAAACAAAACATAAGCCAACACACTAACAATTAAATTATTAGTATAATGTGTTTTAAAACAAGCTTTCCTGTAAACAATCTGTGGTAATAAAACGACAATAATAAATTTCTGTTTTCTGACGTACGTGAAACGATAATTTTATATAATAAAACGATAATAAAACGAAATACGAAAATAAATAATAAGAAAAAAAATACAGTCAAGGATCAAATATTTACAAAAAATAAATTAAGTAAGTACCAAACTTACCTATTTAACGTGATGTATGTAAATACGTATCTCTATCGACCGCCCACCTTTGCTCTGTTGACCACTACGAAGGATTGTCTGTAGCCGCTAGCCAGAGTAGTTGGTTCGTTAGGAAGCTTCCGCTGACCAATTTGTTTAAATCACACAATTTCGCACCCGTGCTTCACCAAATTGAACACATAAATAATGTATATTTAAACCACATGGCATGGCTTCTCACTCCAAGATCAAGTAAATATATTTAAGCCGCACAATTTCAAAAAGAGATTATGTAAATCGGTACATATTACTTATTTCCAAAAAAACTAAGTAGCAAATTAGATAAAACTGTGAGTACCTACTTACAGTGCTTCACGATAACACACAATCCACACAGTACACACAATAAAAAAATACACACAAAATTTTTTAAAACACTCGAAACTCTCGGAGTTCTACTCCTTAAGCCATGCGACCGCACTGGTCTGCACTTGAAGGCAAACTGCCGACTGATTACTATGTTTAACGCATAGTTTAGGAAACAGGTTAACGTCCCTTTGTATCCCCTCCTAGAAATGAGTTAGAAAGTGGTAGTGAATCACAAAACGCATTTAATAACCATTATTCATAATGGTTTCGCAATAAATCTTCACAACAGACCTCCTACAAACAAGAAATAAGCCAACACACTAACAATTAAATTATTAGTATAATGTATTTCAAAACAAGCTTTCCTGTAAACAATCTGTGGTAATAAAACGACAATAATAAACTTATGTTTTCTGACGTACGTGAAACGATAATTTTATATAATGAAACGATAATAAAACGAAATACGAAAATAAATAATAAGAAAGAAAAAAACACAGTCAAGGATCAAATATTTACTAAAAATAAACTAACTAAGTACCAAACTTACCTATTTAACGTGATGTATGTAAATACGTATCTCTATCGACCGCCCACCTTTGCTCTGTTGACCACTACGAAGGATTGTTCGTAGCCGCTAGCCACAGTAGTTGGTTCGTTAGGAAGCTTCCGCTGACCAATTTGTTTAAATCACACAATTCCGCACCCGTGGTTCACCAAATTGAACACATAAATAATGTATATTAAAACCACATGGCATGGCTTCTCACTCCAAGATCAAGTAAATATATTTAAACCGCACAATTTCAAAAAGAGATTATATAAATCCGTACATTATTACTTATTTCCAAAAAAACTAAGTAGTAAATTAGATAAAACTGTGAGTACTGACAGTGCTTCACGATAACACACAATCCACACAGTACACACAATAAAAAAATACACACAAAAAATTTTAAAACACTCGAAACTCTCGGAGTTCTACTCCTTAAGCCATACGACCGCACTGTTCTGCACTTGAAGGCAAACTGCCGACTGATTACTATGTTTAACGCATAGTTTAGGAAACAGGTTAACGTCCCTTTGTATCCCCTCCTAGAAATGAGTTAGAAAGAGATAGTGAATCACAGAACTCATTTAATAACCATTATTCTTAATGGATTCGCAATAAATCTTCACAATAGACCTCCCACAAACAAAACATAAGCCAACACACTAACAATTAAATTATTAGTATAAAGTGTTTTAAAACAAGCTTTCCTGTAAACAATCTGTGGTAATAAAACGACAATAATAAATTTATGTTTTCTGACGTACGTGAAACGATAATTTTATATAATGAAACGATAATAAAACGAAATACGAAAATAAATAATAAGAAAAAAAAATACAGTCAAGGATCAAATATTTACAAAAAATAAATTAAGTAAGTGCCAAACTTACCTATTTAACGTGATGTATGTAAATACGTATCTCTATCGACCGCCTACCTTTGCTCTGTTGACCACTACGAAGGATTGTCTGTAGCCGCTAGCCAGAGTAGTTGGTTCGTTAGGAAGCTTCCGCTGACCAATTTGTTTAAATCACACAATTTCGCACCCGTGCTTCACCAAATTGAACACATAAATAATGTATATTAAAACCACATGGCATGGCTTCTCACTCCAAGATCAAGCAAATATAATATTTAAGCCGCACAATTTCAAAAAGAGATTATGTAAATCGGTACATATTACTTATTTCCAAAAATAACTAAGTAGCAAATTAGATAAAACTGTGAGTACCTACTTACAGTGCTTCACGATAACACACAATCCACACAGTACACACAATCAAAAAATACACACAAAAATTTTTAAAACACTCGAAACTCTCGGAGTTCTACTCCTTAAGCCATACGACCGCACTGTTCTGCACTTGAAGGCAAACTGCCGACTGATTACTATGTTTAACGCATAGTTTAGGAAACAGGTTAACGTCCCTTTGTATCCCCTCCTAGAAATGAGTTAGAAAGAGATAGTGAATCACAAAACTCATTTAATAACCATTATTCTTAATGGATTCGCAATAAATCTTCACAATAGACCTCCCACAAACAAAACATAAGCCAACACACTAACAAATAAATTATTAGTATAAAGTGTTTTAAAACAAGCTTTCCTGTAAACAATCTGTGGTAATAAAACGACAATAATAAATTTATGTTTTCTGACGTACGTGAAACGATAATTTTATATAATGAAACGATAATAAAACGAAATACGAAAATAAAAAAACGACAATAATAAATTTATGTTTTCTGACGTACGTGAAACGATAATTTTATATAATGAAACGATAATAAAACGAAATACGAAAATAAATAATAAGAAAAAAAAATACAGTCAAGGATCAAATATTTACAAAAAATAAATTAAGTAAGTGCCAAACTTACCTATTTAACGTGATGTATGTAAATACGTATCTCTATCGACCGCCTATCTTTGCTCTGTTGACCACTACGAAGGATTGTCTGTAGCCGCTAGCCAGAGTAGTTGGTTCGTTAGGAAGCTTCCGCTGACCAATTTGTTTAAATCACACAATTTCGCACCCGTGCTTCACCAAATTGAACACATAAATAATGTATATTAAAACCACATGGCATGGCTTCTCACTCCAAGATCAAGTAAATATATTTAAGCCGCACAATTTCAAAAAGAGATTATGTAAATCCGTACATATTACTTATTTCCAAAAATAACTAAGTAGCAAATTAGATAAAACTGTGAGTACCTACTTACAGTGCTTCACGATAACACACAATCCACACAGTACACACAATCAAAAAATACACACAAAATTTTTTAAAACACTCGAAACTCTCGGAGTTCTACTCCTTAAGCCATACGACCGCACTGTTCTGCACTTGAAGGCAAACTGCCGACTGATTACTATGTTTAACGAATAGTTTAGGAAACAGGTTAACGTCCCTTTGTATCCCCTCCTAGAAATGAGTTAGAAAGAGATAGTGAATCACAAAACTCATTTAATAACCATTATTATTAATGGATTCGCAATAAATCTTCACAATAGACCTCCCACAAACAAAACATAAGCCAACACACTAACAATTAAATTATTAGTATAATGTGTTTTAAAACAAGCTTTCCTGTAAACAATCTGTGGTAATAAAACGACAATAATAAATTTATGTTTTCTGACGTACGTGAAACGATAATTTTATATAATAAAACGATAATAAAACGAAATACGAAAATAAATAATAAGAAAAAAAATACAGTCAAGGATCAAATATTTACAAAAAATAAATTAAGTAAGTACCAAACTTACCTATTTAACGTGATGTATGTAAATACGTATCTCTATCGACCGCCCACCTTTGCTCTGTTGACCACTATACGAAGGATTGTCTGTAGCCTCTAGCCAGAGTAGTTGGTTCGTTAGGAAGCTTCCGCTGACCAATTTGTTTAAATCACACAATTTCGCACCCGTGCTTCACCAAATTGAACACATAAATAATGTATATTAAAACCACATGGCATGGCTTCTCACTCCAAGATCAAGTAAATATAATATTTAAGCCGCACAATTTCAAAAAGAGATTATGTAAATCCGTACATATTACTTATTTCCAAAAAAACTAAGTAGCAAATTAGATAAAACTGTGAGTACCTACTTACAGTGCTTCACGATAACACACAATCCACACAGTACACACAATCAAAAAATACACACAAAAATTTTTAAAACACTCGAAACTCTCGGAGTTCTACTCCTTAAGCCATACGACCGCACTGTTCTGCACTTGAAGTGCACTTGTTTAAATCACTCAATTTCGCACCCGTGCTTCACCAAATTGAACACATAAATATTGTATATTAAAACCACATGCCATGGCTTCTCACTCCAAGATCAAGTAAATATATTTAAGCCGCACAATTTCAAAAAAGAGATTATGTAAATCCGTACATATTACTCATTTCCAAAAAAACTAAGTAGCAAATTAGATAAAACTGTGAGTACCTACTTACAGTGCTTCACGATAACACACAATCCACACAGTACACACAATCAAAAAATACACACAAAAATTTTTAAAACACTCGAAACTCTCGGCGTTCTACACCTTAAGCCATGCGACCGCACTGGTCTGCACTTGAAGGCAAACTGCCGACTGATTACTATGTTTAACGCATAGTTTAGGAAACAGGTTAACGTCCCTTTGTATCCCCTCCTAGAAATGAGTTAGAAAGAGATAGTGAATCACAAAACTCATTTAATAACCATTATTCTTAATGGATTCGCAATAAATCTTCACAATGGACCTCCCACAAACAAAACATAAGCCAACACACTAACAATTAAATTATTAGTATAATGTGTTTTAAAACAAGCTTTCCTGTAAACGATCTGTGGTAATAAAACGACAATAATAAATTTATGTTTTCTGACGTACGTGAAACGATAATTTTATATAATGAAACGATAATAAAACGAAATACGAAAATAAATAATAAGAAAAAAAAATACAGTCAAGGATCAAATATTTACAAAAAATAAATTAAGTAAGTGCCAAACTTACCTATTTAACGTGATGTATGTAAATACGTATCTCTATCGACCGCCTACCTTTGCTCTGTTGACCACTACGAAGGATTGTCTGTAGCCGCTAGCCAGAGTAGTTGGTTCATTAGGAAGCTTCCGCTGACCAATTTGTTTAAATCACACAATTCCGCACCCGTGCTTCACCAGATTGAACACATAAATAATGTATATTAAAACCACATGGCATGGCTTCTCACTCCAAGATCAAGTAAATATATTTAAGCCGCACAATTTCAAAAAGAGATTATGTAAATCCGTACATATTACTTATTTCCAAAAAAACTAAGTAGCAAATTAGATAAAACTGTGAGTACCTACTTACAGTGCTTCACGATAACACACAATCCACACAGTACACACAATCAAAAAATACACACAAAAATTTTTAAAACACTCGAAACTCTCGGAGTTCTACTCCTTAAGCCATACGACCGCACTGTTCTGCACTTGAAGTGCACTTGTTTAAATCACTCAATTTCGCACCCGTGCTTCACCAAATTGAACACATAAATATTGTATATTAAAACCACATGCCATGGCTTCTCACTCCAAGATCAAGTAAATATATTTAAGCCGCACAATTTCAAAAAAGAGATTATGTAAATCCGTACATATTACTCATTTCCAAAAAAACTAAGTAGCAAATTAGATAAAACTGTGAGTACCTACTTACAGTGCTTCACGATAACACACAATCCACACAGTACACACAATCAAAAAATACACACAAAAATTTTTAAAACACTCGAAACTCTCGGCGTTCTACACCTTAAGCCATGCGACCGCACTGGTCTGCACTTGAAGGCAAACTGCCGACTGATTACTATGTTTAACGCATAGTTTAGGAAACAGGTTAACGTCCCTTTGTATCCCCTCCTAGAAATGAGTTAGAAAGAGATAGTGAATCACAAAACTCATTTAATAACCATTATTCTTAATGGATTCGCAATAAATCTTCACAATGGACCTCCCACAAACAAAACATAAGCCAACACACTAACAATTAAATTATTAGTATAATGTGTTTTAAAACAAGCTTTCCTGTAAACGATCTGTGGTAATAAAACGACAATAATAAATTTATGTTTTCTGACGTACGTGAAACGATAATTTTATATAATGAAACGATAATAAAACGAAATACGAAAATAAATAATAAGAAAAAAAAATACAGTCAAGGATCAAATATTTACAAAAAATAAATTAAGTAAGTGCCAAACTTACCTATTTAACGTGATGTATGTAAATACGTATCTCTATCGACCGCCTACCTTTGCTCTGTTGACCACTACGAAGGATTGTCTGTAGCCGCTAGCCAGAGTAGTTGGTTCATTAGGAAGCTTCCGCTGACCAATTTGTTTAAATCACACAATTCCGCACCCGTGCTTCACCAGATTGAACACATAAATAATGTATATTAAAACCACATGGCATGGCTTCTCACTCCAAGATCAAGTAAATATATTTAAGCCGCACAATTTCAAAAAGAGATTATGTAAATCCGTACACATTATTTGTTTCCAAAAAACTAAGTAGCAAATTAGATAAAACTGTGAGTACCCACTTACAGTGCTTCACGATAACACACAATCCACACAGTACACACAATAAAAAAATACACACAAAAATTTTTAAAACACTCGAAACTCTCGGAGTTCTACTCCTTAAGCCATACGACCGCACTGTTCTGCACTTGAAGGCAAACTGCCGACTGATTACTATGTTTAACGCATAGTTTAGGAATCAGGTTAACGTCCCTTTGTATCCCCTCCTAGAAATGAGTTAGAAAGAGATAGTGAATCACAAAACTCATTTAATAACCATTATTCTTAATGGATTCGCAATAAATCTTCACAATAGACCTCCCACAAACAAAACATAAGCCAACACACTAACAATTAAATTATTAGTATAATGTGTTTTAAAACAAGCTTTCCTGTAAACAATCTGTGGTAATAAAACGACAATAATAAATTTATGTTTTCTGACGTACGTGAAACGATAATTTTATATAATAAAACGATAATAAAACGAAATACGAAAATAAATAATAAGAAAAAAAATACAGTCAAGGATCAAATATTTACAAAAAATAAATTAAGTAAGTACCAAACTTACCTATTTAACGTGATGTATGTAAATACGTATCTCTATCGACCGCCCACCTTTGCTCTGTTGACCACTATACGAAGGATTGTCTGTAGCCTCTAGCCAGAGTAGTTGGTTCGTTAGGAAGCTTCCGCTGACCAATTTGTTTAAATCACACAATTTCGCACCCGTGCTTCACCAAATTGAACACATAAATAATGTATATTAAAACCACATGGCATGGCTTCTCACTCCAAGATCAAGTAAATATAATATTTAAGCCGCACAATTTCAAAAAGAGATTATGTAAATCCGTACATATTACTTATTTCCAAAAAAACTAAGTAGCAAATTAGATAAAACTGTGAGTACCTACTTACAGTGCTTCACGATAACACACAATCCACACAGTACACACAATCAAAAAATACACACAAAAATTTTTAAAACACTCGAAACTCTCGGAGTTCTACTCCTTAAGCCATACGACCGCACTGTTCTGCACTTGAAGTGCACTTGTTTAAATCACACAATTTCGCACCCGTGCTTCACCAAATTGAACACATAAATATTGTATATTAAAACCACATGCCATGGCTTCTCACTCCAAGATCAAGTAAATATATTTAAGCCGCACAATTTCAAAAAAGAGATTATGTAAATCCGTACATATTACTTATTTCCAAAAAAACTAAGTAGCAAATTAGATAAAACTGTGAGTACCTACTTACAGTGCTTCACGATAACACACACTCCACATAGTACACACAATCGAAAAATACACACAAAAATTTTTAAAACACTCGAAACTCTCGGAGTTCTACTCCTTAAGCCATACGACCGCACTGTTCTGCACTTGAAGGCAAACTGCCGACTGATTACTATGTTTAACGCATAGTTTAGGAAACAGGTTAACGTCCCTTTGTATCCCCTCCTAGAAATGAGTTAGAAAGAGATAGTGAATCACAAAACTCATTTAATAACCATTATTCTTAATGGATTCGCAATAAATCTTCACAATAGACCTCCCACAAACAAAACATAAGCCAACACACTAACAATTAAATTATTAGTATAATGTGTTTTAAAACAAGCTTTCCTGTAAACAATCCTTGGTAATAAAACGACAATAATAAATTTATGTTTTCTGACGTACGTGAAACGATAATTTTATATAATGAAACGATAATAAAACGAAATACGAAAATAAATAACAAGAAAAAAAAATACAGTCAAGGATCAAATATTTACAAAAAATAAATTAAGTAAGTGCCAAACTTACCTATTTAACGTGATGTATGTAAATACGTATCTCTATCGACCGCCTACCTTTGCTCTGTTGACCACTACGAAGGATTGTCTGTAGCCGCTAGCCAGAGTAGTTGGTTCATTAGGAAGCTTCCGCTGACCAATTTGTTTAAATCACACAATTCCGCACCCGTGCTTCACCAGATTGAACACATAAATAATGTATATTAAAACCACATGGCATGGCTTCTCACTCCAAGATCAAGTAAATATATTTAAACCGCACAATTTCACTCTCGTAGATCAAGTAAAACTTGTATTGTATTTGAATCGCACCGTTTCGCACTCCAAGATAATAAACCACTCAGATACACACTGAGGTAAACTGACACTCACTCACTCACTTTATTTAAACCGCACAATTTTACACTCAAAGATCAAATATTTACGAAACAAAGTCACTAGTAACTATTTAACGTGAAACGAACTTTTATTTATGTAAAGCTGTGGGAAAACACAGGCGAAGTAATAAAAGAGATTATATAAATCCGTACATATTATTTATTTCCAAAAAAATTAAGTAGCAAATTAGATAAAACTGTGAGTACTTACAGTGCTTCACGATAACACACAATCCACACAGTACACACAATCAAAAAATACACACAAAAAATTTTAAAACACTCGAAACTCTCGGAGTTCTACTCCTTAAGCCATACGACCGCACTGTTCTGCACTTGAAGGCAAACTGCCGACTGATTACTATGTTAAGCGCATAGTTTAGGAAACAGGTTAACGTCCCTTTGTATCCCCTCCTAGAAATGAGTTAGAAAGAGATAGTGAATCACAAAACTCATTTAATAACCATTATTCATAATGGATTCGCAATAAACCTTCACAATAGACCTCCTACAAACAAAAGATAAGCCAACACACTAACAATTCAATTATTAGTTTAATGTGTTTTAAAACAAGCTTTCCTGTAAACAATCTGTGGTAATAAAACGACAATAATAAATTTATGTTTTCTGACGTACGTGAAACGATAATTTTATATAGTGAAACGATAATAAAACGAAATACGAAAATAAATAATAAGAAAAAAAAATACAGTCAAGGATCAAATATTTACAAAAAATAAATTAAGTAAGTGCCAAACTTACCTATTTAACGTGATGTATGTAAATACGTATCTCTATCGACCGCCTACCTTTGCTCTGTTGACCACTACGAAGGATTGTCTGTAGCCGCTAGCCAGAGTAGTTGGTTCGTTAGGAAGCTTCCGCTGACCAATTTGTTTAAATCACACAATTCCGCACCCGTGCTTCACCAGATTGAACACATAAATAATGTATATTAAAACCACATGGCATGGCTTCTCACTCCAAGATCAAGTAAATATATTTAAGCCGCACAATTTCAAAAAGAGATTATGTAAATCCGTACATATTACTTATTTCCAAAAAAACTAAGTAGCAAATTAGATAAAACTGTGAGTACCTACTTACAGTGCTTCACGATAACACACAATCCACACAGTACACACAATCAAAAAATACACACAAAAATTTTTAAAACACTCGAAACTCTCGGAGTTCTACTCCTTAAGCCATACGACCGCACGTTCTGCACTTGAAGGCAAACTGCCGACTGATTACTATGTTTAACGCATAGTTTAGGAAACAGGTTAACGTCCCTTTGTATCCCCTCCTAGAAATGAGTTAGAAAGAGATAGTGAATCACAAAACTCATTTAATAACCATTATTCTTAATGGATTCGCAATAAATCTTCACAATAGACCTCCCACAAACAAAACATAAGCCAACACACTAACAATTAAATTATTAGTATAATGTGTTTTAAAACAAGCTTTCCTGTAAACAATCCTTGGTAATAAAACGACAATAATAAATTTATGTTTTCAGACGTACGTGAAACGATAATTTTATATAATGAAACGATAATAAAACGAAATACGAAAATAAATAATAAGAAAAAAAATACAGTCAAGGATCAAATATTTACAAAAAATAAATTAAGTAAGTGCCAAACTTACCTATTTAACGTGATGTATGTAAATACGTATCTCTATCGACCGCCTACCTTTGCTCTGTTGACCACTACGAAGGATTGTCTGTAGCCGCTAGCCAGAGTAGTTGGTTCGTTAGGAAGCTTCCGCTGACCAATTTGTTTAAATCACACAATTCCGCACCCGTGCTTCACCAGATTGAACACATAAATAATGTATATTAAAACCACATGGCATGGCTTCTCACTCCAAGATCAAGTAAATATATTTAAGCCGCACAATTTCAAAAAGAGATTATGTAAATCCGTACATATTACTTATTTCCAAAAAAACTAAGTAGCAAATTAGATAAAACTGTGAGTACCTACTTACAGTGCTTCACGATAACACACAATCCACACAGTACACACAATCAAAAAATACACACAAAAATTTTTAAAACACTCGAAACTCTCGGAGTTCTACTCCTTAAGCCATACGACCGCACGTTCTGCACTTGAAGGCAAACTGCCGACTGATTACTATGTTTAACGCATAGTTTAGGAAACAGGTTAACGTCCCTTTGTATCCCCTCCTAGAAATGAGTTAGAAAGAGATAGTGAATCACAAAACTCATTTAATAACCATTATTCTTAATGGATTCGCAATAAATCTTCACAATAGACCTCCCACAAACAAAACATAAGCCAACACACTAACAATTAAATTATTAGTATAATGTGTTTTAAAACAAGCTTTCCTGTAAACAATCCTTGGTAATAAAACGATAATAATAAATTTATGTTTTCTGACGTACGTGAAACGATAATTTTATATAATGAAACGATAATAAAACGAAATACGAAAATAAATAATAAGAAAAAAAAATACAGTCAAGGATCAAATATTTACAAAAAATCAATTAAGTAAGTGCCAAACTTACCTATTTAACGTGATGTATGTAAATACGTATCTCTATCGACCGCCTACCTTTGCTCTGTTGACCACTACGAAGGATTGTCTGTAGCCGCTAGCCAGAGTAGTTGGTTCGTTAGGAAGCTTCCGCTGACCAATTTGTTTAAATCACACAATTTCGCACCCGTGCTTCACCAAATTGAACACATAAATAATGTATATTAAAACCACATGGCATGGCTTCTCACTCCAAGATCAAGTAAATATATTTAAGCCGCACAATTTCAAAAAGAGATTATGTAAATCCGTACATATTACTTATTTCCAAAAATAACTAAGTAGCAAATTAGATAAAACTGTGAGTACCTACTTACAGTGCTTCACGATAACACACAATCCACACAGTACACACAATCAAAAAATACACACAAAATTTTTTAAAACACTCGAAACTCTCGGAGTTCTACTCCTTAAGCCATACGACCGCACTGTTCTGCACTTGAAGGCAAACTGCCGACTGATTACTATGTTTAACGCATAGTTTAGGAAACAGGTTAACGTCCCTTTGTATCCCCTCCTAGAAATGAGTTAGAAAGAGATAGTGAATCACAAAACTCATTTAATAACCATTATTCTTAATGGATTCGCAATAAATCTTCACAATAGACCTCCCACAAACAAAACATAAGCCAACACACTAACAATTAAATTATTAGTATAATGTGTTTTAAAACAAGCTTTCCTGTAAACAATCTGTGGTAATAAAACGACAATAATAAATTTATGTTTTCTGACGTACGTGAAACGATAATTTTATATAATAAAACGATAATAAAACGAAATACGAAAATAAATAATAAGAAAAAAAATACAGTCAAGGATCAAATATTTACAAAAAATAAATTAAGTAAGTACCAAACTTACCTATTTAACGTGATGTATGTAAATACGTATCTCTATCGACCGCCCACCTTTGCTCTGTTGACCACTATACGAAGGATTGTCTGTAGCCTCTAGCCAGAGTAGTTGGTTCGTTAGGAAGCTTCCGCTGACCAATTTGTTTAAATCACTCAATTTCGCACCTGTGCTTCACCAAATTGAACACATAAATAATGTATATTAAAACCACATGGCATGGCTTCTCACTCCAGGATCAAGTAAATATAATATTTAAGCCGCACAATTTCAAAAAGAGATTATGTAAATCCGTACATATTATTTGTTTCCAAAAAAACTAAGTAGCAAATTAGATAAAACTGTGAGTACCTACTTACAGTGCTTCACGATAACACACAATCTACACAGTACACACAATCAAAAAATACACACAAAAATTTTTAAAACACTCGAAACTC
This sequence comes from Eilema depressum, assembly GCA_914767945.1. Lineage (NCBI taxonomy): Eukaryota > Metazoa > Arthropoda > Insecta > Lepidoptera > Erebidae > Eilema > Eilema depressum. The sequence continues at coordinate 4,078,443 of OU612036.1, read as the reverse complement.
TCGGAGTTCTACTCCTTAAGCCATACGACCGCACTGTTCTGCACTTGAAGTGCACTTGTTTAAATCACACAATTTCGCACCCGTGCTTCACCAAATTGAACACATAAATATTGTATATTAAAACCACATGCCATGGCTTCTCACTCCAAGATCAAGTAAATATAATATTTAAGCCGCACAATTTCAAAAAGAGATTATGTAAATCCGTACATATTACTTATTTCCAAAAAAACTAAGTAGCAAATTAGATAAAACTGTGAGTACCTACTTACAGTGCTTCACGATAACACACAATCCACACAGTACACACAATCAAAAAATACACACAAAATTTTTTAAAACACTCGAAACTCTCGGAGTTCTACTCCTTAAGCCATACGACCGCACTGTTCTGCACTTGAAGGCAAACTGCCGACTGATTACTATGTTTAACGCATAGTTTAGGAAACAGGTTAACGTCCCTTTGTATCTCCTCCTAGAAATGAGTTAGAAAGAGATAGTGAATCACAAAACTCATTTAATAACCATTATTCTTAATGGATTCGCAATAAATCTTCACAATAGACCTCCCACAAACAAAACATAAGCCAACACACTAACAATTAAATTATTAGTATAATGTGTTTTAAAACAAGCTTTCCTGTAAACAATCTGTGGTAATAAAACGACAATAATAAATTTATGTTTTCTGACGTACGTGAAACGATAATTTTATATAATAAAACGATAATAAAACGAAATACGAAAATAAATAATAAGAAAAAAAATACAGTCAAGGATCAAATATTTACAAAAAATAAATTAAGTAAGTACCAAACTTACCTATTTAACGTGATGTATGTAAATACGTATCTCTATCGACCGCCCACCTTTGCTCTGTTGACCACTATACGAAGGATTGTCTGTAGCCTCTAGCCAGAGTAGTTGGTTCGTTAGGAAGCTTCCGCTGACCAATTTGTTTAAATCACTCAATTTCGCACCTGTGCTTCACCAAATTGAACACATAAATAATGTATATTAAAACCACATGGCATGGCTTCTCACTCCAAGATCAAGTAAATATAATATTTAAGCCGCACAATTTCAAAAAGAGATTATGTAAATCCGTACATATTACTTATTTCCAAAAAAACTAAGTAGCAAATTAGATAAAACTGTGAGTACCTACTTACAGTGCTTCACGATAACACACAATCCACACAGTACACACAATCAAAAAATACACACAAAATTTTTTAAAACACTCGAAACTCTCGGAGTTCTACTCCTTAAGCCATACGACCGCACTGTTCTGCACTTGAAGGCAAACTGCCGACTGATTACTATGTTTAACGCATAGTTTAGGAAACAGGTTAACGTCCCTTTGTATCCCCTCCTAGAAATGAGTTAGAAAGAGATAGTGAATCACAAAACTCATTTAATAACCATTATTCTTAATGGATTCGCAATAAATCTTCACAATAGACCTCCCACAAACAAAACATAAGCCAACACACTAACAATTAAATTATTAGTATAATGTGTTTTAAAACAAGCTTTCCTGTAAACAATCTGTGGTAATAAAAAGACAATAATAAATTTATGTTTTCTGACGTACGTGAAACGATAATTTTATATAATAAAACGATAATAAAACGAAATACGAAAATAAATAATAAGAAAAAAAATACAGTCAAGGATCAAATATTTACAAAAAATAAATTAAGTAAGTACCAAACTTACCTATTTAACGTGATGTCGTCGCAGTCCTAGAACAACGACGGATTTGACTTTTTGCAAAATTTTTTTTTTTACTATAATTAACTTAAAATATGGTACTTTATAAAAAAAATAAAACATTTTATCAAATTTCATTACAAATGAACCAAATACAGAGTTGAATACTGACGGTTTTGATTAATTAACGTAAAACAATGACGGATTGATACTTGCACCGTTGTCTGTCGCTGTCCCCTGCCCCCCGCGCCCTTTCCGCTCCCGACGCATTGGCATTACCGTCGATGTTCTAGGATAAGGTCACGTCAGGAGGAACAGTCGTCAACGGATAAGTTTGGTCACAATGTACTATAAATTACATAATTTTTTGTTTATTTTAAGTAAATATAAATTTTGACGTCTTAGAACAGCGGTTTGTCAAATCCGTCGTTGTCCTTGGGATACTAAAATATATTTTTTTATGTCTTTGTTTTTACCTTTTATCTTTTAAAATAATATCATTCAGTTCATCCATGATTAAAATTGTTTGTTTTTATTATGATTTTTTTCAGTGACGCATAATAAAATACGTCGATGTTTTACGTACCTATAGTAGGCGTATGCTATAAACCGTCATTTTTCTAGGGACAAGCGGAGGACGAATATACTGAACCGACGTTGTTCGTCGTATAGATTATAATATACGTCTTTATTCTATTTCATATTTAAAAAATGTTATATTAATTTGCCAAAATACTTACATTACCTTAGATTATACAATGATATAATTGATCCTAGAAACCATATTCTGTAGTTTTATTTTAATTAAGGTTTTTTTTTCACCTGAACGATGTTTGTCGCACAGCAGTATGGTACTGGTGTGCGACGAACATCGTTCAGCCAATCAACAGACATGCTAATTTGTAATGATCCATTTTGCTCCCAACATTAACCAGATGAGTTGAAATGTCTATCAGTGAACACTATTGGTACAGATTCTGTGATGGAGCGTGTGATTAATACACAGCTCAGATACCTTGAGGGAAACGATCTCCTGAGCGACCGACAGTACGATTTTCGTCACAGTCGCTCTACCGGTGACCTCCTGGTGTATCTCACTGACCGCAGAGCGCAAGCCATCGAGAGTCGGGGTGAGGCACTAGCGGTCAGCCTAGATGTAGCGAAGGCCTTCGATCGGGTCTCACACAGAGTTCTTCCAGATTGCCAGCTTTTTATCTAACAGAAGTATCCAAGTCGTCGTCGATGGCAGCTACTCGGACCGCATGAACATAAACGCTAGTGTTTCACAAGGTTCCTTGTTGTCCCCGACCTGTTTCTGCTGCATATCAATGACATGCTGTCTGATGACTCCGTTCATTGCTATGTGGATGACAGCACCGGGGTACGTGTCCCCGGTGCTGTCATCCACACACGGCCTTACATAGGCCGTGCAAATATCCCTAAGTCAGAAGTGGAGGAAAGTTGCGAACAACTTGTTTCCCAAATCGAGACTACTCTCTCTGGAGTATCCGATTTGGGACGACTAAACTTAGTCCAATTCAACCCTACTAAGACACAAGTATGTGTATTCACCGCTAAGAAAACTCCATTCATTGTAGCGCCGCAATTCCTGGGCACACCGCTTACCATTTCCTCGAGTATCGGGATCCTTGGTGTCGATATCTCCAGCGACGTCCAACACCGTAGTCATTTGGAAGACAAGGTCAAGCTGGCATCAAAGAAACTTGGGGTGCTCAACAGGGCGAAGCAGTACTTCAGTGCGGGGCAACAACTCCTCCTTTATTCGGTACCACATGAAGTACTGCTGTCACCTTTTTGCCGGAGCGCCTGCGTGAGCTTGACCCTTTCGACTCGGTGCAAAGATGGGCGTTAAGGCTCGTCAGCAATCCCATACTCACAGGCAATGTGCAACCTCTCACTCTCAGAAGAGACTTTGCCTCACTGTGTGTGTTCTACCACCTATACCTAAAATGGTTTGTGCTCAGATGAACTGTTTGACATGATGCCCACAGCTATATTCTATCATGGCACTTCTCGCCACAGGCAGAGAATTCATCCTCACACATTGCGTCCGGAAACGGAGCGCACTGTGCGGTATGAAAGGAACACATTTTTAACATTTTCATTCCTCGCACACTCAAGCTGTGGAATGAACTTCCCGCGGTGGTTTTCCCAAGCGACGACAATATGGGGTTCTTAGAAGGTTTCTTCGAGGTCGGCAGCATGAGTGTGACGCCTCTGGTGTTGCATACGTCCATAGGCCACGGTAACCACTTCCCATTAGGTGGGCCGTGTCTGCCACCCAAGTGTAATAAAAAAAATCGTATTAATAATACCAAATAAATACTTTTACGAGTATATAAGTAATTCATTGTTTACTCTATTTACTTTTTTATTTTCTGTCTTTATCTTGAGACTTTTAATTATTATGATTAAGTATAATTATTATTGATTAATAGTTTGGGTTTCTGCTACCTGGTTATGCTTATGTTATCTAGGTTTATTGATTAAAAATGCCAAAAACATATTTTAGTCAAGATCTGATTGTTTTTTTATAAAGTTCTTATTCAAATTCAAATTCAAATAAATTTATTGCAATTATGAGAGTTAAGTTTATTAATTTTAAATTAAAGGTTTGAAGAATTAATTACTGTTTTAAAGTGATTGATCTTAGTCTGTAGGTTGTCTTCTTATTAAGTAGAATTAGCAGTAATTTTTGCAATTTTGATGCATTTTTTTTAGTAATTTTGTACTAATAATTTCGTAAGTAAAACATTTCAAAGTTAGCTTCTTTTTCATTTCTTAGTCCAAATCCGTCACAAAATTTTGAAAGGATTCCCTTAAAATGTGACGGTATGTACTGTACGCCACTTTTTAAACAAAGATAGTCCGTAAAATAACGACGTATCAGATTATTCGTCACCTTAGTGTCCACAGAACAACGACGCATGTGACTTTTTTACTAATTAACGCAATATTTAAAATATGTTGCGTATGTCAAGTTATAACGTATTTAATTCATAGCAACATATCAAAATTTTAGAAAGATTGAATAAGTAGTTTTCAAAATATGACAACATCTATAGATGAAAAACTTTGAAGTGCTCTCCTGTAAAGTTAGCAAAAGTCACATCCGTCTTTGTTCTACGACTGCGACGATGTATGTAAATACGTATCTCTATCGACCGCCCACCTTTGCTCTGTTGACCACTATACGAAGGATTGTCTGTAGCCTCTAGCCAGAGTAGTTGGTTCGTTAGGAAGCTTCCGCTGACCAATTTGTTTAAATCACTCAATTTCGCACCTGTGCTTCACCAAATTGAACACATAAATAATGTATATTAAAACCACATGGCATGGCTTCTCACTCCAGGATCAAGTAAATATAATATTTAAGCCGCACAATTTCAAAAAGAGATTATGTAAATCCGTACATATATTACTTATTTCCAAAAAAACTAAGTAGCAAATTAGATAAAACTGTGAGTACCTACTTACAGTGCTTCACGATAACACACAATCTACACAGTACACACAATCAAAAAATACACACAAAAATTTTTAAAACACTCGAAACTCTCGGAGTTCTACTCCTTAAGCCATACGACCGCACTGTTCTGCACTTGAAGTGCACTTGTTTAAATCACACAATTTCGCACCCGTGCTTCACCAAATTGAACACATAAATATTGTATATTAAAACCACATGCCATGGCTTCTCACTCCAAGATCAAGTAAATATATTTAAGCCGCACAATTTCAAAAAGAGATTATGTAAATCCGTACATATTACTTATTTCCAAAAAAACTAAGTAGCAAATTAGATAAAACTGTGAGTACCTACTTACAGTGCTTCACGATAACACACAATCCACACAGTACACACAATCAAAAAATACACACAAAAATTTTTAAAACACTCGAAACTCTCGGAGTTCTACTCCTTAAGCCATACGACCGCACTGTTCTGCACTTGAAGGCAAACTGCCGACTGATTACTATGTTTAACGCATAGTTTAGGAAACAGGTTAACGTCCCTTTGTATCCCCTCCTAGAAATGAGTTAGAAAGAGATAGTGAATCACAAAACTCATTTAATAACCATTATTCTTAATGGATTCGCAATAAATCTTCACAATAGACCTCCCACATACAAAACATAAGCCAACACACTAACAATTAAATTATTAGTATAATGTGTTTTAAAACAAGCTTTCCTGTAAACAATCTGTGGTAATAAAACGACAATAATAAATTTATGTTTTCTGACGTACGTGAAACGATAATTTTATATAATAAAACGATAATAAAACGAAATACGAAAATAAATAATAAGAAAAAAAATACAGTCAAGGATCAAATATTTACAAAAAATAAATTAAGTAAGTACCAAACTTACCTATTTAACGTGATGTATGTAAATACGTATCTCTATCGACCGCCCACCTTTGCTCTGTTGACCACTATACGAAGGATTGTCTGTAGCCTCTAGCCAGAGTAGTTGGTTCGTTAGGAAGCTTCCGCTGACCAATTTGTTTAAATCACTCAATTTCGCACCTGTGCTTCACCAAATTGAACACATAAATAATGTATATTAAAACCACATGGCATGGCTTCTCACTCCAAGATCAAGTAAATATAATATTTAAGCCGCACAATTTCAAAAAGAGATTATGTAAATCCGTACATATTACTTATTTCCAAAAAAACTAAGTAGCAAATTAGATAAAACTGTGAGTACCTACTTACAGTGCTTCACGATAACACACAATCCACACAGTACACACAATCAAAAAATACACACAAAATTTTTTAAAACACTCGAAACTCTCGGAGTTCTACTCCTTAAGCCATACGACCGCACTGTTCTGCACTTGAAGGCAAACTGCCGACTGATTACTATGTTTAACGCATAGTTTAGGAAACAGGTTAACGTCCCTTTGTATCCCCTCCTAGAAATGAGTTAGAAAGAGATAGTGAATCACAAAACTCATTTAATAACCATTATTCTTAATGGATTCGCAATAAATCTTCACAATAGACCTCCCACAAACAAAACATAAGCCAACACACTAACAATTAAATTATTAGTATAATGTGTTTTAAAACAAGCTTTCCTGTAAACAATCTGTGGTAATAAAAAGACAATAATAAATTTATGTTTTCTGACGTACGTGAAACGATAATTTTATATAATAAAACGATAATAAAACGAAATACGAAAATAAATAATAAGAAAAAAAATACAGTCAAGGATCAAATATTTACAAAAAATAAATTAAGTAAGTACCAAACTTACCTATTTAACGTGATGTCGTCGCAGTCCTAGAACAACGACGGATTTGACTTTTTGCAAATTTTTTTTTTTTACTATAATTAACTTAAAATATGGTACTTTATAAAAAAAATAAAACATTTTATCAAATTTCATTACAAATGAACCAAATACAGAGTTGAATACTGACGGTTTTGATTAATTAACGTAAAACAATGACGGATTGATACTTGCACCGTTGTCTGTCGCTGTCCCCTGCCCCCCGCGCCCTTTCCGCTCCCGACGCATTGGCATTACCGTCGATGTTCTAGGATAAGGTCACGTCAGGAGGAACAGTCGTCAACGGATAAGTTTGGTCACAATGTACTATAAATTACATAATTTTTTGTTTATTTTAAGTAAATATAAATTTTGACGTCTTAGAACAGCGGTTTGTCAAATCCGTCGTTGTCCTTGGGATACTAAAATATATTTTTTTATGTCTTTGTTTTTACCTTTTATCTTTTAAAATAATATCATTCAGTTCATCCATGATTAAAATTGTTTGTTTTTATTATGATTTTTTTCAGTGACGCATAATAAAATACGTCGATGTTTTACGTACCTATAGTAGGCGTATGCTATAAACCGTCATTTTTCTAGGGACAAGCGGAGGACGAATATACTGAACCGACGTTGTTCGTCGTATAGATTATAATATACGTCTTTATTCTATTTCATATTTAAAAAATGTTATATTAATTTGCCAAAATACTTACATTACCTTAGATTATACAATGATATAATTGATCCTAGAAACCATATTCTGTAGTTTTATTTTAATTAAGGTTTTTTTTTCACCTGAACGATGTTTGTCGCACAGCAGTATGGTACTGGTGTGCGACGAACATCGTTCAGCCAATCAACAGACATGCTAATTTGTAATGATCCATTTTGCTCCCAACATTAACCAGATGAGTTGAAATGTCTATCAGTGAACACTATTGGTACAGATTCTGTGATGGAGCGTGTGATTAATACACAGCTCAGATACCTTGAGGGAAACGATCTCCTGAGCGACCGACAGTACGATTTTCGTCACAGTCGCTCTACCGGTGACCTCCTGGTGTATCTCACTGACCGCAGAGCGCAAGCCATCGAGAGTCGGGGTGAGGCACTAGCGGTCAGCCTAGATGTAGCGAAGGCCTTCGATCGGGTCTCACACAGAGTTCTTCCAGATTGCCAGCTTTTTATCTAACAGAAGTATCCAAGTCGTCGTCGATGGCAGCTACTCGGACCGCATGAACATAAACGCTAGTGTTTCACAAGGTTCCTTGTTGTCCCCGACCTGTTTCTGCTGCATATCAATGACATGCTGTCTGATGACTCCGTTCATTGCTATGTGGATGACAGCACCGGGGTACGTGTCCCCGGTGCTGTCATCCACACACGGCCTTACATAGGCCGTGCAAATATCCCTAAGTCAGAAGTGGAGGAAAGTTGCGAACAACTTGTTTCCCAAATCGAGACTACTCTCTCTGGAGTATCCGATTTGGGACGACTAAACTTAGTCCAATTCAACCCTACTAAGACACAAGTATGTGTATTCACCGCTAAGAAAACTCCATTCATTGTAGCGCCGCAATTCCTGGGCACACCGCTTACCATTTCCTCGAGTATCGGGATCCTTGGTGTCGATATCTCCAGCGACGTCCAACACCGTAGTCATTTGGAAGACAAGGTCAAGCTGGCATCAAAGAAACTTGGGGTGCTCAACAGGGCGAAGCAGTACTTCAGTGCGGGGCAACAACTCCTCCTTTATTCGGTACCACATGAAGTACTGCTGTCACCTTTTTGCCGGAGCGCCTGCGTGAGCTTGACCCTTTCGACTCGGTGCAAAGATGGGCGTTAAGGCTCGTCAGCAATCCCATACTCACAGGCAATGTGCAACCTCTCACTCTCAGAAGAGACTTTGCCTCACTGTGTGTGTTCTACCACCTATACCTAAAATGGTTTGTGCTCAGATGAACTGTTTGACATGATGCCCACAGCTATATTCTATCATGGCACTTCTCGCCACAGGCAGAGAATTCATCCTCACACATTGCGTCCGGAAACGGAGCGCACTGTGCGGTATGAAAGGAACACATTTTTAACATTTTCATTCCTCGCACACTCAAGCTGTGGAATGAACTTCCCGCGGTGGTTTTCCCAAGCGACGACAATATGGGGTTCTTAGAAGGTTTCTTCGAGGTCGGCAGCATGAGTGTGACGCCTCTGGTGTTGCATACGTCCATAGGCCACGGTAACCACTTCCCATTAGGTGGGCCGTGTCTGCCACCCAAGTGTAATAAAAAAAATCGTATTAATAATACCAAATAAATACTTTTACGAGTATATAAGTAATTCATTGTTTACTCTATTTACTTTTTTATTTTCTGTCTTTATCTTGAGACTTTTAATTATTATGATTAAGTATAATTATTATTGATTAATAGTTTGGGTTTCTGCTACCTGGTTATGCTTATGTTATCTAGGTTTATTGATTAAAAATGCCAAAAACATATTTTAGTCAAGATCTGATTGTTTTTTTATAAAGTTCTTATTCAAATTCAAATTCAAATAAATTTATTGCAATTATGAGAGTTAAGTTTATTAATTTTAAATTAAAGGTTTGAAGAATTAATTACTGTTTTAAAGTGATTGATCTTAGTCTGTAGGTTGTCTTCTTATTAAGTAGAATTAGCAGTAATTTTTGCAATTTTGATGCATTTTTTTTAGTAATTTTGTACTAATAATTTCGTAAGTAAAACATTTCAAAGTTAGCTTCTTTTTCATTTCTTAGTCCAAATCCGTCACAAAATTTTGAAAGGATTCCCTTAAAAAGTGACGGTATGTACTGTACGCCACTTTTTAAACAAAGATAGTCCGTAAAATAACGACGTATCAGATTATTCGTCACCTTAGTGTCCACAGAACAACGACGCATGTGACTTTTTTACTAATTAACGCAATATTTAAAATATGTTGCGTATGTCAAGTTATAACGTATTTAATTCATAGCAACATATCAAAATTTTAGAAAGATTGAATAAGTAGTTTTCAAAATATGACAACATCTATAGATGAAAAACTTTGAAGTGCTCTCCTGTAAAGTTAGCAAAAGTCACATCCGTCTTTGTTCTACGACTGCGACGATGTATGTAAATACGTATCTCTATCGACCGCCCACCTTTGCTCTGTTGACCACTATACGAAGGATTGTCTGTAGCCTCTAGCCAGAGTAGTTGGTTCGTTAGGAAGCTTCCGCTGACCAATTTGTTTAAATCACTCAATTTCGCACCTGTGCTTCACCAAATTGAACACATAAATAATGTATATTAAAACCACATGGCATGGCTTCTCACTCCAGGATCAAGTAAATATAATATTTAAGCCGCACAATTTCAAAAAGAGAGATTATGTAAATCCGTACATATTACTTATTTCCAAAAAAACTAAGTAGCAAATTAGATAAAACTGTGAGTACCTACTTACAGTGCTTCACGATAACACACAATCTACACAGTACACACAATCAAAAAATACACACAAAAAATTTTAAAACACTCGAAACTCTCGGAGTTCTACTCCTTAAGCCATACGACCGCACTGTTCTGCACTTGAAGTGCACTTGTTTAAATCACACAATTTCGCACCCGTGCTTCACCAAATTGAACACATAAATATTGTATATTAAAACCACATGCCATGGCTTCTCACTCCAAGATCAAGTAAATATATTTAAGCCGCACAATTTCAAAAAGAGATTATGTAAATCCGTACATATTACTTATTTCCAAAAAAACTAAGTAGCAAATTAGATAAAACTGTGAGTACCTACTTACAGTGCTTCACGATAACACACAATCCACACAGTACACACAATCAAAAAATACACACAAAAATTTTTAAAACACTCGAAACTCTCGGAGTTCTACTCCTTAAGCCATACGACCGCACTGTTCTGCACTTGAAGGCAAACTGCCGACTGATTACTATGTTTAACGCATAGTTTAGGAAACAGGTTAACGTCCCTTTGTATCCCCTCCTAGAAATGAGTTAGAAAGAGATAGTGAATCACAAAACTCATTTAATAACCATTATTCTTAATGGATTCGCAATAAATCTTCACAATAGACCTCCCACATACAAAACATAAGCCAACACACTAACAATTAAATTATTAGTATAATGTGTTTTAAAACAAGCTTTCCTGTAAACAATCTGTGGTAATAAAACGACAATAATAAATTTATGTTTTCTGACGTACGTGAAACGATAATTTTATATAATAAAACGATAATAAAACGAAATACGAAAATAAATAATAAGAAAAAAAATACAGTCAAGGATCAAATATTTACAAAAAATAAATTAAGTAAGTACCAAACTTACCTATTTAACGTGATGTATGTAAATACGTATCTCTATCGACCGCCTACCTTTGCTCTGTTGACCACTACGAAGGATTGTCTGTAGCCGCTAGCCAGAGTAGTTGGTTCGTTAGGAAGCTTCCGCTGACCAATTTGTTTAAATCACACAATTTCGCACCCGTGCTTCACCAAATTGAACACATAAATAATGTATATTAAAACCACATGGCATGGCTTCTCACTCCAAGATCAAGTAAATATATTTAAGCCGCACAATTTCAAAAAGAGATTATGTAAATCCGTACATATTACTTATTTCCAAAAATAACTAAGTAGCAAATTAGATAAAACTGTGAGTACCTACTTACAGTGCTTCACGATAACACACAATCCACACAGTACACACAATCAAAAAATACACACAAAATTTTTTAAAACACTCGAAACTCTCGGAGTTCTACTCCTTAAGCCATACGACCGCACTGTTCTGCACTTGAAGGCAAACTGCCGACTGATTACTATGTTTAACGCATAGTTTAGGAAACAGGTTAACGTCCCTTTGTATCCCCTCCTAGAAATGAGTTAGAAAGAGATAGTGAATCACAAAACTCATTTAATAACCATTATTCTTAATGGATTCGCAATAAATCTTCACAATAGACCTCCCACAAACAAAACATAAGCCAACACACTAACAATTAAATTATTAGTATAATGTGTTTTAAAACAAGCTTTCCTGTAAACAATCTGTGGTAATAAAACGACAATAATAAATTTATGTTTTCTGACGTACGTGAAACGATAATTTTATATAATAAAACGATAATAAAACGAAATACGAAAATAAATAATAAGAAAAAAAATACAGTCAAGGATCAAATATTTACAAAAAATAAATTAAGTAAGTACCAAACTTACCTATTTAACGTGATGTATGTAAATACGTATCTCTATCGACCGCCCACCTTTGCTCTGTTGACCACTATACGAAGGATTGTCTGTAGCCTCTAGCCAGAGTAGTTGGTTCGTTAGGAAGCTTCCGCTGACCAATTTGTTTAAATCACTCAATTTCGCACCTGTGCTTCACCAAATTGAACACATAAATAATGTATATTAAAACCACATGGCATGGCTTCTCACTCCAAGATCAAGTAAATATAATATTTAAGCCGCACAATTTCAAAAAGAGATTATGTAAATCCGTACATATTACTTATTTCCAAAAAAACTAAGTAGCAAATTAGATAAAACTGTGAGTACCTACTTACAGTGCTTCACGATAACACACAATCCACACAGTACACACAATCAAAAAATACACACAAAATTTTTTAAAACACTCGAAACTCTCGGAGTTCTACTCCTTAAGCCATACGACCGCACTGTTCTGCACTTGAAGGCAAACTGCCGACTGATTACTATGTTTAACGCATAGTTTAGGAAACAGGTTAACGTCCCTTTGTATCCCCTCCTAGAAATGAGTTAGAAAGAGATAGTGAATCACAAAACTCATTTAATAACCATTATTCTTAATGGATTCGCAATAAATCTTCACAATAGACCTCCCACAAACAAAACATAAGCCAACACACTAACAATTAAATTATTAGTATAATGTGTTTTAAAACAAGCTTTCCTGTAAACAATCTGTGGTAATAAAACGACAATAATAAATTTATGTTTTCTGACGTACGTGAAACGATAATTTTATATAATAAAACGATAATAAAACGAAATACGAAAATAAATAATAAGAAAAAAAATACAGTCAAGGATCAAATATTTACAAAAAATAAATTAAGTAAGTACCAAACTTACCTATTTAACGTGATGTAGGTAAATACGTATCTCTATCGACCGCCCACCTTTGCTCTGTTGACCACTATACGAAGGATTGTCTGTAGCCTCTAGCCAGAGTAGTTGGTTCGTTAGGAAGCTTCCGCTTACCAATTTGTTTAAATCACTCAATTTCGCACCTGTGCTTCACCAAATTGAACACATAAATAATGTATATTAAAACCACATGGCATGGCTTCTCACTCCAAGATCAAGTAAATATAATATTTAAGCCGCACAATTTCAAAAAGAGATTATGTAAATCCGTACATATTACTTATTTCCAAAAAAACTAAGTAGCAAATTAGATAAAACTGAGTACCTACTTACAGTGCTTCACGATAACACACAATCCACACAGTACACACAATCAAAAAATACACACAAAATTTTTTAAAACACTCGAAACTCTCGGAGTTCTACTCCTTAAGCCATACGACCGCACTGTTCTGCACTTGAAGGCAAACTGCCGACTGATTACTATGTTTAACGCATAGTTTAGGAAACAGGTTAACGTCCCTTTGTATCCCCTCCTAGAAATGAGTTAGAAAGAGATAGTGAATCACAAAACTCATTTAATAACCATTATTCTTAATGGATTCGCAATAAATCTTCACAATAGACCTCCCACAAACAAAACATAAGCCAACACACTAACAATTAAATTATTAGTATAATGTGTTTTAAAACAAGCTTTCCTGTAAACAATCTGTGGTAATAAAAAGACAATAATAAATTTATGTTTTCTGACGTACGTGAAACGATAATTTTATATAATAAAACGATAATAAAACGATAATAAAACGAAATACGAAAATAAATAATAAGAAAAAAAATACAGTCAAGGATCAAATATTTACAAAAAATAAATTAAGTAAGTACCAAACTTACCTATTTAACGTGATGTATGTAAATACGTATCTCTATCGACCGCCCACCTTTGCTCTGTTGACCACTATACGAAGGATTGTCTGTAGCCTCTAGCCAGAGTAGTTGGTTCGTTAGGAAGCTTCCGCTGACCAATTTGTTTAAATCACTCAATTTCGCACCTGTGCTTCACCAAATTGAACACATAAATAATGTATATTAAAACCACATGGCATGGCTTCTCACTCCAGGATCAAGTAAATATAATATTTAAGCCGCACAATTTCAAAAAGAGATTGTGTAAATCCGTACATATTACTTATTTCCAAAAAAACTAAGTAGCAAATTAGATAAAACTGTGAGTACCTACTTACAGTGCTTCACGATAACACACAATCTACACAGTACACACAATCAAAAAATACACACAAAAATTTTTAAAACACTCGAAACTCTCGGAGTTCTACTCCTTAAGCCATACGACCGCACTGTTCTGCACTTGAAGTGCACTTGTTTAAATCACACAATTTCGCACCCGTGCTTCACCAAATTGAACACATAAATATTGTATATTAAAACCACATGCCATGGCTTCTCACTCCAAGATCAAGTAAATATATTTAAGCCGCACAATTTCAAAAAGAGATTATGTAAATCCGTACATATTACTTATTTCCAAAAAAACTAAGTAGCAAATTAGATAAAACTGTGAGTACCTACTTACAGTGCTTCACGATAACACACAATCCACATAGTACACACAATCGAAAAATACACACAAAAATTTTTAAAACACTCGAAACTCTCGGAGTTCTACTCCTTAAGCCATACGACCGCACTGTTCTGCACTTGAAGGCAAACTGCCGACTGATTACTATGTTTAACGCATAGTTTAGGAAACAGGTTAACGTCCCTTTGTATCCCCTCCTAGAAATGAGTTAGAAAGAGATAGTGAATCACAAAACTCATTTAATAACCATTATTCTTAATGGATTCGCAATAAATCTTCACAATAGACCTCCCACATACAAAACATAAGCCAACACACTAACAATTAAATTATTAGTATAATGTGTTTTAAAACAAGCTTTCCTGTAAACAATCTGTGGTAATAAAACGACAATAATAAATTTATGTTTTCTGACGTACGTGAAACGATAATTTTATATAATAAAACGATAATAAAACGAAATACGAAAATAAATAATAAGAAAAAAAATACAGTCAAGGATCAAATATTTACAAAAAATAAATTAAGTAAGTACCAAACTTACCTATTTAACGTGATGTATGTAAATACGTATCTCTATCGACCGCCTACCTTTGCTCTGTTGACCACTACGAAGGATTGTCTGTAGCCGCTAGCCAGAGTAGTTGGTTCGTTAGGAAGCTTCCGCTGACCAATTTGTTTTAAATCACACAATTTCGCACCCGTGCTTCACCAAATTGAACACATAAATAATGTATATTAAAACCACATGGCATGGCTTCTCACTCCAAGATCAAGTAAATATATTTAAGCCGCACAATTTCAAAAAGAGATTATGTAAATCGGTACATATTACTTATTTCCAAAAAAACTAAGTAGCAAATTAGATAAAACTGTGAGTACCTACTTACAGTGCTTCACGATAACACACAATCCACACAGTACACACAATCAAAAAATACACACAAAAATTTTTAAAACACTCGAAACTCTCGGAGTTCTACTCCTTAAGCCATACGACCGCACTGTTCTGCACTTGAAGGCAAACTGCCGACTGATTACTATGTTTAACGCATAGTTTAGGAAACAGGTTAACGTCCCTTTGTATCCCCTCCTAGAAATGAGTTAGAAAGAGATAGTGAATCACAAAACTCATTTAATAACCATTATTCTTAATGGATTCGCAATAAATCTTCACAATAGACCTCCCACATACAAAACATAAGCCAACACACTAACAATTAAATTATTAGTATAATGTGTTTTAAAACAAGCTTTCCTGTAAACAATCTGTGGTAATAAAACGACAATAATAAATTTATGTTTTCTGACGTACGTGAAACGATAATTTTATATAATAAAACGATAATAAAACGAAATACGAAAATAAATAATAAGAAAAAAAATACAGTCAAGGATCAAATATTTACAAAAAATAAATTAAGTAAGTACCAAACTTACCTATTTAACGTGATGTATGTAAATACGTATCTCTATCGACCGCCTACCTTTGCTCTGTTGACCACTACGAAGGATTGTCTGTAGCCGCTAGCCAGAGTAGTTGGTTCGTTAGGAAGCTTCCGCTGACCAATTTGTTTAAATCACACAATTTCGCACCCGTGCTTCACCAAATTGAACACATAAATAATGTATATTAAAACCACATGGCATGGCTTCTCACTCCAAGATCAAGTAAATATATTTAAGCCGCACAATTTCAAAAAGAGATTATGTAAATCCGTACATATTACTTATTTCCAAAAATAACTAAGTAGCAAATTAGATAAAACTGTGAGTACCTACTTACAGTGCTTCACGATAACACACAATCCACACAGTACACACAATCAAAAAATACACACAAAATTTTTTAAAACACTCGAAACTCTCGGAGTTCTACTCCTTAAGCCATACGACCGCACTGTTCTGCACTTGAAGGCAAACTGCCGACTGATTACTATGTTTAACGCATAGTTTAGGAAACAGGTTAACGTCCCTTTGTATCCCCTCCTAGAAATGAGTTAGAAAGAGATAGTGAATCACAAAACTCATTTAATAACCATTATTCTTAATGGATTCGCAATAAATCTTCACAATAGACCTCCCACAAACAAAACATAAGCCAACACACTAACAATTAAATTATTAGTATAATGTGTTTTAAAACAAGCTTTCCTGTAAACAATCTGTGGTAATAAAACGACAATAATAAATTTATGTTTTCTGACGTACGTGAAACGATAATTTTATATAATAAAACGAAATACGAAAATAAATAATAAGAAAAAAAATACAGTCAAGGATCAAATATTTACAAAAAATAAATTAAGTAAGTACCAAACTTACCTATTTAACGTGATGTATGTAAATACGTATCTCTATCGACCGCCCACCTTTGCTCTGTTGACCACTATACGAAGGATTGTCTGTAGCCTCTAGCCAGAGTAGTTGGTTCGTTAGGAAGCTTCCGCTGACCAATTTGTTTAAATCACTCAATTTCGCACCTGTGCTTCACCAAATTGAACACATAAATAATGTATATTAAAACCACATGGCATGGCTTCTCACTCCAAGATCAAGTAAATATAATATTTAAGCCGCACAATTTCAAAAAGAGATTATGTAAATCCGTACATATTACTTATTTCCAAAAAAACTAAGTAGCAAATTAGATAAAACTGTGAGTACCTACTTACAGTGCTTCACGATAACACACAATCCACACAGTACACACAATCAAAAAATACACACAAAATTTTTTAAAACACTCGAAACTCTCGGAGTTCTACTCCTTAAGCCATACGACCGCACTGTTCTGCACTTGAAGGCAAACTGCCGACTGATTACTATGTTTAACGCATAGTTTAGGAAACAGGTTAACGTCCCTTTGTATCCCCTCCTAGAAATGAGTTAGAAAGAGATAGTGAATCACAAAACTCATTTAATAACCATTATTCTTAATGGATTCGCAATAAATCTTCACAATAGACCTCCCACAAACAAAACATAAGCCAACACACTAACAATTAAATTATTAGTATAATGTGTTTTAAAACAAGCTTTCCTGTAAACAATCTGTGGTAATAAAACGACAATAATAAATTTATGTTTTCTGACGTACGTGAAACGATAATTTTATATAATAAAACGATAATAAAACGAAATACGAAAATAAATAATAAGAAAAAAAATACAGTCAAGGATCAAATATTTACAAAAAATAAATTAAGTAAGTACCAAACTTACCTATTTAACGTGATGTAGGTAAATACGTATCTCTATCGACCGCCCACCTTTGCTCTGTTGACCACTATACGAAGGATTGTCTGTAGCCTCTAGCCAGAGTAGTTGGTTCGTTAGGAAGCTTCCGCTTACCAATTTGTTTAAATCACTCAATTTCGCACCTGTGCTTCACCAAATTGAACACATAAATAATGTATATTAAAACCACATGGCATGGCTTCTCACTCCAAGATCAAGTAAATATAATATTTAAGCCGCACAATTTCAAAAAGAGATTATGTAAATCCGTACATATTACTTATTTCCAAAAAAACTAAGTAGCAAATTAGATAAAACTGAGTACCTACTTACAGTGCTTCACGATAACACACAATCCACACAGTACACACAATCAAAAAATACACACAAAATTTTTTAAAACACTCGAAACTCTCGGAGTTCTACTCCTTAAGCCATACGACCGCACTGTTCTGCACTTGAAGGCAAACTGCCGACTGATTACTATGTTTAACGCATAGTTTAGGAAACAGGTTAACGTCCCTTTGTATCCCCTCCTAGAAATGAGTTAGAAAGAGATAGTGAATCACAAAACTCATTTAATAACCATTATTCTTAATGGATTCGCAATAAATCTTCACAATAGACCTCCCACAAACAAAACATAAGCCAACACACTAACAATTAAATTATTAGTATAATGTGTTTTAAAACAAGCTTTCCTGTAAACAATCTGTGGTAATAAAAAGACAATAATAAATTTATGTTTTCTGACGTACGTGAAACGATAATTTTATATAATAAAACGATAATAAAACGAAATACGAAAATAAATAATAAGAAAAAAAATACAGTCAAGGATCAAATATTTACAAAAAATAAATTAAGTAAGTACCAAACTTACCTATTTAACGTGATGTATGTAAATACGTATCTCTATCGACCGCCCACCTTTGCTCTGTTGACCACTATACGAAGGATTGTCTGTAGCCTCTAGCCAGAGTAGTTGGTTCGTTAGGAAGCTTCCGCTGACCAATTTGTTTAAATCACTCAATTTCGCACCTGTGCTTCACCAAATTGAACACATAAATAATGTATATTAAAACCACATGGCATGGCTTCTCACTCCAGGATCAAGTAAATATAATATTTAAGCCGCACAATTTCAAAAAGAGATTGTGTAAATCCGTACATATTACTTATTTCCAAAAAAACTAAGTAGCAAATTAGATAAAACTGTGAGTACCTACTTACAGTGCTTCACGATAACACACAATCTACACAGTACACACAATCAAAAAATACACACAAAAATTTTTAAAACACTCGAAACTCTCGGAGTTCTACTCCTTAAGCCATACGACCGCACTGTTCTGCACTTGAAGTGCACTTGTTTAAATCACACAATTTCGCACCCGTGCTTCACCAAATTGAACACATAAATATTGTATATTAAAACCACATGCCATGGCTTCTCACTCCAAGATCAAGTAAATATATTTAAGCCGCACAATTTCAAAAAGAGATTATGTAAATCCGTACATATTACTTATTTCCAAAAAAACTAAGTAGCAAATTAGATAAAACTGTGAGTACCTACTTACAGTGCTTCACGATAACACACAATCCACATAGTACACACAATCGAAAAATACACACAAAAATTTTTAAAACACTCGAAACTCTCGGAGTTCTACTCCTTAAGCCATACGACCGCACTGTTCTGCACTTGAAGGCAAACTGCCGACTGATTACTATGTTTAACGCATAGTTTAGGAAACAGGTTAACGTCCCTTTGTATCCCCTCCTAGAAATGAGTTAGAAAGAGATAGTGAATCACAAAACTCATTTAATAACCATTATTCTTAATGGATTCGCAATAAATCTTCACAATAGACCTCCCACATACAAAACATAAGCCAACACACTAACAATTAAATTATTAGTATAATGTGTTTTAAAACAAGCTTTCCTGTAAACAATCTGTGGTAATAAAACGACAATAATAAATTTATGTTTTCTGACGTACGTGAAACGATAATTTTATATAATAAAACGATAATAAAACGAAATACGAAAATAAATAATAAGAAAAAAAATACAGTCAAGGATCAAATATTTACAAAAAATAAATTAAGTAAGTACCAAACTTACCTATTTAACGTGATGTATGTAAATACGTATCTCTATCGACCGCCTACCTTTGCTCTGTTGACCACTACGAAGGATTGTCTGTAGCCGCTAGCCAGAGTAGTTGGTTCGTTAGGAAGCTTCCGCTGACCAATTTGTTTTAAATCACACAATTTCGCACCCGTGCTTCACCAAATTGAACACATAAATAATGTATATTAAAACCACATGGCATGGCTTCTCACTCCAAGATCAAGTAAATATATTTAAGCCGCACAATTTCAAAAAGAGATTATGTAAATCGGTACATATTACTTATTTCCAAAAAAACTAAGTAGCAAATTAGATAAAACTGTGAGTACCTACTTACAGTGCTTCACGATAACACACAATCCACACAGTACACACAATCAAAAAATACACACAAAAATTTTTAAAACACTCGAAACTCTCGGAGTTCTACTCCTTAAGCCATACGACCGCACTGTTCTGCACTTGAAGGCAAACTGCCGACTGATTACTATGTTTAACGCATAGTTTAGGAAACAGGTTAACGTCCCTTTGTATCCCCTCCTAGAAATGAGTTAGAAAGAGATAGTGAATCACAAAACTCATTTAATAACCATTATTCTTAATGGATTCGCAATAAATCTTCACAATAGACCTCCCACATACAAAACATAAGCCAACACACTAACAATTAAATTATTAGTATAATGTGTTTTAAAACAAGCTTTCCTGTAAACAATCTGTGGTAATAAAACGACAATAATAAATTTATGTTTTCTGACGTACGTGAAACGATAATTTTATATAATAAAACGATAATAAAACGAAATACGAAAATAAATAATAAGAAAAAAAATACAGTCAAGGATCAAATATTTACAAAAAATAAATTAAGTAAGTACCAAACTTACCTATTTAACGTGATGTATGTAAATACGTATCTCTATCGACCGCCTACCTTTGCTCTGTTGACCACTACGAAGGATTGTCTGTAGCCGCTAGCCAGAGTAGTTGGTTCGTTAGGAAGCTTCCGCTGACCAATTTGTTTAAATCACACAATTTCGCACCCGTGCTTCACCAAATTGAACACATAAATAATGTATATTAAAACCACATGGCATGGCTTCTCACTCCAAGATCAAGTAAATATATTTAAGCCGCACAATTTCAAAAAGAGATTATGTAAATCCGTACATATTACTTATTTCCAAAAATAACTAAGTAGCAAATTAGATAAAACTGTGAGTACCTACTTACAGTGCTTCACGATAACACACAATCCACACAGTACACACAATCAAAAAATACACACAAAATTTTTTAAAACACTCGAAACTCTCGGAGTTCTACTCCTTAAGCCATACGACCGCACTGTTCTGCACTTGAAGGCAAACTGCCGACTGATTACTATGTTTAACGCATAGTTTAGGAAACAGGTTAACGTCCCTTTGTATCCCCTCCTAGAAATGAGTTAGAAAGAGATAGTGAATCACAAAACTCATTTAATAACCATTATTCTTAATGGATTCGCAATAAATCTTCACAATAGACCTCCCACAAACAAAACATAAGCCAACACACTAACAATTAAATTATTAGTATAATGTGTTTTAAAACAAGCTTTCCTGTAAACAATCTGTGGTAATAAAACGACAATAATAAATTTATGTTTTCTGACGTACGTGAAACGATAATTTTATATAATAAAACGAAATACGAAAATAAATAATAAGAAAAAAAATACAGTCAAGGATCAAATATTTACAAAAAATAAATTAAGTAAGTACCAAACTTACCTATTTAACGTGATGTATGTAAATACGTATCTCTATCGACCGCCCACCTTTGCTCTGTTGACCACTATACGAAGGATTGTCTGTAGCCTCTAGCCAGAGTAGTTGGTTCGTTAGGAAGCTTCCGCTGACCAATTTGTTTAAATCACTCAATTTCGCACCTGTGCTTCACCAAATTGAACACATAAATAATGTATATTAAAACCACATGGCATGGCTTCTCACTCCAAGATCAAGTAAATATAATATTTAAGCCGCACAATTTCAAAAAGAGATTATGTAAATCCGTACATATTACTTATTTCCAAAAAAACTAAGTAGCAAATTAGATAAAACTGTGAGTACTTACTTACAGTGCTTCACGATAACACACAATCCACACAGTACACACAATCAAAAAATACACACAAAATTTTTTAAAACACTCGAAACTCTCGGAGTTCTACTCCTTAAGCCATACGACCGCACTGTTCTGCACTTGAAGGCAAACTGCCGACTGATTACTATGTTTAACGCATAGTTTAGGAAACAGGTTAACGTCCCTTTGTATCCCCTCCTAGAAATGAGTTAGAAAGAGATAGTGAATCACAAAACTCATTTAATAACCATTATTCTTAATGGATTCGCAATAAATCTTCACAATAGACCTCCCACAAACAAAACATAAGCCAACACACTAACAATTAAATTATTAGTATAATGTGTTTTAAAACAAGCTTTCCTGTAAACAATCTGTGGTAATAAAACGACAATAATAAATTTATGTTTTCTGACGTACGTGAAACGATAATTTTATATAATAAAACGATAATAAAACGAAATACGAAAATAAATAATAAGAAAAAAAATACAGTCAAGGATCAAATATTTACAAAAAATAAATTAAGTAAGTACCAAACTTACCTATTTAACGTGATGTATGTAAATACGTATCTCTATCGACCGCCCACCTTTGCTCTGTTGACCACTATACGAAGGATTGTCTGTAGCCGCTAGCCAGAGTAGTTGGTTCGTTAGGAAGCTTCCGCTGACCAATTTGTTTAAATCACACAATTTCGCACCCGTGCTTCACCAAATTGAACACATAAATAATGTATATTAAAACCACATGGCATGGCTTCTCACTCCAAGATCAAGTAAATATATTTAAGCCGCACAATTTCAAAAAGAGATTATGTAAATCCGTACATATTACTTATTTCCAAAAATAACTAAGTAGCAAATTAGATAAAACTGTGAGTACCTACTTACAGTGCTTCACGATAACACACAATCCACACAGTACACACAATCAAAAAATACACACAAAATTTTTTAAAACACTCGAAACTCTCGGAGTTCTACTCCTTAAGCCATACGACCGCACTGTTCTGCACTTGAAGGCAAACTGCCGACTGATTACTATGTTTAACGCATAGTTTAGGAAACAGGTTAACGTCCCTTTGTATCCCCTCCTAGAAATGAGTTAGAAAGAGATAGTGAATCACAAAACTCATTTAATAACCATTATTCTTAATGGATTCGCAATAAATCTTCACAATAGACCTCCCACAAACAAAACATAAGCCAACACACTAACAATTAAATTATTAGTATAATGTGTTTTAAAACAAGCTTTCCTGTAAACAATCTGTGGTAATAAAACGACAATAATAAATTTATGTTTTCTGACGTACGTGAAACGATAATTTCATATAATAAAACGATAATAAAACGAAATACGAAAATAAATAATAAGAAAAAAAATACAGTCAAGGATCAAATATTTACAAAAAATAAATTAAGTAAGTACCAAACTTACCTATTTAACGTGATGTATGTAAATACGTATCTCTATCGACCGCCTACCTTTGCTCTGTTGACCACTACGAAAGGATTGTCTGTAGCCGCTAGCCAGAGTAGTTGGTTCGTTAGGAAGCTTCCGCTGACCAATTTGTTTAAATCACACAATTTCGCACCCGTGCTTCACCAAATTGAACACATAAATATTGTATATTAAAACCACATGGCATGGCTTCTCACTCCAAGATCAAGTAAATATATTTAAGCCGCACAATTTCAAAAAGAGATTATGTAAATCCGTACATATTACTTATTTCCAAAAATAACTAAGTAGCAAATTAGATAAAACTGTGAGTACCTACTTACAGTGCTTCACGATAACACACAATCCACACAGTACACACAATCAAAAAATACACACAAAATTTTTTAAAACACTCGAAACTCTCGGAGTTCTACTCCTTAAGCCATACGACCGCACTGTTCTGCACTTGAAGGCAAACTGCCGACTGATTACTATGTTTAACGCATAGTTTAGGAAACAGGTTAACGTCCCTTTGTATCCCCTCCTAGAAATGAGTTAGAAAGAGATAGTGAATCACAAAACTCATTTAATAACCATTATTCTTAATGGATTCGCAATAAATCTTCACAATAGACCTCCCACAAACAAAACATAAGCCAACACACTAACAATTAAATTATTAGTATAATGTGTTTTAAAACAAGCTTTCCTGTAAACAATCTGTGGTAATAAAACGACAATAATAAATTTATGTTTTCTGACGTACGTGAAACGATAATTTTATATAATAAAACGATAATAAAACGAAATACGAAAATAAATAATAAGAAAAAAAATACAGTCAAGGATCAAATATTTACAAAAAATAAATTAAGTAAGTACCAAACTTACCTATTTAACGTGATGTAGGTAAATACGTATCTCTATCGACCGCCCACCTTTGCTCTGTTGACCACTATACGAAGGATTGTCTGTAGCCTCTAGCCAGAGTAGTTGGTTCGTTAGGAAGCTTCCGCTGACCAATTTGTTTAAATCACTCAATTTCGCACCTGTGCTTCACCAAATTGAACACATAAATAATGTATATTAAAACCACATGGCATGGCTTCTCACTCCAAGATCAAGTAAATATAATATTTAAGCCGCACAATTTCAAAAAGAGATTATGTAAATCCGTACATATTACTTATTTCCAAAAAAACTAAGTAGCAAATTAGATAAAACTGAGTACCTACTTACAGTGCTTCACGATAACACACAATCCACACAGTACACACAATCAAAAAATACACACAAAATTTTTTAAAACACTCGAAACTCTCGGAGTTCTACTCCTTAAGCCATACGACCGCACTGTTCTGCACTTGAAGGCAAACTGCCGACTGATTACTATGTTTAACGCATAGTTTAGGAAACAGGTTAACGTCCCTTTGTATCCCCTCCTAGAAATGAGTTAGAAAGAGATAGTGAATCACAAAACTCATTTAATAACCATTATTCTTAATGGATTCGCAATAAATCTTCACAATAGACCTCCCACAAACAAAACATAAGCCAACACACTAACAATTAAATTATTAGTATAATGTGTTTTAAAACAAGCTTTCCTGTAAACAATCTGTGGTAATAAAAAGACAATAATAAATTTATGTTTTCTGACGTACGTGAAACGATAATTTTATATAATAAAACGATAATAAAACGAAATACGAAAATAAATAATAAGAAAAAAAATACAGTCAAGGATCAAATATTTACAAAAAATAAATTAAGCAAGTACCAAACTTACCTATTTAACGTGATGTATGTAAATACGTATCTCTATCGACCGCCCACCTTTGCTCTGTTGACCACTATACGAAGGATTGTCTGTAGCCTCTAGCCAGAGTAGTTGGTTCGTTAGGAAGCTTCCGCTGACCAATTTGTTTAAATCACTCAATTTCGCACCTGTGCTTCACCAAATTGAACACATAAATAATGTATATTAAAACCACATGAATTACGTTTTCCGCAGCCAGAGGGTACAAGAAGGAAACTAGAATCACTTAAACGAGATTTATTATACTTATTTAATTAAATCTAACTAACCTAAAGGTGGTGAATGTACTCGATGTTAGAAATACATTACACCGTACTAGCCTAAAGGTGAATGTACTCGATATTAGAACTACATTACACCTTACTAACCTAAGCGAATGAGTTCGATATGAGAACTACATTCTTAACTATACTAACGACTACGTTCGATGCTAGAACAGAAGTGAGTTATATTTATTTTAATTAAAGATGTAAAATCAGTTCGCGTATTGATGCAATCGATTCTTAAATCTGCTGACGGTGCGGCACGAGGCGAATGCACGAGGCTGCTCGCTGCACGGGGCGCTGATGCTGCAACTCGTACTTGCTCTCCTTATAATCTGGGTCGTTATATGTATAGCGGGTTCATGCGGGTTTGCCTATGTAATTCCTCCACCCTCAGAAAAGCAATTATTTTCCAACTTTCAGTGAAAATATTGCTGGTATAGTCGGTTTTCCAGGTTCTTCATGTGTCTCATTTTGTTGGACGCTGGGATTCTTTTCTGTTGAATTTTGTTGTTTCTTTCTCCAGAACCGGCGAACTATGATGCTTGAGATACTTATGATTGTGCCAGTTATAATTATATAGAGTGGTATAGTTGTGTGATAAATTGTTCCAGAGGAATTTTTCAGTTGCAGCGGAGGCTGGGTTATAATTTTATCTTGACTAGTATGTAGTGATCTTGATTGGAGCGCATGAGTTATTGGAGGGCTGATTAGAGATGATTCGCTGGATACAGTCGAGAAGTTCTCCCATTGGATAATTCATCTCTTCCTCGCAGAGATGATACTGGTTCAACTTCGGGCATTCAGCCTCTATGTACTTAAAAGCTTTTACCATATGTTGCTAGGAAGGGATAAGGAGGGATCAAATTATATTCTAGTTTGTTGGGAACTATAGTTAATCTGTATAAATCGAACTTGGTGGGAGAGATTATTGGTCATTTGAATAATAACTATTCTTTTTCCTGTATAATAGTAACCGGGTTTTATTATAAGGTAGTATTCTCTCAAGTCTAGATCTAAAATCTGTTCAGAGCTGTAAATTAGTTTTAATATGTTAACTACGACGTAGAGTTAGCAGGAACTGTTTTCTGAAACCTGGGTGATTTATATTGGTACAGGTGAATAGGGATTCTAGTACAGTCAGTAATTAAATAATTATCTTTAAGGTCTATTTGAGCGCCATCTTACTGATCTAATCCTATTTAATCGTCGAGATGGTTATGGAATTTATAGATAAAAAACTTTACATTAGACTGGTCATTAAAAATTTTGATATACTAGGTAAAACTGGTAAGGGAAAGACAAGGAAGCAACAGTTTAGAAAAGTTTCAAGTACTTACAAATACAATTCTTCTTGCGTATCGATAGCTGGTTATTCTCCCTTCTTTTGATGGCTGCAGCTCTCGTAGGTAGTAAATTAAATTCGTTTTATATAACTAGTTTTTTTTCTTTTTTATACTATATTCCGGATCCTTCCTGTGCTATCAATGTTTGGATAACCTCCCCTGCGGCTTCACGTAGATTCTGGATATTCGATGAGGTATTAGGATACCGACAGCGACTATCGGAGTCAGCACTCCCCAGGTTAACGATTTTTGGAAACCTATGCCGCGCCGCGCACTGCCTCGAATATCCTACCGACTGCGCCAATTACGTTTTCCGCAGCCAGAGGGTACAAGAAGGAAACTAGAATCACTTAAACGAGATTTATTATACTTATTTAATTAAATCTAACTAACCTAAAGGTGGTGAATGTACTCGATGTTAGAAATACATTACACCGTACTAGCCTAAAGGTGAATGTACTCGATATTAGAACTACATTACACCTTACTAACCTAAGCGAATGAGTTCGATATGAGAACTACATTCTTAACTATACTAACGACTACGTTCGATGCTAGAACAGAAGTGAGTTATATTTATTTTAATTAAAGATGTAAAATCAGTTCGCGTATTGATGCAATCGATTCTTAAATCTGCTGACGGTGCGGCACGAGGCGAATGCACGAGGCTGCTCGCTGCACGGGGCGCTGATGCTGCAACTCGTACTTGCTCTCCTTATAATCTGGGTCGTTATATGTATAGCGGGTTCATGCGGGTTTGCCTATGTAATTCATGGCATGGCTTCTCACTCCAGGATCAAGTAAATATAATATTTAAGCCGCACAATTTCAAAAAGAGATTGTGTAAATCCGTACATATTACTTATTTCCAAAAAAACTAAGTAGCAAATTAGATAAAACTGTGAGTACCTACTTACAGTGCTTCACGATAACACACAATCTACACAGTACACACAATCAAAAAATACACACAAAAATTTTTAAAACACTCGAAACTCTCGGAGTTCTACTCCTTAAGCCATACGACCGCACTGTTCTGCACTTGAAGTGCACTTGTTTAAATCACACAATTTCGCACCCGTGCTTCACCAAATTGAACACATAAATATTGTATATTAAAACCACATGCCATGGCTTCTCACTCCAAGATCAAGTAAATATATTTAAGCCGCACAATTTCAAAAAGAGATTATGTAAATCCGTACATATTACTTATTTCCAAAAATAACTAAGTAGCAAATTAGATAAAACTGTGAGTACCTACTTACAGTGCTTCACGATAACACACAATCCACACAGTACACACAATCAAAAAATACACACAAAATTTTTTAAAACACTCGAAACTCTCGGAGTTCTACTCCTTAAGCCATACGACCGCACTGTTCTGCACTTGAAGGCAAACTGCCGACTGATTACTATGTTTAACGCATAGTTTAGGAAACAGGTTAACGTCCCTTTGTATCCCCTCCTAGAAATGAGTTAGAAAGAGATAGTGAATCACAAAACTCATTTAATAACCATTATTCTTAATGGATTCGCAATAAATCTTCACAATAGACCTCCCACAAACAAAACATAAGCCAACACACTAACAATTAAATTATTAGTATAATGTGTTTTAAAACAAGCTTTCCTGTAAACAATCTGTGGTAATAAAACGACAATAATAAATTTATGTTTTCTGACGTACGTGAAACGATAATTTTATATAATAAAACGATAATAAAACGAAATACGAAAATAAATAATAAGAAAAAAAATACAGTCAAGGATCAAATATTTACAAAAAATAAATTAAGTAAGTACCAAACTTACCTATTTAACGTGATGTATGTAAATACGTATCTCTATCGACCGCCTACCTTTGCTCTGTTGACCACTACGAAAGGATTGTCTGTAGCCGCTAGCCAGAGTAGTTGGTTCGTTAGGAAGCTTCCGCTGACCAATTTGTTTAAATCACACAATTTCGCACCCGTGCTTCACCAAATTGAACACATAAATATTGTATATTAAAACCACATGGCATGGCTTCTCACTCCAAGATCAAGTAAATATATTTAAGCCGCACAATTTCAAAAAGAGATTATGTAAATCCGTACATATTACTTATTTCCAAAAATAACTAAGTAGCAAATTAGATAAAACTGTGAGTACCTACTTACAGTGCTTCACGATAACACACAATCCACACAGTACACACAATCAAAAAATACACACAAAATTTTTTAAAACACTCGAAACTCTCGGAGTTCTACTCCTTAAGCCATACGACCGCACTGTTCTGCACTTGAAGGCAAACTGCCGACTGATTACTATGTTTAACGTATAGTTTAGGAAACAGGTTAACGTCCCTTTGTATCCCCTCCTAGAAATGAGTTAGAAAGAGATAGTGAATCACAAAACTCATTTAATAACCATTATTCTTAATGGATTCGCAATTAATCTTCACAATAGACCTCCCACAAACAAAACATAAGCCAACACACTAACAATTAAATTATTAGTATAATGTGTTTTAAAACAAGCTTTCCTGTAAACAATCTGTGGTAATAAAACGACAATAATAAATTTATGTTTTCTGACGTACGTGAAACGATAATTTTATATAATAAAACGAAATACGAAAATAAATAATAAGAAAAAAAATACAGTCAAGGATCAAATATTTACAAAAAATAAATTAAGTAAGTACCAAACTTACCTATTTAACGTGATGTATGTAAATACGTATCTCTATCGACCGCCCACCTTTGCTCTGTTGACCACTATACGAAGGTTTGTCTGTAGCCTCTAGCCAGAGTAGTTGGTTCGTTAGGAAGCTTCCGCTGACCAATTTGTTTAAATCACTCAATTTCGCACCTGTGCTTCACCAAATTGAACACATAAATAATGTATATTAAAACCACATGGCATGGCTTCTCACTCCAGGATCAAGTAAATATAATATTTAAGCCGCACAATTTCAAAAAGAGATTATGTAAATCCGTACATATTACTTATTTCCAAAAAAACTAAGTAGCAAATTAGATAAAACTGTGAGTACCTACTTACAGTGCTTCACGATAACACACAATCTACACAGTACACACAATCAAAAAATACACACAAAAATTTTTAAAACACTCGAAACTCTCGGAGTTCTACTCCTTAAGCCATACGACCGCACTGTTCTGCACTTGAAGTGCACTTGTTTAAATCACACAATTTCGCACCCGTGCTTCACCAAATTGAACACATAAATATTGTATATTAAAACCACATGCCATGGCTTCTCACTCCAAGATCAAGTAAATATATTTAAGCCGCACAATTTCAAAAAGAGATTATGTAAATCCGTACATATTACTTATTTCCAAAAAAACTAAGTTGCAAATTAGATAAAACTGTGAGTACCTACTTACAGTGCTTCACGATAACACACAATCCACATAGTACACACAATCGAAAAATACACACAAAAATTTTTAAAACACTCGAAACTCTCGGAGTTCTACTCCTTAAGCCATACGACCGCACTGTTCTGCACTTGAAGGCAAACTGCCGACTGATTACTATGTTTAACGCATAGTTTAGGAAACAGGTTAACGTCCCTTTGTATCCCCTCCTAGAAATGAGTTAGAAAGAGATAGTGAATCACAAAACTCATTTAATAACCATTATTCTTAATGGATTCGCAATAAATCTTCACAATAGACCTCCCACAAACAAAACATAAGCCAACACACTAACAATTAAATTATTAGTATAATGTGTTTTAAAACAAGCTTTCCTGTAAACAATCTGTGGTAATAAAACGACAATAATAAATTTATGTTTTCTGACGTACGTGAAACGATAATTTTATATAATAAAACGAAATACGAAAATAAATAATAAGAAAAAAAATACAGTCAAGGATCAAATATTTACAAAAAATAAATTAAGTAAGTACCAAACTTACCTATTTAACGTGATGTATGTAAATACGTATCTCTATCGACCGCCCACCTTTGCTCTGTTGACCACTATACGAAGGATTGTCTGTAGCCTCTAGCCAGAGTAGTTGGTTCGTTAGGAAGCTTCCGCTGACCAATTTGTTTAAATCACTCAATTTCGCACCTGTGCTTCACCAAATTGAACACATAAATAATGTATATTAAAACCACATGGCATGGCTTCTCACTCCAGGATCAAGTAAATATAATATTTAAGCCACACAATTTCAAAAAGAGATTGTGTAAATCCGTACATATTACTTATTTCCAAAAAAACTAAGTAGCAAATTAGATAAAACTGTGAGTACCTACTTACAGTGCTTCACGATAACACACAATCTACACAGTACACACAATCAAAAAATACACACAAAAATTTTTAAAACACTCGAAACTCTCGGAGTTCTACTCCTTAAGCCATACGACCGCACTGTTCTGCACTTGAAGTGCACTTGTTTAAATCACACAATTTCGCACCCGTGCTTCACCAAATTGAACACATAAATATTGTATATTAAAACCACATGCCATGGCTTCTCACTCCAAGATCAAGTAAATATATTTAAGCCGCACAATTTCAAAAAGAGATTATGTAAATCCGTACATATTACTTATTTCCAAAAAAACTAAGTAGCAAATTAGATAAAACTGTGAGTACCTACTTACAGTGCTTCACGATAACACACAATCCACATAGTACACACAATCGAAAAATACACACAAAAATTTTTTAAACACTCGAAACTCTCGGAGTTCTACTCCTTAAGCCATACGACCGCACTGTTCTGCACTTGAAGGCAAACTGCCGACTGATTACTATGTTTAACGCATAGTTTAGGAAACAGGTTAACGTCCCTTTGTATCCCCTCCTAGAAATGAGTTAGAAAGAGATAGTGAATCACAAAACTCATTTAATAACCATTATTCTTAATGGATTCGCAATAAATCTTCACAATAGACCTACCACATACAAAACATAAGCCAACACACTAACAATTAAATTATTAGTATAATGTGTTTTAAAACAAGCTTTCCTGTAAACAATCTGTGGTAATAAAACGACAATAATAAATTTATGTTTTCTGACGTACGTGAAACGATAATTTTATATAATAAAACGATAATAAAACGAAATACGAAAATAAATAATAAGAAAAAAAATACAGTCAAGGATCAAATATTTACAAAAAATAAATTAAGTAAGTACCAAACTTACCTATTTAACGTGATGTATGTAAATACGTATCTCTATCGACCGCCTACCTTTGCTCTGTTGACCACTACGAAGGATTGTCTGTAGCCGCTAGCCAGAGTAGTTGGTTCGTTAGGAAGCTTCCGCTGACCAATTTGTTTAAATCACACAATTTCGCACCCGTGCTTCACCAAATTGAACACATAAATAATGTATATTAAAACCACATGGCATGGCTTCTCACTCCAAGATCAAGTAAATATATTTAAGCCGCACAATTTCAAAAAGAGATTATGTAAATCGGTACATATTACTTATTTCCAAAAAAACTAAGTAGCAAATTAGATAAAACTGTGAGTACCTACTTACAGTGCTTCACGATAACACACAATCCACACAGTACACACAATCAAAAAATACACACAAAAATTTTTAAAACACTCGAAACTCTCGGAGTTCTACTCCTTAAGCCATACGACCGCACTGTTCTGCACTTGAAGGCAAACTGCCGACTGATTACTATGTTTAACGCATAGTTTAGGAAACAGGTTAACGTCCCTTTGTATCCCCTCCTAGAAATGAGTTAGAAAGAGATAGTGAATCACAAAACTCATTTAATAACCATTATTCTTAATGGATTCGCAATAAATCTTCACAATAGACCTCCCACATACAAAACATAAGCCAACACACTAACAATTAAATTATTAGTATAATGTGTTTTAAAACAAGCTTTCCTGTAAACAATCTGTGGTAATAAAACGACAATAATAAATTTATGTTTTCTGACGTACGTGAAACGATAATTTTATATAATAAAACGATAATAAAACGAAATACGAAAATAAATAATAAGAAAAAAAATACAGTCAAGGATCAAATATTTACAAAAAATAAATTAAGTAAGTACCAAACTTACCTATTTAACGTGATGTATGTAAATACGTATCTCTATCGACCGCCTACCTTTGCTCTGTTGACCACTACGAAGGATTGTCTGTAGCCGCTAGCCAGAGTAGTTGGTTCGTTAGGAAGCTTCCGCTGACCAATTTGTTTAAATCACACAATTTCGCACCCGTGCTTCACCAAATTGAACACATAAATAATGTATATTAAAACCACATGGCATGGCTTCTCACTCCAAGATCAAGTAAATATATTTAAGCCGCACAATTTCAAAAAGAGATTATGTAAATCCGTACATATTACTTATTTCCAAAAATAACTAAGTAGCAAATTAGATAAAACTGTGAGTACCTACTTACAGTGCTTCACGATAACACACAATCCACACAGTACACACAATCAAAAAATACACACAAAATTTTTTAAAACACTCGAAACTCTCGGAGTTCTACTCCTTAAGCCATACGACCGCACTGTTCTGCACTTGAAGGCAAACTGCCGACTGATTACTATGTTTAACGCATAGTTTAGGAAACAGGTTAACGTCCCTTTGTATCCCCTCCTAGAAATGAGTTAGAAAGAGATAGTGAATCACAAAACTCATTTAATAACCATTATTCTTAATGGATTCGCAATAAATCTTCACAATAGACCTCCCACAAACAAAACATAAGCCAACACACTTACAATTAAATTATTAGTATAATGTGTTTTAAAACAAGCTTTCCTGTAAACAATCTGTGGTAATAAAACGACAATAATAAATTTATGTTTTCTGACGTACGTGAAACGATAATTTTATATAATAAAACGAAATACGAAAATAAATAATAAGAAAAAAAATACAGTCAAGGATCAAATATTTACAAAAAATAAATTAAGTAAGTACCAAACTTACCTATTTAACGTGATGTATGTAAATACGTATCTCTATCGACCGCCCACCTTTGCTCTGTTGACCACTATACGAAGGATTGTCTGTAGCCTCTAGCCAGAGTAGTTGGTTCGTTAGGAAGCTTCCGCTGACCAATTTGTTTAAATCACTCAATTTCGCACCTGTGCTTCACCAAATTGAACACATAAATAATGTATATTAAAACCACATGGCATGGCTTCTCACTCCAAGATCAAGTAAATATAATATTTAAGCCGCACAATTTCAAAAAGAGATTATGTAAATCCGTACATATTACTTATTTCCAAAAAAACTAAGTAGCAAATTAGATAAAACTGTGAGTACCTACTTACAGTGCTTCACGATAACACACAATCCACACAGTACACACAATCAAAAAATACACACAAAATTTTTTAAAACACTCGAAACTCTCGGAGTTCTACTCCTTAAGCCATACGACCGCACTGTTCTGCACTTGAAGGCAAACTGCCGACTGATTACTATGTTTAACGCATAGTTTAGGAAACAGGTTAACGTCCCTTTGTATCCCCTCCTAGAAATGAGTTAGAAAGAGATAGTGAATCACAAAACTCATTTAATAACCATTATTCTTAATGGATTCGCAATAAATCTTCACAATAGACCTCCCACAAACAAAACATAAGCCAACACACTAACAATTAAATTATTAGTATAATGTGTTTTAAAACAAGCTTTCCTGTAAACAATCTGTGGTAATAAAACGACAATAATAAATTTATGTTTTCTGACGTACGTGAAACGATAATTTTATATAATAAAACGATAATAAAACGAAATACGAAAATAAATAATAAGAAAAAAAATACAGTCAAGGATCAAATATTTACAAAAAATAAATTAAGTAAGTACCAAACTTACCTATTTAACGTGATGTATGTAAATACGTATCTCTATCGACCGCCCACCTTTGCTCTGTTGACCACTATACGAAGGATTGTCTGTAGCCGCTAGCCAGAGTAGTTGGTTCGTTAGGAAGCTTCCGCTGACCAATTTGTTTAAATCACACAATTTCGCACCCGTGCTTCACCAAATTGAACACATAAATAATGTATATTAAAACCACATGGCATGGCTTCTCACTCCAAGATCAAGTAAATATATTTAAGCCGCACAATTTCAAAAAGAGATTATGTAAATCCGTACATATTACTTATTTCCAAAAATAACTAAGTAGCAAATTAGATAAAACTGTGAGTACCTACTTACAGTGCTTCACGATAACACACAATCCACACAGTACACACAATCAAAAAATACACACAAAATTTTTTAAAACACTCGAAACTCTCGGAGTTCTACTCCTTAAGCCATACGACCGCACTGTTCTGCACTTGAAGGCAAACTGCCGACTGATTACTATGTTTAACGCATAGTTTAGGAAACAGGTTAACGTCCCTTTGTATCCCCTCCTAGAAATGAGTTAGAAAGAGATAGTGAATCACAAAACTCATTTAATAACCATTATTCTTAATGGATTCGCAATAAATCTTCACAATAGACCTCCCACAAACAAAACATAAGCCAACACACTAACAATTAAATTATTAGTATAATGTGTTTTAAAACAAGCTTTCCTGTAAACAATCTGTGGTAATAAAACGACAATAATAAATTTATGTTTTCTGACGTACGTGAAACGATAATTTTATATAATAAAACGATAATAAAACGAAATACGAAAATAAATAATAAGAAAAAAAATACAGTCAAGGATCAAATATTTACAAAAAATAAATTAAGTAAGTACCAAACTTACCTATTTAACGTGATGTATGTAAATACGTATCTCTATCGACCGCCTACCTTTGCTCTGTTGACCACTACGAAAGGATTGTCTGTAGCCGCTAGCCAGAGTAGTTGGTTCGTTAGGAAGCTTCCGCTGACCAATTTGTTTAAATCACACAATTTCGCACCCGTGCTTCACCAAATTGAACACATAAATATTGTATATTAAAACCACATGGCATGGCTTCTCACTCCAAGATCAAGTAAATATATTTAAGCCGCACAATTTCAAAAAGAGATTATGTAAATCCGTACATATTACTTATTTCCAAAAATAACTAAGTAGCAAATTAGATAAAACTGTGAGTACCTACTTACAGTGCTTCACGATAACACACAATCCACACAGTACACACAATCAAAAAATACACACAAAATTTTTTAAAACACTCGAAACTCTCGGAGTTCTACTCCTTAAGCCATACGACCGCACTGTTCTGCACTTGAAGGCAAACTGCCGACTGATTACTATGTTTAACGTATAGTTTAGGAAACAGGTTAACGTCCCTTTGTATCCCGTCCTAGAAATGAGTTAGAAAGAGATAGTGAATCACAAAACTCATTTAATAACCATTATTCTTAATGGATTCGCAATTAATCTTCACAATAGACCTCCCACAAACAAAACATAAGCCAACACACTAACAATTAAATTATTAGTATAATGTGTTTTAAAACAAGCTTTCCTGTAAACAATCTGTGGTAATAAAACGACAATAATAAATTTATGTTTTCTGACGTACGTGAAACGATAATTTTATATAATAAAACGAAATACGAAAATAAATAATAAGAAAAAAAATACAGTCAAGGATCAAATATTTACAAAAAATAAATTAAGTAAGTACCAAACTTACCTATTTAACGTGATGTATGTAAATACGTATCTCTATCGACCGCCCACCTTTGCTCTGTTGACCACTATACGAAGGATTGTCTGTAGCCTCTAGCCAGAGTAGTTGGTTCGTTAGGAAGCTTCCGCTGACCAATTTGTTTAAATCACTCAATTTCGCACCTGTGCTTCACCAAATTGAACACATAAATAATGTATATTAAAACCACATGGCATGGCTTCTCACTCCAGGATCAAGTAAATATAATATTTAAGCCGCACAATTTCAAAAAGAGATTATGTAAATCCGTACATATTACTTATTTCCAAAAAAACTAAGTAGCAAATTAGATAAAACTGTGAGTACCTACTTACAGTGCTTCACGATAACACACAATCTACACAGTACACACAATCAAAAAATACACACAAAAATTTTTAAAACACTCGAAACTCTCGGAGTTCTACTCCTTAAGCCATACGACCGCACTGTTCTGCACTTGAAGTGCACTTGTTTAAATCACACAATTTCGCACCCGTGCTTCACCAAATTGAACACATAAATATTGTATATTAAAACCACATGCCATGGCTTCTCACTCCAAGATCAAGTAAATATATTTAAGCCGCACAATTTCAAAAAGAGATTATGTAAATCCGTACATATTACTTATTTCCAAAAAAACTAAGTTGCAAATTAGATAAAACTGTGAGTACCTACTTACAGTGCTTCACGATAACACACAATCCACATAGTACACACAATCGAAAAATACACACAAAAATTTTTAAAACACTCGAAACTCTCGGAGTTCTACTCCTTAAGCCATACGACCGCACTGTTCTGCACTTGAAGGCAAACTGCCGACTGATTACTATGTTTAACGCATAGTTTAGGAAACAGGTTAACGTCCCTTTGTATCCCCTCCTAGAAATGAGTTAGAAAGAGATAGTGAATCACAAAACTCATTTAATAACCATTATTCTTAATGGATTCGCAATAAATCTTCACAATAGACCTCCCACAAACAAAACATAAGCCAACACACTAACAATTAAATTATTAGTATAATGTGTTTTAAAACAAGCTTTCCTGTAAACAATCTGTGGTAATAAAACGACAATAATAAATTTATGTTTTCTGACGTACGTGAAACGATAATTTTATATAATAAAACGAAATACGAAAATAAATAATAAGAAAAAAAATACAGTCAAGGATCAAATATTTACAAAAAATAAATTAAGTAAGTACCAAACTTACCTATTTAACGTGATGTATGTAAATACGTATCTCTATCGACCGCCCACCTTTGCTCTGTTGACCACTATACGAAGGATTGTCTGTAGCCTCTAGCCAGAGTAGTTGGTTCGTTAGGAAGCTTCCGCTGACCAATTTGTTTAAATCACTCAATTTCGCACCTGTGCTTCACCAAATTGAACACATAAATAATGTATATTAAAACCACATGGCATGGCTTCTCACTCCAGGATCAAGTAAATATAATATTTAAGCCGCACAATTTCAAAAAGAGATTATGTAAATCCGTACATATTACTTATTTCCAAAAAAACTAAGTAGCAAATTAGATAAAACTGTGAGTACCTACTTACAGTGCTTCACGATAACACACAATCTACACAGTACACACAATCAAAAAATACACACAAAAATTTTTAAAACACTCGAAACTCTCGGAGTTCTACTCCTTAAGCCATACGACCGCACTGTTCTGCACTTGAAGTGCACTTGTTTAAATCACACAATTTCGCACCCGTGCTTCACCAAATTGAACACATAAATATTGTATATTAAAACCACATGCCATGGCTTCTCACTCCAAGATCAAGTAAATATATTTAAGCCGCACAATTTCAAAAAGAGATTATGTAAATCCGTACATATTACTTATTTCCAAAAAAACTAAGTTGCAAATT
Organism: Eilema depressum; assembly: GCA_914767945.1. Taxonomy (NCBI): domain Eukaryota; kingdom Metazoa; phylum Arthropoda; class Insecta; order Lepidoptera; family Erebidae; genus Eilema; species Eilema depressum. The sequence goes on along the minus strand of OU612036.1, from coordinate 4,039,670 downwards.
AGATAAAACTGTGAGTACCTACTTACAGTGCTTCACGATAACACACAATCCACATAGTACACACAATCGAAAAATACACACAAAAATTTTTAAAACACTCGAAACTCTCGGAGTTCTACTCCTTAAGCCATACGACCGCACTGTTCTGCACTTGAAGGCAAACTGCCGACTGATTACTATGTTTAACGCATAGTTTAGGAAACAGGTTAACGTCCCTTTGTATCCCCTCCTAGAAATGAGTTAGAAAGAGATAGTGAATCACAAAACTCATTTAATAACCATTATTCTTAATGGATTCGCAATAAATCTTCACAATAGACCTCCCACAAACAAAACATAAGCCAACACACTAACAATTAAATTATTAGTATAATGTGTTTTAAAACAAGCTTTCCTGTAAACAATCTGTGGTAATAAAACGACAATAATAAATTTATGTTTTCTGACGTACGTGAAACGATAATTTTATATAATAAAACGATAATAAAACGAAATACGAAAATAAATAATAAGAAAAAAAATACAGTCAAGGATCAAATATTTACAAAAAATAAATTAAGTAAGTACCAAACTTACCTATTTAACGTGATGTATGTAAATACGTATCTCTATCGACCGCCCACCTTTGCTCTGTTGACCACTATACGAAGGATTGTCTGTAGCCTCTAGCCAGAGTAGTTGGTTCGTTAGGAAGCTTCCGCTGACCAATTTGTTTAAATCACTCAATTTCGCACCTGTGCTTCACCAAATTGAACACATAAATAATGTATATTAAAACCACATGGCATGGCTTCTCACTCCAGGATCAAGTAAATATAATATTTAAGCCGCACAATTTCAAAAAGAGATTATGTAAATCCGTACATATTACTTATTTCCAAAAAAACTAAGTAGCAAATTAGATAAAACTGTGAGTACCTACTTACAGTGCTTCACGATAACACACAATCTACACAGTACACACAATCAAAAAATACACACAAAAATTTTTAAAACACTCGAAACTCTCGGAGTTCTACTCCTTAAGCCATACGACCGCACTGTTCTGCACTTGAAGTGCACTTGTTTAAATCACACAATTTCGCACCCGTGCTTCACCAAATTGAACACATAAATATTGTATATTAAAACCACATGCCATGGCTTCTCACTCCAAGATCAAGTAAATATATTTAAGCCGCACAATTTCAAAAAGAGATTATGTAAATCCGTACATATTACTTATTTCCAAAAAAACTAAGTAGCAAATTAGATAAAACTGTGAGTACCTACTTACAGTGCTTCACGATAACACACAATCCACATAGTACACACAATCGAAAAATACACACAAAAATTTTTAAAACACTCGAAACTCTCGGAGTTCTACTCCTTAAGCCATACGACCGCACTGTTCTGCACTTGAAGGCAAACTGCCGACTGATTACTATGTTTAACGCATAGTTTAGGAAACAGGTTAACGTCCCTTTGTATCCCCTCCTAGAAATGAGTTAGAAAGAGATAGTGAATCACAAAACTCATTTAATAACCATTATTCTTAATGGATTCGCAATAAATCTTCACAATAGACCTCCCACATACAAAACATAAGCCAACACACTAACAATTAAATTATTAGTATAATGTGTTTTAAAACAAGCTTTCCTGTAAACAATCTGTGGTAATAAAACGACAATAATAAATTTATGTTTTCTGACGTACGTGAAACGATAATTTTATATAATAAAACGATAATAAAACGAAATACGAAAATAAATAATAAGAAAAAAAATACAGTCAAGGATCAAATATTTACAAAAAATAAATTAAGTAAGTACCAAACTTACCTATTTAACGTGATGTATGTAAATACGTATCTCTATCGACCGCCTACCTTTTGCTCTGTTGACCACTACGAAGGATTGTCTGTAGCCGCTAGCCAGAGTAGTTGGTTCGTTAGGAAGCTTCCGCTGACCAATTTGTTTAAATCACACAATTTCGCACCCGTGCTTCACCAAATTGAACACATAAATAATGTATATTAAAACCACATGGCATGGCTTCTCACTCCAAGATCAAGTAAATATATTTAAGCCGCACAATTTCAAAAAGAGATTATGTAAATCGGTACATATTACTTATTTCCAAAAAAACTAAGTAGCAAATTAGATAAAACTGTGAGTACCTACTTACAGTGCTTCACGATAACACACAATCCACACAGTACACACAATCAAAAAATACACACAAAAATTTTTAAAACACTCGAAACTCTCGGAGTTCTACTCCTTAAGCCATACGACCGCACTGTTCTGCACTTGAAGGCAAACTGCCGACTGATTACTATGTTTAACGCATAGTTTAGGAAACAGGTTAACGTCCCTTTGTATCCCCTCCTAGAAATGAGTTAGAAAGAGATAGTGAATCACAAAACTCATTTAATAACCATTATTCTTAATGGATTCGCTATAAATCTTCACAATAGACCTCCCACAAACAAAACATAAGCCAACACACTAACAATTAAATTATTAGTATAAAGTGTTTTAAAACAAGCTTTCCTGTAAACAATCTGTGGTAATAAAACGACAATAATAAATTTATGTTTTCTGACGTACGTGAAACGATAATTTTATATAATGAAACGATAATAAAACGAAATACGAAAATAAATAATAAGAAAAAAAAATACAGTCAAGGATCAAATATTTACAAAAAATAAATTAAGTAAGTGCCAAACTTACCTATTTAACGTGATGTATGTAAATACGTATCTCTATCGACCGCCTACCTTTGCTCTGTTGACCACTACGAAGGATTGTCTGTAGCCGCTAGCCAGAGTAGTTGGTTCATTAGGAAGCTTCCGCTGACCAATTTGTTTAAATCACACAATTCCGCACCCGTGCTTCACCAGATTGAACACATAAATAATGTATATTAAAACCACATGGCATGGCTTCTCACTCCAAGATCAAGTAAATATATTTAAACCGCACAATTTCACTCTCGTAGATCAAGTAAAACTTGTATTGTATTTGAATCGCACCGTTTCGCACTCCAAGATAATAAACCACTCAGATACACACTGAGGTAAACTGACACTCACTCACTCACTTTATTTAAACCGCACAATTTTACACTCAAAGATCAAATATTTACGAAACAAAGTCACTAGTAACTATTTAACGTGAAACGAACTTTTATTTATGTAAAGCTGTGGGAAAACACAGGCGAAGTAATAAAAGAGATTATATAAATCCGTACATATTATTTATTTCCAAAAAAATTAAGTAGCAAATTAGATAAAACTGTAAACTGCCGACTGATTACTATGTTTAACGCATAGTTTAGGAAACAGGTTAACGTCCCTTTGTATCCCCTCCTAGAAATGAGTTAGAAAGAGATAGTGAATCACAAAACTCATTTAATAACCATTATTCTTAATGGATTCGCAATAAATCTTCACAGTAGACCTCCCACAAACAAAACATAAGCCAACACACTAACAATTAAATTATTAGTATAATGTGTTTTAAAACAAGCTTTCCTGTAAACAATCTGTGGTAATAAAACGACAATAATAAATTTATGTTTTCTGACGTACGTGAAACGATAATTTTATATAATAAAACGATAATAAAACGAAATACGAAAATAAATAATAAGAAAAAAAATACAGTCAAGGATCAAATATTTACAAAAAATAAATTAAGAAGTACCAAACTTACCTATTTAACGTGATGTATGTAACTACGTATCTCTATCGACCGCCCACCTTTGCTCTGTTGACCACTACGAAGGATTGTCTGTAGCCTCTAGCCAGAGTAGTTGGTTCGTTAGGAAGCTTCCGCTGACCAATTTGTTTAAATCACACAATTCCGCACCCGTGCTTCACCAGATTAAACACATAAATAATGTAGGTATATTAAAACCACATGGCATGTCTTCTCACTCCAAGATCAAGTAAATATATTTAAACTGCACAATTTCACTCTTGTAGATCAAGTAAAACTTGCATTGTATTTGAATCGCACCGTTTCGCACTCCAAGATAATAAACCACTCAGATACACACTGAGGTAAACTGACACTCACTCACTCACTTTATTTAAACCGCACAATTTTACACTCAAAGATCAAATATTTACGAAACAAAGTCACTAGTAACTATTTAACGTGAAACGAACTTTTATTTATGTGAAGCTGTGGGAAAACACAGGCGAAGTAATAAAAGAGATTATATAAATCCGTACATATTATTTATTTCCAAAAAAACTAAGTAGCAAATTAGATAAAACTGTGAGTACTTACAGTGCTTCACGATAACACACAATCCACACAGTACACACAATAAAAAAATACACACAAAAAATTTTAAAACACTCGAAACTCTCGGAGTTCTACTCCTTAAGCCATACGACCGCACTGTTCTGCACTTGAAGGCAAACTGCCGACTGATTACTATGTTTAGCGCATAGTTTAGGAGACAGGTTAACGTCCCTTTGTATCCCCTCCTAGAAATGAGTTAGAAAGAGATAGTGAATCACAAAACTCATTTAATAACCATTATTCATAATGGATTCGCAATAAACCTTCACAATAGACCTCCTACAAACAAAAGATAAGCCAACACACTAACAATTCAATTATTAGTATAATGTGTTTTAAAACAAGCTTTCCTGTAAACAATCTGTGGTAATAAAACGACAATAATAAATTTATGTTTTCTGACGTACGTGAAACGATAATTTTATATAGTGAAACGATAATAAAACGAAATACGAAAATAAATAATAAGAAAAAAAAACACAGTCAAGGATCAAATATTTACTAAAAATAAATTAAGTAAGTACCAAACTTACCTATTTAACGTGATGTATGTAAATACGTATCTCTATCGACCGCCCACCTTTGATCTGTTGACCACTACGAACGATTGTCTGTAGCCGCTAGCCAGAGTAGTTGGTTCGTTAGGAAGCTTCCGCTGACCAATTTGTTTAAATCACACAATTCCGCACCCGTGCTTCACCAGATTGAACACATAAATAATGTATATTAAAACCACATGGCATGGATTCTCACTCCAAGATCAAGTAAATATATTTAAACCGCACAATTTCACTCTCGTAGATATCAAGTAAAACTTGTATTGTATTTGAATCGCACCGTTTCGCACTCCAAGATAATAAACCAATCAGATACACACTGAGGTAAACTGACACTCACTCACTCACTTTATTTAAACCGCACAATTTTACACTCAAAGATCAGATATTTACGAAACAAAGTCACTGGTAACTATTTAACGTGAAACGAACTTTTATTTATGTGAAGCTGTGGGAAAACACAGGCGAAGTAATAAAAGAGATTATATAAATCCGTACATATTATTTATTTCCAAAAAAACTAAGTAGCAAATTAGATAAAACTGTGAGTACTTACAGTGCTTCACGATAACACACAATCCACACAGTACACACAATAAAAAAATACACACAAAAAATTTTAAAACACTCGAAACTCTCGGAGTTCTACTCCTTAAGCCATACGACCGCACTGTTCTGCACTTGAAGGCAAACTGCCGACTGATTACTATGTTTAGCGCATAGTTTAGGAAACAGGTTAACGTCCCTTTGTATCCCCTCCTAGAAATGAGTTAGAAAGAGATAGTGAATCACAAAACTCATTTAATAACCATTATTCATAATGGATTCGCAATAAACCTTCACAATAGACCTCCCACAAACAAAACATAAGCCAACACACTAACAATTAATTATTAGTATAATGTGTTTTAAAACAAGCTTTCCTGTAAACAATCTGTGGTAATAAAACGACAATAATAAATTTATGTTTTCTGACGTACGTGAAACGATAATTTTATATAGTGAAACGATAATAAAACGAAATACGAAAATAAATAATAAGAAAAAAAAACACAGTCAAGGATCAAATATTTACAAAAAATAGAAAGAAAGAAAGAAAGAAAGAAAATATTTTTATTCAACCCAGCTTACATAAACAAAAATATACACAGCTTTGCAACCAGAATAAAAAATTACAGCAATTGTGCATACATAACAATGTTATATATTCTTATGCATCTATATGGCTAGGTAGAATAAAGGCCGCCTCTCAGCTTAATGCTGTCCGCGTTGTAGTGCAAGCGGACAGAAGTAAGTACCAAACTTACCTATTTAACGTGATGTATGTAAATACGTATCTCTATCGACCGCCCACCTTTGCTCTGTTGACCACTACGAAGGATTGTCTGTAGCCGCTAGCCAGAGTAGTTGGTTCGTTAGGAAACTTCCGCTGACCAATTTGTTTAAATCACACAATTTCGCACCCGTGCTTCACCAAATTGAACACATAAATAATGTAGGTATATTAAAACCACATGGCATGGCTTCTCACTCCAAGATCAAGTAAATATATTTAAACCGCACAATTTCAAAAAGAGATTATATAAATCCGTACATATTACTTATTTCCAAAAAAACTAAGTAGCAAATTAGATAAAACTGTGAGTACTTACAGTGCTTCACGATAACACACAATCCACACAGTACACACGATCAAAAAATACACAAAAAAATTTAAAACACTCGAAACTCTCGGAGTTCTACTCCTTAAGCCATACGACCGCACTGTTCTGTACTTGAAGGCAAACTGCCGACTGATTACTATGTTTAGCGCATAGTTTAGGAAACAGGTTAACGTCCCTTTGTATCCCCTCCTAGAAATGAGTTAGAAAGAGGTAGTGAACCACAAAACGCATTTAATAACCATTATTCATAATGGTTTCGCAATAAATCTTCACAATAGACCTCCTACAAACAAAAGATAAGCGAACACACTAACAATTAAATTATTAGTATAATGTGTTTTAAAACAAGCTTTCCTGTAAACAATCTGTGGTAATAAAACGACAATAATAAATTTGTTTTCTGACGTACGTGAAACGATAATTTTATATAATAAAACGATAATAAAACGAAATACGGAAATAAATAATAAGAAAAAAAAAACACAGTCAAGGATCAAATATTTACTAAAAATAAATTAAGTAAGTACCAAACTTACCTATTTAACGTGATGTATGTAAATACGTATCTCTATCGACCGCCCACCTTTGCTCTGTTGACCACTACGAAGGATTGTCTGTAGCCGCTAGCCAGAGTAGTTGGTTCGTTAGGAAGCTTCCGCTGACCAATTTGTTTAAATCACACATTCCGCACCCGTGCTTCACCAGATTGAACACATAAATAATGTATATTAAAACCACATGGCATGGCTTATCACTCCAAGATCAAGTAAATATATTTAAACCGCACAATTTCACTCTCGTAGATCAAATAAAACTTGCATTGTATTTGAATCGCACCGTTTCGCACTCCAAGATAATAAACCACTCAGATACACACTGAGGTAAACTGACACTCACTCACTCACTTTATTTAAACCGCACAATTTTACACTCAAAGATCAAATATTTACGAAACAAAGTCACTAGTAACTATTTAACGTGAAACGAACTTTTATTTATGTAAAGCTGTGGGAAAACACAGGCGAAGTAATAAAAGACATTATATAAATCCGTACATATTATTTATTTCCAAAAAAACTAAGTAGCAAATTAGATAAAACTGTGAGTACTTACAGTGCTTCACGATACCACACAATCCACACAGTACACAATAAAAAAATACACACAAAAAATTTTAAAACACTCGAAACTCTCGGAGTTCTACTCCTTAAGCCATACGACCGCACTGTTCTGCACTTGAAGGCAAACTGCCGACTGATTACTATGTTTAGCGCATAGTTTAGGAAACAGGTTAACGTCCCTTTGTATCCCCTCCTAGAAATGAGTTAGAAAGAGGTAGTGAATCACAAAACGCATTTAATAACCATTATTCATAATGGATTCGCAATAAACCTTCACAATAGACCTCCCACAAACAAAAGATAAGCCAACACACTAACAATTAAATTATTAGTATAATGTGTTTTAAAACAAGCTTTCCTGTAAACAATCTGTGGTAATAAAACGACATTAATAAATTTATGTTTTCTGACGTACGTGAAACGATAATTATATTTCGCCGCTTCATTCTCGATATAATTAACCAGGTAGTCCCTTATATCTACTAGGCAACTTCGCATATTTTTAAGAGATATGAATATGACTAAAAATTTTACAAGTACCTACGGAGCTGTGCTCTTGACAGATACTCATTCCTTATTTGTCCGTGGCAACGCGAGCACGTCTTCAGCAATGCGATAACGCAGCGCCGAAGAAAAAATATAAAAGTTAAAAAGTTATTATAAAAATACAAGTGAAAAAGTGAAGGTTATTTCTTTCGATCCGGAAGACGACGAGATTATGTAAAGGTACATACTTACTTATAACATTTTATCATATTGTGCATTACCTTACCACCATTGTGGTACTGGTATATACAATAATTCCTTCCAATCCGGAAGAAAACGAGATTATATAAAGTACCTACATACACAAAACATTTTATCATATTGTGCATTACCTTACCACCATTGTGGTACTGGTATATACAATAAATACCTTTCATATACATTGGAGTACGTAAATCGTAAAACAATCTTTATCATATCGTGCATTACGATATTGCTACAGGTATGGATTGACTACGAGTCAATATCTGCCTCACATGTACATCGGGGTTGACTGCTGGTCTCCAACGATGATACTTATTTTACGTAAATCGTAAAACAATCTTTATCATATCGTACATTACGATATTGCTACAGGTATGGATTGACTGAGAGTCAATATCTGCCTCACATGTACATCGGGGTTGACTGCGGGTCTCCAACGATGATACTTATTTTACGTAAATCGTAAAACAATCTTTATCATATCGTGCATTACGATATTGCTACAGGTACGGATTGACTGCGAGTCAATATCTGCCTCACATGTAAATCGGGGTAGACTGCGGGTCTCCAACGATGACACTTATTTTACGTAAATCGTAAAACAATCATTATCATATCGCACATTACGATATTGCTACAGGTATGGATTGACTGAGAGTCAATAAATACCTCACATGTACATCGGGGTTGACTAAGAGTCTCCAACGATGATACTTATGTTACATAAATCGTAAAACAATCTTTCTCATATCGTGCAGTAACGATATTGCTACAGGTATATACAATAAATACCTTTCATAAAATAATCATCGGGGTTCGCTGCGTGCGTCCAACGATAATTACATAGTGAAACAGTAATATCAACCATTACTGTGCGGCAATGCATAAAACGAGTGTCGAAAATATTTTTATTTTTATACCCTCATTTATACATAATAGCGGCATACTATTAAATACAAGAGAGCAATGCAGTTTTATATCATTTTAGGTCAAAAAGACCAAATAATTGAGTGCTCAGCTCCAACACTTATCGATAATTTTGTCTCAATCGGAAAACAAGAAATCACCGACTTAACTTCAACACCTAGCGTTAATCCTGAACCGTTGACATTGGGCGACCCAGGTCTCGACCCAGAACTGTTATCAGCACTGGGCGAATCCACCCCTGAGCCACCAAACTATGGCGAAAAAAATCCTTTATGGCTACCACTTCTAAAGAAGGGTATGCCCATAGAAAATAAATAAAAATTGTTTTAGGAGTATTAATCCTAGACAATTGGAGATTATTGCAAGCACCTAAACTTAATTTTGCGGAGATTGCAGCCGCCATACCCGACAGGGTTAGAAATAAAGATAAAAATACCCTTTCTACCCAGTAACAACTCAGTTCAGGAATTACGGCCATAAATAAGGTCATGGACCTTTTCTTATTAGGTGAACATAAAATTCAGGCAATAAAGCCCCTAAGCTATGGGTGCTGTTTACTAATACTTACGAACTCAAACTGCAAGCGCCTCCCAACAGGTAGGCCTCTATCCCTATCCACACCAGGGAAACTGGCAAGCTCCTCGCTTCCCATCGAACAAGAAGGGGGGGGGGGGGGGGGGCGGGGAGGGAACCGTCGCCAGGCGCCAACTGCGAGTTCACGCCGCGACAACCAGTGTGTTCCCAACACGAAGAGCAGGAGCATTTCTTCGAACAAGCCCCGTACAACGACACAACCATAGTTCAAGTATACATACCGGCCGTATGACCTACTTTTATAATTGTCGGCTTATGGTTACCCAAAATACCATAAAATTGCTCTCAAATGAATTTAAGAATGGTTATTCAATTCCATTTTGCAAAGACGTTCGGCAAGTCACCGGCCCTAATAATAATTTTTCAAAAAATAAATAAATAAGTAAATAAATAATAATATTAAGATTTCAATTCGAATCTGCCTCCAGGGTAAAAACCACCTAGGAGTTCACAGCTTTACCATAATATATGGGTTATCAGTGCAGTGACACCAAGAGTCTTCACAAACATAATATGAAGCATGTGTTATCTTATTTATGAAACGGCAGCTTTAGGTCCGTGGTGTACCTACTCGTACAGTCGGACGACATTTTGGGCATAAGAGATCACTATTCCGAGTGTCTTCTTCCTAAGATATAAACGAAACACTGTAGTTTTTAAAATACTTGGCCTCGTTATAAATTATATTGGGGTAAATTGCAAGTTAGCTGCGATCACAAAATTAACTGCGAGTTAAATTTGAACAAACCAAAAACATACATACAATCTAAAATAGATAGACACGTACACTTTTTATTATCTGCGAGATAATAATGCATTACCCTTTTTTATTCAAATCCTGTCACGGTATACCTACACATGGGCTATTAACAAAAATGCCGCCTATATACACAAACATTATAGAACGATCTAAGTAAATTTCCTATGTTATCGAATAACGAAACCAAGATTAGACTCCCTTCAGAGTTATTGAAAGACCTTGATTGGCGGAGCAAGATAATATTCTCAAAATCTAATCATATGCCCCTTGCTCACTTTAAATTCGAGATTTGCACGAATGCCTCCCGGATAAACTGGGCTGCAGCGTGTAATAACAGTCGAACTAACGGAATGTTGTCAACTTTTAAACGCGAAAAACACAAATTACTTAGTCCTTAAGTTTTTCTTGGATTAGAGACCTTAATACGGTTAGAAAACAACTGTGTAGTATTACGTCGCGTCGATAATACGACAACCATAAACTACGTAAATCGAATGTGTGGAATTCAATTCCCCCATTTAAACGACCTGTCTCGGCTCATTTGGCAGTGGTGCGAGAAACGTAATATTTGAATCGTGACTTCAATTCATAAATAATAAATCCGGACACGGAATAAGAGCTATCAAATAAAGCATTCGAAATGATTACAAGGCGTTTAGGTCACCCCGAAATCAACCTATCTGCTTCTCGCACCAGTACAAAATGCGATACGATCTAAACAACATCCTGATACCTCAGCATAAAAATGCATCAGAAAAGTGATTGACGACAAAGCTACTGGCCCTCACAGCCCTGATTTCCCATGTTGAAATAGTTGATAAATTCAGAAATACTTTACCTTTAATTCTGATTTAAACACCCTCTTCAATCTTTTTTTTTTTAGAGACCAACATCCCCTGCATCGGAACCTTACCCTGGCTGCAGCGAGGCCCTGTGGCAGGCCTTCATTAAGCGAGGGTCTCTTCCCGATGCACTAAATCTATTAATAGCTTCGTTAGCATACAGTACTATTATGCAGTATAAGTATCTATTACTTTAAAACTGTGACAGTTTACTAACGGATGTTCATACAGTAGCTTAAATAGTCGCCAATCAGCATTATCAATATTCCCTGGTGACAATATCGGCTCAGACGAAAGATGCATCTACTGTAAGATGCATTTAGGTCAATGCCTAAATATTTCCAATACTGACTTAGATTAAAAAAAAAAAAAAAAAAAAACACTAGAAATAGTAATCTTTCCTGCTCTACGTACAGCTCATTGTGTATAAACATTTTATCTCATTTAAAATCGAAAATATATATTTTTTCAAACAATGGTATTCACATCTCGATAACAATTATGTCAAAGTCAAAGTCAAAGTCTTTATTTCTCAAAATAGTGCAACACTGTTACAGCTTTTTAGACGTCAAAATGATGAAAACTACCGCTCCTGGACGTGACCAACCTATTCTGTTCCTACCTCATTTCGAGGATAACATACACGTATTTACCTGCCCTACAACAGTCCTCAAGGAATATATTTTTGCTACAAAAATAAGAGAACTGCCAGTACGGGTCAATGAAATTGTTGTTAACATACAAAGCACCACACAGACCAGCTACCACACAATCAGTTGGTCGCTGGATAAAACAGGTGCTGACAGAGAGCGGCGTCGACACGTGCGTCTCTAGCGCACACTGCATGCGCCATGACGCCACATCAGCCGCGCACTCGCGCGGTCTTCCAGTCGAAGCTATTCTGTAAATTGCTGGCTGGACCAGCACATCCAATACACTCACAAAATCCTATAACCTAACGGTAATCAGTGAGGAAAATTTTGCTAATTTAGTATAGGTACCTTACCTAGTATTAGGTAATAAGTACTTAGTTGGAATTTACTATTGCATTAGTAACTTATTTAAATAAATTAAATAGATAAGTAACTGTTTTTGCTCCCAATAATCATTAAGTTCATATTGAGAGTTCCACTGAATTAAAAACTTTCTGTGCTATCTCTGAAAGTCTACCTGGTTAATTATATCGAGAATGAAGCGGCGAAATATAATAGATGATCAAACGAACTTCTCGAATGAAGTTCGATCATTATTATATGAGCCGCTTCATTCGAAGATATAAACTCCCTCCTACCCATAGTACACAAACAGTATTGTTAATAGGTTTGATACTGTACCCAAAGCAAGAAAGTTTTATGCGTTATACCTATATCTCTAAAGAATGAGTATCTGTCAAGAGCACAGCTCCGTAGGTACTTGTAAAATTTTTAGTCATATTCATATCTCTTAAAAATATGCGACGTTGCCTAGTAGATATAAGGGACTACCTGGTTAATTATATCTTCGAATGAAGCGGCTCATATAATAATGATCGAACTTCATTCGAGAAGTTCGTTTGATCATCTATTATTCGCCGCTTCATTCTCGACATAATTAACCAGGTAGTCCCTTATATCTACTAGGCAACGTCGCACATTTTTAAGAGATATGAATATGACAAAAAATTTTACAAGTACCTACGGAGCTGTGCTCTTGACAGATACTCATTCTTTATTTGTGCGTGGCAACGCGAGCACATCTTCAGCAATGCGAAAACGCAGCGCCGAAGAAAAAATAAATCAAAAAGTGAAAGTTATCGTCGTATATAGATATAAAAGTTAAAAACTTATTATAAAAATACAAGTGAAAAAGTGAAAGTTATCGTCGTATAATATAGTTATTTCCTTACCACCATTGTGGTACTGGTATATACAATAAATACCTCACATGTACATCGGGGTTGACCGAGGGTCTCCAACGATGATACTTATTTTACGTAAATCGTAAAACAATCTTTATCATATCGTGCATTACGATATTGCTACAGGTACGGATTGACCGCGAGTCAATATCTGCCTCACATGTACATCGGGGTTGACTGCGGGTCTCCAACGATGATACTTATTTTACGTAAATCGTAAAACAATCTTTATCATATCGTACATTACGATATTGCTACAGGTATGTACAATAAAAAAATAAAAAATAAAAAAATAAATAAATAAATAATAATATTAAGATTTCAATTCGAATCTGCCTCCAGGGTAAAAACCACCTAGGAGTTCACAGCTTTACCATAATATATGGGTTATCAGTGCAGTGACACCAAGAGTCTTCACAAACATAATATGAAGCAGGTGTTATCTTATTTATGAAACGGCAGCTTTAGGTCCGTGGTGTACCTACTCGTACAGTCGGATGACATATTGGGCATAAGAGATCACTATTCTGAGTGTCTTCTTCCTAAGATATAAACGATACACTGTAGTTTTTAAAATACTTGGCCTCGTTATAAATTATATTGGGGTAAATTGCAAGTTAGCTGCGATCACAAAATTAACTTTGAACAAACATAAATACAATCTAAAATAGATAGACACGTACACTTTTTATTATCTGCGAGATAATAATGCATTACCCTTTTTTATTCAAATCCTGTTACGGTATACCTACACATGGGCTATTAACAAAAATACCGCCTATATACACAAACATTATAGAACGATCTAAGTAAATATCCTATGTTATCGAATAACGAAACCAAGATTAGACTCCCTTCAGAGTTATTGAAAGACCTTGATTGGCGGAGCAAGATAATATTCACAAAATCTAATCATATGCCCCTTGCTCACTTTAAATTGGAGATTTGCACGAATGCCTCCCGGATAAACTGGGCTGCAGTGTGTAATAACAGTCGAACTAACGGAATGCTTATTTATTATTTTTTATTTTATTTTATTTGGGGAGCTTACAGCTACATTCACATATACACAACATTTAGGTTAGTACACGCCAATTACAAGCTTCCACAATTATGTAATGTTGTCAACTTTTGAACGCGAAAAACACAAATTACTTAGTCCTTAAGTTTTTCTTGGATTAGAGACCTTAATACGGTTAGAGAATAACTGTGTAGTATTACTTCGCGTCGATAATACGACAACCATAAACTACGTAAATCGAATGTGTGGAATTCAATTCCCCCAGTTAAACGACCTGTCTCGGCTCATTTGGCAGTGGTGCGAGAAACGTAATATTTGGATCGTGACTTCAATTCATAAATAATAAATCCGGACACGGAATAAGAGCTATCAAATAAAGCATTCGAAATGATTACAATACAAGACGTTTAGGTCACCCCGAAATCAACCTATCCGCTTCTCGCACCAGTACAAAATGTGATACGATCTAAACAACATTCTGATACCTTAGCATAAAAATGCATCAGAAAAGTGATTGACGACAAAGCTACTGGCCCTCACAGCCCTGATTTCCCATGTTGAAATAGTTGATA
Source organism: Eilema depressum (assembly GCA_914767945.1). Taxonomy (NCBI): domain Eukaryota; kingdom Metazoa; phylum Arthropoda; class Insecta; order Lepidoptera; family Erebidae; genus Eilema; species Eilema depressum. Next base: position 4,024,658 of record OU612036.1, on the reverse strand, counting down.
AATTCAGAAATACTTTACCTTTAATTCTGATTTAAACACCCTCGTCAATCTTTTTTTTTAGAGACCAACATCCCCTTCATCGGAACCTTACCCTGGCTGCAGCGAGGCCCTGTGGCAGGCCTTCATTAAGCGAGGGTCTCCTCCCGATGCACTAAATCTATTAATAGCTGTATCTATTACTTTAAGGCTGTGGTGGCTATTGCCAACACAACCATTAATTTATTCAAACCTCCAATAGCGGCAGTACTATCATTTTTAAGTCAACAGTTTACTAACGGATGTTCATACAGTAGCTTAAATAGTCACCAATCAGCATTATCAATATTCCCTGGTGACAATATCGGCTCAGACGAAAGATGCATCTACTGTAAGATGCATTTAGGTCAATGCCTAAATATTTCCAATACTGACTTATCTTTCCTGCTCTATGTACAGCTCATTGTGAACAAACATTTTATCTCATTTAAAATCGAAAATATATATTTTTTTCAAACAATGGTATTCACATCTCGATAACGATATGTCAAAGTCAAAGTCTTTGTTTCTCAAAATGGTGCAACACTGTTACAGCTTTTTAGACGTCAAAATGATAAAAACTACCGCTCCTGGACGTGACCAACCTATTCTGTTCCTACCTCATTTCGAGGATAACATACACGTATTTACCTGCCCTACAACAGTCCTCAAGGAATATATTTTTGCTACAAAAATAAGAGAACTGCCAGTACGGGTCAATGAAATTGTTGTTAACATACAAAGCATCACACAGACCAGCTACCACACAATCAGTTGGTCGCTGGATAAAACAGGTGCTGACAGAGAGCGTCTCTAGCGCACACTGCATGCGCCATGACGCCACATCCGCCGCGCACTCGCGCGGTCTTCCAGTCGAAGCTATTCTGTAAATTGCTGGCTGGACCAGCACATCCAATACACTCACAAAATCCTATAACCTAACGGTAATCAGTGACGAAAATTTTGCTAATTTAGTATAGGTACCTTACCTAGTATTAGGTAATAAGTACTTAGTTGGAATTTACTATCGCATTAGTAACTTATTTAAATAAATTAAATGGATAAGTAACTGTTTTTGCTCCCAATAATCATTAAGTTCATATTGAGAGTTCCACTGAATTAAAAACTTTCTGTGCTATCTCTGAAAGTCTACCTGGTTAATTATATCGAGAATGAAGCGGCGAAATATAATAGATGATCAAACGAACTTCTCGAATGAAGTTCGATCATTATTATATGAGCCGCTTCATTCGAAGATATAAACTCCCTCCCACCCATAGTACACAAAAAGTATTGTTAATAGGTTTGATACTGTACCCAAAGCAAGAAAGTTTTATGCGTTATACCTTTATCTCTAAAGAATGAGTATCTGTCAAGAGCACAGCTCCGTAGGTACTTGTAAAATTTTTAGTCATATTCATATCTCTTAAAAATATGCGACGTTGCCTAGTAGATATAAGGGACTACCTGGTTAATTATATCTTCGAATGAAGCGGCTCATATAATAATGATCGAACTTCATTCGAGAAGTTCGTTTGATCATCTATTTTATATAATGAAACGATAATAAAACGAAATACGAAAATAAATAATAAGAAAAAAAAACAGTCAAGGATCAAATATTTACTAAAAATAAATTAAGTAAGTACCAAACTTACCTATTTAACGTGATGTATGTAAATACGTATCTCTATCGACCGCCCACCTTTGCTCTGTTGACCACTACGAAGGATTGTCTGTAACCGCTAGCCAGAGTAGTTGGTTCGTTAGGAAGCTTCCGCTGACCAATTTGTTTAAATCACACAATTCCGCACCCGTGCTTCACCAGATTGAACACATAAATAATGGATATTAAAACCACATGGCATGGCTTCTCACTCCAAGATCAAGTAAATATATTTAAACCGCACAATTTCACTCTCGTAGATCAAGTAAAACTTGCATTGTATTTGAATCGCACCGTTTCGCACTCCAAGATAATAAACCACTCAGATACACACTGAGGTAAACTGACACTCACTCACTCACTTTATTTAAACCGCACAATTTTACACTGAAAGATCAAAAATTTACGAAAGAAAGTAACACATAACTATTTAACGTGAAACGAACTTTTATTTATGTAAAGCTGTGGGAAAACACAGACGAAGTAATAAAAGAGATTATATAAATCCGTACATATTACTTATTTCCAAAAAAACTAAGTAGCAAATTAGATAAAACTGTGAGTACTTACAGTGCTTCACGATAACACACAATCCACACAGTACACACGATCAAAAAATACACAAAAAAATTTAAAACACTCGAAACTCTCGGAGTTCTACTCCTTAAGCCATACGACCGCACTGTTCTGTACTTGAAGGCAAACTGCCGACTGATTACTATGTTTAGCGCATAGTTTAGGAAACAGGTTAACGTCCCTTTGTATCCCCTCCTAGAAATGAGTTAGAAAGAGGTAGTGAACCACAAAACGCATTTAATAACCATTATTCATAATGGTTTCGCAATAAATCTTCACAATAGACCTCCTACAAACAAAAGATAAGCCAACACACTAACAATTAAATTATTAGTATAATGTGTTTTAAAACAAGCTTTCCTGTAAACAATCTGTGGTAATAAAACGACAATAATAAATTTATGTTTTCTGACGTACGTGAAACGATAATTTTATATAATAAAACGATAATAAAACGAAATACGAAAATAAATAATAAGAAAAAAAAACACAGTCAAGGATCAAATATTTACTAAAAATAAATTAAGTAAGTACCAAACTTACCTATTTAACGTGATGTATGTAAATACGTATCTCTATCGACCGCCCACCTTTGCTCTGTTGACCACTACGAAGGATTGTCTGTAGCCGCTAGCCAGAGTAGTTGGTTCGTTAGGAAGCTTCCGCTGACCAATTTGTTTAAATCACACAACCCGTGCTTCACCAGATTGAACACATAAATAATGTATATTAAAACCACATGGCATGGCTTATCACTCCAAGATCAAGTAAATATATTTAAACCGCACAATTTCACTCTCGTAGATCAAATAAAACTTGCATTGTATTTGAATCGCACCGTTTCGCACTCCAAGATAATAAACCACTCAGATACACACTGAGGTAAACTGACCTCACTCACTCACTTTATTTAAACCACACAATTTTACACTCAAAGATCAAATATTTACGAAACAAAGTCACTAGTAACTATTTAACGTGAAACGAACTTTTATTTATGTAAAGCTGTGGGAAAACACAGGAAAAGTAATAAAAGAGATTATATAAATCCGTACATATTATTTATTTCCAAAAAAACTAAGTAGCAAATTAGATAAAACTGTGAGTACTTACAGTGCTTCACGATAACACACAATCCATACAGTACACACAATCAAAATATACACACAAAAAATTTTAAAACACTCGAAACTCTCGGATTTCTACTCCTTAAGCCATACGACCGCACTGTTCTGCACTCGAAGGCAAACTGTCGACTGATTACTATGTTTAGCGCTTAGTTTAGGAAACACGTTAACGTCCCTTTGTATCCCCTCCTAGAAGTGAGTAAGAAAGAGGTAGTGAGTCCCAAAATCCATTTACTAACCATTCGTATATAATGGATGTATATAATTGATAGGACATAAATACTACTGACCAGACGGCGGCCTCTGCACAAAAAACGACAAATAATTTAAATAGGGATCACTTATAATAATAGTAATAATATAGTAGTCATATGCGGCTCACAAAGATGAAATATATCATAGATATGCCATATGCTTACAAATCAACGTAGAAAATTGTGCCGAACTCACACACACACATTTTTAATTCATCTACACTTTTGGTGTATTAACTTTAGAGTAATAGTTCGTGCAGTGTCTATAAACATACGATAGCATTTTCGTTATTTTTTTATGTCACTGATTCTGCCGCTCAACGTCCGACCGGCGCCGCTCGGCACGCGATACTACAAGGCAAATGTTCCAATTGACTCGTTTTCGGATCTTCACGATTTTCGCGCAATAACGCATCTACTTCATTTTATATAAGACTAGCTTTTGCCCGCGGCTCCGCCCGCGTGGATGTCGGTTATCGCGACCAAACATAGCCTATGTCCTTTCTCAAGGTCTAATCTACCCCTATACCAAATTTCATCAAAATCGGTTCAGCGGTTTATTCGTAAAAGCGAGACAGACAGACAGACAGGCAGACAGACAGACAGACAGAGTTACTTTCGCATTTATAATATTAGTAGGGATCATTGGCGGCTCACAAGCGAGTTTGTGGCAGTGTTGTTTTATTTTATGTTTGTGTATGAAACTGTTTTGATCATTATTATGGTTCGACCCATAAAAGCTTGGCTTTAGGAAGTTTTGTTTGAGACGGGACCTTAATGATTAATTATTTATGGCCATTTAATTTAATTTTATTTTGTTTTGTTTTATTTTGTTTTGTTTTGTATTTGTTTCGTCTTATTAATTGCTTTATATTTCTTATTTTGCAGTTTGTTTTTCTCTTTTTGGTTTATATTTATAACGATTTAAATTTCTTTACTTTAGATTTATTTTTTCTTAGTAGATGTATTATTACATTATAAGTTTTTTTGTGTTTGTTGTGTTCACAACTAGTAGGTGATACAAACATACCTGTTTATATAAACAGCAAAATAGTTTAAGCTTTATATATTGTATACACCAGTTTTGTGAACCAGATTAAAAAAAAAAAAAAAAAAAAAAAAAAGCGATGAAAAATGATTGACAAGATATGCTTTCATAATTCCTCACCTTGTTTTACTTTGTGTATGAGCCTGTTTTAAAGTAATCGCTATCTAAAAAGCCCGTTTGGACATTTCAAGTCCATGAAGTTCTCAATTTTGAGAACGTAAAACAATGATATTTTTCAAACGTAGAATGACATTTTTCATTGATGGGTACCGCCCACTCCGCTCAGTGCTGTCCATAACGAGTTTTTTATACTCTCCACAGACTATTAATAAATTGGTTATGGTAAAAATAAATCGATTAAGATATTTTTTTAAATTTTATCATAAAAATGTCTAAGACAAAGTTAAAGATCGTACACTTATCTGTAAAAATCCGGTCAAGTGCAAAACGTGTGTTAATGCGCAAACACGAGTCGTGTTTGCGCATTAAAGATTCCTCACGAAACTGAATTGTGGTGCGAACTAATGCTACATGACCGGCAATATGCTACATGACCGGCAATATGCTACAGTACTGGCAATATGCTACATGGCCGGCAATATACTACAAGACCGGCAATACTTTGATTGCGTTGAATTAGAAGTTTGATTTTAGGGTACTCCTCGTTGAGCGAGAATCCTGAAATGTGAGACGAAGCAAGGTCATAGAGCACAAATAAAAGGAAGCGTTTAACATTTAACATTTTAACATTTTAAACGGATTCTATCGCGATTAATTCTTTATTACTTTAACCCGAAGTTTCGGCTAACTTTCAGCAACCGTGGTCGCGGAGTGACTAAACATCAGCGACTATTTAGGTAGAATGAGCTCGCGGTTTCGTTAAGTCTGACTGTTTTTTGCTGTTTTCTAGGTCTTTTTTAAATTTTAGGCTTGTAGACTTCAAGATTTGTAGGTTTAATTATGTCTAGAAGCCTGGAAGCCTAGAAACCTAGCCCTGGACCCCCAGAACTATTACCCAGTCTTCTTTAGTAATTTTGGCACAAGCTTCATTCAGCAATTTCATCATTTTCTTAGTGGAGAATGGCCGCTTTGTATTGTGGCGTGCTGCATATCCTTTCATTTGAGCCCAGATCAGCTCAATAGCATTGTACTGACTATGGTATGACGGCATTCTTGTCACTTTATGTCCATGCTGAAGTGCCCATTCATCAATTTAATTTTTTAATTTTGCAGGTTTAATTTTTTTACCAGTTACAGCAATTCAGCTCTTAACTATTTCGTATCAGCTTCAACGCCTGATCTTTGTATCCATGCTACTAAATCGGCCTTTTTGTTTGCTTGAGTAGGTGCTTTATTTATTTGAACTGAGTGGTCACGGTGCATTGTACACAATAATTTTATTATGCACTGTTCAGAGAGGTTTGCTAACAGGTTAGTAAACCACTCTGTGATATTATTTTGTACTTTTAGACTCAAATGCGAGCAAGGTATCATTCACAAAACCACCACTAGCTGACCCGACGACGTGGCAGATGATTAAGCGTCCACCTTTTCCTATTGGCACTTTTGAGCAAGAGGCCTTGGTATCATCTGTCCATGACTGCGGCACGGTATGATTCGAGTTCAGCCAAGTCTCATCGACAAATATGACATTATCCCAATTTGTGACTTTGTTGTGTTTGCTGTTATCTAGGTTTTTTTATTCCTAGGCTTCAAATATCATCTTAAGTCACCCCGGGACCAGGGCTGCTAGAAAGTAGCCGACGTAGGGTTAAAAGTAAATAGTGACAGATAAATCGCGATAGAAGCCGTTAAAAAGTGGTTTCATTTCAATAAGTGATATAAGCGTAAACTTCAGACAGTAGGTATCAAGAAAATGATTTACTAAAGATTCATTTTCATGCGATTTCTATTGGTTATTATTGAGTGAATATTATTGTAATAAAAATGTTAAATGAAAGAAAATTGACTTTTCGCAGTATTGTATTGTTTAAAAATACCTACAATATCAAAGTTTAGATTAAATTTTCTAATTAGAACTTTAAGCCAATGAACTTTACACTACAATACAATACATATTCTAATCGATCAAATACGCATACAATCTTGAATCGATTTATCTTGAGTATCGTGTACCGAGTGGTGTGGTTACATCCCTAGTTACGTCCAAATGACAAATGTCATAGTGGGCCTCTTACGTTGAGACTACTTTACTAATTTGTTTGTTTTACTTTCAATCAATCAATTAGCCTATTGCAGTCCACTGCTGGACATAGGCCTCTCCCAATATGCGCCACGTTTGCCGATCCTCCGCCTTCCGCATCCAGTCCGTCCCAACCACCCTTCGTAGGTCGTCAGTCCACCTGGCTTGGGGGTGTACCACCCTGCGTTTTCCTTCTCGCGGTCTCGACTCTAGGACTCGTCTGCTCCAACGGCCATCAGTCCGTCGACAGATGTGGCCAGCCCACTGCACTTCAGCTTGCTTATTCTGCGAGCTATGTCGGTAACTTTATTTCTATGTCGGATGATCTCGTTGCGAATTTTATCCATCAAGATCAAGTAAATATATTTAAACCGCACAATTTCACTCCCGTAAATCAACTAAAATTTGCATTGTATTTGAATCGCACCGATTCGCACTCCAAGATAATAAACCACTCAGATACACATTGAGGTAAACTGACGCTCACTCACTCACTTTATTTAAACCGCACAATTTTACACTCAAAGATCAAATATTTACGAAACAAAGTCACTAGTAACTATTTAACGTGAAACGAACTTTTATTTATGTAAAGCTGTGGGAAAACACAGACGAAGTAATAAAAGAGATTATATAAATCCGTACATATTATTTATTTCCAAAAAAACTAAGTAGCAAATTAGATAAAACTGTGAGTACTTACAGTGCTTCACGATAACACACAATCCACACAGTACACACAAAAAAAATTAAAACACTGGGAACTCTCGGAGTTCTACTCCTTAAGCCATACGACCGCACTGTTCTGCACTTGAAGGCAAACTGCCGACTGATTACTATGTCTAGACTATGCGTCTAGGAACCAGATTAACGTCCCTTTGTATCCCCTCCTAGAAGTGAGTAAGAAAGAGATAGTGACTCCCAAAATCCATTTACTAACCATTCATATACAGGGTGTCCCAAAATTCAAAGATAAGCCGGTAACAGAGGGTGGCCTTACTTATGACTGCTCTGGAAAAAAAAAGAAAAAAAAAATCTCTATTTTTTTTTAAATTATTTAAACTTTTTTTAAATCCTTCAAAATTCGGTACCCCTAATGATATTTTCAACTACCAGGCCCGCAATTTTGCAAATATTTTGGAACTCTTTTCTGTATTAGCAAGCCTTAGCTTGCTTATACAGAAAAGAGTTCCAAATTTTTTTCAGAGTGGTAAGAAGCATGGCTATCCATCACCACTCTGAAAAAATTTAGAATATTTGTAGTTATTTTACAAAAATAAGTCAAAATATTTTTTTGTCGTCAAATTTTCATACATTTTTACTTTCGACCCACTTTATCTTATCTCGGTGAAAAAAAAAAGTATGAACACCACTATGGTCATCCTGTGGATGTGGAACATCCTTTTTTAAAAATTGGCGCAACTATCCAAGATTTTAAAAAATACTTAATTTTTTTTTTTAAGTGAATAAGAATCACATTTATTTCATACATTGCTTTTATTGAAAATCACCAGATTTATTTGGACCCAATGCATCCATCATCAATAAAAAATCATTGACGGGACTCGTGACTAATTGGTAACCTAGTAGGTTAACACATAACGAGGTTAAGCAACACAAGCCAGGTTGGTTTTCGGATGGATGACCATTCTTAAGACATTGAGACGCCTCCATTCCTCAGAGAGTACCTTAGACCGTCGTTACGGGTAGTGGGATTCTTATAAGTCGTAACAACTAGTCATCATCATCTTCATGGATACGCATTTTCCTGATTGCATCCGTAGCCAAGATAACCTCGTAACTCAGAGTCCGCCTTCCAGTTCTTCCTCCTCCACTTCACCAAATCAAACTAGTCTAACTAGATAGCTTCTATATCGGCAGTGGGTTGTGGAGATCAGGTGGCAGTCACCTCCCTGAAAATATCGCAGTTCAGCGCTTCCGAGACTCAGAGTTTTGGAATTGTCTTAAGAACAATTAGGTCATCAAAAAAAATAGTAACAATAATGCAATAATTATAAAATTATACCATTATATTTGTTTAACTATTTTTTAACGGTATGGATTTTCAACACTCACCATCCTCTGACCCTTTACAAAATACAGAGTTGGATTTTATGGTTAACTGTAAACAGCAGAACCGCGAAATTTTCTTTGAAGCGACTGCCACCTGACCTCCACAACCCATTGGCGATATCAAAGTTATGTAGTGAGTCCAGTTGTTGGATTTTTAGGGCACCGACTACTACTACTTAGCTTGCTAATACAGAAAAGAGTTCAAAAATATTTGAAAATTGTGGGCCTGGTAGTTGAAAATATCATTAGGGGTACCGAATTTCGAAGGATTGAAAAAAAGTTTAAATAATTAAAAAAATATATTTTTTTTCCAGTGCAGCCATAAGTGGGCCACCCTCTGTTGCCGGCTTATCCTTGAATTTTGGGACACCCTGTATATATATGTACTGTTATCGTGATTAGTTCTCCCACCCATCCCGAGGCGGCAGCACTTTCCTTACAATGCAAGTTTACGCATGGAGTCGCCACTCTTCTCCTTTATATTACTATACTCTTTGAATCCTGTTTCCGCTACCCCCAAGAATCTAATTTCGGGATACCTGAACTGTACTATTTCAAACTAAGAGGCTACCATCAGGCGAGGCGAAGTCAAATTGTAACATGGTACGTGTCTATAATGGTGACCTTCTTTTCCAAAACTTTACCTTCAGTTTACCATCAGGCGAGGTGAAGTCCAATTGTAACATGGTAAGTGTCTATAATGGTGACCCTTTTTTCCGAGACTTTGCCTTTAGCTTACCATCAGGCGAGGTGAAGTCCAATTGTAACATGGTACGTGTCTATAATGATGACAATACTATTGTAAATTGGCAAACTATCGATAGACTAAAACAATCGATAGTATCGATACTATCGATAATTTATTCTTTATGAGCTGCAATCTGCAATACTATCGATAGTCGATACTATCGATAGATCTATCGATTGTTCCACGATAGCCTGACTATCGATTGTCTATCGATTAATAATCGATTGTCGACTATCGATCGGCAACACTACCATAGACCACGGTAACCACTTCCCATCAGGTGGACTGTGTGCTTGTCTGCCACCTAAATCGTATAGAAAAAAGGTCTATCTTCCTGCCGAGCGGTTATGTACTTTTTTATGGGTAACCGAGAGGATTTTCGCTCGACAAAAAAGGACAGATTATAGTTTGGAATGACATCATTCATCATAATATAGGCTACAATAAATCTGTCCAGCGGGAAAAAAAAACCCGTTGGTCAGACTAATCTGACCATCAATCTAACCAATGGGAAAAACCCCACTGTATCCCTGTATAGGTTCCTCTAGCTAGTTTTTATAATAACTAAAAGAATAATAATTAAAAACCGAATGCAAGCTACTTTCGACCTTAATGACATTTCTTAAAAAATATGTTTTTTGACATCTATAGATGACGCTGATCTCGAATATGAAAAAAAAAACTGGGTTGAAGTTACCGTCGACAAGGTCGAAAATGACTTGCGCCTTTTTTTTACATTGCCATGTTCGACCTTTCGAGGCTGAAAAACGCACTCTTTCCTATATTTATACTATGCTCTTTCATCCCTACTAATATTATAAATGTGAAAGTAACTCTGTCTGTCTGTCTGTCTGTCTCGCTTTCACGCCCAAACCACTGAACCGATTTTGATGAAATTTGGTATAGGGGTAGATTAGACCTTGAGAAAGGACATAGGCTATATTTGGTCGCGATAACCGATATCCACGCGGGCGGAGCCGCGGGCAAAAGCTAGTCATAAATATGTTTGTTGTCTGACTGTCACTTGGTCGATGTATCGTCAGCCTTTGTATGACGCGAGTCAAAACATAGGGCCGTGATCCTATGCTGTATTGGGGCGGATTTTCGCGTCAACTACGCATCTACAGTAACTATTTAAATCAATGGGAAGGACGTAAACAACTGTATTTGTATTATAAAATAAGATTTAATACGGTAATATAATGTACAAATTGCAGGATCTCGTCTACAGAACGTGGTCACAAGGTGGCGCTGTGTGTCCCCTACAACGCCATCTTCCGTCCCTCGATGGAGATCTCCACCGCTCTCCGCGAGCCACTCTTCATTCTCTTCTGATCTATGAAGCGTTTCATCTGCTTCTCATATCTCGTCATTTTCTTCTTTGTTGTCTGTAAGACACGCGGACAAGATTAACAAACGAATGTTTTAATGTAAATATCGTTGGCTCAGGATGGTACTGAAACATCTCCAAAATTTAATGTTTCGCATTCTACGTCAAAAGTATGGATCTCTGCCTTTTCGCCGAAAATTGTTTGGCCGATTATCACTTGCCAACTAACGTTTCGCAGAATTTTATTTCGCAGAATAATCATTTGCCAACTTGTGATATAATTTTGTTTTTATTACCCAACCTCACAGTTGCCAATTTTACGTTTGGTCTTCCTTTTAGAATGACACTTTTCAAAATGCCAACTTTCAAGTAGCGAATGTTTTAGTTAGCGTAATATTCATGTAGTTGTTGTCAAAATTACTGAATGTGGCGTACAAAAATACTAAGTGGGCCACTATTTATGGATGGTTATAAAAAAATAACCACGAAGGCTAAAGCGGGAGCTCCGCTCCGCTCCGCTCCCGCGTTAGCCTTCTAACCTAACCTATCCAAGTTGGGGCGCGCTATACTCGATTCGTCTAAAAGTTGTGTGGCCTAATAAATAATTTGACAAAAGATAAATGCCCCAAACGTTTTTTGTCATTACAATAATCAGCTTAACAATAATTCTACCAAATGAAACGTTGTCATACAAAAATTTGGCAATCGTTAGTCGTCAAAGTGAAAAATAGGCGAAACGTTGGTTGGCAAGTGATAATCGGCCAAACAATTTTCGGCGAAAAGGCAGGATCCCCAAAAGTATACATGATAGCTTATTCTTAGTCAAAATATGTTAAACAACAGCTCGTCGAGATTGTTTAAAATTAAAGTTAAATTACTGAAATATTAATTTAAGTATTATGCGATGCGGAGGAATTTCACGACGCATTTTAATTTGTATATTATTAGTTTTAGTTTTAGTTTTAATTTAATATTTTTTTAGTACTGTAATTTTTATTTTTATTTTATTTGAATTGTCAGTATTAATAAAATATTTAAAAAATAGTCATAATATTATGTTAAAATGCGATTATCTCAGAACAGCTTATATTTAAATGTTCCAAGAACATCCTGAGCCAACGATATTAAACACCAATAACAGCATAATATACACAGACACATACCAACGTACGCACGCATGCACGCACGCACGCACGCATGCAAGCACACAAGCACGCACGCATGAGCGCACATACACTTACCCTCGACATGTCGACGTCGCTGGTGGACTTGGGCCGGTACACGTAGTCCTTGTTGGACGGCAGCGGCACGCGCGCCCGCGCCACCCAGCCCGGCTCGCCTGGCCGGGCCACCCTGTACGAAAACACACGGTCAGTACCATCTCATAGGACATTATATAATTATTTATACCTCGGAACACGAACTTGGCCCTAAATCGCGAGACAAACGAGGCCTGGAGTGCCTGGATTGTTTTGTTATCTATGCTTGGTGAATTTGAGCTCGTCCACCGCAGTAATATAGAGAGGAATAAATGCGAGAATTAGAATGACAAGGAGAACTAGAATGAAAGAGGAAATATTTAATTTTTAGAAAACTTTTCAAATTTTTGTTAAATACGGGCTCTGAACATTACCTAAAGGCAAGAGTAGGTACAAAAAAGAAGATACGTACTTGTCGGTGTCGGGCGCGTCGTTTGGCCCGGCGCCCCTGGGCCGCTTGCTCGGGCCCGGCGCGTCCGGCTCGGCCCGCCGCCCGCCCGCCATGGCCTCGTCTCGAGCCTGTCGCTCCTCGCGCGTCATGGCTACAGGACAGGCCATCATCATCGTTATTATTATTATTTACTAGTCAACTAAGTTAAAATATGCATTTTTTTTCGTCGTAGAGAACCTTCAAATTCATTGATAATTATGATGAATTACTATGAATCCATACTTCCATACTAATATTATAAATGCGAAAGTAACTCTGTCTGTCTGTCTGTCTGTTACGCTTTCACGGCTAAACCGCTGAACCGGTTTTCATGAAATTTGGTATAGGGGTAGATTAGACCTTGAGAAAGGACATAGGCTATATTTGGTCGCGATAACCGACATCCACGCGGGCGGAGCCGCGGGCAAAAGCTAGTTAGAAATAAATGATGACTTAGCTAACCACCACTTCAAAATCAAGAAATGTGTTTGAAATTAATTAATTAGCTATACAAAAATGTATATTTTTCCCCCTTTCCAAATAAGATATTCTTTTTTTATACCACTTAGGCGGCTCTCTATTTTACTTCCACTCAGTCCTGCTAACACACTGGCAACATTCAAATTATTTCAGAGACAGAATCAAGAACAATGTTCCCCAAATTATCCGAGACTAGCTTTTGCCCGCGGGTCCACACGCGTGGATGTCGGTTACCGCGACCAAACATAGCCTATGTCCTTTCCCAAGGTCTAATCTACCCTTGTACCAAATTTCATCAAAATTGGTTCAGTGGTTTTGACGTGAAAGTGTAAGAGACAGAGCTACTTTCGCATTTTTTATATTAGTATGGATTTAAAGTCACTATGATATAGGAATGCTAACTTACCCTTGAAATCCGTAGACAGATTAAATATAGGTCTAGCCCACTCGGATATAAGTCTGCCGGCGCGCTCGCGGTTAGACTTGGTCTCCTTAGGGTGCTTGTAGAGGTACATCACTGCCTTGCCTATGCCGGACTGCTTGAGAAGCGACTTGTCTATAGACGGGAACTGCGGAACAAAACAAGCTAGTAAATACACAACCTTTACTGTTAGAACTATCGGGATATTTACCATGTATCGTTTTGAGTATCCGATATTTCGGAAAAAGAACGAACGTCTGGCATCCAGTGGTTTGTAAAAACAACCGGGAGCAAGTCAAAACAAAATCACGAGGAGATAGACAGTATAGTGCGTCGTGAACGTGATCGAGTTCGAGTTTGTAGTGAGAGTGAAACCAGTGGTAAGAGTTCATACGCGTAGTAAGAGAATTCGAATGAGGGTAGATCGATATATTTACTTCTAAAAACTTTTTCACCGTTTACCGCCAGTACTGCAGTTCTTCCGTGATCATGGTGCTTGCAACAGCGCCGAAATATTGGATACTCAAAACAATACATGGTAAATATCGCGATAGTTCTAATAGTAATGTGAACGACCATTAAAGTTTAAGAACACAACCTATCTCCACTCCAGGGGCCTTAAGGCGGCCACCCACTTACAGTCCGCCTGCAGTTTTTCGTCTGTCCGGCGGCCTGCAGTCCTCATGTCATCAATATCATCATAATTTTATTACCTCAGACTAAAATAATAACATTATTTTATTCTTTTAGTCTGATGTTATTACGTATAAAATGCCGACGGCCATAGACTGTCCGGCCTATAACTGTCTTTGCTGACCGGAATCGACAAGCGGCCACACACATATTATTATCCGTTAGTCCAAAATCGTATACGAAACTGTAAGTATGTGGGCTATTGCGATGAACTGACAGACCGATATCATCCGGTTGTCGTTCGTTAAACTGTAAGTGGAAGGCCGCCTTTACTCTTAGCTCCGACCGATAGATATTGAAAATTGGAAGTTTCATACAAGATATCAAATTTAATTGTAATTTTCATTTATGACACACTTCTTCTGCTGTCTTATAAAGAGTTGTATCCACTAGGCGACATTTGGTGAAGACACGTGTTGCTCAACAAGTGCAACAGCGTAGCGCAACATGCGTGATGTTGCCAGCTTATTGTTTGCTTGACGATATGATGCGTGGACTGATAATATTGTTCCAGGTGCAAGGTTGTACAGCAATATTGTGCAACATGGCGCATAACAATGTTGCCGTGGATACTAGGCTTAAGTTTGTGGTACGAAACTTCAAAATTCCAATATCGAGCGGTCAGAATTAAATTCAAGATTAAGTCCCTAGGGCACATGGTTAATCCAAGCGACACTTACATCCATAAGCAGCTTGAGGATGCTCTCGCGAATAAGCAGGCAGGGTAATGCGCGATTGGGCATAGGGGCCAGCCAATCGCACAGTACGTTGAGCACATTGTGTTCTAGAAAGGCCAGTTGAAGATCCTTCTTGATGAGTTGCGACATGGCGCCTTTGAGCATTGACACTTTGCGTACGGCGGGCTGATTCCGCTTGTTAAGATCGCGGTCTTCTTCGGCCGCAGCACGCATCTGCTGCAGTAGATGCGCGATAAGATCATCGTTATCGTTAATAATGTCGATGTCACGCCGCCTCCGTTTTCCGCGCCTCTCGTCGCGTTTCCTCGCCAGCATTATTTCGAAGTCTGACATGCCACCCGCCATTTCTGCGGACTTGGAGTCGGGGGCTAACTCGTCGTCGGAAGACGCGGGGGACGTGACGGTAGCGGCGGCGGGCGCGGGAGATCCGGCGGGGACCGCATCGTCCGCTCCCGTGCCGCCTTCATCGTCCGATTCTAACCGCACAGTGCGCCTTTTCTTAGCTGTAATAAGAACAATGCTTTGGTTAACAGGTCGTTCAATGATATAGCCTAAAGGTTCAACCCCACCAAACGGACGGCATCGGAACGGATTTTACAATCTTTAAACAAAATAAATCTTATATCACAGCATTTAAAGTTTATATTACCAAGTCACGCATGACAGCTTGACGTGCGTCATGCCGCCGCACCTCGCTGTCAAGCTGTTGTGCGTGACTTGGTAATATAAACTTCAAACACTGTGATAATAAGATTTAATTTTGTTTAAAGATTTTAAAATCCGGGCCGATGCCGTCCGTTTGGTGGGATTGGACCTTAAGGCGTCGTTTAGACGAGGAGAGTTTCTCGCCCGCATGATACGATTATCGAAAGAACTGAAAAAACTTGCTGCGTCTAAACATTCGCAGAAACAATAGACGTCCGCTCGTCCTCTCCTTTGGTAGTGTCCATCTAAACAGAATTTTCAAAGCAATAATCGTATGTCAAACATAGGCGATTATGTCAGATGCGAAACACTCTGATACGATAATCCTATGGCGATGACTGCTAGTGATAGTCGCGTACGATTTTTCGGACCGAAATGTGCGAGAAACTCACCCACGTCTAAATGAAGTTTAATACTTACTTTGACGCGAAGGTGATCCAGAACCGGAGCGGGAGCTGGATCGGGACCTCGAGCGCGACCTGCAATAACGAAGTTGGCGAATGAGTATGAACTAAGGAGTTAAATCGTTCGTTCGTAGCCATCGATACTTTACCTGGATCGAGATTTTGCGGAGCCTGAGCGAGATCTAGATCGTGAGCCGGATTTGGAGCGAGATCGCGATCGTGACTTAGACTTGGAACGTGACCGCGACTTGGACTTCGAACGAGATCGGGATCTGGATTTGGAACGAGATCGCGATCTGGACTTGGATCGAGATCCAGAGCGAGACCGTGATCGGGACTTGCGTGAACCGGATCTAGATCTACTTCGTTTTCTAGCTGTAAATTTACAACATTAGGCAGATTAGTAATGAACCTTATGAATTAGTAAATGCTAAAACTTCACTATTAGTGCTTTCAAGATATTTAAAGTCCGACCAATAAAATAAAAAACCCGTACTGGGGGCGCCAAAAACATCTATGATTATGACAACACCAAGTATAGTGATACACATGTAAAATGCCAAGTGTACAAATATTTTTTCAACACACTTGCTTATGAACAGGCTTTTATTTCCCCGCAATTAAGCACGGAATGACACCTAATATAAAACTGTGACTTTTTCATTGCTTCTTCTTCCTCCTAGCGTTATTCCCAGTCGCATCCGAAGCTTTCAGCTTGGAGTCTGGGGTCCGCTTTTACCAGTCATAGCTACAGATTTGGCTAGACCTCGATATTTTCCGTGAAGCGATTGCCACCTGACCTCCACGACCCAATGTTAACATTAGGCGATATAGAAGCTTTGCAGCTAGACCGTTGTTTTTGGACTTTTTAGGGCACCAACTACGCGTAACGACTGCCATATACGTTCTTATGGCAACCGGGACCGACGGCTTAACGTGCTCTCCGAGGCACGACCAGACCAATGCAAATACCCATATTTAATGCACACAAATACTTGCACTGAGTGGGGATCGAACCCGCGCCTCCTGCGTAGCGGCCGCGTTCACTACCGCTACGCCACGGAGGCTGTCATGTTTTTCATTGCTATTATTCACAAAAGTGAGTTATAGACTTATGTTTTTTAATTTCATTGATTAAGTTGCTTTGTTCTTAAAAAAGTTTCGATACAAAAAAGATCATGTCCAATATTACAAACGAATTAATATACCTATTGCTTGCTCATTTCATGCAGCTTCGTATTTTAAAAGATAATTTCAACTTGTAGTACGTGGTTAATGTACAAAACTTTCACTAAAATGTATTTTTTATTCTCTGTTAAAAAGTTAAGTTTTTCTCTGTTAAGTTTTTTGGTTAAAATAGAAAAATAGACGCGGCGTGTTAAACTGGTTACAAGGACTGGGCACAAATCACAACACAGTAGTATCCGTATAATTGTTTACTGCTTGGAATGGTAAATACAAGATAGACATACAGTTACATTACACTATGTATAGAACAGGGACCACGCGATATTGTTTTTTGGACTGCATAAAATTCTTGTATTTTATGCCTAACAGCACAGAGATCAAAATAATCGAGCATTCTTTTTTGCGTTAGGCTTATTTTTCTTAGGCGTAGAAAATACATTTGACGTTTGACCTTCTCTTCGTATTTTTATTACAGAAGATCGGGATATACCTAAAAATGTGAATAATAATTAGTCACTGTAAAATCAGTAGATTAGGCCAATTTCAATTGCACGTACTCTATGATGTATCTACCCGTCATGTTGACAATAAGGTCCGTGATGTTATTTAGAGGAACAGAGTCCAATCCTTCTTACTTTTTATCCGACAAATACTTTGTTATATTATAAATTACTTTTCTCAACTGGCTTTTAACAGTTTTCGGCATATTACTATAGTTTTGTAGTTTTGTAGCGCTCTCAAACTCAACAACACGCACAATTGACACCACACTGACAGATGACCATAATGACATTGTAAAGATTGTTACCATATGAAGAAATTAGTTCCAATAGTTTACCGCAATATGGCGAGGTATTTTATTTTACTGGTCGGGCTTTACCATGGTTTGAGCGATATTTCAACACTGTAACAAGCGCCATGCTTCCGAAGGAACTGACGAAGTCCCAAAATCTTTAATAGCAATGTGAGTGATTGATGAATTTTAATAACATTATCCAAAATGATACAAAACATACCTTTCTCAACGGACTTTGATCTAGATCTAGAGCGAGATTTAGATCGGGAACGTGACCGAGACTTTGAATTGGAATGCCGCGAGCCTGCGGAGCGTGACCGCGAGCGGGAAGCACGTTTCTCTGAAAGGAATTCAATTTGAAATTATGCTTAAAACATGAAGATCACTATTGATATTACATGCTACCACAAAACGCGACAATTTGAACACAATTTGGGGCATGGGCAACTCAAAAATACGCGACTTTAGGTCTTGTAATGCATCGTACATGCAGTCATTTGTGTCGCTCAAATAACACGAAGCTAATTCCGTAAATCATAAATTTCGTGCCATAAAATTCATAGGTTCGATTTGCATGAAACAGGCTTATCGCAAGCGTGCACACGCACAACGCAGGGGACGACCTTAGTAACATATTGTTCCGAGGTACCTACATGTGTAAGCGTGCCCTCAGCGAGTAGACTCACCTGACGGGGACTTGGCACCATCGCCCTCGGCGCTAGCTCGTTCCTTTCCAATATTTTCACTATCCACCTCCATCTTCTCGGGTGACTTGCTCCGCGATCGTGACTTCGTTTTAGACTTTGTCTGTCGTGGAGATCCACTTTTAGATCTAGAGCGGGCGGGAGATCGGCTACCGGATCGCGCCCGAGATTTACTTCTTGATCTTGATTTAGCTGGAGACCTACTACGAGACCTAGAACCACTTTTGGAACGGGATCTGAAAATTAATAGGGCAAGACTTCAGTTGAAGCATGTACTTCGTAATTGGGATGACATTATTTATTATCTGATATATTATAGAATTTTGACTTACCGACTGCGAGACTTGGATTTGCGTGAACCACTTCGTGAACGTGACTTGGCAGGTGAGTTCGAGCGCGATTTTGCAGGAGAACCAGATCGGGAGCGGCTACCCGAGCGTGAGCGAGATCTAGACCGCGAGCGTGCGGGCGAGCCGCTACGAGAACGTGACTTGCTACGGGACCGTGACTTGCTACGAGAACGGGATTTACTACGTGATCTTGATTTGCTACGCGAACCAGACTTGCTGCGGGACCGAGACTTGCTGTGGGACCGAGACTTGCTGCGGGACCGAGACTTGCTTCGGGACCGAGACTTGCTGCGGGAACGAGACTTGCTGCGGGAACGAGACTTACTGCGGGATTTGGACTTGCTACGGGAACGAGATTTGCTGCGGGAATTAGATTTGCTACGGGAACGGGAACGAGATTTGCTGCGAGAATGCGACTTGCTCCGGGAACGCGATCGCGAGCTTGACTTGGAGCGCGAACGCGAGCGCGATGCCGAGCCCGAGTTGCGCCGTTGTTCGGTAGACATGTTGGAGCCAGCCTGCAGGTGTACAAAACAGTGTCAAGTTTGTGTTTCATATGATGAAATATACAGGAAGCATATTATTATATTGCAACAATTTTTGGTTAAATAATTGGTATATATGTAGATGGTATATGGATAGGTAACACTACTGACTGTGGAGGTGAGCGCCAATGTATCACAAGGGGGCCACCCTAAACCTACATCTGAGTCGCAAGTCCCAGTCGTCGTCACGATTTTCCTCTCTGTATTATGCTATGGACCCGGCGACCGCACAGTGAATCCATAGAGTGCTGAGAATCAGATCTCTCTATCTAAATTTTTATTTATTTTTTATCATCACAAATCACAAATACAAATAGATACAGTGGGTGTTATGTTCTTATATTAGGTGAAAACTGTATTTAGTTTTGCGGCGTGCAATATTTTAATTTTAAAAGCTAAGAATTTAAAATGAATACATGTAAACCCAGTATGTTGAACAGGACTGGAACCAGTGATTCATTATTAATATTAATAGTCCATAACACTTTTATTGTTTTTGATTCACCAAAAGCCACTTATCCAGGCGACACTTAAAAGAGTTTAGCGTTGCAGCTGACACTACCTCTTCAGGCAACTTGTTCCACAGTTGCACAACTCGGTTGTTGAGGGAATGGTAAGCTGTCAAGGAATGTGCGCGTGAGCGTGCTAGAGTGAGGCTGTGTCCACGAG
This sequence comes from Eilema depressum, assembly GCA_914767945.1. Taxonomy (NCBI): domain Eukaryota; kingdom Metazoa; phylum Arthropoda; class Insecta; order Lepidoptera; family Erebidae; genus Eilema; species Eilema depressum. The sequence goes on along the minus strand of OU612036.1, from coordinate 4,004,276 downwards.
ATGAGTAGGTTTTCTGCTGCCGAACAAAAATGTCACCAATATTGGGTAGATTATAATTATACTTATTGGTTAAGATTTTGTAGCATTCAATAAGGTCACCCCTCGCCCTTCTTTTCCATTCCTCATGGAATATACAGACAGTAGTCGCTTCCATAAACCAAATTATGGGGAAGTGAAAGAGAGGACCCGAAGCTGCCATTAGTGGTGCATTGGTGCTTCAATAGAGTAAATTAATACTTACAGAGTTGCTGCGGGAGCGGGAGCGCCGGCCACCTGTCAAAATACAATCAACACTTGAACATACATAAATACTGTAAGAAGATATTTGTGAGTATTTCGAGGTAGGAACATTGCAAATTCATGCGTTTATCATTCATTCAAATACTTTTGCTAGAGGATAATAAATGCGAAAGTTTGAAAGTATGGATGGATGCTGTCTGTTTGCTACAGTTGTTTTCACGCCAAAATTTCGTTTATTTGACATTTCATTTGGCGGACTTCAAAGAAATGTATCCCAAGATTATTTGGGTCTTCTGGGAGAATATTAGTTTCTGATAATATGGCATGGTCCGCCTCTTTATATCATGCTTTCTGAAAAAAAAAACCGTCTGTTCCTTCATTTTCTAGCGCATATGGTAGGCATCTTACTTTGTGAAAGAAAGAAAGAAAGAAACAGGTATAGGCACAGTCTACCGAATGCCCACCTACTAACCCAGGTGGCACTGGTGGCATTGGTGGCGTGCCCAAAAAATTGTGCCGCGTGCCAATGGTTCGCCATCCCTGATATAGCTTATACATCAGAATAACACATAGGCTATGTTTAGTCATGGTAACTGACATCCACGCGGGCGGAGCCGCGGGCAACAGCTAGTAGTATTTTAACTTTTTTATTGTTCTTGTCATAAAACTTTGGTAGGGCATAATAAGAAGCTTTCCATCAATAAGAGGGAAGTACTGCTATGCAACATCAGTTGTGGAGGTCAGATGGCAGCCACTTCATGGAAAATATCTAAGTTCAGCCAAACTCGCAGGTCAGTTTTGGAAAAAGCGGACCTCAGAGTTCTAGGTGAAAGCTTCGGATGTGGCCGGGATAATGCAAGGATGAAGATGAGTTTCAATTTGTTCCTTATGTATACCTACTAATATTATAAAGTTGTAGATGAACACTATGTTTATCAAGGTTATAGACTATGTAACATCACAGGAGCGGAGCACTAATCATAAACATCCGACATTTAGTAAAATGCCATGCATTGCCTGCTTTTAACTACTTAAATTGTTATTTGATTATAAGCCAGCTTTTAACTACTATCTAACCTGTCGGTAAGTGATGATGTGGTTGACGATGGAGCATGCCTGCCTAGTGCAACAACAACTTTAAATAAAGTATACTATGTATTTCTCCATCCACCAATAAAGTAGGTATTTCTGTTTTATCATGGAAGTTACTACCTTATAGGGTTAACTCGTCTGTTCTAATTATCTGATATATTAGTCAAAGAGGCAAGAACATTCTATAAATAAAGCACATTAAATTAAGTACGCGTTTTGCGAGGGGTTACACGGTATGCCTTGTCCGGCATTATCATATCGTTGACACACAATCAAAGCATACAATATCGTCACGTTTATTGACACAACAAAGTACTGTTAGAGATATTCTCCAAGTGAATAATGAATAATTACTTTTCTCCATATTCCTAAGCCCCTAGGCTCGAGACTATCACTCTACAAATATATATAATTAGTTAATTGTGTCTGGAAAGATAACATTGAGGTTAGTAAGATTTAATCGAGTTCGTTACCTGTATCAACGTCCATTATTGTTGCTACTATGCCGCTACGAACACAGAAATGTGTTCTAGTTTAATAATGGAAATACATTAACTCATAAATGTTTATTCACTTATTTTAAAACACGTAATATTGCACAAAATCGCCATTGATTGAATTGAATCTATTTATGTCAAAGAGTAAAGAGTAGAGTCATAGACTTAGATACTGTAGAGTATATATATTAATCTATGAGTAGAGCACAGACCACACCACAGACTAATAGCTAATAAGTAGAGTAGGTATTGATGTGCGAAACAGGGGCCCCCTATTTTTTTGTGGTTAAGAAAATTCCCTTGGGCGTCGCACGTCGCCTAACCGAAGTAAACGATGAGGTAGGCATATCCGGATCCCCTACCGGTCGCTAACGTGCTGTTGAGGATCAAATCCCTCCTCTCTCCCTCTTTTTCGTGCGGAAATCCCCTCAAATACCACCCCCGTCGTAAGCCATCGGGGGTGGTTATGTCGGACTCGGACCGATTAGAACCACACGCCGTCTTGGATCTTCAGATACAAGACCTGCGCCGGGGTATAAGGTTACCGAGAGCAAATCACTGGCACCCCGGCTAATTCTGGGCCATCTACGGTTTTAAAATGGCCTCCTCGGCTGTGAGAAGCACCGTGTCCCCATAGAACTCTGAAAAGGGGGATGAACATCGAACCGCGGCGCCACTGGGGGTGAAAGTTTGACCGGCGGCCGCACATGTAACCCCCCACGCCTGCGCTCGGTAACCGGTCCGCTCCTTGCCTGCTCTCCATTGTGCCCTTTGCTAGTAGAAGTACATGTGAAAAGTCTCCGCCCAGCCCTCAACAGGTCCATGAGAGAGGAGCGCTGCCGTCTCCGTTGTTCAGGGTGCACCGCGTGGTGTCTGCAGACTCCGCACCCCAATCCTCCTTCCCTTGTAGAGAGGCGTGCGGAAACAATGTAGAATTAAGTAAATTTCCATTTATTTTCGTTTGCGTACAGAATACTTAGCGTTAAACTCCACAGATCCCACACCCGTTCACATAGGCGATGATTTGGTCGACAACACGGACCAGGCTAAGTACCTGGGATCTGTAATTCATGTGACTGGTGAAATTGACTACGACGTCAGGGCACGGATTGCTGCCGCGTGGGCCAAGTGGCGAGAAATGACTAGTTTCAAGTGTGAACCCAAAATGCCAGTCAGGTTGAAGGGGCAGGTCGTTAGGCCTATCCTCTTACATGGTTGTGAGGCGTGGCCGCTGCTGGAGTGACACATGCTAGAGCTTTGTGTCACGGAGATGAAAATGCTGCGGTGGATGGATATGTGGTGGTGGTGTAAAGATCACGTGACGAACTCTCGCATCCGCGGCAGCCTTCATGTCCGTGACATGGTGGACAAAATGCAAGAGAGCCGTCTTTGCTGGTGCAGCCATATCTTGCGGTAACTGCCAGGCTACTTGGGTAACAAATGCCTGGCAATGTCACCCCCGCCGCGCCGGGTCCAAGTAAAAGGGGTAGGCCTAAGAAGTCCTGACTTGACGTCGTGGAGGGTGACATGCGTGCGAATGGTCTCACTACCATGGACGTCCAAGATCGTGCGAAGTGAAGGAGAAGAGCCGGAAGGTGAACCCTAAGCACCGAGGACATCTGGGCCACGGTTGCAATCAGGAAAATGCGTCTATATGCAGATGATGATGATTTCGTGTGCGATTCCACATAAACATCCGGTGAAGGTGTTTAGGCCGGAATCGAACCAACTAAAACTGCATGCAGCCTCGGGTCTTAAACGACGGGGTGTAAACGGGACCAATAAGAAAATTCCATCGCACCTCCACTGATCCTGGGCCATATACGACTTTGAGATGGCCCCCTCAAATATGGGAACCACGATATCTCCATCTTGCCCAGAACCATCCCACCCCCTTACTTGCTATCCACTGCGACAGTTGCTAATCAGAGTTATACGTGGAAAGTTCATAGTTGGCCATTGGCCGCAGCGTCTATGCCATCTTGAGACAGGCGCTGCTGTCTCCGTTACCCAGGAAGTCGAAATTCTCGTCCAAGCGCCTCACGCACCACCTCACTGGGTCTGCTTCTGCTAGAAATACGGTTAGTCGAAGGAGATCGCTCCGTGATCTCCATCGCCCTTCTGTGGTGCGGGAGAGTTCACTATTCTGCAGGGGGTAGCTGAATCAAACCCATATCATAAATGGTCTTCAGTAGAAGACCAGTGATTCTTTAGCAAAAAAAAAAGTAGGTACTGGAACTCGTATTACTATTATAATATTACTACAATCAATTGACTATAATTAAAATATTTTATTATGACTGCTAGAATAATATCATTTAGACATTAATCTTGGGGCCTCCCGAGGGCTCAGGGGGCTCCCAAGCTAGCTGCAAATGTGATGGCGAATATTTCAACGAGACAATACTGCACGAAATTCCCAACAAATGAGTTGCACTGATAAGAGTTGTGTTACAACCCATTTTCGCATTCCAAAAGTAAGACGTTTTTGGTAGTTTAATATGAGATTTGCTAGTTCAGGCTCGAGGGGCCCCCTGAGCCTGGAGGCCCTGGTGCACCGTACCACCTTGCCCACCCATAGCTCGGCAATTCATTCGGCCGTCTACGAAACCATAACTAGTTACTAACTAAACATAATTCGTCCTTGTACGATACCAGTTCCTTGTATTCGTAAGTGAAAAAATGCCTCAGTTACCTGACTAGGTATCAAAGAGTATAGTAATAGGTTTAAATTAAATCTAGGATATTTGCTAAACCTAGTTTGTAACTTGATAAAAATACATTTTTGAACCTTAATAATTCATTATCCACTCATCATGTTTCAAATCTCCGTAAGAAGCCTTTAGTAAAGTTTCCACCACTTCACTAAGGCAGCAATGATCATCACCGTCATCATCATCATCAACTCATCATCATGCTCATCCTCATCCAACACCATCAAATAAGATAATAAAATATCAAATGAATACATGGCTCAAAGGTCTTTGCAACTAAACCAAAACCAATCCAAAAAAAAAAATGACAAGTTGTTGACAACCTGACATAAACTGATGACAAGGCAGCATGGTTATAGAACCTTAGCCTGTTCAAAAAAACAACCTGACATTCCTGACAATGACAAATGACAAATGGCAACAGTGACAGGACAGCATAGTTCAGCAGCGCAATCCTTAGAGTATAAGGCGCAATCTGATTTTATTTGAAGCATAGACTTAATTTGAAGATAATAGTCAGCTGAGTGTCTGTGTTGTGTTATTGTAATTCTATTTAACAAAACAAAAGCCTTTTTTATAGTTTATGAAAAAGAAACATGCTATAACAACATAATGGAAGAAGAAAATAAGTTGCCATTAAAACGGGTTGAACTTTCATTAACGAAATTCAACGAGGTAGCAATTCCACACCACTTGGATCTACTGCGACAACATAAAGCTAATATTATCAAGGTGAGTTTGTATCGTGCTCTATTTCTATTCCCTTTGTCTGGCTGATAATTATTCGTTAGAAATATAAATGTGGCTTGTGTCTTATCTATAATCAAAATTAGCACCCTACGCAATACTACTGCGTCATTAACATATTATTATAGTGACGGAAATACATACTGAATACGTTACTTTGTTCTTCATATAAATTCTTTTTAAAATTATAATTTAGCAAAAAGTTAGCCTTCTGAGTAGTTATCTTAGGTTGTGATGTTTGGGAAAACGTGTAGCAATGATATAACTATTGCTATTTTTACTTTAAAAATAGAATACGAAAAAAAAACTGTAGTAGAGTGCTAATAATTAGATATTAAGGCGTATTTCTTACGTAAAATAAATAAATATCTACAAGAGGATGAAAATATCTATGGAAGAGAGACATTTTTATTTATTGTTAAATAATAGATTGCACTAGATTACACACTCTCTCAATAACTTTCAAGCACCTACCTTAACAATACTCAGCATCACCCTAAGGTTGACTGGTAGAAAATGCCCATGGCATGGCAAGTCCGCCTTTGTTCATTTATTTGTGCAATAAAGATTAAATAAATAAATAATAATAACATAGGTTACTTAGCTCTCATTTATTGAAGAGTTTCCACATCTATCTCTTAAGTTTCTCATCGTGTATGATTTTAATATGATTACATTTTATTTAATCTGTAAAATTGGAATATTATGTATCTTTGCATTAGCCATCAAATCTTAAACTAAAGTGTGTAATTAAATGAGAGTAATGGAGGAATGTATCTTGCATAAGAGTTAATTCCTACTGAATGAGTAGAGTAGCGTAGAGAGAGTAGAGAGTAGAGTAGCTGGCGGCCGCAATAAACGGTTGCCAGATGGCTAGCACAGCCTTATGGCGTGCTGTCTCTCCTTTGACTTCAAATGGTTATGACCTTTTTTTCTCCTATAGAAAAGACTCAAATGATTTTTAATCATTTTACCTCATTGAGCTACTGCCTGCAGCTGCTCTTTCAATGGAAGTTGATCCTAATTTGATCCCGTAAGACAGATTTTCAATATTTGCTCAAATTGATTTGTAATGTAATTGCTTTCTTTTGATCATAATAATATTAACTTTCAATCTACTCAGAGTGAGATCATCTTTTAATATCTGTTACTTAATTACCCCTACTGCAAGGATTAACTTAGCTAAATGACATGAGGATATGAGATGCTGGCCACAGACATTAATGATTTCTTTGATTTTCATTTTTTGTAGTACTCGTAATACTAGTACTTAATGTGTGACCCAAGTTATACCGTTATGATCTGACCTGTGAATAGATGACCTTTCAACATCTGTGAGTAGTGCAGTTACACTTGCTATGTCTGTACTTAAATTTACATATTATGTGCGAAACAGATTAAAATATTAGGAATAAAGATCTGCCCTCACAGAAGTTTTTTTTTTTTAAAGAATATTAGCAACTGAAATTACTAATATGCCTATTAATTAACCCCTCTAGCTAAGCTAAATTGCTTGTGTTAGGAGTGGATTCACGTCTGTAGTGTAATGGCCAGGATTCGAACCCAGGACCTCTCAATCGTAAAGCCGACTCCTTAACCACTAAGCTACCGACACTTCAATGACTCTTCGGATAGTTTATAATATTAGTATGGATGATTCTGCATAGTATGAGGAGGTGGGAGAGCTTGCGCGTGCGCGCACGGAGCAGAAGCACGCGCGGCGTGTGGCGGCGCAACTGCGCGCACTTTTGCTCGAAATGGACGCGCTGCGCCGCCAGGTGCGCGCTGAAGACCGTGCACGCTTCGACGCGCTGACGCAACGCTCCCGCGACACCACCCTGCGTGCAATCGTCGACTACCTTGGTAACTATGTGCCTTCTTTTCTCTCCGAAAACGCCTAACACTTTAATTTGTATGTGGAAACGTCGGGCTACCATAAAACATCCTAAACTTCGGTAGACGTCGACCTTGAAGTGGGGGGTGCTTTGTCCGGATCCTCCACGCGATGCACTCTGGGCAACAGAGACAGGAGCGCCTCTCCCGCGGGGCAGATACTGCCTACAGCAAATACTGGCCTAGGCCGCTATACGACTGATCAAAGGCTTTCCACGTGTCCCTCTTACTAGCAGAGGGCACTGGTAATTAAGATATGAGAAGAGATATTGTGTGCTATGGTCCGAAAGTCCGATCCGCAACTGCGAATGCTTCATGATCATGGTAGGCCTACTGGAGACAGACTCGCGTCGGCCCCGTGAAAACTGGTCCGGGTTCGCTTCGCTCGATCCGAGTCCTGACTCCTGACTCCTGACGCAATATTGCGTCGCTATTGGACGTTCGGTACAAATGTGGAATGTATGATCGATGCCTATCTATTTATTATACACGTTCAATCTGATCGCTTCCTAGTCGGTGCTCGATCCGAACCCTGACATTTAGTAGGTGAAGAGGAGTAGGTACATCGATGCCGGATGCCATGTGCCGACTAGCTGTAAGCTCTTTCTAGCCGGCATTACTGTTATAGGTGTTATAGAGAGCAGCTGTCGGGCGCTGGTGAGGTCGTCGCCGAGTAGCGCGCGTCACACCGGTGAGCCGAGCTGGGTGCCCGCATGACTTATCACGCTAACTGATGCTTGTTATTTGTTTGAGTGTGCTGACAAATTATAGAATACCATTGCCAATATAGATACTTACAGCTCGAGTGCAGTTGGAAATCAATAGTGATAACAACCTCGTGCAAGTGCGGCACTCGTTGAATAGATACCGATACCGATACATTTTAATTTATTGATTAGGTACCTGCCTTTCTTAAGCGTCCAATACATAATGGGCCACCACAACCACGATGCCACGATGGCCTATCGTACGTCGATAATACCATTATGTCGACGACGCGACGGCTTGCTGTGGTCCATCCATCACGGACCATTGTGTACCAGTCGCTTTAGATATTACATCAGATTTAGTTATACCGGAAACAATCCGTTACTTATTTTACTTTTGATCTGCTCACTCGACTCACAATGCATCTGTTTGATTAAAAAGTGTGTAGATGTCATGGCGACTACCTCCGTGTGTTACTAAAGGAATACGACTATCCTGCATTGCTTTTTGTTTGCGTCAGATAGGACAAGAAAATAGTGAGGATGGCGAGTAGCCGGGCCGAATAAACCTATGGGCGCATAATATTGTCCTATCATCTCATGGCCGTTGTTTTTTCATACTAATTATGTGGCAGTTCATGATACATCCCAATAGCGAGCGGCTATCGGAGCCTATAGATACTTGCCTCACCATTTGCATAACTTGCATGTTGTCGATCTGCAAAATAACCTAACAGAAATAAAATTGTGTTACCTACATTTATTCCTTGTATAGGTATAGGCGATCAAAGAGATACCTGGGCAGAGGGGTCACACCACAAATAAAAATGACTTGTAAACCTGCACAGTTACCTTTTTAGCCGTGTGTATGCCATTGGCATGCGATCTGCCATTTCACACCCTGTCGTCATCGCCTTGTTGCTCTAAGGAAAGCTCACAAACGATAGGGTAAACCGCAAGCGAAGCTCGTAAGTTGTAACACTTGTAACATGCACTGCACCGTCATCGACAACAATAACTAACCAGGCGTAGGGTTCCCATCCCTCCGGAAGTCTGGATTTCCAGCTTTCTGAAATCCAGCTATTCTCAATAAGGGCCGAGTAGTCTGAGAACCGGCCTTCGGTGAGCTTTTCTTACGAGGACCTTTACTTTCATACTCGTATCTTTGTTGTGCCATCGTTCGTATTGACCATTTTTAATCGAGAGCTATTCATCGTAATAGGCACGTCTCCACTGGCGATAAACCGGCGCATGGAAGCAAGCGGGCCGGTGGCGGCGAGCGCCGTGTCCACAGACTCTGTGGGCGTCGTGGCACACGCGCTGCCTCTCGACGCTCAGGACCAGATACAGCTGCATGTGGACGATCAGGTGCGATATGGCTCTTAAAATCGATCACTAAATTATTCGACCTTTCCATTTTACCTGTATTCATTTAGGGAATCGACGCACTGAAAGAGCACTGGTGGGAATTTGTTACTAGAAATAATTGCACGAAGGTGGATAGAGATTGTCGTTGGTCGCACTGGGTAACGTCACTGGAGTATCGACTTCTTCCTACTAGCGTTAATTCCCAGTCACATCCGAAGCTATTCAGCTCGGAGTCTGAATTTTACCAGTCTCAACTACGGATTTGGCTCGATATTTTCCGTGAAGCGATTGCCATTTGGCCTCCACAACCCAATGGTAACATTAGGCGATATCTAAGCTTTGCAGCTAGACCGTTGTTTTTTGTACTATTAGGGCTCTAACTAGTAACGACTGCCATAGATGTTCTTATGGCAACCGGGACCGACCGCTTAACGTGCACTCGACCAGACCATCGACTAATGACAACTTATATCAAGGCTGTCGCAACGTTGTGCTCGTCGTTGTGCACTTACAGAATTGTACTGCAGTTATTTGGCAATATTTTATTTTGCAAGATTGCTAACGATGCCTGAAACACATATTAAAGGAGCCGTTTTAGAGTTTTCGTAAGATAAGGAAGCTCTTATTGTAGGATCTCGCGCTGAGCGAGCGCGAGGAGCTGTTGCGCGGTTGGAGCGAGTTGCAGTCCGAAGTGCGTGCGCTACACGACGTGTGGCAGAGCGCGCAGGCCGCCGCCCTAGCGCAACGACCGCTTGTAGCGCAAAGTGAGCAGAGCGTGGAAGTAGCCGTGGACAACGTGAGCGCCGCACGTCAGCACCTGGCGGCTGCTGAACGGTGAGTGGCACTGGCGGTGTAGGTACTAGGTACCGGCAAACTTCGTGAGCAAACGTCTAAACTTTACTTGCTATCGGGATATTTACCTTGGAGTTCCTTCCGCAGTTTCACCGTGATCTGTCCGTGTGTTTGTCTGTTACGCTATCACGCCTAAACCAATGAACCGATTTTGATGAAATTTGGTACAGAGATGGATTAGAAATTGGGGAAGGGCTATGTTTGGTCATCAAAATCGGTTCAGTGGTTTAGGTGTGAAAGCGTGACAGAAGGAGTTACTTTCGCAGTTATAATATTAGTATGGATTACTATATGATACCTCCCATCCCCTAACAACGACAGCCTGAGTATATCACGAAGTTTGCCGCCCACTATGCCTGACCGTTGATCAATTTTATTGAGGTTTATGTATGGTTGTTACCCACAGGTTGCGGGGGGGCGCCCTACTGGGTGGAGCATGCGCTGGCGCATTGGTTGGCGGCCCACTAGGGTTGTTAGTGGGCGCTAAGGCGGGTGCGATGGCGGCCGCGGCGGGCTCACTACTGGGCTACGTGGGCGTGCGCTTTCTGGGCCGCAGTGCCCCCCCGATCGACAAATCGTCGCCCCCATCCCCCCCATCGCCCCCATTACCCCAATCACCCCCCTCGGAGCGCAAAGACAAGGATCAATAACACCAGCAGTGCGCGTGCCTATAAACACGCGCTCACTCTTTGGGAGTCTTCCGTCGCTCCGTGAACAGACGACCAGAGAAGAAGAATTCGACCGTATGACCCCAATAGTCTTCGACCATTGTTCGACTTTTTTGAATCTCATTGAAATTTGTTCAGCAAATTGAGCTCTCTCGCTTTTTGTGATAGGTGTCATACGACGTTAGCCCTTTATTGCTCAGGACATATATCTCGGACCTAAAATGTCCTCAAAATGTTTTCTATACGCGCAGTACCTACACGTTTCTTAGGTGTCTTTTGAGGATAACACGGGGGGTTTACTGCGGTGGACGAGCTCAAATCCACCAAGCATAGATTATTAGAAAACAATCCGCGAGCGCCAGAGCCTCGTTTCTCTCGCGATTTAGGTTCAAGATACGTGTATAGTATACGTTTGTATAGTCCCTCCTTGTATATAGGTACGTGGTTAAACTCTACGCCGTAGAAGTAGGAGCAAGGGGAATTCCAGCTAAATCCCTGTACAACTTACTTAAAGACCTCGGATTGCCAAGAGCTTGAGTAAGCTCTTTACTAAATCGAATATCAAAAGCGTCATTGATAGGATCTTACCAAATTTGGATAGGTAGGGGGGGAGGGGGGGGGGGGCACTACTGACGGTGGAGGTGAGCGCTGATGCATCACGCGGTGGCCACCCTAAACCTACATCTGGGTCGCAAGTCCCAGTCGCCGTCACGGTGTTCCTCTCTGTATCACGCTATGGACCCGGCGACCACACGGTGAATCCATGGAGTGCTGAGAATCGGATCTCTTGAACCCAAGTCGTGAGAGAAAGAAATAATTTATGATTGGTGTGTATTTGAGTTCCTCCGCCCAAGCACTTTTTTTAGGGTATAGATATATGCCGGTAACTATAACTAAATGACTTGAAAAATATCGACACTTTGTAGGTCAAGTGTTCGAGTACAGGCAGTAACTGATATTTAAAATTCTTCACTTCACAATCTCTGTCGGTCACCGGGACGATGACCATATCTAGCTAGAAGATAAATTTTAGACCGTTTAAGGCTGGCGAGCTATTTTTATCAGTCATTTTTAGTTTAGTGGCCTTCGAAAGAAAGCTTCAAGATTTTACTAATTATATAAAGCTATAGGAAATATTCTATTAAATACCTATCAAATTGCATCGTAATTGTTGCTTGCACGGGGCTCCGGCCGGATTGTACATTATTTTCGTGACGATAATAAATCAATCATCTTTTTGTTAGCATTTTTCGCAGTGCGTCGCAGTGTCGATATGTAGTACAATGTGTAAATATATTTGTTTATTTTTTATTGTAGGCACATCATAGGTAGGCCGTAGGGTAGGTTATGTACCTACCTGTATATATTATTGTGACACTGTGATATAATATAGTGCTTATAGGTAGCTAACTAAGCTAACCATATCTTGGTAGATAATAAATTTATAAATCCCTCGCACACGAGTCCTACTAGTAATTTTTCATCATAACTGTCTGTGATGTCCGATATAGTATTAACTACTAGACATAAAACAATTTAAAATGATAAAAATAACATTATCTTCTTAACCTGTCGAGTAGTATAACAAAATGAAGGAAATTAAAAAAAAAATGTCTGCTTATTTATTCGTAATTATTTTCATGTTCATAGCAAATGCTTCGCCAGGCTACAATCAGCATCAGTGGGGTGAGCACGAACAACTATTGTAATCGTATCGTAAACGTAACGAGAGCACGGTAGGGCTAGCACGAAAAATGACAGAATTCGTAGCGTGACCGTAACGATAGCACGGAGCATTGCGATTGGCAGGCTTCAGGCAGGCGGCCAATCGCAATGTTCCGTGCTCTCGTTACGTTCACGATACGATTACGATAGTTGTTCGTGCTCACCCCACGGATTATTGCGATTGGCAGGCTTCACCCGCACTCACACTCACAGTAGGCAGGCGGCCAATCGCAATGCTCTGCGCTCTCGTAATTATCTCTATAATTTAAATCGATAAAACAGTTTTATTTGCTCTTAATACTTTGGTATTAAGATCGTTTTGAGACTTTGTAGTCAAGATTGTTCTCACGCCGACTGTACATGGCCATCGCTGGCCACTGTGGCTTAAACACCATTAGGCCACTATTCGTTTTCAATAGAAATTATAACAAATCGCCAATTTTTTCGATCTACTGAATATATTTAGTGCAATACCTTGTCGCAATGTTTATTGCCGATCCGACAGGTAGGGTCTGTAGCGACATTCACTATAACACTCATATTTAATGTAATAATATAGGTAGGTATGTATGTAGAAACAAATAGGTAAACATTCGTATTTACTATACATTTGAAAATGTATACTATGATCTAATAAATATTTTTATTGCAATTGTCTTGTTTCAATGTCATCCTTTCGCGCAAGACTATTCCGTTGCACGTTTTTTTATACCACTTAGCGCCTTCGCTCCGTTAAGCGGGTGTGGGTCGCGGATGTGCGCGCAGTGCATCCGCCTGTCCGTCGCGTGTGACAGGTATCCGCCTCACGCAGCGCTGCTCTTGAAATAACATGAAACAAGCACGCGAAGCGGACGTCCGCGCCGTGCGCCCGCTAAACACAGCGAAGGCGCTTAGGTCGCAGTTAGGTACACGGCCCACCTGACGGAAAGTGGGTACCGTGGCCTAAAGGCGATTGCAACACCAGAGGAGTTACACTCGTGCTGCCGACCCTTTAAGAACAGAGAGATTCTTTGAACTTTCAAGCAAGACAAGTCTTTGGTTTTCCCACTGACAGTACAAAACCTCTTTAGTGAGTTCTGGATACCCTACTCTCCTCCGGAAACACAACACGGGGTTATTATACCCGCGGTAGGTATTCTGTTGGGCTTCCCCAGTCGGACTGCTCTATTGGGACGGAAATACCGTCGTGATCGTGTCTACCTCCTGCATATGCTCATAGGAGCAGGGTGCAGGAGGTAAAATTACCCTTCCTCCTCGTCGTTCCACCAACTTAGTTGTCTCGTGACTTGATGAACGCCATACCACAGTTTACTTAATAGTTGGATATACGTATACCAATATACTTACGCTCTGGATTCAGCTACACTAGCTGAAAGCTTCTTGAAGCTCACATCAAAATTATTTACCTCAATAGTCTGTCTATATAAGTACTTGGTGTGTGTGTGACGGCAACAGCACACCGTCCAACGTGCCCATATATTATGCCTAAGGACTGTGGCGATAAATAGTAGTAATACCACGATAAAGTGGGCAGGAGGCTTATGTTTAGTGAAATCCAACCTTAATGATTTTAGTCTATTCACCATCGGTCTTGAACTATGTCTATGGTCTTGAACTCTATAGAAATAACCACAGACTACAGAGTGGATAAGAAAAACAACATGGCTGACATGACAAGTGACTGCAAGTGACAAACAAGCCATGTTGGTGGATGATGTTGTAATAAGTCCATTTAGTACCATTTTACAGCGAGAGCTTCTCATAAATTAAGTGAAATCGTATAGTAATTCATTAAATATAGTGATTAGTAGTTGAATTTGTGTCAGTGAAGTAATTATTAAGTGTGTACGCGTCACCGGTTCTGGTGGTGCTGGTGGCTGTCGACGGAGCTGGCTTTCTTCCTTGGAAATCGAAGGTGGTGGCTGTAAGTGCGTGTAAGCCGTAGCGGTAAGATGTCGTACCCGCCTCGACCGCCGCTCGTGCCGTATGGGATCGCACCGGGTGTGGTCACTATGCAAATGCCTACACACGTAAGTTTTGGGTCTAACCTAATTGTTTAGCTCACACAGGTACTGTGTTATATGGTTTTTTGACTGGCTAGCTTCTGACTGCTTCAGGTAGACCATTTATTTGTTATTAGAACTAGTTCACAGCTTAGTTTTCCAAGTTGAATTTATGTAATATGTTCTTTTAGTGTAATATGGCTAACTTCTGCTGGACCTGTATAATAAAGTGCCATTATTGGGAACATTTGTCTATCTCTTGAATCTGGAAAGCATTTTGACATAATCCATCTTTACATAGAATCTAAAAATCTTCACATACATATCAATGTCATGCACCTGGTATTTTCTACTTCTGTTTCAATTCACTACAAATATGTTGTATATTAATTACAATAAGCACAGATACAGACATATTCCTCTATAACTATATAGTATGCTCGCTTGAAGCTTAGACTATATATAAACATTATACCTAAACGCAGCAAGTGTCATTTCAAGGTAGCAAAAAAAAAGGCTACTACCTCTGTATAAGTTGACATACTTACATGTTACCGGCACTGTGTATAATACAGGCACTCGGTATTCTATACAATGCCTGGGCATTTCATTAGAGTTTCTCGTTTTTTCTCTAGTCTGTATAATTGTTAAATAACAGTTCACTTTTTTCAACATTAAAACATGCATGCATTTTTGTTCTTTATTATTTCCTCCAGTTTTTAAATGTTCACACCGTTTAAATACTATTTTTAGTTTTGGCTTCTACCCTGCTTGTTGGTTGTGGAACATGCTTGTGAATAATCTTAGAGATATACAAGTAAAGTGTGCAATGATGTGGCAAATCAAACAGAAGTACAAAAGTTAGAAATTTTAGCAATTGGACAATTTTAATAAGGATTCTATACCCCTTAACTATACTTATACATGTATTAGCTGTAGCCAATGACTACATCCTCATTATGTTTAAAAGAAATCAATGTTTGCTCCTGGAATATGCATCTCATACGTACATACATATATTATACTCACATCTGTAAATCCCCTAGGGGGTAGGCAGAGGTGCACCTCAACATGTATTAATTCAGAAACAATACTTTCTTCCCTTATTTCGGGTGACTGACTCATCAAAGCAGAGCAAAATCTACTATAAATAGAAATAGGAAATCAGGACAGTAGTTTCTTTCTGCCATTAGGCATTAGTAATGAGGGTATACAAAATTAAATTTCAAATATGAAATTAATGAGTATTTTTCAGCATAATTTATCATGCTGATAAGTACTCATTTATTATTATTTGCTCACATTGGCAGTATGGGCTCCTTCCCCTGTCCTACCAATGACTTTTGTAGAGCAACAGAAAATACTGTTGCTGTGACCAAGTTTTGAGCTGACAAAAATTTAATAACTTAGTCACTATATGCCAGATTTAGCCATTGACTCTAAGAAGATAAACATAGTCCTGTGAAAGTATTTAAATGCTCATTTATTTATGCATCTTAATTACTTAAAATCAGCAAATCAACTATTTCATTAGTTTACTGCAAAACCATTTAAAATTCAAAAAGTCTAAAATGGGTTGCACACATGTTATGAGAAATTATGGAATGTAACCTATAAAATAAATGAAATCCTTAATTATCATCATCTTCATGGAGACATTATCCATTTCTTTCCTCATTCTATTTCTGATTGCATCTGTGAACAAGATGACCTTGGAGCTCAGGGTCCGCCTTCCGGCTCCACTTCGCACGATCTTGGGGCGTCCATAGCAGTGAGACCATTTGCACGAATGTCACCCTCCACGACGTCAAGCCTAGACTTCTTGGGCTTACCCCTTCTACTTGGAACCGGCAGGGGCGCCAAGCTAAACCGCCTAAAAACTTTAGAAAGAATCTCCTGGATGCCAGATTTCTCAAAGTTTGTGTGGAACCCATAATACAGAATAATATGTTACATCATGTGGAATGCGGCATAGGTGATGGTGGGGGCGTATGGCGCGGGCGCGGTGGGTGCAGTAGGCGCGGTGGGTGCTGCCCGAGGCGCGCTACTGCCTGCGCCGGCGCCGGGCAAGGCGGTCATCGCGCGAGCCCCTACGCGCAGTACTAACGGCGCCAAGGACAGCGACGGGCCGCCCATCACAGTGTTTATAGGTAATCTTAGCAGCTATCAGTCTTATGGCGAACACATAAGCTACGGTCCAACTACAGTATATCTGCAATCTGATTTGTACTCCGAGAATGTTTACGAGAGTTGTATACAGAACTACATCGATTGAGACCATGCCAACTGACATGACATCAGGACCTAGTTGGAAATCATAGTGCAGTTTCTGAGGCTGCCTCTTCCCTCTATTTGCTACATAGCTTGTAAGTAAAGTAAAGCTTGTAAAGTTATTACGACACCAATTCCTTTACAAATTTCTGACTCATGTTGAACAATTCTTATTGGGAATGTATCCACGATTACGTTTTGTTTGTCGTGTGGTTACGGAAACGTTTCTAATTCAAACATGAATTGTGTCGACGCAGTCTAAATCTAATACATTCTATAATATTAGACTACTAGCCTTTCGCCCGCGGCTCCGCCCGCGTGGATCCCTTATTTTCGGTTCTACTCAACCGATTGCAATAAAATATACGTAAGATTTTAAGTCTGACCAAGACCTTTCTAACAAAAAAAACCCGCATCAAAATCCGTTCAGTAGTTTTTGCATCCATCGCGGACAAACATTTCCAATTTACAATTATATAATTTGTAATAGTTAGACTATATAACAGAGCATAGGCTCATTTCGTAACTCGACAACAGTGGGCGGTGTGATAGAGATTAGTGCTGTTTTTCATCAACATTTGGCGTAAGGAAACCCTATCCACCCCAAACGTGACGTGAAAGTTTATCATAATGCCCTTATTCAATTTGCAGGAAACATATCGTCACGAGCGCCAGACGCGATGATCCGCGCTCTTCTGAACGCCTGCGGGCCCGTACTGACGTGGAAGCGAGTGTCCACTTTTGGCTTCAGCGAGTTCGCGAACCCTGAGGCGGCTTTGCGATGCGTGAGGCTGCTGAACAGCAGGCCCGTCGCGGACAAACAGTTGCTAGCGCGTACTGACGGCAAGATGCAGGCCCTCGTCGACACTTATAAGAGTAAGTTGGATCAGCAAATTGTGAATTCTGAAATAGTCGAACCAGGACCCCTGGGCCGGGAGTCTGTACTTTAGACAGCGACCGAATTCGGTTGTTAACTAGATAGCGACCGAAATTCCCAAGTCTCTATCGAAAGTTAACGATTTTTCGGTATTTGTAACGAATGTCGTCGCAAATTTCACCGAATTTTCGTTACCACCCCTCAAAAAATTTTGCTTGGTATGTCAATTGGTCCAGACTTTGGTTCGACGCAAACATACCGATAGCCGTCGCTATCTTTGCTTTGCGAGTAGAGACTGCCGGGTCTGGTAGTTGAACTATTGCCGCGCCATTCCCAGGGTAATGAGGGGTGACGAGTGTGTACATTTTACACACCTCTCATTGTCCCCTTAATCTTTATGCTGTAAAAATATAAATAAGTGCTATTATATTCATTTGAAACAAGTCCATGTTTCCAAGTCTGAGGACTTTTGTAAATTTTGGTTGTCTCCGATCCCGAGACTTTCAGCTCTAGACTCGAGAAGAGATGCGGTTGTGGAAATTTGTCATAGCAATGAATCAATTTCTGAGCGAAGGACCAAGATAACCCATCGCCCAATTTATAGTCCAACGTGGCTGTTCGCTATTCCTAAAGCAAGATGGCTGCTGACGCCTGTAGCACACCTCCGCCGCGAAACCTTGATAGCGGAACCGCAGTCATTTCACCAAGTTTTGTCAAGTGTACGAGGAGCGGAACACTAACGAAACAGCCTGTTCTAATGCATAGATTTAACTCTTTCTACGTCAGTCAAAACTTCGCGCTTTGGCCGCCATATTGTCGGTGCCGCGTTGTATATGTGGAAATCGACAAAAAATACAGAGCGAAACAACATTTTTTTTAAATAAAATGGACGTGGAGTTTACGGAAAAACTACTTCAAGCGATCAGAAATAGACCTATTATATATTTATTAAGTCAAAGGCAAAGTTAAGACTAATCTTTCTCTGTTCCGCTAGTCTAGTTCCGCTGCTCAAGCTACATTTGAACACAGCGGAATTCATCTAGCGGTTCCGCTGTTCTAGTTTCGCGGCGGAGGTGTGCTACAGGTGTTAAAGATGGTACTAACGGATTGTACGTGTTACAGCGGAGCAGCGTTCCCGCCTGGGTGCTGAGGAAGGTGCTCCAGGTACAGAGGGCGAAGCGCCGTACCTGGACGCGCGCCAGCGTGCCCTGGATGACAGTGCTGAGCGTCGCCTGGCGCAGGTCGTACGAGATTACCAGGATGATATCAACAACTACGAGATGCTGCAGAAAGGTACTGTCTCATCGCTATAATAATACCGTATAGTCACGGGCAAACTTTGTGAGCCTAATATCTTTCGCTCCGAAACGACTATAAATGAGATTATATACTAGTTTTGGAACGAAAGATTTTGGGCGCAGTTTCGATAGCTAAATCGTTTGGAAGTATTTATTAGACGATTTTTTTTTATTAACACCCATACATTATTCCGCTAACCGTAACCTGTACTGTACACTTTTCCCATACATTAATATTTTTTTCGTTAAATTAATACTTCCAGACGCTATCGAAACTGTCTTTAACGACTATAAATTCGTCCGGTATAATCAGGCTGCGAAAAGTCTGGTGGTAACCGTAGGGTGTGATGACTGATGACGGAGGCGCGCCAATCTACTAATCATAGCTTATATTAAACTAATCACAGGCTTGAAGGTTTCGCGTTTTTGGTTGATCAGTCCTTTTTAGGGTTCCGTAGCCAAATGGCAAAAAACGGAACCCTTATAGATTCGTCATGTCTGTCCGTCCATCTGTCTGTCTGTCCGTCCGTATGTCACAGCCACTTTTCTCCGAAACTATAAGGCCTATGCTGTTGAAACTTGGTAAGTAGATGTATTCTGTGAACCGCATTAAGAATTTCATACAAAAATAGAAAAAAAGCATTAAATTTTGGGGGTCCCCATACTTAGAACTGAAACTCAATTTTTTTTTCTCAAAACATTATTGTATGGCAGTGTATAATAGTGAACTAATTATTACCTGTAGCTCCACTCCTTTAGACTGTCTGGTTTTTATTATAGCCTATCCTAGATCGATACATAAATATCATTCTACTATCTGTACAGAGGAAGCCATATCGAAGACGGCGCGAGTACTAGAAGAGGCCGACATATCAGAGGAGAAACGTGACGTCATCCACCGCGAGATCGGCAAGTTCCGCGAGAGCATGAAGGTGAGGCCTCACAACCCGACAGCTGTCCCTCTCCCACACCTCCCTCTCACTCCCACGCTCAACTGTTCATTATCTACAGCAGGCTGAGCAGACATTTTGTTTTAGGTTTTAACACTGATGGGTTTTGTTCTAGCGCTGTACTTTAAACTTAAATAAGTTTTAACGACAAGGAAACGAATGTGACTGTGGGTTTGTCCCAATATGTGATTACTATAATACTTATAAAGTTAATTATGGTTGAGTATAACTATGTATCTTATTACTATTTATATGTGAGTCTATTGGTATAGAAACATAGGCTCACAGTAAGTTTGACTATTTTTTTGTTGTACCGGTAGACTCATATCTAAATTTATAGATACGTAATACTCGCTCTGTAGATTGTTTGTTCTGGATTGAAGTTGAGCGTTTGCATTACCGTTTTGATGTTGAATGTTGTATCAATGATGTATAAGTTGTTATACATGTGTACACGCGGCCAAAGAGTTTCATGAACAATAATTGCCTCTTATATCACACAATTTAAATATCTTCCGAAATATCGTAAATCTCTCGGCAGTTTGAACGATTCTATCGCAATTTATTTGGTATTATTTTATCACTTACGCATACCCCGATGTTTCGGCCCCATAACCTTGGCTGCTGAACAGCAATCGAAACATGACAGTGTAGATTATTGGTACAAAAATTGTATAAAAAGTTCTTTACTTTAAAATAATAAACAAGAAATGATATCCACGAGTAGCTTATACCCACGGCTCCACCCGCGTGGATGTTGGTCGTCGCGAATGGTCATATCCCCGGTTCTACTCAATCGATTGCTAACAAACTTATCTAAGATTTTAAGACTGACCAAGACCTCATTAAAATCAAATCAAATCTTCTTACCAAATAATCGAAATTGTGGATATATCACTTTTGCCCTTGAAGTATATGAGTTCGTGTGCTGAGTAGCTAATTATTTGGTCTCGTGTATATAACTAATTACAATCTCACTGTATCTCTTGCTTGCACGACAGTAGCATAATATGCTTTTTTTTTATCGTGCGAAAAATCCCCACGGATACCTCCCCCGCCGGAACCGGGGGAGGAGGTTATGTCGGACTCGAACCGACTAAAACGCACGCCGTCTGTGGGCCGTCAGTTGCCGGAAATGCGATTGTCGTAGCCATATCCCTCGCACCCCGGCCGACCCAGGGTTATATCTCTCGATCTGGCCCTCTTCCGGTGTAGGGACCACAGAGTCCCCAACTCGCCCCCGGGAATAGCATACCTAATATGCTGGAGTCCTGTTACAACCCCGTACAAAAGATTACCCTGTCCTCAAAACACAAATAGTGTCACTCGGAGCAATAGATTTTTTTTTGATTTATTGTTACTCCTATTAGATTTGCGACAGCGCTCTAAAAATGAAGAAAGCTCAGGCATATGACCTGTGCGTATCCGTAAGCGCCATGTCTCTTAGTATGTGAATCATTAGATCTTATCACAGTTACCGGTAATTTATTACCTATCCCTATGAAAGTTTACAAGGGCATACCGACAGACTGACACAACTCAACATCCGTAAGCAACAAAATGTTGTTGCTTTCAAGCGATAATTCCGATTCTCTAAGAGTAATGAAGTTCTCACATTCATAATATTATATTCACACATGTAAATCTCTGAACGGGCAGGCATAGGTGTATTAACACCCACATTTCGCCAACTATGGGGCGAGCTTATTGCCATCTCGCGGGCACTTCATCATGGACTGTTGATGTTAATTTTGTTTTCGTTGTAAAGAAGAGATATGGCCAGATAATTGGTAGACTTACATCAGTATCGTCTAATGCAAACGCTCAACTGCGGGATGCCTGAGTAAGTGCTGTAGGCGTACCTGTTAGCATAGTATAGGGGTTCGGTGATTGTCTGTTTTATGAAGCGTTGCTCACACATAATTGTTGTATTCTGCATTGGTCGCGATGGTAGGTGCCGCCGAATGAGTCCCACTGAGCGTCGTTGCGACCGACACGGTGAGTCACCCACGATACATCGTTATATCTAGGTATACGCACACACACACACACACACACACACACACGCACGCGCACACACACACACACACGCGCACACACACATACACACGCACACACACGCGCACACACACAAACACGAGCGCACACACACAAACACACACACATACACATACACACACAAATACACACACACACACACAGAGCCATGGAATATGAACGTTTGACCTTACGTTTGACCTTACGTTTGACCCTAGTGCATACGCGTTACTATTTCGGTTTTAACATTCAGTCTTAGCATTAATAAGGAATTATTTTAAACATTTTAAAGAAAATAAATCAACGGTCATCAGTCATCAGATCACTTGTGTTTATTGTTATTAGTAGTGTTATTATTTGTATTTATTGGTATTTTCACAAACCACGGTGTTGCCATCTCTCTATAGCCGCGGTTGCAATGATAACCACCAGTCATACAAACACGCATATTGTACATACACAACGTGAGTGTAGACGATCGTGTATGTTCTACGAAGTGGGGCGACAAAATAACAACCCAATGTTCATTAATAAATTAAAGTATTTTAAATACATAAACCATTTCGGCCATACTCCTACATTCCTTCAATATCCTAACGTAGACGTTTAATACAAGAAAGTTTGGCAAGCTACACTTAAAGCGCGAATAGACATCTTAATGTCGAATCGAAATGGTGAATCCACACATCTAAATGTGTATTGTACACATCTCAGTAAACGAATTACACAACTTACGGGTTAACTCGTCGGAAAGAAGAGTTTGGTGAAAATCGGCTTTCTTAGGTTTTATGTCAGTCTGATTCACGATAGAGAGATCGCTCTACAAAATCGAAGTTAGCCGATCTCCTCTCTCGGCTCTCTCATTCTCCTTTCCCACGATGTGCCAATCCAAACGCCGGTTACTGTAAATACATATTCATTCAAATTAGGTATGTCACTTCGATGTCTTCGAATCGGGAATATACGCATTCGTAGTCAGAACTGTCAAAGTTTACATGTAGGACAGAATTAGGACTCGTTTTAACTACTCACCCTTCATTGAAGGCACAAGAATTATATCTATGGTAACGTCGCCTATAACGACAGACTCAAAACGGGCTATACATCGCTTCGTCGGTACATTTGACACACGCTCCAGTTCTTAGAAAACGCTCAAGGCACGTTATATCCCCATAATCTTCTAGAATGATCATTTTAACCTTGAGTTAACTAAGAACCGTGCTTTGAGCGTAGAAGAGACAGCCATGGAAAGCGAGGTCTCGCTAGGATATCAGCACAGGGTTTTTTTATATGGTAATAATGTAATTTAGTTAGTAAGATGCGGGTTCCGTCTGAACGGAGCGGTGGGGGAAATCGCTCCGAGATGACGGCCGCTGGTCGCGAGTCCACATTCGTGAGTTGTGGGCGAGCGACCCGCTCCGGACAACGCACATGCGCCTAACGTATATAACATTCCCGTATTGGGTACTCGCTTTGTTACCAAACTAAAGGGATATTGCTAAAAGGTTATGTGGCAACACAGTAACAGTTCTTCATTGAAATTCTGAGAATCTTATGTCTTGTGCAATTTTTGTTACAATATTAGTTCTAAAGTAACTATAGTTTACGAAAATCATAGAACAAAATAAACTGCTAGTTACGTTTGAAATGACACACTACAGGCAACTAAGGTCGGCATCGTGTCGCTATCGAGTTCAAATCGCATCGATTCGAATCAATCGAACCTATCGATTGTATCGAGTACCGTATTTTCATAAAATTAAATGGTTTTAAAGACCGTGTGATCGGTATTCTGGATATAGTAGCGTGTGTGCGGTGTCCGGTCGCGATGTAACGAATGAGTCGTCGCTTCGCGGGAACGTCGGGCCGCTCCGCCGCTCCGAGCCGCTCACCGCGCTCCGCCCGCCGCGCTTCAGTCCGTAAGTAGCCGCCTGACGGCAACAGGGCGAGAGCCGAGTGCACTGGGGAGAGAGGCGACGGGTGCAGGGTGTATGGATGTGTCTTGTATGAGCGGTGTTTGCCGCGAGCTTCACGAGCGTTGTAATGAGTCAATGTTGCTTTCCGATGGGGAAGAATTCTTTAACACCTATTTTAGATAAACTATACATTCTTTTCACCACGATTTGAGAGGAGATGGAGATATGATTTAGAGATACCATTATTCCACTTATACAGTGTGTTTTATTTCAATTTCAATCTCAAGAACCAATTTAACCCTTTTATTGTAATTATTTTTGCCTTATCTAATATTTTGGTCAAGCTTCAATTCTCTATAATAATGAGTAATTTTGATCGAATAAAATTCTGATCGAATAACTGCTTCATCATGTAAGGATCGTTTCATTGTAGCGAAAGAAACAATCATAACTCTGGATGCATTCATACATTCTTGTTCTTTTCATCCCCTAGCTGGCTAATTACAGCGTTCGTTTAGTTGTATGGATGCGAATGAACGTGCGGGTGGATGGATGGGTGTGCAATGAAGTCTGTCATGTTTCGTGTTAGAGCGCGTGGTGAGTAGGTGGCGATTTTCAGATGCGGGTTGCAGAGAGAGGCGCCGGCGGCCCCTGGGCTAGTACTCGAGATTCGTACTCGCCACAAGCGCCCGTCCGCCGTCGATCGTATGAACTATCTGCTTGATTGACTTACCATTCGCGGGACCTGCTCGATCACTCGCCATTTAACCACCTATGTGCCTACTTACTCAATAGTCTTATTACTCATGCATACGAGTGGTGTCGAGTGATCGTGGATGTTCCGCAGATTTTTATTACATAATTATATTGTGTGCGTACTCGTCGGAGTTCCGTCGACAGCACGTAGTGCACTCCTGCAGCGCGCGTCGCTAACGCGTCTGCGACTCGCCTACCCACGAGAAAATACTTGAATTATTGTGTTACGTTATATTTAGGCAGGTCTAAAGCTCTATTTTTATTTCCTATCTGAGTGTAACTTCATCAGAGTTAGGCATTGAAGAATAAAAAGTAGGCAAATGTCATTAAGGTTAATATTATTACATTTCAAATAGAAATAATAATCATCAGTGAAAAATACTAGCAATATAATATGATATAATCATTTGAAAAACATGTGCAAAATTTTGGGTGGTTATTTCATGAAATAACGAAGATTTTGTCTGGAAATTAATGAAGGAAAATTAATTCGAATTCCAATAGATCTGCTATTGGAAATCGAATCATTTTCCTTCATTTCATTTACTCCATTTAAATAAGTTGATATTTGGTTGCGTCATAGGGGTTTTGTAGCATTCGTGTTAAAGTATGCATAAACAACCACAGAGTTACCTGGGCAGGGCACATACAAATGAACATGCAAACCTGCACAGGTATTTCTTTGGATGTCAATTTTTTTAACGTTCACAAAATAAACTGCTTAGTGCTTAGGTACATTTTTGTTTCTCTTGCTGTTAAACCAATCCAAATCAATTAGAATTTAGTATTTTAGAAAACATTTGTATGAATCAAAAACCCTTTCTTTCTTTGTTGAAAACGTTATATCTAAGTAAAATCTATAGGCAATATACTAATTTTGGAATAATAGTAATAATGTCTACTGTCTAATAAACGAAAGTTTGATTTGAAGCCCAAGATTTACAAGGATTTCTTGTTCTTGCGTAGATACTATAAATGAGAATTCAATTAAAATAAATAATCACTAAACTTCAGAGTTATAAATGTGCTATTCTTTAGTAATCGTTGATAGAATGAGATAGAAAAAGATACAATTTAATTGAGTTAGTACAATCTCAGGCAAATAAATTTGTAAAAAACAATGATATGGAAATGAACTTAGCAGGGCAACACGAATCTTTTACTGCACAACTGTAAATTACTTGCTAATAGTTGCTACTATTTTACTTTTAGGAAGCAATCTATTTAAAGTAGTGTTCCGAACTTGTTTGTCGAGACGGATTTGTTCGTAGGTTTGTTCATCTATGGGTGACAACGCAATCACAATCGATATTGACTTTTAAAACGAAGACGATTAATCTAAAACGTAGGTACGCGAGTCGGGAAATATGGCGACGCGCGATGCCCGTACCGCGCTAAAAGGTTCGTTTGAACGCAGGAGGAGGCTGACGTGGTGGTGCGGCGGAAGCGTGACAAGGACGACAATAGCCGCCCCGAGAGGGAGAAGGAACGCCCGCCGTCGCGGGAGCGGGAACGTGATCGTGAGCGTGATAAGGAGCGTGAGCGGGAACGGGAACGAGATCGTGAGCGTGATAAGGATAGGGAGCGTGACAGGGATAAGGAGCGGCGGCGGCGTAGCGTCTCCAGGTAACCTTTCATCTTTGTTATTCTAGTTCTGTTTAGACGGACGCTACCAATATTAAATTATGAGGCAATTCTCGCCAGGCATGGACGATCGAGCGGCATTTCTGCGAATGTTTAGACGAAGCAACTTTTTTTTGTCCTTTCGATAATCGTATCTTAGTGAGAAACTTTCCTCGTCTAAATGAGCCTTAACTTTTATATATAGAATGGCCATAGCAATTTTGTATGAAATTCTGGGCTTTCTGATTTCGGGCACTGAATTTCAAATGTTGAATTTCAGATTCAAAATTTCGAAACCATCTCTACCACGGCTTCCTTTTGCAGAGAAAGCCGGCAGAAACGTAATTAAAGACCTAATACACCGGCCCGATAGTTTAGTCAGTTTTTTTTTCATATATCATAATCTTCACAGCGATTTCCCAGATGCGTCCAAAGTTTTGAAATTCAAGTCTGAGGTCCGTTTATGATTGGTATGTTTTTACGAGAGTTACTGCCGTCTGACCTTCCAGGGTTGGGAGGTATAGGAAATTCTGTGCCAAAACCTCGTCCATTATTATTATACCAGTCTTTTCAATATTAGGTCAATTTGTAATTGTATGTACAGGGGCAAGGAACGGCGTGAGGAGCGTGACGTGCGTGACGTGCGCGACAAGGACCGCGATAAGGATCGTGACAAGGAGCGCGAGCGAGAGCGCGAAGAGAGGGAGCGGGATAGAGAGCGTGAGCGGGAACGGGAGAGGGAGCGAGAGAGGTATACCCTGCACGGTTTATACTTTTAATTAAATCTTTCTTCGTAAACTAAACTTTCTTCGTAAACAGTAAATTGATTTGTTGTCTATTGCAGGGAACAACGTGAGCGCGAACGAGAAAGAGAGGTACGAGAGAGGGAGAGGGAACGTGAAAGGGAACGGTGAGACTTACTCCATGTATATTCTATAATGTCATGTAATTTTAGCCAGGAATCGAATCCGTAGATGTAACTTTCTAATGGCAAAAAGATTTTTAAATTTGGTCCAGTAGTTTGAGTTTATTCATTTATACTAAAATACAAATCTTTTGATACTCTCTGATGTTTACGCGAATATCACTCATTGAAAAATAAAAAACACTTGAGATAATTTTAAAGCAATTAGTTTGCTAAACTAAACAAATTATAATAAATTGGAAAAAGCGAAATCAATTCTCGGGCGGGACTCGAACCCGCGATCTTTCCCTTAAAGGGGGAACGCTCTGACCACTGAGCCACCGAGCTTCGCCCGAGAGTGATCCAATTTTTCCAATACATCCATCTTACGGCGA
This sequence comes from Eilema depressum, assembly GCA_914767945.1. NCBI lineage: Eukaryota > Metazoa > Arthropoda > Insecta > Lepidoptera > Erebidae > Eilema > Eilema depressum. The sequence goes on along the minus strand of OU612036.1, from coordinate 3,976,743 downwards.
TGATGGGAGTAATCTACCGATATTCGTACGAACTATCTCGGGTACGACCTGATCGCGGGTTCGAGTCCCGCCCGAGAATTGATTTCGCTTTTTCCAATTTATTATAATAAAAAAACACTTTTTAACAGATTCTATTGCGATTGATTTGTTAATATTTAGTGACCTCGCGACCATGGCTGCTTTCACCCCGCGACCATGGCTACTGAAAAGTAGCCAAAACGTCGGGTTAAAAGTAAATAATAACAAATAAATCGCTATAGAATCCGTTAAAAAAGTGATTTTATTTCAATACAAATCTTTTCTTTTTATAATACTAGTACGCATAGAATTACTTATTATACGAGTTTATCATCTGAGAGGAAATTACGTCATACAATCCACTATTGCCTAGAATCACCTGTGTACTACAGATTGCATTTATGTACAAGCGGCCAAAACACATTGCATTATTTCGAAGCGGTTATCGGCGCGTGCGCATGCGATAACACGCCAATATCACTGTTATAGTTTCTACTCGATCGAATAATTTATATGTCATGCATTTGCCGTTGCCGATGGAGATTCAGTTTTTATTGCAATTTCTGCAGTGGTTTTATAACTTTAAAAAGGCAAAGTGTTTGTGTGTGTTGCAATGTTGACTCTGCACCCGTATATACGTACTCGATATGAGATACAGAAGGACCTACGCGGTACTACATGGTACTTGGTTTATTTTATTGTTAACTAGCTGACCCGGCGAACTTCGTACCGCCATATTTTCTGATCCTGTTCCCGCTGCATATCTACAACTTTATCAGTGTTTCTCTACAATATTATGCATGTATTATTCATATAAACCTTCCTCTTCAATTACTCTATGTATTAAAAAAACCGCTTCAAAATCCGTTGCGTAGTTTTGAAGATTTAAGCATACATAGGGACGGACAGACAGCGACAGCGACTTTGTTTTATAATATGTAGTGAAGAGATTGTGAAGCAGGTCAAGATTTTGATGGCAATTGAAACTTAATTTCTTTGTTTGATTGATTTGTGTAATTGGCTAGGTTTTGCTTTAGAGTACCTTAGTTTTGTATAGTATAGTGCTCCGGACTTATATCTTGGACACAACAATGTGATGAAGATGACCTAAATCGCGGGACAAACGAGGCTCTGGCGCGCGTGGATTGTTTTATAATAATCTTATAATATTATACTAATCTAATAATTTTATAATAATTGGTGAATTTGAGCTCGTCCACCGCAGTAGCACCCCGTGCTATCCTCAAAAGACACCCGAGAAACGTGTGCTGCGCGTATAAAGCACAGTTAAGATTCAAGATTGTGCCGTGAGCAATATTAGTAGAATAAAGCTATCAATCAATCAATTAGCCTATTGCAGTCCACCGCTGGACATAGGCCTCTCCCGCTATGCGCCACGTTTGCCGATCCTCCGCCTTCCGCATCCAGTCCGTCCCATATGTCATGCATAAGGCTACTCTACTTTTAAACTTTCCTATCGCAGGTCTGTTAGAACAGATTTCTTTAAGAAATAAGCAGAGCCCCTTTATTACTTTTTACAATATTTTTCAGTTTATTCGTGTGTTACCAAAACAACTACCACTCAATTCTACAACCATTATAACCATTCAAATGTTGCCTGGCAGAAATCGCTTAAAGGTTCAACCCCACCAAACGTACGGCATCGGCCCGGATTTTACAATCTTTAAACAAAATTAAATCTTATTATCACAGTGTTTGAGGTTTATATTACCAAGTCACGCACAACAGCTTGACAGCGACGTGCGGCGGCATGACGCACGTCAAGCTGTCATGCGTGACTTGGTAATATAAACTTTAAATGCTGTGATATAAGATTTATTTTGTTTAAAGATTGTAAAATCCGTTCCGATGTCGTCTGTTTGGTGGGGTTGAACCTTAAAGCGATAAGGCCACCCTTGTACTGATTCCGTAGTCATATTTTATCATGTTTTATTAAATAGGGTACAAAAAGTGTAAATAAATAAAATAAATAATAGTTATTCAGCAGTTCTCGTAAAGCTAACCAATCGTATTGTGTGTGTGCCAGCACTGAGCGGGAGCGCGAGCGCGAGCGAGACAGAGAGCGGTCTCGAGAGCGCGAGCGAGAGAGAGAGCGCGAACGTGAGAGGTCACGCGGCCGCAGTCGGAGTGAAGTCGACGCTCGGAGGGAGAAGGAGTTAGAAGAAGAGGCGAGAGAAAAGAAACGACTTGAGAAAAAGGTAACATTATACATAATATATGATCCCGCTTATAAATTCAATGAACATCTCTACATTTCGCCATTTTGGGGGCGAGCCTATTGCCGTCAGTGGGCATTTTATCATGGACTGTATGTTTGTCGGATGGTAATCCTTACCTGGTATCCATTATGCAACATTGACGCGCGCCATGTTGCACAACGTTGTTAGACAAGGACGCGCGTCAACTCGGAACCAATTAGTCATCAAACGCATGATCATTCGTCGAAGAAAGAAGCCCCGCGTCATGTTGCGCAATGTTGCCGATCTAGTTGAGCGTTAAATGTTGCGCGTCAAATGTTTCCTAATGGATACGAGGCTAAAGAACTAGATGATGCCGGCGTCTCCGGCGGTTTCAAAGTCGATTATCGTGATTTTTGGTCTTATCACTAGTTCTACTGAACTAATTGTACGACAGATTTTAATTTTCACTTTTCTAATAAAATAAACCGCGTCTAAATCCGTTCAGTAGCTTTTGTGTCCATCACAAACAGTATTTTCTGATTGACTCACATAATTTAACATAACCCAAATATATTCACAATGGCCCAAAAAGGAGGCTAAATGCGGACAAAAGAGTCCCCTTTCAATTCCAACCCAAATATTTTTTTTAAATATCTTCATAATTAATTCACAATATCAACGAGTATAAACACTCATTGTGACTTTTATCTCGAGAATATCTCTATAGTGACGTACTTTACAGGCTCGCGAGAAGGAAGCGCTATACCAGGAACGCTTGCGAGCGTGGGAGACTCGCGAGCGTCGCCGCGCCAAGGAACACGAGAAAGAACGCGAGCGAGAACGATGTCGCGAGGAGGAACGCGAGCGAGAAGCGAAACGCCTCAAGGAGTTCTTAGAAGACTACGACGACGAGCGAGATGACCACAAGTACTATAAGTGAGTGTTCGCCTTCTTCAACATCCTAGCTTTAATCTCAGTTGCATCTGATGCAAGCTTTCACGAGGCATCACTAGTGCACAGAGTGCTAGCCAGCACTAACAGTATCCTAAGAATGATAGCAAATAGATCATCTCCTCTAGTCATAGAGATGATCCCAAGATCATGGGATAAGGCATCGGTGATTCATAATTATATTGTACTAATAAGCGCCTTCGCTCCGTTAAGCGGGTGTGGGTCGCGGATGTGCGCGCAGTGCATCCGCCTGTCCGTCGCGTGTGACAGGTATCCGCCTCACGCAGCGCTGCTCTTGAAATAACATGAAACAAGCACGCGAAGCGGACGTCCGCGCCGTGCGCCCGCTAAACACAGCGAAGGCGCTAAGTTCTTGAATCTTTTTAAGCGTTAATTTCTGGTGGACATTTTATTAAAAAATAAATTCTATCAATCAATCAATTAGCCTATTACAGTCCACTGTACACATAAGCCTCTCCCAATGTGCGCCACGCCTGCCAATCCAAAAAAATCTGATCTAAAAAATAAATTATTTATGAGAAATTAAATTTAATAATATTTATGTATATCTCGTGTGTTTAACAGAGGCAAGGAGCTAGCTCGTCGGTTAGGGCTGCGCGTGCGTGAAGCGGAGTCCGACACTCGCGAGCGCGCTCGCGAGCAGGACGAGTTAGACGCACTGCGGCAGAGCTTCTTCCGCCACACCGACCCCGCCGACCCCGCTGCCACTGCGGCCTACGAGAAGGTATGGGCCTTGTGTACACATCATCATCATCATCATCATCATCATCATTTCAGTCATAGGAAGTCCACTGCTGGACATAGGCCTCCCCTATAGATCTCCAATAAGACCGGTTGGAAGCGACCTGCATGGATCTCTTATCTCAGGTTCTACTCTTCTTCTTCTTCTTCTTAATGGCTTTTGCAGCAATTTGCCAATGTCAAGTGAATTTTAAATGTTTATAAAATTATTAATGGCGAAACGCCAATGTCAACTTTTTCAAACTATTTTCTACCAGAGCCACGTTAGCCACGGCAGTAACTTTGTTTCCGTGTGTCCATTCCGTGTGTTCTACTCAACCGATTGCAATAAAAAAAAAACAGTGCAGTGTTCCCTCAACTTTAACGCCATTATAAAAAATACTAGCGAGAACAAGTTCTAACGGAATATCGTATTTTTTTCTTTGGATGGCTCTTTCAATTTTGGACCAAAATGAGTGATATCCTTTGCTGCTTTGGTGTATGGTCTCTCTAAGACTGTTAAATGTATCACGAAAGTTACAAGCTATTCACGACTCTGTAGTCTTGGTTAACCAAACCTCTATTCTAAGGTATATCGTTGCGATTGATATTTATAAAGTTAACACTATAATTACAGGCCCGACGCGAACAAGAGGAGCTATATAAACCGCGGTTGTTAATCGATGTGAGCTTACAACTTGAGCAGCAACGCGAGAGGGAACTACAACGTGCCAAACAGAGGGAGGAGGCTCGACGAGAGGTGCGTATATAGTGTATAAGAGGGCTTTTACTGAGTGTGGGAACGAGAATTCTCGGGAAATCTGAGCTGCTAGACAAGTAGCAATTCGTTGGTCGGTGTATTGTAGAATAGAATGTTGGGGAGGATTTGACGTTTGTGACATGCGTTGACGTCTGTCATATGTCAAATCACATAGCATTCACTAAAAGTCCCATTTGCAAACCATTCTATTCTCAAAACGTCCCAATCTCATAAGGTTCCATTCCATTCTCAAAAGGTCCCATTCTCAGAATGGCCCATGTAGGAGATGTATCTTTTGCGAATGGAATCTCTCGAGTATGGTATCTTCTGACAATTTGATCTTTTACAAATGGGACTTTTTCGAATAGAACATCTTTTCCACCGTCACATTTTGTAAATGAAATATTGTACAGCAAATCCGTTTACCGTCCACTACACCACGTATTTCATATCACAGGCGCGAGAACGAGCGGCGCGAGAACGCGAGCGTTACCTCGTCCTAGCAGCAGAACGACAACTGCCTGAAGAAGCCGAGCCTATCGACTCCGACAGTAGCCAGGGGGCCAGTCCACCACCGCCTTCCACCACGCCGCCACCACCGCCACGACACCACAAGCATCACCACCATAGGTCAGTACCACCACCACCAACTTGTACGACTGTGTTAAAGTGTCACAACTGAGAGTATTACTCGGGACATTTATCTTTGACCTAAAATGTGTTTTATACGCGCAGTACACGTTTCTTGGTTGTCTTTCGAGGATAGCTCGATAGCTGCTGTGGATGTGTTGTTGGTGAATGATTTTATGTCTCGTGATTTAGGTCCAGATACGTGTCCCGAGGTAGAGCACGCGTACCACTCGAGTCCGTTGTGCCGAACGTAGGCACGGGTACGAACAGTACCGAAGCAGACCTTTGCCTCTAGACAAGTAGCAATGCGTTGCTCGGCGTATGATGGAATAGAATGCCAAATGTATGGGATTTGACGTTTTTGACATTCGTTGACGCCTGTCATATACGTCAAATCCCATACATTTGGCATTCTATTCCATCATACGCCGAGCAACGAATTGCCACTTGTCTAGGGGGGCTTAGCGATGGTTTAAGCACTTTGAGGGCACGTCACTTAGATAGTGACGTTTTATCCATTGAGGTATGATTCCATAGCTGACCGTATACGATAACTGCTGACGCACGCAGTAGATGCACGTAATTCATTGCGGCTTCTCAATGGTCCTCTTTATCCGTATCGGAGTTTAACAAGTAATGGGTACGTTGTGTCTGTTGCATGCGTCTGCAGTTGCCGTATGCGGTCGGCTTCGGAATCATATCTTTACTTAAGACTAGCTGTTGCCCGCGGCTCCGCCCGCGTGGTATTCGGATTCCGGTCCAACTTTAATATATGGAAATCTGCCCGATTTATTGACATTTATGCTCACTGCTCCGCTCCCTTTAGTAGTAGCGTGATGTTATATAGCCTATGTTACTCCCAGATAGTGTAGCTTTCTATAGGTGAAAGAATTATTGAAATCGGTACAGTAGTTCCGGAGCCTATTCATTACAAACATACAAAAATAGGTACAAATCTTTCCTCTTTATAATATTAGTATAGATATCAGGCTGGCCTTAAAAATTTAGGTGTTATGATTTTTTTTGCTAGGAGCAAAGAGCCTCGGTATGAACAATACTCGTGCCTACTGTTTTTACTTAATAGGCGCGCTCTATACTTATGTATCCTCTAAGTTACTCACACGTTTTTCAAGCCTTTTTTTTTGATGATTTTTGTTAGAAATACTACGCGTCTATTCAGTAACTATTACCTATGTCACAGGCACGCGGCCCCCCGCTCCCCCCCGTCCCCGGCCCTGTCCCCCCCGCCGGCCCCGCCCCCCGCCCCGGCCGCGACCCCGGGTTCCCGCCGAGCCAGTGCGTCGTCCATCTCCATCAGCTTCCGCACCACCCACAAGCTACAACCCAGCCCGGCCGACACCACCGGCACTGACAACGAGGCGCCGGCGGAACCTGCGCCTGTTAGCCACCATCATCATCATCATGGTGAGTACCGGCTCGTTCTGTACCCCTAACACGAAAAACTATCGTAATGACTGTTTGGTTTATACTGGAAATTGATGGCGCTTGGTAGAACTTGCTACACATCATCACTTTACTGCGTGATTACTGAATCGCGTGGGAACTGCGCGATTACTGAATCGCGTAGGAACTGCGCGATTAGTGAATCGCGTGGGAACTGCGCGATTACTGAATCGCGTGGGAGCTGAGCGATTACTGAATCGCGTGGGAACCGCGCTTGTTTTATTTATGTAGATATTTATTAGTGGTGAAGTCGCCCTCACAAGATAAAAAAACTGAGGTCACAAATGTCAATAATTTAGTTTGTTGATATTGTTTAAAACCACCCATGGCAAAGTCGTAACCGAAGTGCAAAGTCACTTCGGTGTCCATATTCCACTTATCGTTTTTTATTGGTATATGGACTATTCTGTGAGTCACTGACCCCGGAACTCTGAGAGGAAAACCCACACCAGAACGTCGTCCATTGTTTAGCAGATTTGACTTACAAGTGAGGCTGACTTTGACCTCGTAGATATTGATAGGGCTTTGTACACCCACTACAATCACTCTCTATTCCAGGTAAAGAGAAGAAGGACAGAAGTAAGAAGAGTTCTAGCGCGACGCCCGCGCCGCCCCCCGCCGCCGACCCCGGGGGGCAGGGCGCGGGGGCGGGGGCGGGGGGCGAGAAGGAGGCTCGCAGCGCCGAGGAGAAGAGGAAACACATCAAGAGCCTCATCGACAAGATCCCTACTCAGAAGGAGCAGCTGTTCCAGTATAAATTAGATACGGCACAGGTGAGTCGACACTCGACATCGTTTTATGCCCGCTCTACACAGACAGATGCATCTGCTGATGTCTTTCGCGGACGCGTACGTTGATATGTAGATGGGGTGATTTGCTCGTCTGTCGTAGGTATTAAACGTCTGCAGATGCATTATAGTATAGTTAAAATCTCGCTGCAGACTCTGTCATAAATCATTCGAGTGTTTCGCTCTCTTACAGTAGTATAAAACCTTATAAACGTGTTTTATTGTAAATCGACAGGTGAGCATTCTATCACTGAACCACAGATGCCGTCGGTCAACTAGCGCACATCCCTACGCCGATTATGATCTACTAGCTTTTGCCCGCGGCTCCGCCCGCGTGGATGTCGGTTATCGCGACCAAATATAGCCTATGTCCTTTCTCAAGGTCTAATCTACCCCTATACCAAATTTCATCAAAATCGGTTCAGTGGTTTGGGCGTGAAAGCGAGACAGACAGACAGACAGACAGACAGACAGACAGACAGAGTTACTTTCACATTTATAATATTAGTAGGGATGACCGAGTCTGCAGCGAGATTTTAACTATACTATAGGCACTAATCCGTTGGGTGGTTTGTTTGTTTTTGCGGCACGGATCGAAGGGATTCGGTGCGAGCGAGTGCGGAGTGTCCACACGTCTGATGGACATCTGCGGATGCATCCGCCGACGTCTGCAGATGCATCTGTATCTGTAGAGCGGGCATTAGAAACAAAGCGTCGGTAGCTTAGTGGTTAAGGAGGTGGCGTCACGATCGAGAGGTCCCGGATTCGAATCCTGGCTATTACACTACCGACGGGATACTCCTAACTCAAGTTAAACTTGCTGTAGGAAAATAAAATAAATAAAATATTAGTAACTAGCTGTTGCCCGCGGTTCCACTCGTGTGGGCGTATTTTATCGCGACCAAACATAGTCTATGTCCTTTCTCAAGTGCTATCTCTGTAGCAAATTAAACTAGATTCAGTTAGCTTGAAAGCGTAACAGAGCTGTTGATAGTGTAACACTCACCGGGATATTTACTATGTTTTTAGGGTTCCATATCCAAAGGATAAAAATGGAACCGTATTTCTGAGACTTCGCTGTCTCAGTCTCAGAAACACTTCAAGACTCCGTCCGTTGTCTTGTCTTGAAGCGACTTGTTCTTCTGTCTGTCACAAGGTTATATTTATTGGTCATGTGAATGTAACGTTAACGTAAATATCCCGGTGAGTGTTACACTATTAATGTCAATGACCATATAAATCTCAAATCAGACAGACAGACTTTCGGATTTATAATTCAGTTACATAGACAAAAATGTATCGTTTCTAAAATATTTATTTTGTATATGAGTCACAATTATAACCCTATATGTCTTTACAGATCGACTCAACGCTTATGGAGAAGAAAATCCGGCCTTGGATCAACAAGAAGATCATCGAGTACATCGGCGAGCCTGAGCCAACGTTGGTAGACTTCATCTGCAGCAAAGTGGTGTGTGGCTCCGCGCCGCAAGGCATACTCGACGATGTACAGATGGTACGACAACTTGCTTCTAATTGATAAAGATATGAGTGAAACGACTCAGGCGGGACTCGAACCTGCGATCGCGACTGCGAAATGGGATCGAAAATCACAGTTGGCGAAATGTTGCTGTTGATACACCTCTGCCTACCCAGGCATTTACAAGCGTGACTATAACACCCGTATTCTCAAACAATACTTCGCTATGCGTACTACCAAAACTGTGCAAAGAACGACAAATTCTCAGTGCGTTCGTTTTGGTAAGCCATTGATAACACATAAGTAATAGTTCGTTGAGGTAACGCACTGCGTTAGATACAGCTCCGTGATGTTTGTGAATTAATTTTACCAGCCCTATGCGCTCGAGCACACTATGAGACCTCACAGTATCGTTTGTGAATACGGGTGTAAGTGTGTGTTAATATTATGGAACAAATGACACACCAAGTATGTAAGGCACCGTCATTCCAAGATAGTTTAGGAGAATTAGGAGCGCTCAAGGTATGACTTGGTAGTTCAATCAGAGCATTCCTCGGACTGGCCCTCGATTCTGCTAAAGCACAACCACTGTCATACCACGAAAACTGCAAAAAAATGGCATTATATTTCAGACCTTATTGCTATAGGCTTACAGTCAAAAATTCAATGAAAAGAGTTTCATTACACTCTTTCATTCACTCTACAAAAAGCCATTTAATTTTAGACTTTAGATAGCTTATTTTAAAGTCCAAAATTGAATGGCATTTTTTGTAGTGTTCGTGGCGTTGCAGTGGTTTTGCTTGAACAGAATCGACCAGTCTGAGGAATGCTCTGACTGAACTGCCAAGTCATACCTTGAGTGCTCTTAATTCTCCTATAGAACCTTCTTGGGGCGATGGTTGGAGCTTACAGTATTATGTGCCTTACATACTTGGTGTGTCATTTGCTCCATAATATTAATACATATTATGTGTGTGTGTGTGCCGAGGTGAATTAACACCCACATTACACCAATCATTATATTCGGTACCACGTATTAGTGGCTGAGCCTATTGTCGTGTGCCGGGCACTATTCTTGGGTCTGGGCTGTATATATCTGTTTTAAGTTAAACAGCCCTATCCCTTAGTCGCCGTGTACGACAACGCATGGGAGGAGATGGGGTGGCACAAATTCTACTCTGCCTGGAACCACGCGGCTTGATAACAAGGCTAGGTTGCAGTAGTTTTTAACATTTTTAAACGTCTGGAATAAAAAGCATAATTATTCACAAAATATGCTAAACCGTCAAGCGACGTGTGAAGACAGAAACACGATTCATAATAATTGTCTCGATAGCAATTAGCGTCAAACATGGATCTATAACGCTCCAAATCGCTATTTAACACGTTTTTCACTAAAACGCCATTATCAAATCATACCGAAGTTTGTATTAAAAAATAGAGCATAACAAAATCTTGAGATTGGTGAAGTTATAATTTATCACGCAGATATTTTTTTTTTCAAAAAAACCCAAAAATCTTCAAAATTGGTCGGCAGCACGAGTGTGACGCCCCTGGTGTTGCATACGTCCATAGGCCACGGTAATCACTTTCCATCAGGTGGGCCGTGTGCTTGTCTGCCACCTAAGTGGTATAAAAAAAATTTGCTGGATTCGAGGTCTTGCGGTCGTTAGTCAATATGTTCGAGGTAGAACGTCTCACTATAATACCCTCTTAATGTAGATTTATTTATGTAATCGCAGGTACTAGACGAAGAAGCAGAAGTTTTCGTGGTGAAAATGTGGCGTCTACTGATCTACGAACTCGAAGCGAAGCGTGCCGGCCTGCACAAGTAGTGAGCACAATAAACAGACTGCTGTACACACACGAGTTTTCTTTGTTCTTTCACCACTCGCCCCGTGTTGGAAAACATCGACTGTGAGGATTTAAACTCTCGCGATATACGATAATTTGACGGGAATTAACGCGATTATGATATAGGTATACATACTTTTGATTTGTCTGACGTTTAGACAAGGTTATATCAGCCGTGGCGAATAGTTGGAGCCCTAAAAAGTACAATATCTGCCCCACCGAGACAAAAAGTAGCAATTCATTGACCAGCGTATTATACAGGGTGTATTTTGGAACGGGGCAGTCCTTACTGCCCCATTCCAAAATACACCCTGTACTTGCCCTTGCAAGTAACTTAACCGTTGTAGTTACAGCAAAAGGTTCTTATGAGACCTTACCTAACTTTTTGAGACATTTTGAACTGCATTTACAGATTTTGCAAAAAAAATGCAAAAAGTCCAAATTTTTTTTTCTGTGCCAATCATTTCTATTTCATGTGGGGATCAAAAGACTCTATGGGACCATTTTAGCTGAGTACTAGGAAACACAGAAATCGTCAAAAACTTGCCCTTACTGCCCCGTTTCAAAAATACACCCTGTAGAATAGAATTACAAATAATGTATGGGATTTGACGTATATGACAGTCGTCAACATACGTCATAAACGTCAAATCCCATACATTCCTCATTCTTTTCTACAATCCGCCGGTCAATAAAATGCTACTTGTCTAGGAGGGCTGGTCTAGCTACAATGTTTCGATATTGCCCAATATCTCCATTGGGTTGTGGAGGCCAGATAGTAGTCACTTCATACAAAACATTGAAATCTAGCTAAATCCGCAATTAGACTGGTAAAGGGGACCCCAGACTCCGAGATGAAAGCTTCGGATGCGACTGGAATTAACGCTAGGATGAAAATAAGACAGCTATGGCCTTCTTCGAGTCAGGTAAATCAAAGGTATGTATGTACCTATACCATGATCGCGTTATTTCCCGTTAACTTTATTGTATACCGAATGTGATGTTAGGACGAAGATTGACTCGACTGTCTCTGTGATTTGTGAGAACATAAGGGTTAATTCTCACTGAAAGAGCAGCGTCCGGTAGCGTCTGGCAGCGTTTAGCGGGGATTTCTTTTCTCGGGGATTTTCCTTTAAACCTTTTGTCATGTAGATAAGATTCAAAATTGTTTGTAATAATTTTATTTGTAACTATGTATGTTAATAAATGAATTTGAATATGAATTTGTTTATAAAATTGGCGCCGAAAAACCACTGCTGGCTGCTGCTCTTTCAGTGAGCATTGATCCTAAGTAATACCTAAATATTGTCTGAACTGATCGACCTCTGTGGCGCTGTGCTAGAACGTTCGACTGCTAATTCATTGGTCGTGGGTTCGAGTTTTGCATTATAGGATACTAGCTGCTGTTGCCCGCTTCGAGTTTTATAACACAATAGTAATTTTTGTCAGTCTGTTTATTTCCGAAAAAGTATTAGGGTTCCAATTAAAACCAGGAAAACAAAGTCGCAGGTACGGCTAGTGTAACATACGACAGAGAAAGCTCAGTCATGCAATTCTGTAAGCGTACAACGACGAGCACGTCAACGGTCAGATTGGGTGACGTCACTGGAGATCGACCAATGACAATCCATACCAAGGCTGTCGCAACGTTGTGCTCGTCTTTGTGCGTTTATAGAACTATATTGCTATACAAAACAAGTCCGTTTCAGCTTATAATGACAACTTCCTGAAATGACAACTTCTCAAAAAGCCAACTTTTCGAAATGCCAAATTCTCAGAATGCCAAATTCTCAGAATGCCAACTTCTCAAAATGACAACTTTTGAGGGGGCAGGCCGGTAGGCATAAAAAATACCAAAATCTAATTTGAGGGGCATCAAAAGTTGTCATTTTGAGAAGTTGGCATTATGTGAAGTTGACATTCTGAGAAGTTGGCATTTCGAGAAGTTGGCATTTTGCAAGCGGTTGTCATTAGGTATGAGGTAATACCAACAAGTCGATCTTACCAGAACTCTCACATCTTCTCAACACGTGACTTCCGCAATCAGTGCCTCGAACACGAAAAGTATTCGTAATGTAAACGTATCAAGAGAACAGCATTGCGATTGGCCGCCTTTCCACTGTGAACCAGGCCCTCGATTCTGCTAAAGTAGGTAAAACCAATGTCGTACCACAGTCGCTTCAAAAATTGGCATTAAATATTAGACTTTATTGCTATAGAATTAAAATCGAGAAGAGTTTTATTACACTACTAGCTTTTGCCCGCGGCTCCGCCCGCGTGGATATCGGTTATCGCGACCAAACATAGCCTATGTCCTTTCTCAAGGTCTAACCTACCTCTATACCAAATTTCATCAAAATCGGTTCAGCGGTTTAGTCGTAAAAGCGAGACAGACAGACAGACAGACAGACTGACAGAGTTACTTTCGCATTTATAATATTAGTAGGGATTTCATTCACTGTACAAGTCATTTCATTTTGGACTTTAATATTATAGCAATAATGTCTAAAATTTAATAATTATTAATAGTAATTTTTATTCATAATTATTAATAGTAATTATTATTAATAATGACATTATTATTATTATTTTTTTGTAATCGATAACATTTTTATTATTTGTTAAGTCCCTTTAGATATAAAGGGACATTAAGTAGAGCTACCATCCCTGCATGTATCTGTATTCAGTGGTACGACGAGGAATGACAATTCCTCGTCGTGCCACTGGTGGAACAAGTTGGTGGCACGACGAGGACTAAGCCACAGCGACTGTGGTACGACAATGGTTTTACTTTAGCAGAATCGAGGGCCTGTGTGTGTGTCTGCCAATCGCAATGCTTCGTTCTTTCGATACGTTTACGTTACGAATTTCAATATTTTTCGCGTTCGGAGTACAAAAGCCGTGTACTGTACAGCATCATATTGTTAATTTGTAATGTGTACAAAATGATCTGTGGGGTGAGCACGAACAACTATCGTAATCGTATCGTGAACGTAACGAGAGCACGGAGCATTGCGATTGGCCGCCTGCCTGAAGCCTGCCAATCGCAATGCTCCGCGCTATCGTTACGTTCACGATACGATTACGATAGTAGTTCGTGCTCACCCCACTGAATACCATAACTTAGCTGTAGCTTATCTGATCTGAAGTCTATAATCACCGTAAAGGTGCTGATAGACTTGAGCATTCACTTGTAACAGAACATCGAGCATTCGCCGCTTTTCAATTTGTCGAACCGAACAACGAACCGAGCCAAGTGTAGAGCCAAATAATGCTACGCACATTTACATGATCTTTCTAGCGAACGCTCTACTCGAAGAAAATTTACAGTCGTTTTGCAAGCATGCTCGCCAGAATGCTTGATAGAAAGCTCACTAAAACGCTCTCGTTTACTTTTCTGTAATGTAACATTCGTAAGAATGCATTACAAGTGAATGCTCAAGTTTATCAGCACCATATGAGAGGTGCAAGGCGCGTCATTTTGGATTAGTCAGGCAACAGTGTTCAAATCTTGTTGTAAGCATCCAGAGCGGTCAAACAGTTTAGCAATCAGTTTTCCATAATTATGTAAGCTATCAGAGTTCATATTCATTATGTGCAAATAGGTACATCGCTCAATGGTATCTCAGCATTCATACATCTCAAAAATATCTCATGAATTATAAAAACCAATTGTTATTAGATTATATTTTAGAGTAAACTACTTTATAGCATGAGATTATATCTTGAAATCACATTTTGTTATTTTTTTTCGTTCATCCCTTTCATTTCTTGCATGACGTCATTGGCATGTATTTTGTTTAAAAATCATAAATAGCCAAGGGTCCCACAGCAGCGTGGTTCTTCATTTTGGTTTCGTGATTGGATCTTTTATTGTTCAGATGAAAGGTGTATTTTTCGGAATGGTACACACGGCGCCAGACCTCGGTTTACAGGCCACACCAACATAAAGGAAGTGTGCGTGACAGCAATACTATTAATACATTGCTTAAAGATGTGTGTCATAACAAGTAAACCAATCAGGGCCTTTGACGCACTCACACATTCGCTATTTTACTTACATAAAATGCACCAAGGTTATAAAATCATATTCTAAACTAATTTTATGAAATATATGCAGCATTTTGTTTCTATAACTGATAGGAGTTATCAAATTTAGTCACTATACTATCTGTTCTCATAGTCGAGATGGATAAGAATGCAAGTAAGTAAGTTTGGACCTCACCGTTGTCGCCGGTCGTTAGTTCGGAACTTAACAACGGAATTCTCTTTTTGTCATTCGTGCATCTTTATGTCAGTCAATTTAATAGACATAACATTTTATTTTATGTTCCAATATCTTTTTAGAAGTTTATAATAATTATACTTATGTGTTTTTTATATTTTTTATTAAAGATCAAATATTTTTATCTGATACTTAATTAATTATTATCTATAAATAATTAATTATACCCATACTTAAGAAAAATATCATGCTCATAATAGTAAATATATTATTGCATTGCAACAATAAGTTAATTATTTTATTTTCCTTTCCTTTTATCCATTAAGAATAAATAGTATCATCAAGGAAATATGCAAAAAATATATTAAATTATATATATGAATTTTATACACTTAGTTTCCTGTAAATAAACTAGACCAATCGGACTTCAATATCTTGAGGAACAAAAAGTGCACCTCGCTCGAGGACCGAACCCGGTATTGATTCTATTGGTTCAGCTGCATATTTAAACCATTCAGCTATATCTTCTTATTCGTTTTTCGCTAAATATACTATTATAACTTGGTGCAGTGGCTATCATCAATACCTATATTTCATGTAAGTAAAATAGCGAATGTGTGAGTGCGTCAAGGGCCCTGATTGGTTTACTTACACACATCTTTAAGCAATGTATTAATAGTATTGCTGTCACGCACACTTCCTTTATGTTGGTGTGGCCTGTAAACCGAAGTCTGACGCCGTGTGTACTACTGGTATATACTGCTCAAGTGGTACAACATGGTACGTGGTCATCATTACTCATCATCCAGCGTCAATGATGGTTTGATGGGATGTGTAGGTATAATCAAGGCGTCACAAAGTAAAATTTTGTGAAAAAGTAATCAAAACTTCAGTCAAAGTGTATCAAGAGGCAGTCTTGGCTCGTACCGTCTGATGTTGCGTCTATAGACTACCTACATATTGTGACGTAATTGGGATTAAGATATATGCCGGTAGCTAGAATTCCCACTAGTATAACATAAAAAATGTCCTGGCAACCCCAAACCATATCTGTCAGGCCCGAACCAACCAACAGGCGAAGTCAGTTTTAGTTCCGAGTTTTGCCGCGGGACTACTTTGTTGGCGTGCACTCTATTTAAACTTGTTATCCAACAAATTAAGGCTGGTTACACATAAAGTTTGATTCGTATTTGAGTCTTTTTTTCTGTACACCCCTTTATCATCTGCCTGCCTTCGTCCCAATTCTTTAGGGCTCGGCCTAACATATCATTCACATCCATAGGTACATTCCTGTCTGATGTCATCTCAGTCAATCTCTTCCTATAACCTCTCACGCATTTCATTCATGTTTTCTTACACCGTCTTAAACCGTCGTCGTATTCAAAGGCCCAATAGTGGAATCACTTACAGTCACAAACACGAACAGTCGGATTGTAAATATACATCAACGTTCGCGTACTAAACGAAGGCCGCGGCGTAAAGGAGATGGAGGAGGTTCTGTCTACCGGTGAGGTAATGTTTACTTATTTAAATGTTATTGGAAATCTGTAGCATCGGTATCAAAGCGCTTCGTATGTTGTCGCTCGTCAAAGGCATAGGCAAATAAGTGATTCTATACAGCGAACATTGCCTCGGTAAACGCCTGTTAGTATCTACTTAGCAAAATTACAATGAATGTAAATAGGTATTGCTATGTAACTTTGGAAGTGGTTTTGCTGATATACATAGTTTAAAATTTAAGATCTAGCTAGATTATCAAAACGCTAACGCCAATAATATAAATGTATACTTATATGCTTTGTCGACTGTACATAATAATATCTCGTTTTGTTTATTCAACTTGATAGACAGGCAAATATGAGTAGGTACAGGAAAACTACCTACCTCAATGTTGATAGTGTCAGGAGAGCAGGAGGGGTAGAGCAGTAGGGGAGCTCTTCTCTGTCGCACCATAAAGTCTTGGAATTCTTTACCAGCACATGTGTTTCTTTCTTCCAACTCCAACAGTCCCGAGTGCTCTAACCAGGGCGTGAAAAGGCCGCCAATTTGTGGGTCACCATTGCAATATTGTTTGCGTCTGCAATGGACTGACCCTCTTTCCTTTGCCTCAAGCTTACCAGCAGGCAAGGTGATGGCATATTGACGTGTCCTATAAAAAAGGGGCGTAGTAGCCGGCTACTCACACACCTGCCGCAGGGGCAATCTAGGGACCCTTAATTGCCACCTTAATTGTGATGTGTGTAGACAAGCAGGGAGAATTTTCTAGATTGCCCCTGCTGCAGGGCGGCAGGAGCGCGAGACCATCCTTGGTCCCTAAGTCGCCCCTGCCGTTGCCGTGTGTGTAGCGTGATTGGGGCAATTTCTTAGTTGGTTGTTACTTACTCTCGAATACTGCACGGCAGGCAAATGTGTAGAGACACTCCCGATATTGCCACGACCGCCATGCACCCTAGATTGCCCCTACGGCAGGTGTGTGAGTAGACGGCTAGCCTTCCCGAAAAGCGTTACCAATGTTACCGCGAAACCAATTACTACACCACGACGCTACGATACGCTACGATGGCAATCCAATGTCAGTCCCGGCAATAAAAAATGATAGGTACCTACCGCCGTAATGTTTTCTTCGCTTTGGGACAACAGACAACATAAAATTATGCGTTCGAAAAATAACATTCCTTCAAATTACACAAAATGTTTCTTTGATGAGATACGTAAATAATGATTTCCTCGTCCCTTGGCGGTGCCCGCGGGGCGAGAGGAGCGGGCGGGGGGTGCACTCAAATAATTAACTAGAAATAAATACCGTCCATTTGAATTAGTCGCACCCCGGGGAGAGGGGTAGGTGGGGTGCTTTCGATGATTGAAATATTTTTGTTGGGTTTGTGCAAAACAATTTCGCGTTTATAACGAGTGTTCATTTGTGTAATTGTTGCGAACTAAGTAGCTACTTGCATAGGTATTTTACTACTTTATTTTTTAGTAGGTATTCGTAGATAAGTAAATTGTACTTATCTTAACTTGCCTCGGCAGTGCGGTAGCTATAACTATTATATTTATGTTAGTTTATGCTGCTGTGCATCTCGTTTGATTCTCGGGTTTGACAAGGTAGTGTAGAGGTGGATCAACTCAGCATTTTTGGATAAAAATATCACAAAATATTGGCAATATAAACCTCCATACCTACTTAAGACCGAAGCAGAAAACTGGCTCGTTCTTAATTTGCTGGACTACTTATGATTTATGGTCAGTTTCAGAGAGTATGACATACTTCATCATCATCATCATTTCAGCCATAGGAAGTCCACTGCTGGACATAGGCCTCCCCTATAGATCTCCAATAAGACCGGTTGGAAGCGGCTCGCATCCAGCGCGTTATGACGTACATACTTACTTGTTCTAAATGCCATTGCCTGGCATATCCCTCGCAAGTCGCACCCCGGCTGACCTAAGGCCATCTTCGGTTTCGAGACGTTATTGTGTGTGAATAAAATAAATATCATCATTACCTACCTTTTTTTTATCGTGCGAAAAATCCCCCGCCGGAACCGGAGGAGGTTATGTCGGACCCGAACCGACTAAAACGCACGTCAGTTGCCGGAGGTGAATATCATTACAGTACAAACGGTAGGTGTTACTGTACACTGTACAAGGTAGTTGTACAGTGTACAGTAACACCTACCGTTTATTTTATAGTTCTAACTAACACGAAACACCATCTTTTTCTTTTTTTTCTTTTTTTTTAACGTAAAATCAAATTCGTACACGATTACAATTTTTTATTTATTTATTTATAATACGATTTCTGTAATAAATATGTAAGTAAGTATATAATAATTATTATAAGGTACCTGCATATATCTTGACTCCCAGTCGCTAGAGAAACGAGGCCATAGTGCTGATGGTTTGGTTAGATATCTTGGTCTTTCGTAATTAGTATATCAGCCTTCGAGCCGGATAATCTAGAATCCGGCTCGAAGGACCAAAAAGATGTATGGTTTGAACTACCTCACATTTGATAATATGTTTATTTGCTATGTAGGGTGTGGTGTATGATTTGTTCTATCATACACCAATACTATAATAGATGGCCTGGCTCCTCCGTCACCGTTGCACCCCATCTTATCTGCAGAAGACGATCAAAAAACGCGTATAAAGAGTGGATATTGTTACGTATCGGTCAAGATATGTGCCGTTAACTATACTCGAACCTATACATGACAGTTCTTTTTATTAGATCTCGGAAATATTTCCCCCATAAGGTGACTCCTGTTGTGTGCGTCGATACCCTCCATGACTATTCTTATGGCCTTCTGGAGAATAATATTGAATAAATATTCTATGGTGTCCTTTTGACTGTAGTGCGACTTCACGTGTGACTCTGCCAGTACCTCACTCATGACAGTATTCCCTGTAAAAACATGAATATCTACTTATTTTCTTTTTTTTTATAAAAGAATATTAGCAACCGAAATTACCAATATTCCCGTTAACCCCTCCATACATACATACATACACACAATCACGCCTTTATCCCCGGAGGGTTCGGCAGAGGTGAATTATCACCCACATTTCACCAATCACAATTAGATCCCATCATCCCACGTAATAGGGGGTGAGCCTATTGCTGTATTCCAGGCACTATTGTTGACTCAAGCCATGTATCTGAGGCTGAGCCTGGGCTGTATCTAACTGTCTGATGTTAAACAGCCCTATCCCTTAGTCACCTTGTACGACATGGCGACACCGCAAGGGATGAGATGGGGTGGCCCAAATTCTACTCTGCCGGGAACCACGCGGCGTAACCCCTCCAACTAAGCTAAATCGCTTGTACTAGGAGTGAGTTCACGTCGGTAGTGTAATGGCCAGGATTCGAACCCGAGACCTCTCGATCTGAAGGCCGAATCCTTAACCACTAAGTTCCGACGCTTCAAATTTATCCTAAATGACATTTAGATGGAAGAGTTTCTCGCCTGCAAGATACGGTAAATAACGAAAGGACAGATAAAAGCTTTTTGCTTCATCTAAACACTTGCAGAAACAACACGCTAAATTACTTGTGTTAGTTCACGTCGGTAGTGTAATGGCCAGGATTCGAACCCGGGGCCTGGGGCCCCTCGATCGTAAGGCCGACTCTATAACCACTAAGTTACTGACGCTTCCTAAACTTTACTAAGACATAGGCGTACTTCTATTAGGGGCTGTCCATTAATTACGTGATGTCTTTTTTAGCAATTTTTTATCCCCCTCCCCTCCCCTATGGTGATACGTGGTGAGGTTTAAGAATCCCCCCTCCCAGCCAAAATCACGTGTATTTTTTATTATTATAATGTCGGTTTGTTCCAAGGTTGCTGTTTATCACCTATAGTTTTCAATATAGTAATAAATATTTTAATAGACAACATTTCCACACATGACAAGAAGTGGGGCTATCGGTTTAAGCTAAACGGTAAATATACGGAGTCCATCCTCGCATTCGCGGACGATTTGGCAATACTGACTCGCAACCCAAAGCAGTGCCAGGACCTACTGCGTAGAGTGGATGATTTCTGTGCATGGACAGATGGAATGAAAACAAAACCTAGCAAATGCTTCTGTCTATGTCTGGGTAGGCGGGGTACCAGGTATACTTCATATGACCCAGGGCTAAGTATAGGCGGGGAAAACGTTTCAACTATATCTGAAACCGTGCCCTTTAAATTCCTCGGAAGAAAGATTGATAACAGAGGTTGCACTCCAGCTTTGGACGAATTAATTGATAGTTTCATTATCGATTTAAAAAAGGTAGACCAACAACCAATAAGTAATGTTAAAAAAGCTTGGATCTATGACAACTATTTAACCTCGCGTCTTAACTGGCCGTTTCTTATATATGATATAAACCAGAGCCTCCTCAAAAAACTAGATGCGAGTGTTACAAAGACACTGAAGTCGTGGCTAGGGCTAGCTCAGTCGGCCGACCCGTCGGCACTATATAGATCCGCGAATAATTTTGGAATGACGTTAAAGAAGCCATCAGAACTCTATAAACACCTAAGAGTAACTAAAATGCACGTCTTATCGAAATCTAAAGACGAAATAGTAAAGGTCCTTCCAAAAGATAAAAATGCATCGGAGCTCGAATCACGCCTCCAGTTCCATAAAAAATTCATGATAGGCTCGCAGACTGGTAGAGTAGGTCTAGGGAATATTCAGAAACAAACAGATAAAGAAATAACAAAATCTTTTCTTCAAACAGACGAAAACAACACCTATAAGGTGCACGCAATGAACCTAGAAATGCAAAACGAATGGTTGACCCTAGGTGAATTTTGTATTCCCATAGCCTTGAAATGGCGTACCATAATATACGACTGGTCACCGGCCTTACTTAAATTTTACCTAAATGCATTCCAGTTGACCCTCCCCGACCAAAGCAATCTAGTCAGGTGGGGAAAAGCCACAGATAAAACATGTAACTCATGTGGTGAAGCAACTGGAACGGCTAGGCACCTGCTAGTGGGTTGTAGGACGCTATTAGACCGGGGTCATTACTCGCGCCGACATGATAAGGTATTAGAAATCATACGTGAGGCTGTAAGTTTGGCGGTAGCTAGAGCGAAAAAAGGATTAACCACAAACCAAAGAAATGACATTGTGTTTGTAAAGGAAGGCTGCTCAAAGAAATCACCTCAAAAGCCATATTCAATTTTGATAGCTGCCGTTGACTGGACAATACTCGTAGACACGTATGAGAAGCACTATAAAATACCGGAGGATATATGTGCCTCATCATCCAGACCCGACATATTCCTTTTTTCACGATCGCATAGGCGTGCAGTGCTTGTAGAACTCACAGTACCGTGGGAAACTAATATACCTAAAGACCACGCTATAAAGACAAACAAATACTTTGACTTGACTAACGAGTTAACCAAGAACGGCTACGTGGTTAAACTCTACGCCGTAGAAGTAGGAGCAAGGGGAATTCCAGCTAAATCCCTGTACAACTTACTTAAAGACCTCGGATTGCCAAGAGCTTCAGTAAGCTCTTTACTAAATCGAATATCAAAAGCGGCATTGATAGGATCTTACCAAATTTGGATAGGTAGGGGGGGGAACACTACTGACGGTGGAGGTGAGCGCTGATGCATCACAAGGTGGCCACCCTAAACCTACATCTGGGTCGCAAGTCCCAGTCGCCGTCACGGTGTTCCTCTCTGTATCACGCTATGGACCCGGCGACCGCACGGTGAATCCATGGAGTGCTGAGAATCGGATCTCTAATGCTAGAAAACTAAGAATCGTGACAAAAATCACCAGTTACAAGAAACAATAAATACACGTGATATCCTAATATACCCCTCCGTCCCCCCTGGTGATATTTCGTGATGTTTTCCCCTCCCCCCTCCTGTTGAACCACACGTGATCAATGGACAGCCCCTTACTACTGCCAGTAGGGGTACCGTTGATTTGACGGGCGATTAGCTTTTTCTGTAGCTAAATGATTAATAGTAGATTACCCAATAAGTGAAAAAATCCCGAGAGGAGTGACGGATTCTAAAGTAGAATCCCGAGAGGAGCGACGGATTCTAAAGTAGAATCCCGAGAGGAGCGACGGATTCTAAAGTAGAATCCCGAGCGTAGCAAAAGGAATTCACCTTTTTTCAATTATTGGGTAATCTACTATTGTTACGTTCTATAACTTACAGTCACGTCCAGGATTGTCATCACCAGTCCTGTGATGACCGTGATTGTCATCACCTTCGTCCAAAAGACGCACGATGTGATATATCAGCCGCCCCTTGAGCTCATACTTTCCTTCGTGCACCGCTCGGATGAAGAAATGAGGCATGTAATCTTTTTTATCAACGAACACGCCGAATTCTCCAGTGTTTAATATGTTGTAACTGTCTAGAATCAAAAGGTTACATTATTATCTTTAACTGAGTAACTATACTCCATTCGGTAAGATACTTATCTAAAGGTAAACAATCTTGTAGATACTTTTTATAAAAAATTTAAAAAACCCCCGACCCAAAAGGACCTATAAAAAGTAAAATAATAACTATTACATTATGACCTACCCTAAGTATTGACCCCTAGGTACCTACTTAGCGGTCCCCCGACGAGACAAAAGACAAAAGGGTCAATACTTAGGGTAGGTCATAATGTAATAGTTGTTATTTTACTTTTTATAGGTTCTTTACTACTTTTGGGTCGAGGATTTTTTAAATTTTCAATTTTTATGGGATCTTTTTGGGTCGAGGGTTTTTTAATTTTTTTTTATTTCATTCTTTTTATAGGTAACCGCTTAACCGATTTCCATAAAACCTGCTGTATCGTGATTAATATTATGACCTTTCATTTGATACCCAACACGGGTATATTTGAAAATATTAGATTTTGTATTGCCACTTTCATTCCTCATATATTTCAAATGGCTGAACCGATTTTTATGAAACATAGCTAAGAACACTCTCGACTAAACCATCTTTCAAACAAAAGAAACAGAATCGAAATCGGTTCAGCCGTTTGGGAGCTACGATGCCACAGACAGACTGACACACACACACACACACACACACACACACACACACACACACACATACACACGTCAAACTTATAACACCCCTCTCTTTTGTCGGGGGTTAAAAACACAGATTAAACAAATACACTAGGCTAACTAACTGACTGTTTATACTGGAGATTGATGGCGCTTGGTGGAACTTGCTACACATATTGAATAAAGCACTTGTACTTTTCCACAATAATTATTTATTATTCTGAACCTTACCGGTTTCGCCTTACGGCATTCTCAAAGGATTTCAAAATATAAATATAGGCTAGCTAACTGACTAATAAAGTGGTACGCTTAGAGTAGGTAATAGATACTCTAAGGTGGTACGATTTTGGTTTTTAGACTTCAAAATAAGTTTCTGAACAGACAAATATTTCTAAACTGAGTTACTAAATACGGACTTGACATTATTGAAGCGAAAAGAGAAAGAAACGAAAAATATTTGAATTTGTAACGTAAAGGTATCGAGAGAACGCAGCTTTGCGATTGGCTGCCTGCCTACTGTGAACCTGTGTGTGTGTGTGAAGCTGGCCAATCGCATCGCTGTGTTCTCTCGATACGTTTACGAAACGAATTCGAATATTTTTCTTGCTCGGAGCACGATCATGGAATGGTTGAGTTTACTATCACAACTTTTTTTTTATACAACTTAGTTGGCAGACAAGCACACGGCCCACCTGATGGGCAGCGGTCACCGTGGCCTATGGACGTATGCAACACCAGGGGCGTCACACTCGCGCTGCCGACCCTGAAGAAACCTTCTGATGCCCTTCTTGAAGAACCCCATATTGTAGTCGCTTGGGAAAACCACCGCAGGGAGTTCATTCCACAGCTTGAGTGTGCGAGGGATGAAGTGCCTTTCAAACCGCACAGTGCACTGAACATGTGCTGTGTATTGAGATAATTTTAAAGCATTTAGTATGCTAAACTAAACAAATTATTTTAAATTGGAAAAAGCGAAATCAATACTCGGGCAGGACTCGAACCCGCGATCTTTCCCTTACAGGGGGTACTGCTCTGACCACTGAGCTACCGAACTTCGCCCGAGATTGATCCAAATTTTCCAATACATCCATCTTAGGGCGATGGTGGGAGCAATCTACCGATATTCGTACGAACTATCGGAATCAATGAATGAAGTTGCAATCATTTTTAAACATTGATTTTTGATAACTCCGCCCAAACAATTGAGATAATTTTAAAGCATTTAGTATGCTAAACTAAACAAATTATTTTAAATTAAAAAAAAGCGAAATCAATAGTCGGGCGAAGCTCGGTGGCTCAGTGGTCAGAGCATTCCCCCTGTAAGGGAAAGATCGCGGGTTCGAGTCATGCCCGAGTATTGATTTCGCTTTTTCCAATTTAAAATAATGTGCTGTGTATTTTGATGCACAGCACATGTTGTGATAACTTTTTAGAGTTATCAACTCATTGACCTAGGAACTTAAAACTAAAGTGATCGTTGGATGCAATAACAAGAACAATCTTTAGAGGTCATTTGGATAGGTACTCAAAGTGATAATCTTGTCAGTTGACACGATATTGCATAACCATGACAGTCAGTTTTAACTAGGTACTATTTTTTGCAGTAAGTTCTTTTACTTTGGAATTGGAATCTGGCAACTCGATTTTAAAGCAGATTATCCTCAACCGATTTTGATGAAATTTTGCATACATGTTTAGTTTGAATGACATTGCATTAATATGGTACCATGGAGCTGGTTTGATGATGGAGTAGGATGAAATAGGAACTCCTAAATTAAATAGGACAATCCTATCGAGTTTGGGTTCATTTGTTTTGTCTTTACAAACTCTCTGGTATTACATGATATTCAGGGTCTGAAGATGGTGGCCATAGGAACTCCTAAACTAAAAAGATAAACCTTTCGAGTTTGGGATCACTTTTCTTTTATAAGACAAAGTGTAAGGCCTATTAACTTTTACCCCAGCAGTAGTGTGGTATAAAAGTACAGTCGTTTCTCTTGTTTTTCGTATTTTAACACAGAAAGATAATATAATATACAGGGTGTCCCACGGCGATGCCACATGGAGGGAAAGTACCTTAAATCCTTAAGTTAGCTCATTTTACTTGAAGGAGACATCATTTTATTTTTAAAAAGAAACAAAACTGCATTCAAAGATTTTTAAAAATTCGCTTACCACACCCGGTAATCGAACCGACTAAAATCCGAAAAAGTAACACCCTGTATTTTTATGGCATCAATCGATACTGTCAATCATAAGGAACGAATCTCTCTAAGAAACATGGTAAATTAAATGAAAGAAAGTCCTTGAAACCTAATATTATCAATACAATTTGGTAAATTAAAACACTTTCTTATAAGGTACTTATCAACACTAGAGATTTATCTTTGATGAAATTTATTTAGTAAAATGAGTACTAAATTAATGAACTTTGTTACCTGTTTAGAACGTAACTTTATTGGGTAGCTGCATGAGGTATGTAGGTAGGGTAGGTAGTTATTTTGGGTGCTTGAAGAAACCTGCACGCGGTGTACCGTGGGCAACGAAAATGGCGAGAGAATTGCCCTATGGATCAACTTATAACCTGTTAATTTAGACGGCGTGCGGTTTTAGTCGCTTTGAATTCGACATACCTAAATACTACTGCTGACCAGCAGCAGTCTCGGCACGATAAAAAAAGAAAAGTAATTTAAATATGGAATTTTATTGTTAATATGGTATCAGATAGATGGATGAACTTTGAGTTAAAGTGTTTTATTTTGCCAAATTGAATTTATAATTTTAGGTTTCAAGGACTTCCTTTCGTTTAATTTACCATGTTTCTTAGAGAGATTTGATCCTTATGATTGACACTATCGATTGATGCCATAAAAATACAGGATTTTACTTTTTCGAATTTTAGTCGGTTCGATTACCGGGTGTGGCAGGCAAATTTTTAAAAATCTTTGAATGCAGTTTTGTTTCTTTTTAAAAATAAAATGATGTCTCCTTTAAACAAAATGAGCTAACTTATGGATTTTACTTTTTCGGATTTTAGTCGGTTCGATTACCGGGTGTGGCAGGCGAATTTTTAAAAATCTTTGAATGCAGTTTTGTTTCTTTTTAAAAATAAAATGATGTCTCCTTTAAACAAAATGAGCTAACTTAAGGATTTAAGGTACTTTCCCTCCATGTGGCATCGCCGTGGGACGCCCTGTATATGTACTTACAGGCTGTAGCTATAACTTTCTCCTTAACTTCCGCACCCCTTTCTTCTTTAACCTTATAGTTAAAGATAGACACCAACTGTGGACAGTGCATAAAGTGCTGGTATCCCCCTTCCGTTGTGTTTAATCTACAATCAATCAGGAGAACATAAAATAGAATATCAAAAAGGTAGAAAGAACCAGGTACTCGGAGTGCACATTAGCCGCCATCCAGTCCCGGTTGCCATAGGAACATCTATGGCAATCGTTATAGGTAGTTTGAGCCCTCAAAAGTCTAGTCTAGCCACTGTATAAATGCAATACTACCACCTACAGAATACCGCGGCTAAATAGCCTCGTGATGCGTTTCCGGTGGTGAGTAGGGAAGCCAGAGTTCACTGGAGAGGTTTTGTGCTGACCAAGTGAGAAGACCAAAGCTTTGTCGTATCTGTATCTTCGTCGCACTCGTCCATAGGTACGCGTCCACGGTAACCACTTCTCATCAGGTGGGCCGTCTGTTTGGTTGCGACCAAAGTAGTATAAAAAAACTTCAATATCGCCTATGGGTTGTGGATATCATATGGCAGTCGTTTCACGGAAAATAAACCTGCAGTAAGCCTGGAAAGCGCAGGCTCTGGAATCCGAGATGACAGCTTCGGATGCGACTGGGATTAATTAACGCTAGGATGAAAAAGATATTGATAGATGCTGTACCAAGAATAGTTGGTTTTCGCAAGCGACTACAATATGGGGTTCTTCAAGAAGGGCATTAGAAGGTTTCTTCAGGATCGGCAGCGCGAGTGTTACGCCCCCTGATGTTGCATACGTCCATAGGCCACGGTAACCACTTTCCATCAGGTTCCGTGTGCTTATCTGCCACCTAAGTGGTATAAAAAAAAATCATTCATGTAGAGAGGACAAACCGGCGAAATGAGAACTCACTTTAAATACATGACGATACAGTTTCTCAATCCTGTTAGTTCAATGTTAGTCAATGAATAATTTGTAGATTCTCCTGTATTATCGAGTTCTTCTATATACATTGGGTCCATGGGTGCCCGTGAACCCTTGGCTCCATCGATTACAGACTGATACTGAACTGAACATCCTCTTGTCACACACTCGACGTCATCGAGAACACATACCTCAGGACCTAAAATCAAACGCCATATTTAATTTAAAATAAATTCATTTTTAACAAAAAAGTTTAACCGACTTCAAGAAACAAAAAAAGAGGCACTGAAAAGCGAAAAATAACTTAATTTACAGACTTACTGATTTATTAGAAGTCGGTACCTAGCCCAAGAGAGGCCATATTTCAATTGATTGCATCATAGTAGTTCAGACACAACAAACAAAGTTGGCTGGCACCGACTTCTAATAAATCAGTAAGTCTGTAAATTAAGTTATTTTTCGCTTTTCAGTGCCTCTTTTTTTGCTTCTTGAAGTCGGTTAAACTTTTTTGTTAAAAATGAATTTATTTTTCTCTTTTTAGTGAGTTTGTACAGTCTTACGACTGTACATCGCATGTATAGTGACCTGACTGTACATGCGCTGCTGACGCTGATACAGATCGAACCGGCCACGCCACAAAAATTATTAAATCATTATTCAAAAAGAATTTTTAAAATCAATGCATATACACCGGAAATATAGCTGAATATTCTGAACACTTCTGCGTACCCCTTCAAAGGACTCAGGCGTGATGTTATGATGTGTAATGGCAGAAACATTGCAATAATATGCCATTGCAGCAATCGCGGCTGATTTCCTGGTACTTTTTGAAGAGTTCCTTGGTCTAATCTCGGAAACCCATCATCAGATCTTTACGAAATTCATATGGGACCACTTCGGAATAATCTACTTACGAACACAAAAAGAATTTTCAAAATCCGTCAAGAATTGGCTTCACAATCGCGTAACAAACATACAAAAAAAAAAAAAAAAATTGGGTACGAATTGAGAACCTCCTTTTTTGAAGTCGGTTAACAAGAAATGATTTGTTCCCGTGTTTTTTCCTGGTTGTTTCCGTGTTGGTTCCCGGTGGAGTAGAATGGGGTCACCCTATCTCTTCATGTGGGTGTCGTAGAAGGTGACTAAGGATGACGTATGTTTACTGTCGGATACAGGATACAACAGTAAACAGTCTATATAACTGGGCTGTATAGTGTATAGCCCATGTATAAGTTCTCGCTTAACGGCAATAGGCTCGTCCTCGTTACGTGGGACTTAAAATCATAGTGTTGGTGATGTGGGTGATAATACTGAGAATGTACCTCTGCCTACCCCTTCGGGGATTTACAGGCGTGAGTATATGTCTTTTTTTGAGCGTTCAACGAACACACAGCGGCCTTACCATAAACTCTTAAAACAGGTTAATAATTGAACTGCTGTCATTCTACCAACTGCAAATGTCACTTTGTAATGTTATAATATAAATATGTAGATTTACAAAGTGACATTTGCAGTTGGTAGAATGACAGCAGTTCAATTATTGACCTGTTTTAAGAGGTCATGGTAGGGGCCCAGTTCGGTGAATTGTCTGGCTGATCACTGTGATATCGTTTGCGTATTTTTCCCTAAGTCGCTTCTACGACATCCTACGGTGGTGATACTTGTCTATCATATCTACTTCCTACCAATGTTAAAAATGTTATTCACGTTCTACCGACAGAACGGATCTGATTGAAAGGAGACGGGGACTTCTGGGCCAAAATTGTAATGAGTTGAGATATGACTTAAAAAAAGCGGTATTTTTTTCTATTTCAAAATATTAAAAAACCAGCTCAATTGAAAGTCTGGAAGACGAGAAATCTTAAAACTAAGTTTATTCCACTAGCAAAATAAAATATCGATTACTAAAAATTATTTAAACAATATTGCGTATTAAAACACTTGCATCACAATTTGATATTAAATCAATCAGAGTGAACAAAACTTAATCATAATAATAATAATAACCATTTAAAATACCAAATAATAGTGTAATAAAAATAAATTCTGAATCGATTTCCGTTAATCGATTAATTATTTCTTGTGTTTATCAACTGTATTTTTAAGCTGTGACAGCTGACAGCACCATTTTCTGTCAATCAGGCCCACGAATGTATGGAAGAGTATCCATCTCCTTTAGTACAGAGACAGATTACAGTCTGGAATAACACTTAATGATACTTTTCATCCCAGAAATAGGTTCCCGTGGGTTGCGGGTCCCATGGGTCGGCCAGTCTGCGGTTATCCCTATGAATATCCGCCGACCGGTAGTGCGATTATATCGTACTCGAACCGACTAAAACCGCACGCTGTCTCGGGTCTTCAAGCACTGTAACTGTTATGAACTCTTTCTACTTACATCCACTGGCGGCACTATGGCAAACTAAAAGCACAAATAAAAAACGTTGCACAGCATTCATTTTGTCTGAATGTTATCTACGAACTGACGAATTATTAAAATTTTCACTAAATTTATATTAACAAGTATAATTTTATCTTGAAGAATTATCTTTCTTTAGATGGATTTTAATGTTTATTACGTATACAAATATTTGGTTACTATGTAATGGGATAAAAAAGAAAATGTTTACTTTAAGATAAATAATACTGTATTATGAAAAAAAAAATAATTATCAGTTACACAACATATTGATAACACACTTGTACTTTGCCACGAAATTTATTATTGAACCTGACCGGTTTCACCTTACGGTATTCTCAAAACAATGACAGCTATGAACACTCCGATCGTTAAACACTACAATCCTACTATCCTATCCTACTAATATTATAAATGTAAAAGTTTGTGAGTATGGATGTGTGGATGTTTGTTACTCCTTCACGCATAAACGGCTGGACCGATTTGGTTGAAATTTGGTATGTATATAGGTTATACCCTGGATTAACATATAGGCTATATACCAGCGATGAACGGGATCAGAATTCCACGCGGGCGGAGCCGCGGGCAACAGCTAGTATAACCATATTTCATGTGTGGGTAGTTTTAAAATCAACTTTTTACCCAAATAAATGTTTGGATTGGCTTTTAATTTTATTTAATTTAAAAATA
The DNA here is from genome assembly GCA_914767945.1 of Eilema depressum. Lineage (NCBI taxonomy): Eukaryota > Metazoa > Arthropoda > Insecta > Lepidoptera > Erebidae > Eilema > Eilema depressum. The sequence continues at coordinate 3,945,841 of OU612036.1, read as the reverse complement.
AATAATATTATAGATAAAAATGCAGCCCAGACTCAGCCTCAGCCTAAGATGCATGTCCCGAGTCAACAATGCGGCAATAGGCTCACCCCCTATTACGTGGCACCAATGATTGGTGAAATATGGGTGCTTTTTCACCTCTATCTAACCCTTCGCGGATAAATGCGTGATTAAGTAGATGTATGTCTGCAATGATATATTATAAACTATAGATATGTTGTCCATACTCTAAAATGGCGACAAAAAAATGATGACTTTTGGTCATCATTTTATGCACCAATCAGAATCGCGACAGTGCGCCACCCAAAAAAACGGTTTTAATAATAAATACGTAATAATAAAATATTATTAATATAAATAATAATAGAATTCATATAAATTAAAACATTGACGTATTTTTAGAAGTAGCTAAAATGTTGTGTTTGCGCCATTTTTGAAAGCCGCCATCTTCGTGTATGACGTATCTATAAAAATAATACATCATTGTATGTCTGTCAATTACTTAAAAATGCAATGGACAATTTGACTTACTGATTACAAAAAGTTGTTAATTAGTTTATCGGGGCTCAGACAGATGTCAGAGGGCAGTGTTCACGTGCGAGTGTTCGACTCCACGAACACAGTCAATGTTTGATTATTAATTTAGGTATATTTAGTTCTGTTTACATTTCCGGTGGCAACACCTGAATTAAATAATTTATGTATGCGATCGGTGTGACTCAAGAGAGCTGTATCTATCTATCCTTCTATACAAATACTAGCAGCAGTATTAATATAACAACTAAATACTAGGATTGAAAGTGCTAAGCGGTGAACAGTTACTCCGACTTATTCCCTTGAGGGCGATGTTCGTTTCCATGATAAAGAGTCTCCCTCCACCCTCCCTGGCTCTTCGGTGGCTCATTCGTAGAAGTGGCCAGGATTTTTCATTAAACTAAGAGTAGATATTATAAATGCGAAAGTTTGTGTTAGATGTTTGTTACTCAATCACGCTCAAACTGTGCACCGGATCTGGCTAAAATTTGGTACAGGGATAGATAATATACATACATACAATCACGCCTCCATCCCCGGAGGGCTAGGCAGAGGTGATCTAACACCCAGATTTCACCAGTCGTTGTATTAGGTCCCACGTAATAGGGGGTGAGCCTATTCCCGTATTCCGGGCACTCGAGCTATGCATCTAAGGCTGAGTCTGGGCTGTATGTATATATGTCTGATGTTAAACAGCCCTATCTCTTAGTCGCCTTGTACGACACCGCATGGAAAGAGATGGGGTGGCCCAAATTCTACTCTGCCGGGAACCATCAGATAATATAATAGTTGAAATATTTACCATAGTCACAATACATGTACAGGGAATTCGCTCTAACCCAGTAACTTTTTTAAACTCCATGCTGTTTCCAATACAACCTTTTTCGATTTGAGTGCCATCCTCCAGGGCCTCATGCATATCAGTCAAGCTACCACTGTGAAAACTAAAAGCCTAGCTCCTCAATTGTTCGTACTAGATACATTCTTTTGTCAAAACCTTTCAACCTAGACGTCAATCCATCTTAAAGTGCTTTGTGGCACAGTAGCGACTGTCACAGCCACACTCTACTGTTCAATGTTAATGCACACTCCCCCCGGCCCCCGTGCCCTCCCCACTCATCAATGTCACCGCCAGTCGGCGCGACACGCGACTAAAACGATTTCCATGTCGCGACATTGATACAAACGTCGATCGCTAGTTTACGATTCTATTCGAGACAACAGCGCGCGTATTTTTGGATCTATCAACACCGCGGTTGTCAAAGTGTAGCACTGCAATACTGCAGTTCACTGAACTTTTTATAATAAACATCATTTTCCTTGCGTTATGTAGTCCCGGTAACATCCATAGCCTTCACTAGTTGAGTCCGGGGTCCGCTTAAATTAAATATGATTAGCCTGTGCTGTCGACCCAGTAAAAATAGAGTTACTGTACCGTCAGTGCAGAAGACAAAGCAGGACAAGCCTTTGTTCTTCCCACTGACGACTCTTCAGTGAGCTCTGGCTTCTCACAGTCGGGAACACAACCTTCTACTACTTCTACTGAACTTTTTACAACGGTCTTATCATTCTTCTTCTTCTCCTTCTTAATGGCTTCTGCAGCAAATCGCCGCAATTTTGCCACTGTCTAGTAAAATGTAAATGTTTATAAAATTTATTAATGGCGAGACGCCAATGTCAAGTTTTCCTAATTTTTTCCGAGTCTATCTTTTCTTTATCGAGTTATCTATTTCGACAGGATCTGTCTGTCTGTCTGTTTGATATGACAGTATGTAATTTAACGGTATTATTGATTTGGCTATTTTTAGTGAACTTGTCATTTCAGTGGCCATGGCCACGGGGTGAATCTGCTAATACTGAGATGGAGTGGTTTGGAGTCAGCTAAATTGCACTGCAAAGTCTCCATTGCTGAAGATCCAAGTTAATATTATAAAAAAAAAATAAAAAAATTATAATCATCTGTAAATTCATACAATTGATATATTCATCTGAAAAAATATCATATAAATAATTTGGTAAGGTACTTTAGAATATGTTATCATAAAAAGGACCTTTGGTGGTAAAAGTTTGACATCCACTCGCAGGCCTAATGTTTCCTGGGACTGATCCGATGTGGATGGATGGATTGCCATTTATCCGCGATGACAGTCAATTGTCCCCTTCGGCCGTCTACGAAACCAGAGCTACGTAACTAGTTACTAACTAAAGATAATTCGTCCTTGTACGATACCAGTTACGTACACACACGTTTTTTTACTTCAACGAAACTTGGTATCTAGTTCGTAACCAGTTACAGTATAAGAAATCCTTCGGCCGCCTACAAAACCGGAGCTTACTAGAACTAAACATATTCGTCCTTGTGCCGCACGTATTATTTACAAGGAAACCAGGGGATTATTAATAAAACCAATCATCATCATCATTTCAGCCATAGGAAGTCCACTGCTGGACATAGGCCTCCCCTATAGATCTCCAATAGGACCGGTTGGAAGCGGCTCGCATCCAGCGCGTTCCCGCGGCCTTAATGAGGTCATCTGTCCACCTTGTGGGTGGACGTCCTACGCTGCGCTTGCCGATACGTGGCCTCCACTCGAGGACTTTTCGACCCCATCGGTCATCAGTCCTCCGTGCTATGTGCCCTGCCCACTGCCATTTCAACTTGCTAATCCGCTGGGCTATGTCGGTAACCTTGGTTCTTCTACGGATCTCCTCATTTCTGATTCGATCTCGCAGAGAGACTCCGAGCATAGCCCTCTCCATAGCTCGTTGGGCTACTTTGAGCTTACTCATAAGGCCCATAGTGAGGGACCACGTTTCAGTGCCATAAGTCATCACTGGTAACACACACTGGTCGAAAACCTTCGACTTGAGACACTGAGGTATGTCGGACGAGAAGACATTGCGCAATTTTCCGAACGCTGCCCAGCCGAGTTGGATTCAGCGATTGACCTCTTTCTTGAAGTCGGACCTACCTAACTGGACTACTTGTCCTAGGTAGACGTACGAGTCAACAACTTCAAGAACCGAGCTCTCAACAGATATTGGGGTAGGTACAACATGGGCATTGCACATCACCTTTGTCTTGTCCATGTTCATTTTAAGACCCACCTGTTGAGAAACTCGGTTGAGGCCTTCGAGCATCGTGTTGAGATCTTCCATCGATTCTGCCATGACTACAATATCGTCGGCAAACCGGAGGTGAGTGATGTATTCGCCATTAATATTGATGCCGAATCCTTTCCAGTCCAGGAGCTTGAAGGCATTCTCCAAAGTGGCCGTAAACAGTTTCGGAGATATCACGTCTCCCTGTCTTACGCCTCTTTTCAAAGGGATCGCCCTCGAACTCTGTTCCTGTACTCGAACCGACATGGTGGCGTTATTATACAAACACTTCAACACTTCGATGTACCGATAGTCAATACGGCACCGCTGAAGAGACTCAAGCACAGCCCATGTCTCGACCGAATCAAAGGCTTTCTCATAGTCCACAAACGCTAAGCAAAGTGGCAAATTATACTCTTCGGTCTTCTGTATAACTTGCCTCAGCGTATGGATGTGGTCTATGGTACTGTAGCCTCTTCGGAAACCGGCTTGTTCGGAAGGCTGGAAGTCATCAAGCCTGCGCTCGAGACGGTTCGTAATGACCCTTGAAAACAGCTTGTAAACATGGCTCAGAAGCGAGATGGGTCTGTAATTCTTCAATAAGGTATTGTCACCTTTCTTAAAGAACAGCACCACCACGCCTCTGTTCCACGCTTCTGGCGTTATGCCCTCGAGGACGACGGTGTTAAAAAGCCTCTGAAGGACTTTAAGTACCGGTGTTCCACCCGCTTTCAGAAGCTCTGAAGTGATTCCGTCGTCACCCGGTGCCTTGTTGTTCTTAAGCTGATTCAGGGCCATTCTAATCTCGTACAGGCTGATGTCCGGGATATCCTCGGTGAAATGTCGGGTCAACTTGGCTCTTGGGTCGGTCGCCATGTTGCCAGCAGGATTAGCGACCGAAGCGTATAGCTGTCCATAGAACCTTTCGATCTCCTCCAAAACCTCAGCCTTGGTCGACGCTATACTGCCATCTTCTCTCTTCAGCTTAGTCAACTGGCTTTGCCCAACAGACAGGTTTCTTGTGAACACTTTGGAGCCTTTGTTCCGCTCGATTGTCTCTTTAATATGTTCAGTATTAAAGAGACGTATGTCGTGTCGCAGAGATTTGGAAATCTGTCTGTTGAGCTGCTTATATGACTCTGCATCATCGGAAGACTGCAGTCGAAGTGAGCGTCGTTTAGCCATGAGTTTTTGGGTGTGATCGGAGAGTTTCTGAGGTCTATTTGAACGGCGGGGTCTGAAGTGCTTAGAGCCCACCGTTTGGACAGTTTCTACGAGCCTGTTGTTGATCTCGTCCACCGACGCAAAGTTTTCTAGGCAATCAAAGCGATTCGAAAGCTCAAGTTGAAAGTTCTCGGGGTTTTGGATTTGGGCACGAGTAGGTCGGAGTGTAGACTTCATCAGGCGGGACCTTTCGAGTTTAACGTTAATACCCAATGTGCCTCTTACGATTCTGTGATCACTACCGGTTTTCACCCTGTGGATCACGGAGACATCACTGAATATTCGTTTCTCGTTGGTCATGATGAAGTCTATCTCATTCCTCGTGGAACCATCAGGGCTCATCCAGGTCCATTTCCTGTGCGGCGGCTTCTGAAAGAAAGAGTTCATCATAAAGAGTCCCTCTTTCTCCAGAAAGTCAGCCAGCCTCTGTCCCCGCGGGTTCCGTTGTCCAAGTCCAAATTGCCCCACTCTCAACTCATCATCGCTTTTCTTACCCAACTTTGCGTTGAAGTCCCCCATAACAACTGTGAAGTGGGTCTTAGACGTATGTATGGCCCTACTTACGTCCTCATACATAGTCTCCACTTCATCATCTGGGCGTGCCGAGGTCGGTGCGTACACCTGAATGACCTTCAGCGAATACCTCTTGGATATTCTGAGTATTAGGTATACAACCCTGCTCGACACACTTTCGATGGTAATGATGTTGTTAATGAGGGATCTGTGAACGAGAAAGCCGACACCACCTTGCGACTGCTGGTCGCCTTCCCGGTAGTAGAGCAGGTTGCCGGATCCTAGGGTTATCGTGTCCTCACCCTCTCTACGGACTTCAGACAACCCCACAATATCCCAGTGCAACCTACTCAACTCTTCTTCCAGCTCAGCAATCCTCTCGTCAGTCCTCATCGTGCGTACGTTGTGTATCATATAATAAAACCAATATAATATCAAATAATATAAAAATGAATCCCTAAATGTGATGCTAAGCGCAAATCTCGAGAACGGCTGAACCGATTTCGCTAATTCTTTTCTTAGAATATTCCCTGAAGTACGAGGATGGTTCTTACGGCGAGAAAAATTAAAAAAGAAGACGGTACGAAGTTCGCGGGGTCAGCTAGTCATAATAAAACTTTACGTTACTTTGTATTTTAACCCTTTACCCAATGACATATTATTATAAAATCTCGCAATAAACAAAGTTTGCCGGGTCCACCAGTTTATGAAAAAATGCACAATGCCAAGAAAAGGGTAAAAACTTAAAAGAAAACGGAGACAAAATTTCGATGCAGTGACCAACCGTTATTGTGCGATTTATTTCATCGTCGATTTCTTCATAATTTTTGGACTTTTTGGTTTTCTTTTTGAAGATATCAATGACTTTTGTTTCTTTGCGCAATAATACATCTAGTAAATGAGCCAAAGTCGGTTTCTTTCGCCCAATGTACCGATTTAGTCTACTATGCCATCCAGTACGGATTTTTTCATTTGAGCAACAGCAGACCTTTTCGAAATTTGTCTTCTTCAACCATTGTTTTTCGAAATAACTGTTAATTTTTTTTATATCATCACCAGGCGGACTCTTTTGCATTACGTACTGTAACCCGCTTCGAAAATATTGTTTTTCCTGTATGAGGTCTAGATAGAAATTGCCTTTATTGAGGTTTGAACGAGTTACGTCGGAAGAATCAAAAAGTCCCCTTTCATAACTCACTTCCAGTTTCCTGCTACGATACCAAGTTTCGTTGAAGTAAAAAAACGTGTGTGTACGTAACTGGTATCGTACAAGGACGAATTATCTTTAGTTAGTAACTAGTTACGTAGCTCTGGTTTCGTAGACGGCCGAAGGGCAATTGTCAAGATGCGAATAGAATGGACTGTTGTTGTAATACAATATATTGTTTTGAACATACAATGTTGCGGCAAAATATTAGGCAATTCCCGGGTTGGGCTGAGTATAATTACTTAGTTTTGTGTTAGTACTTAGTTACGTTTCCTTGTGCAACACGTGAGATGTTGCCGAATGACGCGCGGCTTGTTATTTGTTCAACCATTGATCATGTGCGTACAGATAACATAGTTCCGCTATGTAACGCGTCTTTGTTGCGCAACGTAGTACAATAATGTTTCGCAACATCGCATCGCGGTAATTTTACCTAAGTGGACACTAAGGTTTAGTCTAACAAAACGTTCATAATATTCTTGTATAATATAAGGTATTTTAACTATCACAGTCGTTCACATTACTATTATGTAGAGCAAGGGTGCCCAACCTTTTTAGCTGTCGGGCCAAACTTACGATTTGGACATTTTTGGCGGGCCAGTACATCTTTTTACTACATCCACAACCCCCAACCCCCCCCCCCCCCTCCCCCAGGTTTCGGAAGATGAAATTGGCTGATCTCTTGCCCATCTCCCTCGAGCCGGCTCTCTTCGGGTATTGGGACCATCGCATCACCATCTAACCCCTGGGAATGGGGAGGTGCAGGCGGCTCCACCCGTCACCACCCTCAGGCCCATGCTCATGAGGGACAGAGGCCTGTTCTGCACCTCCGACGCCCGCGTCCCCTACGCTCGTCACGGGCTGTGCGGACTGCGAATCCCCTCCGTTCCTACCCCGCCGTCTCCTTTTGGAATATTACTTGCTCACAAAAGGAAGGGTGGCAGCCCACGCGCTCGCGCAGCGTACTATTGCCGTGAGCAAGATGGCAAGCGAGAGAACTCTCACTCCTACAGTGATGGCGTCTCCCGCGTTATAACGATGGCATTCGGTGGTTGGCTCTTACCGGATCCGACGCAGAAAAACCCCGAAGCATCCGTGCCCGGTGATAACCTGCAGGATGGAGGAGTGGCTAGAGAGGCTACATGGCGCCGCTACTACGGTGTGCCCTTCACGGCTCGGGTTCGTGTCCCCGTTCCCGCGCCTTTTTTCGGTAACGATATGGCACCGAAAGAACTTTTTTATAACGTCAATTGGACTTCACCTCGCCTGCTGGTAAGCTGGATGCAGTCTCGGAAAAGAGGGTCACCATTATAGACACGTAAGTATCGTGTTACAATGGTGGCACTCAGCTTGTCGGCCTCATTAGATGCTTTTTCACGCCCCGCTTGAAGGATCCGGGACTTGTAGGAAGAGGGAAACTGGTAAGGAATTCCAGGACTTAATGGTACGGCAGAAGAAGGAGTCATCGAATATTTTGCACCGTATGCGGGTGACATTTATGTCCTGCACGCGTTGTTCTGTGTAGGAAAGGATAGGGTGAGATTAATTGGAAAAGCTCATTAGAACATTCACCATAGCAGAGACGGTAAAATTAAAATACTGCCAAGTATGCACAACTCTACGCATCTGCAGAGGCTCGAGGGTGTTCGTGATCTCAGGATTCCCAATAATGCAGACCGCACGACACTGGAACCTGTCGAGTGTATCAAGTAAGTACTTTGCGAAGCCATCCCAGAGATGCGAGCAGTATTCCACGCAGGAGACAGAAGACACCGCTGCTCCGGCGTGTTAAAACATCTCACTTTGTTCAGGACTCCAAGTTTACGCGAGGCTGTTTTCATGATACTCTCAATATAATTTTTGTTGTTCAGTAGGCAGCGAACATCCATACCGAGAATACTGAGATTGTCCCGCAGTGGCAGTGCCCACGCCACAGAGGGAAGGAAAAAAGATACCTTTGCTGTAAATGCACATGCCTGTGTCTTGTTGGCATTGAACTCGACCAGGTTCTCAGAGCCCTATTGGGAAATATGATTAAGGATCCGGTCGAGCTCAGTGACAAGAAGCTGCTTTTTTTCCCGCGCTCAGACTATATATCAGACTGCTCGGCCGCAGTATGCCCATGATAACTCCCGTGTAAGATGCTATCGTCTGCATAGCAATGAATGCTGCCGGGTGGTCAGAATATCGTTGATATGTAGAAGAGAGAAAATGGGTGATAAGACAGACCACTGCGGCACGCCAGCATTTACCTGCAAGAACTACGAAGTTGGCGCTCCTGCAGGAAGCTAACCACCCAGTCGCACTGTCTGAGAGGCAAACCAAAGGCTGGTAGCTTGGAAAGAAGCGATTTGTGGCAGACTCTATAAAAGCTTTGGCGATGTCAAGATTAATTGCCGGTGACTCGCCATGTTTGTCCATAGCCTCGCTCTCCGAGATCCGGTAAGAAAACTCGCCGCGTCATAGGATATCGTGCAGTAACCCCTGATGGCCTTGATGGCCATCGTCTCTTGCTGTGCACGCGGTAGGTGCACGTGCCTAGACTTCAGGGCATCCGCTCACACGGGACACCCGTATAGGGCAATGGAACGTACGATTCCCGCAGCATCTGCCTCCTGCTCTGCTCTGGCTCCCTCATGTTGAACAGCAGCCACGCCAGAGCGTTAGCCTGCTGTGCATCTTAATTTGGGAGCCAGACTTCGGAGACGCTCCCCGATATCTAGGCCGTCGAACACGAGCCCCAGATATGTCATCTGGGGCCTGATGCCGATGAGAGTGTCTCCCACTGTGAGGTTGGATCCCTCCGGTGGTGCACGCCGAGGCCTATGAGAGAACATGGCCTCAGTTTTGTACAGAGTCACCTCAGACCCAGCCGCCGGATCCGTTCCACGCCAGTGACAGCTCCTATTTTACTACATTTTTACGCGTATAAATTATAACTCAATAATATGGAATGTAACTACAAAAATTAGTATAATAACAAAGTGCACTAGTACAATATTAAGTTTATTATAATACCAAACTATCAATACAATCAAAATCATAAAAATAAAACAAAATAAAATTATTTTAAACTTTTTAGTTATGATATGAAGAGATAATATAATTTTGATGAATACTCGATAGATTTGAGTGAAAAGAAAAAATAGCATAGCATTTGCGACTGCGACTAATGCAATTGCTTTTGTACAAGCTTTTTTTTTTGCTCCTCTCGCAGTGGCTTGCGCGTGCCACCCGAAATTCGTCCGCGGGCCACATTGTGGCCCGCGTGCCTAGGGTTGGGCACCCTTGATGTAGAGCTATCGGCATCTTCACTTTTTTTTAAAATTTAGAATTTAGGAATTCAGTTCCTCCGTGATCATGGTGCTTACAACAGCACCGAAATATCGAATACCGGAATACTCAAAACAATACATGGTAAATATCCCGATAGCGCTAATAGTAATGCTTGTATAATTTCATTGAACGTACCACTTGCCTGTCTACTGCCTTAATCAGATATAAAAAACAAGCCTTCTGTACACAAAGCGAAGCTATGCCCGACAATGGTCCCTGACAATTTAATTGCATGAGCACAAGAGAAGGCCAATTTTCAAGCGCCCTTGTTGATAAATCAATGTATGGGGCGATGAGTGCCATTGCCTGTAATTTCGTCACGAAATAAGGAAAATTCCAGGGCCGTATTTCAAGGCACTTATTTCTGTATTATTTCGTTCTCAATTTAATTGGTTTGAACAAATAAAGCTGTAATTGGAATAACAAAAATGAGCACAGTAATGATGACAAATATTTAAGTATCAAGTTTTCGGCATTTTCATTTATTGATACAATATTTATTTATTTATTTTATTTTTATATAACCAACTAATATTTACAGCTAGCTAGCTAAATATTCTGTGAACCACTGTGGCGTTAGTACCTAAACGTGGCTACGGCGTGGGTTAGTTTCCCACTCAGTTCAAATATTTGTATGCATGAATATGGCACGTTAAGACCTCGGTCCCAGTTGTGATACGAAAGTTATTAAAATTTGGATTTAATACTAGTTGTTAGTTGGAACTTGGAACCCATTCCCGTAGCCCATGGGAACTTATTCCCGGAATATAAAGTATCTCAAAGTCTATGTGTTATTGCAGAGTACTAAATCTCTATATATAAAAATGAATCCCTATTTCCCTTGGTCACGCCATCACGCGTGAACGGCTGGACCGATTTTGCTAATTCTTTTTTTAGAACATTCCTTAAAGCACGGGGATTACGGAGAAATTATGGAATACGGAAAATACGGAAAAAAGAAAAAAAAAAAGAATTGACTGTTAGGCGGTACGAAGTTCGCGGGGTCAGCTAGTTCATTATAAAGATTAAATAACAAACTTCCAAACTTCGAAACACTGAAACATCTTCACATATATTCACAATCATAATATTAGTAGGATAGTAGGATTAGTAGCGTTAGTAGGATGCAATCACATGGAGCTGGTGGTGGGCGGCGACTTGTGACGTAATGTCCCGGGACACAGCGAGTAAAAACTACGAGTGGTAATTGCAGCGTCATGATTATTGTTCTAAGAATTTGCGACCAGGTGCGGTATGGTGCAAGTTGCGAGACATCACGTTTTACACGTAATGTGATCATAATAAAATTGTAGCCCTGTTGCAATGCTGTTGGAGCAAACGAGTCCTAGACTGGAGACCGTGGGCCCCTTAGCCAGATGGACTGACGACGTGAAAAAGGACATAGTGGATGTGGAAGGCGTTGGAGGATTGTCATAAATGTTCGTATGGCAACCAGGACCGACGGCTTAACGTGCACTCCGAGGCACGACTAGACCAATGCAAATACCCATATTCAGGCATACAAAATATTGAGTAGCGACTGCATTCACTACCGCCACGCCACACAGAGGAACGTAAGGAGTGAAAAATCGCCTGACGCTTATGTCGCGTACCGCCGGCAGGGACTGGCGACGCGTGCGACGCGTCGTGGCCTGCAGGTAGCGACCGCCATTAAAATGCCATTACTAAGCGATCGCGATATCGACAATTCGGCACACACATGTTATATGACAGAGCACCTCATTATTTGATATAGGTAAGAAATCCAACGGATATATTTTGTGTAAATAAATCAAACAAGTTCAGATGTAATATACTACAGGATTGAAAAATGTAGGTACACGTTATTATTCAAAATATCAGACAGTTAGCACACATGTCATGACAAAGGGCCCGCTAGACGGTAATAGGCTCGCTCCCTGAGACCGAAAATCTAAGCTGGTGAACTGTGGGTGTTAATACACCTGTGCCTACTCGTTAGGGTATTTACAGGCGTGATTATATGTGTGTATATTTGTATATGTATGTATAAAAGAAATTAAGATGCTCAATTGCTCATAAAGGCCTTCAGCCAGAGCTTCCACAACACAGCTCATCACCGTACCCCCCCTACGTCTCTCGTCCGTCGATCCGATGAAACGTCTCGTTCGACGATGTTACGCTATGACGAGGCATCCCATTCAAAATGTATAGAAAACGATGTAGCGTCGACGCTGGGACGAAACAACGCATTAATGGGGCTTCATTCTTAATTAGACAAATGTAATTTTCGTACCTTATATTATAGAAATATGTATACCCACGATGCGAATGAAGTGACGGGGTATCGCTTGCTAAACATTACTTTATTTTAATGGTCGCCCGTGTTGACGTGTGAAGCGTTTAGCAATTATATCGAATGTTTCTTTCATGAAACTTAACTGGAGTGGTGAAGGAAAGCGCTGTAAAGCCGTCGTTAAAACAGCCCACCGAGCGTGAACACGTGGTGTCAAGCTCCACAATCCCACGACACGACACGACACCCACTTGTTTAATACTATTGAGGAAAATGCAAGTTAACAACCTATCTGTTAAGAATTTTTCACTAACCAGGTCGGTCTTACCGGTCGGACCATTCTTAAAGACATCGAGAGCACGATAAGCCCTCAGTCCCAGTTGTCATACTTTCCGTCCTTTGTTTGCCGTGGTAACATTAGCCAGTAGTCAGTCGTTACGGGTAAATTGGACTAAAAATTTCGGGTCCCGCCCCGTCCACCCACTGGAGTTTCCCACTGTAATCGTGAATTACCCCTTCACCCACCAGTGGGAAACACCAGTGGGTGGACGGGGGCGGGACCCAAAATTTCAACAACTCTTTTTTTTAAACTGACACACTTGTAAATTCGGCGAATCGAAAATACGAGATGTACTCAGCGTTTACGTTTATATACTCCAATCAGTCCAATCCAGAGTCTTGAAGATGTTCCTCAGGGCGTTGATGAATGTCACTCCACACTCTTGGCTTATGGGTATCGTCTTCTAGTCGTGGAACCGGAAGGCTGTATATTTAGAATTTACTGCCGAAAATCTGAAACACGTCATTCAAAAGACGTGTCGTGTTGAACAATGCACTCAGTGCCGTCAGTTCGCAGCGCAGGGCTCAGGCTGGAGGGCTCGCGAGTGTTGTTCAAAGAAGTGCCGGAGAGCGGCGCGGCCTGCAGCGTGCCGATTGCTTCGCTACATCTACTACGCTCGCTTACATAATATCGCCCTAGTTAAGGGGGGTCACATACCCTAAGAAGCAAGCATACAGGATATTGTCCTACATTTATGCAGCAAATGCTTCTTGACGTCTCTTTTCAAGCTGCTTGCTGCTTTGGTGTGTAGCCCCTCTAAGTAATACATCGTCATCACTCCATCGAGATGCATTTTCCCGATTGAATCCGTGACCAAGATGACCTCGGAGCTCAGGGTCCGCCTTCCGGCTCTTTCTCCTTCAATTCGCACGATATTAGGTGTCCATGGTAGTGAGACCATTTGCACGCATGTCACCCTGCAAGTGCATATTCATTCACGCGAACTCATATATTTTTTACACATATATTTTTTTTAGATAAGTTCAAGCTACCGGAGTAAGCCAGAGTTGTATCGAGAGTTGTCTTGTCAACTATGATTTTATCGGTCCCTGGCAATAGGGGGTAAGCCCATTGTCGCTGGGCACTTTTTAATAGGCTGTATGTTTACAGTCGGATGGAGACAGTCCCAATTAAAAACTATTAATAAGTAACAGTATGGAAGTCTGATAAGCGCTCAATACTTATACTCTATTTGGTTAGACACTTAACTAAACGTAAACAATCTTGATGTGTTTATTTAATTCTAGCTTTTGCCCGCGGCTTCACCCGCGTGGATGTCGGTTGTCGCGACCAAACATAGCCTATGTCCTTTCTCAAGGTCTAACTACCCCTATACCAAATTTCATCAAAATCGGTTCAGCGGTTTAGGCGTGAAAGCGTAACAGACAGACAGACAGATAGACAGACACACAGACAGACAGACAGACAGACAGACAGACAGAGTTACTTTCGCATTTATAATATTAGTATGGATATGGATATGGATATTTCATTTCAAAACTCAGTTTATTAATATTTTTCTGTTTAGAAACTCATTATTTATTTATTTATTAAAACTTCATGCACATTATGCACACAGGTGGACTTAATGCCATAGGCATTCTCTTCCAGTCAACCTAATAGGTGGTGCAGAGACTATAAATCGAAATCGAACCACTAGTTAGTCAATTAGTTAGCCTAGTTTATTGGTTTAGTACTCGTATATGTTTTTATAAAAACTCGCTACATGATTGTTTACCTTTAGTTAAGTACCTAGCCGAATGGGGGTGACGGGTGGAGCCGCCTGTCACCCTAACACAAGCAGGCCACGGCGGTGGCGCGCATAGCGTGCCTCCCCATACCCGGGGGTGAGTTGGGGACTCCGTGGTCCCCACACCGGATGAGGGCCAGTTCGAGAGATATGGCCCTGGGTCGGCCGGGTTGCGAGAGATATGGCTACGACAATCTCACCTCCGGCAACCGACGGCCCACAATCGGCGTGCGTTTTAGTCGGTTCGAGGCCGACATAACCTCCTCCTCCGGTTCCGGCGGGGGAGGTTATGTAAAAAAAAAAAGTACCTAGCTGAATGGAGTATAGATATTAGTAGGCTTGCTCTTAGTAAATAAATCGTCGGAATAAACGCATTTTCCTTTCTTTCTTTCAAATCGTATAAAAATGACTTACACCCGTATTCACAAACAATACTTCGCTATGCGTACTACCAAAACTGTGCAAAGAACGACAAATTCTCAGTGCGTTCGTTTTGGCAAGCCTTTTTATTCATTGATAACACTTATGTAATACTTCGTTGAGGGAACGCACTGCGTTAGATACTGCTCCGTGATGTTTGTGAATTAATTTTACCAGCCCTATGCGCTCGAGCACACTATGAGCCCTCACAGTATTGTTTGTGAATACGGGTGTTAGTAACACACCTCGCATTGCTCCATCATAGCGGGACAAAACCACCCTTGAGCTCACAAATTTCTTAAGGAGCTATTCCCTTTAGTTTGCGCTTAGCATTCTCAAGTACCCGCTACCTACAGGTTCGTTTAAACTTCACTAAACCTAGTTCAACTCGAACTCAGTTAAGTTTTAGTTCAAGTACTCCGAAAGCCGCACCTGCTATAATAACGCAGGCAATTCGCTGTTGGAGCTAATCTAACTACGGCACTATTTATTCAGGTTTAGACTGCTAAAGTATACAGAAAGAAAATATACAAACATTAGAAGAATTTACTGTCTGTTTTTTTTTTCTTTCTTTTTGTATACTTCACATCCCCCTCATTACAATATACCTTCTTCTCTGCTACTCGAAGGTTTGCTGGGAGAGAACTCATATTGAGTTACGCTCGCCTTTGTACATGCTTCTTTAATTATTGTTATTATGTTTTACATCTGTATTGTGTGTGTGCAATAAAGAATTAAGAATTAAGAAGAAAAAAACATACGGCAATATCAGGGGCGTCACACTTATGCTACTAACCCTGTAAGAACTGTCTACCTGGAATTTTTTTTCACGTGTTTCCCTCCTCCTACAGTCCCGGGTCCTTTAAGCGGGGCGTGAAAAAGCATCTGATGAGACCGTCAAGCTGAGTGCCACCATTGTAGCATGGTACGTGTCTATAATGGTGACTCTCTTTCCAAGACTTTGCCCTCAGCTTACCATCGGGAAGGCGAAGTCAAATTGACGTGTCCTATAAAAAAACCCTACTAATACCTTTCTTGAAAACCCCATACTGTATACCTCGGGACAAGTATCTTTGCCCTAAATCTCAAAAAAATTGGGGCCCTGGCGCCCGCGAATGGTTTTGAAATAATAAATCTATGCTTGGTGAATTTCAGCTCGTCCACCGTAGTAGCACCCTGTGCTATCCTCAAAAGACACCCAAGGAGACAGTAGGTACTGCGCATATAGAGCACATTTTAGGTCCAAGACTGCCTCTGTGGCATAGCGGTAGTGAACGCGGCCGCTACGCAGGAGGCGCGGGTTCGATCCCCGCTCAGTGCAAATATTTGTGTGCATGAATATGAGTATTTCTGGTCTGGGTGTTTCTATGTATAATATGTATGTATTTACGAAAAAAAAAATGTATCTAAGTATGTTCCATAACACAAGCTAGTTAAGCTATGCTTACTTTGGGTCTAGATAGCGTTGTGTAGAATGTCCTACAATATTTATTTATTTTATTTATTTATATAGTCCCGAGCAATAATAACCGCTTGGAATAACCACAGCTGGGAGATCATTCCACAGCTTAAGTGTGGGCGGAATGAAGTTCCTTTCATACCTCACTGTACGCATCGGTCGCAACGTGTGAGGACCTTATAGTAAGTTTCACTGGGTTTCAATTAGTTGTTCTAGTATCGAATTCAGAGAATGATCAAAGTGGAGGTGCAGTCAAGCGCTTACATTGCTCCAATTGGCAGATGCGTCTTTGAAACGCCAAAACTCGCACATCGATTGATTATATTATTGTACACGTACGATACGTAATTATATTTTCTTCTTCATCCTAGTGTTAATCCTAGTCGCATCCGAAGCTTTCATTTCGCAGTCTGGGGTCCGTAAATGTGGTAAGGCAAATCTGGCAAATTGGGGTCGGCAGCGCGAGTGTGACGCCCCTGGTATTGCATACGTGTATAAGCCACGGTAACCACTTTTCATCAGGTGGGTCGTGAGCTTTTCTGCCACCTAAGTGGTGAAAAGACCTATTAGAGAGTTTTTCTTATACACTCATAACTAATTGAACCTGGGACCTTATGTGAGCAGTTGAACCCGCTATCGTTACATCACTAACGATTTTACTACTAAAGGTATGCTTCTGAAGTCGAGCGTATCCATTACTTGTTAAACTCAGATACGGATAAAGGGGACCATTGAGAAGCCGCAATGAATTACGCGAATCTGCTGCATGCGTCGGCAGTTGTCGTATGCGGTCGGATTTGGAATCATACCATAATGTTATAAATGTGAAAGTTTGTGAAGATGATTAGACGTTTGTTTTTCAATTACGCACTAACGGCTCAACGGATCTGGCTGAAATTTAGTACTGAGATAGATTACATCTGGAATAACTCATAAGAATAGGTTCCCATGGGTTGGTTGACCAGAATTCCATGTGGGCAAAGCCTAAAGCAACAGCTAGTCAGTAAAATCCCTACTAATCCCTACTTCCCTACTAATATTATAAATGCGAAAGTAACTCTGTCTGTCTGTCTGCCTGTCTGTCTGTCTGTCTGTCTCGCTTTTACGACTAAACCGCTGAACCGATTTTGATGAAATTTGGTATTGGGGTTGATTAGACCTTTAGAAAGGACATAGGCTATATTTGGTCGCGATAACCGACATCCACGCCGGCGGAGCCGCGGGCAAAAGCTAGTAATGAAATATACGCACGTAAAACCTCACAATATTGAACAGTGACGGGCAGAGCTGCCTGTTATTATAAAATTTTAATATCAACACAAACATTCCGCTGGCTTAATACATTACTGTTAATTATATCCGGCGGCGTCTGCCTACCTCCATAGCTATACAACACAACACTGAGGATGGCCGAACGAAGATTTACATAATATATTTTTCCGTTTAAAATTACTTCCAATTTTACATTTTATTATCGCAAAGTGTTGGTTCATGATGAAAATTATAGTTGTTGAAATATAGGTGTTAATACATCTTTACCTACTGACGGGTTTAAACTACTAAATACTAAAATATTTAACAATGTCTTACATTTTTTTATATAGGACCCGTCAATTTGATTTCGCCTCGCCTGATGGTAAGCTGAAGGCAAAGTCTCGGAAAAGAGAGTCACCATTATAGACACGTACCCTGTTACAATGGTGGTACTCAGCTTGACGGCCTCATCAGATGCTTTTTCACGCCTCGCTTAAAGGACCCGGGACTGTCGGAAGAGAGATACGTGAGCTGGTAAGGTGAGCGGGTATCTAACCCGCGCTCCCCTCATAGCAGTTGCGTTCACTACCACCACGTCACAGAGGCTGTCCTACCTCCACTGTATGTACCTACTTACCTGTGATAAATAAAGAACAATGTATAACGGGAAGGTAGCCGTCGCCAGCGCGTTTCGCTCGCGGGCACAACTAAGGCCACGGCCACAAACGACGAGCGGCGCGGCAGCGCAAGCGGTACGGCAAGAGAGAAAGCTGAGCTGAGCTGCCCGTCTAAATAAGGGGCAATTCGTTTGCCGGCTTTGTAGAATATAATAATAAATGTATGAGATTCACACTTATTTTCATGTTTATGATATATAGCTGACCCGGCGAATTTCGTACCGCCATATTTTCCGCCCGCGTGGTATTCTGATCCCGATTTATCAGTGTTTCTCTGCAATATTATGCATGTATTATACATTTATAAACCTTCCTCTTGAATCACTCTATCTATTAAAAAAAAAACCGCTTCAAAATCCGTTGCGTAGTTTTGAAGATTTAAGCATACATATGGACGGACAGACAGCGACAGCGACTTTGTTTTATAATATGTAGTGATGATTAGCCGTTGCCCGCGGCTCCGCTCGCGTGGATGTCAGTTATCGTGACCGAATAGCCTATGTCTTTTCTTAAGGTCTAATCTACCTCTATACTAAATTTCATCAAAATCGGTACAGTTGTTTAGGCCTGAAAGCGTAACAGACAGGCAGACAGAGTTATTTTCACATTTTTAATATTAGTACGGATATTGACACCTGTCATAAATGTCTAAATATACGTGTCAACCTCATACTTTCATTATTAATTCTACAATACGTTAGGGTGCGTACAGATTATGTAACATGTTGTATAACTTGTGTTATATAACACGTCCACATTATCTAACATTGTTTTATAACTTTGCAACATTGTACTAACTTTAGTGTCTACATTACTGAAACATGTTATTTAACATTGTTTTATAACATGTTATGCTATAATTTGTACGCACCTTTAGTCAACGAATTGCCATTTGTCTAGGGGGGCTGAGCAGAGCTCTCTTTCACTCTCATTGGCTTGCCATGCCGCTTGCGGTGCCGCACCGCTTCCCGCTTGCAGTGCCGCGCCGCTCGTCGCTGAGCTCGCGGCCACGGCCTAGGTGCCGCAATATTTGATATTCCGCGAGCTAGTGCCTCTCGTATTCATATACGGAGGCTGCGACGGAATACTGATGCCAGTACCTTGTCATATTTACATATTAGTGGCACATCGTTGGCGGTGACACGCGGTATTTGTTAGGTACTGAAACAATGCACTTATAATATCTACAATCTATATTATATGAAAGTGAAATACTACTCACTGATTAATCACGAACTCTAAGAAACTATAATACCTACAAACTTGAAATTTGGCCTTATAGAATGTAGACATCTGCTAAGAACGGATTTTACGAAATTCCACCCTTAAGGGGGTAAAACAAACTCCATGCGTATTAAGTCGCCGGTGGCCGCCAGTATAAGATATAGTTATGCCCGACCGAAGAGTTACCTGAGTAGGGCACACTATAAATAAACATGTAAACTTGAACAGCTGTTTCTGTGTTAACATTAATATATTCACAGTTGAAAATCTCTGGAGCGACACCACTGCGGCCCCTGAAATCAATTAAAGCATTTAAAAATCAGTGTAAGATATACTCACTGGACAAATAAACTGCCGACCAAAATATTAATGTTATAATATTTTTAGGATCCACGTAATGTAAATTAAAACATCAAGACTAGGAGTTCCCCCACCCCCTCTCATTAGTGGAGCGCCACGACTCTCGTACGAACGCGCTCGTGCGAAGTGACGTAACATAAAAAAAAAATAGTATAAATTCAATCTCACTATAGTTTAGTATTCATTAAAGAGAGCCGAGAAGGACGGTGCTGCTTTTAATCAAATCAAATCAACGCCCGTAGCGCCGCTACGAGTGCTACGAGCTAAAAATGTGAAAATTTAATATTATGTAGATTGTAGCGTGTGCTACGCAGTGCTACGAGGTGAGCTCGCCGTAGCGTATTTACAAAATATACAATAATACGGCGCACTCTGCTCATTATTTATTATTTCCATAATGTAACAAGAATTTTTTGATAAATGAAAGGTATATCTCAATGCCACAGTGGTAGTGAGGGCGATTGATGTGTAAGAGGTCCCGGACACCATTCTTGGATTAAGCAGCTTTATTCGGTTTACTAGTAAATGTTTTAAAGAAAGTTCGTTCTCGTCTCATGTCGCCGAGTTTTGAGCTGGTAGTAACGAGCTCATAACTCGGCGACATGGTCTAATTCTATAAATATTATTGTAAAATTACTGCTATTGACACGAGAAAGAAGGAAAAGACTGTAATGATTATGTCAATCCCATACGTTATATTGAACAATTCTATTGTCATCATCGCTACTTCTCTCACGTACGCTCAAACTGTGGAATTATGGGGTTCTTCAAGAAGGGTGTTAGAAGGTTTCTTGAGGGTAGGCAGCACGAGTGTGATACCCCTGGTGTAGTACACGTCCATAGGCCACGGTAAGCACTTTCCATCAGGTAGGCCGTGTCTTTGTCTGCCACCTAAGTTTTATTAAAAAAAAAAATAGAATATCTATTTTTCTAGTGGAAATGACTGTACCGGACTGTACATACATAAACTGCATGCATACAGGGAGTTATAAAGGTGTAATGTCAATGAAGTTTGACCACGAGGAAACGTAATTCCTCATAGTCAAACCAGTTTGACCAAAAAGTTTGACTACGAGGAAGCACCGGTCGCTGTACTATTTATTCTTAATTATACTGGGTGATTTTATAGTCGTTTCGGAGCGAAAGATTGGGCACAGTTTCGTTAGCAAAATCGTCTGGAAGTATCATTTTGGCGAAAAAAAAAACTTTTTTTTTTACATCCGTCATACATTTTGCCTTCCACCTGTACATTATTCCCATACATAAAAGAAAAAAAAAGTTTTTTTTTTTCGCCAAATTAATACTTCCAGAGGCTTTCGCTGTCGAAACTGTGCCCAAAATCTTTCGCTCCGAAACGACTACAAAATCAGCTTGTATAGTCAACTCAAAATATAGTCCCAATATCGCGTCCGCAATAATTCTACCAATGCAATGAAACAGAGCGAGTCGTATGTGCACGCACACACGTGCGATAATCGCTATACGTTTCTTAGGACCATGTTTCAGTCATGAGCGGTAGCGAGAGCGAACAACTTCAAACTGAAGATGTGATGGTTTGTCGAAGAAGACGTTATTTGGCGACCTAGGTAACTCTTAATATAGAGATATTGTTTTTAATGGAATGTTAATGCTTTAAATATGCTAAACCATTCAAATCGATTATGAGCTGTAGTCGCTTTTTCTTTTTGAAATGGAAACTTTTGTAGATACTTTGAGCGTTTTTCCTGGAACATTATTTGAGTTGGGGAAAAACCATTGAACTCGTGACACCGTTACCGACACCTCCTGTGACAGAATGTGACAATTCACCGATTGTGATACATGTGAAACCTATGTGTATCCACATATTGACCAATTACACTTCTGTTGACCTGGAGTGCCACTTTTATTTTAAATGTTTTATTCTACATTTTACCACTGAAATACATAAAAAATATTATTACAACTCCCAAATCTAGACAACAATGAATATCTCGCAAGCGTGCCAAATGATCGAATAACAACAGTCTTTATATAAATACGCTTCCAATTTAATATGAAACCGAAGCCTTAAGCATAACCGCTATCGGCGCAAGAGTTGCACAATAATTTTATTGTATTTGGCAATTTGCGGGCGGCCGCCATGTTGTGCCTCCTACTCACGGCGTGCTGGCACTCAGTCATCGCCGGAGGAACCGAACTCGCACCAAGTAATCACAGTATGTATCTCTTCTGGGCGTCAATTCTACTAAAGCAATACCACTGTCATTCTACGGACACTGCCAAATATTCCATTTAATTTTAGACTTTAAAATGGCGTTAAACCGTCTAGCTGCAATGCTTCGATATCGCATAATGTCACTATTGGATTGTGGAGGTCAGATGACAGTCGTTTCACGTAAAATATCGAGGTCTAGCCAAATCCGCAGTTAAGAATGGTAAAGACCCCAGACTCCGAGGTGAAAGGTTCGGATGCGACTGGGAATTAATGCTAAGATAAAGAAGAAGAAAGCAATGGCGTTAAAGTCGAAAATTAAATGGTTTTAGAGTGATTGAAAAAGGGTAATGAAATTCTTTTCATTTCATTTTGAACTTTAAGTCTATGGAAATAAAGTATAACATTGAATACTATTTTTTGCAGTGCCTGTGGTATGACAGTCTATCCGATAGTTTTATTTTTTTTATACATATTCATGTACTTTTCCATGACACTTACGTCTTTTTTGTTACGATCTCGTTTGATAACGTTGCTACTTCCAATATTACGTCGGCATATTATATCATGTCATGACACTCTGTAATTAGGTTTTTTTATACTACTATCTGCATTTGCCAATTCTGTTCAAAACACACAACCACGAATCATCCCTCAGTTTTGGTACACATTTTTATATTCAACTGTAATATTTCAGCTACAGATTACACCACTACAGCAAGTAGTGATCCATGGTCACCAGTCGTGGGTGATACCGAAAGTGAGCTGGCTGTAAATGAACGAGCAACAAATCTTCCAGACGGTAAATATGGACGTCGTGCGGCAATCAGCCTCGTCGAGAACATTCGGAAGCAATTAATGCAAGATAATTACGATTACATGAATAACGATAGTGGGGAGGCAGAGTCGCCTGACGACTCAGTGACGACGACGGTACGCACGACCCTCGAGGAAACGATGTCAATTCGCACGACCACGACCGTTCCAAGTAATTCTACGTTCTACGTATACCGAGCCACTCATTTGTTACCGCCTACTTCATCCAAGTCACCACAGATCCAGGTACGTCAACTCATTCATTTGAATTGGTTCTTCTTCTTCTGTCGAATCGATGGTGCTTCTACTCTCAAATTCTATTTTCCCAGTATGCTGCTACCTGAATCGCATTCTCGCAGGCACTCATTAGGTTAGGAGGTAGAATTGGTTAAGATTGGAAAGTGTTAAATGCTCTGACGGGACATGAACCCGCGACTTTACAGAGGGAATGCTCTGACCACTGAGCTACGGAGCTACACCTTGCGCATTCCAAATTCTCCTAACAACCATCTTGGGGTGACGGTGGGAGCCATCTACCGATAGCCGTTTAAAAATCCTTTAATATCAGACAGATATATACAGCCTAGACATAGCTGCAGATGCATAGCTCGCCCCTATTACGTGGGACCTAATACAATGATTGGCCTTTGCTATTCACATTCACCTTTGCCTAACCCTCCGGGGCCAAAGACGTGATTATATGTATGTTACAATTCATAATAAAGCAGTACCAGCAATAACTATAAATTGTTTGTGATAGATGCAGGTGGCGAGCGTGAGTATACCACTGAAGAGTAACAAAGGAAAAAATATTCATCCTTTAGGTGCCTCGCCACTGTTCAGGGCATTCAACGACGTGTCACAGAGCCCTGCTACGAAAATGTTTAAGAATAAAGAACCCCAAATAGTTGTTTCAAAGAAAGATTTATTGTATTACATAGATGATAGTCACTTGAGACGTAAAAACGCCGGCATGATTATGCGACGAAAATATGACAGCAGTGATATTATTATTACGAATTCAACTAATGGTAATAAGCACGTTATAGACGGTAAACAAAAGTTAGATCAGCGAAATAACTTAAAAGATAGTCATAGCAAAAGACAACAGATTACTGAGCACGATATTAATGAAAAAGGTCAACATAAGAGTCAATTGAGAAACAAAACCTTAAATAAAGAATATTTAGACAACCAAAATAATGTTAAAGATGCTGACGATCTATTAAAAACGAAGTACGAGAGTGGAATAGATAATCAATTTGGTAGTAAAGATATTGAGTATACAGAGACTGTTCTACCCAATGGCCATCACAAGACCCGGCGTCATAGAGAGGACAATGCAACGTCTGATGATAAGAATACTAGTGTAAAAAGTTGCTCTTACAGTGATGAAAATGATGAGTCACAAAATACCCAAAATAATGATGAAGAAAATGCTTCAGCTGTTAGTCGGTATATGAACCAACCGTTAAGGAGAATGAAAAAGATTAAAAATAATTTACAAACCAGTCATGAAAATGATTCTAGAGACAGTGAACACAATCAATTTGCTGAGCGCCAGACTGCGCAATATAATCAAAATTTCCGTCGCAGAAATCAACTACGTAGAGAAAAAGAAAGAAGACATGTACCGGTCAGTCACCCTGGTAACCACCAAAATAATAAATTGCTTAGGAAAAATACTACCCGACGCGATAGAAAACAAAGGGTGCGAAAAAATAATAAAATGCGAAAGATGGCCCTTGAATTCGAACAATTTAAAAAATTTAGACGACAACGCATGCAGCAGCAAAAAAGACAACAAAATGGAGTTAGACACAATAAAAAAAATCAACCAAAAAGAAGGCAACGACGTAAGAAAGTTGTTCGCAAGAAATATGTTAAACGTAAGTTAAGTCGCAAAAATAATATGTTAGGTGACTTATACGGGAAAAGTGATGAACACGAAGATCAAAATAAACCTAACGATGTTTTAGACAATCAAATAGATGAAATGTATGATAAAATAACAGATACAACAGTCACAATAGGTAATCTGTCTGATACCAAAGAAGATCATGGACAAAACAGCCAGAATGAAAATGATAAAAATGTTGATGAAAATCATGACTACATAGATCACGAGGAAGTGAAAGAAGAAAATCATAATGATGATTTGGACGATAACCCTCACGATGAATACAAAGACGTTACGCCACCTGAGGAATTTAAAGATGAACAAAATATCGACCAGAAAGATCAGGAAGACAAAAAAGCATATGTCGATAGTATAGATAACGAAGAGTTGGAAGGATTTAACGGTAGACGGATGTATAATGACGACAAAAATTCTACACAAGTTAAAAAACCCGATAACCAATGTAAAGACGGCTATCAATGTGAGAACCAAAAAGAGGAAGTTCAGAACCCTCAAGATGACAACCAGCTGAAAGCAGACACTCCAAGTGCTAAAAAATATAAACTACTAGAGGTTTGGTGAAATTATTTATTCAATTTTATTTTGTATGCTATACATATGTAAAATGAATTTGTATTCCACTACACTATCGTTTGAAACTTGCTATTAGGATGATGATGACAATGATTTTACTATTCTTGCATTGTTTTTCTTATTTTTCTTTGAACTAAAACTTTACATTAGTAGTGATTAATAAAACCCTGTGGTGTCGGAGAAAGAACACAAGTACCCCCCCCATCTTATCCGAATGGCATCGTAAGAGGCGACTAATGGAAAAAATACGCAGACGATATAACTACGAGAGTAAGAAGACTCATAATAAAAGCCTGTACCATCTGGCCACCTTGGAAACAGTAGGCCAAAGTCTCCAAGAGAGAGGCCTATGTCCAGCAGTGGACTGAGACAGGCTAATCAATTGATTGACATTACTATTTCAGGTGCCTGTAGCGGGTGGGTCTCGGCGTAGTAACAAAGGAAACCGTCAGATCATACAGGAGCGTGATTCGAATGGAGTAGCACTTTATGCTGTTGATGAAGGGCCTTTTCCACAGTTCCGTCTTCCACGAGACCGCCGCCAGTATATGGATGATCATGTTGATAAACGCCCTCCCCTGTTAGAATTGTCTAAAAAATCTAGTGGAGGGCATTCGGGTCGTCACCATGGTTGAGACAATCACTAGGATACGCAATTGCTATGCGAAAATCGTTGAATCCTGCGTTTAGGGTAGTTGATGATCATGTTCAGTAGATTGAGATGAAACGCAAGAATCAACGATTTTACCATAGTTGTAGATTAATCTTAACATTATTGTTTATATTAAATGTTTCAACATCGGCATAAGTTTATATTTCGCATTTTATTGCTACAATAAAAAAGTAATTCAATTTGGTTATGTAAAATTGACTTCTATAAAATGGTGACAACTGGTGAAATGACTACAATCGGAACTACTTTGTCATTGTCAAATGCATACTGTTTTATTGAATATCAAAATCAGTTTAGCAGGATTTGATAACACCGAAGGGACGGTGGCGCCATCCTCCAGTTCGCAGATTTGTTCGACTATACAATAATTAAAGTTTATCAGAATTGGGAACTCTCAAAATTTCTTTTGGTTATCAACGTGTTTATATTATTTTGATAGTTTGTGTTCTGACACATGACATTAGTAAAATTTTGGAGAACTTTCACAAAATTCACTACTAAAAAAGTTAAAGTTGACTATACAATAAACTGAGATGATGTTAGACAAGATCGTGTGGACATTTTTGATTATTGTGTGTGTAGTGACGAGTGTGACGTCATTGCGAAATCAGAAGAAGGCCGCTGGCCGAAAGATAAAGATAAAGATAAAACATAAAAGTTAGTATAACTACATTATTATATTGTAATACTAGCTGACCCACTATACTTTGAAACCCCTATCACCCCTTTAAAACATTTGTAATTGTACAATTATAAGGCAAAAAATAATTCTGCTTTCAACCAAACAAATCCTTGAGTAGTAGAAGGTTACAGTTTCGTAACTGTAACCATAAATGTCAACGAATCCGGCAAATTACCATAAATTGTTTGAAAATTTAGAAATTGTGGTTTCGAAATATGCAACGGGCAAAGCTTAGGCGGGTAAGCTAGTTAAGTATGATAACATATTTTTAATTGGCTTACTCCCAACGGCCACCACCCAAACGACCACCTGCCAGATGTTAGACAACATAGATACTTACTTTTAGGTCCGTATCCCAGAATGATACCAAGTCCTACCTCCTAGATAAGTGGCAATTCGTTGACCAGCGTATTGTAGAATAGAATGTCGAATGCATGAGATTTGGCTATTTGATTTTTAATATGAGCGTCATCAACGTATTCATAAACGTCAAATTCCATACATTCCAATAAATTACCACTTGTCTAGGGGGTAGAATCAGCTCTTGATTGTCATGGACAGATTGTTAATGAAATCGATATTCAAGAGGCCTACCGTATGAGTAGTATTCTAGAATACGGGCCTTAGAATTTAAAAATTTGATACGAGTTAATAATTAATAATTTGTGTCGTTCATCTAAGTATAACCACAGTGCACTACTTAATGAAGAGATATTTGTTACAGAGAATTCAAAAACCACTCCATCTAGATTCCGGGGTCTGAGTAAGACATTATTGATTTTGTTATTTTTTTACTTACAACCACATTTATTGGAGTGGTAATTAATCTTATTATCTGTGTCAGATCAAACACTGGGCGAGAAGCGTGACACCGTCTGGCAGATTTGGGATTATATAGACAAGGTCAAGGGCAAGCTGCGGAGGGACAACGATGACTACGTCGAGCGCAATCCCAACGAGCACGCCCTATTTATTTAGCGTTTTACGCTGAGTTTCTACTGTTTGAGGTTTCACGGACGCATGTGTGACTATAACTTTGAATTTGACTTTGATTTTTAATTTGACCTTGAATTTGACCCTGACCTTGACCTTGACTATGACAAACATATCTGTAGTCTACACAAGTGTAGTGTAGACAAACTAGCCTCTTTCCACGGTGCGTAGTCCGTAAAAGCGCGGATCGTGGAAAGCGGCCCTCACTGGATTTTTATTTTTTAAGTAAATTTTCTTAAGGCGACATTGGCTTATGCGTTCATTAAAGGATTATCTTTAACTTAAATACAAATGTTTATGTAAAACGATGCAGTTAATTAATTTACGCGAATAATGAATATTTTGACTTGGTAGAACTTAGGGTCATTCTAGAAGACCAAAGCGACAAAACGCTTGAGCAGTTTCTAAATGTTAATTAAATATCAACCTTTATTCTAATTACACAAGGTTGAAAATAGGATGCAGCATAGTTGTTGCTTCTTATTTTTAACCTTTTCTAAATGGAATAAGGTTGAAAACACTAAAACTTGAGGATTTTCCCGTTTGATTTGTACTATTAACCGTTGAGCAGCGATAGGTATTTCACTTTTATGGCTCATCAAGCGAGCGAGCCAGGTGGCGCGAATGCGAGATCCACCGTGAAATGTGGCGAAATAGACAATTATGGGTTATCTATGGTTATAATAACTATGATGCACAGTAAGAAGAAATAACCTTCGTGATGTGGTGGACTGGTGCGTTGGTTCTTGCACTTGCGACGGTAAGTTTTATGCTTTTTTTACGGACTCTTCCCGGTTGACGCTGGCGGTAGGTAAGGTAGTCAGAGCTCACTGGAGAGGTTTTGTGCCGTCAGTGGAAAACAAAGGCTTGTCCTACTTAACTTCTGCGTAAGTATATGTATGTATGATCTATCCCTATCAAAATTGATTATGTCAAGAAAATCAGACGTCTCCCCCTCCTTGAGAAAGGCGCTGCCGTTTCTTTTCCCCGTGCAACAAAATAGCTCCTGAAGAAAATCTTTGCCCTCATCATTATCGATGTTTACACACATACACACTTTCACGCCTATTTTCCTACAGGGATAGGCAAAGATACTGGCCTACCATCTGCGCCAATCCTTACATACTTTAAGAGCTTCCTCTACTGTCACAACCTCTCATGTAAACCCGTCGATGTTCAATCCACTGGTATCATGGAACCTGTACTATATTGCCGTTTTTTCACAGCCTCATTTGGTGAACTCTTTAGATGAGGTGGAGCATGGCCAAGATGACGTAAGTTAAAACGCAGGTTTAGTATAATAAGAATAAAAGTTACATAAAATATACAGCATATTACCTATCCGTATCCTATCTCATTCAAAGAGTGTCGTAATACAATAAACAAACAAACAAAAATAAATAAAGGGTGTCGTAGGAGGCGACTGGTAACGGAAAAATACGTAGGCGATATCACTGCGCGAGAAGGAAAATCCGAAATAAAACCCAGTATCAACCCGACTGGCCAGCGTGGAAACCGTAGGTCAAAGCCTCCCAACATTGGGAGAGGCTTATGCCAAGTGCCAGTGGACTGCGACGGGCTACCTGATTGAATTTGATTGATACCTATTTGGCAATTTGATAAACTATACCTATTGAGTCATTAATGTCATTATGTAATTTACAGGCTGATTTTGTAGTAATTTCCGAGCAAAAGATTTTGGACACAGTTTCGATAGTAAAATGGCTGAACTGAATAATGTATGGGTTTCAAGATTTCACTCCAAAACGACTATATAATCAGCTGGTATTATGGATAGGCTATAACAGTACAGTCTCAAACACACAGGCGGGTTATTCCCATTCGATAAGCCGTTGATGACATATTCGATGCGTGACATATTCTTACATACCTACTTCACGTGACATATTCACGCGACACTACGTAGGATACAATAAAGAACAACGACTATTTGATAATTACGCGCCGCGTCGCAACGCGTCGCGTTGTCACGCTTGTTGTTCAAACAACCATCAGCGATTTTAATCTGGTTTTCATTCCAGGACAATTTCCATTTGATCATCCCGCTTGCTATCCCTGATCTAATACCTACAGATGACTCAGTCGAGTCCACCAAGGCTAAAGGCCCAGATCATGATGAACCTTACAGTTCCATCCCTGCGTACGCATTCACGCTTGATACGTCTCCGGTCCTCCCACGAGCATTTGGTGCATCTTATTCTCAGCCTAGAGTTGAAGTCATGCCAAGTCGTTCACTGTATTTGGGAAATCAGCCTGCTGCTGGCTTACAAGATAAGGGAATAAACCAGCGGAGTCATAAAAAAAATAGCAAGCGTTTAGAAACGCTTAGAGAGAGAAGACGCAACGGGTGCCAGAGATTGGCCGGCCGATTCGAGGTTGAAGCACGCGAAACGGTACTATACCTGTGCACTGAGCTCGTTGATGTATTGTCTATACGCTGCGACTGCTGTGAGCAGAAGCAGAAGAAAGCCAAGGCAAGCCCAATGCCAATGCCCTGGTTCGGACCGGTGGGCTATCGCCGCCATTTAGACGCTGAGAACGAACCTGATGAAGAGTAAGTATGTTCATTCTGAGATTTTGCATTTACGTAGCAAACAAGTAGAAGTTTCAACAGATGGTAACCGGTTATGGAGACATATGAGCGTTTGGGATTCTCTACCCCTAAATCTAAATTAGAAACTCACGTATATATTTGGAAGCAGCAATTACAATCCACCCTTTCTTTTTGCCGTTACACACTACTACCTTTAATACTTTCATGTCAGTTAACCGGCTCAGTGCTTCTGACCTGCCCTCTTTTCAAGACGGCCATATTGCCGAATAATATGGTGATGTCGGTACCAGCTCAATCTTTTGTTCCAGACCGAGACAGCAGGTAACTGTATGAAGCTTGCACCATTTCAATCCAGAAGATAGAAGATACAGAAAATTGTTATTAAAATATATTGAAATTTTATTTGTTTCTTTACTTAAATATATGATTCTGAAGACGACAGTATACGACAACTGCGGACGAATGCAGCAGATACAGCGTACCCATTACTTGTTAAACTCCGATACGGATAAAGAAGACCATTGAGAAGTTGCAATGAATTACACGTATTTGCTACGTGCGTCTGCAGTTGTCGTATACTGTCGTCTTCAGAATCATATACATAATATATACCTTAAGATAATATTTCATATAATGAGACGATAGTTGCTTGTACAAGTTGTAAGATAACTGGTGGTGGTCTGACGTTGTCATATTAATTTCTTGTAATTGCCTAGCATTGCCTTGTCTATTAGACATAAACTTATTGCGAGGTGAAGAGAGACACTTGGGTTAATTTGAAAAAGGTTATGTAGTCAGCGTTTACCGTGGCCACGGTGTAGTGGCCTATTACCTACTGGGTCCATGGGTTAACCTAATTGCAGACATTTTAGTCTAATCTGGCTATATAGGAATCAAACTTATGAAAGATAATATTAAAGTCGGTGAGAAAATAGAAAACAACTGACGAAATGTAGGTATTTTATTTTCCTGATGTTGCAATCCTCATTGCTTACCTACAAGTACAGTAGTGGTGTAAAACAAAATTATTCCAAAGACATGTGAAGTGCTTCAATGATTACCTCTTACCGTATTTTATAAAAACGTTGAACCTTACATGCGTTGCATTTGATGTGAGACTCACTGACAACCGAGTACGGACTTCTTGCAACAGTTGCAACAACGCGGTAGCACGAACATCGGCTTGTGAGTCTCGAAGAACCTTCTTTTTCCGTGGTATATACTGGCGTTGAATGCCGGCATTATAGTTTCTCCCTTGCTGTTGTACTTTGGTCCCTCAGGCCATAGTACGTGGCGGTGACAAAACTTGCCTTTTATACGCATATCATGGATGTAAGCACCTCTAGCAGGTGCCATGTCGAGCTGGTCAGCACTAGGAGGTTTGCGGACAAGTCCTGGTGTACGAACGAGTATCCCAAAGTCGAGTGGGTGGTGCGGGATGAATCTCGTGGGAGTGGTCGCTTCTGGATTCGTCGTCGCCTGCCTCGCCACATTGGAATGCGGCCTCATAGCGTTGTGGTTACGTGACACTCTAGCGGGCTGGCTCGTTTCGACTTTCGAGCTTTGTTTATTTATCTTTCCAAAAACAAGCTTCCTTTTATCTTCTTTTACTTTCCGATCAGTTGCAGTTTGTGTGGTCTTAGTGGTAGATGTCACTTCATGTGTCGTGTGTTTTGAGTGGTGGTCATGCTTTTTTTTGCGCACAAAATCCTTCATGGCGCTCCTGAACACATTCGATACCAAGGATACCACGGGAGGAGTGGCAGGGGGGATTTCTGTCTCAGGATTTTCTTCAGACTTTGCAAGAGCGTCTTCAGATTTTGCGATTTGGTCGGACTCGTTCATCTGCCTCCTTGTTTTAACTGGAGTTTGAAGTTCTCCATCGAGCTGGGTATCTATTGCATAGTCGTCGTTGTTTTTCCGAAGACTCTCCTTGATCACATCCACGAAGGTTTTGTTCTTGACTTTGGAAAAAGTAACATCTGAAAACGTTTTAGTAGATATGTTACAATCATAAGTTAAACAAAACTTGGCAAAAAATAATTAGTTATTTGGGTAATTTCACGATGCCAAATTTTTTGCTAATTTCGGTGGCAGTTTTCAATCATAGGTTTTCCGATGAAAAAATTTAATGGAGTTCTTTTAGAATATCTAGTAGTATATAGTGTTCTAAAAGAACATTAATTTTTTTTTTCATCGGAAAACCTATGATTGAAAACTGCCACCGAAATTAGCAAAAAATTTGGCATCGTGAAATTACCCATTTCAATATTGTATTCAGGTATTAAAAACACCATATTCACTGTCACTCGGTAGTGTAATGACGAGGATTCTAACCTGGACCTCTCGATTGTAGATCGCTCGCTTAAAGATCAACAATCGAAATATTTGTTGAATCATTCCACCTGAGTGATAACGTTTCAAGGCCAAATGTGACTGTAGTTAGACGTGATGTTAACGACCACATTCTATCATTGCATCGCTCTCCATAGGCCAATAATTAATCCTCATACGTTGCAAGCGGAAACAGTACGTACAGTGTGATGATCTCTGCTGTGGTTTTCGTAAGCGACTTCAATATGGGGTTCTTTAAGAACGCTATTATAAGCGACTTCTTTCCACTTTGCTCACTCAGGTGCATAAGGTAACCAGAGCTCACTGGAGAGATTTTCTGCTGTCAGTGAGAAGACCAAAGGCTTCTCTAGTTATCTTATGCGCTGATGGCACAGAATCTCTCTGTTCTTACGGGGTCGGCAGCACAAGTGTGACTCCCCTGGTGTTGCACTCGTCCATAGGCCACGGTAACCACCTTCCATCAGGACCTCAGTGGTATAACAAAAATAAGGTGGAATAAATCGAAACAAACAGTACGTGGAGGTGGCCGAGTAGTACCAACCTGTGTCGCTGCTAAGCATGGTGGTGAGGGTTCCTATATCCGCATGTAGTGACGTCACGCTCGCGACCACACACACAGCTGTCAGGAAAGCCGCCATATTGGCACCACTGATCTGGTACATAAACACATTTGATGACATTTTTATTGCAATAGTTATGTATTTTTCAATATTTCGTTTATATGTAGTAAACATATTTTTTATTATTTTTCTCATATTATTATTAAGTTGTTTATGATCATATTCTGTCCTTCGTGTTTATGATGTAGGTATGGTTGTTTGTTATTTTATCATAATTTTTGCGTGTTAATATTCTAAGACATTCTACATAACGGTATCTAGACCAAAATTAAGCATAGCTTAATTAACATGTATGTATTATGTTTTCTAGAATTCGGATATAACAAACGTACATACATAGAGACACCTAGATTTTTTTATACAGGACACGTCAATTTGCATCACCACCCTTAATGGTAAGCTGAAGACAAAGTCTCAGGAAGGAGGTCTGATGCTTTTTCACGCCACGTTTAAAGGACCCGGGACTGTAGGAAGAAGGAATCACGTGAGCTGGTAAGGAATTCCAAGTCTTAATGGTGCGGCAAAGGAAAGAGTTACTGAACCACTTGGTCCTTGGTGGAATATTCTGCACCGTATGCGGGTGACATCTAAGTGAGTTTCTCGCCCGTAAGATACCATTGTCGAAAGGACAGAAAAAAAGAAAAAATAAACATCCGAATTGAGAACCTCCTCCTTTTTTTCGTCTAAACTTTCGCAGAAACAATTGCTACTCGCTTATCTACACCCGCGAAAACCCGACCCAGCCATTGACCTACAGGGTTATGCAAAAGTAGAAACAGTACAAATTTGGATTCGGGGGCCTCGGCCACGGGGGCGTCGATCACGGGGGCGTAAGCCACGAGCCCGGCGAGAATTGCCTCGCAATGGAATATTGCGATAATATGTCACTTACGAATATCGTATGATATAATCAAGTGACTAAGCCCTCAAAATAAATAAAGAAAAAAAATCGTATAGGCGAGAATTCTGTGTTTGCCTGTGTGTAAACACTTTGATACGCTAATGGTATGGCGCATATTTCTAGCGATATTCGCGTAAAACTCTCCCGGTATAAATGACGACTTAGGAGAGGCCTATCTGTGCCTGTCTTGCAGTGGACTGCGATAAGTTAATTGATTGATTGATTGAGATTAGATACCACCCAAATAGATGTAAGTACTTCTTTTATTCCTACAAAACAATTGCGTTTCATATAGATTCCTATCTAATAAACTATTTTAAAAGACCGTCGTAAATTCCCGTTGTTAGCCATCGATGTTCAATTGAAGATAAATCACAGTTGCATCATAATGGCGGCAAATGCGCCATTTGTCGCCCACTGGCGCCATCTAGTCTTAATGTGTGACATTATGCAAATAGCCCGTACTTGTGTAGGTGAGTGCAACTGATTTTGCTGCAAGTATTTTGCTACTAGTATAAAGGTGCTTCTAAACGGGCGATGTTTTACTGCAATTAGTGGCTGCAACACTGTGGCCCGGCAACATTGCAACTATTGCAAGCAATACCGGCCAGTATTGCAGTAATGCCCCGGCCATATAGCCAAACATGTTTGTGTTGCCACATAATATGGCCGATGTTGCCGCGATGGGTTGCCGGACGATCGGTAGGCGGTCGATTTTACTGCAATATTGCTCGGCCAGTTCTATTGTTGTTTCAGTCGCTCTCTTTGTTATAGCACAGTCTATTCTTTTCTACGCGAATTGTTAAATAATTTACTAGCAAGGCTTATTTCTAGACTTAAATTATCTAAAGTTTCACGCCTATTTAAGTAAGGTCGAATCCACAATCTCTTCCTTTTCTGTTTATTTTTTAATAAAACAATATAAGCTGCTGCAACAAGTGTGATTTCATCAGCCATTGTTGCCGGTTTGTGTAGCCCGTTTATGAATCTGCATCAAGAGCCATACTATTGCAGACATATTTGCAACACATTGCCCAGCCATTGATTGTTCGGCCATCAGTTGCAATGAAATATTTTTGAGATTGCCGGGCAATCAGTTGCCAATAGCCACATATTGCAGAGAAACATGGCCCGTTTAGAAGGGCACTAATTATAACACATGGCCTACGAGTCATATTAGTAGTGTAATAACGGGAGTCAAACTCGGGAGCTCTCGATTGTGAGGCCGATTTTTTAAATATTTGGTCCGTCAATTGACTGCACTCCGCTAGATGCAGATGTTAAAAAGTTGAGATGCAGTCCAGAAGATACGGACCACCATTCCTGATGCTGACCTTGTGGCCGCGTGGTTCCTGGCAGAGTAGAATTCAGGCCACCCCATCTCTTCCCTTGCGGTGTCGTACAAGGCGACTAAGGGATAGGGCTGTTTAACATCAGACAGATATATATATATAGTATAGTACTCTGTGGATATATACAGCCCAGGCTCAGCCTCAGATACATGGCTCGAGTCAACAATAGTGCCCGGAATACCGCAATAGGCTCACCCCCTATTACGTGAGACATAATACAATGATTGGTGAAATATGGGTGTTTATTCACCTCTGCCTAACCCTCCTGGGATAAAGGCGTGATTGTATGTGTGTATGTGTGTATGTTGGTTTTAAAATGGTGGTCCCTAACTTGACGGCATTGATAGATGCATTTGCACGCCCGCTTGAAGGACCCAGGACTGTAGGAAGAGGGAAACACGTGCGCGGGTAAAGCATTCCAGCTCTTTATCGTGCGGCAGAGGAAGGAGGTCTCAAACCGTTTGGTGCGAGACCGAGGTGAATAATCACTAACGCCCAGTTTCCGAAAGGCTGATCAACGTCCAATCAACTAATCGGCTGTCAAATCTCTTGTCAAGTAGCAATTGGGTTGCTAGAATCATGGTTAAATAGTTTAATTTGATCGTCTTGTCGGTTAAAATAGCTGATTTACCAACACGAGGATCAAATTATAATATTTAACCATGCTTTTAGCAATCCAATTGCTAAATGAAAAAAATTAACAGCCAATTAGATACTTAATTTGACATTGATCAGCCTTTCGGAAACTGGGCGTAAGCTATGGATGCTTATAAATTCCTACTAGTAGGATAGGACTATAACCTCATAATGAATTCTACGTCCGACAGTAAACATACAGCCCATGACAAAGTGCCCACTTATCAGCAATAGCCTCGCCCCATTAGGTAAATGGGACCAAAAATCATAGTTGGCGTAACTTTTTTTTTTTATTTTTTATATAGGACACGTCAATTTGACTTCGCCTCGCCTGATGGTAAGCTGAAGGCAAAGTCTCTGAAAAGAGGGTAATATGGGTGTTAATACACCTCTGCCTACCCCTTCGGGGATTTACAGGCGTGAATATACGTAATTATATCCCTCTAATAATCCTCTCGGAGTAATACTGGTTGAGAATATCACACAAAAAAAAAAAAAAAAAAAAACACCCCATAACGTTGCCAGTGGAACAATATTGTAGTATAGTTACCGCCATGTATTTTGCCCTAAGTTTCGAGAGAAAGGAGGCCTTGGGGCAGGTGGATTGGTTTAATATAATCTATCGATTGATTTGAGCTATATCGCCATAGCACAGGGGTGCTAGGTGAAGCGACTGCCATCTGAGCTCCACAAGCAATTGGCGATATACTAGTTCAGTTTGACTAGTCGGATTTTTGAGGGCTCCAACTACCCCTAACGACTACCATAGATGTTCGTATGGGAACTGGGACTGAAGGCTTTACGTGCTTTAACTACACCCAGACCAATGCAAATATACTTACACTAGCCTTTCGCCCGCGGTTCCGCCCGCGTGCATCTCGGTTAACGCGACCTTTGCTCATATCTTGGGTTCTACTCAACCGATTGCGATCAAACAAACGTAAGATTTTAAGTCTGAGTAAGCCCTTTCTAACAAAAAAAAACCGCATCAAAATCCGTCCAGTAGTTTTTGCGTCCATCGCGGACAGACAAATAGACAAACAGATAAACAGACAAACAGACAGGAAATTCAAAAAAAATATTTTCGTGTTCAATATCGTTAACATAACATAACCCAAGTATTTTTTTTTTTAAATATCTCCAATGTACAGACACGACCACTTTACAATTATATAATAGTAAAGAAAAGATAGATATAGATATTTATGCATAAAAATATTTACCCTGTGCAGCGGTCGTGTTCACTGCTACGCCACAGAGAGCGTTAGACAAATTTATGGGATGTGATAGTCGTCAACGCATGTCATACCTAAATGTATTTTTTTTATACTACTTAAGTCTCAGACAAGCACACGGCTCTCCTGACAGTTAGAGGTTACCGTAGCCTATGAGCGAGTGCAACACCAGGGGAGTCACACTCATGCTGCCGACCCTGTAAGAACAGAGAGATTCTGTGCTGTCAGCGCCACAGATAAGCAGGATAAAGCTTGTGGGTTTCCCACTGACAGCACAAAATCTCTCCAGTGAGCTCTGGCTACCCTACTCACCGTCGGAAACACAACACGAGGTTATTAAGCCGCGGCCTTCTGTAGGGCGGGGGTACTTTCCCAGTCGGACTGCTTGATAGTTTGATATACCGTCGTGTCCTACCTCCTCCGATAGCACCTTTACATATAACTTTACAAGCTTTTGCCCGCGGCTCCGCCCGCGTGGATATCGGTTATCGCGACCAAACATAGCCTACGTCCTTTCTCAAGGTCTAATCTACCCCTATACCAAATTTCATCAAAATCGGTTCAGTGGTTAAGGCGTGAAAGCGTAACAGACAGACAGACAGACAGACACCGTCGTGTCCTACCTCCTACATTCGTCACTCTATTTGACAATACGCCGGTCATCGAATTGCCACTTATCTAGAGGAGCTGAAGTCAACATTGTACCTACATATACGATATGGATACGACATATGTGCAAATACTGAAACCGCGAAGCATCCTGGTCCGTAGGAATAGAACCAAATTAAATTTAAACTTAAATTCCCTGATTTATAAAATCCGAAATTTTCTAACAAAATAATTATTAAAATAAATGTAGAAAATGCAACCACTTGTATAAGTCATTAAATAGTTTCATCCATTGCTTTAAAGTCATTGACTGTGTCATAAGTCATTAATAAATACGCACAAACCTTCACACACACACACAACAACTTCACACACACACACACAACAATAGGCATAGTAGGTAACTTACTTGAACAGCTAAGCGGCAACATGCGATTCTACAGAGTGCTCAAAGTTGTTCAAATTCTATAAAATTAAAACTCTAGTTTCTGCCCTTAATACTGGACCAATTTTGTTCAAACTTTTCCTGCTTGAAGCTTAGGGGGTACCAAGTATATGGTTTCAATTATTGCCTATATGTCGTATCCATATTGTATTATGCCGGTAACTATACCTGAAATGCTACACTCCCGTACTCAAGTGGAACGTTGGCAACAGTTGAACAGATTGTACGCCTAATTAACATTTGAGGGGCGTTCGTACCTGCGCCATTGTGTGTGCCGGACAAAGCCAGGCACAAGGCGGATATTACCCGGACAATGGCGGCTGTTAACCGGGCACATGTCACACCGAAGCTGTACTGCACAAAGGGATTAGAACTTACAACTAACCTCGAAATGTTTTGATATGAAAAAGTCTTCTATATCTATACGAATAAGTGAAATTAGAGTGTCTGTTTTCTGTTTGTAACATTAATGTTGTTCCGGTTTTAATATCGGGATATAAAGTAGCCTATGTTACTTTTTCATACAATAGCTGTCTAATATTGAAATAGTGATATAATTAATTTAATTAATTTCAGTCTTAATCGATTACAAATAAACAAATCCGTCCTCTTTATAATATTACTTTGTGTAGTCCTAACCAAACATAGCTTATGTCTTTTCCCAAGGTCTAATTATCTCTCTACCAAATTTCAACAAAATCGGTTCAGTAGTTCAGGCGTGAAAGTGTAACAGACAGACCGAGTTACTCTCGCATTTATAATATTGGTATGGATAGTAAATATTAAACATTTTCGCAGCACATACAATTTCTTATACCGCTGACTATTATTTATTTACACGAAGCGTCGTAATAATACACGTGTACTATGACGTCATTACATTCTGGAATGTAGTAAACGAGCAATCATGACGTTTCAATTCGTTCTCGCTCGTCCGACCAACGTTTTCGTGTCATCCTTGCATCCCGACAACTGGGATGAGGGCCATGAAATGAGCGGGTATTTAATGCCTGACTTTGATTGTTATTTCAGATTGTGTCGTTAGTTTAGTTAGGGTTTGTACCGTGACCGGCATAACCGGGATCGACTGCTTAACGTGCTCTACCAATATTCATGCATACAAATATTTGCACTGAGCGGGGATTGAACCCGTGCCTCCTGTTTAGCGGCCGTGTACACCACCGTCTCGCTACTGAGGCTGTCGACATGAGTATAAATTAAATTGGTCCAAACGTAGACGAATTTTAGTTATGTTCGAATGGCTCGCGTCCACCCGCTTTGGACGGGTTAGTACCCACTGGTCCCCTGGAATTCGTCCCCAGTGCCCATTCATCCCTTCATAATTTTGAGGTGCCCACTCGACCCCTGGTCTATTTTTTCAGACTAGGTACCACAGTTTGTTTACGGCTGAGTTTTTTTTTTAATTTATTTACCAGATTACATAAAACGGACATAATAATATATCAGTATAGTAGTATTAATAAACCAATTAGGTTTGAGCTAATACTAACAAGTCTCTAAAACAATGGATGTGCAATTGTTATTCACGGTCCGTGGTCCATTCGGCTCGGCACGTTCAGACTAAATACTCCCAATACTTGCTGGTTCTACGGCCCACACGTGTCGTGTGCTGAGTTGCTGACATGGTTTGGTTTATTGCATTGCACGCCATCTCCGGGAACGTTCGCGAACTGGAACAACTTGTGGAATGACAAATTTCATTTTATCACC
This sequence comes from Eilema depressum, assembly GCA_914767945.1. Lineage (NCBI taxonomy): Eukaryota > Metazoa > Arthropoda > Insecta > Lepidoptera > Erebidae > Eilema > Eilema depressum. Next base: position 3,905,858 of record OU612036.1, on the reverse strand, counting down.
TCATGCGCTTCGACAGGGTACTGCAGTTGTTTGACATACTACTACGAGTGTATAGACAGACAGAGTACCTACATAGATAACTGTTTGTTGTACATACATACAAGGTGATTTTGTAGGTAGTACCTATAACTAACTAACTTCTTGTGCCGCACAATTAAGACCTGGAATTCTTTACCAGCTCACGTGTTTCCCTCCTCCTACAGTCCCGGGTCCTTTAAGCGGGGCGTGAAAAAGCATCTGATGAGGCCGTCAAGCTGAGTGCCACCATTGTGGCATGGTACGTGTCTATAATGGTGACCCTCTTTCCAAGACTTTGCCCTCAGCTTACCATCAGGAAAGGTGAAGTCAAATTGACGTGTCCTATATAAAAAAAAAAACGAAACTAAAACAACTAAACTAAACTAACTAACTACGGAGACTTTATCGGCTCAGTAGTCCCATGATGCAGATGATTATAATCATCATTATACAAGGTGATTTTATAGTCGTTTCGGAGCGAAAGAATTTGGGCATAGTTTCGATAGCATAAACGTCTGGAAGTATTAATTTGGCGAAAAAAATTTTTTTTTTAATGAATGAGTGAATGAATGAATGAATGAATAAATGAATGAATGAATGAATGAATAAATGAATGAATGAATGAATGAATGAATGAATGAATGAAGGTTGCCTGTAAGATATTGCTTTTAGCGATAAGGCCGCCATTTGTACATTACCTAATTATGTTTGCCATTTATTTTATGTATACTTTTCTTTTGTATGGTGTACAATAAAGTTTATTTCTATTCTATTCTATTCTATGAATGAATGAATGAATTTCTTTATTTACAAGCAACAAAGGCTCAATATTTGTTAGTATTACTTAGTCTATGTTAGTAAAATAAAAGTACAAAAAAAATTAAAAATTACAAAGGCCATTCCTGCACCATCCCCCCTGCCATGGCACAGCAGTGGTTTACGGGGCGACTGTCCAGTCTTCTCGCGATCATGTCCAGGATGCTGTTAATAATGTTGGTATGGGAATAATGTATAGCTGAAAGGCATACTGTATTTTTTATTCTGGTTGCAAAGCTGTGTATATTTTTGTTTATGTAAGCTGGGTTGAATAAAAACATTTTCTTTCTTTCTTTCTTTCTTTCTTTCTTTATGGGGGTTGTAAAACTTTTACAACTGGTGCAGAGGTGTAATATCACTCACATTTCGTCAACTATGATTTGCCGTCCCACGTTATAGGGGGCGAGCCTATTACTGTCAATCGGGCACGTAGTCATGGGCTGTACGTGTACTGTCGGATGGAGATCAGTCCTATCCCTTAGTCGCCTTCTAAGACAGACAATTGACCCAGATCCAGTTGATCTAGAAAAACTACTTTAATACTTGTTATTAAGTATGCATTCAACAATGTATCGTTAAGTGAACCAAGTCAACGTTGTTAACATCTCGATCGCGTGCTTTAAACCTTACAGGCGCATCAAGCGCTGCGCCCAAGACGCGATGAGGTGGTGCGACTCAATAAACTGTAGACCTGCCTATTTTAGTGACATTCGCAACGTCAATTTTTTTATACCCCATAGGTGGCAGACAAGCACATGACCCACCTGATTGAATGTGGTTACTGTGGCCTATGGGCGAGTGCAACACCAGGGCAGTCACACTCATGCTGCCGACCCTGTAAGAACAGAGAATTGCTGTGCCGTCAGCGCAAGAAGAAGAGAAAAACTACTTATCAGCTAACACGCACGGTTTTCGTGATGGGTAACGGCTGATTTGACTAATAAATATAAAATAGGAGGCATTTACTGTCTTTTGCGGATTACTAAACGAATGAGATGTTTTACGAATGTGGTCTTTTGAGAATATGGTATACTGCGACGGAGGCCTTTCAGAGAGAAAAGGATGAAAGAAAGGTGGTTTTAATCACAATGCCTTTACTGTCACATTGCCCACTCCGTCATAATATCGGTACATTCAGTTGAGGTACTTGGAATAAATTAATACCATATTGAATTACTTATGTGATTTATGAAAAAAATGTAAACAAAATCGAGTAGCGAGTCTTCCGAATACACCCTCTAATTTTCATCGATCATCCAATTAGCTCAGTAATTTTAGACAAAAAATCCTTGAAACCTAGGACTAATTCCGGCGGAAGGTTTCTTTGTTTTAAAATGTTCCTTAGGTCCCCCTGAACATATCTGGAAAGTTCCCCATAGATCCTATGTACGCTCCCCCCTCCCCCCCCCCCTCAAACGTCTCCCTAAATCCAGTTTTTTCTATTTTTCTCAGAAACGGTGAAAGCTACAAGAAAGTTCTCCAGGTACCATATAATTCATTGTTATAGCAGCATTGGTTCTCGAGTTACAGCGAATAGTGTCAAACACCACAATATAATTTTCTGGTGTGAAGAAAGTAGGAACTTAGAAAATGATGATGCCTAAGGGTCAAATTATGGTTCAATCAATCAATTAGCCTATTGCAGTCCACTGCTGGACATAGATTAACATAACATAACATAAACTCACGCCTTTGTCCCCAAGGGGGTAGGCAAAGGTGCTAGCACCCACATTTCGCCGTTTATGTTTAGGTCCCAATGTAATAGGTGGCGAGCCTATTGCCATTAACCGGGCACTTATAAACCTGCGATAAACACACACATGACTTCGAAAATCATCGAAAAGTCATTGGTGTGTGCCATGGTAAACCTGGGATCGAACCCGTGACCTCGTCTCAGCAGTCCATTACCCATACCACTAGGCTACCGCGGTACTTACATAGGCCTGGACATAGGCCTCCCCCAATACGCGCCACGTTTGCCGATCCTCCGCCTTCCGCATCCAGTGTGTCCCTGCCACCCTACGTAGGTCGTCAGTCCACCTTATGGTTATAAAATTTAAATAAACGGACCACGGATATGCCACATTAAGAATAAGGCCATTGAGCGCTAGGGGTCTCTCTCGACATCTCAGAGGCCTTTGACAGGGTCTAGCACGATAACTTATTCAACAAACTTCCTTCCTTCGGCTGTCTTGTATGCCTGGATTGCAACCTTTCTGGGAACTCGGTCATTCCGTATCATTGACGGTAGTTCGTTGGACCATTTGCAAATAAACGCTGGGGTCCCTTAGGGGTCGGTACTTTCTGTCACACTTTTCCATATCAACGATCTGCTCAAGCCCGGAATCATTGAGTGCGCAGACGACATCACAATGGTAGAGAGTTACGAGACGGCCGTACGCTGGCATGGTTGAGATCCGGTCTCTTAAGGAAACCATGGTTGAGCGGTTGAACTTTCCTTTGCAGGCATCCTCCGATTGGGGAGATGCCAACTTGGTCAACTTCAACGCAACCAAAACCCAGTTAGGCGTGTCTCTTCTCTGCGAATCTGCTAAAAAGCTGAGAATGCTATCAAAAGTAAGATTAGTACTTCACACTGGAACAACTTCTCATTCTCTACCAAGCGCAAGTTCGATCGTGCATAAAATACTGCTCGCACCTTTTTGACGGTTCAGCTAAATACCAGCTTGAATCCCTTGAGTCAATAGAGAAACAAGCCTCTTGGAGGCTCATCAATAACGACGCTCTAGTTGAAAATAGGCTTCAGAGCCTAGAACATCAGCTAAGAGTTGCATGACTCTCGATTTTTTATCGGATGCACTTTATGGAGTGTGCACAAGATTTGCACAACTTAATTCCGCCAAACCCTTTCCACCATCGAACGACCATACGCACGGTGACCCGCCACTGATACACCATGGACTTTCCACTTATACGCACCAAACGGCCTTGCCCGAATCTGTGTTGCCGGATAGCTATAACTTGGGTGTATTTAAGACTAGAGTGAATAGGTTAGTTAATTCGTTTTTCAGGAACAGCTTATCAGTTTCATAAGCTTGTCAGAAGCGGGGAAGGCTTCCATGGGGACTAGTTATTATTCATTTTTTTAATAAACAGATTTTAATAAACAGTTTTTGATGTAGTTAAAGCTTTTATTTTTTTTATAATAAAACATGACAAGAAGTAGGTATTATTTGACACCTCATATATTAAAATCGGAGTAACCGTTTTGCATATTTTTTTCCCATTATATTTATAATGTGGCGCTACATCGTTACTGAAAGGATAAATCGTTTAGTATTTCAGGGGAAATTATTTTATTAAGTCCGTTTATTTAAACTTAATTGCGGCGTGGTTCCCGGCAGAGAAGAATTTGGGCCACTCCATCTCCTGCCATGCGGTGTCGTACAAGGTGACTAAAGAATAGAGATGTTTAACATCAGAGAGATATAAACAGCCCAGGCTCAGCCACAGATACATGGCTGGAGTCAACAATAGTGCCCGAAAAACGGCAATAGGCTATTACTTATTGCTTGAGACCTTATTCCATGATTGGTGAAATGTGGGTGTTAATTCACCTCTGCCTAACCCTCCAGGGATAGAGGCGTGATCATATGTATGGATATTTAATTGCCATAATTTAAACCTTAGGCATCATCATCTTCAAAGTTTCTACTGTCTTCGTACTATAAAATTATATTTTGTTGTTTTTTGACACTATTCGCTGTAACTCGAGAACCAATGCTGCCATAACAATGAATCATACATCATTTTATTCCTTAATGTATGAAGATTTACTTGTGCCTACATCATTTTGCAACAACTCCAGTAATTTTTCTTCAAATTTAGTACAAAGAATAATTTTGGGCCAATTTTTTTTGTTTTGGTGAAATTTCTGTACTTAGGTATATTTCAGAGACTATAGCTCACATTGAAATGAATGAACTGTCGTTTGGTAGGTAATTTTATAGCAATTATATGGTACCTGGACAACTTTCTTATAGCTTTCACCGTTTCTGAGAAAAATAGAAAAAACTGGATTTAGGGAGACGTTTGAGGGGGGGAGGGGGGAGCGTACATGAGATCTATGGGGAACTTTCCAGATATGTTCAGGGGAACCCAAGGAACATTTTAAAACAAAGAAACCTTCCGCCGGAATTAGTCCGACCTTTTTGCTTAAAATGACTGGCGTAAATAGGCAAGGACAAAACTTAAAGAATTATTACTTTATTAAATGATACAAAACCGAACAGCAAGTAAAAAGTATTCTAAACCTTAATTAGCAGTATCCTAATGGTACGAACTTGATACCATTGGATTATGAAGACTATGAAGTGAAGAGAACAGAGAAAGTACCTAAGTATTTATAACTGCAAATCTTAAGTAAATAACTAAAGTTGTCCAAGTTCATATACTTAGTGAGAACTTAAGTAAGTTTGTAGGCAATATGTGCCGCTCGGCGACTTAGCGTATGCTATCGCGACCTTACGATACAACGACATGGTGCGCGGCGCTAGAGTCACGTAGAGTGTTAGGGGTACTACACACTGGAGGAGCTGACATCTATCTATCTATACTATTATATAACTGTAAAGTGGTCGTGTCTGTACATTGGAGATATTTAAAAAAAAATACTTGGGTTATGTTATGTTAACGATACTAAATACGAAAATATTTTTTTTGAATTTCCTGTCTGTTTGTCTGTTTGTCCGCGATGGACGCAAAAACTACTGGACGGATTTTGATGCGGTTTTTTTTGTTAGAAAGGGCTTGCTCAGACTTAAAATCTTACGTTTGTTTGATCGCAATCGGTTGAGTAGAACCGAAGATATGAGCAAAGGTCGCGTTAACCGAGATGCACGCGGGCGGAGCCGCGGGCGGAAGGCTAGTATTATAGTATTATAACCATATATTATATGGTAGTTAGCTCAAAATGAGGAACTTCTTCATCACCTTCAAATTTATGTGGAATTAGCTGTTGCCCGCGTGACTGCGTGGAATTCTGTTCCCATTTATGCCCGATCCTTTCAGTCGTTTGATTTAAATTTCTTCACAAACTTTCACATTTATCTATAAAGACCCGCACCGGCTTTGCCCGTGATATATTTTGAAACCTCGTATCACCCTTTAGAGCCCGTAATTTAAAATTTTCAATGAATGTAGGGAAATCTGCCGGATTTGTTGATATTTATGATCTATTGCTCTACTTGAGTAGTAGCGCGATGATATATAGTCTAAAACCTTCATCGATAAACGGACTATTGAACACAAAAATATTTTTTCAATTCGAACCAGTACCTAGTTCCTGAGCTGAGATTAGCGTGTTCGACGTAATAAACAAACAAACAAACCCTTCGCCTTAGTAATATTAGTACAGATAATGGGAAGTAAGAAAGGTTTAGATCTATGTCTCCTGCCCAAGCACGTGTACACCGGAGGAACTTATGAGTACCTCTGAGAACGCTATCGGAGTGGCTACATACTGGGCACACAAAATATGACAAGATGACAAGATATGCCGTCGACTCGACAGAAGAAGAAGCCCAATACTTTGTGACACAAATCCACTCCTAACATAAGCCATTCAACCGGTAGGGATGCTGGTATGGGTGCTGCCAGGGTGATAGGTCCGTGCCTGTCACTCCCTACTGCACCCTTTGCGAGTCAGAAGGACAGGTGGAAAGACTCCGAGCAGCCCTCCAAAGGGCCGTTACCACCTTAACCGGAAATTGCTGTAGGTAGCAGCTCCTGTGGAAGAGTAAGGTGCTGCCATCTCCGGTACCAATGTGCACCGTATGCAGGTTCCCGGCGAAGTAGTCCAGTGTACAGTACACCTAACAAAGAAACTGGCGCGATGCTATCACCGCGGGTTATCATTACCGCTCGATACAACCTCCTGTATTTTTATACTGAAAGCCTTTGTTTTGTTGTACAGCGTGCAGCGGCCATTATGGGACTAGATTGCATAATGATGGTGTTTTGAACGAGCGATATCATGTCACTTACTTTAAATAATTTATTCAAGTTGTTATTATGTGATACTAGCTTTTGCCCGCTGCTCCGCCCGCGTGGATGTCGGTTATCGTGACCAAACATAGCCTATATTATTTCTCAAGTTCTAATCTACCCCTATACCAAATTTCATCAATATCAGCTCCCGTGCTCCACGCTAATTTTTAATTTAAAAAAAAAAACAATATTCCAATTCGAAAGTTTCCACGCCGTCGGAGCCAAGCGGCTATCGCACAAATAACTATAATAGCAACTACATAAAGTTAGATAAGTAATCAGAAAGTTAGATTAGTGAAGTAGAAACCGATACTAGACCACCAGCAGTAAATAACAATAATTGCCGAGCAGTAAGACATTAGCGCTAATCTAGTAGCGGACTAACTACCTCGGCAGACGAATCAAGTCGTATCCACGCGCCTCGCCGATAGCATCGCGCGGCCGCTAACTAGCGCTAACTCACCTTAACGCGCTATCGCGGCATCGCAACACATTGCCCTACTTACAACGGCCACGTTGCACTCGAGACCTATCCCTCACTAGCTTTACGAGCACGTGGCATTGCATGCTTATTACGTACAAGCCAAGATAATAGGCACGCATTGTAAAAGTTCGCTTTCAATGTGATTTTTGCGCTACAGATTGAGCTATTACGCTTTTAGGCCCGTATTCTAGAACAATACTAACGCCCAGTTTACGAAAGGCTGATCAACGTCAAATTAACTAATCGGCTGTTAAATCTGGGAATGTTTTGTTCTACTAGTTAACTGTAATATTAAACTTTTGTGGAAAGTATTCGATAGTGAAAAAATATCAATGTTTTCTAGGAATATATCGATAAACATCAATGCAGGCATATGATATTTCAAATCAAATATGAATACCGATATATCTTTGTGGACTGACGATCTGAAAAAGGTGGCTGGGAGAGACTGGATGCGGAAGGCAAAGGATCGGGAGCTATGGCGCGCATTGGAAGAGGCCTATATCCAGCAGTGGACTGCAATAGGCTAATTGATTGATTGATATAGATTTCAGTTTTAACTATTCAGTAATATATAAAGAACAAGAATAACACCTACTCAAATAAACACTTATTATGTGTATTTTGTTCACATTTACATACGAGTATAATCAATTAAACAATATAAGATAATAAGCGTGAAAGACTGAAAAAAGAGCACCTTGAATTATTTACCAAGGTGCACACCAATGCAGTAAAAGCATGGTTTGGATAACCATTAACACTAACAGTATACTCATGTGAGCAAATGAAAATGATTGATCCAAGATTGATCATTCCTTTCCATGGCTACCCCTTTGTTACTTTACCAATACCAAAAGTTTCATTCAACTTGACAAACCTAATGTATTTAAGAAAACTGTTCTTCACTTACTTTTAATGAAGGTATACTACAGTGTTGATGAATATCTGAAAGATATCTTATAAATGTATTGAAAGTAAATTTAATTATTAGATAATATAAAATTTAATTTTACAAAAATTGATGGTTGCCTACCATTTTGATATTGACATTGTTCTATAGTTTTGACATAATTACCACAATTTTGATATTGACATTATTCTATAGATTTGACATAATTAATTTCATTTATTTCTTATTTTGTAAATCAGTTTGAGTGACATAATTGACTTCTGTTTTATTTATTTTGTAATTTCTTTGAAAATTTGCATACCAATTAGGTGGAATATGGAATGAACAAACTTACAAATCTATGTAATATCTCACTGTACCTGTATTCGCAAATAAAGATTATGATTATGATTATGATTCAATTGTGTGTGCGGAGTAATAAAAAACAATGTTCAAAAGTGATAGTAACATCATTCATTATTGCCGATAGTTCGTACGAATATCGGTAGATGGCTTCCACCGTCACCCCAAGACGGTAGAATAGGAGAATTTTAAACACTCAGGCGGGGCCCGGTAGCTCAGTGGTCAGAGCATTAACACTGTAAGGAACTGGTCGCGGGTTCGAGACCCGCCTGGGCGATTCTCTTTTTCCATTCTTATTCGATTTGTACCTCTGTTTGAAAACATTGGTTAAAGGAATAACTCTCATTCTTTTATTTTAGAAAGTTTTTTGCATAAAAAATCACAACAAGTTCATATTAAAAACCTACAGGAGTAACGAAGAAGAAGCATTAACTTAAGGTGTACTACAGGGGAGCGTACTGGGTCCAACAATGATTCTGACTTACATAAACGGAGAATAACGATTTCGATTTCGATAACGAGAAATTAATTAGTAGCGTTTACATTTCAAGATTTACAATTTATTTTTGAGTACTTACATATAAAAATTATTTACGAAGAGATTTTCGCTATTTGTATTGATAACGAATACAAATAGCGGGGCCTTGTTAACGTGGCTGAAGACTACATTTCAATGATGATGGTTGAGGTACAGCCAATGATATTTCATAACTCCTCCTCCTTTAAATTTAATATAATTGGGTACAGCTCTTGTGCGGTGTTGCCTAGCTTTTGTTTATGTACTATTTTATTAATATCGAGGTCTAGCCAAATCCGTAGTTAAAACTGGTAAAGCGGACCCCAGACTCCGAGCTGAAAAAGCTTCGGATGCGACTGGGAAATAACGCTAGGAGGAAGAAGAACTATTTTATTGGCATAAATCAGTAGTTTATATTATTTTTTATACTCATTGGAAAAGTACAAGTGTGTTATCAATATGTGTAACAACAAGTTTCAGCAAGTAACTATCAATGAACAGTATAAATACCTACATATACATACGTCATATAAATGTCCTATCACAAATACAGCAAATATTATGTTGTTACTAAAGTTTTACAATAGGTTTATTTTCATTTTTGCTTTGTAATGCTTTGTAAGCATGTCGTCGTCATATGTAGTTCCCTCTTTACCCCCCGACTGCAACGACGCGTCGGTACCCAACTGCACTGCAATTCACTAAGCGAGCACAACGATGCGAGTCGCGACGTTGTGCTCGATAGAGATTGTCATTGGTCGGATTGGGTCACGTCACTGAAGATCGACCAATGACAATCTCTATCGTTGCGTACAATGTTGCGACTCGCATCGTTGTGCTTGCTTAGTGAATTGCACAGCTGTGTACCTGCGCTTTAAACAATTTATAGAAACACCTACGATACCTGTTGTTTTCGAAAGTAGCTATTGAATTCACTCGTCATGTATGTTTTTTCTTTATAATAAAACATTTGTGTATACAATTACCTTTAAAAGTAAATAAGCAAAGTAAATACGAAAAGCAAATAAATTGGAAAGTAACAGTTAATACTCACAATCTGTAAATCACAAGGATTGAAGCAACGCGGTGAGATAATAATAATTAATTATTTAAGTACGAGAAAATTTAAATATGTACAAAATTAACAATAAAACTAAAAATATATATATAAAAGTACAAATTAAAAACTAAAACCGAACGCGTCGTGGAAGTCCTCCGCATCGCATGCCTCTTGTGGTAACGTTCCGTACGAGTATATTCCTGAAATTTCCCACAAATATACACTATACACAGTTGACTCATGAGCCAAGCAATGCTCTGCCACGCGCGGATTGTTTTGTAATAATCTAAACAACTTGGTGAATTAGAGCTCGTCCACTGTAGTAGCGCCCTGTGCTATCCTCAAAAGACACCAAAGAAACGCGTACTGCGCGTATAGAGCACAATTCGAGCACATTATAAGTCCAAGATACATGTCCCAGGACCCAGATATATATTGTAATGGCCCTGGTCCTGACACTTCTCAGTTATTTATATTTGTGAAATTTTCTCTTTAAACATGATTCTATTTACAATGTAATAATGGGAACGACACGTCACTATCGCCACGCCACAGCTTTTGTGACGTGGTGCTACTGCATTTAACTGCTACGCAGAGTTCGATGTCTCTCAGTGCAATTATTTGTAATATGTCTATTTGCATTGGTCTCGATAAAAAGCCCAACAGCTGGTCTAACTGTAATACTTCGATATCGCCAATTGAGATTGAGAGATTGCTTCACAAAAAATATCGAAGTTTAGCTACATCGCAGCTGCAGTTGGACTGGTTGTAGAATAACATTATTTATTCAACTTAATAAATAAAATTCTTCTGTATTTGTGACATAAGATACGACTTTAACCCCTATCAACAAAGATCATTTTCAAATAACAAACCCGTCGCGGACAACACTGAAGATGTATATTTAAAACTGATGAGCAGTGACGTCACAATTTTTATTTTTTTCAGTTCGCGTGCATCCTTTGCAAGTTATACCAAGAGGCAACCCTAAATAAAGCCACCACTTTTATTCGAAACAGTGCTGTGGTAGCAAGGACCTCAGGTACGTTACACTACTGAAAAATCACGTCACACAAAGAACATGAAACAACTGTACCTTAGGAATAGTGGATCCTAGCTAGCGGCATTATTTTTGATGATCACCTACTCGATTGACGTTAAGGCATTGTCCTACGTTACCCGTTGTCCTAGGTGAGCAACGACGCGACGCGTTGCTCTGCGACGCGACCCATACTTCACGTGACTTATTCACACAACCAAAAAATAACGACTACTTAATATTTTCGCGGCACGCTTGTCGCTCACGTAGGTCACAAAAAATTCAAAAAGTTACGGTTAGATTTAAAATTTCCTGTATGTTTAATGGGGATTGGTTAAGTAGAACCAGGGATATGACCAAAAGTCATGGTAACTTTCATTGTGTCGTGTGTCACGTGAAGTATGGTTCGCGTCGCATAGCAATGCGTCGCGTCACTTCGCTTACGTAGGACAGCGGCTAATTATAGAAGAAAATATCGTAAGCTTCATGAATGTTTTGATTTTAGGTAAAATGATTGCTCTACGGTATCTGTGGGCCTTGTTCGCTTTAGTCGCCCTAGGCGCTGCTAACGATTGTTGTAAGTATACCTTTTGTTTAGTTTTAAATGTTTATATAGGACAACGATTGAACCTTCCCAGTTATAACAACTTACCAGCTATTACATTGTACCGAGGGCTGCACAAGTACATAGAAAGCTTAAGGTCTATAGTTCTTTGAGCACATAAGAACTAATATAACAGAATGAAATATAGGTTACCTCTGTCAACAAAACTAAAAACAGCCCATTACACACCGTTAGAAGAGGAGAAAGGAATGCATTTATTTACAGTTTATACATTTGCAACCTTCGAGCCGGATTGAACACGGACAATGGACATACAGTTTTATTGTAAACCCCCGAATAATACCTGAGCTCGGGTAACTTCAATACGTTACACTATACACCTGTGAACACACACACACACACACACACACACACACACACACAGTTTTATTGTGGCACCAACATATACCTGACATAATCTAAGTCACATATTGACCCCATGTTTTGGTCCTTCGAGCCGGATCTTTGAATTTAGTTATTTTTAAAATATGTTTTTTTAGGCCCGCAAATGTCTCCCTTTCACGATGTGGAATGTATAACAAGAGGAGCGGATGCATTTTTTTCGTTAGTAGTCAAAGAAAGAGTAATAGTATCGTTAGAAAGGATACAAAGTTTGAGGAACTATGAACAAATTGGAATAGACGGAATAAAAAATATTGAACTACGAGGGTTGGTCGACTGCATCGTTAGAAAATTAGCGTAAGTAATTTTATTGACGACCGATCCGTAGTCACACGGAATTGCCACACTGGTGTGACTACCGTTTATTTTATTTATCTGTAGTCACACTGTGTGACTATGGATAATTTTTATTTTTCCGTGGTCACACTAGTGTGACTATGGTTAATTCTTATTTATCCGTAGTCACACTAATGTGACTATGGATAATCCTTATTTATCCGTAATCAGAGTGTGACTATGGATAATTCTTATTTATCCGTAATCACACCAGTGTGACTATCGATAATTTTTATTTATCCGTAATCACATCAGTGTGACTATGGATAATTATTATCCATCTGCCAAGAAGGGATATGTTTCAATCGCATAATCTTCTAGGTATCAAATCAAACCAAAAAAACATTTATTTCAAGTAACAAAGACTCACTTATTACTAGTTATTACATACATTTAAAATCATCTTTTATCACTATTATAAATATACATAAAATACAGAACAAAAATGTCTTATGAAATGTCATTAGAATGCTTATTTCATCTCATCTCGTCTCGTCTCGTCTTGTCTCGTCTCATCTCATCTCTTCTCAATAAACATTTTCAAATATTTCTATTTTCAGATTAGACCCATATACTCAGGGCTACGAGCATTGTGTCCACTGTCCTGAATTAATCTCCACATTTTATTATACCTCCAAGGACGACCCGCTCCAAATTGTTAAGAAGTGTACAATAATTGCTCGTGAGTACTGTATTTTTTACCCGACTATGCCCAGGACCTGCTAATTTTATGTCTTATAGCAAAACCACTCTCATACCCCAGATACGGGTCAGCACCCATTAGTCCTCTTAAACTCGATCCCTGGCATAAAAGTTGTAAATTCGACCCCTTTTTAGGTGCCCATTGGTCCTTCGGTAGGAGACCAATAATATTAATAAATTTTTAAGGCACCCATTCGTCCTCTGGCATAAAATAAATTTTAATTAATAGATTCGACCCCTATTCAGGTGCCTATAGGTCCCATCATACACCAACAGCTATATTTTTTACATAAAATCCGTTGATTTAGTACAGTTGTGAACAACAAGTTTAAAGAACTTTCTTTAAATATTGTTATCTTTATTAATTTTTTTGCAAACATTACATTTAATTTTAGACTTTACTGTTAAGCTGTTAAAGTCTTAAGTTAAATAGTATCTTGCATAGAGAATAAAACAATGAAATGAACCCTTATCCATTTAATTTTGGACTATAAGCCTGCGTTAATAAAGTCTATGGCATAAGATTAGCATAATCGTTGTCAAGACGTTGACTGGGCAGCTACTTCCAGTTTTTTTTACTAATTCCTCGAACCAAGACTCTCGGCAGCTTATTTTTCTAGTCTCAGTCAGTAATATATACTTGATCAGTAGAGGTAAAGTTGAGAGGGCGCTGCAGGAAACTGGACCACATGCGCCGATGGCAACATTGCTTTTTTACAGACAAAAGTCTCAGGTGCACGAAGAGACCTTTGACGCCTGCTCTGATAAATTTTAATCAAACTTTATTACTGCCTCTGTGGCGTAGCGGTAGTGAACGCGGCTGCTACGCAGGAGGCGCGGGTTCGATCCCCGCTCAGTGCCAATATTTGTATGCATGAATATAAATATTTGCATTGGTCTGGGTGTTTCTATGTATAATATGTATGTATTTACAAAAAAAAAAGTATCTAAGTATGTACATCCGCATTTTAGATTCCATAACACAAGCTAATTAAGTTAAGCTTACCATGGGTCTAGATATCGTTGTGTAGCATGTTGTAGAGTATTTATTTAAGATTTATTTAAGAAAAAAGTTTTTTTTTTCAATTTTAATCAAACTCACACTTTTTGGTTCTAGCTCACTATGACATAGTCAACGTAGGTCAGTATGGAATAAATGTACACACAACAGATTATAGGCCCCATTTCTTCATTCAATCAGTGCACACATATCCTGACCCAAAACAGGAGATTGCTTGCTACTCGGATGGAGTTCTACGTAAGTTTTTAAACACATTTGATTTAGTACACAGCGTAATAATGAGGCGCGGGTTTGATTTCCGCTCAGTGTTAATATTTGTATGCATGAATATGTCTATTTGTATTGGCTTGGCGAATAGCACATTTCATCGTCGGGGCCCTAAACAAAGTGACATTCTTTCCATATCAATGCGAAAGGAACTCTGTCTGTCTGTCTGTTACGCTTTCACGCCTAAACTACTGAACGGAATTAGATGAAATTTGGTATAGGGGTAGATTAGACCTTGAAAAAGGACATAGGCTATGTTTGGTCACGATAACCGACAACCACGCGGGTGGAGCCGCGGGTGAAAGCTAGTTAGTAATACATTTTAAGTAATAGTTATAACTTTGAAGACTAATAATGTTGTGTTATAATCAATTAAAATTAACCTTTTTCCTTTTACAGTTGAGAGAGAGAGAGAGAGTCTAATTGCAGATTTGAAATTTGTACATTACATGATCGTATCGCAGTGCATGTACATGGTGATAGCTGATATAAATGTCTACTTTAGAGAAACTGGAATGGGCAACGCATTCCCAAAATGTAATGCAGATTCTACAGTTATTGACTAAATTCCATGTTTATTTTCTAGTTCATGTAATATCATATAGGTACCTACATAGAATTCGATGAAAAATCTATCAATTTAAGATTAAGTCTATGGAGTATACAATTAATAATAAAACTAAAAAAGTAAGTAAAAGAGAAAAGATTATTAGAAAGTAGATGAATTAGATATATGCATGGTTATCCTAATAATCTCTTACTTGCTCACACAATATAAATTGTAAAAATGAGGATTCCGGCGACTGGGACCGCAAATAACTCGAACCGTGGTCAAAGTTGCCGGATTCATTTAAATTTAATATTTTTCTTCCATCGACTGGGACCACCTATAAATGTTTCAAAAAATCTATTTTTTAACCAAAACAGTACAGTCAAACGAAAAAATGTTAGTTATAATTTAAAGAAAAAACTCTATGTTAAAAAATAAAATAAAAAAATAATCTAGTTAAATCTAAATAATCTGACTATTTATACTGTTGATTGATGGCACCTATTGGAACTTGTTGTTACACATATTGATAACACACTTGTACTTTCCACGATATTTATTATTAAACCTAACCAGTTTCACCTTACGGCCGTACATTGACAGTTATGTGACTGTCAATGTAAACCTTTGAGAATGCCGTAAGACGAAACTGGTTAGGTTCAATAACAAATATCGTGCAAAAGTCCCTCTTTCCCAACTGTACCATTGATTAGTACCATTAATGGTACTACTGGGAATCTTTGTCCCACTAGTACCATTAATGTTACTACTGAGAATATTTTTGTCCCACTAGTACCATTAATGGTACTATTGGGAATCTTTGTCCCAGAAGTACCATTATAGATGTGGCTAGTGTGGGGCCACAGTGTAACGCACAATGCGGTAAATTAATTGGCAATAAACTATTTTTTATTTTTTATTTTATTTTTTATAGATACAACTGTGTTATCAATATGTATAGTTCTATGAATTTCTTGTTGGTATCTTCTCAGTAGAACCAACTTACCGAACCAATGAAAGAATCATTTTGAAATGATGTATTTACTCTAAGTATTTATTATTCTTATAATGATTTCTTGACATCACTGTAAAATTTCGACGTTTATATGTGCTTTTTATGTGTCTAGACCGAATAAACGAAATTGATTATTTGATTCTTTGATTATTTGTTTATGAAACAGCTCCGTGGTGGTACTAAGGCATTCGCTCCCGGATGGAACTTCGGTTAAGTAGAACGATCTGATGCGGACTATACAGCTGAAGATGTGACCATAAATAGTATGTTTTTGAATATTGCATTTTCGGCAGTCTTCTACCGTCTCTACCATGTTGAATGTCCTGCTGAGCTCTTCAAATTAGTCCCACCTTCTCCTTTCATATACAGAACCACACTTGCAGGACTTAAATGCCACCTGTATACGGTGCAGAAAATTTCATCAAGAACCAAGTTTGGTGACTCTTTTTTTTTGCCGCACCATAAAGCCTTGGAATTCTTTACCGGCACACGTGTTTCCTTCTTCCTAAAGTTCCAGGTATTTTAAGCGGAGCTTGAAAAAGCATCAGATGAGGGCATCAAGCTGAGGGCCACCATTATAAAATTGTTGGTGTCTGTAATGGTGACCCTCTTTCCTGAGACTCTTTACCTTTCTTTTATATCACTTACAAGAGTTTACGTAACACAATCTATTGAGTTGCGTGCTCGTTTACCACGTAATTTTAAAATGCTGACCTCTGGTTTTTTAGTTAGTTTTCACCTCTCTCTTTTGTCAGTGTAGGTAGCAGAGAAGCACACGGCCCAGCTGATAGAAAGTGTTTATCGTTGCCTATGGACGTATGCAACAGTAGGTCTTCACACTTGTGCTGCTGACCCTGTAAGAACAAAGAGTTCTGTGCCGTCAGTGCAGAAGGCAAAGCAGGACAAGCCTTTGGTCTTCCCACCGACAGCATAAAAACGCTCCAGTGGGCTCTAGCTACCGTATTCGTTTTATGTAAAACTTTCTGAACAATAAATCTATCTATCTATCTATCTATCTATCTATCTATCTATCTATTCACCGCCAGGAACACAACACGACGTTCTGTAGGGCGAAGGTACTTCCCCAGTTGGACTGCTCAATTGGGATGGGAATACCATCGTGTTACCTCCGTCACTTACCGCTTAGCTTACCGTCAGGCGAGATGAAGTCATATTGATGTGTATTATATAAAAAAATCAAGGTTATTTGAATCAACAGACATCCATTTAGGATATCCATGGAGTCGAATGCGTCAGTTGTTTTGCAATAAATTTTATAATCAGGTTAATTGTAGCAATAAAAACGTTTAATTGTTTCTATCAATAAAGTTTACGGTCTAACACAGTACAGCAAATAAAAACACATTTCACCTACTTTTGGGAAGATAATTTAGTAGTATAAAAGGTAAATATATATAAATAGGTGAAAAGTAATAATAGTGTAGTGTGTTTATTGCCTTCAAGTATAATGTGTACGGTGCAGTGGTTGTGGGTCGTGCTTGCTCTAGTTGCCTGTAGTGCTGCTGAACATTGTTAGTACAAATAAGAATGTTATTATTATTATCGACTAGCTTTTGCCCGCAGCTCCGCCCGCGTGGATGTCGGTTATCGCGACCAAACATAGCCTATGTCCTTTCTCAAGGTCTAATCTACCCCTGTACCAAATTTCATCAAAATCGGTTCAGTGGTTTGAGCGTGAAAGCGTGACAGACTGACAGACAGACAGAGTTACTTTCACATTTTTAATATTAGTATGGATATGGATTAAAATAGAGAAAAGAGAATCGTCATCAAAAAATCAATGTTTAAAAATGATTGTAACATTATTCATTGGTTCCGATAGTTCTTACGAGTATCGGTAGATGGCTCTCACCGTCGTCGTCACCCCAAGTCGGATGTATAGAAGAATTTGGATCAGTTTCAGTTTCGAGCGGGCCTCAGTGGCTTAGTGGTTAAAGCATTTCCCATATATCTACGAGTATGTCAAATTGCAGGTGTGGACACTGCGCCCTACCTAAATAGTTATAGGTTAGAAGGTTAAGGTGGAAGCGAAGTTCCCCCATATAACCACCATTTACGTTTTTTGATAGCATTTCATACATTACCAGCATCATCAGCAAATCACATGTTCGATTACCGCTCATAACGGATAGCTGAACGGATTTGGCTGAACTTTGATACAGGGATAGATTATCGTCTGGAATAACATATAGCCTATTTTATACCAGGAATCGGGTCCCAGGAGTTGCGTGGACGGGATACAAAGGATTCCGTACCTGAAGAGGAAAAAAAACGAAACCCTTATAGGATCACTTCGTTGTCCGTCTGTCTGTCAAGACCTTTTAATATTAGACCATGAGACTATGGAATAATTGTGTTCAACTTCTGAATTAGTTGGATCACGGCCCACGTACAGACTTGTAATCCAACTAGTTGAATAAATCAAATCGGTCAGTGTCGGTAGCTTAGTGGTTAAGGAGTCGGCCTTACGATCGAGAGGTCCCGGGTTCGAATCCTGGCCATTGCACTACCGACGTGAACCCACTCCTAGCACAAGCAATTTAGCTTAGTTGGAGGGGTTAACGGGAATATTAGTAATTTCGGTTGCTAATATTCTTTTTACTAAAAAAAAATAAAATAAAAAATATCACATCCCCGAACCAAAAATAAATTTGTGATTTTTTTATGCTACTTCGATGGCAGACAAGCACACGGCCCACCTGAAAGTGGTTACCGTGACCTATGGACGTGAGCAACACCAGAGGCGTCACACCTTCTTGAAGCATCCCATATTGTAGCGACTTGGAAAAACCACACAGAGAGTTCATTCCACAGCTGCGTACGTGGGAGAAGTAGCGATAATGCCAATAGAATCGACATCGCAACAAGAGTGACGAATGTATGGAATTGACGTTTATGACATATGTTGACAACTGTCATATGCGTCAAGTACCATACCCGTTGTCCTAGGTGAGCGACAAGTCCGACAGCGCGACAACGCGACGTGATGTGTGACATATAATTCCATACATTACATGACGTTTTCACACGACGCCACACGTAGGACACAATGTATGTACAACGAACATTTTGATAATTACGCGTGAGGTCGAAACGCGTCGCGTTGTCGCACTGCCCCTCTAGACAAGTGGCAATTCGTTGCTCGGCGTATAATGGAATAGAATGCCAAATGTATGGAATTTGACGTATATGACAGGCGTCAACGAATGTCAAAAACGTCAAATCCGACCAGCCCCTCTAGACAAGACTCGTTGCTACGAATTGCCACTTGTCTAGAGGGGCTGGTCGGTCACCTAGGACAAGGCCATACATTCGTCATTCTATTCTACAATATACCGGACAACGCATTGCCACTTGTCTAGTGGGGTAGGGGCGTCACATTCGCTGCCGACTTCTTCCTCTTAGCGTTATTTCCCAGTCGCATCCGAAGCTTTCAGCTCGAAGTCTGGGGTCCGCTTTTACCAGTCTTAACCACGTATTTGACTAGACCTCGATATTTTCCGTGAAGCGATTGTCATCTGACCTCCACAACCCAATGTTAACATAAGCGATATCGAAGTTTTGCAGTTAGACCGTTGTTTTTTTTTTTTGGATTTTTGAGGGCTCCAACTACCCGTAACGACTACCATAGATGTTCTCATGGCAACCGGGACCGACGGCTTAACGTGCTCTCCGAGGCACGACCAGACCAAATGCAAATACTCATATTTCATTCACACAAATATTTGCACTGAGCGGGGATCGAACCCGCGCCTCCTGCGTAGCGGCCGCGTTCACTACCGCTACGCCACGGAGGCTGTCTGCCGACTCTGTAACAATAACTATAACTTCTGATTAAATAGGTATGTTTTTTTGCAATTTTAGGTCAAGAAACATGTATTTTTACTGATGTGGGTTGTATGACAAGCGGAATAAAAGTTGTATATGACTCTGTGGTATCTAACGACAATGGCTCAATACGCCTGGACCCATTACATATGAAGAAAATTGTGAAAAAAAGAGGATCAACAAAATATACGTTAACCAACATAAAACTAATAGGACTAAAAAACTGTGAATCAACAAAATTAGGGTATGTAATCTTAATATTGACACTATTATTATTTTCTTCTTTTTCATCCTAGCGTTAATCCCAGACGCATCTGATTTCACCTCGGAGTCTGGGGTCCGCTTTACACCAGTCTAACGGCGGATTAGCGGAAAATATCGAAATATTTTCCGTGAAGCGATTGCTATCTGACCTCCACAACCCAATGGTGACATTAGGCGATATCGAAGCATTGTAGCTAGACCGTTGTTGTTGAACTTTTTAGGGCTCCAACTACCTGTAACGACTACCATTTTTTTTTATATAGGACACGTCAATTTGACTTCGCCTCGCCTTATGGTAAGCTGAAGGCAAAGTCTCTGAAAAGAGGGTCACCATAACAGACACGTATCATGTTACAATGGTAGCACTCAGCTTGACGGCCTCATCAGATGCTTTTTTACGCCCCGCTTAAAGGACCCGGGACTGTAGGAGGAGGGAGGCCATAGATGTTGGTATGGCAACCGGGACCGAGATGGCTTAACGTGCTTCGAGGCACGACCAGACCAACGCAAATACTCATTTTCATTCACCCATACAAATATTTGCACTGAGCTGGAATCGAACCCACGCCTCCGTGCTTTCATAGCTGATTCAAATTATATTTTATTTTAGAATAATTGTAAATGAGACGATCTATAAGCAGTATTTGAGTTGTCCTCAGTTGATTTCGACTTTTGATTATGAAGCTAAGGACGAATCACATACAAAAAGCTTTCAAGAAAAACGGTACAAGATAGTGGCTGGTAAGCATTTTATTTTTTACTAGCCTTTCGCCCGCGGCTCCGCCCGCGTGCATGCTCATATCTTCGGTTCTACTCAACCGATTGCGATCAAACAAACGTAAGATTTTAAGTATGAGTAAGCCCTTTCTAACAAAAAAAATCGCATCAAAACCGACAAACAGACAGGAAATTAAAAAAAAAAAAATTTCGTGTTCAGTATCGTTAACATAACATAACCCAAGTATCTTTTTTTAAATATCTCCAATGTACAGACACGACCACTTTACAATTATATAATGGTATAGATAGATAGATGTACTTTTTTTCTGCACCATAAAGTCCAACACATAGTAAAACAGATCCACTGTTCAAGACACTGCAAAAATGGTATTATATTTTAGACTTTATTTCTCCTCCCATGCGTTGTCGTACAAGGCGACTAGGGATGGGGCTGTTTGACGTCAGACATATACAGAGTGATCAATCCAAATGGGTCAGCAGGGAGAAGTCAGAAACTATGAGAGATAACAAGATTTGTTCTTTGGAACCATGGCTTCGATTTTAGATTTAATAATAATGACATTCAAACTTTTCCTCAAACTCTCATACATAGCCGGGAATCGAACCTGGTAGAAGTGTCTGTGAATAAATTCAGATTTTTTTCGTTTTTTTTTCTTTGTTATTGTTGATGGTGCTAATCATAAGTCACAGTAGGTACCTACGCCAAAATGGCGGATTTTTGGCGTCAAAACTATTTGTATTGCGCGATGTACGAAAAATTAAACGGATTTCGATGTGGTTTAATTTGTTTAGAAGGTCAGACTTAAAATCTTAAGTTTTTTTTTATACCACTTAGGTGGCAGACAAGCACACGGCCCACCTGATGGAAAGTGGTTACCGTGGCCTATGGACGTGTGCAACACCAGAGGCGTCACACTCGTGCTGCCTACCCTGAAGAAACCTTTTATGCCGTTCTTGAAGAATTGCAATCGGTTGAGTAAAACCGGAGATATGAGCAAAAATGAAACTTTTCGGTTGTATTTTGCAGTCGTGTTTTTTGTATTTTTAATAATTTCATAAACTTGGTTCTAGATAATTACGATTTACTAAACCAAGGACAATACAGAATAGTCATTGAAGAGAAAGATCACCAGCCCCATGGTTATATCGAAAGTGTTCATCCCATTGTGGATCTTAAAGGAAACCTGAAATATAACATAAAACACCTCTGTGATGGACACAAACGTAAGTTTAAAGCGCATACGATAACTGGCGACGTACGCAACAGATGCGCGGTGTTCATTGCGGCTTCTCACTCACGGATTCTTTAGTTTGTAACGTATAAAAAAAAAGAGAAAAAAAAAGACTCTGTCCCTGGGGTTGGGAGGTCAGAGGGCACCCACGCCCAAGAACAGAGTTGTGACGGGTTACAATGTTTTAGATGAAGATATAGATACCTAGATAGACTCTCGGAGATCGCATCGAACCTCTGGATCAAAGACCTCTTATGATTAACAGCCTCTGGTTTGTTTTGGGAGTTGACAATGAAACGATGGTATAATTTCATGCACAATTTGTATGTATAATCCATGAGATTTTACAATACTCTTAAAATATAGCTTTAAGATTAAGGCTTAAAAATAAACTCTAACAATTAGCTAGACGCGATACGTAAGTCCGCACTGAAACACTCGCGATGCCACGTATGACACTTGTACTGATGAAAAGCAACTCACGTGAACGCAGAACTGTACCCTGGCGAAAGCAATCCTTCAGGGTACGTAAGGAATAAATATAGCAAGTGCTTGATATATATATTCCTTAGATGAATAATATCATGTACAGTACATTGCTACTTTTTTATACGATACAAGTTGTATTGGAGTTTAACAAGTAATGTATCAGATACAGCGTATTCAGCGATACAGCAGATTCTGCTGCATGCGTCGGCAGTTGTCGTATGCGGTCCGCTTCGGAATCATCCCTTAACCAATGGGAGGCAAAGACAAATTTAATCTCAGTTAGCATCACCTTTATTGATTGTCTAACCTGCCCCTCTAGAATACTCGTAGAATGATGAGTGTATGGGATTTGACGTATATGACAATCGATTAACGCCCAGTTTCTGAAAGGCTGATCAATGTCAAATTACCTAATCGACTGTTGAATTTTTTTTCAAGTAGCAATTGGGTTGCTAAAAGCAAGGTAAAACAGGTATAATTTGATCATCGTGTTGGTTAATCAGCTATTTTAACCGACACGATGATCAAATTAAATTCTAGCAACCCAATTGCTACTTGACAAGAGATTTGACAGCCGATTAGTTGATTTGACGTTGATCAGCCTTTCGGAAACTGGGCGTAAGTCTTTTTCTTAATCGATTTGAATAGTTAGCATAATAAACGCTTCAAAATTTCATTCCAATATATGACAGTCGTCAACGTATGTCATAAACGTCAAAATAAGTGTCATATACGTCAAAACCCCATAAGTACATCTAGCATTCTCTTCTACGGGGTACTAAGGGATCTAAAGTTTTCGCTTCACGTATTAAGATAGTGATTGTACGGCCAGATCAGTCTTGACTAGCAAAAGTATTCAAAATAATGCTAACACCTTGATATTCCCCCTTTTCTGTTGAGTGATTGTCCTGATATTTGGCACACGCCGCACACTCCTTTGGTTCGGATAATAATACAATTTTAAATCAATTTTAAACCACCGCGTGGTTCCTGGCAGAGTAGAATTTGCTCCACCATATCTCCTCCTATGCGGTGTCGTACAAGGCGACTAAGGGATAAGCCTGTTTAACCTCAGACAGATATATACAGTCCAGACTCGAGATGCATGGCTCGAGTCAACAATAGTGCCCGGAATACGGCAATAGGCTCAATCCGTATTACGTAGGACCTAATAGGTACATTGATTGGTGAAATGTGGGTGTTGGTTCACCTCTGTATGTATGTAAATCAATATATCAGTTTGGTATTAACATCATTAGTAGATATTAATATAATTTTGCGTACTTTGCTAGTCATGATCGATTTGACGCTGACTATAACATAAATTCCTTGTAGTTAATCTTAACAGCACGTATTTTTTTACAGCAAATGAATCTCAGGGATGTATAAAACACAATAAGAAGACAACGGCGAAATATTTAAATTATTTAATTATCAAGAAGGCGATGAGAATTTTGGTGATGATTAGAATGCAAGGCTATCATAAAAAATATACTCTAAATGATGTATTTCCTTCGAAATCTCGTCGCAAGCCAGCTTGTGGAAGCCTTGAGTTCGTTCTGCAAGAAACTTTCAGCACTCAGACGTGAAAAGTCGCAGATGGAGCCGTCAAGCTGAATGCCACCATTGTAACTTGATACGTGTCTGTAATGGTGACCCTCTTTTCAGAGACTTTGCCTTCAGCTTACCATCAGGCGAGGCGAAGTCAAATTGACGTGTCCTATATAAAAAAAATATGGCCTTATAACTTCTCTTCTGTACTTTCTTATGATATAAATAAATAAATATTCAACGCATATTGATGACTTGTACGTTTCTACGATATTTATTATTGAACCTGATTGGTTTCACCTAGCGGTATACCAAATTGACAGTTATGAACATTCCAATTTTGTTAAGGTATAATAATAATAATAAATTCATTTATTTCAGGCATTTTATCCCATATATGATACATAATTATACACACACATACACATTACACATTCAAAACAATAATAATAACAAAGAATCCATGCAAGACTACAATTTAATTAGATATTCATAATAATAATAATAATTCATAATTCATTCATTCATTCATTCATAATTCATAATTTACAATTAATTCATAAGTGATTCAATCAATCTAGATCATTCAACATTCATCATCATCATTGTGGTATATTCAAATTTATTTATATTTAGGTATGATTCCGAAGCCGACCGCATGCGACAACTGCCGACGCATGCAGCATACAGCGTACCCATTACTTGTTAAACTCCGATACGGATAAAGGGGACCATTGAGAAGCCGCAATGAACAACGCGCATTTGCTGCATGCGTCGGCAGATGTCGTATGCGGTCGGCTACGGAAATTATCTTTAAACACTACGATATATTCATATCCTACTAATATTATAAATGTGAAAGTTTGTGAGAATGGATGTGTGGATGTTTGTTACTCTTTCACGCATAAACGGCTGGACCGATTTGGTTGAAATTTGGTATGTATATAGGTTATACCCTGGATTAACATATAGGCTATATATCAGCGATGAACGGGATCAGAATTCCACGCGGGCGGAGCCGCGGGCAACAGCTAGTATTTCATATGTGGGTAGTTTTTTTTTATACCACTTAGGTGTCTGACAAGCACACGGCTCACCTGATGGAAAGTGGTTAAAATTGAAAGTTTTAAAATTATATATCCCATTACAAATCCCATTCTTTTCTTTTTCTTTTCTCTTCTCTTTCTCTTTCTCTTTTTGGTTTATATTTTAACGATTTGAATTTCTTTACTTTAGATTTATTTTTTCTTAGTAGATGTATTATTACATTATAAGTTTTTTTGTGTTTGTTGTGTTCACAACTAGTAGGTGATACAAACATACCTGTTTATACAACGTGTTACATAAAGGTGTGGTCATATTTAAGGGTCGTTACACATGTCTGATAAGGAACTCCTGGGCACCGACTAAAGTACAAATAGTAATAAAGTGATGGCATCGTTATTCATCATACAAAATTTTAAAATTCCTTAAATTAATCGATACATTAGTAAACGGGGTAGGTGACATCACTATTGTATTTTGTCCTTTTGCGATAAGTTCACTCAGCTCTTCGCCTGGTAGCCAAACAGTATTTCGGCTATCAGGCGAACAGCTGCGTAGAGGTGTAAGTACCTACCTACAATGGAGCTTACGGATACATTGACTAACACTTACGGGGGTCTACTTTCAGCGAAACGGTGATATACCTAATCTGGTAAGTGTACCTACAGCCACAGAAATGTACTTATTTATCACTTCACGAGCCCGACTCAGTGAGTTTTAACTATCACCTAAGTATGTCACATCACAAACACAAGTACTGAGGAGTTCATGCCGCCACAGTATGCGTAAATCTCCACGGATGCGGCATACGTTTTTAAAATTTAAACAACGGCTCAAAATCACATACTATGTTCGCTATTTTTTCGTAATATTTTACACAAAATTGCATATTTTTAATAAACTTCAGATACAATGACTAAACAACGTGGTTGCTAAGAAACCACGGTCAAAAAAGTACATCTTATACCAGGAATGCAGAAAATAGTTTTTATTATGAATTATTTTAGGGTAACGTAGCATAATATTTTAAAAACTCTGACGAAATCGCTCTTACATGTTATGTTATCCTGGTATTTGAATATGCTTTTTGTTTATTTTACTATGCTATTTTTTTAATTTTTTCATAATATTTTGATAAAATAAAACGTAAATTGATCCAAAAAATTTAAATTGGGTACGGAACCAATTTTAATTTGTATAATATTATGAGGTGTGGCTGCAAATTCGGTTGTCCACGGCTCCTGGTATTGAATGTAGGTTAACCTTACGCAAAGGAAGCGTTTGAGACAGTCTCACATACAGCTGATGAATGATTTCAGAAACATAAAAACGTTTTCTTATTAATTAAGTGAATTCTATCAACATTTTTAGACAATTTTAATAAGTTAGAAGCTACTTCAGAATTTTTTCGCCCGATAACATCATAAAATGAACTTATCTGGTAGTTGAGTAGGACGATATTGAGACTGTCTCACCAATTTAGATCGTTTGGTAAACCTACTCGGGTTCAAATTGTAGTTTATTTGTAAACAGCTCTTAACAGCGTGCTGTAGCCCTGGTTATTTTGTAGTGTTGTACGTTTATCGGCAATTTCCACCAGTTTACACATGGTCGATAAAAAAGAAAAGCATTTTTCTACGTCATAGCAAGTAAATCTGATTTGTTCCCCAAGCCAATATGTTACTTATATGACACTTAATGCGTCCCCCGAATATGACCACACCTTTCTGTAACACGTTGTATAAACAGCAAAATAGTTTAAGCTTTATATATTGTATACACCAGTTTTGTGAACCAGATTAAAAAAAAAAAAAAAAAAATTACAAATTTTGCCCCCAAAATTTAGGGAAATAATAATAAAATAATAATAATAAATAATAAATATTGTAGGACATTCTACACAACGCTATCTAGACCCAAAGTAAGTATAGCTTAACTAGCTTATATCTACCCTTTTTTATATATCTATTCTCTGACAGCTATCCCATTTATGCAATAAGAAAATATTATGAAGTAGCTAGAACATAATAATATATTAATTTAATAATAAAATGTTACAATTCATAGGTTTTTTTACTTATTAACCACCATTAGAAAGCTACATTATCAGGTACGAACATAGGTTTTATCATCACGCTACTAACAGCGATGAACGGGGTCAGAATTCCACGCGGGTGGAGCCGCGAGCAACAGCTAGTATTAAATAAAACTCAATCCGTAAATCATATAATTTATTGTAAATTGTTTTTGCGCCGTTTCTTCATATTAGAGCCAGGCATCATTTCACCCATGTCATGTTTTCTGCTGTGAGCGTCAATACCTTGGAATAATATCCTCATGGCTCTCTTTACAATCGTAGATAGTATAAATGCTCCGGTTTCCTTTGGGAAATCGTCCATCTGCACTAAGGACTCCTCATCTCCCGCTGCAAAAAGTTTTTGGGTGTCAACCAAACTTATCATCACGCGGGGTGCAGCATATTGATGGCATAAATAAATTCAAGAAAACATTGGCACTCCGTGATAGCTGACAGAAGTGAAAACTTGAACGATCTATATTATATACAGAGGTATTACAGTGTGAATTATCAACACACAACAACAACAACAAAAAAAAAGGAAAAAAAAAAGGTGTCGGTAACGGTGTCGCGAATGCAATAGTTTCTGCCCATCTCAAAATATGGTCTACGAAAAATGCCCAACACTTATACGCGTTGGGCATTTTTCGTAGAACATATTTTGAGAGAGAAATTTTCATTTCAAAAACATTTTTTAGTCACAAACTACAAATAATCGTAAAACTCACTATACGATAGACGTTGGATGTTCAATATCGGGTTTTCATTGCAGCACTCTTCGGAGACGTTCGAGAAGACAGACTTGATGAAGAAATGAGGCATGAGATCTTTTTCTCCAACCAATATTCCATAATGTCCTGTGTTTATTATTTTGTAATCATCTAGACAGACAAAGTTTGATCAATTGAAATTTATAAGCAACAAGTTTAGGACTTCATACATCGAAAGCTATCTATCAGGAAGTTATAAACTCTGCCTCTTAACCTAGGAGAAACCCTGTATCATATGAGACAGTTTTCATCTCGTTTATGTAGGTGAATACTTACAGGCCGTTATTATAATCTTATTATTTTCTAATGTAGACCCTGTTACATTTGCGTCATAGTTGAGTATCACCATCAGTTTAGGGCAATTCATACGTTGCTCGTAGTCCTCATAGGTCATGTTTATTCTGAAATGAAAAGATCAGAAAAAAAAATTAAGAAATAATATTTTTAGCGCCATTATATTTATGACAAAATCTGACTTCTAATTGTGTCTACCCTCTTAATTTAAGAGGAAAGTCCACAGTAGTCTCGTCCGTCAATTACCAAATAGGTAAATTAATGTCAATAAGTATAATATATTCATGTGAAAATGAACATGTACAGTGCCTACCATACACGTAAGTTTCACCACAGTTTGGTCTACGCAGGTCTAAACACCGAACGTGTCGTTGGTAAAACTGGTACAGTTACGCACAGCGTTCCAAATACAAACCGGCCTACGTCAATCTGTGGTGAAGCTTGCGCGTGTGGTAGGCCCTAAGTGCTGAATATTATTACCGTATTAGCGTAATTTCACAGTTTTTTAATCCTCTTAGTTCAATATTGGCTATTGCATTTTGGGATGATCCATTTGTGCTACCGATTCCATTGATATATAATGGGTCCATAGGCTCCACCTCTCCCTTGACGCCTGCGACCACAGTTCTGTACAGAGCTTGACCTCCCTTAGTCACACATTCAATGTCATCGAGGACACATACTTTTTTACCTACAACACACATGTGTAAATAAAATTCTTCTGTTCGTGTCATTGAACCTTTGATTATATATACTTTCGCAAAAGACGACGTGAAACGCGTTATGTATGAGTAAGCTGATGTCAATGTTGGCCTGAAACTTTAAATGCGTGCAAGTTATGGGATGTATATCTAGTACATGTCAAACTAGTACTAAAGAAGGAGGTATTTTTTATGCTGCGTTGCATTGGCAATTGCTGTGTCTATAGAGTTTGAATCATTGACTCAGTATTTTTTTATGTTCCTAGCGTCGTGATTGTTTACTCATTTTCAAGCAGAGGTGTATTAACACGAAATTTTCATTAACTATGATTTTCGGTCCCACGTAATAGAGGGCGAGTAGGGTAGCCAGAACTCACTGGAGAGGTTTTGTTCTGTCAGTGGGAAAACCAAAGGGTTTGTGAAAACCAAAAAAAACAAAATGTGTAAAGTTTACTATGCCCAATGTAAGACAGATAGATACTCATATTGTAATGAACAATGAATCAATTCAAGTAGTTAATACCACAGTTTTTCTGGGAATAACTCTAGATAGTAAACTGCAATGGGGTTCTCATATCACAGCCTTGGCAGGAAAACTTAGCTCAGCTGCCTATGCGGTTAGAAAGATAAGGTCACTAACTGATGAGGAAACGGCACGATTAGTTTATTTTAGCTACTTTCATAGCGTTATGTCCTATGGTCTGTTGCTGTGGGGCTCAGCTGCCGATATTGAGACTGTTTTCATATTACAGAAACGCGCGATACGAGCAATCTACGGCCTCAGACCCCGTGACTCGCTGAGAGAAACATTTAAAGAAATTAATATATTAACGGTTGCTTGTCAATATATTTACGATAATATTTTATACATACGGAAGAACTTAAATCTTTTAAAAAAGAACTCGGACACACATGATTATAATACGAGAAATAAAGATAAACTAGCAGTGCCAATACTCAGGCTTCATAAGGTTGGTAATTCATTTGTAGGCAACAGTATAAAAATATTCAATAAAATTCCTCAGGATTTGGTTGACATGCCACTTAATATTTTTAAAATAAACGTGAAAAAAAGTCTAATGGAAAAAGCTTATTATAAAGTAGAAGAATATCTTAATGATAAAAATGCATGGTCAACCTAATCACTTTCTTGCCCGCACATTGTAAATTGTATAAAAACCGTATTAAAAAATAAATAAATAAATAAAAAGGATAATTGAGTTCTCTGAGTTTCTTGCTGGTATCTTCTCAGTAGAACCAACTACCGAACCAGCGAAAGAATCATTTTCAAATGGTTTACTTTAATTTATTTAATATTTTATTTTTTGTTCACATACTTCTTGACACAATTGTAATATTTTGACGTTCATATGTGCTCTATATGTGCCTAAATTGAATAAACGAAATTGATTCTTGATTCTTTGATTCTTTGTCCCACTTCACTTTTGTGCTGACGGCACAGAATCTCTCTGTTCTTACAGGGTCGGCAGCACGAGTGTGACTCCCTGTTGTTGCACTCGACCATGATGACCACTTAGCCGTGTGCTTGTTTGCGACCTAAGTAGTATAAAAAAGCGGGTAAATTTGTCAGGGGCTGACAAAAAAGATTACATCAATATTAAAAGTTTACTTACAGCACCCAGCGCTACTGCGGGCTACTAGAGCGAACAAATACAGCAGGGACAGTATAGCATTCATATTTTCTGTAATGTCAAAACATTTTCACTAATTTTGACGTGCGTACCTATTTAGAATCTGAAAGAATTATGCGAATCATCATCATCATCCTCATGTAGACGCATTA
The DNA here is from genome assembly GCA_914767945.1 of Eilema depressum. Classification (NCBI taxonomy): domain Eukaryota; kingdom Metazoa; phylum Arthropoda; class Insecta; order Lepidoptera; family Erebidae; genus Eilema; species Eilema depressum. Next base: position 3,874,947 of record OU612036.1, on the reverse strand, counting down.
TCCTGATTGCATCCGTGGCCAAGATGACCTCGGAGCTCAGGGTCCGCCCTCCGGCTCTTCCTCCTCCACTTCGCACGATCTTGGGCATCCATAGTAGTGAGACGATTGTCACGCATGTCACCCTCCACGTCGTCAAGCCAGTACTTCTTAGGCCTACCCCTTTTACCTGGACCCGGCGGGGGCGTCATTGCCAGGCATTGCGAATCATCATCATACATGCGTTAATCCCGGTCACATCCGAGGCCTTCACCGGAGTCCGGGGTCCGCTTAAATATAATGTGACATGGTTTTTTCGGCTACATTGGAAGCCACTGCCGTCTGACTTCCCATCCTGAGTTGTAGTTAGTTCCCAACCACTGACAGAGTTGCCCTAGAGGCCTCCGTCTTGACCTAACGAGTATTGACAGCCGGGACCGACTTTTAACGTGCTAGTTTGAAAGTAGCACCAATCACGGAGAAGCTACGAGGAAATCGTTTATCCTGGTTCGGACATATAATGATCCCTACGATGAAAGTAATGTCGTAAGGAAGGCATTAACTATGGAATTGGATGGCTACAAGGGGAGAGGAAGACCTAAAAGGAGGTGAATGAACTGTGTGAATGATGATAATGGTTAAGAAAGGAGTGAATGATGAGATGACTGCAAATAAAGATGAATGGAAAAAGTACACATGTTACGCCGACCCCAAATAAACTTAGGATAAGGGCAGGAGGATGATGATGACCGCCTTTTTATGTGCCCTGCGAAGCACGTAAATGCTCAGATGAAGTACCACTAAATCACCCATCCAAAAAGCAACCGTGCCTAGCTGAAAAGTGAGCGCCTCTGGCCAGAAGCGCTTCATTGCCCCTCATTATGACGTATAACAAATTACGTATTTATTCAAATGCATTGAATGTAGTAGTAATCGGTAGAAGATCATACCTGTGAGTTCCTATGTCCCTAAAATCTGACTGGGTCTGACTTCATACTAATTTAACGACTTTTTTATATACTTCGAATAATTAAATTTTTACAATACATGAGCACCACGACGCGCGATTTTGTAATGGCTAACCAGCAATGTTGGACATATATTATTACATATTATTACAGTATAATGATTGATTTTTAATTACTTTAGGTCATGATAACAATGTTACCTTTTCTAAAATAATATCAGATGCTAACATCTGCAATAATTCTATTAATATTAATATGTAAGTTTTTGAAGAAGTTTTGTTATTCACTAACGATTGAACGGATCTGCCTGAAATTTAGTACAGGGTTAGATTATATTATAGTCTGGCATAACTATTTTTTATACCCGGGAAGGGAGGGTGGAGCCGTGGGTATGTGCCATCTGACCTCCACAACTAATTGGTGATATCCAAGTTATTTAGATAAACTAGTTGAACTTCTGAGGACTCCAACTATCCGTAACGACTGTCATAGATGTTTGTATTGCAACGTGCTCTCTGAGGCACATAGATACCAGACCAATGTAAACAGACATATTCATGCTTATAAATATTTGGACTGAGCGGGAATCGAACCCGTACCTCTGTGTAGCAGTCGCTTTCATTACCGCTACGCTACAGAGGCTGTCCAATCATGATCAATAGTCGTGGTAGTCATATAAAATTTATCCGTAGGTACCTACTTATTGCACGTTAGGTACCAATAATATGTACATTTTATTATGTCGTGCCTGTCAAATCGTGAATTGGCTATAATATCTGTTAGTTCGATTAAATTAACTACCATGTTGGTCCGAAGTTTATAAATTGACTGACAAATTGAGCTGAAGAACTCAAAGGTTCAATCGTTTTGATTGAATGGTCCGCAATGATTGTTTAAATACTAACTTGTGTGATCAACTGTGTGTAGCATATTTTCAAGTAGAAGTTATGTGATTGTAAGTAGAAAACGGATCTGTCTACAGTATCCGTTTTTAAATATGATAGTTGGCGGCATTTAACTTGCCAACAAACACGTCACAAAATGTACTCTTTATGCGCAGTATGCGCGTATTGAGTGTCTTTTGAGGATAGCTTGAGGTGCTTCGGCGGCGGAGGGCAAAAACCACCAATCATAGATTATATTAAACCAATCCGCGCGCAACAAAGGCTTGTTTGGCTCGCGACTTCTTGCCAAGTTAAATACCGATACCTATACTAGTATCGCTAACCTAGACCAAAGGCTTTTCCTGCTTGTCTTCATCGCTGACGGAACAGAATCTCTCTGTTGTTAAAAGGTCGGCAGCATAAGTGTGACTCCCCTGGTGTTGTACTCGTCCATAGGCCACGGTAAACACTTTCCTTCAAGATATTTTTTTTTAAATAATTTGGTGTATTTTACAGATAAAAATGAATGTTGCACAGTCTCTGTTGTATATCCTTAGTTTAATTTCCTGTAGTGCTGCAATATGTAAGTACAAAATAATTTATATTTATAAAAGGCAACCCTGACAATGCTTAGGGATGATAGTAATATCGTAAGGAAGGCGTTAACTGTAGAAGTGAATGGCTAAAAGGGGACAGGAAGACCTAAGATGACCTAAGATGGATGGACTGTGTGAAAGATAATATGGGTAGGAAGGGAGTAAATGTTGAGATGACTGCAATCAGAGATGAATGGAAAATCACACATTTTTGGCCGACCCCAAATAAATATGGGATGAGGGCAGAAGGATGATGAAAGGACAACCAAAATCTTATCATCGTGATCCTTTGAGCTCTAAGAGCTCTATCAGATGGTTCACTCGATTGATTATTCAATCGGGATTGATTGCTGAATTTTTCTTTCAATCTACTCAGTTCACACGGCTTAGACGGGTTGAAATATAATTGAAAATTCATTTTTCTTTTACTTTCAATATTTCGACAAATGAGGTCGTGCGTTTTGGAATAAGTGCAGGACCAGAGACATAGTGGCCGAGCCAGTAATGTTCAATTAGTGTTCAGAACTTTCATTTCTCGTTCAATCGGGGCGAGAATAAAGACACCAGTTGTCAATATTAAACCAATCCAACATACTATTGAATCTTTCATTTAACGAATTCAATCGGTATTATCATGTCACGTGTCACTTTGAGTGAAAGATGAAAAAGGAAAGACGAAACTGAACAAAAAGTGAACCGTTCGATATCAGGTGACAAACATGAATTTCATTTTAGGCAAAAAAATATGCGTCCTTGATAACATTGACTGTGTGACCAAGGGTGCCTTTGTTCAATATAAAACTGTCGTCGGTGGTATCAAGGACCTGGAGGTAGACCCCATGGACCCATTACACATAGAAAGGATTGAAGACAGAAATGGGTCAATGCAATATAATATAAGTAATATTGAATTACGAGGATTAAAGGATTGCATAGTCACAAAGTTAATGTAAGTATCATTCAGGTGATGTTGATAATAAATTTTACAACACACCTGCTCATAAAAGTGCTATTAATTCACCGCAAATAGGCACGTAACGACACCTATTATCAAACTGTGACTTTTTCATTGCTATTATTCACAAGTGAGTTATAGATTCTTTTTTAAATTTTATGGGTTAAGTTTCTATGTTCTTAAAAAAGTTTCGATACAAAAAAGAACGTGTTTAGTAATAATACGAATAAATTAATATGCCTATTGTATGTTCATTTGATGCGTTTTCGTATTTAAACAAAAAAATTCAACTTGTAATAAGTACTTGTTTATTAAACAAAATTTTCACTCAAATTTAACTTTTTTTTCTCTCTAAGTACAGAAAAAAAAACAGTAAAAAAAAAGTTAAATTCAATCCTCATTTTTTTTTTAAATATGGCCGATCGCCATCGTTAGATGCGCGCACATAGGAAAACGAATTAATTTGTAGTATTGTTTATTTAGTATTTATTGTATTATTTTATTCGCAAGTGTGTTGTAAAACGTCGTATGGCACGCGTGATTATGATGATTACCGTCCTCGGCTCTCTTAAGCTCTCTCAATGGCGCCTCGGCGGTAATCACCAACTTTGCTCACTTGTACCATAATGTACTAATATACTTAGGTACCTACTCAAGTGTGCTTTTATAAACACCGAGAAGATATTTTTTTTACTGGTGTCTGCTAACTACCCCGACAAGTTCCCATAGCAACAAAAATAATGATAGTTCGTCGTTTTCGTTCTAACACTACATAATACGGTAAAAAACATACGCAAGGCATTTGCGCCATATGTTTAAAAACACATGGGTGCGAATAATTTGTGATTTTTTTGACACAGTGTCCTGAATCTCGATTTATCTGAAGATAGATTGACAAATTTGACAGATTGTCAATACAATCGGCCCTCAAACAAATCCAGTTTCAAAACTGCCCCTCTAGACAAGTGACAATTCATTGGCCGGCGTATTGTGGAATAGAATGAGAAATGTATGGAATTTGACGTTTATGACAAACTTTGACGACTGTCATATATGTCAAATCCCATACATTTGTCATTTATACTACAATACGAATGGCCAACGAATGGCCACTTGTCTATGGGGCCTGAGTTCCATTCTAGAATACAGGTCTTCATGAAACATCTTATTTTTCAGGTTAAATGTAACTGAAGAGGACTTCAAGTCTTATTTCACTTGTCCAAATTTAAACGCGACGTTCAATTATGAAGCTAATGGAACATCGTGTTTAGGAGATGATAAGGTTGTTCTCACGGTTTGTGAGTATTTTAATTGTAATGATAATAGTTCACTTTACTAAGTCAAAAAGATCACATCGGATTTTCGTACCGTGGCCGCGTGGTGCGAAACGACGAAGTACAAAATAGACATTCGTCGATTTACACCATTACTGGTCCGAAACGACGAATTCAAAAAGGGAACTTGTGCGATTCACACCGTGGTCCGAACAGCTTGTGGTGTGAATCGACGAAGTACTCTAAAATTCATGTACGGAATGGAAACTCAGATGACTGCCTATTAAAAACGTTTTGTTTGCTAGGAAGGTACCTAATAACTCTGAGTGCCAAAGAGGCTATTATAAAATCCAAGAATATTTACATGATAAACAAGCTTGGAAATGAGCTGATCAACTGTGCTACTCAAGCAAACTATTGTATTAAGTCTAAGTATATATTTATAACTAAATAGAGTGAGAGAACTGCTGAGTTTCTTGCCTGAGTTTACTCAGCAAGGGGCCGCGTTTCAAACTGGGCGGTGCGGTGGTCCATTTGCTAGTCTATCCCGTCTTGAGCTTTTACTTTTTCCAATTTAAATCGATTTGAGTAGTTAGCATACCAAATTGCTTTAAAAATTCATTTAAATGTATCATCATTCATCATTTCAGCCATAGGAAGTGCACTGCTGGACATAGGCCTCCCCTATAGATCTCCATTTAAATGTATACCTATTTATAAATATGCCTTAGAATGAGATGAGACATTTTGACAGCTTAAAATTGATACAACCTTTTCCCTACAGGTGATTACCGGATATTAAATGTAGGCCATTATGGAATTTTAGTGGATGAAAGAGATCTCATGCCTCATTTCTTTATTAAAAATGTCCTCCCTAAAATTTATCTTAGAGAAAAGTTTACATTGGAAATTAAAAGTCGCTTGTATGGTAAGTTTTCATACCTTATGGCTCTTACTGATAAAAAATAACACTTGGCATATATCCGCGATGGATATGTCAGAGGCTACTTTCTTTATAACCCGCGCCACGTATCTTGGACCTAAATCGTAAGACATGCGAGGCTCTGGCGCCCGCGGATTGCTTTGTAATAGTCTATGCTCGGTGAATTTGAGTTCGTCTACCGCAGTAGCATCCCGTGCTATCCTCAAAAGACACCCAAGAAATGGGTACTGCGCGTATAGGGCCCGTTTTGAGCACATTTTAGGTCCATGATACGTGGCGCGGGTTATACCTCCGGCAACTGATGCCCCGAGACGGCCGTACGGTTTTGGTCGGTTCCACCGGGGGCACACGATGCGTTGCGGCGCCGCACCGCAGAAATTTCGGCCAATCGGCGGCCATACGAACGGCGTCGCGCCGCTTGTGTGGCCGTCTTTTGGTCGACATTTCTGCGGTGCGGCGCCGCAACGCATCGTGTGCCTCCGCTCTTCGGGTCCGACATAACCGCCCCTGTTGGCTATACCGTTGGCTATACACCCCGTTGACGGGAGCTATCCAAAGAGATTGTTGCACGTAAAAAACGGTATTAACCTGCATATTTTTATACAATAGCGGTACATACGATTACTAAAGTCGTATGACTGGTGACTGTCCCGTGGCACTACTCAATGGCGCTACTGGTAGTGTCAAGGGTAAAATTCTTGCCCCATGGCACTACCGGTAGTGTCAAGGGTACAAATTCTTTCCAATGACACCAGCGGTAGTGTCAAAGGTAATTTTCGCAATTGTAAAGTAATACACATAAAGGTGGCTGGGACGGACCGGATGCGGAAGACGGAGGATCGGCAAACGTGGCGCGTATTGGGAAAGGCCTATGTCCAGCGGTGGACTGCAGTAGGCTAATTGATTGATTGATTGATTGACACATAAAGATTTCGTAGATTAGGTCGATGGTCAGGCCCAAAACTGGGTTGCTCCTTTGTTTCTTTTAAGTATTTTTGTGTTATTAATGTTATTATCCGCGGTTTGTGGTAGTAGCTACTGAATTTCGAAGTTCAAAGTAGCGATGAACGGTACAATTTAAGTACTTAAAGTACCATAGGTGCCGTTGTATTCAGTTATCTTAGTTCGATTTGTAATATTCAGATTCACTACTTTTTATCCCTGGAATAGATGCTCATAGGTTGTGGGCTATCAGAATTATATACGAGTGAAGCCACACTCAACAGCTTGTAAATATTTTTATTTTTATTTTCCAGGACACGCCGGCAGTATTTCGAAAGAAATTGCAGAATATTTCTTTTCTCTAATCGTTAAGACAGCTATGAGAGTTTTATTCCATGGAATTGACGTAAATATTAGACATCAGGCAATGGGGGATATATTTCCGGGATCTAATATGAAAAAACAAAAAAAACATTACGATAAGTAATGAATACCTACGTCGCGTTTCATTACTGTAATTCCATTTTGTAGATCAATATACGTATTTTGTGTTATTTCTTTTTTTATGTTACCTAGGTAACAGACAAGCACACGGCCCACGTGATGGAAAGTAGTTACCGTGGCCTGTGGACGAGTGTAACACTAGGAGAGTCACACTCGTGTTGCCAATCCTGTAAGAACAGTGAGATTCCGTTCCGTCAGCGCAGAAGATAAGTAGGACAAGCCTTTAGTCTTTCCGCTGACAGCACAAAACCTCTCCAGTAAGCTCTGGCTACCCTACTCACCGCCGGGAACACAACACAATGTTATTTAGCCGCGGTATTCTGTAGGGCGGAGGTACTTCCCCAGTCGGACTGCTCCATTGGGACGGATATACCGTCGTGTCCTACCTCCTACAAAAATGTTATCACGCGTGTTTGACTAGTCCTGGTTAATGACCCCTACGACGAGAGCTTTAGTTTCATCTATGGCAGTTAATTCCCAACATCTGAGTGGACCAGTAACAATAACTCCAAAAATAACGATAAAAATCAGTGGTGACGGGTGAATGAAACTATTCGAAAGAGAAGCCGGTGGAAAAAATACTTACTATCTGACCCGCAGGGAAGCCGGCAGGAATTGGGTTATATGGACCTCTCGTCACTGATAAACATAGATACAGTTACGTCTCTTTCCCAGTGGGCTAGGCAGAGACCACATTAAGAAAATCACGATAATATCTCTTAAAAAAGTTATTTCAATAAACATCAATAGGTATACTGGGTGATTTTATAGTCTTTTCGGAGCGAAAGATTTTGGGCACTGTTTCGTTAGCAAAATCGTCTGGAAGTATTATTTTGGCAAAAAAATTTTTTTTTTTTACCACCCACGTACAGTAAGTACTTATGCCTTTCACCTGTACATTATTCCCATACATTATAAAAAAAAATGTTTTTTTTTTCGCCAAATTAATACTTCCAGACGCTTTCGCTATCAAAACTGTGCCCAAAATCTTTCGCTCCGAAACGACTACAAAATCACCTTGTATATAAAAATCAATGCCACTTTTCGTTGTAATTTTATAACTCAAGAACGGGCTCACCTATCCAAACCAAATGTTTAGGCTTTGTTCGGATTATTTAGTAGATGGTTTATGTGAAGTTTGCATAAAATCGGTCAAGCGGTACGAAGTAGAAAGACGAATAGGTTGTGGAGGTCACTAACCACCTTTCGCCGCGGTGGGTGTCCATGGAGATTTCCGCATGCAAAAAAGGTAATATAAGTAAATAGTAAATACATAATGGGAAAACATATTGAATAAATCACTTGTACTTTTCCACAATTATTATAAATTTTACACAAGTACAAGTGATTTATTCAATATGTGTAGCAAGTTCCACCAAGTGCCATCAATCTCCAGTATAAACATAATGGGAAAATTTATAGCCTCTTTGGCGTGGCGGTAGTCAAGAGGCGTGGGTTCGATCCTCGCTCAGTGCAAATATTTGTATGCATGAATATGGGTATTTGCATTGGTCTGGTCGTGCCTCGGAGAGCACGTTAAGCCCCCGGTCCCGGTTGTCATACGAACATCTACGGCAGTCGTTACGGGTATTTGGAGTCCTAAAAAGTCCAACAACTGGTCTAGCTGCAATGCTTCGATACCGCCAATTATCGGTATTAGTGAGTCAGATGGCAGTCGCTTCACGTTCAGCCGAATTCGCTTCAGCCAAATTCGCAGTTAGACTGGTAAAGGGGACCCCAGACTCCGAGGTGAAAGCTTTGGATGCGACTGGGATTAATGCTAGGATGAAGAAGAATGGAAAAGAATGGAAAAATTGCATTGTAAAATGAATGAAAGAAAGAAAGAAAGAAAGAAAGAAAGAAAGAAAGAAAGAAAGAAAGAAAGAAAGAAAGAAAGAAAGAAAGAAAGAAAGAAAGAAAGAAAGAAAGAAAGAAAAGTTTTTTTATTATGTACAGAGATGCACGAACAATATACCTACATAAAAAAAATTATGTCTATATAAATATTTGCTATACTGTACACAGCCATACATAATAACGGCTGCCTCTCAGCTTAATGCTGTCCGCGTTTTTGTGCCAGAGAGCGGCCAGCGCTGGTTTTCAGAGGCGGCCAAATTTAGACAAGGCAGTTAGAAAAAGAAATACAAAACAAAAAAAAAAACAACGTACTGTCAAACACGTAAAAAAAAAAGAAAACAAAGATAACAAACAAAAAACAAAACAAAAAAAAAATGCGACAAAAAATAATTAAATATAAATACAACATAAAATTATTAACTACATAAGGAACAGCAAGATTTCGTACTACTTAACGCTTCAACCACGAATACACACTACCCTTCACCATGAATCCATACACAACAAACTGAGGCGTTATTGTATATCTATTTAGTTAAACAAGTTATAAAAATACATAATAAATTAAGGTCTCTCTAGCATTGTATCGACTAAGGTACCGGTGGTTTCGGCTCCAGAGTAATTCCTCTCATTCCTTCTCATTCCTCTCACCGCGTCTAGTACCACCCTTATCAAACTCTATTATATAATTGCTAATAGTAAAGGCACAGAATAGAAATTCTGTTGTAAAGGTATGAATACTTAACCGGTCGCATACAGACAGTAGATACTGTATACCGTGAAATAAACTTGGATGTGAAATATTGTTTATTGTTTTAATTCATTGCGGCTTCTCAATAGTGCCGTTAACCCATGTCGAAGTTAAACAAGTAATGTATGTGAAGAGACGACACGTCATCCGACCGCACAGTAATTTAGTATCAGTCTCTTACGATCCTCTCATTGGTTTATTAACTACACATTTTAATTTTTACTCATACTTATTTGTTATACTACGATACGGGTAAATGGCACCATTTAAGGCCTGGTTGCAGTAGTTTTTAACATTTTTAAACACCTGGATATCAAGTAATATAGCAAATTGCGCCTAATACAAAGCATATTTATAAAGTAGACTAAACCCTCAAGGGTCGTGTGAAAACAGAAACACGTTTCATGATAATTGGCTCGTTAGAAATTAGCGTCAAACATAGGTCTAAAACGCTCCAAATCGCTATTTCAAACACGTTTCTCACTAAGACGCCATAATCAAATCATGCCGAAATTTGTATTAAAAAAGAGAGCATGAAAATATCTATAGATTGGTGTAGTTATAATTTATCACGCAGATATTTTTTTTTTTTCAAAAAACCGCAAAAATCCTCAAAATTGCTGTATTCGAGCTCTCGTTTCGTTAGTCAAAATATTCGAGGTAGGACGTGTCACTACAATACCCCCTTAAGAAGCCGCAATAATTAACGCCATAAACAATATTATCACGGTCCGAAGATGTTATATAAAAAGAAGTAGATATTTTATTGCGCGAAAATCGTGAAGATCCGAAAACGAGTCAATTGGAACGTTTGCCTCTAGTACCGCGTGCCGAGCGGCGCCGGTCGGACGTTGAGCGGAAGCATCAGTGACTTAAAAAAATAACGAAAATGCCATCGTATGTTTATAGACACTGCACGAACTATTACTCTAAAGTTAATACACCAAAAGTGTAGATGAATTAAAAATGTGTGTGTGTGAGTTCGGCACATTTTTCTACGTTGATTTGTAAGCATATGGCATGTCTATGTTATGAAATGTCATTGTCACGGTCACATCTATTTCACGGTACGCAGTATTTGCTGCTACTGTATGAGGTAAACCAGGTGTATCCTCAGCCAGTCTAATCGCTGCTACACGTAGACCCTGGAAGTACTTCACCCATAAGAAACTTTCTGTTGTAGGCGTCCATTCCAAGGAATAATATTCTCATGGCCTCCTTAAAAATCAGAGAAAGTATATACGCTATGGTTCTTTTTCGGTCAGCGCATGAGTCTTCGAGGGGGTCCTTGGTTTTGTCGCATGTCGTCACTGAAAAATGATAAACATGGCGTTATAAATAAGATAGCTTCTTTTTTTTTATACCACTTAGGTGGCAGACAAGCACACGGCCCACCTGAGGGGAAGCGGTCACCGTGGCCTATGGACGTATGCAACACCAGGGGCGTCACACTCGCGCTGCCGACCCTGAAGAAACCTTCTAATGCCCTTCTTGAAGAACCCCATATTGTAGTCGCTTGGGAAAACCACCGCAGGGTGTTCATTCCACAGCTTGAGTGTGCGAGGGATGAAGTGCCTTTCAAACCGCACAGTGCGCACCATTTCCGGACGCAATGTGTGAGGATGAATTCCCTGCCTGTGGCGAGAGGTGCGATGATAGAATGTAGCTGTTGGCATCATGTCAAATAGTTCTGTTCTTCTGTGGCGTGGTGGTAGTTAAAGCTGGGTCCACATTTGTATCATTTGCCCGATCCTATCACCGTATCCGTATCGGCGACGTGTATCATAATCGCATATGTGGACGGGTGATGATACGCGTATCACTGATATATACATTGTGATCATGATATGCGTCGCCGATACGGATACGGTGATCAGATCGGGCAAATGATACAAATGTGGACCCAGCTACGCGACTGCTACTCAGTGTATACCTCAGGACACGTATCTTAGACCTAAATTGTTAGACAAACGAGGACCTGGCGCCCGCAGATTATTTTGTAATACGAGTAATCTATACTTGGTAAATTTGAGCTCGTCTACTGCAGTAGTACCCCTTGCTATCCTTTTTCAGGTCATCAGTCCATCTGGCTAGAGCCGTCCTACCTTTTGCTTGGTTTGTCGCGGTCTCCACTCTAGGACTCGTCTGTTGTATGCATGAATAACGTCTATTTATATTGGCATTTTCGTGCCTCGGAAAGCACGTTGCCGTACAAATATCTAATATGTCAGTCGTTACAGGTAGTCCTAAAAAGCCCTAAAAATTAATCTAACTGCAATACTTGGATTTGGATGTCGCCAATAGGTTATTTAGTAATGGCGAGGGTATCTATAACCCAATTTCTGCCAGCTTGCTCTGTAAAGGGAAGCCATGGTAGAAATGTTTAATACTCTAACAAATAATATGCATAAAGGTATGATTCCGACAGTCATATACGAGAACTGCCGACGCACAGCACATGCGCGTAATTCATTGCGGCTTCTCAATGGTCTCCTTTATCCGTATCGGAGTTTAACAAGTAATGGAAACGCTGTATCTGCCACATGCGTCTGTTGTCGTATGTGGTCGGTTTCGGAATCATATCTTGCATATCTAAAACTGAATAGGTATACCTAAAATTTTATATCTAAAATTGAGAAAATTGCAATGGTCGTTCTATAACAGGTAAGATAAATTTCACCGGCTTCCCTTTTAATAATTTCACCCATCTGTTATAGAGGTTATATAGCAGTCGCTCCACGTAAAATGTCGAAGTTACTTCATAAGTCTAAGTACCATAATTATGTTGAACTTACTTTGCTGTTCAAGAGCACAACATTCCTCACATACATCGCAACATGTATCACAGATGTCAAATCTCAGCTCTCCTAGGATTTCAAGGTGTGGGAAATGAGATTTAAGGAAGAAATGAGGCTGTAGATCTTCTTCTTTTACAAGTATTCCATACTCTCCAGTGTTTAATATATCACAATTGTCTAGAAACAGAAAGATTTATCAAAGTCAGCTGTCTGTATGTGAACACGTGCAAAATGGTACCAAGCATTACAATTGGTTTGACAAACCACAGATACTCGCTAAAGCAAATATATATATACCAGGAATGATCCGCGAGGCTATTGAAATTAAAAAAAAAAACATCCAAATTTAAATAGAGAAGGCGGTTGTAGAGTACCACCAAAGTATAAGCACCCGGCCCACCTGATGAAAAGTGGTTATCGTGGCCTTTGGACGTATGCAACACCAGAGGCGTCACACTCGTGCTGCCGACCCTGAAGAAACCTTCTAATGCCCTTCTTGAAGAACCCCATATTGTAGTCGCTTGGGAAAACCATCGCGATTACCACCAAACCAATACTACTATACTTCAAACTATGTGACAATTACCATCTCTAGTCGCCCAACGACCATGGCTGTAGAAAAGTAGCCGAAACGTCGGGTTATTAGTAAGTAGTAATAAACATATCGCGATAGAATCCGTTAAAAAGTAGTTTTATTTCACTTTCCATCAGGTGGGCCGTGTGCTTGTTTGCCACCTAAGTAGTATATAAGAAAATAAGGTTCCGTTTTTACTCTTTGGGTACGGAAAAATAATTGAATTTCAGGTAATCAAAATTAAAGAGAATTTTCACCAGTTTGAGGCTCAGCCTCAGGTACAATGGTTCTAGTCAACAATAGTGCCCGGAATACGGTAATAGGCTTACCCCCTATGTTAATACACCTCTGCCTAACCCTCCGGGGATAAAGGCGTGATTGTATGTATGTATGTAAGTCACCAGATTCAATCATTAACACCTAAAAGTTAAAATACTTACAAGCTGTTATAGTGACTTTTTTTCTGAGCTCTTGGCACGCACATTCGTCGTAAGGTACATAGTTTAAAACTATTGTTAATTTAGGACAGTGTATACGGTGACGATACGTTGTGTCAGTGACATTTAATCTGAAATAAAAAATAACGTAATTATTTCAAGACCGGGGCCCCGAACACTAAAAATATTTGAATTCGTAACGTAAGCGTATCGAGACAACGAAGCATTGTGATTGGCCGCCTGCTTACTGTGAACCTGTGCGTGTTTGAAGCCTGCCAATCGTAACGCTTCGTTCTATCCATACGTTAACGTAGTGGTCGTGTTCACTACCGCCTCGCCACAGAAGCCGTCAACGATTTTTTTATTTATTGTTTATTTATATTTTTTGAAGAAGGCTTACAGACTAATACAGAAATTGAGTACACAATCAATATAATCTGTATTTAATTTTTTATAACAAATAATTTAATATCTCCGTAGTTTTACCCTATATGTATAGCCTGGAGAGGGAAATTATTTATACTCTATCCTTCGTGGTATAACCCAATAATTCCAAGCAATTGTTTTACGAAGGAAAAAACACATTGGATGGGAGTATGACTTACTTCAGTTGTGTAACCTCACAGTCTCTCAACCCTTTGAACTCAATGTTATTTAGGATGATTTGCGTTAATTCGACTTTTCCAACCATTTTTCGTATACACAGCGGGTCCAAGTTTGGTAGTAGACCATTCATTCCATCAACTACAGAGTTAAACTGTAATACAGCTCCTTTTGTACAGCAATCAGAATCATGAAGGACACATACATTTTTGCCTAAAATCAATTTGGTCAAATAATATTTGAAATAGAAGATAGAAACCTATAGAAACTAAAATCCATCAAAAATTGCCTGCCTACTGTAACGGCCATAGGCCACGGTAACCACTTTCCATCAGGTGGGCCGTGTGCTTGTCTGCCACCTCAGTGGTAGTGGTAGTGGTCAACAGAGTGGCAAAATGCTCGAGCACGTGCAAGCACAAGCAAGCACGAGCAAGTATTAATTAATAATAAGAAATAAATATTCTACAAAAAGAATAAGAATAATACATATTTGCACTGAGAGGGAATCGAACCCGTGCCCCCCGTATAGCATTCGATCGTTCTACGGCTACGCCACATAGGCCGTCTTATTAAAATGTCAACATAATTCCATTTATGTAAGGTAGATTATTTCTTATTTCTACTTACAAACACCGCAATCAGCAGTGTAGGTAACTGACACGCACATGAAGCACAGAGCTAAACACAGTGTAGCTTTCATCCTTTCTGAAAGAAGGAAGATTAAAAGAATTAGTTGAAATTGGTTTTTAATTGAAAAGGTGGTTTTGGGCGAATGAGTATGTACAGCAAGAAGGCAGGCAGGCCAGGGACGTACTCGCAATATACACTGATTCCTTGAAGTACGGGGATGGTTCTTACGCAGAGAAAAAAAAAACAATTGACTGTTAGGCGGTGCTGGGAATATATAAAAAAAGAATTAGCGAAATCGGTTCAGCTGTTCTCGAGATTTGCGCTTAGCAACACATTCAGCGATTAATTTTTATATTATAGATATCGAAATCCAGCAGTTAGACTGGTAAAGCGGACCCCAGACTCCGAGGTGTAAGCTTCGGATGCGACCAGGATTTACATAATGATGAAAGGAATAAATCTTTTGTAGCAAGTATTAAGACTCACCTTATGCAATCCTTATGGTGTTCAGCATCCAAATATGGCCTGTGATATCGCTTTTATAGGCACGATTACTTATGAGAGAGTTATCAATGTATGTGTACGCGTATGCTCAGGTGGTGTTTATAAAGTGCATAAAGTTACTGCAGACGTTGAACTTATACAGGATGTGCTAAAAATTATACCTGGCTTTCTGGCACCATTGATCAGGGACCCAGTTCTACAGGGAAAATAGTAATAACATGTTTATGAGAAGCCGTGTTGGTACCCGGTGGAGTAGAATAAGGTCACTCCATTTCTTACCGTGGAGGTTGTAGAAGGTGAGTAAAGAATAGAGCTATTCTCCACCCGACAGTGAACAGCTCATGACAAAGTGCCCGCTTGATAATCATAGTTACCTAATACATATTATACGTAGAAACACCCAGACCAATAATAAAAATATACATATTCATGCATGCAAATATTTACATAGAGCGGGAATCGAACCAGCGCTCCCCGCGTAGCAGTAAAGCGCTCTACCGCCAAATCATATCTTTACAGGAGTATTTTAAAATTAATTAATATAGATTGATCCCGAGCGTTGTATCGGTCCCATGGCGCGGCGAGGGACGCTGTAAAGCAAGAGAAAGAAAGAGCATTCGCTGAGACCGAGCGAGAGGGGTATTACTCACGACATAAAGAATGATGCCCACTTTCCATACATCCGTTGCCCTGTCATTACATTTTTAAAATGCTATCGTATTACTGTACTGGTATCATTGATGAATAGATACTGCATCTTTAAAACCATAAAACCAATAATGGTTTAAATCTTTAGACAGAAAAATGTATATTCAAGGTATTAAAACGTGTAGGTAAAGTATTTATTTATCTGTGCTTTGACTAATGAACTGTGTGACAGTGTCAAAAAACTTAAGAGGTCCATTACACGCTCATGCAAACGTCATGCATCATGCCGTCAATCATGAATATTATTGGTCAATCGGTTATTAGACGTTATGTTATTGGTCACTCACGGCGTGATTGATGGTTAAACCATGGCAAAACCTAGCGTGTAATGGACCCCTAACAACCAATGATCGTGTTCTGACATACATTTTACTTATACGCGGGTGCGACCGGGTCTAACGCTAGGATGATGACGATCTGATATTATCAAAAGTTGATTCTTCACAGTCAAGATTAACAAGATATAGGTAATAATTTAGATTTATTTCATGTCATATGCTCATATTCAGTGATTAAATGAGCTTTCAACATACAATTTACTGTTTGCAATTTTTGTCATCATCATCATCAGCCTTGCATTCATTCTGGTTACATCCACGGCCTTGCTTCAGAGTTCGGGGTCCACCTCTTCCAGTAACTACCATGACGCGGCTGGACTTACATATTTTCGGTGAAGCAACTGCCATCTGACCTCCAAAACCCATTGGCGACATTAAAGTATTGTGTAGACTAGTACGGTGTAGGTAGGTAGGTAGGTTAAAGTATTGTGTAGGTAGCTCTAACTACCCCTAACGACTGCCATTAGATGTTCGTATGATAACTGGTACTGACGGCTTAACGTGCTCTCCAAGGCACGGAGATACCATGACCCAGGTCAATGCAAGTAGACATATTCATGCATGCAAATATTTGCACTGAGCGGAAATCGAACCCGCGCCTCCTGCGTAGCATTCGAGTTCACTACCGCCATGCCACTGAGGCTGAGGGAATTTTTGCATTCAACAATAACTAAATAAAATACTTTTTAACTTTATTGCTATTACAGAAATGACAATATGAAAAGTCAAAAATGAATATTAATAATACAACCTTACAACATTTTATTCATTACAATTGGTATTTTTATTCGTCTATTTTTTTATTTTTATAATGTATGTGTTCTCTTATTATAATCATCGTCAAAATAATGTTGTGTTTTGAATTGAAGGCAGGAATCTTAGAGCCCAGGGTCTGTCTTCCGACTTTTCTAAAAGGTTAGGGCCAGTCCACACGGCGCGTTGCGTTGCGTTGCGTCGACGCAGCACTGTGCCACTGCGTCGCGTCGTTTTACATACAAATAATCATAGTGTCCACACGGCGCGCTGCGTCGAGCAACGCACACACGACGGAGCTGCAGCCCCGTTGGCGAAGCGGGCGGGGGTGTACGCGTTGTGACTGTGACTGCATCGTAGAAACGCTGCGCTGCGGTGACGCAGCGCCCGTGTGGCCGGCTATGTGTCAAAATATTTGCGTTGCGTCGACGCAACGCAAACAACGCACAGTGTGGACTGGCCCTTAGGGTCTGTCTCCACTTTTCACTGTTTTGGGCATCACTGGTAATGAGATAATTGGCACGCATAACACATTCTACAACGATAGTTGAGCTAAGACTTCTTAGGTTTGCTCTGCTACCCGGCGGGGCGATATTGCCAGACATTTTTATCATACACGTAGCCTGGGGGTTGCCGAAAAACTTGTCCAGCAATGAGGCTCTCCTGTATTTTATCTGCTATGTCATGGACAAGGATCCCACGGATGCGGACATTGCTCTCCTCTCAAATGGGGTGATATCAGATTATCAAATTGAATTTGAACGCAACAGAAAGAGGAATTACACTACACATCAGCAATAAAACGAAACCATGAAACCAAATGAAGCTGTCACTGTCATGTCCATGTCATAGTCGGTGTTTGTTTATAGCGTAGAGAGAGGACAAATACAATTATTATTTGTAATCGTAGCAGGTACCAGTAACACAATATAACAGTGGTATACCTACTAGGTATACCTAATACGATTATTTCATATTATTTTGATATCTTATTAGGTAATAGTCAAAACAATAGCGACAATGAGCGATATTATAATCTATGTGCGTGCGTTAATCCTAAGCCTGTTAAGGTATGAAGGAAAAGTTGGTCACTATTTCGTATTTATGTTATAGGCAATGTGTATAATCCGGCATTGTATAGAATGCCTAGGCATTCTATACATTGCCTAAAACGTTCAGGCAATGTGTATAATACGATTAATTTCATACATTGCCTAGGTATTGTATTAAATGCCAGAAGCGCATCAGGCAATGTGTTTATTGGACGGGTTGTTGTAAATTCGTCTCTTTAAAATGATATTTCATGTGCGAAAATTCGTCTCACCTTAATAAATAAGTACTGCTAGCAAACAAAGTACCTAATAGATTAACAAAGCGTCATTTATTTGCGATCCCTTAAGAAGCCCTCTATGGATTTGAAAAATGGATATTACTGCTGAAAGAAAAACTGTTCACTCCGACTTGGATAGATTAGGTTAGAAGTTAGGTTCGTGGTAAATTTTTTTTAACCATACAGATCTCTATAGGCCACGGTAACAACTCTCTTTCCATCAGGTTAGGTGGCTGACAAGCTCAGGGATGATGGTAAGAGAGTGGTTGCCGTGGCCTATAGAAATTCTGTATGGTAATAAAAAAAATAACCACAAAGGCTAATGCGGGAGCTCCGCTCCGCTCCCGCATTTACCTTCTAACCTATCCATCCAAGTCGGAATGTGCAGCTTTGCTTTCACTGCTATGTGAGAAACATTCTACGTAAAAACACGTAGGTACTTAGGCATACCTACCAATAGAACACACAGGCGCGGTCGCAGCTTCACATTTTGGGGGGGGTCACTTACCTAAGTGCGGCAACCACACCCCCCCCCTCCCCCCCTCCCCCCCCCCTCCCCGTACTCGAACTATGTCGGACTCCAATCGACTAAAATTAAGAGTCTTTGTGGCGTGGTGGTAGTGAATTCGACTGCTTTAGGAGGTACGGGTTCGATTCTCGCTTAGTGCAAATATTTGTACACACGGATCTGTCTATTTTTGCATTTGCCTGATGTTTGTATGCCTGTTAACTCGGACACCAATGGCTTTAAGCCCAAGCCGATCGGCGTGATTATGTCGGACTCAAACCAACTTTAATTGAACACGTCCGTCTTGGGTTGGATCATTATTTGCCGAGGTTGAGATTGCCACTGGTATCCCCATCTTGTCCCGGGCTCTACCTGTCACCCCTAACGCTTATGAAAAAGCCTCCGACGCCCGAGTCGCCTTCGCGCATTGCGGACTATGCGGGACGGAAGGGACCCAAGTCTTCTCTGTCTCCGCTCCCCACCTCTTTCTCGAGCATTACTTGCTTGCAGAAGGAAGCGTCGGCACCCCACACACTCGCACTCTGCAACGTCACTGTGAGTGAGTCACCTGCTGAAGGAGACAACTTCCAACCCCAGGGTCGCCACAAAGATCTGCCTCGGTTTTTTCCACGCCGTGCATTTAGTCAGTGTGGGCAGCCCCGTGTCCTCGCTTGCATCACAGTGATGACACTCAGGCGTTGGCTCCTTCTGGTTCTGACGTAGGTGACACCCGAAACACACGTGTCCGGTGATCACCTGTGTCAGCCGGTACAAGAGGCACCCGTGAGGCCTCTCTAGTCAGTCCTCAATGATGTGCTTTACCGCCGCTATTACGACGTGCCTTGTGTTTGGTTGCCGAAGTTGTAACTTCCATTCCTCCACCACGTCCAGGAGGCGCTGGGACTTCACTGCCTCGATTTCTCGAGGCTCGAGTTCATTTCAGCGGGGACATCCGCGCCGCCCTTCGGTACCTGTATTGCACTGAAAAGGCTCTCGCCTCCAGGTACCACAGTAGGGCTCCGCCAAGGAGACTCGACAGCTTGAAGGAGATCGTGCGGTACGGATTGGGGGCCAGACTTCAGAAAAGTTTTCCGAAGTATCATCGGCCATCGAGAACGAGCCAAGTATTTCAAATGGGGCTTGATGCCGACGGGAGTCTCTCGCGCTATGAGGTTGGTTCCCTAGGTGGTGCGTGCTGAGGTCCATAAAAGAACATGGCCTTGGTTTTATGTGGGACCATGGGCTATCGTTATGGGCAACCGCGGTCGTGCCTTTCAGGGTCGCTTCGCGCTGTGTAGCAACGCATGCCATGATTGGCGTGTCATCCGTATAGCACGTGACGGTGACACGGACACCGTCCTCGAGCTTACCGTGAACACCCAGACGTATCCGATGGAGTATACCACAGGAGCGGAAAACAGCACAACATCTCTCGCCAGCCGAGGCCGGACGCGGTTGGGTAGCTGATGACTCTCTCCATCGGTTACGCGGGCTATGCGGCGAGGGTGGAGAGGCACTTCATAACTCGTGATACATGAGCGTCTCCTTATTGCAACTCGAGGGCAAAGTGTTGAATGCGTTGGCGATGTCCAAAGAAACCACCAACGTCACCTAGCCCACAAGTGGGCATCCACAGTCCACAGTGGAGCGTTGCTGGCGGAATTTATATTGACCGCCCGCCAGGTCGGTGTAAAGAGGTGCTCGACGAGGCGCTTTGCAATAACTTTTTCAAAGAGCTTTCACACCTCGTCAGGCAACACTTAACTATAGGTCGGTAGGCGGACGGCGAATCCACCGGAGCCCGCCTTTAGTATGAGGACCAGTTTCCCCGTCTTTACAATTTCCGTAACTAGCGCCACTAGGTCGTCGTCGCCTAAAGCTCGCTCAGCCCGGTGTGCCGCGGTTCGGCCGTAAGCTTATAAACCACCAGCTTTAATTCTATCCAACTGACCTCGGACAGGTCGACCTCATCCACGCTTGGCGCCATAGGGCTCCGATTGTGCCTTGACACGTAAGTTGTAAACATTTTCCCGCTTACGTAGCAAAACGTTCGTATCTTTAAGAGTATTTTTAATGCTTGCTACCTAAATTACAATTTTACCAATTGTTTACTTTTAAAAGACGCGAAAAGGAATGAAATATTGCAATATACCTAATTACTTTGCAAATTTTATGAAGACTTTTCAATTTGACGTGCTGGGTTTTGGGGGGGGTCATGTCCCCTGTGACCCCCCCCCTCGGACCGCGCCTGAGAACACAATACATGTCTTATCAGCACTTTCGCTGGTAGAAGTTGAAATTAGGATTAGCTCTCAAAAGATTAGTATCTATCTAACTAAATCATAGAGAAGAAAAATAGATTACATACATTACCTATGCTTCGACCGGCATTCTATACAATGCCTAGGTATTCTATACATTTCCTAGGCAAAGTGTAAAATAGTTTAAACATTGAATATCATTTCATACATTGCCTGAACGACCCCGGCATTCTATACATTTCCTAGGTATTGTATAGAATGCCTGCATTATACACATTGCCTATAACATTTACATTATATTGAATAACTGGACGTAGTCGTTTGATTGAAAAGTAGTGCAAACAGCCACTATTATTTACTGCAATAGGCTCACCCCCTATTACGTGGGACCCAATACAATGATTTAGTGAAATGTGAGTGTTCATTCACCTCTGCCTAACCCTCCGAGGATAAAGGCGTGATTATGTGTGTATGTGTGACTAATATTTGTCCTACTGGGTAACAGGAAGAATAACGTAATATCTGTCAAGTCATTTGTTCATTAATACGACTATTCTAAATAGTCCCGATTGTAACATCTCTAAAGAGAATATAATCACAACGTGACAGAGAGTAGAGAATATTTTCCGTCTATGGTTTCTGCTTTAAGATGGTGAATTTCGTCTTACGCAGATTGATATATTGCTGATCATTTTGATTATCATTAAAAAACTGATATCTGATTTTCTAGCCTAACACTTTCTTTCTAAGTTTTTTTGTTAAAAATAGAAAAAAATATGCTATTTTATGAGCTAATTATCTAGGCAATACGGGCAAATTGCTTATTCTGATCTGACAGGTGAAAAGTGGGCATTGTTCTTTTGGACCTAAAATGTGCTCAAAATGTGCTCTATACAGAGGATAGCAGGGGGTGCTACTGCGGTGGACGAGCTCAAATTCACCAAGCATAGGTTATTACAAAACAATCCGCGCGCACACGTAAGTATGGGTAATATTACCTGTTGGTAATACACAAATTGTTATAAGACAAAACAAAATCAATCTCGATTTGTTGTCACAAGTAGGTGCATTCTATTTTCCGAAATACCTAAATAATTGTACTAATAAACATAGATACAATAAAAAGTTCATTGCGAAATTTTAAACATACTGTACATATTTATAGATGTGCCAAGCATATTATATAAAAATGCAAATTTATTCAAAAATAACAATTTTTTTTCAGTTGTCCAAATATGCATTCGATTACAATAAATCCTTATAATCACCTTTGAAAGCCTGCGCATGAACATACACATTAGTGTTTACATATACTCACGCCTGTAAATCCCTGAAGGGGTAGGCAGAAGTGCATTATCTGCCACATTTCACCAACTATGATTTTTGGTCCCACGTAATAGGGGGCGAGCCTTTTGTCGTCAAGCGGGCACTTATTCATGGGCTTTATGTTTACGGTCGGATGGAAACAGCCTATCCCTTAGTCGCCTTCTACGACACCCACAGGAAGAGATGGGGTGGCCCTATTCTACTTCACAGGGAACGAACACGGCCATACTGTAACCAAATCGTATTTTTCTATAGGGTACAGTCGTTTTCAGTGGCCTTACCATAAACCTTAAAACAGGTCAATAATTGAACTGCTGTCATTCTACCATCTGCAAATGTCATTTTGTAATGTCATATAAATATATAGGACTACAAAGGGATTACAAAGTGACATTTGCAGTTGGTAGAATGACAGCAGTTCAATTATTGACCTGTTTTAAGAGTTCATGGTATGGGCCCAGAAGTCATTTTTTTTATATAGGACACGTCAACTTGACTTCGCCTTGCCTGATGGTAAGCTGAGGGCAAAGTCTTGGAAAGAGGGTCACCATTATAGACACGTACTATGCTACAATGGTGGCACTCAGCTTGACGGCCTCATCAGATGCTTTTTCACGCCCCGCTTAAAGGACCCGGGACTGTAGGAGGAGGGAAACACGTGAGCTGGTAAAGAATTCCAGGTCTTAATGGTGCGACACAAGAAGGAGTCACCGAACCGCTTGGTTCTTGATGGAATATTCTGCACCGTATGCGGGTGGCACCCGTATTCACAAACAATACTTCGCTATGCGTACTACCAACACTGTGCAAAGAACGACAATTCTCAGTGCGTTCGTTTTGGCAAGCCTTTTTATTCATAGACAACACTTAAGTAATACCTCGCTGAGGGAACGCACTGCGTTAGATACCGCTCCGTGATTGGCCCATTTGTGTTGCTACGGCCGAATACTGAAACGGCACTCAAATATTTAACGGCTGCTTAGATGTATAAGTAGCTCTTAAACACAAAATTCGTATTCTCAAACGTCAATTTTAAGCATGTGTTAAACTTAAGTGTATCCTAAATTAAGTTGCGCTCAAACGCCACTCAGTGTAAAATTCGTATACTGGAATGCCACTTAAATAATTAGCTGTCAAAATGAACTGTCAAACTGATTTGAGCGGCTCTTACATCTGAGAGTGGTCGCGAGGTCTCCTAAATCTGTGATCGTATTTATTCAAGCGTTAAAATAATGTCTTTTTCGTTGTTTATCTTCTCTTTCTGATCATGAAAGACCTGCAGTGAGTCGCCGAAATGTGGTGAAGCTAAATGCATTTAAAAAATACGGTGATGTGGAGTTTCGAGCGCGGTTTCGTGTTTCCAAAGAGACAATACAGCCAGTGGACCAAATACTCATAGCCTTACGGTTTTATGCTACAGGCAGTTACCAACGCGTAATAAGCGATATATTTCAAGTTGAACAACAAGTTCAACAGGAGGAGCCCAATCTGAACTGTATCGCAACAGGAACATCACAGTGTTATGGACTGGTCAGCCAGAAGCCCAGACATGAACCCGATTGAGCACATGTGGGAAGAGCTAAAAAGACGTGTTAGGGCTAGTCAGCCGGTTGCCCAGACGATGCCGGAGTTGAAAACTGCCATAGAAGAGGAATGGGAGATGATCGCTCAAAATTCCATATTACGGTTGATAAACTCTATGCCTAATCGTATGAGAGCTGTCGTAGATGCCCATGGAGGCAACGCGTGTTGCCTCCATGGGCATCTACGACAATTCGTCGTTAAATTAAACCTTTATTTAATAATTAAACCTTTATTTGATAAAACATGTTTTTTATTCAAAAATCAACTGCTTTCATCAAGGCGCATACCCGACTTGTTATGCGTAGCTCGTTGTAGATTGTAGTATTGAGGACATTACATTCACCATGGCAATATTCTTTTGAGACCTTTGTTTGAGGTTCTCATAGATAGAGGTGCTGGAGTTGTTGCCATGTTCTGAAGCCGCCTGCAGCTACAGCATTGTACTGCTGACAAAATAGAGTCCCAAGCTTCGCGCTTTTTCAATATCATGCCAGCGTTGGTTTCCTTATTTTCAATAATATTCTGATACTTATTTAAAAATATGTAATTATCAATCTTTACCCAAGTGTCATTGTCACTTGTCACTTACTTACAAGCTAGTACGTTTCATTCTACGAAAATTTGGTCGTAATTGTTTACGTTCATTTTGGAGATATTTTTTATGTTAAATAGTGGAACATTATATAATAATGAATGCAATTGTGTATCAAATAAGACTCTTGTTATTTTGTATTATTTTGAATTAAATATGTAGCATAATAAATATTCTATATTCAAACAATGCTGCGTAAAACTAGGCATCGTGAATGTTGCCATGACGTTAATTATTTGACGGCTGCTTAGCTGATTATGCCTTGAAATTAGTTGAAATCGTTTAAGTAGCCTTTGTGTATACCACTTTAATTTGAGAGATGCTTATATTTAACAGCCCTTCAACTGATTGTTTTATTTGAGTGGCGTTTCAGTATTCGGCCGTAAGTTCACTACAGTCTGACAGAAAGAATATCGACTGCCTCAGTGGCGTAGCGGTAGTGAACGCGGCCGCTACACAGGAGGCGCGGGTTCGATCCCCGCTCATTGAAAATTCTTTTTGTGAATATTTGCATTGGTTTGGGTGTTTTTATATATAATATGTATGCATTTACGAAAAAAAATGTATCGAATGCATTCTAGAACCCATAACACAATCTAGTTAAGCTATGCTTACTTTGGGTCTAGATAGTGTTGTGTAAAATATCCTACAATATAAAAAAAAAGATATCTATTGACAAAAAATGTTCCATAAAATTGCTGTTTAATCATTTCTAAATTTCATGGCAATTTCAAATTTTTAGACAAATTAACCTTGAGACTTTCTTCACAATCAGATTACCAACCAACACTATGCGTTGGCTAAAATAGCTAAGGAGCTTACTTATCTGTGCGTTCACTTAAGGGAACGCACAGTGCGCTTCGGCACTTAAGTGTTGTTTGTGAATTGATTTTTTTACCAGCCCTATGCGCTCGAGCACACTATGAGACCTCACAGTGTTGTTTGTGAATACGGGTGTAAGTTCTGCACGTGTTGTCCTGTGTAGGAAAGGGGAGGGTGGGATTGAACGCTAACCCATTTCTCCACGATCTTATTTATTTATTTTATACTTTATTGTACGCTAAATTAGAATATTTTGATACAGAAATTAAGAAGACAGGATAAGTACAAAGGGCGGCCTTATTGCTTTACGCAATTTCTTCCAGGCAACCTTTGGATGGAAATGTATGCTGTTTGGAGTATTCGGTAGCTGTTGGCGTTTAATTAAATAGTTATATCATATACATACTTACATAAATACCCATATAAATACATACTTGAATATATATATATATAATACATAACTAAAAATACACATACTTAAAAATACTTAATTATACTTAAAAAATACATACATACACAGATACGATGAAAAGATACTTATAAGTTAATTCGCATAACTAACGATCTTCACATTGAAAGATATCTATACTGTTGTATAAAGTAGTCATGTCTGTATGTACATTGGGTCAGCAGCACAAGTATGAAGGCCCTGGTATTGACCAAGTCCATAGGCTACGGCAGCCACTGTCCATCAGGTTGACAGTGTACTTGTCTGCCACCACCTGTGTAGAATGTCCTACAATATTTACTATTATTTATTCTTCTTCATCCTAACGTTAATCCGGTCAGTATCCAAAGCTTTCATCCCGGGGTTCGCTTTTTCCAGACTTTTATTATGACCTTCACATCCCGATATAGAATTTTGCAGTTATACCGGTATACTTTTTAGTGCTTCAAGTACCCGTAAAGACTGCCATAGATGTTCGTATCTCAGACTAATAGAATAGGTTCGTATGACAACCAGGACCGACGGCCGACTATTTAGATAAACTAACTAAAAAGATACCACAAATGTTCGGTCCCGAACGTACTCGATACATCTAGGAGAGTTTTGCGTTGCCCTGTGCCACGAGTGCGCACTACCTTTGCTCAGAGACATTTTGGTGTGTTGGCCCCGCGAATCTATAATGCTTTATTAAAAACCTACAGAGATAACCAAAACACACAAAATAGTAACAGTAACCACTTTAAAAAACACCTGTTTGAGTGGCTGAAAGGCTTCGACTACGATGCTACTGAAAACCTATTAAAGATTAAAAATTGAAAATATTAAAAATTAACTTATAGCTCACTACCAAAGCACATGCATAGAAGTACGTACATCGCGATTATCGCAACACAAACATACACACATACTGGCACACATACACACACACCACACACACACACACACACACACACACACACACACACACACACACACACACACACACACACACACACACACACACACACACACACACACAACGTTCCTAATTATTTGGCAAGTATTTGATGTGATATTTTTTATTTTATGTTTTTATTTTTTAATATTATTTATTGCCCTGCACGGTTTTAATGCTTCTTTTTTTTTGTATTTAGTTTTTGACCATTTTATTTACTTGTTGACATTATTATGTACCCATGGATTAAGGGGAGGACACTGATTCCCGTAATACAGTTTTTTATAAGAACTAGCTCGGGAACCAGGGATTCTTTCACACAAAATGTACTTCTATTTGTCAATAAAGATTTTTTTTATTTTTTTTTATTTGAGGTACAAAAATACCCATCTATAGTGTGAAAAGAACTATAAACTATTGCTTCAGCATAGCCAGTTGCCTTGCATCACAATATATGTCTAACAATCAACAACATAATTACAGAGCAAGGCTCAGGTGTTCGACTTAGGGCATGTTTACACGAGCTCTTCTGTTTGCCGACAAGATTACGACACACGCGTCAATCATATCATGACGTGTAAACAGCCTAACATCAGTATGGTGTTTATTTATAAGTTGCTAGCTTTTACCCGCAGCTCCGCCCGCGTGGATGTCGGTTATTGCGACCAAACTTAGCCCATGTCCTTTCTCAAGGTCTAATCTACCCCAATACCAAATTTTATCAAAATCGGTTCAGTGGTTTAGGCGTGAAAGCGTAACAGACAGACAGAAAAACAGATAGACAGACAGACAGACAGACAGACAGAGTTACTTTCGCATTTATAATCGTATTTATTTATAAGTCATTATACCAGCCCGAATATAGCCCGGAATACGGCAATAGGCTCACCCCCTATTACGTAGGACCTAATACAATGATTGGTGAAACGTGGGTGTTAATTCACCTCTGCCTAAACCCCCGGGAATAAAGGCATGACTGTATGTATGTATGTATGTTACAAGTTATTTACAACAATACGGTATAGAATATTCCATAAAGAACCAAGCGGTTCAGCGACTCCTTCTTTTGCCGCACTATTACGACCTGAAATTTTTGATCAGCTTACATGTTTCAATCTTCTTACAGTTTTTACTTTAAGCGGGACGTGAAAAAGCATCTAATAATGCCGTCAAGCTGAGGGTCACCATTGTAACATGGTACGTGTCTGTAAATGGTGACCCTCTTTTCCGAGACTTTGCCTTCAGCTTGCCATCAGGCTAGGTGAAGTCAAATTGACGTGTCCTATATAAAAAATCTTTTATTGAAATAAAACCACTTTTTTACGGATTACATCGTAATTTATTTGGTATTATTTACATTTAGCCCGAATTCTGTTTAAGCGGAATTCTATTTTCGCAACCGATATGGAGACCATTTCCGGGATAAAAAGCCTGTGTGTTAATCCTGACTACATTCTATCCCTGTATCAAATTTCAGCCAGATTCGTTCAGCCGTTAGAGCGTTATTGAATTACAAATACCCAAACATCCAAATATATTCACAAATTTTCCCATTTATTATATAGCAAAGCAGATAATCATATTATCGTGACATTATTAAAGTTATAAATTATTATCATGAGTAATAATAAATTCTTGTATTCATGCAAAAACAATAAATTATATTTATTAAGTCGTTTGTATACCTATTTAACTATAATGTATATCATAAAAATGTCGTGATTTAGTCGAACCGTGATTTGACTTTAAATACTGGCCTGATAAATTTAGCCGATCGTCTATAAAAGGGTAGTTAAGATATAATAACAACGACACAGATGTCCACCACAGGAACACACAGGTACCATCTTCCATCCATTACTTTTGAATCCTATTTTATTTTTATTTGTTAGTAACTACCAGGGTTGCTCCAATGCGGTAATTAGTAACTTCTAAATGCAAATATGTATTAGGTATTTATAACTTAGATACTTTTTTATTTATTTATTTATTTATTTAATGGAACAAAAAACAGATATATATTCAATAGTACTTAAGAGTATGGTTTACATAAATTATTTCTTAATGCATAGCCCACAAAATTGTCCACGTGCTACCAGAAATATGATTATATTTAATTATTAATTTATTTCCTTATATATATTACATCAATATTTATTATTATTAATATATGCATATTATCACATTAATGTCCATCCCAAGTTTGTCTGGACGAAATCGCTTCCAGCGATGAGGCCGCCCATTGTACATTAAACTGAATAGATGCTTACCTACTAGCCCTACTGGAAATTTATTGGTGTACAATATATAAAAATTATCTTTGACAGCCTCCGTGGCGTAGCGGTAGTAAACGCGGCCGCTACGCAGGAGGCGCGGGTTCGATCCCCGCTCAGTGCAAATATTTGTGTGCATTAAATATGGGTAGTTGCATTGGTCTGGTCGTGCCTCGGAGAGCACGTTAAGCCGTCGGTCCCGGTTGCTATAAGAACATCTATGGCAGTCGTTACGGGTAGTTGGTGCCCTAAAAAGTCCAAAAACAACAGTCTAGCTGCAAAGCTTCGATATCGCCTAATGTTAACATTGGGTCGTGGAGGTCAGATGGCAATCGCTTCACGGAAAATATCGAGGTCTAGCCAAATCTGTAGCTATGACTGATAAAAGCGGACCCCAGACTCCGAGCTGAAAGCTTCGGATGCGACTGGGAATTAACGCTAGGAGGATTTATTTATTTTTATCTATCTATCTATCTATAAAATGTTGCCCTTGTGAACTCACTTAGAGAACCCGTAAATATGTCCACTATTTCGGCTTTCATATTAAGGGCGTGAAGAGCACAATGCTGTGATTTTTCCAAGCGACTACAGTATGGAGTTCTTCAAGAAGGGCATTAGAAGGTTCTTACGGGGTCGCTAGCGCGAGTGTAACGCCTCTGGTGTTGCTTACGTCCTTAAGCCACAGTAACCACTTTCCATCAGGTGACCGTGTGTTTGTCTGCCACCTAAATTCATGCATTTTTTTGTAAAGAATATTAGCAACCGAAATGACTAATATTCCAGCTAAATTGCTTGTGCTAGGAGTGGGTTCACGTCGGTAGTGTAATGGCCGGGATTCAAACCCGGGACCTCTCGATCGTAAGGCCGACCCCTTAACCACTAAACTACCGACGACGCTTCTAAGTTCATAATATATAATTCTTCAAGTTGTTTAATTACGTAAAATAATTCTTCAAGTTCTTTAATTACATAACATAATTCTTCAAGTTGTTAAATTACATAACATAATTCTTCAAGTTGTTAAATTACATAACATAATTCTTCAAGTTGTTAAATTACATAACATAATTCTTCAAGTTGTTTAATTACATAACATAATTCTTCAAGTTGTTTAATTACATAAAATAATTCTTCAAGTTGTTTAATTACACCACATAATTCCTCAAGTTGTTTAATTACATAACATAATTCTTCAAGTTGTTAAATTACATAACATAATTCTTCAAGTTGTTTAATTACATAACATAATTCTTCAAGTTGTTTAATTACATAACATAATTCTTCAAGTTGTTTAATTACATAGGTAACATAATTCTTCAAGTTGTTTAATTGTTACAGATAAAATGACAGGTGTGGTGTATCTCTGGCTTGTAGTTGGGTTAGTTACCTGTTGCGCCGCGAAGAAGCGGCTCACTCAATGTAAGTAGATAATACATTTTCTATTTTCATTACCTGCATGCTTTTAAGAAGGGTAACCATTCAATCAATCAATCAATTAGCCTATTGCAGTTCACTGCTGGACATAGGCCACTACTAATATGCGCCACCTCTGCCGATCCTCCGTCTTCCGCATCCAGTCTGTCCCAGCCATCTTTATCAGGCCCTCAATACTGCTACAGCAAAACCAGTCATACTAGTCATTCATAACCAGACACTGCAAAATATGGCATTAAATTTTAAATATTATACTATAGATTTAAAGTTCAAATGAGAAGATTTTCATTGCACTCTTTCATTTGCTCTAAAAAAGGCCAATTAATTTTAGACTTTAACGACATTACTTCAAAGTCTTAAATTACGGATCCATGAGCAACAGCTAGTATAGTATAATAATTGTTTATTTTATATATTAATTTTAGGTAAAAAGGTATGCGTTCTTGATGACTTGGGATGTGCGACGAACGGAGCCGTAACTGTGTATAACTCTGTAATTTCTGGAATTGACGGCCTCATAGAACCAATGGACCCACTATATATATCCAACCTTGATGGCGAATATAATTCAACACAGCATTCAATAACTAACATTATTTTAAAAGGACTGTCGGGCTGCAAAGTCACAAAATTAAGTTAAGTATTATTGTTTTTTTATTATATATCGGCACGGCAGCCCCTGGCGTAGTGGCAGTTTATACTAGTTTAGGTGGCAGAAAAGTACATGGCTCACCTGATGGAAGTGGTTACCGTGGCCTATGGGCGTATGCAACACCAGGGACATCACACTCGCACTGCCGACCCCGTAAGAACCTTTTATTTTCCATCGTGACAGGTGACAGGGTGTTCATTTTACAGTTTAAGCGTGTGGGGGATGAAGTTCCTTTCATACCTAACTGTGCGTACTGTTTTCAGTCAAAATGGGTATTTGCATTGGTCTGGTCGTGCCTCGGAGAGCACGTTAAAGCAGCAGTCGTTACGGGTAGTTGGAACTTTAAAAAAAACCAACAATTGGTCTAGCTGCAATGCTTCGATATCCCCATTGGGTTGTGAAAGTCAGATGGCAACGGAAAATATCGAAGTTTAGACAAATCCGCATGGTAAAGCGGACCCCAGACTCCGAGGTGAAAGCAAGGCCCCGAATCAGATCAGCATCGAAAAATCGGTATTTTAGAAACCGTTTTTCTTTTTAACTATAAAACCTACAGATCTGGAATTCACATGCCTGCATACTACAGGATATACAGAGTAACTTCATCTTTTTATAAATTAAATAAAAAAGGAGTAAATAGTTGAAAACAGGCTCTGAACATCACTCTACTCTTTCTTATGAAACCAAATATTTTCTACAATATGTATCCAAATAATCTAAAATTTCACATGTATGTTAAATAAGTGTATTAACATGACGTGACCTTCTTAGCTAGTAACCGTCCCAACAAACATTTTAGTCGTATAAGTGAAAATTACACGACTTAATGTTCTATAAACGTCGTATAGAAGTCATTTTGGGTTTTAATACGACTCAGTGCCTCTTTATCCTTATACAACTTGTAGTCGTATAAAGACGTCGTATAAACGTCTCCGCGACTGTTTTCTATGACCATTATACAACTTTCAGTGGTAAAACCGATGATGTCGTCTTACTAACGTCTATACAACTTTTACACCAAACTGAATCGTATTAGAGTCGCAAGAACTACTTATACGCGATAATCGTAATAGAGTGATAAATTGCACTCTTACACGACTTTTAGTAATTTTGAACACTATTATACTACCATTAAGTGACTGAATGTCGCATAGCTGTAGAGTACCTTAACATTACAAGTCAGTCATTCTTTATCTCTATTTTTAATGAAACTGAAGGTGGTTCCGTACAAAATTTAATTTTGAGTTCAGGAGAGTTCCTTGCAAAATCAAAGCGCAGAAAGCGGATCTAGTTGTTTTGAAGTAGTAGAGACAAAACAAGATAAATAAGATGAAATATTTGAAAAAATATGTTTCAGTGATAGTGAAATAGACTATGAAAGCGAAAGCGAAACCAGCAAAAATGATAAACTTCGGATAATGAAAAATTCGTTAAAGCGAGAAATTCGTTATTTCAAGGGTCGTTATATCAAGGTTGGACTATATAATACAGTGGAATTACGGAATTTTCCTCTGGGGCAATTCCGTGGATATAAATACAATATTTATACTGTGCTCAAAATCTCTTCTTCCGAAATGACTATAAAATCGCCCTGTCTATTTGCATATTAGAAAAAAAAGAGACAAGTGATATTTCAAGGTCCTTTTCTTACCTATTTGATTCATATTTATATAGGTAGGTAACTAGAGTTTGTATGTAGAATTACGCAGCTCTTTATGTATATCACCATGGAAGTTATAAGTAAATAAAATAGTCAAGTAATATTGGTTGGTTTTATTTATTTTAAATGGTGATAGAGATGTGTGTGGATATCCATAGCCATCTCAAATACATAATTATGTATTAACTTCGAAAAATCTATCTTGGTTAAAAACTTATCGACGTCCATTAAATCACATCATATTATTTTTACTACTAAAATAAATTTAAAATTTACTCGTTGAACCCTAATTTTGTTAATATGGCGGCTAATTATTGCACATAAAATTAACTGCACAGAATGAAAGGTCGTTTTGTAGTCGTATTACGGTTGTGTCGCGTCTTAGAGTCGTATAAAAGTAACTTTTAGCACGTGCGCTAAAAATATAGTGAGAAATGTTGTTTAATTTTAAGTATTTCTAAGGCGCGTGCATTATACTAAGAAAACTAGCGCATATTACACGATAAAATTAATTCCCCAATAGATTAATGCACTTCAACACGCGTTTCGAGATATAACATATTGAAATTAAATGAATATGGCTAACTTAAACTAGGTAGAGTTTTGACAACTCTAATTTATAATGTCTCTTTCACTCTTCACTGTTATGAGTACAACAAAATTCAATAAAAATGTCATCATTTGCACTGGTATTCGACAAAGTGTCGTAAAACAGTGGTATTGTAGACCATAATGCAGCAAAAAATAAATTTCACTACATCTGTGCGACCATTATACGACTGAATATGTCATTGATACGACTACTATGCGACTCTTATACAACTCTAAGTCGTATAAAATGGGCCCTTTTTCGGTTGTAACGACGTGATAACGACGTTTTGGCGACATGCTTATACAACCAAAAGTTACATTCGGCACGTTGTGGCGACTTCGAAAATGTTTGTTGGGCGTCGCCTATAAAGTTATCTATTAAAATTATTTTGACTGATTTTTACGGTTCAAATATGAGCGAATGACCTTGAGCATTTGTATGGTCAAAGTCATTCGCGTATGTAATCACCTTAACGCTAGGATGAAGAAGAAGAACGGAAATAGTAGTCTGAATAGTGTTCGTTTTGTGACTTT
Source organism: Eilema depressum (assembly GCA_914767945.1). Classification (NCBI taxonomy): domain Eukaryota; kingdom Metazoa; phylum Arthropoda; class Insecta; order Lepidoptera; family Erebidae; genus Eilema; species Eilema depressum. The sequence continues at coordinate 3,841,003 of OU612036.1, read as the reverse complement.
GTTCTTTTTTTTTATTTAGGACACGTCAGTTTGACCTCACCTCGCCTTATGGTAAGCTGAAGGCAAAATCGCGGAAAAGACGGTCACCATTATTATATAGACACGTACTTACCATGTTACAATGGTGACACTCAGCTTGATGGCCTCATCAAATGCTTTTTCACGCCCCGCTGAAATTTCGCTTGTTCTAAAAGAAGCGTGTATAATGAGGGGACTTATAATATAACTCTTATAGCTTACGAAGTTTTGGTTGTTAGTTAGAATACGTGTTTATTGTACGCATTACTTTAGCACTCATCATCTGCATATAGACGAATTTTCCTGATTGCGTCCGTGGCCAAGATTACCTCGGAGCTCAGGGTCCGCCTTCCGGCTCTCTCTTGTCCACTTTACACGATCTTGGGCGTCCATGGTAGTGAGACTATTCGCACGCTTGTCACCCTCCACGACGTCAAGCCAGGACTTCTTGGGCCTACCCATTTTACCTGGACCCGGCGGGGGCTACTTTAGAACTGCAAGCTTTTATATGACTTAATTTGAGAACTGTGTATATTTCATGTGTTTTTTTTAAATTTTAGGTTAAACGTATCTGACGAGAGCTATAAACACTGCATACACTGTCCTGTACTGAAAGCGTGTTTTCAACATGAAGTTCATGGAAAATCATGTCTACAGTCTGACAAAAAAATTGCGGTAACCGCCTGTGAGTAACTATTTTAAATATTTTTATTGGCAAACATACATACATACATATAATCACGCCTTTATCCCCGGAGGGTTAGGCAGAGGTCAATTAATAACCACATTTCACCAATCATTGTATTATGCCCGTTTTCAGCAACGTCCCCTAAATTTTAGGGGCCACCTAAGGAAAGTTAGGTAACCCTTAGTAACATTTCGTTTTCACCAAACCTTAGGGGACACCTAACTGCTTAGGTGTCACTTAAAATTTAGGGGCCACCTAACTAACCCCTAACAAGGTGACAGAATAACTTTGCGCATATTTACGCACGTTTTGTTTAATATCGCGTATATATTTCTAACTAACTAATAACAATCAGTGTAATAATATTTTGCAATTCGCCAGCACCACAAAATAGGAGACCCTTACTTAGGTGTCACTTAGGGTGGTGAAAACGAATTTAGATAAGTAATATATTTAGGGGCTACCTATGTTAGGGGGCTCTTAGTTAGGAGGTGATTTAAGTATAGGTGGTGAAAACGGGCATTAGTCCCACGTAATAGGGGGTGAGCTTATTGCCGCATTCCGGGCACTATTGTTGACTCAAGCCACGTGGTGGTAAATAAATTCATAAAAAATTGTACACAACATTATTAAGTCGATATGTATCTTTAACTACTCCTAAGGTTTGAGTCATATTCAATAATCCGATATCAGACCAACACAGCGGTGGCGGAATACCCGATATTGGGTCGGACAATGTGAAAGACAGATACGTATATCCAAAGATATTATATAAAAAGAAGTAGATATGTTATTGCGCGAAAATCGTGAAGATCCGAAAACGAGTCAATTGGAACGTTTGCCTCTAGTACCGCGTGCCGAGCGGCGCCGGTCGGACGTTGAGCGGAAGCATCAGTGACTTAAAAAAATAACGAAAATGCCATCGTATGTTTATAGACACTGCACGAACTCTTTTCAATCCATTGGCTAGGTAGGGAAGTGTAGATGAATTAAAAATGTGTGTGTGTGAGTTCGGCACATTTTTCTACGTTGATTTGTAAGCATATGACATGTCTATGTTATGAAATGTCATTGCGTATATCATACATTTTTTGAGATCTTACGATATCAGATCTACGTCGGTCACTGACATCGGATAGTGTTAAAACGCTCTTATACTAAGAGCCCACGTGATGGCCACGGCTATATTTCATCATCGCACCTCTCACCACAAGCAGAGCATCCATCCTCATACGTTGCGACTGATAACAGTACGTACAGTCAAGTATGAAAGGAACTTTATTCTCCGCACGCTTAAATCGTGAAATAAACTGCCTGCCGTGGTTTCTACACAAGGGCCCTAGACAAAGTGACATTCTATTGATGAAATCGCGCTGAAGTGAACCATTTTTAAGATTTTAACAATGGATTTCGGGACATTGCGGTGGTTATAGTAATAATGATAAGTTAAATAATGTATTTCGAGTTACAAAGACTCAAATTTCATAAAAAAAATATAGTTATATTAATGATTTACGTCAATTTCATACTAAAATTAGCGATTCCACTGGCGTTTTCGCCAATAGAATGTCACTTTGTCTAAGGCCCCGGTATGTGGTTCTTCAAGAAGGGCATTAGAAAGAAGCGCGAGTATGACGCCTCTGGTGTTGCATTCGTCCATAGGCCACGGTAACCACTTTCCATCAGGTGGGCCGTGTGTTTATCTGCTACCTAAGTGGTATAAAAATAGAGATAATAGTCTGCCATTTGCTTCTCACGCTACATTTCCACGAAAGTCCTTAATTGTCATCGAACTTTTCATACGAGTTAGCAGACTTAGAGCGCTTATAATAGTAGTCGACACCAACTAACTCACCCATTTACATTAAGATTATAGAAACATAATTTACATATAATCACACCTTTATCCCCGGAGGGTTAGGCAGAGGTGAAGGACACCACATGGAAAGAGATGGTGGTCCAAATTCTATTCTGCCGGGAACCACGCGGTAATTATAGAAAACTAATGAAAAAAAATGATTTTAGGTCACTATGACATACTCAATACAGGACAATATGGAGTGTTCATTGAAAGCAGAGATCATATGCCTCACTTTTTCATTCAATCAGTTTTCCCACGTGTAGACCTTAAGGGCGAGTTGACATATGATATCAGAGCTTTAGACGTTGATTGTGGCGTGGAATTTAACTGTAAGTTTTAAAATTATTTCAATACTTATAACCAATTCAGAAATACATAATACATCTTCCTCCTAGCGTTAATTCCCAGTCGCATCCGAAGCTTTCAGCTCAGAGTCTGGGGTCTGCTTTACCAGTCATAGCTACATATTTGGTTAGACCTCGATATTTTCCGTGAAGCGATTGCCATCTGACCTCCACGACCCAATGTCAACTTTAGGCGATATCGAAGCTTTGCAGCTTTGCTGTTGTTTTTTTTGGACTTTTTTTTAGGGCACCAACTACCCGTAACGACTGCCATAGATGTTCTTATGGCAACCGGGACCGACGGCTTAACGTGCTCTCCGAGGCACGACCAGACCAATGCAAATACCCATATTTCATTAACAATATTTGCACTGAGCGGGGATCGAACCCGCGCCTCCTGCGCAGCGGCCGCGTTCACTACCGCTACGCCACGGAGGCTGTCTAAATACATACATACATATACGCCTGTAAATCCACAAAGGGGTCGGCAGAGATGTAATGAACACCTACATTTCGCCAGCTATGATTTTCAGTCCCACGTAATAGGGGGCGAGCCTATTGCCGTCTAGCGGGCACTTTGTCATGGGCTGTATGTTTACTGTTGGATGGAGAACTGCCCTATCCTTTAGTCGCGTTTTACGATATCTACAGGAAGAGATGAGGTGACCCCTACCCGGTAATTAAGAAATATCTTAGCATTATTCTAATATTCTACGAGGTCACATTATATCACTAGAGTCTTAAGCGAAGACATGAACAACAACAATCGCTCCATACGCGAGAATACTTTGGCCTCTGACTGGACTACAGATCCACTCCTTCGCATCATTTTGGGAAATATGGTCTACCCCCTAGACAAATAGCAAATCGTTGGCCAGCAGCGTATTGTAGAATGATGAAAAACAGAATGATGAATGTATGGTCAAACGACAAAATACGAGTTATATTCGTCAAATCCCTTTCATCATTCCATTCTATAATACGCCGGCTACCGAATTGCCATTTGTCTAGATCTAACAACTGCAGTAAGGGGCTGTCCATTAACCACGTGAGGTTCAAAGTGGGAAGGGGGGGGGGTCTTCGGAAAACATTACGAAATATCACCATGTATATTGTGATATCACGTGTATTTTTTTGTCACGATTCTTAGTTTTTTAGCATTAAATAATTAGTAAAAAAATACATTGCAGCGACAGATAAAGATATGAAAGATTATAAGGAACTAAAAAAAGATAAGGGAGATGACAAAAAAGATGAAGACGATGAGAAACCAAAGAAAGATAAAGAAGATAAAGAATCGAAAAAAGATAAAGTATCAAAGAAATGTGATGGATCAGATGAATGTGAGACTAAAACGGCAGAATTTTTGCTTTCGCTTATAGTGAAGAGAGCAATGGTAATATTATTGGCTGGGGTCGACACCTATAATAAACATTATCTCATGGGTGAAGTGCTTCCTGCGTAGAATAATTTAGTATTATACTTAATATTAATAATAATTATTATATTATAATAATTATGAACTTGCACGATATCCTTACCCAGCACTGGGCATTAATTAAATGAATATAAATTGAGAAATTGACTTTTATTTAATAAATAACGAGCTGTTGCCTGCGGCTCTGCTCGCGTTTATGTGGTTTTGGCGTCCGAACATAGCCTATGTCCTTTATCAAGCTCTAATCTATCTGTGTACTATTAATTTCATCAGGCTATCTTTAAAAATGACAACAAACTTTCATCTAAAAACAACAGTAACCAACCAACCAAAAACAACCAACAACAACTAACAACAACCAACAACAACTCAAAAACATCATCTAAACATAAAGGGGTTTAAATAGGGGATGAAAGTTTGTGTAATGCTGTCTAATATTATGAATGCAAATGGAACTTTGTCTGTCTACCTGTCACTTACACTTTCACGCCTAAACCACTGAAACGAAATTGTTGATGAATTTAGATACAGATAAGGAATAGAACCTGGGAAAGGACATAGGCTACCATTTATAATTTACGATCGCTGAAAAAAGGTATCACATGATCAAAACGTCATTATAGATACATCTCATCAACTTCATTGGTCGAAGAGAAGTGAAGAGAGATACGTGCCCTATATAAAAAAAAATCTGTTTTGACAGATAGTCTATATCATCTATCCTCAGATAAATCAAGATTCAGAACTGTGTACCATTCTAGAATACTACAACTGTTATAAAATTCGACGAGATATTTATAACATGTTTATTGGTATTCCAGTGTATCCGCCATTTTCGTATCACTAATTTATTATGGTTAATATCCCGTTGCCTCTTATAATTGTTAGGTGCGGCTTCCAACCTTAGTGATGGTGATAAGGAACTTGTAGAATTATCATCAAATTAATCTTATGTAACTTTCTGGACTCCGTAATTAGAAGTCTTCTTGGTTGGTCTCGTTAGGGCTAATAGACCTTATCGCAGTAGCATCCCGAGATACCATCCTAACAGCGTTTCTCATCTACTGAGAAGTTCATTGAACTCCCTTTTCTCTGAGATTGATGCTGGACTTCTAATATAATCGAAATCTCCATATTTGTAATTTATTTTTTAGTAATTTATCGAAAGCATATCCTACTCAAAGTGCTATTCATATAAGACGGTAACGTTTTTAAATGTGTTAAATAAAACTTACGAGTAACAAAATGTAAACAGCTACTGCTCCCCTAGACATGTGACAATTCGTTGCTCGATGTACCATGGAATAGAATGACGAATGTATAGGATTTGACGTTTTTGACATTCGTTGACGCCTGTCATATTATACGTGAAATCCCATACATTTGACTTTCTATTCTACAAAACGCCGGCCGTCGAATTGCCACTTGTTTAGAGGGGCTGGCCAGTGGCCACCTATGAGTTTATGATTCGTTCAGTCGTTCTCCAACCATAGCGTGTTTCATTATAGGTTATGGGCAGATCTTAGAGGGTTTATGTAAAGTAAAACATTATAGTTTGTAAGGAATGTTTGGTTTATTTTGAAAAAAAAAAAAAAAAAAAGAATTTGATGTTTATTGATATTTTGTTAATTGAGGGGGTTGAATTATCAGTGCAGCTCAATCCTAACATGTAGAATTTAGTTGCCCTAGTTTTAAATTCTATATGTTAGGGTTGAGCTGCACTGATAATTTTTATGACACTATAGTCATGAGGACCTCTTACAATTTTATTATAGTAAAGTGTTAACGTCATTAACGACCCTGATATATAGAATTTAAAACTGGGGCAACTATCCCACTGGGGCATCTATCCCGGTTTTACCCTATGGGTAACAAAATGTGAACAGCTACTAACTGGCGACCTATGATTCTAAGATCTTTCAGTTGTAATTGTTTTTGAATGATAAAAAGTGAGACCAGGCCCTCTAGACAAGTGGCAATTCGTCGGCCGGCGTTTGGTAGAATAGAATGCCAAATGTATGGGATTTGACGTATATGACGGGCGTCAACGAATGTCAAAAACGTCAAATCCTATACATTTGTCATTCTATTCCATCATACGCCGAGCAACGAATTGCCACTTGTCTAGGGGGCCAGGTCTCCTAGACAAGTGGCAAATCGTTGGGATTTGACGTATATGACAGTCGTCACCGTATGTCATAAACTTCAAAGTACGTGTCATATACGTCAAATCCCATACATTCATCATTCTATTCTATAATACGCCGGCCAATGAATTGCTACTTGTCTAGAGGGGCAGAGAAAAAATGTGAAAAGTATAAAGTAAGAAAAATACATCCATGACGTTGAAAAACAGTACGCGTACGTGCATAATATTTGTCGTTAAAGTGGGGTCCATTGTCTGCTTTCGTAGTCCAAGTCTAATCCAGTCCAAGTCTAATCCAGTCCAGCATGTCTGCGACCACAGTTAGGTACTTTTGTCTCAAGAGATTGATCTTCCCATATTTGAAGTCGGTTAATAAATATGGTGCTGAAGATATCATATGGTGTTGCCATAAATATTTCACTGTCAGTCATCAAAAAATAGATATTATAGCAGATAATCAGAATATCATGAGATTATTAAAGTAACAATAATGAACAATTTTATATATTCTTTATTGCATTGCATGCTAAAACAATAAATGTTTATTAAGCCGTTTTTATACTTAAAAATTTATCAATTTATCAATAAAAATATCGTGATTTTGTTGAAACGTGATTGACTATATTTGCTGTCATGATAAATAGAACCATCAGTCTAGCTGGGGCCTATAAAAAGGTCGTTAAATTATGAAAAGGACGATACAGTCAATGTCCACTACAGAAACTATCCGATATCACAGAAATAATCCGGCAAAGCTCCATATATTATTTAAAATTAAAAAAATAAAAAAATATAATAAAAATTATACCTATAATTTATTAATAATAAATTGCGGGCCATACAGGATACAGAGATGATACGGGATTTCGAGGTATGCCATGGTAGAAACTGGGCGGATCAAACAAAAAACAAAACACATATTTTTCATACTTATTTGCTTAATTACAGACAAAATGAAAGGTGTGCTGTATCTTTGGCTCGTGTTTGCTCTGGTTGCCTGTTGCGCCGCGGGCGCGACGCCACCTCCATGTAAGTTGGTAAAATATATTAGGTATATCACTTAGGTCGCAGACAAGCATACGGCCCACCTGATGGAAAGTAGTTACCGTGGCCTATGGACAAGTGCAACACCAGGGGAGCCACACTCGCGCTGCCGACCCTTTAAGAACAGAGAGATTCTGTGCCGTCAGCGCAGAAGCATGCAGAACAGGCCTTTGGTCTTCCCAGTGAAAGCACAAAACCTGTAGTAGAGAAAGAGAGGGGCGAATTTTGTGAGTTTAGAAATGATTCCGAAGATGACCGCATACGACAACTGCAGACGCACGCAGCAGATAGTCATAACTCATTGAGGCTTCTCAACGGTCCCCTTAATCTACTCGTATATGCGTGTGCAGTTGTCGTATGCGGAGAGTGGAAATCATAATAGATCTGGGGTAATCTTCGCAACATGTGCATTTGTAAAAAAGTTAGCTAGTTGAGCTATGGTTACTTTGGGTCTAGATAGTGTGCAGAACATCGTAATTCTACGATGTTTAGAACCACCTCGTACTTCAAGGAATATTCTGAAAAAAGAATTAGCGAAATCGCTTTAGCTGTTCTTGAAATTTGCGCTTAGCAACACATTCAGTGATTCATTTTTATATTATAGAATAAAAAATGTTAAAAATGTCTTCTGAAGATAACAAAAATAACTATAATGAATGAATATTAATATAACTATAATGAATGAATATTCATTATAGTTATTTTTGTTATCTTCAGAAGACAAATTTAACATTTAATATTCTGTTATATAAAAATGAATCACTGAATGTGTTGCTAACCGCAAATTTCGAGAACAGCTGAACCGATTTCGCTAATTCTTTTTTCAGAATATTCCTTGAAGTACGAAGTGGTTCTTACGCAGAGAAAAATTACAAAAATGATAACTAAAGAATCGACTGTTAGGCAGTACAAAGTTCGCGGGGTCAGCTAGTTACACATAAATGAAAATTTATAGAGCTAGGGTGAAGACAAAAAAAAATTAAGAATTCATTGCTTACTTACATCAATTTTAGGCGAAGAAGTATGCCTTTTTACTGACATGCAATGTATGATAAGTGGAGTTACTACTGTTCTTCAGATTATGATCGAAGATGATAGTCCGATACGCCTGGACCCATTGCAAATAGAAAAAATATGTAAAAAAAATGGATCAACGGATTATACGTTAACCAACATAGAACTAAAAGGATTGAGTTCCTGTGTAGTTGCACAAATAAGGTATGTAATTTTACTATTTTTTATAAATCGCCGAAATGGTAATAAATAAATAAATAAATAAATGAATAAATATTGTAGGACATTCTTCACAACGCTATCTAACTAGCTTGTATCATAGGTTCTAGAATGCGGATAAACATACTTGAATACTTTTTCTTTGTGAATACATACATATTATACATAGAAACACCCAGACCAATGCAAATATTCATATTCATGCATACAAATATTTGCACTGAGCGGGGATCGAACCCGCGCCTCCTGTGTAGCGGCTGCATTCACTACCGCTACGCCACAGAGGTACGCAGAAGTTTAGCACTCACATTTGGCTAATCATGATTTTCGGTCCCACGTGATAGTGGGGTTATACTTAAATAGGGAGCGAGCCTATTGACGTCATCAGGCACTTTGTCATAAGCTGTATGTTTACCATCGGATGCAGAACAGCCTTATACCTTAGTCACCTTCTACGAGACCCACGGAACCCAATTCTACTCCATCGGTAATTTTAGTTAATAAAATAGTGTGTTATTAATATATTCGAATTATATTTTAGTTTAGACGTAAACACGACAATCTATAATTACTATTTACGCTGTCCTAAATTGGTTTCATCTTTTGACTATAAAGCTAAGGAAGAATCTTGTTGCGACTTTTGTGAAAAAGATTACAAAATAACCTCAAGTGAGTAATTCACATTAATTATTACTATATAAATTACTAAGGCCCCTACGCAGGAGGCGTGGGTTCGATCCCCGCTCAGTGCAAATATTTATATGCATGAATATGGGTATAACCCGCGCCACGTATCTTGGACCTAAAATGTGCTCAAAATGTGCCTTATACGCGCAGTACACATTTGTTGGGTGTCTTTTGAGGATAATATGGGATGCTACTGCGATAGACGAACTTAAATTCACTAAGGTTAGACTATTACAAAGCAATCCACGGGCGCCAGAGCCTCGTATGTCTTACAATTTAGGTCCAAGATACGTGGCGCGGGTTATATTTGCATTGGTCTGGTCGTGCCTCGGAGAGCACGTTAAGCCATCGGTCCCGGTTGCCATACGAACATCTATGGCAATCGTTACGGGTAGTTTTAGCCCTAAAAAGTTCAACAACTGGTCTAGCTGCAATGCTTCGATATCGACTAATGTCACTATTGGGTTGTATAGGTTAGATGGCAGGCAAATTACGGAAAATTTAAAAAAAAATCCACCAAAAAAAGTTTTTTGAAATCTAATCAAATCCGCAGTTAGACTGGTAAAGCGGACCTAAGACTCCGAGGTGAAAGCTTCGGATGCGACTAGGATTAACGCTAGGATGAAGAAGAAGAAAATTAATTATTACTATGAAAAAGTAAATTCCCCGCGTGGTTCCCGGCAGAGTAGAGTTCGGGCCACCCCATCTCCTCCCATGCGGTGTCGTACAAGGCGACTAAGGGATAGGGCTGTTTAACATCAGACAGATATATACAGCCCAGGCTCAGCCTCAGATACATGGCGAATCAACAACAGTGCCTGGAATACGGTAATAGGCTCACCCCCTATTACGTGGGAACCAATACAATGTTTCGTGAAATGTGGGTGTTAATTCACCTCTGCCTAACCCTCCGGGGATAAAGGCGTATATGTATGTATGAAAAAGTAAATAAGTATAAAAAAGTGATTTTTTTTCTAGATAATGACATACTGAGCATAGGACAATATAAAATATATATTAAAAGTCAAGATCATTTGCCTCATATTTTAATCCAAAATGCTAGTACCAGTGTGGATAACAAAGGGAACATGACTTTTGACATCAAACATCTGTGTGACACGAATGGAAATGGGACTGGAAATGGGACTTGTAAGTTTTACAGTATTTATATTTAATTATTTTTAGCCGCGACTCCACCCGCGTGGATTTCTTTTCTCAAGATATAAGCTATCTCTGTACCAAAATTTCATTAAAATCGGTTCATTGGTTTAGGCGTAGAAGTGTTACAGTCAGAGTTACTTTCGCATTGGCATAGTGAGTCAAAGGGTTAGACATTACATTACATTTTAATAGTGAAACTTTTAGGTACTATTATATTTTATATATTTTAAGTATGTTTATCCGTATTCTAGAACCCATAACACAAGCTAGTTAAGCTATTCTTACTTTGCGTCTAGATAGCGATGTGTAGAATGTTCTACAATTTGAATAAAGCCTTAATTGCATATTGCAGCAATTGATATAAAGGGGATTGGGTAATCTAGTATGGACAGTGGCGTTCTTAATTTTTTCAGCGGCCATAATTAATTTTGATACCACTTCATTGTACTGTGTTAAACACACTTACAAATGTGATTATTTTCATTGTAAGTAATATCGGAGCTGCGATATACAGGGTGGAACATTTCGACTTTACCTTGAAGGAAAGTACCCTCATACTAAAGATAGCGAATTTTACTTAAAGGAAACTTTACCTTATTTTTTAAAAGAAACAAAACTGCATTCAAAGACTTTTGAAAATGCCACACCCGGTAGTCGAACCGACTAATATTTTACAAAACCTTCTTTTTCATGGACTTCCTTTTATTTAATTTACCAAGTTTGTTAGAGAGATTTGATCCCTATAATTGACCCTATTGATTGATGCAATAAAAATACAGGGTGTTATTTTTTCAAATCGTAGTCGGTTCGATTATGAGGCGCGGCAAATGATTTTTCAGCATTCCTTCAATGCAGGGCTGTTTCTTTTTTAAAAACACACTAAACTGTATTCAAAGTTTTCTGAAAATGCCACACACGGTAGTCGAACCGGGTACGAGTACCTACTCTTACTACCGGAGATAGTTAATTTCATTCAAAGGAAACACTCTCTTATTTAAAAAAGAATATAAAGCTGCATTTAAGGAATTTCGAAAGATCGCTTGCCACGCCCTGTAATCGAACCGACTAAAATTCTAAAAAATAACACCCTATAATTTTATTGCATCAATCGATAGGGTTGATCATAAGGATCAAATCTCTCTAACAAACTTGGTAAATTAAATGAAAGGAAATCCATGAAATAGAAGATTTAGGAAGATTTTATTCGGTTCGACTACTAGGTGTGGCATTTTCAGAAAACTTTGAATACAGTTTAGTGTGTTTTTGAAAAAGAAACAGCCCTGCATTGAAGGAATGCTGAAAAAACATTTGCCACGCCTCATAATCGAACCGACTACAATTTGAAAAAATAACACCCTATATTTTTATTGTATCAATCGATTGGGTCGATCATAAGGATCAAATCTCTCTAACAAACTTGGTAAATTAAATAAAAGGAAATCCATGAAATAGAAGATTTAAGAAGATTTAGGAAGATTTTAGTCGGTTCGACTACCGGGTGTGGCATTTTCAGAAAACTTTGCATACAGTTTAGTATGTTTTTAAAAAAGAAACAGAACTGCATTTACGGAATCTGAAAACTCGTTTACCACGCCTTATAATCGAACCGACTACAATTCGAAAAAATAACATCCTGTATTTTTATTACATCAATCTATAGGGTCGATCATAAGGTTCAAATCTCTCTAACAAACTTGGTAAATTAAGTAAAAGGAAATCTATGAAATAGAAGGTTATAGGAAGATTTTAGTCGGTTCGACTACCGGGTGTGGCATTTTCAGAAAACTATGAATGCAGTTTTGTTTCTTTTAAAAAATAAGGGAATGTTTCCTTTCAGTGGAATTCGCTATGTCCAGTATTTAGAGTACTTCCATCTAAGTAAAGTTGAAAAATACCACCCTGTATAGCTAAGTCCCGATATAGTTTAGAGAAGTTTGTCCATAGTAACTTTTGATCACTTTATACTGTACTTTCATATTATACCAATTTCATTGATGGCCGCTCAATTCCGACACGACGCCAACATTACCCAACCCCCTTTAGCATTATTGTTAACTTTACCATTATTCCTTATAGCAATTAATATTTTATATGAATAAAGACTTAATTGCATATTACAGCAATTGATATAAATTTAGCATTATTGTCAACTTTACCATTATTTTTTTACAGCATATGAATGTCAGGGTTGTATAAACTCCAATCGGGAAGAAACAACAAAATATTTGAATACTTTAATTATCGAGAAGGCTATGGATATATTAATCCTGATTAGATACCAAGACTACTGCAAAGAAAATCTTCTGAGTGATATATTTCCGGCTAACTCCTATTCCACAACTACAACCACACCCACAACTACAATGAAACCCGCAAACATATCCATAACCACAACAAAACCCACAACCAAACCGACAAACACATCCACAACCACATCAAAACCCACAACCACAACTAAACCCACAAACACATCAACAACCACAAAAAAACCCACAACCACCATCAAACCCTCAGCCACAACTAAACCCACAAACACAACCAAACCCACAACCTCAACGAAACCCACAACTAATCCCACAAGCACAACAAAACGGTGCTAACTAACTTCACTACGGTGCATTTGTTGACTTTTTCTACATATTCTCTTTCCTGTTAGTTGCATTGCCCTAATAAACGTAATATTTTTAAAATGTTTTTTATTTCATGTAGAAAAATGGTATTGTCGGCTGAAGTACACTGTGTAATAGTATAAATAAATTTATGAAATCTTTTTATTCTGGTTAAATGAAGCAATAAACACGTTCAATTCTGGCACAAAATTGTCACTAATTCCGACCGCGTATGTACCAACTTGCACTACTGCAAAAACCCCTACTAAGTGATCCAATTTAGGTTGGATTGCCTTCAGAGTTCAGCAAGTGCATGGCCCGGCAGAGGAGATCGTGGTCGCAGCACTAGTGGGACCAGTGGATCTTGGCATAGCGGAATCTATTGGGGATGGCACGGGGCGACATGCCAAAAAGGGAGACCCGTAGAAACGGTGTTGCCGCTAGCCGCCCGCGACATAGTACAGGGGACCAAATAGGGCTAACCACCTCGGGAGGCTGCCTCACCAGGCAGCGCATAATCCCAATATGATTCGTCGTGTCTGTTGGTGACCGGATGTGGGAACCCGACGACCATATTCGGGGGATACGGGGGCCTTTCCGGGCGTGTCGGCTCTCGCCATGCCTCACATTAATAGACGAAACAAGTCTCCCCCGCTTAGTCACGCGAAAAAATTCCGTAGAAAATTTCCGTGCAAAGGCAACGGTGTGCGTATTTGTTAGGGCGGATGTTTGTTGTCACCGTCTGCACTGCCATCCTTCTCCGCCCTATGGGTACACGTAGACCATGGCTCTACGAGTTAGATCTATGTGTGCCTCTACCGTTCCCATACAGTAGATGCCGAGACAACTTGACTATTTGAATATCTGAGTCAGGCAGCAGATGATGCGCAGGAGCGGTTTCCGAACACTGAACTGGTATTTTTGGGGGGTTTTAACGCCCACCACGAGATCCGGTTGAGCTCCGCCAAAACAGACACACCTTGACTACACGAGGTTACCAGGATGCCAAGAGGGTCGGTCCTAGTACCCTCTCTGCTGGACCTACTGCTGACGAGTCACCCAGACCAGTACAAAGTTTCGGTGCGAGCTGCTTTAGGCAACTCCGACCATTGCCTGGTCTGTTCTAAGGTGCCAATTATAGCGCCCCCACGACCCGAGCAGGGGAAGCGGTGTCTCTGGCACAACTCGTCAGCGGACTGAGATAGGATGCGTGACTATTTTGCGCATATCCCGTGGGTTGCACGTTGCTTTGAAGGAAAGAAACCATCGGACAGTGCTAAGGCTGTCACCGGTGAGTCATCAACATACCTACCTAGGAGTGTTCATTGACGACCGATTATCGTGGTCTAAACAAATCCAGCATGTGTGTGACAAATTACGTGCAATACTTTCGAAATTGTCTATACTAAGACATAAAATTCCATATGAAGAAAGAAAGAAAGAAATGCTACAAAAATCCGCAAGACACAGTGACGGAAAAAACAAACTTATCCATACTGATACATAATATATTTAACCAAACTTAAACATATCTAATAATGCTATCACTATACAAAGTATTAGGACAAATAAACACTTTGACTTTGATAAAGATATATCGTATAGACTGAGCAGTTATGGGCGCACTTTCAAAACAAAAATCTTGACCGGGTATATGAGCTACAATTACGTATTTTAAAAACCATTGTGCCCCGTAAGATAAGGGTGGTGTATGAATAGTAGATTACCCAACAAGTGAAAAAAAGGTGAATTCTTTTTGAGGCACCAAGTTGTATCCCGAGAGAAGTGAAGGTTTCTCCGGTAGAATCCCGAGCGTAGCGAGGGGTTCTAGAGAGAAACCTGAGTGGATCGAGGGATACAAGAGCCGAGATGAATTCTTTTTTCACGTGTTAGGTACTCAACTTTTCACCATTGACTACGAGAAAACAATTACTCTGTGATTATGAATTACATTTTGTTATGGATAGTACACAGAAGAAGCAGCAAATTATCAGTAATAGCTACCGCTTTTACCGTTAGTTACCGTTCGAGAATATGAGTTTCATTTTCATCACTGGATGAAGCCATTTTATGAAGACAAACATAAACTTTTACAAGGAAAATTACACAGAAAATGGCGGCATTTTTTTTTTCTTAATTTAAACTGAGCCACATTCCATCCAGCCAGTGATAACATTTAGGTGGCTTTTAGTACGTTTTTATAGTGTGAGTGTGCAACCTCTTTGTATGTTTCACTAGAATCCGTACATTCGCGCATGTTCCAAATTCAAATTTTTTTATTCACTCGGTGAAACAAAGAGCGTTTTATTCACTGTTTTTGATGAATCACGGGCCCTTTTTCGAGTGTCAATGGTGAAAAATAACTATCACCATTGTTTTCGTGCTGCTCCTCAGCCTCACAGCACAGTATTTCAATGAAGCTCTACAAACAATAACTTCTCATAACAAAATAACCAGGAGCGTGACTAATAAAAAAATTATAACCCCAATATTTAATAACCTGCACGGTAAACGCATATTAAATTACATTGTCCCGGATTTAATAAATAAGCTGCCTAAAGAAATAAAAAATAAAATAAATAGAAAAAACATTAAAAGAATACTAAAAATACATCTGCTAAATGCATTAAAAATTACTAACTAAAAACATAAAAAAGTGTTATTTCTGTGCGGAATGACACAGTATGTAGCTCAACAGGCCTCGGCTGCTAATGATTCTGAAACATGACAGACGTTTCTCTGCCGAATGAGACGCCGACAGAACGTTTCGATTATGAGTTGTTCACCGACAGAACCTTTCAACTACGAACGTTTCGCCGATAGAACGAATAATTCATGAGTGAATCGGCGACAGAATCGTTCACCAAAATAAGAATTCGTGGACAAACATTATTTTATGCATGGTTTGTCACAAGTAATGACTAAATCTTTATGGATGATACGTTTTGAAAGGTTAAATGAGACTAAAAACATAAAATTAAAACTGGTTTCTGGTCTAACATTGATAGACTACGATGTATCGTAAATCATTATATAAAAGTGTATCAACCTACCGACGGCAAGAAAAAAAAATAGATTCACTTTCATAGAAGAACAAAAATTATTAATGTTACTATATTCTACCTACATTAAGATCCTTTACAGGCTTTAGGTACTTTATAGACTCGATAGCTCGATAGTTGGATAGTTTGATAGCTGGATAGCTTGATAGCTCGTTATCTTGATAGCTCGATAGCTCGATAACTCGATAGCTCGATAATTTTTTAAATTAGTTTAAAATATCGAAGAACATTCATGAAAAAAGCTTCTGCTGAATTTAGAATCTAATTTTTTAAGTCGGTTAATAAATATGGTGCTGAAGATAACGGCGTCGCCATAAATATTTCACTGCCAGTCATCAAATAGATATTATAACAGATATACAGAATATCGTGAGATTATTAAAGTAACCATCATGAAAAATATTATATTCTTTATTCATGCTAAAATAATTAAATGTTTATTAAGTCGTTTTATACTAAAAAATAATGTTTATCAATAAAAATATCGTGATTTAGTCGAAGCGTGATTTGAATATTTAAACAAGCCTGATAAATTTAGCCAACAGTCTATAAAAAGGTAGTTAAAATATAATAACAACGACACAGTCAATGTCCACTATAGAAAGTAACAGGTATCATCTTCCATAGATTTTTATGCTTGTATTTAATTATTTTTTGTGTGCTAACAATTATTCCTATCGATTTTTTCTCTTTTTCTCTCTCTCTCTCTCTCTCTCTCTCTCTCTCTCTCTCTCTCTCCCTCTCTCTCTCTCTCTCTCTCTCTGTACATTTTTACTTCATCTGTACAACACATGAATGCACTCTTTTTCTGTATCTTGTCGATGTCTAAATCGATGCTTTTGTATTATATTTGTGTCTGTAAAATTACCTTTTAATTATGTGCTTGTGTATTCATTCTTAAGGTATGATTCCGAAAGTAACCGCATACGACAACTGCAAACGCACGCAGCAGATACGCGCAACTTGATGTAGCCACTCAATGGTTCCCTCATCGGAGTTTAATTTTAATATTTGACTGCCTCTGTGGCGTAGCGGTAGTGAACGCGGCTGCTGCGCAGGAGGCGCGGGTTCGATCCCCGCTCAGTGCAAATATTTGTATGCATGAATAAAAATATTTGCATTGGTCTGGGTGTTTCTATGTATAATATGTATGTATTTACAAAAAAAAGTATCTACGGAATTCTCCTTTGGGGTAGTTCCGCGGATTTGAATACAATATTTATATTACAAAAGCGGGCTGTGCGAGCTATTTATAATTTGGGCCCAAGAGTCTCCCTCAGAGAAAAGTTTAAAGAAGTAGACATTCTGACCGTAGTGTCACAATACATTTTCGAGAACCTAATGTATGTTAAGAAAAATATTTCCAAATTTCCCAAAATATGTGACAGGCATAACATAAATACGAGACACAAAAACAATCTTGTAGTCTGTGATACCAGACTCCAAAAAATTAGCAGTTCTTTCCAGGGTAACTGTATACGCTTTTTTAACAAGCTCCCTAAGGAAATTAGGGATTTACCTATAAATAAATTTAAAAATGTAGTTAAGAGGAAATTGTGCCAAAAGGGCTATTATAAAATACAAGAATATTTAGATGATAAACTAGCTTGGAAATGAGCTGTTCACTCATGCATGCTTCTCAAACAAATTATTGTATTTAGACTAAGTAGACTAAGCATTATTTGTAAATAGACCAAAAAAAAAAAAAGCCCGCTGAGTTTCTTGCCGGAGTCTTCTCAGGCCAGGGCCGCGTTTCGAACCGGTGGTCCATTTGCTAAGCTAGTCTTTAGTACATAATTATATATTTTTGACGTTTTGTAAGTGCCGTTTTAATGGTCTATACAGAATAAATGATTTTTGACTTTGACTTTGACTCTAAGTATGTATATCCGCATTCTAGATTCCATAACACAAGCTAATTAAGCTTACCATGGGTCTAGATAGCGTTGTGTAGAATGTTGTAGAATATTTATTATTTAATAAGTAATTGGTACGCTGTATCTGCTGCATGCGTCTGTAGTTGTCGTATGCGGTCGGCTTCGAATACATTGCTTAATAGCGTTATGTGCTAGTGTCCTTGGGACAAAAAATGCCAATCAGAGTTAAATTCTAATAATTTTACACATATTATTCATATCTGATTAATTCTTACAGACAAAATGAAAGCTGTGCTGGATCTTTGGCTCGTGTTTGCTCTGGTTGCTTGTTGTGCCGCGGGCGCGACGCCACCTCCGTGTAAGTTGATAAAATATTACATTGCATACTTTTAAGGGGTGATGATGATGACTTTTAAGATGGATAATTAACTCAAATCAGCCAGATTCAGAATCATACCTTTAGTTTACATATTATATAGAATAGGTCTGGGGTAATCTTCGGAATATGTGTATTTGTATGAACATTGTGAGAGGCCTATGTCCAGCAGTCGGCTGTTATAGGCTAATTGATTAATTTGATTGTATGAATTTTTGGGTGAATGTGTAAAGATAAAATAAGCACATTTTTATATTGTTATGTGATTAAGGTAAGTAAAGATTCTATATTTTGATCGTGCCATTCATAGTAATTTAATATACATTATATTGTGTGCATTGATTTTAGGTAAAAAGTATGTGTCCTTGATGTCATGAGCTTCTTCTTCTGTCGAGTCGACGTCATATATCTTGTCATATTTTGTTTGCCCAGTATCTATATTATAGACTTTCCGTTAGCGTTATCAGAGGCATTCATAAGTTCCTCCGGAGTGCACGTGCTTGGGCAGGTTGAAGACAACAAAAAATTAAGAATTCATTGCTTACTTTCAACAATTTTAGGCGAAGAAGTGTGCCTTTTTACTGACGTGCAATGTATGACAAGTGGAGTTAATACGGTTTATAAGATTTTGAATGAAGACGATTGTCCGATACGCCTGGACCCTTTGGATATAGAAAAAATATGTAAGACAGATGGATCAACGGATTATACGTTAACCAAGATAGAACTAATAGGATTGAGATCCTGTGTAGTTACACAGTTCAGGTATGTCATTTTACTATTTTTTTATATATACTTACATATATAAATATTATTGCCTGTAAATCGCCGAAAAGGCAAGCAGAGGTTTATTAGCACCCACAAATGTAACAAGCACATTTCGCTAATCATGATTTTCGGTAATAGTGGGGTAATGCATCAAAATCCCAAATGTATGAAATACCGAAGGTCGAGATTATGCCGAAGTTCAAAATCCCGAAAAAATATTTTTCCATTAAACTTGCGGTTTATGTTATTTAACGGTTTATTAATGGCATGTACGCTACTGATGGAACACCGGGCTTCTATTTCTTCGTGTATTATCACAAGTAATATAACACGAGGGCTGTCGGTCGGTAGTAGGGCGCAGGTCTTGCAGAGACCTGTATCTACCCATATCGAGTCGCGCAATTTGACATGGATAGATTTTTTAACACACAGCCTCCGTGGCGTAGTGGTAGTGAACGCGGCCGCTGCGCAGGAGGCGCGGGTTCGATCCCTGCTCAGTGCAAATATTGTTAATGAAATATGGGCATTGGCATTGGTCTGGTCGTGCCTCGGAGAGCACTTTAAGCCGTCGGTCCCGGTTGCCATAAGAACATCTATGGCAGTCGTTACGGGTAGTTGGAGCCCTAAAAAGTCTAAGAACAACGGTCTAGCTGCAAAGCATCGATATCACCTAATGTTACTATTGGGTTGTGGAGGTCAGATGGCAATCGCTTCACGGAAAAATATCGAGGTCTACCCAAATCCGTAGTTAAGACTGGTAAAGCGGACCCCAGACTCCGAGATGAAAAGCTTCGGATGCGACTGGGAATTAACACTAGGATGAAGAAGAAGATTTTTTAAAACCACCTACTTAATAATATCCTAAGAAAGACACGCAGAAAGTAATTTTAAAATTATCGGTTCTTCGAACATTCAGAATTTTGAACTTTTATTCTGAACTTTGGGATTTTAATATGTAACCAAATAGCGGAGCGAGCCTATTATCGTCAAGCGGGAACTTGGTCATGGCTGTATGTTTACTATCGGATGGAGAACAGCCGTACCATACTCGTCTTCTACGACACCCACAGAAAGAGATTGCGTGACCCAATTCTACTCCATCGGTAATTTTTAACCGACTTCAAAAAGGCCGCCTCCTTTTCTCCTCCTTCTTAGTTTATAAAATAGTGTGTTGTATGACTGCCCTATCCAGGCATACTGGGTAAAATTTGCTATTGGGGCTATTAAATGAAAATTGAGGGTTGGAATTGGGTGGACGATTGAATTGTTATAATAATATTTAATTTTAATAATCTAATAATAACAATTAATTAATTTTCGAATTTAATGAAATTTATCTTATTTAATTTGGACATAATAATTTAATTGATTTGCTGACTCTAATTCTAATTTTCATTATATTTATAAAAATGTTTAATGATTTAAAATAATTTATTGTACCTACCTATTTAACTAACATAGCTTAAGTAAGAAGAAATTGTGACTAACCCTAGATATGAGCCTGTGTTGCTTGAATAAAGAAATTTATTATTATTATTATTTATTAATATATTCGAATTATATTTTAGTTTAGACGTAAACACGACAATCTATAATTTCCACTTACGCTGTCCTAAATTGGTTTCATCTTTCGACTACAAAGCTAAGGAAGAATCTTGTTGCGACTTTTGTGAAAAAGATTACAAAATAACCTCAAGTGAGTAATTCACATTAATTATTACTATATAAATTACTATGGCCGCTACGTAGGAGGTGCGGGTTCGATCCTCGTTCAGTGCAAACATTTATATGCGTGAATTTGGTCGTGCCTAGAAGAGCACGTAAAGCCGTCGGTCCCGGTTGCCATACGAAAATAGCAATCGTTACGGGTAGTTGGAGCCTTAAAAAGTTCAACAACTGGTCTAGGTGCAATGCTTTGATATCGCCTAATGTCACCATTGGGTTGTGGAAGTCAGATAGCAGTCGCTTCATGAAGAATTCTTGATAAAATAAAATAGAAACCCATAAAAAAGTAATATCGAAATATAGCCAAATCCGCAGTTAGACTGGTAAAGTGGACCCCACACTCCGAGGTGAAATCTTCGGATGCAACTGGGATTAACGTTAGAAAGAAGAAGAAAATTTATTATTACCAACAAAAAAAAACTGATAAATCTTTTTTCTAGATAATAACAACATAGTAAGCATAGGACAATATAAAATATACATAGAAGGTCAAGATCACTTGCCTCATATTTTATTCCAAACTGTTAGTACCAGTGTGGATAACAAAGGGAACTTGACATTTGACATCAAACATCTGTGTGACACGAATGCGATTGGAAATGGGACTGGAAATGGGACCTGTAAGTTTTACAGTACTTATATTTAACTTTTTGATGCCCGCGACTCCGCCCGCGTGAATGTCTTCTCTCAAGATCTAATCTACCTCAGTACAAAGTCATCAAAAGCAGTTAATTGGTTTAGAATTGAGCGTGAAACAGACAGACAGACAGAGTTACTTTCGCATTCGCATCGTGAGTCAAACAGTTAGACGATTTGATATCCAATATTACATTTTAATAGTGAAACTTTCACCACTATATTTTATATGAATAAAGACTTAATTGCATATGGCAGTAATTGCAATATAAATTCAGCATTTACTAAATTGTCAACTTTGCCATTAATCCTTATAGCAATCCATTCCATACTAATATTATAAATACGAAAGTAACTCTGTCTGTCTGTTTGTATGTCTGTCTGTTACGCTTTCAAGCCAAAATCACTGAACTGATTTTGTTGAAATTTGGTATAGAGGTGAGAAAGGACATAGGCTATGTTTGGTCGCGATAACCGACATTCACGCGGGTGGAGCCGCGGGCAAAAGCTAGTTAATATTATAATATATCATTATTATTTTTTTACAGCATGTCAGGGTTGCATAAACTCCAATAAGAAAGAAACAGCAGAATATTTGAATTCTTTAATTATCGAGAAGGCTATGGAAATATTAATCATGATTAGATTCCAAGACTACTGCAAAGAAAATCTTCTAAGTGATATATTTCCGGATAACTCTAATTCCACTACTACAACAAAACCCGCAACCGCAAGCACAAAGATAATCACACTCACAACCACAACCAAACCCACAGCCTCAACCAAACCCACAGCCACAACCAAACCCACAGCCACAACCAAACCCACGGCGACAACAAAACCCACAGGCACAACTAAACCTACCACCTCAACCAAACCTACAGCCACAACTAAACCCACAGCCACAACCAAACCCACAGTCACAACCAAACCCACGGCGACAACAAAACCCACATGCATAACTAAACCTACCACCTCAACCAAACCCACAGCCACAACTAAACCCACGGCGACAACTAAACCCACAGCCACAACCAAACCCACAGTCACAACCAAACCCCCAGTGACAACTAAACCCACTGCCACCACCAAACCCACAGCCACAACCAAACCCACAGCCACAACTAAACCCACAACCAAACCCACAGTCACAACCAAACCCACGGCGACAACCAAACCCACAGCCACAACCAAACCCACAGCCACAACCAAACCCACCGCCGCAACCAAACCCACAACCAAACGGTGTGCTGACTAACTTCTCTTTTGTGCATTTGTTGACTTTATATGCCTATAATGTCTCTTTCCTGTTAGTTGCCTTGCCCTAATAAATGTAATAATTTATAAGTTGGTTTTTCATTTCATGTAGAAAAATAGTACTGTCACACACTACACACTGTTGACTGTATAATAGTATGAATAAATAAAACCATAATCTGGTTAAATGAAGCGATAAACACGTTTAATTGTTAATGAACTACAGTCGATAGTCTACAATCAGATAAAATTGGAAGGTCAACTCGCGCGCGCTCGCGAGTTGACGCAGAACACCCTAGTAGAACAAATATTTCTTCTGCTGCTCTGGGAAAGATAATTCGGGGTATAAAAATGTAAATAAGTATAGATTTGTGAAAAAGTAATGCGTGCCGTTTTATTCGGTTCGAGTCCGTATTTACCATTATCATTATCAGGGTATCAGTATAATAATATAACGTCACAACACTTAATTAAAAGAAAAATATCAAAATCGTCTTTTATTTGGGTTGTTCCGTCTTCATACCACTAAAATTTAAACCATTCTCAAATTATACCAAATACTTACTCATACCATTCTCAACTCATACCGATATAAGTTACATCAATGAAAAAAGCACGATCACGCATTCAACTTTTTTAATTGTTTAATAAGGTTACTAGGAGTAAAAAACTCATATTTTAACTGAAAAGGCGAGTATTATCGTCAACCCTACACATGCGTTTGCTCGATGACGTAGTGCTTGTAGTAATTACTGTTGACCTGTACTGTTGACCTGTACTATTGACCTGTACTGTTGACCTGTACTGTTGACCTACTGTTGACCTGGGCCCATACCATGAACTCTTAAAACAGGTCAATAATTGAACTGCTGTCATTCTACCAACTGCAAATGTCACTTTGGAATCCCTTTGTAATCCTATATATTTATATGACAGTACAAAGTGACATTTGCAGTTGGTAGAATGACAGCAGTTCAATTATTGACCTGTTTTATGGTAAGGCCGCTGTACTGTTGACCTGTACTGTTGACCAAAGAGTCTTGTCTTCTCCAGTATCTCCTCTAGGGGAGAAAAAGGACGTTGACAGGGCTGTAGCTCCCCTGGATGTGGGAAACAAAGCTTTTGCTTTTATCAATAATTTTAGGATGGCGGATGGCTTTGTCTCCCCTGTGCTGCAGCACCAGAGTGGCAGCACTGCTACATGCAACGGAGTTCGGAATCATACTTTTATTCTGTACTAGCTGTTGCCCGCGGCTCTGCCCGCGTGGATGTCGGTTATCGCGACCGAAGATAGCCTATGTCCTTTCCCAAAGTCTAATCTATCTCTATCAGATTTCATCGAAATCGGTTCAGTGGTTTAGCGTGAAAGCGTAACAAACAGGCAAACAGACAGACAGACAGAGTTACTTTCGCATTTATAATAATGGTATGTATTAAATAAAACACAATATAAATTATTGCTTTTATTTTTACATTCTTTTTTAATTATACCTACTAACGCCACAGCAGAAAGGCTGGCTAGCTTCCTTATAGATCACCATTTGATGCCGGGAACACAACACCCATTGCATGTGTTTTATCGTACACATTAATTAGCGCTATTTGTAGTGTCATCCCCTTTATAATGATTGTTACAACATCTTTCGTAACTATGACTAGTGGACGGTTCACTGCAAAAGAAAAATAGATAAATTTTACAACACACCTGCTCATAAAAGTGATATTATTTCACCGCAAATAGGCACGTAATCATTGCTATTATTCACAAGTGAGTTATAGATTCTTTTTTAAATTTTATAGGTTAAGTTTCTATGTTCTTAAAAAAGTTTCGATACAAAAAAGAACGTGTTTAATAGTACGAATAAATTAATATGCCTATTGTATGTTCATTTGATGCATTTTCGTATTTAAATAAATAATTTCAACTTGTAAAACTTGTTTAATAAACAAAATTTTCACTCAAATTTAACTTTTTTTTTCTCTAAGTACAGAAAAAACAAACAGTAAAAAAAGTTAAATGCAAACCTCATTTTTTTTAAATATGGCCGACCGGCATTGTTAGATGCGCCCACATAGGAAAACGAATTAATTTGTAGTATTGTTTATTTAGTATTTGTAGTATTCTTTTATTCGCAAGTGTGTTGTAAAACGTCGTATGGCACGCGTGAGTATGATGATTACCGTCCTCGGCTCTCTTAAGACCCTCGCCTAGCGGCTCTGGTCTCAATGACGCCTCGGCGGTAATCACCAACTTTGCTCACTTGTACCATAATGTACTATTTCAACACACTTGCTTATAAACAGGGTTTTATTTCACCGCAATTAAGCACGGAATGACACCTATTATAAAACTGTGACTTTTTCATTGCTATTATTCACAAAAGTGAGTTATAGACTTCTTTTTCTAATACAGAAAAACAGAAGACATTACAATTTTGTTAATTCGTATTTCTTCAAAAGAGTACATTTTTGTAAAGAAGAATAGTTCTTCGTCAAATCATTTATTGGAGTACATCACTATTATGCTTGTAGTAGTATGGTCTAGAAAAATTCATCAATGGCTGTCACAAGTCATTCATAATGTTGGCGCTTGGCGCAAATCATTCATAAATGTTGGCACAGTCGGCACGCTGTCAAATTTTCATACTCATTTTCCCAAGTGAGCAATAACTTAAATGTTTTGTCTCTTTTTAGCAGACACAACTGTATATTGGAAAAAAAGAGACAAAGTGATATAATCAAGGTTCAATTCATGTTTGCCTCATATTTGTATAACAAGAATTTATATATGTAGAACGTGTCGTGAACCTGATTCTAATAGGAATGTTCTAACTCGCGCTGTTTGAACCAAACTCAATGTTTATTTTAGTAATTATAAATGAAGTTCGTTTTGATACTTACCCGTTGTTGCACAAGAGCCACAAGTAGCTGAGATGCTATATGCTATGTCTCCTACGAGTCTACTTGTTGTGCAAACATCTTGGACATAGAAATGAGGCAAGTGGTCTCCGTCACTGATAAATATCCCATATTTTCCAAAGTTTCTTATCTCGTAGTTATCTAAGATTATAAAATTTCATTAATTTCCTGTACTTATCCAAATATCAGATCGCTATATTCCTTTATTTTTAAAAAGAAAAAATATAGCACTCAAATATATAGATAGAAACTCGCTGGCCAGTTCGGTAATCTAATTGCCTAGAAAATGATATATATGAAGTAATAGTTCTATACTGTGGTAATAGTGCAGATAATGAAAAAAATGCTGGGCAGTGTTGCCTTACAGAAATTGTATTAAACAATAGTTAATCAAGTTTTTTGTTTGCTATAGTTTTCATAACAAACGCATTTCTTTCTCTCTTGCTTTCTTTCTAAGAAAAAATTAAGAAGAAAACACCTGTATTTTTATGACATAAATCGATAGAATTAATCATAGGGATCAAATCTCTGTAAAAACATGGTAAAAATTGCTTATTTCCATTAAAGTAGTTTCCCTCCAGGTAGAATTGAAAAATTCAATCCTGTAATTGTTGAGGATGGCACACAGGTAGGCAATGAGATTAACGAACACTAACAATATAAATCAATGGGTAGAGCTCTACGTCCAGCACTGAACTGCAATAGGCTAATTGATTGATTGATATATTTTGTTGATAGATTTTGTATCGCCGATTTTTCTGATCATCGAAAAAGTATTAAGCACTCACTTATTGTAACTGAAACTTTCACATGAACAGGTGTGCTGCACGACGCATCTCTAATTTGAAGTTCGTAAGTAATGGTCAATTTAGGACAACTCAGATGTTGCTGATATTTCTGCGTAGCTATGTCTAATCTAAAATGGAAAATAATTCAGTTTTCAGGCAGATAAGCACACGGCCTACCTGATGGAAGGTGGTTACCATGGCCTATGGACGTGTGCGGCACCAGGGGAGTCACACTCGTGCTGCCAGCCCTGAAGAACCTTGTAATGCCCTTTTTGAAGAACCTTTTATTAACTTACAAATTTAGAGAAATATTATAGAGCTTTGGTCTCAGAGGGTCAGACGACAGTCACCTCCATAAAAGGAAAGATAAGCTAAGACCATAAAAGAAAAGAAAAAATTATGAAAAGTCTATTTTTTATACCGACTGTCAGTAGTCAAAAATAGTTAACGTTTAAGGGTTCAATATGATCGGAAATAGAAATATGTTTGGATTATAATTTGGTTGGATACCACGATGATATACAGAAGGTACCGTTCCTAACCGAACATGTAATAAAAATCCAGTAGATATATTGCTTACACCAATGCACCTACAAACTTGAAATTTAGCAGGTAGGTTCTTTATAGGGCGTAGACGTCCGCTAAGAACGGATTTTACGAAACTCCACCCCTTTAGGGGTAAAACGAACTCCACGCGTACGAAGTCGCGGGCGGCCGCTAGCGATATAATAATGTCATTGACTTACACTGCTTTTGTTACTGTACATTTGCACAGTCCTTCTACTCGAATATTAGTTAATTTTGTTCCATCTGTCAGGTCGACACTTCGTATACATAATGGATCCAACAATTCACAGACTACAATTTTATACACTTTATTACCTCCGGGAGTCAAGCATGCCACGTTGTCTAAGGGACATACTTCAGGGCCTGAAAAAGAAATCGGTAAAAACGATTAACAAAAAAATTATCAAATATTGTTATTTCAATTGGATTTTGTTGCAATTTTGGGATATACAGTTTGTAATATTGATGTTTGTGATATTCATGTGTTTTTTTTAATTTATTTTATAAATAGGACACGTCAATTTTACTTCGCCTCGCCTGATGGTAAGGTGAAGGTAAAGTCTTGGAAAAAGAGGGTCACCATTATAAACACGTACCATGTTACAATGGTGGTACTCAGCTTGACGGGCTCATCAGATGCTTTTTCACGCCCCGCTTAAAGGACCCGGCGCTGTAGGAGGAGGGAAACACGTGAACTGGTGAAGAATTCCAGGTATTCATGTGTTTATGATATTCCTTTGTACAGACTAGGTATAATCCCGATCGGCCGGGGTGCGAGGGGTTGTTTACAACAATCTCACCTCCGGCAACCGATGGCCCACAAATGGCGTGCGTTTTAGTCGGTTCAAGTCCGACATAACCTCCTCCACCGGCTCCGACGGAGGGGTATCCGTGGGGAATTTTCGCACGGTAAATAAAAGGTATAATCCTGTTTGTTATCTGCCTACTAAACTCACCTCATCACACAGGGACATCATGAAAAATACAATAATAATATATGAATAAATTCGATTTTTCATAGTCCTCATAAATAGTTGAAACTAAAATATTATATTGTTTACTTACAACAGTCAACGGGTTTCGAACAGGTGGCGGCACTGCCGGCCACTAAAGTGAACAAAAGCCAGAGAGAGTGAACTGCATTCATTTTTTCTGAAGTTTTTCCTAAAATTTAATATCACAAAGATAAATTAGATCTTATGAAAGGACATAGGCTTAGTTTGGTGATAACCGACATCCACGCGGGTGGAGCAGCGGGTAACAGCTAGTAGTCTATAAGAAGTAATACATAATACATTATGGTACAAGTGTGCAAAGTTTGTGAGTACTGCTGAGACACAATTGAGAGAACCGAGGACGGTAATCACCACTACACACGTGTGTCATACGACGTTTTGCAACACACTTGCGAATAATATGATACTAAAAATACTAAAAATTATTTAACCTTGCGCGCGCATTTGAAAATGTCGGTCGGCCATAGATATATTAAAAGAATGAGGTTTGAATTCAACTTTTTTTTTCGTGTTTAATAGTACGAATAAATTAATATGCCTATTGTTTGGTCATTTGATGCATTTTCTTATTTAAATAAATAATTTCAACTTGTAATACTTGTATAATAAACTTTATTCTATATTGCACCCCTGCAAAGCAGTGGCGGGTCGCCAGTAAGATATAATAAAAAAAATCTCACCAGATGTATGCGATTCTAGTAATATTGGTGCGTTGTTTGTGAATTGTGTTTGTGTCCACCCTTTAATATATCAGTCCGATGTTTACATTTGGTATGTGTGTATTTATTTTATGCACATTTGTATAATGTACATAAATGTAAGAAACAAATCTGCAATTCTTCAAATACAAATGGTACAATATACAAACGTTCAGCATATAACAAATACTTCTATGAGTTATCAATATATTGAAGAAACGCATTTGTTATTGAAGGTATTCATCGACCAAGTTTCAATGAACAGTTGGCATACAGTTGGCAAGGTATAAAACATTTTATTTAAATACAATCCACATACCACGTCAAATATATATTGCACAATATTTGCACACTGCATATGGCCGGGTGTGTAGGAATATAATATACTAGCAGTTACCCGCGGCTCCACCCGCGTGAATGTCGGTTATATATCATATCCTTTCCCAAGGTCTAATCTATCTTTCTCTAATCTATCGTTGTCTATTTTTGACCTCCACAACCGAATAGTGATATTGGGCGATATCGAAGCATTGCAGCTAGATCAGGGGGACCGCTAAGTACCTTGGTATGCCCTATTCCCCCCAGCGGTCAGACGGCGGTCCCCCGACGATACAAATGACAAAAGGGTCAATACCTAGGGTGGGTCATAATGTAATACCTAGTTATTATTTTACTTTTTATAGGTTCTTTTTGGGTCGGGGGCTTTTTTTTATTATTTTTTTATTTCATGCTTTTTATAGGTAACCGCTTAACCGATGTCAATAAAACCTGCTGAATCGTGATGTATAAATTATGACCTTTCATTTGATACCCAACACGGGTATATTTGAAAATATTAGATTTTGCATTGCCACTTACACTCATGTCTTTCAAATGGCTTTTTATGAAACATAGCTAAGAACACTCTCGACTAAACCATCTTTCAAACAAAAGAAACAGAATCGAAATCGGTTCAGCCGTTTGGAAGCTACGATGCCACAGACAGACTGACACACACACACACACACACACACACAAACTTATAAAACACCCCTCTTTTTTGTCAGGGGTTAAAAATAGTCAGGGACAGAAGTAGCTTCACATCTTCCAATTTACGTAGCACTTTATCTCTAAAACCTATGATAACTGCTCGAATTATTCACGATATTGTTGGGAGTTTTCGTAATATTACACACTAGCTGTTGCCCGTGGCTCCGTTCGCATGAATGTCGATTATCGCGACCAAACATAGCCTATGTCCTTTCTCAAGGCCTGATCTATCTGTGTAGGTACTGAGGTATTGAGTTCTGGGTATTGAGAAAACACTTACCTTTACGGCTAACAATAGCTCGTATGCTCTGGGATAGCTCCGCAAAGTACTTACTATATGCTCTCGACAGGTTGCAGCGACGTGCAGTCCGCATTATTGGGAATCCTGAGGTCACCAAACCCTCGAACCTTTGCAGTTGCATAGAGATGTGGCATCTTTGGCGGTATTTTACCGTCACTATCATGGTGAATGATCTCATGAGCTCTTCCAATTAATCCCACTCTCTCCTTGCCTATATAGGACAAAACGTGCAGGGCTTAGATGCCACCCGCATACGGTGCAAAATATTCCATCAAGAACCAAGCGGTTCGGCGACACGTGTTTCCCTCCTCCTACAGTCCCGAGTCCTTTAAGCGGGGCGTGAAAAAGCATCTGAAGAGGCCGTCAAGCTGAGTGCCACCATTGTAACATGGTACATTGTAGCACTCGCGGAATGCCTCTCGGAAGAGATTTCTCGGGCACTGCTCATAGCTCATAATAAAACCAATACATATAAAACATAGTTGAATCAAACGTAGGTGAATCAACGGTACGGTAGTTGAGTCGACCGTAGTTGAAATGACCGTAGGTGAATTGCAGCAAGGCAGACAGCACTGCTGCGCAACACCACAATAGAAGCACTGCTGTGCAGCACCTATAGATAATAGAGTTCAGTGGCAGCACCACAGTAGGTGCACTGCTGCGCGTAGTGGAGTTCGGAATCATACTTACGAGTACCTTTATTCTGTACTAGCTGTTGCTCGCGGCTCCACCCGCGTGTAGTTCTGATCCCGTGATGATATACCTATAGCCTATGTTGATACCTGATAATGTAGCTTTCTAATCGCGAAAGAATTTTTGAAATCGATCCGGTAGTTCTTGAGTTTATTCGTTACCTATTGTTGTGGCGGGTGTTTATCGATTCAATAGTTTGTCCGGGTGGATCTCAGCGAACTTGATTGAGGGTACTTGCAATAACACGGTATGTGGGTAATTCGATGACGGAAGACTGGCAGTGCCGCGCGCGATACCTCTCGGACACATTGGTCTCGCTACGAGCTTACTACTAGATAGAGGTCTGAGCCTGAGTAGCTCATCACATCACTCACAAGCAGCTAGTGCTAGTGTTTATAGAAGCATCCTGACACCTGGAATAGTTGGTGGCCACCAACATACTCCAAAAAAGGAGAAGGGGGTTATGTCGGACTCGAACCGACTAAAACGCACGCCGTCTGTGGGCCATCGGTTGCCGGAGGTGAGGTTGTATTAGCCATATCCCTCGCACCCCGGCCGACCCGGTATACTTGCCTACCTTGTATTTTAACTTATGTTGCCTGTTTTTCGGATTCCATATCACTGGCTCTGAAGCTAGAATTTCTATGAACTTTAAAGTATTGTCATTCAACCATTCTATAGGCTGCGTCCTTTTTGTAAATAAATTGAGACGAGCGTACGCCACGACTTCACGAGCTCTCGTTGCGGAGTGCGTTCGACGCGAGTGTGTGGACGATTCGTCGCGCTTGTATTGCCACTTCTATGCCGCGGCATGACGAATATGCCATCCGCACAACGTCTCTGCATACTTCTCTCGCCACTTCCCTCGGTCATCGAAGAGTATGTGGATTAGGGATCAAGTTGGATGGATAAGCCCTCTTCGTATTCGTTCATAACTGTTCTCATCCCGCACCGGGAGCACGGTTAGTTACAAACCT
Organism: Eilema depressum; assembly: GCA_914767945.1. NCBI lineage: Eukaryota > Metazoa > Arthropoda > Insecta > Lepidoptera > Erebidae > Eilema > Eilema depressum. The sequence goes on along the minus strand of OU612036.1, from coordinate 3,809,085 downwards.
GCCTCCCCAATACAAAAATACTAACCTTTTCTCTTTATAATATTATTATACATTATAATTATGATTGTTATATCTAGTATAGATTAAATAAAAGACAACTTGTATAATATTGCATTTATTTTACTTTAAATTTTGTTTTTATTACGTACATACTAGATGTTGCCCGCGGCTGCGTCCGCTTGAATGTCGGTTATCGCGCCCACACACAGCCTATGTCCTTTCCCAAGGTTTATCAGATATCAGAGATAGATTGAGACCTAATTTCATCAAAATCGATTCAGTGGTTTGGGCGTGAAAGCGTGACAGACATACAGACAGACATAGTTACTTTCGCATTTATAATATTTAGTAATAGTATTATTATAATATATATTATGTGCTAATATATCTATGCGGATGGGTAGCTTCCTTATAGACCGGCAACAGCATTTGACGCCGAGAACACCTCACCTAGTAAAGTTCGTTTAGCGAACCTATTAATTTCAATCCATATCCGTTCAATCACTTTTTTGATGATTAGTATAACATCTTCAAGTATTTTTGCTGTTGGACGGTTCACTGCAAGAGTAAAAACAATAATATATTATAATAGCTGACCTCGTGAACTTCGTACCACCATGTCAATAGATGACCGCATGAATGACATAACAACATGCTTGTACTGTCAACCCTGAAAAAAGTTTCAATTTGACAGCAGAATCTCACTGATCCGCCATTTATTGAATTCATTTGTTACAAAAAAATGTGATAAATGAAGAACCGCTCGACCGATTTTGTGCAAACTTCACATAAACCATCTACTAAATAGTCCAAACAATGTTTAGGCATTGTTTGGTTTGGATAGGTGAGCCCGTTCTTGAGTTATAAAATTACAATGAAAAGTGTATATAGATTTTTACATAACTAGCTGTCTCGGCGAACTTCGTACCGCCATATTTTTCCCGTTCCCGCTGCACCTATTTTCTCATCCTATAAACCTTCCCTGGACACCCACGAATATTTCAAGACTAAAATTAGCCAAATCGGTTCAGCCGTTCTTGAGTTATAAAATAACAACGAAAAGTGGCATTGATTTTTATATATTAGAAGAAGAGAAGACTAAGTACATAACAAACAGACAGCCAGCCTCCGTGGCGTAGCGGTAGTGAACGCGGCCGCTACGCAGGAGGCGCGGGTTCGATCCCCACTCAGTACATGTATTTGTATGCATGAATATACCCATATTCAAATTCTGAGAGCTCCAACTACCCGTAACGACTGCCATAGATGTTCGCATGTCAACTGGGATCGATGGCTTAACATGCACTTTGAGGCACGGAAATACCCAGACCAATGCAAATACACATTTATACAGAGCAAGAATCGTACCTGCACCTCCTGCGTAACAATAGCGTCACTACCACCACACCACAAAAGCCTCTCGATCAATTGAAGCGTCGCGTCGGTAGCTTAGCGGTTAAGGAGTCGGCCTTACGATCGAGAGGTCCCGGGTTCGAATCCTGGCCATTACACTACCGACGTGAACCCACTCCTAACACAAGCGATTTAGCTTAGCTGGAGCGGTTAACGGGAATATTAGTAATTTCGGTTGCTGATATTCTTACCTTGCAAAATATGGAAGACTGCTGATAATCTTTTTACGAGTTATCTCCCAACAGAGATTTGGTCATGAAAATATGCTCCTGACTTCCGGAAGTCAATATCTGTTTCAAAAGCTGGAAGAATTGACCGTCTAACGCTAACCAGAAGTGTGTTGAAGCCCAGATCCTGCAATACTATTCTTTCACAGCTAATAGGCAGGTTCAAACTCACGCTGTTTGAATCAAACTCAACAAAACCGTAAATACACTCTTTGATATACATGCTCCTGTTAGGAAGGTGAAGTTAAAGCATCCCCCGGATCCATGGCTTACAAACGAGGTTCGAATCGCAATGAAAGGTTATAAATTGGGCCTCTTACAAGACAGTCAGGAATCGGTGTAACCAGGTGATACGGAACGCTAAACGCCTAAATGAATTAATTATGAATTATAAATATTATGAACTTACCTGTAGTTGGAGAAGAGCAACAGGTAGCTGAGACGGAATATACTACATCTCTTACGAGTCTAACTGCGATGCAAACATTTTGAATATAAAAATGAGGCAAGTTGTCTCCTTTACTAACAAATATCCCATAGTCTCCAAAGCTTCTTGTTTCGTATTTACCTAAGATTAAAACATTTAATTAATTTCGTGTACCTACTTATGCAGATAATAGTTAATAAAAGTGAAGTGTTGCCTTACAAATATTGTATTTAACAACAGTTACTGCAGTTTTATTGTATGCTGTAGTTTTCATGACAAACGCATTTGTTTCTCTCTTTCTTTAAAAAAAATCGATACTAACAATATCGATCGATATAACATCCTGTACTTCTGTGGCATAAATCGGCAGAATCAATTAATAAGGATCGAATCTCTTCACTAAACATGGTAAATTAAATTGCCTATTTCCAGTTATTTAGTACAGTTTCCCTTAGCACTAAGTTTCCTTCAAGATAGAAATGAAAAAAGAGTTGGGGACTCTGTGGTCCCCTCACACAGCAATGGCCCACACTGGCAGAGTCCTAATGTGTAGCGGAGGACTGAAAATAGGCTAATTGATTGATTGACATTATTGTTGATAGGTTTTGTATCGCCGATTTCTCTGATCATCGAAAAATATAAAGTACTCACTTATTGTAACTGAAACTTTCACATTAATGGGTTTGCTGCACGACGCATCCGTAATTTGAAGTTCGTAAGTAATGTATAATTTAGGACCGCTCAGATATTGCAGAAATTTCTGCGTGTTTGTGGTTAATCTAAAATGGAAAATGATACGGATTCTTTATCAGTTTAATATACAAAAATAAAGTAAAAATACTTTGACTTGACTAACGAGTTAACCAAAAACGGCTACGTGGTTAAACTCTACGCCGTAGAAGTAGGAGCAAGGGGAATTCCAGCTAAATCCCTGTACAACTTACTTAAAGACCTCGGATTGCCAAGAGCTTCAGTAAGCTCTTTACTAAATCGAATATCAAAAGCGGCATTGATAGGATCTTACCAAATTTGGATAGGTAGGGGGGGGAACACTACTGACGGTGGAGGTGAGCGCTGATGCATCACAAGGTGGCCACCCTAAACCTACATCTGGGTCGCAAGTCCCAGTCGCCGTCACGGTGTTCCTCTCTGTATCACGCTATGGACCCGGCGACCGCACGGTGAATCCATGGAGTGCTGAGAATCGGATCTCTACAGGAATATTATAGAGCTTTGGTGTCAGAGGTTCATATCGCAGTCGGCGATGACTGCGATATGACTTCTCTTGACTGTAAAAGTCAAGAGAAAAGAAGAAGAAGAGAAAGGGAATGACGGAAAGATAAAAATAAATTTTTTCCACACCCATTGGAATGAAATTGTTGTGTTGGTCCCGGTGGAATAGAATAGGGCCACCCCATCTCTTCCTGTGGGTGTCGTAAAAAGCGACTAAGGGATAGGGCTGTTCTCCATCCGACAGTGAACATAAAGCCCGGGACAAAGTGCCCTTTAGGCGGCAATAGGCTCGCTCCCTGCTACATGGGGCCGAAAATGATAGTTAGCGAAATATGGGTGTTAATACACATACAATATAGAGAGTATTATGTAAGTATGTTATGTATGTATGTTTTGTCCATGCACACATGAAATAATTCGGATACCTCAAATGGTTATTTGAGGTATCCGAATTCTTTCTAGTGCCCTCCGGGCTACAAAGTGCAGTGTTATGATCATCATCATCATCATCATTTCGGCCATAGGAAGTCCACTGCTGGACATAGGCCTCCCATATAGTGTTATGATCGTGGTTGATAATTAACATAAGCGGGATCCTGGATGATGATGATATATAAAAACTACCAGTTCCTACACAAACAAGAAGACAGGGCCAGGTAACAAAAACCTTAACTTCTCTACTTCCCCTTCCTCAGCCCTTCCAATTAGTCCCACCACACTTTCCAACACAGGACAACACGTGCAGGACTTAGATGTCACCCGCATACGGTGCAGAATATTTCATCAAGACCCAAGCGGTTCGGCGACTCCTTCTTCTGCCGCACCATTATGTCCTGGAATTCCTTACCAGTACACGTGTTTCCCTCTTCCTACATCATTTGATGAGGCCGTCAAGCTGAGTGCCACCATTGTAATATAGTTATGTCTATAGGCGCACCTATTTTCCAAGACTTTGCCTTCAGCTTACCATTAGGCGAGGCGAAGTCAAATTGACGTATCCTATGTAAAAAAAAACCTAGTTGAAAATATTACTTACTTTAATTGTGTGATTGTAGCGGCGCATAGTCCTGCTACTTTAATATTAGTTATTTTTGATCCATCTGGACGGTCGATACTTGGTATGTATAATGGATCCAGGCCAGAATTCGAAGCTGTTGCTCCACATGCTAAACCTTTAAAGTCAGCATTAGCTCCGCGAGTCAAGCAATCCACGTTCTCAAAGGTACATACTTCAGGGCCTGAAATAAAAATTAGGTAAAAACGATTAACGAAAAATTATATAATAATATATTATAATAGAAAAGATTAATTAATGTATGAGATTTACACAGGATTTTAACATCATACATACATATAATCAGGTTTTTGTTTCCGGAGAGGTGAACACCTATATTTCACCAATCATTGTATTCAGTCCCACGTAATAGGGGGTGAGCCTATTGCCGTATTCCGGGCACTATTGTTGACGCGAGCCATGCATGTGAGTCTGCGTCTGAGCTGTATAATCTTTATATCTGTCTGATGTTAAACAGCTTTATCCCCTAATTGCCTTGCACGACATCACAACATGGGAAGAGATGGAGACCCAAATTTTATTCTTCCGGGAACCACGCGGCAACGTCAAAATACGTGCCAACCCTAATGATGTTAATACCAAACTGTTTTTACCCGACTACGGCGAAGCCAAAGGAGGGTTATGATTTTGACAGGGTATGTATGTATGTATGTATGTATGTATGTATGTTCGTTTGTTCCCTCATAGCTGCTCAACTACTTATTAGAACTGGACATATAGCATATCGTTAGAATTGTCTTGATCGTCCGATGGTTATAGGCTATATGACGTGTCACTAAATCTAATGTGGCGCCCTCTAGCGGCCATAAAGTACTGTGTTGAAAAAATAATTTGAGACAAATATGCCGTGTATGGTATCAAATTAAAGAACTCAATTAGCACATTTCAAATATGCATAAATTATAGTTGTTGGGTGCCCCAAAATAAAAAAAAATAAGTTTAAAACTAAAACCCGACTACTTAAAAATCACGCTCTGAAAAGTATTAAACAAGAAAATATCTAGGATAGCCGTGGTCGTATGCCACTTACTATAATAAAACGATACATACATGCTATTCTAAGGAAAAGTGGCATACGACCACGGCTATCCTAGATATTTTCTTGTTTAATACTTTTCAGAGCGTGATTTTTAAGTAGTCGGGTTTTAGTTTTATATTAATTTAAATAGTGTTATTCTCCGAATTAAAGATGTGTACCTACCAAATATAACAATCAGTCAACAGAAAGAGGGTAAAACCAAAACATTAAGATTAGAGATGAAACAGATATTCGGTAACCATCCGGTATCCGGCCTTGTTTTCACTATACGGCCGGATACCGGATTGTAATCCAGTATCCGGCCGGATACCGAATAGTAAAATTTTAAAAGAAATCATCTTATCGTGTGTGTGTATCTGTATCTCTGTGGCATCGTAGCTTCTAAACGGACGAACCAATTGGATTTAGCTTTTTGATTGAAAGGTGAATTAGTCGGGTCAGGAGTGTTCTTGGCAAAGTTGGAAAATGAGTTCAAGATGGCTGCCATCACAAAAATAGTGGATTACATATTAATTCACAACTCCCTCAATATGGGTTACAAATCAAAGGGCTTAATAAGTGGAATACTACACACAATGGCTTCGTATACCAGACCAGCTTTTGGTAATAGCCTTCCACAGTGACTGTTACTGCCAGGTGCTGAAAGATAAATTCTAGTAAACCTTTCCAAGTCTGGCCGAATATCCGGCAGCCGGATATTCGACGCTCCGGCCTCGTAACTTGCCAAATATCCGGTATCCGGCCAAACCACCATCCGTTTCATCTCTAATTAAGATCATTTTGAAGACTTTGTTCGTCAAGGTCGATCTGATACTGACCCGACATTACGTAAAATACAATATGGATAAATTTGATTTTTTGTAGTCCGTAGATGAAACTAAAATATAATTCTACTTACAGCAGCCAACGGGTTTCGAACAGGTGGCGGCGCTGCCGGCCACTAAAGTGAACATAAGCCAGAGAGAGTGAACTGCATTCATTTTCTCTGAAGTTTTTCCTATAATTAAATAATTAAAGTAAGCATAGATGCCCATAATGCTGGTAGCGTTGTTTCGCTAAATTGCTATTGCCATTCTTTGCATCGGGAATAATAATAATTATGTTGCCTATATAGAATTTCAATCAATGACTATGTCACAGTATCTAACTATAAGCCTACCATTAGTTCCACTCTGCAAAAAGATGGCTGCATATAGATGCGAAAAATGAGCGGTGTGAGGCGTGGCCGCTGCTGGAGCGACACAAGCAAGAGCTGCGTGTCACGGAAATGAAAATGCTGCGGTGGATGGATGTATGGCGTCACGCGCAGAGATCGGAACTCTCGCATCCGCGGCAGCCTTTCATGTCCGTGACATCACGGATAAAATGCAAAAGAGCCGCCTTCGCTGGTGCGGCCACGTCTAGCGGCAACCTCCAGGCTATGTGGATAGCTAATGCCTAGCAATGGCGCCCCCGTAGTGTTCAGGTAGAAGGAGTAGGCTCAAGAAGTCCTGGCTTGACGTCGTGGAGGGTGACATGTTTGCGAATGGTCTCATTACCATGGACGCCCAAGATCGTGCAAAGTGGAGGAGGAAGAGCCGGAAGGCGGACCCTGAGCTCCGAGGTCATCTTAGTCACGGGCGTAATCAGAAAAATGCGTCTACATGAAGATAATGAGTTGATGGATGTGTGGTGTGACAAGAATGGATAAAATAAGAACGAGTGTACTACAGGAGGTTTGAAAATAGCTCCAATTGTTTCGGAATCTTTGAGGAAATCTTTTGTAATGTTTCGGATATGTAATGCGTAGAAAGTTATGTCGCAAGGAAAGCATTAATTATTATGGAAGTGGATGGCTACAAGGGGAGATGAAGATCTAAGAGGGATGAATGGACCGTGTGAAAGATGTTATTGCTAGGAAGAGAGTGAATGTTGAGATGACTGAAACTAGAGATGAATGGAAAAGCACACAATACATGTTGCGCCGACCCCAAATAAATATGGGATGAGGGCAGGAGGATAATGTTAGGTACTATTCTTAAATTATATTATTATTTATTATCATACAACCTCGCAGTATGTCTGCCAGGATTGAAGCCCAACTAAACGCGTAATCCTACTTATATTATACTAGCTGTTGCCCGCGACTTCGCCGCGTTAAGTTCGGAATGTTGTACTTCCCTTATTTTATCCCCTTGGGGGTAGAATTAATCAAAATCCTTTCTCAGGGAATGCCTAAGTCAAAGTAGCTTTAAACTTTAGTAGATCATAAAAGCATTTATTTATTAGTCATTGCTTTAGTTTCGACCTAAATTGAGTCCTGGGCAGTTCCCTGATTACCTTAGAAATGTGATTGTAAATCTTAATGGTCATTAAGAAGCAGTTTTTTTGGTAAAAGCTAGTTCTGCACATCTCAAATTTTATTTTAGTGGGGTCCCGAGATTCGAACCTACATGTTGCACTTGCTTTAAGAAACAAGTGACCTTGGTTTCTCACGAACATGCCTACCTCCAATATGTAGACAGACACCAAAGTCAGCACCCCCAGTCTCTAAAAGAGTGGTCTACAGGTTTCTAGGGGCCCAACCCCGCATACTGTTACATACTCTTATACACTTTTTTTGCTTCAAGAACGCTCTCTCTATATTAGTTGAATTGCCCCACAATAGTATACTCACAATTAAATAGTATACCATAGCTTAAAGCCCTTATGGAGGAATACGACCTTGGAGAGCAGTGGCGGGCGTCGTGGGAGGCGTTTCAGCACTATCCCTGGAAGGACCTGGTACCTGACCCCACCACTAAGCCGCCCGGTTTTGACAGTTGTCTCATGGTGTGGTCAAGGGTCAACCGGTTCAGAACTGGACACGGGAGATGCAACTACCATCTTCACAAGTGGGGACTTAAAGAAGCGCCGGACTGTGATTGTGGAGCTCCAAAGCAGACAACAATGCATATAGCAGAGGAGTGTCCACTCCGTCGTTTCCCTGGAGGAATGCGTGAGCTACATGATCTCACACCGGCAGCAATAGACTGGCTTTGCCAACTGGACGTTGACATAATTATGAGGACTCGAACAAAAGCCATACGAAATGGTGATGATCGAGGCCACGTGACCGTAGTATGCTATGAGAGCTGTCTTTTCATCAGTTGTGTTTCTAAGCTGACGCAGGGCAGGCTGATGTACATGTATGATAATAAAAACAATATTTTTCTTTCTTTTCTTTCTATAATATAAAACAGTATTTTCTCACCAGGTGTATGTGATTCTTGTAATATTGGTGCGTTGTTTGTGAATTGTATTTGTATCTTCCCTTTATATCATTCCGTCCGATGTTTATTTTTGTTGTTTGTATTTATTTTATACACATAATAATTTGTGTACTTAATGTAATAAACACATTCGCAATCCTTTCTATACAAATGGTATGTTATACAGATGTTTAGCGTCACAAAAACTTCTATTGATCTATTAATAAATATTGAAGAAATGTATTTGTTATGAGAGGCATACAGTTGGCATGGTAAAAGATCTTTTAATTGAAACGTGACGATCTATATAAATAATGTATTTATTTTATACAGATATGTGTACTTATAGGTAATAAACACATTCAAATGGTAGATACGTTATACAGATGTTTAGCGTCACAAAAACTTCTATTGATCTATTAATATATTGAAGAAATGTATTTGTTATGAGAGGCATACAGTTGGCAAGGTAAAATATCTTCTAATTGAAACGTGACGATCTATATAAATAATGTATTTATTTTATACAGATATGTGTACTTATAGGTAATAAACACATTCAAATGGTAGATACGTTATACAGATGTTTAGCGTCACAAAAACTTCTATTGATCTATTAATATATTGAAGCAATGCATTTGTTATTAAAGGCATACAGTTGGCAAGATATATAGAAAACCTTTCCATTGAAACGTCACATTCCATTATCAATATTAATACTTATTATGATAAACGTTGTAATTTTAGTTTTTAATTAATAAAACATATTTATGACATTTATTTAATAATTCAGGAATATTTACATAATGCACATGAAATTAACAATAAAACTAAAAATAAAATAACTATTGTACCTATTAAAAACCATGCCATGTTGTATGGCAATGCTTATTCTCTGACCTAAAAAGAGGCCAGCCTTCTGGTCGGGTCTGCGACATGATCATAGGCTCGTAATCTCCTTGAAGAGATTGCGGTCGCAGGGACCCCATGAGCCCAACGTTTCGACTCCAAACGGCACAAATACATAATCTCCAAAGATATTGGAGTATTTGCTCCGTTTAAGAGCCTCTGCAGAAGCAGCAGCAACACCGGCATAGTCAGCTGTGCCAGGTATACGGGTAGGGGCAATGGTATCGACGCATGTTGCGTCCCACACCAGAGTCGTACCCATGGCATTAATGACATAACATTCGGTCTCTTGTTTGTAATTTGTATTATAGTTATTAATTATTATTTGATAATCGAAGACCAGACAACACCAGTCCGGTCATATTCTGTCCTCAATGGGTCCGGTTCCGAAGGTGCCGCACAATACAATTGCATCGATTGCATCAAATCGATTCAAGATATTATCGAGCTACAATATTTCAGAGTAGGGTATGTCGAATTTGACTTATTTCGGACAAGCATTATTGTCTAAGAATAATGTCGTCGAACTCACGTCGTTTCTTATTAAAGTCATGTCGAAGAAACGCTTTGTCAGAGTAAAGTAGTGTCGGGATTGAGTCGTTTCGATCAAAAATACTGTCGAAATTGAGTCGTATCGGTGTTTCATGTTGTCGATGTAAAATCTTGTCGTAGAAGGATTTGTCGGAGTTCAGTTTGGGAGTCTTTACGTGCACCTAGCAGGTAGGTACACGTAATTCATTGCGCCTCTCAATGGTCTTCTTTATCCGTATCGGAGTTCAACAAGTAATGGACACGCTGTATCTGCTGTATACGTCTGCAGTTGTCGTGTGCGGTCGGCTTCAGAATCACACCTTAACACTCATATTATGCAAAATGAAAGCTCCGACGTATGTAAACAGTGTAGCGGTGATACAGAGGCTCAGTGACACGTGAGTGACGCATGGCTGGATGTTGATACGAAAGCGTCGAATGATTGACGTTCCATTCGAATGAAGCCCAGTGTGGGCTACGTGACTAAAGAACTGTTCACACCTGAAGCTCAATTCTTCTAATAAAACGATGTTGTAAGTAAAAAAAATCATTGTAATAAATTGAAATTGGGATCGTTTTTACATTAGATCGAGGCTGAACTAATGAGTAAAAATTTTAATTTTTCATAATGTATATTTTAAGGCGAGGTTCTAGTGAGACGAGTAGGTATTTTACGTCACTTCAAACCCTGCAGCACATGCGCAATCGACGCAACATGTCACGCCAATGTATAGAAAAATCAGTAGATACATTCTTAAAATAAAATTCAAAAACGTATTATAAAAATTACAAACTATGTATTTTTTTTTTCATTTTTCGTTTTCACTCAAAATTACATATCTCATTAAGTCATTATCAAAGTAACGATAAATGCCGATTGAACTACCTAACAAATGACAAGATCTAACCGTGTTGAATTGGATCGGTTCAATTTTGGCATGTGGTGTCCTTCACTCTCGCTCCCATTGAACGCGCAATGAAAGGTCTGAACACTGATTGAACATTAATTCGGGTTCGGTTATTTTGTCTCGTATGCTGCAGGCTGCAGCCCACGAATATAAAAGTATCATGTTCATAACATTGCTTTTGAATCTTGTAAAACTACTGTGTTTAATAAAGAATAATTCGGAACGGACTAAGATTCGGACTAGGCGCCATACTAGTAACTTATATTCAGCTCAAAAATACCTATCCAGCGATGTGATACACATAGCTATTGAAGGTAGGATCAGGTTTCATACAAAAACTGGCATTGTCCAAACATACAAATAAATATTGTTATTCCCATGCATGTGGGAGATTTAAATTTATGAGGAGAACTTCTTTACTAAATTTAAACAAATATATGGGATATACTTTAGACAGTAACAATATTATGTATAATTTAAATAACGGGCCTGTCCAGATCGAATGGCAAGAGGCCGGACGGCTTAACTCTCGTGCCGTGGAGGGGGGTAAATGCTAGGTTTGGGACGCGACCTGCGTCAGTACTGTGGCTGCGAGTCACCTGGGCCGCACGGCTCTTTCCCCTGCGGCTGCGGCCGAAGATGCAGCTAGCAAAAAGCACCAGAAGTATGCAGCCTTAGAACCGCAATATATTGTGGTACCAGTCGCGGTCGAGACCATGGGCAGTTGGGGCATAGAAGTCAAAAAAATTGTTGTAGATAAAGGCCGAAGAATTAGGGAGAGAACTGGTGACTCTCGCTCTGGCTCGTACCTGGTGCAAAGGTTGACTATTGCGATCCAGCGTGGAAACGCGGCCAGTGTTCTGGGCTCCTTTACACCAGATACGACCCGGGCGGGTTATTAGGCTAACAATGGTTCTGTTAGCTGGTTGACAATTTTAAATTTGTGTAGTTAATATATCAATTAGCCTATTGCAGTCCACTGCTGTACATAGGCCTCTCCCAACATGCGCCACGTCTGCCGATCCTCCGCCTTCCGCATCTAGTCCGTCCCAGCCACCCTTCGCAGATCGTCAGTCCACCTGGCCTGGGGGTGTCCCACCTTTCGCTTTCCTTCTCCACTCCACTCTAGGATCCGTCTGCTCCAGCGGCCATCAGTCCTTCGACAGATGTGGCCAGCCTACTGCCATTTCAGCCTGCTGATTCTGCGAGCTATGTCGGTAACCTTAGTTCTATGTCGGATGATCTCGTTGCGAATTTTATCCTTCAAAGAAACTCCAAGCATAGCTCGCTCCATAGCCCGCTGCGCAACCTTCAGGTCGTGGACTAACCCCACCTTCAGTGGCTACATTTCGGCACTGTAAGTCATATAATAACAGGTAGGATGCACTGGTCGAAAACCTTTGTTTTGAGGCATTGCGGTAGGGGTGCGGAGAAAACCCGACGTAGTTAATATAAGGGTGAATTTCAACAGGTCCATTAAAATCTTCATTCCGTGGTTTTTTTTTACCTTAAGTTTTATAGTTAAAACAAATCGCGTTTATTATTGGTTTTGGTACTATATGTATTCTTGCTTAATAACTAGCAGATAACTAAAAAAACTAACGAGATATACAAGATCAAAAATTACGCGCCACGGCGATGATACATGCGTGCACGGCAATGAAACAAGCGTCCAAGGCCATGAAAGAAATGTGCCAAGGGAATGAAAGAATCAACCACGGAAATGAAAATACATATAAAACATAATATTTTATATACCTACTTCATCATCATTATCATCATTTCAGCCATAGGAAATCCACTGCTGGACATAGGCCTCCCCTATAGATCTCCAATAAGACTGGTTGGAAGCGGCTATACTTACTTACATGAGTAATTGAACTTACATACAATAAATACAAAGGGGATTAGGCAATTGTGTATGGACAGTGGTGTCATTTATTTTTTCAGCGGTACTGTGTTAAACACGCGTATGAGTGTCATTATTTTCATTGTAAGTAATATCGGAGCTGCGATATGTAGGGTGGAACATTTTGACTTTACCTGGAGGGAAAGTACCCTCATAGTAGAGATAGCGACTTTTACTTAAAGGAAACATATTACCTTATTTTTAAAGGGAATCAAAGCTGCATTCAAAGATTTCTGAAAATGCCACATCTGATGATCGAACCACCTAAATTCTTCCTAAACCTTCTCTTTCATGGATTTCCCTTTAATTAATTTACCAGGTTTGTTAGAGAGATTTGAGTCTTATGATTAATCCTATCGATTAAGGCAATAAAAATACAGGAAGTTATTTTTTCCGATTTCAGTCGGTTCAATTGCAGGATGTGGCAAGCGATTTTTCAGCATTTGTTAAATGCAGTTTTTTTTTTCTTTTTAAAAATAAGGAAATGTTTCGTCGGTTCGACTACCGGTTGTGGCATTTTTATAAAAACGTTGTATGCAGTTTTGTTCCTTTTTAAAAATAAGGTTATGTTTCCTTTGAGTGGGCCGTGTGCTTGTCTGCCACCTAAGTGGTATAAAAAAAAAATTCGCTATCTCCAGTATATAGAGTACTTTCCATCCAAGCAAAGTTGAAAAAATATCACTTTGTATAGGTAACTAAATTATATCTAAGTTCCGATATGGTTTAGAGAAGTTTGTTCATAGTAACTTTTGCTCACTATACACTGTACTTTCATATTATACCATTTTCATTCATGGCCGCTCAATTCCAAAAACGATGCCAACTTAACCCAACCCCCTTTCGTAGATTAAAAATCTACAAAAGGAGTACAATTAAACAAAGATAATAGAATCAAAGCTGTCCGATCATTTATTTAAATTCTTTCACACAAAAAAGAAATTAACAAATTATGATATACTTTTGTTAATATGCTTTGGCGATGAAAACATAAGTAACGGAAATGAAACATTTGGTCACGGCAATGAGACTAAAGTGTTTCACAAGGCATGGCAATGATTTTTTTTTCATTGCCGCGTTTTTTTCTTCATTACCATAGCAAATTTTGACCACGGAAACTATGGCAATGAAAGCATGGTGATGAAAAACGAGCCAAAAATATAAAATAACAAAAAATCTATTAATTATTCGAAGTAATAAACACTTCACAAAAATAAACAAGAGAAATTGGATTCTATTGAATGTTTAATCAAGAGGATAAACTTATTGGAATAGAAAGTTATACCTATCCACGGTGATGAAAGAAAAAATGTCCAGTAACAAAAAAATGATATACTTTTATTTATGGTGCCAAAACGCAGGCACGTGTGTACGTCCTTCTACGTCGAGCACTTAGGTGGCACCAATATGCAACGCTTAGCGCATATGAGGGAGGACACAAGTCGTTAGATAAAACAATATTCTAAAATATGTTTAGAACACGGCAATTAAAGGTAACTCTAGGACAAATGAACTTATATTAACCATTCGTTGTATTGTTTAAATATTTGAATAAATGTATTTCATAACAATACTTCTTTAACTATTCACGTATCAAATAAAACTAGGTTTTAATTAAAAAAACCAATAGATTTTTATCAATGAGGTATCACAACACAATAGGTGACGTGTGGACAAACACGGCAATGAAAAATTTCGAGGTTTAATTTTTTTTTTTGGAGAATCTATAATCCTATTTAATAAAATATTTAGTGCTACACATAGATCACTATTTCACCTAACCAGAAAAAAATATGAGAGTATTGTAACTATGATTTTTAGTACCGATTTCATCGATGCCACGCAATTTTTGGTCCCGGGAAATTCACCCATAATATAATTTCAAATTTTATAAAACGCTAATTAATTGTGCATAAATAGTTTGAAATCTGGAAAAGACAGTGAGTCCTGAAATACTGGCTGTAAATATCTATTATAGGTCCAAAAATAATTTAAATAATACTATTTATTTTCGGTATCTGAATATCCAAGACGCGCAGTGGCGTGCACTTTTAATCAGTTCGAGTATATAAGCGGTAGGTTTATGTCCATTCACGGGTATCCGTGAGGATTCCCGCACGATAAAGGAAGAACAGATTTATACTTTGGATGAAATATAGGCTACATTTTATCCCTGTATAGGTTCCTCTAGCTAGTTTTTATAATGATTATCGCATAGGGATTAAAAAGACCGATGGCAAGCTACTTTCGACCTTAATGGCATTGCTTAATAAATACGTTTTTTAACATCTATAAATGACACTGATCAACAATATGAAAAAAAAAACTGGATTCTAGTTGCCGTCAATAAGGTCGAAAAGGGCTTGCACATATTTTTGGAGGCTCTGGGTTATGGTCAATGTAAAAAATAGGCGCAAGCCATTTTCGACCTTATCGACGGCAACTAGTACCCAACTTTTTTTTTCATATTCGTGATCAGCGGCATCTGTAGTTGTTAAAAAACATATATTTTAAGAAATGTCGTTAAGATCGGAAGTAGCTTGCATTCGGTTTTATTAATCTCTTTGCGATAATAATTATAAAAACAAGTAAAAGGACCCTTTTAATTGGTAGACGAGCACATGGTCCATACGATGGGAAGTGGTTACCGAGGCCTATGGATGTATGTAACGCCCTCTTAGTTTGAAATAGTACATTAATTTAGGTATCCCGAAATAGATTCTTGGGGTAGCGGGAACAGGATCTCTATTATTTCATTATAGTGGAGCCATGGCCAATGTCTAGTTATAATATTTATTAGTTATAATATATAATATTTACATAAAAATAGAAATAATAGTAAAATCCGTTACAATTCGTTTGTCTAAGTAATTTAAGTTCAAATTGTAATTTATTTTTTATTCTTATTCACATTATGTGGTATAGCTTCATTTTCTTTTTTACATCTAGGTTTTTATTTTATCAGAAAAAGAATTAATCGTGATAGATTATGTATTTCAGATGTAATTTATTATTCATTATCGTATAGGGGAAATTTTATGTGGTAGGTATGTCAAACTGAATTTTTCTCTGAAATATTAATATTATCAAACCATTTATGTCAAACTGGGACATCATTCGTGAAACTCGCGACTAGTGTGAAACTTGTGAAAGGGATAAATATATTATTAAGTTTAAGTTTACGGGATAAATAAATTATTAGTTTAGAATTTTTACGTTCTTTCATGCTTCGTCGTCTACTCGTTGAGTCGTTTCTAAGGTTTCCAGTTTTTTTGTATCAACTATTTATGTTTTTTGATAACATTTCATACATTGTCTAGGCAATGAAATACCGGCCGAAGTTAACCTACTTCTATTTTTTATACTATGATCGATATTGTATGTATACGTAATGACGTGCGGGGTGCGGCGCGAGGGGGGTTCGCCGAAAAAACCAGCACACGTCCAACCTCGAACGCGCCTCAGCGGCGACTGCATAGAGTAAAGTAATACATCGGAAATAGAGGGCCCTCTCGTGAGTTTTTTATGTCACCCACTCAACTTCTATCAGAACAGAATCTACCGCCATCTATTAATCATATTCCGACAACTGCTGTTATTATACCATACATACCTATATTGTGCATACCTACATACATACTACATGCATTGGATATATGGATATATAACCCAAAACCGTTAGGCCTGTTCCTTTACGTTGAATTCATTAAAATTCAACGTAAAGGCCGCGCCGGTTTTAAGTTATGAATTATGACATACTAACTGACATTTTGTGTAAATGACAGCAGGTCTGTTTTACCGACTCAACATGCGGCGCCATCTATCGATCTTTGGAACCAGAGCCACAATTTATAATGACAGCTGGTCTGTTTTATCCGTTTAGTATAGGAAGAAATGGTGTAGATGTCCCTTTTAAACTACTACCACAGATAACATAATACTAAAGTACTATGTAGTGAAGTTTCCGAGGGCTGGGCGACTGACTGATGGCCGCGACAGCTGGAATCTGGAATACAGCAATTTTGATGATTTTTGCGGTTTATAGAAAAAAATAATACCTGCTTGATAAAATATAATTTTATCATTCGCTAGATATTTTTATGCTCTATTTTTTAATACAAACTTCGGCATGATTTGATAAAGGTGTCTTAGTGAGAAACGTCTTTGAAATAGAGATTTGGAGCGTTTTAGACCCATGTTTGACGCTAATTTCTATCGAGCCAATTATCATGAATCGTGTTTCTATTTTTATAATAAACTTGAGGGTTTAGTCTATTTTATGAATATGCTTTTTATTTGACGCAATTTGCTATATTACTTGATATCCAGACGTTTAAAAATGTTAAAAACTACTGCAACCCGGCCTTAAATAATGTAATAATATAATAAATATTGTAGGATAGCATAGCTTAACTAGCTTGTATTATGGTTTGTAGAATGCGCATAAACATAACTACTTAGATTTTTATTTTTTGTAAATACTAATGTTAAAAAGCTGAAGAGTTTGTTTGGTTGGACGCGCTAATCTTAGGAACTAGGTACTGCTTCAAATTGAATTTTTTATGTCTAATAGCCCATTTATCGAGGAAGGTTATATATCATCTCGATACTCGTCAAGGGAGCAGAGCAGCAATCATAAATGTCAACAAAGGGGACAAATTCCCATATATTATATTTGTTGTGGCGGGTGCTTATCGATCCGATAGTTTGTCCGAGCGAAACTTATGGAATATGAGGGTACTTGCGATAACATGGTATGCGGGTAGTTCGAGAAAGAGAGATTGGCAGTGCCGCGTGCGCCACCTCTCGACCGCACCAGTCTCGCTTCGACATCCCTACTACTCAGAGGTCTGAGCAGCTCACCGCATCACGAGCATATTAGATACAGTGCAAGTGTTACAAGCATCCCGACACCTGGACCAGTTGGTGGCCACCAACAAATCACCAAAGGAGCAGCGCGCGGTAAGTGACTTCTCTTTACCCGTGTACCTAAGTGTTGTAGTGTGCCCATATTGTTCCTTAGGGATTGCTTCGGATAGACAAGTTGGATCGATACGCACTCCACGTATTCATCGTAATTGTTCTGCATACCGCGAAAAGGGGGGCAATTATCCTACACATTGCCACCCCAATATTTTTTTTGAAAATTAATAAAATGTGGGTATATTATTTGGTTTATGGTAATACGGGGTTTCAAAGGCGGGGCGGGTCGCCTAGTGTCTAATATAATGTTTCTTCGTCGTCATAAGTAGTCATTCGTTCATAGGCCACGGTAACCACTGTCCATCGGGTGGGCCGTGTGCTTGTCTGCGATCTAAGTGGTATAAAATATAATATTGCCCGGGATATATATCTTGGACCTAAAATGCGCTCAAATATAAATAAATAAATAAATATTCTACAACATTCTACACAACGCTATCTAGACCCATGGTAAGCTTACCATGGGTCTAGATAGCGTTAGAATTAAGCTTAATTAGCTTGTGTTATGGAATCTAGAATGCGGATATACATACTTAGATACATTTTTTTTTGTAAATACATACATATTATACATAGAAACACCCAGACCAATGCAAATATTTATATTCATGCATACAAATATTGGCACTGAGCGGGGATCGAACCCGCGCCTCCTGCGTAGCAGCCGCGTTCACTACCGCTACGCCACGCCACAGAGGCTCAAAATGTGCTCTACACGCGCAATATTGTACACGATTCTTGGGTGTCTTTTGACGATAGCACGGGGTCCTACTGCAGTGGACGAGTAGTACCGTTAATGGTACTAGTGGGACAAAAATATTCCCAGTAGCACCATTAATGGTACTAATCAATGGTACAGTTGGGAAAGAGGGGTTCAAATTCACCAAGCATAGATTATTACAAAACAAGCTGTTTGTCCAAGACACGTGTCCTGCGGTATACGTAATTTTAATTTAGGTTTTATAGCAATAAAATGTAACAATACGTGTCATAGATCTAAATAGTGATGTTCAATAGACATCACTAGATCGAAAGACACAGCAGCAGCAACAGGACAGCCTCCGTGGCGTAGCGGTAGTGAACGCGGCCGCTACGCAGGAGGCGCGGGTTCGATCCCCACTCAGTGCAAATATTTGTGTTCATGAAATATGGGTATTTGCATTGGTCTGGTCGTGCCTCGGAGAGCACGTTAAGCCGTCGGTCCCGGTTGCCATAAGAACATCTATGGCAGTCGTTACGGGTCGTTGGAGCTCTAAAAAATCCAAAAACAACGGTCTAGCTGCAAAACTTCGATATCGTCTAATGTTATCATTGGGCTGTGGAGGTCAGATGGCAATCGCTTCACGAAAAAATATCGAGGTCTAGCCAAATCTGTAGTTAAGACGGTAAAGCGGACCCCAGACTCCGAGCTGAAAAGCTTCGGATGCGACTGGGAATTAACGCTAGGATGAGAGAGCAATAAAATGTAACAATACGTGTCATAGATCTAAATAGTGATGTTCAATAGATATCACTAGATCGAAAGACACAGCTACTTGTTACTAGTAACGTTTTTAGTCGATGAAATTGAATATCGAAGTCAATGAAATGTCAAACGTAATAGGGGCGAGCCTATTGCCGTAAAGCGGGCACTTAGTCATGGGCTGTATGTTCACTGTCAGATGGAAAACAGCCCTATCCTTAAGTTTGTTTTTTTTTGTTACTACGATATAATAATGTGTCCCTACATAACCTTACATGTAATATATAAAAATCAATGCCACTTTTCGTTGTTAGTTTATAACTCAAGAACGGCTGAACCGATTTGGCTAATTTTAGTCTTGAAATATTCGTCGATGTCCAGGGAAGGTTTAAAGATGAGAAAATAGGTGCAGCGGGAACGGGAGCAAAAATTCACGCGGGTTGGAAAAAATATGGCGATACGAAGTTCGCCGGGATAGCTAGTTAAGTATATTTATTAAAATCTCAACAAGAAGTAAGTTATGCCACCTCAGAATTAATTAAGAAATAATATGAAATCGGACTCGGTTCCTACCCAACAAACATTTTAGTCGTATAAGTGAAAATTACACGACTTAATGTTCTATAAACGTCGTATAGAAGTCATTTTAGGTTTTAATACGACTCAGTGCCTCTTTATCCTTATACAACTTGTAGTCGTATAAAGACGTCGTATAAACGTCGCCGCGACTGTTTTCTATGACCATTATACAACTTTCAGTGGTAAAACCGATGATGTCGTCTTACTAACGTCTATACAACTTTTACACCAAACTGAATCGTATTAGAGTCGCAAGAACTACTTATACGCGATAATCGTAATAGAGTGATAAATTGCACTCTTACACGACTTTTAGTCATTTTGAACACTATTATACTACCATTAAGTGACTGAATGTCGCATAGCTGTAGAGTACCTTAACATTACAAGTCAGTCATTCTTCATCTCTATTTTTAATGAAACTGAAGGTGGTTCCGTACAAAATTTAATTTTGAGTTCAGGAGAGTTCTTTGCAAAATCAAAGCGCAGAAAGCGGATCTAGTTGTTTTGAAGTAGTAGAGACAAAACAAGATAAATGAGATGAAATATTTGAAAAAATATGTTTCAGTGATAGTGAAATAGACTATGAAAGCGAAAGCGAAACCAGCAAAAATGATAAACTTCGGATAATGAAAAATTCGTTAAAGCGAGAAATTCGTTATTTCAAGGGTCGTTATATCAAGGTTGCACTATATAATACAGTGGAATTACAGAATTTTCCTCTGGGGCAATTCCGTGGATATAAATACAATATTTATACTGTGCTCAAAATCTCTTCTTCCGAAATGACTATAAAATCGCCCTGTCTATTTGCATATTAGAAAAAAAAAGAGACAAGTAATATTTCAAGGTCCGTTACTTACCTATTTGATTCATATTTATATAGGTAGGTAACTAGAGTTTGTATGTAGAATTACGCAGCTCTTTATGTATATCACCATGGAAGTTATAAGTAAATAAAATAGTCAAGTAATATTGGTTGGTTTTATTTATTTTAAATGGTGATAGAGATGTGTGTGGATATCCATAGCCAACTCAAATACATAATTATGTATTAACTTCGAAAAATCTATCTTGGTTAAAAACTTATCGACGTCCATTAAATCACATCATATTATTTTTACTACTAAAATAAAATTTAAAATTTACTCGTTGAACCCTAATTTTGTTAATATGGCGGCTAATTATTGCACATAAAATTAACTGCACAGAATGAAAGGTCGTTTTGTAGTCGTATTACGGTTGTGTCGCGTCTTAGAGTCGTATAAAAGTAGCTTTTAGCACGTGCGCTAAAAATATAGTGAGAAATGTTGTTTAATTTTAAGTATTTCTAAGGCGCGTGCATTATACTAAGAAAACTAGCGCATATTACACGATAAAATTAATTCCCCAATAGATTAATGCACTTCAACACGCGTTTCGAGATATAACATATTGAAATTAAATGAATATGGCTAACTTAAACTAGGTAGAGTTTTGACAACTCTAATTTATAATGTCTCTTTCACTCTTCACTGTTATGAGTACAACAAAATTCAATAAAAATGTCATCATTTGCACTGGTATTCGACAAAGTGTCGTAAAACAGTGGTATTGTAGACCACAATGCAGCAAAAAATGAATTTCACTACATCTATGCGACCAATATACGACTGAATATGTCATTGATACGACTACTATGCGACTCTTATACAACTCTAATTCGTATAAAATGGGCCCTTTTTTGGTCGTAACGACGTGATAACGACGTTTTGGCGACATGCTTATACAACCAAAAGTTACATTCGGCACGTTGTGGCGACTTCAAAAATGTTTGTTGGGTACCTGAAACACAGCATAAAGTTGAAAACTTAGTAGAATGAAGTTTAATATTGTGAAACGTTGAAATGCAAATTAGATAATGATAGATGAGATTGTATTCTCTTGGTCTGCGATGGTTAAATTCATGGTAAAGTTATTCAAGACTTTAAATAATTAAAAAAATTGGCGCCAACTGAAGCGAAAACTTGGTCAATAGAAAGAAAAAAATCTTTATTTATAGAGGTGTCACAATAATTATGCGAAATATCTCAATCTGTTACAAGAAATATAGCTAGTTTTTTTTTTTAATACCTATAGGTGGCAGACAAGCACACGGCCCACCTGATGGAAAGTGGTTACCGTGGCCTATAGACGTATGCAACACCAGGGGCGTCACACTCGTGCTGCCGACCCTGAAGAAACCTTCTAATGCCCTTCTTGAAGAACCCCATATTGTAGTCGCTTGGGAAAACCATCGCGGGGAGTTCATTCCACAGCTTGAGTGTGCGAGGGATGAAGTTCCTTTCATACCGCACAGTGCGCACCATTTCCGGTCGCAATGTGTGAGGATGAATTCCCCGCCTATGACGAGAAGTGCGATGATAGAATGTAGCTGTGGGCATCATGTCAAACAATTAATCTGAGCACGAACCATTGTATAGGCGGTTTGATGGTTTTCTTCCCATCTCAAAATATGTTCTATGAAAAATACCCAACACGTTTAAAAAAGTTTCACTTTAAATAATTCTTCCGGGGTGGATAAAATGGATCCAGAAACGACGAAAAAGTAATCTCGAATTCCCGTACCCTTTCCTCGTTTCGAGTAACGACGAAAGGATGCGGGAACGTATCAGTCTTCTTCTTCATCCCAGCGTTAAGAAGAATCCTAGCGTTAATCCCAGTCGTATCCGAAGCTTTCACCTCAGAGTCTAGGGTCCGCTTTATCATTCTAACTGCAGATTGGGCTGATCTTCGATATTTTTCGTGAAGTGATGTATCTATACCATGATCTCGTTAATTCCCCTTAACGTGAATGGAAATCAATATTCTTTATAGTTTAATAAGAGTAAGTAATAAACTAAAACTAACTTTATCGATAACTAATTGTAATGTTGTGTCCCATCCCTAATCTTAACCCGTTTAGTGACACAGGTAGTGCGTGGCGGAGCGCTACGGAAATCAAACAATCGACAGTGCGGCACATCAACCATCTCACTCCGACCACTGCTCTACAGACAAGAGTGAATGCGACAGACAATTGAAATGGGAACTGTAACTCGCAAATAATTGGCTGTCGTTCAATGAAAGGATGTTAGACGAATAGTTTGGTGCAAACATGTTAAGTGGAGTTGTCTTTTGAGGACTCAATGAATGGAGGAATTTAGCTTAATTAATTTGGAGGGACAAAGGAGAGATGAAAGTAAATAGATGGAACAGATTTATGAGGTAACGATGAATAGACAACCTAGGAATGGTTGACTTATAGACGACTAGCTTTTGCCCGCGGCTCCACCCGCGTGGATGTCGGTTATCGCGACCAAACATAGCCTATGTCCTTTCTCAAGGTCAAATCTACCTCTATACCAAATTTCATCAAAATCGGTTCAGTGGTTTAGGCATGAAAGCGTAACAGACAGACAGACAGACAAAAAGACAGACAGACAGACAGAGTTACTTTCGCATTTATAATATTAGTAGGGTAGGGAAGTAGGGAAGTAGGGATGTTAGCCGCGTGGTTCCCGGCAGAGTAGAATGTGGTTCATCCCATCTCTTCCCATGCGGTGTCGTACAAGGCGACTAAGGGGTAGGGCTGTTTAACATCAGACAGCTGATAAACTCAGCCTCAGCTTCAGATGCATGGCTCGAGTCAACAATAGTGCCCGGAATTGCGGCAATAGGCTTACTCCCTATTACGTAGGAGAGGTTTTTGCGCTGACAGTGGGAAGACCAAAGGTGATGACAGCACAGAATCTCTTTGTTCTTAAAGGGTCGGCAGCACGAGTGTGACTCCCCTGGTGTTCCACTTTACTCCATAGGCCACGGTAACCACTTTCCATCAGGCAGGCGTGTGCTTGCAGACAAGGACACGGCCCGCCTGACGGATAGTGACAGGTAAAATTAAATTAAATATTCTTTATTTCAGATATAACAACATCCATAGTTGGTTAGTAAAGTACTTATAAACTATGTTAGTATCAGGTAATAACTTATGAATAAACAATACATTTTTCAGTTAAATAAAATCATACAGCACACATAAAATAAATTAACAAATTTCTCAAATAAAATAAAATAATGTCAACAATAAATAAAATCAAACAAAATGTCAACAATGTAAAATAAAATCCAAGAAAATGTCACAGAAAATTCACAATATGGACATTGGGTAGGTACTTACTTAAATATTAAAATACTGTTGGATCCTTCTTCCTCGGCCAGTCAGTACACATTTAGTCGACCAGGATACGCAACCATCTTTCCTGGATTGGGCAATCCAACCGCGCAGCAACCATCTTCAGAATACTGTTGCTACTCTCTCTTACACACCGACGAATAGAGGCTACTTTCTTACGCATGATCGCATGAAAACCGTCAACATGCGCTTCTGCGAACATGCGTGACGCGCTACAGTCCGGAGGAAGGCGCATCAGCATTCTGAAGATGTTGTTGTATAACACTCGCAGTGCATCGGCTGCCCGGCGGGTATGACTCAGCCAGAGGCCGCCCGAGTAAAATGACTGACAGTATGCCTTAAACAGCGTAATTTTCACCTCCATCGAACAGCGCGCGAACCTTCTAGCTAGCATATTCCCCCTGATAGCCAATGCCCTGCGCTCCCGCTCCAGATCATCCCTCTAAGACCTAAGTAGTATAAAAAAAAGTCATTAGAAAATTATACATTTTGACGATTCATTTTTATATCCATATATCCTAAATCCATACTTCCATACTAATATTATAAATGTGAAAGTAATCTGTCTCTGCCTGTCTGTCTGTCTGTCTGTTACGCTTTCACGCTTAAACCACTGAACCAATTTTAATGAAATTTGGTATAGGGGTAGATTAGACCTTGAGAAAGGACATGGGCTATGTTTGGTCGCGATAACCGACATCTACTCGGGCGGAGCCGCGGGCGAAAGCTAGTATTAGATGATTATAGTGAAATGAATAGCAAACTCTTTCACATACAGAAGTTGAAGTACATCTCCCCTCCATTACAGTCCAATCACACACTGAATTTAGACGATACACACACTCCTAGCTCCTAATAACAGTCGGCGATGAACAAAATACTGTTCAACACAAACACTCTTAAGTGCACTGAAGTCCTTGTGCTAAAGGCCTGACCATACTGCGGCCTTACCATAAACTCTTAAATCAGGTCAATAATTGAACTGCTGTCATTCTACCAACTGCAAATGTCACTTTGTAATCCTATAAAATTATATGACATTACAAAGTGACATTTGCAGTTGGTAGAATGACAGCAGTTCAAATTATTGACCTGTTTTAAGAGTTTATGGTATGGGCCCTGAAACATGAAAACTTATTATATGTACTAACGGTCGCTCGCAGTTTCACTCGCGTTGATGTCGTCGTAAAGTAGCCTAAACTCTGACCTATTGAGTACACACAAAAAAATCATCAAAATCGGTCAAGCCGTTTTGGAGGAATGTGGTTACAAACAATTTCTCAAGAGAGTTTTTTGTTTTTGTGTGACACGGGTAAGTGTCATGGCTACAATAGTCATTACAATGATTTCTATGTATACTACTAGATTGGCTGTACTCCCGACGGTAAGTAGGATAGTCCAGCTCATTGTAGAGGGTTTGTGCTATCAGTAGGAAGACCAATGGCTGGTTCTGCTTATCTTCTACGCTGACAGAACAGAATCTATCTATTCTTACAGGGTCGGTAGCTTGAGTGTCATTCCCCTGGTGTTGCTCGTCCATAGGCCACGGTAACGACTTTCCATCAGGTAAGCCCTGTGTTTGTCTGCGACCTGAGTAGTATAAAATATCTAATTTCAGCGAGCCCTTCGACATTTCAAATTTGGATTAGCGCCGTATTCAACAGAAAAGTTTTATTAGTATTGTTGTAATTTTTTTTAGATTTAAATTAAATTGTATAAATCAGTTATTTTTCGTTTGTCAGTGCCTATTTCTGATTTTATTTTCGTATTTCAAGTTGGTTTTATTTTTGTTATGAAAATTTTAGCAGTTCAGCATTGGCGCCCGGTACTTTAATCAAATCTGTGAGTGGTACTACAAATCAATAATATTTTTTAATAAAAAATATCTAGAATGTGGCTGCACCTTTAACAACCTTATGGGACTTCAGGCAGGGACTTAAAACTTTCCATTCAAGTGTGTTTGTTTAGGAACTAATCGAAGGGGACGGCTCAAGAGATGACGGGCCGTCGAAAAATATACAGTATGTGCCCAAGTAAGGTTCAGTGTAAACCTATTAACTTCGCTAAGAACAAAACTCGACTTTACTGGCATTGTTATATGATTGAAAATTCAATTTATAAATGTTGAAGTTCTTATTTAATATGTATTGGTTGTATGAACTAACTTTGTAGTATAATGGTATAACGGACTGCTTCGTTGTTGGCGGCGCGTGACAGTGTGAGGCAATGATGACATACGCGGTACATATTTTTTTATAATATAGGACACGTCATTTTGACTTCGCCTCGCCTGATGGTAACCTGAAGGCAAAGTCTCGGAAAAGAGAGTCACCATTATAGACACGTACCATGTTACAATGGTGGCACTCAGCTTGATGGCCTCATCAGATGCATTTTCACGCCCCGCTTAAAGGACCTGGGACTGTAGGAAGAGGGAAACACGTGAACTGGTAAGGAATTCCAGGTCTTAATGGTGCGGCAGAAGAAGGAATCGCCTTGGTTTTTGATAGAATATTCTGCGCCGTATGCGGTGGCATCTAAGTCCTGCACGTGTTGTCCTATATAGGAAAGGAGAGGGTTACTAAGCGTACAGAGATACAGAAATGCAAAAGAAATATGTCTTGTCTTGACCTTTAATCCTCGTATCCGATAGGCAACAAGAAGTTCAGAAATGTTGCGCAACACGCGGGTTGTTGCTAGCTAATGTGCAACATGACGAGCGGCTTTGTCGTTTGTTCAACGATTGATCATGCGTGGACAGCCAACAAAGTTCTGTGTTGCTGTGCTATATGGCGTGCGTCAATGTTGCCTAGTGGATATTAGGCTTTAAAAACAGATGAAACTAGCTTACTAGGAAGACATGGCATAGTGGAGCTAATAAATGGATGTCGGAGCACTCGCTCAAGTAATTATTCACGCGCCCGATCGCGGTCGCGACATCTTCGTGTTTTATGGCAAGGTCGAACCGCTAGCGTGCAATATACTCTTAAATATTTTCTCGGAGGATCTTTAAATTATTTAAATAGAGCGTGATTGAATAACAAACAGTCACATATCTTGACAAATTTTCACATTTATAAAATTAGTAGGATATTCATTTCAATTCAATTATTTTATTTGTGTTAAAATTTCAAATTAATTAATAACGAATAATGAAATGCAATGTACATTATAATGTCAAATAATAATAGAAAAAAAAAATGCATGAGTCTATTATTGTCAATGCAGCTTTAATGTGAAATATTCATTGATATGTAACCTACAGTAGTTTTACCTAAACACATACATACAGATATTCACGCCTGTAAATACTTTAAAAGGGTAGGCAGAGGTGTATTTTGACTTTTATTATGTTCACATACGTTTCATATCCATGGTTTAATTTAATTCATGAAAGGAGACGGGGACTTCTGGGCCAAAATTGTAATGAGTTGAGATATGACTTAAAAAAAGCGGTATTTTTTTCTATTTCAAAATATTAAAAAACCAGCTCAATTGAAAATCTTGAAGACGAGAAATCTTAAAACTAAATTTATTTCACTAGAAAATAAAATATCGATTACTAAAAATTATTTAAACAATATTGCGTATTAAAACACTTGCATCACAATTTGATATTAAATCAATCAGAGTGAACAAAACTTAATCATAATAATAATAATAACCATTTAAAATACCAAATAATAGTGTAATAAAAATAAATTCTGAATCGATTTCCGTTAATCGATTAATTATTTCTTGTGTTTATCAACTGTATTTTTAAGCTGTGACAGCTGACCGCTCCATTTTCTGTCAATCAGGCCCACGAATGTATGGAAGAGTATCCATCTCCTTTTCATTGTTGAAATTATCTACTTAGTACATAAGGACCCATTACGCTCACAGTATGTCACCAGCCTCTTTACTTTGAGAAGGACTATCTATAGGACGACTTGCCCGATTTCTGCCTGAAACGGTTATGTCGGAGGAGGTTATGTCGGACTTGAACCGATCTTGATGAAATATAGTATAGATATTAGTCTCTGAGAAAGGACATAGGCTATATATTTGGTCGATAACCTACATCCATGCGGGCGGGGCCGCGAGCAACAGCTAGTTTTATAATGCAAAAATATTTCGCAAAACAAAAAAAGAAAATGTGAAATGAAAACACGATTTTTGTAGATATTGTAACTATCAAACTAACCCTGTCTAAAAATACCAAAAACGCAAAAAAGTAACATAAGAAACCCCTACTAATAAACAAAGAACAAAATACAAAAACTTATTCAACAGAAAAATACAAAAGGATGGACATTATCTCCACGATACAAGCTCACCGCGCGGCTCCGTTCAGATAACGACCTTCATTTACTCACATAATACCCTCACTAACTAATTACACAAAGCACCACAAATACTGCTATCTCCCTCTTGCTCATAGCTTCGCAACAGTGAAAGAAATATTAGGGTATTATTTTGTAAGTTACCTTATTGATTAAGTGTTTTCTATGGCTTCGAAGGTTCAATGGGCAGCTTCCCATATAACGCGAGCGGACACAAGAGATTGGAGTATTAGCAGACACTTGTATGGTAAGGTTCACTCTTAGCAAACAGTTTGTGGCAAATTGATATTAAAATTGTTACTGAAGTATGATACCGGTTCCAAAAAGAAACACCTTTTAGTGTAAAATAAATTCATTTTTAACAAAAAAGTTTAACCGACTTCAAGAAACGAAAAAGAGGCACTGAAAAGCGAAAAATAACTTAATTTACAGACTTACTGTTTTATTAGAAGTCGGTGCCTAGCCCAAGGGAGGCCATATTTCAATTGATTGCATCATAGCAATGTAGTTCAGACACAACTAACAAAGTTGGCTGGCACCGACTTCTAATAAATCAGTAAGTCTGTAAATTAAGTTATTTTTCGCTTTTCAGTGCCTCTTTTTCGTTTCTTGAAGTCGGTTAAACTTTTTTGTTAAAAATGAATTTATTTTACTCTTTTTAGTGAGTTTGTACAGTCTCACGACTGTACATCGCATGTATAGTGACCTGACGCTGCTGACGCTACACTACAGATCGAACCGGCCACGCTAAATAAAAAAAATATTAAAGCATTTATTAT
Organism: Eilema depressum; assembly: GCA_914767945.1. Taxonomy (NCBI): domain Eukaryota; kingdom Metazoa; phylum Arthropoda; class Insecta; order Lepidoptera; family Erebidae; genus Eilema; species Eilema depressum. The sequence goes on along the minus strand of OU612036.1, from coordinate 3,779,846 downwards.
TCAAAAATAATTTTTAAAATCAATGCATATTCACCGGAAATATAGCTGAATATTCTGAACACTTCTGCGTACCCCTTCAAAGGACTCAGGCGTGATGTTATGATGTGTAATGGCAGAAACGTTGCAATAATATGCCATTGCAGCAATCGCGGCTGATTTCCTGGTACTTTTTGAAGAGTTCCTTGGTCTAATCTCGGAAACCCATCATCAGATCTTTACGAAATTTAAATGGGACCACTTCGGAATAATCTACTTACGAACAGAAAAAGAATTTTCAAAATCCGTCTAGAATTGGCTTCACAATCGCGTAACAAACATACAAAAAAAAAATAAAAAAAAAAATTGCGGACGAATTGAGAACCTCCTTTTTTGAAGTCTCTGAGAAAGGACATAGGCTATATATTTGGTCGATAACCTACATCCATGCGGGCGGGGCCGCGAGCAACAGCTAGTTTTATAATGCAAAAATATTTCGCAAAACAAAAAAAGAAAATGTGAAATGAAAACACGATTTTTGTAGATATTGTAACTATCAAACTAACCCTGTCTAAAAATACCAAAAACGCAAAAAAGTAACATAAGAAACCCCTACTAATAAACAAAGAACAAAATACAAAAACTTATTCAACAGAAAAATACAAAAGGATGGACATTATCTCCACGATACAAGCTCACCGCGCGGCTCCGTTCAGATAACGACCTTCATTTACTCACATAATACCCTCACTAACTAATTACACAAAGCACCACAAATACTGCTATCTCCCTCTTGCTCATAGCTTCGCAACAGTGAAAGAAATATTAGGGTATTATTTTGTAAGTTACCTTATTGATTAAGTGTTTTCTATGGCTTCGAAGGTTCAATGGGCAGCTTCCCATATAACGCGAGCGGACACAAGAGATTGGAGTATTAGCAGACACTTGTATGGTAAGGTTCACTCTTAGCAAACAGTTTGTGGCAAATTGATATTAAAATTGTTACTGAAGTATGATACCGGTTCCAAAAAGAAACACCTTTTAGTGTAAAATAAATTCATTTTTAACAAAAAAGTTTAACCGACTTCAAGAAACGAAAAAGAGGCACTGAAAAGCGAAAAATAACTTAATTTACAGACTTACTGTTTTATTAGAAGTCGGTGCCTAGCCCAAGGGAGGCCATATTTCAATTGATTGCATCATAGCAATGTAGTTCAGACACAACTAACAAAGTTGGCTGGCACCGACTTCTAATAAATCAGTAAGTCTGTAAATTAAGTTATTTTTCGCTTTTCAGTGCCTCTTTTTCGTTTCTTGAAGTCGGTTAAACTTTTTTGTTAAAAATGAATTTATTTTACTCTTTTTAGTGAGTTTGTACAGTCTCACGACTGTACATCGCATGTATAGTGACCTGACGCTGCTGACGCTACACTACAGATCGAACCGGCCACGCTAAATAAAAAAAATATTAAAGCATTTATTATTCAAAAATAATTTTTAAAATCAATGCATATTCACCGGAAATATAGCTGAATATTCTGAACACTTCTGCGTACCCCTTCAAAGGACTCAGGCGTGATGTTATGATGTGTAATGGCAGAAACGTTGCAATAATATGCCATTGCAGCAATCGCGGCTGATTTCCTGGTACTTTTTGAAGAGTTCCTTGGTCTAATCTCGGAAACCCATCATCAGATCTTTACGAAATTTAAATGGGACCACTTCGGAATAATCTACTTACGAACAGAAAAAGAATTTTCAAAATCCGTCTAGAATTGGCTTCACAATCGCGTAACAAACATACAAAAAAAAAATAAAAAAAAAAATTGCGGACGAATTGAGAACCTCCTTTTTTGAAGTCGGTTAAAAATAAAATTATATGTTTCGGTGTAAATGTAAGAGGTATAATATTTTCAGAAAACTCACACTAGATATGTCACACTTATGAAGATGAGAATACGGGACGAGCGGTTAGAAAGTCTGTTATTTTAAAATCAAGTAGGTACCATAGTAGCTAATCAGAAGCACCATTAATGTTATAAATATGAAAGATGTTTCCACGTGGGTGAAGTCACCGGTATCGAGTCATTCACCATCTCGCGATCGTCAAATTCGCGAGCGCGCGCGAGTTGGCAATTTTCGATTTTGAATTATTTTTGTGTCATCAACTCGCGCGTTTGTGAAAATATGACGTATTTGTGTACAGTCAGCTACAAAAACGTTGTAATAGATTACATTAGGTACCTATTTTAAATGTACAAGATATTTTGGGCTAGCTTCACATGTAACGCGCGTTAACGGAGGTCAGTGGTTACTCGGGACATTATATCTTGCACCTAAAATGTGTCTTTTGAGGATAGCATGGGGTGCTACGGCGGGAGCCAGGACCTCGTTACACTCGTGATTCAGGTCTAAGATACGGGTCCCGATCCCGAGGTATAAGCGGTACCGCGTTTTGCGAGAGTTTGTCAGTTTGTTTCGGCAGAGCTTAGAAAATGGACGTGGAAGAAGCTATTATTTTGTCATTATGTTATAAAGAAATGTATAGAAAAATATAAAACTTAAGCATGCGTTCACGTACATTAATTATTTGAAAATGCGTAACAAAATTTGGCCATCTCAATATAGATTTATACGACTTGAGTTTGAAGTAAAAGCAAACACAGTTTTTGAGAGAGATATAGGTATATAATTTAAAACAACACGGCAAAATGCTTATTTTTCTAATAATAACTAACAATATTCAGCGAATCAACAATATTACAATGACTCAAGAATTTCGTCTGTTACTTATTAGGTATGTGTATTGTCGAAAGCTAAGTAAATAAAACAAAAATGGTGTATATCCACACCCCAGGTTAGGTTAGGTATTTTTTTAACGTTAATAAACAAAAACGCTTCATTTAATTTTTTTATCATTTTGCCCAAAACGTATTTACAAGGGCATAATATGAGGTATAAGGTGAATAATGATTCATACTGACCGGGAAACGTGATTAGAAATGAAATTTTATCAAATTGCCCATGTGAGAAGGGCATTATGTATACAGGCCGGTCACTATTCATAGGGACCAGATTTCTCAAGTTGCCCGTAACATATATACCTACTTTAAGGAATGCACAGGTAAAAATACTCCTGAAATCACTTGTAGGGAAGCGTGGGAAATAAACAATCGTTTTTTATAGTAATCGATTCATCATCATCATCATCATCATTTCAGCAATAGGAAGTCCACTGCTGGACATAGGCCTCCCCTATAGATCTCCCTATTTTATTCTTGAAATATATTTTACAACACGATGCTTAAATAATATCTAATAACTGTCTAATAAAAAAAAGGTTGTGGAAAATATACAATCCTTGAAAAAGATACGAAATTAGTTTGGCATAAAAAAACCCTACCATCCGACGGCGCAATGCCGCCCGTCTTTTGGGCACTTTACCAGTAAAAATCGATGAGGAAGAATTATTCGATACCCAAACTACTTACCCCAACTATTTATCCATTTTTATTCCAATAAAAATAATAGCTTAATTTAATATTTTTACAATAAACATATACATTAAAACACTACACTAATTTAAAATGAATTACAAATATCATAAAAAAATTATGTAATAAAATAAAAATTACAGTGTTATATATAATTATACTAGTGTTATATTATATGTGAAACATTATGAAATTTATCTTAAATACAGCCTAAAGTAAAAGATAAGTGAAAAAAAAATCTAATTTCATACGACGTATATTAAGATAACATAGCTACTCATAACAGATATCATAATATCGGCTGTGTCCCCCTAGTGGCCTAGTCTCACTTCGCAAGTCTATATCGAAATCTAAGATGAAAAAAAAAAAACATTCGCAGCGCATCAACCAATGCAGGTAAAGACGCGAGTATACATTAGTTTTCTTTTTCATGTTTTCTTTGATCCTTTTTTATCTGACTGTACTTTAGCGTGCGCGCGAGATAACGACGAAAAAATAATTCGAAATCAAAACTTGACGAATTTGACGATCGCGAGATGGTGAATGAATAATTTTATGGTGTTGAAGTTTAAATTCTAAACCATTCTCTGAAACCGTATATAGCCTAAATAATATAATTCTTTTCTATGCTCTACGTTCTACGCGCTACGTGCTACGATCCACGGTCTATGGGCTACGGATTGAGGGGTGACGACTCAAGCACATCTACACCATGTAGATGTGCTTGAGTCGTGGGATATGAGTTATAGGTTATTATATTGTGCGTATTTCGTTGTACGCTATGACTTGAAAATTATGAGTCATGGGATATGACCACGACCCACAACTATTAAGGTCACAATCCAAAACCCAAATGCCAATTATATTGTTTAGGTATACGAACATAAAAAATAATTTCTTTTTCAATTGGAGTGTTCTCTTAGAAATACATAATTATTACTCGTTAAACTTAATTTTAAATCAATAGTTATGTTTTCTACAAAACTTTAAGTGGAAATTAAATCAAATCAACCTCAAACTAATACAACTACACTTAACGATAACTCTTAAACAAACAATCAGCCGCAAATTGTTTGCCAGCTGGGTGCAGATTTTTTCTATACAATTGCATTGATCCCTTGCGAATTATGATGCTAGGGGAGCGCAAAAGGCCGTTAAATGCAAACGTTTCTACTTGATATAGTACTAGAAATCATTCACAGACCCTTTGCCACAATCAGTATTAATAATATGAAAAGTTAGAAGTAAAATTCATGCTATTGGATGACAACATTCATGCGGATGACAAAACCGAAGACGTATGTTACACGGGCCGTGCAAGTATCCCTCCGTACAATGATGAATCATGCCCACGACTTCATTCTATCATTGCACCGGTCACCCATAGATTAATATATATACTGGTCACCACAGGCAGGACATCCATCCTCACACATTGCGATTGGAAGCAGTAGGTACCTACGCACAGTCAGGTATAAAAAGAACTTCACCCCCCGCACGCTTAAACTGTGGAATGAACTCCCTGCTTTTTTATACTACTTAGGTCGCAGACAAGCACACGGCCCTCCTGATGGTAAGAGGTTACCGTGGCCTATGGGCGAGTGCAAAACCAGGGGAGTCACACTCGTGCTGTCGACTCTGTAAGAATAGAGCGATTCTGTGCCGTCAGCGCCAAAGTAGGACAAAGTCTTTGGTTTTCGCACTGACAGCACAAAATCTCTCCAGTGAGCTCTGGCTACCCTACTCACCGTCGAAAACACAACACGAGGTTATTAAGCCGCGGTCTTCTGTAGGGCGAAGGTACTTCCCCAGTCGCGCGTCGTGTCATACCTCCTCGAAAAACTGCTATGGTTTTACCAAGCGACTACATTATGAGATTCTTCAAGAAGGTTCTTACGGTGTTACGCCTCTGGTGCTGCATACGTCCATAGGCAATGAAATTCTCTTATTGAATTCTTTATAGAGCAAGCCGGCAGGAATAGGGGCCCTCGTCACTGAGTCAAATGGGGCGAGAAAAAACATCTGATAAGGCCGTCAAGCTGAGTACCACCGTTGCCGTTGTAACGACTTTGCCTTTAGCTTACCATCAGGCGAGGTGAACTCATATTGAGGTGTTCTCATAAAAAAATAATTACAAGGATTCAGGTGTAAACACGCCCTATTGATTCGCCCTTTGCAATGACATTACCGTACGTGTAATTTATCAACTCGAATAGGCTTTTGTTTGAAATAACCTTAGCCTTAAAAGGGTTCAGCAAGAGTTCATACAGCTAAGTATGTCTAGTCTAAGTCGCCATTTAGTTTATTTAATGACTGATATCAGTCGCGTAGCACAAAAAATTAAATTATATTCTCAACTAGCTTTTGCCCGTGGCTCCGCCCGCATGGATGTAGGTTATTGCGACCAAACATAGTGTATGGGTTTTCTTTTTCAAGGTCTAAACTACCCCTATACCAAATTTCATCAAAATTCGTTCTGTGGTTTAGGCATGAAAGGGTGACAGACAGAGTTACTTTCGCTTTTATAATATTGAAATATGGATTAAGATTGGAAAAAGTTAAATGCTCAAACGAGACTTGAACCCGCGAACAGTTTCTTGCAGGACACGTCTTCAACATTCCCCCTGTAAGGGACTGCTCGTGGGTTCAACTCCCGTCTGAGAGTTTTTACTATGGAATAGGTACCGTAAATTTAGTAGGTTTTTAGTTTTTTGAACAGCCTCCGTGGCGTAGCGGTAGTGAGTGATCCCCGCTCAGTGCAAGTATTTGTATGCATGAATATGGATATTCGCATTTTTCTGTACTTAGAGAAAAAAAAAAAATAATTTGATTGAAAATTTTGTTTAATATACAAATAATACAAGTTGAAATTATTTATTTAAATACGAAAATGCATCAAATGACCATAAAATAGGCATATTAATTTATTCGTACTATTAAAAACGTTCTTTTTTGTATCGAACCATTTTTGAGAACATAGAAACTTAACCTATAAAATTTAAAAAAGAATCTATAACTCACTTGTGAATAATAGCAATGAAAAAGTCACATTTTGATAATAGGTGTCATTATGTACCTAGTTGCGGTGAAATAATAGCAATGTTATGAGCACTGAGCAGGTGTGTTGTAAACGTATTATTTGGTTTCGTTACCTAGCAGATTTTTTTAAATATGATGCATAGGTATGCATGTTCTTAGCAATGACTAATATTATATGAATTGGCATGCTTGCTACTTATCCAGAAGGGTTGCTATGGTACATACTTTGTAATATTCGAAGCCGTGCCACTGAATGGAAAAAGTTTAGCTACTTATGACATCTGGCGCCACCTACCGGCTTTAGTTGGTAAACTGCACTAAGTTCCGTATCGCAGTGAACAGAATGTAGCCATATAGTGGCTTTCTATAATAACCGGACATAAGGGAAGTTTCCGGACAAGTGAGCTGTTTGTTAAAACTCCCAACTAAAATTTAGTCGTGAAAACAACATGGCAATAATTTTAGTATTTTTTTTTAATCAAAAATATTCATTACTAGCTATTGCCCACGGCTCCGCCCGCGTGGATGTCGGTTATCGCGACCAAACATAGCCTATGTCCTTTCTCAAGGTCTAATCTACCCCTATACCAAATTTCATCAAAATCGGTTCAGCGGTTTAGTCGTAAAAGCGAGACAGACAGACAGACAGACAGACAGACAGGCAGACAGACAGACAGACAGAGTTACTTTCGCATTTATAATATTAGTAGGGATTAATTTATTTCGTTTGTTTTAAATTTTATATCAAATACTACCGTTTAACCAGTAATAAAACGCTACTTTTAGTTGCTATTATGCATAAGCTATCAATTCTTTTTCCTCATGAACTTAATAAAAAAGAAATATTTAACTTACAATCCATTGTTACATGCGCGGTTGAATAGCAATTTAAATAAAATATATTAGTCGTTCGATCGGGCACATACACCTATCGGCAAATAGTATCGTCTAGATAGCGCGGGCCGCGCGCCGGGCCGCCTCATGAATCTAACCGAACACGCACTTTGTAAAAGGCTTAACAAATACACTGTTAGGGTAGGAGTACACTGTAGTACGGCCTGCCTTCAGGCACAGCTTGTCTAAAGTGAAATGACGCCCACAACATATTCACATTAACTGTGCAAAAACGTCAATTGTTTCATGGAATTGATTTTCAATAATTTGCTTGTGTGCATAAGAGGGGTTACGGGGCATGTCTAAGCACACCAATACCATTATAAAATCTGTAAATTGGTTGTGTCTGTGCATTGGAGATTTAAATTAATTAAATTAATTATAAATTCTTCTTCTTCTACTTCATCCTAGCGTTAATCCCAGTCGGACGGGTATGTAGCCCATCCGAAGCTTTCACCTCGGAGTCTGGAGTCTGCTTTACTTGTTACACTTTACCAGTTAACAATTACAGAACGAAAATATTTTTTGAGAATCCTTATCTGTTTGTTTGCGATGAATGCAAAAACTTCTAGACAAATTTTGATACGTTTTTTACCGTTAAAAAGATCGAGAGAGAGAGAGAGAGAAGAGAGTCAAAACTGGGACCCATCGATCACAAGGTCAACTAGTTAACAACATAACTACCAACGCTATCATTCATTTATTTTTATTTATTTATTCTTTATTCACAAATAAGTGTACAAAGCCGGACTTAATGCCATCATTATCCTTACCATCATTACATACACTTATCAATCAATCAATCAATTAGCCTATTACAGTCCACTGCTAGACATAGGCGTCTCCCAATATGCACCACGTTTGCCGATCTTCCGCCTTCCGCATTCAGTCCGTCCCAGCCACCCTTCGTAGGTTGTCAGTCCACCTGGCTTGGGGGTGTCCCACCCTGCGTTTTCCTTCTCGCGGTCTCCACTCTAGGACTCGTCTGCTCCAACGGCCATCAGTCCTTCGACAGATGTGGCCAGCCCACTGCCTCTTCAGCCTGCTTATTCTGCGAGCTATGTCGGTAACTTTAGTTCTATGTCGGATGATCTCGTTGCGAATTTTATCCTTCAAAGAAACTCCAAGCATATCTCGCTCCATAGCCCGCTGCGCAACTTTTAGGTCGTGGACTAACCCCACCTTCAGTGGCCACGTTTCGGCACCGTAAGTACACCATACACTTATCATTAGCGAGATAATTTTATTTCCCCACTTATTCGACTACCAACACTTTATTTCAAATAATTAGTGCCCCGGTACTCGAATGCCGCTTGGCATAAATACAGCGAGCTGTGTACTGGCTCGTTGCCAGATTTACTTATCTGCTGGTACAATAACAGTTGCTGCAACTCTTAATCATTGACTGATAGTTAAACAACAATGGAATTCACTGTGAGTGCAGGTAGTAGCGATCTGTGTACAATAATACACAAAAGGTACATCTATAGACAAGGAGAGATAAAATGTTAATGTTATTTGACTGCCTCTGTGGCGTAGCGGTAGTGAACGCGGCCGCTACGCATGAGGCGCGGGTTCGATCCCCGCTCAGTGCAAATATTTGAACATTTGCATTGGTCTGGGTGTTACCCATAACACAAGCTAGTTAAGCTATGCTTACTTTGGGTCTAGATAGCGCTGTATAGAATGTCCTGCAATATTTATTATTATTTATTTATTTGTTAAATTCATGAGTACCTACACTATTTAATAAAAAGTCAAATTTCTATATTTTTTTATTTATAAAATAGTTTAGTCAGGATTATTTTGTCCAACCCACCCGTAATAATAAATATTATTTAATATATTCAATTTCATATAATAGTACCTAAGTACATTATGGTACAAGTGAGCAAAGTTTGTGATTACCGCCGAGGCGCCATTGAGACCCGAGCCGCCAGGCGAGGGTCTTAAGAGAGCCGAGGACGGTAATCATCATGCTCACGCGTGCCATACGACGTTTTACAACACACTTGCGAATAAAATAATACTACAAATACTAAATAAACAATACTACAAATTAATTCGTTTTCCTATGCGCGTGCATTTAACAATGGCGGTCGACCATAATATATTTAAAAAAAATGAGGTTTGAATTTAACTTTTTTTACTCTGTTTTTTTTTCTGTACTTAGAGAAAAAAATAAGTTAAATTTTTGTGAAAATTTTGTTTAATAAACAAGTATTACAAGTTGAAATTATTTATTTAGGTAAATACGAAAATGCATCAAATGAGCATACAATAGGCGTATTAATTTATTCGTATTATTAAGCACGTTATTTTTTGTATCAAAACTTTTTTAAGAAAATAGACAATAATTATAGACACTTCCTATAAAATTTAAAAAAGAATCTATAACTCACTTTTGAAAAGTCACAGTTTGATAATAGGTGTCATTACGTGCCTAATTGCGGTAAAATAATAGCACTTTTATGAGCAGGTGTGTTGTAAAATAATTTTAATCCAATTGGATCCAATTGGAAGGCTCTGTATGCTGAAATACAGGTAACAATCTTAGCTCAGCTACAGACGTGAAATTGTTACATTAGATTATTTTTATCCAATTAATGTATTTTTGGGCTAAAAATATCAATATTATTAAAGTTCATGAATATAATCTAAACAAAATATTTTGCTTCCAATATTTATTGTCTACACAAACTAGGTCTAATCTAATCTGTGAAACATATAGAGTGTCTAAACAAAAAAAAATTACCAAATGAGTTTTTTTTAATTACTGAGTTGTTCTTAATCGTATCCTCAACTAATACGATAACGACTATTTTTGAAATTATAGAACAAGAACCGAGCGTTTCGCTCGTGTGCTCCGCTCTTAACATCGAAGTAAGCCATTCGTCCCAATAAATATGATGTTAAGATTACGATGGGACCCTTTTTTACAAGACAAACGATGGCACCGTTTACTTACGAAAGATATCTTATCGAATGCTTCCAAACAATCGATATTATACAGAGTGGATTTTTGTGACGGAACCTTAACCGTGACTGCCTCCGTGGCGTAGCGGTAGTGAACGCGGCCGGTACGCAGGAGGCGCGGGTTCCATCCACGCTCAATGCAAATATTTGTATGCATGAATATGAATACATATTTGCATTGGTCTGGGTGTTTCTATATATAATAGGTATATATTTACGAAAAAAAATGTATCTAAGTATGTTTATCCGCATTCTAGAACCCATAACACAGGCTAGTTAAGCTATGCTATTAGTGTGGAATGTCCAACTATATTTATTTATTTATTTATATATAGTTACAGCAAAATGTTTCTAGGAGACTATTTATAACTTTTTAAGATATCCTGACATCCGGATAAGTGTGGCAATTCGGTGGCCAGCGTATTGTAGAATAGAATGACAAATGTATGGGATTTGACGTTTATGACATACGTTTGACGACTGTCATATACGTCAAAACCCATATATTCCTCATTCTATTTATAAAACGCCGGCCAACGAATTGCCACTTGTCTAGGGCGGCTGAAATGTATTTACAGATTTTGGAAAAGTCAGCTAAAAATAACTAAAACACTAAAAAAATCCTAGTAACTCTTTTCATTCTCTTTAAAGGTAGACTTTCGAACTAAGCTTCACAGACGCAGCGACTGATGCGGGCTTCTAGACAATTCCGTCACAGCGGCACTGTGACGTCACTGACGCCGCGTTTGTGTCGCTGAGCTCGAAAGTCATACCCTACAATTTCATACATTTGTATGGAATAGCTGTCTGTCGCTCTGTCGCGGCGTCACAGTCGCGGCGCCACTGACGCTATAGATAGACGCCTAATTCGAAAGCCTACCTTAAAGGTAACGCTGTTGCCCGCGGCTCCGCCGCGTGGATGTCGGTTATCGCGACCAAACATAGCCTGTACTTATGTATATATGTACTTACCCAATGTCTAATGTGTCTCTGTACAAAATTTCATCAAAATCGGTTCAGTGGTATAGGCGTAAAGTCAGAACAGATATACAGACAGTTCGAACTAAAGCTGTGTACCAAATATCAAAACATTCGGTCAACTTAAAGAAGGGAATAACAAGACATTAAGATCTTTTTGAGTACTTTGTTCTACAAGATCTGATGATAACTGTACATTATATACTTATGTATGTCACCATACGTCTGTACAAAATGTTTCACAAGAAGTACAATTATTGTTCCCCACTCCATACAGTTTAAAGTCGAAACAAAAGACCCTGAATGTTATAAACTCTCGCGTTCTCGTGTAACTTGGTTAATGAATGTCGTTTCGATCATTACACGCTAATGAGCTCACCTGCTTCCAACTCCGACTTCAAAGAGCTTCAGGGTTCGATTATGAATATATTCCACTCCTGTTAAAGCTATCGGGATATTTTCCATGTATTGTTTGGAGTTTCCGATACTTTGCAAGCCCCATAATCACGCAGGAACTGGAGTATTGGCGGTAAACAGTGAAACAAACGGGCACAAGACAAAAAAAACTCGCGAGTGGATACAGTAAGCATAGAGTGTCGTGAACGTGGTCGAGTTCGAGTTTGTAGTGAGATTAACCAGTGGTAGTGTAATAGTAAATTATGGTACAAGCGTGTAAATTTGGTGATTACCGCTGAGGCGACATTGAGATTGAGGTCTTAAGAGAGCCGAGGATGGTAATCACCATACACGCGAGTGCCATACGACTATTTTCAACACACTTGCGAATAAAATAATACTAAAAATACTACATAATACAATCAAAAAATCAAAACACAATAGTAAAATTCTATTTGTTGTCATATGCGCGCGCAACTAACATTTTTTTTATTTGTTCCTTTCGGAACAGGCTAGGGCGCTATCACCATTCTACCTTCTCATCTACTTACTTATTTGAATTATGATATTTTTTTCTCTGTAAATACTCACAGAGAAAAAAAAATACATTTTAGTGAAAGTTTTGTTTATTAAACACGTATGTGAAATTATCTTTTAAAATAGGAAGTTGCATGAAATGAGCAAGCAATAGGTATATTAATTCGTTTGTACTATTGGACACGATCTTTTTGTACCGAAACTTTTTTAAGAACAAAGCAACTTAAACAATGAAATAAAAAAAAAGAAGTCTGTAACTCACTTGTGAATAATAATAATGAAGAAGTCATAGTTTTTTTAATAGGTGTCATTCCGTGCTTAATTGCGTTGAAATAAAAGCCTGTTTATAAGCAAGCGTGTTGAAAAAACATTTTTATCTATAGTATAAAGCATCATTTTCGCCTATTAAAGCACATTTTAGACCCGAGATGTATTTCCTGAGCAATATGTATATAACAATACATTATACTTCTCTTTATTACTTCGAACTAACTTATAAATTATATTAAACAAAAAAAAAAATCTATTTAAAAATATAAAAAACAGTGCTCCACCGATATAGAGTACAGGGACCAAGCTACCGGTAGTTAGGGCTCCAGAGACAGAAACTTCCTCACGATGCGCGCCGTATCAAGAAGCACAGCCTTCTGCATCTGACCTTTGACCCAACCGTTTAACCCGAGCCTCTTCATTTGTTGGTCGAGGCTCTATAACAATATATTATTAGATATTACAATGTTATTGTGTATATATCAATGTATTACAATATTATCTACGGATAGATCTTTTTCTAAAATAGTGTATTGTTGATGTGATTTGGCGTGAAAATTTTTCTAAAAAACTTTCACACAATTTGATCAAGAAACCTTCAATAAAAGATCGTCTATTCGATTAGGTTCCGTCCGCAAGGCAGCAACATTTCCTTGAACATCTCACACTTTAATGTATTGCGTCGACAACACAAAACCCTACTTAGTTATATTAAAAGCACGTTATACAAAGTGATCGTGATAAATAACTATAAGATTGGGTTCTTACTAGGCGAACTATTTGCAGCTAATTATGAGCAGAATATCATCATCGCGTATGCCTATAGTAATTGTGCCAATCCATAAATTCATAATTCAAAAATATCTCACAATGGGAACACGTCGAAGACGTACACTGTCAAGACAACGTTGTACTCATACTTGTGTTTTCTGATGGCACCACTGTCCTTTCAATATTGTCAAAATGGTGATAAATTGGTAATTTATAAAGTGATCTTGATTAGTTTTAGAATTATTACTTCCAGTATGAACGGCAATTTGTAGTTGTGACGTAACAACATCAAAAAATGCGCTTAAGATTGTTTGTTAATTTTTGACGACAGTTTATGATCGTAGCTTTCTAACTAACCCATAACTCTGTCTGTTTGTCTGCTACGCTTTCACTCCATACCAATTAGCCATTTGGATGAAATGTTATTGAATATTTTTATTGCATCATATCCATTTATATTAATTTTGAATCAAATCTACCTAAATACTTCAATTATATAGAAAATTGCAAATAAAAACTTTTTAAACAGTTCGATAACATATAACTGCAAATAGCAAATGATTGCAATGCTAGGAGTATTACAAGCGCATTGCCGACTCTTTAAAAACCTCTTAATGAACATATTTCCGGTAACCGCTTGGGAAAACTCAGACAATCAGTGTACATTCTACAATCAGACGAAGGAAATTTATTTGGAATCGTATAATTAACGACCATTCTGGTTTTAAAATTGTAAACACAATGCATCATTGCAAGATTTAGGTACAAATTGTAGAGTTTTGACCGTGCCCGAACAGTTTTACTTGTTTCCGTTCCACCTTTTCACATTACTTATCCGCATCTGTGTCACATTTTCCTCTTGTTACTCAGCTCCTAGGGATCTTAACTTCATCAAGGTAGAACTGGGCAATCAAATGCGAAAAGATTGTTTCAAATCACACATCTAGTTTTAGAGAATCATCATTTTCTGTGACTTTTCTCCACTCAGTTGGGGTTGAATTTCCAGTCTAACTGTGATGCGTTTGAACCTTAATACTTTCTATCTAACTTCTATAATCAATTTACCATTATGGAAGTTTTTTTAGTTCCAGAGAATGACACGTTCAAATAAACTCTTCAGCTTTAACATTAGTTTAAATAACTACAGTAGCTCAACGCTCAACGCTCATGCCCAAAATTTTCTTTCATCGGAAGAAGAATTCGCTTAAATTTTTTGAATTTTTAAAAATAAGAATATTAGCAACCGAAATTACTAATGGTCCCGTTAACCCCTCCAGCTAAGCTGAATTTGTGTTAGGAGTGGGTTCAAGTTGGTTGTATAATGGCCAGGATTCAAACCCGGGACCTCTCGACGGCCAACCCCTTAACCACTAAGCTACAGAGACACTTAATTCGTTTCAATCCAGCGCTAGTATGAAGTGGCCCTAATACACTTTTTCATTAGCTAATCATTAAGTAAAACTTTCCGCTGACCGACTGAACGGAAAAGTAATTAATAAAACAGTGCTCTAGTTTGCGACAAACTATTTGCCTAATGGATTTGGTTCCTTACACGAAGTGAAGTCGTATTTGTCGATACCCGATAGTGAAGATATGTGGGTATGTCCACAATTCTAACAATGATGTATGTGGCCTGGAATGTTCTATTGAAGAACTATTTTTCCGCCCGCGGCTCCGCCCACGTAGATATTCTGTACTCAAATATGTTTTTTATACCTGGTTAAAGTGCTGCCGACCATGTAATAATAAAGAGATTCTGTGCCGTCAGCACAGAATACAAGCAGCACAAGCCTTTGGTCTTCCCACTGACAGCACTAAACCTCTCCAGTGAACCCTGTCTGTATACCTGTAAATATGTATTCCTATCTCTTGAATCACTCTATCTATCAACAAATGTAGGTCACGTTGTTTTAAAGATCTAAGCATACATAGGAATAGACAGCGGGAAGCGATTTAAAAAAAATAGTTTACGACCGATTTTCAGCCCTACCAAATATGCACAAAAAATTTCGTAAGAATCGGTCAAGCCGTTTCGGAAGAGTTTGCAGACAAACAGTTAAACACAAGAATTTTATATATTAGGTTTTGCTTCAAGACAATGTCAAGGTTTATAGACTTCTGAGCGAATATGAATGGCCGTTGCCATTCATTGCAAATAAAACGGAAAAAAAGTTTTTAGGATACTGAGGAGCAATACTGAAAGATAAATATATCAGCTGTTTGGGGTGATTAAAATATAATTTATTTGCAAGAGATATGAAACCTACTTTCGATATACTTCAAGCGGTTATTGAGTCTGTGAATTTTGAAATAAATCTTAACAGAATGAAGTTTAAAAACTAAAACCCGGCTACTGAAAAATCACGCTCTAAAAAGTATTAAACAAGAAAATATCAAGGATAGGTCGTATGCCACTGTTCCCTACAGTGGAATGTATTTTTTTGTCACAGTAAGTTGAACTTCGATATCGCCAATGCAATAAGTTGTAGAGGTCAGATGGCAGTCGCCGTCGAAGTCCAGCCGCGTCGCAGTTAGATTGGCAAAAGCGGAACCTGGACTCGAGGTAAATGGTGACGGGACCCAGGTATCAATTGAATGAATTTTGAACTTTTCTATTGGGTTTATGACATTTCCAAGTATGTATTACTCTATTAGCACAAAATAATTTGGATTTTGACCAGGTAAAAGTACCTACTTTCGTTCCAATTTCACAAGGTCATTAGTAGTTATCTGATGAATAATCAATAAAGTAGTAACACAGAGGTGTCTATTATCTACGTAACTATTCGTTCACCGGTTCCCTCTTGAATACCGATGCGTGAGCGTGTCGAGTTTTGTCGAGTAATCTCATGGTTGGTTACCTCCGTGGGGTGCGGTACTTCCGGACTACTACCACGAGTTCAAGTTTGTTTACTACTGTTGTTATAGTTCAGAATACGTGAAGAGCTTTCGAAAGTGATAATTGTAATTAATTGCGTGGCTACTAATGGTATTGTAGTTTAAGTGGTCATTTTGCCAAGTAAGATAATATAATAGAGTGTTATGTAGTGGCGAGGGATCCCTTTATCTCGGTTCTCGCCGGCTTCCTTATATGCCGCATCGTGTATAACGAACTAAATCAACGTAAGTTTTTTCCACCGGTCTCCATTTTGAAAATTATCAACCTTGGTCACTAGTTTTATGAGTTTGTGAAGATGCTGAGATATTTCTTACTCAATCACGCTCAAACAGTTGAACATAATCTGACTGTTTGGAACATAGATCCATTATAATCTCACATAAGGCTATTTCTATGACTGGAATAGGTTTCAATGGGTTATAGAAACAGCATCCGATATCCACTTGAGCTAAAGGCAACATTAATTTAGCATGGATTTATAAAGACCTTTTTTTGTCCTAAATTTTCATGAAATTTTAGAGCTTTAATCTATTTAGTAACAAAGCACGATGAAAAACATCTCTATATTATTATATTTCGACTACAGTATCTGTAGTTTACTACAGAGACAAGTGGTAGTAGCTTCTATAGTTGCACCGGCAATCGCTGATTGTCTGCGGAATTATAATGAGGGGGATAGTGAGGAGCTGTGTGAAGATGTTACGTGCAGGAAATTAAGAACGGTAGTTTTGTTGATCTGTTTATATAGGGTGTTTCTTTACTGAAAGGCAATTTCGTGTGAATCAAAATCTGATGAAATATTTACATGATGTGGTAATATTATATGTGATTAACGCCCGTAGCACATCTCCGCCGTTTCGCGGCGGACAGCGGAACTGCTAGTTGAGTTTCGCTGTGTTCAAGTGTAGCTGGAGCAGCGAAACATGAGCGGAACTTGACACTTGTCAAATATCTCCAATATAAGTTAGACTGGTGAAGCTGATCCCAGACGAGGTGAAAGCTTCGGATGCGACTGGGATTAACGTTATGATGAAGAAGAAGAATCTTCAATATAGTGAGGAAGAATAATTAAAAATAGAACGAAGCCTCTACTGATTGATAAAATGATGTTCTACTAGCTTCCGCCCGCGGCTTCGCCCGCGTGGTGTGTTGACCGGGATAAAAAGTAGCCTATATGTTAATCCAGGGTATAACCTATATACATACCAAATTTCAACCAAATCGGTCCAGCCGTTTATGCGTGAAAGAGTAACAAACATCCACACATCCACACATCCATTCTCACAAACTTTCACATTTATAATATTAGTAGGATAGTAGGATTAGCGGTAACGTCAATGAATCATTATTAATGTACGGGTTTGACAAATTAATTTTAATGACTTACTACTTTCAATGAAATTAATTTGACTCTTAGGCCCGTATTTCAAAACGATACTCAGTCCTGAATTTTAATTTTCATTGACGGATTATAGCTGACAATCTCAGGTACAAGTTATAAATCGGGATTTTAGGACTGGAATATGGGCCTTAGTCTCCGAAATGAATAATTTAATATAGTTATAATCACTGCAGTGTCAGAAAACGATCACCATTGATGTAATATATTGTTACTACGACTTCCACTAAGAGAATGTCTCTTTTTCTACGGGCCCTGAACCGAACGAGAAATCGCAAGGTACCGAGAGTTCAGCATAAATACATCCTGTATAAACTAACTGATGATTATTTGCACATTATACCTAATCAGTGAAGCGCACATATCAATATGCGCACACCCTTAACACCTGCTGCCGTAGGTAATTGAAGAAACCCACTGAATCACCACTGTTCTACAATATGGTCGGTACTATAATATTATCCTACTAATCCTATCCTACTTCCTATCCTACTAATATTATAAATGTGAAAGTTTGTGAGAATGGATGTGTGGATGTGTGGATGTGTGGATGTTTGTTACTCTTTCACGCATAAACGGCTGGACCGATTTGGTTGAAATTTGGTATGTGTATAGGTTATACCCTGGATTAACATGTAAGCTATATATCAGCGATGAACGGGATCAGGATTCCACGCGGGCGGAGCCGCGGGCAACAGCTAGTGTTTAATAAGGCATGGGTACGGTGTTACTCGATAATTTCAATTCTATTGATATTGAATGCAAATTCTCAATAAACATCTGGTCAAAATTCAGTCTCGATCTAGTTAAAAAACGAATCGAAACCAAAAATGATCGAGTGAAAAACGATCACTTTATTAACCGACTTTAAAAAAGGAGGAGGTTCTCAATTTTGAACATAATATGAGTACACTGGTCGATTCGAGGGCCTCGGCCACGGGGGCGAGGGCGTCGACCACCTGGGGGCTAAGTTCTGCGACGTTCAAATGTTAGTGGAATCGAGGCCTGTTTAATTAGACAGCATCTTCAGTGGTGCAGTCATGTCTCCCGAATGTCAAAAGACAGATTGACGAAGTGTATGTTCTACTGCGAACTGCAAGATGGCAAGCGCAAACAAGGCAGCCAATTCCTGCGGTACAAAGATGTGCTTAAGAGACACATGAAGTGGTACGAGCTCGATCCGTTACGGTGGGAGGCAATGGCGGCAGACTGATCATGGTGGAGGAACACCGTGCACACCAAGGTATCCGAGTTTGAGAGGAGGAGAGAAAAGCTCGATGCAAGACGAGACGAGCTCAAGGCCCGCCCACCTGCAGCCATTACTTGTAGCCTATGTGGTCGTACATGCGTACATGCGCGTAGGCTACGTCAGTCACCTAAAAGAGCACCGACGAAGCTCTCATTAAGGCCCCGAATCAGATCAGCATCGAAAAATCTGTATTTTCGAAACCGTTTTTCTTATTAACTATGAAACTTACAGATCTGGAATTTACATACCTGAATATTACAGGATATACCTACAGAGTAACTTCTTCTTTTCAGAAATTAAATAAAAAAGGAGAAAATAGTAGAAAAGAGGCTCTGAACATCACTCTACTCTTTCTTATGAAACCAAATATTTTCTACAATATGTATCCAAATATTCTAAAATTTCACAATGTGTTAAATAAGTGAATAAGCATGACGTGACCTTCTTAGTTTGTAATCGTCGCCTATAAAGTTATCTATTAAAATTGGTTTTGCTGATTTTTACGGTTCAAATATGAGCCAATGACCTTGAGCATTTGTATGGTCAAAGTCATTCGCGTATGTAATCACCTTAACTAGAAGCCAGTTGCTGTGGCCGAACTCGGAAGGAGGAGTAGTACTGCATAAACTCATGCCTGTAAATCCCCGAAGGGGTCGGCAGAGGTGTATTGACACCCACATTTCGCCAACTATGATTTTTGGTCTCACGTAATAGGGGGCGAGCCCATTGCCATCTAGCGGGCTGTATGTTTACTGGGTACTGGGGGTATGGGAAAGTAGTAGTAGTTTTTAATATTTAGGACGTTGAGATTACATAGAGACTGTATTTTGAACAGATTAGTCCCCAGTAAGAAATTTGCAACTTACTTACCTATGTAAATAAACATAAGATAAGATAAGATATTCTTTATTGTACACCATAAAAGTATTATTACATTACAAACAATATTTACATAAAATGCACAACATACATACATACATACAAGCCTTTAACCCCGGAGGGTTAGGCAGAGGTGAATTAACACCCACATTTCACCAATCATTGTATTAGGTCCCACGTAATAGGGGGTGAGCCTATTGCTGTTTTCCGGGCACTATTGTTGGCTCGAGCCATGTATAGGCTGAGTCGATAAAACTTACAGGTAATGTATAGCTCTTCTCATTGAAGTCATGTAGTGACGTTATATCGATTGTTCTGTCAGCCTACGACACTAATACCGATGTTGGCAGCCCCTGTTATACCGAACCACAACGTATGACAGGCTGACCCTTGCCCCGTATGAACTGATAGCACCAGTCTACAACATAAGCGGAAGCGGGTATAGAACGCACGTTTTTATACTTATAATCTATACTATTATATAATTGTAAAGTGGTCGTGTCTGTACATTTGAGATATTTAAAAAAAAAATACTTGGGTTATGTTATGTTAACGATACTGAACACGAAAATATTTATTTTGAATTTCCTGTCTGTTTGTCTGTTTGGCCGCGATGGACGCAAAAACTACTGGACGGATTTTGATGCAGTTTTTTTTGTTAGAAAGGGCTTGCTCAGACTTAAAATCTTACGTTTGTTTGATCGCAATCGGTTGAGTAGAACCGGAGATATGAGCAAAGGTCGCGTTAACCGAGATGCACGCGGGCGGAAGGCTAGTTTGAATGATATTGAATAAGGCACTTGTATTTTTTATTTATTTTTTAATCTGACAGTTTCGTTACTCATTAAGTAACAATTTAAATCGGGTTGTTTCTTCTTCATACCACAAGAACTTATACCATTCTCAAATCATACCAAATGCCTATTCCTTACTCATACTACTAACTCTTAATTCATACCAATATGTATCCATTCTTAAGTCATACCGACGTAATAAAATCAATGGTTTCACCTCAGTGCAAATATTTTTAATGCACTAAGATGTCTATTTGCATAGGCCTTTGTATTTCCATGCCTCAGAGAACACGTTAAACCATCGTTTCCGGTTGCCATACGAACATCTATGCCAGTCATTAAGGTTAGTCGGAGTCCTAAAAAATCCACCAGTCGTTAGATTTTTTAGGGCTCCAATTACTGGTAAGAAGAAAGATGTTGGAATATTCATTTGTTGGACGACTGCTCGAACAATTTTTTAATTTATATAGGACAAGTCAATTTGACTTCATCTCGCCTGATGGTAAGCTGAACGCAAAGTCTCGGAAAAGAGGGTCACAGACACGTACCATGTTACAATGGTAGCACTCAGCTTGACGGCCTCATCAGATGCTTTGTCACGCTCCGCTTAAAGGACCCGGGAGTGTAGTAGACAAATATGGCGAGAAAGCCAGCCGCTAGTAACTAATAACTTGTGCCCTCTCTGATGGACGGGACGTGCCCGTGACGTCATAGTGTACTGTCCCTCAAAACGTGCCTGCATTGTAAGTCAGGATGGTAACTTTGTTGCTGTACAGGTGTAGAGCTATTTTAGGCCCTATTCTAGAACAATACTCAATTATGAATATCAACGCGAGACTAATTCTGGCAGTCAAACACACGGCATACCTGATGGAAAGTAGTTACCGTGGTCAATGGATGTGTATAACAACAGAGGCGACACACTCGAGCTGTCAACTCTGTAGAAACCTTCTAAATGCCCTTCTTGAAGAACACAATCAATCAGTCAATATCGGCAGCTGAGCCCCACAGCAGCAGACCATACGACATAACGCTATGAAAGTAGCTAAAGTAAACTAATCGTGCCGTTTCCTCATCAGTTATTGACCTTATTTTTCTAACCGCATAGGCAATATTTTAGTCACTTGGAAAAAGCACAACAGCCATTTGAGGCTTGATATGGAAAATAGATAGACTGGTTGTGATGCAGTTAGACTGGTAAAGCGAACCCCAGAATCCGAGGTGAAAGCTTTGAATGCGACAGGGATTAACGCTAAGATGAAGAAGAGTACGTAGCCAAATGCGATGTAATTACTCTGATTTACATTTGACAGGCCTTTCAGAAACCAGCCGTTAACCTATCAAATTAACTCCATCGAAATGTAGAACAAAGGTGTATTGATCACTGTAATTGTATCAGTTACTCTCCGACAGATCGTTGCCTATTATACCAATAGGATCGCTGCAGTGCTATACATGCACACAGGCTCTAGCGAGCTAACTAGGTCCTATTGTCGTACGATGGCAGGCATTTGTCGTCAATAATTGTTCGAATACTGCAATTTGTAAATGAACCTTTTGTTTCAATAGTTTGAGTAGGGGTATTAGGGGAAATAGTGAACTGTATTCCTGAAATTTTATTGCCTGTCTGTCACCAGACTATCCTATGAACTGTGATTTTTTTATACTACTTAGGTCGCAGAAAGCACACGGCCCACCTGATGCAAAGTTACCGTAGCCTATGGACGAATGCAACACCAGCGGAGTCTCACTCGTGCTGCTGACCCTGTAAGAACAGAGAGATTCTGTGCCGTCAGCGTAGAAATTTTGAAATTTTCACAGATGATGTACTTATATTGCCGCTAAAACAACAAATACGAATACGTGAACCCACTCGTAACACAAGCAAGTTAGCTTAGCTGGAGGAGTTACAGGGAATATTAGTAATTTTGGTTGCTAATATTCTTGAAAAAAAAAAGAAAAAATACCCTTTTTTGCAGTCGGGTAAAAACAGAATGAGAAGGGTCCCTTAGTGCTTGAGTCCGACTCGCATTTGGTTCGGTTTTTAAAGACATTATTGCATATTTTAAACAGATTTGAAATTAACATTGTTGTATAAAATAACATAATAAAAACCCGACTGCAGCTGAAGTCGAAAGAGTAAGAGGGAGTCAATTACAATTTATTCTGTGAATCAAAATGTATAACACATTATTTTTTTAAATTAAATAAAAGACAATCTATACATAATGCATTTATTTAATTTAAGTGGTCTGTTTTTTATATTCATTTATTTTTATTTTATTGAGACACAAAACAGTTATACATTATATCATAGTATACAAGTGAACATCATAAAAACCGCAAAATAATGTAAAGAGTTAAAATAGCGCTAATTGAATTAAAGAAGAAGTTCAAGTAGTTATAGCTTGCATTTTTAAATTAATTGCGCGAAAGTGCGAAAATATTCAAGTGAACAAAGTGCGTGTTAAGGTAGGAATTCGCAGCCGATCGCATATAGCAAGCAGCAGATACAGTAATGATGAAATTGTTGATTGTTTCAATACATTGCGGCTTCTCAATTGTACCGTTTACCTGTTCTGAAGTGTAACAAGTAATGTATGTGAAAAGATGACCCGTCATTCGACCGCACATATGGTCCATAGAAATAAAAGAGTATAAATCTCCTCGTTGGTTATGTTTACGGATTTTTTTTAGTACATTACTTGTCAAACATCGATACGGGTATACGGCACCATTGAGAAGCCGCAATGAATTAAAACCATTGAATGAAGTTTTATCGATTACTATTCAAATCGATTTAGAAAGAAAAAAGAGAATCGACCTCGGGCGGAACTTCGGGCAGACCCCGTCCTGCAATAGCTCGTACGAATATCGGTAGATGGCCCCACCGTCGCCCTTAAGACGGATGTATAGAGGAATTCGGATCGGCTTCGTGCGGGCCTCGGTGGCTTAGTGGTCAGAGCATTCCCCCTGTAAGGGAAATATCGCGGGTTCAAGTCCCGCCGGAAGTAGATTCTCTTTTCCCTTTCTAAATCGAATTAAAAAAAAATAATATCAAGTCTATTTCACGGTGCGCTGTGTCTGCTGTATGCAGTCGGCTACGAACACGTGCCTTTATAATCTACTAGCTGACCCGGCGAACTTCGTACCGCCATATTCTTCCCGTTCCCGCTGCACCTATTTTATCACCGTTTAAACCTTCCCTGGACATCCACGAACATTTCAAGACTAAAATTAGCCAAATCGGTTCAGCCGTTCTTGAGTTATAAACTAACAACGAAAAGTGGCATTGATTTTTATATATTAGATAAGACTTTTTTTTATTAGGTTAGATTTAGGGTCATAGCAGACATATCAATTCGGAAAGGGATCATCACCGTATCACCTTTTTACCATCACTTTTGTCACCAGAGTCCCAATCTAGATTTTATAAGCATAGACTTAAAAGTCCAAAATTAGATGAAAAAGAGTTCATTATAATACAGGGTGGAAGATTTTAACCTTACCTGGAGGGAAAGTACTTTAAATACTGGAGATAGCTAATTTCACTCAAAGGAAACATTCCTTAATTTTTTACAAGAAACAAAACTGCATTCATAGTTTTTTGAAAATTCCCTTGCCATGCCCGGTGACGAATTTTTAAAAATCTAAGAATGCAGTTTTATTCCTTTTTAAAAATAAAGGAATGTTTCCTTTGAGTGAAATTCGGTATTTCCAGTATTTAGAAAACCTTCCCTCCAGGTAAGGTTAAAATCTTCCACCCTGTATATGGGGTTTTTTGTGTTGTTGCGGCGACGGCGCCATAAGCGCGTTTCAATTTTATTTTAGGCGATACGGTTGTGATACATGTCCGATATGTCTGCTATGACCCTATATCTAAGCGGATGGTCAGCTTCCTTACAGATCAATATTTAATTTGCTACTGGGAATACTACACCCATTGATTTTACTTTCATGTACTTGTCAATTCCAATCATAGTAAATTCCATAGAATTTACGATTATATCTGTAAGATCTCCAAGTATTTGATCCGTTGTACGGAACGCGGCTGAAAAGTGAATACAATATTTTATTTTGAGGTCACAAAAATCTCACAATATGTCTACGGGGTGTATGATGGCGTTGATGGCACCACCTAGATCTTTGGTACTTTTTTTGTTTAGGGAGGAAAAATACTTTCTGCATACCACTAGAGAGGTTTTGTGCTGTCAGTGGGTAGACCAAAGGCTTGTCCAGCTTGTCTTCTGCGCTGACGGCACAGAATTTCTTATACGGTTGGCAGCATGAGTGTCACTCCGCTGGTGTTGCACTCGTCCTTAGGCCACGGTAACCTCTTTCCATCAGGTGGGCTGTTAGCTTTATAATCAGATTGTCTATATAATCTCTTCTAAGATAAATCAAGATTCAAAACTAATTACCATTGTAGAATACGGGACCTAGACCTCCAGGAACAGAAAGTTGAATTCCTAAAATGTTGAAATCCCAAAATGATTACTTTCCCAAAATGATGCCTTTCGGACCGCAATGTTGAATTTGCAAAACGTTGAATTCCCAAAATGTAGAATTCCCAAAATGTATACTTTCCCAGAGAAAATTGATTTAATGCGGATGCACATACTCGTACCTACATAGATTTTTTGTAGATGTATTTTTTTGTGTTTTTTTTTTGTATTTTAAATATCACAATTAGGTAGTACCTGTATTTGGAGAACCGCCGCAGGTAAATGTGACAAAATATTCTACGTCTCCTACGATTCTAACGCTGGTGCACACACTTTGGAGATAAAAATGAGGTGAGTTGTCGCCTGTACTGACAAATACCCCATAGTCTCCATTGTTCCTTATTTCGTAGTTACCTGAAATCAAAACGTTTTATTGATTTTATATCCATCTAGATACTATAATACCGGGTGATTTTATAGCCATTACGGATAAAAATATTATATAAGTAGTAAAATCGCCTGGAAATTGGCGAAAAAAATGTATACTACCTGATTAGATATGTTTTTATAATGTTAGGAAATAATGTACAGGTGAAAGGAATAATATTCCACCTGTACATTTTCCCCTAAAGGTGCGTACAAATTATATAGCATAACATGTTATAAAACAATGTTATATAACATGTTTCAGTAATGTAGACACTGAAGTTAGTACCTACAATGTTGCAAAGTTATAAAACAATGTTAGATAATGTGGACATGTTATATAACACAAGTTATACAACATGTTACATAATCTGTACGCACCTTAACATTATAAAAAAACAAGGGAGAGTCGGACTCGCCCATGAAGGGTTCCGTAGTAGCAAAGGAGGAAATTGCGGTTTATGACGTATTAAAAAAAACTACTGACTGGATCGCGTTCGAACCAATTTTTAGTGGAAGTTTGCATGGCAATTTACATCATATATTTTTTTTAGCTTTACCATTCTCTTATTTTAGAAGTTAGAGGGAGGAGGGGGGGGGGGGGGGGGCATTTTTCCACTTTGGAAGTGTCTCTCGCGCAAACTACTCAGGTTAGAAAAAAAATGTTAGAAACCTCAATAGCATTTTTAAAGATTTATCTATAGATGGGTCCACGTATGGGTTTGATGAAAAAAAAAAATGAGTTTTGGTCCTAAGTATTTCAGAGACTTTGCCTTCAGCTTACCATCAGGTGAGGCGAAGTCAAATTGACGTGACCTATATATAAAAAAAAATCCGCGGACAGAGCCGCGGGTATAGGCTAGTATGAAATACTCACGTGCAGTTAGCGAAACAGCCACATCAATAGGACCATTGCACGAGCTGTCTGAAGTTTGTAGTTGATATTTAACTCGCAATATGGGACAGCTCAAATACTGTTGAAATGTACTTTTATTTGTGTCTAACCTGAAATGAAAAATTATTCAGATTCCTTATCAATTGAATGAAGGATTTATTATGCTAACTATAAATTCAAACCGATTTAGAAAGAGAAAAGAGAATCGACATCAGACGGGACTCGAACCCGCGATCTTTTTCTTACAGGGGGAATGCTCTGACCACTAAGCCACCGAAACCCGCACGAAGCTGATCCAAATTCCTCTATACAACCGTCTTTGGGTTCGAGTCCGAAGTCGATAGTCATTTCTCTTTCTAAATTGATTCCTTATCAATAATTAAAAACCACACAACACACATACCTCCCCACGGCTACCTCCCCCGCTGGAGCCGGAGGAGGAGGTTATGTCAGACTTGAACCGACTAAAACGCACGCCGTCTGGGGGCCGTCAGTTGCCGGAGGTGAGATTGTCGTAGCCATATCCCTCGCACCCCGGACGACCCAGGGCCATATCTCTCGATCTGGCCCTCTCCCGGTGTGGGGACAACAGAGTCCCCAACTCGCCCCCGGGTATGGGGAGGCACGCAATGCGCGCCGCCGCCGCGCCACACAACACACATACCACACAGCCTCTGTTGCCGCTACGCTACACGCTTGTCTTCTGCACTGACGGCACAGAAACTGTCTATTCTTACAGGGTCAGCAGTACCTGCCCCTCTAGACGAGGAGCAATTCGTCTGCCAGCGTTCTGTAGAATAGAAGGCGTCAACGAATGTCGAAAACGTAAAATCCTATACATTCGTCATTCTATTCCATGATACGCCGAGCAAATTGTCTAGAGGGGCAGGTGTTGCAAACGCGATAGGCCACGGTAACCACTTACCCTTTCTCACTGGCCGTGTGCTTGTGTGTCACCCGGTTGCCACTAGTTACCGAGGGTGAGGTAGACCCTGGCATAGCCCTCGCACCCCTATTGACCCAGGGCCATCAAAGGTTAGACTACCCTTTCTCCATCTTTGAAAGGTGACCCCATCTTTCCCCAGAAAAAGGGGGGAGAAGGCGTGTCACGCCGCCGTCTCGGCCTGTTAGGATGACGAGCGGTTCCACCTGTGACACCCAGGCCCGCGCTCGTGGAGGACGGAAGCAAACTCAGAGCAAAATATTTTATAGTTACTTACGATAATTTCGTTACTTTACATTCGCACAGCCCCTTTACTTCAACATTAGTTAATTTATAACTGATTTGTCCTTCTTTACGATTAACACTTGGAATACATAATGGGTCCATGCTGGTACCAAAATCAAATCTTCCACAGGCTACATTTGAATACACTACGCCACCGCCATTTGATGTGCACTCATCATCAAGAACACACACGTCAGGGCCTAAAATAAAATAATTAACAAATAATATAGTGAAAATATAATGAAACTCTGTTACTGTTGAAATACCACACATCGGCGGCGGCGTAAATGACGCTATACCGGGTCGACCAATAAGAGACGTTCGCGGCAGTGATGTGACACAATGTGCAATCATTTTTTATTCACTTTATTTTTTATAAATTTTATGCAAATCTTTTGCGCCTACCACACGTACAAGCTTCACCACAGTGTTGCACGCGCATACCTGTGCATGTGGTTGGTAAAACTGTCAGTACACCGCGCAAGCCCGGTGGCTGGCCACACTATGTGTTTAAGCTTCACCACAGTATTGCACGCGCAGGTATAACTGTAGTGAAGCTTGTGCGTGTGGTAGTGCGCATGTAAAACAACTAATATTGTACTTTGCTATTTTCTCGGCATTGATGTTATACTGTTACCAATTTCTCTAAAGTTAAAAATTGCAAGTTTTCATATAAATGGATCATCACAAAAAGGTAATTATATACCTACATTTCAATCGGTCTTATCCCCACTTGGGACATTCTAAATCGGAGTGTACTTCAGTTCGTTACTTGCCTAGTGGTAAAGTCACCGCATACCTAATGTCATAATGGTGAAAGCGTGGACTACTGCTACTGAAAAGTTGCAGTAGTCCGATTAACCGGACTAGCAACTGGACTACTGAGACTAAAGGAAGTCACCGCATGTATAATGTCATAGTGGTGAAGTCACCGCATACCCAATGTTAAGTACAAAATGCATCAGCGAGAGTTTTTTTTTTTAATCTTTATTTATTTATAGGACTTTTATCTTACGACATGGCAGTCCTATTGTAACAAAATAACATTAACTATAAACAAAACTTAAACTAGGTTAGCAAATGCTATTAATTTGGGTCTAAGGCTTTAGTTTAGTCAATTTATATAGGTGAAACTAAAACAGAAAGACACCATATAGGTATTTAAACTTTCATGGTCATTCACATTACTATTAGAACTATCGGGAACCATGTATTGTTGGAAACTCCAAACAATACATGGTAAATATCCTGATAGTTCTAATAGTAAGAAAGACACCATGATTATTTAGACACAACCGCACAACCATATAGAACAACTAGCTTTTGCCCGCGGCTCCGCCCGCGTGGATGTCGGTTATCGCGACCAAACATAGCCTATGTCCTTTCTCGAGGTCTAATCTACCCCTATACCAAATTTCATCAAAATCGGTTCAGTGGTTTGGGCGTGACAGACAGACAGACAGACAGACAGACAGACAGACAGACAGACAGACAGACAGACAGACAGACAGACAGACAGACAGACAGACAGACAGACAGAGAGACAGACCGAGTTACTTTCACATTTATAATATTAGTAGGGATGGTAGTATAAGCAGACACTACTGGTTATGAGAGACGAGATATATTTCTACTTACAACAGTAAACGGGTTTCGAACAGGTGGCGGCGCTGCCGGCCACTAAAGTGAACATAAGCCAGAGAGATTGCATAGCATTCATTTTCTTTGAAGTTTTTCTGTAATATAATGATACATGTTTTTTTTCTGTCATCATTTTATTTGTAGAAGTGAACTTCTATACTATTATATTTATAATTGTAAAGTGGTCGTGTCTGTACATTGGAGATATTTAAAAAAAAATACTTGGGTTATGTTATGTTAACGAGAGGCTTCCGGCGACTGGGACCACAAATAACTCGGACCGCGGTCCCAGTTGCCGGATTCATTTAAATTTAATATTTTTCTTCCATCGACTGGGACCACCTATAAATGTATCAAAAAATCTATTGTTTTAGCCAAAACAGTACAGTCAAACAAAAAAAGGTTAGATTTAATTTAAAGAAAAAACTCTTTGATTGAAAAATGTCATCTATCGTATATGTCACTCATCAACTCCTCCTAAACGGCCGGATCGATTTGAATGGATTTTTTTGTATGAAATTTGGTGGCACCCTGGATGGTATTCTAAGTTATCACCTCTGTTACTTAAAATATCATAGTGATAGTCAAAATTCACTATTAGTTTAAAATTAGCGCCGTAGCTTCAAATAGGAGGTCAGGTAGCAGTCGCTTCACGGTAAGTATTAAAGTTCGATCCACTGAGTTGAATAAAGGCTCAGGGAATGGATCAATGGTAGGTATTAGAAACATATTCGGGCTTCCCATAAAATAACTTAAAAGTTATGCGAAGAAACACGGACCCTACATTGACACTAGAGTATCAATTTGTTCCTAGACAGTGTTGGTTTGCGGTGGATATGGCGAACGGATGGAGAACAGCCTTATTCCGTAGTCGCCTTCGACTACGGGAACTCCATCTGTTATGTCTGGGCTGTTCTTCATCCGTCAGTAAATATACCTACCTACAGCCTAAGACACAGTGCCCACTTGACGGCAATATGCTCGCCCCCTGAGACTGGTTACACGGGACCGAAAACATATTGAAATATGGGCTTTCAGGCTCGAATATGTGTATGTAATAGTCATGAAGGTACGTGTAGGTGTGACCAACCCCCCCTCCCCCCCATATAAGGATAGCCGCAGCTCAGACCGATTTCAACACAAATTTTCGAGGTTTCGTAAAACTGAGCTGATTGAAATATTTTTGACACCGTTTTATTAAGAAATAGCGTCTCCCGGTACCTATCTGTCATTTTTTTGTGAAAAACCTTTTTCAAATTTGTCTGATAGTAGTAGAGGCATTTTTCAGGACGAAAACACGGGTAAGAAAATCTATGGAAAAGTGATTGCTAGGAAAATCTATCTTTTTGGAATTGCAGGCAATAAACTCATGCCTAGAATAAGAAAGTATACCTAGATATTTATACATATTATACATAAATGATTTTTTCCCTGGTGCACGAGGCAATCTTTTCCCGTAATAAGCTTCTCCTGACCGCTCGTCTCAAAAATCTTTCTGCGCATGTGGCATTGGTGCTATTGCGCATGTGCTTTGCCCTCCCTAAGCTGACGTACCTGCTGCGGACCGCGCTAACCTGGGTTTGTCCGGCAGACGTCGCGGCTTTCGATGACATCCTCAAGTCCACAGTTGAGTCGATCCTCAATGTATGGCTCAACGAAAACCAATGGGTACAGGCGACTCTCCCCAACCGTCACGGGGGTATTGGGTGAAACGCGCGCGGGATGTGGGTTTGCCGGCTATGCTGGCATCGGCACATGGGGCTGCGGACCTTGTTACTGCCATCCTCCATAATAATGGTGGCAGAGTAACCGTGCCCTTTGCAGCGGACGCCGAGACAGTGTGGCTTGCCCGCAGTTCGGCGGCGTCAGGCCCTGTCACGCCTCATGTCCAGCGCGCTCGGGACGATGGCACAGCTGGAAGGCTTAGGAGGGGCTGGTGGAGATGCCACGGGGGCCGAATCCGATCTGGCGAGGCTTCTGGCGGTGTCGCAGCCGGAATCGGGAGCATGGCTGCACGCGCTACCTTCACCTCGCCTGGGCACTTTATTGGACGACAATTCTTTGCGGGTGGCAGTGGCCCTCCACCTGGGCTGCAAGGTGTGTGAACCCCATAAATGCACCTGCGGCTCCATGGTGGGCGGCGACGGTTAGCACGCACTGAGTTGTCGAAGAAGCGCGGGTAGGTTTCCGCGTCGCCATGCTCTCAACGAAATACTCCGGAGAGCCTTTGTATCGACTGATACCCCAACCACGTGGGCCGTACGGGCCGTACCGTCCTGTCTCCAGTAACCGCTACAAGAAAACCGGTGACATTCGCTTCGCCTTGTACCGGGGGCAGAGGTTGGCTGTTGCTATACAGCGGGGCAATGCCGCTAGCGTCATGCTTTGCCTCTGTTACGGTGACGGGCGGCGGGGCGGGTTAGTTGATCAATTTTGACATGATGTTCGAATTTAGTATTTAAGGTGACATATTACTGTAGTTTTAATTTGTTTTATTGGTGTACATTAAAGAAATGACTAAAGCCAATGATATTTTTGAATTGATCAGATTTTGCTTTAATTATTACGTCTCTTCGTCTTTTTGTTTGACTGTACTGTTTTTGGTTTTAACTATAATTTTTTTGTTCTTTTTTATGGGTGGTCCCAGTCGCCGGAAGAAAAATATTAAATTTAAAATAAATTTTATTGCGGTCCCAGTCGCCGGAAGCCTCGTTAACGATACTGAACACGAAATTTTTTTTTTTGAATTTCCTGTCTGTTTATCTGTTTGTCTGTTTGTCCGCGATGGACGCAAAAACTACTGGACGGATTTTGATGCGGTTTTTTTTGTTAGAAAGGGCTTACTCAGACTTAAAATCTTACGTTTGTTTGATCGCAATCGGCTTAGTAGAACCGAAGATATGAGCAAAGGTCGCGTTAACCGAGATGCACGCGGGCGGAGCCGCGGGCGGAAGGCTAGTAAACTAATAAAATTAAACGTATGCTACGATATTTATAAGAAAAAGAAGAACGATAAAAGTAGGGGTTAATAAACTCAGGCGTTAAAGAATTCTAAAGAAGCCTAGGCGGTTAATTGAACGGTTAATTAAGCTATAGTCCATTCGGTTAAGTACTTAGCTAAACGTAAACAATCTTGATGAGTCTTTTAAATATTATGTTTAATTTAAAAACTATATTTATTAATAACTAGCCTTCCGCCCGCGGCACCGCCCGCGTGCATCTCGGGTAACGCGACCTTTGCTCATATCTTCGGTTCCACTCAACCGATTGCGATCAAACAAACGTAAGATTTTAAGTCTGATTAAGCCCTTTCTTACAAAAAAAACCGCATCAAAATCCATCCAATAGTTTTTGCGTCCATCGCGAACAAACAGACAAACAGACAGGAAATTCAAAAAAAATATTTTCGTGTTCAGTATCGTTAACATAACATAACCCAAGTATTTTTTTTTTATATCTTCAATGTACAGACACGACCACTTTACAATTATATAATAGTATAGATTTTTTTTTAAATATCTCCAATGTACAGACACGACCACATTACAATTATATAATAGTATAGATTTTTCTGTTAAAAACTCATTTTAAAGACTATAAATTTGAAGACTATAAATCGTAATTGAATCACTAGTTAGTCAGTTAAGTATCTAACGTAATTTATTTGTTTAATATGTGTTTATAAGTCAACACATGTGACTATCACTACCTATTATAATATATAATAAAATAATACAGTATTATCTCACCAGGTGTAGGTATGCGAAAGGATTCCTATGATGTCTGTGATTTTGTGTTTATTTTCTCATTTTATATCGTTCTGGTATTTACTTTTATTATTTACTTTGTAATGTGATGTCATAATATAAATAAAATACATTGTAATGTAATATTACTACTTACTTCTTTTTACTATTACTAGCTGTTACCCGCGGCATCGACCGCGCGAAATTTTCAATCCTAGGGCCCTAGACAAAGTGACATCCTACTGGCGAAAACGCCAGTGGAATCGCTAAATTGTAGTATGAAATTGACATAAATCATAAATAACAATAATTTTTTTATGAAATTTTTATCTTTGTATCTCGAAATTTATTATTTCACATATCATTATTACTTTAACCTGCAACGCTTGGGAACCTATTTTCTATGTGATTTTCTGCTAGTCTGTAAACTATCCCTATAAAAAATTTCAGACAGATTTTTTCAGCCGTTATAGCGTGTTTGAATAAACAAAATCTAAATATTCAAACGTCTTCACAAACTTTCACATTTATAGTATTAGTAAGAAGTAGAAAGAAATGAAGAGGCTTTTTTTGGATGACGTGACTAATCAACGAAAAGCTATCGAGCTATCGATGCTAGAACTGACATTAAGGTATGCCTCTTACAGAAGCAGCATCCGGTAATGTTTTCTATGCAAGAATTTTGAGAAATTCCACGTCTGACGGGTAGGTATGAGGGTACAGGGGCTGGCGGTGACCCGCCTGTCACGCTAGCAGAAGCAGGCCGCGGCGGTGCGATGAGCCTCTTCCCCCTATCCGGAGAAAGATGGGGAGACCGTAGGTAGTCCCATACCCGAGTGCGCCTCCGATGATTCCGGGTCAACAGGGCATGAGGGATATACCAGCACTGCAATTCACTAAGCGAGCACAACGATGCGACAACGATGCGAGGCGCAACGTAGATTGTCATTGGTCAGATTGTATCACGTCATTGGAAATCGACCAATGACAGTGTCTATCGCGCACATCGTTGCGACTCGCATCGTTGTCGCATCTTTGTGCTTGTTAGTGAATTGTACAGCAGAGGCCACCTCACCTTCGGTAACTGAAGACCCGAGACGGGGTACATTTTAGTCAGTTCGAGTTCGCCGGAGCCCGCAGGGTAAACGAGGGGTTTCGCAATTGTTAAAAAAATTACGGGTACAGCCTCCGTGGCGTGGCGTTAGTGAACGCGGCGGTTATGCAGAAGGCGCGGGTTCAATCCTCGCTCAATGCAAATATTTGTATACATGAATATGGGTATTTGCATTGGTCTGGTCGTGCCTCAAAAAGGAGTTCGTGGCTTAGGCCTCCGGTGGTCGACGCCTCCGTGGCCGAGGCCCCCGTATCAAAGCACGTTAAGCCATCGATCTCGGTTGCCATACGAACATCTATGGCAGTCGTTACGGGTAGTGGTAGCCCTAAAAAAAGTTCAACAACTGGTTTAGCTGCAATGCTTCGATATCGCCTAATATCACCATTGGGTTGTTGGGCAGATGGCTGTCGCTTCATGGAAAATATAGAAGTCTAGACAAATTCACAGTTAGACTGGTAAAGCGGACCCCAAACTCTAGGGTGAAAACTTCGGATGCGACTGGAATTAACGCTAGGATGAAGAAAAAGGTCAGTAGCTAGTTAATTATATTTCTCGGTACTAATCATTTAGTTAGCCGTTTTATTTCATTCTCAAACGCTGTTAAAAAATCATTGCGAATGTTAAAAGCACACAAAACATGATTCCCTGAGGTGTACCTCAATCATATTAGTCCCTCATTACAATCAGGGTTTCATCTTGCAAAGGTCGCCCTTGGGACACAATATACAACATAAATTTTAAATACGAATTTATCTTAACATTTCACATAATTAGTATTTAATTAAGGCCCCGCAAAGTAATTTTAAATAAATTAAGAGATGAAGGAGCGCTAGCAGCGGTATTTACATTTCATTCATATTACATGATGTTTCTTTAGGGCGAGTTCGCACTGCCCTTTACTGCGCACTTGGGCTATTTGAACCTAAACTGTATTCGGTACTGTCTGCGTCAGAGATTTTTCTCTACTGCAGACGGTACCGAATGAACTCCCTATTGTGGTTTTTTCCAGCGATTACAATATGTGGTTGTTTAAAGGTGGCCACACACAACAAAGATGAACCACTGTTGTTTTAACAAATAAATAACTCATTCATTCATTCATTCTCTTACAGTCCGCCTGCAGTTTTTCGTCTGTCCGGCGGCCTGCAGTCCTTATGTCATCAATGTCGTCATAATTTTATTACCTCAGACTAAAATAATGACATTATTTTATTCTTTTAGTCTGATGTTATTACGTATAAAATGCCGACGGCCATAGACTGCGGTCAATCGGCATTTTAGACAGTTATAGGGCGGTACCTTTAACTGTCTTTGCTGACCGAAATCGTCAAGCGACCACACACATATTAGCCGTCAGTCCAAAATTGTATACGAAACTGTAAGTGTGTGGGCTATTGCGATGAACTGACAGACCGATATCATACTGTTGTCGTTCGATAAACTGTAAGTGGGTGGCCGCCTTAAGTTTTTAAGTTATCACAGTCAGGTATGAAAGGAACTTCATCCCCCGCGCGCTTAAACTGTGAAATGAACTCCTGCCGTGGTTTTTTCCTAGTGACTATAGTATGGGGTTCTTCAAGACGGGCATTAGAAGGGTTCTACAGAGTCGGCTGCATGAGTATGACGCACCTGGTGTTGCACACGTCTACACGGTTACCACTTTCAATCAAGTGGGCCGTGTGCTTTCCTGACTCATAAAAAAGGGGGTATTACAACTGTAGCACCACTGGGCGGTTGCAGCCTGAACTTGGGCGTTTAATTTTTCAAACCGACTAGTCTAACCGCACGTAAGAAAAAATCGCATCACAGTTAGAAATCCAATCCCAACTGAGTTGGGAAACGGCTCAGAGAATGATCATATCTTGTAAGACAAAGGAGATGGATACTCTTCCATACATTCGTGGGCCTGATTGACAGAAAATGGAGCTGTCAGCTGTCACAGCTTAAAAATACAGTTGATAAACACAAGAAATAATTAATCGATTAACGGAAATCGATTCAGAATTTATTTTTATTACTCTATTATTTGGTATTTTAAATGGTTATTATTATTATTATGATTAAGTTTTGTTCACTCTGATTGATTTAATATCAAATTGTGATGCAAGTGTTATAATACGCAATATTGTTTAAATAATTTTTAGTAATCGATATTTTATTTTGCTAGTGAAATAAATTTAGTTTTAAGATTTCTCGTCTTCAAGATTTTCAATTGAGCTGGTTTTTTAATTTTTTGAAATAGAAAAAAATACCGCTTTTTTTAAGTCATATCTCAACTCATTACAATTTTGGCCCAGAAGTCCCCGTCTCCTTTAAAATCTAACAAATTTACTGCTAGATATGGTATAGCACTAGCATCCTCCGTCCCACTCCCCCTATTCGACAAACCCTCTCCTCTGAACAAAAGACCACCATGACGTCATCAAACACTATCAACAATGAGGCTAATGTATTGGTGCTGACACGAAGACCAGCCTGAACGTTCTCAATGTTGTTCATTCCAACTTGTACAAATATGTTTCTTATTTTTCTGTTCTTTAACAATAATGGTTACGTAAACAACTATACATCATACCATATGTTTGTTTGCATTCGTGTGTCACTTGTAAATAAATGCATGTAACTAATTAACCACGCCGACACACGTCATGTTGTGTTCAGCGAATCTACTATAAACACTTGAACAATCCAAACGCGTTCTTCAATTCTAAGACTCGCGAGCATTCTTCTATATCTATCTGTAATATTACGAGTATCTACATCTACACTTCTACATGTACATCTACACTAATATTATAAAGAGGAAAGATTTGTTTTATGTTTTTTTTTTGTTTTTTTGTTTGTTTGTAACGAATAGGCTCCGAAACTTCTGGACCGATTTCAATAATTCTTTCACCTATAGAAAGCTACAGTATCTAGAAGTTACATAGGCTATATAACATCACGCTACTACACAAGGGAGCGGAGCAGTGAGCATAAATGTCAATAAATCCGGCAGATTTCCATACATCTTTACTTATTTGTATTTTTGTATTCGAGTAAACTCAAGAACTACTGAACCGATTTCAAAAATTATTAAAAAGCTCCACTATTACTGAATAACGTAGGCTAAATTGTTTTTTTTTTTTTTAACTAGGAATCCTTACTAAAACTTCAATAATGTAACCCAAGGTGTAAAAAATTACCTAAAAAATTCCTTGCATCGCGTGCGCTGCGAATACTATTGAATATAATACAACAAAAAATAATTTACTGTGGAAATGTATAACTTGAAAAGGCCTATATAAAAGTCCGCGATAGCATAAAAAGTAATGAACGGGATCAGTATTCCACACGGGCGGAGCCGCAGACCAAAGTCAAAGTCAAAAGTCAAAAATCATTTATTCTGTATAGACCATTAAAACGGCACTTACAAAACGAAAAAAATATATAATTATGTACTAAAGACTAGGTTAGCAAATGGACCACCGGTTCGAAACGCGGCCCTGGCCTGAGAAGACTCCGGCAAGAAACTCAGCGGGCTTTTTTTTTTTTGGTCTATTTACAAATAATGCTTAGTCTACTTAGTCTAAATACAATAATTTGTTTGAGAAGCATGCATGAGTGAACAGCTCATTTCCAAGCTAGTTTATCATCTAAATATTCTTGTATTTTATAATAGCCCTTTTGGCACAATTTCCTCTTAACTACATTTTTAAATTTATTTATAGGTAAATCCCTAATTTCCTTAGGGAGCTTGTTAAAAAAGCGTATACAGTTACCCTGGAAAGAACTGCTAATTTTTTGGAGTCTGGTATCACAGACTACAAGATTGTTTTTATGTCTCGTATTTATGTTTAATATACCACAGCTAGTATAATATAAATATAATAATATACATATACATAATTATTATATCTATCTATGTTTTAGTGGACATATTCAATGTTACAATACCTAAACTGTTCAACTGCAATTCGAGTATTGTAACAATGTATCTATTTAGTTATAGATGGCAGGGCAGGATCTCTCGAGGGCAGGATCGAGCGGGTTGGATGGATGACTCACTGAACCATCGTATTATCCGATACTGGCAATACAATTGAAAGGTTCACACTCGACGAGACGACAACGATATGAGACGTGAAAAGAATTCATCCACGGATGGTTGACGTATCCTTAAAAGTATTAACCAGTATTGCCATAAGGCGTTTTTGATATAGCTGGTGCATTTCACAATCCAAAATACCTCTATTTCTATGACTGGGAAGGAGTCACCAAAGAAATTCTGGTTGACTAATTGCTATAAAACACCTTCATCTTATAAATATGTTTTCATCTGTATCAAAAAAACTTGACCAAATAGATCTTGAAAACATTTTTGTTAGTATCAGTTGTTAATTAACCTTCACTCTTGCGTTACTATTGTAACATACTAGATTTACTAGGTAGTATGTGAGATAAAACTGGAGAACTCTATTATGTAAAACGGCCAGGTTGATTTTCATAATTCTTACATCAATCAATTTGCCTTAATTTTATAAATTGCATTAGAAACATGTTCATTATGATACTAGGCAATATTAACCACCGTTTTACCCCCTTAGACCAATAACCCGCAATGGTGGTAACCTGACACGATATTTTGACGTAAAAAACAAATGAAAAACTGAATCAAGTCAATATAGGCCTTCAAAAATAAATAAAATAGGTAACGAAGAGATTGCGAAGCGTATGGTCGACGCTTCTCGTGACCAGAAGGCTGGCCTCTTTTTAGGTCAGAGAATAAGCATTGCCATACAACGTGGCAATGCTGCCAGTCTTCTGGGAACGTTACCACAAGAGGCATGCGATGCGGAGGAATTCCACGACGCGTTCGGTTTTAGTTTTTAATTTGTACTTTTATATATATATTTTTAGTTTTATTGTTAATATTGTACATATTTAAATTGTATTATAGTAGGATTAACCATTTACTTATATACGATTTGTAAATTGATATACTTAAATGAAGTATTTAAAGTTAATAATAAAAAAAAATAATAATAAAAATAGGTACTAAATAGTTGCAGTTGTTGGAATAAATTAAGATGTATCGACTTTGCGGTTAGCTATATTATTATTGTGACAACACAATCTTAAATCGTGACGGTGTCGTATCGTTAGGCGTAAAAGCAACGCATTCTAGCATTGTCTGCCAATAGATTCTACTGCAATTGGATTTGATATGTACTACTGTGAATTGCCGTGTTCACTTGGTACTGTTAGCATTGTTAATAAAACAGGACATTATTGCTCTATTTGTTCTGTACTACCTTCCGTATTTTCATTCTACGGTTTCCGTTCTCAACCCGTGAAGCTCTACGAGCTGAAAGAGTAATCCTACTAATATTATAAATGTGAAAGTTTGTGAGAATGGATGTGTGGATGTGTGGATGTTTGTTACTCTTTCACGCATAAACGGCTGGACCGATTTGGTTGAAATTTGCTATGTATATAGGTTATACCCTGGATTAACATATAAGCTATATATCAGCGATGAACGGGATCAGAATTCCACGCGGCCGGAGCCGCGGGCAACATCTAGTAATAATTATTTCTTTTTTTTCCAACTACGTATTTTCGTGGATATAAAATGGAAAGACCTCTGGGTTCAGATTGGAAAAAATATTCGTGGATTAAAAACGGATACACTCCTTTCTATATTTACAGGTTAGTTTAAAAATATTTCTAACCCGACAGCCGAAGGCCTTTGAAAAAAAAATAAGGAGTGAAAGTGGCGATGCAAAAGCTATAAAAATGATGAAATAAAAAAATAAAAAATTTAAAAAACCCCCGACCCAAAAAGAACCTATAAAAAGTAAAATAATAACTATTACATTTTGACCTACCTACCCTAAGTATTGACCCTATATACATGCATACAAAATTCATGCAACCATAAATAATAATACTTGCACAAAGGGAAAAACACTATTTACTACTAATTTAATATACAAACACCTTCCTTTACACATAAAGATAACAAGTGGAATACGTTCTGTTACACGAAAATGAATATAATTTACCTTGTCTTCTCACACAAGAGTTACCTTATCTGGTAACGAAGCCACGAACCAATCGTACTGCAGAAGTTTGGGTTTTTAGACAGTAAAGTTAAGTTATTGAGAAAATTATTTAAAGAAATTTTTGCATGGAATGCAAGGCATCTACTTTGAGCATGCAAACTGCTTTGATAGTATAAATTTTGTATGAATGAGAGATGATAATTTTCAACATCTGTACCTACTTCATACAATATGGCTAAACACAGAAAACCGCATGGAAATAGATCCATTCGTTTTGGGAGGTACGAACATCAAAGCGAAAAAGCATCTGATGAGGCCATCAAGCTGAGTGCCACCATTGTAACATAGTACGTGTCTAAAATGGTGACCCTCTTTTCTGAGGCAGCTTACCATCAGGCGAGGTGAAGTCAAATTGACGTGTCCTATATATAAAAAGAAGCATTTACTGCGCACAGGGGTGTGTGGCCCCCCTTAAGGGGTGTGTAGCTCACCTAAAAATGACCCACGATAAACTTATTAACACCCATCTAATGCATCGAAAGTTTAAAATTAAATGTAAGAACTTAGTTATACTTCTGACTATGATTCTATTGTATAACAAATCTAGGTAGATAGTGACGATGCAATTACCACAATGCAATTAAAGTAGACTATAGTGCGACAGGGACAGCACTAAAGCTGTATTTCAATCACTTGTGCTAATATTTGATAGATCATTCTAAAGGTGTTTTTTTTAAATAATATATGTATAGGAGCTTCTGTACTTCAAGAAGTTTTTGAGACTAGGAGAGACAGATAGGAGATCTCTGATTCGAAACAAGGCGCTCAATTTAGCTCAAAAATTCCATTTCATGAGAGTGATATCTAAGCCTTGCACGGGTGGCCCTGTGTAGAAAAGGAGAGCGAGAAAAAGCATATAATGAGGCTGTTAAGCTGGAGGCCACCGTTGTAATATTGATGATGTCTGCAATGGTTACCCTTTTCCTAAGATCACCTTATTCTTACTATTTTGATGAGGCTTCTCATCAAAATAGTAAGATTTATACTTGGGTGACGATGACAGAGCCTCGCTTTGTCTTTGCGAGAACTTTGCTAATCTCTTCTGAACTGGCCCCCCTAGACAAGTGGCAAATCGTTGACCGGCGTATGATGGAATAGAATACCAAATTTATGGCATTTGACGTATATGACAGGCGTCAACGAATGTCAAAAACGTCAAACCTATACATTTGTCATTCTATTCCATCATACGCCGAGCAACGAATTGCCACTAAACTTGTCTAGGGGGGCTGGCCCCCAAGACAAGTGGCAAATCGTTGTAGAATAGAATGACGAATGTATGCGATTTGACGTTTATGACCTACGTAGACAACTGTCATATACGTCAAATCAAATTCAATACATTTATCATTTTATTCTACAATATGCTGGCCAACGAATTACTACTCGTCAAGGGCACGCAGTGTCATATTTGGCGGAGAATAAATTGATATATTTTGCGACACGTCTTTCATATTTGGTAGTATAATATTACCAAAAATATATTTCCCACTCTTGAGAACACATCTGCATTTTCTTACATAACTAATTAGTGCAAGACAAGTTTGCTCTTCAGAACTTTGTACATCTTATAAAGGAACATTCTAGAGTTACAAGTTCTTCAGAACCATGGTTGTTGTATAAACGGAAAACGCATCAAATAACATAACCCGTCTAGTGGGTAGTCGGGTAAGACCGCTGCAAGTTTGTGGAAGCTTTACGCATCAAATTACATAGTGGGATAGACAGACAGACAGGTTCTGCACAAAGGGAACACATATCCCTGAGATTTACACTGAGGAGTTTGAAATGCCTGCTAGTGATGGTATAGTTGCACTCTACGTAAATAATTAGTACTAATAATTGTAACCTAAACGTTTGTGATATAAATAAATAAATAAATATTGTAGGACATTCTACACAACGCTATCTAGACCCAAAGTAAGCATAGCTTAACTAGCTTGTGTTATGGGTTCTAGAATGCGGATAAACATACTTAGATACATTTTTTTGTAAATACATAAATATTATACATAGAAACACCCAGACCAATGCAAATATTCATATTTCATGCACACAAATATTTGCACTGAGCGGGGATCGAACCCGCGCCTCCTGCGTAGCGGCCGCGTTCACTACCGCCACGCCACAGAGGCAGACAAAAAAAAATCTGCATCTCTCTTTTTCTTACAAAGCTTACATATACACACTCCTGTAAATCCCTGAAGGGGAACATCCCGTTTTGCCAAATATGACTTTAGGTTCCACGTAATTAGAGGCGAGTCCATTGTCGTCAAGCAGACACTTTTTCATGGGCTGTATGTTTGCTGTCGGATGGAAAACAGCCCGATCCCTTAGTCGCCTTCTACGACAGCCACGGGAAGAGATGGAGTGGCCCTATTTACTCCACCGGAAACCAACACAGGACAGGACAGGACACTATGGCAAAAATTGTTTTTTTTTACTACTTAGGTCGCAAACAAGCATACGGCCCACCTGATGGTAAGTGGTTATCGTGACTTATGGGCGAGTGCAACACACTCATGCTACTGACCCTGTAAGAACAGAGAGATTCTGTGCCGTCAGCGCAAAAGATAAGTAGGACAAGCCTTTGGTTTTCACACTTTTCATCGATCTTGTTTCAACAAAATACTACTAATATTATAAATGTGAAAGATTGTGGAAGTATTTTAATGTTTTTAATTCATTCAATCTCGCTCAGACGGCTGAATAAATCCGGCTGAAATTTAATGCAGGGATAGATTACAGCGTGGAGTAACACATGGGCCACTTTTATCCTTGTAATAGGAGTTATGAAAACGGAGTCAAAATTCAACGGCGGAGTCACAGATGACGAGCTATTATTAACTTACCTAATTAGGAACTTCTCTCCCCTTGTATCCTGTTGTTTTTGTCCTTGTCCTTGTTGTAATACCTTATCATTCCATAATAATATATACAACGGACATCCTGCGGCCAAGCAGTCTGATATCGCGGAAAAAAGGCAGCTTCTCGTCAGTGAACTTGACCGGACCCTGAACCACGTTTTCCAATGGGGCTCTGAAAACCTGGTCGAGTTCAATGCCAAGAAGACGCAGGCATGCGCGTTTACAGCAAAGGTATCTTCGTTCCTTCCCCTTCCAACTCTTCAGAGCACGCCACTGCCACTGCAGGACAATCTCAACATCTTAGGTATGGATGTCCGCTGCAAACTGAACAACAAAAACTACATTGAGAGCATCATCAAAACAGCCTCGCGTAAACTCGGAGTCCTGAACAAAGTGACACGTTTTTTCACGCCGGAGCAGCGGTGTCTTCTCTACAAGACACAAATTCGCTCTTGCGTGGAATACTGCTCGCATCTCTGGGATGGCTCCGCAAAGTACTTACTAGATGCTCTCGA
This sequence comes from Eilema depressum, assembly GCA_914767945.1. NCBI lineage: Eukaryota > Metazoa > Arthropoda > Insecta > Lepidoptera > Erebidae > Eilema > Eilema depressum. The sequence continues at coordinate 3,736,311 of OU612036.1, read as the reverse complement.
CAGGTTGCAGCGACGTGCGGTCCGCATTATTGGGAATCCTGAGGTCACTAACACCCTCGAGCCTTTGCAGTTGCGTAGAGATGTGGCATCTTTGGCGGTTTTCTACCGTCTCTACCATGGTGAATGTTCTGATGAGCTCTTCCAAGTAATCCCACCCTCTCCTTTCCTATATAGGACAACACGTGCAGGACTTAGATGCCACCCGCATACGGTGCAGAATATTCCATCAAGAACCAAGCGATTCGGCGACTCCTTCTTCTGCCGCACTATTAAGACTTGGAATTCCTTGCCAGCTCACGTGTTTCCTTCCTCCTATAGTCCCGGGTCCTTTAAGCGGGGCGTGAAAAAGCATCTGATGAGGCCGTCAAGCTGAGTGCCACCATTGTAACATGGTACGTATTGTAATGGTGGCCCTCTTTTCAGAGACTTTGTCTTCAGCTTACCATCAGGCGAGGCGAAGTCAAATTGACGTGTCCTATATAAAAAAAAAAAAAAAAAAAAAAAAATACATGCAAACGAGTACACTTAATTTGGACGGTTCCATATTTCCCCTAAAACTCATACCGTTTCACCTTTTTTAATTCATTCCGAATTTAATCACTCACTTTATTGTTCACACGCCAATGAGTTAGATCAATGTTCCATAGTTTTATTAAATCACTTAACTTCACCTCTTCAACAGCTATCATATTCAATTTTCCCTTAAGAAGTCCCAAAATAACTCGAATTTTATTCAATCAGTTATCTATAGAGTATTTTAGATAGACCTGTCATTTTCTGTCAATCAGCCGCGGTCAATCCGCCAACCCATTAAAACTTCCATTCACGGAATTATTGACGGTTATTCGATAAAGCTTTGTGTCAATCTCACGGTCGCCATTAATGGAGAAACGTCAGTTGTTATCTAATTAATATAAAGATGATTATCAATTCGGCTACATTGAAAACTGCTTTGACAGTTTTCGATGTCTTTGTAAGTAAAAGTAAGTTTAGATTAAAAAATAAACTTATCTACCTAATAGTTGAAAAGATTTTTGATTTTGATTGAAAATATCGATGTCCAGCCAAATCCGCAGTTGGACTGGTAAAGCGGACTTCAGACACCGAGGTGAAAGCTTCGGATGCGACTGGGATTAACGCTAAGGTGAAGAGAGTTGAAAATATTTCCCAAAAATACATTCAATTTCAACACACAATACAAGTGAAATCTCAACTCGCATGCAATCCGGGAAAAGTTTCCATTTTTAACAGTGATAGGCTCTCCGGGTGTTACGTAGAGAAGCAATGTATGAAATGTGTGTATACCACTTTTTTTGGGTGAAGGATATCGGACTCAAATCAATAGAACCACACGCCGCGCCCTCTCGGTTCTTCAGATGCCATACTGGGGTATGAGGTGGGTCATATTTCATTTGCACCCGGGCTGAATGTAGATTTGTACCTAAAGGTTAGGGTACGATTGAGCTGGCATGGTTACTTTGGTCAAAAGCTCATATGTAAATATCGATTTAAAAAAAAAAAAAAAAAAAACACCAAACAAGCGAATGCTCATGCTATCCCTTTTTTTTATCGTGCGAAAAATCCCCACGGATACCTCCCCCACCGGAACCGGAGGAGGAGGTTATGTCGGACTCGAACCGACTAAAACGCACGCCGACTGTGGGCCGTCAGTTGCCGGAGGTGAGATTGTCGTAGCCATATCCCTCGCACCCCGGCCGACCCAGGGCCATATCTCTCGAACTGGCCCTCATCCGGTGTGGGGACCACAGAGTTCCCAACTCGCCCCCGGGTATGGGGAGGCACGCAATGCGCGCCGCCGCCGCGGCCTGCTTCTTCTAGGGTGACAGGCGGCTCCACCCGTCACCCCCATCTGCCCCGTCTGCATTGTAAGGCTACTTACAGCTGCACTTTGTAGTTTCAGCTGTCAAAGTAGCACGATTTGCAGCTCTATTCGCGTCACAGTCATTTCTAGAGGGCTTTCTTTCTTTACTCTTTTTTTTATCGTGCTAATAATCCCCACGGATCCCCTCCGCCGGAGCCGGTGGAGGAGGTTATGTCGGACTTGAACCGACTCAAGCGCACGCCATCTGTTGGCCGTCGATTGCCGGAGGTGAGGTAGTCGTAGACATAATCCCCTCCAGGATCCCCTCGCACCCCGGACGACCCAGGGCCATAATGTTACGATCCGGCACCTTTCCGGTGTGGGGACCACAGAGTCCCCAATTCTTTCTTTACTCTAGTCTCCTTCTGCATTGTGTCGTTATACCTATTTATTTTTGCCACACTTGCACCCACGCAAGAAGTGTGGGCGCGATTGTGTTAATTATTGCCCTCGCTCTTGATTTAGGCATATTTTTGCGAAGTCGATATACCAATTCTTATAACGTTATTCTATTTTAAGCCACATCACTCACACACACTTCCTATCAAGATTATATTTAAGGCATATTAATATTTCCTTATCTTGACTTCATAATTAACTTTTCTTGAAGAAATCGCTTCCAGCGATAAGGCCGCCCGTTGTACATTAAACTGTATACACATGCTACCTACTTGTCCCTACTGTTAATTTATTGGTGTACAATAAAGTACTATCTATCTATCTATCTAAATAAGACTTAATTTGACTTGATTCAATATCACTATTACTAATCCCATAGTATTAACGATAAAATAAATTAAATCTTTGATCAAATGCCTCAACAATCAACAATTATTTCGCCATAAATATGCAATATGAGTTGATAACTCTATTTAGTAATGCCTTGGGGGAACTGAGACTCGATTGTCAACCCTTTCGTGTCGATCATCGTTCCCGTCGCGTCGATAACTCGATTATCGACGTCTTTATCGATATGATCGACAGAACATTGGCCTTTGTTGTTCTTCCTCGGCGTGAGGCCACGAAAACTACGATCGAATCACAAAATCACAACAATTCCTTTTAATAAAACTGAAAAATATTGCAGGATATATATTTTTCTAAGTATCTAAAGTCTTTTTGTCGGTGGTCGTCTGTTTTTCATTCAGAAAACATTTTTAATTTTATTACGCAAGTAATTAAAAATCCTAAAAACTGATTGGAATGAATGGTTTAGATTCAATTCAGGACACTACAAACTAACAGGAAAATTCAACAAAATCAGTACATCATCATCTTAAATCAGGCAAATAGGTCCCAGTCCCACATTTGCCTGATTGCATCCGTGGCCAAGATGACCTCGAAGTTCAGGGTCCGCCTTCCGGCTCTTCCTCCTCCGACAAAAAAAGTCAGTGCAGCCGCTTAGGATTTCAGCGACATGAGGAAAGTTTTTGTTATGGTATGAAAATAAAAATATAGTGAATACTAACAGTGTTCATAACATTGTAGTAAATTACAATGTAAATGCAAAGTAAATGCAATGTTACTTTATACCACGAAAAGTAAAACGCTAATTTAGTGTCCACACATAACCCATTACAAAGTCAAAGTGATTTCTCGTGAAAATTAAAGATTTCCTAACGAGCAGCCATCTTCTATATTTTGTGATAAGGCTACGCCGTGTTCTGTTATTACGCGAACAAGGAACATTATGCTGTCGCGTTACAGATTAGTACGTATTCAAATTATATAGCAAGTCTGTCTCATGTATCACAAGAAATGTTTGTAATGGGCTAATGTCTTCTATACTATTATATAATTGTAAAGTGGTCGTGTCTGTACATTGGAGATATAAAAAAAATACTTTGGTTTTATTATGTTAACGATACTAAACACGAAAATATGTTTTTCGAATTTCCTGTCTGTTTGTTTGTTTGTTCGCGATGGACGCAAAAAGATGAGTGCAGCGTTTTACAAATGCTATAAAATTATCTGAAAGCTTCTATGCTGAAGATATCTCTCCACATTTGCTCGCCATTTAGCGTAATTTTTAAGACAGCCTCCTCAGTGCAAATATTTGTATGCATGAATATGCATATTGGCATTGGTCTGGTCGTGCCTCGGAGAGCACGTTAAGCCGTCGGTCCCGGTTGCTATACGAACATTCTATGGCAGTCATTACGGGTAGTCGGAGCCCTAAAAAAAAATCCAACAATAACGATCTAGCTGCAATGCTTCGATATCGCCTAGTGTCGCCAATGGGTTGTGGAGGTCAAATGGCAGTTGCTTCACAGAAAATATCGAGGTCTAGCCAAATCCGCAGTTAAAACGGACCCCACACTCCGAGGTGAAAGCTTCGGATGAAAAATGAGCGTAATTTTGTTATAAATTAGGTATTTTTTCTGTACCTAAATGATATTCGTTAAAGGAGGGTCAGACAGACAGACGGACAACAAACTAATCCTATAAGGGTTCCGTTTTTTAGCTTTTGAGGTACGGAACCCTAAAACCAAATAAATAACAATAAGATAGAGTAACAATTTCATTTATATTGAAATAATTCACTTCAATAGTAGTTTGTTAAGTGTAGTATAACAAATTCTACTAGTTTATTTAACAACGACACAGCACTCTATCGTTGTAACACTTTATCTTGAATGTTAGAATGGCATCAATAAAACAAATTGAATTTTTATATAAATACGATTATGAAACATAAAAGAATGGTATTCACGTTTTCATAGCAAAATTTTCGACCATAAACATCCACATTTACTACCGCAACGTTTTCTTTGTCATAAACATGATCAATGCACTATATTTATTTATAATGTGCTTAATTTATAAAGCAAATTCGATACCTGCAGATGTAAACAAGCTAAATGAAACAATTCAAAAGCTAAAAAGTGATGAAAAACGCATTTTCAACAAAATTAACGTAGCCATAGAGGATACACTCAAATATCTGAATAAAACTAATGATACAGATGCTGCGGAGGGGGCTGCTTATATGAAAGACTTGAAGAAACAACTCATAGAATTACATACCATCACTAATAATGATAACGAACTGCCTGCTCTACCAATAAATATGACTGACAATGACGTTTTTCAAAGCATTGCAGATAATAGCAGGCAATTAAATAATTCAAGTGGAAGAAGAAAGTTAAATGTTTTCATCAAAGGAGATGATGATCCTTTAAAAGCAAATATAATTAAATTTTCTAAAATAGCTCTCGGTGGCACCGTTAACAAATTTGGTGTGGTTGAGATGTCGAAGAAAAAAAAGGCTAGACTGCAAAATAGACTTGAAATCGAGAAGAAGTTAGAAACGTGGCTGGCGAAAAGGGAGGAGGAACGAGAGAGAATACGGAAGTACAAGGAAATGATCGCAGCAAAGAAGTCTTCGTCACTAATAGGGGAGAAATGTCCGAACTTTGGTTTAAAAAAGAAAAATAAATATCCTTGCTGCAGGAAATGTTGTAAAACTTCGTATCTAGGGTGTTTGTAATAAGGACAGTGTAATGTTTGATTTGAAATAAAAGCTGTAATAATAAATAAAGCATACAAAATAATCAGAGTTCCTGTCTTCAGTTCACACAGAAAAATTTACTAGGAAAATCCTTTCACTTACACTGGGTAATTATGAAGTATTGTGTAAGACTGGTGCAGTGAATGTTTGTAAAATTGCATGTCCAAGCACTGATCTCCCAAGGAACCTTTTATCACAGCGTCAGTAGGACGGGCCGCTCTGCAGCTTAGTAAGACAAATTAACTAAATACAAGTTCTGATGCTGCTGAGCGTGCCCGTTTACTGGCGGTTGGAGTGTGGGAACCGGGTCTTTGGCTACAAGCTCTTCCGTCATGTAACGTAGGGATTATAATAAATCAATAAATAAATAAACATTGTAGGACATTCTACACATCGCCTCCGCCGTATCTAGCCAAAGTTGGCATAGCTTAACTAGCTTGTGTTATGGGTTCTAGAATGCGGATAAACATACTTAGATACATTTTTTGTTCGTAAATACATACATATATATAATACATAGAATCAGCCAGATCAACAAAAATATTAATATTCATGCATACACATATTTGCACTGAGCAAGGATCGAATCCGCGCCGTCTGCGTAACGGCCGCGTTCACTACCACTACGCCACAGAGACAGTAGTATGACTCTGTACTATAGATTAGTATCGATATAACATGAAATTGCAAACTATGTCAGCTGTATTCCCTTGAGAATTTGTCTCCTAAGCGACATTTTCTAACCGAGATATATCTGATATCTTGGCTGGAGCCCACGTATCCCTTTAAGGCCTGATCGTGAGCACACACACGAACACTCCCTTGTATCTTTATGCCAATATGTTCAAACCCAAGATAAGACTGGGACGCACGTATTGAGGGAAACCGACCCTCAGATAGATAAGGGAGGATTTTTTAAACAAAAATCCTGGAATAAAATTAGGGATGAAAATTGAACGTAAGCTTTGTTGGGAAATCTGATGGTTGTGAATGTGTGAGTATGATTATTTGGATATTATGGCGGTAATTTTGTTCTGAGGACAAGTGGTTGGTGTTATAAGAAGATTATGGATATAAGCCATAGAAAGAAAAAGTTAGGAATGCTTTTGATGAAAAAAGATTGGTGCAGTAGGTAGTGTTTCTTATTTATAGCATACTAGCTGTTAGTCGCGGCTTAGCCTGCGTAAATGTTTGTTTTCACGACCTTTAGTCGTATCTCCGGTTCTATTCAACCGATTGTGATCAATCATGCATATAAGATTTTGTCTGACTTTGACTGAAACAAAAAAAAAAACACATCAAAATCCGATCATTAGTTTTTGTGTCCATCGCGGAAAAACAGTTAAGAAATCTGAAAAAATATTTTCGTGTTCAGTAGCGTCAACTTATCATAACGTAGCTTTTTTTTTAATATCTCCAATGTACAGATAAGACCACTTTACAAATGGGTAATTTCACGATGACTAATTTTTTGCTAATTTCGGTGGTATTTTTCAATCATAGGTTTCCCGATGAAAATTTTTTTTAATGTTCTTTTAGAACACTATAATATACTACTAGATATTCTAAAAGCACTCTATTAAATTTTTTCATCGGTAAACCTATGATTGAAAAATACCACCGAAATTAGCAAAAAATTAGGCATCGTGAAATTACCCAAATATATAATAGCTCAAGTAAATATATAGAAGGAGATATTCACTTATCATTGTATCATTCGATTTTTGTATTCTTCTTATTTATTTTTAGTTAAGGATTACATTTTTGGTTTCCAAGAAACTTTATCTCTTGTATTGTAAAATCACTTAAGTTCAACTCTGTACAACAGATTAAAACTATGACAAGTACTATTAGATAAATCACTGGTAATTTGAGGTTTGTTCAAGCGCTTAACGTTAATCACGTTTATGAGAAATAAACATTAATTACAAGCTCTTTGTAACACTAAATAGGCCATATATCAGACCATAACACTTCTCTACTTGACATTACTTTAGTAACAATATATTTATATCGATGCTTAAATTATAGCATGTTGCTTTAATTTAGGAAATTTAGGTTGATATTGCTTGTAGATTCCATGCATATAATTTGTTATATATTTTATAATAGCTGGCCAATATGACTCCACCTTGCTTGAGGATAAACTGAAGGTAAAGAGTCTAACACCTTTAGAGCTACCATATTGTTTACAAATCTATATCTATATACTATTATATAATTGTAAAGTGGTCGTGTCTGTACATTGGAGATATTTAAAAAAAAATACTTGGGTTATGTTATGTTAACGATACTGAACACGAAAATATTTTTTTTGAATTTCCTGTCTGTTTGTCTGTTTGTCTGTTTGTCCGCTATGGACGGATTTTGATGCGGTTTTTTTTTTGTTAGAAAGAGCTTGCTCAGACTTAAAATCTTACGTTTGTTTGATCGCAATCGGTTGAGCAGAACCGAAGATATGAGCAAAGGTCGCGTTACCGGAGTTGCACGCGGGCGGAGCCGCGGGCGGAAGGCTAGTAAATACATAATGTCAATCAATTAAATAGTCTATCGCAGTCCACTGCTGGACATATGCCTCTCCCAATGTTGGGAGACTTTGGCCTACTGTTTTCAAGCTGGCGATATGGGTTGGTAAGTACAGAGTTTTATTTCGAGTTTTCTTTCTCTTGTAGTGGAGTCTGCGTATTTTCTGTTAGTCACCTCTTTCGACACCCTTCGGATGATGAGATAGGGTGATCGTATTCTTTCACCAACACCATACGTATTATATCAACCTGCGGTTATTCTATCCCAATTCATTTGGGTCGACTTTATACTTTTCTAGTATATAACTGTGATACGGCTGAACTTCGATATTTACCACGAAGCGCCTCTAGTCGGACTTTTTAGGTCGCTAACTACCCGTAACGACTTCCATAGGTGTTCATGAACAACCCGCATGAGTCTTTATCAGGTAAGAAATAAATAAAGAAAGTATTTATTCAAGAACACACAATGTACAGTCAGAGTTCATAAGTGCATTAGCACAACAAGGCTCAAAATGGTGTGGCGTGCGGCCGCGCGCCGCGCCCGGTTTTGTGTTTACATATGTGTGTGTGTGTGTGTGTGTGTGTCATTAGATACTAATACAGTAATTTACCAACTTAGTAAATTAACTGATAACTAAGTGGGTTAAGCAAGATACTATTGATTCACAATGATAAGAGGTTCCAGGTTCGATTCCAGCTTATAACGATTTTTTATATTTAGGTATGACAAAAATATAATTTTAAATATTGATAAAGTAATTTTGCATGAAGTTGGCATTCTTCTTACATTTTATGTTGATATTTGCTAAAATTTAACAAATAATACAATGATATTAATTTATAAATTAAACACAAAAAGTGTTACTGCAAGATCGTAGGATTTGAACCATCAACCTTTGCATTTCCACAAACCTCATGCTTTAACCACTTGGCCACGGGTTGCTTACGTAGTGACAACGAAATTATCGATAATATTCCTACGGAAAAACAATTTATGTGTGTGTGTAAATTGTCTTAAAAGAAAAAGGTCACAAGTAGCGCTAGAATGTTGACGCTATAGTTACGTAGGATAGCTACTGCACTTTTGACTTCGACTGTACAAAGGATCAAATAAATATAAATATAATAGGTATATAACATAATAAGGCACATTTTTTTATTTATTATTAGGACACGTCAATTTGACTTCGCCTCGCCTGATGGTAAGCTGCAAAGTCTCTGAAAAGAGGGTCACCATTACAGACACGTCCCATGTTACAATGGTGGCACTCAGCTTGACGGCCTCTTCAGATGCTTTTTCACGCCCCACTTAAAGGACCCGGGACTGTAGGAGGAGTGAATGCGAATATGCTATTCAATGTATATCGTGCGCACTCAAATGGGCCACAATCTCAGCATGAATGCTTCGCACACCAGGGTATGGGAAGTACTGGTTTTCAGATGGCGCCGCTAGTAGCACCGCCGCCACGCAAATCGAGTCAGTGACGCATCGCAAACAATAGATACTCTCAAAAATGGCGACAATAAAAGATTATACTTTTTAAATATAATTACAATATTAAGTATTGGATAAACAAACCAGCGGTATTGATCTTTAAGGTCTAGTAAGTACCAGAGCTTACTACTGGGATTATTTTGTTTTTACCGAGATTATTGGAAAATGTTCTACCGTATCGTCGAAATGCCACATCGTAATTTATGTAAAACAACATCGTAGACATTAATGAAGGTGTTAACAAGCTACTTCAGTTGCTGTACATTAACTTTGAAGCTCTTTTTAAGACTGAAGAGGAAATCTCTTTGAAAAATTATCCGGATGGCGTAGTGGTGTCGGGCATCGTAGCTTGGTATCAAAATCCTACTATCCTACTAATCCTACTAATATTATTGCACTGGACATGTATCTTGGAGCTAAAATGTACTCAAAATGTGCTCTACACGTTTCTAAGGTGTCTTTTGAAGATAGTGCGGGGTGCTACTGCGGTGGACAAGCTCAAATTCATTAAGTACTAGCTTCTGCCCGCGGCTCCGCCCACGTGGATGTCGTTTATCGCGATCAAACATAGCCTATGTCCTTTCACAAAGTCTAATCTATCCCTATACCAAATTTAATCAAAATCGGTCCAGTGGTTTAGGCGTGAAAGCGTAACAGACAGACAGACGGAGTTACTTTCGCATTTATAATATTAGTATGGATTACAAAACAATCTGCGGGTGCCAGGGGCTCGTTTGTTTTGAGTTCGTACCTGAGAGCCCCGGTTCCTGAGGCACCCGTTTTGGAGAGACCTGAATACGATAAATATAATTAAAATAGGTTTTTATGATTTTCAACTTGTTGAGTCAACGAAAGAAGTACAAAAATGTACGTATGTGTTTAAGACGAAAGTAATTTAGGTATTTGAAATCATAATAGGTATACAATGTCGAATCATACTTTTTAACCCCCGACGTAAAATGAAGGGGTATTATAAGTTTGACGTGTGTGTTTGTGTGTTTGTGTGTGTGTGTGATTTAGGTCCAAGATACGAGTCCTGAGGTATACAAATGTGAAGATGTTTGTCAGTCAATCCCACTCTAACAGCTGAACGCATCTGATTGAAATTTGGTACATGGATATATATTATAGTCTGGAATAACTCATAGGCTGATTTCTATCCCGGGAAACGGTTGCCATGGGTTACAAAATCAACTGGGAACATCTACTAAATGTTAAAAAAGAACCTTAGGAACCTTAAGCGGGGCGTGAAAAAGCATCTCATGAGGCCGTCAAGCTGAGTGCCACCATTGTAACATGGTGTCTGCAATGGTGACCCTCTATTCAGAGACTTTGCCTTCAGCTTACCTACCATTAGGCGAGGCGAAGTCAAATTGACGTGTCCTATGTATAAAAAAATCTACCAGTTACCTTCACTTAAAATTTTACAGAAATATTCAAATTCAAAGATATATTTTAAAATATGGACTCGTAAATCTCCGAGTTCGTTTGCCAAAACCCTTTATTTTCATAAACACGGTGTTTGTTTAGAATACTGTCAAGCACGGTTCGTTCCTTTGTTTAGAGTTCTGTAGGTTAATTATACATACATACATACATATACTCACGCCAGTAATTCCCCGAAGGGGTAGGCAGAGGTGTACTAACACCCACATTTCGTTAACTATGTTTTTCGATCTCACGTAATAGGGGGCGAGCCTATTGCCGTCTAGCAGGCACTTTGTCGTGGGTTGTATGTATACTGTCGGATGGAGAACAGCCCTATCCCTTAGTCACCTTCTACGACCCTCACAGGAAGAAATGAGGAAGAAGTGGCCCTATTCTTCTTCACCGGAACCAACACAGCAACAGATCAAATTATATTGTGAATGAGCAGTTTTCTAGTAGGTATTTATAGCGTTCCTAAAGACGCGCTAGATGGCGCAGCCGGCACTTTTGGTAAGAAGAGTGTGGTGTCACATCTACTGTTCCCTAATTTATGGAAAAAATGTTCTTCGGTTTTGTAATGATTTACTTTACATAAATATTTTGACATTTTTTCTGATCAAATTATTTTAAATATAATATCATTATTTTAAATTACAGACAGTGACGCGAAAAGAATTAAGCGTTTTATTATATTTTATCTATTATAATATGGGTAAATGAAATTAAACTTTGGCAACATCGCAAATTCATGAAAAAATACTACAAACAAACCACAGAGTACATTAAAATTACCAAAAGCTATGCTAGCGCCATCTCCAGATGACTTAAAAACCAACTGATTATTATACCTTTTTTTTTTTTTTTTTTTTTTAAACCCCACGGATACCTCCCCCGCCGGGGTCGGAGGAGGAGGTTATGTCGGACTCGAACCGACTAAAACGCACGCCTTCTGTGGGCCGTCAGTTGCCGGAGGTGAGATTGTCATAGCCATATCCCTCGCACCCCGGCCGAGATTATTATACCTACTGGAAAACTGCTCATTGCGTGTTTTACTTACGAGCTTTACTCTAAACCGTTGGGTCCCTAAAAATAAATATCCGAAACCAATTCATTTACTGAACTTTATGAAATGTTCAGTAAATAAATCGGTTTATCGCCGTAGGGGCCATTAAGCACCACCTCTGCTTGTACCACAACACAAAAGGATGACTATACGTGTGAATATGAATCTATAAATTTTAAAAAGGAGACAAATGTACGGTTTGGTTCGTTTTGTTGTTTTATATAATTGGATTTTTAAATAATGTTTTGACACACAGACAGTTCAACCCTACCTTTTATGCTTATAAAGCTTTTAAAGGATTAATTTCGTAACATTATTCTGAATTCTTTCGATCAAAAACATTGAAAATGTATTACTGGACGGAAAACGTAACAAATCGTTCAAATAAAACAACTTTTTAACGAATTCTATTGCTATTTATTTGTTCTCCCGACGTTTGGGCAGTTTGGGTGACTTATTCGTCAACTCGCCACTTGAAAACTCGGCACTTAGTGTCGAGTTGCCCCGAAATATTTTAATTTATTTTTCACTAGCTGTTGCCCGCGGCTCCGCCCGCGTGGAATTCTGATCCCGTTCATCGCTGATATATAGCCTATATGTTAATCCAGGGTATAACCTATATACATACCAAATTTCAACCAAATCGGTCCTGCCGTTTATGCGTGAAAGAGTAACAAACATCCACACATCCATTCTCACAAACTTTCACATTTATAATATTAGTAGCCGGAAGTAGGATAGGAAGGATTCGTCAACTCGGCCCACAATGTAAGTACGTAGTATTTTTGTACAGTCGCGTACAAAAATATTGTTTGATAAATGTAGTACGTACTTATAACCCAATTTGACGATCACCAAAAGTATTACATAATGTCATACCTACTTGAAGTTATCTTGCACTTCAACTAGGTACGTGACAACTACGATCTTTAATCACCTATCGACTATGGCTGCTAATAAAAATTAAGTTTAAAACCAAACACGGTCTATTTATCTCAAGTTTATTTTTTAATGCAGTACTTTATGACCGCTAGAGGGCGCCACATTTAATTTAGTGACACGTGATATAGCCTATAACCAGCGGACTGTCAAGACGCTTCTAAAGATATAGTTATTTAAAATTTCATGGTCGTTCACATAACTATTAGAACTATCGGGATATTTACCATGTATTGTTTGGAGTTTCCGATATTTCGGCGCTGTTGCAAGCACCATGATCACGGAGGAACTGCAGTAGTACTGGCGGTAAACGGTGAAAAAGTTTTTAGGAGAACATAATATCGATCTACCCTCTTTCGATACAATACATGGTAAATATCCCGATAGTTCTAATAGCTTCTAAAGATACCTCAATTATTCAGTTCTAATAAGTAGTTGAAGAGCTATGAGGGAACAAACGAACATACATATCTACATACATAGCCTGTCAAATCATAACCCTTCTTTTAGATAACACAACCCTTCTTTAGTTAGACTAGTCGAACTTTTGAGGGCTCGAACTACCCGTAACGACAGCCATAGATATTGGAATTGCAACTGGGACCGCGGCGTCTTACCGGATCTGGGACAGTAAGAATAGGGAAACACGTGTAGGTACTAGTAAGGAATTCCAGGTCTCAATAGTGTGACAAAAGAAGGAGTCGCCGAAAAGCTTGGTTCTTAATAGAAGATTGATTCTTGATGTATGTATGTAGGTACGCATGTATTAATAGTAACAGACGAGTATTTTAAATTCATTGTTAACTACTAGCTGTTGCCCGCGGCTACGCCCGCGTGGAATTCTGATCCCGTTCATCGCTGATATATAGCCTATATGTTAATCCAGGGTATAACCTATATACATACCAAATTTAAACCAAATCGGTCCAGCCGTTTATGCGTGAAAGAGTAACAAACATCCACACATCCACACATCCATTCTCACAAACTTTCACATTTATAATATTAGTAGGATAAAAGTTCCCTGAACTTCCTCCTCACTCGGTAGACAAAAGGCTGAGGTTAAATCACACGATAATTACTAACGTCACATTGAATAGCTCATACAGACATCTGTAGGCCTACCATCAAACCGTAATGTAACTGCACATACCGAAGTTTCGTATACCTATTCGGTTCTATAAACAAATTTATCACGAAATCGGAACCGAAGATCGTACGTGTCATTTCAATTCGGCTTAAACCTTAACGTAAAAATACGATTTAGTTTCGATTGGTCAAGTCTGAAAAAAGTTTCGACTCTTCAAGCGGGTTTCATATACCTACATATTTTTGTTCCGATTCGTCAAGTCCTTGAAATATACTAACACGTGAAATCTGTTGGTAGTAACAAGTCGTCAAGTTTTATGTTCTGATTCGTCACGCCTAATAATAGTTCTTATTCGTCAAGTCTTTTGAAAATATTCTAACACTACTAACTGTAGTAACTTCTTAGGACCTAAATGGCAAAATGGTATTAAGTATATATCTTTTGTTCGTAGTTTGTGTGGACCCGAAGTTTCGGATATTTCATAGTAGCTCCACAGACGTCGTCGTCTCGTCGTCGTGTCGTTGTAGAGCCACGAGACCGAGTCGAGGCGTAAACGCGTGCTGGTAAAGCCCTCATTTCCTGACGACACAGACGCATTGTGCGAGTGAGGACTTATAATAACTGGGTAAGCTATGAACTTAGAACACTTTACTATTAGTTAATTTCTCTGAGTTTCTTGCCGGAGTCTTCTCAGGCTGAGGCCGCGTTTCCAACCGGTTGTCCATTTGCTAAGCTAGTCTTTAGTACATATATATTTTTGACGTTTTGTAAGTGCCGTTTTGATGGTCTATACAGAATAAATGATTTTTGACTTTGACTTTGACTCTGTGAAATTCAAAGAGGTTAGGTAGTTCTTTATTGTATAACTATTGTGATTATGTCTGTCTAATGTAGTGAACATTAGATGTAACAGTAGATGTAATACTTAGTTCATCATCCACATCGGGCACTTTATTTCTTTTAATAAAAAATAGTATTCCGATAAAAAAGGAGAAAAAAAAATTGACAATATTATAGAAAGCCTGTCAGCCCGTCAATACACGTTGTCTTTAATTTTACTACAATAAACATGTCGTGGTTCGTCATTACTCGCTCGAAAAATCAGAATTATGTAATTTATCAACCTGTTAAACATTCATTTTCCTCGAGCTACATTTTACACACAGTATAGGTACACAGTGCCTATCTAAGATAAATTTTGCCAAGTTCACAGTTTTAGTAGTTACCAAACAAGGCAGTCTGCGAGCTATTACTCAATTTCCTATGTTCCGGCGCGATTGTCGATTGACAATAAAATGACTGAACAATCAAATATTTCACCCCCTCGCGCACCAACTCACCCCCTTGCACGCCCTCGCCCAATAAATACGGAAATTAGTTTTTTGTTTGCATTTACTCCATTTTTAAGAATAATTTTCGTTCTATTTTTATTTATGTTTATAATATTTGTCCCATTTTGTCCCCTCGTAGGCGGTGAAAATTTGAATATAATAAAATGAGATTGCCTGTGCTCTGATTGAACAATATTGGATGAATTTATTTAAGCGTGGTTCCTGTTGATAGTGTTTGCCAATTACCATGGACCACTCACAGGGGATGGGGGAGGGGAATATTGCCCCATTTACACGACTGCAGACTGGGGGAGTGTTACCAATAAGTATTATGATTAGAATTGAATACTCTTTTAAGTTAATCAATTTGACTCGGGGGCGCGCAATGTCCACAAGCTTGCTTTGTGAAATTTGTCTTTTCTATATATGATCCGTTAAATGAGTGCACCCCACTATATATATATATATATATATATATTTATATAGGACACGTCAATTTGACTTCGCCGCGCCTAATGGTAAGCTGAAGGCAAAGTCTCTGAAAAGAGGGTCACCATTACAGACACGTACCATGTTACAATGGTGGCACTCAGCTTGACGGCCTCATCAGATGCTTTTTCAAGCTCCGCTTAAAGGACCCGGGACTGTAGGAGGAGGGAAACACGCACACAACGGCACAGTCCAGAAGATCATCATCATCATTATAGAGACATATTTTCGTGATTGCATCCGAGGCTAAGTTGAACTCGGAGCTCAGGGTCCGCCTTCCGGCTCTTCTTCCTCCACTTCGCACGATCTTCGGCGTCCATGGTAGTGAAAACATTGGCACTCATATCACCCTCCATCGAGGACTTCTTGGGCTACCCCTCCTACTCCCAGTAGGGTACAGGTACAGTCCAGAAGATACGGGCCAATATTACAGACGCTGTTGATCTTAAAATGGTGGTTTCTACCTTGACAGCCTCCATAGATGCTTTTTCGATGGCAGACAAAGGCACAGCCTACCTGATGGGAAGTGGTAACAGTGTCCCATGGACGTGTGCAACACCAGGGGCGTCAAAGTCATACTGCCGACCCTGTAAGACCCTCCTGATGCCTTAAGTGTGTACGCTCTTGTGGGTACCCACACTGCGTAATAAGTTTTTTTTTTTTTTCACAAGTTACGTTGCCGTGTTGGTTCCCGGTGGAGGGATAGGGCCACCCTATCTCTTCCTGTGGGTGTCGTAAAAGGCGACTAGGGGATAGGACTGTTCTCCATCCGAAAGTAAACATACAGCCCATGACAATGTGCCCGCTGAACGACAATAGGCTCGCTTATTACGTGGAATTGAAAATCATAGTTAGTGAAATGTGGGTATTATTACACCTCTGCCTACCCCTTCGGGGGTTTACAGGCGCAGGACTCGATATTATCGACCACATTATTATAAAATAGTTGCTACAATCCGTTAAAATTAAAGCTTCAAACTGTACCCCGCCTTGCCTTAGTTACACTTCACACTTCAACTCGATTTAAGTATGAATCGGGTGCAGAATAAGGTCTGGTGCACACTAGATAATATCTTGTGGCAGAAAACCTATTGCAAGCACCAAAATTCAGTGGTGACTTGTGGTAGATATGTCGGAGGATTGGGTGCTATGGTGCACATTCGGAGAAGCCTATGTTTTTTTTTACTACTTAGGAGGCAGTCAAGCATCCGGGCCACCGGTAAGACGTCACACTCGTGCTGCCGACCCTGTAGAAATCTTTTGATACCATTTTTGAAGAGCCTCATATTGTAGTAGTATCCAGCCTGCAGTTGACTGCAAAAGGCCAATTTAATAAAATTGATCGATTGATAGTAAACGACATTAAGAGTCCCATCCAGTAACACTGAACTGATTGGAAAAAAAATCCCAAACGTGTCACAGGTGTTACCGAATGAAATACTTTTTGCATCAATGAGTAATACCGCAAAATATTGGTGATACTGGTTGGGTAATAAAAAAATCCAACATGTCACAGGTGTTACTGGATGCAACAAGGGAGGGACCTGAAGGAATTATCTGCAATATGGAATATCTACCAACCCCTAGTAAATCTTGAACCGCCATTACTGGTAATACCGCCTTTTATGAAGGAAATGAAGCCCACCTCTTCGCTCAAAAAGTCAAGGTGAAACGAGCATGCCACATCCTCTGCCCCATCTGAATTCTGAGTTATTCAGCCCGTTAATATCAGGCTAATAGGGTGAATAAATCTATAAAAAAATTATTTGTCACATGCCTGAAGAAATCCTACACCAAAGAATGAATGAGAGGTATTGTCACATTAACTACCGAAACACATTAGCTTTCATTTCTGCTAAAGTTTTAAATTGTGCTCATATTGAAATGCTATCATAAAGTGGACCTTTTGGAAGCACTCTGAAGGGCAGAATTCCCAAGTCTAGCAAAGTGTTTTTTGAGTTTTTAATACTACTTAAAGATTTGGAGGAAATACATTTTTATGACAACAGAATATATCTTCGGTGTGCGGGTGTGCACCAACCCTAAAACCACGTAGTTAGTGAAGTAGGAACCAAGTGAGACTTGTTTGTACTTAGGACTTCGATTATCGACTTGTTCCTGCTTTTACATTGTTCCACGGTTTCGCTTCACGTGTTCAAGTGTTTGCTTGGCTCACAGATAATATAGATGGTTAGGTAGGTAAAATCTTACCTGTGAATTGAAATTTGGAAAATATTCAACATGTATTTGAATTTAAATTAGGAAAATGTATTCACAAATTTTTCGTTTTCTAGCCATGGTAATATTACAAAAGTTTGTAAAGATATTTGGATGCTCCAAACATTGATTTAAACTTATAGCACAGACGAGATATATACTAATGACGTCTCATAGTATAGGCACATGGGCGTTGTCTCGGTACAGGCTTAATAGGTATTTTTCAGAAGTCCCTGTAGTAGGTGTTTGTTGGCAGTCCCCTACAGTAGGTAGGCGTCTCCCCCAATAAGATGCAGCCACCCTATAAAGCTCTAGAGTCAGACAGCGGAAATGACATTCGAAGTCTCGCCGACTGTAATGAAGTAGGCAGTATGATTTTTACCTACTCGATTGCGAGTCGGTATGCTGTTATATGTATTTGGAAAAATACTAGTAACCAAAATGACCAGTATTTTGGTAACTCTCCAGCTAAAGGTACGACCCCGAAGCCGATCATATACGACAACTACAGACGCATGCAGCAGATCGTACCCATTACTTGTTTATCCGATACGGATAAAAAGGACTATTCAGAAACTGCAATGAATTATGCGTATAGAGGTGTCACATGTTAATAGTCACAATCTGTCTCAAGAGGTGTCGGTTAAGGTGTCGCGAATTCACTGATTTTTTTAGCGAATTGAGAATCTCAATTCGATTCGATCTCAAAAAATAGTCTATGAAAAATATTGTTGATGATGACAAAAGAAAAAAAATGCTAACTGAGAGCTTCCATTGAATATAATCCCTTTGAGATATGATTATAACAAACAAAATAATGTATATAAAAAGGTTGAAAAATAAATAAAATCCTTTTTGAAAACAATAAAAAGACTTTACACATTTTGATCAAACGTAATCCATATTTTTTGTTACTTTGTACATAACATAATGTTATGTTATGTTACACATTTTTATCAGACGTAATCCATACAAAATATAATGTCACGTATAACAAAAGAAGGCCTGTAACTGGCAGGTAATTATAAAACACAAATAATTAAAATATCGTTATTTTTAATCTATAAAGCTTTTAAAACAAAAACTCGAAAAACAAAATGTCCGTATTTTTATTGGCCCTGGAGCGCGATGAGATAAAGATTATGTATCAAACATGATTCTGTAATGGCTGTAGCCACCACTTTGATCAAATTGGTACACCCTTTATGCGATTTGAATTTGTTATATTTAAAAACTAGCAGTTGCCCGCGGCTCCGCCTGCGTGGATGTCGGTTATCGCGACCAAGCATCGCCTATGTCCTTTCCTAAGGTGTAATCTACCTCTGTATCAAATTTCATCAAAATAGCTTCTGTAGATTAGGCGTGAAAGCGTGACAGACAGACAGACATAGTTACTTTTGCGTTTATAATATTAAGTACTAGCTTTTGCCTGCGGCTCCGCCCGCGTGGATGTCGGTTATCGCGACCAAATATAGCCTATGTCCTTTCTCAAGGTCTAATCTACCTCTGTATTAAATTTCATCAAAATCGGTTCAGCGGTTTAGTCGTAAAAGTGAGACAGACAGACAGACAGACAGAGTTACTTTCGCATTTATAATATTAAGTAGGGAAGTAGGGATGGACGTATGGAAGTTTGGATTTAATCTACTTGTATGTACATTTTTATCATCCGCATCAGATGGGCTTAGGCTCCGCTCGCCCCGTGGATCTTGCCCCCGACTGCTTTAATGTTGTAACTCGCCCCCTTGAATGTTAGATACCCCAAATCGCCCCCGATTGTTAGTAAGTTAAAAGTACATTGAAACAATAGTGCACGGAATACGACAATAGGCTCACCCCCTGCTACGTGGGACCGAATACAATGATTGGTGAAGTGTAGGTGTTAATTCACCTCTGCCCAACCCTATGATAAAAGTAATGAGGATAAAAGTGTGATATAATTATATAGTATGTATGTATACCTACTATTTTAAAAGGGCTGGGTGCGGATAAAAGAGTTCCCTTTCGATTCCATTCCATACTATTTTAAATTAAAAGTCTGTAAAGGCACTTTGGCGATATTTAAAAAAGTCCTTAGCTTATGTTAAATTAACGGTCCTGAACCGTCTGTTTGTCTATTTGTTTTAGTAATACCTAACTCTGATTCTAACCCACCGATTGCTATCAAACAAAATATAAGATTATAAATCTGATCAAGGCCTTTGTAACAAAAAAAAAACCGCATTCAAAATCCGTTCAGCAATTTTTGCGTTGGATCGCGAAGAAATAGATAAGAATTCTATGAAAATATTTTTGTGTAATAGTATCGTTAATTGCTATTGCTATTGTACAATTTTATTAATACTTATAAATTCGTAATCAATTTTCAATTATAACGTGAAATAAGGGCTTTTGAAAACAGCTCGTTCAAAGTGTTCAAACCTAATGAGATTTATATAGGACCCTTATAAGTGCTCGACATTGATTAAAAACAATTCAGGCTAATTGGTTTAGAGATATCGCCAGAAATTCAATCACTCTTTTATTTGAAATGTACATACATTCACGTCGCAGATCGCAGAAGGAATAGGCAGAGGTGTCGGACAGTCGGACTCGCCCATGAAGGATTCCGTTGTAGCAAAGACGAAAATTGCGGTTTATGACGTATTAAACAAAACTACTGACTGGATCTCGTTCGAACCAATTTTTAGTGGTAGTTTTCATGGCAATTTACATCATAATATATTTTTTTTAGATTTATTATTCTCTTAGTTTAGAAGTTAGAGGTGGGGGGGGGGACACATTTTTCCACTTTGGAAGTGTCACTCGCGCAAACTATTCAGTTTAGAAAAAAATTATGTTAGAAACCTCAATAGCATTTTTAAAGACCTATCTATAGATAGGTACCCCACACGTATGGGTTTGATGAAAAAAAAATTTGAGTTTCAGTTCTTAGTATGGGGACCCCCAAAATTTAATGCTTTTATTTTTTATTTTTGTGTGAAATTCTTAATGCGGTTCACAGAATACATCTTCTTACCAAGTTTCAACAGCATAGGCCTTATAGTTTCGGAGAAAAGTGGCTGTGACATACGGACGGACAGACAGACAGACAGACAGACAGACAGACAGACAGACAGACGGACGGACAGACATGACGAATCTATAAGGTTTCCGTTTTTTGCCATTTGGCTACGGAACCCTAAAAAGCCTTCAAGGAAACCGGTTACGAAACTCCGGTTTCCTAGACGGCCGAAGCGTATTAACATCTACATTTCGCCAACGATGATTTTCTGTCCTACGTTTTTTTCTTAATACCAATTAGGTGGCAGACAAGAACACGGCCCACCAGATGGGAAGTGATTACCGTGGCCTATGGACATATGCAACACCAGGGGCGTCACACTCGCGCTGCCGACCCTGAAGAAACCTTTTAATACCTTCTTGAAGAACCCCATATTTCATCCATTAGCATAATAGAGGGACCGCCTAATTGACGTCAAGCGGACACTTTCACGGACATGAATGTCGGACGCAGAGCAAACCGGGAAGAGTTGGAGTAGCCTTATTTTACTACACCAGGAACTTACACAACTTTAATTTATTAAATATACTCACACTTTTATACGTGAAAAGGTGCAGATAGAGTTATGTGAAGCAACTTCATTTCGTCAGCTGCTTTTAGTCGCGATTACGATATTAAGAGTATGAAGCTGTTGCTGTAACCAGGCACTTTTACAATTACCAATTTCCTACCTTCCTACTTCCTACCGTCTACTCGAACCAGGTATCAAACCAGAAAGTAGGTACGCAAGCACGTCGCTCAAGTGCTCAAGTCGTCGAGCAAGTCGCTCGCAAGCGACAGCCTCCGTGGCGTAGCGATAGTGAACGTGGCGGCTACGTAGGAGGCGCGGGTTCAATGCCCACTCAGTTCAAATATTTGTATACATGAATATGGGTATTTGCATTGGTCTGATCGTACCTCGGAGAGCACGTTAAGCCGTCGGTCCCGGTTGGCCATACGAAAATCTATGGCAGTCGTTACGGGTAGTTGGAGCCCTAAAAAGTCCAAAAAAAAACAACGGTCTAGCTGCAATGCTTCGATATCGCCTAATGTCACCATTTGGTTGTGGAGGTCAGATGGCAGTCGCTTCACGGAAAATATCGAAGTTCAGTCAAATTCACAGTTAAGACTGGTAAAGCAGACCCTAGACTCCGAGGTGAAAGCTTCGGATGCGACTGGGAATTAACGCTAGGA
This sequence comes from Eilema depressum, assembly GCA_914767945.1. Taxonomy (NCBI): domain Eukaryota; kingdom Metazoa; phylum Arthropoda; class Insecta; order Lepidoptera; family Erebidae; genus Eilema; species Eilema depressum. The sequence goes on along the minus strand of OU612036.1, from coordinate 3,714,101 downwards.
GGAAGAAGACCAAACCAGAAAGTAATGTTCACACGGTAAAGAAGATATGACACCTTTTCATATAAAGTTGTATGAAAAGTGTACAATTATCTTCTTTGCCGACTGTACACCAATCCGCACTTACTAGCCCGTATCGTGTATAATCAAGGTAATGAATGCATTGAAGATGTACTGAAAACACCACAGAATTATCTACGGCCACTGCATACCACTACATTTCACATACATAGCCCGTCATCTGACCTGTCCTGCGTCTTACGATCTACACTTAACACCCGCACTACAGTTATTAAGTAGTGGTGTGAGTTGAAGACGGTAGCGGGGAGACATAAGGATTATTATAATTTTAACATAAATATATAATAGTTATTTTGTTTCTCGTGGTTCTTCCCGATCTATTATATACCTACTTCATTACCGTGACAGGTGTGTTCCAGAAAGGTCAAGTGTTATTCTAGAATTATTTTTGTGCCATATTTTGAGAAACTGTCTTTTTGCGAATCTGTCATTTTGAGAAACTGTCTTTTTGCGAATCTGTCATTTTGAGAAATTGTCTTTTTGCGAATCTGTCATTTTGAGAATCTGGCAATTCACGCCATCTGACATTTTGCGTTTCTGTCATTTTACGAATCTGTCCTTTTGCGTTTTTGTCATTATGCGCCTAAACCCTTTTTTATTCTGTAAAATATTTTAGTTTTTTTTTTTATTCATAGATAGATATGTAAACAAAATATAACTTGTAATTAATCATTTATAACTCGTAATAATCACAATTTATAGTTTTATTTATTAAGTGATTTTGTAATTTGAATGAATAAATGGAAAGAGGGTCACCATTATAGACTCCTGCTACCAGTAGAAGGGTTAAAAAGTTTAGATGTCAAAGAATTCTTCCCCATCTCTGTCGACTGGTAACCAATGGACATTTTACCTCTAATCGCTGCCGCTTATAACCTTGTCCCACCCTTACAGCCCAGTTCACGCTGTCGTAGCTCACTCGAGCCGTGATAATTTATGACGTAGCATCGTGACACGCTTGTCTGGCGTCAAATCCGTGGCCTTGCTATACACTGGTGTATTTGTCATGTCCGGCGTCATGCCCGTGGCCTTGCTATAGGTACGTTCGTGTATTTGTCATGTCCGGCGTCAAACCCGGCGTCACGCCGGGGTAGGTATTTGTTACGTCACACGTCACTTTCGGCACTAATCTTTGGGATGAATCGTTTATTAAAAACTAGCTGACCCGGTGAACTTCGTACCGTCATATTTTCTGATCCCGTTCCCGCTGCATATTTCTAAATTTATCAGTGTTTCTCTACAATATTATGCATGTATTATACATATAAACGTTCCTCTTGAATCACTCTATCTATTAGAAAGAACCGCTTCAAAAGCCGTTGCGTAGTTTTGACGATTTAAGTATACAAAGGGACGGACAGACAGCGACTTTGTGTTATAATATAATATGTAGTGATGACATAATATTATTTCTTCTTCTGGGGCGCGGGCGTAGCGCCATTCAGATGTTTAGGCATAAAGGAGTTTTAAAATATTAGTAAATACATACATATACACACTCCTGTAAACCTCTGAAGGAGTAGGCAGATGTGTATTAACACCCACATTTGGCCAACTGTGATTTTCGGTCCCACGTAATAGGGGACGAGCCTATTACCGTCAAGCAGGCACTTAGTCATGTGCTGTATGTTTACTGTCGGATGGAGAACACCCTCAAAAAGAGATAAGGTGGCCTATTATACTCCACCGGGACCAACACGGCAATTTTAGCACTGATACATTAAAATGCCGCGTGGTTCCCGGCAGAGTAGAATTTGGGCCACCCCATCTCCTCCCATGCGGTGTCGTACAAGGCGACTATGGCATAGGGCTGTTTAACATCAGACAGATATACGATATGGATACGACATATGTGCAAATACTGAAACCGCGAAGCATCCTGGTCCGTAGGAATAGAACCAAATTAAATTTAAACTTAAATTCCCTGATTTATAAAATCCCAAATTTTCTAACAAAATAATTATTAAAATAAATGTAGAAAATGCAACCACTTGTATAAGTCATTAAATAGTTTCATCCATTGCTTTAAAGTAATTGACTGTGTAATAAGTCATTAATAAATACGCACACACCTTCACACACACACACAACAACTTCACACACACACACAACAATAGGCATAGTAGGTAACTTACTTGAACAGCTAAGCGGCAACATGCGATTCTACAGAGTGCTCAAAGTTGTTCAAATTCTATAAAATTAAAACTCTAGTTTCTGCCCTTAATACTGGACCAATTTTGTTCAAACTTTTCCTGCTTGAAGCCTAGGGGGTACCAAGTATATGGTTTCAATTATTGCCTATATGTCGTATCCATATTGTATACAGCCCAGGCTCAGCCTCAGATACATGGCTCGAGTTAACAATAGTGCTCTAAATACGGCAATAGGCTTTCCCCCTATTACGTGAGACCTAATACAATGATTGGTGAAATGTGGGTGTTAAATTCACCTCTGCCTAACCCTCCGGGGATAGAGGCGTGATTGTATATATTGTATACATTAAGATACTAGCAGTGGTAGCAGTTGTCAGTAAACTACACTAAGCTAGTCAATAAATACAATATTCTGCTAAGTAACTGTGAGTTATTGCTGGAATCTGGTCCAAATATCCGAGTCTGCCAACTGTTCAGCTTAAAGGTAGATATACCTACCCGTATCGGTGCCTATAGGTAGATGTAATTGCATTAGGCTGTAGGTAATTCTCGAAGGGGTGGGCAGAAGTGTATTAACATTTTGAAAACTGTGATTTTCAGTCCCTCGTAATAAGGTTGTCCTGTTGCCGTAAAGCGGGCACTTATTCATGGCCTGTATGTTTAATTTCCGATGGAGAACAACCCTATTCCTAGTAGCCTTCTACCCACAAGAAGAGATGGGATTTTTATATTATAAAATTATCCTATTAGAATCCAATAAGTATCGATTAAGAAAGAGAAAAGAGAATCGACCTCGGGCGGGACTCGAACCCGCGATCTTTTCCTTACAGGGGGAATGCTCTGACCACTAAGCGACCGAGACCCGCGCGAAGTCGATCCAAATTCTTCTATACACCGTCTTACGACCACGGTTATCTTTGATAATTTCTTGTTTATTACTTACTAGCTTTTGTCCGCGGATCCGCCTGCGTGGATGTCGGTTATCGCGACCAAACATAGCCTATGTCCTTTCTCAAGGTCTAATCTACCCCTATACCAAATTTCATCAAAATCGGTTCAGTGGTTTAGTCGTATAAGCGAGACAGACAGACAGACAGAGTTACTTTCGCATTTATAATATTAGTAGGGAAAGTAGGGAATAGGGATTCGAGCGTGATTTTCAGTAGTCTGGTTTTTTTAGTTTTGAAACTAAATTTTCATACCCACATAGTACACAGTGGTTAGGTATGTAGTACATACCTATCGGCCGGGCCAGGTATATAGCGCCGGCTGCGGGTACCATCTGTTTATGGGTATAGGTCATTTAAGTAGCACAAAAGTCTAAAACTCAAAGTGAAAAGAAAATGAAAATACAAAGATACTAGTAGCGGCCTCTAGTAGAAAATATGTAGGGATTGCAAGTTTACCACACTACGTGATAGATGGCGGTAGTGCCAAGTAAATAATACTTTTAAGATTAAGATTACATAATTAAGAAAATTCGTCTTAAGGGTAAGGTGTTATAATATTTTAACGGACTTTATAAAATGCTGTTTGTGTTATAAAACAACAAATTGTAATCGATTATAAAGAAAAAAAATATTAAAAAAACTTTGGTATTCAGTATGATCTGTAAAAACAAAACCTAAGGAATCAAGTTTTCAATTAATATTATTTTGAAATTTTACTCCTACAGCCCCAAATGCATGGCTTGAGTTAACAATAGTGCTCGAGATACGGCAATAGGCTCTCCCTCCATTACGTGAAACTTATTATTATAATGATTGGTGAAATGTGTTTGTTAATTCACCTCAGCCCTCCGGGAATAAAGGCGTGAATATAATTATGTAGGTATGTATGAATTTTACTTTAGCTTTTCGTAAGTTTTGAAATCGTATGGCTTAAATGTCAGTGTGTGGGTAATCCGTTTAGAAATATATTTGAACCGTATTATGTAGTTTACAAACACTCTATTATCTATTCCATTTGATGTTCGACTAAACAGTTGCGCGATTGTTTGTGGGAGTTGCACGCTGCGTTTGTCGCGTGTCATGGCTGCTTTATTAGCTATTAACACATGCTAAACACGTTTGTAAATATCGGCCGGTGTATGGGCTATATTAGGGTGCGTGGCCCTGTTATATGCTGGCCCTTAAAATAGCCACGAAGTTTAATAATTTAAAATTTAAAGAGTTATGTTAAGACGAAGTTGTATGTCCAAAAGCGAAAAAGAGGTGTCTTAGAAACTGTTTTTGGGTATCAACCGCTAAAATACATGAAATGAAATTGCTACTGTCGTAAAGGTAAAGAAATGCTTTGTATTGTTATACAATTCGAAACACGATTAGAGTGATTTGCCTCGATAGAAAAAAATCGTGAATATCGTAAAAAAACGTAATTTTATTGAAATTGTAAAGAAAAAACAAGTGCAAAATTTATATTTTCATAAACCTTACATCAAATGCCATAAGGTAGTATAGATGGTTTTCTCTTAAATAGAAGTTAACATAATATATGGTTAGAGCGCTCGCGCTGCCTCCGCAGTCGCCGCCTCTTTCACTTACGACCGTTCACTTTTTTTTTTAATACCACTTTGGTGGCAAACAAGCACACGTCCTACCTGATGGAAAATGGTTATGCCTATGAATTATAATGAGGTCAGCAGCGTCACACTCACGCTGCCGACTTCATTATAATTAATAATTGAAATAATCATAAATTCAACTGCAAGAATAAGCCTATTAAACAATGACCTAAAAAGACCGAAACTAGTTTGATAGCAGACGGAATATAATACTTTTTCATTTTTATGATTTAAAAATGAATCACCTGCTATGAAATATGTTTAGGTTTATTGGGGCATTTGCTTAGTAAGTTGATTATCGAGCAATTCTCGATGGACGCAATACTACTAATCGTATTTTGATGCGAATTTTTTGTTAGAAAGGTTATGATGGTTAGACTTTTTCAGTCTGACCTTGATCGTTCTAACAAAAATAATATCTTAAGTTTTTGACCGTTATTAGTTGAGTAGAACCAGAGATATGACAAAAGGTCGTAAAAATCAACATTCAGGGCGGAGTCACAGGCTAGTAAATTAATATTTCTGTGAAAAGAAAGCGTTATAAATCACCATCACACTGATCTAGCCAAACTTTGACAAGGCCGCCGTCACACAAAAGAAAGCCATCACAACTTTTTTATGAGTTGAATCACCAAAAAGTGGCCATGAACGCTCATGAATTACGTAATCGTTTTTATACCAAACTGTGCGTGATTTAATAATACTGGAAAAACATTTTACTTCAATATTTTTATATACTCAAGCTTTTATAACCACAGAAGTGTAGATAGGGGTGAGTTAAAGACATTTTTGTTTTCCAATCAATAAATAGGAATAACATAAGAAAAAATTAAATGACTTAGGTTTGCTTCGGCCGGCTACGCAACTGTGATTCACAACCAGTTGCGATGGAAGAATTTTTTACCTGTGATGGCAACAGAACTGGTTGCGATAGAAGAATATTTTCTCTTATTACGCAACCAGTTACCAAGCTGTAATCCATTTTCCATCATGACAACCACGTTTCGCAACCAGTTGCATCGTTTACTTTTTCAGTGAGTCGAGTCCCACCCGAGTCACTTTTTATTATCTTAATTGTTTCGAATAGTTAGTATACTATATAGTAGTTTTAAAATTTTGTTCAATATAGTCAAAATACTCCGTCAAATAGTCCGTACCTCGGAGAGCATGTTAAGCCATCGGTACCTATTGGTGGCCATGCGAACAAAACATCTATGGCAGTTTGGCAGTTGTTACAAGTAGTTGGAGCCTTCAAAAATTCAACTGGTTTAACTACAGAACATCGATATCACCAATTGATTATGTAGGTGAGATGTCAGTCGCTTCACTGAAAACAATCGAAGTTCAGCTGCATCACAGTTCACCCACATGATACCCACAGATAAATTTTATCATCTCACCTCTCGCCACAGGCAGGGAATTTATCCTCACACATTGCGTCCGGAATCGGTGCGCACTGTGCGGTATGAAAGGAACTTCATCCCTCGCACACTCAAGCTGTGGAATGAACTCCCCGCGATGGTTTTCCCAATCGACTACAATATGGGGTTCTTCAAGAAGGCCATTAGAAGGTTTCTTCGGGCTAGGCAGCGTGAGTGTGACGCCCTTGGTGTTGCATACGTCCATAGGCTACGGTAATCACTTCCCATCAGGTAGGTCGTGTGCTTGTCTGCCTCTTAAGTGGTATAAAAAAGAGTTAGACTGGAAAGCCAACCGCAACTGAGTTGGTAAATGAGTGAATGGTGATGATAGTCAAATATTATTTTCTAGGTTTGTAATTAAAAAACTTGTAACAATAGGGCTGAAAACTGATGCCTTCACCACACACCCGCACTCATAGCGCATATTTACACTCTTTATTTGTGATGCACGTGTTTGAACATTGAGCTGTACAAAGCCTCATGTTAGAGCATAAAGGTTTAGACCAACTATTAGCATAATAAAATTATTATCGAATTTAATACAGATCGTAGAATATAACACCTACCATCAGGAGGTGTGCAATGTCAATCATGTCAGTGTCAATTTTTGGTAAAATAAAATGTCGTTCATCAGATAAGATGGGTTGGGTCCTGTACCCGATGTCCATTAATTATCTAGGCTGTCAAGGTATGGATTTCCATTGGACTATCAGCATCTGGAATGGAGGTACGTATGTTCTTAATTTATATCCAGAAGGTCTCTTCCCTATTGTCCTATTGTCCCGTCTGGGCCACCTGAATGTTGACATTACTTAGAAGCAAGCAGTCTTGATAGACACTGTCATTGGTCAGGCTGGGTAACGTCACTAGAGATCGACCAATGACAATTTCTATCAAGGTGGATCGCGGCGCTATGCTCGACGCTGTAAGAGAATTACACAACTGTTTTAAACATAGTCATAGTGAATGAGACCTTAACAACGTTGTACGTCAGGAATTAATTATTGAATCGACGTCCAGCTGCATTGCTGATGAAGTGTTTGTGAGAATATGTTGAAAAGTTTTAATTAAAGCACTAATCCTGTAAGTATTTACCTGCACCAGCAGGCTGATGTTCAGAGAGAACTATTTTTCATGCTTTGCACCCACCATTCTCTCTAAAGAGCTTTGGCATTCTCACGTACATAATACATATTAGGGATGCAGGACCCCATCAATACCTTTGAAGCCCAAGCCAACTTTACGTGCTGAAATGATCTGGCTGGAATTCTGGGATAACACATAGACTACTTTTGGAATGTTATGGATGAAAATAACCTGTGTGTTAGTCCAGAAATTCCAACCTGCATGCTTTAGGAACATAAATATTCCCATGGGTTACGAGTTACGAGAAGGGAGGGTGGTTGTACGGGATTCCAAAAAAAGAAACGTATACCGCCCAGAGTCAGCCTCAAATGCATGGCTCGAGTCAACAATAGTGCCCGGAATACGGTAATAGGCTCACCTCCTATTACGTAGGATGAATATGATTAGTGAAATGTGGATGTTAATTCACCTCTGCTAAGCCCATTGGGTTTTATGGAATTTGCAGGTTAAAACATAAATATTGTAGTTTTATTAAGCTGACGGGCAGAAAGTCTAACAATATTAGGAACCGGCGGTCCATCCTGCTCGTCCGCAAACCGTAGTGGAACCAATTTGCAACCGTGATGGATTGCGACCAATTAAATTCATGTACAGTCTCATGGTAGCACGGTACGGGGCAGTTTGACACGGTACAGATAATGTGGAGACTTTTACTCAGAAATCCAACGGTATTATACTAATATTTTATTAACTAGCTAATGCTTGCTCCTTCAGCGTGAATCTTGCATTTATCATTTTTTTTTACCGTACTATTCTACCGATATATCATCTATTATGAGGTACTGCGGGTATACCGTTGAAAGAAATTAGCTTAGCAAGCATTGTTATTCAATGATACTCAAAGAGGTCTCGTCGTGGAGTATTTAGAAAGTCTGGTAAGTCACACGCCATGCCACTACAGTTACGGGTCTTCTACTAAAGTTACGGGTTACCCTACCCTCAGGTCAGTGTTCAGCTCATGTAAGGCCGAGACTGTATAACTGCTATTAAAGTTAACATTGCCCAGACATGCCAGCCCCTCTAGACAAGTGGCAATTCGTTTTGTAGAGTAGAATGCCAAATGATGATGGATTTGACGATGATGAATGATGGGTTTGACGTATATGACAGGCGTCAATGAATGTCAAAAACGTCAAATCCTATATATTCGTCTATTCCATCTTCTTCTTCTTCTATCGTGGCGATGGCGCCTATTCTCTCAAATGGTGTTCTCCTAGTGTGCTGCTACCTGGATAGCGTTCTCGGAGGCGCACATGAGGTCCTCCGGTGTACATGTGTGTGGGCTTGTAGCACACGTCAGCAGGTGGGCCATTGTCTGTGGTGTAACTCCGCATTCACATCTCAGGTCTGCCCCACCTGAGAACCCCCACCTAGCCTTTTCCATTCTTTGCTTCGGCCGACCCGTGTCCGGAGTCAGTTCAGAGACTTCCATCTGATCCAGGGCAGATCATGTCCAGGTGGCAGATTCTCCGATAGCGGGATGAAGGGGGTCGGCAGTGAGCTCTGTGCTCTCCAGTGGTCTACTCTGGCTTGGGAGGGGTCGCCGTCAATGGGAGAAACGCATGCCCATGGCCGTTCATGGGGTGTCGCTGGTCCATGGTACGCCGAGTGATATTTTCTCTGATAGCAAATAAGAAAATCATGATACCCTAAATGCCGTAGATATGCAGTCTCAGGTTCAGTTTATTCATAGCTAATATAAAATATGAATCGATTTTACTAGAGCAATATTATATTTTCAGTATTAGTATCGGGTGCCGAGCGTTATCGAAGGCGCCATAAACGTTCAATAAAATAGCTGTAACGTACTAAAATATCGAAAAAGTAACAGTTTTCATTCGATATACTTGCATGAATAAAATAAAAATCGTAGTTGTGTAATCTTACGGATAAATTGCAAGAGATTCGCCTCCACTGGTGCAGCCAGGTTTTTGTATCCTACTAATGTTACTTACAAACATGAAAACGTGATAAGTGGACCTCGGACTCCAAAGTGAGAGGCTTGCCTGGATGAATGCTAAGATGACGATGATTTTCATTTTTCTTGCCTTTTCTATATACCTAATTTACGCCTTCTTTCCGTGTTCATTAAACGGGGTGTGAAAAAGCATCTAATGAGGCTGTTAAGCTGAAAGCTAGGGTAGCCAGGCCAGAGCTCACTGGAGAGCTTTTGTGCTAACCAAAGGCTTGTATGACTTATCTTTTGCGCTGACAGCATATAATCTCTCTATTCTCACAGGGTCGACAGCACGAGTGTGAGTCCTCTGGTATTGCACTTGCCCATAGGCTACGGTAACCACTTACCATCAGGAGGTCCGTGTGCTTGTCTGCGATCTAAGTAGTATAAAAAAACTGCCATTGTAACATTGTTGGGGTCTGTAATAGTGACCGTCTTTGCCGAGGTTTTGCCTTCAGCTTACTAACAGGTGGCCTTACCATAAACTCTAAAAACAGGTCAATAAAAGGGTATTGAACTGCTGTCATTCAACCAACTGCAAATGTCATTTTGTAATGTCATATAAATATAGGATTACAATGTGACATTTGCAGTTGGTAGAATGACAGCAGTTTTATTGACCTGTTTTAAGAGTTCATGGTATGGGCCCAGAAGTCACATTACCGTGTCCTCAATAAAAAAAGTGTATTCAATTCCACAATTCGCAAGCCGTGTTACACTGTAGGCTCGACTCGCGAGACAAAAGCCAATCGAGTGTCGTCAAGTAATTGACGGGCCGCTGCTGAATGTCCATCCTTCTCTGTCCCGCTGGAGTAAGCGAGATAGAACACAGAAGTATCGGAAAAAAGAATATTAGTTAAGGCTAAGCTCAATCCGCTGAATGAAATTAATTAATGGAAGCTGCGTTATCTTCACAGACGATTTCTTTGAAGGCTTGTGGTAACAATGGTTGAACAAGATATATATCAGTATACTAATATGTATTATTATAAAGAGGGAAGCTTTGTTTGTTTGTAGCTGATAAACTCTGAAACTAATGAGCCATATATATATACTCACGCCTTTAAATCCCCGAAGGGGTAGACAGAGGTGTATTAACACCCATATTTCGTCAACTATAATTTTCGTTCCCACGTAATAAAGGGCGAGCCTATTGCCTTCTAGTGGGCACTTTGTGATGGGCTGTATGTTTACTGTCAGATGGAGATCAGCCCTATCTCTTAGTCGCCTTTTACGACGCCCACAGGAAGAGATGGGGTGGCCCTATTCCACTTCACCGGGAACCGACACGGCAATCTGACGTATTATACCCGAACTCGAATCATTATTTATTTTGTATAGACCGTCAAAACGGCACTTACAAAACGTCAAAAACATATAGATATTATGTACTGAAGACTAGCTTAGCATATGGACCACCGGTTCGAAACGCGGCCCCGGCCTGAGAAGACTCCGGCAAGAAACTCAGCGGGCTTTTTTTTGGTCCATTTATAAAAAAATGGTTAGTCTACTTAGTCTAAATACAGTCATTTGTTTGAGAAGCATGCATGAGTGAACAGCTCATTTCCGACAATACTCTTGCAATGAAATCTCTCACATTGAAAGTAAAAGCCAATAAAATGTTATCAAATCTCGTAAAAACCTGCGAGCATCTCCCAGCATCGAGACTGTCTAATAACATGGTTATCGAGCTCTAAAACAATCCTTAATTCGATTACAATCCCAATGAATTACCTTTGACTTCCACCACGTTGAATAAAGCTGTTAAAGTTTAATGTCCTCTCAGCTAGATGGCGTAACCATCTAAACAGTTTATGGCCGTTTTTACTACCGCAGGACAATTAAAATTTCAATGAGAATAGGTAATTTCATTAGCGCGAGTGAGGATGTGGGGGAAGGAGACAATATAAGGATTAGACGACAATGTCTTCACTTTTAAGATGTGGTCTTTCTTTGTTTTTTTTTAATATATAAGACACGTCAATTTGACTTTAGGTACCTCGCTTGATGATAAGCTGAAGGTAAAGTCTCGAATAAGAGGGTGACCATTATAGACACGTACTATGTTACAATGGTGGCACTCAACTTTACGGCCTTTTCAGACGCTTTTTCACGCCTTGCTAAAAGGACCCGGAACTGTACAAATTCCAGGTCTTAACGGTGTGGCAAAAGAAGGAGTGGTCAAACCGCTTGGTTCTTGACGGAATATTCTGCACCGTATGCGGGTGACACGGTGCGCACTGCGCGGTATGAAAGGAACTTCATCCCTCGCACACTCAAGCTGTGGAATAAACTCCCTGCGGTGGTTTTCCCAAGCGACTACAATATGGGGTCCTTCAAGGGGGGCATTACAAGGTTTCTTCAGGGTCGGCAGCACTAGTGTGAAGCCCCTGGTGTTGCATACGTCCATAGGCCACTATGACTACTTTCCATCGGATGGGCCGTGTGCTTGTCTGCCACCTAAGTGGTATATAAAATAAAAAAGAGTCCTACACGCGTTTTCCTATATAGGAAATTTTTAATAGAAGTAAGCAGAGCCTCTGTACTAATATTGAATAAATAAAAAAATCTCTCAGTCATCTGTGTTGACTGTGTCTCCTACATTCATGACGTAACCAACTTACATCTCTATACTATTGTCCATGCACTGGTGCATAGAAAGTTGCAGCATTCTGAATAGTCTAGAGAAGCTTTTAACAGACTTGTGTATTCAGTGTATTGAAGTATTGTTTGATATACGTTGTGTGTTTGATAACCTACTTTGTAAACATTATCATTATTATTGATGGCTAGTTTTTGCCCGCGGTTCCGTATGCCTGGATGTTGATTATCGTGACTAAACATACCCTATGTCCTTTCTCAAGGTTTAATCTATCCGACATAGCTCGCAGAATAAGTAAGCTGAAGTGGCAGTGGGCTGGCCATATCTGCCGAAGGACCAATGGCCGTTGGAGCAAACGAGTCCTAGAGTGGAGACCGCGCGTAGGAAAACGGAAGGTGGGACATCCCCTAGCCAGATGGACCGACGACCTGCGAAAGGTGGCTGGGACGGACTGGATGCGGAAGGCGGAAGATCGGCAAACGTGGTGCATATTGGGAGAGGCCTATGTCCAGCAGTGGACTGCAGTAGGCTAATTGATTGAATCTATCTCTAAACGTTTTCACGTCTAAACCACTGAACCGATGTCGCGTAACAGACAGACATTCAGTTACTTTCGCATTTACCTATAATATTAATAGCTGTTGCCCGCTGCTCCACCCGCGTGAATGTCGGTTATTGCGACCGAACATAGCCTGTGTCCTCTCTCAAAGTCTAATCTACCTTTGTCCCATAGTTTCGTAAATTACTTCGTGTTTTGGCAATTTTTTTTTTATACCACTTAGGTGGCAGACAAGCACACGGCCCACCTGATGGAAAGTGGTTACCGTGGCCTATGGACGTATGCAACACCAGGGTCGTCACACTCGTGCTGCCGACCCTGAAGAAACCTTCCAATGCCCTTCTTGAAGAACCCCATATTGTAGTCGCTTGGGAAAACCATCGCGGGGAGTTCATTCTACAGCTTGAGTGTGCGAGGGATGAAGTTCCTTTCATACCGCACAGTGCGCACCATTTCCGGTCGCAATGTGTGAGGATGAACTCCCCGCCTATGACGAGAAGTGCGATGATAGAATGTAGCTGTGGGCATCATGTCAAACAATTCATCTGAGCACAAACCATTGTATAGGCGGTAAAACACACACAGTGAAGCAATACCACTACTTTATGTTAAAAAGGCAGCAATATAATAATTAACTGAATATTACCTCAGGCAGATAAATTTTAATCACTGTCTAGATACTTGACATAGTTTACCGATATCCTCGTTGAAACTGACTGCAAATTCAAATTCAAATACTAAACTAGTGGGTTTGTAGCTTCCTCGGTTCTGAAACCTCTCTGTCTGAAATATTCGTCCAATTATGCTTCGTGGTTTGAAACCGCTTCGGGCATCGAACCACTGGCCCGATTCACTAACACCACGTTTCGTATACGCGGGACTTGCATTTCAATAACGTATAACGTGGTATTCAGTAAGATCTGTCAAAGTAAAACTTGGCAGAACAATAAATAAATCTAGTTATTTTTTTGGTCTTGCATGCTTGTCATATCCTAATAATATTATAAATGTGAAAGTTTGTGAGAATGGATGTGTGGATGTTTGTTACTCTTTCACGCATAAACGGCTGGACCGATTTGGTTGAAATTTGGTATGTATATAGGTTATACCCTGGATTAACATATAGGCTATATATCAGCGATGAACGGGATCAGAATTCCACGCGGGCGGAGCTGCGGGCAACAGCTAGTATGTCATAATATAATATACTCAATCAATCAATTAGCCTACTGCAGTCCACTGCTGGACATAGGCCTCTACCAATGTGCGCCACGTTTGCCGATCCTCTCCTTCCGCATCCAATCCGTCGTTTTCTTCTTTACCGAAAACCCACAAAGAAAACTATAGTTTTACTTATCGAAATGGTACGTTACGTTTTAGAAGTCACAAACGCACAAAAACTTAAACGTAAAGTTAGTGAATCGGGCCCCAGTAGGTATTCTAATATAGTTTGAACTGTTCTAGTGTAACGAAGAGTAGAATAATGTTGCAATTTAATTTTATAATGAAGAATGTGAGGATTTTATTTGTTTAAGGGTAATGTTTGAATTGAAGTATATTCCTATTTGATATAATTTTATTATGAAAATGTTATTTAATTAAAATGATAAATAATTATGAAATTAATCCTCTTTATAAGATAAGGCATTAAAAAATTAAAATAAAACTAAAGGAGCTATTATTGAACAAATTGTTACTAAAAATTAAAATGCGTTGTGGTTTTCTTTACCAGCTCACGTGTTTCCCTCCTCCTACAGTCCCGGGTCCTTTAAGCGGGGCGTGAAAAAGCATCTGATAGGCCGTCAAGCTGAGTGCCGCCATTGTAGCATGGTACGTGTCTATAATGGCAACCCTCTTTCCAAGACTTTGCCCTCAGCTTACTATCAGGCAAGGCGAAGTCAAATTGACGTGTCCTATATAAAAAAAAAAAAATCCTCCGCATCGCATGCCTCTTGTGGTAAGGTTCCCAAAATTTAAAAAAAAATCAAAAACCTATAAGTTTCTATCCATAGCCATGTTGGTTCCCGGCAGAGTAGAATAGGCCACTCCATCTTTTCCTGTGGGTATCGCAAAAGGCGTCGAGGGATAGGGCTGTTCTCCATCCGACAGTAAACATACAGCCATGACAAAGTGCCCGCTAGACGGCAATAGGTTCGCCCCTTATTACGTGGAACCGAATATCATAGTTGGCGAAATGTGGGTGTTAATACAGCTCTGCCTACCCCTTAATGCTATGCTATGTCACAGCCAACTAACTTAACCAGCCGTTCAATTAACGGCCTGAATGATATTCAGCTATTTAACTAAACCGCTGGGCATAGGACTTTGATCGTTGACGTTTAATTACTTGCCTAGCCATTTAATCAAACAGCTAGGCAAATCTTTTGTTTCTGCATGGTTATAAAAAAAAACATAAAGGCTAAAGCGGGAGCTCTGCTTTTGGACATTGTGAATTATCTTGGACATTATATTACTATTATTGCTATGTTGACATCCTATTATGACAACGGTTATTTTATGGCGTTTTGTATTTTCATTTAATTCTCATAATCTAATTTCTTTTTTTATTTTAATTTTATTTTGAATAGGAATGCACATGTAAAGACTTAAATAGAGCCTAAGTTAATATTTGCATGCCATTGAATGGTAGATGTGCTGAACTGTAATAATAATCTTTGTAACACATTTCTGCAAATAAATAAATGAATGAATGAATGAATCCGCAGGCACTAAAAGACGAAAAATAACTGATATACTTAAAATAAGACTTTTCCTTTTATGAAAGCCGATGAAATAACAAAGCATCGCCAATCCGCCGTTAGTGTAACCATCGCCTAACAAAGCCAACAAAGAACTACACGAGCAAACAGTGCGTACACCCTTTAAGAAAACTTGTGGGACATTTTTCTCCTTTGAATAAAAAATGTATTGAAGCGTGAATATAACGAGGTACACTTATTAAAGGGCGAGTTTGTCTGTACGTCCCTTTATGCACTGAACCAAATATTTCAGGCAATCGTATCTTATTCCTTATGGGTGAATATGAAAGTTTTTTTTGATGTGCAAACTTCTTTGCGCTGAGATGGCTTTGGGTCAGCCAAGGTGCTTAAAGCAGTTGCAATCTCACTTTTATAATGACTAGTAATGACCCAAGATATAAGTACTCACATCTATGGCAGTTGTTACGAATAGTTAGAGCCCTAAAATGTCCGAAATATGGTCTAACTGGAGGGTGACATGCGTGCAAATGGTCTCAATGGTCTAACTACAAAACTTCGATATTACCAGTTGTGGAGGTCAGACGATAGTCTCTTCACGAAAACTATCGAAGTTCATTCGTTTTATAGTTAGAATGGAAAAACTGATCCCAGACACTGACGAGAAGGCCTCGGATGGGACCGGGACTGCGGATGCGAACATAAGCCAAGGATGATGATGATGACTGACTTGCAGGTGAGACTGGTTTGGAAGGATGTCGTTAGATGCCCCTACATACCTGTGCCTACTACTATAAGAATATACCAGCGTGAGTGTATCTATACTAATTAAGTAATTACTAATTACTTATTACTTATATAATAATAAATAATTAAATAATAATAATAATAATATAATAATAATAATAATAATAATAATATAATATAATAATATTATAAAGAGGAAAGATTTGTTTTTTTGTTTGTTTGTTTGTTTGTTTTTTTGTTTGTAACGAATAGGCTCCGAAACTACTGGACCGATTTCAATAATTCTTTCACCTATAGAAAGCTACACTATCTGGGAGTAACATAGGCTATATAACATCACGCTACTACTGAAGGGAGCGAAGCAGTGAGCATAAATGTCAATAAATCGGGCAGATTTCCATACATTCTTTACTAATATTAGATTTGTATTTTTGTATTCGAGTAAACTCAAGAACTACGGAACCGATTTCAAAAATTCTTTTACCATTAGAAAGCTGCACTATCTCTGACTAACATAGGCTATAATTAATTTTCAAAAAAATAGGGATCCTGGATAAAACTTCAATAATGTAACCCAAGGTGTAAAAAAAATGACCTAAAAAATTCCTTACTTCGCGTACGCTGCGAAAACTATTGAAGATAGAACAAAATAATGTACTGTAGAAATGTATAACTTAAAAAGGTCTACATAAAAGTCCGCGAAAGCATATGTCTTTCTAATAAGGGTAGCTCACAATAACCATTTTTATCTTTTACAAATTATAAAAAAATATGTGTCATTTTCGAAGCTATTTTTAACAATATAGTGTTAAGCCTTTTCTGACTAAATACGTTAGATACAATTGTACATTTACTGTAGATCAAAATTGCCCTGTACACTGTATAATTATAATGAATATTTTAGAATCTATTGCAGTATGAAAGTAACGCGCGACGATATAAATTCAAGCCGAAATGCCGATCAAAGTCAGACCACGGAATCTATACCTTTATATTAATTCTTATCTAAATAAATCGTTTGGTATTTAAGATTGTTTCAATACCTGTTGATTACTTTTTGAATTATTGAAATCGGACGTTCTATTCAAAAGATATTACGAAATTATAATGTCAATAAATCCGGTAAATTACCATACATTATTTGAAAACTAATTATTATTACGGGCATGGGCTAAAAGAGTGCAACCACGGGTGTTCGAAGTATTTCACGAGCGAAGACAGGGAAGGTCAGCTGAACACAAGATACAACGGTAACGGGATCCGAATGCGGGATTGGAACCTCCATGTGATGCAACCTGGGTAACGGAGGCATTAACACCCCTCACCCAGGGGAGGCGCTACCGCCTACGGCAAATACATACAGCAACGGGAGCAGCTCTATAGAGGGCTGCTCAAAGGCTTCCCATATGTCCCTCTTACTACGAGGAGGCCCAGTAGAGAGCAGGAAAGGGAAGGGCTGGTCACCGAGCGCGGACGTGAGGATTATAGGTCCGGCCTCCTGTCATCCCTTCACGCCCGTCTCCTCCCTTTCCGGAATTCGATGGGACATCGTGCTTCCCACTTCTGAGAGGGCCATCTTAAAATTGTAGATGGCCCAGGGTCAGCCGGGGGGTGCGGAAAATGCCCTAGGCAATTTTACACTCCAGCAACTGAAGACCCGCGACGGCATGCTGTTTAGTGGGTCCGAATTCCACATGGCACTCCTGATGGCTGACGGGGATGGTATCCGAGGCAATTTTAGCACGAAAGAAAAGTTTGTACGGAATCCGAATTCCACGCGGGCGGAGCCGCGGGCAACAGCTAGTGTAATATATAAGACAATTGTATCGTTCGAAGTTCAAAACAATTAAAACAAGAATAGTTATGCAGTGGCATTAGTCGAGAGTTAGGTCCAATTTGCAATCGATTAAATAAAAATATAGGAATATATTCTAGTAGTCGATTTCGATTGTGTTGGGAAAACAACCATTGGGTTGTGGAGGTCAGATGGCAGACGCTTCACGGCAAATATCGATGTCCAGCCAAATCGGCAGTGAAGACTGGTAAAGCGGACCCCAGACTCGGAGGTGAAAGCTTCGGATGCGACTGGGAATTAACGCTAGGATGAAGAAGAAGTCGATTTCGATTGTAAAATTTTAAAGTTATTATAGTAAAAACACAGTCGATCGATTAACTACATCCCTAAAATTGCTGTGGCTGAGGTGAACTTGTCAATTAAATATGACGTATCGGCGCCTAATTTTTGTTTGAAGTTTTTGGCGTTGACGCTAAAACAAAGTTATATTGAGGGTGAGTGTATAGAATATTGAGGACAATGTACTATTCGAAGTTCAAAAACAATTAAAACTAGAATAGTTATGCAGTGGCGAGAGTTAGGTCCAATTTGCAATCGAGATTAACACGCTACAACTAGCGAACTGAGTTCAGTTCAGACATTGTTGAATTTAATCAAGCGATAATGTAGAAAGAACATCTGTTTTAAACTTCAGTTAGGAACTTACACTACTGTGACGGTTTAACTTATAATTCGTTTTTCTTTTGTAGAACTCACAGTACCGTGGGAAACTAATATACCTAAAAACCACGCTATAAAGACAAACAAATACTTCGACTTGACTAACGAGTTAACCAAAAACGGCTACGTGGTTAAACTCTACGCCGTAGAAGTAGGAGCAAGTGGAATTCCAGCTAAATCCCTGTACAACTTACTTAAAGACCTCGGATTGCCAAGAGCTTCAGTAAGCTCTTTACTAAATCGAATATCAAAAGCGGCATTGATAGGATCTTACCAAATTGATAGGTAGGGGGAGGGGGGGGGGGAACACTACTGACGGTGGAGGTGACCGCTGATGCATTACAAGGTGGCCACCCTAAACCTACATCTGGGTCGCAAGTCCCAGTCGCCGTCACGGTGTTCCTCTCTGTATCACACTATGGACCCGGCGACCGCACGGTCAGCAAGCGGTCCGGGGTCTGTTCCTGGAACGTCTGCCAGTAGCCGGACTCTCTGGCAACAGCACTAAGCACGACATCTACAATATTAGGATTCACCCCTGAGACCCTACCTGAGGGCCGGGGAATAAATAGTTCGTAAGAAACTTATCTTCTTTTATTTAACTTCCCCGGTCTCTGTGATCTTCCAAGGATACAGTGGCCGGTTTGAATCCTGGCCTGGCCGGTGCCAGGATTCAAACCCGGGACCTCTCGATCGTTAGGCCGACTCCTTAACCACAAAGCAACCGACGCTTGAATTAAGTTGATATACGTAAACATTATTTATTGGAAAACCTGGAAGTTTTACCTTCTTAGTACGTTTTTCTGTATTTCATATTTGTTCTCCACAATTGTACACTTGCTTTTTACCCTTTTGTTTCGCCTTTTCGTCGAGCCCCCAAAGGTTTGCTAGGAGAAAACTCAATGCTGAGTTAAGCTCGCCTTTGTAGGTACATCAATATTTGATTGTTATGTTTCTGAATGTATTATTTTAGTGTACAATAAAGAATTAAGAACTACAGGGGCCCTGGTAACATCCTTTAATTACGGTAAGCTTCAGACAGTAACATCCTTGAGGATCAAACCAACTTCACCTGCTAGTCAGCAAACCTTCTGTACAACTGATAAGATTCTGGCGTAGGCAGGCTGTGCTGCCATCTGAGCTCTAAACCCCTGTTTAGAGCTCAGATGGCAGCACGGTCAGTATACAAAACTAGTTTGTTTATTTTCAAACATTTGTTAGCTATCAATAGTATTACTTGACTCTTCTGTCCCATTGAATATCAAGAGCCTTCGGACGTGGCCGGACCTGATAACCGGAAATTCTTTGTTACCTAGGTATACCTACAGGATTTGTGATCCTTTTGAAATAGTTTTATTGAAAGTATTCAAACGAGGTTGTATGTTTTTCAGCTGTCATTATTGTATTACAAAACGATAGTAAAGTTTTGTATCTAGATAAAGATGGGTAGATTTTTGGCCGTATTGGTTCCCGGTGGAGTAGAATAGGACCACCCCCTCTCTTCTTGTAGGTGTCGTAAAAGGCCACTAAGGAATAGGGATAGGGCTCAAGCGGGGCGTGAAAAAGCATTATATCAACTTAACGGCCTTGATATTTGCTTTTTACTTGATATTATGGTAGTTAGGGACCACCAACCCCCATTTTGGGGTCAATAGCATCAGAAATGGTAGGTGGTCTGTATCTTTTGGACTGCACCTCCAATGTTTACCATCTAGCGTGGTGCAGTCAATTGACGGACCAAACTACCTGCCATGGAAATGGTCACACCAAAACTAGCCAATGAAAATTTAAGTAAGTAAGTAAGTAAGTAAGTATATCTTTATTGTGCACACCATGGAGATTTACTACTAGACAACAGTTAGTACAAAACTAAAAGGTGAACAAACAACAAAATATTATAATATGATACTTCAACAATACAAAGCCTCTAAATACCAATAAACCAACAGAACGATATAACCTCATTGCGTCACCACCCCGCGTGCGTTCTGCGCTGTGATTGGTCGACGCCTGACAAGAGGCGTACGCGCAGCCTCCGCTGCATTGGTCCGCTGGTGCCACACTGGGAGATATGTAACTTAAGTTGTGATTGGTGATATCTACATATATCATTGAGACACCGCTGCACGCTGGCTTGAATTGATCTTATTCGCGAACTATTGTTTGTTTATTTTAATTTGTACCTACAGTTTTAATGACAAAGAATTTATCTTCTGTGATTTAGCACCTACGCAAATGGCAACTGGCCTAGTTTACGAAGGGTATCTATCAATATTTTTGGCTGGCCCTCATCATGGGACTTTGCCTGTATAATAAAACCAACAATTCCGAGAATTGGCTAAATTCAGAATTATGGTTGTCACTGCCAAATGCATAGGTACTGCTTTAACTCACCAGAGAGAGCAAATCAAAGAAAATTTAGCATAATTTGACAATATTGAAGGGACGGTGGCGGCCTTCTTCAGTTCACGGTATTGTTGGTTTTACCCTTAAGTAACAATATAAATCAATGGTTTTACCACCGTGGAACGTTCTTTCGTCATTTTATAAAAGCTGAAAGTTTGTCAGCGCATGCTCCCAACACAGCTATGAACGATGGCCAATTATTAAGTTTGGGTGTTTGGGTGATAGTGGCTTTGGCAGATATACGGTACTAAAGTTGTGAAAAAAAAAAATATTTTCGTCAAATAATAAAATGTGATTTTTAAGTGTTACCTTTAAAATATAATTAGCTTTATTTATATATAAATGCGGTTATTATTAATCCCTTTCGGAGCACACGAAAAACCTTGCAATATTGACTAACTATAACTCTTTTGAAAAATCTAGGGATATTCTAGTAGTCGATTTCGATTATTACATTTTCGAGTTACTACAATAAAAACACAGTTGATCGACTCACTACTCGCACTGGCTGACGTGACCTTGTCAATGAAATATGACTACCGGTATCAGTGCCCAATTTTTATTCGAAGTTTTAGGTGTTGACGCTAGAACAAAGTTATATCGAGCTATGTGTGAGCTGTCTAAAATACAATAACATAATGGACAAACTATAAACAGTTTGTTTAACACAGAAGTCATCAATTTTAGTTGTAGCCAACTAATTTAATGAAAACATACATAACGTGAGTAATGAATTCTAAATTAAATCTAGTTGTAACGCATGCCACGCACATGCGTTCATACCTACACGAAGCAGCGGTTACTATTTCTAGACTATTATAATCACAAACAGAGATGTGCCACATCTGGTTGGACTTGAGTTTACACGAAAATCTTTATAATAAATGGTGATGTGGGTATGAGAAATTGGTGTGAATATTTTGAAATATCTTAGTGCGGTAGGTTGGTAGGTATAATGTAAATGTAAATGTATGTATGTAAATAGGCAAAGATATATTATTATCTTGGACCTAAAATCGACGGTCCCTAGGTAAAATATCGAATCTAAAAATGGCATATTTTTTTTATTACTGTTTTGAACAATTCATCCAATGATTTTTTTGACCCGTGATTAAAAATTAAAAAAAAACACATTGCTAATAGTTTTTAGAGACGTATTTTATCGAAACGTATCAGTCTGTCCGTCCTGTAACAACGAATGTTAACTTTCGCGGGTTTACGCTACATGAGCGAGTGTGTGGCAAGGACGGAACTACCACTTCCGCGAGTGTACGCCGCCGCGCTGCAAGAGCATGCGCCTTCGTGTTTTGTCGTTACTTGTATTGGTTGGTTGTATTTAATAATCATACATATAATTTTACTTGAATTAAAAATGTTTCCCGCGTAATATATCGATTCGGGCAGATTTGATTGTTTATGACGGGTTGTCATATTCTTGATACAACGAAAGTGGCAGTTCCGATTATGTGCGTGGTTTTTTCATAAAGTATTTATATCGAAACTGTCGATTTCGATACTGTACGTGGTATTACGAATTAAAATATTTATCGATAGTGCCACTTTCGATTATTTTGAACGAATTTCACTTATTTTTTTGTAAAGATCCGATATCAATGCTTGTGTTTAAAAAAAAAACTGGAACTTCAAAATCGTTTCGCAGTGCTGGGTCATGAATAGTGATCAAAACATTGCTGGAATTGTCTCGAAAATTGTTTCCCGGCAAACGCAAACAGCAAAAGTCCAAGCTCTCTCCTGAGACTCTCGAGCTTATGAGAAAGAGGCGTGAACAACCATTCACACAGTCGTCTTCGTCAGATGGGAGAGTTTTAATAAACCAACAAATCGAAAAGCTAATACGATGTGACCTCCCACGCTTCAACACTCGCACCATCCAATGCTGCGTTTACATACTCGCGGCAAAGCGAGGGAAGTGGCGAGAGAAGTGGGCAGAGACGTGGTGTGAATAGTATATTCGTCATGCCGCGAGTACTGCCGCATATGTTGCTGCGAATGTCGGCTTGGCAGCGCGAGTCAACGGAGCGGCAATACTAGCGCGATGAACTATTCACACACTCGCGATGTGCTCGCGATGAACACACTTTGTGGACTGCAATAGGCTAATCCTCGAGATTCTCGAACTAAGCTTGTGTTATCGTTTTTGTTATATCGGCACAAAAACGATGAGTTTACACAACGATAGTTCAAAAATAAGCTTGGGTTAATCCAAAATTTGTTTAATTTCTAATATACATATTATAATAAAGAAGTTTTATGTAAATTTGTGTTCGTTATTTTATTAAAATTATTGTAAGTACAGTTAATTTACTTAGTAAATAATCGAATATGACGTTTTCAATAAAATATTCCTGACATAATCCAAAGTAGAATATCGAAATTGGAAGATCTGATACATTTTTCTATACACGGTTCAATGTAAATGATCAAAAGTGGCAGTTTCGATTCATAGAGCAAATTCATTTACATGGTATACTATCGTAACTCAATTTTCTCGAAAATGATTTATAATAATTATTTTTTGATAGAATAGAATAGTTTGTAATCTCAACACAACTGATAATCCAAATTTTTATGAAGAAATAATCATTAATGACAAAGTTATGCAAAAAATTAACTTTAAATAGCTCTCCTGAAAAGTACCAATTTTCACTTTCGATAATTTACCTAGGGACCGTCGAAATGTGTTCTATACCCTACGCGCAGTACATGTTTCTTGGGTGTCTTAATCTGAGGATAGCACACGGGGTGCTACGGCGGCGGACGAGCTCAAATGGGTCAGCACCCATTGGTCCTCTAAAACTCGACCTCTAGCATAAAAGTTGTAAATTCGACCCCTTTTTAGGTGCCCATTGGTCCTTCGGTTATCAGACCAATAATATTGATTAATTTTTAAGGCACTCATTCGTCCTCTGGAATAAAATAAATTTTAATTAATGGATTCGACCCCTATTCAGGTGCCCATAGGTCCCATCATACACCAACAGCTATATTTTTTACATAAAATCCGTTGATTCAGTACAGTTGTGAACAACAAGTTTAAAGTAACTTTTTTAAATATTGTTATTTTTCACCAAGCATAGGTTGCTATTTTGACGGTTTGCTAATTTGACGGTTTGCTATTTTGACGCTTTACTATTTTGGCGGTTTGCCGTTTTGACGCTTTGCTATAATGACGACTTGCTATATTGACGGTTCGCTATTTTGACTAACTGCTATTTTGACTAGTCGCGATTCTATGAATTTGACCGATTGCGAATTTGACCATACGCGACTGAACGAAAAACCGTTCAGTCGCGTATGGTCAAACTCTCAATCGGTCAAGTGACTGAAAAACCGTCAAAATCGTATTAGGTCAAAATTGCGATTGGTCCATATCTCAACCTGTCAAAATAGCAATTGGTCCATATCGCGAATGGTCATATTTGCATTTTTTCTAATCGCAAATAGTCAAGTTCGCAAACAGTCAAAATCGCAAACGGTCAAATTCGCAAACAGTCAAGATCGCAATCGGTCGAATATTTTACTTCACAAGTAGCTCGTAGGATAATGTATACCAATCCGTCGCCTTATATATTAAATTGGACCAATCGCGCCTTAAGGTTACTAAACTGTTACAGTCAAATACAAACAATACTGAAGATTAAAAATAAAATTAAGGTTCAATAGTATTTATTAATAATCAACACGAAAAACTTTACATAAGGTATTAAATATATATACTTATAATTTGTGGCATATATAATAACAATAACATAATATTTTACTAATAATTATTTTACATAATTATTGGTTAAAATAACCAGGTTACATATAGTCCTCATAATGTATGTATATACATTATATTACCTATCTACTAGATCTATATCTACACTTATCATTTTTCTATGCTTTTTCATATAAAAATGTATTTTATAGTAAGCCACAGAAAAAATGCAAACCTAATTGAGAATTTAAATTAACTAAGAAAGAATATAATAAATGGCAACAATTGAATGAATTAAGAAAATGTATTCAATTTTTGCCATTTATCACGTATTCGGCAATTAGTACTATTTTCATAGATAACTGGTAAGGCTACAAAAATCCTTTCTAATATTATAAATGCGAAAGTAACTCTGTCTGTCTGTCTGCCTTTTCACGCCTAAACCGCTGAACCGATTTTGATGAATTTTGTTATAGAGATAGACCCTGAAGGACATAGGCTACCTTTTATCCCGAATTCCGATCTACAAAGATGTTAAACTGTTGAAAGGTTTTGAAAAATTGTGGTAAAACAGATAACTTCACCCTTGAATAATACATAAAGACCGTTCAGTCGCGTATGGTCAAATTCGCAATCGGTCAAATTCATAGAATCGCGACTAGTCAAAATAGCAGTTAGTCAAAATAGTGAACCGTCAATATAGCAAGTCGTCATTATAGCAAAGCGTCAAAACGGCAAACCGCCAAAATAGTAAAGCGTCAAAATAGCAAACCGTCAAATTAGCAAACCGTCAAAATAGCAAAACGTCAAAATAGCAAAACGTCAAGTGGCGAACAGTCCAGCTGTTGTAGATGAATTTTGTATTCATCTATACGTAGATATACTAAAGGTATGTCTTTATGTATTATTCAAGGGTGAAGTTATCTGTTTTAATAATATAAGTACAAATATTAAGACGCTACCCCCAGCGAAACGCTGTTGATAGCGTATTTTTGTACATTTTAAACGGCTATCTACTCGTTAATTGTAAGAAATATAGAAAAAGAAACACAGTCCATATTTCTACAATATCATAATCTTTCCTTTATACGATTCCAATTATTTATTAATGCATTAAATATTCAGTAAATTCGATAAAAAGGGAATGACATGTTACAATTAATTACATGCGTTACCTCTTAAAGTACACACAATTTTAACTTGGAACTAATACTAATGGATAGATAATTTCATAAAGAACAACTACTAAGAAAAAATTTTTCGATAAGCGCCAAAATTGATTAGTATAATAAAGATAATCATAAATCTGTGGGTATTTACAAGGAACACACTGGCACCGCCACGCGCCGTGTTGTCATTTGCTACGGGTAGCCCCTTAAAGTATATTGTTAGCTCCTAAACTTCCAGAAGGGTATAAAACGAGCGCGAACTACCCACTCGCCCCTCTTTGCCAGCCAGTCATCGCGCCTGCGGATCTCCAGTGACGTTCGTTCGATACAATTCATGTCGTGAGACTTTATTGATTTATTACTAAATTGTTAATAATTGTTATAAAAGTGCTAATGTATTGATTGTGCCCCTTGATATATAAAAGTAATAGAATTAAATACTTGTAAAAGGGCATCTTTGTGTGCCTACCTACTTTTTTTATATCACAACTCGACGAACTCCTAATATCAGAACTGGGATGCGATTCCATTGTACCCTACTCTTGCGTCCTGATCGCTTTGCTACCTAAATTATCTGCAGATTAGTTATTCAGATTGGCACTAGATTTCCTTCTCTTTTGTTTAAATAAAATTATTATCGTGTGGGTGGGTAGTATCTACAACATTTTCTTATCGAGAAATTACATTGTAATTTGTAAGTAATAGAGTGGTAAGTCATTTGGTAAAAATCTGGTGAGTACATTCCAATCTTTTTACTTTAAATTGCGAGTGGAAAAGTGTTCATTAGTTTGAACAAAAGTGTGAACAAATTCTAATACGACTATACTTGGAGCTATTTACCTACCTAACGTAAAGTAGTTTCTATTGTGTGCAAAGAATAATAGAATGCCTAGACATAGTAGAAGCCGATAGAGGCGTAAGTACTCTAATAGTCGTCGTAGGTATACCAATGATGGTGAATCCAGCTCTAGTAGTTCTGGTTGCAGCCGACATTCACGTTACACTCGCAACCGTAGTGGACTGTCTATCAATGTATAACTGACCAAATGCAACAGATCATGGCGAAGTTGACTGCGCTTGAACGACGCCATCAGTCGCCATCGCCACGACGGCGCCAGCCGAGAGCGAGCGCCTAGAACGTCGCAACGACCGCGGGAGGCGTCCAGCAGCGACTTTGTTGCTGAGCAATGAGTTACACTCCGGTGCGATCAGCGAGCCCTGTCACCAACCAGGAACCCGCAAGTAACACTGACTGCATCATTGGTGCGATACGTGCCATTAACAGTACGGTGAGATCGAACCATTCTTACTATATTTCTAACTTTGATCCGAGCATTCACGATATAGTTGCCTGGTGCGAGGAGGTAGATAGTGCCAAAGCAATAAACAACTGGACTGATAAAGAATGTCTTTCTCGCATTGGGTACTGTCTTAAAGGGGGATGCACGGACATGGCTCAATGAGTGGGTTACCAATGACTGTAGTTGGAGTAATTTTAAAAAGGAATTTAGACCTTTGCGTCCGAAAAAACCGGATATAGCTAACATACTCTTTGAGCTCATGTGCACTAATTCTGATAAGTACCCGACGTACGCACATTATGCGCGTCGATCTCTGTTAAGACTAC
Organism: Eilema depressum; assembly: GCA_914767945.1. Lineage (NCBI taxonomy): Eukaryota > Metazoa > Arthropoda > Insecta > Lepidoptera > Erebidae > Eilema > Eilema depressum. Next base: position 3,686,720 of record OU612036.1, on the reverse strand, counting down.
GCATAGGTAGTCAAGGGGCTAAGTGACGAATTAATGTCTTCAATTACTATCCGGGGCATTACTGACGCAAAAATACGTGCATCAGCCACAAATGCGAAGTTATAACCAAATGAACTAGTCGAATTCTTTTTTAGTTATGTTAAACCTAACTCGTCAGTAGTTAACAAAAAGTTTCATAACACAACGCGTAACGAACGTTTTCAAAATTCGAGTAGTGACAATGATAACCGTAAGCGACGGCTTGTGGACACTAAGTGTTTTAAGTGTGGTCAGCTAGGTCACAGACAGGTTGATTGCAAGAAACGTAAAAGTGACGATAATAGTAAGGCAAAAGTTAGTTCTGTGTCTGTTTTTAATAAGTCTGACCCGTGTAGTTTTGTAAAAAACCTGGCCACAAAATAGATACCTGTTTTGCTAAACTAAAGTCTGCTTCACAAGTTTCCAATAATGTTATTTTTGTCAGAAGTACCCCCGTACCAATAACAAAGGTATTGTTGTAGCAATCAATCAGGGTCAGGGTAAGCCGAGTCCTCGTAAGATAACTGCGTTTTAAACGCACCCTTTCCTCAAAATGACAACCAGAGCTCAAGTAGCTGGCGGCGTGCGTGACGCGCGGGTTGCGTTCGGGCTTCCTGCCGCTGCTGTGGGTGCTGCTGCCGAGCGCGGTGGACGCACTGGCGGGTGCGCTGCGCCTGTGGGGCGGCATGCGCGCAGTGCTGTACGTGCTGAGAGCGGCGCTGCCGCTGCTGCAGGTGGCATGCTTGCTGCTCAACACGCTGCGCATGAGCGTGCCCATCACGGGCCGTGCCGACGTGGTCACGGCGCTGCTGCTGCTGCAAGCGGCATGCTTGCTGCTCAACACGCTGCGCATGAGCGTGCCCATCACGGGCCGTGCCGACGTGGTCACGGCGCTGCTGCTGCTGCAAGCGGCATGCTTGCTGCTCAACACGCTGCGCATGAGCGTGCCCATCACTGGCCGTGCCGACGTGGTCACGGCACTGCCGCTGCTGCAAGCGGCATGCTTGCTGCTCAACACGCTGCGCATGAGCGTGCCCATCATGGCCCGTGCCGACGTGGTCACGGCGCTGCCGCTGCTGCAGGCGGCATGCTTGCTGCTCAACACGCTGCGCATGAGCGTGCACATCGTGGGCCGTGCCGACATGGTCACGGCGCTGCCGCTGCTGCAGGCGGCATGCTTGCTGCTCAACACGCTGCGCATGAGCGTGCACATCGTGGGCCGTGCCGACATGGTCACGGCGCTGCCGCTGCTGCAGGCGGCATGCTTGCTGCTCCACACGCTGCGCATGAGCGTGCCCATCATGGGCCGCACAGGTGCGCAGGCTGCGCCACCCGATGGTGATGGCGCTGCTGAAGGTGTCGCTAGCGCTGATAGCGCTGCGCTGGCTGCTTCCCTTCGTGGTCATCACGCGGCACGTGGCGCGCCAGACCGTGGCGTTGCTGCTGCAGAACGACTGCGGCTAGTTGCAGACGCTGGGCGCGCCGCTGCGGCGCCTGTAAGGACGGACTGCGGGACGTTCCTTGATAGCAAACTGCGGGGTGCTACAGGTGTATGTGTAGAGGACGGACTGCGGGACGTTCCTTCCTAGTAAACTGCGGGGTACTAGACCTAGATGTGTGTAAGGACGGACTGCGGGACGTTCCTTGATAGCAAACTGCGGGGTGCTACAGGTGTATGTGTAGAGGACGGACTGCGGGACGTTCCTTCCTAGTAAACTGCGGGGTACTAGACCTAGATGTGTGTAAGGACGGACTGCGGGACGTTCCTTGATAGCAAACTGCGGGGTGCTACAGGTGTATGTGTAGAGGACGGACTGCGGGACGTTCCTTCCTAGTAAACTGCGGGGTACTAGACCTAGATGTGTGTAAGGACGGACTGCGGGACGTTCCTTGATAGCAAACTGCGGGGTGCTACAGGTGTATGTGTAGAGGACGGACTGCGGGACGTTCCTTCCTAGTAAACTGCGGGGTACTAGACCTAGATGTGTGTAAGGACGGACTGCGGGACGTTCCTTGATAGCAAACTGCGGGGTGCTACAGGTGTATGTGTAGAGGACGGACTGCGGGACGTTCCTTCCTAGTAAACTGCGGGGTACTAGACCTAGATGTGTGTAAGGACGGACTGCGGGACGTTCCTTGATAGCAAACTGCGGGGTGCTACAGGTATATGTGTAGAGGACGGACTGCGGGACGTTCCTATTGGCAAACAGACTGCGGGATGCTTGCCCTACACAGTTATTAGATGATGAATGATTACTTGTAACTGCTGCTTGTGGTGGCGAATGTGATGAGGAAATAGTTAGACATTATGTCTGTGCGTCGTGGAAAGTCGATGAATGCAAGAATTAGGTACACCATAATACCTGTGGACACTTAGTAATATGGTGCCTTTCTTTGGAATTTTAGAAGCCGAGCAGCAACTGCATTCAGCCGAAAACGACCTTGATTCTCAGGTCATACCAGGCCCTCGCGCTCTACCGGTCATATAGGATGCCGTCGTGGACGACGCAGGATCAGGAGAGGCCGTGTTAGCTCCTAAACTTCCAGAAGGGTATAAAACGAGCGCGAACTACCCACTCGCCCCTCTTTGCCAGCCAGTCATCGCGCCGTGCGGATCTCCAGTGACGTTCGTTCGATACAATTCATGTCGTGAGACTTTATTGATTTATTACTAAATTGTTAATAATTGTTATAAAAGTGCTAATGTATTGATTGTGCCCCTTGATATATAAAAGTAATAGAATTAAATACTTGTAAAAGGGCATCTTTGTGTGCCTACCTACTTTTTTTATATCACAACTCGACGAACTCCTAATAATATTGTATACCTAGCGGTGACTAAAATTATTCGTATTGATTATATCATAAAAAAACAGAATTTTATATGATTGCTATTCTTAATTTTATTTTTAAACTTTACTATTTTTTGTATTTGATTATAATATCTAGTAGATAGGTAATATAATGTATATACATACATTATGAGGACTATATGTAACCTGGTTATTTTAACCAATAATTATGTAAAATAATTATTAGTAAAATATTATTATGTTATTGTTATTATATATGCCACAAATTATAAGTATATATGTTATAGGCAATGTGTATAATGCAGGCATTCTATACAATACCTAGGCAATGTATAGAATGCCGGGGTCGTTTAGGCAATGTATGAAATGATATTCAATTTTTAAACTATTTTACACTTTGCCTAGGTAATGTATAGAATACCTAGGCATTGTATAGAATACCGGTCGAAGCATAGGCAATGTATGTAATCTATTTTTCTTCTCTATGATTTAGTTAGATAGATACTAATCTTTTGAGAGCTAATCCTAATTTCAACTTCCACCAGCAGACAGTGCTGATAAGACATGTGTTCTATTGGTAGGTATGCCTAAGTACCTACGTGTTTTTTGCGTAGAATGTTTCTCACATAGTAGTGAAAGAAAAGCTGCACATTCCGACTTGGATAGATTAGGTTAGAAGGCTAATGCGGGAGCGGAGCGGAGCGGAGCTCCCGCATTAGCCTTCGTGGTTATTTTTTTTTATTACATTACAGAATTTATATAGGCCACGGCAACCACTCTCTTACCATCATCCCTGTGCTGGTCAGCCACCTAACCTGATGGAAAGAGAGTTCTTACCGTGGCCTATAGTTCTGCACTTTCACAGCCTTCTAACCTAATCTATCCAAGTCGGAATGAACAATTTTTCTTTCAGCAGTAATATCCATTTTTCAAATTTTGTTTGCTAACAGTACTTACTTATCAAGGTGAGACGAATTTTCGCACATGAAATATCATTTTGAAGAGACGAATTTTCAACAACCCGTCCATTATACACATTGCCTGATGCGCTTCGGGCATTGTATACAATACCTAGGCAATGTATGAAATTAATCGTATTATACACATTGCCTGAACGTTTTAGGCAATGTATAGAATGCCTAGGCATTCTATACAATGCCGGATTATACACATTGCCTATAACATATATATTAAATACCTTATGTAAAGTTTTTCGTGTTGATTATTAATAAATATTATTGAACCTCAATTTTATTTTTAATCTTCAGTATTGTTTGTATTTGACTGTAACAGTTTAGTAACCTTAAGGCGCGATTGGTCCAATTTAATATATAAGGCGACGGATTGGTATACATTATCCTACGAGCTACTTGTGAAGTAAAATATTCGACCGATTGCGATCTTGACTGTTTGCGAATTTGACCGTTTGCGATTTTGACTGTTTGCGAACTTGACTATCTGCGATTAAAAAAATTGCAAATATGACCATTCGCGATATGGACCAATTGCTATTTTGACAGGTTGAGATATGGACCAATCGCAATTTTGACCTAATACGATTTTGACGGTTTTTCAGTCACTTGACCGATTGCGAGTTTGACCATACGCGACTGAACGCATAAAGACATACCTTTAGTATATCTACGTATAGATGAATACAAAATTCATCTACAACAGCTGGACTGTTCGCCACTTGACGTTTTGCTATTTTGACGTTTTGCTATTTTGACGGTTTGCTAATTTGACGGTTTGCTATTTTGACGCTTTACTATTTTGGCGGTTTGCCGTTTTGACGCTTTGCTATAATGACGACTTGCTATATTGACGGTTCGCTATTTTGACTAACTGCTATTTTGACTAGTCGCGATTCTATGAATTTGACCGATTGCGAATTTGACCATACGCGACTGAACGATTAAAAACACATTCCACGGGCGCTAGGGCCTAATTTGTCTCACAATTTAGGTCCAAGATAAGCGAATTAGGTGTAAGAACTATAGGCATTAACCGTTCCTCGGCGAGGGTAGGGATAACTGCACACCCACCTACTTACTGTTTACCCTGTGTTCCCTGCCACTTCGACGATTTACAGGCGTGAATACATGTATGTAAAAAAAACCCATCGAATTGAGAACCTCCTCCTTTTTGAAGTCGGTTAAAAATAGTTTCAAACCGACTATGATTTTCAGTTGAATGAAATTTTGATGTATTTATTATGCTGACTGTCCAAATCGATTTACAAAGAGATAAGAGAATCGACCTCGGACGGGACTCGAACCTGCAATTCTTTCCCTTGCAGGGGGAATGCTCTAATCGCGAAGCCACCGAGATCGCACGAAGCCAACTCAATTTCCTCTATTCTTTCCGACTTTGGGGAGACTCTTCTCTTTATAAATCGATATGATTTTCAGTCCCACGTAATAGGGGGCAAGCCTTTTGCCGTCAAATAGGCACTTTGTCATTGACTGTACATTTACTATCGGATGGAGAACAGCCCTATACCTTATTCACTTTCCTCTCCCACGGAAAGAGATGAGGTGGTCTTATTTTACTCCACTAGGAACCAACACGGTATTTTAATAGAACATCATGTTGCGTCGAGAGCTGCTTACCCCAAGATCCGACAGCTAACGTCTTGAGCATTAACGAATCAACACTCGGCGTCACTCCCGAGGCTCCGAACCCTCGACGTCAAGTACAGGAGCCCTTTATCCGATTAAATTTAATGTTTCGTACACGAGGGTGCTCCAATTTGAACTGATAGCTCTTAATCAATACTTTGCTTTATTCCTTTCAGCCGCCATTAGTTCCTAAAGACTTATCTTAATCTTAATTTAATATTATTAATATGAAAGTTTGTTAAGATGATACTGTCTGAAGATTTCGCAAATTTCAGTCAATGATTTATTTGGTAGTAGCTTTTGCCCGCGGCTCCGCCCGCGTGGATGGCGGTTATCGCGACCAAACATAGCCTATGTCCTTTCTCAAGGTCTAACCTACCTCTATACCAAATTTCATCAAAATCGGTTCAGCGGTTTAGTCGTAAAAGTGAGACAGACAGACAGACAGACAGACAGACAGACAGACAGACAGACAGAGTTACTTTCGCATTTATAATATTAGTAGGGATTAGCTGTTGCCCGCGGCTCCGCCCGCAGACCCCCGCTGGCCAGGCTAAGAAAAAAGATACCGATTGTTATAGCTGGAGCATTACTCGTGTGGTGATGGAGAAAGAATACAAGAATCACCACCCCATCTCATCCAAAGGTAGACTAACGGAAAAATAGGCAGACAATATACTGCGAGAGAAGAAAAACTCGAAATAAAACCCTGTACCAACCCATCTGGCCAGCGTGGAAAGAGCAGGCCAAAGCCTCCCAATATTGGGAAAGGCTTATGGACTGGCCTGCTAATTGATTGACTCGTAAACAAAGTCTGGAGTGATCTTGATCAAAATTAGATTAGACTCAGTGCTTTAAAAATATCAGTAGGTATATTTTATTATATTTCAAACGAAATAGAGTCTGACTCTACGTCGATGAAGGTATCTCAGATAGCATAGTTCATTATTTACTTCTGATCAGATTTCTTGACATTTCTTTTCATTACGAATGAATTATATTATTAACTACAAGAAAGCAAGTATAGAATTGTCGAAATAATCGAGGCAATGTCATTTTAAGGACTTTTTCTCCTCATAGTATGCAGTTTTGTGTGACTATTTTGGTGTGCTTGTATTAAAAGCTTTTTAAATATAGTAAATTAATAAATTATTTATGTATGTATACCTCAGATGGCAGTGACTTCACGAAAAATATCGAAGACCAGCCAAATCCGCAGTTAGACTGGTAAAGCGGACCCCAGACTTCGAGGTGAAAGCTTCGGATGCGACTGGGATTAACGCTAGGATGATGAAGAAGAAGACCTATAGGTATGGGATCTTTGTTTCCGTCTCTTCAACTTTATCAATCTTTGAAACGGCTGAGTCAATTTCGGCGGAACTTTCACTGACAGCAAAAAAGCTAGGTTTTCGTGCACTAACAAGAAAACAAGAAAACATTCAGCGAAACGAAGCGTCGGTAGTTTAGAGGTTAAAGTGTGTGCCTAACGATCGAAAGGCCCCGGGTTCGAATCCTGGCCGTTACACTACCAACGTGAACCCACTCCTAACACAAGCAAGTTAGTTTACCTGGAGGGGTTAGAGGAAATAATTATTAGTAATTTCGGTTGCTAATATTAAAAAAAAAAGATTAAAGAACGAAATAAATTCTATGCATACAGCAGCATGCAGCAGTTGATCGCAGTGGTAGCGCTGCAATCGATATAGGTATAGGTACCTACCTTATTTTAGTGTGGAAAACCACACGGATAACCCTCCCCCCTCACTGGCCAGCGGAGTGGTTATGGCAAACTTGAAATAACCACCTACAATCACCTACAGTTTATTTTTATGAAATTTTCCCGAGCGAATCCGTGATGGATAAACTAGTTTTAAACACAAAGGAGATGATTTATTTTCGGCCCATCAATACAACGACTTTTAAGTTTTTGTTTCTTATGTAAAACATCAAAGCGAGAGTGAGAGAAGAGAGAGACAACAGAGAATAGGGCATGAACAGTCATTGTACAATATGCACAAAATACGAATCCATTTATTATCATAATTGGACGAAGAATGTTCCTAACTCTAACCGATTCACGATAACTTATTAAAGAGTGTTTTTTTCATTTTGAAAATTCTTAATATTTCACATGACAAGATGTTAAAATGTTGCCAGACATCTTGTTTACCATAGACTCAAATCGATTAAGAATGCGATTGTATTCGATGAAACTTCAGGCACATATAGGTTTTTTCTTCAAATCTTCAATCTTACAATTCTCATTCCATATGACATTATCGAAAGTTTTTGCTATATATCTACAACGCATTCTATGGAGATTCGTTTTCAGTTACTTTATGTGTTTATGTGTTTTTCGTTAAAAAGAATATTAGCAACCGAAACTACTAATATTCCCGTTAACCCCTCCAACTAAGCTAAATTGCTTGTGCTAGGAGTGGGTTCACGTCGGTAGTGTAATGGCCAGAATTCGAACCCGGGACCTCTCGATCGTAAGGCCGACTCCTTAACCACTAAGCTACCGACTTAGTGGTTAAGGAGTCGGCCTTACGTTAATTTATTATATACCTACTGTCATCATCATATTATACTCATTTATCCCCGGAGGATTAGGCAGAGTGAATTAACATCCACATTTTACCAATCATTGTATTAGGTCCCACTTAATAGACTGTAATAGAATCCGTTTAAATATTTTTATTTCAATGATGTTATAATACAACAGTCCATAATATTATTTACACTATGCCTGTCTAAAAGTAAACACTCTAAACTATAATACTCTCAGGTTATAGCTTTACGAATACAAAAATACAACGTTAGGTTGGGCATTGCACTCTTTACCTACTTGGTTGTCGTCATCATTATCTTGGCTTTACCTTGGAGTCCCGGGTGCACTTCTTCCAGTCATCTGACCTCCACAACCCGCTAATGAAGATTATTTTAATTTAAAACTGATGTTTTATTTTTATTTTAAAGTATCAATCGAGGAATCGATTCCATGTGGTAAAAATTGTTAGCGATTACGATTTCATTATTTCGAATGGCAATACAATCCCAAAAATGCCAAAAATTGTTTGACAGTTATTTTGTGATTATTTTGAGTGATTGATTAGTGAATTTTCTTGTTGTTCGATGTTCATTGTAAAAAAATAGTATTACATAATACAGATGTTACACAGGCCGCTGCTATATAAATCAATGGCTAGTGTTGAATAATATGGACGAGTGGAGTATTACAGTGTCTATAAGTGATGTAGTCAAACAATTCTAATAAATATACCAGCCGTGCCGCCAACCATCTTATTTCAGATGCATTACTGCAAATCAGTAAACAAACAATTACTAACATAAACCAAGGTATTAGGAGAATGTATGTTATTTACATTAATTGAGTTTTCTTTCTGCTCATTTACTACAATCACTATGATTTGTATGCTTTTTGGACGACATACCTACCAACAATTTCCAAGAAACGTTTTATATAGGTACCTATGTAAAAAATAAATATTAATATAATATGGTTTTGTTTGTTTTTATTTCATTGGATACCTACTTTCATTTCATGGTGTAAGTATAATATGAATCATCATCTTAGGAATTGTAATTGTAACCGAGGCTTTTACCGGCCGCTTGTTCCTTCTCTTTTATTCGGTTTGGAAATATGCCTTTTATGGCAGCGGCTGCCGTCTGACCGCCCAACTAATCCTGCTTTTCTACATCCGAAAAACATATAGACTGTGAAAAACGGCTCATGCAGGTTTTGTCAGTTCGAGTCCGACATAACCACCTTCACTGGCTCCGGCGGATTTGAGTGGATTTCCACTTGTTAAAAAGAAGGTTATTGCCCTATCCATCTTCTATTTATTCAATACATTGCATAGGACATGATTTTAGTGACCTCTATTATGTCATACTAAATAATCAATAAAATTATAATTTTCTGAGATTGGCGCCATGACAGTTTCACATTGATTTTAGTATCAGTTTTGATTTGGTTTATATCAATGTTCCGGTTAGACTAGCTAAGAAGCAATGTACCATTGTAATCCCGATAAAATTACAAATAAATCAATACTCGTTTCATTATTGTTCTCCAAAATTTGTAGGTGGCCGAAAGCTCTAACATAAAAAATCGTCTCCTTTGATATCACTGGCTTGGAAAATTGATTCTTTGACGTTACATGCGCAGCTTAAATATTATTAAGTTTTACATATTCACGCCGTATATAGACTACTGGCCCGTGTAGAAAAATGATGGGTCATTTGAACCACCAGGTGACCTATATAGAACGATATAAGAACATAAAATAATAAGATTCAGCACTATGCCGTCACTTGTAAGCTGTCCAACTGAGTGCAGGTGCGTACAGGTACAAAGTACAGGTAGAGTGAGTACATTTTGGTCATATATTTTTGTACGGCTTTCTTACCATCGATAGATCCATGAAAAATAACAAGAAAACGCGTAGTGCTGTACAAAAAATGGTGAGCCACAAAGTCGGAATTTTTATTTTATTTTCCGACATTACCAGGGTAAATTTGGTCATTTGATTTTGTACGGCATCAGTTTCATAACATTTCAATACTGCTTCTAATCCATTATTCCGCAACGCCGTACAAAAATCATGCGACATGGTGAAGTAATCGTGGGTTACAACCCCCTCTTCTTCACCTGCACTCAGTTGGACAGCTTACAAGTGACGGCATAGTGCTGAATCTTATTATTTTATGCTCTTATATCGTTCTATAAAGGTCACCTGGTGGTTCAAATGACCCATCATTTTTCTACACGGGCCAGTAGTCTAATAGGTCCCTCGGGTAGAAATAGAGGTATGTACTGGGTATATATTTGTTGACAACCTGTGTGTCATGGCAGTAGAGAGTTCAACTGTTGTATTAGAGGTCGTAGGTACGATGCCCGCTCAGTGAAAATGCTTGTAAACATAAATTTATTTGCATTGGTTGGGGTGTCTTATCTATTTATAATTGAATGTATTTTATAAAAATGGTTTCATTCATCGACATTCAGACCAATACACATCTCTCTCATCCTAGCGTTAATTCCCAGTCGCATCCGAAGCTTTTCAGCTCTGAGTCTGGGGTCCGCTTTACCGTCTTAACTACAGATTTGGCTAGACCTCGATATTTTTTCGTGAAGCGATTGCCATCTGACCTCCACAGCCCAATGATAACATTAGGCGATATCGAAGCTTTGCAGCTAGACCGTTGTTTTTGAATTTTTTTAGGGCTCCAACTACCCGTAACGACTGCCATAGATGTTCCTATGGCAACCGGGACCGACGGCTTAACGTGCTCTCCGAGGCACGACCACACCAATGTAAATACCCATATTTCATGAACACAAATATTTGCACTGAGTGGGGATCGAACCCGCGTCTCCTGCGTAGCGGCCGCGTTCACTACCGCTACGCCACGGAGGCTCAGACCAATACACATATTCATGCATATTTGCACTGGTCAGAAATCGAACTCACACACTCTGCGTTGCAGTCAAAAGCTCTACCGCCCCGCCACAGGGGTTGTCATAGATAGATACCCCTAAAATGCTAAAATGTATTTATGAAAGTATCAACATCAGGGCACTACTAACATTCGGGGGAGAGGTGGGTGTATCTGAGGGAATTCCAGCACTATAAAAATGGTCACCTCAGGTTCCAATACGAGCTTTAGACGCAACTTAGAAATTGCTATGATGATGACTGTATATTATATTTGTATATCGCAGTCACCTAACTTAATCAACAGCCTAGCCTAGCCTAGCGCCGTTCAACCATTGACTTGGATCGATGACATTTCATTACTTGCCTAGCCTAGTCCGCTCCCACGTTAGCCTTCTAACCTAATCTATCCAAGTCAGATTACTCTGCTTCTGTCAATGAACCTATCACGAGCCTTCTATCTTATTTCTATCTTGCCGGTGCCCTATCGTACAAATGACCTAAGCATTAGCCTGTCAGTTTAATAAATGTTGTAACAAAAGCTATTATACCGAATGCAGCTCTTTAAATGGCGCTCTTAAGGTGATTACATACGCGAATGACTTTGACCATACAAATGCTCAAGGTCATTCGCTCATTTTTTAGCCGTAAAAATCAGTAAAACTAATTTTAATAGATAATTTTATAGGGAACGATTACAAACTAAGAAGGTCACGTCATGCTAATACACTTATTTAACATACATGTGAAATTTTAGATTATTTGGATACATATTGCAGAAAATATTTGGTTTCATAAGAAAGAGTAGAGTGATGTTCAGAGCCTCTTTTAAACTATTTCGTCCTTTTTTATTTAATTTATGAAAAGGTGAAGTTAGTCTGTATATCCTGTAGTATGCAGGCATGTAAATTTCAGATCTGTAGATTTCATAGTTAAGAAGAAAAACGGTTTCGAAAATACCGATTTTTCGATGCTGATCTGATTCGGGGCCTTAAGTAAAGAGGCTAAACAGGTTGATTGAACGACTGATTAAGCTGGTTGGCTACGACATATACATACCCGTCATCCCTAAAACCGTATCAGCTGTCTCTCCAGCATAGCAACACACATACGCATACTATAACAGTATTAAAAATAATAAACAGCGAGCGCGCCGCGACGCCCCTTATTTTTAGCACGCGCTTACGTCATTGCACGCAGTGTTTTATACGCGGGATATAGACAGCTGACTTTGTAGACAAGAAAATCTTCCTGGCCTTCGATTCTACTAAAGCACAACCACTGTCATACCACAGAGACTACAAAAAATGGCATTAAATTTTAGGCCTTATGCCTATAGATTTACAGTCAAAAATTAAATGAAAAGAGTTTCATTACACTCTTTCATTCACTCTACAAAAAGCCATTTTATTTTAAACTTAAACTGCATTACTTTAAAGGCTAAAATTAAATGGAATTGTCTTACAGTGACAGTGGCATGATAGTGGTTTTGCTTAAGCAGAATCGAGGCCCTGGTTGAATGCTTTTGTGGGGGTTTTTCTGAGACCTCATTAAGGTCTTCAGCGCAGTCTACCAGTAAATTGATAAACCTGCTTCTCCTTCATCCATCCGTTAAGTTATGATTCCGCAGCCGACCGCATACGACAACTGCCAACACACCACATACGCGTAATTCATTGCGGCTTCTCAATGGTCCCCTTTATCCGTATCGGAGTTTGACAAGTAATGGGTACGCTGTATCTGCTGCATACGTCTGTCGTTGTCGCATGCGGTCGGCTTCGAAATCATACGTTTAGTCCCGGTTGTATAAGAAGCTTTCACCTCGGGGTCTGGGGTCCGCTTTTTCCAGTCTAACTGGGGGTTTGGCTGAACTTTGATATTTCTGCGACTGCTGTCTGACCTCGACAGCCCATAGGCGATATCGAAGCATTGTAGTTAGACCAGCTGGTACACCTACTATTGATGAAATTTTGAAAGTGTGGTTTTTCCCTCGAGGTGGGACGGTCAGACGATAGTTCCTGCCATAAAAATTCAATAAAAGAAGAGCAGGAAAGTGAACTTCGAGTCCTAAAGTGCGAGCTTTAGATATAACTGTGATTTGCGCTAAAATAAAAAAACATAGACGATTAAGTTAGAAGAAGAAGGAGAAGAAAGAGAAGGGTTGGGACGGACTGGATGCAGAAGGCGGTGGATCGGCAAACGTGGCGCATATTGGGAGAGGCCTATGTCCAGCAATGGACTGCAATAGGCTAATTGAATGAAGTTAGCATAATAAATGCTCCAAAATTTCATTTAACGACAGACGAATCTAAAAGTAACCATTGACTATACGTTTGTTTGGAAAGCTTCTAAATGAAATATGTACTTCCTAATGGAGGTACTTCCGATTGAAGACGACGTTGATGTGGGATACACTAACGTTGGAGATAGAACGGCAGTCGCTTTCAATAAAATCAAGAGCAGAACAGCAGGCTCTGAGCTCCAAAGTGCGAGCTTAGAATTAAAAAGAAGTTACGATAGCATAGACACTGTACCTACAGACTTTTAGGAATTATTTACCAGCTCACGTGTTTCCTTCTTCTTACAGTCCCGGGTCCTTTAAGCGAGGCGTGAAAAAGCATCTGGTGAAGCCGTCAAGCTGCGTGCCACCATTGTAACATGGTAAGTGTCTGTAATGGTGACCCTCTTTTCTGATACTTTGCCTTCAGCTTACTATGTCCATGGACGTGTCCTTTATAAAAGAAAACTATCACTCCAAATCCTATTAACCCTAAAATGATGGTACCATGTTCATCGCCCTCCAGTTGTTTGTCATCTAAGCGTTTCAGTCGAGAAGGACAAAGTGAACCAAACGAACATAATCCAACCTAAATTGCTCTCTAGAATACAATTAGACTCAAAGTGCTATTAGAAAACAATGTTGGGACAGTATTGATGGACTCAATCAAATGTAGTAGGTACAGATATCGACAAAAGTTTTAGAATACAAATAAATTGACTTTTGTGACGTAGAACGTTTGACTGCTGTATCAGAGGTCGAGGTTCGGGTTATGCGACATAATTATATTAATTTTATTTATGTGAAGTTTGTTAATATGTTTATCCCGTTGTAGAACCGTTTGAAGCTTTGGTTAGTTTGGATTCAGATAGCTCTGTATTATCTTAACATATTTGATTCTTCTGTATGTGTATTTGTCTCCTAACTCTTCCTAGATGACTGAACCAATTTGAATGAAATTTTGTGTGCATATATCAGTTGGTATAAGATTGGACCCGGTAAATGGCACCGCTTGCGGTATGTGATCTACTTACCCAGACAGTTCAAGGTCTGCCGGATGCACTATTAATGTATAAGTATCCTAGAGTTTTATATTAATATAATAATAATAATAAAACGTCTTTGTTGTACACCAAGGATTTTACAAATAACATGAGTCACAAGTTTGTGGTAAGTACAGATGGCGGCCTTATCGCTCGGTGGCAATTTCTTACAGGCAACCATAGGATGAATAGAAAATAATAGGAATTAATATAATTGTAGTAAGTAAATAAAAAAAAAGTTTATCTACTTTTTTGCAATCCAGGTTAAGATTTTTCTTTCTCTAGGTACCTTTTTTTGTTCATTTTTGGTACTAAGCTATTCAGTAAATTAGAATGTGTTAAGCAAATTTGCCGCCGACTGTACCTGCTTTGTAGATTAGTGACGTTAGACAAGAGCCTCTTAACCATGTTCAAACATGTTGAGGTAATTGATAATTTCGAGACGGTGGCTATGTAATGGGTTATTGAGGCGAAGAGCTCTGGAGGTGCTTTGGTTGACTGGATTTGAGGGTTATCTGGTGTGAATACAAACTGTCTCGTTGGTTCAATAGCGTGTTTATGTGCATACTCGCATAGGTAGGAGTGAGACCACGACTGGGAAAGCAGTTATGAAAGATGAGGTTACACGTAAAGGGTCCTCCAAATGTAGACAGATTCCTCTGCGGATGCTAGCAGTGGACGCGTTCTCCGACGTCTGGACATTGGACATTCGTCTGTGGCAGGTATTTAATGACCCAGGGGCGAATTGGAACATTGTGGTACCCACACCGGATCAATAGATATGGCCCTGGGTCGGCCGGGGTGCGAGGGATATGTTAACGACTACCTCACTTCCAGCAACCGACGGCCCACAGATGGCGTGCGTTTTAGTCGGTTCAAGTCCGACATAACCTCCTCCACCGACTCCGGCGGAGGGGTATCCGTGGGGATTATTCGCACGATAAAAAAGGCAGGTAAAAATAAATATCTACCACAGAGGTGCAAGTCAAGTAGACTTGTATGGTGGTTCTTCTCTCTCCCAAACCGATATACCTGTAAGTACTTGATCCCTGGGTTGCTTGGTCCGGAACCTCCACGAGGTACTCTTGGGTAATGGTGCCAGGCTATGGCAAATTGCGGCTGAGGCGGGCACAGCCATGTAGGGACCTTGATAGTAAACTTTCCACGTGTCCCTCTGAGTAGCGTAGAGAACAATAGAGAGCAGGCAGGGAGTAAGCTGGTTCTCCAGCGTAGGCTAACCGGTGCGGCCGCCTATCGCCATAACGACCTCACCACGCGAGTATATCTATTTGTCACAAGTAATCTCAGAAATGGCTGGTCCAATTTTGACGGTATTTTTACTGTATTGACGTCATGTTTTCGAAAGATACTAATATTCTACGAAAAAAAAATTAAAACCCAGAATTATTTCAGGCAACCAAAGTCACGGGCACAGCTAGTCATCAATAAAACTCAAGAACCGTCCTTATAACGAGCCAAAACACAACAGTAGTCGCCCAAAGGTGATTCCATTAAACTTCCCCGAAAAGTTGTTCAACATTTAACTCATTACTTATAACGAATTAATAGCAAAGTTGTTCTAATTAAGACCCCAGCATCTCCGGGAAGCTCACAAACGGCCACTATTCCGTTAATGGGCTATTAAAACAAAGATTTTCGGAGATATAGGCACTAATTAAGGGCCCGATAGGGAGGCTGACCCTTACATAAAACAGGAAAGGAATAAAACCTCTTTGATGGTCAACTTGTGAGTTGTACATAGTAATTTTTACCTGACTGCTAAAGAAGGGTTCGATTTTTCGCAGGTATTATTGAATGTGTAGTATCTTGAACTACCTCTAAATGATTAAAAAGATTCCAACGATTAATGTATACTGTTAGAATCGTCTTTAAACCATGGTCTAAATACGAAGAAGTTAGTCCGTGTTTTGTAATAAGACTGAAAATGTCCCGGGTATGTATTTATTTTGTTTGAATGTTTGTTATTCATTAATCACGCTCTAAAGGTTATACGCATCTGGTTGAGGTAAAAGGATAGAATAACATATAGGTTACTTTTTATCCCAGGAATAGGTTTTGGGAACCTATTCCTGGGATAAAAAGTGTTACAAGTTAAGGGTTACAGGAACGGTATCAAAAAAACTCTACACAGGCGAAGCCGCGGGTAATTGCTAGTGATAGTTTAAATACATAAAGTGCTAGTTATTAATATTTTTTAATTATGTAAATTTAAATAAGCACGTACTGCGTTAAGTGTTCAAGTCTTGATGGATGTGGTTAACAATGTCTGCAATATCCTATTTAATATTTAAAAATGTATCTACTAATTAAATCTATGGGAAAATTGTGTGAGGAATTAACCAAGGAGCTTCATCTGCCAACAAACTGTTGTACAGGGTTAGCAGAGGTATTTTTGTAAACTAATGCATTTTTTCAATGAATATTTTTTTTTTGTGGTTGTTTTCCAATACTATTTTGTTGTATTTTGTATGATTTAAACTTAGTAGAAAAGATAATCAGTATAGAAAAGGATTTATTTTATTCAAAAATATCCATCATATATTGGACTATAATATTTGTTTAGGAAGGCAAGCCAAACGATTCCACAAACAGACGGAAATACTAAACGATCCTACAATATACAGCGTGTCCTGAATAAAGACAAAGAGAAAAACTAAATTTGACATGTCGACTAACACCCGTATTCACAAACAATACTTCGCTATGCGTACTACCAAAACTGTGCAAAGAACGACAAATTCCCAGTGCGTTCGTTTTGGCAAGCCTTTTTATTCATTGATAACACTTAAATAATATTTCGTTGAGGGAACGCACTGCGTTAGATACTGCTCCGTGATGTTCGTGAATTAATTTTACCAGCCCTATGCGCTCGAGCACACTATGAGACCTCACAGTATCGTTTGTGAATACGGGTGTTAGTCCCTCTGATCATAACACCATATTTGCGTGCGTGAGTATGTCAACAATCTCCTTCTTCATCCTAGCGTTCATTCCTAGTCGTATCCGAAGCTTTTCGCCTCGGAGTCTGGGGTCCGCTTTACCAGTCTTAACTGCGGATTTGGCTAGACCTCGATATTTTCCGTGAAGCGACTGCCATAATATGACCTTCACAACCCAATGACCGTTATTGCTGGACTTTTTAGGGCTCCTGACTACCCGTAAAGACTGCCGTAGATGTTCGTATGGCAACCGGGACCGACGGCTTAACGTGCTCTCCGAGGCAGGGTTTCAATCTATTTCCTTTTTAAAGGATTATTCCTCATTGCATAGATGGTGTTAGCTATCACGTTAACGTAGACTCCGTATTTTATTCAATTTAAAAATTAGTAAATTTCAATTCCCAAGATAAAATTTCCTCCAATTGTCTGAACAATAATTGAAATACATTTTTTTAGCTATAACTTTTTTCTGTTAATCGTATGTATTAATAAGAATACATTAAACAAGTCATAATAAAATTTAGTCAAGTCAATAAATTAATCAAATAACCCGCCCCTGAAAAATAAAAAAAAAATTCCCAAGTCTTTTTGTATCATTAAACTACTAATTAGTATCTAGTCTGTCATCTGATGTTAGTGAAAGAATACAGCAAGTGGAAAAGAAAATCCTTGATATATAAAAACCAATGCCACTTTTCGTTGTAATTTTATAACACAAGAACGGGCTCACCTATCCGAATATTTTGGCTTTGTTCGGACTATTTAGTAGATAGTTTTATGTGAAGTTTGCACAAAAGTGGTCGAGCGGTTCTTCATTTAGCCGGTACGAAGTTTGCGGGGTCAGCTAGTTCAATATAAATTAACGGTGCAGACCCATAATATGTCATAAATTTTCAAAGTGAAAGTAAAGAAACCTATAATGTAACCTGGTGAATCGCTTTAGGTTCTTTTGCAAGTTTAATAACTGTATGATATGAGGATAAATTCTTTTTAACAAAAAAGTTTAACCGACTTCAAGAAACGAAAAAGAGGCACTGAAAAGCAAAAAATAACTTAATTTACAGACTTACTGATTTATTAGAAGTCGGTACCTAGCCCAAGAGAGGCCATATTTCAATTGATTGCATCATAGTAGTTCAGACACAACAAACAAAGTTGGCTGGCACCGACTTCTAATAAATCAGTAAGTCTGTAAATTAAGTTATTTTTTGCTTTTCAGTGCCTCTTTTTCGTTTCTTGAAGTCGGTTAAACTTTTTTGTTAAAAAGAATTTATTTTTCTCTTTTTAGTGAGTTTGTACAGTCTCACGACTGTACAGTAAGCTTCAGAGAAAAGGGACCCCCCCTTGATAATGACATCGTAGTGAAAGGGGGTCTGTTTTCTCTGACGCTGACTGTACATCGCATGTATAGTGACCTGACTGTACATGCGCTGCTGACGCTGTACTACAGATCGAACCGGCCACGCTAAAAAAAAATTATTAAAGCATTATTCAAAAAGAATTTTTAAAATCAATGCTTAAAATCAATCGAGTCTCGTTCGCGCGCTGTCACGAGCGGTCGTTGCGAATCTGTGTTATGACAATGTCGGATAATAATGTGAATATGCTTAAATGCGGGAGTTGTAATATAGTTATATGTGAAGTGCTGGCGTTTATGAAAAATAAGCTAGATATTATGGATAATGAAAGCCTAATTAGAATTTGTTCATCGGCATTTTCCGAAGAAGACATTGATGGTGCTAAAAAGTTGCTGTTTACGTCTTTGAAAACGAAACAAAAACTTGTATCACGACGAAAACAAAAGAAAGAAAAAGATCTTGAGGACATCCTGAAGGTGCTTAAGACCGTGGAGCCGGATCATATACCAGTTTTTGTGGCATACAATTTGGAAAAACTACCCCCAATTTGTTTTGATCACGTCGACGTAACAAAATTATTAAAAGATCTAGTGTTATTACGTGAAGATGTCAAAAAGATCAAAGATACTTATGTCACAAAGGGGGATTTTGATAAGTTACAAAAAGTGAATACTCCTGTATCTTGCAGAAACTCAAATGTTAATATGAGGAGAGGAGGGTACTTTTTAGACAGTGGGCCGATCGGATTGCCGCACCTTTCTGAGTCCCCTACGAATAATATTGATGCTGGGGCACAATCAGAATATCCGTGTGCTACCGTCACTGTGGAATCAGACTTGGAATTCGTTAACAATGCAGCTGATGTAAACAACTCGCTGCAATATAGGTCTCTCTGTCCTTCGAACAGAGTGATGGATAGTGCGGTCTCATGCGCCCCAGTGAACTCAACTCTGTTGGAAAGGAATGAAACCGTTATCACTGATCGTTGTAGTAAACAGCTGACTATGGCAGATGTAGTACAGGGGGGCGACTGGAAAGATACGGATACGGAAGATCAGTGGACGATTGTGCGAAACAAAAAGTCACAAAACCGTTTCTCTGGAAAGACAGGTAAAGCGCCCTCGTCTATGGGAAACTTTAAGGCGGCGGTAAGTTTTATACCTCTTTTTATATCGAATGTAGATAAACAGACGACGGAATCAGATATATGTGATTATATTTTAAGTAAGACTCAATTAACAGTTAAGTTGGAAAAGATCAATATGAAAAGTGAAAGGTCTTACAACGCTTTTAAAGTGTTTGTTTCGAAACATAAACTGAACACATTCCTAGATGACAGCCTGTGGCCTGAAGGTATACGTTTTAGACGTTTCATCTTCTTCAAAAAGGAGATAAATTCAAATAAGACTCAGCTTCCTGTTGTAAAACAATTACCGGTAATCAATGGCTCAAAATAATATATCAAATATAACGGGAGTGACTAATTTAACACTAGCCAGTTTCAATTGTAAGGGCATGCATAGATCGGTAGATAGTGTGAGAAATTTATGTAAAAAGGCAGATATTGTGGCACTGCAGGAGACTTGGTTGTGGCCACACGACCTAGCTTTCTTGGGGAACCTGGATGATGACTTTGCCTACACTGGAAAGTCATCCATTGATACCTCTGTGAGGGTGATAGCGGGAAGACCATATGGCGGAGTGGCACTGCTGTGGAGAAAGACATTATTTTCGTCTGTGTCTGTAGTGAAGTGTAATAGTGATCGTCTGGTAGCAATAAAAGTAGAATATGAGGACCGTTCCATGTTGTTGTTCTCAGTCTACACTCCTTTTGACGATGGCAAGAGTGACAGTTTAGTTTTATTTACAGAATGCCTGAGTGAGATAGTGGCTGTGGTGGAGAGCAGCAGCATCGAATGTGTTGTGATAATGGGTGATTTTAATGCTCATCCAGGAACTCGCTTCTTTGGTGAACTTATCTCGGTATGTAACGAACAGATTTGGTCTTGTATTGACTATGAGTTGCTTCCGAGGGACACACACACATTTGTTTGTCAAGCCAGTGGTTCACTGCGCTGGCTAGATCATTGCTTAATAACTAATGCAGCCAAAGAGTTAATTGCTGGTGTGACCGTATCATATGGGATATATCCTTCGGATCACTATCCAGTTTTGTTTAAGTGTAACTTATCTAAGATAAATAAAAAACAACCTGTACGAAATTTAATTAGCAATAAGGTTAGATGGGGGGAAAGAAATGGTGAGCAAATTAAAAACTATAATGAATTTTGTAATAATAAATTGAATGCAATTGAATTACCAGTATGTGTGGAATGTTCTCAAAAAATGTGTAATAATGC
This sequence comes from Eilema depressum, assembly GCA_914767945.1. Lineage (NCBI taxonomy): Eukaryota > Metazoa > Arthropoda > Insecta > Lepidoptera > Erebidae > Eilema > Eilema depressum. The sequence continues at coordinate 3,665,807 of OU612036.1, read as the reverse complement.
TAATCATTTAATAGAAATTGATAAGTTGTACTCTGACATAATATTAGTTCTTCAAGAGGGCGCTGTGTCTACCTATGTTGGTGTAGACAAAGTCAAAAGACGAATGTATATCACTGGCTGGAATAAGCATGTGAGCAGTGCTCATAGGGAGGCTCGATTGCATTATAAAAATTGGCTGTGGCATGGTGCACCAGCCCGTGGTGCATTGTTTGAGGCAATGAGTAGCACTAGAAAAACTTTTAAATCAAAATTAAAATACGTACAAAACAATCAACAAAAAATTAAACTAGATATTTTGGCAGAAACTCACTCTAAAAAACAGTTTGTAAAATTTTGGAAAGCTACAAATAAATTAAATGTTAGGCCGGGCCTTCCTGTGAGTGTTGCGGGCCTAAGTGAACCAAAAGATATAGCCGATCTCTTTGTTCAGCACTTTAAGGTGGAGTCGCCTTTGAGGGCTGAGCAGAAAGTGGTTGATCTTCAAAGTGGGGTGGGGGGTGATGAGTCTATAAAATTCACAGCTAAGCAAATTGCCACAGCAATAAATAAAATGACAAGAGGGAAATCTCCAGGCCATGATGACCTGAGTGTTGAACACTTAAAGTATGCAGGACATCGGTTGCACAGTGTTCTTGCTACACTGCTTAACCTGTGTCTTAGCCATCACTACCTACCACGGGACCTCATGTACACAGTGGTAGTTCCTGTTATCAAGGACAAGACGGGGGATGCCTCCGACATTTCCAACTACAGGCCAATTTCACTGGCCACAATAATTGCCAAGGTCTTGGACAGTTTGCTTGATAAACAGCTGGCCGAACACATCAAACTCCATGATGCTCAATTTGGTTTCAGACCAGGTTTGTCCACGGAGAGTGCCATTCTGTGCCTCAAGCAAACTGTTCAATACTATACGAAAAGAAAAACACCTGTGTTTGCCTGTTTTCTGGATCTGTCGAAGGCGTTCGATCTGGTATCTTACGAGGTACTGTGGAGTAAGCTACAGGCCGATACAACGGTGCCCGATGATGTAGTGTCTCTGTTCCGATACTGGTACAATAACCAGGAAAATAGCGTAAGATGGGCGGAGACCCGGTCTGATGTGTATAAGTTGGAGTGTGGAGTGAGGCAGGGGGGGCTAAGTTCGCCCCGTTTGTTCAACTTATACATAAACCGTTTGATCGGTGAGCTCAGCAGCGCACGTGTCGGATGTCACATCGATGGGGTTGGCATGAATAATGTGAGTTATGCTGACGATATGGCGCTGCTGAGTCCATCGATCGGCGGCCTCAGGAAGCTAGTAGCCTTGTGTGAAGCGTACGCTGTTTCCCATGGGCTCAAGTATAATGTTAAGAAAAGCGAGCTCCTTATGTTTAGGTCAGGGCCGCTGACACATACAGATGTGCCGGAGGTCCGGCTTAGTGGCATTGGATTGAACTGGGTAAAGTCATTCAAGTACTTGGGCCACTGGGTTACAGATACGCTCAGGGATGATATAGATGTTGAGAGGGAACGTAGGTCGCTGGCTATCAGGTGTAACATGGTTGTCCGGAGGTTTGCACGTTGTACGAACACAGTCAAAGTGACTCTCTTTAAAGCCTTCTGTCAGTCCTTCTACACGTGCAGCCTATGGACGTGTTGTACTCTGCGGGCATACAGCGACCTGCGCATCCAGTATAATAATGCATTCAGGATGCTGTTGGGGCTGTCGCGGAGGTGCAGTGCGTCAGGAATGTTCGCAGAGGCTCGCACAGACGATTTCTATGCTGTAATTAGAAAGCGTTCGGCCTCTGCATTGGCACGACTCCGCTGCAGCACCAACGGCCTCCTGAGTGTGTTTAAGGACCGGTGGGACTCCCCCTTGTTGAGGCACTGGGTGACACTCCACACAAGTTATAGGTAGTGGAAGTGTCATTCTATTTTAGTTTATATTTTATTACTAACACTAGCTCTTAAGTAAAATTGTCACTAACTCTATGGATCCATGGTCTGAAATAAATATTTATTATTATTATTATTATTATTAATGCATATACACCGGAAATATAGCTGAATGTTCTGAACACTTCTGCGGACCCGTTCAAAGGACTCAGGCGTGATGTTATGATGTGTAATGGCAGAAACATTGCAATAATATGCCATTGCAGCAATCGCGGCTGATTTCCTGGTACTTTTTGAAGAGTTCCTTGGTCTAATCTCGGAAACCCATCATCAGATCTTTACGATGGGATAAAATCTTTTGTCGGTAACTTCTCAGCATAGTATACGACTTATTTTGTTAAGTATATCCACTGTATTATTCTAGCCATCTATCACGTTAGTGCTAGACACAGGTTAGTGCCAATAAACTACACTCTGGAGCGGCAAAATGTGTGGCACACAAGTGGGCAACTGAGAAATACAGGTATAATATTCCCTCACTAAGAGATAGGGCTGTTTAACATCAGACAGATAGATACAGCCTAGGCTCAGCATCAGATACATGGCTCGAGCCAACAATAGTGCCCGGAATACAGCAATAGGCTCACTCCCTATTACGTGGGGCCTAATACTTCGATTGGTGAGATGTGGGTGTTAATTCACCTCTGCCTAACCCTCCGGGGATAAAGGCGTGATTGTATGTATGTAATATTCCCTCAGTTATTAGTCGTAAGTAAGAAATACATTACATTTTTTTAAATTAAAATACGTGTAGAAATTTTTGGTAATATGTAGTAAAATAATGCTTTGGTCCATGGGTAACACCCCTTAGTACCAACTAGGCATATTTCTCTAATCATTGTATTCTGACCCACAGAATAGGGGATGAGTCTATTGCGGTATTCCGGGTACTATTGTTGACTCGAGCCATGCATCTGAGGCTGAGTCTGGGCTGTATAATATATCTGTCTGATATTAAACAGCCCTATACCTTAGTCGCCTTGTACAACACCGCATGGGGGAACCACGCATCTGTCTTTCATACCAGCTGTTATTAAGTAAACCATTGTGGAGGAAGAAGGTGTGATGTTCCTCCAACACAAAGGGAGGATCCTCCGACCAGGCAAGGTCTTCTGGACGCCTGAAGGGCCGCAGCCCAACGACTGTCGTTGGGATCTTGTATATATCTTGTACCAGCGTTAGAACTTCACTTTCGCGATGCAGGATTTGTAGTAATTCAGCGCAGTAATTGCTTGATGATGCTGGGTACATATTATGGTATCGCCACACCATATTTACTTTCAAAATTGTATAAATCTACAAGGCTCTAAAGGTTAATTGAGATATATACACTGTGCTAACTTCAATATGCTAATAGCTTGGGTAACCGAATCAATCAAACAAGTACTAACTAGTTGGACTTAAGTTTAATGTTTCCAAGGTTATGTTGAATAATTCATAAGATCAAAATAACTTTAGGTAAGTATTTACACCACTTAGATGGCATACCAGTATACGGTACACATGATTAACCCCGCGTTTACACTCTGCCCCCTAGACAAGTGGCAATTCGTTGCTCGGCGTATGATGGAATAGAATGACAAATGTATAGGATTTGACGGTTTTGACATTCGTTGGCGCCTGTCATATACGTCAAATCCCATACATTTGGCATTCTATTCCATCATACGCCGAGCAACGAATTGCCACTTGTTCAGAGGGGCTGCTCATCGCATTGCTAATCGTGTTGCCGGAAATATTCGCGCGATTAATGCCCTAGCATTCAAACACTTCCATCATCGCTGGTCCGTATTACAGTATTCGCCCTGCAATGCAGACGGACGTAAACGTTTGGAGGACAACGCTGTAGCAGTGTACGCATTATGTTTTTACAGCATAGCGAATTAATTAAATAAATTATTACTAAAAACTATAATATATTTATAATAATAAAATATACGTCTTATTTTTTCAAACCCACGAACGCTCGATGCAAAGTGTGTTCATCGCGAGCACATCGCGAGTGTGTGAATAGTTCATCGCGCTAGTATTGACGCTCCTTTGACTCGCGCCACCAAGCCGACATTCGCATCAACATACGCGGCAGTCCTCGCGGCATGACGAATATACCATTCACACCACGTCTCTGCCCACTTCTCTCGCCACTTCCCTCGTTCATCGTCGAGTATGTAAACGCTGCATTATGCTACGTTTACATACTCGACGCTTAATTTCATCTCCCGCACGCTTAAACTGTGGAATGAACTCCCTGCTTTTTTTAATACTGCTTAGGTCGCAGACAAGCACACGGACCTCCTGAAGGTAAGAGGTTACCGTGACCTATGGACATGTGCAACACCAGGGGAGCTACATTCGTGCTGCCGACTCTTTGAATAGAACATTTCTGTGCCGTCAGTGCAGAAGACAAAGCAGAACAAGCCCTTGGTCTTCCTACTGATAGCACAAAAACCCTCCAGCAAGCTCTGACTACCTTGCTCACTGCCGGAAATACAACGTGAGCACAGATTAATAAATAATTACTACGTACGTGTGGTTATTATAGCCACGGTATTCAGTAGAGCGGAGGTAATTCCCCAGTTGGACTGCTACATTGGGAGGTGAATACCGTCGTGTCCTGCCTGCCTCGGGAAACTTTTTTGAAGCAAAAAGTAGCCTATGTGCTCTCCTTATTCTCAAAGGTTTACATTGACAAGTAAACTGATAACCTCCCTAAAATAGCTGTCAATATAAACCTTTGATATTGCTGTAAGGCGAAACCGGTCAGGATCAATAATAAATATCGTGGTAAAGTACAACCGTGTTCCATCAAGTGCCATCAATCAACAGTATAAATAGTACGTAGGTGTGTTTATCCCCATTCTAGACAAGCCTTAACCCATAACACTAGCTAGTTAATCTATGCTTTCTTTGGATAAAGTTATTGCTGTGTAAAAGCTATAAGTGTTTGTGCAATAACCAGGTGGGCTGCACTAAACCCTTGCGTGACACTTAACCCTAAATCACTTTCAGTTAAGCGGTGATCACTTTCACTTTCAATAGCTTTCGTGAAGGTTCGGGACGTTTATAGTATTTATCGACAATAGTACTTATTTATTGTGACGTCACTGGGTTAAAGAAGTGCTGGTGGTACCACAAATAGCTTGGTACTGAAAAAGGATTAAATATACAAATACTTACATACATATGCTCAAACCTGTAAGTCCCCGAAGGGGTAGGCAGACGAGTATTATTACGCCCATATTTCGCTAACTATGATTTTTGGTACCACGTATTAGGGGACGAGTCTACTACCGTCAAACGGGCACTTTATTGTGGGCTGTAAGTTGGCTATTGGATGGAGAACAGCCCTATCTTTTAGCCTTCTACGACACTCACTGGAAAAGATGGGGTGACCCTATTCTACTACACCGGAACCAACACGGCTTAAGATTAAAATGGTACAAAGCTAAACAAAAAATATCAAAAAATGATTTGAATTCATTTGATTTAATGTTATATTAACGATACTGAATATTTTTTTTAAATTATTGTCCGATAAAAGGAGAAAGTACTGATGTTGAATATGTTTAATATTGTTAGAAAGGTTAGGTCTTGTTCAGACTTAAAATATTACGTCAGTTTGATCGCAATCGGCTGAGTAAAATAAAATATATGACCAAAAATCACGAATTTTTGTATATAGGACATGTCAATTTTATTTCACCTCGCCTGATGGTAAGTTGAAGGGAAAGTCTCAGCAAAAAGGGTCACCATTATAGACACGTACCATGTTACAACGGTGGCACTAAGCTTGACGTCCTCATCAGATGCTTTTTCACGCCCCGCTTAAAGGACCCGGGGCTGTTGGAAGAGGGAAACACGTGAACTGGTAAGGAATTCCAGGACTTGCAGCAAAAAATAACTAACTAACAAAGTGTTTTTTACATTACACCTTACTTTCATAAGTTTTATTATACAAGAATATAACATACATTTTAAACTGAGTTACCATTAAACATAATACCTATTCATAAAACAGTCCAGCAGTAAGTGGAATGGCCGTAGATCACAGGATGCAAGTGGAGCCGCGCTCGAATCCCCCGGGACCTCGGGGCTAAATTAAACTATCTGCTAGTTGACCACTGTGCCCCAACACGGGGCTTTTGCTGTTCAGTTTTTGTAACGGAATATTTTGCAACAAAGAGACTATTGGTCTGGTATTTTATACATACGCTTATTACATCCCTTGGGATGGACAGAATGTAGTTTTTTTTATGTATATCGGCTGATATTACAATCGTTTAGGAGGTCGGAATACCATACGGACTTCTGTCTGTCTTGCTTTCACGTCTACAAAACTGCTAAAAGGCGGCGGAGCGGGAGCGAAGGAGAATCGCAAACCGCGCGGCTCGCGACTAGCGGAGGCAACTCGGGCGTCGCAGGTCGCAGAATGACCTCTGGTGGGGTGTGCTTATCTGCCACCTAAGTGGTATAAAAAAGCCAAATATTTTTCTTTTTTTTATTCAAAAAATTAATACATGATGTATTTTTGTTACCGCTATAACAACAGAACGTGCGGGAGTCCGATTCGCACTTAGCCGGTATTTCCCTATAAAATATTTCACTCATCGGAGGAACCGGGACCGCTCAGTGCCACAATGTCTATTAAAGCTTATAAACTCATTAAAACTGCACAAGAGCAAAGTTTGAAAGGATTTATAATTTTCTTGTGTCGTGTACAGTCAGGGGTTGAACTTGTGAGTAAATTGTTGAAGCTGCCTCGAGGCGCTTTGCCCATGTTGACGACTACTGCTGAAAACTGAGACAATCGCTTTGTACAATCCGTTATGACGACAAAATTTGTTTCGGCACTTATGAGGTACTGGCTCTTACCCACGTAGTTGTCGAAACACCACCTATGTTCTTTACCACAGCCTATCTCTGTACCAAATTTCATCAAAATCGACTTTTTTTTTTTTTTTTATATAGGACACGTCAATTTGACTTCGCCTCGCCTGATGGTAAGCTGAAGGCAAAGTCTCTGAAAAGAGGGCCACCATTACAACACGTACCATGTTACAATGGTGGCACTCAGCTTGACGGCCTCATCAGATGCTTTTTCACGCCCCGCTTAAAGGACCCGGGACTATAGGAGGAAGGAAACACGTGAGCTGGCAAGGAATTCCAAGTCTTAATAGTGCGGCAGAAGAAGGAGTCGCCGAATCGCTTGGTTCTTGATGGAATATTCTGCACCGTATGCGGGTGGCATCTAAGTCCTGCACGTGTTGTCCTATATAGGAAAGGAGAGACTCAGTGGTTTTGACTTGAAAACGTTACAGATAGATAGAATTACTTTCGAATTTATAATTGATGGATGTCCAATCTATGTACTTACCAAATTTTATCAAAATCGGTTTTGTGGTTTTGGCTTGAAAACGTTACAGATAGATAGAATTACTTTCGAATTTATAATATTAGCATGGATTCACTGTTTAGCTGCTATATTATTATCTTCGATGAATTACGTAAAGCTGACATACCTAATCTAGGCTGTATGAGGCCCTACCATCACCTTTGGTCCTCTAGTCAAGCTCACGGTGATCATTGTGCTTGCAACAAAGCCAAAATATCAGAAATCCCAAACATTACATGATAAATACCGATATTTCTAATAATAAAGAAATGAAGTTATTATTTGACTGCCTCTGTGGCGTAGCGGTAGTGAACGCGGCTGCTACGCAGGAGGCGCGGGTTCGATCCCCGCTCAGTGCAAATATTTGTATGCATGAATATGAATATTTGCATTGGTCTGGGTGTTTTCTATGTATAATATGTATGTATTTACAAAAAAAAAATATCTATGTAGGTATGTTTATCCGCATTCTAGAACCCATAACACAAGCTAGTTAAGCTATGCTTACTTTGGGTCTAGATAGGGTTGTGTACAATGTCCTACAATATTTATTTATTTCAAGTTGCAATTGTTTGCATCATAACATGGTGACACAGCTAAGCCAGCTCTGTCCGTGGACTGCTAGATAGGAAAGGAGAGGGCGGGATTAATCGAGAGAGCTCAACGGAACTCTCACTGTGTTAGGTACAATTTTTATGAATACCGTACGGAACAAAAAAATAGTATCGACTTAATGGTGGCACTGCACATGGTTATTGGTGTTCGCTTTTGGGCATTTTGTTGTACTTTGCAAAATATTTGACGTACAGTCAGAGCTCATAAGTGCATTAGCACAACAAGGCTCAAAATGGTGTGGCGTGCGGCCGCCGCGCGGGCCCGGTTTTGCGTTTACATATGTGTGTGTCATTAGATACTAATACAGTAATTTACCAACCTAGTAAATTAACTGATAGCTAAGTGGCTGAAGCAAGATACTATTGATTCACAGTGAACAGAGATATTTGTGGTTCGATTCCAGCTTATAACGATTTTTTATAATTATGACAAAAATATAATTTTAAATATTGATAAAGTAATTTTGCATGAAGTTGGCATTCTTTTTACATTTTCTGTTGATGTTTGCTAAAGTTTAACAAATAATAAATTCTACTTATGAAACATATATTTTATTCATCAACCTGATGTTAATTTATAAATGAAAAAACAAAAAGTGTTATTGCAAGATCGTCGGATTCGAACCATCAACCTGTGCATTTCCATAAACCTCATGCTAGAACCACTCGGCCACGGGTTGCTTAAGTAGTAATAACGAAATTATCGATAATATTCCTACGGAAGAACAATTTATGTGTGTGCGTGAATTGTCTTAAAAGAAAAAGGTCACAAGTAACGCTAGAATGTTGACGCTATTAGTTACGTAGGATTGCTACTGCATTTTTGAGTTCTACTGTACAAGCATGCAAATACAGGCAAATACGACCACCACATGGCTGCCAAATAACAAACCGATAAGCACACGGTAAGCGTATGTAGGCCATATTAATTTGTCTAATAGGCAAATAAGGTCCACACTTTGTCAAACATAGTGTCCACAGGTGGTAATTATTTGCCAAATATGGGAGCCTCTTGTTACGCAGACAGAAATCTCATAGAATTTCGTTTCCTAGAAAATCTTTCATATAATATTTGGTCCTTGTATTTTTATTTCGAATAATTTGTTTCAAAGACAATTTACAAGAAAGAAACATATTTCACAGAAACACAATTTAATCAAATTATACCCGCCAAATATATACCACCGTAACAAAAGCAACAAAGCGCCTTTTGATAGCTGTCATAAAGTTGCCATTAAAAAAGGCGGGTGATGTCAAAATACATAGGTGTGAAAATCCATAAACTCATTGAATTCTTGCGTTACGTTCGGAATTCAAAATTCATTCAGGCTTCACCCGGGTACAGTACAATTAAAATCAGTTGAACATTCGGCTTTTTTCGGGTATAATCGCCTAAATTCGGAGACGGAAATGACACGACATAAATTACCGCGATTTCTTTTATGTAGCATTCAATTTGAAGTATCCTAAACGCAATGTATACCATCTGCCAAGATGACATTACTAACCACAGACCTAAGAAAATTATAGAGAAGCTAAAAAAATGTAGAAGGAAATGGGAAAGGAATAATCACTCTAATTTCAGCTTTACTATGCCGCCAATAGTGCAAACATCAAAGTGTCCCTCCGCTCAATCAGATTTGGATAGATTAGGTTAGAAGGCATTAGGCCTTCGTGGTTATTTCTTTTTATGACCATCAAGAAATTGAAGTCTCACAATGCCATACGCAATGAAATATAGACCGGCAGCAGGCGTTGCCTAATCAATCATTTGAATTGAAAGGTAGAACGAATACATTTTTAGCCGTTTCGTTTCGGTTAATGTGCACATTAGCCGGCTAAACATGGAATATCCCGACGCAAACTAACATGTTATCGAACTTTAGCTGCTTCTCGAAGATAAACCTAAGTTCAGCCGGCTAATCTTAAGTTTATGTTCACACCTACCTTTAGCCGTAACAGATACAAGTCAATATTTTACTGTTTGATGTACATAAGTAACAGTACGATATTACATCGGATTAATAATAATTGATAATAATCACCAAATTAAAAATTTAAGAAACCGACTTCTACCGATTTTTGTTGATAATTTATCAATTAAAAAAGTAGAAAGTAAATTTTCTTCTTTTTTAAATAAATTATATTCTTTATTAAAATAGTTACATACATTATTTACAATTTCACGAGACTGAGCAACAATTATTTTACCACGCTTTAAATTTGTTTAAGCCATGATACATACCTACTGTAAATTAATTTTGATAAAATTTGATAGAATCGAATATGTTCACGAATGAAATTGGCGTTCATAATCATAAATGTATCATATACGTCAAATAAATCAATTATTTTTCTTATATTTCAATATTTTTGTGTTAGTTTTGAGCTACAAAGGAGGTTTTGTTGCTCATATCGTGCTTGTATTGTATTCATTATGACAACGGGTAATATAATTAAAGGTCATATCTGTAAATTGATAACTCTATGTAAGAGACGAGGGATTCACGACAATTACCGAGGTTGACCGAATGTTCAACTGATTTTAATCGTACTGTACTCTGTCACAGTTTTTGTTCTAAACAAATTTTTAATATACAAACATAGATGTCATTTTTAATTATTTAGTACTGTTTTGTTCTTTTCTTCGTATTAGTGCTGGTTCCGGTTCCTTTGGATTGGAACGGTTTGACCTACCCTCCTCAGATGCATGGCTCGAGTCACCAATAGTGCCAGAAATACGGCAATAGGCTCACTCCCAATTACGTGGGACCTAATGCGGACGAATGTGGGTGTTATTTCACCTCGGCCTAACCCTTCGGGGATAAAGGCGTGATTATAATGTATGTATGTAATTTTCCTCCATAGTATAAGTATCCATCGGTAGCCTTGTCAATATACGTCTTATGAGCGATCAATATAGAGGTCTCCGAGGAAGGTTTCGATAAACCATTCCTCCTGAGGATTCCATGATCGGTGCAGGATATTCGTGTAATCATACGTTTGAAAGGCGTAATGGAAGTGAGATGTGGGCATAAATTTTGTAAGATTGGCTTGATGCCAGTGAGATAGCAAATACCAACGCCTTATGATGGTAAGCACACACTGTAACTATTTAAGATCTAAATGACTGATATACTGATAGTGTAAGGCTTACTTTGATTTAAAAAAAATGTAGGTGATCCATGTGGTGACCGAGAAAGAATATAAGAAACATCACCCATCTCATCCAAAGAGTGTCGTAAAAGGCGACAAACGGAAAAATTCGTAGACGATATCACTGCTAGGGAAAAAAAATCGATTTAAACAGTAGGCCAAAATCTCTCAACATCGGGCTCTCCCAATGTGTGAATTCAGATTCAGATTCAGATTCAGATTAAATTTATTTGCAAGAATATGGTACAAAAGGTGTAACAATAAATAATACAATGCATATTTCTACATACTCTGCCATATGCGGAGTGAAAATTATTTTTTCATCAATATTATAATTTTAAGTTGTATTGAATGATATAATTTTTATTATTACAAATGTCAATGTCACCAATATCGATAAATCAATTAAATTATGTGAATATGCTGAGCACTGAGCCTATGCTAGCTAGGGCATAGCTAGCATATTCACCATAAAATCACCGCAATTGGGTTATGTACAGCTTTTCTTTTTTATATGAAATTTTCCTAGCAAAACCGGGTCAGCATACTAGTATTCTATTTACATTGTATGACTGGGAAATAAATATCTGTTCGTGACTGTACAACCGCGACACGGATCATATGTACAGCTTGTTTTGTTATCAGATTATACAGCGTGCTTGAGTTATGAGTACATTCGGAGACAGATTGAATATGTGGCTTAGGTGTTTTGGAAAGGGGAGAATGGGGAGAATTAAGTTTGTTTTGTATTTTTGTTGCTGACTAGTTTTCTGGCGATAGAGACGAACCTTGAAGTTTTAATAAAAAATGCCTACGCAGACAAGTGCATTGTTCTGTTTGGGAACTTCGGTTTATCCGACCACGTTGGTCGATGTGATGCAAGCGGTTTTAGTTGGTTCAACGCACCTACATCAACGATGCCTCCTGATTCAGGGACTACCATTTTAAAGTCAATAGCATCTGAAATGATGGTCTTTATCTTCTGGGCTGCATATCAGCATTTTACTATTTAGCGGGGTGAATAATCCAAATATTAAAAAAAAAATAAGTAACCGAAATTACTAACTTTCCCATCGGTGGTTCACGTCCATAGTGTAATTTACAGGATTTGAACCTGAGATCTTTCGATTGTATATTCCGACCCACATCTTAACCACTAACCTACATACTTATCGCTTTCCTAGAAGTGTCAAATGTTTCACAATAAAACTGAGAAGCAACGTCACCAATAAATTTGGGAGGTCTTACGAACCGCGGAGTCCTCAAATATTTGCGGGGTTTAGTTGGATATATGAGATGAGAACTCGACTTCAGAATGTTGTATCCTATTTATACTATAAACTAGCTGCTACCCGCGGCTCCGCCCGCGTGTGTGTCGGTTATCGCGATCAAATATAGCCTGAACTTAAATCAAGTAAACGACTAATATTATAAATGTGAAAGAAGCTTTGTCTGTCTGTCTGTTACGCTTCACGCCTAAACCACTGAACCGATTTTAATAAAATTTCGTACAGAGTTAGATTAGACCTGGAGAAAGGACTAGGCTATATTTGGTCGCGAACCGAGATTCACGCGAATGAAGCCAGGGCAACAGCTACTAATATATAACTGTGATAAACTATTGAGAAGGAAAGAATAGGGAATATTGAAATATCTAGAATAGGCATAGGTTACTTTCTATCCATGAAATAGGTTGCGAGAACAAGATGAGAAATCCACGCGGGTGTAGCCGCAAGCAACAACTAGTTTCAACTACAACAGGCTATAGTTTAGAAGTGGGTAAAAATAAAATACACTTATCTCAGTAATTTCCCCACTTACAATGCCTGAACAAGGAACACGCAAGCAATATTCTATCATAAAGGAGTGCTATAACTACTAGTGTTCTACGTGAGAGCTGTGTCAGGCTCGGGAACACAATGGCCGACTTTTTACGATGGCGATAAACTAGCATGAGTGACGCGCGGCTGTGGCCAAGGACGACGCGATTATTGTTATTTGTTACACTTGAAATTATTTAAGAGATACGATTTTACAGATCTCTGGATTCATGAAGGTAACTAGGCACTATTGAAAGGATACATGAAACTGTTATAAATTAAGTTAAACCATTTCTAAATACGTAATTACTTATAATAGTAAGTATAAAAAATATGGTGTGACATATTTCACTTTAAATTACTACAAATATTTTAAGAATTGCTACAAATAATTTAAAATAAGACGTGATTCTTCATTTTTCGAAATCTCGTGTGACAGCTACGTCATATCGTTCTTATTTTTTCAGTTGAGTGTTGCGGCTGTGTTCTCTATGGTTGTTACATTTTAATCGCATGGAGTTTATGTCAACTCGTTACGTTTATGGTCGGCGTTGCCAGAATGTAACTTTTGTAATATTTTGTATTTTCTTTTTACCCTCTCATGTTTCTTCTAAGTAATACAAATCAAAATATTGTTTAGATTTTACTTTTGCCGTATCGCATACTAGAGACAACAATACTAGATTATATTAGATTGATTGTGAAAATGCACCTCTTAGATTATTTTGCCTATCATCATTATCATGCGCATGGAGATGTATTTTCCTAATTGCATCTGAGGCCAAGGCAAGGCAAGGCAAATTTTTATGTTTCAATTTTTACTGAGCCGCGTGGTTCCCGGTAGGAGCCGCGTGGTTCCCGGCAGAGTAGAACTTGGGTCACCCCATCTCTTCCTATGCGGTGTCGTACCAGGCGACTAAGGGATAGGGCTGTTTAACACCAGACAGATATATACGGCCATGAGTCAGCCTCAGATGCATAGCTCGCATTCATGCATTCTCCACTATTCGTTGCGTTTATGATATAGTATAGTACTGGCTGGAAACATATCTTGAACCTAAACCGGCGTGGAGGGAAATGTTCGCGCATGTGCACTATCGGACAAAAAAAATGTAACCATAATATTCTGTATTTGCCGTTTCTAACATTTTTCGCACGAACCATTTAAAATCTTCATTTTAAATTGCCAGTTACCAATAAAAAAGGTGGATTCACTTTTCTGTCTCAATAGATTTGTACAATTTAAATTATTTAAGTTTTATTGTTACAAACTTCAATAGCTTATATGTATTTTATAGCTGAATATTCTGAAAAATTCTGCGAACCCCCTCAAAGGATTCAGGCGTGATGTTCAATCGCGGCTGATTTCCTGGTATTTTTTTAAGAGTTCCTTGGTCTAATCTCGGCAACCCATCATCAGATCTTTACGAAATTTAGATGGGACCATATCGGAATACTGTACTACCGAACAAAAAAAGAATTTTGCAAATCCGTCAACGCTATGATCGAACAAACATAAAAAAATATATATTTAAACATCCGTATTGAGAACCTTGATGCAGAAGGCGGTATTCTTCGACACGGCACGTATTGTGAGGCGTGGTCCCTGTACCCTATAGGTACCGGTGGGGCATTGTATTTTATATTTTTAAATATATGTTTTTTATTGTAAGTAGGTATATGAATTTAAAAATATAGTATCTTACTAGATTTTTCAAGAAATAAAGAGGTAATCTACTAATCCTAATATCAATACTAAATAATTATATTAAATGATTAATCAGTGTTGTCAGGGCCAGATAGTCTAATGTAAATGTAAACAAGATAGCTTAAAAAGTTACATATCGAGGAAAAAGTAAGATTTTTTTATGGTATGAAAACCCTGTCGGATAATTATATAGCGCGGTGGGGTAGTTATGACGAATAGTTTTATTTATTTACAAATTACAATATTACAAAAGTTACATTCGGGCAACGTCGCGATTAATCTTTTGTTACCTGAATCGATTATTCTGACAATTGATTTGAGACACTCCAACCCTAGACTATAAACGTCAAATCGTATCTCTTAAATAATTTTAACCATAGTACTGAATAGTAGTCGTTATGTACACGTAAGAGAAATAATGGATATATTCATTTTGAGTTATATTATTTTATTTTTTACTGACTGTCAAAAAAGAGAGTTGGTTGATTTAAGAGGTCCAGGAGAGTTCCCTCCCGGGGGCTAGGTAGGAATTCCGTTGTCCCCACACCCGAAGAGAGCCAGCTCGTAACAGATGGCCCTGGGTCGGCCGAAGTGCGATAAATATGTCTCAGACAATCTCACCTCCGGCAACCAACGACCCATATACGGTGAGTGTGTTTAGTCGAGTCAAGACCGACATAACTTTCTGATCCTCATCCATTTTAAAACTGAGCCCGTCAATATTGCTTAACCTTATACCATATTGAAATTTTAAAAAAATCTAATTTTTTTTTTTGCTCCCAAATAGGTGCTTTGTTTTTAATGGGGATTATTATTTTTCTCTAAAATAGTGGGCAACACTGCTTACAAGGAAACTTTTGTCTGAAGACTAGTTTTGCTCATTACGCAAGTTAAACATACATCATAATTATACAGTCACGCCTCCTTCCTCTTTCTCTTTCGCAAGCTAAAATAACGGTTTATTCACAATTTTATTATTCTCCCCGAAAATTTTATTATTTGTTCTACATTCTCCTACAGTTCCTCCGTGATCATGGTGCTTGCAACAGCGCCGAAATATCGGAAACTCCAAACAATACCTACATGGTAAATATCCCGATAGTTCTAATAGTAACACAACATACTTAATTCACACATCTGATTTATTGTACTTATAATCAAAATTCACTAACTCATTCATTAAAAAAGGCGTCCCAATAATCTATGAATTGGTTGGTAGTTGAAATAAAAAAAAAATAGATACAGGTGCACACCTTACCGTTAGAAAGAAACAACAATACATACTGCATTTCAACTTTGCACCTGTCACGTCATAACAGGTGGCGCCGACCGTTACAAGTGAACCACAGAATGAATTCAAATCGTACATTTTTATTTATACTCTGAGATGTTGGTGGAGTTTAAATAGGGAATGTTTTTATACTGTGGGTATTCATGAGAGAACAGCTGACAGGCGCGTGCGCCGATGTGTTAAAGTTTTTTTATTTTTTTTCTGTTGATATGTTAATCCTAGTTCAAAGTGTATTTGTGATATTTCTGTGACTATAACATTATTGAATATGGGTTTAAACTAGTTTAAAGTTAACCAACATTGAGTTTGTGTACTTAGTATTACGATGAGGGGATGGCCTCATTAAGATCTTCGGAGACCAAGTAAAACCTCACGTTTGCTCACTGACTGTCGATCCGGGGAACATGGGTTTAAAAATATTGGTTGCGACCGGGATCGACGCTGTGATAAATATAAGGTACACGCGAGAGCAGTAAAATCGGGTCACTTAAAGAATCCTAAAAAATCCAAAAATGTTACATGCTAAGAATGCTAGCCTAATGAAATAAATTGTGTTTATTAGACAAATATTGCTTTCCTGCTCCATAATTTAGTTTATTATGGTTTTTACGGGAGCGAACGGACAACCTCTACCTATCACCCACAGGCCCCCGCTCATGGAGGACAGAGGTCATTGAGCTGCCCCCGAAACGCGGGTTGCCTCCGAGCATACGCGCTGGTCGGTAGAAACCTTAATCTCATCGGGAACCACTCCAACCGCCACCTTCTCGAAGAGCAATCTCTACTTAAAATCAAAAATATGACACGGTTTACAAGACAAATAAATAAATTAAAAAAACCCGAGTGATACTGAAAAGATCGGAACAAGTTTGCCAGCAGGCGGTACCTATTAATTTTCATTTTCAAAAGTTCGCCACAAACCTTTTTTTTTCGCATTTTATGTACTCAAAAACAATTGGGCGATGAATACTTTTAATTTGAGACAACAATCAATGAATTCCGTGAAGTGGTTCAGAAGATATGAGGTAATAATGAATATTACAAACATACAAGATACGCGCGAAAAAGATAACCCTTCTTGACAGTTGGATAAAAAGAGTAAGGAACCTGTGCCCTAAATCAACAATGGCGACTTCAAGACAGTTTCCAATTACCCTAGCACAACTTGTTCTTAACAAATTATATAGTTGGTAAAGCGAAGTTATGTTCCTTCACGATAAACGGTATGAATTTCTAAACCCTCTGTTAATGAATTTTACCTGAGCAAACTGTGTTATGGCCGGCGAACTAATTAAAAACAGTTACTCGTATAAATAATACTGACTTGGATATGTTTATTAAATAGTTCCTCTAATTAACTACCTGGATAGTAGGAGCAAGTTGAGGAGGAAGAGCCGGACGGCGGACTCTGAGCTCCAAGGTCACTTTGACCTCGAATGCAATTAGGAAAATACGTGTCTATAAGGATGATGACTGTAGGTAGGAAAGGAATGGAAAGATAAGTCGTTCATCCGCATTTAGCCTCTTTTTTGGGCCATTGTTCGTGACATAATATTATTATGACAGTAGGTAGTACGGCTCCCTTCCTCCATGAGCACAGGCTTGTGAGTGGAGCCGCCTATCTCCCTAGCAGAAGCAAGTCGGGGTGGCAGCATGATGCGAGCACCCTGGGGCAAGATGGGGGCATCATGGTCCTCATACTCAAGAGGGCCATTTTGAAATCGGAGATGACCTTGGGTCAGCCAGGCCTAAGGGAAATGCCTGATAACCGGTGGTTTTTCAATATGGGGTTCTTCGAGAAGGTCATTAGAAGGTTACTAAAGGATAGGTGGCAAGTGTGACTCCGTCATCCGTATCCGTATGCCACGGTAATCACTTTCCATCAGATGGGCCACGTGCTCGTCTGCCACCTAAGTGATATAAAAAAATAACTTATACTGCGCATATAGAGTACATTTGTGACGTCACTGGGGTCAAGATATAATAAAAAAGTAATAATAAATAAATATTGTGGAACACCCTCACAACGTGTTCACTACCGCTACGCCACAGAGGCAGTCAAGTACCTTTTTTATACCAATTAGGTGGCAGACAAGCACACAGCCCACCTGATAGAAAGTGGTTACCTTGACCTATGGACGTATGCAACACCAGGGGCGTCTCACTCGCGCTGCCGACCCTGAAGAAACCTTCTAATGCCCTTCTTGAAGAACCCCATAATATTGCAGTCGCTTAAGAAAACCACCGCAGGGAGTTCATTCCATAGCTTGATTGTGCGTACCTACTATAATAGAGTACAAGCAGTACAAGAGTCGGTGGGAGACAGCAATCTGACCTTCCGGAAGCTAATTTATACCGACACTGTCATTAGAAACGATTACGAGACAACAGAACACCTTCGCCTATAATCACCGGCGGTATCCGGTCGGGACGGACCACCCCGATCTAGCCGGTGACTGTATTTAAATGAATAGCTTAGTGGTCAGGGAAACTACGCTTGACGGATCCTGGGTTCGAATCCTGTCAATTACACGATGAAACTCCTAACTAGTAATTCTATATAGAACATGACTTTTGAGTTTTATTTATAAACTAGCCTTCTGCCTGCGTGCATCATCTCGGTTAACACGACATTTGCTCATATATCCGGTTCCACTCAACCGATTGCGATCAAAAAAACGTAAGATTTTAAGACTAACCAAGCTCTTTCTAACTAAAAAAACCGCATCAAAATCCGTTCAGTAGTTTATGCGTACATCGCGAACAAACAGACAGGAAATTAAAAAAAAAACAATATCTCCAATGTAATAGTATAGATGCAATAGTGAGGTCAGTTACATTTTTGTTTTATATTCCAACTAGCCTTCCGCCCGCGGCTCCGCCTGCGTGCATCTCGGGTAACGCGACCTTTGCTCATATCTTCGGTTCTACTCAACCGATTGCGATCAAACAAACGTAAGATTTTAAGTCTGATCAAGCCCTTTCTAACAAAAAAAACCGCATCAAAATCCGTCCAGAAGTTTTTGAGTCCATCGCGAACAAACAGACAAACATACAGGAAATTCAAATAAATATTTTCGTGTTCAGTATCGTTAACATAACATAATCCATGTGTTTTTTTTTAAATATCTCCAATGTACAGACGCGACCACTTTACAATTACATAATAGTATAGATAAGTGAAATTCTATATTTTGACTTTCATATGATCCAATCCGATATTTTTTTTTTTTTTTTTTTTTATATAGGACACGTAAATTTGACTTCGCCTCGCCTGATGGTAAGCTGAAGGCAAAGTCTCTGAAAAGAGGGCCACCATTACAACACGTACCATGTTACAATGGTGGCACTCAGCTTGACGGCCTCATCAGATGCTTTTTCACGCCCCGCTTAAAGGACCCGGGACTATAAGATATAGGATAGAACGCCGATCCAATGTCGGAGAAAGTAAAATATTTGAAATATGTATGTCTTTCACATTGAAAATTACAAGCGGTCGAAGGCAAAAACTTGTAATATCATACATACAATCACGCCTTTAACCCCGGAGGGTTAGGCAGAGGTGAATTAACACCCACATTTCACCAATCATTGTATTAGGTCCCACGTAATAGGGGGTGAGTCTATTGCCGTTTTCCGGGCACTTGTTGACTCAAGTCATGTATAGGCTGAGTCTGGACTATATCTGTCTGATGATAAACAGCCCTATCCCTCAGTCGCCTTGTACTACACCGCATGGGAGGAGATGGGGTGGCCCAAATTCTATTCTGCCGGGAACCACGCGGTGGTCTGCGTAATATCAAGATGATGAATATTAGTATATTATATACCTTCT
The DNA here is from genome assembly GCA_914767945.1 of Eilema depressum. Lineage (NCBI taxonomy): Eukaryota > Metazoa > Arthropoda > Insecta > Lepidoptera > Erebidae > Eilema > Eilema depressum. Next base: position 3,646,050 of record OU612036.1, on the reverse strand, counting down.
GCTAAATTTGTAACGCGTAATTTCATCGTAGGATACCTGTGTTAGACCATAGCTACTGCTGAAATATTCAGTTTCAATAAAATTCAATAAACCATTCTCTTTGTGACGTGGAGCTGCCTGGCTCTGCGAGTAATTGCTGGGCTAGGCTTATGTGGTACCGATGAGAAACCAAGACGTATTATGCAGTAGGCTATAGTGTGATACGTTAAGTAATTATGCTTCATATCCATATCCATATCATTATAAATGTGAAAAAACTCTGTCTGACAGACACTTTTGTTATGCTTTTGTTACGCTTTCACGCCTAAACCACTGAACCGATTTTGATGAAATTTGGTATATGGGCTTATTAGACCTTGAGAAAGGACGTAAGCCATGTTTGGTCGCGATAACCGAGACCCAGGCGGGCGGAACCGCGGGTAACATATTTACATACATAATTATAATCACGCCTTTATCCCCGGAGGGTTAGGCAGAGGTTAAGTAACACCCACATTTCATCAATGATTGTATTAGGTCCCACGTAATAGGGGATAAGCCTCTTGCCGCTTTCCGGACACTATTGTTGACTCGAGCCATGCACCTGAGGCTAGTTAATTCACGAATAAGAATGTAAGTAACAGCAATTGAAATGTCATCAAGTAAAAACTGTGTAATGAACTCCCTGCTATGGTTTTTCGAAGCAAGAACTTCAAGAAGGGAATTAAGGTTTCTACTGGGTCGGCAACACATTACGGTCGGTGATGCCACTGAAAATCAGTTACACACGTTTATAGACCACGGTAACCACTATCTATCAGGTGGGTTGTGTCTGCCACCAAAATGGTATAAAAAAATGACACTGTCATAAGGTATCTGTATGTCTATATAATCTGTGGTCATGATTTAAGGCAGAATAAATGACCCTATGTGTCATTTTTTTTGTTATATTTGCACGCATAACGCATAAGCGCAAATAGCAAAAAACTGAATGACAATTACAGCCTAATAACGCCGATAATACATCTTTCCAAATAATTTGTATAAATATGAATGTCTGTGACGATATTTTGATGTTTGTTAATAATAATAATATAAAATAGTCAGAAAAAAGGCATGTCAATATATGTCAATAATAATATAAAATAGTAATCGTGGCCGAGATAATCATGTGACCAATTAATACAATAATAATGTCTAAGTTTGTTACACTATGTCAATGAAAAAAATTTAATAATCAAAATAATCATCAAGACAATAAAATGACTTTTCCATTAGCCATAACTTAAGTTTTCGGCAAAACCTATTAGTTGGTAGACATTTAAATTCATCTGGCACTGAATTATATACACGGCCGCACATTATAGTACAGTTTTTCAAGTACATGGTGGTTCTTGGCACCTTCGGTAACACAATTCTGTCTGGATGCCTAGTATTTCTTGGATAAAGATCCTTGGCCCTTTTAAACAGATCAGGGTGCAATTTTACAAATTTGGCTGCTTCCAAAATGTACATGCAGGGCAAGGTAAGTATACGAAATTCTTTAAAAAAAGGTTTGCATGATTGCCAAGGTGGTACACCAGCAATTGCTCGTATACACTTTTTTTGAGCTAGAAAGGCTCTTTGTACGTCTGTGGAGTTGCCCCACAGAATGAGACCATAATTTAGGACCGATGATACATATCCATGGTATGCTGCTAACACGGTTTTTTTATTGGAGGTCTTGCGTAATGTATACAGTACATAGACATATTTATTAATTTTGTTGCATACCCTGTGAACATGCTGTTTCCAGTTTAGCTGTGCATCTAGTGTTATGCCCAAAAATGATGTTTCTTTGACTTCGTTAATTTCATATTGTTTATAGTTTAATTTTAAGTTTTTATGTAATGCCTGACTCGCACTAAATTGAATTAAATTAGTTTTATTCAAATTAACTTGCAAATTGTTGTCATTAAGCCATTTGATAATATTATTTATTGTGTTGTTTATGTCATTACAAAAATTATCAATGTCAGCATTTTTATTACAAGTCATAATCAGAGAAATGTCGTCAGCATATAAAATAAAATGATTTGAAACAATTTCCGGAAGGTCATTAATATATAATAAGAAAAGCAAGGGTCCCAGTACACTGCCTTGTGGAACGCCATAGTTATTACCAACAAAATCTGATTTATATACCGTTAGTTCGTTATTATTGTCAATATTCTGAATTTCCACACATTGCTTTCTGCCTTCAAGGTATGCCCTAATCCAATTCAGTGCAGGCCCCCTTATACCGTTCCTGTTTAGCTTCTCTAGCATTACATCATGTGTCACCCGGTCAAAAGCCTTAGACATGTCAAAAAATATCACGACCACTATATTGTTACTATCTATATTCTCAATGATTTTAGTCACCAGATCAAAACATGCCGATGTCGTGGATTTACCCTTCTGGAAGCCATATTGTTCGTTGCATAGAATATTATGCTTTAGAATGAAATTACTAAGACGTTTGTGCATTGCAACTTCAAAAATTTTTGACAGAATAGGTATCAAGGAGATTGGCCGATAATTTTCCAAATGTTCTCTTTCTCCCTTTTTAAACAGAGGCTTCACAATCGAAATCTTAAGTTCATTGGGAAAACACCCATCCCTAAATGATAGATTAATCAAGTGCGTCAAAATAGGAGTAATCTCCATCGCACAGAATTTCATGACTCTTGTTGATATTCCATCGTAGCCCTCAGCATTGGTATTATTCAGAGTCATGATAATTGAATATATTTCGTCATAAATAAAAGGGATCAAGAAAAAACTATCACATACGAATCTCTTACAAGTATTTTGTGAAGAATTAGTATTAATGTGTGTCAAATTTGTAAAATAATTATTAAATGCCTCTGCTATGTCACGTGGTTCACTTAATACCACTTGTTACTCAATCATACTTAAATGGCTGAATGGATTTGGTTGAAATTTTGTACAGAGATAGATTATAGTCTGGTTATAAGTTCCCTCGGACTGCGGGCACGGAAGCATAACTCCACGCGGGTGGAGCCACAGGTAAGGCAAATAGTAAAAAATATATATGAGAAATGTAATCAATTTTGCTTTTATTCACCATACAATTGTATAAACATGTCAGCGTTCCCACGAGGCCTAGTTTGTTCTTATTCTTGTCATGTAGAAGGGTTGAAAAAAACATAGGCCGTGACAGTTTTCTACCCCATCGCTTACTACCCTCGTCTGCGTGACGTGCGTGGGACACTGTGCAAACGACTCCTCGCTATGTAGAACTGTCCCATTTAAGACTATACAAAGCTGTCTCTCTAACAAGATAGTCACCGATTGAGGATATTTTAAGTGTGCGATTTGTTGACAAAATAAAAGGGGTTTGCCACCAAAATGTTAAATCTGCCACCAAATTAATTGGTAGCAGATCCACCAAAAAAATATTTCTGAGCACCTAAGTAACAAAAATATATTTAATATAGTTTAATCAGCTTTGTTTTGAAAAATGTTCATCAGACGTCAAGATCGACCTTCAAGAATGTTATGTATAGAAAATTTGTTTAAAAATGTTTTCTAATCGTTTTTAAGATAAATAAATTCGGCCAAGTGCGAGTTGGACTCGCCCATGAAGGGTTCCGTAGCAGCAAAGGCGAAAATTGCGGTTTATGACGTATTAAAAAAAAACTACTGACTGGATCTCGTTCGAACCAATTTTTAGTGGTAGTTTTCATGGCAATTTACATCATATATTTTTTTTAGATTTATCATTCTCTTAGTTTAGAAGTTAGAGGGGGGGGGGGGGGGGGGACACATTTTTACACTTTGGAAGTGTCTCTCGCGCAAACTATTCAGTTTAGAAAAAAATTATGTTAGAAACCTCAATAGCATTTTTAAATACCTATCTATAGATACCCCACACGTATTTTTATATTTTTGTGTGAAATTCTGAATGCGGTTCACAGAATACATCTTTTTACCAAGTTTCAACAGCATAGGCCTTATAGTTTCGGAGAAAAGTGGCTGTGACATACGGACGGACAGACAGACAGACAGACAGACGGACGGACAGACATAACGAATCTATAAGGGTTCCGTTTTTTGCCATTTGGCTACGGAACCCTAAAAAGCGAATACAGCATAAGCGGAACTCGAACACGCGATCTCTGCCTTATATGAAATGTTTGCTTATAAAAATCCGATGACCTTATTGCAGCAGCAATGGTTTCACTTTTTGCTAGAATTTGAAATCTGTAGTTTCCGATTGTAAGGCTCTTGAACCGTTTTGAAGATTCTCTTTTTTCTTTATTCCATATAAAAAATTTGAAGCATCGTGTATCGAAAAATAATAGAGTTATTTTTTTCAGAGACGTGATATTAAACATTTTTAGATTGATCAAGTTGCCTCCGCATTCATATCAGATCTTCAAATCGAAGACAAAATATCGCTTGTCGCTTTCATTTTTTGTTTGATCGAAATACAAAGGAAAAGAAAATACTTGTATTTATCGGAAATATTGGAAGCTTACATTGGAAATTTTATCGTTTGAATATTTACAAAGTTTATTCACGTCTTTGCAAAGGTTTTTAAAAGCTTTTAAAGTAACTCTGTACTTTTAAAATAACAGAAATGTATTTTTAGGTGAAAATCTTCAAACATGAGTGTGTCGGTTCTAAGAGTGTTGTCAGACAGGAAACCCAGGAGTGGATAAAATCCGTTACGACTTTTACATACAACGGTTCATCACCTAGTTGCTTCCTTAGTATTGAAATTTTGGAAAATGCTGATACCCGTATCCATTTATGGTTCTACTAGGAAGCATAAGATACTCCCTAGCACATCTAGCCACGTAAACGCGTACTTTGTCCCTATAACCCGATTCCTTCTGGCTTTCAAATGGGTCGCATGGTGCGTGACAAACTAGATCGGTTAACCTTCTTTTTCATCGGCTTCCCTTTTGACAATACCATTCTTCTTCACTGGAACGCAGTCTTTTAAATTGAGAGACTACCGAGTACCACCTCGTTGATGGCACGACGGACAATGCGATTACAATCAGCAATAGCAGCTATTCCTAGTTCAATCAATTAGCCTACTGCAGTCCACTGCTGGACATAGGCCTCTCCCAATGTGCGCCACGTTTGCCGATCCTCCGCCTTCTGCATCCAGTCCGTCCCAGCCACCTTTCGCAGGTCGTCGGTCCACCTGGCTAGGGGATGTCCCACCTTCCGTTTTCCTACGTATTACTAGTTAGGTACGATCATATTTCCAAAAATGCCAAAAATTCCAAAAAAAATCAGAGCTCACTGGAGAGGTTTTGTGCTATCAGAGGGAAAACCAAAGGCTTTGTCCCACTTATCTTTTGTGCTGACGGCACAGAATCTCGCTGTTCTTACAGGGTCGGCAGCACAAGTGTGACTCCCTTGGTGTTGCACTCGCCCATAGGCCACGGTAACCTCTTACCATTAGGCCGCGTGCTTCTCAGCGACCTAAGTAGTAGAAAAAATCACAAATGTACCCATTCAAAAATTTGTTTGAAATCAAGCGTGTGACTATAAAACCCACTCACCTATCACCTACAAATAATATGCCTCTAGAATTAAATATCTATGATTATTCGACCCCAATACTCGTACACTATCAAAATGAATACACGCCTAAAAGCAATTTAGGTCAAGAAGGGGTTCATCAAAATACTAGCAAAGCGTGACCAATATAATAATGTAGACCAACTGGGAAAGTCTTTTATATTAGAGAAGTTTATAAAACATAGATAATACAATATTGTTAAAGGGAATTAAAACGATCACAGTAGAGGTATATCAATTTTATCTTCGAATTGCCTAACGTGAAAAATATGGTACCTCTCTTTTCTACGCAGTCGGATAAACACAGGACAGCCAGTGGCGGAGGCTGAAAAATTTCAGAAGGGAAGCTGGTGGAACAATATGAGAAATAGCCAATTTATCGATGAAGGTTATATTATTTTCCTACTTCCTACTAATATCCTACTAATATTATAAATGTGAAAGTTTGTGAGAATGGATGTGTGGATGTGTGGATGTGTGGATGTTTGTTACTCTTTCACGCATAAACGGCTGGACCGATTTGGTTGAAATTTGGTATGTATATAGGTTATACCCTGGATTAACATAGGCTATATATCAGCGATGAACGGGATCAGAATTCCACGCGGGCGGAGCCGCGGGCAACAGCTAGTGCTAAATATCATCACGCTAGTACTCAAAGCAGCGGATCAGTAACCATACATGTTAACAAAATCGGCAAATTCCCATACATTATTTGAAAATTAAGCAATTACGGGCATATAATATGTTTTAAAGGGTTGATATGGGGTTTTGAAGCATGCAGCGAATCCGGGGCAGGAGCCCTATACAAAGTGACATCCTATTGGCGACAACGCCGGTGGAATCGCTAATTGTAGTATGGAATTGACATAAATCATTAATATAACTATAATTTTAATATGATATTTGAGTCTTTGTAACTCGAAATAGGTACATCTTTTCACATATCACCATTACTATAACCAGTTCAAAGTTCAAAGTTCATTTATTCACATGAATGTAGGTACAGAGAATGGTCTTAAATATACGTCGTCCCGTGTACATTCTACCATTACATTAAGGTGTGTAAATATTTATTTTGTCATGCATATACATCACTTATCATTGATCTAAATTAAAATACCAATTGATGTCAATGAAATAATTAATAAAAACATAATAATAAAATAAAACAAATGTCAAGTAAACAAAATATTAAGAGCAGTTAATAGAAAATATATGATATAAAATAATAAAAAAGAAAATCCACTGCTAAGAATTTAAAACGGTTCGCTTCAACGCAATTCCATCAATAGAATGTCACTTTGTCTAGGTCCTCGTCAGGTAGAGTGTATGTTGTACATACTTATACAATGATCATGTTTATTTCTATTAAAATCCATACTCATATTAAAAGTGCTAAAGGAACTCTGCCTGTCTTTCTATCTGTCTGTTATGCTTTCACGCCAAAACCAATAAACCGATATTGATGAAATTTGGTATAGAGATAGATACCTAAGACCTTGAAAAAGGACATAGGCTATGTTTGGTCACGATAAACGACATCCACGCGGGTGGGGTCGCGGGTAACAGCTAATGAAACCATAAATATCATGAAATAATAGAACACCAAAGTTTGAAAGTTAGTAAGACAAATCTATGTTCATTGCAGTTAATTAAGTCTGAGGAGTTCTAATGACGCACCTGATATAATATAAAGCATATTTAATATGCATCTGTGCTGCTAAGTTCGACGCCAGCTTGCGAATTAATGCAAGAGTACGGCATTGATGCTGAGATTTAATTACGTAAACAGTTCTGAGTTTCTAATTCATAATAAAAAGTTGCAGTACAACTCATTTATGAGTTGCATTATAATATGGTACGCAATAGAGTCACGGTCAAAAGCCAGTTGTACTTATTCCAAGATCAAACTCATAAATTATTAAATTGACTTCCTATCTATATCTATATACTATTATATAATTGTAAAGTGGTCGTGTCTGTACATTGGAGATATTTAAAAAAATTACTTGGGATACGTTACGTTAACGATACTGAACACGAAAATATTTTTTTTTAATTTCCTGTCTGTTTGTCTGTTTGTTCGCGATGGACGCAAAAACTACTGAACGGATTTTGATGCGGTTTTTTTTGTTTGAAAGGGCTTGGTCAGACTTAAAATCTTACGTTTGATTCATCCCAATCGGTTGAGTAGAACCGAAGATATGAGCAAAGGTCGCGTTAACCGAGATGTACGCGGGCGGAGCCGCGGGCGGAAGGCTAGTATAATTATATACTAAAAATGATCTCGATCCCAAAGTATTAAGGTATGATTCCGTAGCCGACCGCATACGACAACTGCCGACGCACGCAGCACATGCGCGTAATTCATTGCGGCTTATCAATGGTCACTTCTATCCATATCGGAGTTTAACAAGTAATGGGTACGCTGTATCAGCTGCATGCGTCGGCAGTTGTCGTATGCGGTCGGCTTCGGAATCATACCTTTAGGATCATTTTGAGTAATTTTCTCACACATCAACAACAATCGTGTATATACAGTCAGCGTAAGACTGATGCAAAGATGCAAAGTGCTCAAAATGATCTTAAAATCAAACTATTAAGATAATTTTGAGTACTTTGCTATTCAAGATCCATCTGATGCTAACTGTAACAACAACGGTAGAGAAACAAGTACCTACATGGTTTAAAAAAAAAGACCATTAAAAGGTTCTAAAAGGGTCAACAACGTGCGTGCCACCTCTAGTGTTAAAAGCCTCTATAAGCCATAGAAAATCCTTTGCAAAAAAACAATGATTTTTAAGACGATTTGTGTTACAAAACTTGCAAAACGTCCAGTTGATGTTAAGCGGATATCAAGTCTTATGCCAATGCCACTTGTCATGTGCTTGTTGTCCCCAATAAAAGGTGGGAAAGGGGTAATTAATTTTGCCGCAATTTCCCAAACCATCCGTAATTCTTAGTAATATGTATTATAAATGCGAAGGTAACTTTGTCTTTCTGTCTGTTTCGTTTTCACACCTAAACCACTGCACTGATCTTGATGAAGTTTGGCACAAAGATGGATTAGAGCTTGGATACGGACATAGGCTATGTTTGGTCGTGATAACCGACATCTACGAGGCCGGAGTCGCGGGCAACAACTAGTACTGTATAACTTTACGTAAGCTTAATATTAAAGGGTAGTACTACTATCGTCAAGTTACCTTATGTTACTTTTTATGAATTGTAAATCTGCTTACCCCTTTTGCGGGTGCTGCGGTCTTAATTCAAATAAACAAACACGCAGCGTTAATTTTCAAACCAAATTGTGTTTATTTAAGGATCTTCCGTCGAAGCATTTTCCGTGAGTCCGTTTTCCTTAAGCAGTATCATGTTTAAATACTCATTTAAATACTTTTATTTATAAACATTATCTGAAGACACAAAACATGCTGCCACAGAACCGCTTTCACAAACGCTTATAAGGGCCTCTAATGTAAAACCACAAAGATTTAATACCACTACCAAGCATGAGAGGAATTCGTGTAATTAAACTTAGAGAACTAAAACATAAAAATGCGCTCATTAAAGAACTAAAAACCACATTCACATTTCAAACGCAGGCATATTTTACGGAGTCCACAGAACTTCTTCAATATAGTCAGCTGCGTGCAATTTCCGCGGCCTAGAACCTAAAAGAGTCAGTTGAAATAGGGCATGCCACTTCACAACGCTTGTCTTCACCGAATTCTGGTGACCTGAAGAGCACCCACACTGACACAAAACAACCCCCGTGTAGATATGCACACACACTTTCCCACGCCGCCCCTGCACGGCCTGGCCAAACCAGTATCCGTGGTTACGTCGCGGAGAGCGCACGTCGCTCTGACTCTTCAACCCGAACGACCGAACGCGCCGAATGTTTTCGTATCTGGATTATTGAAACCTCTTACGCCTTGTGTCAGTATTTATTAAAATAATATCAACGTCACAGCGGGAATTGTGCTCAGTTGTGTACGAAACTTGTCAGGTTTCGTTTGGTGAACAGTGAATTTCGGGTGTAACTAGTTGTTACGTACGGAGGAAGTGTCAAATTTTGTGATTTCTGCGAACGCAATCGTCGACCGTAAGTTATTTTGAATGAATTATACTTTTTTTTTTCTTGACCGACTGGGCTCGTTCGGGCGAATGAAATATATTCGCGTCTAATGTTTGTTGGGCAGATTAGATTGATGACGTTCGCCGCGGATGTTATATTTTTTCAGCACATTCATCACAAAGTTGGTAATGTTGAGGTTTACTGACACTGTTCTCAGCATTGTCTTCACCTGCAAAGTCATTTGATACAATTTCGAGCCCGCCTAAACTTTCTGAAAATGTTTTCAAACTCACGTAAGAAATAAAAATAGAGATCGATACACGTGCTACAATTATACTCTATAGGCATGTTCGTTATATCCAGTCTCATGTAGGATACTATAGATATCCATTACAGAGCATTTTTCTCAACAAGCAAACACCGGTCTCTTTAACAGAACAATTTTGGTCAAGTCTTTGACATAGCAAATTGTTTCTGAAAGCGGAGAACTAGCGCGATATTTTCATCGTCCAACCTTCGCTAGGTAAGCAAAAACCCTAGTCGTTAAACGTAGGTTGAAACTTTGGAAAATGTTGAATACTTTTGCTCGAACATTTTCTGGTTTGGCCAAATTGAGTGTCATATAAAATGTGATATAAAATTTTATTTGCAGTAGCTGTGGGCTTAAATGAAATTTTGTTCGAAGCTGTTTCCTTGAGAATTTCATAACGTTTACAGATGACGAATGAATCGTGTAAGCAATATTCTTGGATGTGTAGAATAATAAAACCTGTAGTGTCAGTTGTATAACTTGTGTTTTCCGACACATTAATCTTTACTACAAATTCGATAAAAATGTTAGTTAAAGCTTCGAGTCGTGCTGACGAAAATATTTTTTTTGTTTACATTCATGTTAAAAGTGATGATTCATTTTATCTTAATGAAATTTCATTTTTATCTTATCTTAATGAGATTCTTCGTATTAGATAACCAAAGTTTTCGTCTACATACATCTTAAGGGCTTGAGGTCTTAAGTCCTATATTGAATAACTATTCATAATTATCACACTATTTTCCAAATTCTGACGATAGAAAAGTAAACTTGAAGCAGTTACACCTGCTATTACGACAAATAAATCATGTAAGTTTGTTCGTAAGTTGAAAGCCTAGCCCACTATCATTGCTGTACACATTATGTTGTCAGACCTAATTGAAATACTTTGTTTGTCGTTGTTAGTGACACATATCCATTGATGCCTCTTCGTTTGAGCTAATGGAGGAGCTTTATGTTTCATAACTAATTTCCGTGAGCTTCTTGGAAGTTTCTTCACTTTAGTCTGTGCGACTAGACTCAGCGTATTTGAGCATTTTCTTTGTGTATTATTTAAATGTGATTCTTATAATTTTTTTCTTCTTCTTGTTTCTTTTTTAGGTTCTTATTACTTTCTTTTCTTATGGAATTCAGCATACGGTCCATTGATCATATATGATTGTAACTTCTGTTTCGTAAATCTTATGAAGTGTCTTATAGTGCTGATAATAATTGTCCTATAAGATGTTTTTTGACTTGGTGTTAAAATATCCGGCATGAAAAGTTTTCAGACTTGCTATAATTGTATAGGATATACAATTAGTCTATACCAATCGGTTTTTGTACTGTAGTCACCAGTGAAAATACGTTAATCTAAACTTGTGAAATGTTCAATGTTCGTTTTTTCTAAATGTAGTATATATATCAATTTTACTTAATCTAAGTTTACCAACACTATCAAGGCTAGTGAAGAAGAAATCGCGCTACAAACTCCAAAGTAGCATTTTTTTGCAAACCAAAAACGTTGTGTCAAATTAAAAACTTTATAATAAAAGAATTACCTACATAACTAAATAAATAAGAAAGTATTTCGAACCTTACAATAAACAACATACCTTCGCTTCATATTTGATGTTGTAGTATTAATATTACTGGACCATATTCATACTCCAACGATCAATTACGTTATAATGGAGGCCACAAAATTGTTTGGGTCTGCAATCACTTTAGTCCCTTCTTAACGACACCTATATCTTCACAAGCGGATGTAAAAGGGTCGAGAAAATCAATAGAGATTGGTTTTGCTATAATCACGACGTGTATAAAATTAACACGTATATGAAATAGTACGTACTAGTTAATTTGTATAATCACTGTTATTATATAGCCTCTGTGGCGTAGCGGTATTGAATGTGACTGCTACACAAGGGGCACAGGTTCAATTCGCACTCAGTGCTAATATTTTTATGCATGTCTATTTTCATTAATCTGGATATGGTCCCGGTTGTCATACGAACATCTATGGCAATCGTTACGGGCAGTTGGAGCCCAAAAAAAGTAAAAACACACCTGAAGTTAAGTTTGGAAATAGCGGACCCCGGACCGAGCTGAAAGATTTGGATGCCTAGGATGAGGAAGAAAACTGTTACTGAACCAAGGGTCAAGGAGAATTGATTGGACCAGATTTAACTGTTTTATTAAAATAGCTATCTGGTGCGGGCTTTGGTCTCGTGGATGTCGATTTTCGTGACATCCTCGACGCCTCGGATGCGACCGGGTCTAATGTAAAGATGATGATGACAATCATGATGTAGATTTCCAAATCAACAACGAACTTAGCTTCATAAGTTCAATTCACATCCAACCAGGTTAACATTTGTTTCAAGTAAAACCTTCAACTGTTTCATCACTCTATCGATTTTTACTTAAGGTGCTCTTAAAGTGGAATCGAGGACGCCAAGTTTAATATTATTTTCTTTGAGATACGACAGTTATTGACTAATATTAGTCAAAAACATTTATATTATACTAGCTGCTACCTGCTCCTGGTATCCAGGGATGAAAAGTAGCATAATTATGTTTTATTCCAGACAATAATCTATCCATGTACCAAGTTTCAGCCTGATCCGTACAGCCGTTAGAGCGTGATTGAATAACAAAGATACAGATATCCAATCATCGGTGTAGACCAGTTTGTGCACCCAGCCGAAGAGCACCTGCCTGAATAGCACCTTAGTCCACACACAGACACACACACACACACACACACAAAGAGCATCTATCCAAATTTTTGGCATCTTCTTCACAAACTTTCATATTTATAATATTAGCAGGACTTATAGGATTCGACACAGCATTGATCGAAATCAGAACAATATATTTATATCTCCAAGGATGGCGTCCCATATGCCTTCTGTCTGTCATTACTATTTCAGATGTAAATATTGTGGGTAAACATAAATTATTACGAAAATGCTCCAATTGTTCGTTTGGCACATGTTCTGGCATAACGACGGACATTATTTTGTTGGTATGACTCTTCATTTAAGTATTCTGTACCAGACGATCGGCTGGTCTATTAAACTGAATTGTGAGGATATAAGCAACCAGCTAAGGGTCGACCAAGACATAATATTTAATGTTAATCAGATCAAAGGCAAAATTTTAAAGAGAGGACATGTACAGAGTACCTATGTGAAGAGTGAGTGATGAGAGAAAGAGTATGAGTGACTGAGTGAGTGACTATGTGTGCGTGTACGCGTGTGTGGGAGACACACACGCGCACATTAACACACACAGACAAAACAAATAATCCTGTCTAAACACTTTTGCTGTGCTTGCTGACTTTTTGAGTTGAATGAAATTTTGAAGCAATCAATAAGCTAACTATTTAAATCGATTTAGAAAGAGATCTAGAGAGACAAGAAAATCGATCACTTTTTGAGGACTTTTGAGGATTTTTGATTGAGGTGAATCTTCTATGAGGTGAGCTTACTATAACCCAAAAAGAATAACTACTAATTTCAATATAAAATTGAGCCTAGAAAGATATTTATCAACTCAAAATCACTGAAATAGAGTCAGCCAATAAAAATCTGAAATATTATAAAAGCTTGGGCGATGAAAAATCACGTCAAGCAACCACTGCGAGGCATTTGAATACTGATTTGAAGAATTACAATTTCAATGGCTTATCAACTTCTGATAGGGCCATTTGGGGTACAAAGGATTAAATTTATGTTTAGGCGGTTTGTTCTACAACTGCACTGGTCTAAATAAATCTATTTAAAAATCAGTCTCGATCTGTCAAAATCAAATGAAATATCAAAAGCGTTTTTTTCGCAACACAATTTTCTTTGTTGAAACATTGACCTTTTATAAAACTCAACTGAAAAAAAGTATTTATAAGTTTCAACATTTGTCATTCATTACCGAGGCTGTTAGCATTGCCAATACCGTTCCTTTCCATCCTATTATTAGTAACTAAAATAAACAGAACTGAAACATATTCCAATATTTATTAGGAGAAAATTTTATCTATCTCAATATTGCGAAGTTAAATATTGTCAACAACAAATACATAAGAACAGATATCATAAAATATTATGATATCTGTCAAAGCAACGAATACCGTTTTATAACCATCAGGAACAATGACAATCGTCTCTTGGATCGAGTTGTTTGTTTACGAGTTTACTTGTAACAAACAAACAACAAGTTTTCTCGTTAACATGACACTGAGGTTGTAGCTACACATACGAGTACACACAATGCCGCTCTCAGCCAACACACCCTAGCTAAAGATAAGTCATCAATAAAATGCTGTGCGGAGAAACAAAAATAAATTTCAGAAGTCAATGAGGCATGATCTGTAATCACTGTCGTTGGTGTGTACGAGGTCTTGGGCAAGATTTCCATATTCTATTCTTCATGCGTTTTATAGCATGTAAATACTTCAAGCATCTTTGTGTACTCGACTACAAATTTAATTTTAACATTCTTTTACGGGAGTTTTACCACTGTCTCTTGATATTATTTCAATCTTACTTCATTTTCATAGTGTGATTCGGACTCGGACCATTCTCGTCTGTCGATATTTGTGTACTGTATCTTGTAAGATAAGTGAATATCCACTACAGTAAGAGATACTGTTTGATTCAGTTTGACCATATACCACTAGCATCCTGAGTATCCTAACGGATGCTAGTAAAATTAAAATAATACTGTTAGATATGGTAGTAATTTTACAGATCACCTTTAGCTCCAAAACCTTAAATAATCCTAATAAACGAAACATGAATAGAATTATAATAGCTTTATTGACAGATAATATAAAATAAATAAAATAAAAATCCTATAATTCAGACATTGCCCAATATGTAATTGCAAAACTACTTTCATGGTGATTACCTATTGAAGTGTTTCAATTTTGTCACCAACTGTACATTTACAGAAAGATTCATATAGCCATACCTAGAGTTAGAGCAAGGAATCTGGCAATAAAATTTCCTAGGTGTCAATCTATTTATACTGTTGATTGATGACACTTGGTGGAACTTGTGTTAATATGTGTAACATCAATCACCAATCTATTGTCATTAAACTAAATATAATGCCGTCAGTTTCAGGTGCTTCTGGCTGTCATTTTTTCAAGGTATCTCGTAAAGTTTATGTATTGAGTAACTGTAGGAAGAGGGAAACACGTGTACTCATTAACTTATATTGTTACTAAAGTGTATAACTGGTAAGAAATTTCAGGTCTTAATGGTGCGGCAAAAGAAGGAGTCACCGAATCGCTTGGTTCTTGTTGAAATATTCTGCATCGTATGCGGGTGACATCTAAGTACTGCTCGTGTTGTCCTATATAGTAAAGGAGAGGGTAGGACTAATTGGAAGGGCTCATCAGAAAATTCACCATCATTTAGGCATTCTTTTTTGCCACGTTTGTAGTATATAAAACTCGCTTCTCTCCAAAACGTATATAATATTCTGTTTCTATTTACGATAGCACGACTCCAATCGGTTGATAAAATACCGCATCAGCCGACATCGGCATACGAATTGGGGTATCAGAACCATTTCATTTATGATTTTATTTACGGCTGCGCGTAAAAAGCAAAATTGCAGTTGTGCTTCTGTTATCTATAATGTCGAATAGAGATGAATGGGTTATGCATAATATTTGTGTTTGCTGACTTGTAGACGAGGACTGAAACAGTAGAATTTGTGGTATTGAGTAAGTTAGACTATTTGGAGAAAGGAATAAAATTGACGTCACAGAATTGTATATAGGGAACGCAAGATCGGCCCAAACCACAATTGGAACATTTGTCTCTAGCGATAGAAATCAATTCAGTAGTGCTATTCTGTAATATACAAATTCGATGTCGAGTATCACTCAGGCGACTGAGCTGTTTTTGGGTTTGTTTGGGGAGCGTTATCAGTGGTTATTGCCCAATCATGAAAAGCATTAGCATCGGCCGGTCGAATAGCAGTAGCGAGAGCGAACATAATCTGAAAAGAGCTCTCTTATCTGAATGAGACTCGACATCGAACTTCTATATTAGAGAATAGCACCACTGAATTAATTTTCGGTTTAATTAGCTCCTGGGTTAAGCGAAATAGCTTCTATCAGTTGTGTTATATTGTGTTTTTCTCTCTTAGTGTACTAGGATTTGAACCCGCAAGCGACACTTTTACGTTTTCACTGTTTTTATCAGAGCTTATTCAATAAGCTAGGTTAACATTCATAGGTTTAGTAAATTAGCAACTGTTGTCCAGGCACCTTACTAAAAACCTTGACAGTAAGATGTTACATAATAAAACGCTTGCTAAACTAACAATGGCGCCATCTGCATAGTAGAAGAAGTAGAAAAGGGAAACTTCTTGGTCTTCCAAATTCTCACAAACCATGTGTGGCCTGCTGTTATTTAAGTAAGAGGATGGTACATCGGTTTAACCCAATGCTGGGAAAAACATGCCTGTACTATTCACCTGTCGTATTAAAGTTAGTGAAAGTGTTAGACCAACGTCGTGTACTTTGTCGTGTGAAGATTCGATTCCGGTGAGAACACTTTGTAACAAAACAACAAAGGTCTATTAATTTAAATAACACTAAAGTGGCAAGTAACCACCTCTAGGTATGGTGAGTGGTTAAGATAGCCTATGGATATTTGCATCATCGTACAGGTTACAAAATCTTAGTTGGTAAGTAAGTACCTATGTCTTGGTCAATAATTGTGCCTTGTTCTTTTAATAACTTAGATGAAACTTAAAAAAAGTTCATTCTTCTTCTTCCTCTTGGCGTTAATTCCCAGTTGCATCCGAAGCTTTTAGCTCGGAGCCTGGGGTCCGCTTTACCAGTCTTAACTAAGGATTTGGCTAGACCTCGATATTTTATTTAAAAAGTTTATTATTTTGATAATATTAGTCACAAGGTCTTCATTATCATTGTCCTGTCCTTATTTCATATTTATTTGCGGTCCACGCAATATTATATTGCTTTGTCTGTTTATATCTTCTTGCAGTTTCAAACAATCCCTGCATCTTTTCTTAAGTTTTCTTTCTTTTATGTAACCGTCTATCTCTATACCTAATGCATTTCAATGAACACTATTATTTTGTTAAAAACCATTATTCCGAATATCACAAGTTAAATTTAGTACCTTAGCGAGAAAGGAACCAGGCAAAGCAATTATTCAATTACAATCCATATTTAGCAAGAAGTTTGATATGAAATAATAATAAATACTGAAGTAGAAAGACATAAAATTATCTGGTAAAATAATGAGAATGCCGCAAATTGGGAGATGCCAATCTGATTCCTTTGATTCAAGATAAAATAAGTAAAAATCCTCACCTGACACATAGGTAATGAGTCAAAGACCTTGGGCTTGAACTCAAGACATAAGACCTGACAGGCCACGATCGCAGATAGCAGCATACGTTTCATTGCGTACCAAACAGAGTGGAAACAGGTAACGATGTACTGATAAGTGTAATTGTACGTTGTAGTGATTGCAGAGTAACTGTGAACTGATTTATTGCGTTTTGGTCACGGTTGTGTATGTTTTGCTCGTACGGTTCTCTTCACGCCAAAAATAATGTTTTTAGCAAATACTATTGGACCAATGATTTTAACGATGAAGTCTACCTGTACACAGGCGTTACTGACGGCTCTACGTGTTTTGAATTCTGATTTCTTTCCTGCAACTCATAGCATCTATCTACAGAGATAAAATGATGCCTATGTATTATTCCCGACTATAATTTATCACTGTGAGTTTTATTCAGATCCTTATAGGTGTTTGAGTGTGATTGAGTAACAAACATCAACCTCATTTCTTGTCCAGACCTATACAGTGTACTTTTGAGACAAAGCGGTAAGGGCAGGTAGCATTACCGTTTGATTTACTGCCCAGTTTCAAAAACACACAATATATATTCATTTCGCTTTCCTCGCCATTTCCCTCTCAAGATGATAACTTGCGAGTCTTATAACAGTGATATTATAGACCAATTTTTTATTCATTTCCACGTCATGGTCACCTATGATCTATCCACCTGACCGACTTTAGTACTATACCAGTGTACATAGCACTATCTACAACCACAGCTCGTATAATCTAATAAAAACATACAGCAGTTTTAACTTATATTACACAATAAACATACTCATACCATGATACGCGTTAATTCCCATAATTGCATATCATGGAACGAGAAAGTTCAAAAGTTCATACTATAAAAACTTTGTTTAATAAACATGTATGGACCCATACATTTTTTATCGTCCCGGGTGGGCATCTGACCTACAAACTGTCAGTGGCAGGCTGTACGCCATCCGCGCAATTAATAAGCTTTGCATACAATTGTAGACAAAGGATCGTGAGAAAATTCCCAGGTCGAGAACCTTCTGTGTCCAACATTTTGACCGTATACTGATACGGTTTAATGCCGTCCACCATTTTATTTAGTCGCTTGCAGTCACAAGTGGTTATCTTGGAAAATGGGACTATTTTAACCTGCAGCAAGTGTCCTCAGACTGACAGTTAAGCTGCACCACTGTAGGGGTAACAGTCCTCTAAAAGTCACCATCCATGTTTATAGGACACCTCATACCCTCTGTAAATAACGCTGAATAATGATGATGTCATAGGTGGAAAAACTGTGACCGTCAACCGGGCACATTTGCGGAGTCGATACTGCTACTACAAAATCTCTATGAAGCGAACAATTACATGTTACGTTACATGTTACGTTATAATTGCGGTTAAATATTCCACAAAAGTCCTTCAAAACAGTCCACAACAATATTTTCTTTTTTATTAAAAAAGTACTAGTAACCGAAATTATAAGTATTCCTGATAACCACTCCAACTAAGCTAAATTGCCTGTTTTAGGAGTGAGTCAATCAATTTTCAATCATCAATCACCCCAATATTTTTCAATAGTGGGCTCTTGTCCAGTAGAGGTCATTCCACAATGTTATTGATTTGAAATATGGTAAATAACCCATTGACTTTTATAATACCAAAGACCATGTCAATCTAAAATCGTATAATTTATGAATTTTATGACATGCAACACAATTATCACTGTTGGGGATATAAACGCCAGTCCTAGTCAAATAATGATTGAACACTGATTAAGGCCCTTAGATTAGCTAGTTTTGTTCTTATATTTGGATTCTGTAGTATATTAAGGTCCGCATTCTGAATCTCTTTGATCTGGGGATTTGATCAGATAAATCGAGATTCAGAACGGAGTACCATTCATGGCCAAAATACATTAAGTTTGATGGAAGTAAAGTCTGCTGTGCTGTAATTGCTTTCTATAACAACTCATAAGAGATCTAAAACTAACTTGGAATGTATTGTTGGCAAAACCACTTCAATTTTGTATGTGTGGTAATGTCGGAGGTTATACAGGATGTGAAGTTGTGAACAATAGCTTTAAAATTATATATCAAACGGCAGTTCACATTCTTTCCTCGGACTCTGTGTGAAGATTAGAAATCTAGTGTGTTGTGTATCGAAAGATTGTTTAGTATTTCTGTGTTGATTGCTTGTAATTGTTTAGATTATATTGCTAAAAATGTGAGCAACTATAGTTTTTGTTCATTTTAGTCTTCAAATTCAGACCGGTTTTAGTCATTTTGTAAATTAAATTTTGCATGAACATAAACAGTAAGTCAAAAAATGTCAATATGACTTCACTTTATGGTAAACTGAAGGTTAAGTCTCAGGAAAGAGAGCCACCGTTATAGATAATATGAAAATACTGTCCCTCAGCTTGACGGTACCATCAGATGCTTTATCACGCCCCGCTTGAAGGACCCAGGACTATAGGAAGAAGGAAACACGAAAATGAAGACATAATACATAACATGTTCAATAACAGTAAACTATTATAAAACATTAAATTGCTCCTGTTAACACTTATTGTTTTTCAACATCGTTTTTCTCGTATACTTCATTCGCGATTATTATTACACACAAACTGTATGTTTGAGGTTTTCTGTTTAACTTTTCTAAATCAATGTAATCTTCTTACATTGTATACGCAATAAACCTTCCCACGTTATATGTTTACTTACTAAAAACCGCAATACCAGACACAACACAGACGAAATGAAACTTATAGTTATACTAACAAATATAGTTTTATGAATTCTTACGGTCTTTCAGAAAAGAAAAACACAGTACCTTATGAATATTGAAAGAAAAACAAAAACATAAAACCATTGAAAGTCGAAGATAAATAGAAGGAAAGAAAAGAACTTTTAAAGGTCCGACAAAATCAGCTTGCATTCAAAAACAAATTCTTAAGAAAACCGATTTCTGAACAATGGTTCCCAAAGCTGCCTATCACACCGAAGAAAACAACAGAATGTTTTTGATAAATCAAATGAAGTTGTTTGAATGTTGGATCGACTATTCGGTGTGATTGTGAGCGATGAATGTATTATAAGATGTTGAATCGGGTCACATAGCGATGTTTGAACGCAAATTATTTGAATTATTTCTGTCTTTCCGTTTTATTTAGACGCTGTGATGCGCGTTGCCAGTTGTATAGATAGATGAAACTTGTTAGTTATATATTTGTGCGATGAACTCATCACTTAAAATCGATCCGAGAATTTTTGGATGGAATTTGAATGCTACGATAATGTCAAGTTCGTTTTTAGGTTATTTGAGAAATGGCGTCTACAATGATATTTATAAAGGCAGCGTGCCAAATATAAGAACTATTTTTTACCTTTAAATGCAAAGTAAGTGGACATCAATATATATACTAAATCTTGGTGATTGACAATGCAATAGAAAGAGTGATTCATTTTAGCTTTTGGTACGTTAATAAAATGTCACTTGACGGGTCGAGTCTTACGAGTATCACACTTGGGTCAAGTCTGAAAAAAAAGAATCTTAAATCCAAAAAAGTGTCATAAAATAAAAGATTCGATAAATAGCTGTTAGTAGTAGATTGTCATTATCTGTGGTTCTTTTTCTGTCAAGTAATCAATCAACAAATCCAGCGACGAACAACAAAACGCTAATGATGCTTGAAATAGATAGCTTTCTAGATATAATGGTTTTAATAGAACGGGGTTATTGGACGTCCTATTATTTATTTTTAGCTTCATTTTTCTCACTATAGAACAAAGAAGCATTGTTTCAAAAGTAGTGTCGGTCAGTGTTATATCCGGTTCAGGATTCGGTCAAAGGTCCCCATCGTTCCGAAGTAATCAAGAAAATGACCTAGAATCAAATTATTTCACTGTAGAATCGATATTTATTTTATAACTACTTAGTAAGACGTCTTAGAAATTAATATTCGAACAGTTTTTATGTGCTAATTGAATATCAACTTAACAAAATAAGACAATGCTTATAATAGTATGCAACAGTGCGCTACAGTCTTATCATAATCAACATTTAAAAAGTAGGTACTCGAGCATTTTCCCGCCTTGTCTAGCAAAAACCAGGTAGACCGTAGAAAAGTATCAGAGGCAATCTACCGACGTGCAGATATATTTAACCTCACATAACTATATAGACAAGTTCTAGTCAAAGTAATTGTAATTATTTATACAGAAGATTGAAAACCAAACAACTTGCTAATATCTCTTTAAATAACTTACAAAGAAAATTGGTTTTGGCAAAAAGAAATTGAAAAAGATTTTTTTAACTTTCGTATCCTTGATGTTACGATTGCTTTGTAACCATAATTAGAGCAATAGAATAACCGTGTAACCAATAATAATAATAAATAAATAATAAAATATAAAAAACAATAGAGTAAACGTGAAATATTTACTATTTATTTAGTATGACATTGGAAGTCATACTACATTTACATTTAACATTTGGTAGTAACAGTCTTTATCGTCAGTTCTACTTCAATACAAATACTTTCAAGGAGCACTCTTAAATACATAGGTACAAACACGAGTTGCTACGAAAATGGACCTACCCCAATCACCTATGAATATTAGAAAACTTTTCGGAACTTTTCTACATAAAATTCTTTCTATATTCAGATCCTGATCAGAATATTATAATGTGACTACTTGTTCAAAAGGATAATACAATACTGAGCAGTATATTATATATAATATCTTCTTAAACAACAAAGAATTTTTCAAATTGGTTCGCCAGTGTTCAAATTATATCAAACTAAATTTCGGCAAATTGAGATCTTCTTTATCGAAGACAGCAATTTGGGTCTAATTAGCATCTATTTTATCATAATCCCAAATAGGTTTGAACTAAATAGAAATTCGAACGAATGGATACAGCCGGATCAGTTTAGCATTTAAAGTACCTACAGATGAAATTTGCCAATTTGAGACATGAAGCGTAAAACTAGATGGTATTGAATGGAACGGAAATGCGGCATTCTACCCAATACGGTATGATTATTGAGATAGCACATCTGTTTTTAGTGTTATTGATAGTAGATACTATGGTGGATAAGATAGTAAATAGTATACAATACATAATAATATACACAAAAATCGAAACCAAAGTTTGAATGTATGGCTGACTACAAATGTCGGTGAGTTTTGTCACCGAAAACATTAAAACCACTTACAATTTCGCTGCGTGGTTCTCGGCAGAGTAGAATTTGGGCCAACCCATTTCCTCCCATGCGGTTTCGTACTTACAAGGCGACTAAGGGATAGGGCTGTTTAACATCAGACAGATATATACAGCCCAGACTCAGCCTATGCATGGCTCGAGCCAACCATAGTGCCCGGAATACGGCAATAGGCTCACCCCCTATTACGTGGGATCTAATACAATGATTGGTGAAATGTGGGTGTTAATTCACCTCTGCCTAACCCTCCGGGGATAAAGGCGTGATTGTATGTATGTATGTAAGTATGTACAATTTTAATAATTACCATGGACATGGAGAAGAAGTCTTTGAAACCAACGCTAAAGAGCGTCGTAGAATTCAGTCTCTTCCCCAGTTCTCTTTCTCTCATTTTCATAAACAGTTTACTAAATAAATAAATTCCAAAACCATGTTAAAAGTTTTGTTAATAATTAAAACAGGCTTTATGTAAAACTTATTACGTGCTCTTCCATCAAATTTCACACGGAATGTGATGTGGTAATAATAAATTGAGAACAGCACTCAGTTTGATTCCGGTATGCTCAGTATATGGGTCATCCCGCGGCTAACTGCTGGAAGTCCCGGGTCCACTTTTGATTAAACTACAGCAGTTTTTGAAATGTATTTATAGTTGATATAAAACAATTTTATTGCTGCCTTGTTGATCTCATGATATAAATTAACTAGCTTATATTTACGTAGCGTCGTATAGTTTATTCGAGTAAAACTTACTGAGTTTATTGTAACATAAATCTCTGCAGTTTACTGTATTTTCACGGTAATCTTGCCTTCTTTCATTTCCTTTTTCTTGCTTTTCTCTTTTAAAGGTGGTAATGATTGGCAATGATTATATCATGTGACTCGTGTGCTATTTGGAACTTTAGTAGGTATTATATATTCAATTTCTTCCTGTAGAAAACTGGTATAACTAAATAACTTCATTATCGTCAATGGGTTACGGAGATCAGACGGCACTCGCTTCACGGAAAATATCGAACTTCGATATTTTGCATAATGATACTAATACACTAATTATCCTTTAATGATGATTATTCAATTTCCTACTGTTACTTTGATAACATTTACGGGTTTGGTAACCTATTTGTGTATTATTATTATTATTAAGTTTAGGTGATATACGTTACTAATAAAAATCGAAAATCGTCTAAAAGACGGAATGTAAGGAATGTCCGCAGAGAGTTCGTAAAAAATAGAGGAGGGCAATGCACTCATAGTCAATGTTTCAACGGAACACCTCTTCAAAGGTGATGATCACGGGCATCAGTCCAAGTGGAACTGTTTGAGATAAATATTTCTAATTTATCTAGCACATGGCTGTTAGTTCACTAGGTCTAGGTATTAGTAGACCTTATAAGAAGGTATTATGGCTATTTAGTCAACGAGTTAAAGCGACCATACTCATCATAGATTATTGTAATAACCGCACCACGATTGCTAAAATCTCTAAGAATCATAGAGAGTGATCATATTATCGTCTTTTCATTTCCAATTAGTCTCATCCACTTCTTTCATAAACATAGGACAATACGAGCAGGGCTCAGATGTTACCCGCATATCATCAAGAACCAAGCGGTGCAGTGACACTTTTCTTTGCCGCATCATAACATCTTTGCAACTCCATAAAGATCAGCACACGTGTTTCCTTCTTCCTACAGTCCCGGGTTCTTCAAACGGGGCGTGAAAAAGCATCTCATGAGGCCATCGAGCTGAGGGCCACTATTCTAACATTGTTAGTGTCTGTAATGGTGACCCTCTTTCTGAAACTTTGCCTCCAGATTACCATCAGCTGAGGTAAAGTCATGTTGACGTGTCTTAGAAAAAATATATTTTTTATCTTCGTATTTATTATAATCTACCATTTATTTTACTTTCCTGAGTGTATTGGTCAAATGTGTCACTTTGAGCGTTTGACACTCCACATGACTCATTGCTCATACAGTGGTAAGACGGGTGTAGTATTCTGTTCATATCAACTTCTAGCTCCAATAGCTTAAAATGTAAGTATTTTAATTATTTTGGCTCAAAATCCAATAACAATTCTGTGACTGACTAATAGAAATCTAATACAATTATCAATGCTGAAAAAAATCAGAACATCAAAAAAAGTGTAAAAAGCGTGAAAGAGCACGCTTCTGATGAGGCCGTCAAAATGACGGCCACCATTGTAACATTGATATTTGCAATGGTGACCCTCTTTCCTCTTTTGCTTAGCGTTTAAACCACTGAACCGATTTTGATGAATTTGCTTTCACTTTATATAGGTAAATAAAGTCTAGAATTTAAAAGTATTTTTGCAGTGTCAGTGGAATGGCAGGGGTTTTGCTATGACACCAAAATAGAAGATCGAAGCCCAGGGGCCTTAGACAAAGTGACATTCTATTGGCGAAAACGCCAGTGGAATCGCTAATTGTAGTATGAAATTGACATAAATCATTAATATAACTATATTTTTTGTATGAAATTTGAGTCTTTGTAACTCGAAATACATTATTTAACTTATCATTATTACTATAACCCCCGCAATGTCCGGAAACCCATGGTTAAAACCTTAAAAATGGTTCGCTTCAGCGCGATTCCATCAATAGAATGTCACTTTGTCTAGGGCCCCAGATAGAAGTTCATTCAGACGAGTCGCGGGCACCGTCACTCAAGCTAATTCTATTGCCAACTCAACTAACAACTTTGTACAAATTCATAAAACTCATTACTGTGTACTCTAATATAAATTACTTTAAGTAAAACAGCAATTCGGACGAGAATTAGGTCAAGTCAGAATAGTGTGCGAACTATTTCCAGTGTTCATTTCAGAGCGTTTCTACGTCAAAAAGATGTTTTCATCTGAATAAGTGATAATGATGAAAGTTTACGTGAAAAAAATTACATTCTAGGAGGGAACTTTGATGATTTTGATGATTCAGAAAACTTGACATTGGCGACTTGACTTGAAAATGGCGTCTCGCTATTAATAATTTTATAAACCTTCCTTTATATAAACAATTCTACCAAATTTGTATAGGTAGAGGGGGGAAACACTACTGACGGTGGAAGTGAGCGTTGATCCATCACAAGGTGGCCATCCTAAACCTACATATGGGTGGCAAGTCCTAGTCACGGTCACGGTGTTTCTTTCTGTATAACGCTATGGACCAGGCGACCGCACGGTGAATCCATGGAGTGCTGAGAATCGGATCTCTATGATGTAGTAGTATGTCAAGAGTTTGTTTCTTAGTTTGATTGAACGCGATAATCTCAGGAACTACTGGTTTGAATTGGAAAAACCTTTTTGTATTGAATAGCCCGTTTATCGTAAAAGGTAACAATCTTAAAATCATCACGCTACTACTTAAGGAAGCAATCATAAATGTAAATTCTTTGAAAATTATTAAATTGCGGGCATAATGGCTACGGGGTTTCGAAATATGCCACTGGTGAAGCCGGGCAGGTTGACTAATATTATATAGACCGATACAAATAGGGACATAATTATTGTATAACAAATGTACCGAGTGTTTCCGATAACATAAACTTGTGGTAATAACTTAAACAGGGTTCCCGGAGATTGAAAATGATTACCTGGCTAACTCGCCTCTAAATACCTACTGAAGAACTAAAACACTAAGCTTATTAATGTTGAGAGTCATTGAAACTTAAATAACTGGAACACTGTTATTGATTTTGATAAATTATATTAAACTCGCCTATGCGAAGTCCTACTCCAACGAACCTTGGAAACTAATTTTATTTGTATCTAGCCTATGCTTTTTTCAGATAGATATATAACACTTAGTGATAGTGAGCATAGTGACTAAGTAGAAAAATACTACAACCCTTAGCTCAACTCGTGAATTATTGAACCTCGTGTAGAACATCTGAAGGTATCCTATATTCTAATGAGGTCAACATCTGTACAATTCCAACACAGAGTCAAGTTACCCGAATAGACAGACCTATTAAAATGTTCTTACATCTGGCGTAACATGGCATTAGATGTGCCCCGTCAAAAAAGGCACTACAAATACCAAACGTCGCAATATGACATTCAAGGCTTCCGCTTCCATCCATTTCACACCAAGGCCACAATGCGAATACGTCTCAAGGAAATTAAATTTCTCTTTGGTACTTTGAATTTCATCTGATCGTGAATCGCGCTATTAAAATTTTCATGCTGTTTAACATGTTATACAATGTCCAATATGTTCAACTCCAAGTATAAGGTTCAAAGTCTGAATGTAAAGTGTTTTAGAGGCAGAGGTAGGCCCAAGAAAAGATGGATGGATTGTGGAGAAGAGGATGCAAAGAAAAGTGTAGCTGAGGAGATCACATCTGACAGGAATGTATGAAGGACAATGAGAACACCGACCCTAAATAATTGATACAAAGACAAGCAGATGATACAACATCCAATATTAAGCCTAGCCGACAGATCCCTGTATCAGGGAAAATCACAGCAGCTATAAAAGACAATATAAAAATCGACGCTGGTGTAATCGCCGATTCTATCAGATGACACGACCTTGCTGTTAATAGATACAGCAGTATTCATTCACGTGTTTATTTTGGTGGGCATGATATCACAGTGTGGGGAAACTTCGAGGTCGCCAGTAAAACGTACGAAGGAACTAAAAACTAATGTGTGTAGTTACGAAAATGTTTTTGTGTGCTTTGAAAGGATAGTTGACACTGAGGCTGGTTTTGCTTTTATAATATTACTAGTTGCTGCCCGCGACTTCGTACGCGTGTAGATATTTGCTTCAAAAACATAGCACACTCGTACAAAATTTCAACTCCCGTTTTACCTCATTTAGGGGTGGAGTTTCGTAAAATCTGTTCTTAGCGGATGTCTACACTCTATAAGGAACCTACCTGCCAAATTTCAACTTTGATGTGGTATAGTTTTTCAGATTTCGTTATTAATCATGCATCGTATTTCATTTTTACAAAATTATGAGCACTTTGCTAGTCAAGAACGATATGATGCTATCTGTATGGAAATTAACAAACGATCCATTCTTTCATCTTAGGACTTAGAACGTCGTTAAAGTCGTTACGACTCACATTTGTACTTGCAAAAACGTTCAAAACTAAGTACCTACTTGAAAAGATTGCTTAGCTACTCACATCGAAATAATACCATAGAAACTGAAACAGCAAATGAAGAAAAATAGAGGAATTTCCACGAAACAATTCAGATAATAAATGGTGAAAACAATCTGAAAATGAAAACGTTTCCAGGTAAACTCAATGATATGATAAGGTAAAACTTTATTCAGCTCTCGAAATAAGTAAAGCAAACAAAGGAATGAGAGCCGACAGTTTTTCAATCCTCAGATTGCTTCGTTAATCTTTGTACTATCTTCTTCGTGACATTAGCCGATAAAACTTCTATTACAGTATTGACCTCTCGTGCGTGACCTTGAGAATTTTCTATAGAATCGCATGTATGATTACGAACTTTTAAATGTTAGTATGTACTGAAATTTAAATAGAAATGTTTGTTTGATTATCAGTCTTCCGTACATTGAGCAATGTTTGAAAACCATCTGCATGTTTACTATTTATTATTGAAATAAAGTTGGAAACATTTTTGTATAATTTATGTTTGTTATTTTAGCTTCAGCGCAAAAGAATTTAAATCTCCGAAAGGGAAGGCAGAGGAGTATTAACACTCATATTTTGGTCCCACGTTATAGAGGGCGAGCCTATTGCCGACAAGCGGGCACTTTGTCATGGGCTGTAAGTTTACTGTCGAATGGAGAGCAGCCGCCTTCTACGATACCTACGGGAAGAGCTGCGGATACACTATTCTATTCACCTTCCAAACAACAGAACCAACACGGCTGTATTCTTCTTCTTCATTCTAGCGAAAATCCCAGTCGAATCTGAAGCTTTCACCTCGGAGTCTGGGATCCGCTTTATCGATCTAACTGCGGATTTAGCTGAACTTTGATATTTTCCGTAAAGCGAATGCCATATGACTTCCACAACCCAATGTAGAGATTGGGCAATGTCGAAGTATTGCAGCTAGAACAGTTGTTGAACTTTTTAGGTCTCCAACTACCCGTAACGACTGCCAAAGATGTTCGTATGGCATCCGACTGTATTACATATTTATACTTTAAAGGGCTGTAAACTTTCTATCGAAGCGTTTTCTTCCAAATCGTGACCAAACGAGTAAAAATTGCTGGTAATTTCGTGCAAGAACTTGACCGAAATAAAATTAATGAGGGGACGATGATGGCGTGCGTTCGAAGGTTGCTCTTGATTATGTCATCAATCTCATGCGTTTTACTTCGCTGCTGTGAGAATATATGAGGAATTGAAACTTGGTAATTATGTGAACTTGACTGAATGCGTAGTCGGTCAACAATGTGGTCTAATCTAATATATAAAATTCTCGTGTCACAGTTTTCGTTGCCATACTCCTCCGAAACGGCTTGACCGATTTTGATGAAATTTTTTGTGCTTATCCGGTATCTATGAGAATCGGCCAACATCTATTTTTCATCCCCCTAAATGGAAGTTGCAGCGGGAACGGGATTTGAATACCACGCGGGCCGAAAATATGGCGGTACGAAGTTCGCCGGGGCAGCTAGTTTCATATAATTTTCAAAGCTATCCAAGAATCATTAAGGTGGATTTTTCTCACTGAAAGAATCATTCACACTTTATGTTTGCTCTTGGAAGCTGACTGTACATTGTACATACACACAAGTTACGCTTCTTTCCCATTGGGGTAGGCAGAAACAGCCAGAAGAACGAAGGTCGATTCTCTTTTCTATTTCTTAATCGATTTGAAAGGTTAGCATAATAAATGCTTCTAAATTTCATTCAAAAGAAAGAATGAAGCTTAATTTTTGTAAATTCTACGCTTAAATTTAACGCCAAAAATAAAACAACATTATTGTATTAATTCGAACGACGTCGCCATCTTCGAGAAACCTAAATAGAGATTACTCTAATATATTTCGTGTAAGTACCATTCACATCGATATGCATACTCAGAAGCCTTCCAAAAGCAACCTGCTTACCCAAATCCGCTTGTAATCGGGGCTTAGCATCGATAGCTCGTGGTTATCGATATTCGATACTGGGATGCAACAGCATTATAGTATGAAGTAGGTACTTCGAGGCTTCATTGTGTCTTAATGACAAAGGAAATGTGCAATGTTCAAAATTCAGTCTCGATGTAATCACAATCTCGTAAATGTCAAAAATTATACCACTTTCCATCCAGTGAGCTGAGTGCTTTTCTACCACCTAAGTGGTATAAAAAACTGAATTTTTAACAGATTTTACAATGCTGAAATAACAGACTCCAAGCCTAACAAATCAGACCATAAATCATGAAATCAAAAAAATCCTACAATTTACCTGACTACCCTCATATAAATCTCATTTTGATTTAGAAAAATAGATAAAAGGGAGGGAAGAAAAAGATATCTTATAAGCATTCCTAGTTCAACATCTAAAACGTGTGCAATCTACTTAATCTAACAGCGTCTTTAAATAATTTTAACGGGAATTAACGCGATCATGATATAGGTGCATGAAAAGAAAATATCAAAAATATCGAGAATGTGCAGGTAGATGAAGAATATTTTACATTATGTGCTCGAAGACGACGGGCGTGCCCCACTGAGCCAGTCAACCTGTGACCATGGCCGGTGTAACCTGGTCGAAACGTGAGGTAAATCAAAGGTATGTACTGTAATTATTATGTACCTATACCATAATCACGTTAATTACCTTTAACATCATTGTGTACATTAATTGTGTATCATGGAACGCGAGATTTTAAAAGTTGAAATGAAGTCGAATGAAAATCAAAATTATTTCACTTTATTACTACGATATATTTATCATCATCAACATGTTTTATATTATGTTATTAGAAAAAAGTAAGTAGGTAATTACAAATATTTTGATGTGATTTGTTTAATTAATAAAAAAGTCTTTGAAGTAGCGGGTAATGCAACGCGTAAAAAATCGAACAGCCCAATAGCAGAGCCGTAAATCGTAATCGTGTGTTTAACCCCAAAACGTAAATAGATATAAACTATGGCTTCATTTATTTTGTTTCAACTGATTTCTTGCATTGATAAATGATTTTATTAAACTGTTTTTTCTGTGTTATGTATCGAAATAGTTCTGTCTAGACGATTTTGTTTGGGAGTGTTAATTCATGTTTTACGTATCGTGAACTTTTTAGGTCTAAAGGGTAAATAATTTTTAGATAAGATTTTACCAAGATTTCTCTTAGGAGTTGGAGGTGACATTAGAAATAAAGTTGTAGCTAAAGTTACACAAACAACCAATGATATATTAAAAACTATAGATATGTTGTCCATACTCTAAAATGGCGACAAAAAAATGATGACTTTTGGTCATCATTTTATGCACCAATAAGAATCGCGACAGTGCGCCACCCAAAAAAAATCTATTTTTGTAACACATTTGCAATAATAAAATATTATTAATTTAAATAATAATATGATTCATTTAAATTAATAACATTGACGTATTTTTAGTAAGTAACTATAATTTTTTTATACTTAGCGTTTGCGCCAATTTTGAAAGCCGCCATCTTCTTGTATGACGTATCTATGAATATATAATACATCATTGCAAACAACCTGATATTATAACTTAATAAGTTTTAAAGAATATTCCATTATCTATTTACTCGTCCCCAGGTTCTTAAATAGTATAAAATTTTGAAGTGAAAACTTTTTTAGACACGTTGGACAGTTTTCATACAACGCGTGTGTCATTGTCACGTCACTTCAACTTCAACTTCTTCTTAATGGCGTCTGCAGCAAATCGCCGTCAGTTTGCCAATGTCAAGTAAATTATAAATGTTTATAAAATTATTAATGGCGAAACGCCAATGTCAAGTTTTCAAGATGTTTTCTACCAGAGCCACGTTAGCCACGGCAGTAACTTTGTTTCCGTGTGTCCACCCCCCACGAGATTCAGATGGTCGATCAGGACGTGTGGTTGGATTTTAGGGGGCAGTCACGTCACGTCATGCCCAACTCTTATTTATCACGTCAATGCAAGGATGTAGTTTTTAAATTCTACGAGTATATAGGCAGTAGGTAGATATACTGGCTATATAGACAAATCGTGGTAATTCACATGTGACACCTCTTTGAAGTGAAAACTTTGAGAACTTTTTGTGAAGTAGGTTTACGTTTTACTTTATATACAGAGTGTTTACACTTCTGCCGGTATTCCAGTAGTGGCAGATTTTTTTTACTATGTTTCGTTATATACAGCGTTTTTTACTATGGGCCGCGTGGTCCCGGCGGAGTAGAATTTGGGCCACCCCATCTCCTCCCATGCGGTGTCGTAAAAGGCAACTAAGGGTCTGTTTAAGATCAGACATGATTATATATACAGCCCAAACTCAGCCTCAGATGCATGACTCCAGTCAACCATAATGCCCGGCATACCTATGCTGGTCTAGACACAAAATTTTAAGCTACGAGTGCCTCTATCTCATACATAGGCTGTCAAGTATCGGCCTCTCAGTTGGTAGATTTTGAAACACACTGCTCTGAGGAATCATGCCGTCAGCTCCAACTAACTATGAGAGTTTCGTGTTGGCTACAAGATTTATATAACAAACTATACCGCAGATACAAAGTTTTGAATGTGTTAATCATATTATACGATTGTGAGAGGTTAGAGGTTAGTTGTACTTGGAGGAATGGGAGGTAGACCTTGGTCCTTTGTCTATATAAGGGCTAAAATTAAGTTATATTATTATTTATCTTACGGACAGTTACAGAATTCATCTTGCTCATAAAAATTTATGTGTATAATGGGCTGCAGAAGTCCATAATTATATCCTTTGAGCCTAGGTCCGTTTGACCTATAGGTCCGTTCCAATCGAGCAGTCCGACTGGGGAAGTACCTCCGTCCTACGAAATACTGTGGGTATAATACCCTTGTGTTGTGTTTCCGGCGGTGAGTAGGGTAGCCAGAGTTCACTGGAGAGGTTTTGTGTTGTCAGTGGGAAGACCAACCAAAGGTTTGTCCTGCTTCTCTTCTGCACTGACGGCACAGGATCTCTTTGTTCTTAAAGGGTCAACAGCATGAGCCACTCGTCCATAGGCCACGGTAACTACTTTCCATCAAGTGGGCCGTGTGCTTGTCTTCGACCTAAATAGTATATACCACTTTTTTATATCTCTGTTAATAAACCTATTTCACATAATAAGAAGGGAAAGAAAGAAACTAATCCATTTATTTACTGTTAATCCATTGCTTACCAGTACCTATATAACTTAGTTACTAGATGGCGTGTGGCGTCACTTCCCACAAATAAGTTTCATACTGTATACGGACTTCTACAGACCACTGTACTTATAAAACATATTTCTGAGTTTTATGTAGCTCTTCTTCTGCTTTATCAAAATATCCTCAAATATTCATGTAAACTAACGAAACTGGTGAAAATCTGAAGGCACTATGTCCAGTACGATGGATGGGACGATGCCAACGTAACTGCAATGGATTTTGATGGATTTGTACCGCCATGCGGGATTAGGAATGATGGAATACGACACCTTGATGGTTTAAATGTTTTGTTGGAAAATAGAATACCGTGTTTATTAATGTGCGTTGCAAACTTACCTTATGATTATAAAATAACCAGTTGTTATAACGTTTTAAGTAACTATTGCCATACCCTCATGAATATTACTAATACTATAAACGCGAAAGTTTGTAAGTATGAATAGATGTTTGTTACTCTTTCACGTAAAACTACCGAATGGATTTTAATGAAACTTTAAAATAATATAGCCTATACATCAGAATAACACACAGACTACGTTTGGTCGCGACATCCACGCGGGCGGAGCCGCGGGCAACAGCTAGTAGTCGGCTAAAGCTTCCCAACATCGGGAGAGACCTATGTCTAGCAGTGGATTGCGATAGGCTTATTGATTTATTGATTGATTGATTATATAATACTGTGTACACCATTCTACGTAAATGTATTGACTGCATTGGGTCCCTAGCATCCGTCAAATAAAGATTGGCCATTTCTTTTAAGATCTCATCATACTGAATACTGTTTTACCTACTTAGCTATTCACGGACTAAATAAAGCGAGGATATTTCGAAAAATATTTGTATGATCTTTAATCTAGTTAATAAGCCGCATTATAATCTATTTTTGACCGAGCTGTGAGCTTTTCTATAACAAGCTCATGCGATGCATCGGCCTTGTTAATCTCAGACTAACGTTTCAATTTACAATACCGGGTTTGTACTATAAATGTGCTGCTCCGTAGGTTGTTAACGAGCTATGTAGTCTAAAGTTTGATGTAAAACTGTCAGTCTGTTTAGATTTAGGATAGTTTATGATGCTGGGAATAATAGTTACGTACTATAATTATTCTTGTTAGTGCTACTACTTTATACTGCGTATTTTAAATCATTATGAGATAACTTCCAGCTTATATCGTCCAAAAGATATTGGGATTATAACATTCCTAAAGTCTTATTATTATATTCTTTCATAATCAGACCTTGATTATGCAAGCACAAAATCAAAAATCATTTCTCAAAGCCAATTCTCTTAATTAAAATATGTTCAAAATTCGATCGCGATCTAATTTCGATTTCCTAAATGTCAAAAACTGTATTTTTGTAATACACTTTTAATATCGAACATTGAGACGATCTAGACATATTTCATGATGAAAATTAGACGTCTGGGTCAATTATTATGTTAAAACGTTCTGCGAAAAGTGATCAGTAGACCACGATAGGTCACAACTCCATCAAAAGAAAATATAGGCAAGATCTCATACTTCAGAGTTCTATCTAGTAAGTTACAATAACACATTACGGTGTTTCAACCACTATTATAAAGCAATAACAACCCTTTAACATGACCTAAATAACACTGCCCCAAAATACTTATGACTAATCAATGGAGTAAGTCAAAGAAACTGACTAAATGATGGTAATAATACCAGGCGAGGCCGACGTGGTCAGTCAGTTGGCGTAGATCCAAATGGTCTCAACGATGCTACTGTCAAAGACATAAGAGATAGCGATTCAGTCAAAGAAGTCGAAAGGTATTCTGGGGCCCTAGACAAAGTGACATTCTATTGATGGAATCGCTCTGAAGCGAACCATTTTTAAGGTTTTAACAATAGATTCGGGACATTGCGGTGGTTATAGTAATAAAGACTCAAATTTCATAAAAAAAATATAGTTATATTAATGATTTAAGTCAATTTCATACTACAATTAGCGATTCCACTGGCGTTTTCGCCAATAGAATGTCACTTTGTCTAAGGCCCCTGTAGAACTTTATCCAGCAGTAAATAAGGTTGAAAATTTTGTAACAGTTTCGTAAGTTTAATTATTTGAATATGCTTCTAGTGAACATTGTGGAGTAAGTTTAAAATTGAGTGAAAGCTCTGCAGTCGGTTTGTGCTTTTGTTAAGTAGATATATCATTTGTTTGTTGGAGCTTTTATGTCTCTGAGTGTGTTAAGTTTGTTACTTGACGATGTTTTGCTAGTTTTCAGTGTTAATATTATTGTGTTCGTTACCTGTATGGTAAAGTTTCGAATGTGTATAATTACAAATTTTATAGGTGACATTCGTAACTTTACCATATAGGTGACGATAGCATGACTATCAATGTGGTACTACAACGGCGATTGTACTGCTACATATTTGATAAATTAAATTTCAATAATATTAGATATTTAACGATAAAATAACATTTTAAATGAAATCATATAATAATTAAATAAGTTATACACAAAATATTTAAACAATAAATAAGAACTACATGCATATACATGGCAGTCGTATTATAATTACTTTTATTGAATTTATTTAAATATTTTTGTAGTATAGCTCTATTATTATTGCTTCATTAACTTACAGCTCTTTCAATACTGATTGAACTATTGATAAATATAATGAACCAATACATCTTTCTACTAATTATATTTATGTGGCATGAAATGAGGTCAAAATAATTAACTGGAAAATGTATTTAGCACATCTAATATGTTTGCGAAATATTATATCATATAACATTGGTTTTGGGTGGCAGCCAGAAATACGAGCTTCTATATTGTTTAATGAATTAAAAAAGAGTAATAAAAATAATAAAATTACATAATGTTTTGAACTAACATTGTAACTTTTGATACATTAGACAGTGACAAATAAATTTCAAACAGGTAAAATAAGTATTGTGGTGTTATTTAAAAAGGTAAAGAGTGGCACTCTGGGTATACTGATACTCGTAGAAGTGAAAACTTGGTCAATATACCGAGTGTATTTTTCTGTAGTTAAGAATAACTTAAAAAGTTAGGGACAGTCTCCTAACAACGTTTTGCTGTAACTATAACGGTTGAGGTACCTGCCCTTACTGCCCCGTTTCAAAAATACACCATGTATATGTTATGTATGTATGTAGATATTCATATGCAGAGGTGTCACGTGTGTACAATCTGTCACTAAAGGTAATGGTAACGGTGTCGCGAGTTCAATAGTAATTTTCCTTCTCAAAAAATGTTTTACGAAAAATAACTAACGCGCCCAAATTAGTTTTCAGTTCAAAACACTTTTCACTTTGGTATTCGTATTATAAAACGATGACCCACAGACGGCGTGCGTTTTAGTCACTTCAAATCTGACAACCTCCCCTGCCGACACCGGCTTGGGCTATCTGTGGAGATTTTGCGCACAATCAAAACAATATTTAAAGGCAGTAGTAACGTAAAGTTGTTGAAAAAAGTAACAAGAAATGTATTGATGAAAATGCATTAATGAATATTAAAGTGATTTTTTAAAGTCTTAACTGCTATTTAAAATTAATAAACGCTTTGTCTTTTTCTCCTAACATGGACCAATCAACAAAACAAACGTGATACCAAAATGAAGCTAGTCGAGTAATGAAAAATTTCCAGCGGTCACATTTGAAACAATAACAGTTTTTATTACTTAAGTCTTAGAGACTGTTATCCCATCAAATAATACTGCAGTTACTTTGATAGAATAAAATGATATTTTTATTTGACTTGAACAAACGGTGTCTTATGAGGGGATTTATTGAGAAGAATTTTCTCTTCCATTTATGAATCATATAGAATTACTAATTGAATTTTAAGGTTTATCCGCAAACGGGATATCAAGTTTAATTTAATAGAAGATTCAATTTGTAAAAGAGAAATTGTCGTTATTTGTGATCTTTGATCCATTTTTAACTTGTGGATTACTAGCTAGTGCCCGAGGCCCCACCCGCGGAAATTCATCACACATATTCCTTCTTTATTGAATCCTTATATTGGTATACAAAGTAACTTATAATCTGTTTATATTTTACAATATTAGCCAATAACCTATACTAATCTAGGTATGTACCTATAAAGGCAAGAGATCCGATTCACAGCACTCCATGGCTTCACCGTGCGGTCGCCGCCGCGCCGGGTCCATAGCGTGATAATAGAGAGGAACACCGTGACGGCGACTGGGACTTGCGACCCAGATGTAGGTTAAGGGTGGCAACCTTGTGATGCATCAGCGCTCACCTCCGCCGTCAGTAGTGTTCCCCCTCTACCTATCACAATTGGGTAAGATCCTATCAATGCCGCTTTGGATATTCGATTTAGTAAAGATCTTACTGCAGCTCTTGACAATCCGAGGTCTTTATGTAAGTTGTACAGTAAGCTTCAGAGAAAAGGGACCCCCCATTGTTAATGATATGAAAGCATGAGGGGGGTCTGTTTTCTCTGACGCTGACTGTACTACTCACTGAGTAATCACGAAATCTCAAACTATACCTACAAACTTGAAATTTGGCAGGTACCTAGGTTTCGGTTTTAAACATTCAATATCTTTAAATAGATATTAAGAATACAGTAACAATATTTGTTTTATTACTCGCGTGTATAATAGGCGTTATTGTCGAATTTATTTCTCAGAATTTATTGACTTACAGCTGATGTAATGTCTTATTGTTGTGCTAACTGGGATAATGGATAATGTCAAAGATAATATTGGCCTAAAAGATTTTGGGCAATGTTGGCTGTGAGAAAATTGCCGCATTAAGTAATTAACACTTACTAGCTGTTAGGCGTTACTGTCTCAACACAAATGGTAATATAATAATAGCATTGATTGATTCTGTTTATTTTTGAAATATGTATCATTTCTTGTAATTAATACAAATCAAGTCACTATGAACTTGACGCAGTTACGTCCTAATTCCTCCTAATCCTAATTGGCAATTGCTTTTTCATCAATTTTCTTGCGAATTTGACTA
Source organism: Eilema depressum (assembly GCA_914767945.1). Taxonomy (NCBI): domain Eukaryota; kingdom Metazoa; phylum Arthropoda; class Insecta; order Lepidoptera; family Erebidae; genus Eilema; species Eilema depressum. The sequence goes on along the minus strand of OU612036.1, from coordinate 3,608,155 downwards.
TAATACGCTGCTCTGAGCGGTAATTGAACCCGCAACAGGCAGTTTATAAAAATATATACATACATACATACATACATATAGTTACGCCTCTTTCCCAGTGGGGTAGGCAGAGACCATAGCTTTCTATTTGCTACGATCCTGGCATACATTTTTCGCTTTTTCTACGTTCATTATTATTGCTTTCATACATGCTCGCCGGTTTTGGGTACTCTTGACATGTCCTTTCTTTAAAATTTCTTCGATCTGACTGACATACGTATGCCTAGGTCGACCCCTACGGGGTTACCCTTTCACCCTTGTTTCATAAGTATTCTTTCGTGCATCCATATCCGTACTCCATACTTACTTACTTACTTAATATTATAAATGCGAAAGTAACTCTGTCTGTCTGTCTGTCTGTTACGCTTTCACGCCTTAACCACTGAACCGATTTTGATGAAATTTGGTATAGGGGTAGATTAGACCTTGAGAAAGGACATAGGCTATGTTTGGTCGCGATAACCGACATCCACGCGGGCGGAGCCGCGGGCAAAAGCTAGTCCTATATAAAAATGAATTGCCGAAATGTACCGACAGACTGTGTCCGTATTCTTTTCTACGTCCAAGTTTTATACAATGAAATGCAAAAAATGCTTCAAAAATTAGTTTATATTTGTTGTTTTGTACATAATCATATTTTTTTAAAACAACCACCGCACAACTTTTGAACGAATGTACCAAATTAAATACTTACGTGTTTTTTTATCATCAGCATGAGGTTTGTATAACAAAAAAATAAGTAAAATCACAAGGTCCGATTTCTACACGGGCGGAACTGCGGCCAACAGCTAGTATGTAATAAAAGTATCATCGCAATTAAATAACCACAAACTAAAACCTCTCCATTGTTATGTTCAACAATTATATTCTCAACCTTGAAAATTACCCGAAGCCTTCAAAACAAATTCGAGCCATCTTAGTCAGTAATTTAATAATTGTTTTAAATTACATTTATTTGTAAGAACTTAGACTTCGTTCTAGTAATAAATGATTTATTCAATAGACAGTGATAAATCAGGAGTTCAAATTATCTCACTGTTGAAGTACGGTTAGCAACATAAACATCTGAAAAAAAAGTGGAATATTGAATTTAAATCTGTAAAATTAATATAAATCCACACTAACATAACTTAACTAACTCTTTCTGTCTGTCTCTCTGTTAGGCTTTCCCACTGAACCGATTTTGATGAAATTTGGTATAGGAGTAGATAAGACCACATATCCACGTGTGTGGAGCCGCGGGCAAAAGCCTAACAATACACTAGCTGATGCCAGTGGATGTCATTTATAATGTTCTGATCATATCTCCGGTTCAACCCAACCAATGGCGATTGACAGACAGATTTTCGTGTCGACAGCGAGAGTGTGACGCCTCTGGTGTTGCACACGTCCATAGACCACGGTAACCACTTTCCATCCGTGGGCCGTGTGCTTGTCTGCCACCTAAGTTATATATAAAAAAAGACATTACTAATTTTTTAAAAAATCTGTCCAAGACCTTTCTAATAAAAAAATTACCGCATTAAAATACGTTCAGTAGTTTCCATTAATCGCGATAAAACAGATAAACAGACATGAATTCCAAAAAATATATTTTTGTAATCAAATTCGGTAATATAACATAATCCAAGGTTTTTTTTTAATATTTTCAATGTACATACTTAACCACTATATATAGATAGATAATATAATAATTATTTATTATACACCAACAGATATACATTACAGGATAAACAGATACCTTGTATACAATTTAATGTACCTACATTGAGCGGCCTTATAGCTGCTAGCGATTTCTTCCAGGTAACCTCACTTTACAATGTTTCAATAGTAACAGTGTTAATTTTTTTCTATTTATTTGTTAAAAAAAACAACTATCCTTAATTTTTTGCTGACCGTTCCCATTAAAATGGTTAGCGTAGTTGACGCCGATGACATGCCCTTTGAATCTAAGCTGTAATATAAAGCCACCCCTTCTAACAAGCCCTGAGTTAAGGGATCAGTTGAAATTATTTTTTGAGACTCAATTCCATCTTGTTAGACGTTAAAAAGGTTACAGATTCGTTTCTAAATAATTGGACGTCAATTTGTGAAATATTTTTATACAATCTTAGATTTAAGATACCGGTTTATTTCTTAACTATGTGATGCCTTTGGTTCCGTTCGTGTGGATATTGGTTATAGCTACCAAAAGTAACCATGTCTTGTTCATTAGTAGTTAGCCGGTTCGAGTCCGATATACCCACTTCATTGATAGCGCCGATAAAGTGAAGCTCGAGGGCATTCCCGCACGAAAAAAAGAATTTCCCATTCTAGTCAATCAGTTCATCTCAATCAATCATTTAGAGGAGGTAGGACACGACGGCATCTTCCATCCTAAATTGAGCAGCCCGACTGGGGTAGTACCTCCGCCCTATAGAATACCACGGGCTTAGAGTATACATTATAAATATAGAGCGCGCCTATCACTCAGGTCTTTGGCGCTGAGTGTTAGCAGATACTTTGCGATGGTATAGCGCACCTATAGTGACGTTTCATGCATAACCGAAAATATCAATAGATACACTTATTAATGTAGTTTGTTGTTATGAAGTTTTTTGTTCGATTTGATATGCATGGATAAAATTAAAGCCAAAATACGAGTGGTTTACTACAAAATTCTGTACATTACACATTACCACACGTTTTATGCACACGTTATTGGGTCAAAGTCGACGATAATAATGAAAATAGCTGAAAATCTAACAAAGCGGTTTGTGTGATTTTGCTGTAACCTTGACAGACGGTCGTGTGGGAAGTCGTTAACAACTTTATGTTGGTACTATAGCCGTTATAGAATCACGATGGACATTATTGTACCGTGTCGGCATGACGTAACTAGATTTCTGCGGGTTTCTTCGGATTTTATATGGTTTTTATAAAACTTCTGTTGTACAGAAATAACATTTCCAAGAATGTGACAATTCTTGTTTTTGAATGAAATATTCGAAGCATTTATTGTGCTAATCATCACTACATATTATAAAACAAAGTCGCTGTCGCTGTCTGTCCGTCCCTATGTATGCTTAAATCTTCAAAACTACGCAAAGGATTTTGAAGCGGTTTTTTTAGTAGATAGAGTGATTCAAGAGGAAGGTTCATATGTATAATCCATGCATAATATTGTAGAGAAACACTGATTAATTTAGAGATATGCAGCGGGAACGGGATTAGAAAATATGGCGGTACGAAGTTCGCCGGGTCAGCTAGTATTGAATAAAGCACTTGTACTTTTCCACAATTATTTATTATTTGCCGTATGCCATACGTCGTACATAGAGAATACCGTAAGGCGAAACCGGTTAAGTACAGAATAATAAATAATTGTGGAAAAGTACAAGTGTTTTATTCAATATATCTTTAAGACAGTTCAATATTTTTTTTTTTTTCAAAAACAGTAGGTAAACGTAAGAAACTCTAGAGAAGCTTTTACAATTTATAGTAAAGTGTCCCTACCACATAGTATTCAAAACCATGGCAACTATCCAACTGGGGTATGTATCCCGGTTTTACCCTAGATCTACAGACTGTTCACAAGCCTTTTTCAACATTTACCTTCTTCCTCTTAGCGTTAATTCCCAGTCGCATCCGAAGCTTTCAGCTCGGAGTCTGGGGTCCGCTTTTACCAGTCTTAACCACGGATTTGGCTAGACCTCGATATTTTCCGTGAAGCGATTGTCATCTGACCTCCACAACCCAATGTTAACATTAGGCGATATCGAAGTTTTGCAGTTAGACCGTTGTTTTTGGATTTTTGAGGGCTCCAACTACCCGTAACGACTGCCATAGATGTTCTCATGGCAACCGGGACCGACGGCTTAACGTGCTCTCCGAGGCACGACCAGACCAATGCAAATACTCATATTTCATTCACACAAATATTTGCACTGAGCGGGGATCGAACCCGCGCCTCCTGCGTAGCGGCCGCGTTCACTACCGCTACGCCACGGAGGCTGTCTGCATTTACCTACCGGTAAATTAATCATATTTATAATTATCTTTAGAAGAAGATATAATTATAAACGGATCAAAAGGCAAATTTATTGAGGTCGTAATGATATTATGGCCTGAAGATGACATTGTGGCATTAACCCCATTAATAATTGATTAAAAACTGTCATTAACCATCTGCGGCAGTTCACTATTAGCGTACTCTTTTATAATTATATAGCGAAGTAATCTTCTTCTTCCTCTTAGCGTTAATTCCCAGTCGCATCCGAAGCTTTCAGCTCGGAGTCTGGGGTCCGCTTTTGCCAGTCTTAACTACGGATTTGGCTAGACCTCGATATTTTCCGTGAAGCGATTGCCATCTGACCTCCACGACCCAATGTTAACATTAGGCGATATCAAATCTTTGCAGCTAGACCGTTGTTTTTGGACTTTTTAGGGCACCAACTACCCGTAACGACTGCCATAGATGTTCTTATGGCAACCGGGACCGACGGCTTAACGTGCTCTCCGAGGCACGACCAGACCAATGCAAATACCCATATTTAATGCACACAAATATTTGCACTGAGCGGGGATCGAACCCGCGCCTCCTGCGTAGCGGCCGCGTTCACTACCGCTACGCCACGGAGGCTGTAAATTTAGCGAAGTAATCTGTATTAATAAAAATGAATATTGCCAGGTCCAGCCAAATCCGCAGTTAAGACTGGTAAAGCGGACCCCAGACTCCGAGTTGAAAGCTTCGGTTGCGACTGGGAATTAACGCTAAGATGAAGAAAGAGTTGCCAAGCGCAAAGCTCAAGAACAGTTCGACCAATTCGGCTATTTTTTTCGTATGTTCTTTAAGACCCACGCAAGGATTTAAAAAAAAAAAAGAAGATTGGAACAGAATTCCACGTGGGCAAATCGGAACGGAGCTAGTAATTATAATACTGTTTTAGACACGTTCGTACTTGGTGAGGCGACAAATAATATTGCTTTTAGATTTTGTTTGTATTTGAACCCTTGTTGTACCATCTCTGCCTACCCCTTCCCAGATTTGCAACTATGAATATATGTATGTATGTAATAATTTATTTATTAAATAGGGGTTAATTTAATTTTGGCCACTAGCACTAACTAAATGGCGTTTAAAAAAGGCAAATCTATTTATCATCTCTAAAATATGTTATCAAACCCGAACCCATCACTGAAAACCCCATCAAAATAAGACTATTATTTTTGGAGTTAAATGGCAACATTGGTTTGCAAAAACATTCTCTCACTCCAAACGCAAATACCTGCTCCTTACCATCGCTGCGGGTAAAAATATATTTCATCGTATTTCAGCTATAACTAGAGCACTTGATATTTGTGTGTGTGACAGCCGGCACTGAGCTAAATAAAAGGTGTATTTGTATTATCAACGCACTGAGCCGCCAATCGGCTCTGTGTGTGCTAGGATATAGGGCGCGTATAGACAGTAGGTATATGAGGAGAATGATAAAATTAAATAAAACCACGTGTACAATGTACCATTTCGAGGTTTTACACTAAAAATCAATTAAGTCTATGCCCTAGGGAATAAAAATTTACGTGAGAAATCATTTAACTCACAAAACTAAAATTCAAATCAAATTCTTTATTTCTCAAAATTGTGCAACACTGTTACAGCTTTTTGACGTCAAATTTTGAGAAGAGAAGAAACGGTGACGTTGTGTGGTAAATGTTTTGATGAGACCCACTCTCTCCTTGCTCACACTGGACAACACATGCAGAACTTATATGTCACCTGCATACCCGAATTAGGTCAGTATCAAAAATCGGTATTTTCGAAACCGTTTTTCTTATTAACTATAAAACTTACAGATCTGGAATTCAAATGCCTAAATACTACAGGATATACAAAATAACTTCTGCTTTTCATAAATTAAATAAAAAAGGAGGAAATAGTTGAAAAGGGGCTCTGAACATCACTCTACTCTTTCTTATGAAACCAAATAGGTATTATCTACAATAATGTATCCAAATAATCTAAAATTTCACATATAATGTTAAATAAGTGTATGTGTAGTGTTGACGTGACCTTCTTAGTTAGTAATCGTCACCTATAAAGTTATCAATTAAAATTAGTTTTACTGATTTTTACGGTTCAAATATGAGCGAATGACCTTGAGCATTATTTTGTATGGTCAAAGTCATTCGCGTATGTAATCACCTTAAGCGGGGCGTGAAAAAGCATCTGATGAGGCCGTCAAGCTGAGTGCCACCATTGTAACATGGTACGTGTCTATAATGGTGACCCTCTTTTCAGAGATTTTGCCTTTAGCTTGCCATCAGGCGAGGTGAAGTCAAATGACGTGTCCATCAATACTATCTATTATAATTATAATTGTAAAGTGGTCGTGTCTGTACATTGGAGATATTTAAAAAAAAATACTTGGGTTATGTTAAGTTAGCGATACTGAACACGAAATTTTTTTTTTTTAATTTCTTGTCTGTTTGTCCGCGATGGATGAAAAAACTACTGGACGGATTTTGATGCGGTTTTTTTTGTTAGAAAGTGCTTACTCAGACTTAAAATCTTACGTTTGCTTGATCGCAATCGGTTGAGTAGAACCGAAGATATGAGCAAAGGTCGCGTTAACCGAGATGCACGCGGGCGGAAGGCTAGCATGCATAATATAAAACTACACACAAAAGTAACTAGTTGTCTGGAAAAAATAAACTCATGATAAATATGATTGTAACATGAACACAAGTTAAACCTATAGTGTGAACCGATCCTTTGATTCGGATATCACCAGTTAATGTAAACAATGGAAGTAGATTGGGTCATTGTTCAAAATAGCCAGTGATTCAGGCTATATCGGATATTGAATGGTGTGTGAAACGGGTCCTGTCGGATTATTTCGGCTTAAATTGTTAATATTATAGGCAGATTGTGGTATTACATTTTAGCTATTTACTCGATTTGCTTTCAGGAATATTATAGTAGGTAACTATTCATCGATAGTAAATATATAGCACACTAACTGTTGCCCGCGGCTCCGCCCGCGTGGAATTCTGATCCCGTTCATCGCTGATATATAGCCTATATGTTAATCCAGGGTATAACCTATATACATACCAAATTTCAACCAAATCGGTCCAGCCGTTTATGCGTTAAAGAGTAACAAACATCCACACATCCACACATCCATTCTCACAAACTTTCACATTTATAATATTACTAGCTGTTGCCCGCGGCTCCGCCCGCGTAGAATTCTGATCCCGTTCATCGCTGATATATAGCCTATATGTTAATCCAGGGTATAACCTATATACATACCAAATTTCAACCAAATCGGTCCAGCCGTTTATGCGTGAAAGAGTAACAAACATCCACACATCCACACATCCATTCTCACAAACTTTCACATTTATAATATTAGTAGGATAGTAGGATGGCATAGTGTCTGTTTGACGGCAATAGGCTCACCCTGTTACGTGTGGAGGCAGATTGTGGTATTACGTTTTGGCTATTTACTTGATTTGCTTTCAGGAATATTAGAGTAGGTAACTATTCCCCGATAGTAAATATATAGCACATGACATAGTGCCCGCTTGACGGCAATAGGCTCACCCTGTTACGTAGGGCTGAAAATCATAGCTGGTGAAATGTGGGTGTGATTAAATTCACCGTGTTGGTTCCCTGTGGAGTAGAATAGGGCCACCCAATCTCTGCCTGTGGGTGTCATACAAAGCGCCTACGTGATAGGGCTGTTTTCCATCCGACAGTAAACATGCCATGATAATGCGCCCGCTTGACGGCAATAGGCTAGCCCGCCTATTATATGGCACCAGACTTCATAATTGGCGAAATGTGGGTGTTCATCATCTTCATCAACATCTGCCTACTCCTTCGGGAATCCCTACTAATATTATAAATGTGAAAGTAACTCTGTCTGTCTGTCTGTCTGTCTGTCTGTCTGTCTCGCTTTCACGCCCAAACCACTGAACCGATTTTGATGAAATTTGGTATAGGGGTAGATTAGACCTCGAGAAAGGACATAGGCTATGTTTGGTCGCGATAACCGACATCCACGCGGGCGGAGCCGCGGGCAAAAGCTAGTTTATAGTCTATGTATGGTGTTCACCTATTATTAAATTCGCTGCCATTAAACATACAGCCCATGTCAATACACCCGCTTGACGGCAATAGGCTAGCCCGCCTATTGCCTACAAGCGAGCACAATAAAATCTTTTAATGAAGAAACTTACTGTAACCATATTTTTAGAGCAAAAAATGGCTATGAAATATAATCTAAATTGTCTAAGCGTATTAAATTTGATCTTCATTACAGTTCGCCAGACTTTCCCAGAATTCCCGAGTTCCCATGTCTGGTTCTTGTACTGGGTAACGATAATTGTTTGGACAATTACCGTCGTTACAATGTCTTTCGTTGGTTCTATTTCGACGCGGACGACAGATACCAGTCACTTGGTTAAAATAAGTAGAGTGGATATGATTTGGAAATATAATAGGAAGATCCTGTTATGCTTTTGTTTTAATTACTAAGACGCAGTTTTTTATGACTTTTATGAGGAGTAAAATTAGTTTATATAAATAATATAAAAATCACCAATCTCAGAATTATATGTTTGAGTTCCTCAAACATAATATGAGATTGGTGTAAACGGTGAACTAATGGAGAATGACTTTTTTCTTTATTTGAGGAGAGTAGAAGAGGACATAATAAAAACACACGCCAAAAGAGTTATACTCGTATTATTAGAAGTAGTATAACGTTTGAACTATTACTATTACGTACTTTCCACTCTGTTAGATGTAAATATTATTAGGATTCTTGTGTTTTTTATTTACATCTTATTGTTCTATTCAAAAAATAACACGTTATTATTAAAATATGGAGACAAAAAAAAATATATACAATTACTTACAAAATATACATAAATATACAAAACTATGCTATACAGGGCGTCCCACGGCGATGCCACATGGAGGGAAAGTACCTTAAATCCTTAAGTTAGCTCATTTTACTTAAAGGAGACATCATTTTATTTTTTAAAAGAAACAAAACTGCATTCAAAGATTTTTAAAAATTCGCTTGCTACACCCGGTAATCGAACCGACTAAAATCCGAAAAAGTAACATCCTGTATTTTTATGGCATCAATCGATAGTGTCAATCATAAGGATCAAATCTCTCTAAGAAACATGGTAAATTAAACGAAAGGAAGTCCTTGAAATCTAAAATTATAAATTCAATTTGGCAAAATAAAACACTTTAACTCAAAGTTCATCCATCCATCTCTGATACCATATTAACAATAAAATTCCATATTTAAACTGCTTTTCTTTTTTTATCGTGCTGAAACCGCTGCTAGTCAGCAGTAGTATTTTGGTATGTCGAACTCAAACCGACTAAAACCGCACGCCATCTAAATTAACAGGTTATAAGTTGATCCATAGGGCAATTCTCTTGCCATTTTCGTTGCACAGGGTACACACCGCGTGCAGGTTTCTAATCAAATCAAAGATATCTCTAGTGTTGATACTTTGTAAGAATTTCTTACAAGGTATCAACACATCAAAGATATCTCTAGTGTTGATACCTTGTAAGAATTTCTCACAAGGTATTAACACTAGAGATATCTTTGATGAAATTTATTTAGTAAAATGAGTACTAAATGAATGAACTTTGTTACCTGTTTAGAATGTAACTTTATTGGGTAACTGCATGAGGTATGTGTAGGTAGGGTAGGTAGTTATTTTTGGGTGCTTGATTAGAAACCTGCACGCGGTGTACCCCGTTCAACGAAAATGGCAAGAGAATTGCCCTATGGATCAACTTATAACCTGTTAATTTAGACGGCGTGCGGTTTTAGTCGGTTTGAGTTCGACATACCTAAATACTACTGCTGACCAGCAGCGGTGTCAGCACGATAAAAAAAGAAAAGTAGTTTAAATATGGAATTTTATTGTTAATATGGTATCAGATGGATGGATGAACTTTGAATTAAAGTGTTTTATTTTGCCAAATTGAATTTATAATTTTAGATTTCAAGGACTTCCTTTCATTTAATTTACCATGTTTCTTAGAGAGATTTGATCCTTATGATTGACACTATCGATTGATGCCATAAAAATACAGGGTGTTACTTTTTCTGATTTTAGTCGGTTCGATTACCGTGTGTCGCAAGCGAATTTAAAAAAATCTTTAAATGCAGTTTTGTTTCTTTTAAAAAATAAAATGATGTCTCCTTTAAGTAAAATGAGCTAACTTAAGGATTTAAGGTACTTTCCCTCCATGTGGCATCGCCGTGGGACGCCCTGTATATACAAAAAAGTGACCGTTAGGCATCGAAAAATTCCTCCCCATCGATCTCTACTGGGACCGTGCCCAGAAGGCTGGCGGCATTACCTCGCTGAATGGCGATGCCAATCCTCTGAGCGAGGTAAAGGCCAGCCCTATGGTCACGGGAAGCGTCGATTAGTCGCTTTGATATTTCCTTAAAAAGCGCGCGCGCGCTTGTACCCCACGGACCCAACGTTTCGACTCCAAACGGCTCAAAAATGTAGCTACCAGCTAAATTGGTATATGTAAATATCATATTGAAGCGTCGGTAGCTTAGTGGTTAAGGAGTCGGCCTTACGATCGAGAGGTCCCGGGTTCGAATCCTGGCCATTACACTACCGACGTGAACCCACTCCTAGCACAAGCAATTTAGCTTAGTTGGAGGGGTTAACGGGAGTATTAGTAATTTCGGTTGCTAATATTCTTAATAAAAAAAAAAAAAAAAAAAACATAAAATTTTGTGCAAATTTTATTGAAAAGGTTCATCATCATTTTCTTCAGGTACCTGTAGTAACCAATGTAAGAGAGACAGTCTCATCTAAATCATATCCACCCTAGAAGGGCAAAGGCAGGCCACGCTCACTCTATGTACTTGCGCGCTCTCGCCGCCGGTCGCCGACGGTCCTCGGTCGTCAGTCGGGCTGTCGCTAGCCGCGCGTGCACACGCGCGTAATAAAGTACTAAGGTTTGGTTATATTATTACGTTTCAATCTTTTTGTTTGTTATTAATATAATTAATACTCAATCTATGATGCTATTATGAAAGCATATCACGGATGCGAATCTAACAAATCAAATAAAAATCTTACTTCTGCTTGCCTGTTAATGAAGAACGGCAAGTAGGTACTTACTTAGGCTCCGCGCAAACGTACGGTTTCCGTCCACGGTTTCCTGATCAAAAAGTCAGATTCAAAAAACCGAATGCTCCATTTTCATACAAAATGTTCTACTAGCCGCACACGTCCTTACTTTTTGCAGAACGGAAAAAACCTGACGTTCGGTTCAGAATGGAAAAAACCTAATGACGTCATACCGAACGCAGCACTCGCATACATTTTGTACCAAAGATATTATATATAAAAAGAAGTAGATTCGTTATTGCGCGAAAATCGTGAAGATTCGAAAACGAGTCAATTGGAACGTTTGCCTCTAGTACCGCGTGCCGAGCGGCGCCGGCCGGACGTTGAGCGGAAGCATCAGTGACTTATAAAAATAACGAAAATGCCATCGTATGTTTATAGACACTGCACGAACTATTACTCTAAAGTTAATACATCAAAAGGGATTTCATATCACATGGAAATAATACATATTTCGACTGATAAAGACCAAATTTCTGACTTTCATAATATTCAAGTTAAAATTGTTAAAAAGAGACAGTATGATATAATTTGGTGCGAGAGCGACAAGGACGTGTGTGATCCGAGATTAAAGTACAGATGAGAATATCGTAGGCATTAAACTCACTACATACTACTTCCCAATTTTAATTTGTTGTTTTTTATAATTGCCTACTAATACTATGTGGTTCAAGTAAGTTAATAAGTGCGAACTTCACTTCACTGGCAAGTATCTACTTAGGTAAGTACCTACTTGTTAAAATTTGTAGGTACTATTGGCAGCAACAAAATAATGAAATAGAATAATAATAAATAAATAAATAATAAATAAATATTCCACAACATCTACACAACGCTTTCTAGACCCATGGTAAGCTTAATTAGCTTGTGTTATGGAATCTAGAATGCAGATATACATACTTAGATACTTTTTTTTTGTAAATACATACATAACATACATAGAAACACCCAGACCAATGCAAATATTTATATTCTGCATACAAATATTGGCACTGAGCGGGGATCGAACCCGCGCCTCCTGCGTAGCAGCCGTGTTCACTACCGCTACGCCACAGAGGCAGAATAAACATACCTAGCTTTTTTATACTTAACTAGCTGCCCCGGCGAACTTCGTACCGCCATATTTTCGGCCCGCGTGGTATTCAAATCCCGTTCCCGCTGCACCCTTATCACTTAGGGGGATGAAAAATAGATGTTGGCCGATTCTCATAGATACCGGATAAGCACAAAAAGTTTCATCAAAATCGGTCGAGCCGTTTCGGAGGAGTTCGATTACGCACCCCGTGACAGAAGAATTTTATATATTAGAAGATACAATAACAATGACAAACAAACATCTTTGTCTAAACAAAATTACGCAATTATCTCAAACTTCACTTTACTGGCAAGTACCTACTTAGGTACTTGTTAAAATTGTACTACTGACAGCAATAAAATAATGAAATTTAAAAATTATACCTAGCTTTTTCATAATACATTAACAAAGTTAAACAAACATCTTTGTCTAAACAAAATTAGGCAATAACCTCAATTCAGAGGGCTCTGTACCTTCTTTTTCAATAATTTTGTTAGCCTATGTCACCGACTAGCAACCGCACTGTGATTGGTACATTGTTATCATTAAAGTCCAAGTGACAAACAATAGCTGTCTTCTTCTTTTATATTGTATTTTTCATGTCCTCTCTTTTCAATCCATTGGTTATGTAGGGAAGTGTAGATGAATTTAAAATGTGTGTGTGTGAGTTCGGCACATTTTTCTACGTTGATTTGTAAGCATATGACATGTCTATGTTATGAAATGTCTTTGTTTTGTACTAATCGCCGCACACGTCAGGAAATTTCCATCCGGAATCGCGCTTAAATTGTGTCCAGCGTTGTCAATTCCCAAGAGAGTGGGGACTTTCAAGCCGATTAGGGAATTTGTGGGGATTGTGCTTATGTGGGGCATTTAGACATTCACACTAGACCTAAACTCAGAAGTAATAAGTGGCAAGTATTATACATATTGATAAAATTATTAAAGCAAAATATCCGACATTAAGGTACTATTTAACTCTTTATTGGCAATATATGTACACGAGCCGCAATAAACATCGCAAGTGGTGAATATAGCGGGAAACTTCAAGAGAAGTAATGTAGTTATCAATGTCTAATATTGGGGCCTTTCTGTTGGGTTTGTGGGGAATTCAGATCATCAGTAATTGGCAACACTGATTGTGTCTCGCTTCCGGGGTTGCCAGATTGTATTATAACTTTTGTTACATTTTGCGTAACTTTTGACTCTCTTACGACCCAGCCCCATAGTGGTAGACGCTCTCAGCTGCATTAAGTCCCAGATGAAATAGCTGGGGCTCGTACTCAATGGCCAGTGGGATTTCAAGGAGCATCTCGGAAGGCCGGCTCCTAAATTGGGCGAATACCCGAGATAAACCGAGAGGATTTATAAAAAACAAGAAAAACTATATAAAAAAACAAGAATACGTAACTTTTCCCCCGAAAATGCAACTTTTAAGCCAGCTTGTGTTACATTTGACAATTTGGCACTGGCAACACTGCTCGCTTCGAACTAATAATAAAAAAACCTAATGCAAAAAACCGAACGTGTGCGCTCGGCACACGGAATTCCAAATCAGGAAACCGTGGACGGAAACCGTCTCCGGAAACCGTACATGTGCGGCCACCCTAAATAAGTGTAATTACATTCGTTAAGTTACTGTAGGTACCTACCTATGACAATATTTAATATACATAGGTAGGTACATATCTTGTACAAAGTAATATAGGTACCTACCTACCCACTTCGCTACCTTACTATACGGAAAGACTTAAAAAAGTAACAGATTGGTTGTTACAAGATGTAGTTATCTGACCTAGTACCTACTTATAGCTAACGGCTCGGGTTCAGTCTCAACACTTGAATGCAATCATAAATAAAAAATTGTAAGTACTCGTAGGATGGTATCGCGAGGCGATCAGCGACCGGCGATGGCGTGTCCCTTCGCCCAGCATACTCACCATGGAATCTTGATATTTCATGAATGCCAAAAAATAGTTCTGAAATAGTTTTAAATAGTTGCGAAAGGAAAAAAATAGTTCTCTTATACTTACGAAATTACAGCCATAGTTCTATGAGTATGCTGGGCGAAGGTTTCGTCCAGCATACTCACCTCCGTTTGGGGAATCTGCGTACGCTTCAAGCATAATTCATACTTCAAAAAATAGTTCATAAATAGTTCATAATGGTGTCCAAAAAGAAAAAATAGTGCTCTAATAACTCCGGAGTTATAGGCTTTGTTCACTGAGTATGCTGGGCGTAGGTTCTACGCCCAGCATACTCACCTCACTGCGCGAATACCGAACGAGCTATAGGTACAATTTATGTCTCAAAAAATAGTTCTTGAAATAGTTGTTAATATCAGTCTAATTTTCGCTTGACTTTTGACCTAGAAAACCATTAAATTTGGTTGTAAACTTCTACATACTAACGTTAAATGAGGTACAGTCGTCCACACATGTTTTTATAATATAAAAATATTAAACATTCTAATGGTGGGCGTTGTGATTGGGAATAATATTGTGATATTATCTCACATTCAAAAACAGTCGAAAAAAATATATTAGCATTTAGCTAGTAAGTATATATTTTTTAATAATAATAAAATAAATGAAACTGTAAGCGTAAATAAATCCTATTACTTCATTGCTTGTAGGGTGAACTATTTGCCAAAAAAATTGTCTGGACACTAAAGTCTATTGCAGCCTGCCGAGAAGGCGACGGCCTAAGAATACATTGTCGCCTCCCCTTACATGCTGCCGGCGCCCACTGCCGGCATGGCATGGCACGGCATGGCAAAGGATATTATTACTAATCAAGTTATTTTGAGTCTTATTTCGGTGACTTTAGAATTCATTTTACTTTATTTCGTCAAACGATGCCGCGGCAGGCCGCGGCGTGCCACATTCCATTTGACTGCCTCTTTGTCGGTAGTGAAGGCGGCCGCTAAGCTGGAGGCGCGGGTTCGATTCCTGCTCAGTGCAAATATTTGTATGCATGAATATGAATATTTGCATTGGTCTGGTTTCTATCCTACTAATATTATAAACGTGAAAGTTTGTAAGTATGTGAGGATGTTTGTTACTCTTTCACGTAAAAACTACTGAATGGGTATTGATGAAACTTTACGATAATATAGCTTGTACATCAGAATAACGTATTGGCTATATTAAGCGATGAACGGGATCAGAATTTCACGCGGGCGGAGCCGCGGGCAACAGCTGCTGTATAATATGTATATGTATACTTACTTTGGGTCTGGATAGCGTTGTGAAGATTGTCGTATAATATACACCGTGGTTAAACAACTGAACCAATTTTCATCAAACATAGCTAAGAACACTCCCGACTAATTCGCCTTTCAAACAAAAAAAACAAAATCGGTTCGGGAGCTACGATGTACACAGACATACACACACACACGTCAAACTTCCGTCCGTTTTTGCATCGGGGTTAAAAAATTGTTATACCTAGTACAAAATGTACCTAAGTTATTAGAAAGTTTTGTATCCGACTGTACTAAAATCGAATGTATGTAGAAGTTTACAACCAAATTTAATGGTTTTCTAGGTCAAAATTCAAGCGAAAATTAGACTGATATTGACAACTATTTCAAGAACTATTTTTTGAGACATAAATTGTACCTGTAGCTCGTTCGGTATTCGCGCAGTGAGGTGAGTATGCTGGGCGTAGAACCTACGCCCAGCATACTCAGTGAACAAAGCCTATAACTCCGGAGTTATTAGAGCACTATTTTTTCTTTTTGGACACCATTATGAACTATTTATGAACTATTTTTTGAAGTATGAATTATGCTTGAAGCGTACGCAGATTCCCCAAACGGAGGTGAGTATGCTGGACGAAACCTTCGCCCAGCATACTCATAGAACTATGGCTGTAATTTCGTAAGTATAAGAGAACTATTTTTTTCCTTTCGCAACTATTTAAAACTATTTCAGAACTATTTTTTGGCATTCATGAAATATCAAGATTCCATGGTGAGTATGCTGGGCGAAGGGACACGCGATGGCCGCCGCCGCCCGCACCGCTCTGTCGCGGGCTGGGCTGGCGTTTGACTCTCGTGTACTTGTGTAGGTCGGTACTGCATTGTTTGCGTTCAGACCAAATATATAATAATCGCCACTGTGCACTGAGAATAGTAGTTTATCTAAGGCCTTGTCTAAGCTTACCTACTCTTGAGTTGCTGACCGGTAGGATTGTGATTGAGATGAAATACATATTGACCGAATGTCCAATAATATTCGGCTATTATTCGATATTCGATGAATAGGTGAGAAAAATGTCAAACTATTGTAAACTAGTGTAAAGCCTTTATTAAGCGAGGCAACCCTAGCGTCATTATACGTAACTACGAGGACGACGCCGAGCGACTGCAAAGTAATAATAACCGTACGGCTGTCTGTTAAGATACATATTCGTATGGAGGTGGTTGATCACGTGGACTTGTAGGCACTTATCTGAGTTGGATCGTTAATTTTCCAGGCAGTGAGTTATCTGTTCCAACTATTAGGTAATCTGTGGCAAAGGCAACAGTTAATTAAGCCAGGTGCCTTTATTTATAAGCTATTATACAATATTATGGCGCGTACAATAACTTCTCCCTCCGAGGGGGCAAATTATGAGTACGGACTCGTGTACAGTCGCACTCAAAAGTGACTGAACATTAGCAAGTAATTTACAAAGTGATATTTCAATGAAATAATACTAATAATTGTAACATTTTATAATAAATTGGAAAAAGCGAAATCAATTCTCGGGCGGGACTCGAACCCGCGATCTTTCCCATACAGGGGGAACGCTCTGACCACTGAGCCACCGAGCTTCGCCCGAGAGTGACTTAATTTTTCCAATACATCCATCTTACGGCGATGGATACCATCGCCGTAAGATTATAATTTGTTTAGTCTAGCAAACTAATTGCTTTAAAATTATCTCAATTGTAACATTATAAATGTGAAAGTTTGTAAAGATGTTTGGGTGTTTGTTACTTTAACACGCTCTAACGGCTAAATTACTCTGCCTGAACTTTGGTACAACGATGAGATGAAAGGTGAGGGGTGAAAATTTTCAAAAGGAAATTGGGTGGAAAAACAAATTTACCTCGATCATGTACCATGCGATGCATTTGGAGGCCGGCAGAAATAGTGTTACAGGAACCCTTAGTGATGTACATAATTATAGTCAGTACATATAAACTACTTTTTGGCCCTGGAATAGGTGCTATAGGTTGCGGAAGGTAGACCAGAATTCCACTAGGGTAAAGTCGCGGGCGTTTATTATTTTACTAGTTCTTGCCCGCGGCTCCGCGCGCGAGGCTGTCAGTTGTCACGAGCAAACATAGCCTATGTCCTTTCTCAAGGTCTAATCAACTCCTATACCAAATTTCATCAAAATCGGTTCAGTGGTTTAGGTGTGAAAGCGTAACAGAGAAATAGACAGACAGAGTTACTTTCGCATTTATAATATTAGTATGGATACCCACCCATTTGGTTTTAGAACTAACTTTATTAATCATGCAGAAATTCCCCACGGATATCTCACCCACAGGAGCCGGTGGGGGAGGTTATGTCGGACTCAAACCGACTAAAACGCACGCTGTCTGTAGGCCATTGGTTGCCGGAGGTTAGATTGTCTGAGACATATCCCTCGTACCCGAACTAACTTGAAATATACAAGCTAATAACGATAGCGACTGTACATTAGAAAGAGATGATATTGCATCGAACGGTCTATTCAAAATTTATTGAAGATACCCTTTAATGGTATACATAAATGCAAAAGTTGTTGATTTAATGGTGTCCTTCGCTGTTTTATACCATGGGCTTTTTGGACCCTGGTACAAATCGGATTCTTTTTGAATTGGTCGTTTTGGAGCGTGGTGCGAATGGGAGAATTTGGATTTTTTACTTGTGTATTGTTTGTTCTACACGTTTTCAAAACTTTACGGAATTTTGTATTCAGAATAGATGGTGGGCGAGGCGAAAACCTCATTAAACATCAAGGAACTTCGCTAAGATAACGATGATGAAGACACATAATCCATACTAATATTATAAATGCGAAAGTAACTCTGTCTGTCTGTCTGTCTGTCTGTTACGCTTTCACGCCTAAACCACTGAACCGATTTTGATGAAATTTGGTATAGGGGTAGATTTAGACCTCGAGAAAGGACATAGGCTATGTTTGGTCGCGATAACCGACATCCACGCGGGCGGAGCCGCGGGCAAAAGCTAGTATACTATATTCTCACCTGTAAATGCCTAAATTGGTAGGTAGAGGTGTACCTATCTGTATAGAAGGTCCCATGTAATAGGGATGGATCTCCTAACCACTAAGCTAGTGGTTAAGAAGTCGGTTTACGTTCGAGAGGGTCCCCGAGGGATCCTGGGTTCAAATCCTGACCATAACCTGACTAGCGACATGAACTCATGTTTAACACGCTCAACAATTAACAATCTTAGCTATAAGGGATACTAACACTTTCTGTTACTAGTACACTTTAAAAGAAATCCGCAAATGTACTGTTTTTGTGTTTACTAACGTTTCAATAGTATTGATCGAGGTCAAGGGTACACTAATGAGGCCTTATCTATACCTCTATAAATAGCCAGCTTGCTCAACACCCGCACTTCAGATACAACAGACTTCACGGTTTTTGTTCTTCCTGTCAAATTTTCGATATACAACACTAACGACCTTCAGACTTATTCTGGTTGACCAACCGTATCGGAAACGCGTTCCAGTTTGTTCAAACTTGCAGTTCACGCGAAGTAAAATGTGACAGTTAGTGAAGATGTTTTTTACTGCACACGCAACGGCTGAATAGATTTGACTAAAATTTGGAATAAAATACAAGCCAACTTTTGCTCGCGGCTCCGCCGGCGTGGATGTCGTTATCGCGACCAAACATAGCCTATGTCCTTTCTCAAAGTTTAAGCTACCCCTATACCAAACTTCATCAAAATCGGTTCTGTGGTTTAGGCGTGAAAGCGTAAAAGACAGATAGACAGACAGATAGACGTACAGAGTTACTTTCACATTTTTAATATGGATTAATTCGTATGGATTAATATGGATTATTGTCTCTAGAGTATTCCATCGGCTTGAATAAGGTCGCAAGTCCACTCTGCCAGCGGACAACAGCCATAATATTAGTGGTAAATATACTATTTTGAACATACCTCGGGACATAAAATGTACTCAAATGTACTCTATACGCGTAGTACACGTTTCTTGAGTGTCTTTTGAGGATAGTACAGGGCGCGACGGTGAATGAGCTCAAATTCACCGAGCATAGATTATTACAAAACAATACTTGCGCGCCAGGACCTCGTTTGTCTCGGCAAAATATGTGTCCCCAGGTATACCAACATTTGATGACAACATTCTTGGAATTCCTTACCAGTTCACGTGTTTCCCTCCTCCTACAGTCCCGGGTCCTTTAAGCGGGGCGTGAAAAAGCATCTGATGAGGCCGTCAAGCTGAGTGCCACCATTATAACATGATACGTGTCTGTAATGGTTACCCTCTTTTCAGAGACTTTGCTCTCAGGTTACCATCAGGCGAGGCGAAGTCAAATTGACGTGTCCTATATTAAAAAAAATATATAAACTTTGCTCACAAAAAAAATATTTTTTCCGTTCTAAAACAGCAAGTGAATAATTTATGAACAAAATCGCTCAGCCACAAAACCTTCATCCCAAGCTGATAAACCGACGTGTGCTCCGCTCCACATAAAGGCTGAATTAATTATTTATTTCGGATTTTTCAGCCGCCATTTTCTTATTGTGTCGATCTTAAAGCTTAAGTCCCAACTCAATCGCTGGCTAAGATTATACAAGGTGCCCAATTCTGTAAGAAACGTATTTGTTATAGATACGTTTCTTACAGAATGTGATGTGTGTGTGATTTCAAAACGTATGAAAACTTTTAACTTTAATAAACATAAACATAACATAAACTCACGCCTATATCCCCGAAGGGGTAGGCGGAGGTGCTAGCACCCACATTAATAAGTAATTATTATTTTAACTTTAATTAATATTTATATTTTTTTTTGTTCGGAAAACCCCTGATGGTGGAGGTGGTTATGTAGGACTCGAACCGACTAAAACCGCACTCCGTCTCGGAACTTCAGATACCGCACCGAGGCTGACTCAATGCCATCTCCGGTTTCGAAATGGCCCCCTCGTGTACATTTCAAAATTTGATTACAAACGAATCAATCTAGCAAAATCAAGCAAAATTTGATTACAAGCGAAAACGCAGGTAGCCTGTTTTTGATATTCTTTGGATCATACCTATAGAATACTTTGGTATTCCATATGATCCAAACGATACTTTGGTATTCGTTTCTACATTTTCTTTTTATTCGTTTAAATTGAAATACACATTGAAATAGCGAGTGATATTCACGAAAACTTCTTACTGTCTATAGGTTAATAGTCAAATGTTATCAGGTCAAGACGGAGGCCTATATTGGTGACCTGAACTACTCGTGGTTGGCAACTAATTATAACTCAGGCTAGGAGGTCAGATGGCAGTCACTCCAAATATAGCAACAAAAACAAACCAAATTCTATTTAAAGACCTCGGATTCGACCTGAACTAACTCAAGGATAATATATTATACTATGAGTGATATTTGCGTAAACTCCCGACACGTTTTGAAAACGTGGCGTTACAGAATAAGGCCCCAGTAGATATATTACGTATTTCAATTAATCCGGAAATTTGAGCAGCATTAACGTAAGACGGGTTAATATCGTACATAATGTATTAGGTACTTCAGAATTAAGTGGAGGTGTGAATTTATAATAGGTACGATAGATAAGGAATTTAGTTGCAAATTGAACTGAAGTGGTGGCAGAATTGTTAAATGTTTCATATTCAGTATTATATCTTAGTTAATCAACGGGTAGGTTAACATAAGTAAGAAGATACGAAGGATAAGACTTTTCTTTTAAAGTAAGATTAAATTAGTTGAATGCATGATCATGCTATCCATACTTTTTAGTACCTCGTGCATTGGGGTCAATTTATGAATGGATTTTGGAATCAAACAAGAATATAAAATAAAATATGAAAGTGGGATCAAAAAGGAATACGCATTTGGGGTCAATTAAGAATGGGATCAATCGTTGTGGGATCAATACGGAACAACCCAAGATTTTTGGTACAGTATATATTTTGTAAATATTGTATATTTTTTTTCCATATTTTTATAATCAATCAATCAATCAATCAATTAGCCTACTGCATTTTTATAATAAGCTAGTCTAATTATTGTAATGTAATAATATTACTTTTTGGTCGAAGATAAAAAATATCAAAATTAGTCATTTTCAGATTGAAAAAAAAAAAGTTTTGACATAATAATTTCCATTTACACATACATATACAAATGCTTACACCTATTTCCCGCTGAGGTAGGCAGAGACGATAGCACGTCACTTATTAGTAAAAATGATTCCTTGACTTTATTAGTGATCGATTCGTGGTATAGCGCATTTGCTTGTTACGTCATCGTCAGTGGGTTTCATTCTCATTCAGTTTGCATGAATAATGTCTATTTGCAATGGTCTGGGTATTTACAAAAAAGTGTACCTATAGGTACATGCATTTAGGTAGGTATATTTATTCACATTCTAGAACTATAACAATACAAGACTATTCGTGCGTATACATTTTCAGTTGTTTTATCAATCAATGTCTGCACATCCTAGTTTTCACAGTAATAAAAACGATTTATAGCAAAAATATCAAATCTGAACTTAGGAATCTGCTTGAGAGTGCGCTCTTAAAATGAGATCATCCGCTGTGTGCAGATACTGGCTCGGTTGAGTGTCGTAAGGCGTACGATAAGATTCTCCTGCGACTTCCCTCTCTAAAAGCACTCCTTAACTGTATTTTCAGTGCTCCGTACATATAAGGTTACTAGCTATTTCCACGGCTCGCGACCAATCATAGCCTTTGCCCTTCCCCATTCTATAATCTGTGTACCGAATTTCATCAGGTTATCTGCAAAAATGACGAACTTTCATAAAATTTGAACCTCTTGAAGCCCCTTTTTCGTGATAAAAGGTAGCCTATGTCCTTTCCCAAGCTCTAATCTATCTTTGTACTGAATTTTATTAAATTCGGTTTAGTTTTAACACGTGATTCTATAACAAAAATAAAGATAGAGCTGCTTTCGCTTTAATAATATTAGTATGGATTATTGATAGTGCTTTCCACGTCAAGGGCATTTCTGATATCAATTACCTTTTCTAGTCTAACTGAATTGCTCGAACGCATGCAAAACATTCAATAACACCCTTTAAGATGTGCATGTGTGTGTATGTGTATGTGCGCTTATGTGTATCAAAGTGGAGCCAAACCTCATGTTTGTGATTGCGTGACGAACAAGGATATGGGGCGATATTGGCTCCTTTGTAGACAGGTGTGGTACAAGAATTCGTATATTATAGCGGATGTGAAGTTGAAATGTTCTGTTGACACATACGACAGATTTCACGAGAGTTTAGGCAAAAAAATTCTATACATCGCTCTAAAACGGTCTTAAGACGGATTTATAGAGAAATTTGGATCAGCTTCGGTGAGCCTCGGTGGCTCAATGGTCAGAGCATTTCCCTTTAAGGGAGAGATCGCGGGTTAGAGTCCCGCTTGAGGTGGATTCGCTTTTTTCTATCTTAATCGAATTGAATAGTTACCATACTAAGTGATTTAGAGTTTCATTCAAAGGTTTAGGCAAGAGTTCTCTACTAAAAAAAAACTTCAAAATTCGTTGAATAATTTTAGTATCCATCGCGAACAAACAAACAAGGATTTAAAAATAATTTGATTTTGATTGGATACCACTATACAATTATTCTGTATTTGTGCAAAAAGTTTAATTACATAGATAAAAAATAATCTATAATTTTATTTTTCATTTTGTACAGACTCATTAATTTACATTTTTTTTTAAATTTTCTATATTAAAATGTAAGCTCCGCTTATGACTTGTACCATACAAAAACAACAGTAGCATTGTCGCCTCAGATATTGAGACATTGTCGTCAGTTTCTGATCAGGGTGCGAGGAGCCAAGCGTGATGCTCGCAGGTAAACAAGAATGGTTCTGAGGATACCGCTTATGCAGATCTAGCCGTAATTCATGAAAGACTTTGGTATTTAAACAGAAAAAATACTATAAATTGGAGCTTTAGAAGAATTTTCAATGCCAATAATAAACTCTTCTGCCTAGCGTTAATTCCCAGTCGCATCCGAAGCTTTCACTCCGGAGTCTGGGGTTCGCTTTACCAGTCTTAACTGCGGATTTGGTTGGACCTCGATATTTTCCGTGAAGCGACTGCCATCTGACCTCTCAATGACAACCCAATGGTGACATTAGGTGGCATATCGAAGCATTGCAGCTAGGCCGTTGTTGTTGGACTTTATAGGGCTCCAACTACCAAAGTACTAAGGTCCAATAACTGGTCTAAATGAAATGTTTCGATATCGCCATTGGGTTGTGAAGGTCAAATGGCAGTTGCTTCATGGAAAGTATCGAAGTTCAGCCGAATCTGCAGTGGTATCTCAAAAATTATACTATAACTTATTTCGATCGCTAAATTGAACTGGCTAATAAACTACTGGCCATCCTTTGATAGTCTACTGATATTATAACTCTTGGAACTTTGTGCAGTTCCACGTCCAAGTTTATCGATGAAGGAATCGGTTAAAATTAGTGTTTCATTAGACTTGAGTTCGACGGATTCTTCTTTTTCATCTCATCTATTGCAATGCAACAGTTACAGGCATCTTTAATATCTCTCCAGGATTTATAGCTTCTGTATATTTTACGAGTATTCATACTAAGGAATAATTTCTGCCTTTACTTGCATCTAATATTTGTACTTTTCTATAAATTACGGAACTACTTTTATAAATGACTAGTACTTTTCGGTTTCCTTGATTACTAAGGGTTATGCGCACTTCGTCCCATTCGCACTTCGTCCTCCGTTCGCAAATGGTCCCATTCGCGGTTAGTCCCATTCGCAGTTGGTCCCATTCGCGGTTAGTCCCATTCGCGGTTGGTCCCATTCGCAGTTCGTCCCATTCGCGGTTGGTCCCATTCGCAGTTCGTCCCATGCATGTAGTTTGTAAGGCAAGAGGTAGGTTTAAGGATCGAAGTGGGTAGGATGGAATAAAATATCATCAAATAGAGGTTACATATCGAAATCCCTAAGTTCAAAAGCCCGAAAATGAGATTTTGATACGTTACCAATGATAGGCGTCCTGGTTTAATTTTTATAGTTATTTTTTACAAAGGGGATAGTTTTAAAATGACTTCTTCGTTTCTTAGTCTACTTTGGCTAATTTCGTACATCGCGTCGTACGTTACTATAATATAAATATATGTCGGAGGTCATTCTCATGCCCTTTTAACCTATATGTTTCCATGTCGAAGCGCGCAATGTCCACCCCGCGCAATCCGACTTGGATAGATTAGGTTAGAAGGCTAAGGCGGGAGCGGAGCGGAGCGAAGCTCCCGCCTTAGCCTTCGTGGTTATTTTTTTTATAACCACCCAAAAATTTAATATTCGGAATTTTGTACTTCGGGATTTTGTACTTTCGGTATTCTGAACATTCGGTCAAACGAACATTCGGGATTTTTTAATTTCGGTCTTCCGTACGTCGCGACCAACGCGTCGGTATATGAAATTCGGTATTGTAGCTTCGGGATTTTGATATGTAACCTCTACTTGATGATATTTTATTCCATCCTACCCACTTCGATCCTTAAACCTACCTCTTGCCTTACAAACTACATGCATGGGACGAACTGCGAATGGGACCAACCGCGAATGGGACGAACTGCGAATGGGACCAACCGCGAATGGGACTAACCGCGAATGGGACCAACTGCGAATGGGACTAACCGCGAATGGGACCATTTGCGAACGGAGGACGAAGTGCGAATGGGACGAAGTGCGCATAACCCATTACTAATATTCTCCGTATCAAAGTCTTTAGAAACTCACAACACCGTTACCGACACCTCTTTTGACAACATATAACATAAACTCACGCCTCTATATCCCCGAAGGGGTAGGCAGAGGTGCTAGCACCCACATTTCGCCGTTTATGTTTAGGTCCCAATGTGAAGTCCCAAGGCGAGCCTATTGCCATTAACCGGGCACTTATAAACCTGCGATAAATACACACATAACTTCGAAAAGCATCGAAAAGTCATTGGTGTGTGCCATGGTAATACCTGGGATCGAACCCGAGACCTCGTCTCAGCAGTCCATTACCCATACCACTAGACTACCGCGGTTTTTTGACAAATTGTGACAATTCACATGTGACACCACCTGTCTTAAATATCTTCTTAAATAATTATGCCGATATTTTTCTATATCGCCTCGCCACCTTTAAATTACCTAGAAAGCAATATGAAAACCAAAATTGTAGAAAATTTAATTCTTAATAACTTTATATGTAGTAACAATTTTTAGTGTAAAATTAAAACGAAACGACTTATTCCGTAAACAAAAATGTACCCTTAAATTCAAGATGGCGGAAAACGCAACGAATCGAATAGCACGCAAATCGAAATTTAGACTGCCAGTGACCTCCCTCAACAAATTCCGAAAGAAAATTGCTACTAGGATTTTTTTCTTTGTAAAATCCTTGTAGTAACGTTTCCTTATAGTAACGGAGGGGTCGACAAACACACAAACAAAAATAAAACACTTTCATATTCATGAGATAGGACACCATGACCTGATTAAAAGTTTAATCCATACTCAATATAATGATTTCGTATGAGCTGCTTCAAAGAATCTTTTAAAACATTAATCAACTTGTTGATCAGAAGATTTTAAAACTTTATGCTTCCACACAACATGCCAGCGTCTCTTCAATCCACAGTTTTGGCCTCAGCTTTCAGTTCTCGCATAGTTTGGCGTAGTTCTAATGAGTTGTACTAGCAGATTGTTGCTCACAGTAGTACGTACTGACATATTTATGTGAGGGATAAGTTTATTGGGTTGAGAGAGTTTGATGAAAGTGGTTCTAGTATTAAATTTAGACTTTTAAGTAGCTAGTTAATGCTATGTCTGGTAGTGAAATGAATTAGAACAGGACGGTTACTTGTTCTTTTTTACCCGACTGCGCCAGCGAGAGGGTAATGTGTTTCGCGCGTATGTATGTATGTATGTATGTGTCTATGTATGTATGTAGTTTTCTTTGTTCCCCTCTACAGGCCTAACCCCTAGACGGATTTCGATGAATGGGGTCTTAAATAAAAGGTATTCATCTCCCAAGTGTCATAGGGTACATAAAATTCCAACAAAAACTATACGGTAGATTTTTGATGCTAAAATATGTGTCGTCAAAAATTTTTTTTCATTCGAATTTATCGAGTAGGGTATCAAAATGAAGAGAATTAAAAGGAGATTACAAAAATATATAGATGTCATATCTTAACTAAAAAGGTTGAAATAAAATTAATTATTAAAAAATAAAAAAAACCGGACTGCTGTCTAAAAGATCGAAACAAGCTTGATTGGTACCCATTAAATTTCTTTCGGTTTATGATTGGCAAATGGGTACCGCCTGCTATCAAGCTTGTTTCGATCTTTTAGACAGCAGTCGGGTTTTTTTTATTTTTTAATAATTTAAAGTAATTGTGAATTTGTGTAATGAATTTGTGCTTTAATCTGAGAGTTTAAAAGCAAAGGTATAATTAATTTTGTATTATTATAGCCAAGAAGCTTGTATTTCAGTTTATAATCAACGATTGCACAGCTGAATGAGATTTAACCGGAGCTATCATATCACATGATATTCGCCTATCTGCCGCTCTCAAAATAACCTCGTCTGCACTCCAGCTATTTCGACTAACGGAACCATACCGTGTGGTTATTTATAGACTGCATGCGAAATCTTTCCAGAACAATCGAAAGTGTTTGTATCTCTTGAAGGAAAGTAAATCGACCACCCTTAGAAGCTCATAGCTAGGCAATGATTGGAGATAGATACAAAGTAAAAAGACAAAGTTGTAGAGAATTTAATTAGCTTTTATTATGCCATACAACACAATTTCGTACAAAGCACCGTTTCCGAGAAATAAGCAAAAAACCAAAAAACGGGACCTTCTTTCCCCCCTCCCCCCTCGGGCTCACCTCGGAGGGGTCAGGACTTTTAGTATGTTTATCTCCTAACTAGTCCAAACAAAGTTCTTAAGTCAAAATTTCTGCAGCTGACTTTTCCGTCCACAAGTTATTCGTTTACTAGGCTAATACATACATACATAATACTCACGCCTATACCTCCCCGAATGGGTAGGTGTATTATCACCCACATTTCCCCTACTATGATTTTCGGCCCCACATAAAAGGGGGCGAGCCTTTTGCCGTCATGTATATAAATATAATGCATTAAACTGTATATATGCTACCTACTATCCTACTGTAAATCTATTGGTCTACAATAAAGAATTATCTATTTATCTATCTGTCATGATTAAAATTGTACACACTATTCAAACAACATAATAAGTCGTAGTTATTCCTTAAGAAATCGCAAAACCTGATGTAATTTTTGTGTGGAATGTCGTATATCTCATATTATGACACGTCCCAAAATAGCGGACAACCGCGGAGAAATGTCCGCCAAGCTTCACTTGGGAGATTTGACCTTTTGCACAAAAGATGAGTATCCCGTCATATCTCGTTTATCTACTCATAAAACTTTCCTTCGTTGTAAAGGAAATTTGCCCTTGACCTTTGAGTTCTTAAATATTTTACAGGAATGGTCACATTGTCTATCTACTAGAAAATGCGACTAGTCCTGAAAAATATTTAGTATCTTACAAATAAAAAAAATGTATCGGTTCGTGTTTTTAAATATTTTTTTTTTTTAAAGAATACTAGTAACTGAAATTACTAGAATTCCCGCTAGGCTGCTTGTGCTAGGAGTGGGTTCACGTCGGTAGATTTGAACCCGGGACCTCTGAATCGCAAAACCTACTCTACTTTAGCTACCGACGCGACGCAGTAATTGTTTATGATTCGGTACTTAACACAAAAATAGAATTTTCAAATATATTTTGTCTGTCTGTCTTTCTGAATGTTTTTTTAAACATAATCTCCGGAACAGTAGGGCTGATTTTTATGGAATTTTCACTGTTATGAGGTATAACTTAGGCTAATTTTATCTCAGAAAAAATGTAAGCATTCTGGAAAAAAAAAACATATTCTTGGCTAAAAATAATAACTTATGTTTTAATTTAAAACCAAAACAATTATTATTTATTATATACTTCCCAAAAATTAACTACTTGTCTTAACTACATTTTTCCCAATTGATAACATAATGTGGTATAATAAAAGTGATTCCCTTAATTTCTTTTCGGCAAAGAAAGTTTATCAATTGGTCAAATAATGTTTTATGAAAGTTTGACACTAATTTGGATTGATTCTTAACTGCTGTATTAAGATAATTAAAATTTGGAATCTAATGAATGCTATAAAAAATTTATGTTCGAGAACGATGTAATTTACCAATGGATTTTGTAGGACTAAAAACCTCCCAATAAAAATAAATATACTGCAATACTGAATTTTGAAGTTAATGAATTAAAGCTTCTGAATTGGTGAATTCTGCACTCAATTAAGACATTCAATAACATAAGACTAAAAAATTGATAATTCAAAATGTTGTATTGTTACTATTAGTTCGCTTGTCAGAATCAAAATCAAGTCAGGAAATCTGAAGCTGGGATTTAACAAGTTTGATTGAAAGGTAAGGGAGCCTGTAATCTCTGAAGAGATACCCTGGCAAGCTGCCACCGAAGGTTGCTATTATCTTGAAACCCAAACGGACCATAAATTTAAACGATTTGAAACAACTTCGCTATGTTGTTTTCAATTTGAAAGAAACAAGAGCCAAAAACTGTTTGGTTCTAGTTATTTTGTTTGTATTTATGTTGTTTTTGAATGTTTGTTTATTGAAAAAGAAATGAAAATGTCTTGTGGTTAAAGACTGCTTTTGAATTTGGAGTGTAATAAATTAGATTTTAATCCTGTTATTAGGCATTTTATAACCTACTAATTCTTCTTTCCACTAATATTACAAATATGACAGTTTGTGACAATGTTTGAATGTTTCTTATCCAATCACGCTCTAACGGCTGAACAGATATGGCTGATATAACACATATTACGCTACTTTCTTTCCCGGGAATAAGTTCCTATGGCGGCGGGAACGGGATCAGAATAATACGCAAGCAGAACCGCGAACTGATGCCTGAATCGTAAATAAAATAATAAAATAATTAACCCAAGTAGCCCACAGGGGAGATTGTATAGGACTTGAAGCGACTAAGATGCATGCTATCTGTGGGTCGTTGGTTGCCGTTGTGATGAGATTGGCTGAGACATTATTAATTTATTATCTCTCGCATAATAGCAAAGTCAATAAAATATTGCAACGCCAGCATACTTATGATTTATTTATTTTATTTATTTATTTAATGTTATTACTGTTGATATTCCCAATATCAACAGTGTAAAAACCAACATTGATGAGTGATAGTGGCAAGATAGGTGGAAGACATGAATACATGATGCTGGCGATGCAATATTTTATTGGCTTCTATGTTAGCTGATCATTTTGGTGGCATGCTCATTAGCTACCGTAACAGTAGGTATAGAAATCATGAACTCCTTAAAACTAAAGTAGCTCTTTGAACACTTAAATATATTACAAACTCAATTTCAATACTAATGAAAGTAAATTAATAGTAGCTAGCGTCGTTCATAACTATTTTAATCAAATTTGATTCAGTAGCGATGACACGAATGATTAAATTGACATTTGAAACTAGACTTATAATAATGAAACAATAACTAACTCTGAAGGCTCATTTAGATCAGGAGAGTTTCTGGCTCGCAAGATGTCGAAAGGACAGTAAAAAGTTACTTCGTCTAAACATTCGCAGAAACAATTGCTGCTCGCTTGTCCTGCCTGGCGAGAATTACCTCGTAATTAAATATTAGTAGTGTCCGTCTTAACAGAATTTTCAAGCAACAATCGTATTTTGAAATAGGCGCTATATCAAGTGCGAACCTCGTATGATATAATCGTAGCAATAATCGCCATTCTATTATCGTATCAAAGTGTTTACACACAGGCAAACACTACATTCTCGCCTACGATTAAATCATACGAGATTCGCAAGTGACATAAATAAATAAATAAATATTGCAGGACATTCTACACAACGCTATCTAGACCTAAAGTAAGCATAGCCTAACTAGCTTGTGTTATGGGTTCTAGAATGCGGATAAACATACATAGATACATTTTTTTTTATAAATACATACATATTATACATAGAAAACACCCAGACCAATGCAAATATTCATATTCATGCATACAAATATTTGCACTGAGCGGGGATCGAACCCGCGCCTCCTGCGTAGCAGCCGCCTTCACTACCGCTACGCCACAGAGGCAGTCATTCAGACATATCGCCTATGTTTGACATACGATTATTGCTTGAAGCGTCATTTACACGAGTAGAGTTTCTCGCCTGTAAGTTTTTTCTGTCCTTGCGATAATCGTATCATGCGGGCGAGAAACTCTCCTCGTGTAAGAGAAGCAAGTTTTTTTCTGTCCTTTCTAGTGTTGCCGCTCGATAGTCGACTATTGTTAGATTATCGATATTACTACCTATCGATAGTATCGATATTGTCAATACTATCGATTGTATCGATAGCACCGTTAGTATAAATACTATCGACACACAGTAATACTATCGATAGTATCGTTTTTCGATACCCAATGTACTATCGTTAATATCGATAGTATCAATACTATTGATGCTGAACATTGCAGTGACAATCGATAGTATCGATAGTATTGATACTATCGATATTGTCGATACTATCGATAGTATCGTTTTTCAATACCCAATGTACTATCGATAGTATCGATAGTATTGACAATATCGATACTATCGATAGGCCTATCGATATTATAGAAGATTTTCGAGGTCAACTATCGATAGTCAAACTATCGATAGTTCGGCAACGTATCATGCGTGTCCTTTCGATAAACGTATCATGCGAGCGAGTAACTCTCCTCGTGTAAACGACGCATTAGGTCTAGCAGAAAGCGTATAATCGAATTTCTACCTAAGAATTCTCTGAATACTAACTTGGGAATTTGGGAATATAGTTAATTACTTGAGATCAAACCAATGTCTAAAGCTTTCATATAATTCTAAGAAAACAATTATATTTATTAGTAATTATAGTTCGAGACTTAGTTTAGTTTTGTAATTAATATGATCATAGTCATCGCTTTGAACAAATGGAAATTAGGTTGCTTGAATGACAAGAAAGGAAATCTAGCCAATTAATTATTACTCAATCAAGTGGCAATTATTTGAATATTTGAGGATTTAATATAAAGTAATTTGATTAGTTTTAGAATTCGAATAAAGTTGGAGCTTTATTTAACTTTTGTGAGGGTAGAGAATAATAAAACTAAATTGATTTTAGTTTTAATGAATTAAATAGTTATTCAATTAACACGCCTATTCAAACATTATTTGTTGTGAAAGTAAATATAGAGTAGGTTACAAAATTTAAAATTTTCACGTAACCGTTCCCGGTTGAGTAGAATAGGGCCACCCCATCTCTTCCTGTGGGTGTCGTAGAAGGCGACTAAGGACTGTTCTCCATCCGACAGTAAACATACAGCCCATGAATAAGTGCCCACTTGACGGCAATAGGCTCGGCCTTTATTACGTGGGACCAAAAATCATAGTTGGCGAAATGTGGGTAATAATACGGCTCTGCCTACCCTTTCGGGTATTTATAGGCGTGAGTATATTTCTTATCTTCTTCCTCTTAGCGTTAATTCCCAGTCGCATCCGAAGCTTTCAGCTCGGAGTCTGGGGTCCGCTTTACCAGTCTTAACTACGGATTTGGCTAGACCTCGATATTTTCCGTGAAGCGATTGTCATCTGATCTCCACAACCCAATGTTATCAATAGGCGATATCGAAGCTTTGCAGCTAGACCGTTGTTTTTTGGATTTTCAGGGCTCCAACTACGCGTAACGACTGCCATTAGATGTTCTTATGGCAACCGGGACCGACGGCTTAACGTGCTTTCCGAGGCACGACCAGACCAATGCAAATATTCATAATTCATGCACACAAATATTTGCACTGAGCGGGGATCGAACCCGCGCCTCCTGCGTAGCGGCCGCGTTCACTACCGCTACGCCACGGAGGCTGTCATAAGTACAGGTTACGAAAAAAATTGTGACAAAATTTTATATTAGACCAAGCTCACAAGAGTAGAAAAAAATCACTGCTACTCTTTTTCAACATCAAGCAACTAGCTATAAAGGTTTTGTTCGCAAATTACATCTGCCCGTAAGTTATTGTCCTAATATATCAAAGTAATAAAAACTGAGCAAGCGAGGACCAGACTTGCGCGCTATGGGTTCCTTACAACTACGTATTTAGTAGAAAATAGTTTCCAGTTTACTTTCGTATTCCTCAAAAGGCTGGGCAGAATTTTACTTCATTTGGCTAGGTACTTAACTAAATGTAAATAATTTTGAAGTTACTATTAGAATAGAACTATTGGCATATTTACCACTAGCTTTTGCCCGCGGCTCCGCCCGCGTGGATGTCGGTTATCGTGACCAAACATAGCCTATGTCCTTTCTCAAGGTCTAGTCTATCCTTATACCAAATTTCATCAAAATCGGTTCAGTGGTTTAGGCTTGAAAGCGTAACAGACAGACAGACAGACAGACAGACAGAGTTACTTTCGCATTTATAATATTAGTATGGAAGTATGGAAGTATGGAAGTATGTATGTATTGTTTCGAGTATCCGATATTTCAGCGCTGTTGCAAGCACCATGATCACGAAGGAACTGGAGTGCTGGCGGTAAACGGTAAAAAGTTTTTATGAGTAAATATATCGATCTACCCTCTTTCGAGTTCTTTTGCTACGCGTACGGACGTGTATGAACGATCATGAAAGTTTTAATACCTTTAATCTTGAAGTGTCTTTTTAGTATGTTTTATTGAAAAACTCAGATAATAAAATTTTTCTGTTTAGAAACTCATTTTAAAGACTAAATACCGAAAACGAATCCCTAGCTAGTTAGTTAATAAGTTGGCCTAGTTTATTTGTTTAGTAATGTGTTTTTATAAAAAGTCGCTTCAAGATTGTTTATCTTTAGATAAATACCTAGTTTCGTACTTTTATAAGCTTATTTTGTTTATTTTAGTCTAATCTTTTCATTTACTAAGAACAGTTTTCTTCCTTTTCGATTTATTCTAACGATTACAGACAACATTATTCTATATACCTATTACAAAATATTAAGTTAGTTTGTGTATACTTCAAAAACTCAAAAAATTCTGTACAAGATGTTTATAAACAACGTTTTTCGCATCGGTAGATGGTATTGCAGGCATCCGATAAGAACGGATTTCACGAAACTTCAATCCTAAGGGGGTAAAACGAACTCCACGTGTAAGAACTCGTGGGCTTGTAGTATATTTGTTGGGACACAAAGAGCGACATGCTTGAAATTTTCGTTGATGCTATCATTGAGACTAGGGACAGGGCCTCGCATTCCAAGGCCGTCTATAATTTAATTAATTCCTTTAAACAAAATACCATTGTCATCACAATTTACAACACGTATACCATGTTGGGACTAATTACAAATAACTTCAATAAAAGGTAGCATAATGTCTTTTCTCAAGCTCTAGTCCATTTCTGTACTGAATTTCAGCACGATTGGTTAAGTAATTTAGGCATGAAAGCGTAACATACAGACTTACTAATACAGAAGACAGACTTATTAACAGACAGAGATACTTTCTAATTTATAATATTAGTATTAGGAGTTGTAGTAGCAGGTATGACACGACGTAGATGATTTTCGTCCCCAACGAGCAGTTCGACTTCGAAAGTACCTCCGCCCTATAGAATACCGCGGTTATCATAATCTCATGTTGTGTTCCCGGCGCGGCGGTGAGTAGGTTAGCCAGAGCTCACTGGAGAGGTTTTGTGCTATTAGTGGGAAGACCAAAGGCTTGTCCTGCTTGTCTTCTGCGCTGACGGCACAGAATCTCTCTGTTTTACAGGATTGGCAGCACGAATGTGACTGCGTGACTCCCCTGGTGTTGCACTCGTCCACAGGTCACGGTAACCACTTTCCATCTGGTGGACCGTGTGCTTATCTGCGACCTTAGTGGTATAAAACAAATAGTATGAATATTGATCTTCTCAAATGTTACAAAGTCTGAAACTCTGAACAAAAACGTTTACTCGTTCAAATATTATAATAAGGAAAGTTTAGTTTGGTTGTAAAAGCAAAAACTGCTTAGTTGATACCAAAACCTTGTATTTTACGACCTTAGCTTAGTGATGTTGGGTATATTTTTAGCTATAGTTTCGTCCTGCACTTAAAGCGGCGATTGAACTCAATTATTTTTGTTTTCGATTTTCCTTTTACCTTTTTCTTTGCTAAATTGTTTTCTTTTCGTTATACTTGTGGATTTAGATCGTTACTGGCATACTCGTGGCTGAAATTATAAATTTTCATAATCTGTTTAATTTTTGCGTATTCGTAGATTTGTATCCAATAAAATAAGCGTCGGTAGCTTAGTGGTTAAGGAGTCGGGCTTTAAGATCGAGAGGTCCCGGGTTCGAATCCTGGCCATTACACTACCGACGTGAAGCACACAAGCAATTTAGCTTAGTTGGAGGGGTTAAAAAGAATATTTGTAATTCCGGTTGCTAATATTCTCCTTTAAAAAAAAAATATCTCTCTGTTTTTTATTAAGTCAGTCAATCAATCAATTAGCCTACTGCAGTCCACTAATCGATAAAGGCCTCTCTCCTAATGTGCGCCATTTCTTCCGTTCCACCGCCTCCCGTTCTTTACTAAGTATCATTTATTTATTTTCTGCTAGGTGAAATTCATTACCGGTTTAAGGTGCCTCTAATCTGTCCTTTCTTAAAATTCCATCATTTTGATATCTGTATGTTTTACAAGGTTAACCTTAATTAGCCTTGCTCACGATTATGTTATATTCTTGCCCTATAATCTCAGTAGGTACTCATTCCTTCAATGTGCCTCAAGTTACTAGTACATCTTTTTTAATTCCCATCAGTATTCTGAAAAATGAGGTTACTGCGTTTTTTATTATTATTTTTGCCTATTCACAAACACCATTTTCATGATTATTTTTGAACTAGATATTAATGATGTTAGTAGACAGTTAATAATACATTGACCTGAATTATACATTTATTGAACTTGCTTGTATTATGTATACAGCCGAATTTCTGATACTTGGCTATATAATACGAGTAGAATCAATTAGAACATTATTGTAAGGGATAAACGAAACTTTACATATTATTAATGACAATCTATATTTTATTAACAAAAGCATTGAATCCCGGACGAGCCCAAGCATAATATATTAAACCTGATGCTATATTTTGTAATAATGAATACTTTTCATTAAAATTACCTTTGTGATGATTAAATTAAATTCCGAAATTTAATTTTCCAAAGATATTAAATATTTATTTTTCTCTTTTTCAGGACCGAACGAAATACGACTAAATAATGTTTTAAAGGAAATTAAATTGGTGCAGTGAACAATAAGATCATAGTGAAGTAAGTGGGTTTAGTGGTAATGGTGTGATTAGTGCGTCAAGCTGACACGAGATGGCGTTAAAAGCAGTTTTGATCATTCTCGTTTTGGCCGTCATCGAGGGTGGACGTGCTGCAGCTGAAAGAGGTAAGGACTTTTAATGGTTTTTTTTTTCATCTTGGAACGGATAGTAGACTAATATGTCATAGGAATATTTATTATGTAGATACATCAAAAAATTGATTGATTTGCAGTGACCGTAATAATAGTCAGAATATTATAGCACTATTGGTACTCAAATTTCTTACAAAATTCTTTATTCCAAAAATATATCAAATTTAGTGAAGGAATGGAATCTAATATTTAGATAGGTACCTATAATAGTTAAACAATGGGTGTACCCGTGACTCTTCACAAAGCTAGAGTCATTCATCATTATATTGTGCATCGCCTGCAAGTGTCATTTGTTTTCTTTTCTAAGATAATTATTCACTCACACTGTTTAAGCCACCCCGTTTAAAGTCAAAAGGAAATACCCATTATACCTCATCTCCTCCAAAAATTAGGTGCTATTTTTTAGCTTTAAAGAAAGGACATGTCAATAGTACCTTTATCGAGCGTGCATTTTTTTTTTATATATATAAGACACGTCAATTTGACTTCGCCTCGCCTGATGGTAAGCTGAAGGCAAAGTCTCTGAAAAGAGCGTCACCATTACAGACACGTATCATGTTACAATGGTGGCACTCAGCTTGACGGCCTCATCAGATGCTTTTTCACGCCCGCTTAAAGGACCCGGGACCAGTAAGAGGAGGGAAACACGTGAACTGGTAAAGAATTCCAAGACTTAATGGTGCGGCAGAAGAAGGAGTCGCCGAACCGCTTGGTTCTTGATGGAATATTCTGCACCGTACGCGGGTGGCATCTAAGCCCTGCACGTGTTGTCCTATATAGGAAAGGAGAGGGTGGGATTAATTGGAAGAGCTCATCAGAACATTCACCATGGTAGAGACGGTAAAATACCGCCAAAGATGCCACATCTCTACGCAACTGCAATTATACCAAGTTTAAAATGTTTCTTCTTGCTCCATTAAGAAGAAGTCTTTATACATTTTATGTATATTTCAATTCCATCAAACGTTTTCCTGTGAGATACACACAAATAGACATGATTTTTTCCACCTCCCACGATTTTATTAAAGGACAAAATTCACTCAATATATTTTTTCACTTATATCCTTATTACCCGCAATGCGATACGTTTGCAATTTACACCTTCGCAAATATTTCGCCATAAATTTCACAATTTCCCGTTCCCTGTGAGACTTATTTATAGCTCTTCCATTTGCCCGTATGGTATATATGAGACGTCAATAGCATCCGCTACTCTGTCTGCTTAGAACCACGTAATAAGTGACATACATACGAGGTGAATTGATGGGTTACAGACAGGATTGTGCTGAAAATAAAACTAAATGTGGAATGAACTCCCTGCTATGGTTTTCCCAAGCCATTAGGGTTATTCAAGAAGGGTATTAGAAAGTTTCTTTAGGGGTCTGCAGCACAAGTTTAACGCCGCCCCTGGTGTTGTATTCAACCATAGGTCACGGTAACCACTTCCTATCAAGTGGCATCGGTAGCTTAGTGGTTAAAGAGTCCGCTTTACGATCGAGAGGTCCCGGGTTCGAATCCTGGCCATTACACTACTGAACCCACTCTTAGCACAAGCAAGCTTAGGGGTTAACAGGAATATTAGTAATTTAGGTTACCTACTAATATTCTTTAAAAAAAAATAAGTGGAATAAAAAAATTTGGATTAATTTCACTATATCAGCGTGTGAGATGCTAATTATGATCATTCTCTGAAAGAAAAGTTAGCTTTTGAATCCAGAGGGGTTGGGTTTGAATCCTGGTTACACCATCGACGTGATCCCACTCCTAACACAAGTAAGCTAACTTAACCAAAGGGTAATAATACTTGTGAATTCGGTTATTAAATATCTTAATATTCTTGGAAACGTAACGTATCCTAAACGATTCACGTGAATAGTACACGGGCGGGTCAAACGCTGCGGTTATAACGCGGAATAGACCACTAAGTTTTGTTCGTTCAGTGTGAATTGTGGCTTAGGAATTTAAAATGTATACATCACGTATCTACAGCACATCATTAAGGCGTAGAATATACTAATGATTCTTAGTACTTCATCATCATCATTTCGAGTACATATAAATGTACACCAGTGGCTAGGGGTCCCTATAAATCATTGGTAGGCTTCCCAATGGGTCGCATGTGCATGACAGACTAAATCCAGGTGAGATTTTTGGCTTTTGAAAATTTTCACTCTTCGTGTACACGATCTGCAAAGGGGTGGGAGAAAGGAAATTATGGTAATTAAAAACAACCATCATCATCATCATTATAGCGACTTCACTAGAACCCCTAGGGCCCCATAGGGCCCCCTTATGTAACATAACTACGCCAAACAATCTTACAAACCGTACAAAAATACAATATAATACAGCTTTAGGTCGCTAATAAATAACACAATGATATATCCCCGGTCGTTCTACGAAGTAAATTCAAAATAAATTTGGACAACACAGACAAACGCAATTGCGTAGAGACGTGGCATCTTTGGCGGTATTTTACCATCTCTACCATGGTGAATGTTCTGATGAGCTCTTCCAATTAATCCCACCCTCTCCTTTCCTATATAGGACAACACGTGCAGGGCTTAGATGCCACCCGCATACGGTGCAGAATATTCCATCAAGAACCAAGCGGTTCGGTGACTCCTTCTTCTGCCGCACTATTAAGACTTGGAATTCCTTACCAGTTCACGTGTTTCCCTCCTCCTACAGTCCCGGGTCCTTTAAGCGGGGCGTGAAAAAGCATCTGATGAGGCCGTCAAGCTGAGTGCCACCATTGTAACATGACACGTGTCTGTAATGGTGACCCTCTTTTCAGAGACTTTTCCTTCAGTTTACCATCAGGCGAGGCGAAGTCAAATTGACGTTTCCTATATATAAAAAAAAACAAACACTAACAAAATGTGTACAAATTGTCCGTATTCACCACTTCCATTCCACATACTGGGTGGTTCCCTTTCACATATATAAGGACAATAGTTTTGTTACCTGTGACCTGTGACCTAAAAAACTACCTTAGTTCGTTTCACTGTATATTCAAAAAAAGAATAGGTACGTTTCGGGGATTACTTTTTAATATCGCCCGTCTGTGGAAACGCCAATCAGTTCCGTCCAAAACCACGGTGACGTGAGCTTAAAAGCTTTCGGAGCTTTTTTAGTGTCGCCATCTCTGTATCACGTGTTGGTACTACTACGAAAACTTTAGACTTTAATAACTTTTTTATGGTGAAATAAAATTTATGTTAATTAACGCGATTATAGGTATGTACTTATCACGCAAAAGCGCCGTTAAACTTAGTTATCATGTGAAATGGGTATATTTGGAAACAGTCAACATCCAAGATAGGACTCGAATTGAAAAAGTAAGCATAGAGACTATTTACTGATGCTGTTGCAAGCACTATGATCTTGGAGGAACTGGAGTAATGACGATTATACATGATAAATAACCCGATATCTCTGATCATGGTAGTTTAAATGGAAAATAGTGTCACCATATCCATTTAATGTCTCACGTACGGGATTGTAGAATGAAAGGAAACCGTGTGCTCATGAAAAAAATGTCACGAACCACTTAGTCCTGCATGGAAATGTTTCCACCGTATGAGGGTGAATCCTAGTCCTGCATAATACTGTTCTGACCGCTAGTAGTTATTTTTTTTTTTATACCACTTAGGTGGCAGACAAGCACACGGCCCACCTGATGGAAAGTGGTTACCGTGGCCTATGGACGTATGCAACACCTGGGGCGTCACACTCGTGCTACCGACCCTGAAGAAACCTTCTAATGCCCTTCTTGAAGAACCCCATATTGTAGTCGCTTGGGAAAACCATCGCGGGGAGTTCATTCCACAGCTTGAGTGTGCGAGGGATGAAGTTCCTTTCATACCGCACAGTGCGCACCGTTTCCGGTCGCAATGTGTGAGGATGAACTCCCCGCCTATGACGAGAAGTGCGATGATAGAATGTAGCTGTGGGCATCATGTCAAACAATTCATCTGAGCACAAACCATTGTATAGGCGGTAAAACACACACAGTGAAGCAAAGTCTCTCCTGAGACTGAGTGGTTCCACATTGCCTGTGAGTATGGGATTGCCGACGAGCCTCAACGCCCGTCTTTGTACCGAGTCGAAAGGGTCAAGCTGGCACGCAGGCGCTCCGGCAAAAAGGTGACAGCAGTACTCCATGTGAGGCCGAACCTGTGCCTTTTGACCTTGATCGAGTTGACTCTAGATTATCCGAAGAATATTTTTGGCTGATGGATCGAGCCCATAGTAAAGGTTTATTATGTTTGTATAGGATTTTAAGGGCTTGTGTTCATAATGGTAAGTGACGTAGATAAATGTGTAGTGTGTAGGTGTAGTGCGTAGGCTAAAGGTTGAATACACAGGGCTTATTCCGTGATGGCTACTGTGGAACAAAGATATCAGTTATTAGAATACAGATGGCGTAATTGTTTTAGAGGTATCCATCCCTAATGCTTACTGGGTCGAGTTTTGTGGGTTGGATCACTATTTCGGGCAAATAATTTTTTGCAGATACTTTGAATTTAGCAGTACTTTGCGTATGTTAATTTGATATTTGTGAGGTATGAGTGACAAGTTGAATTTAAAATCTCAGGAAAAAGGGTCATTCTTACAGACACCAATAATGTTACAATCGTGGCCCTCAGCTTGACGGCCTTTTATACCCCATTGCATACACAACTTAAAAGATTTGTGACTGTAGGAAGAAGGAAACACATGTGCTGGTAAAGAATTCCATGTCTTAATGGTGCAACAAAAAAAAAATCTTTATTGGAACAAAAAAAAAAAACAGACAAAATATACAAATTGTGTATACAGCTATCGAGCTGTTAAAGTATACACTGTGGCGCAGTCATCAACACCAATCCCCTGATAGGAAGGAAACTAAAATAAAGAAAAGAGGCGCGGAACCAATTACTAAATTTACATTATACAGCATCTAACTAAATTCCAACACAATTCAAAATCAAAACAGTCTGAAGTTCATAATTTACGTAGTCAGAGGCTTTGATATTCAATTTTTGACCGGCGTCCGATGCAAGTCTCCAGTCCACGGTATATGGAGCTAACGCAGCGCCTGATCTATGGTTCGACCGGCACCGGTCCGATATTCAATTCAATTTCACGTGCCCGCTGTCGAGATGGATATACTGAAATTGTACTTTATTGTACTATTTTTAGAACACAAAGTCTATGAGAATGGAGAAGGATTGTTCACTTATTATGTTTTACAACAGCTTAGTGATTAAGGCATCAGGCTTGCTATTGTATAAACAGTACTAATAAAGGGCTAGTTAGCAAAATTATGTAATCAGATATTAGTTTTTTGGTTTGAAAGGTCTTGGTCAGAATAAAAATCTACGGGTTGACGTAGACATACGCATATCAATCAGATCGAAGTCATTTTAAAGGAAGGATATGTCAAGAGTCCCGAAACCGGAAAGAAGAATTATGAAAGTAGAAGAAGCGAAAGACGTATATCAGGATGGAAGCAAGTGTCTGTCTCTACCTACCCCACTGGAAAGGAAGCGTGACTATTAATGTATGCATGTTGTACAAAATTTTTTTAAAGTTTGAAATTTTAAACATTAAAATTTATTATGCTAACTATTCAAATTCGCGCTCGAATTCAAGTCCCGCCCGAGGTCGATTCTCTTCTCTTCGTTAATCGATTCTTTAAAGATTCTTCAGTGACCAAAATATATGACCAAAAGCACACAGGTGCTCATATATCCTCATCACCCTTTCTAAAGAATCCTATAAAGTCTTTTGGGAAAACCTACACATATCCCCAACTTGAAACGCCGGAGGAAACACCTTCGGAACTTCAATCGGTCACGTGCCACATAGTACGTGTCTGCTCAGGCTTTAAAGTGAAGACGTGTGGCATAACAGGAACAACAATAACTCTAATGGTCAGAGAAATATTTGTTACTAGCTGTTGCACGTGGCTCCGCCCGCGTGGATATCGGCTATCGCGACCCAACACAGCCTATGTGGTTTCGAAAGCTCTAATAATTATAATGTGTACCAAATTTTATCAGGTTATCATCAAAATGAAAAACTTTCATACAAACTTTCATACCCTTTTCCCCTTTTTTACGATAAAGGTATGATTCCGAAAGTGCCGCATACGACAACTGCAGACGCACGCAGCAGATAGGCGTAATTCATTTTGATTTCTCAATGGTTACCTTCGAAGTTTAACAAGTAATGGGTACGCTGTATCTGCTGCTTAATTTTACTACATATCCAACATCCCAACGACAACTGTAGGGCCGCGGCCCAACAGGAGTGATCCTTCCTTCTTGGCCGAAAGATTCTTCCTTCGTGACGAAGGAACATCACACCCCTTCCTCCATACAGTCATCGCCATCTAACGGTCTCCGCCAAGTTTATACCTCTCTGGAGACCCAGTACAGTTTACTCTAAGCCTTCACATAGGTACTCTTACTGTACTTTATGGAATTTTGGAGGTCCTTGTCTAAAGTATTACTACACTTAATTGGATGGTTATTATTGTGTCATGTGCTCTGGGTGTTG
The DNA here is from genome assembly GCA_914767945.1 of Eilema depressum. Classification (NCBI taxonomy): domain Eukaryota; kingdom Metazoa; phylum Arthropoda; class Insecta; order Lepidoptera; family Erebidae; genus Eilema; species Eilema depressum. The sequence goes on along the minus strand of OU612036.1, from coordinate 3,565,424 downwards.
TTAAGTGAAGGTTGAAAGAATTAAGAATGTTTATTTCTTTCCTAGATATATTTGGGATTAGGTTTCTTAGGAGCGAAGGAGCTATTTCAAGCAACATGTTTTTTATGAATAGACAAATAAACGGTTTACTTAATGGTTAGATAAATTGATTTGGGGACTCCGTGGTCACCACACCGGAAGAGGGCCAGATCAATAACCAAAGAATCAAAGAATCAATTTCATTTATTCAAGTCAAAATATTACAATTATTATGTCAGCAAGTTAAAAAAAATAAGATATACTGTTAAATAAAGTAATATAAATCATTTGAAAATAATTCTTTCGCTGGTTCGGTAGTTGGTTCTACTGAGAAGATACCGGCTAGAAACTCAGAGAACTCAATTATCCTTTTTATTTATTTTTTAAATATAGTTTTTATACAATATTTATAATGTGCGAGCAATCGAGAGCTATGGTCCTGGGCCGGCCAGGGTGCGTGGGATATGTCTACGATAATCTCACCTCCGGCAACCGACGGCCCACAGACGGCGTGCGTTTTAGTTGGTTCGAGTCCGACTACTAAAATTCATTAGCTAGAATATTAAATTCAATCGGTTATTCGGATGGAAATTGAATGAATTCAATTTTAAGTTGAAAAACAATTATTTAGATTAGTAGTAGTCGTAGGAGTAGTACCTAGTGTTAAAACCCACATTTCGCCAAATATGATATTCGGTTCCTCATAATAGCAGGACAGCCCATTGCTGTTAAGTAGACACTGGCTGTATGTTTACTGTTGGATGCCTTAAGCCATATTTGTCACGCACAGGTATCAAGCTACCCTCAAGCGGAATGTCCCATTTTCTCAAAATGTAGGTCGTCAATTTACCCACAAAATTGTCCCAAATATAAATAAATAAAAACGACATCCATATTTTATTTCCTTTTCAATCTCGCTGGATTTTTATTACATTTACCAAATTAAATACATATTACCAAATTGCTGTGGGATTTTTAACGTGGCAACATAGATTTAATATCGTGGCTCAGGAGAACGAGCAAATTGTGATTATCTTTATACATATAACTAGGCTGTGCCCGCGGCTTCGCCCGCGTTGATGTCGGTTATAGCGACTTTTGGTCATACCTCCGGTTCTACTGAAGTATTTATTGCCTTCAAACAATCATAAGATTTGAAGTCTGATCGCGTCTGAAAAAATCGCACCATAATCGGTACAGTAGTTTTTGCGTCTATCGCAGAAAGACAAGAATTCCGAAAAAAATGTTCTTGGGTTCAGAATTTTTTAAATAACGAAACCCATGTATTTTTATAATAGTCTACATAGGAAAGTATACATAGATAAAAATCCTTTCCTCTTTTTAATAGCATACATTTAAATATTATAGGTAATTTATTTTTTTTACTTTTAGCCCGACGACTTATCAGGTAGTGGTAGTGTGGGCTACTGGAAAGTAGCCGAAACGTCGGGCTAAAAGTAAATAGTAACAAATATATCGCGATAGAATACGTTAAAAAGTAATTTCATTTCTATGAGTTAGATTCGCGTTAACTTCAGACAGTATCAAGAAACAAAATATTGTTTTTTTTTTTTCATATTCAATATTTTCTAACATCGTGAGTAATCATTATACTTATCAGTGGCGAAGCGTCCCTATAATACGATTCCTATCGGGTTCCCAATGGGTGGCAGGCTGCATGATATAATAGATCGAGGTAAGCCTTTTTTTCACCGGCTTCCCCTTTCAAAATTTTCACTTTTCGCCACTGATACTTATGTATTATTAGATTATTACTGAATCAACATCCAAATCAGTTTTAATTAGAAACAGTATCAACATAAAAATCAGTTTTACTTAGAAAATTCAGAGTTACTTAATTTATTTTAACTAATTTAAGAAATTTTACTTTGATCTATTCGAGAGGTTCCCTTCCATCTTAGACAATCAGATCAAAAGCTCTGAGATACAAAGTTAATATGAATAATTTAATCTTTTATGATCTGCGAGTGTGTGAATAATTTATTTAAAAGGGGAACTACACTGTGCTGTGTGAATTGAAAAAAAAAAACATTTACAAAAAAATAAAACATTTTTTTCTTATATTCTACACTAGCTGTTGCCAGCAGCTCCGCCCGTGTGGATGTCGGTTATCGCCACCAAACATAGTCTATGTCCTTTCCCAAAGCCTAATCCATTTCTGTACTAAATTTCATCAAAATCGGTTCAGTAGTTTAGGCGTGAAAGCTTAACAGACAGACAGACAGAGTTACTTTCGCATTTATAATATTAGTATGGATTTACACATAATAACCACCTACACTACAGCTCCCCTAGATAAGTAGTATTTCGTTAGCCAGCGTATTGTAGAAAAGAATGAAGAAAGTATAGGAGTTGACGTATATGACAGATGTCAAAGTATTTCATGAATGTCAAAATGCGTGTTATATACGTCAAACGAATTGCCACTTGACGCAGGGGCAGGGGGCAGTTCTGAAATCTTTTCAATGCAATATTAATTTAATATTGCGAAACAATAGTAGATTACCCAACAAGTGAAAAAAAGATGAATTCTTTTCGAGGCACAGAGTTGTATCCCGAGAGGAGCGAAGCTTTCTGCGGTAGAATCCCGAGCGTAGCGAGGGATTCTAGATAGAAAGCTGAGCGTATCGAGGGATACAAGAGCCGAGATGAATTCATTTTTCACGTGTTAGGTACTCAACTTTTCACCATTGACTACGAGAAAACGATTACTCTGTGATTATGAATTACATTTTGTTATGGATAGTACACAAAAGAAGCAGCAAATTATTAGTAATAGCTACCGCTTTAGCGCGAAAAGACTCAGGAGTCTTTTCGCGTTCGAGAATATGAGTTTCATTTTCATCACTAGATGAAGTCATATTATGATTATGAGACAAACAAACTTTTACAAGGAAAATTACACAGAAAATGGCGGCATTTTTTTTTTCTTAATTTAAACTGAGCCGCATTCCATCCAGCCAGTGATTACATTTAGGTGGCTTTTAGTACGTTTTTATAGTGAGAGTGTGCAACCTCCTTGCATGTTTCACTAGAATCCGTACATTCGCGCATGTTCCAAATTCAAATTTTTTTATTCACTCGGTGAAACAAAGAGCGTTTTATTCACTGTTTTTGATGAATCACGGGCCCTTTTTCGAGTGTCAATGGTGAAAAATATATTGTTATCCTCACAGAATAATCGTTCTATACCAAAACTTTTAATTAATAGATTATATTAGTTTTTGTGATGATTAGTTTTTCTTGGAATTTAATATTAATTTGAGAATATTTTTCCATCATTTATCATCTGTTTTGGAACAGATGCTGGAATTTGATGTTTGTAGAATTAATTGCGCACAGTGAGCTTATTATTGCTAAAGGTTTTTTGATAATGCTTTTATTGGCTTAGCTTAGTAATTGAATGACAGGTTATCTTTGTATTAATTATTGCATTATATATCTAGGACGGCATAATGAATAGTATTGTTGGTTTGTAAACTCTAAACTACTGGTCCGATTTCAAAAATTCTTTAACCGTTAGAAGGCTAAATTATCCAAGAGTAGCACAGGCTATTGCACTTATCCCGATATAGTGTCGGGATAAGTACTTACGCGAGTGTAACCACGCCGTGTTGGAACCCGGTGAAGTAGAATAGGGTCACCCCATCTCTTCCTGTGGGTGTCTTAGAAGGCGACTAAGGGTTAGGCTGTTGTCCATCCAACCATCGAATAAGTGCCCGCTTGACGGTAATAGGCTCGCCCGCTATTACGTGGGAACGAAAATTATAGTTGGCGAAATGTGGGTGAAATATGACAGTATACCTTTGAATACACCTTTGTGAATTTACAGGCGTGAGTGTACGTGTATGTATGAAAGGTCAGGTAATTTAGGTCTTGTATTACCATTATAACATGTAAATTTCCTCCCCACCCTGACTTAACAGCCCAAATTTCCCTGCCAATAAATACCTTATTATGAACAATATTTTGCAAACCGTACCCAGTAATACGTTATTACTGGGGGCCCCGGGGCCATGATTCACATGTTTTATATATTAAATTTACTGAATATTTGGGCCAATTCGCGTAATATCCAGCTCGAAATGTGTTTCCCTGATGTGTTTGATCCAGGTATTTTTGATGTAAAAATAGTATAAACCTACCGTGCCTTAATATTATTGATTTTTATATAACAAGATTATAACTAAATTAAATAATTATCTTTATTAAAAATAAAAAAGCCGCATGCTTTGCTGCTGTATAAAAGAACGAAATAATTTTCATACCCATTTGCCAATCATAAACTGCAAGAAAACCTTTACCAAATTTTATCAAAATCGGTTCTGTGGTTTAGGCGTAAAAGCTTAACAGACAGACGAATGGACAGAGTTACTTTCGCATTAATAATATTATTAGTATGGATTCATTAGTCTAATAATCACCTTGACCTTCACCCCGACATTTCGGTTCAGCACCCCGTGGACATGAAAGCTCAAAAGCAACCAAAACGCCAATCTAGTCTATAAGAGTTGATAGCCTCCTGCTAGTATCCGACGTCCACGCAACATTTCATCCACAACTTGAAAAACCACACAATCCAATTAAGCCCCGTAACATTAAACCCCGCACTATTAGCCCCGAGCGCCGCCGTGGGTCAAAAAGACCGCAAACAAAACTGCTTCATTTCGAATACTTGGATAACTATTCAGTCTAATATTACGAAGTAAAGGCCGGGGCTGGAAGCGCCCTTGAAAAGTTTTGCTATTGAAACATTGGTTTGTTATTTTGCCTAAAAGTTGTTTTTCGCTTGGTTTATAAACGTGGGATAATGCCTTTTATGTTTTCGGACGTTGTTTGTTTATTTACTTGATTTCATTCATTGGAAATAACAATGAAAATTTTACTTAATTTCCGGAACGAAACACATGGCGTAGAACGTGACATATGTGTTCAGATGGACGTTTTATTTAACAGTAAAAAGTTTAGATTTTTTTTATACCACTTAGGTGGCAGACAGGCACACGGCCTACCTGATGGGAAGTGGTCACCTTGGCCTATAGACGTATGCAACGCCAGGGGCGTCACACTCGCGCTGCCGACTCTGAAGAAACCTTCTAATGCCCTTCTTGAAGAACCCCATATTATAGTCGCTTGATAAAATCACCGCAGCGAGTTAATTCCACAGTTTGGTCAAAAAGATCTTTTTCTAGGAAATAATAATTAATAGGTTCTTTAAATCCATTTCTAAAAATTGTCGGTCTGTCTGTCTTCCGGGTAATTTCCTATTTTTTAACACCACTTAGGTCGCAGACACACGACCTACCGAAGTGGCTGAGACTTCGACGAGGTTTTCTCTACTGATAGCTATCTTTTATCCTTTAGTTCTACGACATCCGCGGGAAGAAATGGTGTTACCCTATTCTATTCCACCCAACCAACTAAACGCATGTAAAATTTTGACAAATCCATACTAATATTATATATGTGAAAGTAACTGTGTCTGTCTGTCTGTTTGTTACGCTTTCACGCCTAAACCACTGAACCGATTTTGATGACATTTGGTATAGGGGTAGTTTAGACCTTGAGAAAGGACATAGGCTTTGTTTGGTCGCGATAACCGACATCCACGCGGGCGGAGCCGCGGGCAAAAGCCAGTGGTAAATATTTACAAATCACATCTAGTCGTTTACCATCAATTAACATACATACAACACACCACGCCTTTATCCCTGGAGGGTTAGGCAGAGGTGAATTAACACCCACATTTCACCATTATATTAGGTCCCACCATATAGGGGGTGAGCCTATTGCCGTTTCACGGGCACTATTGTTGACTCGGGCCATGTATCTGAGGCTGAGTCTGGGCTGTATAATTATATCTGTCTGATGTTAAACCATCAATTAAATCAAACTTTAACGTTGTTCGACCTCTAGTTATGTTCAAAATTTGTCTTTGTAACTTTCATACATCTGAACAACTTTCCTTTCATATTCATCAAACATTTGCCAGGTGAAAATGAACCTTAATAAAATTGTTATTCAATACAGTTCATCTATTACTGTAAACATCGAGAAACCGTGTTTGCAGTTCCAGTCATATGTCTTATTGTGGAAGTAATTTCCAAGAGAAACTTATATTCGAATAATATTTTGAACAATTTCATAATAGATCTGAATTAATGTTAAAGCTTCCCTATTTATGTATTAATGTATTGTATACATACATACATATAAACCCCCCTTATCCTCGGGAGATTAGGCAGAGGTGAATTAACACCCAAATTTCACCAATCATTGTATTAGGTCCCACGTAATAGGGGGTCAGCATATTACCGCATTCCGGGCACTATTGTTGACTCGAGCCAAGCATCTGAGGCTGAGTCTGGGCTGTATATATCTGTCTGATGTTAAACAGCCCTATCCCTTAGTCGCCTGTATTGTATAAGTACCTACGGCCTCAAACACACAGACGCGATATTATCGATCGATAATATCTGTTTTTAGAACATTATCTATTAGGATGTGGTTACGACGACACACTGCTGAGATAATAACGGCACATTTGTAGCAGGCCCTCTAGATAAGTGGCAATACAATGTAAAAAAGAATAGTTTGATTAATGTATGAGATTGACAAATTGTAATTAATGTGCGTAAATACTTTAAAATTAAACCATATGCTCCTCACGTAACCCTAAGTCCAATAAAAATTTGATTGCAAAGCAGAGAAGCATACATCATTTTTAAATGCAAATGGGGTGCGTTCACATAACGATGTTATGTTCGGACGTGAGGGGTGACTGGGTCCGGTAAGTGAAAGTACATGGTGCTCTGATTTTGAGAAAATCGAAAATTTGTTACGTAATGAAACTGCTCGAATTTCATCGCCACAAAGTTAGATCGTTAGGACTAAATATAGTAGTAAAATATTGTCCTGTCCGTGACCTAGCAGTGGTCCTGCTGTGTGCGATTGGCTGGGACCGACTGGATGCGGAAGGTGGAGTATCGGAATCGCAAATTGGGAGAGGCCTATGTCCAGCAGGGGACTGTAATAGGCTAATCGATTGCAATATAGTAGTATAATAAAAACCCATACGCCACGGTAACCACTTTCCATCAGGTGGGCCGTGTCTGTCTGCCACCAAAATATAACTAGATTCTAGAGATAAAAAGTAGTCTATATGTTGACTGAAATTTTAAAGCAATTAGTATGTTAACTATTCCGATCGATTAAGAATGGAAAAAGTGGATCGCCCAAGTGAATCGGAACTCGAACAATCCGATCCGATGAGCTAATAAACTTCCAAATATCTTCAAAAAACTTTTAAATTTTCCAATATTAGTAGGAAAACTCTTTACTAAATACACTTAACCCTGTAAAACTAATTAAGTCATATAAAAAAATCATATAGTTTTGATTTTTTATAAGATTTAATTAGTTTTATAAATCTACCTAAAACCTAAAATAATAAAACAACCGAATGACAGTTTCACAATGAAAACAAACCCCTTAATACCAATGACTAATAATACCGGAGTTACACTGTAACTAACCCTTTCAATGCTCTCAGGTCAGAAGTCAGGTTGTATAGCTATCCGGTGCCATGTCCGGACAACCGGTCACTTGTTATTTAGTACATTACGGGTATAAGTGAGTTGTATATTCGATGGGTTGCTTTGTGGATTCGGCTCTGTGGTCTGACGGACGAGATTTGTAGCCTGCGAATAGTTCGTTAAGAGCACTAAGTATTTCGGAGGCTGATTTATACGAGCTGTTATTTCGGGTATTTAACCCGGAGCTACTGATAGCTGCACTTGTAATGTTAAAGTTTCATATACCCGGGTCTGTCAGACCAATTGTGTATGATTATTACGTTTTGTTTTCTTTTAAATGGAAAGCGTGTTGTTTCTATACGGTAGCTGCATAGGTCTAGCTGTTGTATTATTTTCAGGATATTAATATTATAAATATTCTAGTATATTTTGCGCAGCTATATCTAGACTCATGGTAAGTATAGCTTAATCAGCTTATAATATGGGTTTTAAAATGTGATATATTTTTTTGTAAATTCATAAAGTATTATACATAGAAACATCCAGACCATATTAAACATTTTTGTAGGTATCTTTATACAAATATTTGCACTGAATGGGTATCTGCAAGTTCCTAGCACTAGTTAGAATGGTTGTCCTCTTTGGTCCAACAGACCTATTTGGTCCCCCACGTAAAGTATTACACTATTTGACGCGACGATAGAAAGGTTAAGTTATTTTCGCTTTCTTGGATATTAGTTCAACTCGTCAAGATGGATTTAGACCAAACGAACCTAGCTCTATAGCTAGAGTTAGGACAAGAGCATTCTTTCTTAGTATTTTAGTGCAAACGAAACCTTACATAAAGGTCGATTTAGAAGGTTTCTTCAAGGTAGGCAGCACGAGTGTGCCGCCCCTGGTGTTGCATACGTCCATAGGCCACGGTAACCACTTCCCATCAGGTGAGCCGTGTGCTTGTCTGCCATCTAAGTGGTATAAAAAAAAGAACATAGCGCTAGACCTAGAACAAGGACATTCTAAGAGCATTCTTTCTTAATATTTTAGTGGAAATTAAACTTTATTTTCAGCGTTTACATAAGAAAGAACAAAGAATGAATGTCCTGTCACTGTATACAACTACAGAAATTGACGTAGAAGTAATAGATTGAGCATTCGCTCGTCTGATGTGAATCAACCTTTACGCTATAACTAGTAAAACAAAAGCAAACGTTTCATTGTAACTACTTGGTACATTAAGGTATGATTCCGTAGCCGACCGCCTCACCGACCGCATAACATAACTGCCGACGCGCGCGGCACATGCGCGTAATTCATTGCGGCTTCTCAATGGTCCATTTTATCCGTATCGGAGTTTGGCAAGTAATGGGTGCGCTATATGTGCTGCATGCGTCGGCAGTTGTCGTATGCGGTCGGCTACGGAATCATATCTTTATTCTCAACTCTTCATTTTACCGATTACCCCCTGAAAATTATTTATTCTCGATTCTCTTCGAATTTAAAATCTTGTACCTACAGTCAGGCACAAGTTAATTCATTTTTATATTATAGATTTTATTTTCTTTAATTTTTTGTGCTATATCTAGTCTATCTATATTCTATATCTTCTTATATATGAAAATCACATATTGAATAAATCACTTGTACTTTTCCACAATTATATGTCCAGCAATAATTGTGGAAAAGTACAAGTGATTTATTCACTTGTACTTTTCCACAATTATTGCTGGAAAGTACAAGTTATTTAGATAGTTAATATTATAAATGTGAAAGTAACTCTGTCTGTCTGTCTGTCTGTCTGTCTGTCTGTCTGCCCCAAACCACTGAACCGATTTTGATGAAATTTGGTATAGGGGTAGATTAGACCTCAAGAAAGGACATAGGCTATGTTTGGTCGCGATAACCGACATCCACGCGGGCGGAGCCGCGGGCAAAAGCTAGTAAATTTATATTTATTCGTATGTAGCCGTAACAGATATGTACAGCCCAGACTCTATGGCTCAATGGTGCCCGGAATACGGCTATAGGCTCACCCCCTATTACGTGGGACCGGATATAACACTTAGTTAAATTAACTATCACTAAGTCGCTTATCCCGTTTCAAATATCTAAACAAACCCTCCAGCCCCTAGTTTCAAATAGAACTCCATCAGATATTTTGTCTGATCTAACCACAGCTGATCTCTAATCAACCATTAGTTGATTAAAACGAGATAACCTGTACAAATTTCCAATTGACTGAAGTCGTGATAAAAGCAAGTTAGGTACATAATAATTAATCGCGATAAGTCCCGAAATTACAAAACTATGAGTTTAAACCAATGATATATTATAAACTATAGATATGTTGTCCGCACTCTAAAATGGCGACAAAAAAATGATGACTTTTGGTCATCATTTTATGCACCAATCAGAATCGCGACAGTGCGCCACCCAAAAAAAAACGTTTTTAATAATAAATACATAATAATAAAATATTATTAATATAAATAATAATATAATTCATATACCTAAATTAATAACATTGACGTATTTTTAGAAGTAGCTATTATGTAGTGTTTGCGCCATTTTTGAAAGCCGCCATCTTCGTGTATGACGTATCTATAAAAATAATACATCATTGGTTTAAACCGTGATATTGATCCCAAATTTTAACACAATTTAGAAATCACTTTAAAGGTATGATTCTGAAGCCGACCGCATACGACAATGACAGCATCATGCAGTAGATAAGTACAGTGTACCCATTACTTGTTAAACTCTGATACGGATAAAGGGGACCATTGAGAAGCCGCAATGAATTACGCGCATGTGCTGCGTGCGTCGGCAGTTGTAATATGCGGTCGATTACGGAATCATACCTTTAGGCTAGTTTTGTCTCCTTTTTTCTCGTCGATAGGCGGCGTTGTAATTAGGTCATAGGATCTTTTATGAACTACGTAAAACCTCGTTACATTACTACACTAACTTCGTAAAAAAAATTCCCACAACATTAACCCGGCAAAGTCGGAATTCGGAGCACTATTGCAAAATAAACATGGTGTATGTATAAAATTAAGCATAAAAAATCATATCCAATGAAAAACAATTTCTTCCAAAATTTAGGTACTACCTCCAATGATTTAGTTGGATCAAAGGGTTGCCATTAAATAAATACATTTCGCTATTTATCCAAGAATTACGGTAAACGAAAGGCGGTCAGTGAACAAATAATGGTTCAAATATTGGCCGTTTGATGTTGGCGGTATTGGTGATATTCCGTAATCAATATTCTAGATGGAACTGGATTGGAGTGGAATTTATTGGCATATATTTGTATTGACTGATTGCAGTAGTGATTGTTTGATAGTAAAGTATCCTGCCAGGGTTTGTATGAAACCTGGTCCCACCTTCCAATAGCTTTCTATGTTACATCGCTGGATAGGTATTTTTGAGCTTCATAAAGTTACTTTTTTACTACCTATGTTTATTCAGCTCAAAAATAACTAATAAGCGATGTAACACACACAGTTATTGTAGGATGGGCCCAGAATTTGCATCATCCTTTGCCATATTGTACAACGAAAATGCGTGGACCGATAAATATTTAAAAAAAAAACATTTTCGCTTACTTCTTCCTCTTCTTCCAGTTTTTATAAAATAACTTTGTAAATTATTCTAAACTTTAAAAAATTCAGTAGTGCATATTTTCATTAACTAACGTAAAAACCTGTCTATAATATAAAAATGAATCGCAAAATGTGTTGGTAAGCGCATAACTCAACAACGCCTGGACCAATTTGGCCAAATCTTTTTTTAAAATGTTCGTTGAAGTTCAAGGATGGTTTTTACGGCGAGAAAAATTAGAATTATTTCTGGAAAAACCCTAAAAATAGCCCTTTTCTTTTTCCCATACAAATGATTTGTAACTAAAACGTAGTCAATTTGAGCTTTATTGCTATGTAATAAAGTTCATATTAAATTACAAGCACTCACTGTTGTCTAAGCAATGTAGGTGTGTTCCTAACGTCAAAGATCATATCTATCAAAACAATGTGCGTGTGTGCGTTGGAGCACAGAATACATAGTTGGAGGAGTTTAATGTCGCGTTCCGAAACTCGCGTTTCTTTTGTATTAGTTTCGGCACGCGAGATACAATGCATCAGTTTCCACGTCATTACATCAGTCAAACAATAATCGCGTTACCAACAGTGTTTTATTATTTTTAATATCCAAATTTTAAATAAATAAAACAATTCGTACGGCTTAAAAGGATTTGACTTCAAGTCATATCAAATTTAAAAAAAAAAAAGTTGTCTGTTACCTAATCTACTGAGTTTGCTTTTGTCAACTGCGGCCTTACCATAAACCCCTTAAAACAGGTCAATAATTGAACTGCTGTCATTCTACCAACTGCAAATGTCACTTTGTACTGTCATATAAATATATAGGATTACAAAGGGATTCCAGAGTTCATGGTATAGGCCCTGATACACGAAACAAATTCGTATATCGTGTTTTGTGCAGAGTGTTTAGTTAGTTAGTGTTTAGTTCGTGATTAGTGAAAAAATAATTTATATTTGATATGCCTCCTATAAGACGAAGCAATTTAGGTAGAAGAACCAGAAATGCTACAAACCAAGCTAATTACCGATCTAATCGTACTGCACAAGAACGTGACGACGGAAATGAACTTGAAAGAATTCGGATATCACAAACGCGTGAAGCGCGAGCGCGACATTCAACTAATAATCGCGCAAGTTTGAATCGAGCTGCTTTCAGTTACGATGTGTCAATTGACTACAGTAACTACCAATGTGTTGTTATTGGTTCTATGAACTCGGTTTGCTCACACTGTAAGGCATTAAAATACAAAAACGAAGCCAATGGGTTGTGTTGCGCAAATGGTAAAGTGAAATTGATACCATTGGATCCACCACCAGAACCATTGTACTCATTGGTTTCAGGAATAGGAACAGATTCTATACACTTTTTGACACATATCCAACAATATAACAATTGCTTTCAAATGACTTCATTTGGGGCAACAAATGTAGTTCGGGAAAATTTTATGCCAACTTTCAAGGTATGTATTATAGCAGTTACTCATAATTATTTTAGCGAACAAAATTTTCTGTCACCAAAGATAAGATGTGTCACTAATCTTCAATTTCTTAATCATTACGAAATATATCACTTAGTCATCATATTATATTATGGTGATTCAGTTTCAGTGACACTTTTATTATATTTTATATTTGATAGATATCAGTTAAAACTAAATATATACTTTTTAAGATCAAATATTATTTAAGTTTGATCACTGACAATCCATTAATTTATACCACACCATAATATTTTTTTTTAATTTACAGATACAAGGGCAAATATATCACAGAGCAGGTTCACTGTTACCAGTGTCAGATAGCGACAACAAATTCCTGCAAATTTATTTTATGGGCAATTCACCACAAGAAATTGATCTGCGTTGTGCACATAACAATTTAGTAAAGAGGTCTATTATAGAACAATTACAAACTTTATTTCATCAACACAATCAATTGATTATATTGTTTAAAACTGCCCTGGATCTGATGCCATCCGATAATCACAAAATTGTAATCAGAGCAGATAAAACCCCTGCAGGTCAACATACAAGACGTTTTAATGCACCAACTATTGATGAAGTTGCTATCGTTGTAGTTGGAGAAAACTTGGAATCCCGTGATATTGTTTTACATCGTCGGAATGATCAATTACAACGTATAAAGGAAACACACCGCTCATATGATGCACTGCAATATCCCATTATATTTTGGCAAGGTGAAGATGGCTACGATTTCTCAATAAAAATGATAAATCCCATTACAGGTAACTAAAATATTAGTTTAGCTATGGCGATAATATCTCAGTCATTATATTATGTATTTTAATTTTATATTTGAATGTTATTAAAACAAAATCTATTTACAGGTTCTGAAACCAACAAAAAAGTCAGTTCAATGAACTATTATTCATACCGCCTAATGATTCGGGAAAATGAAGATAATCACATATTGAAATGTCGGCGATTATATCACAAATATGTTGTTGACATGTATGTTAAAATTGAAACGGAGAGATTAACATTCATAAGGTTGAATCAAACCAAACTCCGATCTGAAGAGTATATTCACCTTCGAGATGCGATTAATACTGATGGAAATGCACAGAATGTCGGTCGGATGACTATTCTTCCAGCAACATACATCGGAAGCCCTCGGCATATGCACGAATATGCTCAAGATGCCATGTCGTATGTTCGTCATTATGGTACAGCAGATTTGTTCATCACATTTACATGCAATCCGCAATGGATAGAAATCAAGCAGGAGTTATTCTCTGGGCAATCACCCATTGATCGTCATGATATTACAGCCAGAGTCTTTAGACAAAAGTTGAAATCTTTAATGGATTTCATCGTAAAACATAATGTGTTTGGTGAGACACGCTGCTGGATGTATTCTGTGGAGTGGCAGAAACGAGGATTGCCACATGCACACATTTTGATTTGGTTGGTTGAAAAGATAAGGCCAAATGAAGTTGATGCAGTGATATCAGCTGAAATCCCTAATGTACAAGTAGATCCTGGATTGCATGAGGTAGTTATCAAAAACATGATACATGGTCCCTGTGGAACTCTTAATCAAAATTCACCGTGTATGATGGATGGTAAATGTTCAAAACGATATCCACGGACATTAATATCGGAAACAATTACTGGTAATGACGGTTATCCATTGTATCGTCGCAGATCGACAGCAGACAATGGAAAATCAACAATTGTCAAATTAAATCAACAAGATATTGAAATAGATAATCGTTGGATTGTTCCATATTCACCCATTTTATCAAAGACATTCAAAGCACACATCAACGTTGAATCTTGCCATTCAGTGAAATCTATTAAATACATTTGCAAATATGTAACCAAAGGGAGTGATATGGCTGTGATTGGAATTGGTGCAGATAATTCCAATGATGAAGTTACCCAATACCAAATGGGCCGCTATGTCAGTAGTAATGAAGCAGTTTGGCGAATATTTTCTTTTCCTATTCATGAGAGACACCCTTCTGTTGTTCACTTAGCTGTGCATTTAGAAAATGGACAAAGAGTGTATTTTACAGCACAGAACGCAGTACAAAGAGCTGCTCAGCCACCATCTACTACATTAACCAGTTTTTTTGAGACATGCCAAAACGATTGTTTCGCACAAACATTGCTATATTCTGAAATGCCAAAATATTATACCTGGAATCAATCCTCAAGGAGATTTATACGACGGAAACAAGGAAAACCAGTTCCAGGATATACAGATGTATATTCCACCGATGCGATTGGCCGGATTTATTCAGTACATCCAAGCAATGATGAATGTTTTTATTTACGACTGCTATTAGTCAATGTACGTGGCCCAACATCATTCCAACAGTTACGAACTGTTGATGGTGAATTGTGTGGATCCTACAGAGAAGCCTGTCAACGTTTGCAATTGCTTGAAAATGACGCTCATTGGGATCAAACTCTCAATGATGCTGTAATATCATCACACGCTCATCAAATACGAACATTGTTTTCTATAATCATATCTACATGCTTCCCATCAAACCCAATTGATTTGTGGATCAAGTACAAAGATTATATGTGTGATGATATTTTGTATCAAATACGGAATAGAATGGGAAATCCAAATATACAAATCAGTGAAGAAATTTACAATGAAGCATTGATTTCAATTGAGGACATGTGCTTGATAATGTCAAACAAACTATTAATTCAATTAGGCCTGACCGCGCCCAATCGTCCAATGCATGACGCTTTTAACCAAGAGTTGCATCGAGAAAGACTGTATGATCTCAACGCTTTGAAAGAATTAATTCAAACAAATCTTCCACTGTTAAATGAACAACAGAAGTATGTATTTGAAACTCTTATGAAAGTAACAAATGATGAAACTGGAGGGATTTACTTCTTAGATGCACCTGGTGGTACAGGAAAAACTTTTTTGATTTCATTAATATTAGCAACAATTCGCTCACAAAATAAAATTGCACTTGCACTCGCTTCGTCGGGAATCGCAGCAACTTTGCTTGAAGGTGGTCGAACAGCCCATTCAGCACTAAAATTGCCATTAAATATGCAAAGCAATGAAACTCCAACCTGCAACGTTTCGAAGAACTCTGCAATGGCAAAGGTTTTGCAGCAATGTAAATTGATTGTTTGGGATGAATGCACGATGGCACATAAAAAATCTTTGGAGGCTTTAGACAGAACCTTAAAAGATCTACGGAGCAATAATAACCGATTTGGTGGTGCAATGATTTTATTAGCAGGAGATTTTCGTCAAACATTGCCAGTGATTCCACGATCAACGCCAGCTGATGAACTCAATGCATGTCTAAAGTCCTCCAATTTGTGGAAACATGTCAAAGTACTTCATTTAAGCAAGAATTTGCGTGTCGAGTTGCAAAATGACCAATCTGGAAACATATTCTCTAAACAACTCATTGACATTGGTAATGGCAAATTTCCTATAGACATGTTGACTGGCTGCATTAACTTTCCTCAAAGTTTTTGTCAGTTAACTCGATCAAAAGATGAACTTATTCAGAAGGTGTTTCCAGATGTTTCTCAAAATTACAGAAACCATGATTGGTTGAGCGAACGAGCTATACTGGCTGCAAAAAACATAGATGTAAATGAATTAAATTTCAAAATTCAAGAACAAATTACAGGCGAATTGAGGATATATAAATCAGTTGATTCGGCTACTAATCAAGATGATGTAGTCAACTATCCACCGGAATTTTTAAACTCGCTGGATTTGCCAGGATTGCCACCTCACAATCTTCAATTAAAGGTTGGATCGGTGGTTATAATGTTGCGAAATATCAACCAACCGCGTCTTTGCAACGGTACACGGTTAGCGATAAAAAAATTACTAAACAATGTGATAGAAGCAACTATACTCAAAGGAAAGTATAAAGGAGAAGATGTTCTCATACCGCGCATCCCAATGATTCCGACTGATGTGCCATTTGAGTTTAAACGACTACAGTTTCCAGTGCGGCTTGCTTTTGCTATGACTATAAACAAGTCCCAGGGGCAATCATTAAGTGTTTGTGGTATTAATCTAGAAAACCCATGTTTTTCACATGGTCAATTGTATGTTGCCTGTTCCCGTGTTGGAAAACCATCAGATTTGTTTATCTATGCGCCAGGTAATCAAACAAAAAACATCGTATACCACAAAGCACTACAATGATAATAATAATAATTATGATTCACATGATTAACAATAAAGCGATTACTTACATTTAAATCCTTATATATGTTTTATTTAATTATTTTTTATTCACAACGCCCTATCACCAGGGTGATGGTTCTGTTCAGGAGAATTTTTTAAATACTTAGGCAAAAAAAAATGCCACATTACAAATCTTTTTGACAGGACGAAGTCTGTCGGGTCAGCTAGTATACAATAAATATTAAAATAATGCTGCAATTTTCAATGTTTTTCTTTACTTTACTGGATGGCTTATTTTTAATTCCTTTCTCTCCCTTTCTTACGGTAGTCTGAAGACCCTACTCAGTACAGGATCTGCAATACGACTATTTTGGATGTTATCTTGCCTTTAGGGAATATATCCACCCAACTCTGCTCCAAATTGACTAGTGATAACGGTGTTCTTATCTTGTAAGACAATAATTTTTTTTCTATACCACTTTAGCAATGATATATTAGAGACTATACGTACTAACTATACGTACTAACGTCTGCCCAGCGAGGAAACAGTAGGCCAAGCCTTCTAATATTTGGAGAGGCTTATGTCCAGCAGTGGAATGCGATAGGCCTATGGATTGATGAAGTATTCACTATCCAAACCGCAAAAGTTTGATCAAAAATCATTTCGGTTGTGAAATCTCTCATGAAATTTATCTAAAAACTACTTAGGATATTTCCAAAAAAATACAACCCTCTAGATCTGTAGTCAACAAAGCTTAAACTTATGCATTTGTAAGCCTTAAATCAATACGTAAACGATTGCTCCTGCCCCTCGAAGCGTGAAAATGGCTAACTTTCTGCGACATATCCAACTATCTACCCTTACTAACATTCTGTACGTTCTCACGAGACAAACTATTTGTGGAAGACTGTTAGTGGTTCGTTATTTGTCATTTTAACTTTAAGCAGTAATACGTAGTAACTACTTATTAATCTGTGCTTTAAGTTAAAATTATGAATATGCAAAATTCTGGCAAGAGATAATGTTTATTGGTATTTACAATTTTAAATATTCTGATTGATATTGTATAAGGATTAAAAAATATGTACTTAATGAATTTTATCGTAATTTATTTTTAGTTACTTTATTTATCTATTTCCTTTATTGTAGCATTAATAAAACCAAAAAATACCTGTCTTTTATTTTTTTTATTTATTCATTGAAGTCTACCTATGTATACAGACAAAACACCAACTTTTACTAATAACTCATACATAACATCCTTAATAACTTACAGTTTTGTATTGGGAAACAACCTTTACAAAATTATACCTTAAAAATAAACTGACTCGGAAATTCCGAAGAAACACTTAAGCACGAACTATTTGTTCAGTGAGAACGCGCCCTTGCCACCCTTACTGACTTACCATCAATCTTGTACTAGGGGATTAAAAGGCTCGTCCTTTGGCCCTCTGGCCCTCGGGATAAGAAATAAATACCGTAAGGTATATCGAGCCCTGAAGGGATGCGCGGATTATGAGGGATTCGACTCTATTGTGGGCTGTAGGACTATTTGAGTGTGCTAGTTTAAGCGAAAGCTTTTAGTTATTGCTACAATTTCACGTCTATATAATTTTAATAAAAATACGGTCCTAACAAAATATCTGCTCAACATTTTCAAGTTTAGTTTGGGACTTTATCGTTATCCTAATATATGTACATAGAAAATGGTATTTCTTTTACAGTTTGGATGACTAAAGTTGTCTAAATTTCAATAAATTTTCAATAAATGTCTAAATCTTGATCATCTTTCGAGGTGAAGATGAGTTGAAAGCGATCTAATGCAAGGATGATGATTATCTGACTTTTATCACGTGTATACATTACATCTTATCATTCTGATATTGTATCATCTCGTATCATACTCGTAGGTACACTGTCTTTCTGTCCATTCAAAGGTGCCTGGAAAAGATCGCCGTTGGTGATAAATCCTCCCGTTGTACGTTCTGCTAATTTTATATTCATACTGATGGTTTCTTGTCTTATTTTGTACAATAAAGAGTTACCTATCTAAATGATAAACTTAGTCCTCGTTTTTTCTTCTATAACATGAGGTAATATTCTTACCGTGGTGTATTTAGGATCCATAAATCGTAGATGTAAAGTACACGTGTAACGTGAATATAAATCCCTTGTTTGCTAAATACAACCAAAATATATGTAGACAACGTGACACGTTTGTAAAATAGAATGATACATTTTGTTTTCATGATTTTTCATGCTAGGTTCACGATATGTTTTGACAATTATGTTTATAAAAACTTATGTATGAACATGTAGAAACATTTTATTATTGTGTTCACTGTTCCACCTCGAAATAATTTCAACAATTTTTGTGCGGTAATAAATTTTGCAGGAGTCGTTTATACAATTTTATTAAAACAGTACACCATCAAGGTACTTTACAACAAGGTAGAGATATTTACACTTCAAGTGCAACTAACTATAGATAGGTATCTCTTTCCATATCATAAATTCCGTATTATCTATCGCAGTCATTTATTAATTATCTATTAAAAAATCTCTATTATTTTTCACTTTTCAGTACCTTTTGTTTAATCAAGTTGTTTTAACTTTTTTGTTATCCTTTCGCAGAAATCGCCTGTGTGATTTAAAAAGCTACCTCATAGTATTTATTTGTTAAATTTTATCATCGCCTACATGATTTATTCATTAACCACCATTACATCCTGATTGCAAAAATGGCAAGTACTATCGAGTACAATAGCTGTACTCGGACAATGGCTGGCATTCACCCCTATTGTTTAACAGCAACCCTCCGATACAAAAGAGACAATGATAGTTTTCACTTATTTACTGTTATATTTGTGTTGCAGAAAATCTAGGATTCGTTAGTTACAATTGCTCTGTCGACCTTTATTTACATTTGTATTTAATTAATGCCCATTGTGATCATTTTACGATGAATCGTGATGTATTTTGATAAATAGGCTGTTTCCTTTTTCTTACAACTGTGGGTCAATTAAGCGGGACATGAAAAAGCATCTAACGAAGCTGTCCTGATAAAGACCACTATTATAATATTGTTGACCACTATAATCATGGTCTTTATTTCCCCTGCTTCATCTTACTTACTTAACTTAGAATCAGGGGAGGTGCAGTCACATTAACGAACAATATAATAAGTAGGACATTTACATCTTGCAATTATCTTGTCTTGTGATTTGTTAGACTGGAAAATCGGACTTAGGACTCCGAGCGAGGTTCAAACCTTGGAGACCGGGATCAACTATAATAAGTAAGACATTTACATCTTGCAATGATCTTGTCTTTTGATTTGTTAGACTGGAAAATCGGACTTAGGACTCCGAGCTGAAATCTTGGATGCGACCGGGATTAATGTAAAAGGGATGATGAATGATCGAGCCGGGGATACTCCTTGTGATCATCTTATTAAGTACTTTAAAGTGGAGCTTCTAACACTTCTTAAGTCATATTTTCACGTTTGTACGTATACATACATACAATCACGTCTTTATCCCCGGAGTGTTAGGCAGAGGTGAATTAACACCCACATTTCATCAGTCGTTATATCAGGTCCCATGTAATAGGGGGTGAGCCTATCAGCATCTGAGGCTGGGTCTGGGCTATATATATCTGACTGATGTTAAACAGCACTATCCCTTAGTCACCTTGTACGACACCACATAGGACGAGATGGGAGTGTCCAAATTCTACTCTGCCAGAAACCACGCAGTCTTTCACGTTTATATTCCTCGTATTCGCAGAAAACTACTAGAGAATGTCTTGTAGAATAGTACATAATACTCATCACTTATGCGAGGCCTCGTATAAGAAGCGCCCATCAATCATTCCTATCCTTATAAAGATTACGAGTGCAGTGACCTCATGACATGAGCCTCTCGACCTTTAACCCAAGCACATAGGCAGTAAGGTTAAAGTACAATCCTACTAATATTATAAATGTGAAAGTTTGTGAGAATGGATGTGTGGATGTGTGGATGTTTGTTACTCTTTCACGCATAAACGGCTGGACCGATTTGGTTGAAATTTGGTATGTATATAGGTTATACCCTGGATTAACATATAGGCTATATATAAGCGATGAACGGGATCAGAATCC
The DNA here is from genome assembly GCA_914767945.1 of Eilema depressum. Lineage (NCBI taxonomy): Eukaryota > Metazoa > Arthropoda > Insecta > Lepidoptera > Erebidae > Eilema > Eilema depressum. The sequence continues at coordinate 3,544,442 of OU612036.1, read as the reverse complement.
CACGCGGGCGGAGCCGCGGGCAACAGCTAGTACTTTATATATTAACCACAGCACATGTGATAGTAACGACATCACAATTCACCACACAAAGAATAGCGTACTAATTTTATAAACGAGAAAGTTTGATTTTTGAAGTATAAGGATGGATGTTTGTTACTCTTTCACATAAAAACTTCTGAATGGATTTTAATGAAACTTTATAATAATATAGCTTATACATCAGAATAACACATAGGCTACGTTTGGTCGCGATAACCGACATCCACGTGGGTGGAGCCGCGGGCAACAGCTAGTAAATAATATGTTTTCAAATGCGAACGTGATCACTTAAATTAGTCATTTTTGTAATTTATTGAACCAGTAATAGTATTTAAGATAGTGTCATCAAAGCTTATAATAATAATAATAATAATAAACGTCTTTATTGTACACCATAGAAATAACAATATAACATAGAGAACTGAGTTAGGTATGTGGTAAGTACAGATGGCGGCCTTATCACTCTGCGGCAATCTCTTACAGGCAACCATAATGTTAGTCTTAGCCACTTTGATGACTAACATAATATACGCATTGAATACACGTATAGTAATTATTAACTGATTGGAAGCAGAGGAAAACAATTAGCTTTCAGTTATTTAAAACTAAAAAAAAATATTTTGATAGTAAAATGATTCACACTGAAAACTTCTGACAGTATCTCGATTATTTCCATAAAAACTTCAACATTTAACTCTTTAAGAATATCAAAGTTGAAATAACCATTGTCTTAAAAAATATATTACTTTCTTAAAGTAGCGAGATCAGTATTTCATTAATCACTAACATTGCAGATACCAAAATGTTACTGAAACGCAATATCTTCGACTAAAAAGATTCAAAAACTTCAAAGTAATGGTTCTTCGTTAGCGCCATTGAGGGTGACAACAAACGGTCTAATTTAACGAATTCTACGAATCACAGCCGGAAAATCTTTTTTAGGGTTGGCGTACACTTGAAAACTTATTCAAATAATGACGATTAAAGATGACACTGATGACAGTGGTTAATGTCAAAACACAATAAAAAATAATTAATGCCTTTTAATAGAAATTTAGTGGTATTATAGGTTTCTTTTTAAATATGGCTTTATTCTTGTACGACCTCCAAGTTTCGACCCTCTTAATGCATAATTATGTTCTCGTACGACGTCCTTGCTTGGTTTTGACCAGTTTGGACCGTCAAACTTTTACTGTAAATAACATAAGGTAGCAATATGGTCTTGACCAGTGCAATTGACCACGTAGATAATAACTGCGTGTATACAAATTTAAAAGATACGAAAATAGAGCATAATAATATTATTATAATTTTGAATCTCAATATTTTTTTTTTGAACAGGACATAAACAGCACAAATACCAAGCTTAAACCGCCATGCCTTGAAACCAGAATACTATCTGGGGTTAGATTAGTTGCATATAGAGTACCCCAAGGAAGTGTACTCGGGCCTTTATTGTTTCTCGTAAATATTAGCCGTCTCCCGAGAGCACTATGACTGACCTATCTTGCTTGCAGTACATGGCTATTATATTCGTAGGAATATAAAGTGTACTACGTTAGGTTATTAGGTATTTTATAATTTGAAAAGTGGAGGAAGAAAAACCGAAAGGTGGACCCTGGGTGAAGTCCTCGGATGCAATGGGAACACAACGTCATGATGATGATAAGGTTATTTTTATGAGGTACTTTTTTAAATGAAAGCTAAAACCAGTCCTTCATTATACATTAAGATTGAGACCACTGACGTTAGAAATGATAGATCAACATTTGAACAAAAACATAAAATTATTGTACTATATTTTTCGATGTTCAGCATATAGATTGTGTAACACTTTAGCTTGCTCTGAATCGTAAAAACAACCTTGTAGTTAACGATTGGAAAAGAGTGGCTGTTAGTTTTTATTGACTTTTTCCCAAGCTAATGCAGTCGCATTATGAACCAGGCATTCAATACTGACCATAATAAGTGTTACATTGTGACTTTATAATAAGTCAATGTAACACTTCACTGTACATTTTGTTCTATTGATATTATTATATAAAACTAGATTCACACGATAAAAATACTAATAATTACACTAAGTACAGCTATAGCTCCATACGGCATTGTACTGCACTTTTTTGCAGAATTAACTTTATTGAATGATACAGACATAAATCATATAATAATACATACATTGTTAATACTACCATTAAACGAAGTAACTAAATTATTGAAAGGAGCTGTTCGTTTTTATCTTTTTCTGTCGAGTCAAAGGCATGTCATTTTGTTTGCCCAACTTTTGGTGCAGCCACCCTAATAGCGTTCTCAGAAGCACTCACTAGTTCCTCCGGTGTACATGAGTGTGAACAAGCAGATACGAGTACAGACAAATATGTACACAATACAATTGGGGTCGTTTCCCAGTACAACTGTGATGCGGCTGAACTTCGATATTGTTCGAGCAACGACTGCCATCTGACCTCCACAACCAATTGGTGAAATAGAAATTCTGTAGTTAGACTAGTCGGGCTCCAACTAATAGTAACGACTGCCGATCGTATGGCAATCGGAACCTATGGCTTAATGTGCTCTTTGAGGCTCTCAACATTGAGAAACAATTTGATTATTTTTATTTATGTAAGCTTCGTAACAAATAATAAATCTAATATAAAAGGTTACATTATAAATTGACCGATTATAAGTCAACTGTCGTTTTCAAAGCAAAACAATATAAATTTAGCCCCCTCAATCAAAACAAATTATGACGCACCATCGCCCAGTGCGCGTTGTTCCTCAGAGGGTATTCCCATTGAGTTGTATGTGATTTGTAGCGGAAGAGGAAGACAGAACGGACCTCCGTGTGCGGAGGGCTAAGTGCGGAGGAAGGTGGCCGGCCTGCTGGGAAGATTTATCTTCCCATGATAGTTAAATGCAATGTCTCTTTTAATATGGTACTTTTTATTTATCTTTCACTTTTGTATTTTTATTTTCATGGATGGTATTATGCTAGATTCGTCATAATAATATACTTTAAATGTATTTATGTGACGGTTTGTTTATCTAACCAAGAGGAAAATAGGCTTGAGCGTATGTGTATGTATGTTTAGGCTGGACTATTAAACTCAAATCTATGAATTTTTGCAACAATTAGTATGCTAAGTTATATACTTTCAATTGTATTTAATTGTATGGTATGTCATTTCATTGTTAAATTGCAATCTATGTAGTGTTTTTCCCCTATTACGTGGGACCTAATACAATGATTGGTGAAATGTGGGTGTTAATTCACCTCTGCCTAACCCTCCGGGGATAGAGCGTGATTGCATGTATGTAGTGTTTTGTTTTAAAAAACACCAGTGGGCATATCATCCATTTTGTTTTTCTTTTTTTCCTATTTATATCGTACACGCCCTTCCATAACACCCCTTAACCAAAGTGCATACTCAGCACAGCAGGCTTACCAACAATCCACAATAATACTTCAATTCGCCAAAACCATATATAGCACATTACGAAAAAAACCGAGAAAATAAAACTAACATCCCCTACGCATAACACGACAGAAAAAAAAAACATTTATCACCCCGATACTATAGATCCCTAAAACACTCATATCAGCACTTTTTGCAAGACCAACACAACTCAAAAATTAACATCCATCACGGTTTTAGCACTTTGGTATAAGGAGCATAGATGTAAGAAATCGTCAATGTATATCGCGTTTTGTGCAAACGTCTTATAGCGGTCTACCGTTTTGTTATACGAGCGTTGGATGTAAGGGAAGACGAGGGTGTGTAGCGAAATCGTCTCGTTTTGTTCGAGATAATGCCCCTCAGCTTCCCCTAAAGGCAGTGTCACACTGAGCTGTAACGACGTAATCATATTATGGCGAGTTATTTGTTGTACGTAATTGAATGTATGCTTTATTGCGTATGTGTTGATTTGTCTTATTTCTATCTGTTTATTTGGATGTCGGTCGAGGAAAAGAAAAAAAAAAATGTTTATTTTTCTGAGGATAAGAAATCTTTTGTTTATTATGATGTTTATTACCAATGTACTCAAAAAATACTTGACCCGTGTACATGACGTGTATAATATTATTATTACTCTTGTATTTTGGGCGTGCAAATGTTCTTTAAAATTGTTACAATCGTTTTGTGTGATGATCAACAAATACATAGATTATTCTGGATTTTTGATAGTCTAGCTGTTACCCGCAGGTCTGCCTACTTGCATGTTGGTTCCCAAGATCTAATCTATCTGTGTACTTTTCATCAGGTTTTTTCAAAAATGACGAACTTTCATACAAAATTTCATCCCCTATTGGAACCCCTCTAAACCCCTTTTTTCGAGATAAAAATAGACTCTGTCCTTTCATAAGCTCTAGTCCATCTTTCTACCAAATAACAGACAGAGAGACACAGTAAGTTGTATTCGGGTTTATAATATTAGTATGGATTATAAACAATAAGCTTTTTCTATCCCTATCCCATCGTGAACGTGCGCCACCTTCTGTTAAGTGGTTACTCTACCTTATACGTAAAATAAAACATGAATGACCACTAAAAAATTATGTAAAAAAAACTAGCTGTTACCCGCGGCTCCGTCATTCCCGTAACCATAGGAACCTATTCCCGGAATAGAAAGCATCTTATATATCAGACTATAATCTTATCTCTGTACCCAGCTAGATCCAATCAGCGGTTATAGTAAGATTAAATAATAAATATCCAAACATCTTCACAAACTTATTAGTAAAATAGAATACTTTGAAACTAAAAATGAATAACTAATAACTACCCTTTTTGACTTGATTAAAATTTGACAGGCTGCTCAAGCACTTAAAAAAATTCAATCACTTCAATACTCAAATACGGACAATATAAATCACTCTACAAGCGAATAGGGATAAAGATTTTATACTTGACATGGAACTAAATAAGTATTAAAATTAAGCAAATACTCTCTATTTTAATTCCCCCTTTCAAATGACACTAAAAGTCCCCCGTTCAAATTTCACCCCTTATTGCGTGTTACTCAAATCAAATTGTTTCAGTCTGCTTCACTTGGGATTCGAACCCCAGACCCCTTGCGATACTTACCCCCGAGCCCTCACGAGGGGCATTCTTGCCCAACTGACGTATTTTAGTAGGATTATCTGTTCTTGACAATTTGATTGATCTGTTTGTGTAGACTTATCTCGGGAAACGATAAAAAGGCTTCTTATGGTGTCTTAGAAATATTTAAGGAAGGAAATTCAAGAGAAGCCTATTGGAGTCGTGTTATTATTAATTTTATGAAATAAAAAATATTAAAAGAAAAATGTAATTATTATAATACCCGGCGAACTTCGTACTGCCATATTTTCTGATCCCGTTCCCGCTGCATATTTCCAAATTTATCAGTTTTTCTCTACAATATTATGCATGTATTACCTATACATATATAAACCTTCCTCTTGAATCACTCTATCTATTAAAAATCGATTCAAAATCCGTTGCGTAGTTTTCAAGATTTAAGCATACATAAGGACGGACAGACAGCGACTTTGTTTTATAATATGTAGTAGTGATTAGCAACCGAAATTACTAATATTCCCTGTAACCCCTAGCTAAGCTAAGACTTTTCGCGATCACTAAAAAAACAGTAAATATGTTAACGTTTCATTGGAAAGCACACCGTTGTTGAGTATACAAATAATGTTATTAGACTACACGTTCTTTGAGGTCACACAATACATTCAAAACAGGTGATATGCCGGTGACATCAAAAGGGTCTTGACCGATATTTTGTTTTGGTAAGTGGGCCATCCCACCCCTGGCGTTGCTCTGTCACTATGGGACCCGCGAGATTTAAATAATAGGGGTTGAAGTATGACAATGCGGTTTATAATGCAGCAAATGAATATTTAATCAAAGTATATTTATACTAGTTAATCTTCGTGTACCTTTCTGCTATCTCGGGGGAAGGTTATTTATATTATAACTTCAATATAAAGGAAATCCCTGTTGCATCCATTTTCTTACCATCCAGCTGGGTGTAGTCAATTTTTTTTTAAATAAAATCTTTATTTGGAACATAAACATTAACAATAAACAAAATTAGATCGATGACAGCTGTAAAAGTGTTACACTGTGGCACAGCTATCAACGCCGCACTCCCCTGGGGGATTGAAAATTTGTTCCAAACTTATTATGTAAAGCAATTTCATTCAAAACTAACCAAAAATCAGCGCTCAAACAAAAAGAAGCAAAAGTTTGATAATAAGACTTATAACTAAATTACATGCAAAAAGATTGTGTGTGTGTGTGTGTGTGTGTGTGTGTGTGTGTGTGTGTGTGTGTGTGTGTGTGTGTGTGTGTGTGTATGTGTGTGTGTGTGTGTGTGTGTGTGTGTGTGTGTGTGTGTGTGTGTGTGTGTGTGTGTATGTGTGTATGTGTGTACGTGTACGTGTGTATATATGTGTATGAGTTGGTTTTGATATTAATCACACTGATACAAGTTCCTCTGTTGCGTCATATGAGAGAGATTTTAACCATTTATCTAGACTACACTTCAGCTTACTTCTTGTCAATGGATAGATGTTAATTATTCGGTTTACGGTATTATATATTTTTGAACCAATGTGTTTAAAATGACGACTTGCAACTGCAGTTCTTCGGTACATTATGTCGCATACTCGATCCGATGGCGAAATGACGGGCTATATAAAAAAACTTGTACTTTAGAGTGAAAGTTCTCCATTCCTACTATGTACTTCTTTATATTTTATAAGATTATTTTATTAAACCAGATGGTTTGTTTTGGTTTTTATGGGAGTGACCACCGTCTGACCCTCTACTGCCGAGAAGAAAACCTGTATATCTGCACCACCTATAAGGTTGACTGATAGAGATCGCCTATGAGCATTAAGTCCGGCCTGTGTGCATTTGTATATGAAGTATAAATAAATAATATACATAATATATATACTCACGTCTGTAAATCCCTGAAGGGGTGGGCAGAGGTGTATTAACACCCACATTTAGTCAATTATGATTTTCGGTAAATAAATAGATGAAAACTGCACTAACACCCCAAGGGTTTTGGTGAGGCCCTAAATCGTATATCACTAAAATTGTGTAAGTGTTACATACATCTATCTTCGTCTATCTTCTTATCTATCTATACTATTATAAAATTGTAAAGTGGTCGTGTCTGTACATTGGAGATATTTAAAAAAAAATACTTGGGTTATGTTATATTAACGATACTGAACACGAAAATATTTTTTTTGAATTTCCTGTCTGTTTGTCTGTTTGTCTGTTTATCTGTTTGTCTGTTTGTCCGCGATGGACGCAAAAACTACTGGACGGATTTCGATGCGGTTTTTTTTGTTAGAAAGGGCTTGCTCGGACTTAAAATCTTACGTTTGTTTCATCGCAATCGGTTAAGTAGAACCGGAGTGGTGAACAATATTCATATTATACGGAATATGAGCGGCAATATAGATGGCGCTTTTTATTATTATTGGACAATTTTTATAGCAATTTTTATCCGGGCAAGTATGTAAATTTATAGATTTTATTTTTACATACACAATTGTGTAAACCAATACGTTTTTAATCATGAAATTAAAATTTGAATTTTAATGATTTATAGTTACAGAGTCATAACTAGATGGCGTTCTCGCATTTAAATTCAAGCTATCGTTTGGTTTCAAACTCCCGATGTACCCGAACCGGTATTTTGTAATACTTTTTAATTTCTAATTTGTCAATTGTGAAATAGATCAAAATCGTTTTTCACGCAAAGATAAGAGCTTAACGAGAAAGGAGAAGGGCAAAGGTATGGGGACTAGAGAGTCGAGTAGATATCCAGGTAGAAGGATTATTATTACGTGTCCTACCTCTAAAAAATAAAGGTCCTCTAATCAGCGTTCAACGCGCAACTCTCTGCACCAAATTAATAACACCACGCGATTACCGATATCCACGCGGGCGGAGCCGCGGGCAACAGCTAGTACTATTATATAATTGTAAAGTAGTCGTTTCTGTACATTGGAGATATTTAAAAAAAAAATACTTGGGTTATGTTATGTTAACGATACTGAACACGAAAATATTTTTTTTGAATTTCCTGTCTGTTTGTCTGTTTGTCTGTTTGTCCGCGATGGACGCAAAAACAACTGGACGGATTTTGATGCGGTTTTTTTTGTTAGAAAGGGCTTACTCAGACTTAAAATCTTACGTTTGTTTGACCGCAATCGGTTCAGTAGAACCGAAAATATGAGCAAAAGTCGCGTTAACCGAGATGCACGTGGGCGGAGCCGCGGGCGGAAGGCTAGTAAAATATAAGTATAAAAGTTACAAGCTATCTATATAAAGAAAAATAAAAGAATCTAACAAAATCTCTTAAGTTAAGATAACGCTTGCCTCCTGCAACACGATAAGCCATCATCATTCTTGTTATCATGATATATGTTCATCCCCGCGCCAGAGGGGGAGGCAGTAATGTGTGGATGGGTGCTTTTTATTGGACACGCTATTGAGGGGTGAAAGGCGTTGCAGTTTAGGGGTTAACATCTTTATTTTATTTACGCTGCTGTGAGAATTACAATTGTGTTTTTTAGGAAAGCTTACATACATACATACATAAACCTACATACATACAAAGACAGCCTCCGTGGCGTAGCGGTAGTGAACGCGGCCGCTACGCAGGAGGCGCGGGTTCGATCCCCGCTCAGTGCAAATATTTGTGTTCATTAAATATGGGTATTTGCATTGGTCTGGTCGTAGAGCACATTAAGCCGTCGGTCCCGGTTGCCATAAGACAATCGTTACGGGTAGTTGGAGCCCTAAAAAATCCAAAAACAACAATCTAGCTGCAAAGCTTCGATATAGCCTAATGTTATCATTGGGCTGTGGAGGTCAGATGGCAATCGCTTCACGAAAAAAATATCGAGGTCTAGCCAAATCTGTAGTTAAGACTGGTAAAGCGGATCCCAGACTCCGAGCTGAAAAGCTTCGGATGCGACTGGGAATTAACGCTAGGATGAGAGAGACAGGCTAATATGCCTGCCTACCTAGGAGAGACAGTAGCGTGAGTGTATGTATTGAATGATTAGACTTATTCTTCCTGTTTAGCTTAATTAGTTGCGTTAAGAGTGGGTTCACATTGTAATAACCGGACTGCGAACCGGTGACTTTTCTATCGCATACATTCTTATGGCCAGCAGGGCGGTTATGTCACTCAGACCGACTAAAACCGCATGTCGTCTAGGCTCCCAGGAGCCACCCGGGACCTATCCATCCGCAATGGACGCAAAAAATACTGATCGAATTTTGATACGGTTAATTTGTTATGAAGGTCATAGTCAGACTTATAATCTTACGTTTTTTTCGATCGCCTGCTACTGAACTGGAGATATGACCTTAAGTCACGATTACCGTCATGACGCGGGTAGAGTCACGGCCATCAGCTAGTAAGTGACCCTTCGACGTCATTCCATCAACCTAATGTAATTGTACCATAACACAAGTTTCTCTAGAAGTTCTACTCCCTACAAGAGTCGCATTATAATATAATTCAAACTCCACATTCTCCAGGACCTCTCTAAAACTGTGTCTATCAATGTTTTCCATCTGCACAAGAGTCATGACAGTTTAATTATTAGAATTAACCACGCTGTGCAACTTCAAGGGACTTTGAAGTAATAATACCCAAGTATTTAGACGATATAAAGCACCCTTACATGGCATTAAGTTCCTGACGCAACGAAATAACAGAATCTGATATGCTTAAATGAATTACTTTGAACATGAGACGGAAGGAAAGCTAACGTGTAGGGTGTGCATAAAGATACCAATTTTTAGATGTACAAAATCTGAGAGTAAATCCTTCTAAGTGATTTCTTGATTGTGTTCAAAATTAAGATTTTGGAACCCTGGGTCGACCTGTTATTATTTTTTGACTTTTGAGAGTATTTACAGCTTCATCTCCCAACCTTAAAAGGAAACCTGCGCCAGTATACAGTTACAAATCATTATATTATGATAAGGAGTGGAGGCCACGTATCGGCAAGCGCAGCGTAGGACATCCACCCACAAGGTGGACAGACGACCTCATTAAGGCCGCGGGAACGCGCTGGATGCGAGCCGCTTCCAACCGGTCCTATTGGAGATCTATAGGGGAGGCCTATGTCCAGCAGTGGACTTCCTATGGCTGAAATGATGATGATGATGATGATGATGATATTATGATACTCGTATGTGTCTAGCGATCAATAAAATAATTGTACCATGTGCCGCATTCCTATTCCATCATTAATATCGTCATCCTAAAGTTCACCTCGGTGTCCGGGGTCCACTTTTTCCAGTCTAACTGTGACGCTGCTGAATTTCGATATTTACCATGTAGCGACTTCATACATACAAATACTTAATTAGAGCTGGAATCATACCAGCGCCTCCTGCGTAGATGTTAAATGCACTAACGCCATGTCACAGAGGCTGTCAATTCATTCCCATTCCATCTCTTATTATATCTTCTTTCACGTGTTTCCCTCCTCCTACAGTCCCGGGTCCTTTAAGCGGGGCGTGAAAAAGCATCTGCTGAGGCCGTCAAGCTGAGTGCCACCATTGTAACATGGTACGTGTCTGTAATGGTGACTCTCTTTTCAGAGACTTTGCCTTCAGCTTATCATCAGGCGAGGCGAAGTCAAATTGACGTGTCCTATACAAAAAAAAATGGCATTACTCTCGTGTATATGCAGACACCTCTCCTTGCCAAGTAATACTACTCCACACACCTACATCACGAAAAATAACTTCGCATTTATCTTTACATCATATAAAAAATACATTCTCCTCCAATCAAAACCGGCCATATCCACACAGCTGCCCAATCTCACTACCTCATCTAATAAAACACAATGTCATTACCCATACAATTTCCCTTAAGGCTCAACGGCTAGTGCACATCGCTCCCCTCACAATAATCGCAGTTTATCTTTATTGCGCTACAGTGTAGATGCAGCTTTAGCTTTGAGATGCGATAGTGTGTTTAGACGGAGTTAGTTTGGTATTAAGATGTGAGATTGGAGTGAATTGTGGTCTGGAAGTGCAAGGGGTAGATTTCAATTCAGATGTTTCTACACGGTGCTTTACTGATTCACTTTAAGATATCTATCTTTCTACATACATACATATTATCACACCTTTTTACTAGGAGGGGTACGCAGAGTTGCACACCCATATTTCATCAATCATTGTATTCGGTGTAATATGTCCCACGCAATAGGGGGTTAGCCTATTGCTGTATTCCGGACACTATTGTTGATTTGAGTCATGCATCTGAGGCTGAGTCTAGGCTTTATATATCTGTCTGATGTTAAACAGCCTTGTATGAAACCGCATGGGAAGAGATAGGGGAGCCCAAATTCTACTTTACTGGGAACCACGCGGCGTCTGCCGGGAGCTACCCGGCTATATAGAATTGATAATTATTCAGTACTAGCTTTTGCCCGCGGCTCCGCCCGCGTGGATGTCGGTTATCGCGACCAAATATAGCCTATGTCCTTTCTCAAGGTCTAATCGACCCCTATACCAAATTTCATCAAATCGGTTCAGTGGTTTGGGCGTGAAAGCGAGACAGACAGACAGACAGACAGACAGACAGACAGACAGACAGACAGACAGACAGACAGACAGACAGACAGACACACAGACAGACAGACAGACAGACAGACAGACAGAGTTACTTTCACATTTATAATATTAGTAGGGATTGCACATTTTAATGAATAGTGCAAATATAAACAAGTTACTTCTACAGTAGAAGTAACAAGTTTATATGTTTTTCTCAGAAAGGAGTAGAAGTTCTACTCCTTTCTGAGAAAAACATCTTGATAGACAGAATATGGTAGAGGAAGAGATCTACCTTCTATCGTATTCGCTGTGCCTTATATATCTGCACAATGGGGGACCTGATCACGGGAGGCGGAGGTCGTCAGCGTCGCCGAATTTTGGGCTTGACATCACTGAAAATTGCCATTGGCTCAACGAGTATAAGAAAAGTGTATGTGAGGTACGGTAGGTATTGGTCATTGATATAACACAATTGTGTGATGTACTAAGTATCAGCACGCTACTAAGGGAGCGGAGCAGGAACCATAAATGTCAACAAATCCGGCAAATTGCCATACATTATTTGAAAATAAATCAATTGCAGACGAATACTACTTAGTAATATGTTTCAAAGGGATGATACTGGGTTTTAAAGTATTCCACGGGCGCAGTCAGGTCGGGATATCTAGACTGAAGAATAGTTTTATTGCAAACCGCTAACGCATTCTGAATGCTTTAGTTCAATAAGTGGTTACAGCTCGAACGAGCACGTTTCATACAATTAATTTATAATGAATATATCGAAGTGCTTCTTCAAACTTTAATACTAGGTTTTGGAAGATTTCCAATTATAGGATACTAGCTGATGCCTTCGGTTTCGCCTGCGTGAATATCGGATATCGACGACTTTTGATCATATATCCGTAGTTCTAGTGAATCTGATCAAGACCTATACAAAAAAAACGCATTAAAATCCATTCCATAGTTTTAGCAAGCATCCATCGTGAATAAGAAGATAAGAGAGAAAATATTCTTATGTTTGGAATCTATAATGTAATAAGTATTTTTGATATATCCTATGTACAGACACGACTAATTTGCAATTTTATTATTAGTTTAGATTCCAAATTTGAGGCACAAGATGCTGAATCCCATCCAACTGTGAAACCAGCATGATGTTTGTGTACAAGTCGCTAACTGCTCAATTATTCTTCACCACTAACGCATTCTGAACATGCTTTAGTTCTATAAGTGGTTACAGCTCACACGAACCCGCTCCATACTATTAATTTGTAATGAATATCAAAGTGCTTCTTCAAACTTTAATAGGTACTGGATTTTCGAAGATTTCCATTGGTAGAATACTAGCTGATGCCTACGGCTCTGTCAACGAAATGTATAAGTGGTTACAGCTCACACGAACACGCTTCAAACCATTTATTTGTAGTTATTCACTACAAAGTGCTTCTTCAAATTTTAATACTTGGTTTTGGAAGATTTCCATTGTTAAAATACTAGCTGATGCCTACCCGGCTCTGTAAGCGAGTACGACAAGCGGTTACAGCTCACACGAACACTCTCCGTACTATTTTGTAATGAATTTCAAAGTACTTCTTCAAACTTGATTTTCGAATACTGGATTTTCGAAGATTTTCATTGGTAGAATACTAGCTGATGCCTACGGCTCTGTCAGCGAGTTCCAGCTCACACAACACGCTGCACACTATGAATTTGTAAGTAATATCGAAATACTTCTTCAAACTTTAATACTCGATTTTGGAAGATTTCCGTTTACAGGTAATAATTAAATGCCGCGACTGATTCATCGACGCTGGGGCTGTAAATTTTGATGTCCTTTATGTAAGTTGTAAGCATTCGCTAAAGAAGGATTATTGGATATTTCATCACTAATTGGGGTAAAGTGTAAAGTTTTTGCGTGCGGGCTACTGGTTGGTAATATTTTTTACAACACACCTGCTCATAAAAGTGATATTATTTTACCGCAATTAGGCACGTAATGACACCTATTATCAAACTGTGACTTTTTCATTGCTATTATTCACAAAAGTGAGTTATAGATTCTTTTTTAAATTTTATAGGAAGTGTCTATAATTGTCTATGTTCTTAAAAAAGTTTTGATACAAAAAATAACGTGTTTAATAGTACGAATAAATTAATACGCCTATTGTATGGTCATTTGATGCATTTTCGTATTTAAATAAATAATTTCAACTTGTAATACTTGTGTAATAAACAAAATTTTCACTCAAAGGGGGTTGGGTAATGTTGGCGTCGTGTCGGAATTGAGCGGCCATCAATGAAATTGGTATAATATGAAAGTACAGTATAAAGTGATCAAAAGTTACTATGGACAAACTTCTTTAAACTATATCGGGACTTAGCTATACAGGGTGGTATTTTTCAACTTTACTTAGATGGAAGTACTCTAAATACTGAAGATAGCGAATTCCACTGAAAAGAAACATTCCCTTATTTTTAAAAAGAATCAAAACTGCATTCATAGTTTTCTGAAAATGCCACCCGGTAGTCGAACCGACTAAAATCTTCCTAGGTATAACCTTCTATTTCATAGATTTCCTTTTACTTAATTTACCAAGTTTGTTAGAGTGATTTGAACCTTATGATCGACCCTATAGATTGATGTAATAAAAATACAGGGTGTTATTTTTTCGAATTGTAGTCGGTTCGATTATAAGGCGTGGTAAACGAGTTTTCAGCATTCCTTAAATGCAGTTCTGTTTCTTTTTTAAAAACATACTAAACTGTGTGCAAAGTTTTCTGAAAATGCCATACCCGGTAGTCGAACCGACTAAAATCTTCCTAAATCTTCTTAAATCTTCTATTTCATGGATTTCCTTTTATTTAATTTACCAAGTTTGTTAGAGAGATTTGATCCTTATGATCGACCCTATCGATTGATGCAATAAAAATATAGGATGTTATTTTTTCGAATTGTTCGATTATAGGGCGGGGCAAACGATTTTTCAGCATTCCTTAAATGCAGTTCTATTTCTTTTTTTAAAACATACTAAACTGTATTCAAAGTTTTCCGAAAATGCCACACCCGATAGTCGAACCGACTATAATCTTTCTAAATCTTCTATTTCATGGATTTCCTTTTATTTAATTTACCAAGTTTGTTAAAGAGATTTGATCCTTATAATTGACCCTATCGATTGATGCAATAAAAATACAGGGTGTTATTTTTTCAAATTGTAGTCGGTTCGATTATGAAGCGTGGCAAATGATTTTTCAGCATTCCTTCAATGCAGGGCTGTTTCTTTTTCAAAAACACACTAAACTGTATTCAAAGTTTTCTGAAAATGCCACACCTAGTAGTCGAACCGAATAAAATCTTTCTAAATCTTCTATTTCATGGATTTCCTTTCATTTAATTTACCAAGTTTGTTAGAGAGATTAGATCCTTATGATCAACCCTATCGATTGATGCAATAAAAATATAGGGTGTTATTTTTTAGAATTTTAGTCGGTTCGATTACAGGGCGTGGCAAGCGATCTTTCGAAATTCCTTAAATGCAGCTTTGTATTCTTTTTTAAATAAGAGAGTGTTTCCTTTGAATGAAATTAACTATCTCCGGTAGTAAGAGTAGTTACTCGTACCCGGTTTGACTACCGTGTGTGGCATTTTCAGAAAACTTTGAATACAGTTTAGTGTGTTTTTAAAAAAGAAACAGCACTGCATTTAAGGAATGCTGAAAAATCGTTTGCCACGCCTTATAATCGAACCGACTACAATTCGAAAAAATAACACCCTGTATTTTTATTACATCAATCGATAGGGTCGATCATAGGGATCAAATCTCTCTAATAAACTTGGTAAATTAAATAAAAGGAAGTCCATGAAAAAGAAGGTTTTGTAAAATATTAGTCGGTTCGACTACCGGGTGTGGCATTTTCAAAAGTCTTTGAATGCAGTTTTGTTTCTTTTAAAAAATAAGGTAAAGTTTCCTTTAAGTAAAATTCGCTATCTTTAGTATGAGGGTACTTTCCTTCAAGGTGAAGTCGAAATGTTCCACCCTGTATATCGCAGCTCCGATATTACTTACAATGAAAATAATGACATTTGTACGTGTGTTTAACACAGTACAATGAAGTGGTATCAAAATTAATTATGGCCGCTGATAAAATTAAGAACGCCACTGTCCATACTAGATTACCCAATCCCCTTTAACTTTTTTTTCTCTCTAAGTACAGAAAAAAAAACAGAGTAAAAAAAAGTTAAGTTCAAACCTCATTTTTTTTTAAATATGGTCGACCGCCATTGTTAAATGCGCGCGCATAGGAAAACGAATTAGTTTGTAGTATTGTTTATTTAGTATTTGTAGTATTATTTTATTCGCAAGTGTGTTGTAAAACGTCGTATGGCACGTGTGAGCATGATGATTACCGTCCTCGGCTGTCTTAAGACCCTCGCCTGGCGGCTCGGGTCTCAATGGCGCCTCGGCGGTAATCACCAACGTTGCTCACTTGTACCATAATGTACTATTATATTTATACAATAATGTTATGTTGCTTCAAAAACTCACAAAGTACTACACCGATTGATCATCATCACCATCCTAGCGTTAATCCCAGTCGCATCCGAAGCTTTCACCTCGGAGTCTGGGGTCCGCACTTTCCAATCCAATTGCGTGTTGGGCTGAACTTCGATATTTTCCGTAAAGCGACTACCAGGAACTCCATTGGCGATATCAAAGCAATGTTATAGATCAGTCTTTGGACTTTTTAGAGCCCCAAATACCTGTAACAACTGCCATAGATGTTCGTATGGCAGCCAGAATCGAGGGCTTAACGTGTTCTAGGGGCACTCTCGCAATTATGTATGAATTTATTTCCCTAATATATCTCGGAAGTTCCCAATTCACCCTCCACCAGCAAAATAGGCCCCATCCTAGCCAGTTCCATATTTATGGGGGCCTTTAGCTATTGCTCGAGTAGCTTTTAAAATAGGGCTGATATAACAATAACTGCAATCTTCCGCCATATTTGAAGGGTGTTTATTTAATGACTTTCTCGGAAAACAAGATTACAATATCAAGTTCAAATGTACCGATCTCGGAGCCCCTAAATCGTTTGAATCTAATCTTAATAATAGATAAGGGAGAGTCCTGGGCTGGCTAATTTATGGTAATTAAATTTTTGTTAAATGGTTTAGAGTGATTAAAGTTGTAATTTAACAAGAGAATTTACGTTGAATCTGTCATGGATTTTATTTTATATTCATTAAATTTGGCTCTCAAATAGATTGGGATTTTATGCTGGGCTGTTGTGTGGTAACTTTAGGAGCTAATATTGCCAAGTCAGGGTTTAATTAAAAAAATAATACTGCAATGTGAAGCGAAACTCTTTTTGCTTTTTTTTTTGCATCAGTTGAAGCTATCTTTTGACTGAATACAATTAAGATGCATTGATACGTAATAAAATGCTTTTTTGTATAGTTTCTGGGATTCCGAGAGATTTGGAATTATTTCGAGAGGTTTCTAGGGGTTTCGAGGATTTTCGAAGGGGTTCGAGGGCTTTCGAGGGATTTTGAGAGATTCCTCTCGATTTCGAAATTATCATTTTCTGATCTCCCGCTATGCAGTTCGGAATATGTTGTGAACGATGAAGTTTTGATATGTAATTCGTCGTCCGCAGAAAGGAATTCTCCTTAATGTAATATTTTTCCATTTTTTTTATAAATAATTTCATTTATCACACCAGCAAATTACCATTTGTTTTTTTTAAGAATAGCTATAAAAAGCTAACCATTTTCTCACCCTTGCATCATTTTCACTCCCCAGTTGTAAGGAGATAAAAAGATAAACTCGCCAACGTGTCGAAATGAATGATTGTTTCTGCTATCGAGTTTTTATAGTAGGGGATACGGTTCATAACTCATGGCAAGAGTTCATTACGATCTGGTTGATTGGATTTATTTTATTCTAGTGACAGAGTGATTGATTATAACATTGTATGTACGAAGCTAAGACTGCTGATAGTTGAAGGAGAAATATCTATAATAAAAAAATGAATCGTAATTGTGTTGCTGAGCGCAAATTCGAAAACGGCAAAATTTCGCTAATTCTTTTTTTAGAATATTCCTTGAAGTACGAGGATGGTTCTTACGCAGAGAAAAAGTTAAAAATAAAACTAAAAAAATAAAGAATTGACTGTTATGCGGTACGAAGTTCGCGGTGTTAGCTAGTACTACATCTAATTAACTTTTGTGTCTTTACATTCGAGATATTTACATAAAAAAACTTGGGTTATATTTAGTTACTAATCGAATATCAAAAGCGGCATTGATAGGATCTTACCAAATTTGGATAGGTAGAGGGGGGGAACACTACTGACGGTGGAGGTGAGCGCTGATGCATCACAAGGTGGCCACCCTAAACCTACATCTGAGTCGCAAGTCCCAGTCGCCGTCACGGTGTTCCTCTCTGTATCACGCTATGGACCCGGCGACCACACGGTGAATCCATGGAGTGCTGAGAATCGGATCTATTAATGACGTGGAACCAAATATATGGTTGGTGAAATGTGGGTGTTAATTCACCTTAACCTAACCCTCCGGGGATAAAGGTATGATTTATTTTTTATTTCTTGAAAGTAGTTTCATCCCACGCACACTCAAGCTGTGGAATGAGCTCCCTGCGGTGTTTTTCCCAAGCGACTACAATATGGGGTTCTTCAAAAAGGGCATTAGGTTTCTTCAGGGTCGGCAGCGCGAGTGTGACGCCCCTGGTGTTGCATACGACCATAGGCCACGGTGACCGCTTCCCATCAGGTGGGCTGTGTGCTTGTCTGCCAACTAAGTGGTATAAAAAAAAAACAAAAAAAAAGTTACCATGGACTATGGGCGTGTGCAACACCAGGGGGGCCACAATTGTTCTGCCGACCATGTAGAAACAGATAGTTTGTTTGTCTGTTTGTTTGTGATCACAAAATCTACTGACGTAGGCGTAGCTACGAGCACAGTCTATTATGATTTTGCTGTGACAACAATAAAGGTTCAACCCCACCAAACGGACGGCATCGGCCCGGATTTTACAATCTTTAAACAAAATTAAATCTTATTATCACAGTGTTTGAAGTTTATATTACCAAGTCACGCACAACAGCGACAGCGAGGTGCGGCGGCATGACGCACGTCAAGCTGTCATGCGTGACTTGGTAATATAAACTTTAAATGCTGTGATATAAGATTTATTTTGTTTAAAGATTGTAAAATCCGTTCCGATGCCGTCCGTTTGGTGGGGTTGAACCTTAAAGGTTGTGTTGCGAGCGCCACGTGTCGCAGCAGTCGGTTTCGCTACAATGTCAAAGTCAAAGTCAAAGTCAAAGTCAAAAATCATTTATTCTGTATAGACCATCAAAACGGCACTTACAAAACGTCAATAATATACATATATGTACTAAAGACTAGCTTAGCAAATGGACCACCGGTTCGAAACGCGGCCCCGGCCTGAGAAGACTCCGGCAAGAAACTCAGCGGGCTTTTTTTTTTTTTTTGGTCTATTTACAAAAAATGCTTAGTCTACTTAGTCTAAATACAATCATTTGTTTGAGAAGCATGCATGAGTGAACAGCTCAATTCCAAGCAAGTTTATCATCTAAATATTCTTGTATTTTATAATAGCCTTTTTGGCACAATTTCCTCTTAACTTCATTTTTAAATTTATTTATAGGTAAATCCCTAATTTCATTAGGGAGCTTGTTAAAAAAGCGTATACAGTTACCCTGGAAAGAATTACTAATTTTTTGGAGTCTGCTATCACAGACTACAAGATTGTTTTTATGTCTCGTATTTACGTTATGCCTGTCACAAATTTTTGGAAATTTGGAAATATTTTTCCTTACATACATTAGGTTCTCGAAAATGTATTGTGACACTACGGTCAGAATGTCTATTTCTTTAAACTTTTCTCTGAGGGAGACTCTTGGGCCCAAATTATAAATAGCTCGCACAGCCCGCTTTTGTAATATAAATATTGTATTCAAATCCGCGGAATTACCCCAAAGGAGAATTCCGTAGCTCAAAATACTATGAAAATAACTGAAATAAACTATTCTAGCCGTATCCACATCTGTCAGAGTCCTAATCTTTTTTATAGCGTAGGAAGCTGAACTTAATCTACTGGCTATTTTATCAATATGTGATCCCCACTGCAGTTTGGCATCAATACTTAAACCTAAGAACACTGTTGATTCCACAAGGTTCAACACCTGACCATTGAGTTGTACATTGGTGTCCACCTGTTCAACATTAGGTAGGGTAAATTTAATACATTTAGTTTTATTCCCATTAAGGCAAAGATTATTTGTACTAAACCAATGGACCACTCTTGTTAGTGCACTATTCACTTCGTCATAATTGTTTAGTTGCCTCTTAATTTTAAATATTAACGAAGTATCGTCAGCAAATAAAATAATACTATTTTTGTCTCTTACGTAGTAAGGGAGGTCGTTTATATAAATTAAGAATAAAAATGGTCCTAGTATCGAACCCTGTGGAACGCCCATCGAAACCACAGATCCTACTGAGCGTGTACCGTTAACATCGACCCTCTGAATTCTATTGTTCAAATATGAAGTCAGAAGATCGAGAGCCTTGTTCCTTATTCCGTAATGTTCTAATTTCCTGATTAATGTGTCATGGTGGACGCAATCGAAAGCCTTGGATAGATCACAGAAGACACCCAATGCATCATGCTTATCTTCCCAGGCTTTGTGAATACAATTTAACAATTCTACACCAGCATCGGTGGTCGAACGTCCTTTAGTAAACCCAAACTGTTTATCATGAAACAGTTTGTTTTCACCAAAATGGGTTAGCATCTGTCCTAGAATTAGTTTCTCAAATACCTTACTCAAGGTCGGCAACACAGAAACGGGTCGGAAATTAGAAGGATCTGTGGTGCTGCCAGCCTTGAACAAAGGTATGACTTTGCTATGTTTCATTAAATCAGGAAATATACCGTTGCTGACACAGTCATTAAACACAGTTGCTAGGTGGGGAGCAATGACATCAATAATACTTGATACAGTTTTGACTGATAATCCCCATAGATCCGCGGTCTTTTTGATATCAATAGATTTAAACGCTTTGGTGATATCCTTGCTATTAACAACTGAGAATACGAAAGTGTCCTCACATTTTTTTACTGATTCCATAAGCAATGACTCGGCGGAGGTGGAAGACGACTGGAGAGTTTTGGTTGTCAATAAGGGAATGTTTGTAAAAAAATTTTCAAACTCTGTCGCAACTTCCATGTCCTCCGTGACATGGCGATCTTCTATTTTTAAATGGAAATCTCTTGCAACTGATGAAGATTTCCCACATTCAGAATTTATTATGTTCCAAGTAGTCTTAATTTTATTAACAGAATTCGCTATTTTCTTTTTAATGAAGTTTGACTTCGCAAAGGAACAGGCTCGCTTGAATATTTTGGAGTAATTTTTAACATAATTCTGAAAAGCAGGGTTGAAATTGTATGATTTTTCAGAATACAGATCAAACAATCTCCTCCTACTTCTATAGATTCCCGTCGTTGCCCAGTCACTGAAAATAGGACGCTCGCCAATCGATATTGTTTTTGAGGTAAAAATTCTCCCAAACTCAGTATTGATTAGGTTAATTAGATCCGCATAAGACTCTTCTACACTAGTATACGAGGGCAAGTCGGGTAGTTTATTCACTATACTTTCTTTAAAAGAGTCTAAACGATGCTGGTTAATCGGCACAAATTTAATTTCCTTTTTACTAACTTTACAATTATTTCTCTCACAGGATATTAATTGACCACGGTGGTCCGAGCCTACCGCATCCACAATACATTTATTAATTGGTTTAATATCTGTGAAAATATTATCAATACATGTGGCACTAGTTGCAGTTATTCTGGTAGGTTCCAAGAACATATTAATAAGATTAAAGGACTTGAACAGATTTAACATTTTGTTTCTCTCTACTGGCACTAGGGTGTTTTCTAAAATATTTACATTGAAGTCTCCACAAACTATTATTGCCTTTTTGGAGTAACGGCATTTAAAAAGCGCTTCTTCCATCCTTTCTTCAAATCTTGCATAGGGCGCGTCCGGGGGGCTGTATACGCTTAATACAATGAACTGCTCAAACTCAATACTCGCTATCTCAATAACTCGCTCAATAGAGAGGCTTACTAAGTCTTTACGTTCTTTAAATTTTATATTCTTATTAATAATTATTAGGCTGCCTCCACGTTTGAAATTTCTTCTACTGAACGAGCTTGCGACCTGGTGCTTTTTGAAGTTGAACATGATCTCATGGTCTTTCAACCAATGCTCAGTTACACAAAAAATATCGATATTTTTAAGGGTCATGTGCAACTCCAATTCCAATTCTTTGCCCTTTATCAAGCCCTCAACATTCTGGTGCACCAGGTTTAATATCTTATTTTTACTATTTAAATTGCATACGGGAGACTTGACTGTCTCAAAGGCCGTATGACCATGTCCAGTACATTGGGACATATTGTAAAAAAAGTTGCTAGATTTTTTATCTGTTGTCAAGAAGTCCTGTCACTTATTTTGGATAAAATTATCCACTATGTCAGTATTGTTATTATTATGTCGCTCAATAAAAGCTATGTTATTAGACAGAAAGTTGCCTAGTACATTTGCAACCTGTCGTTGCAAAGATTTCGATAGTGTAAAACTATCAAATGTCAATATAAAATTGTTCTGTAATACGTAATTACAGTCAAATAAATCTATGGTCCTACAATATGTAGATATGGTATGTAATTTTCTATTTATATTATACCTTATGTTATTTTCCCCAACTGTAAAAGATTTACTGTAAGGTAATGCGCACAATATTACCTGTTTAATTGTTAACTTTGTTAATTGATCATAAAAACTTATGAAGTCATTTATATTTGATTTACCTCTTCTGCCAACAAGTATTACTAACGTTGTCTGTGAACAGTGTGTACTAGATACTGCTCTTTTAATTATTTGGGAGTAGGAGGCCCCAGGAAATGAATTTATTATGACTGAATGACCCAATTGACCACTCAAATGACAACTTAAACCCTTACCAATTTCATCACAATACACAACCGTTTTACCTGTATTTAAAGGTTTATTTATTGTTGTTGTTACAGGGCTACAACTGATGGACATGTTATACTTTGTAGAATTGTCACTGTCTACAGGGACAGGACAGGGCAGTGAGGTCAACCCTTCCTGGGATGTTACAGACAGGGTGGAGCACGGCAAGGATGTATCCCAGTCACATCTCTGCCTGTATAGGTTTTCCAGTGAATGAAACCTTGCTTCATTACTATGACATGAGTCCACTAGGCTATTTAATGCCTCAATGTACTCCCCTATTTCTTTTTGTGCAATTTGGTATTTTTGTGTAATGGAATTTAAGGAGTCATTCAAACGCCTGATTTGTAGTTGTTGCTGATACATATCAGACTCATATTGCTCTGTTTGAGCTTTGCCTACCTCTATTATTTGTCTTAGCTGCAAATTAGTTTTACAGGCCCTACGACACTTGTTGATGCCCATTTTGAGGCACCTTATCTGTTTTTGTGACTTTGAAATAAATTTATTTATTTTTATATATTTTTTAAACTTATTTCTGCCACTACCAATTAACCCAACTGAAGAATCCAACAGTGATTCATTAACACAGGCTTTAACAATAGATGTACTTGGAATGTCAGGTGTTCTAATGTCTATCAACTCCGCGGTGATGCATGGCTCAAGACAAATCAGGTCAGGCTCCCCAGCCACCAGCTCATTATAGAGGCTATTGGAGAGGGCGGCCTCATCTGCCAATCTGACTGATTCCATGTGAGTGATGGAATTATGTACATCACTCAATTCACACTCCAGAAAGCTTATGCGTTTCAAAGCTTGTTCGTGGGTGTTGCTGCATTCCTCTAGGCCTGTCAGTGTTGCCTGGAGGTGATCCCGCTGGAGTGTAAGCTCCACAACCTGATTATGTAAGCCGGTCAATTCTTTTTTAAGTTGGGTGTTTTTCTCGACTACAACTAAAACTTCCCTTTCACTTTCTTCCCGTTCTTCCATCAATTGCTTGTTTAGGTTTTTGTTTATCTCCAGCTCCTTTAAGGCGAGGTTTAACTTCTGTTGTAAATCCCGGGATAGAACACTACGGGTCATCATTATTGTTATTTTTCTTATCAATTAATTGCTTCACAAGGGTGTATTAGGTGGTACTGAAATGAAAAGAAGGGTGGTTAGTAACTAGGTATAGTATTGATAAGGTTAAGGGAATAAAAAGTAAGTTTATTGCAGATAATTTTTTAGGTTGAGAAGGGAGGGTACAAAAACAAAAGAAAAGTTTATAGGTATGTAGCTAAAGTAGACTAGAAATATGTTTGAAACTGTACTGTGTGAGTGTGTTAAACTTGTCTGAGGCTATATTGTTGGCGTCGTCAAATTGGCTTCCACAATTTGTCAAGGCAATTGAGACTGTAACAGAGCCCGCTGTGTGGATGGACGTTGCTCACAGTTATGTGAGCGTTTGTGTAGTATTGTAATGTACAGAAGGTGTAAGGAATAAGTGTAGCACCAAATACTTCCCCTGATTTCCAACGTAGCGTAGGCGCAAGTTTCAAAAACAGATTCAGTTACACCAGTTTCACCAGTTCCTCAGTTCACTTATTTAGTCGTTTTACAACAATTGACGGAGCAGAAAACTCACAAACATTTATGTTATTGTTAATATAACTAAATTAAACAATGCAATACACAGTATTCGTTAAATAACTAATTTATTTTAATAAATTTATACGAGCTACAAATTTAACCAGAGTCAAAAATGTTTACAACCCCTAAGTAACCGGTCGCAAGGTCAACTCGGTCAACAAACTTTATTCTCAATCCATTTGGCACTAACTATAGTGTCGTATGTATATTTTTCTTCAATGTTTATTATTATCAAGCGTATTTGAGTCACATCCCACATGGTACTATCTTTAGTTCAACGGACAAACTGGGAATATCTATGGAAATATGCTATATTTTTTGTAAGTGTCGGTAAATATAACTGCTTTGATGCTTGTGAGGTAAATAGATACAAAATATAATCCGCCCTACAGAATACCTTGTGTTGTGTTTCCGGCGGCGAGTAGGTAGGGTAGCCAGAACTCACTGGAAAGGTTTTGTTCTGTGAGTGGGAAGACCAAAGGACTGTCCTGCTGATCTTCACTGATGGCACAGAATCCCTCTGTTCTTAAAGGGTCGGCTCGGCAGCATGAGTGTGACTCCCCTGGTGTTGCACTCATCCACGGTAACCACTTTCCATTAGGTGGGCCGTGTGCTTGTCTGCGACCTCAGTGGTATAAAAAAGGTTGTATCACTTAGATCAGCAAAAATAATGTATACAAAAAGAGTAATGTTTCAGAAATGACCTTTCCTCTTTAGTTTATTGCACAAAAATATTCCGAATCACGCCTTGGTATAAAATCGAGTAAACACAAAACGAAATAGAAGATACCGAATTTTATTTTGGCAATGATTGAAACCATGGAAGGGCCTTATCGAATCTACTGTGTCAGCACCAATATACATTTGCAGACATTGCGCACCTTATTTACAGGTATGTAGAGGCCAAATTCCCTAAGCGAGGTACCAAAAAAAAAATTGTCGAAAATGTACCGACAATGTTTTTATTTATCATCGAAATACTCTTTATTAGATTACGATAAGATCTATTTTCGCTAAGTCACGTACAAACAGAGTTTGTCTTGTAAAATGCTGAAACAAATCTCAATTTTCGGTTTAAAAGGCTTTACCTTAAAGGTGTTAAGGCTTAGTTTCGTGTGACAAGCATTAAGATTAATGTTTGTTGCTGGAAATCGCTTTGTTTCTTCTAAATTAGGTCACGTACTGGTAAAGGCCTTGCTGCATTCAGCCTTTGAGCTAATGTAATACATTATAGTTTAGCATTGATTCGTTTCGTTCCAAATTACGTTTCGTTTCATCTCTTGTCGCCATTACATGAACATTCGTTTGTGAATAAATCTGATTTATCTCATTGCCTCTAGAATTTCGTTATATTCGGCTCATATTATTCTTTTCTTGGAAGAGAATTAATGATGAGTTGTTCTATAGGTATTGTTATCAAAAGTTATTTACTAAGGCTTACTGCTATACAAAAGAATGAATATAGTTATTGAAGCATGAAAGTCAAAGTTAAAACGTCAAAAAACACTAGAAAAACGTCAAAATTAGAAAATCCTTGCCTTGTTGGTTCCCGGTGGCATAGAATAGGGCCACCCCATCTCCTCCTGTGGGTGTCGTAGAAGGCGACAGAGAGATAGGGCTGTCCTTCATCCGACAGTAAAAACATTTAGCTCATGACTAAGAGCGGAGGCACACGATGCGTTGCGGCGGCGGCGCGGCGCCGGAGCGGTGTCGCTGCGTCGTTTTACATAGAAATATCTGTAGCATGTCACACGACGCGCTGCGTCGCCGCACCGGACTTGCAACCACCGAGACGAGGCGGGGAGGGGTGAATGCGTTGCGACGCCGCCGGAGCGGCACCGCTCATTTGTTTGATAACAACGTGGCGGCGCCGCGCGCCGCACCGCTCGTGTGCCCGCCAATGCGGCGAAATTTCTGAGGTGCGTCGCCGCAACGCATCGTGTGCTCTCTTACTTACTCTTTCACGTAAAAACTACTGAATGTATTTTTATGAAACTACAATAATATAGCTTATACATCAGAGTAACACATAGGCTATATATCAGCGATGAACTAGATTAGAATTCAACAGCTAGTTTGTTCATAGATTCCTATAGTTAAAAGTTCCAAAGGTAGGTATTCCTTCACCTATGTATTCATTCAATCCGGACTGCCTACCAGGCATGCATAAATTACATATCGATAGTGCAGAGTCAGCCGAACACCGACACGATCGGGCTATCTTGTACGAAACCTGCTTGCTGACGCAGCAGCGGTCCTAATGTGTAAAGGCTCATCTAGACGGGGAGAGATTCTCGCACGTTTCGGTTCGAAAAGACGCGACATTTTTTTTATATGACACGTTCATTTGACTTCTCCTCGCCTGAATGTAAACTAAAGGTAAAGTCTCGGAAAAGTTACCAGTTCACGTGTTTCCCTCCTCCTACAGTCCTGGGTCCTTTGAGCGGGGTGTGAAAAAGCATCTGATGAGGCCGTCAAGCTGAGTGCCACCATTGTAACACGGTACGTGTCTGTAATAGTGACCCTCTTATCAGAAACTTTGCCTTTAGCTTACCATCAGGCGAGGCGAAGTAAAATTGGCGTGCCCTGTATAAAAAAGAGGGTCACCATTATACACGTACCATACCATGTTACAATGGTGGCATTCAGCTTGACGGCCTTATCAGGTACAATCACTAGCATTAATCGCTATAGCATTATCGCATCATAGTGTTTTTACACAGGAAACACTAAATTCTCGCCTAAAATTCTATCATACGAGATTAAGTGACATATTGCCTACTTCAAAATACGATTATTGCTTGAAAATTATGTTTAGAAGGACTACTAAATTATGTTAAATGCGAGGCAATTCTCGCCAGGCGTGGACGAGCGAGCGGCAATTGCTTCTGCGAATGTTGATGAAGCAACTTTTATCTGTCCTTTCGAAGAAGAAAAAAAAGTCTCACTGGAACCAAAATGGATCTAGACTATGGTTCCAAGTGGAATGATCCGTATGAGACCTGGAAGAGATCTGGAATGAGAATTTCTCGCCTGTTAGGCGAGAAATTCTCACCGTCTAAATGATGCCTAAGGAACAGGTAGGAAAGATTTCTTTCACATTCCGGATCAAATTCGTATTTATGTATTCTGGGTCGATAACGTTTGTGCGTTATTAGATTTGTGATGTTTGTATGTGTGTGAACAACATTTTTGAATTTCATTATTTTGATTTGATCTTATGTGGTTTTCGGCTGCTGAATCAAAGGTATTTTGGTGTTTCTAGTTCATTACAAAAAAAGTATCTAAGTATGTTTGTCCGCATTCTAGAGTCCATATATGAAATAGATGGCACAGTGTCATTATGCTATTAAATATCCATAAATAGACTATATACTTACGTGTAGCTCAGAAGGCTAATCCTACTTATAAAAATCTGTTCAGAATTCAGTCTCGATATACTCTCGTCTCAATCTTCCAAATGTCAAAAACAAACATGAAAATTATGTTACGCGAATACTGTTTTTTTAGGAGTATTGGCTTTTTGAGTTCTGATCCCGTTCCCGCAACTCCTGGGCACTTATTCCAAGGTTTATTCTGGGAAGGGATAAAAACAGATGCGTTATTCCAGGCTGTAATCTATCCCTTTACCGAATTTCAGCCAGATCCGTTTAGCCGTTAGAGCGTGATTGAGTAACAAACATCGAAACATCTTCACAATTAATCTTATTAATATTACCAGAATAAATTTTGACATCCTTGTCCGTGCATCAGAAAGTACGTTATGCCGTCGATCCCTGTTGACATACAAACATCTATGGCAGTACCGAGGGCGATTCTTTTTTCTCTTTCTTACTCGATTTAAATAGTTAGCATAATATATATGCTTCAAAATTTCATTCAATCTAGTGCAGTAGTTACGGGTAGTTGGAGCAAAAGTTCGACTAGTCTAACTACAGAACTTTGATATCGCCTTTGAATGTGGAGTTCTGACCCCCTAGACAAGTGGCAATTCGTTGCTCGGCGTATGATGGAATAGAATGCCAAATGTATGGGATTTGACGTATATGACAGGCGTCAACGAATGTCAAAAACGTCAAATCCTATATATTTGTCATTCCATTCCATCATACGCCGAGCAACGAATTGACACTTGTCTAGGGGGGCAGATGGCAATCGCTTCACGGAAAATATCGAAATTCAGCCACATCACAGTAGACTGTCAAGCCTAACCCCAATTGACTTGGGCAAAGACTCAGTGAATGATGAAATTTTGACAAAATGTCTATAGCCGTAACTTCTAGGACAGCTAACGTCTTGAGATTTTAACACGACATCGTAAAGTTACAAATAGGTCCAAAACACTTATCTCGGATTTAAAGGCTGACTGTCCCGGACTATTTCCTCTGTATTTTCATCTAAGTTCATCTCTTTAATCTAGTCGTATATGCAGATGTGCTACTAAAATTGTGACGACTGAAGTGGATGAACTTGTTCAAGCTGCTGAATCCATACTATTATCATAAACTAGCTGTTTCCTGTGACTCTGTCAGCGGACTTTTGATCTCGTTCTCGCAACCCATGGGAATCTATTCCAGGAATGAAAAGCAGGTCGTGTGTTATTCCAGACTATAATCTATCCCTGTACCCAATTTCAGCTTTATCTATTCAGCTGTGTTATCTTTACAAAGTTTCACATTTATAATATTAACTAGCTTTTAACCGCGGCTCCGCCCTCGTGGATGTCGGTTATCGCGACCAAACATAGCGTATGTCCTTTCTCAAGGTGTAATCTACCTCTATACCAAATTTCATCAAAATCGGTTTAGACGTGAAAGCGTAACAGACAGACAGACAGACAGACAGACAGAGTTATTTTCGCATTTGTAATATTAGTAAGGATTAGTAGGGATATAGTTGGAAGAAGGATAGGATGAAGCATTGTAGCGAAGATTCTTAATTTTTTATTGGATACAAACAGTATACCTCGGGATAAATATCTTGGAGCTCGCAAGACAAACGAGGCTCTGGCGCGCTCGGGTTGTTTTATAAATAAAGTAATCTATGCTTGGTGAATTTGAGCTCATCCACCTGTGCTATGCTCAAAAGATATCCAAGAAAGGTGTAGGTACTGCGCGTATAGAGCACATTTTGGGCACATTTTAGGTTCAAGATATTAAGTCTCATGTAATACAGAGATCATTATACAAAAAGAAAATAAAAAGAAAATAAAAATAAATATTCTACAACATTCTACACAACGCTATAATCTAGACCCATGTAAATACATACATATTATACATAGAAACACCCAGACCAATGCAAATATTTATATTCATGCATACAAATATTGGCACTGAGCGGGGATCGAACCCGCGCCTTCTGTGTAGCAGCCGCGTTCACTACCGCTACGCCACAGGGGCAGTCATTACATGAGACATGTACAGTACTGTACAAAGGTAAGCTTAACTCAATATGAGTTCTCTCCCAGCAAAACCTACCACTGCTGCTTAATAGCAGAGAAGTAATTACGGTAATGAAGAGGATGTGAAGAAGAACGAGAAGATTCCCAATACTATCAAAAGTCTAAACTTCTTTTTTTTTGTACCATTAATGTGGCAGTTAAGCACACGGCCCACCTGAAGGGAAGTCGTCACCGTGGTCTACGGACGTATGCAACACCGGGAGCATCACACTTCTGCTTGCACATCAGAATACAATAAGAACCGCCACTCTTATAACAGCATTGGAATAAAGAACTAATACAAAAAAACGCTGAAATTCGTCACGTAACGGCAATATTTCAGTTATGGATAAAATTTAGACATAATAGTTCGTACGTGCCCGCTGGGGCACCGGCCTGAATTTTTCATACACCAGTGGAGGGTATTTAAAGGTTCGACTGTCGATATCTGTGTAATTAGTATGCCAGTGGCATGTTTGTGAAATACAATTCAAGCGTCATCTTGTGTCAATTTTTTTAAACGATACCGATTGTAATTGTGTAGAAATTTTTATTGTGGAGCAAATGAGTCGTTGGATGCGAGCCGCTTCCAACCGGTCCTATTGGAGATCTATAGGGGAGGCCTATGTCCAGCAGTGGACTTCTTATGGCTGAAATGGTGATGATGATGATGAAATGAGTCCTTTATTATACCACTGTAGTGGCATAAAAGCATACGGCCCACCTGATGAGAGGTGGTTACCGTGGCCTATGGACGTATGCAACACCAGGGGCGTTGCACTAATGCTGCCGACCCACCACAGCAGGGAGTTCATTCCATAGCTTGAGCATACGTGGGATGAAGTTCCTACTGTGGAGACTGCGAGAAGGTAAGCGGAAGGTGGGAGAACGTGAAGGTCTACACAGCGCTATCTTTTGACTGCCTCTGTGGCGTAGCGGTAGTGAACGCGGCCGCTACGCAGGAGGCGCGGGTTCGATCCCCGCTCAGTGCAAATGTTTGTATGCATGAATATGAATATTTGCATTGTTCTGGGTGTTTTCTATGGTATATAATTATGTGTGTATTTACAAAAAAAAAAATCTAAATATTTTTATCCGCATTCTAGAACTCATAACACAAGCTAGTTAAGTGTCCCGTGTCCTTATCTGCCTACGTGGTATAAAAAAGGACTCGTTTGCTAAATAGTTATTTTTTTTAATCAATATTGTAGGACATTCTAAACAACGCTATCTAGACCCAAAGTAAGCACAGCTTAACCAGCTCAGCTAGACCTCACACACTTACAAACCCGGAAGAGATTCCATCTAGCGATAAGACAGTCCCATCTGTGTGTTACCGTACTACAAATATTACATAGAAATTGTAATGATTGCGTACAAATGAGATGTAATTTATTTATCTCTCTAATGGAGGAGCGAGCTCCTGCAGTGGTTCATATTTCTTTACTGAGTGGTGTACACCGTAATTATGGGTACTTAAATAATTATATTAGATACGCTTTCAATTATTATATTGCTATTCATTTTGGTTATCAAAACAAAACGGTAATTTTAGTAGTAGTATGTAGTATCCTAATTTTCATCATATTATAGACACAGTTTGCTAAGAAAATTGTGTAAGTGGGCTAATTTCAGTCAATATTTTCGTTAAACTGTCAATGTGTAGTTATGGGATGTGTGTAAACGTCAATTTGTACCAAAGTAGTAGATTTTTTTTTACGCCGCGTTGTCGTGCCCCTTACTGTGGCTGTCTATAGAGTTTCTATATAGTCTAAGAATATTACTAAGTAACTTATAAGGGATAGCCCATGACAAAGTACTCACTTGATGCCAATAGCCTCGCCCCTTATTACGTGGGACTGAAAATCATTGTTGTCGAAATGTGGGTGTTAATACGCCTCTGCTTACCCCATCAGTGATTTACTGGCGTCTGTATACCTTCACCAGCTATACCAAAAGGTCCATTATTAATTAAACTTTCGTATAATATTCGCATGTTCCCTTGTAATCAAGCTCTGATAAAGTGAGCCCATTACAAAGAAAAATATCCACTCGCTTTATTTTTTAATTTAATCAACATTATATGAAAATGCGCTTTCAGTTTAATGTAGCGCTCAAGGCAATATGGTACTTATTTATGTGGCCTTAAGGTTGAATTTTGAGTGGATGGTTTGTTTTGATAGGTTGGTTTTTGGAAGGTTGATTGTGAATCACTCGTGCAATGAGAATCTCTGGGAAACAGCGAAGATTGTTCTGGAAAAATTGAACAGACACGCTCTAGAGAACAGACAAGGTTGTTGTATTTTTATCGTAAAGAAATTTATATTGCAAATACTACTTCCTACTTCATCACTACATATTATAAAACAAAGTCGCTGTCACTGTCTGTCCGTCCCTATGTATGCTTAAATCTTCAAAACTACGCAACGGATTTTGAAGCGGTTTTTTTAATAGATAGAATGATTCAAGAGGAAGGTTTATAATACATGGATAATATTGTAGAGGAACTCTGATAAATTTGGAGATATGCGGCGGGAACGGGATCAGAAAATATGGCGGTACGAAATTCGCCGGGTTAGCTAGTAATATTATAAATGTGGAAGATTGGGAAGATGTTTGAATGGTTGTTACTCAATCAAGCTCAAACGACTAAATGGATCTGGCTGAAATTTAATACAGGGATAGGTTATAGTCTGAAATAACGAAAATTAGAATAGAATGTGACTAAGGGATATGGCTGTTTAATATCAGACAGATATAAACAGCCCAGACTCAGCCTATACATGGCTCGAGCCAACAATAGTGCCCGAAAAACGGCAATGGGCTCACCCTATAACGTGGGACCTAATACAATGATGGGTGAATTGTGGGTGTTAATTCCCCTCTGCCTAGACCTCCGGGATAAAGGCGTGATTGTATATGATTGTATGTATTATGTATCTATTTTATGTAGAATACTTTTATCCTTGGTATAGGCACAGATTATGTAAATAGTTGGGATAGGGTCCCATGGGTTGTAAAATCGAGACCAGAATTCCACGCTTGCAAAACCCCGGGAATTACCTAGTATACAATCTACACTAATATTATAAAGAGGAAAGATTTGTACCTATTTTTGTATGTTTGTAATGAATAGGCTCCGGAACTACTGTACCGATTTCAATAATTCTTTCACCTATAGAAAGCTACACTATCTGGGAGTAACATAGGCTATATAACATCACGCTACTACTAAAGGGAGCGGAGCAGTGAGCATAAATGTCAATAAATCGGGCAGATTTCCATACATTAAAGTTGGACCGGAATCCGAATTCCACGCGGGCGGAGCCGCGGGCAACAGCTAGTGATAAATAAGAAGAGAAGCTGGTTACTGAAAAAGCGTGCAAGATAAGAGATTTTATAAGATCTGAACAGATGCCAGGTTAAATTCTTTTCAATTTATTGTGAAGAAATTTGTTCCGTTTGTTGATATTGAATTTATAGACACATAGATATTTTATACAGGACAGCCTCCATGGCATAGCGGTAGTGAACGCGGCCGCTACGCAGGAGGCGCGGGTTCGATCCCCACTCAGTGCAAATATTTATGTGTATTAAATATGAGTATTTGCATTGGTCTGGTAGTGCCTCGAAGAGCACGTTAAGCCGTCGGTCCCGGTTGCCATAAGAACATCTATGGCAGTCGTTAAGGATAGTTGGAGCCCTAAAAGTCCAAAAACAACGATTGCTGCAAAGCTCCGATATCGCCTAATGTTACCATTGGGTTGTGGATATGTGGAGGTCAGATGACAATGACTTTACGGAAAATATCCAGGTCTAGCCAAATCCGTAGTTAAGACTGGTAAAGCCGACCCCAGACTACGAGGTGAAAGCTTGATGAAGAAGAAGATATTTTTTAGATACTTAGACGCTTCTAAATCTAGGTAGGTAAAGATGTAATATTCACATTTCGGCAACTATGATTTTCCTTCACACGTAAAAGAAGGCGAGTTTATTACCCAAGCAAGCACCTAGTTATGGGCTGTATGTTAACTGTCGGATGGAAAACAGCCCTATTCCATACTCGCATTCTACAATGCCCACTAGTAGAGACCCCATCTCTTCTAGTGGGCATTGTAGAATGCGACTTTCGTTTATATTCTACTCTACGAAGAACTAACACAGCAATACCTGCCTAACGACTTGTACAGTCTCGTAGTCGATTAACCCAGATACTTTATGACTTCGTAGCCACCAGTTACGATTTTTATAGCCTTGTAGTCGCATTAGCAGTGATTTTAGTACAGCGTCGTAGCCGATACAACACTAATGACTTAGCATCGTAGCCACAATACATATAACGTACACACTGCTAGCGAATTATATGCTTTCGTAGTAGAATCAACAGTTACAATTTAATAGTCTCGTAGCACCAGTACTGACGTATCAAGCAGCTGAGCTGAAATGAATTTTATTTTCGTGGGTAGAAAACGGAAGCACCTCGGGGTTGAAATCGGAAAAAATATAGGTACGTGGGTAGAGTTTGGTGGGTTGGAAACGGAAACTCCTCTTAGCTTGTATTAGGAATGGTTGTTCGTTTAAAGTTCAAAACTTGAACCAGACCTTTCGATCGTAAGGCCGGTTCCAACCACTAAGGACGCTTCTGACCTTATAACTAGGTACCTACATAAACTTTGTTTTTGACAGTATAAATTGGCCATATTGAGTTTTACTGACACCACTTAGCCTGTGCCACTCTTGGGAAGAATATTTAATAATAATACCTCGCACTTTAAAATCGGTCTGGCTGTTTAGGCTTCAGATGGTCCCAAAGGTACAGACATGCAAATATACGCGATAAGATAGATAACAAATAGTGTAACCAGCTGCGTATGCGGTTTTTGAGTTTGTTGTGTTTTATTTTTATTTAGTGTTTTTGTTTTTACTAGATGAATGTGCGCTGTGTTTGCAATAAATGTACTTTGTTTCTTTCTTCTTCTTATAAGAAGATTACCCTGCCTTCTTTTAAGTCAATCCTCAATTAATTAAGTTTATTTCGCAGAAGCATACTCCATATTAAATCGCACACGGGCATTTTCCAAAAAACTCGATTTAATTTCTACAATATCAAACAAGTAAACAACTCAAATGTAAACGAAAAACATAATTA
Organism: Eilema depressum; assembly: GCA_914767945.1. Taxonomy (NCBI): domain Eukaryota; kingdom Metazoa; phylum Arthropoda; class Insecta; order Lepidoptera; family Erebidae; genus Eilema; species Eilema depressum. The sequence continues at coordinate 3,509,467 of OU612036.1, read as the reverse complement.
TCCCTGCACACTTAAAATACAGACATTTAAAAATAACAAAGTCCCTTTCCACACATTTGGGAGGGTGTAGGCGTTATCTGACGGATAAATAATGAAAAACATCCCTTGTAAATGTAATCAGAAACGTTCGGCTGTGTTCCGGGTGGTGCCGGACGGTTTGTTCAATTCAAGGTCCAATAGCGGTATCGGTTCCCGGTGAAGTAACATAGGGCCATATCATTCTTCCTGTGTGGGTCATAGAAGGTGACTAAAGAATGGGGCTATTCTCCGTCCGACAGTAAACATACAGACAAGGTGCTTGCTTAACGGCAATAGGCTCATCCCCCATTAAGTGGGACTTAAAATAATAGTAGACGAAATTAATGTAGGTTGTTGTGAAAATTGACATTCACACTGGCGGAGCCGTGGTCATCAGCTAGTATTACCTATATAAAATGAAACCCTATTTCTCTCGGTCACAAGTTTATCCTGAGATTATAATTATTAGTTTATTTAAACTTGGGTGCTATGGGGGCCCACCAAGATCTTCAGGCCCCAAGCCAACCTCACCTGCAAGCCGGTGCACCTGGTGAACAACGGACGAGGCTCTGGCGCTGGCTTTTCCCTTCGGGGTTGGGGGGTCGGACGGCAGTCGCCCCCGAAAAAGTCATAAAAATCGCCACATCAAAAAATGAAGGCTTGAGCCGGAAGGCGGACTCTGAGCTCCGAGGTTATCTTGGGCACGGATGCAATCAGGAAAATGCGTCTTCATGATGATGATGATTTAAACTTTTTGCACGAATACAAAATCATTGTACAGAGGCGGCCTTAATGCCATAGGCATTTTCTGCCAGTCAACCTTAGAGTGATGCAGAGATATTCAAGTGAAAGGTAGGTGCACGAAGAATTGTTATGAGAGTTGGAACTATGTATTGGTACAAATATTATCAAATTTTCAATCAAAGTATTATTATTTTCATCATAATTTTTTTATGATGAAAATAATAATACTTTGATTGAAAATTTATAAACATTATAATTTATTCATCTTTTTTTAACATTCCTGATAATAATTATTTTATAAAAGGTTTTAAGAAAATTTCACACAAAATGTCAGCAAACTTAAACTTAACTTTGTAAATACAAAATAGTCGTAAGACGAACCAGACGGAAAGAACTAGTTAGAAATAAAAGTTCTAATTTTGAGACTACGTACGTGGACAACAAAATCAGGTCCTGAGGGAAATTAATATTGTTTACCAGGATAAGGAGTATCTTATAGGTTAATCTAGGTCATAAAATATCGGTCTGCCAAAGTAGTCAATTTGTTTAATTGGAGCTTAGGCCCTTCTCAAAATGTGGCAAAGAATAATGGCACTCATTTTTATCTGGATTACAACGGTAACGTTATTTTTATCTGATCTAACTGATTTTTTTTTTATACTACATAAGTGGCAGACAAGCACGCGGCCCATCCGATGGAAAGTGGTTACTGTGGCCTATGGGCGTGTGTGACACCAGGGGAGGCACACTCGTGCTGCCGACCCTGTAAGAGAGCTTCTGTGAAGTCAGTGCAGAATATAACAAATGGGTACCGCCTGCTATCAAGCTTGTTTCGTTCTTTTAGACAGCAGTCGGGTTTATTATTTTTTAATAATTAATTTTATTACACGTTCTTTTTGGGTCGGGGGTTTTTAAATTTTAATTTTTTAAAATGTTTTTTTATGTTTTTATAGGTAACCGCTAAACCGATTTCCATAAAACTTGCTGTATCCTGATGTATAAATTATAACCTTTCATTTGATACCCAACACGGGTATATTTGAAAATATTAGATTTTGCATTACCACTTTCACTCCTCATATTTTTCAAATGGCTGAGCTGATTTAAGGCCCCGAATCAGATTAGCATCGAAAAATCGGTATTTTCGAAACCGTTTTTCTTTTTAACTATAAAACCTTAAGATCTGGAATTTACATCCCTGCATACTACAGGATATACAGAGTAACTTCACCTTTTCATAAATTCAATAAAAAAGGAGGAAATAGTTGAAAAGAGGCTCTGAACATCACTCTACTCTTTCTTATGAAACCAAATATTTTCTACAATACGTATCCAAATAGTCTAAAATTTCAGATATATGTTAAATGAGTGTATTAGCATGACGTGACCTTCTTAGTTTGTAATCGTCTCCTATAAAATTATCAATTAAAATTAGTTTTACTGATTTTTATGGCTGAAAAACGAGCGAATGACCTTGAGCATTTGTATGGTCAAAGTCATTCGCGTATGTAATCACCTTAAGTAATATCATTGTAAATAGCTTTTGATCAATTTTTTAACCTTATTTCTCGTGAGCCTCCATATTTATTTACATTATTTTACCTCCACGGGACCTCCCGATATGATCAGGGCTTAACGTGCTATGTGGGTGGTGCGTGATTTGTAAAATGTATTGAACGATCACGCATCGGATTTTAACATCCATTATTTTACAATAGGGTCGCTTCCTATTGAGGAAATATTAGTCAGAAATTGTTGATGAAATATGGGTTTACTACACCTCTGTCTGCCCCCTTCCGAGGTATATAGATGTTTGTTTATATACATACACTGGGACGAGTCTCTGGTTGCAATAGAAAATGTTATAAAACAACAATATTAGATTTACTTGTTCCTAACCGTACTTGTTTCTAATAAACTAGCTGTTGCCCGCGGCTCCGCCCGCGTGGAATTCGGATTCCGGTCCAACTTTAATGTATGGAAATCTGCCCGATTTATTGACATTTATGCTCACTGCTCCGCTCCCTTTAGTAGTAGCGTGATGTTATATAGCCTATGTTACTCCCAGAGAGTGTAGCTTTCTATAGGTGAAAGAATTATTGAAATCGGTACAGTAGTTCCGGAGCCTATTCATTACAAACATACAAACATACAAAAATAGGTACAAATCTTTCCTCTTAATAATATTAGTGTAGATAAAACAAAATATTGTTTATGTGAAAACGTGGCTACATCAGACAGATATATACCGCCCAGACTCAGCCTCAGATGCATGGCTCAAGTCAACAATAGTGCCCGGAATACGGCAATAGGCTAACCCCCGATTACGTGGGACCAAATAAAATGAATTATTGGTGAAATGTGGGCGTTAATTCACCTCTGCCTAAACCTTTGGGATAAAGACTTGGTTATATGTATGATAATATTACTTATCTTTCATGAATTCCTTTCAGTCACATTCTCACTCACTTTTTCTATCTCACCATGTCTTCTTCTTCTGTTATACGTACAATTCATCTATCTTTTTCATGGGTTAATCGTATTTCACTTTCTACCCGACTGAGCCAGCGAGGGTACTGTGTTTCGCGCGTATCTATGTATGTAGTTTTCTGTGTTCCCCTCTACAGGCCTAACGGCTGGACGGATTTCGATGAATGGGCTCTCAAATAAAGTTATTCATCTCCCGTGGGTACATAAAATGTCAAAAAAACTATACAGTGGATTTTTATGCATTGAATTTCTTTCGGTTTATTATTGGCAAATGGGTAACGCCTGCTATCAAACTTGTTCCGAACTATTAGACAGCAGACAGGTTTTTTATTTATTAATAACTAGCTTTTGCCCGCGGCTCCGCCCGCGTGGATGTCGGTTATCGCGACCAAACATAGCCTATGTCCTTTCTCAAGGTCTAATCTACCCCTATACCAAATTTCATCAAAATCGGTTCAGCGGTTTAGTCGTAAAAGCGAGACAGACAGACAGACAGACAGAGTTACTTTCGCATTTATAATATTAGTAGGGATTATTATTTTCTGTTTTTGGTTCCTATAATTCCCGAACTTTTCATCAAAACTTACAAAAAATAAAACCGCTCATCTCTCAAACTTGTACCACAGCCAAAATATACCCCGAGTTTGCACAGAAAATGTAAGTGATGGCCTGAGCAAACAAAGTTGGTAGTCATGCTCCTATACAGATATTCAAGAACTTAGCCACTCCATTCACATTTTGACGGTTACCTATTGCGTTGCCAAGTTTGAGATAAGATCTGGGTCACACCTCACACATATTATTATCAATCTGTCACTGTCTTGCGATGGGGTAAGGGTCAATTCGTACAATGAGAGTGAACAAGGCTCTATCCATCTTAAAGAAATTTCTTTTTGGAATAGAAAAGGAAAGGGGGTCAGGCTGGGCTCATCTTTGTCATCATGGCGGTTAGTTCTCGTGATTTGAAGTAGGGTTTATATTACCCTCCAACCCCAAGAAATGCGTTATTCAGTCAGTGTAGAGTGCATGCTGCTTACATAATTCTTTTTATATATCTTTACTTATTTAATACACAGCGGACAGCCTCCGTGGCGTAGCGGTAGTGAACGCGGCCGCTACGTAGGAGGCGCGGGTTCGATCCCCGCTCAGTGCAAATATTTGTGTGAATTAAATATGAGTATTTGCATTGGTCTGGTCGTGCCTCGGAGAGCACGTTAAGCCGTCGGTCCCGGTTGCCATGAGAACATCTATGGCAGTCGTTACGGGTAGTTGGAGCCCTAAAAAGTCTAAGAACAACGGTCTAACTGCAAAGCTTCGATATCGCCTAATGTTAAAATTGGGTTGTGGAGGTCAGATGACAATCGCTTCACGGAAAATATCGAGGTCTAGCCAAATCCGTGGTTAAGACTGGTAAAAGCGGACCCCAGACTCCGAGCTGAAAGCTTCGGATGCGACTGGGAATTAACGCTAAGAGGAAGAAGATCTTTACTTATTTATTACAATACATATAGATTTACAAAAAAAAATTGTGCATAACTATAGGCACAGAACAGATCTATAGGTATGTATATTTTATTTTCTACCGTGATGCTGTCAATAATTATTTAATATTGATGATTGTTTATACTGGAGATTGATGGCACTTGGTGGAACTTGCTACACATATTGAATAAATCAATATCAAAGTCTGGATTGAATCTCAATAATTGATGTCTATAATACATGCCCTTGGTGTATGTGACTCTTTCCATTAAAACTAACGATTTTGTGAAATAGGAAATACGTTTGTCAAATGAATACTGTTTTTATTTTTGTATACAATTTAGGTGGCAGACAAGCACACGGCCCACCTGATGGAAAGTGGTGGTACCGTGACCACCCAACTTGAAAAACCCCACACTGTAGTTGCGAGTTTTATTGCAAATTAAACAGTTTAACACGATTTGACATTATTGAAGGTCTAGTGGCGGCCTTCTTTAATTCACTACATGCATGTTGTATAGTATGTTAGTATTAATATCAAATCGCGTCCCTAAATCTATGTTATAACATTAAGTACGTCATTAATAATGTGTAAGCCCATTTGTTTGAAATTGAACGTGTGACACTAGACCTATACGAGTATTTGTACTAGAATTACAGCCCAAATAATATACATTGGATAGGTAGGATGGGGGGGAGGAACACTACTGACGGTGGAGGTGAGCGCTGATGCATCACAAGGTGGCCACCCTAAACCTACATCTGGGTCGCAAGTCCCAGTCGCCGTCACGGTGTTCCTCTCTGTATCACGCTATGGACCCGGCGACAGCACGGTGATTCAATGGAGTACTGAGAATGGGATCTCATATATTCACACCGGGATTTACAATCCCTAAAGGGTAGGCAGAGGTCTATAAACACCCATACTTCGCTAACTATGATTTTCTTCATACATGAACGAGCCTAATGCCGTCAAGCGGACACTTTTTCATGGGCAGTAGGAATGTTTATTTTCGGATGGAGAACAGTCCTATCACTTAGTGTTAGAAATGTATTGCGATAATATTATTTCAGTTTCTACAAGTAAAATAAGGCGGGTTTTTTTAATTTTTTCGAGACGTGTTAAAAAAGTTTACGTTCTACGTCTTTTAATTTTATCGCTGTTTTTTTTTATACCACTTAGGTGGCAGACAAGCACATGACCCACCTGATGGAAAGTGGTTACCGTGGCCTATGGACGCGTGCAACACCAGGGGCGTCACACTCGTGCTGCCGACCCTGAAGAAACCTAAAAACCTAGACATAACCTGTTGGATTTTATTTAATCGATTTATATAACAACCTCTTTAGAAGAATACAGACTATGTAATATTGTCTGCAAAGTTTCTAGTCTCACAATTTTTCACGATGACAACTTTTTAGTATCTGGTATATAATTCTTATGAGAATACGGTTACCTGCTTGTGTTCTACCAGCTAAACACGCGAATATAGTCCATATCCATATTGACACATAGCCCATAACAGGCTGCACTAATCTAGAGAATATCCACTAGGAAATTGATTTTAATTTCTTAAGAAATACAGTTGCAATTTGCTTGTAAGGAAGTTAGTGTGTGTTTTAACAATAGTGGGAATTTTTCTTACTATTGTTTTTTAGTCTCCGTGTAGCCTTAGGTTCATTATGGTTCATTGAACTCTGAGTCGACTTTGACAGATCTCTTAACGGTTTTACTTGATGACAATTTCTAGAATATCATAAGTAATATATGGGCATACTCTACTAATCAGCATAATGCTATTTAGTAGGATTTACCATATTTCTCTTCCATATGTTCACTCTTTCTTACTTAACTGGATGTGACTTAATTTCAAATATAATGTAAGAAAATAAACAGAAAGATATTAAGACAAATATCCCAGATGCCATACGAACATCTATGGCAGTCGTTACGGGTAGTTGGAGACCTCAAAAGTTCAACTCTTTTCCACTTAACTGGATGTAACTTATTTTCAAAAATAATGTAAGAAAACAAATAATAAGATGGTTTATACCGGAGATTGATGGCACTTGGTGGAACTTGCTACACATATTGAATAAATCACTTGTACTTTTCCACAATTATTTATTTATTTGAACCTTACCGGTTTCACCTTACGGCATTATCAAAGGTTTACAATGGTAACAAAAAGATATTATGACAAATATCCTGATTATCATACGAAGCTCTATGGCAGTTGTTACGGTTACTTCTTGGAGACCTAAAAAGTTCAAAAACTGGTCTAACTACAATACTGCGATATTGGCAATAAGTTGTAGAGTTAAAATGGCCGTCATTGCGGAAAATATCTTAGTTCAGTCAAAACACGCAGTTAGACTGGAAATTGCGGAGACCAGACTCCGAGGTTTAGCTTTGGATGCAACCGGGATTAACTCAAGGAGGATGATGATGATCTAATGTAAATAATGGAAAACATCTTTATGTTATGTGTGTACCTTCATGAGTGTGATATGTATCAGGAGAGAAATGCAGAAAAATATCGATATGATGATATATGCCAACATAAGCATAGGTCAAAGGTGTTAAAAATCAAACCCACAACATTTAAACTAAAATATCTTAACGCTACGCCTCTCCATTATCAAGCAAATTGTTGGCCAATGAATAAAGATAGGTATAAATAAAGTGCCGAACCAATATTTCATCGATGTCTTTTTTAAGTCCCAAGTTCCCTTAATCACCTATAAAGGGGAAAAATAAACAAATCTCAGCACAGGTAAGGTACACAATAAATTATTCTACACAAATCCCAGGCACGGCAAATGGGCGGCCATTTTCTTTCAAACGAGGCTCAATACAAAATCAATGAGTTTTTACCGGAGCCGAGACGATTCTGCTTCCTGCATCTCGTTTGGTACGATTCATAAGATAGTGAAAGATCTTAGGTTTCTTTTCTAAATAATGTTTTTGTTATAAATATATTTTAATAACCACCCACACATGACCAGACGCAATCGCACACGCACACGCACACGCACACGCACACGCACACGCACACGCACACGCACACGCACACGCACACGCACACGCACACGCACACGCACACGCACACGCACACGCACACGCACACGCACACGCACACGCACACGCACACGCACACGCACACGCACACGCACACGCACACGCACACGCACACGCACACACACACGCAGACGCACACGCACACACGCACACGCTCACGCACACGTACACGCACACACACATTCCTCATAAGCAGTTCTGAGACAGACAACAACTGACTTGGTTTATATTTAAATTATCTTAATTTAAATTTTGTTATTGTTAGTGTTCATAATTTTTATAATATTATCTAATAATCAACATTTACGTGTGTAAGGTGTAACTAAATTAAGTAAATAAAAGGAGAGCCCTGCCATCCATAATACAAGTTAAATCTTAGCTTGGATGGCAGAGATTCAATTAAAGAGTCAATTGTTACAATTTTACAAAGAGTCAACTGCTGCAATGTGAACATTATGTACCTAACTGTAATGCTAAATTGTAAATACGGTAATAAAGAAGAATTTATTACCTGTGGCTCTGCGCGCGTGGATATTGTTCATGGCAACCAAACATGGCCTATGTCCTTTGCCAAGCTCTAATCAGGTTATCTAAAAAAATTATAAATTTTTACACAAACTTTCAATCGCTATTTGAACCCACTTATCCCACTTTTTCATAATAAAACGTAGCCCGTGTCCTTTCTCTAGATCTATCCATCTCCGTTCTAAATTTCATAAAGATTGGTTCAGTGGTTTAGACGTGAAAGCGAAACAGACAGACAGAGTAATTTCCCATTTACAATATTACTAGCTGACCCGGCGAACTTCGTACCGCCATATTTTCCGATCCCGTTCCCGCTGCATATCTCTAAATTTATTCTCTACAATATTATGCATGTATTATACATATAAACTTTCCTCTTGAATCACTCTATCTTTAAAAAAACCGCTTCATAATCCGTTGCGTAGTTTTGAAGATTTAAGCATACATAGGGACGGACAGACAACAACAGCGACTTTGTTTTATAATATGTAGTGATTATAGTAAGTATACCGCAACTTCAAAACAGTCTAGAAATTCCCTCTGTTATATTTTCAGCTCCAATGTTTCCAAACTTGTGCCGCCTCACAATGACGACGAAAACCAAATGAGCATCATTCAAAAGCCCTTTGGGTTCTTAAATAAATCGCTTTATCGTATTTGTAACATCAATTCCCTTAATAGGCGTACCTTGTGATTACAATTGAGTCAAAAAAATACTACCTACAGAATATTTTAGAGGCTCAGAACAAGTTATTTAAGGGGACTTAAAAGTTTATTATTCTTTTTGGAGGCTCGAGTTTCTTTAGGGCTGTAATAATATTATTGGGTAAGTAATAACTGACTTCTATGTTGATTCAGAGGTAGTATGAACATTTATTTAGGTGGCGCCATTCCTAGGTAAAACATATTTTTCTAAATTTCTTACTGGGCTCACGTGGTTCTCGGCAGAGTAGAATTTGGGCCACCCCATCTCTTCCCATGCGGTATCGTACAAGATGACTAAGTGATAGGGCTGTTTAACATTAGACATCATAATATATTCAGCCTTTTTCAGCTTCAAATGCTTGGCTCGAGTAAACAATAGTACCCAGAATACGGCAATAACCTCACCCTACGTGGGACTAAATACAATGATTGCTGAAATGTGGGTGTTAATTCACCTTTGCCTAAAGAATATCAATAGGGTAACATAAATATCAATAGGTTATCATATGGATGATCTGAACAACAGCTCTGTCATGCCAATAAATACAAGTCAGGCTGAGTCAGTCGCAATTGCTGCTAATATGGCTGAAAAACCATTTGCAAATTTTGCAGGCTGTGAATTTGGTGACGTCACATTCCCGAGCACATAGACATACATAATTATCGACTTGTGCTCGATAAAATGACGTTACAGCTTGTGAAATTGAACTCTCACCGCGGATTCAGCTGTCCAATTCGTTCGATCGTTAGAAATGTTCTTATAGCATGTGCCTGCTGGACTCTGAAGTGCAAGCCTCTAATGAGAATGGGATTAACGCGAAAATGATAATAAATGAGCTTGATTGGAAAAGTTTTTTGACTATTAACACTGTCAAGGCTGGTTTTAGAGTCACGCTGACCATCGGCGCTTAATGCTCAGCGCGTAGCTTGTCAGGCCAACGCACGCGCTGATAGCTACGCGTTATTCTAAAACGCTTCCTAGAAGTTCATATGTTGCGGCTGTCAGCGCCGACGGTCAGCGTGCGATCAGCGCGACTCTAAAACCAGCCTAATTGATGGCACTTGGTGCAACTTATTGTTACACATATTGATAACACACTTGTACTTTTCCACGACATTTATTATTGACCCTGACCGGATTCGTTTACATCATCAAAGGTTTACTGATAGTTGTTACTTTTTTTAAAATAAAGAATATTAGCAACCGAAATTACTAATATTCGCTCTAATCCCTAGAAGCTAAATTGCTTGTATTAGGAGTGGGTTCACATCGGTAGTGTAATGGTCAGGATTCGAACCCTGGACCTCTCGACCGTAAGGCCGATCCTCAACCACTAAGCTACCGACGCTTTTGTATATGCATTGAGACAGTATCGCCTTCAATTTCACAGTACAGTAATTTATTAGGCACAAGTGGTTAAAACAGCGAGCTTGCGGTCGACTTTCAATAAGTAATTTCCCTTGGGTAATGTTATTTACCTGATCTTGTCACTGTATCCGAGGGGAAATGAATTTTGAGGTGCAGGGGTAAGCCAATTTATTTGTTTATGCACGTATATATGAGGTAATCGATTGACACCATTTTGGAAAATCATCTCGATATTGTATTGCTATATTTTACGACAGCCTCCGTGGCGTAGCGGTAGTGAACGCGGCCGCTACGCAGGAGGCGCGGGTTCGATCCCCGCTCAGTGCAAATATTTGTGTGCATTAAATATGGGTATTTGCATTGGTCTGGTCGTGCCTCGGAGAGCACGTTAAGCCGTCGGTCCCGGTTGCCATAAGAACATCTATGGCAGTCGTTACGGGTAGTTGGTGCCCTAAAAAGTCCAAAAACAACGGTCTAGCTGTAAAGCTTCGATATCGCCTAATGTTAACATTGGGTCGTGGAGGTCAGATGACAATCGCTTCACGGAAAATATCGAGGTCTAGCCAAATCTGTAGCTATGACTGGTAAAAGCGGACCCCAGACTCCGAGCTGAAAGCTTCGGATGCGACTGGGAATTAACGCTAGGAGGAAGAAGGATTGTATTGCTATATTTTTCTATGAAGTAAAGACTGTTAAGGACTTCTATTTCCATGATTATGAAGCTATATGCTAATTCCTAAGTCTAATAATTTATCTTTTTTTATACTATTTAGGTCGCAGACAAGCACAGGATGAATAAAACACCAGGGGAATCACACTCGTGCTGCTGAACCTTTAAGAACATAGTGATTCTGTACCGTCAGCGCAGAAGACAAGCAGGACAAGCCTTTGGTCTTCCCACTGACAGCACAAAATCTCTCCTGTGAGCTCTGGCTACCCTACTCACCGTCGGAAACAACACGAGGTTATTATACCAGCGGTTGTCAAATTTTATTCAAATCCGTTCAGCCTTTTTTGCATAATTAAGTACCCTACCTATCAAGTTAATCAAATTATATTCATACATTTATTTTCACGAGGTACCTTTTTTGTGAAAATAAATATGGCAGTATTATAGCTTAAATTAAACATCTAAAACCTCTTATTGTTACTAAGAAGTTTCTGAAAGAAAAACTCAATAATAGGTAAAATTTGTCTGACCCAGAAATTAAATGGCTTTTGTCACCATCATACGTAATAATGAAATGAATAGCAACATTATTTTTAGTCTCCATTGTTACTTTTATAATAGAATTAATCTATTACTTGAAAAAGATCTTTAGTAGATAATTTCACTGCTTAATATTCAAAGATTTCGTTACATACAACACAGAAGCGTCGCTTGCTTAGTGGTTAAGGGATCGGCCTTACGATCGGGTCCCGGGTTCAAATCCTGGCCATTACACTACCGACGTGAACCCACTCCTAACACAAGCAATTTAGCTTAGCAGAGGCCCGATTCACTAACGCCACGTTTTGTATACGCGTGACTTCCATTTTGATAACGTATAACGTGGTATTCAGTAAGATCTGTCAAAGTAAAACTTGGCAGAACAATAAATAATTCTAGTTATTTTTTGGTCTGCCATGCTTGAAATATTATGTCATAATAATATACTCGTACTTACGTTTTCTTCTTTACCGAAAAGCCACAAAGAAAACTATAGTTTTACTCATCGAAATGGTACGTTTTAGAAGTCACAAATCTACAAAAACTTAGACGTAAAGTTAGTGAATCGGGCCCCTGGAGGGGTTAACGGAAATATTAGTAATTTCGGTTGCTAATATTCTATAAAAAAAATATACATACGAAGTATTAAAGGGTATTAGAAGGTTTCTTCAGGGTCGGCAGCACGAGTGTGACGCTCCTGGTGTTGCATACGTCCATAGGCCACGGTAACCACCTAACCACTTTCCACCAGGTGGGCCGTGTGCTTGTCTGCCAACTAAGTGTTATAAAAAAAGACGTGTGGCACTCAGGAACTGCCGCGGTAAAGCTATTGCATAGCATTTTTCATCAACTTATGTAATATAATTACTTACGTTAAGCGGAGCTACTTCGGAGCAGCTCGGCTCGATTCGTGCGAGCTCGGAGTGGGGGGTGTTAGGTTTTTTCGTTACGGAATTTCTGGATTCGGTCTCCACGCTCAAGGCCCGCGATAGAAGCTATGCAATAGCTTAAAAAAAATAGTGGCACTGGGAGGGTTGACAGAACTGTAAACTTGGTATAATTTCTTCTTCTTCGTCCTAGTGTTAATCCCAGTCGCATCCGAAGCTTTCACTTTGGAGACTGGAGTTTGCTGTTTCCTGCCTAACTGCGGGTTTGGCTTATCTTCGGTATTTTCCGTGAAGCGACGACCATCTGACCTCCACAACCCATTGGCGATATCGAAGCATTATAGTTAGACCAGTTAATGTACTTTTTAGGACTCCAACTACCCGTAACGACTGTCATTTCGTATAATAACCGGGACCGACAACTTAACGTGTTCTCCAAGGTACGAACAGACCAATGCAAATAGGTATATTCGTGCATATCAATATTTGAACTAAGCGGGAGTCGAACCCATGCCCCCTGCTTAGTAGTCATTACTTGCTCGCAAAATTACGGCCAAGATCAATTTGAAGCTGACTGTAGGTACTCGCTTATCACAGTTATCACCATTATTAAAATATTTCTAATAATTCCTACTGAAATTGCCTTTTGTACGCAAAGAATCTCAAACTTCACAAAATACTCGACAAATATTATTGCTTGTTGAGTTATTCTTGAAGATTAAACAATATAATAATAATTTCCTTTTGAACTTTTCGAAGTAATTCCTTAATCCCTAGCTAAAATTAAACAACGTTTCACTCAATTTGACTGAACCATTTTATGGCTTTAGGGAAATGAGATTAAAAATATAATTTAATTTATTTATTCACGTGAATACCTTTAATAAAACTTATAAATGACAGAGTGACTAAAAGAGTTTTTTCTTACAGTACCGGTGACTTTAAGAAAGCGTTTCACAATTTGCCACTAGGTAGAGCTCGTCCACTGCCGTAGCTTCCCGTGCTATTCTAAAAATATAATAATCCGTGTCTATAATAATAGTGACACTATTTTTCCAAGATTTTGCTTTCAGCTTACCATCAGGCCAAGCGAAGTCAAATTGACGAGTCCTATATAAAAAAAAGACACACAAGAAACATGTACTGCGTGTATTTAGCATATTTGTACACATTTTAGGTCCAAGATATATGTCTCTCGGTATATAAATCACCGTTCAATCGTCACCGGTGAATGTGAGAAAAAACTCGCACTAGGTACTCAGATGTATTATTTTAAGTGACGTACTACGTAGTACCACCGACCAGCGAAGACCATCGACATAAAACAGGTGAAATAGACTTGAACTTTGACTTCATATTTGCTCACTAAGACGTCATTTAGACGGGGAAAGTTTCTCGCACGATTTAGCCCGAAAAATTGTACCGTACGCAACTGTCACTAGCAATAATCGCCATACCATTTTATCGTATCACAGTATGTACAGTACAGTACACACAGACAAACACTAAATTCTCGCCTACAATTATATGGGTTAGTACCCACTGGTCCCCTGGAATTCGTCCCCTGTGCCCATTCGTCCCTTCATTATCATACGAGACTAGCAAGTGGCATAATCGCCTATGTTTGACATACGATTATTGCTTGAAAACTCTGTTGTTGTCTACACTACCAATATTCAATTGCGAAATAATTCTCGCTATGCGTGGACGAGCGAGCGGCAATTGTTTCTGCGAATATTTAGACGAAGCAACTTTTTTCTGTCCTTTCGACAATCATATCTTGTTGGCGGGGAACTCTCCTCGTCTAAATGAGCCTTAATGTTCCCCGAAGCAACGGATATACTTAGAAATAAACACTGGCTTAGTAGAAGTTATAAACTAACTAAGCAGAAAATAGGATTTCTGTACACCTAATACTAGCTTTTAACCTCTGTTATAAGCATGTACTGTACTTAGACACTCTCAAGACAATTACTTGAGAGAGCTTTCACTGGAAATTTTCTCAGAAAATGTTCCAGGAGATAATTTTAAATAACTTCATTCTTTATTCTTAACAATTTTATAATAAATTGCTACGAAGTAAGGTGCTATTTAAAATGTCAACTACAAAAATTCGAGTTGTAGGAAGTAATATTTTGACATCAGTATTAAGGCTTTACTTATCTACGTTTATAGTAGTTTATGAAACTGTTGCATAATAAGGGTTCTTAAAACAGGAGTGTAAATTAAATGACCCTTCTCGGCAGTCGGTTAAAAATCGAAGCGTAGGTGAGTATTTTTTGTATCACATGAGTATTTTAAGACCAAATTAAGTGCATTTTCATACACTACTTTACTACTAACCTAACCTCATGAAATAATCAATATGATTTGCGTAAAATGACAAATGCTGAGCGCCAAAATGATTCACAGACTATGTAGAAAAAAAAGCTGAAGTTGTGTCATAATGGGAAAAAAGTTACATTATGATACAGGTTGCTACAGAAGAACTGTATCATAATGTAATTTTTAAAATTTATTTTGATATTCTGTGCGTAAAGACCGTCATTGAAGTTTTGTTTTTAATTTTTTAATGTTTACATTTCAGTTTGAGATTAGATAAACACTTTAAAAATGTATCAATTATAGACCAACTGCAAGCGCTGACGGCGGTATATCGCTCGCTCTCAGCTAATGCTCTTTCGCTCTCTTTTTTTACTTCGTCCCCCGACACGTTGCGCGTACCCCGGCACACCACGAACGCCCATATGCGTTCGTGGTGTGCCGGGGTACGAGGTCAAAAAGCACTCGCTCGTTGGTCTATAGTCAAAGTTAAATACAAGTACATTTATTTTCTTTATCGTGCGGGAATTCCCACGGATAGGCGCTGGACGGTGAGACGGTTATGTTCGAAATAACTGAAACTGAACTGAAACCACACGCCGTCTCAGGTCACAAAATGCCGTAGTGACCCAGTAAGGAATTTTTTAATTTTAATTTCTCCAGATATCTATCCCCGAGGAATTACTTTCGGTATACTAAAATTTTCAGAAACATCTGTGATTGGTCATTACCCAGAGTGTTTTACTTTACAACTTTTTTATTAACAAATTTTGTTTCGTTTGTTTCAGGTATAACTCCAAAATAATTACCAATAGCTTTACAAACACGTCGAAGTTGAATTTGGTCAAGTACGTTATATGTTTTACAGTAAATTCCGTATATTGGGAATACTCGTATTGCTCTCCACTCCAGTTTGAAAGCAGTTTGTACCACAGAAACTTATTTTCAGGTATTGATTCCATTTTCAGTTGTCTTCCAATTATATTTTATTCTTCTTTTAGTAAACGAATTGATTGATTCAGTAATTACTTTGAATACTGAATGTTTATAGTCTAATAAATTGGTTAGCAAAAAACCAATTTAGGAAGCTGGTGGCCAACCTTCAGAAATTAAAGGGTACAAAAAAAACAAGAAGCTTCTGCTAACATTTTTAATTTTAATTTAGCTCCACCAGTCCATCCTTACATGTACCATCAGTGCAGTTTTTTAATTTTATTGGGGTCTAATCGAATTCTGATAAATGAAATGAAATGTAGCTGAAAACACATTTGATTACGGAACCCTGTTGAAAATGGAGGATTTGAATTAAAATTCAATTTGTTTTTAATTTCAGTCTGATGTTGTTTAATAAAAATGTTTGTTTGTTTTACCAATTAAGATATATATGGACCATGTTGTTGTTGTAACGTGAAAAGTTTGAATGTAGGTATGGTGGATTTTTTAATTTGAATTTTACGTAATTCAACTTGGATATAGGGCCCTACCAAAACGTTCGAGGCCGTTTTTGTTCAAGCAAGAATTTCAGTATCTACGGCTCCTCTGACGGCAGTCTTTCGTACTTACGACTCAAGACGTGGCACAGTTAGTTCCCCCCGGTCGCAGGTTCAAGTCTTGTCTGAGCACTCACTTTTTCAAAACTAAATTGATCTGCAGACCTGTTCCACAATTTTTCATCTCATCTATATTCAGTTATGGATGCACGTAATATTCATCGAACCTTAAAACACGGTGGTAATCACCGTAACACAGTTTACATTTGCATGTCATTGTTATAATTTATGCTATCTCTCCACTCCCCCCACATCAGAGGCATATTAATGACGTCAGATAAAAAGAAACTTGTGACGGTAGAATGAAATATGTCGTTTTATTCAAGTGGTTTCTTCCTGTCTTAAGAGATTTGTGTATAATGTATTTGAGATGTGATAGGTGGGGGGAGATTATTGATATATTCTGTGATGCATTCTTGGGAGTATCTTTGCAAGGTTTGATTTTGTTTTGAATAGATATTATTTTTATCTTTGCAAACTTTGATAGAGAGTTAGTTAACAGCTATAGTTAAAACGTTGTCTTATCTTATAGGTATGTAACCTATCGTGATGTATTGTTTGGAGTTGTCGATGTTTCGGCGTTGTTGAAAGCACCATGATCATGGAGGAACTGGAGTATTGGCAGTAAACGTTAACACAACTAAATTAATCTAAAAAGTACGAACAAAACTTACAAACAAACATTAAACTCTCATAATAATTACTTACGCTGTCAACTACTGTTCCCCTTAAACGATAACAATCTTGTTGATATAGAAGTCAACCCTAATACTGTACAAAGTGCAAACCAAATTGTGTTTCAAACCCATTTTATCCCAACAGTGGAACGCTAGAAATTTTCTAAAGCCTTCCACGATAACCTTAAAGTTTTACGACGTTTAAATTTAGTCTGTACGTTGTTTTGGAATGTTGTGCCTTAATATAATGGGATTAAAGGCGTGATTAGATTGAGCTATAACGATTCAGTAACCATGATTAGTGACGCTTCATTGAGCTCGTGTAGTTTTTTTTAATTTGTATTGATTTAATATTATGCGATTTATTATAGAAGTTATCTTTCTGTTCGTTGGTCTGTGCAGCTGATGTCTGTTTTAACGGAGTAGTATTTTTTTTATTCAGTCTGACTATTATACTTGTAGCTGGGCCAAGACTTGTTTCTTAATGATAGAGTGATACTTATATTCATACTAATATTATCGGTATGAAAGTAATTTTGTATGTGTATAAGCATAATACTCTCACGCCTAATTTTTTTTTAAATTTTAGCTAAGCCTTAAATGAAGACGAAAGGTGTCAGGTTCGAATTATAGCCATTCTACAAAACCGTTGTAAACCCACTCCTAACACATAATTCCGCTTAGCTGGAGGGGTTATTAGGAATACTAGTGATTTTGATAAGTACTTTTTTAAAGAGAAAGAAATCAAAAGACCAACTACTTTGATAAAAAATATCGTAACATTTGATTTGTATTTCAAAATTCTTTTCTCCAATAATTGAATTACTCTCGATGTTTATTATGTAAATGATACAGTAACAAGAGGGCTTGTTCATCCCTCATTATTTTTCAATAACTTCAACAGTTCAACAGATTTCCAATACACTCGTTTATCAGCTAATTATTCAAAAACCCTTGAAGGTACTCATGGAAAAATATATTTACAAAATTGTAACTTACATTTGATAAATCATTTTTACTTTTGATTTGTTGTAATAAGATTCTACTGAGAACTAATAACATTTTTTGTTTGCAAATTCTTATATGAAAAGTTACAAAGAAATAATTTGGATTTACGAAAGATGTTTTTAGATCCTAAACTTACATTAATAAAGCTGAGTATTGTTTCCAAAGTAGTCTCAATTGATTCAGATGAAAATGTTGTTATATTTATCATAATATATTAATTGTGAAAATAATTTAATGGAGAAGAATGGTTGTACATAAAATATCTGAGGCTAGATTAAAAGGTCGTATTGTCAGGAGAGCAAAACCTTAATCTAATTTGCATATTAAAGATATGCAAATACAAATACTAAAATAAAAAAACTATAAATCTTACTAATTACTATATTAATTAATGATTGGTAAGATTTGAAAGTAAAATCTTACTATTTTTTTTTATATCGGACATGTCAATTTGACTTCGCCTCGCCTGATGGTAAACTGAAGGCAAAGTCTCGGAAAAGAGGGTCACCATTATAGATACGTATGTACCATGTTACAATGGTGGCACCCAGCTTGACGGTCTCGTAAGATGCTTTTTCGCGCCCCGTTTAAGAACCTAGGACTGCAGGAAGAGGGAAATACGTGAACTGGTAAGGAATTCCAGATCTTAATGGAAACTAATAACTAAATCTTAGTAATTTTGCACCATTTAAAAAAAATGCCTTCTTGCTTCTCACATTGCGCAGCTACTCCGACGCACATCAATCGATCTATCTTGGTCTAAATGTACCACACCCAACCTTACGTCATGAAAGTCGATTAAGGAGAATAATTTATGTTCCCCAGTTGACTTCAGTCATAAAAGGGGATAACACCATGTTTTTACTCCCAAGCTACCTCTGAGGCATTTATAAAAATATCTATTCACATCCAAAATGTGTAATATCCCAAACATTCCCACAATATAACCCAACATCAGTATAAAACACATTTTTCGAAACGTTGCTTCTCTTGGGAGTAATTCTTGACATGAAACAATGTTTTGACAACATCCATTTAACATAGACCTCCCTGTACTCCCCGCGTCAATATAAACAACTTCACAGAAAGGATGCTTGAAGCTTTAACGTGGGTCAAGAAGTACTGGACATACGTAGCATTCCATTTTATAAAGAACTTAAGTTAAAAGTGAAATATTAGAAACAAAAGGTCAAGTTATAACAGACTTAGAAAGTCGGGCAACTCTTGTATACGGTTCACAAAAGATTTGGTTTTATAGTTTAATATTGCAGTTATATTTCTTGGAGAATGCGCCATTTATGTGGATTTTTCTGTTCTCCTTTATGGTGCAAGCGTTAATCTTTTTGGTAATTCAAGGCTCATAATTCTGTTCATATTGCCACAAAGGTACAGACTTTAATTTTGTGAGGCAGCAAGTCTAAAATAATAGAGGTATGAATGAGTTTAGGGAAATAATTACGGTGCATTTGGATGATTTGAATAATTCTAACGTTCAGTAGGTTGAATTTAAAATGTAAATTTTGCGAAAGGATTTCCTTTATCTTTATAAAATGGATACGCCCTAGCGTCTTGTCTTCAAAATACGCTACAAAAAACTGAAATCTTTTGTAGCCAACAAGTCTCTAACGTTTTATTCTTCTTTGAGTTGGTTGACTGATGATTGACTTTAGAAGACATCCTATTTGGAAGTTAAAAAAAAAAGATGAATTACTTGGCATAAATACGCACAAAATTTGATATAGATAACTTAGAATATTATAAGTTCAGTATTTGGATTCACCAAATTAAAACTTTTAAACCGAATAGTAAGAATTTAAACTAAAACTCCCTAAGTCTGAAGCAAAAGTTTGAGCAGATTTATACTGCAATCATTTATTAACCCGAATTAACTCCAAACTTTAGTCCAATTTATGTAATGTAAAGTCGCAAGTACTCATAAATAACTAAAACTAGTGTCGGATCTTCTTTCGTAGCAATATTTTGCAGTTATATCCATTTGAACATACTCGTACTTCTTATTAGAAACGAACTCCACGTCGAAATATATTTTCTCTTTTATTACCAGAAACTAGTTATTATTGCGCAAAATTCTCTTTATCTAGAGAAAACGATAAAAAACATAACTCAAGATGGGTCAGCGAAAAAGAGTTCAATATAATGCATTTTATTACCGTGAAAACCTTTCTGCTACTAAAATGGATCCTGAAATAAGATAAAAGGGACGTCTTTGAATATCCATTTCTGAATCCATTGCGTTCTCTCGATAGTCTGTCAAGTAGTGATATCGTAAAAAAAATGCGGTGAACACAAAAGTAAGAAATAGAGCGTTGTGCTTCAGGGTCGTGTGCTCGGCCCGATAAAATAGTTTTATTACAAGAACACATAAAGCATTTGTGAAGAGGTTTATGAAGATTTTATGGTAGTGTGAAGGTATAAAATATTATCTAGTCGCCCTCGACTCACTGATTTTAAGGGTTTTTCTGCTGTAGGCAGTTATGGCAGTTAGAGGCTTGGAAGAGATATGACAAGCATTAGTTCATGGAGTGATAGTAATAATATGATATTTGCCCTCTTGGCATTTTTTCTTACAAGGAGGAACAAATAAATTGTTACAGATTGCATGACTGTTTTGTTTCGTAATTATTTCTGTATCGTTAATGTGAAAGACACAATATAAAGTATACTACAGTTTGTGTGTAAATTATTTAACATTTCTTTAATTTTGAAGTAACTAAACGTATTTGGATGCACCTTATAATAAAAAACACTTTCATTCTGAGCTTATAGTCTGACAGCTATTATAATATATTATCAAGAAAAAATAATTAAAAGTAGTATAAAAAGGGAAAACGATAATAAATACAGTGATCAAACAATATAATCAGCCCTTCTCGATTATTATTTACCGCTGATCATTTCAAAGTAAAGAAAGTAAGTTTCCGAGAGAGAAACCCATTACCCGACTTTACGATATTTTTCGTTGCTACAAGACTAATGATATGTAAAAGTTGCCTAATTTTCTTCAAGTTTTAATGAATTCTGTTTGGCATAGGACATTGTGACGTTTGAAATTATATTTTTGATAATTTGTGGCGAAATTTATTGTTATACGTCGATTTGTTGTTATGTCAACTTGAACAAACCACCATCTTTATTATTTAGCTACAGACTATCTATAGAAGATAAGTATACTTACCTATGTATTTACTTACAACTTTTTTTTTTTGAAAAGTGTATACTCTTATTTATTTGTCTCCTTTGCTGCGTGTAAGCAGAGAGAGCAGGTAAGTAGAAACAACATCTTTCCACTAACTACGATCCTGGCATACCTTTTATTTCGTCTACGGGCATAAATGCAATCATAGCATAGATAATATCTATGCTATGATTGCATTTATTAACATATTATGTTATTATACCATTCAATTATTATCTAAAAGTGAGCCAGTATGCTCGCATTCAAGGTCAGTGCAAACTGGTCATAAATTCAGAGAATTCCAAGGCTTGCGTGATTTTTTTTCGAGATTTTGAGTGTAGAGTACATTACCAGTACAAACAAACGGTGCCAAAAATGAAGAAAGGAATTCTAAAAATATTATCAAATTCGTCTCTGACTGTTAAGCAAAGAAAAAAAAGTAGTCGTACATTTAACCTCTATTTACCTTTTTGTAAGTAGATGATCCCATTGTAGGGCAAACCCCTGAAATCTGGTAAGTACCACAATTTAAGAGCATTTTGCTGTGGGACCCTACTTGTAAGCAATTTGTTAACATATAAATAAAATTACTTCTGGCAATTGAAATGAATGTTAGTGAGTATTCACTGCATGAATAGTGTAAAGCGGTTTATGTGCACCGTTTCCAACTACCACTGTGTGTGAATTTTTGTATGGTATATTTTGTACTGAATCTGAGTTCTTGTGTGCGTTCTTCGTGTTGTGATACGACAGTTTCCTAGTGCATACTCCTCTGTAATTGAGTCGTATGCTCGTGTAGATACTGGGACGCGTCGAGTGTGTTATGAATATTTGCTTACTTTTGTGTTATTGTTGTTGGCGAAAGTTGGGTGTGAATAAACCTCTGTCTACCCCTTCGGAGATTTACAGGCGTGACTATATTGGAAATGGATTTTGTGTTATAAAAAAGTATTTACTTTCAAATTCACTGTTCAGTTATTAGCGACTTCATACTTGTGGAGTACTTATGTACTTACATTATTTTAAATCAATTTTGTCCACAGAAACAATATTATAATTAACATAATGTTAACTCCAACTTTATTTCTCAAAATAGTGCAATAAAGTACGTCAATTCTATTTAAAGTAACTTTAGCACCGCTTCCTAGTGGAGAATAATAAAAAATGAATGCCTGATAATTAGCAGGATAAATTCAAGGATGATGAAGATAATTTAATAAGTATACAATCAATCAATTATCCTATTGCAGTCCAGTGCTGGACATAGGCCTCTCCCAATATGCGCCACAAGCCACAAGTATATAATATCCAACCTACACTTAATCATGTTCGGCTCAATCTTGCCAAACTTTAGTCAAACTCATATGAACGTTTTTGCATGAATGGGTAACATACTAACTTATTTTCAAACAACTAACTCAAACTTTTTCTTTTTCAATTGACTGATCATTCCATATCAACATGCATTATGGATATTTTATACTGAAACTCTTTCCTAACCATATTTTTGAAGTAAATCCTATTTTTTTTTTGTTGTAGAGGCTTGTACGCTAGTTAATGCGCCTGGTAAATAACAGACGAGACGCTGGCACAGCTTTCTTATCCGGGTTGGGAGGTGGCACGGCAGTCGCTCCTTTAAAAGCCAAAATATCAATCAAAAACAATAGGAGAATTTGAGATCCACAGTGTAAACACTTTAAATCTGACACAAAAATAGGTAAAATAAAAAGTTGCCAACCCGTGGAATTTAGCGAGTTTTTTTTGGCTAGTTGACGAATGACCCAAAATTTTATGCGGATATTCTAAATATTATTTTTACATTGCGTCTAAGTTTTACACTTTTTTTACAAGATTCTAATTTGATGCTGATAAAGTCACAATAGAAAAAGGGTCTTTACAAAAAGTAAATGTACCCTTTTCTCTAGGTTTATTATCACATTTTGCAACCGACGTCGTTGGCATCTTAACCCGGGGCTGGCCAAAACAAAATAATTCGGAGCAAACATTAGTTAAAATTTACAAAGAGAATGTCTTAATTTAAATTTATAGAGGGCACGAGGTCGTGCATCAACAAGCTTCCAGTGTTTTAGGAAAAAGTGTAGTGAAAACGTAGGCAATTCTAGATGTACTGTAATGCATTGAAGTGTTTGATTTAGAATGACTTACAGGTTTACTATTTTCGCTGTCTCATTTTATTTTTATACTGTCATTATTCTGCATATCTGATTTTAAAGTCACAATGCCTTTTCTGACACAAACACTGTGTTTCGATTTATATAATACTAGACTAGATGACCCGGCGAACTTTGTACCGCCATATTTTTCGCCCGCGTGGTATTCTGATCCCGAATTATCAGTGTTTCTCTACAATATTAAGCACGTATTATACATAATAAACGTTCCTCTTGAATCATTCTCTCTATTAAAAAACCACTTCAAAATCCGTTGCGTAGTTTCGAAGATTTAAGCATACATAGGGACGGCCAGACAGCGACAGCGACTTTGTTTTATAATATGTAGTGATATTGTACTGTATAAACATTTGTGGTCATTAAATCGCTTTTTTTTAACTACATAAAAACTTCAGAACACACCAGCCAGAGACGAAATTATATTTCCGTATTTTGGAATCAGATAATAATGAAAAACTCACCGCATGTAGGTATGTATTATATTATCCAAAATACTTTCTGCATACTTACAACATAAATTTAGATCAACGCCTTCCGTAATTCGTAATACTTTTGAAAGCTAATTTAAGCAAGGTATGCAATGTTTAAAATAATGAATAATAATTTATAATGTTTCAACCATATTTATCGATATACCACTTTACCCCAAACTTCAGTCGCACAGTTTTTTAGCTGTTAAGTTTATGTTTACCATAATCTCAAAAAAAAGTGTACTAAAATGAATTCAGTAATAAATTTTTAACGTTGAAAACAACCTTAAACTTGTGCTGTACTTGCTACTCTGAAGTTTTCAGACGACACTGAAAAAATCTCTTCAAACTTCTCCAAGAGTCCTTATGTACCTGAAACTCCAGTGTACTTGAAATAAAAGAGAACATGTTGTTAGTTCCCATGAACGAATAGCGCAATGCAGTAACGTCTACCATTCACTCGAAAAGCATTAAATATTACCTGAAATGAATCTAGATAATAAAATTGTATAAACTAGAGATTGATGGCACTTGATCGAACATGCAACACATATTGAATATATACATTTAGTATTATAGACAGTTGCAAACTTTGTGAATGGCGCGAGTCGAAACCGGTCTGGTTCAAAAATAAAAATTCTAGGAAAGTACAATATAGGTAATTTATTCCGTAATCACTTTTGTTAGCACTAAGAAAAATATGATAAGAAAGAAACAAGAAATAAGAATAAAAAGCAATAACAAAATATTGAGAAACAAAGTGTTGTCCGTGGCTTCACACGCATTTCGATCCCGTTCCCGCTATAGTTCCTGTCTACAGTAACAATGTGTTATTGTATACTATTATAATCTAGCCTTGTACTAAATTTCAGGCATATCTGTTCATTGAAGCGTGATTGGGGTGTGATTGGATATCAATAATCCAAACATCTTCACCATTAATTATAATAATACCTATAATTTTAGTAGAATTAGGCTAACTTATTTTGGTGGCCAAATATGAATAAAGTGTGGGACAAAACTCTATAGACATATGATTTTACATGATAAAATCTATTCTTTGATTTAATTTTAGTATTTTTTATCATGCTAATGTGTTACCATTATCAACTTTTATTCGAAGGAACCTAGTTTTTAGAAGTTGCTTGTCTTTGTCCGACAGGAATACTAATATTTTTCTTGTTACTGTTTTATAATATTTCTCTGACTTTTCTACAACTTCTCTCAAAAAAGAATATTTTATCCTAATAAGCCTCCATCTTTACTTACCAATTCGTACATTATGTAAAACAAAAAGCTTATGCAGTACCTATACGAAACCATTCTTCCTGAATTTAAGACCTTAGGTCTGTCCCAGAAGATAGTTTAGTTCTCTCAAGAGAGAAAGAATATTCTCAGTAATTTCATCTACCTTATCACGAACAAAACAAGATTTATTTCCTCAAACAAAGTTATGTCACTTTCTCTCAGAGAATTCTCTAGCATTAATTTCGCGAAAACATTTCTTCATCTATTTTTAGGAAATTCAAGGGGCATTTTAACTACCGAACTCAGCAGCCCCATTCTTAGCCGTAAGTCGTAACTCCTGGTTAGATCGTAAAATGGCTTGAAATAAAACCGTCGTCCTTGACGGCTATCGGGGATATTGCAGGTTCGATCCGTAGTTTTTCTTAGTTTTATGGAATTTCATATTTCACCGTGAATTTGTTTTGGGTTGTTTTTATTACATATTTTATAACTCAAATTATTTATTGTAACAAAACAATTTTCATGCTATCGAGATTTATTTGCTATTATTTTATTAGTTACACTGGGCCCGCAGTTAACAGCAAATACTTTAATCATCAAATTATTTGTTCGAAAATTTATAGTATTTGCTGCTCAATACTGATTACTGACATTTTATTTCTGCTTTGCTTTCTAGATCTGTTTATGATACAATATTTTTTTAGTTATAATGATTCAATATGTGGTATTAAAATCAGCAATTATAATATATTAGTATATATATAACCTCAACGTCGAAACTTGAGGCAATTTCGGTTAGTTAAAGTAGCCTCGTTATTATTCAACGTTGGAAGTTTACACCGTCTGTTTCTATTAGCTCATATGATAGCCCTTCGGGACCAGCAGAAATTGTTTGCCAAGTAAGAATGCACCCTTATTTTATTGTTATTCTACGAAAAGCGTGGTTTTATTCAAGTTTTATAAGTTAACCGTGTAAAATTTCAGAAATTTACTACTTTGAACGGCAGCTTTAGGGTCCACAATGTACGTGTAATGCCAGTCTTACTTTGTGAACCCTACGAATTACGCCTGTACTTCTATTTTATTTGATGATCGTCTTGTTTTGAACTGTTTGAGGGCTTAATTTAATGTTGGTTGTTATTTGAACTACGAGTAGTACTTCGTTTTATTGAGCAATTTAATTCTTTCTGATTTCTTGATTTATACAAATACATTACCTTATCTTTTTTGAAAATAACTGCAGGTCACCAATGTTATATTTTAAGCTGTATGTGAGATTTAGCATTAATAAAGTTTGGGTAGAGAGATTTTTGTTGCAACTTGGCAAATTCAGGAATCTATATTTTTTTTTAAATTGTAGAAAGCCATACAATAAAGTTACTAGAGTGTTAAAAATTGTGTTAGGTATATGGGCCCCAGCAAGACTTTGGGCTAAGGCGGTTGCCCGAGACGAAGCTCTGGTACAGATCATACAAGTTGTGAAAAGCAAATCAAAAGGAGGATTAGGACTAGGCGAACCCCAGACTCTGAGGTGAAATCCTCGATTATAATCGACAACAATACTAAGAAGATTGACCAAAGTTTTAAGAATCATTACACTATCAATAGATATAGTTTTGTTCTCTCTTGCACTAATGACAATGAGTAAATTTAATATGATGACAATCATAGGCGATTATCAGGACATGCCATAGGCAGGGAATTCATCCTCACGTATTGTGTTCCGAAACGGTGTGCACTGTGCTGTATGAAAGGATCTTCATTCCACGCACACTCAGACTGGAATGAACTCCCTACTGTAGTTTTCACAAGCGACTACAATATAGAGTTCTTCAAGACGGACATTAGAAGGTTCCTTCAGGATCGGCAGCCCGAGTGTAACAGTGCTGCATACTTCCATAGGCCACGGTATCCACTTTGCATCAGGTGGACCGTGTACTTATCTGCCACTTAAGTGGAATGAAAACTTTCAAGTACTACTCAAAATTATAATGACACTATCAAACGTAACAGCATAAATATCCAGAAACTGAAGCATACGGAGATAAATATTCTGTCTACATCAAAACAGTTGCCATATGTAATGTCGAACATTGCTCCAGGCAAATTTCCAAGTATTGCCCGACTTACTGGTCGCTTGAATATTTACAACGTGATATTGGTTCAAGCAATACGTTACGTTTGAATATTTAATCTCGCCTCTTAGAGATCCGTCTTTCTAAAGGAACGGAAAATTCTCATTCATAAATATATTATTTTGTATATCTAGAGGTCGTTTACCTTCTTTTTTGACTGCTTTTCATCATCGTCATCATTATCTTTGCGATAATCCTGATCGCTTTCAAGGCCTTCATCTTGGAGTCCAGAGTCCGTTTTTTCTAGCCTGTGACGCAGCTGAATATTTTCCGTGAAGCGACTGTCATCTGACCTTCACAACCAGTTGTTAGACTTTTTTGGGCTCCAACTACCCGTAATGACTGCAAAGATGTTCATATGATAACCGACGTCTCAACGTGCTTTCCGAACCCGGTCATCGAGATTTAACAATGGACAGAAATAATAAATTTTACAAATTATGTAAATAGAAATAATGTCCAATTTACCATAGTAATTCCGGATGCCGAGAGATTTTCTATCATATTTGTATCAATTTCAGTGATTTATACCTTTTAAGTAGTAAGCAAATATACCTCAACTAATGGTAAACGGTTAGTGTGATTTATGAGTACTTATGACAACAGAAATTGGTACTAACTTTTTATATATATACAGAGGAAAATTGGAACAAGGAAAATGAATAACTAAATAAATTGAAGCTTCAGGTAGTCTCACAAACCGTGCGTAATGCCTCATAGTGCCACTTAATGATAACATCATTTACAAGGATAGCATGGACTTAGTCAAGCCGGCTCATTCGTACTGGCAAGAGACCGCATTATCACTTAATCCTAATTACCTTTCATGGTACCCTGACTCATAATTAACCTTGTGAATATTTAAGAATAACTGTGCTATAGTAGTAAGACAAAATAAGTGTAATGCAGTTTCATAAAGTCGAAATGTTCACAATTTTGTCATGCAAACTTCTTTAGATGCGTTGTGCAATTTTCATAGAAAATTTCGTTCGTAGAAAATTTTGGGTGAAAATCCTGGAACTTGCGTCAACACCTCCGGTCACGCTGACGTGAGAATTGATGGAGATACGATACAATTCACAAGTTACTTTTTAAAAATTCTATACGGCCTGTAGGTACATACCTACGTATTCGACAAATTGTGACGATCGACATGTGCACTTTTTCGTGAAGTTGATATTATCACTTTTTACATAGATTTTTTTGACTTCTGTTTTTTTTTTTGATGAGTTTCCTATTTTTTTTTTTCACTGGATAGGTCTGTGAATGTTTTGTGCTTACTTACTGTCATAAATGAACAGATCAGCAAATAAATTAGCATATATTAATAGATTTAACTAAACTTTGATCAGTGAAGAGTGAAAGTCGAATTAGTGGAGACTGAGGCAACACCAGTAAAGGTGTAGAGATCAAAGGTAACAGAGCTAGAGCCAACAGAAGAGAAAACTTTGTAACTGAAATACACCTCAAGATTCTGTTAGATGTCCAAGTGAAAAGCGATTGAGAGTTTACTGTCCATTCTTCTTCTTTCTAGCGCTAATCCCAGTCGCATCCGAAGCTTTCACCTCGGAGTCTGGGGTCCGCTTTACCAGTCTAACTGCGGATTTTGCTGGACTTCAACATATTTCGTGAAGCGATAACCATTTGACCTCCATAGCCTTAGTGTCTTTTGTGGTCACAATATAAATAACAAAAATTGTTTTATTCATTATTATAGAATTCCATAATCTCTTTGTTAAATGAAATTTTAAAGCAATTAGCATGCTTACTATTCAAATCAATTGGAAAAAGTGGCTGCTTAGGCCGGTCCAATTTCCATTCCAAATCTATAATCTCTTTACCCTTTTATAACCAGATTACTCTCAGTAGTTTATTTAGCAATTGTAACTACACTTATACAAGGTGATTTTGTAGTCGTTTCGGAGTGAAATATTTTGGGCACAGTTTCGATAGGGAAAGCGTCTGGAAGTATTAATTTGGCGAAAAAGAACTTTTTTTATAATGTATGGGAATAATGTACAGGTGAAAGGCAAACTGTATGGGCGGTGTAAAAAAAAAAAATTTTTTTTTCGCCAAAATACTTCCAGACGATTTAGCTAACGAAACTGTACCCAAAATCTTTCACTCTGAAACGACTATAAAATCACCCAGTAGATATCAAATTACAACAATCACTAGGTACTAATAATATCTACAGGTTCAGACTTAGTTTCAGATAATATCACCTTAATGTTACTCAGCCTCCAATTATATGAAATCACACACAGTTTGTTGCCGACATCGCCCTTAGCTTCTAACTCGCTAACATCAAACGTCAGCGATCAAAGCTGCCGATTGCTCAGATTGTTAGCAGTTTCGCAGTAATTGTGCTGCTCATTGATCCCTATTGACTTTGTCGGCAAAAAGGTAACTGAGCCACTTATTTTCTTTGTTTGGTTTATTTTATATTTTAGATAAAATGGAAAGAAATGCTTGTTTTCTTTAAATGGTTACGGTATTTTTTATCGGGACATTATCTTTGCTTCCAGAATCAGTGTTAATATCTGAGATTGTATCATTTTTGACTAGAAAATGCAGCTTAGAGTTTGAAGCATGATATCTTCTTTGCGTACGATTCTTGCGTTAATCCCGGTTGCATCCGAAACTTTCACATCGGAGTCCGGGGTCCACTGTTTCCAGTCTAACTGCAAGTTTGGCTAAACTTCAATATTTTTCGTGAAGTGACTGCCATTTGACCTCCACAATCCATTAGCGATATCGAAGCAATGCAGTTAGACTAGGTATTGGACTTTTAGGGCTTAACTACCCGTAACGACTGCCAGAAATGTTCGTATGGTAACCGCGACCGTTGACTTAACGTGCTCTCCGAGGTACGGAAATACCAATACAAATAGACATATTGCATATGCATATGCAATGAAACAATTGAACTTTGCATACTATTGTGAGGTCTGAAGTTCGTATTGAAGATTTGGTATGCGAATTGTTAACTGGAAATTGCCTGACTAAAGAGCATACTGTTTAGTCAGGTTTCCAGTAAAGGCATTGGAAATGGAAAATGAAGGCATTGGAAAATCAGTTTGGAAATTTTCTCAGTAAGCTATAACTGGCTGTTATATCACTTAATACTAGAACAACATTATTATTACAGATGCTCAAAATAAAATAAGACATTGGCGTCTGAAACTAAATTTCATATCGCGATAGAGAATAGCATAACTGCGTAGAGAGCAGTTTTTTTATTAGCTAGAAACCTTGATGTGTGTTTTACCGCCTATACAATGGTTTGTGCTCGGATGAATTGTTTGACATGATGCCCACAGCTACATTCTATCATCGCACTTCTCGTCATAGGCGGGGAGTTCATCCTCACACATTGCGACCGGAAACGGTGCGCACTGTGCGGTATGAAAGGAACTTCATCCCTCGCACACTCAAGCTGTGGAATGAACTCCCCGCGATGGTTTTCCCAAGCGACTACAATATGGGGTTCTTCAAGAAGGGCATTAGAAGGTTTCTTCAGGGTCGGCAGCACGAGTGTGACGCCCCTGGTGTTGCATACGTCCATAGGCCACGGTAACCACTTTCCATCAGGTGGGCCGTGTGCTTGTCTGCCACCTAAGTGGTATAAAAAAAAAAAAAATGTGAAAACAGTATGTATAAAAAGTAAAAAGTAGTTTTTACTTCAGCAATAGAAGTTCATATTAGACTCTATCCTAATAAACTCCTAATATAGTCCGAAATACTTTTATTTAAAGATCTAAGAAATTCAGTCGATTCATTGTGAACCAAATTGTGTCGGAACCTTTCCTAATCCAAGGAAACTCGCTTTAGGCTCAACACGTCATATCTTTTGCATTTGGTATGTTTTGAAAAGAAAAACTTAGGGAGATGGGGCGTGTATTACACCGAAGCAAGGGATTACATACAGTAATGAAAAATAATAGAAACTTGGTGATTTATATTATTTTAAGACTAATTTACGTCCTCAATCATTATCTACCAGCCCTTGTCCAAATTAATTTGGGTCTGTGCATCATGCCATACCTGTCTGATGTCTTTCCTCAGTCCCTTCTTTGCCACAATATCCTTTTGTACGCAATCCATCCATCTTTTCCTGGATGTATACTAAAGTATTATCTCTAATCTAACCTAACTCAATAAGTTACACTTAGTCTTTAAGCATACGCTGTTACACGCGTGTGTTTTAGTCGACATAACCCAGATAAAAGAGAAAAGGGCAGTCTTAGGAAGAGCAAATCCATGCTACGGAGAGCACGTTATGCCGTTATTCCCCTTTGCCACACTAACATCTACGTCAGAACTTCGATATCGCCAATGGGTTGTAGAGGGCAAATGGAAGCCGGTTCACGGAAAATATCGAAGTTCAACCGGTTCGCCAACCTCGGACTGCGAGGTGAAGGTCTTGGATGTGACCGGAACTAACTCTAGGATAAACATACACACTTTCAATTACACGATGTTTAGCTCTGGTTTTCAGCTGTCACGCGCTTCGGTGTGAGAAGCAGCCTCCGTCCCCCCACTTAAAATAATACGTTCATTTGCGACATTGCATGCGTGGGGTTTACGCCGACGTCGCTCAGCGCCTTAAATTACTGAAGCAAGTATATTGCAGCTCTGGTGTGGGAGGTATATTTATTCGTAGAAATATTAAATAGAAGCGTGCCTTGATTTACTGACTAGTTGATTGACTAAAGCAGATATTAAAACAGATAAAACGTTAAATTATAGAATGTTGAGGTAACGGTTCGATTTCAGAGCTTTACCAAATATGTAAATATGTGATTGTGTTAAAAGTGAGTTCATATTGGTAGTGTTATATCCGGGGTTTGAACTCAAAACTACTACATAATCTAATCTCAAGCCTACTACAAGAACCAGGCTATCGTTGCTTCAAAATTGATGATACTCTATATCTTGGGGGCCGAAATTCAGTACCTATGTAGAAGTTTCTTACTCAATACCTTCAAGAATTTTTTTTTCCTTTTATTATCTGTACATACTCATAGTAGTTTTTCCTCTTAACCCTAAATCACCTTGATTTAAAAATAAATTCTTACCACTAAGAACTTTTTAATCAATAACTATTTTCTTCTTTCTACTGAACCTCAGGCAGGGCTTGTCAGAAACGCAAAATAAATTGTCAGCTGGTAGCATAATTATTGTCAAAAGTGGTCAAAATCATAAAAAGACATTAACAAATTAACAGGTTCGCAAAATGACAGATGAGGAAAACGTCACAACTAAGTGCCTCCATCTACCCTTTCAAAGAAACACAGCTCTTACTGGTATTCCAACAAAGACACAGTGAATGTATAAAGCATATAAATATTAGAAGAACACAACCGCAATCAAGCCTCTAATACTCGCACCACACCTGGCGTCGCTCGAGAAATTCCCACACGTTTAAAACAAGAG
The DNA here is from genome assembly GCA_914767945.1 of Eilema depressum. NCBI lineage: Eukaryota > Metazoa > Arthropoda > Insecta > Lepidoptera > Erebidae > Eilema > Eilema depressum. Next base: position 3,476,718 of record OU612036.1, on the reverse strand, counting down.
TACGCACAACATTATCGCCACACACATTCGTCGACCTCGCTATTTATTATGAACGTGTAAATAAAGAGTGGCACGTAATATGGCGCTTTGGATCATCATGCTAAAGACAGCAATAACATCTTAAAAACTACTATATCTCTTTAATGACATTTTGAAGCAGTTACTATGATTAATTTTCCATAGATTTAGATCAGGAAAAGTGAATATCCAAGACTTTCGAGACTTGAACTGTCTCCCCAAGATGATTGTATACCTATCAAAGTTTCAAATATAAAAGACAGCCTCCCAGCAACCAAACTATATATAGAGAGACATTGTAGCTCGGTTGATGGGGGCTGTAAGGGACTGGTCGCGGGTTCGAATTTGTTCTTGGATGTTCACTTTTTCGATAGAAATCTATCTTTGTTACTATGAATCCTTTCCTTTGATCATGCTATAGCTAAAGGACAAGTATCTATTTCATTCATCGTTTCTTTAAGATTTCTAATACCCTATTGAGAGTTCTTAAAACTTTAAGAAACTTTGAAAATTTCAGATAATTTAATAACTATTTCAGTACTCCATGTGTGTACAACAGTGGACACCATCTAGTTATGAATAACATTGAAGGAGATTGAAGCACATACATTGACTCAGGGGAGCAAAAGCTCATACAGTGCCTATATTATACCTGAAACTGATAAATTTTGCCATGAGGCGTACTCACATCCTCCGATTAAATTAATTTCGTAGATTCTAGGCCAAAATCCTCACCTAAAATTAGTAACACAATAATAACACTCCACGTATTTCCCATTGTTTACAATTTTGACGAAATAATCTACTTGGTCTAAATGAAGCCTAGCTGAAAACCGCTGCGGTGAGAATGGATTACACATTTTGCCGTAATTCAGCCTATGAATATTAAATCAAACAGTGTTATATTCAAATTATTCAATCAACTGCGGTTACAGTCTAAAGTTTGGAAGGTACTGAACATTGTGAGTGCTTCCCAAGGTCAACATTTTAAGCCATATTTGTACTGCTTAGTTGGGATATAAGTATTGAAATAAAATCAAATCACTTATAACGAACACCTTGGAAAAATTGCCATTGGCTTCTTCACCTTTAATCCCTACTAATATTATAAATGTGAAAGTAACTCTGTCTGTCTATCTGTCTCGCTTTCAAGCCCAAACCACTGAACCGATTTTGATGAAATTTGGTATAGGGGTAGATTAGACCTTGAGAAAGGACATAGGCTATATTTGGTCGCGATAACCGACATCCACGCGGGCGGAGCCGCGAGCAAAAGCTAGTAGTTTTATAAATATCTATTCTATTTTACTTGGGGCTGCCGAAACTACAAGACAAATATGAAGGATAGTCCCAGTTAACCGCGCAAAAGATTTCACGATTTCACTGATTACGTTTTCAAAAAAGAGTAGATTAGAATTGTCTGAAAACGGTCATACTATATGAAAAGAATAAGAGGCTCTAGCTTGGCCTACTTGGGAGGTATGTATATGCTATATACGGTTTAGTTAATAATTCCTACCATATTAATCATATAACAGAAATTGCACATAAAAATGACATTAATAGGAGTATAAGCAAATACAATTGCGTTTTTAGGGCATCATGACATTTGTGTATTACCAATCAATAGTTGGCAAGAAGGCCACATTCTTAATGCACTAACCGCAGCAGTATTTGCCAAGAAACGATTTCTTAAAATTAATTCATAAATTAAAATCTTTGGCTTAAGCATTTCTGTCTAGCAGTTCGGGTATTACTGACATAAAATTCTCTTGTATGAGGAATTATGCCACTGTTGATATCATTTAATTTTCGTTTTCAACCTTTTTTTGTTTTCCTTTAGAACATGTCAATATTATGACTTCAACTCGCTCGATGATAAGGTCAATGTAACGTCTAGAGAATTTTGACCACCATGATTAATGCTAATGAAGATCAATGCGAATAAAGTGGTCTTCTAATCAGGGTTCAGGAAATCTCCAAGCCTTTAAGGTTCGATCATTGGGTTAATAACCCTTTGGTGCAACAAAAAAGAGACGTTCTGAACTGTACAATTCTTGATGAAATCGGTTGCTTAGTATTAGGTTGACACCTCAGTTCTGCACGGATTGTTATAAACTTGCTTATTTTACGAGTTCCAAATTAATCTTTCTTTTAATTTGCGCCACAGTCGGTGCCATATCTACATCGTTAATGCTGTACAGAATTAGCTCTGAGGGCCCGTGCATACTTACTTACTTATGTCTAAAAATGTCACTATTTGTACCTGCGGATTCATTAATGTGTAATTCTTCATATTATTTCTTTTATACATTAATTTTATTTACGAGCAACGTTTTAGCGGCCCACCGTTCTTACAAATATACTTATGGCATACACTCACAAAGACGGTTAAGAGCTCCTCTGATATGTAAATGTGTTGTGTTGAGTTTTCCTTCCGTCTCATATTATTTACTTTGTCTTTGTGAATTAGGGCATGTTCGGGATGTTTGTGGCCTATCGTTCTGCAGCCATTACGGCTTAAAAGGTTTATCCACTTTGTGATTAATGCTAGCGTAGATGTAATGTTTTGTTGCTAAAGAACGACGAAAGTTTTCTGTTCATTCCAACTCTAATTCTTTAAGACAACATACTCTAAAATTGAATCAACTGATACTGTCTGAAGTTTATGAGAATTGAAATAAAACCACTTTTTAAAGTTTGTTTGCATTGTTTACATTTGACATTAAGAATTGGAATTCCTTACCAGTTGATGTTTTTCCTTACAGTCCCGGGTCCTTTAAGCTTATAGGACCCGGGACTGTAGTAAGAAGGAAACACGTGAGCTGGTAAGGAAAAAGCATCTGATGAAGCCGTCAAGCTGAGTGCCACCATTGTAACATGGTACGTGTCTATAATGGTGAAAATCTTTCTGTGATAAAGTGACGTGTCCTATATAAAAAAAATACGTGTTGCTTGATAATCTCTGTTTCATTATTAACAATTTCACTTGCTCCACATTACATCTCAGTATTACCAGAGCAGTTTACCTTATATCGTTATGTTTATCTACATCTCCGCTACCCTCCTTTTTGTCAGAAATATACCCGGTCCTTTGGGAGCTTACATGGGGAATGTTGAACAAGTAGAGATCCTTTCATAATTTTATTTTAATGTGGTGTAAGATATTCATTAGGTATACCTCATGCACCATAAGGTGTAGGCTTGAACCCCACTGAGTTCAAGTCCACTGACTATTGCAACTTATGTGTAAATAAATAAAATTATCTTCTTCCTCTTAGCGTTAATTCCCAGGCGCATCCGAAGCTTTCAGCTCGGAGTCTGGGGTCCGCTTTTGCCAGTCTTAACTACGGATTTGGCTAGACCTCGATATTTTCTGTGAAGCGATTGCCATCAGACCTCCACATCCCAATGGTAACATTAGGCGATATCGAAGCTTTGCAGCTAGTCTGTTGTTTTTGGATTTTTGAGGGCTCCAACTACCCGTAACGACTGCCATAGATGTTCTTATGGCAACCGGGACCGGCGGCTTAACGTGCTCTCCGAGACACGACCAGACCAATGCAAATACCCATATTTCATGAACACAAATATTTGCACTGAGCGGGGATCGAACCCACGCCTCCTGCGCAGCGGCCGCGTTCACTACCGCTACGCCACGGAGGCTGTCTGTGTAAATAAATAAAATTATATGAAGAAGAAATAACATTATAACTGATCGATGTGATTTGGGGCTAAATTGACTGCCATAGTAAAAACTAATGAACTATCAGATTTTTTTCAATACTTGCTATTACTATGTATTATTACAACAGTCTAACGAAATCTCTCTGACAGCTTCTGTTACTTATGTATCTAAATATATATAACTCAAAGGGGACTGACTGACTGACTGACGTAGTGATCTATCAACGCACAGCCCAAACCACTGGACGGATCGGGCTGTTTGGCATGCAGGTAGATGTTATGACGTAGGCATCCGCTAAGAAAGGATTTTGATTAATTCTACCCCCAAGGGGATAAAATAGGGGATGAAAGTTTGTATGAAACTTTGTCAATTTTAAACCGATCGGGCTGAGACTTTGCATGCATAAAGCTACTCTGACATAGGCATCCCCTAAGAAAGGATTTTGAGATGCAGGCTATATAAACACTAAGCAATAACCGACATCCACGCGGGCGAAGCCGCGGGCAACAGCTAGTAACTCAATATAAATCTGTGCGTCTGTAGCGTACCGATTGGGAACGCGGCCGCTACGCACAAGGCGCGGGTGCGATCCCTGCTCAGTGCAAACATATGTACCTATGCATGAATATAGTATTTACATTGGTCTCGGCGTGCCTCGGAGAGCACGTTTAGCTATCAATTCCAGTTGCCATAAGAACATCTATGACACTCGTTACGGGTAGTTTGAGCCCCAAAAAGTCTGACAACTGGTCTAGCTGCAATGCTTCGATATCGTCCAATATCGTTGTTGGGTTGTCGAGGTCAAATGGCAGTTGCTTCACGAAAAATATCGAAGTCTAGCCAAACTCGCAGTTAGACTGGTAAAGCGGACCCCAGACGCAGGTGAAAGCTTCGGATGCGACTGGGATTAACGCTAGGCTAAACTAGAATGAACTCTTTCATATGAATTAAATTAAATTTGAAAGAAATTTTAAAGCATTTATTATGCTAACTATTCTACTATGTTAATATGAAATTATTTGTTATGCTTCAATTATTTGATAATTAAAAGTTAGTACACAAAAATCGTCCCGCAAGTAATAAAAATATGAAATAACTTGGGAACATTAATATTCTTGTGTAGTAAACAACAACAACTTGATATTCTAGTAAGATATCATTCTTAGAACCAACAGTAGTGACCTGAGGGGGGCCTACCACGAAATATTGCAAACTTCGGGCCCGTACGAAACACGAACGAAAGACTTAGTAGCATTTAGCCATGTAAGTTTGACAGCCTCCGTGGCGTAGCGGTAGTGAACGCGGCTGCTACGCAGGAGGCGCGGGTTCGATCCCCGCTCAGTGCAAATATTTGTGTTTATGAAATATGGGTATTTGCATTGGTCTGGTCGTGCCTCGGAGAGCACGTTAAGCCGTCGGTCCCGGTTGCCATAAGAACATCTATGGCAGTCGTTACGGGTAGTTGGAGCCCTAAAAAATCCAAAAACAACGGTCTAGCTGCAAAGCTTCGATATCGCCTAATGTTATCATTGGGCTGTGGAGGTCAGATGGTAATCGCTTCACGAAAAAATATCGAGGTCTAGCCAAATTTGTAGTTAAGACTGGTAAAGCGGACCCCAGACTCCGAGCTGAAAAGCTTCGGATGCGACTGGGAATTAACGCTAGGATGAGAGAGCCATGTAAGTGCAGTCAACCAAGAAGATACGGTTGTATACCTTGGGACACATAATATCTTGGACCTTAGTTGTGACAAACGAGGTCCTGGTGCTGTCCTGGCGTTGTGTTATAATCTATGCTTGGTGAATTTGGGCTTGTTCACTGCCGTAGCACCCAGTGCAATCTTCAAAAATGAAAAAGCATCTGATGAGGCCGTCAAGCTGAGTGCCACCATTGTAGCATGGTACGTGTCTATAATGGTCATCCTCTTTCCAAGACTTTGCTCTCAGGTTACCATCAGGCAAGGCGAAGTCAAATTGACGTACCTATAGGACACGTAAAAATATAAAAATAAGAAACGTACTATGCAAATACAGATGACTTTAAAAAAAAGCGGGCGTATAACCGGACGAAACCGGGGTGGGTCAGCTAGTCTAGTAATAATGAGAAAACTTAGAAGGTTGATCGCACAGAGAAACCTTGGAGTGAGCCACTCGCAAACTTTTTAGTGAAGTCGCCGTCGTTGTTTGTGAGCTCCATACATTTGTTTTCCAAATATGCAAATGTCTTTTTTATTTCAAGAGTCAATGTTTATTACGTCAGTTTGATTCTGTGATACCCTTACATTTTATGTCAATAGCCTTTTTCCGGGTTTCATATGGTTATTCCTGTTGTCTCTATTTTCTAGATTTTTGATAGTGACTATTAAAGTTATTTAACAATTGTGTCGTTTTGAGTAGGTATCCGATATTTCGGAACTATTGCAAGCGCCAGAACCACGAATCTGATGAGGCCGTCAAGCTGAGTGCCACCATTGTAACATGATACGTGTCTGTAATGGTGACCCTCTTTTCAGAGACTTTGCCTTCAGCTTACCATCAGGCGAGGCGAATTGACGTGTCCTATATATAAAAAAATAAAAAAGAAGGAATTTAGTTCCAGTATGTGTCCAGTTCTAGCCAGTCTGGTCCGAATTGAAAGACGAGATTCTGGCGCAATCGCTCAGATGGCATTTGCTCCCGTAAAAACCAAGATTAAACAATCTCTAAGAAAAGGCATAATTGAAGAGTGGACCGACCTCACCAAATTACAACTTGTGATTTAATGACTTACAAACAATAATTTTTGAATTATTAATTTCCACAAAGATGTAGGTTGTATATTTCCAAAAAAACTGACCCAATTTGTCAATACCTATCTAACATAGCTATGAAAACAAAAAAAAAAATCTCAAAAACAAAAACAATTAGACCTCTGAGGAAAATTGAAGAGATTTATAGTTTAGGAGCGAGTGGCACAAAAAGTGTCCGTCCTCATGTAAGGAACAAAAAACAGGTCCGCGATGACGAATCGCCAGCTATTTAATTTAATCATTCACTCGCTCGGTCACCGCTCTGTCATTCATTCGTGGCAAGGGACGTCTAATTCCGTTTCAGTTTTTGTGACGGTTTAAATCATTTTTGTTTTCGTAAAATTGCTTCATTTTTTTTAAATAATAGAATACGTCAATTTAGCTTCAACTCGCTTGATGGTAAGCTGAAGACTAACACCCGTATTCACAAACAATACTTCGCTATGCGTACTACAAAAACTGTGCAAAGAACGACAAATTCTCAGTGCGTTCGTTTTGGCAAGCCTTTTTATTCATAGACAACACTTAAGTAATACTTCGTTGAGTACGCACTGCGTTAGATACTGCTCCGTGATGTTTGTGAATTGATTTTACCAGCCCTATGCGCTCGAGCACACTATGAGACCTCACGGTGTAAGTCTCGAAAAAGAGGGTCACCATTATAGACACGTACCATGTGGCAATGGTGGCACTCAGTTTGGCGGCCTCATCGGGAAATTTTTCATGCCCCGTTTAAAGAACCCAGGACTGTTGGAAGAGGAAAATGCGAAATACATCGGAATTCCAGGTCTTAATGGTGCGGCAGAAGGAGGTGTCGCCGAACTGCTTGATTCTTAGTTGTTTATTTGGAGTAGATTAAAGCCACCCCATTTCTTCCCGTTGGTGTGGTAGAAGTCGACTACGGGATAAGGCTGTTCTCCATCCGACAGTAAACATACAGAAATAGTGCCCACTTCTGGCCAATAAGCTCGCCCCTTCCCTATTGCATGGGACCGAAAATCATAGCCGAAAAATGTGGGTGTAAACAATGATGTATTATTTTTATAGATACGTCATACACGAAGATGGCGGCTTTCAAAAATGGCGCAAACACAACATATTAGCTACTTCTAAAAATACGTCAATGTTATTAATTTATATGAATTATATTATTATGTATATTAATAATATTTTATTTCTACGTATTTATTATTAAAAACTTTTTTTTTTGGGTGACGCACTGTCGCGATTCTGATTGGTGCATAAAATGATGACCAAAAGTCATCATTTTTTTGTCGCCATTTTAGAGTGTGGATAACATATCTATAGTTTATAATATATCATTGGGTGTAAATAAATCTCTACCTACCCCATTGGGGATTTACGATGCTCAGGATTCAAAGTCTACTGACATTGTCCTAATCATGAACTTCCATTATTTAAAATACTTCATATTTCGTTTACTTGTGGACAAATTTATCGTCTGCGACATTAATTTCATTGTAATATATTTTTCGATACTTATTTTAAGGTCTACTACTTAGTAGGTACTTTGTCAAACTTTGTGTATTCAGTCTGCTTCGTAAATCTTGAATTGATTGAAAATCTTTGAAGGGTATTGGAAGTCGTAGGCTTATTAAATTTGAATCAAGTAAGCTTTCATTAGTTTTATATTTTGTGATGTAATAAACGAAGTATGGGCGTAAATTTATACTACTTAGGTGGCAGACAAGGTCACGGCCAACCTGATGAAAAGCAGTTACCATGGCCAATGAACCTATGAACAAGTGCAATACCAGGGGCGTCACGCGCCTGCTGACGACCCTATAGGAACTCTTTAATAATAAATATGAGATTGTACAAGAAGGGCTCTTGAGTAACCTCACATTTTAGTAGGCTTCAGTCGCTAGATAATGATTTTAAAACCAAGAACAAACCCGGAGACGAGTGGGAGTTTCAAATATTTGAGGACACGAGTGGGCGCAGGGACGAGTAGGTTCGTCGCCCTATAATACTCCTATTTTGTTATTTTAATTAACACACTTTATGTCTCGTCAAGTAACAAGACTGTGGTCTAAATGTAATCATGTTCCACCTTGTATTACAAATTAAAATCCTTAATTAAATTACAAAATTTTAGTCACAATATCTTGGTACTTAACTTGGGTAGACTTCATTAATATTCTATGAATTTTAATAAATTTATATTGCGAATAAATTTTAGTACCTAGCTGAAGAGCTAGGTACTAAAATTTAAGTAAAGTAAGTAAAGTTAAGTAGAAGTACTTAACTCACTAATTCCGTACACTAAAAGCAATAATTCTATCTTCTTGATAAATTAGTCCATTTTGAAGTCGTGTTTACTATTATCAACGCGAAAGCAGTCAACTGTCTATCTATCTGCCTATTTGTCTGAACCGATTAGATAAAATTTGGTACAGGTAGATTAGACATTGGCAAAGGAAATACTTAATAAGAAATAGGAATTTTAAAAAACCAAAACAGTACCTGCCTATTTTCAGTCTAATTATCTTTTTTTTTAAGTTCCAACGAGAACAGGAACAGAATTTCAAGTGAGAGAACACTCTCACGTGAAATTATGTTCCCGTACCAGTGATCGATCGGAAGGTTTTTTAAACTTTCCGTTTACTTTAAAGAATACACGAAAAAAACAACGAATTTGTTAAGTCATGCTTGAGTTTTGCGCCTAGCAACATCCATTTTTAGGGTTCCGTAGCCAAATGGCAAAAAACGGAACCCTTATAGATTCGTCATGTCTGTCCGTCCGTCTGTCTGTCTGTCAGTCCGTATGTCACAGCCACTTTTCTCCGAAACTAAAAGGCCTATGCTGTTGAAACTTGGTAAGAAGATGTATTCTGTGAACCGCATTAAGAATTTCACACAAAAATAAAAAAAATGCATAAAATTTTGGGGGTTCCCATACTTAGAACTGAAACTCAATTTATTTTTTTTTTTTCATCAAAACCATACGTGTGGGGTTTCTATAGATAGGTCTTTAAAAATGCTATTGAGATTTCTAACATCATTTTTTTCTAAACTGAATAGTTTGCGCGAGAGACACTTCCAAAGAGGAAAAATGTGTGTCCCCCCCTCTAACTTCTAAAATAAGAGAATAATAAATCTAAAAAAAATATATGATGTAAATTGCCATGCAAACTACCACTAAAAATTGGTTCGAACGAGATCCAGTCAGTAGTTTTTTTTTAATACGTCATAAACCGCAATTTTCGCCTTTGCTACTACGGAACCCTTCATGGGCGAGTCCGACTCGCACTTGGCCGATTTTATCCCTACTAATATTATAAATGCGAAAGTAACTCTGTCTGTCTGTCTGTCTGTCTCACTTTTACGACTAAACCGCTGAACCGATTTTGATGAAATTTGGTATAGAGGTAGGTTAGACCTTGAGAAAGGACATAGGCCATGTTTGGTCGCGATGACCGTCATCCACGCGGGCGGAGCCGCGGGCAAAAGTTAGTTATTTATAAAAGAGTATTATCTTATCACCCACATTCCGCCAAGTATGATTTTCAGTCTCACGTCATAGGGGGCGAGCCTATTGTCGTCAAGCGGGCACTTACTCAAGGCCTGTATGTTCAATGTCAGATGGTAAACAGCCCTATCCCTTAATCACCTTCTACGACCATTTATTTATACAGATACCTAGGTTGTAAATACAAATTACATGAAAAAATCATGCGATCATCCATGCATATTCCTTACCAGTTCACGTGTTTCCCTCCTCCTACAGTCCCGGGTCCTTTAAGCAGGGCGTGAAAAAGCATCTGATGAAGCCGTCAAGCTGAGTGCCACCATTGTAACATGGGACGTGTCTGTAATGGTGACCCTCTTTTCAGAGACTTTGCCTTCAACCTACCATCAGGCGAGGTGAAGTCAAATTGACGTATCCTATATAAAAAAAAACGTTGACGCACAAGTTGCTTTCACTCTAAATAAATTTCTATAGCGTCTACAATGACACGTCCCGGGGGCGAAATCACCCCCTTATTTTATATTCACCCCTAATAACTGCGCTTAATTGGTATTGACGGATTTAGCAGACTGGATTGACGGTTTTATTTTGTGATTTCAGAAATTATGGAATGTCTTTTTTTCTAGAATTATTTTCTTTGTTGTAGCTGTGTAATTTGTAATGATGAAACTTTGTCATTTTGACAATTTTATTATTAGTGAGAGGTATAATTTTTTTTTTACAGAATAATGAGACAACCTTGGCGTGGCGGTAGTGAACACGGCCGCTACGCAGGAGGCGCGGGTTCGATCCCCGCTTAGTGCAAATTTTTATATTTGTTTGCATGAATATGGGTATTTGCATTGGTCTGGTCGTGCCACGGAGAGCACGTTAAGCTGTCGGTCCCGGTTCCCATATGAACATCTATGGCAGTCGTTACGGATAGTTTGAGTCCTAAAAAGTTCAACAACTGGTCTAGTTGCAATGCTTCGATATTGCCTAATATCACCATTGGGTTATGGAGGTCAGATGGCAGTCGCTTTAAAAATATCGGAATCGAAGTTCAGCCAAATCCGTAATTACACTGGTAAAGCGGACTCCAGACTCCGAGGTTAAAGCTTCGGATTCGACTGGAATCAACATAACATGCCTTCCGCTCGCTTACGCTTATGTCTCTGGTCCTACTGAATCAATGGCGATCAAACAAACGTAAGATTTTAAGTTATATTATTAGATATACTCACCTCAGAAAATGTTTATTCCAAATTCTTTTATAATTGTTCACGATGGACGCAAAAACTACTGAACGGATTTTGGTGCAGTTTCTTCATTAGAAAAGTTTTGATCAGTTTAAAATCTTACACTCCCATATTTTGTTTCCAGAACATTCTGCACAAAAAACTTCACATCGTTTGCAGTAGGCTATCAACCAGTAGGATTGTAGCTATCTCCCGAAAGAGTTTATATAACCAATGGAGGTCAACCTATGGTGGTCAAGTTCAAGTCTGTGATTTTCCAACGTTCGACTATGCAAACAATGGTTATTTGAGGAAGGATTTCTGATCCTGTTAGCTTTTAGTCCTTTGATTTATGACTTTAATGTTCTTGTGGCACCTGTGAGATTATTCTAAAGTTATTAAATTGATATTTTGATTCATAGTGCACCTGTTTGGCGTGATGCTAGAGTATTCTAATGCTATGCTAGTGGTCATGGGTTTGGTTTATTAATAAAAAATTTAATAATTAAATTACCACAAACATTAAAAATTCCAAAAATATAATTATATGAAACTAGCTTTCGCCCGCGGCTCCGCCCGCGTGGATGTCGGTTATCGCGACCAAACATAGCCTATGTCCTTTCTCATAGTCTAATCTATCTCTATGCCAAATTTCGTCGAAATCGGTTTAGTGGTTTAGGCGTGAAAGCGTACCTAACAGACAGACAGACAGATAGACAGTTACTTTCGCATTTATAATATTAGTATGGATTTCAAAGCGTTTAGTAGATATGTATTATTATTCTTTATTAAGATAAGAAAAAGCGAATCAACTTCGGTTGGACTCGAACCCACGATCTTTCCCTTACAGGGGGAATGCTGTGACCACTGAGCCATTGAATGGTTAGAGTATTCCCCTGTAAGGTAACGATCGCGGTTCCAAATCCCGCCTGAGCTGACAGGCTTTTCCTATCTTAATTAATTAAATAAAAATACCCAAAAAAATGCCACGGTAACCACTTTCCATCAGGTGGGTCGCGTGCTTGTCTGCTACCTAAGTACCTAGTACGAAAAAAAATAATGACACCAAAAATCTGACCTGCACAACACCAAAACATCAGCCTTGTTGATTATAGCACAAAAATACAGAAACCAACTTGAAATACAGACATTAGCTAACTTCTAATTAAAGTTTAACTTAAATTACTACTTGCCTTCCGGCTGTAGGTAAGTTCCACGGCAGGTGATAGAAATAAAAGTAACGGCTTCCTCCCAACCTTCCTTGGCTTGCAATATCTTGATAACGGTTAATCAGTATAGCTGTCCGTGTTGAATAGGTGTTCTTCAATGCCTTTACAAAGTGCTTTGGGTTTCTAAATGTTAACTAGGAAAATATAAGGGTTAAAGTAAAGTTAGTGATAAAGGTTGTTAACTAAGAGTAATATAAAAATAAAATAAAAAATAAATATTGTAGGACATTTTACACAACGCTATCTAGACCCAAGGTAAGCATAGCTTAACTAGCTTGTGTTATGGGTTCTAGAATGCGGATAAACATACTTAGATACTTTTTTTTTTTGTAAATACATACATATTATACATAGAGAACACCCAGACTAATGCAAATATTCATATTCATGCATACAAATTTTTGCACTGAGCGGGGATCGAACCCGCGCCTCCTGCGCAGCAGCCGCGCATAGAGAACACCCAGACCAATGCAAATATTCATTTATTCATGCATACAAATTTTTGCACTGAGCGGGGATCGAACCCGCGCCTCCTGCGCAGCAGCCGCGCATAGAGAACACCCAGACCAATGCAAATATTCATATTCATGCATACAAATTTTTGCACTGAACGGGGATCGAACCGCGCAGCAGCCGCGTTCACTACCGCTACGCCACAGAGGCAGTCAAATAAATATAGAGCGTGCCTATCACTCAGGTCTTTGGCGCCGAGTGTTATCAGATACTTTGCGATGGTATAGCGCACCTATAGTGAGGTTTCATGCATTACCGAAAATATCAATAGATGCACTTAGTAATGTAGTTTGCTGTTATGAAGTTTTTTGTTCGATTTCATATGCATGGATCAAATTAAAGCCAAAATACAAAAAAAAAATGGTGTCATTTTGCTTTATTTTTGCGTCATTATTACTACAAATATACGATGTTGTATAAAATTTTGATTTAACATATCGAATTATATATTATTTGCAAAGTCATTTTGACGGGTGTTGTTTTGCTACTGATTGATTTTGGTTTAATTGAGGTTGAGCCAGGAGCCTCGGTACTGTTCATACTTGTAAGGCTCGCTCTATAGCAATGTATACTCCAAGGTTGTTAACCTTCAATATATTTTTAAAAGATCTTCACAGTGAAATACATGAAGATTTCAAAGGTTTCTTTGTACTATTTTTAAAACACTAGCTGTTGCCCGTGGCTCCGCCCGCGTGGATGTCGGTTGTGTGTCGATGTGTTATTCTGATGCATTAGCTATATTATTGTATAGTTTCATTAAAATCCATTCAGTAGTTTTTACGTGAAAGAGTAACAAACATCAATCCATCCATACTTACAAACTTTTGTGTTTATAATATAAGTAGGATTTATTGAAAAGTAATAAGCTGCTTTTCACGGACTGCATATTGTTAGAAAGTTATGAAACTTTCCGAGAAAGAGTGAAACTTTCATATAAATTATATATTATACCATATAAGTATAGTACCTATAAATTTTTTATAAAAGTTTCATAACAGGACAAGACCTTGTTTATTTCTGAGTTAAAATTGAAAACGCGTTTTAAAGTTTTCTCTTTTGTCTTGTTGATAATTATATTAAATTTAATTAGACAGGTTAAAATTCTACAAAATTATTTACTTATTTTTTAGAAGTCGGTGCCAACTTATGATGCAAACAATTGATTGAAATATGGCTTCTTGAACGAAACACCGACTTCTAACTGATCAGTAAATCTGTAAACTCAGTTATTAATTCAATTTATTAAGTCGGTTTTTATATTCTTATCTTGGGTTTTGCGAGAACAACTACCGTCTGTCCTCCCAATTCTAAGATCCTTTCTCTGTTTGATTTCCAAAAAAACTTTCAAACGAATAAATGGAGTTCAAAAATACTGTGCAAAGGTGTTCAACACGTTAAGAAAGAAACCTGTGGGTTGTTAGAGAAAGATCTTACATCTTTCTTTAACAACCCACAACATAGGCTAATACGGTCCGAAACTTCGGGAGCATAACGACGCCATTTCACGAAGCTACTACCCAGATTACAAAATACCTGGTCTACAAACCGTATAACTACATTATACCGCGTACCTTTGAACTATATTGTAAACCAAGCTAAATTGCGTGACCGTACTTTAGCGGAATTAAACTTAGTTCACATCACTTACACCATTCATTTGACTAAGGGTACCTTTCCACCAGAAAAGTGCTATGCAGTTATGCTATGAGAATGTAAAAGCTACGCAATTGAGCCTATGCTTTGCTATGTAGCGTAGCGCGTAAGATGTGCTGTGAAAATGCGCAGCTCGAGCTATGCGGTATAGCAATTCAAATTCAAATTCATTTATTCCTTGCAAATATGGGTTACATAAGGTGTTATACAGTAGGTAGATAGTTTCGCCATATTCTACCATAATATGCATGCAATTTAAATAGTTAAATTAGGAACATAGTACAATTCAATAATCCGATAGATTTTTTTTGTCATCAAATTAACCGTACAGAATGCCAATTTCCTACAAATGTTTAAAATTCGAATCCACAGCACGCATCCACTTTTTTTTTTTTATAGGATACGTCAATTTGACTTCGCCTTGCCTGATGGTAAGCTGAGGGCAAAGTTTTGGAAAGAGGGTCACCATTATAGACACGTACCATGCTACAATGGTGGCACTCAGCTTGACGGCCTCATCAGATGCTTTTTCACGCCCCGCTTAAAGGACCCGGGACTTTAGGAGGAGGGAAACACGTGAGCTGGTAAAGAATTCCAGGTCTTAATTGTGCGGCACAAGAAGCAAGAAACTTTACGCAATCACAGCACACATCCATAGCACGCATCATTCCATTTGAAAAACATAACTGAGCTGAATTCTTTTCCACCAGTCTTCTTTGAGTCAACGGCTAGATCTGGCTTTTTAAATTTTGTCGGCCCAAAATAGCGTCTTCAGTTGCTCTAGCTCTGGTTTCCACCAGTGTTATGGTATGTAGGCCAAAGAATATGACTGGTGGATATCACAAGCATCTATACCAATATAGCATAGCACATCATCTGGGGGGAAAGGCAGCCTTAACATCTACAACTTTACACATTTGGCAAACATTTTTGAGCAATTAAAGTTTTAAAATTGTACTGCTTCAGACTGAAAATAGGTTACTTTGGAATTTTCCGATCTTTTAACACTTATTTCAAGTTATTTTGCACCTTCATCAGTTGTGTTAAGTGTTAGAATAGGTTTCTGTTCGATAGTCGTCGTTTTCTTACCTAAAGCAATTTGATTGTTAATTGGTTTTATAAGTATGGCGTGGTTTTTCCAAGCGAATACAATATGGGGTTCTTCAAGAAGGGCATTAGAAGCATTCTACAGAGTTGTTGGCAGCGCAAGTGTGACGCCTCTGGTGTTGCACACGTCCATAGGCCACGGTAACCACTTTCCATTAGGTGGGCCGTGGGAATACTAATCCCGTTCCCATTGCACCTTCTGTTCAGCTGACCCTCTCCGGCGTTGCTCTCGGCATACTTTGAACCCCCGTTGCATCCCTTTAACTCACATAAAAATCCGTAATATCATAGATTTCAAATAATTTGTGGAATTCTATCGGATTTATTGACGTTTTTGTTTACAGCTCCGTTCCCTTGGATAGTAGCGTGATCATATTAACTTTTATAACTCACAAATAATGTGGCTCCTATATTTGGCAAGGATAAGCGGATTAGCAAGTTGAAATGGCAGTGGGCAGGGCACATAGCACGGAGGACTGATGACCGATGGGGTCGAAAAGTCCTCGAGTGGAGGCCACGTATCGGCAAGCGCAGCGTAGGACGTCCACCCACAAGGTGGACAGACGACCTTATTAAGGCCGCGGGAACGCACTGGATGCGAGCCGCTTGCAACCGGTCCTATTGGAGATCTATAGGGGAGGCCTATGTCCAGCAGTGGACTTCCTATGGCTGAAATGATGATGATGATGATATTTTTTAAACGATTTTTTGAAATCGGTTGTGCAGTTTCGGAGCATATTCGATACAAACTATTAAATCTTTTGAATGAAATTTTTAAGCAATTAGTATGCTAAATATTCAAAATAGTGGTCAGAGTATTCCTCCTGTGAGGGACTTGTTGCGGGTTCGAGTCCCGCCTAAGTCGTTTCTCTTTTTCCTATCCTAAGTGGTATTAAATCTTTCCTTTTTATAATATTAGTATAGGTTTCTGTTTTTTTCCTGCTGTCAGTTATGTATGACGTGTCAGAATTTTTGAATGACTACTTTCTGGAGCAAGTTAAAGGCGATCCCTAGCGTAATGAAACATTTGAGGGCAAATATTACGTAAGCGGTGCCAAATTGTTGGGTCTTTTTTGTTCAGAAGTTTCCTAATTTTGTTTTTTTTTCGTCCACAGAAGGGAATGAGTAGCTCAATAATAAATGCTGCAATGGGGTTTTTTGTTACTTCATAAAACGTAGTCAGAATAGAAGATTCATATATTTTCTTTTCAGCTTATTAAAGGTGTTTTTAGTTTTTTTTTTAATTCTACGACTACCATTACTAACAAGTACAGTTAAATAGCAAGCTAACTAGAAAATAACTTTATTTTATCAATAAACCAGTGAAGCGACTGCCACCTGAACTCTACACCCTCTGTGGCGTAGCGGTAGTGAACGCGGCCGCTACGCAGGAGGCGCGGGTTCGATCCCCGCTCAGTCCAAATATTTGTTTGCATGAAATATGAGTATTTGCAATGGTCTGGTCGTGCCTCGGAGAGTACGTTAAGCCGTCGGTCCCGGTTGCCATAAGAACATCTATGGCAGTCGTTACGGGTAGTTGGAGCCCTAAAAAGGTCAAAAAAAAAACAACAGTCTAGCTGCAAAGCTTCGATATCGCCTAATGTTAACATTGGGTTGTGGAGATCAGATGGCAATCGGTTCACAGATAATATCGAGTTCTAGCCAAATCCGTAGTTAAGACTGGTAAAGCGGACCCCAGACTCCGAGCTGAAAAGCTTCGGATGCGACTGGGAATTAACGCTAGGAGGAAGAAGAATCTGTTAAAAACTCTGAGTGATATTCGTAAACTTCAGAAAATATCACTGTCTGAGATGTTAAGCAGTCACTTGAACTCACTTGACACTTGAACAAATTTGAATGCTACGAGTACTAATAATAAAGTTAAATATAAAATAAACAGACAGATAACTAAAATACGTGGGCTTGATACTAAGATCGATTCCAACGAGACTGTCTCGACATGTAGACAAGAAATTATCTATTCAGAGACTTCAGGTAAGAGCTCGGTGTGCTTAGTCGAAGACATTTTCTTTAATATAGCATTGTATTATATATTGTATTGCTGTTTTTGCATCATTTATTCTGGGTTCAAAGTGTATGTGATAGTTCTATCTGGGTTGGCAATGTGTAAGATTATTGCCCCCTTTCGCGGTTTGTAGAACAATTACGACTTACGAATACGTGGAGTGCGTATCGATCCAACTTGTCTATCCGAAGCAATAAGGAACAATATGGGCACACGACAACACTTAGGTACACGGGTAAAGAAAAGTCACTTACCGCGCGCTGCTCTTCTGGTGATTTGTTCACTGGTGAACTGATCCAGGTGTCGGGATGCTTGTAGCACTTGCACTATAGTAGATGCTCGTGATGCAGTGAGCTGCTCAGACCTCTAATTTGTAGGAATGTCGAAGCGAGAATGGTGCGTTCGAGAGGTGGCGCGCGCGGCACTGCCAATCTCTCTTTCTCGAAATACCCGCATACCATGTTGTCGCAAGTACCCTGATATTCAATAAGTTTTGCTCGGACAAACTATCGGATCGATAAGCACCCGCCACAACACTTTCCTTATTCCTTACATACTTCACGAACTTCCTTTACTGTCAATAATGTATCATGCAAGTCGGTTTCGACTTGTCCTGAATATTTTGTTTTTCTTTAGTTAGATTATCATTATTATCTTCTTCTTCATCCTAGCGCTAATTCCCAGTCGTATCCGAAGTTTTCAGCTCGGAGTCTGGGGTCCGCTTTACCAGTCTTAACTACGAAATTGGCTAGACCTCGAAATTTAGGCGATATCGAAGCTTTGCAGCTAGATTATTGTTTTTGGACTTTTTAGGGCTCCAACTACCCGTAACGACTGCCATAGATGTTTTTATGGCAACCGGGACCGAACGGCTTAACGTGCTCTCCGAAACACGACCAGACCAATGCAAATACCCATATTTCATGCACACAAATATTTACACTGAGTGGGGATCGAACAGCATTATAGCATGATTTAAAGTTAATGCAAGCATGGCTCCATACTGTAAATACATTACAGTGTTTTTAAATTATTATTCAAAACCAATCTACGATAGGTATTCATTCATTCATTATAGATGTCAATCAATTGCTGGATTGAGTAATTTATATCCATTCATACAAAGAGAAACAGATGTATAGATTACAAAATCCACTAACTCTGATCCGATACCTCATGGGAAATGAAACCATTGAAATATTTTCAGTGTATCGTTATTAATAACGTTGTAACGTACAAAAGCGACCGCAAATGTATTCGCGTCAAATTGTGATGTATTTGCCGCATTGCAATCAGTTTGCCTGGTTAGGGCTGCGTCACATTGACGTTCGAGAATTACTACGTGTATTATAAGATCTTTCGAGGGGTTCGCGGCTAAGCAATGTATGGTTAAGCAACATTAGCTAGGGCGATCCTAGGATAGGTGACCATTTTTAAGACATTGGAACTCCTACCCCCGCTCCTCAGAGTACTTTAAGCTACGAACGTCCATACCTCCAACAACTGTTCTAACCCCTCGTCACATGATACATCTATCTTAACATTCGCATTTTCGTCCTGAGATATTATAAATTGATTTTTGAATAGAACATACTAAAGCTGATATCAGACAGTTCCCTTTTGGTTCAGTTCCGTCTTTCATTTTTCATCTATCACTCAAAGTGACATATCTGAACATAAAATAAACCATTAGTGCCTATTGAATTAACAATCAAAATATCCAACAGTGTTCGATAGGTTCACTTTTGGCATCTAGTGCCTTTAACTTTTCATCCGATTGAACGAGTAATGAAAGGTCTGAACACTGATTGAACATTAATTCGGGTTCACTTATTTAGATTTTTTCATTTTTTCTCTGTGTTGCGTTTAAAATAATTCCACTACCTTCGACGACAGTATAACACATTGAAAGAAAATTGAATCAATTACCCGATTGAACATCAAATGAGTGAACCGTCTGATATCAGCTTTAGCACGGCGCAATCACCTATTATGGCGACTGCGGTAACGCAAGGATTCAATTTAATTTATTGGTATTATCCCTATAATTTCTCATTTGTAATTAACGGATGGTATGTAACAGTATTTTGAATATGAGTATAATTAGCCACGAATAATCACAAAATATTAGCTCAATCGATCAATTGCAATAGGACGTTGAAATTCTAAACGCTGATATTAGCAATTACATGATTGAATGAACTAAACCGATGTTCTATACCAAGATAATCAATCAATTTGCCTATTACAGTCCACTGCTGGACATAGGCCTCTCCCATTATGCGCCATTTCTCCCTTTCCTCCGCCTTCCGCATCCAGTCTATGCCAGCCACCTTTTTCTGATCGTCAGTCCATCTGGCTAGCTGGCGTCCCACCTTTCGCTTGCTTTCTCATGGTCTCCACTCTAGCACTCGTTTGCTCCATCTACCACTTTGGCACGAGTTTGAAATATACTATACATTCCATAACATGCACACATAGACAGTTTAAAGACAATATTGACATTAGCTTACTCTCACGGAAGACTTATTTCAAGTCATCTTTTGAGGTGCATCTTGTTAGCAATACTGTATATACAGTATGTAACCAAAGGACTTTCATTTCTAATATCATGCCTGAGAAATTTCTAAAAGTATTATCGTGCTCAATTTATGAATCCTTAAATTAAATGTCTCAATCTAAAAACTTTATGACCATAATTATCAATCCCTAATTCCTAAAATTTATAGAAACCCAAAAAATAACGATCAAATATCGAACCAATATCAGTTACAATAACCGTTACTTCTTCATTTCAGAGACAAGTCTTAGATCGAAGCACTGAAGCCCTCTAAATATCCTAATAAACGTAATCCAATTATCCCATAAAACCTTCAGCTTTAGAGGTTTAATAGAAAATGGTCCAGAAAGGTGGAACAGAGTATCCCCATCTGAATTTCACCCGATTCTTATACCTACTTACGGACAAAAAAGTCGATGTACCCTCTAATATAAATTATCTGGTGTCAACTGCGCTCTATTTTACCCGGCTAAACTTTTTCCCAGCTAATATAAACCTTATTACATCACGAAAAGCTTCTAATTTGCTCGCGACGGTTATCGTTATTTAAAATTGAAATTTACGCCTCAAGACATAGATGTGAAATTAGAGTACAGTCTGAAAAGAAGGCTGTTCAAACGATTTACAGTTCTATCACAAAGACAAAAGGCTGAATTTGGATTCAAAAGAGTGTTCCAAGGAGTCATTTATCAAGTCGGATAGGAGATGTCAGTGGCTGATATGGCGTTGTATTAAAAAAGGTGATGTTTTTACATGATGCGTTATTATGTAATAAATTAACATAAATAGCTCTGTATGGCCATTTACTGGGAGATTATGTTCGAAAGAGCAATTTAAGGTTACAAGAAGATTTACGGCATTATCTTATCCTATTTTTTATTATCATGACATTTTATGTTGCCAAGAACATTATCTAGTGTGAGTTGGGGTTGATTTCGGGCATTATCTAACCCATATCATAGATGTGATTTAAAAACAATCTATACATAATACGTAATACCATGCCCTCATAACTTTAAAATTATAATACATGTACAAGTTATTGTATACTTATTTATACAGTTTAATTACTAGATCTTCTTCTATCGTGCCGTTTTTGTATTTGGTTCTTTCGTCAAATTTTATTTCCCCAATGTGCAGTCACGTTGATCGCGTTCTCAGAAGCTCTCATGAATTCCTCCGGTGTACATATATGTGGACAAGTAGCATATGTAAGCAGATGGGTCATAGTCTGTGGTCCACTCCATATTCACAACGCGAATCTTTTTTCTTTCGCTCAGATTGCTTGATGAATATGGTCCAAGTTGTATTCCTTGCAGTACACCACTAATTATCTAAAAGTTAATTTAGCCCTTTTTTACGGATTCAATGCTTGTGTGCGAACAACATTTATGAGTAAGTACCTACTTGTATTTCTGACTATTATGATGTACCTATACTAAGCAACATCGTTCGTATATAGCTTTATCTTTAATTTTGTGATGGACTGGTTCGATTAGAGAGATACCTGTATACTTGTAAAGTCAAATTGCGTAGGGTAGACACAGTGCGCCTCAACATGGATAGATATAGGTTAGAAGGGTATGGCGGAGATCACTTGTGATAATTCACGAAGAAATAGTAGACCCACAAAACAGTGCTCCGCCTCGTGGGGCTGGGATTGGGATTTAATTTTAAATTAAATTTTTAAGGTTTTGAGCGTCTGGATTTTGAACTTCGGTATTTCGCACATTCAGAAAGTTGAACTTCGAAATTTTACGTAACCTTGTTTTCTACCCAATAGCAGAAAGCGCCAGTTGTTAATAAATTGCCCTTATTCCGTTCGAACATTCGTGTCTTAGTGTTATTATGTTCAGTAGTTTATATTACCGCTATTATAGCACTAAACACAAGCTTTTTATTGTCAAGTGTTGTTGTGGGTACACACTATAATTAGTGGTTCTTGAGCAATAACACTTTGTTTATTGTACTTGTGTATTCTGTTTTTATGTTATTATGATGAAATAAAACTTATTATGATGCGATTTATTATGCGTTGCTTTTGTACACGATTTTATATTATGCTACCTAGTTGCTTTTCAGTAGTCATAATTAAAGGAATTCTTCCTTGCACAAAGAATTGGTATTGTCATTCAACGTGGCAATGTCGCCAGTCTTCTAGTCAACCTCCCAGTTGACATCCACGGAAAGAAATTCTTTACCGCTTGAACCTGCAGCTTTGTATATAGGTATATTATGTACTGTTTCTATATTTTTATTTATAATTAGTAAATAATTGTACATTCTATCTATCTATCTATCTAAGATATTGATTAGTGAGTTATCTCCAAGTATCTATAGAAAGCAGAATGTTTTCCAAAGTTCTAACCACAATGTAAAAAAAAATGTTTATCGGTAAAAATTTTAGTTACCTGCTTCAGGTACCTATTCCTGATAACGTCGTACAAAATACAGCTGAGTTCCTGAAACGAACCCAAATATTAGTATTAATAGTCGCTAAATAGTAAATCTATAACTAACCACATTAAAATTTAAACCTTAGCAATAATACCTTAGGGTAGGTTTTTACAAAAACAAAATTTCATATGAAAGCTTTAATTGAATATTAGCGTGTCAAGAACCATTAGTAACAGTTAATTGGCCCTCGCAGATAATGATTTACTGTGTAAACTGCCTGTCATAGAATTATAAACTATGTGCAAACAAAAATAAGGTTGATTTCTTATTGACAAAGATATTGTGCAGGCATTGTTCGACTTCGTACGTTCAAAATGAAATCTGCTTTTCAAATGTCAATTGTTGGACTACTTTTATGGTTTTCAAAAGGTATAGTGATTAAATGAATGTAGTTCTTATGTACAATACGTTTAGAGTATATTATTAATTGTTTTTCCTTTCATTGATTTCAGGTAATCTATTGTTTTGTTGAACTGAACTGCGATCAAGTTTTTATAATGATTTGGTGAGTGAATTTTTCATTTAACGAATAATGAACAACACTGGAAAGTGTCATTATCAAAAAATATATCATAGTTGAAAAAAAAAACTATTTTTAACAGATTCAATCGCCATTTATTAGTTGATATAGCTGTAGCCCGCGGCTTCGCCCGAGTCAAATTCTGGCACTGTCCCTGCAACCCTTGGTACTTACCTAATCTTCCTGCTGAAAAAACTGGAGCAGATTTCCAGGATTATAGGCGGTAGCCTATAATACTCACAAATATGTCGCTTTCTAATTGGTAAAAGGATTTTCAAAATCGGTTCAGTAGATCCAGAGATTATTGCATTTTTTTATTTTTTCGAGCTGGAATCCCCGCGGATAACACTCCCGTCGGCCACCGAGGATGATTATGTTGGACTCGAACCGACTAAAATCGCACGTCGTCGTCTTGGTTGCATATCGCTCGCACCCGGGCCAACCCAGGGCTATCTCTGATTTCAAGATGGCCTATCCGAGATATAACCAAAAGTCGTGTATACCACCATCCACGTGGGCAGAACCACAGGCAAAAGCTAGTTTCTAAATGTTACAACAGACCGAACCTTTCTCCTAAATCATTATTTCCCAATACAACAGAATAAAGAAAAACAAAGTTCTGACACAACTTTTGTACAACTTGGTGAATAATTCTTATGCTCAGCATTCATTGTTGAGTTTACAAAGGGTGGTCGCTAGGGACGTATAAATCATATAAAAATTGACGGCAAATGAAATTTTGTCAGTAGGGATGTTCAATATCTAAAGGTAGTGTGGCCTACAGCTACAGCAGAATGGCTTCGTCCATTTTCGTAACAAATTTTTCATAATCAGTTACGAACGTGGAATTTGTTTCTCGCTTCGTAACCAGTTAAAAAAATAGAATTAAATTGTCGTTTTCTTATCCAAATGTCATAACTAGTTACGGAAGAAGATTTTTTTTTGGTGGTTGGGCATACAGCGTACCGCGAAATATACATGAATGTGACAATATTGTTTATTGTTTTAATACATTGCGGCTTCCTAATAGTGCCGTTTACTCATATCAAAGTTTAATAAGTAATGTATCTGAAAAATAAAATGAGTAGGTAGTTTCAGACCAAAATGATGCACCAAAAAACCTCAATGTAAATATGTTGAATGTGACTGTCGAAAATATAGTCTAAAAGTCGATAACGGTAGAAACCTTGTAAAGCTGCAGCAAGGAGGTCAAAAACCTTTTAAAGGAAATTGGAAACAGGCTAATAGAGACAAATGGTGACTCCCATTCCTGGTGCAAAGGCAAGTGTGATGGGCACTTTTGTACCGGGAACGGGGTGAGTTATTTGACTAGGACTAAAATATAATAATGTATACTTTTACATCATCCAAAAGTTAGTTTATTTGCATGTATATGCTAGCTGTTGCCTGCGGATCCATCCGCCTAGAATTTCAATCCCGTTTCAGATAAGCCTATTTCATCTTTCCCTTTACCAAATTTCAGCCCGATCCGTTCAGCCGTTAGAGCGTGATTGAATAACAAAAATCTAAACATCTTCACAAACTTGCACAGTAATAATATTGATGGAAATATAAGTACTTCTTCTTCATCCTAGCGTTAATTCCCAGTCGCATCCGCAGCTTTCATCTCAGAGTCTGGGGTCTGCTTTACCAGTCTTATTACCCAATTTTGACATCAGGCGATATTAAAGCATTGCAGCTAGACCGTTGTTGTTGGACTTTTTAGGGCTCCCGATGACAACCGGGACCGACGGCATAACGTGCTCTCCGAGGCACGACCAGACCAATGCAAAGACCTATCCATGCATACAAATATTTGCACTGAGCGGGGATCGAACCCGCGCCGCCTGCGTAGCGGCCGCGTTCACCACCGCTACGCCGCAGAGGCTGTACACAACTACAGCAATACACATTATTGCTAACAGTAATGCCCTGGTTTAGTCCGAACAACTGTGCCAGTAGGCAATATATTAGAAAGTTCTGTAGTCAAATATCAGTACCTCCTGACAAGAATGATGAGGGTTGGCACAAGTTTGACAACCCACACCCGAGGACATAGGCACTGATCTATATGAATATAAAATATAATAATATAGTCGTATTTTTAGAAGTATTGAATTTCGAACGAAAATCCTTTAGTAAAGAAAAATGGTTTGTGTATAAAAAGGTCTTTTTGTTTTCTTTTTTTTAGTTTCCCGATTATGAGTGATTGAATAATTTAATTTTATTGCATAAATATTGAGGTTTTTTTTATATAAGACACGCTAATATGACTTCCCCTCGTCTGATGGTAAAGGTAAAGGTAAAGTTAATGGAAGGCAAGGAACTGTAGAAAGATTTCTTTCTTCCTACAGTAAGAACTTTTCAATAGTAGCACAGAGTTTTGAACGCCTTACACGATACTAAAAATAATTGACAGAATGTAAATATTTACACACCTCTGCCTACCCCTTCTAAAATACACAGGTGCTATCATGAAATATATGATCTTAGCTACTCTGAACCTGGCATAACGATAATGAACAAGTGCTATGTGCGGCGCACTAAGTAAGTGGATGCTCCTATTACTTACATAGTTATTTAAGGTTTAGCTTGCGTAGAAATTTGCTGTAGCAATTTGCACTCTGTTGTCACGAACTGACTGAATGAAAGGCTTCGACTACGATGCTACTGAAAATCTATTGAAAATTTAAAATATTTAAAATTCACACACACACACACACACACACACACACACAAAGTTCCCAATTATTTGGCAAGTATTTGATGTGATATTTTTTATTTTATGTTTTTTTTATATTATATTGCTCTGCACTGTTTTAATACTTCTTTTTTTGTATTTAGTTTTTGACCATTTTATCTACTTGTTGACATTATTATAAACTAGCTCGGGAACCAGGGATTCTTTCACACAAATGTAGGCAGGTACTTCTATTTGTCAATATTTTTTTTTTTTATTGTCACTGTACATAATATACATTTAATCACAATACTCTTTTGTCTTGATACGTTTATGTTATGAATACGATCGTGTTCGGATCACTGATGGCAGTCACTTTCCGAAAAATATCGCAGTTCAGCTACTTCATACTTACGCGGTGTCCTGCGTGAGCGACGAATACGACGCGACGCGACGCAACACGATGCGACGTAATGCGACGCGATGCTACACGCGACAAATGTCCTACGTGATTTTGGTCATAACTTCGCGAATCATGAAGAAGTACAGTACAATATTGCTCGAGTTCGCAGTGTCGCGTCTGGTCGCGCTCAAAACAAGTACGCGTTACGTCGCGTCTCGTCGCAGAGTGTCACATAGGACGCAAGTAGGGTAGGCCGTTGATTTGATCGCGTTCGTCGCGTTCGCAGCGTCGCGTCGCGTCGTATTCGTCGCTCACGCAGGACACCGCGTTAGATTGAGAAGCCGATCCTAACTAAGTTGGATAAAGGCTCAGAGAATGATGATGAATCTTTCGCATCAGCTAACAAAATACGACCAAAAACGTTCATTTTTCTTACAGATATAATTCATATCTGTAAGATAATATAAGCGTCGGTAGCTTAGTGGTTAAGGAGTCGGCCTTACGATCGAGAGGTCCCGGGTTCGAATCCTGGCCATTACTCATTCCTAGCACAAGCAATTTAGCTTAGTTGGAGGGGTTAACGGGAATATTAGTAATTTCGGTTGCTAATAATATATTCTTAAAAAAAAAAAATCACGACTTTGATCACTGAACTGAATTCCAACTGCGCCAATATACGGTGAGTAAACATGTGAAGCCGGTACAATATTTTCAATCTTGCTTTTCGTTTACTGTTATTTGTTTAAAGTCAATAAACGCACGTACACGGGTTCTTCATTAAAGCTATTATTGACTCATCCCAATATTATTTAACTCCCTGCATTCGAAGTTACATACAGACAACTTAATTATTCACCTTATCATTAACAGCTTTACTGAAACAATAAAGTAAATTCACTAAATTTCGTATCATAGCAGAAGTCACCAATTACACTTCGAGCCACACGAAAGTGCACACCAAAAGTATTCGAAATTAAACAATCTATAATTCAATTGTTAATTAAAAACGTGGAAGCATTGCACCAAAAGTGCTTAATTGGTAAGCATTGTATTTAATGCTCGGCACTACGATGTGTAATTCGTAAATAATTGGAGAGAATCTGGTGTCATTATTTTGGCCGAATGTGCACGACTGGATTTCATTTGATTGAACCTCAGTTTCTATAGAAGCAATTTACTGTATTATTAATTAAGTTTACATAATAAATATTTTTGTGCGTAAATAAAATAATAATGCGACAAAGTCCTGCAATTATTTTTTGACAGTAGGAGTAGCGCTGTGCGCTTGGGTCGCATGCCTAGCAGTCTATGAAGACAGGGTGATATTCTTTATTAAAACCACACGCGTTCCTCATTCACATGGTCGTTCTGTCATAATATATTTCTGTGATCTTCACCACCCTTGAATTAGCCACGCTCGCACCCGAGTCTCGGAATCTTAAGCCAGTATTCTAGAACGAAATTCAGTCCTAAATCTCGAATTACCTGAGGAGAGGTTGTATTCAGACTGAATGTTGTTATAGGGCCTTATTTTTTTATACCTACCACGGGAAAGTGGGAGTAGAAAGTGGTTACCGTGGCCTATGAACGAGTGCAACACCAAGGGAGTCACACTCATGCTGCCCACCCTATAGCAACAGAAAGACTCTGTGCCGCCAGCGCAGAAGATAAGTAGGACAAGCCTTTAATCTTTGGTCCCACTGACAGCACAAAACCTCTCCAGTGGTCTCTGACTACCCTACTCACTGCCAGGAACACAACACAGGGTTATATAGCCGCGGTATGCTCTAGGGCGGAGGTACTTCCCCAGTCGGACTGCTCGATTGGGACCGAAATATCGTCGCCTACCTCCTATAAAACTTACCATAGTTCTCGGAGTTCCAGATTCGCTTTCCGACTTCTCTACTTCGCATAAACTTTCAAATTACAATTAATTGTCTCCAATTTATATATTTGCCTGGTAACAAAAGTTGCTACTAAGTTGTATAGCGATTGAACAGAGTCTAGTCCCGACACAAGATTGATGTTCTGACGGTCTAGCGGTAGATAAATTACGTGAGCTGAGCCTGACAGATACACAGTTTTAGATTATAATATATTATCGTTATTGTTTTAGTGGAGCTGTAGAAACTTTGTTTTAGAGTCTTATTTAAGTGTAACATTAAATTTAGCCCGTCTAGACTGTTTTATGTTATGATATTGAGGATCGTAAAGTAAAAAAGTTAAAGCAGTAAGTAGCCATTATAAAGTTTGATGAACGACATAGTAGAAATAATAAGGGTATGTGTAAGTAAGTTAATATAGTATGGAGAGTCGTGGCATGTCAAAATACATTTTTTTTACCATTTAGGTGGCAGACGTACACAGGGCCCACCTAATGGAACGTGGTTACCTTGACCTATTGGATGTGTGCAACATTACATTGCATTTCGAGATAAAATTTCGTCTTAAAATATCTTTTGAATTTAAGTGAGAAAACTGAGTTCGAGTCTCAATGGTTCCACTAATCCAGGAAGAAAAAACTCGAAATTAGTCGTGGAATTAAATAATGCAATTAGGCAAGGGACATGGACCTTTTATTTCCGTCTCCAATGAGACACGACAGGTTCCAACCAAAAACCGGTGAGTGGAGTATTGGCTAAAAAGGACTGTTTTATTTGGAAAATATAGTTTCAACCTTCAGCCTCCGTGGCGTAGCGGTAGTGAACGCGGCCGCTACGCAGGAGGCGCGGGTTCGATCCTCGCTCAGTGCAAATATTTGTGTTTATGAAATATGGGTATTTGCATTGGTCTGGTCGTGCCTCGGAGAGCACGTTAAGCCGTCGGTCCCGGTTGCCATAAGAACATCTATGGCAGTCGTTACGGGTGGTTGGAGCCCTAAAAAGTACAAAAACAACGGTCTAGCTGCAAAGCTTCGATATCGCCTAATGTTACCATTGGGTTGTGGAGGTCAGATGGCAATCGCTTCACGGAAAATATCGAGGTCTTGCCAAATCCGTAGTTAAGACTGGCGAAGCGGACCCCAGAATCCGAGCTGAAAAGCTTCGGATGCGACTGGGAATCAACGCTAGGATGTAGAGAGTTTCAAAATTAGGGTTGATATAACTATTTATACTGTCGATTGAAACCTTGTATGCATGTCAATGTAACCTGTACAGCATTCTCAAAAGTGTAGTAACTGTCAATGTAAACCTATGAGAAGCCGTAAGGGGAAATCGGTTAGGTTCATTAATAAATTTCATGGAAAAGTACTAGTGTGTTATCAATATGTGCAGGAATGATAATCATGGAATGCAGGGGTGTATAATAACTTATAGAGATCATTTAAGCATTAAATTATAAAAAAATCTAAACAGTGCCTAGTTTTATCAGCAATTAAATATAAATAAAATAGCTCTTGCTTGCGGTTCCAATCGCATGGAAATCTGGTCTCGTTCCCACAACCCAAAATAACCTGTTCCAGGAATAAAAAGTAGTCTATAGTTATTCCATAATCCATCCTTGTACCAAATTTCAGCCAGATTCGTGCAGCAGTTTGAGCGTTATTGTGTAACAACATCCAATTATCTTCACAAACATTTTTTGCTGCCGCAACCTATGGGATTCCTTCGATGTAACTTATGTGCAATTCCAGACTATAATCTATCCTGTACCAAAATTCAGCCAAATCTGTTCAGCTGTTTGAGCGTGAATTGATAAACAAACGTACAGTCATTCACATTATTAGATTAGGACAGCCCTTTTATCCATATTAATATTACTTGAGAAAATAACTCTGTCTGTGTCTGTCTGTTACGCTTTCATGCCTTAAGCGCTGAACCGATTTTGATGAAACTTGGTACAGAGATAAATTAGACCTTGGAAAAGGCTATGTGGTCGCGATAAACGACGTCCACGCAGGCGGAACCGCGGGCAACAACTAGTATTCTTGCATCTTCGTTTTAATTAATTGTCTGTTTCATTTTTAATCTCTTACTTGAGTCTAGATACTGGGCTTTTGACTAGAACAAAGTAATGTTTCATTGTCTCTGGCATTCTGTCTTTGCTTTTTTCTTCGTTCTTATTTTTATCAGTTTTTCTTTATTTTCGTCTGCCATTTCTTGTATAGACAATCTGCACTCCTCTTTGTATAAATATTTTAAGCTTGCGAAGCGTCTCGGCGACTCCATTTAACAATACAATTGTAACATTTTATCCTATTGTCTAGATTGCTAATGTTTGTTTTATATCATTGAAATAACAATTCAGTACACTTTTCACGTGAAGGTCAACTATTTAGTTATGAACACTTGTGATAATATGAGAGGTGAGAACATTAAACCTGATCTGATCAGATTACCATAATTATGAATGACGCGTCTTTAATAGGCTATTTGACTAATGTTCAAAAACCACTTTAAATGATTGCTTATTACAGTATAAACATATCACATTAAAATTTCTGTAAAAAAACAATGCATTATGTTAAAAAATCAATGATAAAGTTTAAATTTTCAAAAGTGCGCGAAAAACGCTATATTTAATCAAAATGGCGATGCGTGTGAGTATTGACGTCACTGTAAGTTGCTGTTATCATCAGCTCGCACAAAATTTGTATCCATTTCGAACTTAATCACAAAATATGTCCATGAAACTCGCGATAATCAAGGAAAAAGAAAATAATAACACCGAAACAAACAATAATAGCTCATACAACTGGAGATATTTTGTAGGAATGACGTCACCCAGAGCTCTGACCAATCACGAGCGTTTTTGCCATAGACAATAAATCAACAAAATATAACATTTTTATAATTGAAATTCTCATAAAATACACATATTATTTGAGAGTAAATTGTAGTCTCGTAGGTCTTTTAACGTTATTTTCTAATAGGATGACCATAATTTGTAGTATATTTTTAATGTTGTCAAATAGCCTATTGGAAAACACGAAATGGCTATGCTACAAAGCTGGTACCATAAATCAATATTGAAAAACCAAAGAATAATAATCAGTATCTAATATGATAAGGTTACCATAAAAGGTCAGATTCATATGTGTATGAAAATTGCAGTAGTGAAACTTCAGATACTTTATCGGACTATGAATACTGTGATCCACATTATACCAATTTTCAATCAACCAAAAACCGTAAACCCTGGGGTCAACTGGGGTGCGAGGAATAAGCTCTAGGCAATCTTCCACCGGCAACTGACTGAAGAACTAATCTAAAAATCTAAGTTTGGAGATAAATTCAGTAGGTATAAGTTTAATAAAAAGCATGAAATACAAAAATATCTAATTAAAAATTTAAAAAACCCCCGACCCAAAAAGAACCTATAAAAAAAGTAAAATAATAACTATTACATTTATGACCTAACCCAAGTATTGACCCTTTTGTCATTTGTCTCTTCGGGGAAGTGCCGTCTGACCGTCAGGGGGAATAGAGCATACCAAGGTACTTAGCGGTACTAGGTAACCGCTTAACCGATTTCCATAAAACTTGCTGAATCGTGATGTATAAATTATGACCTTTCATTTGATACCCAACACGGGTATATTTGAAAAGATTTTGTATTGCCACTTTCACTCCTCATATTTTTCAAATGGCTGGACCGATTTTTATGAAACATAGCTAAGAACACTCTCGACTAAACCATCTTTCAGACAAAAGAAACAAAATCGAAATCGGTTCACCCGTTCGGTTTTGGAGCTACGATGCCACAGACAGACTTTGTTATCTCAATTTGGTCCTGTCTATTTACTTGCAAACTTTTCCTAATGTATCCCAATATAATAGCCAAATAGCATTATAATAAGTTGCCGTTTCAACAAAACAATTGCAGAACTCTAAAAACACCTGGAAGAAACATAACTAGTTGGAAACATCGATATATAACCCGACCGCGTAGTATGACGTGACTTAAGCACCGTCTTCAAATTGATGGGGTGCTACTAAATTCCGACGGGTTATTGCCGAAGTTGGAGTATTATGGAAGTTAGTTTCTGTTGGGCAAACTATAGTCAGTTTAAACGATCTTTTTTTTTACTGAGAAATAGTAAAAGACGTAGTGTTGTAGAATGCATACTAATCCATACTAATATTATAAATGCGAAAGTAACTCTGTGTGTCTGTCTGTCTGTCTGTCTGTTACGCTTTCACGCCTAAACCACTGAACCGATTTTGATGAAATTTGGTATAGGGATAGTTTAAACCTTGAGAAAGGACATAGGCTATTTTGGTCGCGATAACCGACATCCACGCGGGCGGAGCCGCGGGCAAAAGCTAGTATTATATATGCGAAAGTAACTTTGCCTGTTTGTTACGTTTTCGCGCCTAAACCAATGAACTGATTTTGATAAAATTTGGTACATGGTCGACCTTGGGCACAATAGAATCCATTCTTCCATGCTATTACTATAATATTATAAATGTGAAAGTAACTCTGTCTGTCTGTCTGTCTGTCTGTCTGTCTGACTTTTTGTCTGTCTGTCTGTTACGCTTTCACGCCTAAACCACTGAACCGATTTTGATGAAATTTGGTATAGAGGTAGATTAAACCTCGAGAAAGGACATGTTTGGTTGTGATAACCGACATACACGCGGGCGAAGCCGCGGGCAAAAGCTATTAAATTATACAGCAAACAATAATGACATTGGGAGTATTGGAAAATGAGTGAACATGCTTCCAAACTCCAAACGCAACGCAATGGTGTGTTAATACCCACATTTCGCCATACATGATTTCCGCCGCGGGGTTCCCGGCAAAGTAGAATTTGGGGCACCCCATCTATGCGGTGTCATACAAGGCGACTAAGGGATAGGGCTGTTTAACATCAGACAGATATATACAGCCCAGACTCAGCCTATACATGGCTCGAGCCAACAGTAGTGCCTGGAAAACGGCCATAGTCTCACCCCCTATTACGTGGGAACTAATACAATGATTGATGAAATGTGGGTGTTAATTCAGCTCTGCCTAACCTTTCGGGGATACAGGCGTGATTGTATGTATGTTTGTATTATTTTTGGTCCCACGTAATAGGAGTCGAGTCCATTGCTGGCAAGCGGGTGTCAAGCGTCTGTTAAAAAGTGTTTTAAAAAGTTTTATGTCATTCATAATTTGTAACATCAGTGCAGTTCAATTTTATCAAAATTAGTGAGTGTCTAAGAGAATGTTTTTCATCATTTTTTTTTTTAATATTGTAGGACATTCTACACAACGCTATCTAGACCCAAGTAAGCATAGCTTAACTAGCTTGTGTTATGGGTTCTAGAATGCGGATAAACATACTTAGATACATTTTTTTTTGTAAATACATACATATTATACATGGAAAACACCCAGACCAATGCAAATATTCATATTCATGCATAAAAATAATTGCACTGAGCGGGGATCGAACCCGCGCCTTCTGCGTAGCAGCCGCGTTCACTACCGCTACGCCACAGAGGCAGTCATTATCATTACAGGTGTGAGGAGTGGGTTTATATCAATAGTCTTTAGCTGGAGTTTGAACCTGAAACATCTAGATCAAAAATTCAATCTCTACGCTACCGCCATTTTTCCTTATACCTTCGAACTTCAGCTATGAAGATACCTTCATAGCATTCCAATACTTTCCATCCCAATATAAGATAACCCAGCCGAAACTAATTTGCTATCGGTACAAGTTGATTTATGCGGTGCCGGGCGTTCACCGAAACTACTGTCATTACTCACTGGGGATCGCTTTTTATGCTAACCGTACTTGACTGATTGTTCGGGACACAGCGGTGTGGAGAGGACTATGTATATAGGTCATTACTTCGAACGACGCCATTTTAGTAAGTACGTAAGCAGAATTACTAAATTACTGCACGATTTATCGCTTCTCTATTGGTTTATGTTGATAGATTTTTTTTATGATCCTGGGAAATAGCCCGGCTGAAAGTAAATGGTTATCGTTATCTATCAACGCCTGTACTAAGGTTGGCCTTTCTACCAGAGAATTGGTCTGCTACGTTGCTATGGATGCATCATATTCATTGGTCCACATAGATTAGCATAGCAGTGGTGGAAACGGATTCAGCTAAGATATATTTTTTTATATAGAAAAATGTGTGCTACAGATGTGTGCTGTGGGTGTGACAGCCATATGAGAATAGATTTGAATTTTGGAGATTTGTAAGAATTTATTTTAAATTGGAAAAAGCGAAATCAATATTCGGGCAGGACTCGAACCCGCGATCTTCCCTTACAGGGGAAATGCTCTGACCACTGAGCCACCGAGCTTCGCCCGAGATTGATCCAAATTTTCCAATACATCCATTTTAGGGCGATGGTGTATTATGCGGTGCCGGTTGATGGTGATGGTTATCCTGCCCGAGTATTGATTTCGCTTTTTCCAATTTAAAATAATTTGTTTAGTTTAGCATACTAAATGCTTTAAAATTATCTCAATTGTAAGAATTTTTCATTCTGTCATTAGTTTTACTTTATCGAAGACAATGAAGAGGTGGGTATGTCGGATACGAACCGACTAAAACCACACGGCTTACCTGTGTTTGTGGCCGAGGAAGTAGGTATGCCATAAATATTTAAATATACCTATTACTTTGTGATTTTGTGTGTGTTATTGTGATTAAAGACTAAAGTTTACGAAACTTCTTCTTCTTTTGCCTGGCCTTTTCCCATTTCAATTGGGGTCGGCCCTCCGTATCATGCGCCTCCAGGCTGCTCGGTCCTGGGTCGTCTCTTCGCTGACTTGAGCCTTAAAGAGATTTTTATTCACTACGGACATCCATGTGATTAGGGGTCTTCCTCGTCCTCGGGGTTTGGTCTCAATTTCTAGCACTTTCCTGGTCATATGGTCGGATGGTCTACGAAACTTAAATGATTAAAATTATTAAAGGAAAGCTCTGTTGCCATACTATTAAAAAGGACCAAGTTTGAGAGGAGAAGCGCCATCGATTCGATAGAAGAAGAAAAAGACCAACATTAATTCCCGTTAACCCTCCAGCTGAGTTAAATTTACAAAATACACCGTCATGCTCGTCTCTAACCCTCCACTGACACGTCGGGTCCACCTGACCGACTCGGTTAAATGATTGTAACCGGTGTCAGATCATTTAAATTAAACCCTCGGCGTCATGTACGCGACCGTGCGTGGACGCGTAACTCATGGGTAGGGTGACAGTGTCGGTTTAATAAATGAGACTGTCCTACTTATTGGATGACCATATTTGAAGGTTTAATTTAAGTTTTATTTTTACTATTCAAATTATTTTAGGTAGCCTTAAATAGGGCCCATATGAATAATCGCAAGTTCGGTGCATAAAATCTCTGAGAAGATTGGGTTATAAAAGGCGTAGCTTCAACTACTTTTATTTTGGAAAGAAAAAAAGGTTTCAGACCCAAGCCCAAGGCCATATAGACCAAATAGGTTTTTTTTTAAAGGACACGTCAATTTGACTTCACCTCGCCTGATGGTAAGCTGAAGGCAAAGTCTCGGCAAAGATTTAATTTGGAATACAATTTCATTGCAGGGGTGTTTGTTCCTCCATAACACATGAAAAGTTATTTATTAATATTATCTAGATATGAACTATGAATTTTATTAGTTTTCCGCTATCCCAATGAACGTTAAACTATTAATATCAATGACCTTGCCATCCTAAAATCGTACACGAAATATTTCAATTAAAACTACTGAACTTTAAAAACAAATCATCGTCACCCTACAACCCCCTATACAGGGTGTCGTGATTTGTGGCACCACAGAGCTGTATATCAAAGTTTCGGAACACCTGGATTTGCGATACCCCCGGGACTAGACCTGGAACTGTGGAACTGTTTTTGTTCCACTTTTTTTTTCCTTTTTCCACTTGTACTTGATAGATGGGTTCAAATTCGAAATGTATGTTTGACACTTTTCGGTTCAGCCTTGAACTTTTCTATTGGAATAGGTTATTGATAAGGTTATTTATTATGTTTTCAGAAATAAGTAGAAACTGATACGTACATACAAATGACAGAGGGTGAGAAAAATCTTACCACGATCTAGTGCGTCATGCACCATGCAACCCATTGGGAATGACTTAATCGCCCACGACACTGAAACCTATTTTATAATTTACTAGCTTTTGCCCGCGGCTCCGCCCGCGTGGATGTCGGTTATCGCGACCAAACATAGCCTATGTCCTTTCTCAAGGTCTAACCTACCTCTATACCAAATTTCATCAAAATCGATTCAGCGGTTTAGTCGTAAAAGTGAGACAGACAGACAGACAGACAGACAGAGTTACTTTCGCATTTATAATATTATAGTAGGGAAAGTAGGGATTACTCTTTTCCCATGCGGTGTCGTACAAGGCGACTAAGGGATAGGGCTGTTTAACATCAGACAGATATAAACATTATACAGTCCAGACTCAGCCTCAGATGATTGGTGAAATGTGGGTGTTAATTCACCTTTGCCTAACCCTTCGGGTATAAAGGCGTGATTGTATGTATCAAATTTATTTATTGTTTGTTACAGGTAAGTAATTTAGTTACATTTACATAGATCAAGTACCACATGTTTCGTAAGACGCGCAATAAGATGAAATAATACAAACTTAAATTTGCAATAGAATCAATTACCTACTATTAATTCGATAAATCATTATTACTAATACGGCATAAGCCATGTCTTGACATTGATACCCGCTAATACAGATTACTAAGTACCTATATTGACAATGTTACACCACTAACGAAGGCAAAACCGCAGGTAATCTAATTAGTGATCGTGTCACAGCCTCACAGACGATTAGGTACTACTAGGCATAAAGCTGTAGGTATTATACGACGGAATGTGTTTACTATGCGGCGATATGCCGCAGTCGGGGCCTTATCTATTTGCCGCACGTGACCGGTGTTTCTGTAAGCGTCTTTAAACAAAATACAATCCTACTAACATTATAAGCGTGAAAGTTTGTAAGTATGGACGGATGATTGTTACTCTTTCATGTAAAAACTTGATAATGGATTTTAATGAAACTACAATAATATTATAGCTTACTAGCTAACCCCGCGAACTTCGTACCGCCTAAATGAAGAACCGCTCGACCGATTTTGTGGAAACTTTACATAAACCATCTACTAAATAGTCCGAACAAAGCCTAAACATTTGGTTTGGATAGGCGAGCCCGTTATTGAGTTATAAAATAACAAGGAAAAGTGGCATTGATTTTTACATTAATAATCGCGATAATTGACATCGACGCGGGTGAACCCACGGGAAACAGCTAGTAAATAATATAGTTCAAACGGTGGTTCTTTAATCTGGTAATAGTGTAGGTTCAGTAACACTAGGCAGGTCGGTCTTAGGATAGGTGACCATTCTTAAGACATTGAGAACCCTCATGCCTCGCAGAGTACTGAGTACGTTAAGTCGTCGATCCCGGTTGTAGAGAAATCAAGATTCTGAACAGAATATTCTTGAATACAGGCCTTAGTCTTCACTTCCAGTGCTCCAAAACTAGACAGTGCAGCTACCAAACTTCAGTGTACAAAACTTTTTCTTATACATAATTCGTTTCTTTTTTTGTCCCCTTTAAAAAGTTTTATTTCTGAAGCACAAAGAGTTTGAAGATACTAAAACTAAACCACAGAATTGTTATATTTTAAAAGTTTTATAGTTCTTTATTTCTTTGTTTATAAGTGCTTTGAATGTTTTAAAACTTTGCAGTATTTCATTTTCCTGAAGTGTTTGTTACTCTCAGAGTGGTATACACCGGAATTCGTGTATAAATCTGACTGACTCATTCTCTGAGCCTTTTCTCAATTCAGTTGGCGTCTGTTTTCCAGTCTATCTGCAAAATGGCTAAAGGTACTAGCCCCCTATTACGTGGGACCGAAAATCTTAGTTAGCGAAATATGGGTGTAACAAATCTGCCAACTCTTTGTATGCTGTTTGTATGTATACAAAAATAGACCATTTACTATGAATTACTAGACACGGTGTTTCTAACAAAATGCATCGCATTATATGGCGTGAAATACGCGCTATGTATGAGTAAGCTAATTTCAAAATTGTTCTTTAAACTTTCTATGCGTATTTGTTTTTTCAACTTGTACCAAAGAAGTAGCTATTTTTTACGCTGCGTCGATGTGACACTGCGTGCATAGAGTTTGTATACAGTCTGAGCATACAAAGTATTCACCCATAATACTGTAACAAACATGAAATCAATCAACCGTCACAAATATAAAATGTACAAATAAAAAATGTACAAATATATACATACATGTGTACAAAACTGGCATCGATAGACTCGGTTGAATGTTTCAAAATGCGATAGCATTTTTGTGAGCGAGTGTACTGGAAAACGCGATGTGAATACGATTCAATGTTGAACGTGACTGTATGCGTTTTGAATGGCTATCTGGATTCGCTTGTTAGGTACCTACATTCCAATGTTTATCCTCTCGCATCGTTGGTTATTGCATGGCATTAGTTTGTACTCATATTTTTGAGTGCAATCGTGAGGTATTGAGATCTCTTGCTTTCGATTTAGAGGGGTTAGATACCGTGTGTACAGTCGGCAAAGGAGATAAGTATATATGGAAGGGTATATACTTATCTCTTACTTATTACTTAAAGTTGTTACAAAACGTATCTACTTTGCTAACTATACAAGTGACTTCAAGTTCAAGAAGATGTTTGGATGTTTGTTACTCAATCACGCCGAAACGGCTGAACGCATTTCGGTCAAATTTTGTACGGGAATAGATTTTAATTTGGATACAGGTTTTATCCCTGCAATAGATTCTTAGAGGTTGCGAGCACCTTTTCAGAATTCAATGCGGGCAAAGCCGTAGTTGACAGAAATATGTCTTTCCAGTTCTTCTTCATCCTAGCGTTAATCCCAGTCGCATCCGAAGCTTTCACTTTGGAGTCTGGGGTCCGCTTTACTAGTCTAACTTACAGTACATTT
Source organism: Eilema depressum (assembly GCA_914767945.1). NCBI lineage: Eukaryota > Metazoa > Arthropoda > Insecta > Lepidoptera > Erebidae > Eilema > Eilema depressum. The sequence continues at coordinate 3,437,422 of OU612036.1, read as the reverse complement.
TCTGTGAAGCAACGGCCATCTGACCTCCACAACCTAATGTTAACATTGGGCGATATCGATGGACCAGTTTGTTGGACTTTTTTTAGGGCCCCAACTACTCGTAACAACTGTTTTTATGGCAACCGACCCCGAAGGCTTAACGTGCTCTCCGAGGCACGACCAGACCCATGTAAATACTCAAATTCATGACTACAAAATTAAATATTTGCACTGAGCGGGGATCGAAACCGCGCCTCCTGCGTAGCGGCCGCTTTCACTACCGCCACGCCACAGAGGCTGTCGAAATACGCATTTAAAAGCAATTAATTGTATGCAAGAGTCTCTCTACACTATACCATATATTATAAACCTACAGAAAATCCAAAAATATGTCACCAGCGATTTAATAATATAAAATTTATGTTAATGTCGGACATTTTCACTACTGTACGAAACTAGTTAAAACCAGTTCCAACCACATTAGGGCTGCCACTGGGGACTTAATAAATATAGTTTAAACATGTCATTCAAAAGTTTTGAGTGAAGTTGTGTTCACATTTATTTTGTTATAATGTGAGTGAAATGTTATTGATTGAAACTATTCAGGTTTATTTAATTAAGCTTGCGGAGGTTTAAAGGGCTTACACACAGCACCTAAATCAATTATTGATGATAAATTAACATTATTTTGAAATGAACTATGTATTTTAAGCTATGCTTACTTTGGGTCTAGATAGCGTTGTGTAGAATGTCCTACAATATTTATTTATTTATTTGTTTTATTTATTTATTTAGCGTTTCATTTTATGTTATAACAGAACAATTATTAAAATACAACGTAATTAAGACCTGCTGAAAATAGTAAATTATTATTTTGCCGTACCGTACCTAAAAATGGTCAGGTTACAAAAAATATATTGGTATAGTACAATTTATATTTCAGTAGGTAGGTACAGGAAGTAAGTTGATTACATATTTCATTTCAATTATTGAATACTACTGTTACCCGTAGTTATAGCAATCAAAAATAGCCTGTATATGTTGTTACCCAAGGTCTAATTTATCTTTGAATCAAATTTCATCAAAATAGGTTCAGTGGTTTAGCCAGAAAGCTTAACACACAGACAAACAGACAGATTGTCAGACAATAATCTTTCAGACGAAATGGACCCACGTTGTGAATGTGGGGCTACGCCCGCGGACTATAACCCGCCTGCTAACGTGTGCTGCCTGCCCGCTTGGTGGATTCCATGTACTCCGGAGGAACTTTTGAGCGCCTCTGAGAACGTTATCGGGGTGGTAACATACTGGGCAATATGCCGTCGACTCGACATAAGAAGACAGACAGACAGAGCTTCTTACGCATTTGAGGACTTTCGATTACCTGTGGTTGGCACGGGTAATCGATTGCTATCTATTGCTATATTATTGTATTGATATATATAGCTGTCCCGGCGAACTTCGTACCGCCATATTTTCCCCGTTTCCGCTGCACCTATTTTCTCATCCTTTAAACCTTCCCTGGACACCCACGAATATTTCAAGACTAAAATTAGCCAAATCGGTTCAGCCGTTCTTGAGTTATAAAATAACAACGAAAAGTGACATTGATTTTTATAAATTAATTTTGCTAAAAAAATCAGTTGTTATCGATCAAAAGTTTTGTCATAACTTCGTGCAAAAAATAATGTAACACATGAATATTAATTTTTCAGAGTAAAATTTCGTGGCAAAATTAGCAACATATCGTTTTCAGGTCAGCGCCCTTTCAGGTTAATAGGCCGGAAAAAATATGGTCGACAAAGTTTTTCCGAGTTATCTTTTTTACACCCAGTTGTATTTTTTGTCTTGAAAAAGTTGGAGTAATCCCACGTATTGGGAATGAACGATATTGGATTGGGTTATAACATTAGGACTATATATCAAACATATGGCAACACAGATTTTAGGATGCGTTTATTGCGTAATTTACGAAACATAAATTTCATAAATTAGGTACACTAAATTGTTAAAATAGAAAAAGCGATGCATCTACGTATCGCTTTCTCTGTTTTAGGCTGTAATGTTCACACACATTATTGTATTGTGATGTACCTACTTATAACTGATGTTGTTTTGGTACAAGGTAGGACACGACAAGACGGTATATCCGTCTCAAGTCCGATTAGCGAAGTACCTACCTCCGCCCTAGAAGACCACGGCCTAATAACCTCGTGTTGTGTTGTGTTGTTCTGTCAGTGGGAAAACCGAAGGTTCTGTCCTACTTATCTTTTGCGCTGACGGCACAGAATCTCTCTGTTCTTATAAGGTCGGCAGCACGAGTGTGACTCCCCTGGTGTTGCACTCGCCCATAGGCCACGGTAACCTCTTACCATCAGGAGGGCCGTGTGTCGACTCACATCAATTAATAGTACGCTACTCAAACAGCTATTGAAACAAAGAACAAATTCCATGTACTTAATCAACTGCAGTTCCTTCGAATATCGGTACGTGCAAAGTGCCGTGAACATTGCTATCCATCCAGGGGTACTTAGCATTGGTAATTAGGTGAATACATTTTGTGCCGAGCGCTGGAGCCGGGGTGAAAAGTGGGATGCACTTATTTGTTTAGCTTGTAACTAGACTTGGTAAAAAGATCTTGTGTAGTACAACTTTTTTGCAGTCAAATTATTTTAAGTTAGCGCCATTGTGTTGTATAGATTAAATGAGTTAGTGTGTCGACAACATTTTTTAATCGACTTTTGATAATTGAAATTAAGTATTAGAGTTCATTCTCACGCACTGCAACCGGAAATGGTGTGAAGAGTGCGGTATTAGAGGAACTTCGTCCCACGCTCAAGCTGTGGAAGGAACCCTACTGTGATTTTTCCAAACGACCACAATATGAAGTTCTTCCAGAACGGCATTAGAAGGTTCCTACAGAATCGGCAGCACGTGTGAGGCCCCTTGTGTTGCAAACATAAATAGGCTACGGTAACCCCTTTCCACCTGGTGGGACAAAATGGTATAAAAAAAAGAAAGAAAGAAAGAAAGAAAAGACGTTTATTAAATACACACATAAAAAATAAAAAAATACAAAATATACAAAATAACATCCACAAAAATAAAACACAAAAACATAGTTACATAACAATAAGTATAGTAGCAGTCAGTAGGTAAAGTAGGGACGGGACGGTAAAGTAGGGAAAAACTATGCGGACACTAAATCTCCCTGTTAAACCAGCAACTTGGTTTTCGAGTACATGTAGGTATCTTAGTGAATATGGAAATGTACAACATTTTATAAGATAAAATTAACAAATAAATAAAAACACTCCATGGTACCTACATGCCTGTAATAGTGACCCTCTTTTCAGAAACTTTGCCTTCAGCTTACCATCAGGCGAGGCGAAGTCAATTTGACGTGTCCTATATAAAAAAAATGTTTTATTTTCATCACAAGCCTTTACTACGCGATTGTACCACAACCACAGGGACCAGAGTAAATGACAAAAATAAATAATAATTTGATTATAAAATAGACCAGAGGTCGAGTGGGCACTTCAAAATTATGTAGGGACGAATGGGCACTGGGGACGAATTCCAGGGGACCAGTGGGTGCTCAGCCAAATTCAGATATCTCATAAATCCAAATTCAGGTTTGAAAAAAAAACCACATAATCAACAGTTAATAAGTAGGTACAGCAAGGTCCTACTCCTGGCTGATATTCAATCAGATTGGTTTTACCGAAAGCGGCTACCGCACCACCGCACCACCGCCGTGATCGTGACATTCGTGACTCAGACAGTGGTACCACATTATTTGTTATTTTTTATTTTTTTATACCACTTAGGTGGCAGACAAGCACACGGCCCACCTTATGGAAAGTGGTTACCGTGGCTTATGGACGTATGCAACACCAGGGGCGTCGCACTCGTGCTGCCGACACTGAAGAAACCTTCTAATGCCCTTCTTGAAGTTTGTCGGAGGTCGAGATAATACTTACAGATATGGGCTCATCAGGAATAACACCTTCTATATCGATACTTAGTGGAAAAATATTGTGTTATTATTGTTACTGAGACTGCTTAACGTCCTGTCTGTCTACCCTTTTTAATCATTTAAGTTTTGATTAATTGACGGTGAGTGGATCCAACTACCCGTATCGAGTTCCATTAGGTGTCCATAATATGAAGACTGGGACCGATGGCTTTACATGCTCTCCGAAGCACGGAGCAGTCTTAACATCTTAAAATGGTCACCCTTCTAAGTTCGACCACTTATTTACGAGTCCCACAAGCCTAATCGGCTTATTCCCGTTTCCCCCTTTTACTGATTCCCCCCGGCAATTTATGTTTAATGTATATCTAAAGTTTGAAATCCGAAAGGAAGTTAGAAGCATGATCTAGTTTGATTTCATTAACTCCCTATGTTCCCGGATATTCCGTACGGAATTCCAAGTTTTTTCATAACATAACACCGTAAAGTTTCTCCGAAACTAGGTAGGATACGGAATCCGGGCGAGAACACAACACAACATAACGATATTACCCACTGCAACGAGCGAATTACGAACGATATTATCTCAAATATGCCAATTTCAACCTTATCTCTGTAACACTAACTTCGAAAACTGCTCGCCAGGTAATTTAAGTTTGAGAATATAGAAAATTCAGTTCTAAAGCTGTAGCGTTAAAATTCAATTTTGAATGAAAGCTATTTCAACGTTGTTATGAAAAGCTAATGATTTTCCGATTGTAAGTTCTATGTTTTTTAGATTAGGATGCAAAATTGTTTGTTTGATTTGAATGTTTGTAGGTTTACTTACAAAATGCTTTACAAAATATTTGTTTTAGATGTTTTCGTACAAATATGAAAAGTGCTTGGTATTGTAATGCTTTGTGCGATTGTAGCATTTAAACTATCGTGAGTATATAGGTATTTCAACTATCATGGCCACTCACATAACTATTGGGAGATAGATAAGTACTTTTATACAAAGGAGTCATATGTGAATTGTCACAATCTGTCGCAAGAGGTGTCAGTAACGGTGTTGCTAGTTCAATTGCTTTTTTTTTCCTCTCAAAAAAATGTTTTATATACGAAAAATGTCCAACGCTCTCAAACAACTTTTCGGCTATGTATGACCTCAACCTTTGGATCTTATTTAAGGGGTTCTTAAAATGAGGTCAAACGGGCATTTTTGTGATAGGATCCCACGCGGTGTCGTACAAGGCGACTAATGGACAGGGCTGTTTAACATCAGACAGATATATACAGCCCAGACTCAGCCATGCATGGCTCGAGTCAACAATAGTGCCCGGAATACGGCAATAGGCTCACCCCCTATTACGCGGGACCGAAAACAATGATTGATGAATCTGCCTAACCCTCCGGACATAAGGGAGTGATTAAATTATGTACTAGCTTTTGCCTGCGACTCCGCCCGCGTGGATGTCGGTTATCGCGACCAAACATAGCCTATGTCCTTTCTCAAGGTCTAATCTACCCCTATACCAAATTTCATCAAAATCGGTTCAGTGGTTTAGGCTTGAAAGCGTAACGGACAGACAGACAGACATACAGACAGACAGAAAACTAGTACTTGTAAGGGTCCGTAGCCAAGCTTACACTTTTAAAGCCGATTCGTTTCTCATTTAATCCAGTATCCCATTTCGCGCTCCTTTAACAGATTCCCAGATTTCCCAGATTCAAAACCACACGCGCGTGCTAAAACAGTCATACAAAAGTAACATTACCGTGCCTTTCCCACGGGCCATTTTAATATTAATATCGGTGTTACGCTCCGCTTGCGACCTTTGAGTTGAACCCTGCTTACCTCCTGGGAAAACTTTTTGTAGTGATAATGATGTGAATCAAAGGTTACAGAAGGATAATATATGGATATCATTAGTGGGATCGTGGATGGATGGGAATTGTTTTTTGATCAATTTACCCCGAATGATTAATTCTTGCGTTCAATGGTTTCATTGAAATTATTAACGGGAATATCAACGGCAAATGATTTACACAGTTGTTCAAAAAACACATCATCATCTGCATATAGACGTATTCTCCTGATTGCATCCGTGGCCAAGATGACCTCGGAGCTCAGGGTCCGCCTTCCGGCTCTTCCTCCTCCACTTCGCACGATCTTGGGCGTCCATGGTAGTGAGACCATTAGCACGCATATCACCCTCCACGACGTCAAGCCAGGACTTCTTTGGCCTACCCCTTTTACCTGGACCCGGCGGGGGCACCATTGCCAGGCATTTGTTCCCCACGTAGCCTGGCGGTTGCCGCAAGACGTGGCCGCACCAGCGAAGGCGGCTCTCTTGCACTTTATCCGCGATGTCACGGACATGGAGGCTGTTCAAAAAACACAGTTATGCTAAAATTGTCTAAAGTTTACTTAAATATTACTCATTGAAATAAAACTATGTTCTAACGGATTCTATCGCGAATTATTTGGTAGTAGCCCCGCGACTATGACTACTGAAAACTAGCCGAAAATAATACCAAATAAATCTTCTATCTATCTATCTATCTAAGCTATATACATGCTGCCTACTTATCATACTTATAAATCTATTGGTGTGCAATAATAAATTATCTATCTATCTATCTAAATCGCGATAGAATCCATTAAAAAGTATTTTTTTATACCACTTAGTTCACCGACAAGCATACGGCCCATCTGATCGAAAGTAGTTACCGTGGCATATGGGCGAGTGCAACACCAGGGCAGTCACACTCGTGTTGCCGACCTTGTAAGAATAGAGAGATTCCGTGCCGTCAGCGCAGAAGACAACCAGGACAAGCCTTGGCCTTCCTATTGACAGCACAATACCTCTGCAGTGACCTCTGGCTACCCTTACTCACCGCCGGGAACACAACACAAGGTTATTATATCCGTGGTATTCAGTAGGACGGAGGTACTTCACCAGTCGGACTGCTCAATTGGGACGTAAATACCGTAATTCTTTTACTTCACGAGCTTTATCATACATGCTTCGAAAAGGTTTCGAGCACTGACTTGCCTCTTTTTCAATACACTATTAATACAATATAAGCTGCTCCAACAAGTGTGATTTCGTCAGCCATTGTTGCCGGTTTGTGTAGCCCGTTTATGAATCTGCATCAAGAGCAGACATATTTGCAACATATTGGCCAGCCATTGATTGTTCGGCCATCAGTTGCAATGAAATATTTTTGAGATTGCCGGGCAATCAGTTGCCAATAGTGCAGCCACATATTGCAGAAAAACATGGCCCGTTTAGAAGAGCACTAACAAGGTGTACCGTGGAAATTTAATATTTTCAACGGTACACCTAGGGCTAAGTGGACAAAGGTGAACCGTAGTTAAAAAAGAATTACCACCGTACACCCAGGTGGTCTGGGAAGGTGGACGGTAGGAAAGAACCGAATTTAATCAGTGTATGTACTGCGAGGTCGACCCCATCTGGCTAAAACTACTAAAACTCAAATTGTCTCAACGTAATGTAAAAACTCTCATCAAATCAACCGTGGTGACCTCGCTCCTATACACCACCTGATATAGCTTATGCCAACAAAAAAAAGACAGGCTCGAATCACAGCCCACACAAGTGAACCCCATCTACCTTCTTGAGGCTTCACCTATTAAATTTCAAGACCAATATGTCAAGAACCGACAACGTGTTAACTTTCACTCTTATCCTTATAGACATAAGGTACAAAAAGGTAATGGTAGGAGGTCAAATTACTTGGTTAATAGTGGAGATGCCACCGCATGGCAACTAGTAATAAGATACTGTGGATATCTGTGAGGAAGATGCTTGAGAAAAAGTGGTCAGATGTTTGCAATATTTATTTTATATCGAATATGAATTCAGAGACTTTGCCTTCAGCTTACCATCAGGCGAGGCGAAGTCAAATTGACGTGTCCTATATAAAAAAAAAAAATGAAGGAGCAAATAATTTGAATGACTAGAAATACCTTCTCTATAATCTTGCTCGAAAACTGTAAGGTACTCGTATGTAACATGAAAAACGGTTCATACGAAAGTTATAGACCTTGTTATATTACTTACAACTTTTGTGTTTAACTTTTTTCGTTAGGAGGTTTAGTTTCCAAGCAAATCGTGGTAAACCATTTTTCACCCTTAAAATGCACCCTATTTCACCCCCGTACTTCATAATATATCGAGTTTAATTTATTTTTCTCGTTATTTTTACCACATTTCCTTTCATTTCATTTTTCATTTGTCTCATGCTGATATTAATTATTTCCCTACTTTTTTATCTGTGCCGGTCTATATCGGAAAACATACTGGTTAACTGTACAATAACGTTATCAGTTTGGAGCACGGGACCTAGCAAGTCCCCGTGCTTCACCCAGGTGGAGTACCTAGGTGAGGCACGGGTCCGGACCCCGCCAGTGAAATGTGGAGGCTTCCGACCCCAAACTGACTTGGAAAAAAGCTCATAGGATGACTAGAAATTTAAATTATTCTGTTATTTATGTCACCTTCAGAAGTTATTCACATGAAATATAGTTTAAAACTTGTTACATTGTATTGGTTTCTGTTTGTTTTTTATTTTTAAACGTAGGTATTAAATTTGTAGTATCCGAGATTACTTAATACACTTCTCCAACTTAAAAATATTGGAGAAGGTGTACCTTCTCCAATATTTTTTTTATCTTGGAAGTTAGGTTACCATTGCTAGGTACATTATTTTCAATGTTTTTTTTCCTTACTTTACAGGTAAACACTGTTCTGAGTCGAAAATGGTGAAAATGGGCTTTCTTGCTAGCTGGTGAGTATTAATCATCACCCTTGCGTCAGTATCCGAGGCCTTCACTTGGGAGTTCGGAGTTCGTTCTTTTGACAACTTTTATTTTTAACCGACTTCAAAAAAGGAGGAGGTTCTCAATTCGGATGTTTATATATTTTTTTTTTATGTTTGTTCGCTCATAGCTCCGCCATGCGTAGACGGATTTGCAAAATTATTTTTTTGGTTTTCATATTGAACTGCGTTATACACCACGATATTGCGTATTGGTTCCTGATAAAGCAGAATAGGGCCACCCTATCTCATCCCGTGGTGTCGCGACTAAGGGATAAGACTGGGCCCATACCATGAACTCTTAAAACAGGTCAATAATTGAACTGCTGTCATTCTACCAACTGCAAATGTCACTTGATAATCCTATATATTTATATGACATTACAAAGTGACATTTACAGTTGGCAGAATGACAGCAGTTCAATTATTGACCTGCGGCCTTACCATAAACCTTAAAACAGGTCAATAATTGAACTGCTGTCATTTTACCAACTGTAAATGTCACTTTGCAATGTCATATAAATATAATAGAATTACAAAGGGACATTTGCAGTCTGTAGAATGACAGCAGTTCAATTATTGACCTGTTTTAAGAGTTCATGGTATGGGCCCTGTTTTAAGGTTTATGGTAAGGTCGCTGTTCTCCTTACGGTAGCCCATGACAATTGTACCTAATTGACTGCAATAGGTTACGTGGGAATGAAATTATAGTTGGCGAAATATGTAAATACACTTCTGCATACCTTTACAGACATGCATAATATAAATGTATGTGTGCATACTTATTAATAAGAAACTTTAGTTCCTTATTACTAACTTTTCCTCCTTACTCCTGTCTCAGGGCACATTATTGTCAAGCCGTGTTATCCCAAAGGGTCTAACGTACCGGAGCGTGGTTCCTTAAGGGTAAAAGTATCGCAGGAAGCGGACGAAGACGGTTGGGCTCAGTCAACCGTGAAGACGGAACGGTTAAAAAATTGACGAACAAGTTCATGTTTTTTTTCTTGAGGTTTCGTACAGTAACATTGTTTACAACACTATGCTACAGAAAATTATTGTAATTAGACTAAATAGTATGTAAATGGTTGGAATTGATTGATTAGAACCGGAGATGTCTATACTAATGTTATACGGTTATACCTAAAAAGGAAAGATTTGTATTTTTGTATCCGAATAAACTCAAAAACTACAGGACCGATTTAAAAATTCTTTCACCATTAGATAGCTATAATTAACAAGTACCAACATCGTTACTAATATTATAAATACGAAAATAACTCTGTCTGTCTGTCTGTCTGTTACGCTTTCTTGCCTAAACCACTGAACCGATCCTGGTGAAATTTGGTATAGAGATAAACTAGCTTTTGCCCGCGGCTCCGCCCGCGTGGATGTCGGCTATCGCGACCAAACATAGCCTATGTCCTTTCTCAAGGTCTAATCTACCTCTATACCAAATTTCATCAAAATCGGTTCAGCGGTTTAGTCGTAAAAGTGAGACAGACAGACAGACAGACAGACAGAGTTACTTTCGCATTTATAATATTAGTAGGGATTAGGCCTTGAGAAAGGACATAGACTATGTTTGGTCGCGATAACCGCGGGTGGAGCCGCGGGTAAAAGCTAGTAGGCTAAATATCATAACATTACAATCAGCGAGAACGGGATCAGATTTCCACACAGGCGGAGCCGCGAGCACAGTAACAAATAAATCACTAACCAACATGTGCACGCACGGAGCAGTTTGTTAGTATCAGCTAGTTTAATAATATACCCAATAGAGTCAATAGACAGTAGGTATAGTATTTTGCTACCTTAACACAATAAGAAGTGAATTGACACAAAATTAAGGTAAAAATTTTGTTACATGCGCCGTACAAAACAACCCGCGCCGGCCATGCAGAGGGTGATGCGACCTTGAGCAAGGATTCACGGACCAGTGAACATCTTAGCGTTTATAAGGGACGGGGACGATACGACTTTTTTGTCGTACGCATGTAAAATATGATGGGTTGTTGATCTGGAATAATAATAATATAACGTGTAACGATAGTATAATGCAATTTTCAGTAATTTAGCAGTTAAGGAGTCTGTTTGCCACTGAAGACGTGAACCTACTCCGAAAACAAGCAGTTTAGCTTAGCTGGAGGGCATGTCAGCTATTTTAACATCTGTCTGTCTATTACGCTTTCACGCCTAACCCACTTTATTAGACCTTCGCAAAGGACATAGGCTATATTTGGTCGAGATAACCGATACCCACTCCGGTGGAGTCGCGGGTAATAACTTAGCTTATAAATCTACAAAATCATGGAAAAGATGAGTCAATTCAAATTACTAATTTTAAGAACCTTTTATTATTCATCATCATACAACATGATGATGAATAATAAAAGGTTCTTAAAATTAGTCATTTGAATTATACATTATATTAATGTGTATTCATACCATGCATAATTTAAGATTATGACCACACTAATGACTACCCATAAGTTATTATTGTTAAGATAATTAAAATAAATCCATCCAAAGGTTGCCTGGAAAGATCGCTTGCAGCGATAAGGCTTCCATTCGTACATATTTCGTATGTTGTCTGCATATGTACTGTATATAGCTGTGCAATTCACTAAGCAAGCAAAACGATGGAAGTCGCAACGTTGTGCTTGATAGAGATTGTCATTGTTCGATCTCCAGTGACGTGACCCAATCCAACCAATGACAATCTCTATGGAGCACAACGTTGCGACTTCCATCGTTTTGCTTGCTTAGTGAATTGCACAGCCTGCTGTACACAGTACGACTCGCATCGTTATGATCTTTTAGTGAATTGCAGTGAAATAAAGATTTATCTAATCTTATCTAAATCCTTATCTTGCCTTCACCTCGGAGTCCAGGGTCCGCAATTATAACAGCTAAAATGCACATTGCAACGTTCATATTGTAGAATGGCTTAAAAACAACTTTTTCTTTCTGAATACCCATAATTACTAAAAAAGTGTCTTTAGAATGACATCGCATCGGTTACTTCGCACATAACGGATTCACGCATCGATGCACACTCCTTACTATCCAGTTTACAAGCAACGACACGACCTTCATACGATTTGATTATTAAAAACAATGCTTGTTTTTGTTTTTTACGAAAACAAAAAAGGTACTTAACCTTTCTTAATATTTTATAAAATTAATAAATAAATTGAAAAAATCGACATCCAGGATGAGACTATTATTAGAGAATATTAGTGGTTGGAATTCTTATTATTCCCCCTAAGCCCTGCAGTTAAGCTACACTGCTTATATTAGGAGTGGGTTCACGTAGGTAATGTAATGGCCAGGATTAGAACCTGGGACCTTTCATTCATAAGGCCGACTGACCAACACTAATCGACGGACCATTTTAACCTGGAACATTCCCTTTCTAGGGGTAATATTCTGTTAACTCAGATACCTGAATAATTTATCTTGGATAGGAGAACGATCTTAGGATAATGTTTGACCATTTAATAAATTAATGAGTTACCTAACTAATCACTTCAAAAATTCATTAATTTAATGAGGAATTCATTATTACCATAGTCCATAAAAAATATATGAAAACGTAAATAACATTATGAAACTGTTTGAAGCAATTCACCGAGTAACTTATTTTTTTTTTTATAATCTTCACTTTTATTTTAACAATTCAATACTACAATAATAAACTAAACCAGTTATACCGTCAGCAATTTATATTACAATTATTATCGTAAAGGAATCGCGTAATCTAAAACACCTCAAGTGAAATGTACCCACGCCACGACATAGACAACTGCGGGGGTCATGGACGAGCGGACATTCTTTGTGTTATCATTACACGCACAAACACACAGGTGTAGGTACTGTTCGGGACATAATATTTTGGACCTAAAATGTACTCAAAATGTGTTCTATATGCGCAGTACACGTTTTTGCATGTCTTTTGAAGATAACTTGGGGTGCTACTAGGGTGGGCGACCTCAAATTCACCAAGCATAGATTATTACAAAACCATCCGCGCGCGCCAGGTCCTCGTTTGTATCGCGATTTAGGTTCAAGATACGTGTCCTGAGGTATACATACCGATTGGTGTAATGATTGCATACAATGAATATTATAGTTGTTAGAATTTCTTTCTTTTATGCCTGTGGTGTAGCAGTGTAGCGTTCAAATGCTAAACCAGAAGTCGTGAGTTTGATTCCCGCTCAGTGAAAATATAATAATAATTATATATTTGCATTAGTAGTTTTTTGTGTATAACTACTTAGCCGATGCCCACGGCTTCACTCACGTGGAATTCTGTTCCTTTTCCCGAACCACGAGGTTCTTGAAGTCAAAAAAGCCCAATTTTATGATGATGCGGTTGGTTAACATACATACCATCATACATACATATTATATTCACGCCTGTTAATCCCTGAAGGGGTAAGCAATTAAATCAAAGAAGTAAAATACAAAAAGACTTAACGACACGGTGAGCTCATTCTGCCTAAATAGTCACACCAATTCTAATAGTTTGAGGACTTTCGGATAACCGGATCGGATTGCGATTAATTCGCGACAGCATCTGTTAAAGAGTCATTTTATTTCAATTAACAAAATAATATTTTTCCACAATCGACAGACATCCTAAAAATCGAAGTAGCCGTCTTCAATCAATCAATCAATCAGCCTATTGCAGTCCACTACTGGACATAGGCCTCTCTCAATATGCGCCACGTTTGCCGATCCCCCGCCTTCCGCATCCAGTCTGTCCCAGCCACCTTTCGCTGGTCGTCAGTCCATCTGGCTAGGGGATGTCCCACCTTCCGTTTTCCTTCTTGCGGTCTCCACTCTAGGACTCGTAGGCGTCTTATTAAAGTTGTACCAACAATTTATTCAAAACACAGAATTATCACAACATTGGCACCCAGCACTCACGTGAACTCAATCCCTCCGGGTAGTCCCCTAAAATAATGAATAATACATTAAAAGATTCCTTTACATTACTTCAAGTAACTGTTAAATTAGATTCAAGCCCCCAACACAAGTTGTTTTCAATTTGGTAAGAGAAAAGTTGGCAGGTAACGATTGCTTACTTTGTACTGAGATTTCAAACTTTTACGTGTTTCATCGGCCGAGAAAAAGGTTGTTTACATTGTACGGGACGACTTTATTGGTTCAATTATTTTGGGCGACAATAGATCACGGGTATATTGTTTGTGTAAATTAAGCTTTTGATTTAGGTTAAATTCAATTAATTTATTATGTTTCAATCTTAGTAGACGCAGCAAGGTATCAACGTAAAAATTTGAAATGACATAATTATGACATGCACGCATTGACAGTATAAAGAACAATATTGGCATTAGCTTAGTCGCACAAAATGCGTTTATAACGCTGTTATTTGCTATGCATTTTGTTAGCAAAGCTATATCTATACATAACATGGTCTAAGGTTTACATATTCATTAGAATTTAGTAATGTGGTGATATTAATTATTTTACAAAAAGAAAAGACAATCGTTGTAAATATGATAGTTGTAAAATCATTCATTGGTTCCGATAGCTCGTATGAGTATCGGTAGATGGCTCCACCATCGCCCCAAAGACGGAAGTATAGAGGAATTTGGATCAGCTTCGTCCGGGCTTCGGTGGCTTAGCGGTCAGAGCATTCCCCCTGTAAGGGAAAGATCGCGGGTTCGAGTCCCGCCGAAGTCGATTCTCTTTTCTCTTTGTAAATCGATTTGAACAATCAGCATAATAAATGCTTCAACATTTCATTCAAATAATTATTTTATATAATATACCTAATAATCTTATAGTGAATTAAGGCGATTATGGTATAGGTACATACCTTTGATTTGTCTGACGTTTTGACCAGGTTACACTGGCCGTGGTCGCAGGCTTACTGGCTAAGTGTGAGTTCGTGTCGATCGATATAAATATGAATAATTTACATAAGGTGAATTATTCATATATCGATAGTTAAATAGAACTTAATAAAAACATGATTTTACAAACATGGTTCTCAGAAAATAAAAGCCAACTAAATTAACATAGAACAAACAAAACTAGAGATGAAACGCAAATAATTTAAAAGGAAAACATTTCGGCTTGATACCGTATCAAAGACTCGAATTTCCGAACAAATACACCTCGGTACAAACACACCCATCGCGGTACAAACTTGAAACACATACCCTCAGGGAGTTGACAGATAAATTCTGCCGAACTCGAATTAAAATTATATTTCATAGCTGTTGCCCGCGGCTCCGTCCGCGTGGATTTCTGATCCCGTTCATCGCTGATATATAGTCTATATGTTAATCCAGGGTATAACCTATATACATACCAAATTTCAACCAAACCGGTCCAGCCGTTTATGCGTGAAAGAGTAACAAACATCCACACATCCACACATCCATTCTCACAAACTTTCACATTTATAATATTAGTAGGAAGGAAGTAGGATAGGATATCGGCAAGAATCTATGGAACCTTATGGAAACATGGCTACTAAGAAGAGGGGAGGAAGACCTCCGACCACCTGGATGACCGTTCGTCATCCAGGTATGAGGTCTACAAGGATATGAGGGAATTGGGGCAAGAGAAGGATGGCATTTCATACTCTCACAAGAAGTGAGAGTATGAAATGGCGTAAAATGATTCGGGAAACCGACCCTGCATAACGGGTTATGGCGAGGCCAAAGAAGAAGAAAAATCTATGGATCCTTATAACATTTCAAATTATGATTGCATTTTCTACCCTCAAAACTAGGTGATTTAGCTTTTGGCTACATTCTGTATATAGCACAAGATTTTGCAAAAAAGGGTTCGAAATATACGTTACGTATGAGTAAGCTAATGTCAATATTGTTCTTTAAACTGTCAATGTGTGCGTGTTATCGCATGGGATTAGTACATTATGGTACAAATGACGGCTCGGGTCTCAATGGCGCCTCGGCGGTAATCAACATACTCACGCGTAGCATACGACGTTTTACAACACACTTGCGAATAAAATAATACTACACATACTAAATAAACAATACTACAAATTAATTAGTTTTCCTATGCGCGCGCATCTAACAATGGCGATCGGTCATATTTAAAAGAGTGAGGTCTGAATTGAACTTTTTTTTACTCTGTTTTTTTTTCTGTACTTAGAGAAAAAAAAAGTTAAATTTGAGTGAAAATTTTGTTTATTATACAAGTATTACAAGTTGAAATTATTTATTTAAATACAAAAATGCATCAAATGACCATACAATAGGCATATTAATTTATTCGTACTATTACACACGTTCTTTTTTGTATCGAAACTTTTTGAAGAACATAAAAACTAAACCCATAAAATTTAAAAAAGAATCTATAACTCACTTGTGAATAATAGCAATGAAAAAGTCACAGTTTGATAAAAAGTGTCATTACGTGCCTAATTGCGGTGAAATAATATCAATTTTATGAGCAGGTGTGTTGTAAATATTATTATGTTAAACTTGTACCAAAGTAGTTGCTATTTTTTACGCCGCGTGTAGTTACCATGCTATGTCTAGGTATAAAACTTGTATGTAATCTAAAGATTTAGTTTTCTTTAACACAAATATGAAGGCACTGAACGTTGAACGATGAACAATGAACGAGAAAATATATATTATGCACACTAGACGTGCGATAAAATTGAGATTAATGTTAGTACCTATAATATGGTTTAAAGGGGTGATACAAAGAGCCGGGGCGGTTGTCTACTGTCCACTAGCCTAGAATTTAATCAAAAGACAACTCTTAGGAAAGGTTTTCTTCTCAAATTAGTTTCCGATTGATTGAATTCAACAATACTTTTACGAAGTACCCGGTACCCATTAACAACTTTTAACTTTCAAACATTTCATTAGCTGACATCAAAAATCTTTCACTCATTCATTGGAATTAATTGTCAGAGTTTAATAAGAACGAACGATGAGTGAATGAATGAATGATGAAGTTTAAAGCGAGTTGTTCGAAACTTTTCAATCCTTACTCTCGTTTAGTTTTTAATAGCTTCAATCTTTTGAATTTGGAATCATTTGTGATACTGTAATTGTTATCTTTCTACGAGATTTTTATTTTTAAGTGTGGAACACTGATTATTTATTCTTGTTTTATTCTTTCACCCCGCATAATTATCCGCTATCGCGACGAAAGATAGCCTATTTCCTTTCCCAAGGTTTTATCTATCTCTACCAAATTTCAACAAAGTCGATTCAGTGATTTAGGCGTGAGAGCGTAGAATTGCTTTCGCACTTACAATTTTAGTATGAAATAAATATAAACTTTGAAAAACTTTGAACTTCACACGAATGTTAAAATCACCTTAAAATAAAATACAATTTAACTAATTCAGTACGTTACTCTAGCAATTCTACAGATCTTTTCATAGCATTAAAGTTTATATTCAATTAAAACGTAAGCCTCTCAGCCACTTATATTCCTATGCAATAGTTTACTCCAACCTTCCACCCCAATCATCAAACTGCCAGCGCTCACCAACAAATAATTAACAAGCCTACCTGGAAAATGGACGTTGAAAATGCAGGCGCATTTTTCTATTTTTCTTAAGGCTTCAAATTGTAAAAGGCTCTTACTGAATAATAGGGGGTAGGCACAAGTGGTGCTCGTGTCGAGACCGCTACTGAATGCGGAGGGTGCTTGTATACCAGACATTTGCAGCGATTTTTTTATATATATTTAATTGGTAGGTGACGACACTTGGGGGTTAAAATGAATGATTAAATTTACAAGGCTTTTTTTAGGTGGTTTTGAGGTGTTAATTTATAAAAAAAGTCATGTGACGATATTGTAGATTCCAATAATTAGGAACTTACTTGTTAACGTGCTGTTGATTAAAATAGGAAAAAGCAAAATCACGCTCAGGCGGGACTCGAACCTGCTATCTTTCCCTTACAGGGGGGAATGCTAGCTGTTGCCTGCGGCTCCGCCCGCGTGGATGTCAGTTATCGTGACCAAAAATAGCCTATGTCCTTTTGCCAAGGTCTAATCTATCACTGTACCAAATTTAATCAAAATCGGTTCAGTGGTTTATGCATGAAGATAGACAGATAGATAGACAGATAGATAGACAGATAGATAGACAGAGTTACTTTCGCATTTATAATATTAGTATGGAGTTGGAACGGGTTGTAGAAACTGGATAATGCCTCAAACACACAGACCATCACTATCAGGCGAGGCGAAGTCAAATTGACCTGTCCTATAAAAACAGAGGCGATGATGATCATGATGAGAATTTTTTTTTATATTGAACACGTAAATTTTACTTCATTTCGCCTGATGGTAAGCTGAGGCAAAGACTAGGAAATGTGATTAAATAGGTACTATAGAGTCCTATAGCATTGTATATTTACTCTTAAATCTTGTTAGGTATGGAAAAGAAGCCTTTAAATCGATACCCTAGGCCATAAAAATAGGTAATAAAATGTAGGACTCTCATACCTACACCGAATGTCTTTGAGATGTATACAAATAGGTACGTTTAGGTAATAGGGTCGAAGATTTATACGTGAAGGTTTTATGTACGGAGTCTTTTATGACTATTGATAAAGATAGGGTTTATTATTTTTGTCTTAGATTTTATTGTATGAATTTTGATGGACTGTGAGATGTGCCAGAGCTCACTGAAGAGGTTTTGTGCTGTCAGTGGGAAACCCACAGGCTTGTCCTACTTGTCTTTTGCGCTGACGGTATATAATCTCTCTGTTCTTACAGGGTTGGCAGCATGAGTGTGACTCGCTGGTGTTGCACTCGCCCATAAGCCACGGATATCGGAACATTGCAGGTAGACCAGTGGTTGAACTTTTTAGGGTTTAAACTACCCGTAACGACTGCCATTGATGTTCGTATGGCAACTGGGACTAACGGCTTAACGTGCTCTCCGAGACACGACCAGACCAATGCAAATACCTATATTCATGCATACAAATATTTGCATTGAGCAGGGATCGAAAACCCCAGCGTAGCGCTTGCGTTCACTACCGCTACGCCACAGAGTCCATCAGGAATATTTTTACAAAATTTCACATTTATAATATTACTAGCTTTTGCCCGCGGCTCCGCCCGTGTGGATGTCGGTTATCGCGACCAAACATAGCTATGTCCTCTCCCAAGGTCTAATCTATCACTGTACCAAATTTCATCAAAATCGGTTCAGTGGTTTGGGCTTGAAAGCGTAACAGACAGACAGACAGACAGAATTACTTTCGCATTTATAATATTAAGTAAGTATGGATTTGCTCAAATTTGTACCATATTACAAGAAGACAATAAAACAGCTAACAAAATATAACTTGAAAAAAATACATTTGTGTCTTCGGGAATACCTACACAGTCGTGAGGACAAAAAAAATGAATAATTTACAAATTATAAATGGAAATGATCGCAGATGGCACAAGACTACGTTGCGGCGTCTTGCCGCAAAATAAAAAAGAAATACTTACCTATTAATATTTAGATTAAGCTGTATAAATTCTTCAAACTTAAAGAAGCGTAGCTGTAGATAATTGTCCTCAATTGAGCGGATACGCCCAAATCGTAAATTGAAAAAACAACGCATTCAAAAAACAGCACCGTAATCTAAAACATGATAATTAAAAAATTACCCGACAAAAGCCATCATTTTAAGTGGGGGGTGAAATGAGCTCATTTCACCCCTCTTGCTCACTCACTTCGCCACTTGAAGGCTTCAGGGGGTGAATGGGGTGGCCACGACTATTTGGGTAACGCCAAGTTTGATTTTTCAGCGAATCTTTTGGAAAGGTATTGTTCTGAAATGTTAAGGGTAGTTTTTAAAGGGCTGTTTATATTTACAATGGAAAAATAATTATGGTGATATGCAAGTTCTTTTATTATGTTGGTGAGTTTCAGTTATGAGTAGAATATTGTTTGTAAAAGTATGGAAAGGGTATATGTTTTTTTGTATCGTTTTTGCACATTATACCATGTAAGATTGTATATTAAACTGTATACAAACATGATACCTATTTGTTCTACTGTAAATTTATTGCTGTACAATGAAACTTATCTATCTAAGTTTTACTTAATTTATGGGTTTAATTTACACTCAGTGCGAGATCCATACTAATATTTTAAATGCGAAAGTATTATAACTGTCTGTCTAACTGTTACACTTTCATGCCTACATCACAGAACCGATTTCGATGAAATTTGGTACAAGGGTAGATTAAATCTTGGAAAAGGACTTAAGCTATGTTTGATCGCGACAACCGACACCCACGCGGGTGGAGCCACGAGCTTCAGCTTGTTTTCTATAAGTCTAAAGGCGTGTTTAGTTATGCTTATTGTTATCCTAGAACTTTGAAAAGCACATAGGTAGGCTACCTTTTATTGCGTAAAGAAGGCTTAAAGGTGTTCAAATAATTCAAAATTTGTGTGAAAATACGTCATTTTTGAAGATAACTTAATGACATTTGGTACACAAATACATTATAGCTTGATAAAGGACACTGGCTGTGTTTAAAATAACCACCTGCACCCTTAGACAAGTGGCCCGGTGTTTTGTAGAATATAATGATGGTTGTATAGGATTTGACGTATATGACACGTATTTTGACGTTTATAACATACATTAACGACTGTCATATACGTCAAATCCCATACATTCATAACTCTATTCTACAATACGCCTGTTAACGAATTGCCACATGTCTAGGGGGGTAGAGCTGGGACAACAACAACAACAACTAGTCTATAATATAAAAATAAATCGCTGAATGTGTTGCTAACGCAAATCTCGAGAACAGCTGAACCGATTTAGCTAATTCTTTATTTAGAATATTCCTTGAAGTACGAGGATGGTTCTTACGAAGATTTTTTTTTAAGAATTGTCTGATAAGGATTCGTAATTTAAAAGTCAATTTGAACTTTAATACCATATCATAAAGTCAAGTGTTAGTATCGTAAGAATTTTGACATCTATTGATATGGTCAAGTTAGGCGGTACGAAGTTCGCGGGGTCAGCTAGTACTAAATAAAGTAATACCCAACAAGAAACTATTCATTACATTTTGAACTCCTATACACACTACATGTACCTATAATTATTGCTTTAACTAATGTACAATTATTACTCACACCTATCATTACATATACTCTTCAATATAATGTCGCAGTATAATGACGGTATTAACGTCATTACATATGCGTGTTGAGCAGCTAAGTAATGATGAATGAGGTGTATATCGATTATGTATGACAACACCTGAATTAATGTTGCCATAATATATTAGCATAGACACTTTAGTAAACAATATAAATCTATAGCATAGACTGGACGTACGTAACGTAGGTAAAGGCCTGTTGACTCGAGCCATGTATCTGAGGCTGAGCCTGGGCTATATATATCTGTCTGATGTTAAAAAACGAGAGGAGATGGGGTGGCAGAAATTCTACTTCTTCTTCCTCCTAGCGTTAATTCCCAGTCGCATCCGAAGCTTTCAGCTCGGAGTCTGGGATCCGCTTTACCAGTCATAGCTACAGATTTGGCTAGACCTCGATATTTTCCATGAAGCGATTGCCATCATCGCCTAATGTTAACATTGGGTCATGACCTCCACGACCCAATGTTAACATTAGGCGATATCGAAGCTTTGCAGCTAGACCGTTGTTTTTGGACTTTTAGGGCACCAACTACCCGTAACGACTGCCATAGATGTTCTTATGGCAACCGGGACCGACGGCTTAACGTGCTCTCCGAGGCACGACCAGACCAATGCAAATACCCATATTTAATGCACACAAATATTTGCACTGAGCGGGGATCGAATCCGCGCCTCCTGCGTAGCGGCCGCGTTCACTACCGCTACGCCACGGAGGCTGTCGCTTATTCAAGTTCGATCTGATGCTAACTGTACCAATCTATATCCGTAGAGAAACAAGAACAAAGATGGGGTGGCAGAAATTCTACTCAGCCGGGTTATTGATTTCTATTGGTTTTCAAAATCAAGTCAGTAAATCCAGAGATTACCCTCCAATCCATACTAATATCATAAATGTGAAAGTAACTCTGTCTGTCTGTCTGTTACACTTTCACGCCTAAACCACTGAAGCGATTTTGATGAAATTTAGTATAGGGGTAAATCCGACCTTGAGAAAGGATCATAGGCTATGTTTGGTCGCGATCACCGACATCCACGCGGGCAACAGCTAGTACTTAATAAACTTTCAAAATTTACGTTGGGGCCCTAGACAAGCCACACAATCTTTAATAGATTAGAATAATCACTGTTATGGGATTGACACGTCACAAGTCGTAAAAACATATTATGTCAATCCCTAAAGGTATAATTTCTGTGTCACTTGTCTAGGCGATCCCCGCTCAGTGCAAATATTTGTAAGGATGAATGTGAATATTTACATTGGTCTGGGTGTTTCTGTGTATAATATGTATGTATGTATTTATCCGCATTCTAGAACCCATAACACAAGCAAGTTAAACTATACTTAATTTGGGTCTAGATATCATTGTGTAGAATGTCCCACAATATTCATTATATGTATTTGTTTATAATGAGTAAAACCTAATCGCATTTATAATAATTATTTCTCAACTGTTTATTCTTATCAAAACACGGGTGTTTTAATTCATTCAAAATTAAATTATTCAAGTCGTATATCACGCACAATGCTGTCATTACAACGGCCCTGTAAATAGAACCCACACATAATAGCTTCTCATTAACCCTTCTCTTGAAAAATAAAGCAAAAAGCTTCGGTCGAAATGACCACCGGTTAGGGCGCGTCCTAATTGGGCCGACGGATTGCTTTCTAAATCTTGATGAATGCAAATAATATGCTTGTGACCTATTTTTGCCTGGACTGTATCTACAGTCCCAGATACTATTAGCGGGGCGTGAAAAAGCAACTGTCGAGGCCTTCAAAGTAGGGACCGCTTTTCTTGGGAGAGCTTCTATTTGTCCGCAACTTTTTTGTGCCTGCCTTTTTTTTGCCTCTGTGGCGTAGCGGTAGTGAACGCGGCTGCTACGCAGGAGGCGCGGGTTCGATCCCCGCTCAGTGCAAATATTTGTGTGCATGAATATGAATATTTGCATTGGTCTGGGTGTTTCTATGTATAATATGTATGTATTTACAAAAAAAAAAAAAAAAGTATCTAAGTAAGTATGTATATCCGCATTCTAGAACCCATAACACAAGCTAGTTAAACTATGCTTACTTTGGGTCTAGATAGCGTTGTGTAGAATGTCCTGCAATATTTATTTATTTATTTATTATTTATTTGCAGCATTTGCAGCACCATCGGGTTTAGTTGGATGACCTAAATGTAAATAATAGGCTCTGGTGCGACCAATGATTTCATCGCAAATTGCCTAACATAACATAAACTCACGCTTATATCCCCGAAGGGGTAGGCAGAGGTGCTAGCACCCACATTTCGCCGTTTATGTTTAGGTCCCAATGTAATAGGTGGCGAGCCTATTGCCATTAACCGGGCACTTATAAACCTGCGATATTTGCCTAAGTGCTTTAGGAATATTCATATTCCCACCGTCCCACCAATCCAGGTTATGTTACTGGATTGGTGGGACAGTGGGAAATATGATGACGGATGTATTGTTATACATTATTTATATTCAAGAATGTTTTTCCGCATTTTAGAACCCATAATACATGTTAGTTAAGTTATACTTACTTACTTTGGGTCTTGATAGCACTGTTTCGAATCATCATCATCTGCATATAGACGTATTCTCCCGATTGCATCCGTGGCCAAGATGACCCCGGAGCTCAGGGTCCGCCTTCCGGCTCCTCCTTCTCCACTTCGCACGATCTTGGGCGTCCATGGTAGTGAGACCATTTGCACGTATATCACCCTCCACGACGTCAAGCCAGGACTTCTTTGGCCTACCCCTTTTACCTGGACCCGGCGGGGGTACCATTGCCAGGCATTTGTTCCCCACGTAGCCTGGCGGTTGCCGCAAGACGTGGCCGCACCAGCGAAGGCGGCTCTCTTGCATTTTATCCGCGATGTCACGGACATGGAGGCTGCCGCGGATGCGAGAGTTCCGTACGCGATCTTTACGCGTAACGCCGCACATCCACCGCAACATTTTCATCTCCGTGACACGCAGCTCTTGCTTGTGTCGCTCGAGCAGCGGCCACGCCTCACAACCATACAAGAGAACAGGCCTAATGATCGTCTTATAGACCTGCCCCTTCAACCTGACTGGCATTTTAGGATCACAGGTCACGCCAGTCATTTCTCGCCACTTGGCCCACGCGGCAGCAATGCGTGCCTTGACGTCGTGGTCGATCTCACCGGTCACATGAAGTACAGATCCTAGGTACTTAACCTGGTCCGTGCGCTCGACCAAATCATCGCCTATGCGGACGGGTGTGGGATCTGTGGAGTTTAACGCTAAGTATTCTGTCTTCGCTACATTTAGCTTCAGACCGCCGTTCTCAAGCGCTTCTTTCCATCCTTTCACGCGTCGCACCAATCTGCTCCTGTCCGCGTCCATGAGCGCAAT
Organism: Eilema depressum; assembly: GCA_914767945.1. NCBI lineage: Eukaryota > Metazoa > Arthropoda > Insecta > Lepidoptera > Erebidae > Eilema > Eilema depressum. The sequence goes on along the minus strand of OU612036.1, from coordinate 3,413,079 downwards.
ATCATCAGCATACATGAGCAACCACGGAGGCTGCTCATGTGAGTTTCTAATGCTGTCCGACAAAACATCTAATACCACGCTGAACAGGTAAGGACTAAGGACGGATCCTTGGTGTACCCCGACGGTGATGGGGAAGGCTTTCGAGTCGCCAACAGCAGTCCGAACCACGGAACCGGAATCGTAGTACATGTCTCGGATGGTGTCAATGTAAGTCTCTGGGACACCCTTGGCCCGCAGTGCCCACCAGATCACCTCGCGAGGAACACAGTCGAAGGCCTTCTGCATGTCTAAGAATAGGCAGTGCAGGGGCGTGTTCTTCGCCCTGTATTTCCCCGCCACAACCCTTAGGGCGAACACTGGGTCCATGATCCCGTGCCCGGGACGGAACCCGTACTGGCACTCCGAGAGTGTACTTTCCTGTCGGATCCGGGAGTCGATTATCCGCTCATAGAGCTTCATGGTGTGGGACATTATCTTTATACCGCGGTAACTACCACACTCCTGCACCGATCCCTTGCCTTTGAAGACTGGCGTGATGATGCTCAGCCTCCACTGGCTCGGGATCTCGCCGGTGAGGAGTACGCGGTTATAAAGATTTGCTAGAATGCCCACACCACGGGCGCCCATTGCCTTCCAAGCCTCGATGGGGACTTCGTCGGGTCCGACAGCTTTGCCGGTTTCCGGTTCTTCATGCGGCGAATGGCAGTCTGGACTTCCGCAGGCGTTATCGGTGGCACTAGTCCTTGATTCGGAGGGAGGTCTGGTGGCTGCACCTCTTTATGCTGCTTATTCAGCAGCTCGTGGAAGTATGAGCGCCATCTCTCCTTCACCGCGACTTTCTCGTACAACAAATTGCCCCCAGGGTCTTTAATGCAGCGGCACTTGGATAGACCCTGCGCCGCTTTGGCCCTGGAACGCGCCAACTTATATATGAGCTTTTGCCCCTCAGACGATTCCAACTTGGTATATAGAGGTTGCAAGTGGTCTCGTTTGGCCCTGGCTACGGCTCTCCTGGTGGCGCGTTTTGCATCTTTGTACGCATCGCGGTCATCGGAAGATTTGGACGCTTGCCACTTTTTAAAGAGGGCTTTCTTCACCCTGATCTCTCTCTGGACTGTGTCGTTCCACCACCAGGTGTCCTTGTCACACTTGCGTCCACCCTTAGACATGCCGAGCACCACCCTCCCCGCCTCAAGAATAGCTGCCCGAATCCTGTCCCAAGAAACCTGTACTGGTTCGTCTACAGCATCGGCGCACTTGTCACCGATGGCTGAGACGAAACTTTGGGACTTAGCTTCATCAAGCAGCCACCACCTGATTTTGCGTTGGGCACGCTCGGCACGTTTGTCTTTGGGTTTCACGCGGAGGTCCATGACAAGGAGACGGTGTTGGCTAGTGAGACTCGACTAGAGCACTGTTTCGAATGTCCTGGAATATTTATAATATTTATTTATATATACCTATAGATTCTTATTAGGAGCAATGGCGCACATTAAGAGAGGTATACCTATCTACAGTAGTGAACTGCGATAGATTAATTGATTGATATAGATTCAAAGCAAATTTTAAAGAAAACTAAATAGCAACGAAGTCCGTAAATGGCATGGTTTCATAAAAATTGTCGCTGACTCATTTGATCGAGATAGCTAATAAACTGCCACAAACTTACAGCTTAATGCGGAAGTATCTTAACCGCCTCCCTGGAATATTTAACAGCGATCCCCATGTGTTTTGTGGCGAAGATTCATGGGTTTAATTGAAAATTCTATACCAGAAGGTTTTCAACGGACCGAGGCAAATGAAGGGGTATGATTTTGACATATTTTTTATGTGTATATGTGTGTTTTGTATTCATGACACTTGTGAACATATGGCATTTTAGGGTTAATGTTTATGGGCAGTATTAAACTTAAGTGTTTGTGAGATTATATACACGTCATATTATGGGACGTTAGAGCCCTTAAAATATCGTTATAAACTGGTGTAATACTGGTAAGTACAATGGCGGGTAGGTGATGTAATAAGGTGTAATTTAAGCTATTTTTATTTCAGAGAAGAATTAAAGAAAAGAAAGAAAAGAAGAAAGAAAAATATATTTATTCTGACCCGCAGCACGCAATACAATCAAAGCAAAAATATCACAAGGTACACATTATCTATACAGACCATTCAATCGGATATAAAAGAGAGAGAAACCAGAAGACATTAGATCAAATATTGGCAAAGGCAACACTACCCTGCACTACTATATAATAATTAAGGTAACTGTACCAATGCTCGACACTTTAAGGAAAAATAAAATTTCAATCTAAAAAATTTAACAAATTAATTACAGCATGGTCGTTACATTCTTTTTTAACTGTTACAGCAACAATTAGACATTAACTTTTGCCCATAAAATCTTTAAAATCTATCAAACTTTTACTTTAAATTAAATTATTATGCACTTGGTCGAAAACACCAATGCTAGACATCATTGTCCCAATGGTCCAAGTATGTCAATAACTTCAATATTTATAACGTTTATACTAAATTCATAGTTTTTATGTTTCGGGACTTATCGCGATTAATTATTATTTGGAACTTACTTGTGCCGACGTTTCGGGTGCGTTGCAGCACCCGTGGTCACGACTTGACTGGTCTGCGAGCGTCGAGAGGTGCGCGGGATTAATTTGTGTGCCTACCCTCCACTACTTATTTGTGAATGGTAAGGCTGGCGACACACAACACTCACTACGTCAGTTTTTAATGGCACTGTGTTTTTGGGTTTGAGTAATTTAATCACTGGATTCCACGTCCCAGACAGCCTGAATCCATCTTCCCTATTGAAATTTTTATATTTTCTGATTTCAATAGCTTCACGCACAATCCGTGGATAATAGTGGCGATCAGTGGAGAGGACTCTAGGCTGATGAAACTCAATCCAGTGATTGGCCCCCGACTCAAGATGTTCTGCTACTGCCGATTTATTGTGCTGACGGTTTTTCACAGCCGCGATATGTTCTCTGACCCTTTCTGCAATGGTTCGCTTTGTTTGGCCTATGTAGGAACTACCGCAGCTGCAATCCACTTTGTAGACACCTGGTGTTTGTAGAGGTATGACGTCCTTCGATGTTCGCACATATTTCGCTACTTTGGCGCACGGTTTGAAGATAGTCTTAATGGAAAACTTCCGTAAGCAGGATCCGATCTTGTCCGTTATACCTTTCACATATGGCATGTACGCCGGTTGGCGGTCAACACCCGGTAACATCTATTTATACTAAAATTAGTAATAATCATAACTTATAAACAAAAAAATCACACCTATAAAAATCAGTACCCTTGGCAAAATCTTAAGAAATAACACGACCGTGTTCACGGAGTCACATTATTTGCTGTCAACAGTCTTTCTAAATTTACTTCGGATGGTGTTGCGAATATTTGAACATATCTTATAGATACCATTAGGCATCTTTTAAGTCAATAGTCTTATAAAACAAATGGATAATTTTCTCAAAATACTGGGTTTTGTTCGAAAGTGTCGAGCATTGGTACAGTGTCGAGCATTGGTACAGTTACCTTATGCCATAGTTGTTACAAGTCAATGAGGTCTATGGTCACTTTGTCTACTCTATGGTCATTTTGTGATGTAATCTGTATAATCTATGCTGTGATATAATCTTATCTATGATGCTATGATGCAACTTTTTATCTACCTACAAGTACATAAACAACAGAAACTCATAGCCCCAACAAGTTGTATTCCTAATTCCTCTCTTTGACAAAAAAACTAGAGTGTGCAGTGCAGTGCACTGCCCATATCCCCGAGAACGGCTACAATAGGTGCTGCGACATCCCCTCGTAGTGCATTGCGCACCGCAGCGGCCAAAACTAGTCGCTTCTCAGCTTATTGCTGTGATGGAGCGTTCGGTGAAGAACAGACCCACACCCAGCACTGATTTTCGTAGGCGACCATTTGGTGTGGCGACGCATGACGCCATTACGCCATCCAGCGGAAGGATTGGATCAGCAGGTATGTATATTACTCAGAACTTAACATAAGAAAAATGAAGAAATAATAAACAAGAATTATGTAAGGTGGGTACTGGGTACCCATGACCCCATACTACTAAAAGAAAAACAACAGAAATGGACCGATCACATCCGCTATATCTACAGAATATCATTTTACACTTCGTTATTATAGCTATACGGTACATCACTTCCAGAGTTACTTATTAACTATCATCCCTATCAGTAAGTAGGTACCTACTTATTCGTCATGTTAAAAAAATAAAATAAAAACATTACCCAGGCCGCCATTTTGGACGCTTAGGGCGGCTGCTACTTATTAAACCGCGCACGCATACAGCTAGCCAATCCCTTTTGAGGCATGAGCTCATCATAACAATGATACATATTCCAATAAACATATTATATTATTTCCATCTAAGAAAGTATAAAATGTAGATAGCATCACCACATCACACTTTGCTGCCCACAGACCACTGCAGCCCCAAACATAATGCAATCCACAAGAATGGAACCAATGGAGGCCGCGAACAACGCATTTTTCTGTGTATGTGATCCGGCTCCCCAAGAAAAGCAGCCCGTTTACAACAGTAAAGTGTACAAATCCCTAAGGTAAGGAGGAAACTAACTGATTCTATTATATTTTTTTTTTATCCATGTTGGTTGAAATCAAAGTACTAATGTGAATGTGCCTATGTAACATTAATCAGCAATTTCCCCCTCCCCACCAGGTTACAAAATGAGGGCTCATGCGTTTCCTGAGGGAGCCAGGATCCCACAGGTATTTGTGTGCTCCATCAGTTACCTACCCACAGTGTGCAAACCTCAACATAAAATTGAGTCAAGGAGCCACGAAGACCCCTGCTGTGTCCTGAATATCTCCCCCAAGTGAGTACAAACAAATAAACCTAAATATAACAGAACAGTCTACCTATACTTAGAACAAGCACAGCCCATCCAGTTCGTGCTCTGGGGCCCATGACTCATTCATGTATTCATGTACCTCCTTGGTTACAAATATTACATTCCATAAACAGTAAATTATTATGTCACATGAACAAAAAGGAGAAATCAACATAGACATAGAATATGTGTATTGTGTGACAGTAAGACACAGTGTAAAGCATGTCTGTGTACCTGTAGAATTAAAAATATATATTATATATAATAAATATATGTGTAAATATCTATATTATGTATAGTTATATAAGTATACAGTTTTGAAATGTTATCAAGAAAGCTTCTGTTGCTCCATGTAATGTTTTTTCAGCATATTGATGAAAAGTGGTTTTGATTTCAGCACCCTGAGTGGAGGTGGAATATTGTTCCAGCAGCAAGTTGCTGCATATACAAAGCTGCCCCTAAAAGCGGTGGTTCTATGTTTGGGCACAGACAGTGGCACAGTTGTATAACGAATAGATCCTGTATAACCCCTTCGCCAACCCAGCTTCTCATACAGGTATCCTGGTTTTTTTGTATTAATTACCCCGAAAAGTAAACTGCTCAAATGAATCCTTCTACGAGCTTCCATTTTCAGTATATTATTACTGTTAATGTGGGGCGTGACATGATTTCTCCGTGGAATGTTCACACAAAACCGAGTACAGGCATTTTGTATTCTTTGAATTAACCGGACCGTTCTTGCCAGTAGGCATGGCCCATAAACTGTGTCACAGTAATTCAACTTTGAGAGAACCAAACTGTCTACCAGACGTTTTCTTAAATCAATACTGAGGTATTCCCTTATGTTATAGAGGACTTTGAGTCTGTAGAAACAGTTGCGCATGGCTTCAGACACATGTTTCTCGAAGTGCAACTCTGGGTCAATTGTTAGGCCCAGGTTGCAAGCCACATCAACCCGCTCTATTTTATTTCCCAGAATGGTGACTTCTGGATTTGCTGATAATATCCTGCTTATCTGCTTCTTACTCCCAAGTACCATAAATTTAGACTTGTTGTGATTTAAAACTAAGGAATTTTGTTCAGACCATAATGACACACGCTTAAGATCAGCCTCTAAAAGCTGTACTGCTGCTGTAGTGTCATTGGGTTTGAAAGATATGTACATCTGAATATCATCTGCATACATGTGATATTTGCAATTTTGAAAAGAATGTATAATATCAGCACTATATAATATGTATAAAAGAGGACCCAGAATGGAACCCTGCGGTACTCCTCTAACTACATGACGGGGTGAACTTTTAAGTATTGTACCATCATCTTGTCGTATCTCAACATATTGCATTCTATTTGATAGATAGCTATGGAACCACTGAATAGTCCTCGACTCAAAACCATAGTATGCGAGTTTGGACAGCAACAAGGTCGGATTTATAGCATCAAAAGCGCGGGAATAGTCCAATAAAGTCAGTATGGTACCTTCCCCCCTATCCCTTGCCTCCAAGATATTGCCTATAACATCTGATAAAGCTGTTGCTGTCCCCCTCCCCTTCCTAAAACCTGATTGTAAGTCCGGCAGAATATTGTTCTGTTCCAAGTAATCCACCATTTGAATGTATACCACCCTTTCCAAGATTTTTGATAAGCAGGGCAGTATACTTATTGGCCTGAGATCCTTGGATGTGAGCGGAAAGTTTGTTTTAGGAATTGGACGGACACTGGCACATTTCCATAACTCAGGAAAGGTATGCGATGAGATGGATCTGTTTATCAATTCAGTTAGTGCTTGAATAGATGATGGTACTGTTAAGGCAATCATCTGCAAGCCGATACCATCCACACCCTCTGCATTTGAATGGAATTTTTTTAAAATATTGAAAATTTTTTCCTGGCTGACAGTTTTCAACTGAAACCTAGCTTGCGAGTGTCTGTGATATTCATAGTAGGTTAGCTGCGATATGTTGACTTTGCACCTACCAGGGACATCCAGAAAAGCCTGGTTGATCTGATCAGGATCCTGCATATGATTGGGCAGAGAATCAATTTTGAAGTTAGGAATCACCTCTGATTTCAAGTTTTTCCACAAAAGTTTTGGGTCGTTAATGTTTTTGTTTATATTCATTTCAAAATATGCAACTTTTTCTCTCTCTAGTGCCTGCTTTGCTTGTTTTTTCAAATCTAAATAATAATTCTTACAGCTACTCAAATGATTCTTACGATACCTATTCCTTGCCTCATCCCGGAGTTTGAACATGATTCTAATGTTGTCTGTGATCCAAGGTGTTGGTGGATCTTTAAAGCGCTTAGTTTTTAGAGGAGCATGTAGATCAAACAACGTAGTTGTAAAAGTAGTAAATGTATTCACCATATCATTTACAGAGGAGAGGTCCGATATCACGGACCATGGTATGAGCTCCAGGTCCGCAGTAAAAAGGTCCTCCAAGATGTCTCTCATTGGGCGAAAGGTGATCACTCTAGGCTTCACGCATTTCTTTTTGACAATAGTGTCACATGTTATGAATGCGTGATGGCCAAGGTCCTCATTCCTATCCACTACGACACAACGCACCCCAATATCGGTACATACCACGTCAATCAGAGTGGCACCCTCCTTATAATGAGTAGGTTCAGTCACCACTTGCTGTAGGTTTTGATGTTCAAGGAATTCCACCATTAATTTCGATTTTGAGTCCCGTGAGTCCAACAAATTTATATTAAAGTCCCCCAGTAGCATTATATTATCGTATGGCCCCAGAGCACAAATACTGTCATTGATACTCTCTAGGAAGACCAAAACATCCATCCACTGTGGCCGGTAGGCTGTTCCTATGAGGATTTTCTTACCATTGTTGTTTAAAGTTAACCACATTTGTTCCACTTCTGGCTTTACAGGGTGAGGCCTCACATGCGCCCTAACCCCTATTCTTATATAAAAACCAACTCCGCCACCTCGCTTCATATTTGCTGAGTTTCTGGGTATATGCTTTAACCTATAGCCTGGGACATGTGGTGCTCGGCCATCTTCACCGGGTTTCAGCCACGTTTCGTTAATGGCCATTATATCCACTGCGTGTAAGCTCATAGCCAGTCTGAACTCATCCTGACCGGTAGCCAGGGAGCCTGGGTTAAATAAACCAAACTTTAACTGCTTATTGTTGAGCATTTGTATAAATATGTGTGCAGATATATACAGTACCCAGTAACGTAGCAATAGTAAATACTTGAATAAAATGTAAATAGATGATAGAATGTAAATAGATGTTTATGTGTAGATAGATGCTCATATGTAAATAGATGTTGATATGTAAATAGATGTTTATATGTAGATAGATGCTCATCTGTAAATAGATGTTGATATGTAAATAGATGTTTATATGTAGATAGATGTTCATATGTAAATAGTTGCTTATATGTAAATAGATGCTTATATGTAGATAGATGTTTATATGTAAATAGATGTTTATATGCAAAAAGATGCCTATCTGTAAGAAGTTGTTTACATGTGAAAAGATGCTTATATATGTAGTAGATGTTTGAATGTGAATCAATTTTTGCATGTAAATATTTGTGTGATGCAATCGTATTCAAAAAAGTAAATAGTTGTGTATGATAAATATAAGATTTCTCTGCTGTCAATATGCAAAATAGCTCCGATGTGTCCATGCGTCCACAACTACACAATGTCCAGCGAGGTTCAACAACCACACTGTTGATCAAAACATAGGTCCTGACTACATGTCTTAAAAATATATGGTACCCACTTTTAAAAAATATATATAAATTATAGGCCGGAAGAAAGCACACATCACTAGGTCTATTGTTCATATTCCCCAATGCACTGCAGTATGTCTCCATCCGCAGCAATCCGGTGCGTGGGATCCTTCGGCCCCCGGCGTGCAAGGACACGGCCCTGCTTCGTCCACACGAAACGCCAGCCATGGCGCTCCGCTGCTGCTCGCGCCCTCCGAAACAAAAGCTGATTTGTCCTGGTCAAGCGCTCGTTCACGAAGAAGCGCCTGGTTGGACCCGGCACTCCCAGGTCTGCAGTTGTAGCACCGCGACGAACTCGCGCGCCGCTCAGCAAAGCGTTGCGCTGCTCGCGGCGCACAAACCTCACCATCAGTGCCCTAGGTCGCGGTGGTTCAGCCCTCTCGCCGTTTACAGCCCTAATCAAGCGCCCGCCGATACGCTCAGCGCAGACGATGTCCCCTTCGCCTACACTCACTCCCAGCTTAGTGGCCACCAATAGTACCATGTGAGTTGGGTTCTCCGCATTAGATTCCGGTATGTTGGTTATGATAAGGTCATTAGCCATGAGTTCCTGCTCTCGGTCGTTAAGCTCTTTTTTGAGCTGCTCAACTGTGGGGTCCGGCACGGAGGCCGACGGAGGATGCTCCTTTGACAGCGCCTCCAGGCTCTGCAGCCTCAACTCCATAGCATCCATGCGTGTGTTGCATGCTGTAATGGCCGTCTTCAAACCCAGCACTTCACTCCTCATCTCCCCCAACTCGGCCCTCAAGCCACGCACCTCATCTAGCAACAATTTGAGCGTGGCCCGCATGTCGTCGCCCTCCTGAGAGTCACCTTTCTTCTTTTGTTCAGCTGCCGTCACGTTCCCCTGACGCTCACTGGCGCTGTCCAGGCCATGGTTTTTTCCTCTCACTGGCGTTTCCGATTTGTTGTCCCTAACATAATTTTTTTTGCACTCCGGACACTGCCATTTAGGGGGTACAGAGTCTCCCTCAGCGAGTCCTACACATGCACCATGAAACGGTGAGCGGCATTTAGTGCACTTAATAGCTTCAGCCGCTGAGAGGAATTTCCCACATCCACCACACGAAAGGGGCATGTCTGCAGTGCAATTAAAATTGTTAAATTATGTATAATTTAGTGTATTGTTATTATTGTGTGGTCGAATATTGTTTATTGTAGGTATGTATTATATTGTGTTATAGGTTTTGGGAGTTATTCATTAATTAGATGCAAGGATCATTCATACAATTAGGCATAAGGAAAAATAAATTTATTGATGTATTGTTTTGTTGTTTGTCGTAAAAATCATGAGTAGGGGGGTATTCAGAAAAATAACACAAAAATAGTTCACTGTGTCCAGCTGATTTTTAAATTTTTTATGCACTAAGAAATCCTCTTCTATACACTATTTTATTGTATTTGTGTTTGTTCCTTCTTTGTAAATATCCCATTCACGAAATATACCACTATTAAATTGATTGTTTGATGTTTTATTGACTTTATTAACTCCACTAGCACTCCAACACAACCGTACCGGCGCGGACGTCAAACGTCACTCCTTTTTAGGGTTTTTGGTATGAAAAATTAGAAAAAAAAACGAGGATTTATCTAGTCCATACTTTTATAATAAATGCAAAAATAAACCTGTCCGTATGTCTGTTTGTCTGCTAAACGTCCACGGCTAAACCACTGAACCAATTTTGATAAAATTAGATACCTACAGATCTCTGTATCTAATAATCGCATAATCTATGTCTGTATCGCATAATCTATCTAGATTGATCTTAGGAAATGACGTAGGATATGTTTGGTCTGGCTAACCACACGTTGGACTAGACTAGTGAAAGACCTCAGATGTGACCGCGACAAATGCAAAGATAATGATTACATCTATAACCACTCTATAATTACTAAAACCAAAAGGGCACATCCGCACCCTATATTCAAGCTTAATTGTAAGCGGGAAGATGATTCAAATGCTCTTACGTTCCCCAAGCATTCAATTCAAACTCGACCTGGCATGAAATAAGAGCTGTACTAAGAGATACTTTATCTGCAGGCTTTTATAAACATTTAATTCTAACATGCTGAAGAGTGGAACGTACGCTGTAGAGCCTCTTGTAATGTTCTCTTCTATACTATTATATAATTGTAAAGTGGTCGTGTCTGTACATTGGAGATATTTAAAAAAAAGTACTTGGGTTATGTTATGTTAACGATACTGAACACGAAAATATTTTTTTTGAATTTCCTGTCTGTTTGTCTGTTTGTCTGTTTGTCCGCGATGGACGCAAAAACTACTGGACGGATTTTGATGCGGTTTTTTTTTTTAGAAAGGGCTTGCTCAGACTTAAAATCTTACGTTTGTTTCATCCCAATCGGTTGAGTAGAACCGGAGTTGTGAACAATTATGATAATAAACGGAAAAGGACCCGATAGACAGATGGCGCTTTTTATTATTATTGGTCAATTTTTATAGCTTATTACATTCGGGCAAATATGTACATTTATAGACTTTATTTTTACATACACAATTGTGTAAACAAATACGTTTTTAATCTTGAAATTAAAATTTGAACTTTAATGATTTAGTTACAGAATCATAACTAGATGGCGTTCTCGCGTTTAAATTCAAGCTATCGTTTGGTTTCAAACTCCCGATATACCCGAACCGGTATATTTTTTTTTTTTTTTTAAATTCTAATTTGTCAATTTTTGTGAAATAGATGTCGGTACGGTACTGTCTTATAATTCGTCACAAAACAAAATCGTTTCTCACACAAAGACAGATTAGAGGTAGAGCGTGGCGAAGGATATCCGATATAGTGGAGTAGACAAGAGACACAACGGGGAAAGGGAGAGGCTGGTGGAAGGGCAAAGGTATTGGGCTTAGGTGACAGACAATCACACGGCCCACCTGATGGAAAGTGGTTACTGTGGCCTATGGACGTATTCAACACCAGGGGCATCATACTCGCCCTTCTTGAAGTACCCCATACTATAGTCGTGTCGTGAGTCGAACTGTAGTAGTGAGGTCACAAACAAGCACACGGCCCTCCTGATGGTAAGTGGTTACCGTAGCTTATAGGCGAGTGCAACACCAGAGGATTCACAGTCGTGCTGTCTACCCTGTAAGAACAGAGAGATTCTGTGCCGTCAGCTCAAAAGATAAGTAGGACAAAGCCTTTGATTTGCCCACTGACAGCTCAAAACCTCTCCCGTGAGCTCTGGCTACACCAGCGGAAACACAACACGAGGTTAGTCTTCTGTAGGGCGGAGAGGTATACTGTCGTGTACCTAACTTCTCGAGTCGAATAGAGAGGCGAGTACAGTGTCTAATCAGCGTTCAACGCTCAACTCTCAGCACTAAAATTAACAACACCACGCGATAAACGACATCCACGCGAGCGGAGCCGCGGGCAACAGCTAGTTATTAATAAAATTTCTCTTTTTATTTTTTTATCGTGCAAAAAACCCCCACGGATACCTCCCACGCCGGAGCCGTAGGAGGAGGTTATGTCGGACTCGAACCGACTAAAACGTCTGCGGGCCGTCGGTTGCCGGAGGTGAGATTGTCGTAGCCATATCCCTCGCACCCCGGCCGTTATAATTTATCTCTATGTATTTTTAAACTAGATAAATAATAAGTACTGGATGCGGAAGGCGGAGGATCAGCAGACGTGGCACACGTTGGGAAAGGCCTATATCCAGCAGCGACCTGAAATACCTACGTTAATTGATTGATTGAATGAAATAATAAGTTTAACCCTTTAATTCGCAGCGTAGCGCCAGTGCAACATTCATTGTTCAAACTGGATTTAGTGTCTTTTTTTAAGTTTTTCGAACCTGTTCAATATTATAAAATGTGAAAGTAGCTGTCTTTGTCTGGTAGCACGAGTTCATAGGCCACGGTATCCATTTGTCATCATGTGGGCCGTGTGCTTGTCTGCCACTTAAGTAGTTTCCGTGAAGCAACTGCCACTGACCTCCACAACCAATTGGTGATATCGAAATTCTGCAGTTAGACTAGTCGGACTTTTGAGGGCTCCAACTACCCGTAACGACTGCCATGAATGTTCGTATGGCAACCGGGACCGACGGCTTAACGTGCTATCTGAGGCATATTCATGCACATGAAGTTACTTTGGTTACACATATCGATGCATACAAATATTTGCACTGAGCGGGGATCGAACCCGCGCCTCCTGCATAGCGGCCACATTCACTACAGCCACACCACAGAGGTTGTGTTTGGTAACATTAGCAATTAAGCACATGTCCGTCCCTTACAACAAGAAAGCTAGCCGCACAAGAGATATCTCTCAATTCACTTGTGTAACACTGTTATTTGCATAACCGCACTTTATCACCTCTTCTGCTCAAAAACAATCAAGAACCAAGCGGTTCGGTGACTCCGTCTTCTGCTGCACCATTAAAACCTGGAATTTCTTACCAGCTCACGTGTATCCCTTTTCCTACAGTCCAGGGTCCTTTAAGCGGGGCGTGAATAAGTATCTGTTGAGACCGTCAAGCTGAGTGTCACCATTGTAACATGGTACGTGTCTATAATGGTGACCCTCTTTTCCAAGACTTTGCCTTCAGCTTACCATCGGGCGAAGTGAAGTCAAATTGACGTGTCCTATAAAAAAATTACCTCTTCTATTCAAAAAAGGTTCGCTCATCGTCCTTTCAATCAGTCACGGCGACAAAAAACACTCATAAGTAAATTTCTCGTGATCGATTGGCGCTTTGTACAAAACGCGACGCTTGTCGGTTAGTCCACGGTGAGAGATTGATCGTCCACAAACTTGTAAGCATTGTTTACCTAGCCATTTGTTAGCATTTATGTATCCATTTATTCAGAGGTGGGATTTTCTTTTTTTTTTTCATAGATTTTGATTGAAGGGACAAGAGCTTGTGACTGTTTTATGGAACGATTGTCGTTTGAACTTTTAACTGACGTGTTCTATAGATATAAAAAACTTCCGACCTTTTCTCCCAAAAAATAGCTCTAACAAAGATACGGATAAAAGCAATTCGGTCACTTTATCGAAACGAAGACTCGCCGCTTACTTCGTTCGCTCGGTCAATAAATCGGAAAAATTCTCGAGCAGCTTTTAAATGTCAATAAAATATCAATCCACTGAGACAAAGCTTAAAATTGTATACAACTACGCTCTACAGTCTCATACAACTGCCAATAGATGTTTATTAGGCAACCGGTACCCACAGCTTAACATGTTCTGCGAGACATGGAGCAGACTCAATGTCTTTAAGAGACCATCCTAAGACTAACCTGACTAATTTTGCTTAACCTTGAAATTTGCCACGAACTGATGCACGAATATCAATATAATTTAGTAGTCCAACCTCTTATGCCAGTGCACTATTCATGCAGTGATAGTAATCAATCATGATTGGCGCCTGACAATCCACTAATCTAATAATGTGGCAATGACTAATGATTGCCTGGTTTTAATCTAATAATCATGACTAATTGTGTCTGAGCTAAATTATTGACAACTTGTAATCAATAGCCGCATAATGCAATAATGCAATTAGATCTACTATTCGACAAATTGAGATTCTTGTCGAATTTGACTATAGATAATTTGACAATAAATGTACATTTTTTTTAAGAACATTGGCAACCGAAATTATTATTCGATTTATCTATGCGGACCCGGGACCTTACGATCGTAAGGCTGACTCCTTGACCACTAAGCTACCGACGATTCAATATTATCATTGAACATAATTTAATAATCTCATTGAACTGTCAAATTTGACAAAATCCTCACCTTTTTTTTCATAAGAGCCCCAATCCTGCTCCTCTTTTCTGGGGAAGAATCGGGACACTGTAGTTCCACACCCGAGGGAGCCTTCGGTAGCCGTGAGTCAGCCAGGGTGTGCGATGTCAGGGGCTACCTCACCTCCGGTATCTCATGGCCCAACACGGCTTTAGTCGATTCGAGTACCCTGGGGAATTCTGCACTTAAAATTCTGCTTGTATGATCAAAGTCGCGATAACCGACATCCACACGGGCAGAGCCATGGGTATCATCTATCTACTAGTCTAAAAAAATTTGCATTAGTCTATACTAGTATATTACATTTAAAATAGTGGAACTATTTTTTAACTATCGCGGTGTAAACTCATCGTCTTTGTGATATCGCGATTAAATCATGATTACTCGCGAGTCCCGATATAACATTAACGATGAGCCTATTGTTACTAATACTAATCTATTGATCTGCAAAAAGCATCAAAGTCCCTTCGAGGTTCTATAGACTATAAAATTAGCAAGGTAATTTAATTACTTTCAATGTATATACGTATTAATACTAAGCACCAACCACCAACTAATTCCAAAGATAATAACAAACAAAAAAGCAATTTTAAACGCTAAAAGTCTTTTATTTCTGAACGAACGAATGAAACAAATGAGCTGAACGAATGAAAACATTTTCTTCTTTTAATTCAAATGTAAATGTTGCATTTAAATTCAGATGAGAGATCCTTAGAGTTATTACTGACGATTTGTGAATGAACAATTTATATAAAGCTCGTATTTATGGAGGATGGGCAGAAATGTCTTTTTAAATTATCACTCGAGTGAAAGATAAGTGGAAGTTTACACTCCATTTCACCTTTCACCTGTAATCTTCTGGAGAAACATTATGTGTGTACCTGAGTACTAAATTCGTGTTTTGTTGTGAGGTGAAATTTTTAGCACGTTTACTAATAAAATTAATAAAAATCCTAAGAACGAATTTGAACAATGACTGGAAAGAACATCAATTAGTAAACTTTGGTTTTATCCGACTGTCAAAAAGGGTTATTTGACATTTTACTCAATAAATTTTGTCAATGAAAGTTGAGAACCAGACCTGTGGGGTGAGCACGAACAACTATCGTAATCGTATCGTGAACGTAACGATAGCCCGGAGCATTGCGATTGGCAGGCTTCAGGCAGGCGGCCAATCGCAATGCTCCGTGCTCTTGTTACGTTCACGACACGATTACGATAGTTGTTCGTGCTCACCCCACTGTTGCAGACAGTAACACCTGTAATACGTTAGGACAAAACAATATTGCATAAAGTAACACATGTGACACGTTAGGATTTTTTTTCCCAGGTAGTAACACCATTATTTTGCGAAAAATTTACAACGCTTAGCTAGAAAAGGTGTTATGTGGGGTTTTATGAGACCCCAATAAGATTTTGGACCGTAAGTCAACTTCACCTGTAAACCATTACACCTACTGATTGGTGGACTGACTAGGCTCTAGTGTAGGTACTCCTTATGGGATTGGGAAGAAAACATGTTTTTTTTTTTCAAATATTTGTAACATTATTTTTTACATCTAGTAAGTTACCCTTCATACATAGTTTTACGAAGTCTTGTCATACAATATTTAATGTTTTTTTTTTTCTTTGCAGGTAAAAAAATTTCCCAGTCTAAAATGGCGAATGACTTCATTATTCGTAAGTAGTAGGTTTGACATAGATTATTATTTATTGGTACAAATTAAATTATTATTCAGACTGGAAAAAGTGAACCCTAGACTCCAAAGTGAAAGCATCGGATGCGACTGGGATTAACACTAGGGTGATGAAGAAGAAGAATAGTAATAAATCCGTAAAAAATATCTTCTAAAATAAAAAATGTGACATAAGTTAATGAAAGTCTGAAAACTATCGGAATAGGAAGGAAATATTACAGAACCGTCAGGAAAAAATAAATTAAAATAGTTCCGACTTACGGGAGCAATTTGAGGGTGGAAAAATAGTTATTCACACCTCAAAATCACCTTTTTTCATCCCCGTATCTTGGATCTACTTAATTTATTTTTCCCGTTTTTTGCGCTATACTTTCTTCCTTTTCCAATAATTTTAATGTTATTTTTCTTTCCCATCCATGAAAATTATTTGCAATGGTATATTAGTAGGAGAAAAATGATGAACATACACATACACACAGGCCCACACAGCCACACACGCTCGCACGCATACACAAACGCATGCACGCCCGCACGCACGCACGCTTGTTGTATAAAACGGTAGGAAATTGACAGTGACAACCGGAGTTCCAATTTTAACTACTTCATGGAATTAATGGTTTAAAGTATGTCGGCCGACAATGCGTTAACGAAAACGTACAGACGCTGCCGCGTGGTGCGCTTGATGCACTAATATTTGAATGTTCTTGCGTTACGCGACCGATAATACGCGACGCATGTTCCGTCAGATATACGCCTAATACGAACATAGTGACATTATGGTTGGACAAGCCAAATCAGGGCACAGTTCATGATTACAAAGTATTATTTTTCAGTTTCAAAAGCACTTAAATCATAAAGGAAATAAGGAATTCTTAAAATAAATTCTTAAGCACTAGCGGTCTAAGCTAGACGTTAACTTACAAAGTCGAACACGCAACACTGTAACATTTATACTTAGGTTTACGACTGGCGTGCAAGATAGCGTTATCCTAGAACAGGGGTGGTGAACCTGTGGCACTCAGCACAATTTTTTGGGCACGCCACTTCTTCTTCCATCGAATCGATGTCACATTGCCTCTCAAATTTAGTTTTTAGGTTTTACGTAGCTTGCAAGATAGCGTTATCCTAGAACAGGGGTGGTGAACCTGTGGCACTCAACACAATTTTTTGGGTACGCCACTTTTTCCGTAGAATCGACGGCACTTCTCCTCTAAAATTCTGTTTTCTTACTTTACTGCTACCTGGATTGCGTTCTTGGAGGCGCTCATTAGATCCTCCGGTGTACAGGTATATGGGCATATAATCAGCTACTCCGCACTCTCTCCGCAGGTCCGCATCATACGAGAAACGCGTCTCAAAAGAGAAAAGAAACCGATTCTTGATTATTCGGCCGCCCAGATCCAAGAAAGGTCATACCCAGGAAGAGGGCTCTCTGACAGCGGGACTCTCTAGGGCACTCTTCAGTGGTTCAATCTGGCCGGAGAGACATTGTCATCAGCGATTTTCGAATTTCTTCCTTTAAATAAACATTTTTGTACCTCATCAAAATCTGTTGAGTAGTTCAAGTGTGCAAATTTCATAGACAGTCAGAGTTACTTTCGCATGTATAATATTCTACTAATATTATACATGCGAAAGTAACTCTGTCTGTCTGTGAAATTTGCACACTATGAATTATTATTGTGCTAATTAATCACGATTTTTTTAGAATGACGGCATGTTGATGCAAAAATGTTCGCCACCCCTGTCCTAGAATGTTTCTTTCGCTTTGGTGCTTATACATTTTATATCTCACGTACTTATCGGGAATAGTGGAATCGTACATTGTGGTTCTGGGAAATTGGGACTAAATTCTACTTGGGTGCAGAAATTATTAAGCAGGATGTTCATGAGACTGAGTAAATATTAGATCATATTTTTTTTCTTGGAAACCTTTTCTTTATAGGTACCATTTAAATGGTAGATAAGTACAAGATCACCTGATGGAACATGGTTACTTGGCCTACGGACGTATGCACACTCGTGCTGCCAATCCTGTGGGAACCTTCTAACCCCTTCTTGAAGAAGCATCAACTACGCGTTTCCGTCTTCGTATTCCCAGGTCTATTCATTCAGTCTATTTATTTCTATTTACAGCTTTTTTTCTATTCACAGCATTGCTCTTGTCGTGGAGTAATTGCTACTACACTCTTGCCTCTAACAATTATTTCACCTCTTGATACGACATGACTTGTACTTTTTGTTGTACCATAAACGTTGTTCCTTCTTCCAACAGCGTCTTTTATTAGTACGTGAAAAGGCATCTGCCGAGCTTTTATGCTGATGGCATTATTCAATGCTGACCTTCATCCTGAGACATTGTATCAGAGAAATTGACCCTATTATGCCTCTGAGATTTTACCTTGAGCTTACTATTAGGGGAAGTGAAGTCTTGTTGAAATGCGCTAGCATTTTATACCATTCTGCTTTCTTTACAGCACTCCATTGATTCACCGTGCGGTCGCCGTGACGATGACTGGGACCTGCGACCCAAATGTAGGTTTAGGGTGGCCACCTTGTGATGCATTAGCGCTTACCTCCATCGTACAACCTGGTGACAGACTACGGAGTCTTAATAATAAGGTTCTATTGTTAACCTTTGGATACGGAACCCAGGAAATGAATATTATAACGCAGAGAAATCCCTGGTCATGAAAATACAAACTATCTCATGAAAATTGATTCTTCAAAGTGTGAAGTTTCCAACTACATACTCGTAGTATAACAGAATGCAGCTGATTTTAGAACAACACCGCGTTGGCACATCGCTAACTTTACCTTTTTGACGGGAGCAGTGCACAATTTGTACCCGAATTGGATTTCATCTTGTCCGGACTTTCTGTGGTCTGACTAATTTTTGGAAGCAGTTCTTGTGTTATATAGAAACTGAGTGTTGTCCTAGTTGTTGTCGTGTGTAATAACTGGAATAAACTGGTCCTAACCTGCGTGAAATTTGGTCCAGTTCTCGCAACCCCCGTGGGTTAACATATTCCATATATAATAAATATAATGTGTGTTATTCCACACTTTAGTCGATCCCTCTAACAGATGTTAGTCAAATCTGTGCAACTATTTGTGGGATTAACAAACACCAAAAAATTTTCAAAGATTTTCGTGCTCTCGATTTCGTTTCTTTGATTATTAGTTTCTCTCAGTTTTTACGGGAGCAATTACCTTCTATCACTCCAATCTAGATATAGAAGCCTGCATCAGAACCCTGTCTGTTAATTAGTAGGTCTCCAAGCATTCAGGAGAGATTGATTTGACCCCAAAATCTCAATAGGACCCGATTCATACCTGCTTCCTAAAGTCCCGGGTCATTTAAGTGAGGCGTGAAAAAGCATCGGATGAGGCCGTCAAGATAAGGACCACTCTTGTAATTATGTTGGTGTCTGTAATGGTGATCCTCTTTTCAGAAATTTTACCTTCAACTAGCTGAAATCTTAAGCGTTCAATATTAAAAAAAAAATACATTTTAATATAACAAAAAATATTCACATTTTAGGTTACAATAAATGGCAAATACAAGCGCATGTTTTACTAAAAGTCTCGACACACTTTCAGTATCGCAGCAAGAGTTTTGGCGAAATTCTCGCTCAATTTAGTATCAGCAACACATAAAACATATTGTTCATACTGTATACGGTTTATTTTGTACTGTTATTTTCAGCTAGTGATGTACCTTCGGATATATTGTCTAGGAAATATATCGGTATTCAGTATACGATGATTCATTTTCAGTTATTTAATTTCAATAATATTCCATGAAGCACTGCCATCTTACCTTTTTTTATCGTGTGTAATATCCCCACGGATACCTCGCCCACCGGAGCAGGGGGGGGGGGGGGGGGGGTGTGTTATATCGGACTCGAACCGACTAAAACGCACTCCGTCTGTGGTCTGTGGGTCGTCGATTACCAGAGGTGAGATTATCGTAGACATGTCCCCGGCACCCAGGCCAGCCCATCGGAGTCTATAGTTATACTTCTATCAACGCATAAATGATAATTATCAACTGTTGTCCGCGGTTTCGCTGACGCGAGAATTGAAAAGTAATCAATATATTTTCACAAACTTCACAATCAAAATATCAACAGTCACAAATATTATATTAGTAGGATTGGAGTTAGAATAGGAATCTAAATATCTAAATAATTTTAATGTTCTCTGATATTTCAATATCGTTATTTTAGTTTCCATGAAACAATTAATTGGATATCTGAGTAAGTTTATATATTCCTATTTCGCTTGGAATTCAATTGTGATAATATCTATTTCTATTTCACAAACATTCTCATTTCAAATTATAAGGATATAAATTTAATTCTAATTTCAAAATGTTCCAAATATTTCAGATACTTGAATTGAAGCCTTACTTCCGAGAATCTAAAATATTTGAACGTTGTACACCTAATTCAAATATCAAAATAACCTCAATAGCTTTCATAATAGAGGTACAATTGGCATATAGATATAATTTACGGCAGTCACGTAACTTTACGCGTCATTACGTAAGCTATAACTTGCAGAAAAGTAATAAACCAACCACCTTATATTAAGAGCTCCATTGACGATCCGAAACAGTGTGGTACTGCCTTAACAAAACTTTCTATGATTTTTTTTGTTCGTGTTTTCAGAAACTTGTAAGGTCTTTTCACACTTTTTCGAGTTCTCTTTTCATGGGGTCGCCACAAGTTTTTAACAAGGTATTTATGAGAAAATGTTTGCGAGTGGCAAAGAAATGTTTTTAATTAAAATACTTTATTAGACATTAGCTCTGATGAATATAAATCAGGATTTATTGTGAGTGTTGAGAAATATTCTAAATATGTTTTAATAGGTGAAGGCGAGCTGAACTCAGTATTGAGTATTTTTCCAGTAAGCCTTTAGGGGATAGAGCAGAAAATGCAATAAAAGGGTAATAGGTACAACCGGAAATGACATAGATACCTACTTTAGAATATGGAGAAAGATAGAATACAAATTAAATATATAGGTACATAAAAATCGATGTTTGTAATTTCGATAAAACTATATCAACTAGAAGCTTACATTTGCGGAAAGGCTACAAACGTAGTAAAATTATTAGAAAGATAACTGGTACTGCCACTTGACCCCCCGGCATTACGTGACTCGAAATGGCGTGCGGACTCGGTCAGCTCGATAGTCCGACATATCTATCCCGGTGTTAGCAGTCACAAAACTTTGTGCAGTTTTACGCTAATATAGTTTTTATACTGATTGACACACACTAGTGTTCGCAATCACCGTCCACATCTCAGTCAGTCCAAGATTTGAACACTCATCAAACCGAAATGCAGCGAATAAAAACGCGCATTAAAAGTAATAAAAACCGCTTCATTTCACCGTATCACCACACACACAAACAGTTCAACTTTCAATCTTACTGCTATCAAAATAAAGTTGACTTTCCATCCAATGATCATGAGAAACAGCAAATAAAATGGTATTGTAGTATCGCAAATAAAGCCGCCATTTTGAATTTTTACGCAAAGGTATAAAATATCTCTTTACGAGTTGTGTTCCCCTAGTATTTTTATTACACAATAGGTTTTGCTATATCTGCTTCACAGAATCGATTGACGCACTTACATTTAACGTGTGAGGATAAAAAGAGCTTTAACGGCTGCTTAAAATGGTGCTATTTCTTTGTCTAGCTGTTGCTACTCATGGGAACCTATTCCTGGGATGAAAAGTGATATATGTGTTATTCCAGACTACAATTAATGCCTATACAAAGTGCCATCCCGATCTGTTCAGCCGTTATAGCGTGATTGAATAACAAACATCCAAACATTTTCACATTTTATGATATTAGTAGGAAGTACAGACTTATTCGTCAGCTCGCCACTTGAAAACCCGCCACTCGGTGGCGAGTTGCCCCGAATTATTTTAATTTATTTTTCATTGGTCAACTCGGCCCACAATGTAAGTACGTAGTATTTTTGTACAGTCGCGTACAAAAATATTGTTTGATAAATGTAGTACGTACATAAAACCCAATTTGACGATTACTAAAAGTATAATGTCACTGTTTTATTAGAAAAGGCGCTGCCTGCTGCTGAAAAGTAGTGGTAAGTAAGTAAGCAAGTTTACATACATACATACATACAGTCACGCCTCTTTCCCAGTGGGGTAGGCAAAGACCACAGTTTTCCATTTGCTACGATCCTGGCATACATCTTTCGCTTCTTCTACGTTCATAATTGCTTTCATGCTCGCCGGTTTCGGGTACTCCTGACATGTCCTTTCTTTAAAATGTCTTCGATCTGACTGACATACGTATGTCTAGGTCGACCCCTACCGGGTTGCCCATTCACCCTCGTTTCATAAATCTGTTTCGTCAGTCTTCTTTCGTTCATCCTCTCCACGTGTCCGAACCAAGCAACGGGTTTGGACACATTCGTACAATTTCCACGTTCGTACAATTCTACATTCGTACAATTCCACATTCGTACAATTCTACATTCGTACAATTCCACATTCGTACAATTCCACATCCGTATAATTTCACATACATACATTAGATAACTCGATTACATTGCAGGAACGACAAGGAATGAAGCCAGGCAAGGAATGGTACAGTTTTAGTTTCAGACTTATAAGCATCCCTTTCTCTATTTTAGTCACTACATTATTTTAGTAGGTAGTATAAGAATACAACCAAGAAAAAAAAAGTGCTCCACTGAGCAGGAATCGAACTCGTAACCTCCGGTATAGCAGACAAATACTCTACCGCTACATCACTGGTATGATTGTACGTCTGATACCCATCAGATGAGACCGTCAAGCTGAGGGCCACCATTGTAACATTGTTGATGTCTGCAATTGTGACCCTTCTTCCTTTTTTCTTCGTGCACAAAATCCCATAAATACCCCTCCCCCAAACCGGAGTCAGCAGGGGAGGTTATGTCGGATTTGAACCGACTAAAACGCACACCGTCCTGTAGGTCGTTGGTTGCCGGAGGTGAGATCATCTGAGTCATATCTCTCGCAACCCGTTTTTTCGCAACGACGATTTTTATCTACTCTCACACTGAAATGCAAACGTCGCGACGTTTGCATTTCAGTGTGAGAGTAGATAAAAATATATATATATATATAATATATTATGTATAATATGTCAAACCCACTGTCCGGCTGTCTCTGAAAACCAGCGCTGTCCGCTTGCACTACAACGCGGACAGCGTTTAGGAGCATAAGGTCAAAAGCGCAAAATGACAAACGATCGCAAATTTTCAAAAGAGCAGAATGTCAAAAGCGCACATAGTCAAAGGCGCAGATTGTCAAAAGCGCAGAATGTCAGCATTAAGCTGAGAGGCGGCCTTTATTCTACCTAGCTATCATGCATTTACCATTGTTATGTATGCACAATGTTGTAATTTTATTTTTTGGTTGCTAAGCTGTGTATATTTTTGTATAGGTAAGCTGGGTTGAATAAAAATATTTTCTTTCTTTCTTTAACCCAACCGACCCAGGTACCCTTCTTCCTGAGATCTTACCTTTAGCATACTACCAGGTGAAGTAAAGTCTGCCCATGTCCTGTACAAAAAAGTTATTTAAAGATGGTTTCTCTTGTAAAAATTTATTTAATGTTAACAAAAACTCAAAGCAATTTATATCACTTCTGCAAACCCTTGTGAGGCTTCGATACAAGTTCGTTTCTACCTTTTAACTTTGTCTACGGCCTGAACTTTGTCCTCCACTCAGAGTTATTCGCCCTGTGAGGTATCGCGAGAGGGAACTTTATAATTATAGAGAGACTTCCGCACTGGTCTGGCATAAGTTTGTACAGTTACCGGTGTTTATCTTGACCTGAAATTACGTCACAAAATGTACTCTTTATGTGCGGTAAGGCTTTTTTTGGTGTTTTTTGAGGATAGCACGGGGTGCTTCGGCGGCGGAGGAGTTCAAATCCACAAATCATAGATTATATCAAAGAAATCCACGAGTGCCAAGGCTTGGTTTCTCTTGCGATTTGGTGTCTAGATAATTATTAGAGATTGGAGATAAGTATTGATTAAGATTTTTCGTGATAAGATGGGCCGGGTTCTCATCCATAACCCTACCAAATCTATACCTAACTCAAGCAATTTAGTTTAGTACGAGGAGTTAACGGAAATACTAGCAATTTTGTTTACTAGTGCTCTTTTGAAATAATTTCGAATCGAAAATGAAAGTAGCCTAAATTACACATAAGCTATTTGTCAGTAAAAGTCTCATCAATATCATCCTAGATGGCTCAGAGATTAACAATGTCAAAACATAGATCCAATGGATTAAAATACTACTTGTTACTTTAATATTTTGACCGGATATTTTTAATTTAATTTATTTCTATAGATAGCATGCTACCTACATGACATGACCTACCTAGTTGTGCAGATGGTTGTGTCATCCGTCCAACATTGTGCCTCCGAGGGGACAACGGAAGTGCTCGTAGCCGGCGGCCTACCCGCAGGCTGCGGACGAGCGAACTCGCACCACACATTGTATCTGAAATTCTATTCACTACGGTGCAAAACTCGCGTAATTCTATTAAAATATTATAAACACACATACATATAAATTCGTGTCAAAGATTCACAGTCAATTGACGGACCAAATATAATTAAAAAAATAAAACATAGCTTTTTTATCGTGCAAAAAATCCCCACGGATACCGCCCCCGCCGGAGTCGGTGGAGGAGGTTATGTCGGACTCGAACCGACTTAGCCGTCTGTGGGCCGTCAATTGCCGGAGGTGAGATTATTGTAAACATATTCCTCGCATCCCGGCTGAAAATAATACATAACTGATATAAAAAACTAACGCTCAACAAAGTCTGCTGTATGTAATAACGTGGAACAGGGTACCAACCAACACAGATTTTAGACTTAACGGCACAGTGATCTCACTGTGCGTAAATAGTAACATCAGCAATTCATCAAATTCGGTTTCTTTGAGATAGCTTACACTTCAAAATGTGTGACAATTACCATCTTTAGTCACCCCGCAACCATTGCTACTGAAAAGTAGGCGAAACGTCGACCTAAATGTGAATAATAATAAATAAATCGTGGTAAAATCCGTTAAAAAGTGGATTTATTTCAATAAGATTCACAAGTCATAACCTTGTTGCTATTTGCGGCGCGATATGAATATTTTACAAAGCGACATTTTAGTCCGACGCTGACGAACATTTTTATATAAAATGCAAATGCCACTCACTACACGGCCTATACGGTAAAAAAAAACTCAGCGTATTTTCTCTATGTCCAACACTGAAGCACGTTTCACCGGCAAATAAAAAATATTGTCATATTTTTATACAAGCTTTGCCCTTGGTTTCACCCGCGCATATTTCGGTTATCGCTACTTTTACTAATGTTTCAGTTTCAGGTTCAACGTAACCGATTGTGATCAAAGACACGATAGAATTAAGTCCAACATAAAACCCAGATTCATATCCGTTCAGTAGTTCTTGCGTTCATTGCAATTTTTTCTATTCAGTATCGTTAATCAGAGGCATTATGTTGTTTTACGATGAATAATGAACGATAGATAAATAATGCATTATTATCTACGCATAAACATCATACGCGACGGCAAATTTCTTCCAGATTCTCCCCCTAAAGCTGAAAATTGGTTAAGATATGCGTGCTCTAGACCGGAACTGACAAACACGCAGACATAATACCTAGATACGAGCAGAACCAAAATTGGCCGCCTTGTTGAAACGGAGACTCGCGCTCGCTCATTCAAGTTTTTTTAGATCTCCAATGTACAGACACGACTTTACAATTTTAATAGTTTAGATAACATTTTTTGAATTTAGAACGCTACTGCCACTAGGTGATCTAAATTCAAAACACTCGTGTCTAACCGCTATTCGGTTCTTAATTGTTCTATATTCGAATATAATATAATACGGCCATTAGAAATAATTGCTTCTGCGTACTAGCACAGTGTAATGGGAAACCTCCGTAATTTTATTGTGTTATAAAATGCCATTTTGTTTTGGTATTACGTTGAAGTATCGGCGAGGAATTTCCGCTCGTAATATGCTGGCGTTGGTAGAATTTCGTACGTAATTCCGTACGTAATTTTCGGGTCACTTCGTCAATCTTCGCAAAATAAGCGAACATGTAATGTGATTCTGTAAGCTCATATCTGCGTATGTTGGGGAAAATTAATACGATTACTGAAAATGCTGTTGATAATTAAAATTGTATTGAGAACATTTTTTTGGACTATCTATGAAGAAAAAAAGAGACTTAAGTGCATTTTTTCTTCTTAAATTAAGTCTTTTTGCGTGTCGGGGTGTTTCCGTGCCTCGGAATGCATGCTAAACCGTCGATCCCGGTTGTAATACGAACATCTATGACAGACTTACGGGTAGTTGGATCCCTAAAAATCCGACAATTGGTCTATCTGCAATACTTTGAAATCGTCAATGGATTGTGGAGGTCAGATGGCAGTCGCTTCATCGAAAATATCAAAGTCCAGCCACGGTAAGAGTTAACATAGGAACTGAACCCGCGACCTTTCCCTTGTATATCTACACAAACAATCAAACTTACATACACATTAGGATTCACTAACACATTCATTTGAAAAGTATTAAAATTAAAACTTTTATCTCAAAACAAAATAAATTCCAACAATAACAATTAACGAACAGATACTAAAGAGTAATCTATTCGAATGTTGCCATCAAAATTCAAAAAGGGTTGCCAGCCGT
Organism: Eilema depressum; assembly: GCA_914767945.1. NCBI lineage: Eukaryota > Metazoa > Arthropoda > Insecta > Lepidoptera > Erebidae > Eilema > Eilema depressum. Next base: position 3,386,119 of record OU612036.1, on the reverse strand, counting down.
TAAAACGTCCTCGTTATTTCTGTGTTGTGACGTAATGTATAAAATTACCAGGTCAACGGGAAAAAATGCATTGTGTTTCATTATTTATTGTGTTATTTTGTTACAATGTTATGTTATGTTTGTAACGCAAATTCATAACATTTGAAATCTTTTTTCATTCAAAAATACCCACAGATAAACCCTCCCCCCACCTATTCAATGGCGCTGTGGTTATTGCGGACTCGAACCGACTAAAATAACACGCCATCTCGAATTTCAAATACCGGTGTCTAATAGGCAGGTCAGGTGGTCTAATAAGGTATTACCCTGGGCCATCTCCGGATTCAAGATGGTCTACTCGCGAATGGGAACCACGGTGTACCCATCGTCCCCCGAAAAGGGGGCAACAGCCTAGTTTACTACCCCTAGGCCAGCACTCGTGAAAGACGGAGGTCGTATATCGACCTAAGTACTCTATACCTACACAAAATAGTTCCGTGTGAAGCTACCAGAAGCGTATACCAAACAAAACAACTTGTACGTAACTCAGCGCCGCCATATCGCAAAAAGCCTGAATATTTATTCAGTATTTCTGTTACAAATTCAGTCGCCGAGCGATTCATTGTCAACGTATTCAAATCTTGTTAAGGCCGACAATAGGTGGCTTTTAAAAAAAAATGGTAGGCTTGATAGTTTTAGAACGTTGGGTTCAGTAGATGATAACTTGTGAAAAATATACTAATCAACATTTTCCTTGCGTTAAGATATTATAATATATGATTCCGTAACTGCAGACGCAAGCGGAAGATACGCGTAATCCATTGCTGTTTCTCAATTGTCCCCTTTATCCGTATCGGAGTTGAACAAGTAATGGATACGCTGTATCTGCTGTTTACCCCATTTTAGAAAGCCGCGATATTCCTTCATGACGTATCAGGATTTTAATTCTGCATTTGCGTCCTGGGTGTCCATGTTAAGACATCCATCGAAGGCTGATGATGATGAATAGTAACCCTTATTCATGAAACTTCATCTCTGCCCTGCCATCACTAAGATGAACTTGTATTGGCGCGCCCCATATAGCGAATACCTGCTTTTATGCCAAACTTATGGCTCTAAAAAGCTGTAACTTTTCGTATGCAAGTATTCAAGTTATACAGCTTTCTTCCTTTTAATAACGTTAACTTTCAGCTTCAAATTTTTAAGTGATCTATAAAGAATAGGTACGTAATAATAAATACCGTTGCTGCAAGTTTATGTGCTACTGCGGAACCCTAAAGATATAAAAATTTCAAATTCCCGACGCGTCGGCGTAACTGTAACAATGAACGCTCCGTGAATACTGCTGAACCTATTGTTTAGACGTTACTAACACTATTTTGACAGGCTTTTTGATGTTTCAGCATGCTTTACCTGAGATTTGACTAAAAAATATGATGGAAAATTATTTTCTATTAAAAATAACTAACTCTGTAGCTATAACTAACTCAAGTTAATGTGGAAAAGCGTCAATTCAATGTACGTAACTATTTATGACAAACATACATACATATACTCACACCTGTAATTCGCCGAAGGGGTAGGCAGAGGTGATTTAACACCCACATTTCACCAACTATGATTTTTGGTCCCATGTAATAGGTGGCGATCCCGTGTAATAGCCTATTGCCGTCTAGCGGGCACTTTGGCATGGGCTATATGTTTACTATCGGATGAAGAACAGCCCTATCCCTCATTGATGAAAAAGTATTGAAAAAAAGGGTAGTTCATAATAGCACTCGAAACCTATTATATATTAGATATATAAATACGTTTATCCGCTCTCTAGAACTCATATGACAAGCTATGCTTAATTTTAGTCCAGATGGCACTATGTTATCTATTACGTACATACATATAATCACGCCTCTGTCCCCGGAGTGGTAGGCAGAGATGAATTAACACCCATTATTATGTCCTAGAATATCATAATTACATTAAAAAAGACTAGACAAATTCACAATTTAAACTAATAATAGTGCAAATATGTTAACTTATGTCGCTATCCCACTTACTGGAGTCCCTATTTTTCTTCCACTTATCCCAATAAGCCGCCATCTCCGTATTCAGACCCCACTTATGCATACCCTCCTTCACATAGTTTATCCTTGTCTACTTGACTGACCCACTCACTTCCATTTCTGTTTTACTTCAGTATATATAAATAATAATATATTTTGAGGCTGTTGCTAATGATAGGACACTTATCGTATCAATAAATTATCTTCTTTTATGATATAAAAATGAATCGCTAAATGTGTTGCTAAGTGCAAATTTCAATAAAAAAAATTAAAAAAAAACTCATCGAATTGAGAACCTCCTCCTTTTTGAAGTCGGTTAAAAACAGCTGAACCGATTTCGCTAATTCGTTTTTTAGAATATTCCTTGAAGTACGAGGATGGTTCTTACGGAGAGAAAATTTTTAAAAAAGATAAAAATAATGAAGAATCTACTGTTAGGCGGTACAAAGTTCGCGGGGTCGGCTAGTTAAAAATAATAAACTCGACTAATGCTGAAAAGATTGAAACAAGTTTGATAGCAGGTGGAACCCATTAATTTTCATCCGGTTTATGATTTTCAAATGGGTAGGTTGGTAGGGTTTTTTTAAATAATCAATTTTAGTTTGTCCTTTTTAGTTACTTTATTATATAGATAATAATATGATCTCCTGATAGTGATATGGTACAAACAGCATTAGATCGATTTTTAACTACCAATAATTTTGAGTCAAGTCAATCGGTAGCTTAGTGGTTAAGGAGTCGGCCTTACGATCGAGAGGTCCCGGGTTCGAATCCTGGTCATTAAACTACCGACGTGAACCCACTCCTAGCACAAGCAATTTGGCTTAGTTGGAGGGGTTAACGGGAATATTAGTAATTTCGGTTATCGTCGGAACTAAAGGTGTGTATCAATTATTACAACAATCAGTCAACAGAAAGGGGGAATACCAAGTTATGTATTAAGATCATTTTGAGTATTATGATGCTGACTGTACCTATCATATTATTATCAGTAGTACACCACACCATAACATACAGGGGATTATCCAAAACAAGTTGAAAATAATTAATTATTTTAAGTACCTTATTTCAATCCCGCCAATACTGATAGTACGAATATAAATTTTAATAGGTCTGATAATTTATATTTCAAAATTGTTTGATAAATTTAAAAGCCAGCTCCGGTTTGGTTACAACACTGGTTTCACATTTATGAACAAAACATTTCATTTTATATACACAAGAAGATGTTAAACGCATCGTTACACATGTATGTCTGCACTTTGCTATTACTGCAAATTGAAACTCAGCATAGTTGAACTCAAAGATACCCTCACAGCAATCTCCATGCTATACGGTAGCATTACTGTTCCAAACGATTGTTAAAATATAAAACGATATAAACAAAAAGATTTACAAAAATATAACAATTCTGCACAACATTCTCAGAACGCACTTTGGCACTAAACCCCTAGAAGCTGCCATTTTAAATATGCATGTGGTAAAATTTAGCGGAAAAAAATTTCAGTACATTTTTTTCCAAAAGATACGACTACTAGCGCCACTGCAAACTGCAAATATAAATTTGCGAAATCGTAGGTTATGACGTACCCGCGCAGGATTATAAATTGTTGCTTTTAGCCAAATTAAATTCGGAACGTTGAAGTATAAACGGGAAAGATACATTCGAAGTGCGTACGCACGAAAAGGATAGACAGATGTGTAGTGTTTCGCTTGTAAATCTCGTAAATGTGTTTATTGTAGGCATTTCGAAATGATGTCTTTTAATAATGTCGTTGCGAGCGATAAAATTGTCCTTACGGCGATAATGTTGGTTGTGTCGCTGATACGGTTAACTCCTATGGGAGGGTGTTCCGGGGCTTAGCGATAACAATATGTGCGTGAAAGTTATAGGCTTATATTGTAGCGATCATAAATTTCCGAGTAAGATATAGTTAGTGGCAGTGTTGGGCTGGAGCTACTTAGATATGAGGGTTATTTTGTTAAGAATATATACAATGTTAATAAGAGTTAACCCTTTCAATGCGCAAGTTGGAAATAAAGATCTACATTTTATTTTCATTTGTTTACTTCACTACGAAATTGAATGAAAAAATGTAAGGAACCAGTCGCGGGTTTGAGTCCGGCCTGGGAGATACACTTTTTACATTCTTAATCAATTCACTGCAAAAGCCAAAAAATGTAAAAAAATGACTAAAAACTCATTATATCACACATACGATGGATATCTTTCAATTTATACATCAAAGGTTACGGGTTCGATTCCCGCTCAGTCTATTGTATTATTATATACAACATGCTATTTGCATTAGTCTGAAAAATTAACAAGATCTAGATATTGTGTAATTTTTCCAAGAATATTTATTTACAAAAGCCCAGATGACATTAAACTCCATTTCTACCAATTCTGAAAAAAAAAAACAGCTTTTATACACATATTCAACATCTGAGATCATCACATTCAACAAACATTGGTGACAAATCGCCAAAACCCATAATATCTTTATACGGTAAAAGCAAAACATATTTTATTTTTCCCGCTATTTTTTCCAACATTTACCAAAGAGCACATTACGAAGCCATACTTTGTTATTTACACTATATTTTTCCAGTTTTTCTTCCATTAATCAGATGCTATTTATATCACTACATCCCTCAGGATACACTTGAAATAAATAGTCGACTCTTCATCTTGTCAAAATAATAAATTTCTGTCGCTTATCAAGAGCAGACAGTTAAAATCTATATTCTTCTCTTTTTAGCTTGAGATATGTTTATAGGGCTGTCTCGTTTTACTATTAATGCCGCTAAGAGGAACGATTTGTAGGAATCTTGTCTGGAACTGTATCTATCGTAAAAGGAAATGCACATTTTTCTTGCTGCAAGGATAGGGTGAGTGGTTTGAGTGGTCGCCTTCACAACTGGAGGGGGCGTCATCCCCTTAAGGACGTTTAAGGAATGATTTGTGTGATCCAGAAGCAACTGTTCGAAGTTCTCAGATCTGTAAATGGAAATACGTCCGTAAGTTGATATATATTTTCACAGTTCTCAGAAGAAACTGTTCACTTCCTGTTAGTCCCATCCTCTCCTTTTATACAGGTTGAGGACAACAATAGGACTTAGATGTCACCCATAAATAGTGTGGTTTTTCCGAATTCCCGGATCCGTGAAGTGGGACCTGAAAAAGTCTTTAATGAGGCCACCAAGCTGAGCCAACAATATTATTGGTGTGTGTAATGATGACACACTTGCCTGAGACTTTACCTTCCAGCGAGGTGAAGTCATACTGACATGTCCAATAAAAAAAGGTAATCTGTAAAATATAAAGCAACAATTGTGGATGACTGTACAAGTGTACCTACATTGTAACCGTATAATTTTGTACTCAATAATTCCAAAGTCTGGGTACTAAACCTTAGAAGTACCTATTACCCCTTCACTTATTTATTAAAGTAAACTAATATACTGGTATCTTTTATAACAGTCAAAGCCCTAGCAACATACAACTTTCATGACCTTCATTGAAAACTACAAAGTTAAGTTACTACTTCTATTTTACATACATACGCGTAGGGATCACGATTGTAAATCCCTAGGCAGAGGTATTACCACCCACATTTCGCCAACTATGATATGACTTTCGGTTGGATTTCGGCGATCCTATTGCCGTTAATCGGTTGTTTTTTAAGCCACTTTGTCGTTTCTTTGTTTACTATCCGAAAAACAATAGCCCTATCTCATACTAGGTGACTGCCCCGTGGAACTACCCAATGACACTACTGGTAGTGTCAAGGGTAAAACTCTTTCCCCATGGCACTACCGGTAGTGTCAAGGTTATGACACCGACGGAAAGAGATGAGGTAGTAATATTCTACTCGATCGGAAACCATGATATGATAAAATATGTTGAATATTAACAAGGTACACACGCCAAGTCCCGGGACTAAGTTATTCGGTTAAATAAAACTAATTACAACAGTTGCATGCTGGGAAAGAGTCCGTAATATTTCACTGCGACACTAAAAGTGCCGGCGAGGTGTCACGAAGCCTAAAGAAAGTCACCAGTCATGGGAACGGAAGCGGGAAGTAGGTCGGACGCAGATGTGCGTCATTCTTTATCTAGAAGCGCCTTTGGTAGGCCTTTATTAGCTTTTTATATTGTGTGAAAATCCCCAAGGATACCCCTCCGTCGAAACCAGTGGAGGATATTATGTCGGACCGACTAAAATGCACTCAATATTTTTGACGTTTTGTAAGTGCCGTTTTGATGGTCTTTGTTTTTGATGATTTTTGACTTTGTCTTTGCCATCTGTCGGCCGTTGGTTGCCGGAGGTGAGGTAGTCGTAGACATATCCTTATCCCTCTCACCCCGGCCGACTCAGGGCCATATCTTTCGATCCGGTCCTCTTCCGGTGTGGGGACCACAGAGCCACGGACCCCGGGTATGGGGAGACACGCAATGCGCGCCGCCGTCGCGGCCTGCTTCTGCTAGGGTGATAGGCGGCTCCACCCGTCACCCCCTGGCCCGCGCAAATGGGGGACGGATGTCATACTGCGACCCCCGACGCCCGTCGTTGTCCGCGCGGTTTGCGATTCTCCTCCACTTGTCGTGGGCCGCAAGGTCTACGATTCTGCTTCGCTCCCGCTACGCTGCACCGCCTCTTTCACGAGCATTACTTGCTCGCAGAAGGAGGTGCGGGCGGCCCACGCATCCGCGCAGCGAACCATCGCCAGACCTCTAATAGCTAGCCTTTAGTAGCTGGTGTAAAGGACTTCTACCTTCTATATACTGCATACATAAAAGCCTATAAAGCCATCTAAAAATCTAATCTAAAAGTCATATTAAAATACACTCCTATCACTTTTTACATGAAGGCAATTATATCTTTTGAAGATGAGATCTTATTTATCAGAACCTAATGAAATTCTATAATTTATTATTTGAGATTGACATGGCCATTCTAACTATAAAATCAATATAGTTTTCTTTTCAATCTCATAATATGAATGAGGATTATAGGGATTGATCTTATTCGGTAGGTAATTCAATATGAAACCTCTTTGGAATAATTTATTTAGATATTGCGAAAAAAAAAACTAAAAAAAAAACAAAGAATATCAGACTAGATAACTTCCAGATATAGATTTAAGCCTACTATCGCCAAGGCAGCATACTTGTACGCGATGTTGCTCAACATTGCACAACAATCAATCATTGAACAAACAAGTCGCACGTCATGCAGTTTTAACTCTGCTGAGGACATCACGCATGTTGCGCAACGTTGCCGAACTTGTTGAGCATCAAATGTTGTCTAATAGATAAGAGATAGACGATAATAAATGAGTCCAACACATTACCTTCCCTTTTTACTTATTCAGAAAAAAAACAAAAATGGAAGAAAAAGTAGGTGAAAACCTTCTAAGTCCGTGCACCATCTAGACTATGAAACCAGCTGTTGGTCCGTGTTAGAACACACAATACTGCGCATATTTCAGACAAGTTTACGATTTTCAACGCTCTAGTCCAAGAACGTAGTTACCCAAGTTGTGTTTACATACTGCAAGGGAATATGGACTTTAAGTGATATAAATTGTATATGTAAATCATGGAATTTTGCTGTGGCTGGAGTTGGTGGCTAGTTAAAAGATAGGGCAGGATGTAGTCATGTTGTTTTAAGGTGACAGACCAGGGGCCCGATTCACTAACTTTACGTTTAAGTTTTTGTGCGTTTGTGACTTCTAAAACGTAACGTACCATTTCGAGGAGTAAAACTGTAGTTTTCTTTGTGGGTTTTCGGTAAAGAAGAAAAGCCAGACCAAAAAAATAACTAGAATTATTTGTTGTTCTGCCAAGTTTTACTTTGACAGATCTTACTGAATACAACGTTATATGTTATCGAAATGGAATCACGCGTATACGAAACGTGACGTTAGTGAATCGGGCTCCTGATGGTAAGCTAAGATAAACTCCAAAGAGTAAACCCCACTTCCATCACTCCTAATACACCCACTATCCAGTTTACTCCCAAAATTCTCACGTACCCAACCCCTTTATACGAGCATGACAATCAAAATACCGTGACGTCATCAACTATGACGTCATAAATCAACTCTTTGTTAGTACATCTATCATTCGCCTAATACGATTGAACTGGCCTCCCTTCTCCAATAATGGTCTGAACGCCCTCTATGATTTATGTTTGGTACTCTTTTCTCTATGATGATAATACAGTTTTTTTTTTTTGATGGAGTGACTAGATGCATCACTAGGTTTTAGAATGATAATCAGATTCAGGAGTTTACTAAGACAGCCTCTGTGGCGTCGCGGTATTGAACGCGGCCGTTACGCAGGAGGCGCGGGTTCGATCCCCGCTCAGTGCAAATTTTCTGGTCTTCTAGTCTAGTCGTGCCTCGGAAACTACGTTGAGTCATCAGTAGTCCTTGAAGCGCTAAAAAGTCCAACAACTACAATGCTTCGATACCGCCCCGGGTTGTGAAGGTCAGATGACAGTCGCTTCACGTAAAATGACCAGCTAAATCCGCTGTTAGACTGGTAAAACGGACCCCAGATTCCGTTAAAGCTTCGGATGCGACTGGGATTAGAGCTAAGATGAAGTAGATGGTCAAACTGGGTCAAACAGTATCTCTTAATGTAGTGGATATATTTATTTGTTTAGTTTGTTAGATTTTACACTCATCATCATCATTGTCGTATGGCTTTTGCTCGAGTCCTCATAAGTCAACGTCCAGTTGGCGAAGCCAGTCTATTGCTGCCGGTGTGAGGTCGTGCAGCTCACGCATTCCTCCAGGGAAACGACGGAGTGGACACTCCTCTGCTATATGCATCGTTGTCTGCTTTGGAGCTCCACAATCACAGTCCGGCGCTTCTTTAAGTCCCCACTTGTGAAGATGGTAGTTGCATCTCCCGTGTCCAGTTCTGAACCGGTTGACCCTTGACCACACCATGCGACAACACTGTCTATACCGGGCGGCTTAGTGATGGGGTCAGGTACCAGGTACACTTGTCTTATAAGATACAGTACACAAATATCGACGGACGACAACGGTCCGATTCACACTATAAAACCCGACTACTTAAAAAAATCACGCTCTAAAAAGTATTCAAAAAGAAAATATCTAGGATAGCCGTGGTCGTATGCCACTTTTCCTTAGAATAGCATGTATGTATCGTTTTATTATAGTATAAGTGTGGCATACGACCACGGCTATCCTAGATATTTTCTTGTTTAATACTTTTCAGAGCGTGATTTTTTTAAGTAATCGGGTTTTAGTTTTAAACTTATTTTTTTATTTATTTTATTTTGGGGCACCCAAAAACTATAATTAATGCATATTTGAAATGTGCTAATTGAGCTCTTTAATTTGATACCATACACGGCATATTTATCTCAAATTATTTTTTCAACACAGTACTTTATGGTCGCTAGAGGGCGCCACATTAGATTTAGTGACACGTCATATAGCCTATAACCATCGGACAATCAAGACGATTCTAACGATATGATATATGTCCAGTTCTAATAAGTAGTTGAGCAGCTATGAGGGAACAAACGAACATACATACATACATACATACTTACATACATACATAGCCTGTCAAAATCATAACCCTCCTTTGGCATCGCCGTAGTCGGGTAAAAAGTAAAGAAAGATTGATTACTTTGAAGAGATGGTGATAAGGCCCCAGATATCTCTTTATTGTCCCACTAATATTTAGAATGTGATTTTTAAGATGTTTTAGTATTTAAATCAGATTGAAGCGGTTAAAAGATTTGGCAGAAATTTGTCATAAGGAAAGTTATTTAGTCTGAAATATAATATATTAGCTGTTACTTGCGGCTCCGCCCGCGTGTAATTCTGATCCCGTTCATTGCTAATAGTGGTGTGATGATGTATAGCCTATGTTGGTATCTAATATATAATAAAAAGTTGGTATATAATAAAAAAAAACCGCGGTAGCCTAGTGGTATGGGTAATGGACTGCTGAGACGAGGTCTCGGGTTCGATCCCAGGTTTACCATGGCACACACCAATGACTTTTCGATGCTTTTCGAAGTTATGTGTGTATTTATCGCAGGTTTATAAGTGCCCGGTTAATGGCAATAGGCTCGCCACCTATTACATTGGGAACTAAACATAAACAGCGAAATGTGGGTGCTAGCACCTCTGCCTACCCCTTCGGGGATATAGGCTTGAGTTTATGTTTTTACGTTATGGTATCTAATAATGCAGCTTTCTAATGTCGAAAGACTTTTTGATATCGGTCCAGTAGTTTTTGAGTTTATTCTTGACATACAAAAATACAATCTTTCTTCTTTCTAATATTATTAGTTTACATTATAAAATTGTCCAATATGAACCTACAACAGTTATACCTCGGGCATATATCTTAAACCCAAGTCGTGAGAAAAACGTGTTGTTATAATCTATGATTGATGAATTTGAGCACCACTACCGTAGCACCCCGTGCTATCCTCAAAAGACACCCAAAAAACGCGTATAGAGAACGCATTTTGAAAGTATTTTGGGTTCAAGATACATGCCACAAGGTATACAGCGCAGTTCCATTTTAGTATATTCATTGAGTGGCATTTACAATGTTGTTTAGTGCTGAACAAGTCATTGTTAGGAGCCACTGGACTTATGTGTGAACAAGTGTGTTGCACTTAATTTTGTTTGTTTTGTGTTAGTGCAATTGCAACGAAATTGGATGAGTAAGACATGCTTGTAAAACTTAATGTCAAGAAAAACTGAAGTCATGTGGTTCGACCACTATGTTACACTTAAAGAAAATTGAGAACTGAAGAAGTAAGAACACTGTTGTCTGCGTGAACATTTAATCCTTTTCACACAAACTATAGGATGCGATTCCCAAGACAAAAAGTAGTTCATCTTATTATGTGTTATTCCAGATTATAATTTATCCCTGTGTCAAACAACTAGATCCTTTTGGCCGTTTTTTTTTATAGGACTTTTTTATATACCTAGGACTTTTATATAGGATATAGAGGTTTGAGCGTGATTGGGAAACAAACATCTAAAAAACAATATTTATTACTATTTATATTTATGAGAGCAAGATTACCTTTATCTAGACCAAAAAATAAAATCTACTGGTGTACAAAAGTCACACTTCGTAATAACAAAATATAAGCCATCTACATTACATCAACTGAAAAAGTAAAAAAAAATAACTTGAAAATAGTTACCACAGATTCAGAAACTCACAGAGAAGCCTTTGAAACTTCTCACACGTCGCGCAAAACTAACTCGACACGAAACTCGTCACGAAACATATTACTCGCTGGTTTTCTCACTCGTTAACTTGTGTGGTTCTAGTTAAGATTACCTCTATAATAACGTTAATTATTAACATTGATGTAATACACTAGTAACTATACAATGGTTTGTGCTTAGATGAATTGTTTGACATGATGCCCACAGCTACATTCTATCATTGCACCGCTCGCCATAGGCAGGGAATTCATCCTCACACAAAGCGATGAAAAAAACTTCATCCCACGCACACTCAAGTTGTAGAATGAACTCCCTGTTGTGGTTTTTCCAAGCGACTACAATATAGGGTTCTTCTAGAAGGGCATTAGAAGGTTTCTTCAAGATCGGCAACACGAGTGTCACGCCCCTGGTGTTGCATACATCCATAGGCTACGGTAACCAAATATATATTATTTTTATTGCCAAATAATGCTTTTAACACAAGTTTCAAGTCTCTTCTTCTTTAATTAACTGTTAGTCGCCGTTAGTCTCAGTTGTATCCCAACTTAACTTCAGAACCCGGTCCCTTATTCGTTCACCAAATTTTTAGGTATTTGACTTTTCTTGTCTTTCATGAGAGTGGCGTTCCTCCAACGGTCATCTGTCCTTTGAAAGATGTAGCCAGCCCACTGTCACTTCAGCTTGCTTATTCGCGAGCTATGTCAGTAACTTTAGTTCTATATCGAATGACCTAGTTGTAAAATCTATTCTTCAAAGAGCCACTGTACGACTTTTAGGTCATGGGCTAACCCCATTCTCAGTGTCAATGTTTCGACACCGTTATAGTTCTTGTAAATTATATTATTTAGGTATTTATCATTTGATTAAAATAATGTAATAAATACAACACGCAATTACATTTAATTACATTGCAATTAAAATTACAAACCGACCTACTATATTTTGTAATAGCTTTCATGTCGATTATAATTATGTAAAGTAATAATTTATTTTGGGTTGTATTTAACGCGGCTACAAATTAATCCAAAAAACAGGTAGTAAAAATAATAGGTTAGGAGCTATAGTGAAGAATCATTTTATTCAATTTATGGGTGTCAAAATTACTGAATGTGGCGTACAAAAATACTAAGTGAGCCACTATTTATGGATGGTTATAAAAAAATTACCACAAAGGCTAGCATTAGCATTCTAACCTAACCTATCCAAGTTGGGGTGCGCTATACTCGAATCCTCATAACTTCACAATTTAGCAACACACTTTCTGTACCACGGGTCACTCAGTATTTTAGTCGCCCACTCAGTATTTAAAGTAACTCATTGTCGTCAATTTATTAATTTATTATTTTTAGTTAATTGATATTTAGAGGATTTTGGATATTAGAGGTAATTGGAATGGAATGAATACGAATTGACTTTATCCGGGCAAAGCTCTGGCTTTTTATCTATAACCGGTCCTGACAGGTTGTCAGTACGATTTTTTTCAAATTATTTAGCGAAAGCCCTAATATAATCAAGGATGAATCGGTTTAGGTCCAGAATGTCCAATTCCCAAAATGTCTAGGGGATGCAAAACGTCTATATTCCAGAATGGCCATACCCCAAAAAACCCGAGACCATCTTAAGGCTTATTTACGATAAAAAATGTAATGTTACAATATTTTTGCTTATTAAAAAATATGAACGTAGGTACTCAAAACATGCACAGCGCAGAAATTTTAAAATAAAAATAATAATCATACAAATTGTATATGAGATTTGAAACTCAAGTTTTAGCATAAGAATGAGTCTCATAATTTTGCAACTTTTTCGCAAGCTCGCGCCACTTGCAAGCACAACTTAGAAGTGTCACTTAAAACTGGTTTCAACCGGTTACAACTTGCATTTGTAGGGTTAGCACTTAACTTTTTTATTTTATTTACTGCAAATAAAAAAGGGCTTAGCTTGGGTATTTAAAAAGTTTAATTAAATGTTGTGCTTGTTTATAATTTAATTAATATGCATTTCGTTCTGTAGAAATTGTTATAATTTTAAAGCTTTGCATTAAAATCAACATGCTGGAAATTCTTTTTGCTTAGCTTTGCGTGATGCATTTTGAAAACATAAGTCTAGTTAACCTATTTTCTGTTCAAATTCTTATATTGGTTTTTCTGTTAAGAAATTGACATGTAAATTAATATCTACGTGGTTTTCACACTCACGCTCGAAGAGGGCCAGCTCGAAAGATATGGCTCTGAGTTGGCCGGGGTGCGAGATATATCTTAGCCAATCTCACTTCCGGCAACCATCGACCCACAGACAGCATGTGCTTTAGACAGTTCAAGTTCAATAAAAAAGGCATTAGTTAATCCCTACTAATATTATAAATGCGAAAGTAACTCTGTCTGTCTGTCTGTCTGTCTGTCTGTCTATCTGTCTGTCTGTCTGTCTGTCTGTCTGTCTGTCTGTCTCACTTTTACGACTAAACCGCTGAACCGATTTTGATGAAATTTGGTATAGGGGTAGATTAGACGTTGAGAAAGGACATAGGCTATGTTTGGTCGCGATAACCGACATCCACGCGGGCGGAGCCGCGGGCAAAAGCTAGTGGTTAATAATTCCCAATCAGTCGTGATTTTGATAGATGTGTATGAGTGGCAGCCCTGCATACAACCTCTTAATATTACAGTACTGCTCGTCTGCTACAAAGTTTGTCGCGGACCAATCTTATACAATAAAACACTTTGTTCTGCCTTTGTATAATTTAAGGTGTAAATTACTGTTCTAAGATTTGACAACTAAGTTATGAATAGATATATAAATACAATTTGTTTTCTTGTATATTTATTTAACTGGTATATTTGAATTGGAATAGGATGTTTTTAGGATCCCACCAATCCGAATGAACCAATTGCACACACAAATGAAAGGTTTGCTGATAGTAAAAGAAGTCTTTTTATACTATTTAGGTTGCATGCAAGCACACGACTCATTTGATGGAAAGGGCTTACCGTGGTATGTGGACGAGTGTAACGAGGGGAGTCACACTCGTGCTGCCGACCCTGTAAAAACAGAGAGCGTCAGCGCAGAAGATAAGTAGGACATGCCTTTGGTCTTCCCACTGACAGCACAAAATCTCTCCAGCGGCTCTGGACTCCCTTCTCGTCGCCGGGAACACAACACGAGGTTATTTACTTATTTAGCCGCGGCATTCTGTATGACGGAGGTAGTCTTCCGCAGTCGAACACTGCTCTAATTTAGTTTCTAATTAGGACGGAAATACCGTCGTGTCCTACCTCCTATGATATTGTCAATTGTGAGTATTGTGACTATTTATTTCTGACAATCCTGGAGAGAGAAATATTACTTTTTTTTTTAAATAACATTAGCAACCGAAATTACTAATATTCCCGTTAACCCCTCCAGCTAAGTGTAGTATGTAGTAGTTTGATCTATGGCGGATCTATGGTCTGATGTGTCGGTTGTCAGGTTGTCTGTCAATATACGAGCTCTCAAACTGGTTATATAGTTTATTCTATCCTTCCCCTCATCAGCAGAAATAACAGTTGGCGACGAGGATGGGATGACATTTCTGAAGCCATTTAAAAGAAATGACATGTCATTATCAAGGATACCCGAAACCGGTGAGCATATATAAAAACAAGTATGAAAGTAAAAGAAGTAAAAAATTGGAAAAACCAGGATCGGAACAGCCCCTCTAGACAAGTGGCAATTCGTTGCTCGGCGTATGATGGAATAGAATGCCTAATGTATGGGATTTGACGTTTAAGACAGGCGTCAACGAATTTCAATAACCTCAAATCCTATACATTTGGCATTCTATTCCATCATACGCCGAGCAACGAATTGCCACTTGTCAAGGGGGGCTGGTGGAAAAATGTGTCGTCTCTGCCTATCTCACTGGAAAAGAGGCGTGACTGTAACTATATTTGGATCAAGATTTCAATATAGGCAATGTTCACACATTAGAAAACGTCTTGATCCTTGTTTACTATTTACCCCCTTAACAAATAGTAACTTTATAGTCCCATACACTATTAAACACACACCGCCTTATTTCCATAACCTTTACGTTGTAGTATATTAAACTTAGCAAAACATTACTTAATTGAAACTTTAGTGCTATAGTAATAGAGCACAAATTTAATCGTTTGATGTGTGTAATAGAATTTGCCAGTAATGTGAGTGGGTTGCAATAATTCTTCAATTAACTGAGTCTCTGGGGCGTTTTAGGCTGTGGTACAAGTTTGGAGTAATTGACTTTGCGTATATAGACAGACCAGGCGACGAAAATACTTAAGTCTTCGACGAGCTTATTAAATGTTAGAGATTGTTTTTTTGATTTTTTTTATGCTCAAAAATCACTTGGAAGTTCGTTTCAAAGTGATAAGATAAGAAAGTTAAATGAACACAAAATGGTATTACGCTAAAATCATTGAGAAAATCAACTATTTATTACCTATTTGTACTGTTAAGGCTAGATATAATAGTTTTAGAGATGTTTAACTTTAACAGAGTAAAAAAAATGTTCTGAAAGTAAAGATTTCAATGAAATATCAAAACTCAGACAGAACAACCTGATAATATTTTGAGTATAATTTTATTTTCAAATTACTTTGCAAAATTTATTAATTCTTTTTATTCATTTTATTTAAGGTACTAAAATTGCGTTTAAGGTTATTAACGTGATAATGACCATTAAAATACCCAATGTTAGTGTTCCTTTATCTTTAGATTACGGTTGCATGAATTTCCATATGCCAACATATAAATCCCTAGTCCCTAGTCCCTAGTCCCTAGTCCCTAGTAATATTATAAATGCGAAAGTAACTCTGTCTGTCTGTCTGTCTGTCTGTCTCACTTTTACGACTAAACCGCTGAACCGATTTTGATGAAATTTGGTATAGAGGTAGGTTAGACCTTGAGAAAGGACATAGGCTATGTTTGGTCGCGATAACCGACATCCACGCGGGCGGAGCCGCGGGCAAAAGCTAGTATCATATAACGCGAAAGCTTAAAAGTCCTGTTCACCAGTCAAAAGTGCAATATTTCTTCTCAAATTTTCACCTGCACCTCTCCCGCTCCACTTATGAATTTCGACCATACACCATTACATCTACGGTGACGCACAAATCAGTCGTGAGCCAGCAATTCCCGGCTCTCCCTCAGTTCTGCCGCATGAGACGATTACTTGTAAACAACACTAAATTGCTACACTAAGACGAAAGCGTGACGAGGTCGTTTACAGGTCCCCATTTAATTAATCTACATAAAATATATAATTAAAACATGGCGTTACATTATCACTTCTTATCGTGATCACCTGCTTATTTTCTAATAGCTGTTTACTCCAGTTTCTGCAAGTCATGAAAAACTATAATAGGGATAAAAACGATAACTCTGACCGTAATATTTCCCTGTACCGAATTTCGGCTAGATCTGTTCTGCTGATTTTTTATACTACCAAGGTGGTACACAAGCACACGGCCCACCTGGTGGCAAGTGATCACCGTGGCCTATGGACGTATGCGACACCAAGGGCGTCACACACTCGCGTTCCGACCTCATAAGAACCTTTTGCCCTTCTTGAAGAATCCCTTGTAGTCATTCCACAGTTTGACTCGAGTCAATAATTGTGCTCGGAATATTGCAGTAGGCTGGGTTATGGGACATCTCGCCCACAAAAAAACTTGCCTGCGGGGAAAATGTCAACTTTTCAAAACGTGCATAGGTATATTGGCCCGGATCAATTTAATAGAAAGGGCCAGATGTCTCATATAAAAAGTTAGCTCCTACCCTAGGGACCAAATACAACGATTGGTGAAATGTGGGTGTTAATTCACCTTTGCCTAACCATCTGGGGATAAAGGCGTTATACGTATGTCAGTATGTAAAATATCAAAATATTATGAAAAGCTAATAGATAGAAAGGTTAATAAACCTTTATCCTACATTCTTAAATGTTTCTGGTGAAAAAGATTCCGCCCATTTAGCTCGCTCTTAATTTTATCATTTTGTTTCAAGTGAGATGATTAAGTGGGTGGTTTTAATTAATAGAGACACTTTAAACTGTTGTTTTATGTTTAACAAGTATAATAAAATTTAACTGTGTAGTGTATTTTTTGTACAAATGTATTTTAGACTTTTTTTCAAGAAAGGGACTGTATGTAACAGACCAAAACATACAGTCCCAGGGTTTTTTATTATGTGTTTTTTATTCTACCATAAATTTTGATCACATGAATGATTTTAAATGTTAGAATTTATTTTTTATCATCATGCCGAATGACATCACTACATATTATAAAACAAAGTCGCTATCTGTCCGTCCCTATGTATGCTTAAATCTTCAAAACTACGCAACGGATTTTGAAGCCGTTTTTTAATAGATAGAGTGATTCAAGAGGAAGGTTTATATGTATACCTAATACATGCATAATATTGTAGAGAAACACTGATAAATTTAGAGATAATACCACGCGGGCGGAAAATATGGCGGTACGAAGTTCGCCGGGTCAGCTAGTCTGAAATAAAATTGGATGGGCTATTTTGTTTTATTTTTAGAAAAATATAATCACATTATTAATACGCCACTCGCTACTTCGTACGCGTGGAGTTTGTTTTAGCCCCGTATGGGTGGAGTTTCGTGAAACCCTTTCTTCTTCTTCATCCTAGGGTTGATTCCCAGTCGCATCCGAAGCTTTCAGCTCGGAGTCTGAGGTCCGCTTTACCAGTCTTAACTACGGATTTGGCTAGACCTCGATATTTTCGTGAATCCTTTCTTAACAGATGTCTAATCTACCTGGGTATAATAAGCTTCGGGTTAAATTTTAACCCACGTCTCGTTGTACCTAATGCAAAGATTCTCATCACTTTTATAGCATTGCTACGCTGGAAAGCGAGGTAATGTTGCCAGCATATAAGATACTAGAAACATTGTCGTCAATTTTTTCTTGTGTCTAACCCTCCTAGCGCGATAACCAGACATTTGTTACTCGCGTACCTATCATCAGGTGGTCGCTGCAGAATGTGGTTGTACCAAAAAAGGCAATCACTCTCATACTCACAGTAATAACGTACCAAAATAATTCAAAACGAGTAATTTCTACTTCTAAATTATATTTTGCGGAAGTTTCATACATTCATTCAAACAGCTTCACCGCTAAAATACTCGGCGAAGTCGCTTCCTACATTGAAAGGATAAATTCAGCTTCCTCTATAAAAGAATTCAACACGAGCGTGCAATCCTTCCACAATAATATAAAAGGGTTAAATTGTACAACATGGTATAAATTATGCTGTGAAAAATACAAAAGAGGAACGCTGGTAAGAACGTCTTATCTTAGGGGACACACGGTCAGATATTATTGACAACATACTTGGTAGCTTGTTGGAACTGTATTAATAGAGTGTTTATACTGGAGATTGATGGCGCTTGGTGGAACTTGCTACACATATTGAATAAAGCACTTGTACTTTTCTACAATTATTTTATTTTTGTTGACTAACTGGTTTCCAAACCATTGCAAACCTTTGAGAATGCCGTTGGGTGAAACCGGTTAGGCAACAGAAATAAAATAATTGTGGAAAAGTACAAGTGCTTTATTCAATATGTTTTTTTATACTTGTGGCATTAAAGGTTTAATACTTCCTTCTTGCATAACGCAATTATATTCCATTGCACCTAATTAGTTCCTACGTGTTGATGAAACTCAATTTAGTGCCAGCAAGTATACCATCAAAACAATGACACTACTTGTATAAGCCATGGATTTAGGATGTGAACAAACATAAACACTATTATATACATAGGTTACTTTCTGTTTAAATATACTTACACATGATTTATGTATTTAGATGTAAATAGGAGAGAAACACCCAGACCAATGCAAATATACATGCATACAAATATTTGCACTGAAAGGGAATCGAGCCTGCGCCCTCTGCGTAGCAGTAAAACGTTCTACCGCTACGCCACAGAGGCCGTCTAGAATGCAAATATTTAATATTCATGCGTACAAATATTTGCACTAAGTGGGAATCAAACCCGCGCTACAGAGGTCGTCGTTAATTTGAAATGTTCTGGAACCCTCAACTGTTTTAATCAGAAGTAAATCACAGAATACAGAGTTATAGGTATTGTAAAAAAGTCCGAAGCTACTGTACACATTCATAATATTAATAGGTTCCTCAGTAATTACATTGCACTTGGAACTTGGCCAAGTAGGTTTATTACACGTTACAGTAGTAGCTACCATTAAGGGCTCTTTTTGGCAACAATTAGTGAAAAAATACGATTTAAACTGAAATACAGAAGTATTATATAATAAGTATATATTGACAAAAAAGTAAGTAAGTAACTTTACAACACACCTGCTCATAACAGTGATATTATTTTACCGCAATTAAGCACGGAATGACACCTATTATAAAACTGTGACTTTTTCATTACTATTATTCACAAAAGTGAGTTATAGATTCTTTTTTAAATTTTATTGGAAGTGTCTATAATTGTCTATGTTCTTAAAAAAGTTTTGATACAAAAAATAACGTGTTTAATAGTACGAATAAATTAATACGCCTATTGTATGGTCATTTGATGCATTTTCGTATTTAAATAAATAATTTCAACTTGTAATACTTGTGTAATAAACAAAATTTTCGCTCAAATTTAACTTTTTTTTTCTCTAAGTACAAAAAAAAAAACAGAGTAAAAAAAAGTTAAGTTCAAACCTCATTTTTTTTTAAATATGGTCGACCGCCATTGTTAAATGCGCGCGCATAGGAAAACGAATTAATTTGTAATATTGTTTATTTAGTATTTGTAGTATTATTTTATTCGCAAGTGTGTTGTAAAACGTCGTATGGCACGTGTGAGCATGATGATTACCGTCCTCGGCTGTCTTAAGACCCTCGCCTGGCGGCTCGGGTCTCAATGGCACCTCGGCGGTAATCACCAACGTTGCTCACTTGTACCATAATGTACTATTACTCCATTCGGTTTGGTTCTTAACTAAACTTAAATAATCTTGGTGTGTCTATTTAATATGTTTTGTTTACAAACTCAGTTTATAATTTTTATTTTTATTTAAGAACTTTTTAAAGACTTCAAACCGAATTTTATTTATTTATTCCTCATACTACCATTATTACAGGGTGCCCCCAATGCAATGGTGGTAGACCAAAATAATAATTATTAAAATTCATATTACATATACTGTGATTTTACAATAGTTAGACTTTGCCAATATACTACCCATACCACCTTAGTTGAACCAGTAGTTGAACCAGTAGTTGAACCACTACGTAGTTAATTGGCCTAGTTTATTAATTTGATATTATATTTTTGTAAAAAGTCGCTAGAAGATTGATTATCTTTAGTTAAGTACCTAACTGAATGTGAAATGTGTTTACCCGCATTCTAGACTCCATAACACAAGCTACTTGAACTATGCTTACCATAGGTCCTAGATAGAGTTGTGTAGAATGTTCTAGAATATTATTTTATTATGAAACTCGTATTAATCTGAGAAAACGCTTCAGGCCCCATCTGTTTTGAAGGAAGTCGAACTTTCATTTATTACTGTAGACTTAATATTAATCATTTCAAAATAATTATTGTAAATTGTATTTTGGTACACTTCAAAATGTATATAAATAATAATTGGTGTGGTTAGCTTTGATCATGTAAAGTATAAATAAAATTATTTAATGATGACGTCATAAAAATCTTTTGACTCACAGTTAGCAATTCTATTAGTCAGCATTTCTTTCATCGGACCGCTTGCAAGGGCAGGGAATCCAACCTCACTCGTTGCGATAGGAAACGGTGCGCACAGTCCGGTATAAAAGAAACTTCATCACTCTCATGATTAAGCTGTGGAATGAACTGCCTGCAGTGGTTTTTTCAAGCGAATACAATATGGGGTTCTCCTTCGAAGGGTCTTTTCTACAGGGTCGGTAGCACGAGTGTGACGCCCCTGATATTGCATGCGCCCATATAATAAGCAACGGTAACTACTTTCTATCAGGGGGACTGGGTGGTTAATATGCCATCTAAGTGCTGTAAAATCTTTTACTGTAGATGAAGAATATTTAAAGATAATGTGTGTATGCCGCCTGCCTCCGGTCTTATTGGAGATCTATAGGGCAGGCATAGGCCTCCCCTATAGATCTCCAATAAGACTGGTTGGACGTAGGTCCAGCAGTGGACTTCCTATGGCTGAAATGATGATGATGATGATGAATGTGTGTATGTAGAGATTTTTTTAAGCTATTGCATAGCTTCTATCGCGGGCCTTGAGCGTGGAGACCGAATCCAGAAATTCTGTAACGAAAAATGGTAACACCCCCAAGTCCGAGCTCGCACGAATCGAGCCGAGCTGCTCCGAAGTAACTCCGCTTAACGTAAGTAATTATAATTGCATAAGTTGTTAGTTTTCAAATTCAAATTCAAATTCAGACCCAGACTCAGACTCAGACTCAGACTCAGACTCAGACTCAGACTCAGACTCAGAACTCAGAACTCAGAACTCAGAACTCAGAACTCAGAACTCAGAACTCAGAACTCAGAACTCAGAACTCAGAACTCAGAACTCAGAACTCAGAACTCAGAACTCAGAACTCAGAACTCAGAACTCAGAACTCAGAACTCAAGATTCAAATTCAAATTCAAATTATATTATTATTTTTTATAATTGCATAAGTTCATAAAAAATGCTATGCAATAGCTTTACCGCGGCAGTCCCCGAGTGCCACACGTCTTTTTTCTTTTTCTTAAGTTGTGCTAGGTAACTGTTGAACATTTTTCCTAGCAGTGTGTCCGCAGTTATCTCCACTGTGGCACTACTGCCGCTGGCGGTGCTTTCTCGTGAAATAACATTTTTGATTGTCATCCCCTTCTATTCTTTTTAACCCTTTGGGTGCTATCTAGATGTAGATGTTTCTTACAAAAATGCTAAGTGGAGTGTTATGGCGGCGAATCTTATCGCGGTTGTAATAAAATCGCGCCATTAAATTACTTCTCCCATTTGTAGCAAATGTTAGGTTCTTTGTTTTGAACGGAGAGTTGTGAAATGGGTGTTAGTGTTATGGTAGGATAAAAAATGGCATGAGCGATATTTTATGAAATACTAGCTGATGCCATACTTGTGGCTCCGCCCACACGTGTCGTGGTTATTGTGTCCAAAAGTAGCCTACAACCTATTCTCAGACCTACCACACAAAAAAAAAACAAGTTCTTTTGGAAAAATATGGTTGCAATCTCTGTCACGAGAAAAGCAGAAAGAATTGACCTTATTTATATTTAGATATTATCGCAGGTTTGCGATGCGTAGGAATTCCACGACGCATTTTAATTTTTAGCAATAATTTATATATCATTATTTCAGTTGGTTTTAGTTTTATTTTTTATTTTGTTAGTACTGTATATACGATAGTAATTGTAAGCAACCAACAAACAGTAACCAATACCAAATAATAAATTGTATTTTATTGATAATGACTTTTATATTTAATTTTATATTTCTTGTTACAGGTAAACAAATTGAACACTCAGAAAGAAGCCTGTCAACATTAAGGAACAGATAACAATCTGAAAGGGTAATATTTTCTGAAAGGAAGCAAGACAACTCTTAACTAATATACGTGAATACGAAATAATAATCAGGACAATGAAATCCAATTTCTTTTATTCAATAGATATTATAGCATTTACGGTAGCGCGTATTTACTCATAGGACATTGAAAAGTTGCTTTTTTTAGATATAGGTAGTCGTGTCCTGGGGCGGGGGGGGGGGGGGGGGGTCAGTTCGGAGTTGAGTGACTGTGATTGACCCTATCGACTGATAAAATAAAGTTAGTCATAGGGATGAAAATTAAATCTCTTTATCAAACATGGTACATTAAATAGAGGGAATCTGGTGGTTCTAATTTATTGTATATATTTTTTTTTTTTTATACCACTTAGTTGGCAGACAAGCACACGGCCCACCTGATGGGAAGCGGTCACCGTGGCCTATGGACGCATGCAACACCAGAGGCGTCACACTCGCGCTGCCGACCCTGAAGAAACCTTCTAATGCCCTTCTTGAAGAACCCCATATTGTAGTCGCTTGGGAAAACCACCGCAGGGAGTTCATTCCACAGCCTGAGTGTGCGTGGGATGAAATGCCTTTCAAACCGCACAGTGCGTACCGTTTCCGGACGCAATGTGTGAGGATGAATTCCCTGCCTGTGGCGAGAGGTGCGATGATAGAATGTAGCTGTTGGCATCATGTCAAACAGTTCTTCTTCTATATCCGCCATCTTGGTTCCCAGTGCAGTAGAATAGGGCTAACCTATCTTTTTATGTGGGTGTCGTAGAAGGCGACTAAGGGATAGGGCTGTTCTCCATCCGACAGAAAACATACAGCCCATGAATAAGTGCCCGCTTGACGGCAATAGGCTCGCCCCCTATTAAGTGGGACTGAAAAATATAGTTGGCGAAATGTGGGTGATGATAATACACCTCTGCATACCCGTTCCGGGATTTACAGGCGTGAGGATAATGTGTATGTATGTATTTTATTCCTACAGTCCCGGGGCTTTTAAGCGGGGCGTGAAAAAAGCATAATTATGATGAGGTGAGGCCGTCAACCTGAGTAGTACCATGGTACGTGTCTGTAATGGTGTCTCTTTCTTGAGATTTTGCCTTCAGCTTACCATCAGGCGAGGTGAAGGCAAATTGACGTATCCTACATTAAAAAAGAAGTTTAACTACCCCATTTTAATTTTATTCCATCCATAACTCAAAGTGACACTATTAAAGCACAATGCCTGAATTCAGTACAGCCTACAAAAAGCCTGCCCGTAAGATCCAAGCCTACATTTATCTAGATGACTATAAAGTACCTTTGCATAATGCACCTCTCATATTTGCATGGCAGAGTTTGTTTCACTTACAAAGTAGGCTTTCACGCAAGTGGTGAGGTCAACGGTGGCTCATGTGCCGAGATCTGATAAGTGCTGTTTCTCGTAAAAGTTCGGAATACAAGTCTGATACATTTTAAAAGATTTCTCTGAAAGAAATTCGTTGGCTTATATTTTAGTTTTTATGGAACTGTAGCATTATTAATGTCTTGGCTTTTAATTCTATACTCATGCGAAAAATCCCCATTGATACCTCCCCCGCCGGAACCGGAGGAGGAGGTTATGTCGGACTCGAACCGACTAAAACGCACGCCGCCTGTGGGCCGTCAGTTGCCGGAGGTGAGATTGTCGTAGCCATATCCCTCGCACCCCGACGACCCAGGGCCTATATCTCTCGATCTGGCCTTCTTCCGGTGTGGGGACCACAGAGTCCCCAACTCGCCCCCGGGTGTGGGGAGGCACGCAATGCGCGCTGGCGCCGCGGCCTGCTTCTGCTAGGGTGACAGGTGGCTCCACCCGTTACCCCCAGGCCCGCGCTCATCTTTAAATTCTATACTTGTACTGCTATACTCGTATTAGTAAGCAAATCAATATACGATTCGAGATATTGTGAAGATAAAACGCAGAAATCAGTTTTTTTTTGTGCCAATCGATTCTATTTCACGTGAGGATATTTTCTTTTAGCCATCCAACTGAACCGATTATGATGAAATTTGGTATAAAGATAGATTAGAACTTGGGAAAGAACATAGGCTATGTTTGTCCATACCAATATTACAAATGCGGAAGTACCTGAATCTGTCTGTTTTTTTCTGTTACGCTTTCACACTTAAAACACTGAACTGATTTTGATGAAAATTTCGTATAGAAATAGATTAGACCTTGGGAAAGGATACAGGATATGCTTAGTCGCGATAACCAATTCCTCGTGGGTGGAGCCGCGGGCAACAGCTAAAAATATATAAACTAAATATAAAATAAAAAAATATACCTACGTATAAAAATCTGAAATGAGAACATCCTCGTTTTTTGAAGTCGGTTAATAAAAACATTTAATAAGAGGCACCCAATTTTAGCGGAACAACGCAAATTTAACCTTAGTTAATAATTATTAATTATATTCCATTCTAAATTAATATTTAGTGAAGGGATTGCGTCGATAGTGTTTATACAATAATTAGGTATTGCAACATTATTGTATGTTCAGTTTATGTATTATCATGTTCACTCATGAAATTATAAAAAAACTAGTTGATGTCTGTGGCTCCGCCCGTGTGAATGTCGGTGACCGAGACTTTTGTCTCTGTTTGTCTGTATGTTACACTTTCACGCTTAAGCACTGAACCTATTTGGATGAAATTTGGCACAGAGCTAGATTAAACATTGGGGAAAGACATAGGCTATATTTGATCGCGATAGCCGACATCCACGCGGTCGAAGCCGCGGCAATAGCTAGTATAGTAAAATACTCGTAGATTCAAATTATTCCAGATTGAAAAATAACAAATTTCAAAAAATGTCGACGCCTCTCACAAAATTAGCAGAGCTTTTATTTTCCCACTTCATTATGTAGTAAAATAGTACATTATGGTACAAGTGAGCAACGTTGGTGATTACCGCCGAGGCGCCATTGAGACCCGAGCCGCGAGGCGAGGGTCTTAAGACAGCCGAGGACGGTAATCATCATGCTCACACGTGCCATACGACGTTTTACAACACACTTGCGAATAACATAACACTACAAATACTAAATAAACAATACTACAAATTAATTAGTTTTCCTATGTGCGCGCATAGACTAACAAAGGCGGTCGGCCATATTTAAAAAAAAATGAGGTTTGAAATCAACTTTTTTTTACTGTTTTTTTTTCTGTACTTAAAGAAAAAAAAGTTAAATTTGAGTGAAAATTTTGTTTATTAAACAAATATTACAAGTTGAAATTATTTATTTAAATACGAAAACGCATCAAAAGAACATACAATAAGCATATTAAATTTATTAGTACTATTAAACACGATCTTTTTTGTATCGAAAGTTCGAAACTTTTTCAAGAACATAGAAACTTAACCTATTAAATTAAAAAAAAGAATCTATAACTCACTTGTGAATAATAGCAATGAAAAAGTCACAGTATGATAATAGGTGTCATTCTATGCCTATTTGTGGTGAAATAATAGCACTGTTATGAGCAGGTGTGTTGTAAAATAATTTTGTAACAAGAAAAATCTCATTACAAGATTGGAGCATTCATAAAATTTCAGAATAGGTTATTGATATTGATGAAAAGGCTTACTATGATTACAAATTGATAAGGACTCAATTTTCTTTTATAAGATACGATCGTACGTGTCCTTTTTCAATATCAACTAATGTATTTATAAAATAAATCACATTGATTTTATTGTTTACGACTAACATAAAAATGCGAAAGTTTTTGAATGACTGTACTTTTTTTAATAAATTATATTTAAAAAAATGTCTCGGCTGTTTTACATCATATACAGCCCAGTCTCAGCCTCAGATGCATGGCTCGAGTCAACAATATTGCCTTGAATACGGTAATAGGCTCACCCCTGTTACTTGGGACCAAATACAATGATTACTGAAATGTGGGTGTTAATCCACCTCTGCTTAACCCTCCTGGAGTAAGGTGTTATATGTCTTGGACAGGTCTCCTGTTGACGGTAATTACTTCTCACTTTGACATCGATATACCACTGCCTATCGCTTCAGATACACGCAATGACAACAACACAATATGGGATATTTTTATGTAGAACACGCCAATTGAATTTCACCTCGCCTACTAGTAAACTGAAAGTAATGTCACCATTACAGGCACGTCTCTAACAAAGGCTCTTTTTTAGAGAGAATATTAGCAACCGAAATTACTAATATTCCCGTTAACCCCTCCAACTAAGCAACATTACTTGTGCTAGGAATGGGTTCACGTCGGTAGTGTAATGGTCAGGATTCGAACCCGGGACCTCTCGACTGTAAGGCCGACTCCTTAACCACTAAACTACCGACCCTTATCATTAGAAGGTTACTACAGGGTTAGCAGCATGAAGTGATACCCCTGGTGTTGCACATGTCCATAGGGCACGGTAAGCACTTTCCATCAGGTGGACCGTATGTTTGTCTGCCACCTAAGTGGAATAAAATAACACAGGTGCAAAAATATTTAAATAAATTAAACTAGCTTTTGCCTGCGGCTCCGCCCGCGTGGATGTCGGTTATCGCGACCAAATATAGCCTATGTCCTTCCTCGAGGTCTAAACTACCCCTATACCAAATTTCATCTAAATCGGTTCAGTGGTTTAGGCGTGAAAACGTAACAGACAGACAGACAGAAAGAAAGAGTTACTTTCGCATTTATAATATTAGTATGGATGGTTGAATGGATATTGAATTGTGAATTACCAGTCAGCTTTAAATTTTATTAAAGTTACTCATAAGCTCGCGATTTCGACTCTATGAATGAGTATAAAACTTTTAAAATTGATCTCAGTAAATAAAGCCTTTTGAAACTTTCATTATTAAATGAATGAATATTTGCTTTCAGTTTACTGAAAGTTGAAGTTCTTAATATTTCATTCGCTTAATAAATTTCTAATACGAGTAATATCTTAGATAGTTTAACATCATAAAAACGTAATCGTATTAGATGAGATTTGTTTTGATTTCTTCTGTGACTTGTGAACACATACCAAATAAACCCTGATGCCCTAGTAATTAATTAAGAATTAGATAGGATAAGAAATTATTTATGTGCCATTTATTTACCAATAACAAACACTTTAATTAATCACAAAGTATCTCAAACTAATTTGCACAACCTAAGATTAACCTTGTGTTATTTACACTGTATAGTTATGTATGTAATGTTGTAAACATAGAGACGTATCTAAGTATGTTCCTGGGGGCTAGACCGTAGAAGAACAGCTCATACGAGATGGCCCTGGGTTGGCCGGGGTACGAGAGATATGACAGATATCAGACAATCTCACCCCCGGCAACCTGCAACCCACGACCTACAGTCGATATGCGTTTAGGTCGGGTCGGGTCTGACATAACCACAGCTCCAGCGGAGAGGTAAAAGTAAAAAGTAAGGTAAAGTATATCTTTACTGTGCACACCAAGAAGAAAACGTGTGTCATTAGGTAGTACATTTGGGTATAAACAATAAGCGGCCTTATCACCTAGTAGCAATCTCTTATGCTACGTTTACATACTCGCGGCAGAGCGAGGGAAGTGGCGAGAGAAGTGGGCAGAGACGTGGTGTGAATGGTATATTCGTCATGCCGCGAGTACTGCCGCGTATGTTGCGCAAATACTAGCGCGATGAACTATACGAGACCGCTAGATGGCGCTAAGCTAAATAAAACACGACTTTCGTTATTGCTCCTCGAATATTTACTTTTAAAAATATTTATATCGATCTACGGAAAGTGTATAGTAGTTGAAAGTGATAGTTTTTATTAATAATCTATTTAATTAATTCGCTATGCTGTAAAAGCTTATTGCGTACACTGCTACAGCGTTGTCCTCCATACGTTTACGTCCGTCTCCGTTGCAGGGCGAATACTGTAATGCGGACCAACGCGATGATGGGAGTGTGTGAATGCTAGGGCATTAATCGCGCGAATATTTCTGGCAACACGATGAGCAATGCGAGCGGCAATATGTAAACGCGGGGTTACAGGCAACCATTGGATAGAGAAAAGAGTTCGAGTCTATTTTTGGGTAGTATGGTGTACAAAGTTTGTTTTAGTACCTTACAACATAGGTACACTTCACATAGGAGTCTGACTTCACATAGGGGTGTATCTATTTGAATTTGGGAGACGTTAAAAAAAGTATTCTTATCCGTACTGGAACCCTTCCAATCTATGCTTTTTTCTGGTCTGGATGGCAATGAACAGAACGTCACAAAATATTATTACATTTACAAAAGCATCGACTATAACCAGCCCTAAAATTCTCTAAGTGTACCCTCAACGGGTGCAAAATGAAGCCACGTCCCGCTGTCAACCGCAGCGCACTCGGAAAAACTGAGAGGAATAGCACTGCTATTGAGATGTGGCTTTTAAACCAGCGGATTTCCACTTCGAGCGTTTTTATCGAAAGATGTATTGTTAAGTGGACGGTGCTTCGGATATCGAGCTGTGGATTTTAACATGACTTTCCACAGGTGTTAAAATGTGAGTCGAATGAGAAAATTGGCTGAGGGTTTACTTTCAGAATTATTGTTTCCATACATGCACACGGGTTACCAGTAATACAGAGGTAATCTATAGACTACAGCATGCACCAGCGATCCACAACCAGATTCTGTATACCCTAAGTTGTGTAAACATTGTATGTAGTTTGGTTGTTAGTGAGACTTCTTTCTTACGTGTACTCTTGATCTTTTTTTAAAATGTCCTCGATTTGATTGGTATAGGTGTAGATAGGGGACACGATCCTGAGCCTGAAGAAATTCGGGCCGTGAGATCCCGGCTCCACAGGAACATGGTGGTGGAGTGGGAGCTACAACTTGGGCAACCACGCGCAGGGCGCGCCGTAGTAGCGGCGGTAAGACCCATCATGGGGGAGTGGCTAGAGAGGCCACACGGCGGCCTCTCGTTCTGGCTGACGCAGATCATCACCGATCATGGATGCTTCTGGCGGTATCTGCATCGGACCGCGAAGAAAGAGCCAACGTCCGAGTGCCATCACTGCAACGCGAGCGAGGACTCGGCGCTGCACACGCTCACCGAGTGTCCGGCGTGGGAGACGCCGAGACGGGAGCTGGTGGCGACCCTGGGAGTGAGAGCTCTCACGCTCGCCACTTTGCTCGCAGTGATGGTTCGCTGCGCGGATGCGTGGGCCGCCGGCGCCTCCTTCTGCGAGCAAGTAATGCTCGTTAAGGAGGCGGCGGAGCGGGAGCGAAGGAGAATCGCAGACCTTGCGGCCCGCGACGAGCGGAGGAGAATCGCAAACCGCGCGGCCCGCGACGAGCGGTGGCAACTCGGGCGTCGGAAGTCGCAGAATGACCTCCGTCCCCCATGAGCGCGGGCCTGGGAGTGACGGGTGGGGCCGCCTGTCACCCTGGCAGAAGCAGGCCACGGCGGCGGCGCGCATTGCGTGCCTCCCCATACCCGGGGGCGAGTTGGAGACTCCGTGGTCCCCACACCGGAAGAGGGCCAGATCGAGAGATATGGCCCTGGGTCGACCGGGGTGCGAGGGATATGGCTATGACAATCTCACCTCCGGCAACTGACGACCCACAGAAGGCGTGCGTTTTAGTCGGTTTGAGTCCGACATAACCTCCTCTTCCGGCCCCGGCGGGGGAGGTATCCGTGGGGATATTTCGCACGATAAAAAAAAAATGGAACTGGTGTAGATAGGTCGACCTGGGTAAGGTCAACCTTTAACAGATTGCCTATTTACTCTCGCCTCTTAATCTATTTCGTCAATCTTCTTTCATCCATCGTCTCCACTTGTCTAAACCCTCTTATTCCTTTCTCTATTTTATTAACTACATCTTCTACCGTGCCAAATCATCGCCTCATCCTGCTATTCATCACTTGGTCCATCAGAATTCATTCATTCATTCAATTCTTATTTCCATAGCATTCGATTTATCCTTCTTGTGCCGCACAATTAAGACCTGGAATTCCTTACCAGCTCACGTGTTTCCCTCTTCCTACAGTCCCGGGTCCTTTAAGCGGGGCGTGAAAAAGCATCTGATGAGGCCGTCAAGCTGAGTGCCACCATTGTAGCATGGTACGTGACTATAATGGTGACCCTCTTTCCAAGACTTTGCCCTCAGCTTACCATCAGGCAAGGCGAAGTCAAATTGACGTGTCCTATATAAAAAAAAAAAAAATTGTGCTAGAAGCATGAAAGCAAATTTAATGCTGTGGACGAATCGAAAAGCATATGCTTCAATCGCACTAAGTCGAAAGATGTCTCCACCAATAGCGAGCGGTTACAGACTTCCCAATGGGTTACATGGTTCATGACAAATTAGTTCGAGGTAAGTTTTTTTTCTGAACCAGCTTCCTCTTCAAAATTTTCTCCCTTCGCCATTGGTTTTTAGTAAACGTAAAACGTGGCTTTGTGTATGACTATATCTCATTACATTATATTGAATATTTATTTTACCTGAAACACATGAAAGTAATTGAAATTGTTTTTACAAACGGTTAGGCGACCTTTCAACGCTCTCTTCAAAGCCCGACACTGAAATGTCAACTGGTAATTTTGGCAAAGAAATCAAAGGGTTTCGGCTTTCAAAGAATATTGAAAATGAGAAAATAAAAGTATTTACATGCGGGTACCTACACCACATCTACAATATAATGTACACGTGCTGTTTAGGCGTACTTCTATTTGTCGAAACCTTTTTGCTATAAAATTAGGATATTACTTCCGACTTTTCCAGTAAAAATAATTATAAACAAGAAATATATTGAAATAAAATCATTTTTAACACATTCTATTCTGATTTATTTGGTATTATTTACAACTAGCTATTGCCCAAAAATATAGCATTATGTCCTTTTGCAAGGTCTAATCTGTCTCTGCACCAAATTTCAACGAAATCGGTTTAGTGGTTTAGGCGTGAAAGCGTAACAGACAGACAGACAGGGTTACTTTCGCATTTATAATATTAAGTACTAGCTGTTGCCCGCGGCTCCGCCCGCGTGGAATTCTGATCCCGTTTATCGCTGATATATAGCCTATATGTTAATCCAGGGTATAACCTATATACATACCAAATTTCAACCAAATCGGTCCAGCCGTTTATGCGTGAAAGAGTAACAAACATCCACACATCCATTCTCACAAACTTTCACATTTATAATATTAGTAGGATAGTAGGATGGATATGGATTAGTCCGACGTTTCGGCCATATTTCAGCAGCTATGGTCGCGCTATAAAGACTTCGGGCTAAATGTAAATAACATTATCAAGTAAACCGCAATAGAATCAGTTTAAAATGGTTTCAGTGAGTGATATTCGCATAAACTTTAACCAGTATCAGAAAAATATATTTTTTATCGGTAATATTTCTATTTTTGGTTTGGCACTTAAATTACCCAAATTTTGGTACTCAATATGGTAGATTATTGGACAAATATGGTAGATCTGTCTGTCTGTCTTAGAAAAATAATTAAAAATAAAATGTTAAGAGGCCTATTAGCGAATTAATAGCTACTTCTGCTTACCCTTTCAGGGATATACAAGGTTGAGTATATGAAATTAATTTATAATTCAATATCTCTAGCTACTCATAGAAGTGAAATTTTGAACTGAATATTAATAAAAATATTTGCGCCTTTTATTAAAATTGTTTTGAAGTTTTAATATTTATATAATTAGATATAGTTCGAGTGAGTAGAGCCTTTTGAAACTTTTGATATTGAATAGTTGAAGTGAATTGTGAATGTGCTTTTAGTGAATTTGCTTTTTAGATTTAATTTTTTTGCAATTTCTAAGACAGTTTTGCATAAGCATTATTTTGTTTGATTACAATTTCTTTTTTGGGGTATGATTTAATTTTTTTATGTCACTTAAGTGACATTGTCTGTCACTTAAGTGGCATAAAAAAATGGCACACAGCCCACCTGATGGAAAGTGGATACTGTGGCCTTTGAACGTTGGTAACACCAGGAGCGTCATTTGTGCTGCCGACCCTATAGAAAACTACCCCATATAAAATAATGGGTCGTTTATTAATACGGTCGCGTGTAATATTTATTATCCCAGAAATAGGTGCCCATAGGAATAGGATCAAAATTCTACGCAACAGCAATATGAAAACTAACGTATCGTAGACGATCTACGTCGTAGACGTGCTACGCACTACATTGTAGACGATATCTTTCGTAGAGGTTTCCACTATTAAAATAAACCATATTATCGATATTGAATTCACTGCGTCATTCAGATTTCAACTAAGGATACTTTATAATAATATATATTCTAGAATTATGTCTGTCTATTACGCTTTCACGCCTAAACCACTGAATCAATTTTGCTGAAATTTGATATAGTGATAGATTAAACCTTGCAAAAGGACATAAGCTATATTTGATCGTGATAATCGACATCCACGCGGGCGGAGCCACGGACAACAGCTAGTATATTAATATAAGCTAAGAACCTTAGTTAGGCTAAAGTTTTATTTATTATTCTGAGCCGCTGTCGGCGAGAGGCTTGCAACTATAAGCAAGTGTAAGCCTGCTAAGCCGAGTTAATGGAACGACCGGCCAAAGATACAGTAGAGCCTGTAAATATGTGTTGCTAGTGGTTTTAGGGTTTTTTTACGGCATGTATTTAAATCGATATTTGTATAGTCCCTTTTTTCTAACAAAATATTTCAAAGCTATATCAAAAATACTGACTTGCACACTAATTATGCGCACTAACTAAATCAAATTAAATATACTGTTTAATGAAATGTGCTTCTGCACATTTCATTAAACAGTTTGTTTCACAGATTGTTCTCAATTCCTTTGGTTAAATAAAGAAAATAACCACGAAGGCAAAAGCGGGAGCTCCGCTTCGCTCCGCTCCCGCATTAGCCTTCTAACCTAATCTATCCAAGTCGGATTTGCGCACCTTTTTCAATAAATCTATCATTTGATTCAGTTAGTGTGCAAGTCAGTTTTTTTGCACAGCATTCATGTTTCTTGTATGCATTCAGTAAATTAGTGGAGTTACGTAGTTTTCTGAAAAATTATACAGATGTGCATTTAAAAATATCCCTTTTTTTACCATAAGATGCGTCAATATGACTCCAACTCGTCTATTGGTAAGCTGAAGGTAAAGTCTCAGGAAAGAAGGTCATCATTACAAACACCAACACTGGTTTTTTTTTATAGAACACGGCAATTTGACTCCCCCTTGCCTGATGGTAAGCTGAGGGCAAAGTCTTGGAAAGAGGGTCACCATTATAGACACGTATCATGCTACAATGGTAGCACTCAACTTAACGGCCTCATCAGATGCTTTTTCACGCCCCGCTTAAAGGACCCGGGACTGTAGGAGGAGGGAAACACGAGAGCTGGTAAAGAATTCCAGGTCTTAATTGTGCGGCACAAGAAGGAGTCACCGAACCGCTTGGTTCTTGGTGGAATATTCTGCACCGTATGCGGGTGACCCTGGCCCTCAGCTTGACAGCCTCATCAGATTGCCATGTTGGTTTGACTTTACAAAAGTATAGACCAAAAGCTTATCCTGCTTGTCTTCTGCACTGACGGCACAGAATCTCTCTGTGCTTACAGGTTCGGCAGCGCGAGTGTGACTCCCCTGGTATTTCACTCCTCTATAGGCCACGGTTACCACTTGCCGTCAGGTGGGTCGTGTGCTTGACTGCGACCTAAGTGGTGTAAAAAGTATCTAACTGTGTACTGTCATGTATTCTAATTAAATTATTTAACTGAGTTCATTAAATTAAGAACAATCAAAGAAAGGTAAAACGGTACCTAAATTGACTAGATAGTCAAGTAACCAATTGTAGCAAGTGAAAAAATATCGCATCTGCCTACCCCAATAGAAAGTATGACGGCGTAATGCCAACTCAGTTCTGATTTTTTTTTATACCACTTAGGTGGCAGACAAGCACACGGCCCACCTGATGGGAAGCGGACATACGTCCATAGGCCACGGTGTTGAAATTTCCACAAAATAAATCAGCCACAAACCAGCTTCTCAAAGTAGAACATTGCCTTTTCATTGATGAAGACTTTTCCCCTCAATGATGGGGGATAGAGGGGGGGGGGGGGTCTATACTGCCTGCTGCGATAGCCTATTTACTGGCAAGACGGCTTTAGGACTAAATTCGTTGCTTCATTTACGAGATTACGTTTTGTGTACAAGAACCGACGGTCACAGATGTCGTGCTAATGGAAGTTTTACGTACTGCCGTGTTTGTTCCCGGTGGAGTAGAATAGGGCTACCCCATCTCTTCCCGTGGGTGTCTTAGAAAGCGACTAAGAGATGGAACCTTAGAGTATACATTGCTATAGAGCGCGCCTTACAAGTATGAACTGCTATCACGGGTATGAACAGTACCGAGGCTCCTGGCTCAACCTCAATCAGTAGCAAAACAATACCCGTCAAAATAACTTCACAAATAATATTTAATTCGATATGTTCAATTAAAATTGTATAATTGTAGTAATAATGACGCAAAAATATCGCAAAATGACGCCATTTTTTTGTATTTTGGCTTTAATTTTATCCATGCATATCAAATCGAACAAAAAACTTCATAACAACAAACTACATAAATAAGTGCATCTATTGATATTTTCGGTAATGCATGAAACGTCACTATAGGTGCGCTATACCATCGCAAAGTATCTGCCAATAGTCAGCGCCAAAGACCTGAGTGATAGGCGCGCTCTATATTTATATTGTATACTCTAAGGATGGAACTGTTCGATCTAAGACTAACCATTTAGAATACGACATAGTACTCACTTGAAGGCAATACACTCCCTATTAGTTAGTGGAATGTGGGATTTATTAATATAGGACACGTCAGTTTGACTTCACCTCGCCTGATGGTAAGCTGAAAGTAAAGTCTCAGAGAAGAGGGTCACCATTACAGACACGTCTACCTACCTCTTACAGGAGTGAATTTAATATGTATGTATGTACACATCGATACTGAGCCCTTAATCTTCGCACCCCTTCCTTATTTGCTCAAAAGGGCTTTGAATTAATCCAACTCATTGTTAAGTTACGGGACTTGTAGACAGCCTCTGTGGCTTAGTGGTGTACGCGGCCGCTATGCAGGAGGCGCGGGTTCAATCCCCGCTCCGTGCAAATATTTGTATGCATGAATAAGGGTATTTGGGTCTGGTGGTGCCTCGAAGAGCATGTTAAGCCGTCGCCGTCGGTCTCGGTAGCCATATAAATTTGTATGATGTCGTTTTATGGGGAAAATAGACCGCCGCAATCAATTTGAAATATGACCATTTTATTGGCCTGATTTTTTTTCAAGCAGAAATCCCCAGAGGTGTATTTCGACCAATAGGGAACTGGCAATAATGAAATGTCATATTTTCAATTAGGTTACCTATCAGAAATTGCCACAGAGCGATAAGGCCGCCATCTGTACTTACCACAAACTTTTATCTCTCATGTAAAATTGTAAAATCCTTGGTGTACAAGAAAGACGTTTTTATTATTATTTATTCTTATTATTATAAACCAGTAATGGAAGAATCCAATGACCGATGACAATTGCTGTTATGCATAATATTGATATTATAGTCTCATGGCTCTTCAACATACATACATACATACAATCACGCCGTTATCCCCGGAGGGTTAGGCAGAGGTGAATTAACACCCACATTTCGCTAATCATTTATTTCATAATAGGGTGTGAGCCTATTGCCGTATTCCAGGCACTATTATTGACTCGAGCCATGTATCTGAGGCTGAGCCTGGGTTGTTTATTAATATCTGTCTGAACATATGGCTCTTCAAGCGATGAGGTTAACCGCAGTGGCACTTAGCCATGATTACATAGTTATTATTAATCAACTACCTACGTCCTCTCCTAACCACAAACTACACCCAATCTCATCCAGTACTTCTCTACATCGGTACGTTCCCAAACTTAGTACGTATACGTCTCGCTTTATTAAATTTCAGACACTTTCGCATTGTGGGGGAAGTTTCAACAGATTATGTACTTGTAATAAACTTGGTTCGGAAAACACGCCATGTATTGAAGTCTCGCTTCAGCATGAGTTAATAGAAGATAAAAGCAGTGTTCATTATTGTTGGGAGATTTTCTTGGGAATTTCAGAGCAAATTTAAATGCAACATTTTGTTGTGTTGACAGCCTCTGTGGCGTGGTGGTAGTGAACGCAAATGCTATGCAGGTGGTGCGGGTTCGATTCTCGCTCGGTGCAGTTTAGTTAGAGCGTGATTGAGCAAAAAACATCGAAATATCCAGTCATAAATTTTCACAGCTATAATGTTAGTAGAAGTAGGATGACTGATATTAGCGACATAAATACAAGAAAAGTGATGGTCGTTCATAATCACAGCCGAATTTATTGAATTTAATAAATTAGTAAATTTTATAACCAGTACCACACACACACGCACAAATGCACGTACGAACACACATTTACAGACACATATTAAAAAAAATATTCAAACTAAATTTTGGCTACCAACGTCAAACGGTTTCAAAGCCATTTTCACGAAGGTTTTACTTAAAGAGGTTGCTGCATTGTCTAAAGTATTTAAATGCCTGAACCCGAGCAGCACTCAGGCATACTGTGGCTACTTGCATATGCATCAGCTGGCACCGATCCGGCTAATGTATGTGTAGACTGCAACGCTCTTTTTAATCATATGCTTTACTAAGATTTTACTTCTAGTTAACAGGGATGGGAAAACTGTATTAATTAATGTTCGAAAGCGCAGTAAATACGTAGAATAAAACGTTTTATTACTAGTTAATGTCTGCGGTGGAGTGGGTCCGGAGGGATCCCATTTTTTCTCATAATGGTTTTTGTCCTAATTTAAATTGTCATAACAAGTTAGGCATAATTTTCTTTGTCATAATAATAGTGTGCCATAATTGGTTTTTAGCATACTATGTTATTAAGCATAAATATTGTATATAGCGAAGCTCCCGCATTAGGCCTTCGTGGTTATCTTTTTTTATAACCATGAAAAACTTTGTTATGGTTACGCGTCGTTATGCTTAAGTAAACTTATGCTTTGGGACAGTATGCTTATAAAATATTATGCTTATAGTAAATAGGATTAAAAAAATTACGATTAAAAAGTTATGTCAAATGAGTATTATGCGTAAATAATATTTATTTATTTTTTTATTTTTTATTTTATGTTAGGACAAGTAACATTATGCAATGTTAAATTATGACATAAAATTGTAGGAATAAAAATAGAGACCCGGGTCCGGAGGATACTATGCCCGCACAGCAAGTGACGAGCGGAGGCAACCAAGGTGTCAGAGGTCGCAGAACGATCTCCGTCCCCCATGAACGTGGGTCTAGGGATGACCGGTGGAGCCGTCCGTCACCCTAGCAGAATCAGTTCGAGGTGGCGGCGTAATCATCATACCCAGGACCTAGATGGGACCCCGTGGACCCCACACCCGAAAACGGCCAGCTCGCAAGACCTTGGATCAGCCAGGGTGCAAGAGATATGATGGAGCAATATCACCTCCGGCAACTTAAGTAATAACATAATATAAACTCACGCCTGTATCCCCGAAGGGGTAGGCAGAGGTGCTAGCACCCACATTTCGCCGTTTATATTTAGGTCCCAATGTAATAGGTGGCGAGCCTATTGCCATTAACCGGGCACTTATAAACCTGCGATAAATACACACATAACTTCGAAAAGCATCGAAAAGTCATTGGTGTGTGCCATGGTAAAACCTGGGATCGAACCCGAGACCTCGTCTCAGCAGTCCATTACCCACACCACCATACCACAATATATAACCAATTGGAGGTTTCTGTAGGGGTTTTGCGCGCATTAAAAAAAGCTAGCCGTGTTCATTCCCGGTGGAGTTGAATAGGGTCACCCCATCTATTCCTGTGGGGGTCGTAAAAGACGACTACGGGATAGGGCTGTTCTCCATCCGATAATAAACATACAGCCCATGAATGAGTGCCCGCTTGACGACAGCTCGCTCGCTATTACGTCGGTCCGAAAATCACAGTTGGCGAAATTTGGGTTAATACACTTCTGCTTACCTCTTCAGGGACTTACTAACCAGGCGTGAGTATATGTATATTAAAAAGCTATTACCCGCGTGGACTTCTTATCCCAATCTTGCAACCCTTAATACACATGTCATATAGAAATAATGAATCAAAGAATCAATTTCATTTATTCAATTTAGGCACATAAAGAGCACATATGAACGTCAAATATTACAATTATTATGTCAAGTTAAAAAAAATAAGATATATCTATACTATTATATAATTGTAAAGTGGTCGTGTCTGTACATTGGAGATATTTAAAAAAAAATACTTGGGTTATGTTATGTTAATGATACTGAACACGAAAATATTTTTTTTCAATTTCCTGTCTGTTTGTCTGTTTGTCTGTTTGTCTGTTTGTCCGCGATGGACGCAAAAACTACTGGACGGATTTTGATGCGGTTTTTTTTGTTAGAAAGGGCTTGCTCAGACTTAAAATCTTACGTTTATTTCATCCCAATCGGTTGAGTAGAACCGGAGTTGTGAACAATTATGATAATAAACGGAAAATGACCCGATAGACAGATGGCGCTTTTTATTATTATTGGTCAATTTTTATAGCTTATTACATCCGGGCAAGTATGTAAATTTATAGACTTTATTTTTACATACACAATTGTGTAAACAAATACGTTTTTAAGCTTGAAATTAAAATTTGAACTTTAATGATTTAGTTTAAATTCAAGCTATCGTTTGGTTTCACACTCCCGTTATACCCGAACCGGTATTTTATTCTTTTCTTTTTTTTTTAATTCTAATTTGTCAATTTGTGAAATAGATGTCGGTACTGTCTTATGATTCGTCACAAAATTGTTTCTCAGTTTTCTCACACAAAGACAGATTAGAGGTAGAGCGTGGC
Source organism: Eilema depressum (assembly GCA_914767945.1). Classification (NCBI taxonomy): domain Eukaryota; kingdom Metazoa; phylum Arthropoda; class Insecta; order Lepidoptera; family Erebidae; genus Eilema; species Eilema depressum. The sequence continues at coordinate 3,346,284 of OU612036.1, read as the reverse complement.
GAAGGATATAGTGGAGTAGACAAGAGACAACGGGGAAAGGGAGAGGTTGATGGAAGGGCAAACCGGCAAAGGTATTAGGCTTAGGTGACAGACAATCACACGGCCCACCTGATGGAAAGTGGTTACCGTAGCTTATAGGCGAGTGCAACACCAGGGGATTCACAGTCGTGCTGTCTACCCTGTAAGAACAGAGAGTTACTGTGGCCTATGGACGTATGCAACACCAGGGGCATCATACTCGCCCTTCTTGAAGTACCCCATACTATAGTCGTGAGTCGAACTGTAGTAGTGAGGTCGCAAACAAGCACACGGCCCTCCTGATGGTAAGTGGTTACCGTAGCTTATAGGCGAGTGCAACACCAGGGGATTCACAGTCGTGCTGTCTACCCTGTAAGAACAGAGAGATTCTGTGCCGTCAGCTCAAAAGATAAGTAGGACAAAGCCTTTGGTTTTCCCACTGACAGCGCAAAACCTCTACCGTGAGCTCTGGCTACACCAGCGGAAACAACACGAGGTTATTAGGCCGCGGTCTTCTGTAGGGCGGAGAGGTATACTGTCGTGTACCTAACTTCTCGAGTCGAATAGAGAGGCGAGTACAGTGTCTAATCAGCGTTCAACGCTCAACTTTCAGCACTAAAATTAACAACACCACGCGATAAACGACATCCACGCGGGCGGAGCCGCGGGCAACAGCTAGTTATTAAATAAAGTAAAATTTGAAAATGATTCTTTCGCTGGTTCGGTAGTTGGTTCTACTGAGAAGATACCAGCAAGAAACTCAGAGAACTCAATTATCCTTTTTATTTTATTTTTTAATATAGTTTTTATACAATTTATAATGTGATTAGGATGACCATGCATTTTTATCATTAAGATATTCATCTACTTTATAGTATCCTTTTTCCATTAAACACTTTTTCACTGTTATTTTAAACTTATTAAGTGGCATGTCAACCAAAATGTTCCCATAACTTCATTTGAACATGCTGTGTTCGCTTCCTGAAGGACAAACAGACACGCTCTATATAATTATAACTGTCGTTGAAAGTCACCAATTTTCTCACACCAAACAGACACGCTCTATATAACTGTCGTTGAAAGTTCCCAATTTTCTCACACCAAAAATCTCAACCGCTTGTTTGTTCAAGTTAATAACTTCACTGCTTAGCTGCCTACCCCCAAAACACATAAGCGCCGTGATAGACAAACATAAACACGGGTTATCATCACGCATGTGTTTTTAGGACCTGTTTGTTTTAACTTTATTTTGATGTGGAACGGAATTAAAGGCAAATATATTATTTTAATGTTTGTGTTTAGTGTACAAGCACTTTTTGAGTGGAAATCCTGGAATACGTATACTTATCATGCCTGTAATTCCCCGAAGGGGTAAGCAGAGGTGTATTAACACTGCCCTGGGTCGGCCAGGGTGCGAGGGATATGGCTACGATAATCTCACCTCCAGCAACCGACGGTCCACAGACGCCGTGCGTTTAAGTCGGTTCGAGTCCAACATAACCTCCTCTTCCGGCTGGGGAAGTACCCGTGGGGATTTTTCGCACGATAAAAAAAAATAAAAAAAATAAAGAGGTGTATTAACACTCACAATTAGCCAACTATGATTTAAGTTGTTTTAAATACTATTTAGGTCGCAGACAAGCACATGGCCCACCTGATGGTAAGTGGTTACCGTGGCCTATGGGCGAGTGCAACACCAGGGGAGTTACGTTCGTGCTGCAGACCCTGTAAGTAAGTGCCAACAGGGGGCAAACCTATCACCAAACCTATCCCATGGAAACCTATTCTAAAAATAAAGAGTAGCCTATGTAAGTATTAATCTAGGCTATAATCTATCTCTGTAACTATTTTCAGTGAAATTCGTTCAGCCGCTTAAGCGTGATTAAGTGACAAACATACAAACATTCACAAGTAGCTTTTCTTTGCCGCGTTGATTTCCGATGAAGTAGAATAGGTCAGCCCATCTGTTTCCATGGTTACCCTTGAAGGTGACTAAAGGATAGGGCATGTTCTCCGTCCTATAGTAAACATATAGCCGTTGACAGTACCCGCTCGCCATCAATAGGCTCACATCCAATTAGGTGGAATCTAAAATCATGATTGGCGATATGTGTTTTAATACACCTCTACTTACCCCCTTACAGGCGCGAATATATGTAACAGTGGACATACCTAATTAGGAATACAACCAGAAAAGCACTTTACATCACCCATTAACAAAACACTATCTTAAAGCTCCACTGAACTTTCAAGAACGCTTGTCAGAAATGCAATAAACTTCAGGTCAAAATTGCTACATGTACAACATAGTACAATTGCTTTATGTACTTGTACATGTACAATGATACAATGACTCCTGTATGAAATGTAACAATAGACACGATCGTGTTGCAATGAAATCTCGGCTGTCGGTAGGGGGACTATGGCTTCAGGTTATTTTTGGGACAGTCCTAACAGAACTACTTTTTAATACATCGAGTTTTATACATCTGTGCTAAAGTAAATCATCGTCATTTTTTATAATATACTACTTAGGTTGCAGACAAGCATACCGCCCTCCTAATGGTAATTGGTTAACGTGGTCTATGGGTAAGTACAACACCAGTGGAGGCACACTCGTGCTGCTGACCCTGTAAAATATTAGAACAATTAGTATATATATAAATGATTGTTAATAATCAGGAATGTAGAAATAATAAAGAATTTATGATGCTGCGCTAGGACCACAGAAATCGCTGAAACAACCCGTGTAGTAAAAATCCAGGTAATAAATCAAGGAACGATTTTATCTCAGGGTTAGATGCTGAATGATGAGGATTTGGTCAATGTTAACTCACTTGTGTATTTGTAATGTGTAATGTGCTAATGCAATATAGTACATTATGGTACAAGCCGCCAGGCGAGGGTCTTAAGACAGCCGAGGACGGTAATCATCATGCTCACACGTGCCATACGACGTTTTACAACACACTTACGAATAAAATAATACTACAAATACTAAATAAACAATACTACAAATTAATTCGTTTTCCTATGCGCGCGCATTTAACAATGGCGGTCGACCATATTTAAAAAAAAAATGAGGTTTGAACTTAACTTTTTTTTACTCTGTTTTTTTTTCTGTACTTAGAGAAAAAAAAAAGTTAAATTTGAGTGAAAATTTTGTTTATTACACAAGTATTACAAGTTGAAATTATTTATTTAAATACGAAAATGCATCAAATGACCATACAATAGGCGTATTAATTTATTCGTACTATTAAACACGTTATTTTTTGTATCAAAACTTTTTTAAGAACATAGACAATTATAGACACTTCCTATAAAATTTAAAAAAGAATCTATAACTCACTTTTGTGAATAATAGCAATGAAAAAGTCACAGTTTTATAATAGGTGTCATTCCGTGCTTAATTGCGGTAAAATAATATACTTTCATGAGCAGGTGTGTTGTAAAATATTTTAAAAGAAAAAAAAAACAAACATTGAAGTATTTACATTTCATTGCATTATCATTCCTTCACGAAAGTAGTAAATCAAGAAATACTGACCTAAAATTGTTAGTTTTAGGCTAAAACTAACAATCCGGAATGTAGTCTAATTAAAGTTGCAGTGTGGTTCACCTACTCGTGAAGTCGCGTCACGCGCTAACATGCTACGTGTCCTGTATACGTGACGAAAATGATGGTCATACTCCCATAATATTGTTGCGACTTTTGTACTAAAGTAGTTGAAAAAATTGTATTATTTTTTTTCGATTTTATATTATGTAGGTATGAGCTTCATGATCTTCACGTACAAATATTAATTCAGGTATTAATATTCAAAGTACAGCCTCCCCTTTAATGTGTATAATAAATGAAGATATAAGCTTGCAATTTTGAATAATAAATTAATGACAGGGTAAGTCAGAAGCACTTGAAGCCGACGGGCTTGCATGAAAGGATTCAAGGCAGTGAAGAAAGTGAAGGAGGAAGGAAATGCTACGTTTACATACTCGCGGCAGAGCGAGGGAAGTGGCGAGAGAAGTGGGCAGAGACGTGGTGTGAATGGTATATTCGTCATGCCGCGAGTACTGCCGCGTATGTTGCGCAAATACTAGCGCGATGAACTATACGAGACCGCTAGATGGCGCTAAGCTAAATAAAACACGAGAGCAATAGCTCCTCGAATATTTACTTTTATAAATATTTATATCGATCTACAGAAAGTGTATAGTAGTTGAAAGTGATAGTTTTTATTAATATTCTATTTAATTAATTCGCTATGCTGTAAAAGCTTATTGCGTACACTGCTACAGCGTTGTCCTCCATACGTTTACGTCCGTCTCCGTTGCAGGGCGAATACTGTAATGCGGACCAACGCGATGATGCGCGTGTGTGAACACTAGGGCATTAATCGCGCGAATATTTCTGGCAACACGATGAGCAATGCGAGCGGCAGTAAGTAAACGCGGGGTAAGGATAGATGCAGATGGTGAGCTATTGTCTCTACGTACCTAGGAGGGGAATGTATACATATATGAAAGGCGTGAGTGTATGTATGTAAGTGTCTAAAGGATGCTTCTCGGAACTCACATCAAATCAAAACAGTTGAAGGTGTTAGATTTGACACTGTATTTCTTCATCTAAACAACAATCTCAGCCCCCTAGACAAGTGACAATTCGTTGCTCGGCGTATCATGGAATAGAATGACGAATGTATAGGATTTGACGTTTTGGACATTCGTTGACGCCTGTCATATACGTCAAATCCTATACATTTGTGATTCTATTCTACAAAACGCCAGCCGACGAATTGTCACTTGTCTAGAGGGGCAGTTGCATTTGAAACTAGTAGTGAAGTACCATCAATGGTACCACGGAAAATAAAAATTTCCGTAGTACCACTAATGGTACCATGGCAAAAAAAAATTGCCATAGTACCATCAATGGTACTGTCTAATGGTACCACGGCAAACAAACGGTGATAACTAGCACGGTGATAACTATTTTTTAAACTTATCTGTTTTTAAAACCGTCTTGCTTCTCCTTTTACTGCTTTTTAAATTTTTATGCTAGCCTCCCAACTCCGAGAGCAAAATCCTACAGCAGAGCCTTGTCTGTCAGAAGATTTCACACCGTACAGTCAGCAAAGTACCACTTAGATCGATCTGACGCTGTCTGTACTAACGAATTTATTGAAAGCAAAAATAGCACAAAAGCGCAACTTGTTTGACGTAAAACTGTTTGGAAACAGCAAGGTATATTTAAAATTTCCTTTTTAGCTGAACAGAACATGTTGGCAGCTATTTACGACTAGTTCGAACATGTCCATACATAGTTCGCTTTCAGACAGTTGTTAGAAACTTTGTTACAGCTTTGTCCGATGGTTCAGCTAGTTTATTTTGAAATATTTTTCGACAATTAGTTTTTGAACATGCTGTAGTTTTATATTAGTTCGTGAAAGGTTTGATTTAGTTACGCCAAATTTTCTAAATAAGTGATTAACGTATTTGAAAGGCAGAAAGAAAGGAAGTACGTAAACATACAAACACACTTAAGAATTTATCAATAAATCTAACAGGGGGAGAGACTGTACAGTCTCCTCCTTCCCAGTCAGGGTTTGACTGATGACTGAATGACGATGTGAAATATGCATAAATTCATTTTTTTTAAACACTAACCAAATGCTTAAAACAAAAGATGATTGATTTTTTGATGAGATCTTTACAAGTCTGATAAAAAGCTATTAATTTACTTTTAATAATTTTTCATCTGAACAATCAAACTTCAAAGAATCATTTAAAACTTTTCTGTTTACGTTAACTTCAAATAATTATGTGCATTGAGAAGAATAATAGATATTCTTTATAATAACTAAAAGTCTTTCTACTTTGAAAACACTAAGCCGAACTTAAAAGAGATTTGCTTAATTGAAATAGTGATTTATTATGTCAGCTGTTAAGTCGATTATCGCTATTAAGTTTATCATCTTACTTATAGATAGTTAAAGTGTTATAGAATAGGATTAATAATATAATAAATTATTTATGTATCCAAGAACACTTTGGGCGATGAATACCTTTAATTTGAGACATCAATCATTGAAATCCGTGAAGGAGTTTAGAAGAATATCATTCAGGCCGTGAACTGAACAGCTGATTAAGCTATTGGGCTGCGACAGATATACGAGTAGTAAGCGTCGTAAACGTGATCGAGTTGGAGTGTATAAGGAAACCAGTGGTAGTGGTGTTACGCGTAATGCCCGCTCTACACATAGACAGATGCATCTGCAGACGTCGGCAGATGCATCCGCAGATGTCTGTCCGACGTGTGGACACTCCGCACTCGCTCGCACCGTATCTCATTGATCCGTGCCACAAAGACTGACAAACCGACGACAAACGGATTAGTGCCAGATGCATCTGCAGACGTTTAATACCTACGACAGACTAGCAAATCACCCCGTCAACGCATCTGCGTACGCGTCCACGGAAGACATCGGCAGATGCATCTGTCTACGTGTAGAGGCATTACAAACGATTAAGGAAGAGGTTACATCGGGAAAATAAGACTCAATTTTTTTCACCGTTAGACGCCAGTAATTAAGGCGTATCGTGATTATGATGCTTGCAATAATACCTACATACATACATATAGTCACGCCTTTTTCTCTCTCATCCTAGCGTTAATTCCCAGTCGCATCCGAAGCTTTTTCAGCTCGGAGTCTGGGGTCCGCTTTACCGTCTTAACTACAGATTTGGCTATTTTTTCGTGAAGCGATTGCCATCTGACCTCCACAGCCCAATGATAATATTAGGCGATATCGAAGCTTTGCAGCTAGACCGTTGTTTTTGGATTTTTAGGGCTCCAACTACCCGTAACGACTGCCATAGATGTTCTTATGGCAACCGGGACCGACGGCTTAACGTGCTCTCCGAGGCACGACCAGACCAATGCAAATACCCATATTTCATGAACACAAATATTTGCACTGAGCGGGGATCGAACGCATCGAAGCATTATTCTTGACTCGGGCCATGTATCTGAGGCTGAGTGTTAACTGTATATATCTATCTGCTGTTAAACAGCTCTATCCCTTAGTCGCCTTGTACGACACCGCATGGGGTGGCCCAAATTCTAATCTGCCGGGAACCACGCGGCGGTAATAATATCTAGGTACTTAAGTATCGGATATTCAAAACAACTCATAATAAATATCTCGATAATTGTACAGTAATATACATTGTATTTGTATATTAACGATAGGATAACACAAAATAATCTACCACAATATCAGGTTGAATATCAATCACAGAGAAATCACTCAACATTATTCACTGCCATATTCCCGAAATATGTTCTAGTTTCGGACTAACATGCGATGCTGATCCGATCACATGATATTCGATGTCATTGTCCATGTTATTGTAATTTACAATAACTCTTACATTATACGCTCGCATGTAAATCCCCGAAGGGGTAGGCAGAGGTGTATTAACACCCGCATTTCGTCAACATTATCGTTAATCCCTACTTCCCTACTAATATTATAAATGCGAAAGTAACTCTGTCTGTCTGTCTGTCTGTGTGTCTGTCTGTCTCACTTTTACGACTAAACCGCTGAACCGATTTTGATGAAATTTGGTATAGAGGTAGATTAGACCTTGGGAAAGAACATAGGCTATGTTTGGTCGCGATAACCGACATCCACGCGGGCGGAGCCGCGGGCAAAAGCTAGTATAACATAACCCAAGTATTTTTTTAAGACACGACAACTTTACAAATATATAAAATTACAGATATGTGTTTGAAGATAACGGTTGAACAGATCTGGCTAAAATTTGATAAAAAGACAGATTACCGAACTAAAATAGCCATCATGAAAGAAGAAATCTTAAATGTAGATCAGCTTCGTGCACATACAAGAAATAGTAATTTAAGGCAGCTGCCAAATGTAAAGAAATATATTATGCCAAAATCTATAAATTTATATGGAACCAGAATCTGTCAATATAATTATACTACCCGAAATTTTGAATAGCTTACCAGAACAAATAATACAAAAATATGTAACAAAGCAACCCTTTATAAAAAGTTTACAAAACCATCTTTTAAACAAATTGGATGATTGTATTTGATTCATTACTACTTAGGTACTTGTAACACTAGCTAGGCAAACTCCCGCTCGCATACAAACCATTATGGTTTAAGCGGGTGGTTTTGTAAAATATGTGTAATTCATGTAATGAACAATAAAAAAAAATAAAAATAAAAAAAATAACCTATAGGATACGTTTTATCCCAGAAATAGATTCTTACTGGTCGCGGGAACGGAATAAAAATTCCACGGGGGGGGGGGAAGCCGGGATCACCAGTTAGTTATTAATCTATCTATCGTGAAACTGAGTGCAATAAAAATTACACATTTCCTTACAACATATCTGAGCAGACAACAATCGCTGAGACAAATGTTCCCCGGGGAACAGTCTCGCAGAGTGGCGATTTGTCCTCTTTTTTCGTCGCATCCTGTCGCAGTCTATATATAAATGTCAGCTGTTTATGGCTGCCAGTGTAACTGCAGCGCTAGTTTTCTCAAGAAAAAATATATAATTATTTATGTCTTCTACTCACTAGAACTTGTAACTAAAGCCGAATTTTTCATTCTGTGTAATTCTGACAGTGGTAATTTTGAGATATTTGGAATATTATACCATTGTGTAGAATCTTATAGTGCGTCCAAGGAATAAATTAACTTTTGGCAATTCATGTAGGTATGTCCCAATTTAAGGGATTCGGAGACAGTTTCTCGTCTGCAAAATACGATTATCAAGGGTTTTTTCAAGGAACAGACAAAGGACAGAAAAAAGTTGCTTCGTCTAAACATTCACAGAAACGGTTTAGTCGCGTTTGGTACAATACGCGTTTGGTACAATACGCGTTTGGTCCAATCCACCTAATTCGCGGTCAGTCCAATTCGCGGTTAGTCCAATTCGCGGTTAGTCCAATTAGCGATTTGTCCAATTCGCGGTTGGTCCAATACGCGATTGGTTCAATAAGCGATTGGTAAATTTTTTCTTTTTTATGGTGGTAGGTTGAGGGTTAGTTTTTGTTGTTGGTGTAGCACGAGGATGACCCTGGTGAGAAGCCTGGCGAGAATCGCCTCACTTTCAATATTAGTAGTGTCCCTCTAAACAGAATTTTCAAGCAATAATCGTATTTTGACATAGGCAATACGTCACTTGCGAATCTATTATGATATAATCGTTGGCGAGAATATAGTATTTGCCTGTGTGTAACACTTTGATATGATAATGGTATAGCGATTATTGCTAGTGATAGTCGCGTACGATTTTTCGGATCAAAACGTGCGATAAATCTCTCCCCGTCTAAATTACGCCTAAAGGTGCAATATACATACATACAATCACGCCTTTATCCCCGGAGGTTTAGGCAGAGGTAAATTAACACCCACATTTCACCAATCATTGCATTAGGTCCCACGTAATAGGGGCGAGTCTATTGCCGTTTTCCGGGCACTATTGTTAACTCGAGCCATGTTTATGCTGAGTCTGGACTGTATATATCTGTCGGATATTAAACAGCCCTATCCCTTAGTCGCCTTGTACGACACCGCATAGGAGGAGATGGGGTGGCCTAAATTCTACTCTGCCGGGAAAAACGCGGCTAAAGGTGCAAAGTTATGCTATAAACTCATATATCGAACGCGGTAAGCCAATTAAACAGTATAGAATATCCTAGAATATATAATTTGCTAGGTCATCGATATTCCAAAAGTTCAACCACCTCGCACTATTATTGTGAATGTATGAGATATTACTATTTTCACTGATATCAATATTAGTTCAACCTGTACACTGATATTAACACGGTTCCAAGTACCTATTGTTTACTGAATATACAGTTATAAAGGCGGTGGAGGGAGTTTCATTATGATTGCTGGCTCTGATACTGGTATTCTAATATTTGTATTAAAATTGGTACTGATAGCTATTAAATACTAGCTGTGCATGTGTAGCTGGCTTGACGTCGTGGAGGGTTACATGCGAGCAAATGGTCTCACTACCATGGACGCCCAAGATCGTGCGAAGAGGAGGAGGTCTTCCTCCTTCCACTTCCAGAAGGCGGACCCTGAGCTCCGACGTCACCTTGGTCTCATGCAATCAGAATAATACGATTCCATGAAGACGACGATGATGATGACTAGCTGGCACCGGAGCCGACAGGGGAGGTTATGTGTTACCGAAGTTGGAGATTGTCTGACACATATATCTTGCATCCCTGCCGACCTCGGCTGTGGAGACCGCGGAGTCACTGCCTAGCCCCCGGGTATGGGGTGGCGGGCAAAGCGCGCCGCTGCTGCGGCCTGCTTCTGCTAGGGTGACAAGCGGCTCCACCCGTCACCCCAGGCCTGCGCTTATGAGGGACGAAAGTCATTTATTTATTTGTCGACGCTATTTTGCGAATTAGCTGTTGCCCACGGTTTTACCCACTTTCGATCCTGTTCAAATTCAAAGGTTATCGTATTAATGTTCAAAATTTCCAACATTCAGGTAAATAAATATTAGATGCTAGCTGTTGCCCGCGGCTCCGACTGCGTGGAATGCTCATCCCTTTTCTGCCACCCATGGTAACCTATTCCAGGAATGAAAAATTACGCTATGTGTTAGTCCAGAATATAAACCTAAACCTGTGCCAAATTCCAGCTCTATATGTTTAGTCGTTTGCGCGTGATTGAGTAAGAAATATCCATCATAATATTACTAAGATATTATTAAGATAAGATGAACCTAAAAAATCCAATTAACATAATGTTGAACACAAGCACTTAAGAAATAAACTTAATTTCAGAAGCACAGAACTATTAAAACTATATAAATTAACCCCCCACACAACAACACGAAAACAAAAGTCCCCAGAAGTTTAACCCTGCCCTCGTTCACGTTACCACTTATACACAACACGGACAGATTACCTCAATCCCTATTTAACCCTAAAATGGACAAGCTGGTAAATTACATTTTGTTACATTATGCAAATCCGAGATTAAGCTGTGCGTTTTAACTTGGCTCTTGGCAAGTTTGTGCTTATGTTGCTACTCTAAGTTATGGCTCAAGTTGTGGGAGCCTTAAGCACTGTCGTGTGTTGCTATGAAGCTTCAAGCCTTGTTATAATGGCCGTAACTAGTTTTATAACGATGCATTAAATTTATTAGTGTTGTTTTAGTTTCAGCTTCTATCATCGACCTAACTTAATTATATTATGTTCGTAATATATATTAATAGTGTAACGCTCACCGGGATATTTACCGCGTCATATCCGTGATCATGGCGCTTGAATAGTGCCGAAATATCGGATACTCTAAACAAATAAAAACATGTGAAATATCCCAGTGAGTGTTACACTTTATTAGTGTTACACTCACCGACGTCACATAAATCTCAAATCAAATGAGTTACCTATATTTTCGTCTAAGTTGTATTAATTCTGCAATCATGATAAGTTAAAATAATTATTTTTTTGCCAATCGTTGGATAAAAATCTGGACTCTCAGAGTTGAGAGTTCGGGTAGTTCTAGCTAGTAGTAGTAGGAAAATGAGAGTGGACTCTGAGCTTTTAGGGGCAATCTTCGAATTCATTGGGGATTAGGAATGAAGAAAAACTAATCATTGATTGCATTACAAGTCAATTCGATTTTATTTTAAAAGTGTAACACTCACCGGGATGTTTACCATGTTTTACATTTGTTTCGAGTAACCCATATGTCAACACTGTTACAAGCGCTATGATCATGGTGTACTAACGACCGCCAAGCTGGTTATTATAAGTAAAAAATGTTGTAAATATCCCGGTGAATGTTACACTTTTTATGTGAATGACCATGTCAACTTCTATTTCGATTTTAGTTCGTTGGTGTAGTTTCGTTTAAGGTCGTTCGATTGTAGTTTTAGTTGACAAAAAGTTCGCAAATCTACCTACTGTGTATGAAATATTAAGAAAATTCAGACTAGAGAATAAATAAACACACACTGTAAATAAAAAATGTATCTATATTGCAAAAAATAGCTACTATTTACACGTGCGATATGGAATACGATATTCTTGTTGACAAACAGAAAATATGAACTAGAAACGGGATTGACGATTTTCAGCTTTTTTTTTGTTTTGTTTTGTGATGTAGCTGATGTTTCAGATTCTATAGAAATTGAGTTAGCATTTTTCACTTTTTCTCTCCCTCTTTCCCTCTTCCTAAAAATCCTAAAAAAAGAAAAAAAAATAAAAAGGTTTTTTCTTCATATTTGGTCCATCAATTGACTACACCCCGATGGAAGATAAAAAACTGAGGTGCAGTCCAGAAGACACGGACCAGATGCAAAAAGTTTAACCTACCCCAAAAAATAAATCATACTAGTTTAACCATCTATCTATATCTATCTATACGGGTCACTAAGTATAGTCTCTTTAATACTGACAGTCATAAAATTTAATTTCCACCAAAATCAAATTACATTTCAAATTACAACATGCTATTTCATTACGCGAAGCAATTCACTCATTTCCAGTTAAAATTAGCGTGAATATGAACTATTAATTTCATACACACTTATACACACACACGCTCACTGAACACACACACGCTCACTGAACACACACACACACACAAAACAAACACTATTCAGACATAAAGTTCGCATTATGTTAACTCGTTGAAGGATTAAATATCTATGAAACCTATTCAAGCTACACATTTAATTTAATATCTCATTTGGGATTATGCGAATGGAATAAATTGCCACCTGAGCTGTTTTAGAGAATCTCCCATGAGGCAGGTGGAAGATAGTCAGGAGTCTGTTAAGCCTTTGCGAATTTCAATTTATTTGAGCATGTTCATTAAAATACGTTTCATATAATATTGTAGCAGATTAAGTGTTAAATGAGATTGAAACTATTATACGGAACCTATCGTTGTTTATATTGTTTTTTAGGGTTCCCCACCTCGAGAGGAAAAACACGGAATCCTTATAGGATCACGTCGTTGTCTGTCAGTCTGTCTGTCTGTCTGTCTGTCTATCAAGGCATTTTTCTCAGGCATGCGTGGAAGTAATAAGCTGAAATTTTAAACTTCTAAGTCAACGCAATCAAAATATACTCTGGTGTATGTATTATTAGTTCATCCCTAAGTCCGATTTTGTACAGAACCTCAAAGTGCGAGTCCGTTTCTAATAGGGACTTATTTTTGTATATAGAATAAATAAATATATAATTAGTCTATTAATAACTATCAAATTAGAGGGTATATTAACAGTCAGCTTCAGTGTTGTCCGATAATACGTCTTATTTATTATCTGTGTGCTTAACTCGATAGTGATTAGATAACAGGAAACGTGCTTTATCACAGACTGTATCGTGACTTACGATTTGCTGAAACGTTGATGTTATCTTAGCCTATAAACAACTAGCTGATGCCCAGGGCTTCGCCTGCGTGGGATTCTGTACCCATCCCCGTGAACTTTTTTATTTCATAAAAACATTCCGTGTAAATTCAAAACATATGAAAAAAAAAAACCAATTCGGTCAACCAGTTTCCAATTTTTTGCGCTTAGCTTCTTCTTTTTCTTTCGTGTCAATGACGCTCTTTTTCTCTGCTTTAAATTATTCGAGAATAATATTCTGTTATTTCGACCGCGCTGTCTGTGGCTTTGTTTAGGTGGTCTTAAGTGCAGGAGGTAGGACATAAGGGACACGAAACCAAGTGCGCCATGGATTGCACGGGGCTCCGCAGTCACATGTGATTAAGACCGTGTCTCGCATTTCCTACCTGCAAAGATTTTGTCTTGACCGGCCAGCGCTTAGCCACATTCATGGAATAATCTGACTATACCTATTCTCAAATATAAGCAAATTTTAGGAAGAGAACAGATTCTTGCGAAATCGAGATGGATATATCTCGCTGGCGGAGTCACAGAAAACAGCTAGTATTACAATAAAATTACTTAACTCCCGTTCACAGAATATTACTATCTTTCATATTAATATATTAGCTATATACAGGCGGATGCCGTACATCAAGGAAATGATAGTAATATAAATAATCTGTCGGGAGTATAATTTTTTTGCTGTCATACGTGAGTGATGGCGTTTCTTGTGCTAATGACGGAGGGCGAGATCTGGCGATATATTTCCGTCATATTTGTATATAAGGATATGCGGAATAACTTATAACGTTAATAAATATCGTTGGAATGTTCTCGTAAAAAAATATTGAAATGATACATACTCTATATACACATACACACTCATTCACTTTAGACACACACACATTCTCTCATTTTCTTTGCTAAACAATAGAGTCTTGGAATTCTTTACCAGCACACGAGTTTCCTTCTTCCTAGTCCTAGTCCTAGTCCCGGGTCCTTTAAGCGGGGCGTGAAAAAGCATCTGATGGTCACCATTGTAACATGATACGTGTCTGTAACGGTGACCCTCTTTCCTAAAACTTTGTCTTCAGCTTACTATTAAGCGGAGTAAAGTCGTTTGTGCTGATTGACCTAGTCTTTCGTCAAAAAGTTCTAATTCTGATTGTCATACGTAACCTATTATTATGTTTCTGAAAAATCTTTGCAGATGATGAAAAACATTTTTAATGTAAGATAGAAAAAAAAAGAAAGAACTTCTAAGGCTTTGACGGCATCTGTGGGGTAGCTGTATAAAATTTGACTGCTACGCAGGGGACGCGAGTTTTTCATCCACTCACGCCTGCAAACCCCCAAAGGGGTAGGCAGAAGCGTATTAACACCCACATTTCGCCAACTATTATTTTCGGTCCAAGCGGGCACTTAGTCATGGGCTGTATGTTTACTGTCGGATGGAGAACAGCTCTTAGTCGTCACACATACAGGAAGAGATGAGGTGGCCCTACAAACCGGAAAACACCACGGCAAATGCTAAAAATTGAGTAGGTAATCTAATAAAGTTAAAACCAACCAAAAATATAATTTGTCAATTATGTCAGCAATTTTGACGTCAGAAACTTTGCTGACAAAAAATATATTTGCCATTTGTTAAGTGAAAAATAACTTTACAACGGTGCCTAAATTTTATAAAGTTATCAATCACAAAGCGAGTGGGCATATCCATTTAAACTCGGCTTCAGCGCCACAGTTCGCCAACAACTCGTATTAATCATAACATTCTTCGCACTTTATGAGGCCACGAAATCAGCGTTTAGGAATTAATATGGTTATGGTACAGGTATGTAGATATATATTACATTTGAACTAAGCTGTAATATAATTATTCGAAACCGTGTATCACTCATATTGCCCGCAATTGATTTATTTTCAAAACTATGTATGAGAATTGAATGAAATTTAGAAGGCTATTGATTAATTGATTGATTGATTGATTGATTGATAGAAGCATTTATTATACTAACTAAAAAAAAACTATTTTCTCTCTGCCCTTTCTCTTTTCTCTTTCTAATTTTTTTGAGAATTTGTTGGTTTTGTGGTCATTTATGGTTACTGCTCCGCTTCTTAGAGTAGTGGCGTGATGATATATTCAACAATCTATGGTACAATGATGGACTAAAGTTTGAGAGAGGACATAGGCTATATGGTCGCAATAGCCAACATCCGCGCGGGCCATAGCTAGTAGAGTTATAAGGTCCTAAGTCCTTCTTACAGTCCCGGGTCCTTAAAGCGCGGCGTGAAATAGCATCTGATGAGGCCGTCAAGTTGGGTCACCATTCTATAATGGTGACCCTTTTTTCTGAGACTTTGCCTTCAGCTTACCATCAAGTGAGGCGAATTCAAATTGACGTGTCCTAAATAAAAAAAAAGTCTATTGAACAATATTTTCATTTGGAGAAGAAGGCTCATAATCCGCTGGTCTCATAACCCCACCACTGAAGATGCAAACAGCAGATTTATGTCTGTAGATTAGCAGCGAATTAAAAACTTGAGAGAACCCAACATTCAACCCGGAAGTGAAGAACTTGGGGGGGAGGGGAGGGGGAGGCTGGTGAAAGTGGGCCTGTGTTTGTTTAGAGATACATCTGATTTTATACTACTGTGACCTTCTCAGATCATCGTGTTTATTGAAAGAAAAAGCAGCTATTTTTTTAATTTAAAAGTTCAGTGAGGAACTTTTGACGTATTTCCAGAAGAATTTTTATATGAATTGGCATTCAAATAGGGATTCTGATATTTTTAATGACAATACAGTTAATTATAATATAAAAAAATAAAGTGGTTTTAAAACTTAAAATCATTCGTTGCACTACGGCATTTTTTTCTAATTCTGAATTTCAACATTGTCGGATTTCATTATCGACTTTATCTTATACTGCATGTTGACATATTTTCAAATTTCGAATACTGAAGTTTTTTAATTTAATAATTTTGCATGTTTTCTTTTTTTAATTTTTACATTTTCAAAATTTGATGACATTTTCTAATTCTGCATGTTGATATTTTCTAATATTATGAATATTGGCACATAAAAATACTTCAGTCTTCATTATCAATAAAAACGCAATTATGCTTTGCTGCTCAATTCTCGCCATTAATATTTACTTGTAGTAGGTACTATCTCGTATTTCTTGTTATAAAATTATATTTATCTTAAAAAAAAATAATTAAAAAGAAGAAAATAATCCATACTAATATTATAAATGCGAAAGTAACTGTCTGTCTGTCTGTTACGCTTTCACGCTTAAACCACTAAACCGATTTTGATGAAATTTGGTATAAGGGTAGATTAGACCTTGAGAAAGGACATGGGCTATGATTGGTCGCGATAACCGACATCCACGCGGGCGGTGCCGCGGGCAAAAGCAAGTAATGCATAAAAAAACTTAACTGGAGTAGTACTTCAGTTTCCATTATCCATATAAAAGCAAATTATTGTTCTCCCATTGAACGATCAACATTTTTGCCTCACAACACCCCAAGTTTTCCCATTACTTTTAGTTCAGAATACAAATAAGATTTTACCATGCATTATGGTGCTTTCCATAAACAAAATTGAAGCGGCATATTACCGTTACTAGAATGATAATGGCCATAAGATGTGATGTCATTGGTGACGTCAGCATTTTCTATCGAGAATATTCTATTAAATAACCATAGAATGGTAGTAGGTATAGAATGTGTAATCAACTCTTTAGTAGAATACTCAAGTAGGCATAATGGTAATAAAACAGTAGTGTAATAATAATATACTGTGACTTACAGTATTATTGTTGTCTTACTATATCTATACCATGTGTAATTCTACATATATATTATGGTAATCATAGCTTAACTAGCTTGTATTATGGAATCTAGAATGCGGATAATACCTAGATACTATTTTATACTGTTGATTGATGGCACTTGGTGGAACGTGTTGTTACACATGTTGATAACACACTTGTACTTTTCCACGATATTTATAATTGAACCTAACCAGTTTCGCCTTACGCCATTCTCAAAGGTTTACATTGACAGTTAAGAATATTTCAATTGTTAAACACTATATCGTAGTGTATAACATTTGTTATTGTTGTGTTACACTTTAACAATTAAAAAATTGGAATGGCAGTGAGTAGGGTAGCCAGAGCTCACTGGAGATGTTTTGTGCTGTCAGTGGGTTTTCCTGCTCGTGTCAGGGCAGGAGACTGACGGCACAGAATCTCTCTGCTCTTACAGGGTCAGCAGTAGTGTCTCCCCTGGTGTTGCACTCCTCCATAGGCCACGGTAACCACTTTCCATCAGGTGGGCCGTAGGTATGCTTGTCTGCGACCTAAGTGGTATAAAATAATAAATAAATACTATACATGAACAGTTTAGAGACAAACATAAATTCTCATAAATCATTAAATTTGAGCGTCTGTAGTATTCGATCTGATTACAAGTTAGTCTCGAACTATTTGAGTTATCTTGTTATAATGTTTAGTAGTGATGGGTAGATCCACAATAAAGTTTATATTGCTAGTTTAGTCGAAATGATTACATTATTATACGTCTTTATACAATGAGCAGTTTTCCAGTAGGTATAATAATCAGTTGGTTTTTAAATCATAAAGAGATGGCGCTAGCATAGCTTTTGGTAATTTTAATGTACTCTGTGGTTTGTTTGTGCGATGTTGCCAAAGTTTAATTTCATTTACCCATATTACAGTAGATAAAATATGATAAAACGCTTAATTCTTTTCGCGTCACTGTCTGTAATTTAAAATAATATTATATTTATAATAATATTATCAAAAAAAAATGTCAAAACATTTATGTAAAATAAATTATTACAAAACCGAAGAACATTTTTTCCAAAAATTAGGGAACACTAGATGTGAGACCACACTCTTCTTACCAAAAGTGCCGGCTGCGCCATCTAGCTTGTCCTTAGGAACCCTATAAATACCTACTGGAAAACTGCTCATTGTAATCGATAATGAGATGGTGATCGATAATAGGGTAATGAGGAATTTTATTTTTTTATTCGTTTGAGTCTATTATACATATTATATGCTATACTAATATTATGCCTAAAGCTGAAGAGTTTCTTTGTTTGGTTGATCGAGCTAATCTCAGGAACCGCCAATTTTTAATTTATTCTTTTATTTTTTTTAATGTTGATTTTGTACTCAAATGTATTGTATATTTTACCAACTGTGGCCCGCAGCTCCACCCGCGTGGAATTCTGATCCCGTTCATCGCTGATATATAGCCTTGTGTTATGCTAATCCTAATTTATAATAATATTCAGTAGTTTTTACGTGAAAGAGTAACAAACATTCTGACATAGGCACATCCTCACAAACATCTTTACATACAAATTTTCGCGTTTATAATATTATGTAGGATTTGTGGTACCTATAAAAGAACAATATAATATATTATGATAAATTAATTTATTTACTGTAATTTTTTTTTTTTTTTTTTCATTCACTATATTAGTTATTGTTTATTGAGATATAACAAAACTAAACTAATGCATTTTAAAACTAAAACTAATAATATACAAATTATAATTAAAAAATAAATAATAATAATAATTAAAATGCGTCGTGGAATTCCTCCGCATCGCATGCCTCTTGTGGTAACGTTCCCAGAAGACTGGCAGCATTGCCACGTTGAATGGCAATGCTTATTCTCTGACCTAAAAAGAGACCAGCCTTCTGGTCACGAGAAGCGTCGACCATACGTTTCGCAATCTCCCTGAAGAGATTGCGGGCGCTCGGACCCCATGACCCCAACGTTTCGACTCCAAACGGCACAAATTCATGATCTCCGATGAGATTGGAGTATTTGTGCCGTTTAAGAGCCTCTGCAGAAGCAGCAGCAGCACCGGCACAGCCAGCCGTGCCAGGTACATAAATTAATTAAATTAAATTATCAGAGTACACAGTTTAGTTAGTTAGATGTTATTGTAGCATAATGTGAAACACTCGACCATAAATTACCCATATTTGTCCAATTTGCCCAGCATCCGAATCCAAAAGACAAACAAACAAACGCGTGCCGTCACACACACAAATAATGGTTCAGAGGTGATTTTGGTAAGCACTGTGACATACGGACGGAGCGGATGGTCAGCTAATTTAAAAAAAAAAAAATCAAATTAATTGAATTGTCCTCGCTTGCAAGCTGGTGTTTCTGCTAGTTTAACGGCTTCGAGGCTCTGGTGCTAGCTTTTCTCTCCAGAAGGTTAGGCGGTAGTCGCTCCTATAACGATGTATTGGCCAAATCATAAGGAGTAGAAGTCAAAGAATAACCGGGCTCCTGAATGAAAGCCTTGGATGCAAACTGGACAATGCCAAGATAATGATGACGAACTAAAGTAGACAATAAATTCACAATAATTCGAAGAATTATTAACAAGGAACGCTGATATCGCTTTATGTCTGTTAAATACTCCTAAAATTGTTTAAAAAAAACTTGGAATCTTACCTTTTGCAAATATTTCCAAAATTAAAAATATTTTTACACATAAAAAGACAGGACTTGTATCAGCAGTATTTTCATTCTCTGGTTGTAAGAACTACAGAATCACTGAGATCAACTACAAAATATTGCTGTACAAAGGCAAACAAAAGCGTCAGACCAAATTCTCGGCAATAGAAATACTTATAAGGCTACGGTCGCGAACTCAACAAAATTTCCTCCTCTCTCTCTTTTTCTCTTATACGCTTATCGTACCGCCACTACTGCCGCACCGTTCACCGCTGATTTTGCGGCCTAACTACAATAATATTCAGAATATTTAACATTTTCAAAGCTCGCCATTTTAAGCGTCCGTATTCCTCGTTCCATAATTCGTCCGGCCACCATTGTCCAGTAAGTGTTTATCCGTGTTCCGAGTTTAGCTAAAGCGGTTTGAGCACATATACAGCCTACAAATGTGTATTTTGAGGTCAATTGTTGTCGCTATAAAGAAGGTCTCAAAATTTACGTGGAATGTATATATGAAATTACTCTCTCGTGCGGAATTTCTTTTCAAATGGGGTAAGTAGGGTGCAAAGTTTCGCAGAAAAGTAAATGAAAGAGCCAGGGTAGGGATAACTTGAAAAGGTTGCAGTTATATTTGCGGAGATTGGTGGGAAACTAGGTCTTGTGGTGTAAAAAAGGAAGAAATATTGTCTGAAAAAAAATGCTACCTTTTTACAGATTACTCCTTCTTTTGCCGCACCATTAAAGATGCCTAGCTGGTTAAGTAATTACTAGACTCAACAATTAAACTGCGTCATTCACCAGAAGATTTCTAAAACAAGATTCAAAGAGGCCACGTTGTAAATTTACAAGTAGAATGAAATGTATTCTGTTAATAGAACATTTATTTTGCAGAAACCAATTAAATTATTACCTATTTTCTTAAAACCTTATCGATAAAAACATACTGTTTTGTATCAATTTATCTAGTATAATGACAAATGCATTTTCTTCTTCGTCCTAGCGTTAATCCTAAAAAAGATAGTATTATCGTGGTTAAATCCCAGTCGCATCCGAAGCTTTCATCTCGGAGTCCGGGGTCCGCCTTACCAGTCTAAGCTGCGGATTTGGCTGGACTTCGATATTTTACGTGAAGCGATTGCCATCTGACCTCCACAACCCAATAGCGATATTTGGCTGGACTTTTTAGGGCTCTAACTACCCGCAACGACTGCCACAGATGTTGTACATTGATGTACATGAACAACAAAATCGGTTCAGTGGTTAGACTGTGAAAGCGTAACACACAGATAGACAGACAGAGTTACTTTCGCATTTATAATATTAGTATGGAGTATGGATTTCAATGAGGGATATTCGCGTAATCTTTTGACAGAATCAACTAATTCATTGCTCATATTTGACTGAAAGGTGAATAGTAGTTAACTACTAATTTGCCGGCTACGTCAAGCTCATTTGCGAGGCATATTCCGTGATAGTACTTAACTGTACTAACAAAACTAAGTACCCAACACCGGAATAGCACTAAAGCAATCTATTCGCTGCATTGTAGCTCACGGTCGGCAACATAAACTCTGTGTTATTAGTCGCCGTGTAAACATGCGACCAACTTGTAACACGTATACAGAGGGCCATTAAATCAGCGAGTTTTTGAATAATGTTGAATTTCAGGGAAAAGTTTTTAATGTTTTGACTTTGGGAGAAAATATTGTAGTTAGATTATTACACATAGTATTTTTTTTATATATCACTTAGGTCGCCACACGGCCCACCTAATGGAAACGGGTTACCGTGGCCTATGAACGAGTACATACACCAGGGGAGTCACACTCACACTGCTAACCCTTTAAGAATAAAAAGACAAGAAGGACTTCGATCTTCCCACTGACATGACAGTACAAAACCTCTCGTCGAGTCCTACCTCCTCCATTATTTCTAGTTTCAAAATATATTTGTACAAAGCGAACGTATTATATCATCATCAATAGCAGTCGAACGTTTTACTGTTTCACTAAACAAATCTCAAAATAATATTAAAGAAGTAGGTATCCATGAAGCTGCCTATCATGTTACACGTTGTTGTAGTTTTTTTTTTTTTTGACAAAGAAAAATGCATTTGTGTGAAAGAATCCCTGGTTCCCGAGCTACTTCTGTAAAAAACTATATTACGGGAATCAGTGTCCTCCCC
The DNA here is from genome assembly GCA_914767945.1 of Eilema depressum. NCBI lineage: Eukaryota > Metazoa > Arthropoda > Insecta > Lepidoptera > Erebidae > Eilema > Eilema depressum. The sequence goes on along the minus strand of OU612036.1, from coordinate 3,324,143 downwards.
ATAATCCATAGGTACACAATAATGTCAACAAGTAGATAAAATGGTCAAATACTAAATACAAAAAAGAAGCATTTAAACCGTGCACAGTAAAATTATAAAATAAAAAAAAACTGGCCAAATGAGCAAAGTTATAAAGTGGATACGAGGCGTTATTTATTTACAAGTATTTTAAAAAATTACCTGTGATAGGAATCGCTTGCAATCAAGTAATTCGCATACTGATTTGTAAGATAGGTGATAAACATAAGTTAACCCAAAATTCTAACCTAAAACCTTTGTAACGCAGTAGCAGAACTTTCAACTGCTATGTCTGGGGTCTTATTTTCGATTCCTGATCAGTGCAAATATACATATTTTTATTGGTCTGGCTGTTTTTATGTACAATGTGTTATTCACAAAGAAAATGACAAGCTTTACTTATTTTAAGTCTAGGTCTGTGCAATAATATTTCATAGAATGTTTATTAATTAAACTCGCTTCGATTTCCGCTATACCTATCCACTATACCGTGTTTCATGGCCCAACTCACGTATACAGACAGGACAAATGAGTAAAGTTTTCCAATAAAAAGCTCTTACGGTGCGAACGGGCATACGATTTGGGACTTTTTTCTGTGTAATGACATAATCACGTTCCTTATCACCGCTTCAAGCAGATGAAGCTATTATTTGGTCTCATAGGAACAAATCAGCAATGACATTTGTTTGTATCCAAAAACTTCTATGTAGAGGCACTACTATACTATCGGGGTATGAGAAAAATGTTTTTAAGACCATTAAAAAGAGTTAATAAGAGTTTGATTTAGTCATTTATTAATTTAGTTTATATTAATTATAATTTTTTTATAAACATTGGTGAAATTTTCTACTGACTTTCTCCTCTCCTCAAAAATTTCTCCTATTTCATTTGATATCCTACTTATTTTTGGTTCTAATATTCATTTAGCTCAGCCGACTCCGCAAATAGATAGACTGATAAATCGGACCCCAGACATTAAGGTGAAAGTTTTAGATGTGACTGGGATTAACGATAAGATTCGTTATTTATTGATGTTATTTGTATAAAATGTTGCCTACTAGCTATTGCTCGCGATTATTGCGGCCAAACAATGCCTATGTCCTTTCTCAAGGTCTAATCAATCCCTGTACCAAATTTCATCAAAATCGAATCAATAGTTTAGGCGTGAAAGCATAACAGACAGACAGAGTTACTTCCGCAGTTATAATATTGGTATGGATTGCACCCAGAGTATTTATTAATGAATCGATTGATACCACATTACAATCAGATGACTATCTTACTGCAGCGGAATATACATAAATACAGACGTAGACATTCAAACCTATTAAGAACCTCCTTCTATTCCAAAGTCCTAAGGTGAATGTTCTGCTGAGCTCTTCCAATTAATCACACTCTCCTTTCCTATATAGGACAACACGTGCAGGACTTAGATGCCACCCGCATACAGTGCACAATATTTCATCAAGAACCAAGCGGTTCGATGACTCTTTCTTCAGCCGCATCATTAAGACCTGGAATTCCTTACCAGTTCACGTGTTTTTCTCTTCCTACAGCCCCGGGTTCTTTAAGCGGGACGTGAAAAAGCATTTGATGAGGCCGTCTATCTGAGGCACCAAGCAAGATGGCACGTGTATGTAATGTCTCTTTCCTGAGACTTTAAGATAAGATAATTCTTTATTGTACACAAACAAACTACAGTACATTAGGGACAATATAAGATTTATATGTATGTACAAATGCCTTCAGCTTCAAATTAGATGAGGCCAAATTGACGTATTCTATTTATTAAAATAGGAGCTACAGTGAAAATACGTAGACATTTAAACGAATTGAGAACCTCCTATTCCAAAGTCGGTTAATAATAATAGAAAGAGAAAAATATAAGAGGATAATACTGTCACTAAAACACTTTCCTCTTGAACTCCTAAAGAGCGAACAATACCACTTATTCTGGCTCCGACCAGTAAATAATATCTGTCAGGGTACCGTGCCAAATCGCGGGAACTTCTCAAATTAGTCGAAAATTTATGTAGCGGTGAAAGTTTTAATGTACCATGTAATGTATCTACAGACGTTTTGCTGCTTGTCTGACTTCATAGCTGTATTGCTACTTGCAAGTGTAGTTTTTGTTTCGAATATCTTGTTGTGATGGGTTGGGATTTCCTTGTCATGGAACTTGATTATGAATAGTGTAGTTATACGTTGTTGTGTATGGGTAGGATTTTTTTATTGTTGTTGTATGAGAGTATTGTCTGTGGTGTCTGTTTGTTTCCTTATTTTTCGTCGTGGAAACAGACTTCTAGTGTACAGTCAGCATCAGATCTATATTGACGAACAAAGTACTCAAAATGATATTAATGCCTTGGTTTTCCCCTCTTCCTGTTGACTAAGTTAAGATTGTTATGGCGCTGACTGTACTATTAAATGGCGAAGGTATGTGTGGATGGATGTTTTTTACTTAATCACGCCAAAACGGCTGAATGGATCTCGATGAAATTAGGCTCGAAGATAGATTATAGACTAGGATAGCACAAAGGACACTTTTTATAACTTTATCTCATGAATAGGTGCCTATAAGATACAGGAACTGAATTAACATTCCACACGGGCAATGTATAACAGCTAGGTTTACTAATTTGTGTTTTTAGGAGTATCTGAAGTTACTAATGTTCCCGTTAGCCAACTAAGCTAAAATATTACCTATATTGGGAATGGTTACACGTTTGCATTGAAACAACATGTATACGATCCCGGGACTTCCCGTTAATAAGGCTGACTTTTTAACCGCCAAACTACTAAAACTTTAATAGAGACTCTAGCACAACATATTTGCAAGAAAAGGTAGGTAGCTCCAAACTAATATAATAATAAAAGACTTAACAAACTTAAAACTTGCAAGACAATCCGACGCGGAGTACAAATTCGGAATACGATTCTATAATGAATCTAAAGTGTCTTCTGAGAAATTTGTTAATTTCATTTTGGCAAATTGAAATGGTTACCGAAGATGACATTTAAAATTTGTTTTTGAACGAGTGCTCTAATTGTTTCTGGCGACGGTAATTTCCCCCACTTTGTTTGTTGACGGTTTTAGGGCGAAGCGGTTTGTGGGCGCGAAATGTTGTTTATTTCGATTATTGTTTGAAATGAAAACTATTTTTGATGGATTGTGTCGCGATTTAATTTGTATTGTTTTATTGTTTACTAGCTGACTCAGCGAACTTCGTACCGCCATATTTTCCGTTCGTGTGGTATTCTGATCCCGATTTATCAGTGTTTCTCGACAATATTATGCATGTATTTATACATATAAACCTTCCTCTTGAATCACTCTATCTATTGAAAAAAACCGCTTCAAAATCCGTTGCGTAGTTTTGAAGATTTAAGCATACATAGGGACGGACAGACAGCGACAGCGACTTTGTTTTATAATATGTAGTGAAGTGATTGTTTATTGTTTATTAGCAGTTACCCGCGGCTTCGCCCGCCCGCAGTGCATGGGTATTCTTAGAAAAATTAGCCTATATGTTATTCTAAATCGCTACTACTAATCGCTAAATCTGCCTCTCTAGACAAAATGTCAAAATCTGAGTCAATCCTATGCATTTATTATTCTATTGTAATATACACCGGCCAATGTATAACCTCTTGTCTAGGTGAACTGTTCAGTCGTTAGGATTCACTTCAAAAATATGTTTTTTATTTTCCCATTATACGGTTAATATATTCAGAAACTATTATTATAAAAAAACATTTTCAACAAAACATTCCATAAATAATCAGTCAACTATTGCCAGAAAAAAATTGTTTGAAACTTTTTCAAGACCTTTCGAAGTTGGCGATTCCACCCGAAGAATCCCGAAGTATCCCGAACGCCACATAAATTTTAGTCCAATTACACACTACACGCTTATCGGAGAAGTTTTCACTCGAATATATCTTTTTTACTGTCGTAGTTTTTAAAAGGTCCAATGTTGCCATTATGAATGGCGTCCCTTATGTCTTGGCAGTTTTATTAAACTGTTTTACGTAGAATCGAGTTTTATGGTAGAAAATTTGTATAACTTTGTATGGGATAATAAATAGTGTTGGTACGCAAAGTTTTCGAGACGGATGTGTTTTGCGTTACTTAAGATTTGTATGTAGCTCATAATGTTATATTATGGTGTAGTAAAACATATCGACAGAACGGATCATATCAATAGTATAAAAATGAATCCCTAAATGTGTTGCTAAGCGCAGATCTCGAGAACGGCTAAACCGATTTCGCTAATTCTTTTTTTAGAATATTCCTTAAAGTGAGAAGATGGTTCTTACGGCGAGAAAAATTAAAAAAAGGCGGTACGAAGTTCGCGGGGTCAGCTAGTAGAACTATTATAAAACTGTAAATTTTATTATGTGTTCATTAGTGTGGTCATTAGAGATACTTAAAAAATAACTTGGGTGATATTAAATTAACGATTCAGACCCAAATTTTGTTTTTAATTCTTCTCAAATTGTGTGTTTGTTCGCAAACTGCAAAAAGAAGCTAGCTAAAACTACTTTACTAAGTACACAATTATATCGCAGACGTTCTTGCAACCTGAATCTTATTATATTTTAGAAACTGAATTAACGTAGCTATAATAAAATATAATAAATCTTCGTTACTCTCATAATATAAAGCTTTCAACATAATAATAAGATGACTTTTTAATGAAAGGTTATTACCTTTTATGTCCAACTAAGATTTGAAGTAATGTAAAAGGCAATTACTTAGTAATTCGACCGACGAGACGTTTAATGTAATATTAGATTTTCTTGCGAAATAAAATTTGTGAACTAATTATATATAGTAAAGAGACTGGCCGGTCGGGCACTCAGTGATATCCATTCCAACATTATAAATGCGAAAGTAGCTCTGTCTGTCTGTCTGTCTGTCTGTATGTCTGTCTGTCTCTTACGCTTTCACGCCTAAACCACTCAACCGATTTTGATGAAATTTGGTATAGGGGTAGATTAGACCTTGAGAAAGGACATAGGCTATGTTTGGTCGCGATAACCGACATCCACGCGGGCGGAGCCGCGGGAAAAGCTTGCTCTTTATAAATATATCTCGTATCAGATCGAAGACAAAAGAACATGTTAAGAATACCCGAAACCAGCGAGCATGTATGAAAATATTATGAAAGAAGAAAAAGCAAAAGATGTATGCCAGAATCGTAGCAGGTGACTGTGGTATCTGCCTACCCCACTGGGGAAGAGGCGTGACTGCTGTGTATAAATTGAGTCAGCACCCATTGGTCCTCTAAAACTCGACCCCTAGCTAAAAGTTGTAAATTCGACCCCTTTTTAGGTGCCCATTGGTCCTTTGGTAGGAGACCAATAATATTAATTTCATCCCACCATCTCGGAAAGACTATTTTTGCTCTTCGATAACTGAGCGTAAAAGTCGTTTTTATCCTCTAGAGAGGTAAAGTAAATTTGAATTTAGAACATCGTGTGTACTAGGTTTGTGGACTCAAAACATCATTAAACCTATTTACTTCTACCTCTATGGTGCCGAATTTATCATACAACTTTTTTTTAATTCATGAAAAACTCAGACTCGTAACCTCCTTGGTGTACTTTTTTTTTAATTTGCTTTGCGCGCATCAATTGTTTTCACGTCATATTGTTGACATTGTTGTTGAATTTTTATTTTGTTGTATTTTATTACTAGTATTAATACACATATTATACAGCCTCCATGGCGTAGTGGTATTGAAAGCGGCCGCTACGCAGGAGGCACGGGTTCGATCCCCGCTCAGTGCAAATATTTTTTATGCATGAAAATGGGTATTTGCATTGGTCTGGTCGTGCCTTGGAGAGCACGTTAAGCCGTCGGTCACGGATGCCATACGAACATCTATGGCAGTCGTTACGGGTAGTTGGAGCCCTAAAAAGTTCAACAACAACGGTCTGGCTGCAATGCTTCGATATCGCCTAATGTCATCATTGGGTTGTGGAGGTCAGATGGCAGTCGCTTCACGGCAAATATCGAGGTCCAGCCAAATCCGCAGTTAAGACTGGTAAAGCGGACCCCGGACTCCGAGGTGAAAGCTTCGGATGCTGACTGGGAATTAACGCTAGGAAGGAGAAGCATTTCATTATTTCCTCGCTGAGGTGGGATGAAAAGTTACGTGTTGCACTCGAGTGCAAAGATTTTTCACCTTGTGCTCTTTTGATTCCCTCGCTAACGCTCAAGATTCTAATTTGTGAATCACTCGCTACGCTCGTGATTCAAATTTAGAATCTTTCGCTTGCTCGGTCATCAAAAAAGAGCACGCGGTTAAAAAGCAACTTTGCACTCTTGTATAACAAATAACTATTAATTTTTAAGGTACCCATTCGTCCCCTGGAATAAAATGAATTTTAATTAATAGATTCGACCCCTATTCAGGTGCCCATAGATCCCCTCATACACAAACAGCTTATTAGTAGTATAAGTTACCCAGGACCTTTAGGTTTTTTATCGTGTGAATCATCCCTACGGATACCCTTCCACAGGAGCCGGTGGAGGAGGTTATTTCGGACTTGAACCGACTAAAACGCACGCCATCTGTGGGCCGGGTGGCCACTTTGTATATTTCACGTGCTCGGAACACTACACGCTTTCATGCTTCGGAGGGCTAATTAAAAGTCGGTCCCAGTTGCCAATATGTGTTCAATCCAGATGGAGGTCTATATGGACGACCTGTACAACTCTGTCAGCGGTTAGCCACTAAACATTAGGAGGTTTTTTTTTATATAGGACACGTCAATTTGACTTCGCCTCGCCTGATGGTAAGCTGAAGGCAAAGTCTCTGAAAAGAGGGTCACCATTACAGACACGTATCATGTTACAATGGTGGCACTCAGCTTAACGGCCTCATCAGATGCTTTTTCACGCCCCGCTTAAAGGACCCGGGCCTGTAGGAAGAGGGAAACACGTGAACTGGTAAGGAATTCCAAGACTTAATGGTGCGTCAGAAGAAAGGCAGCTACTCCAAATATCGCCAAAAAAACAGGTCCTTAAGCTGACACCAGACTCCGAAGTGAAGGTGAATGGTATGGAACCCCACCAAGATTACCACAGACCTAAACTACCTCAACTGCGAGTAGGTAGGTGATAGAGACTTGCTGCTATCCTACCCGTGACTTCGTTTACCCGAAACCTATTATCCCCCAGGGTATCAAACACGGGGTATTCAACCGGAATAAAGGTCTCTGCATACGTAACGGGTTTTTTCACGGACGGGACGGGGACGTGAAGTTTTGGAAATATCGTTTCATACAAAATGTATGCGGCAATGCATATGTCACGGGGCCACGGACGGGACGGGTCGGGATGGGCCGCATACATTTTGCTTCACATCCCGTCCCGTCCGTGAAAAAACCCGTTACGTATGCAGAGACCTTAACTCATTTTCTTCACTATTTCATTGGGTTGAATCATTTGTTTTTAATTTTTATTTCTAGAGTTTCGCCTTATATATCAGTAGTTTGCCAATGAAATCGCCGTCAATATCGGGCTAACTATAACAAACAGACAGACAGAAAAACAGACAAAACTAAAAAAAAGTTTATTGTTATAACTAGGTACCTACTGTGCGAACATTACCAAAACGTTGTTATTTTGACATTACAAAACGACACTCGGATTTATTATTTGTATAAGGGTAATGATAATTACACAATTGTAACCTTTAACACCGTGGTAATGAATTACACATGTAAATAAAGACTTTGAATTACGGATTACAACCGTAATATCTTTATGGCATGACGGAATTACAATTTGTAATTTAATTCTAACAAATGGCCTTGTTTTTAAATTAACACCTTTTGTTGACGATTGTACAAAAGACCTATTATTACGGTTCGGGAGCTCAGCAAAGGAAATAATATAGAGGTTTTGAGGTTTCCAAAATGAATTTATTGTGGAGTTTTGGTTGTTTTAAAATTCTTGTTCTTCATAACTTAGCTGGCTGTTGCCCGTGGCTTTGTCAGTATTTTCTTTTTATTCAAAAATACATAATAAATTAGCTTGTGTTAAGAATGGATTCACGTCGTCGGTGATTCATGACCTGCGTGTATGGAAGTTTGATGCCTTTCCCACTACTTATGGGAATCTATTCACAGGATAAAATGGGAAGAAGTGAATGAATTCGCGACACCGTCACCGATTGTGATATTTCATATTATGTAATACCACTATATAGAAGTACTTGCACTATATTGTCTGGGTGTTTTTTTAATTTTTTTTTTTAAATAATATTAACAACCGGTATTACTAATATTCCCGTTAACCCCTCCAGCTAAGCTAAATTGCTTATGTTAGGAGTGGGTTCACGACGGTAGTGTAATGGCTAGGATTCAAACCCGGGACCTCTCGATCGTAAGGCCGACTCCTTAACCAGTAAGCTACCGACGCTTTCTACATTTTTCTCCTGTTTACTCCTTTACTCCTGTTGACATTCCCGGAGTGCGAGTGTTTTTGTTTTTCGAATATCTTGTTGTCAATATCTTTGTGCTATGAAGTCGGACTGTGTTTGCGCTGCTACTGTACAGTATCCATGTATTCTGCCCCAAGCATAAAAATATTCGAAGCGTATAGTTATCGAGAGAACGAAGCATTGCGATTGGCTGGCTTCACACACACAGGTTCACAATAAGCAGGCTCTCGATATATTTACGTTAAGGCGGCCACCCACTTACAGTCCGCCTGCAGTTTTTCGTCTGTCCGGCGGCCTGCAGTCCTTATGTCATCAACGTAATCATAATTTTATTACCTCAGACTAAAATAATAACCTTATTTTATTCTTTTAGTCTGATGTTATTACGTATAAAATGCCGACGGCCATAGACTGTCCGGCCTTTAACTGTCTTTGCTGACCGGAATCGTCAAACGGCCACACACATATTATCTGTCAGTCCAAAATCGTATACGAAACTGTAAGTGTGTGGGCTATTGTGATGAACTGACAGACCGATATCATCCGGTTGTCGTTCGATAAACTGCAAGTGGGTGGCCGCCTTTACGAATACGAATGCTGTTCGTGCTCGGGGCACTATGCTATGTGCCGGACAAGACTGGCGCAGACTTTGCTCTCAGAATTGGGGGTCAGACTGCAGTCGCTCACATAAAAACTAAAATGAACCAAACTGTTCATGAGTACGAAAGTGGACTACGTGTTTCAAACCACAAGCTTCATATGCAACCAGAATTAACCAGACATAGAAGTTTCACCATCAGGTGAGAAGCAGTCATAACTGACAAAACAAAAGAAACAAAAAGTCCGTATTACGGTTTTGCTGTTCGTCTCACCACGGATTAGAACTAAGTTCTAAAGTTAAACTTAATCCAAGTTTAAGCTCGTAAAAACTTAGCGCCATATTTTCTAAAGTATACAGGATTTTGAGCTACACTTTGACTAGAGTTTTATACCTGTACTAGCAAGCGGGGCGAGAAGCTGGCGGATTATAGCGCATTTTTCTTGTTACGAAATTAGTAGTTGTTTCGCTTGAGCTAAGTTTTAGGGTGAGACTATAGTGGCGGTGACAGCGATTTATATATGTGCAGTTTCAGTGATGTTCGCTATGTATATGTTTTATATATTTGGTCCGTCAATTGTCTGCACCACTCTAGGTGGTAAAAAGCTGAGGAGCAGTCCAGAAAATTTGAACCACCATTTCATTTCATTTATTCATAATTTGCGAAATATGGATATAAATACATTGGTGTTTATGATTGTGGAAGTATCACCATATTCAACCATACGGCATGCAAATGAATGCCATTGACCATTTCAGATGCTATTGACCATAAAATTGTGGTCCTTAGCTTGACGGCCCTGATAGATGCTTTTTCACACCCCGCTTAAAGAACCCTTACATACAATTACAAAGAACTTAGTTACATGCTTAGAATGATAATCGGATACTTAGAAATTCATACATAAATTATTGTATATTCTGTATGTTACCGAAAATCTATATAGGTAATGTTATAATTTATTAGCAATTACTAGCATCAGATTCATCTTTCTTTTTATTTTTTCAATCAATCAATGTACCTACTTTTCGTCAGAAACACTCGCAACTAGCCGGCTTGCCTGAACAGTTTAATGACAGTAGAGAAAGCTCGTGAAATATATACCTAAGGATAGAAGCAGATGCCGAGTTGTTAATGACAGTTACGATAATCAGCAAATTAAAAATTTAAAAAACCGACTTCAACCGATTTTTGTTGATATTTCATAAATTGCTTGACCGATTTTGATAAAATTTACCTGGGAAGTATAACCTATCAAACAAAAAAATAATTTTGCAAATCGGTCCAGGCGTCTTTGAGTAATCGGTGAACATACATACATATCTACCTCAAAAGTAAACCAAAACCAAATTAAAAAAATCAACGCTTATACACCGGAAATATAGCTGAATATTCTGAACACTTCTGCATACCCTTTCAAAGGATTCAGGCGTGATGTTATGATGTGTAATGGCAGAGACATTGCAATAATATGCGATTGCAGCATTCGCGACTGATTTCCTGGTATTTTTTGAAGAGTTCCTTGGTCTAATCTCGGAAACCCATCATCAGATTTTTACGAAATTTAAATGGGACCATTTCGGAATAATCTACTTTTGAACAAAAAAAGAATTTTGCAAATCCGTCTACGCATGGCGGAGCTATGAGCGAACAAACATAAAAAAAAAAAACATAGAAACATCCGAATTGAGAACCTCCTCCTTTTTTGAAGTCGGTTAAAAAGATTTTTGTTCTTATTTTGATAACCAGTTACAAAAAGAGAAAAAAAAATCTTCTTTCGTAACTGGTTATGACAGTTGGTTATGAAAACGTCAATTTAATTCTATTTTTGTAACTGGTTATGAAAGCAAGAAAAAAATTCTACGTTCGTAGCTGATTATCACAATGACAGTTACGAAAATGGACGAAGCCTCTCTATCTACCTCGGGGGAAATAGGCCTGCGCATCAAGGTATTATTCCGAAGCCGTTCTCATACGTCAACGGCAGACGCATGCAGCAGATACAGCGTACCCATTACTTGTAAAACTCCGATACGGATAAAGGGGACCATTGAGAAGCCGCAATGAACTACGCGTATCTGCTGCATGCGTCGGGAATTGTCGTATGCGGTCGGCTTCGAAATCATACTTTTATAAGTATGTAATAAGTTTTTATGAAAGTTATGAATCTGACCTCCAGTTCTAAAATGCAAGCCTGACTCAGAGCTTCATCTGTTAATCAGCAGGTTTACTTGCAGTGCCCGGATCACGAAAAGTATTCGAATTCGTAACGCAAACGTATCGATAGAACAGAGAATTGTGATTGGCCGGCTGCCTACTATCAATTAATGTGTGTGTGAAGCCTGCCAATCGCAGTGCTCCGTTCTCTCGATTACGTCACGATTTCGGATATTTTTCGTGCTCGGAGGGGATATTCCCGTTGGTCAACACAACGTGGTCAACACTGTTGACTACCGAGAATGTTTTTTTTTTTTTTTTTAAAGAATATTAGCAACCGAAATTACTAATATTCCCGTTAACCCCTCCAACTAAGCTAAATTGCTTGTGCTAGGAGTGGGTTCACGTCGGTAGTGTAATGGCCAGGATTCGAACCCGGGACCTCTCGATCGTAAGGCCGACTCCTTAACCACTAAGCTACCGACGCTTCACACTTTTCACGCTTCACGCTTTTGTTCTACTGGTTAACAGTGTTGAACAACAGTGAGACATTTTGTTCCCGATTGTTCATGAGCACTGGTGAGGCTGGCTTATTCCAATTTTGGTGTACCCTCTCTCATATTACCCTCTGTTGCACCTTTATTTAAAGTTCAACACATGCTCCCAGCTTTATATTAATATTATGCAACTTTCCAACAACCTTGTTAAAAATAAGATTATATTTAAAGATGCGAGGCATGTCTAGTATTCTTATTAAGTCTAGGAAGAAAGTTGTGAGATTTTTTAATTCTTTCACTTTATTTATTTAAAATAATGTATGTACAGTTTGTTTTTATATTTTATATTGGAAGAAGCATGTTATTAATATACTAGCTGTTACCAGTGACTTTTTTATACCACTTAGGTCGAAGACGATGACACGGCCCATCTGATGGAAAGTGATTACCGTGGCCTATGGACGTATGCAACACCAGGGGAGTCACACTCGTGCTGTCGACTCTGTAAGAACAGAGATATTCTGTGCTGTGACTCCACCTGCATGGGTTTTGATCCCATTCCTGCAACCCATAGGAATCTATTATGGGGATAAAATTACCTATAAAAAATTATGATCTATATTATTTATACTGTTGATTGATGGCACTTGGTGGAAGTTTTGACATTTCAAAGTCAAAGTCAATGTAATTTTGACATTGTGTTATGTCTAATATGTTAATTTTACAAAAATAATATAAGGCTGAACTAAAAATTATTTCCCCAAATTTTGGAAAAAAGTTGTTACTGGTATACATCATTTTAAAAACTACCTACATATGAAATATTAGTATATCGTAATCTTTAACAAGCCAAATGTTCATAACCATCAATGTAATCCTTTGAGAATGCCGTGAGGTGAAACCGGTTAGGAGAACAATAAATATTGTGGAAAAGTACAAGTGTGTTATCTATAATGTATGATCTATATGTTTTATCCAGGTAATGATCTATCTCTGTACTAAATGAGTTCAGACGTTGGAATGCGAATATAAAAATAGCTTAATTATACAATCCTACTTACCTTCCATGTCCATACTAATAGGTATTATAAATGCAAAAGCAACTCTGTCAGTCTGTCTGTATGTTACGCTTTCACACCTAAATCACGGAACAAATTTAAATGAGATTTGGTGCAGACAGATTAGACCTTGAGAAAGGAGAGGATTAATCTATGATTGGTCGCGATAACCGAAATCCACGCGGGTGGAGCCGCGGCCAATACCTAGTATCCTATTTTAGGACTTATTATTCAAACATAAACCATCATCTATAATACACGAATACAACCAAAACCATACAACGGATATCACGCTTGGTTTATATATTTTGATAAATTACCACTGTAAAACCAACTCAAATATTATTATGAATAACAGGAGCTATAGTAACTTAAGTAACCATGACGTCACTTTTTCGATAAAACTCAAACAGAAGACAGAAAGACAGACAGACAGAGTTCCTTTCGCATTTATAATATTAGTAGCTATAAAGACAAACAAATACTTTGACTTGACTAACGAGTTAACCAAAAACGGCTACGTGGTTAAACTCTACGCCGTAGAAGTAGGAGCAAGGGGAATTCCAGCTAAATCCCTGTACAACTTACTTAAAGACCTCGGATTGCCAAGAGCTTCAGTAAACTCTTTACTAAATCGAATATCAAAAGCGGCATTGATAGGATCTTACCAAATTTGGATAGGGTGGGGGGGGAGGGGTTGGGAACACTACTGACGGTGGAGGTGAGCACTGATGCATCACAAGGTGGCCACCCTAATCCTACATCTGGGTCGCAAGTCCCAGTCGCCTTCGCGGTGTTCCTCTCTGTGTGTGCTGAGTGCTGAGAATCGGATCTAGTATGGAAGTATAGCATAGTTCTTATTATTGTCAGTTTCATACTGGTGCTGCTTTAAAATGTGTATTTATATTGTGTTTTATTCAAATTCAAATCAAAGAAGTTGATTTCCGGCTTCAAATTTAGACTTTTTACCAAAATCAAAGAGTAAAATCAAAACATCATTCGAATTTCGCAATTCACGTCCAGTTAGAAAATGTATCCTTTGTGTAAAATGACACATTCAGCTTGTATTACAATTAATAATTCATTTAAAATAGAATATTCGTCAATCATTTCATTTAATAAATATTCGTCTCATTGATCACGGTATTATTTGCGCGACAAAAGGTGAAATATTTTAATACTACATTTAAATGCTGTTGTGTTAAGGCTGATATACACGATGCAAGTTTTTTGCTTGCTTGCTTGTAACAAATGACTTGCATCATCTAAAAAACATGTCATATGATACTGTTTTAAGTTTATGGGAATATCACTCATTGAAGTAAAACCACTTTTTAACTTCTTTTTAAACATTATTTATATTTGAAGATAAATAAAATAGGTTAACCATAAGTTAATTACAAAAAACTAAAGCTAAAGTAATGAACTAAAATATTTACAAGTATAAAAAAGGGAGTAAAAAGTTCAGGTGTCAAAAAATTCCTTCTTAATGGATTCTATAAAAATCGCGATAGAATCCGGTAAAAAATGGTTTTATTTCAACATATCATGGCAATTTTTGCGTACAAGACTGCTTTTGTTATTTTGTAGTTTTAATTTAATTTTATAACTAGTACCCGCATGTAAACCGATGCTTACAATTTTTGAAAGTCAATTTTAACGCTTTTATTATTGCTCTAGCATGTACAAAAATAGCGTCGTGTAAATATGCCTTTATTCTGGGAACCGGTTCAATTTCTATTAAATAGTGCGGTTTATTTAATGGTAGTGGAAGGCCAGGACGGGTGTTTTGTCAGGCATTCTGTATAATTTCATGTATAAGGATATTCTTTTCGGAGAATTACGGTTCAAAGTATAAAATAAATAAAGACGTAGGTAAGTAAAGGATGAAAGGGCTATCTGACAATCTTCTTTTTTTTTTTTTTTTTTTTTATACCACTTAGTTGGCAGACAAGCACACGGCCCACCTGATGGGAAGCGGTCAAAATATCGAAGCTTTAATTTTTCATTTACAGATAACTATGCCGTTTTGTGATTTCTTCTTCAATCTAGAGTTACTCCCAGTCGCATCCGAATCGCATCCGCATTACCTCAGAGTCTGGGGTCCTCTTTACCAGTCTAACTGCGGATCTGGCTGGACTTCGGTATTTTCTGTGAAGCGACTGCCGTCTGACCTCCAAATTCAATGGCGACATTGTCCGGTATCGACGTATTGCAGCTAAACCAGTTACACAATAATATTACAGTGTCAAATTATTGTATAAACAGTCAGAAAACGTTATATTTATTTGTAAATGAAGTAATAAGAAGACTTAAAGAAGCTTTGAGACCTTTGTCTTAGTATTTTGAAATTTTCAGATAGCCCCTTCATCCGCTCGCGTTTTTAATTATACCTCTGATATGAATTTATTTCATACTGATTTCCGTAGGTAATAAAATAAATAAGTGCCTACATACATAAAGCCTGATCCGTACATTAATGGAAAATGTGCAGTGACGTGAAAATTTCAAACTTACATTCGCGGAATTGATTTCCGTTGAGTACAAAATATTTGTATAAATAAATATGTATATTTTGCGTTGGTCTGAGTATCAGCTCATAACAAAACGCTGTTACGTGGTACGGTACGCACTGTGCGGTTTGAAAGGCATTTCATCCCACGCACACTCAGGCTGTGGAATGAACTCCCTGCGGTGGTTTTCCCAAGCGACTACAATATGGGGTTCTTCAAGAAGGGCATTAGAAGGTTTCTTCAGGGTCAGCAGCGCGAGTGTGACGCCCCTGGTGTTGCATGCGTCCATAGGCCACGGTGACCGCTTCCCATCAGGTGGGCCGTGTGCTTGTCTGCCAACTAAGTAGTATTAAAAAAAAACGTGGAACCAAAAATCATAGGTGTCAAAATATGGGTATTAAAAGTCACGCCAGAGGGGTAGGCAGGATGTATTGAAGCTTAAAGGAACTGGACTGTAGGAATTTTTCCGAAAATACTTACATACATACATAATATATGTACTCAAGCCTGTAAATCCTCAAAGGGGTAGGCAGAGGTGTATTAACACCCACATTTCGCCAACTATATTTTCGGTTCCACGTAATAGGGGGCGAGCCTATTGCCGTCTAGTGGGCCTTTGTCATGGGTTGTATGTTTGCTGTCGGATGGAGACCAGCCCTATATCTTAGTCGCCTTTTAGGACATCCACAGGAAGAGATAGGTTATCCCTATTCTACTCCACCGGGAATCAATACGGCACTTTATCACTATTAATAGTACCTACTTACCTGTATAAATTGAATACCTAATTTCAGCAACAATGTAAGGGTTTAGAGACGACAATGTTCTTGTAAGTTACTGTCAAGTATCATAACAATCTCCATACATATCTTATTATAAGTAAACTATGTATTGTTTTTATGCGAAACTAGCTGACACCGCGAACTTCGTACTGCCTAAAGCCGGGTACTCACTTGCGAGCCGTAACCGAACTTGCGTGATACAGTACGAGGTTCTAATGTGTACGCTTGTAGTTTAGGCTCGCGACGTCGCCGGAACGCTTCACCGAACGTACTCATTTTGAGAGCTGTAACTGTAACCAAACAGATACAGTAACGAGGTTCTAATGTGTACGAGGAGGCCACTGACAACAGTGACAACTGACAAGCTGGATTAAAACCGACAATCGTTCGGCTCGTTGCGAGTCGCTCGCGTAGCGTTCGTTGCAGGCTCGCGAACCACGTACACACTATGTTTTTAGTAACAGTAACGGTTACAGTTACGTGCAACGTTACGGGTTCGGAAATGAGTACGTTGTTAACGTCGGCTCACTGCAAACCGCATGCGTACCGCTCGCTGCAGGTTAGCGAACCACGTACACACTATGCTTTTTGGTTACAGTGCATGCAACGGTTAGGGTTACGGTTCGCAAATGAGTACCCGGCTTAACTTAATTATTCATACGAAACTAACGTCACTCAATTGTTTTGCCTTCCCGGAACCTCTCCACTAACACTTAAACTTCATGGTATTGTAGTAAAGTTCAAATTGAATTTTAAGTATTATTACGAAACGTTTGTATGGGAGTATAGCAAAATGTTGTTTTTACACATTTACAGACATTTTTTTAAATTTTTCTCTCCGTAAGAACCATTCTTGTTCTTCAAGGAAATTTTAAAAAAGAATTAGCGAAATGGTGCGGCTGTTCTCGAGATTTGCGTTTAGCAACAGAACATTTAGCGACTCATTTTTACATTGTAGATAAACATTATTCTTAAAACTGAAAAAAATATTTTTAATTCGTTCAGCTGCATAACTTACCAAGCATATGAAATATGTCTATTTTTTGTTCCAGATCACGCCTCAGCTATAGTGGGTACGACTGCCCGGCTGCGATGTCGCATCGACGGGAGGTCCTGCGGTGCGATGCACAGCATCAAGTGGTACAAGTCTGAGTCCAGGCTGTACGTGTATTCTATATCGGGTAACACCGCTATAGACCGGCCTGAGGGACCTATGAAAGACAGGTGAGCTAATCTATATTTATATTATAAATAAAAATAAACTCCACAAATTTAGGTTCGCGTATAACTTCCCAATGACTGCACCAAATTGGATAATTCTTTTTGTTTTCTATTCTTTATTGTATGATTTATATGAAAAAAATTAACAGAAGGTGCAGCGGGAACGGCATCTGAATTTCATGGGAAGTTCGAAGTTCGCCGGGTCAGCAAGTTTAAAATAAATTTGAATTTATTTCATTTAAATTATTATTTAAGGGTCTATTGAATGTTTGGACATTTTGGTGCGATTTCGGTTTGAGATTTTTTTATATACCACTTAGGTGGCAGACTAGCACACGGCCCACCTGATGGAAAGTGGTTACCATGGCCTATGGACGTATGCAACACCAGGGGCGTCACACTCGTGCTGCCGACCCTGAAGAAACCTTCTAATGCTCTTCTTCGTGGTTTCGCGGTGTCGTAGGCATTTTGACGAGGTTTTTTTTATTAGAGTGAGATCTCAATCGTCACATACGTGACTTTAGGAAAGATGATTTTTTTAGGATCGATAGTATGACAAACTTAGAAAGATAGATAGATAGATAATTCTTTATTGCACACCATTTTTATCACATATTATATTATTTTACACAGATACAGATAAAGTAAAATGTACAATGGGCGGCCTTATCACTAAAAGTGATTTCTTCCAGGCAACCTTAGGATGGACAGGACAGGAAACTTATGTAGTGTAAGTGAGTGTTAGTGTAAATGTGTTAACATATTATATAAAGTTATGAGTTACAATATTAATTACATAGTATAAAATACGATAAATAGATAAATAAATAAATAATGTATGCATGTAAGACGTTATCGACGACTACGCTATAGATAGATAATGACTCTTTACCATTTTCTTAAAAATATTAGGAATAGACACTCGTTGAGCTGAAAGCGTTGTCGTTTTTGTAAGTAAATAAGTGTACTTGAGGCGTTCAATGAGCGTAAACAGAATGAGCCGATAATAGGCACACTGCAGCCTTTCCAGCTTTTTCCACACTAGTAAGAAATAAAGCACAGAATCACCTGTAGTTTTCAAAAATCCTCACTTAATCTTTGGCGGCGTGTTGCTCTCGCAGACAGAAATAAAACAGTGGAAACATCCCGCGTTGAAAGGACAAAGATGTATCGCCGCGTCATTTCGCACAATGGCCGGTAAGTGCGGTCGTTATGAACAATAACCGCATGATACGATACTTTGCGGGGTTCTTGGGTTTATATGTTTTTTAGACGAAATATAGAAGTAATAGACGTTGTATAAAATTTAGGATGATTGTACTGAGAAGTGATGTGACGTCATAGAAAATAATATAATGAATTATTTGACTGCATACAATATTGTGTACTTTTACTCTATAGCGCGTTTTGCTTCTCTGTACGCCAGTGGTGAAATTTAAAAAAAAAAGAAGCTGATAGAAGAAAAATCTTGATCCCATATAGGTATAATTATGTATTTACAAAAAAAATATGTATCTAAGTATGTTTATCCATATTCTAGAACCTATAACACAAGCTAATTAAGCTATGCTTACTTCGGGTCTAGAAAGCGATGTGTAGAATGTCCTACAATTTTTTTTAAATTAATATGTTCCTATATTTGTGAACCAATACATTGAATATTAAAGTACATATATTCACATATAACGTTTATTACAAAACACGCTTACAGTAAGCACCTCTATATTGAATTTAATAACCTCAACATAAGGTTCATTTTACTTATGAAATGTAGTAAAGAACCAAAATTGTGGCACAGAGTCGTCACTCGATAATAGTTCTTATTTCTGCAGGCACAAGGTCCAAATTAAGGTAATATATTTGTTAATATCATTCGCTGTAGAACTGATTGAATTTATAATAGGATAAGAATGGATTTTCTATTGCGTCTCGTGTGAATTTCCAATGTGTTATGAATTTAAAAAGGCTTACTTGGAAATATGAATACATTAAAATATAAACATGCGGTAAGTAGGTAACGTATAAGTAGGTATTGTGTCAATACTTCTTTCGATTTATTCATATATTCACACCAGTAAATCTCCGAAGAGGTAGGCAATAGTAGATTACCCAACAAGTGAAAAAAAGATGAATTCTTTTCGAGGCACTGAGTTGTATCCCAAGAGGAGCGAAGCTTTCTGCGGTAGAATCCCGAGCGTAGCGAGGGATTCTAGATAGAAAGCTGAGCGTATCGAGGGATACAAGAGCCGAGATGAATTCTTTTTTCACGTGTTAGGTACTCAACTTTTCACCATTGACTACGAGAAAACGATTACTCTGTGATTATGAATTACATTTTGTTATGGATAGTACACAAAAGAAGCAGCAAATTATCAGTAATAGCTACCGCTTTAGCGCGAAAAGACTCGGGAGTCTTTTCGCGTTCGAGAATATGAGTTTCATTTTCATCACTAGATGAAGTCATTTTATGATTATGAGACAAACATAAACTTTTACAAGGAAAATTACACAGAAAATGGCTGCATTTTTTTTTTCTTAATTTAAACTGAGCCGCATTTCATCCAGCCAGTGATTACATTTAGGTGGCTTTTAGTACGTTTTTATAGTGAAAGTGTGCAACCTCTTTGCATGTTTCACTAGAATCCGTACATTCGCGCATGTTCCAAATTCAATTTTTTTTATTCACTCGGTGAAACAAAGAGCGTTTTATTCACTGTTTTTGATGAATCACGGGCCCTTTTTCGAGTGTCAATGGTGAAAAGATATATTAACACCAACTTTCGACAGCAATAGTCTCTTTTAATGGGAGTGAGCTTATTGCCGTATTTCAGATAGGTACTTTTGTTGACTGGAGTCATGCATCTGAGGCTGAGTCCGGGCTATATATCCTATCACTATCGTCGCCTTGTACGACACCGCATTAGAAGAGATGGGGTGGCCCAAATTCTACTCTGCCGGGAACCACGTGGCTATAGAAATTTTATGCCTTGAAAATGTATGCACGGGGCCCCATGAAGATCTTATGGGCCCCAAGCCGCACTCATCTGTTAGTTAATCTACGTGCTAATTAAGAAACGACGCACTAGCGCATATCTTCATCTCCTCTGTCTGTCTGTTTCTTACGCTTTTACGCCGAAACCAATAAACCGATTTTAATAGATTAGACCTCGGGAAAGGACATAGGCTATGTTTGGTCGTAATAACCGACATTTTTATTTGTTTACCAGCAGTTACCAGCAGCTCCGCTGGTAACAGCTGGTAAACAAATAAAAATCAAAAGTCCGACTGTTGATGAAAAGACCGAAACAAGTTTGATAGTAGGCGGAACCCTTCAATTTTCATTCGGTTTGCGTTTTGCTTATGAGTTCCACCTGCTATCAAACAAACATTCTTTAGATGAGTCAGGTAAAAACAGAAGTTATTTACATCAAAATATACGCATAGAATAATTTTACTTATAAATCTAATGTAAACGTAACTGTCAGCGATATTACCTTCCGCAAAGCCCTTACCCACGACTCAACCAAATGACATTTGCGACGAACAAAGAAACAGAAGCTACAACAAAGATTTATTAATTTCGAAAAGGCTGTCAGTTCTATTCCTGACTGGCGTTATTAAAATTTCAAGGATTGTGGGCGCCCCTCCACTATGGGGTTGTACTTTGTTGAGGCAGGGAACACAGGTAACGTTTATTTTGTTAGTGTTTTTAAGGGATTAGGAAATTGGGAAGCCCTGAGCGGGGGAGCGGTGCTGTGGTTCACAAAACGATGGTCACATAGTTCGCCAGTTTATAAAAGATCTTTGCACTACCTACATTTAATAATATAATAAAATTTGTCAACTATCGACAATTTATTAAGTGTATTAGGTATAATTATTATTTTAGTTATTGTGCGAATAATCGTGAATACTATATAAGTAAATAAAAATTCGACTGTATAAAGTACAAGTAAATCTATAGTTGTACAATGTCAAATGTTATGAGTTATTGTGTCTTAAACATAACTAATACTAGCCTAATATTGTGTAATAAAATAATAAATAATTTACATCATGTAATAAACTTTAAAAGGTGCCTGTACCTGTAAGTGACTCATAGCATATACTACTGCTTATCTGTTATAAGGTATGTGAAGTGTAATTTTTATATTATGTAAATAAAGATATTTAAAAAAAAAAAAAAAAAGGAAATTGGGAGACGGAGATTGTGTCTAAAAATAAGTGTGTGTGTGTGTGTGTGTGAGTAAGTGAGAATAATGATAACATGGTGTGCGGGCTTGTGCGTCATGAAATCATTAAGATTGTTCGCAGATTGAAGAAAATATTCTCAGCAAACGTTCAAACATTGCAGTAAATTCCTACCGTATTTTTATGCAGAGAATACTGTATTACCCATCGACCCGGTAATGGGTGGACCCACCGGGACCACGGGTAAACACTGGTTTTAGCGACAGTTAAATATTAGAAGCATTCATACTCAAAAATCTTTTCTTAATCCCCTGTAAATGCCTATAGGCCTACCCCTTAGGGGTGTATTAATACCCAGATTTCGCCAACTATGATTTTCGGTCCCACATAATAAGCATATTGTTGTCTAGCGTGCATTTGGTCACAGGCTGTATGATTACTGTCGGATGGAGAACAGCCTTATTTCTACTCTCAGCTGTATGCCTTAGTAGCCTTTTAAACATCCACAGGAAGAGATGGGGTGGCCCTATTCTACTCCACCGGGAACCTATGCCATGATTGCCTCAATTACCGTTAATATTAACAAATCATTCATCAATTTTGTTTTTTTTTTGGTTTTTTTTTTTTTTTTAAAGAATATTAGCAACCGAAATTACTAATATTCCTGTTAACCCCTCCAACTAAGCTAAATTGCTTGTGCTAGGAGTGGGTTCACGTCAGTAGTGTAATGACCAGGATTCGGACCCGGGACCTCTCGATCGTAAGGTCGACTCCTTAACCACTAAGCTACCGACGCTATCGCGGTACACTGCTGGACATAGGCCTCTCCCAATGTTGGGAGGCTCTGACCTACTGTGTCCACGCTGACCAGACGGGTTGGTGCAGGGTTTTATTTCAAGTGTTCCTTCTCTCGCAGTGATATCGTCTGCGTATTATTCCGTTAGTCGCCTCTTACGACACCCTTTGGATGAGATGGGGTGGTGATACTTACTTAAATTCTTTCTCCGTCACTACATGGATAATAATACGGATGATATTAACGAATAATATAGTCTAGTTATAATTATAAAGAAGTCATAAAACCCTTAAATTAATGCACATAGATGCGTATCTGGGCCATAAACTGGAGGCGCTTCTGGCGATCTAATGCGAGCACGTAATAGTGCTTCTACATATTTATGAGTCGACCCTTTCCAAATTATAATTTGATTATATGAAAATCCTTTTTG
This sequence comes from Eilema depressum, assembly GCA_914767945.1. Taxonomy (NCBI): domain Eukaryota; kingdom Metazoa; phylum Arthropoda; class Insecta; order Lepidoptera; family Erebidae; genus Eilema; species Eilema depressum. Next base: position 3,301,419 of record OU612036.1, on the reverse strand, counting down.
TCTTCGAACGCCATTAAAACTTAATATGCCAATATAATGGGTTATATTATTGATTTTATAATATTGTAATTTTGATGAAAGTGATGTTGTGAAGGTTAAATATAGATGGAATGATTACGAGGAGAGAAGAGAGGAGAAGGGGATATGAAATACTGCTTTAAAATATACTTCCGTAAAATCGTACTTCTCGCCATAGGCGGGGAATTCATCCTCACACGTTGCGACCGGAAACGGTGGGCATTGTGCAGTATGAAAGGAACTTCATCCCTCGCACACTCAAGCTGTGGAATAAACTCCCCGCGATGGTTTCCCCAAGCGACTACAATATGGGGTTCTTCAAGAAGGGCATTAGAAGGTTTCTTCAGGGTCAGCAGCACGAGTGTGATGCCCCTGGTGTTGCATACGTCCATAGGCCACGGTAACCACTTTCCATCAGGTGGGCCGTGTGCTTGTCTACCACCTAAGTGATATAAAAAAATATTGATCCCGTAACCAATAAAATAATCCCCAAAAACTTATGCCTCGGATATTTTTACTTTTTTTTAATAATAATTATGCGTTTAGTAACGCTATCAATAATAAATGTCACTTATGAATTACTCAGTTTAATGTAATTATATTAGTACATTATGGTACAAGTGAGCAACGTTGGTGATTACCGCCGAGGCGCCATTGAGACCCGAGCCGCCAGGCGAGGGTCTTAAGACAGCCGAGGACGGCAATCATCATGCTCACACGTGCCATACGACGTTTTACAACACACTTGCGAATAAAATAATACTACAAATACTAAATAAACAATACTACAAATTAATTCGTTTTCCTATGCGCGCGCATTTAACAATGGCGGTCGACCATATTTAAAAAAAATGAGGTTTGAACTTAACTTTTTTTTACTCTGTTTTTTTTTCTGTACTTAGAGAAAAAAAAAGTTAAATTTGAGCGAAAATTTTGTTTATTACACAAGTATTACAAGTTGAAATTATTTATTTAAATACGAAAATGCATCAAATGACCATACAATAGGCGTATTAATTTATTCGTACTATTAAACACGTTATTTTTTGTATCAAAACTTTTTTAAGAACATAGACAATTATAGACACTTCCTATAAAATTTAAAAAAGAATCTATAACTCACTTTTGTGAATAATAGCAATGAAAAAGTCACAGTTTTATAATAGGTGTCATTCCGTGCTTAATTGCGGTAAAATAATATCACTGTTATGAGCAGGTGTGTTGTAAATTATATTTATTCATACATCGGAAATCAAACACACGACCTCAAACGTAGCTGTCTAACATATCTTCTTTTTCCACATTATATTTCTTCAAATGTTTATCAAAACACACTTAAAAAGAGCTTATCAAATTAACAAAAACCATATTCCATCTGGATATTATTATAATAATCTAATTCGTCAGGAATTAGATTCGTAGCAAGCGCTATCTCGTAGAGGGTCTACATCGGCTACGGCGCGTAGTAATATGCTACGTGATGAATTTTGAGTCACGTAGTTATTGTATAACATCGTGAAAATGGGACAGTGTCGTGTTTATTACGATGCTGTGATGCATAAGGGGACTGGCAGAGTTGTCCAAAGTATAGGATTAGAGGTGATAATGGTTACTAAGGTAGCAAATACGTTTCGACACCGACATTCTCGAGATATATTGCGATAATTTACATTTACAACCTCAGTATATACGTATATACGTATATTGGACTAGTTTTCACCTCTGTCAACTCTCCCGGAGTGCTACAATTTAATCATTAAATTCAGTTAGTTAATATGTAAACTACGGAGTAGTTCATTGTGTTTGTGTCAAGCTAGTGACTAGTAGAACTTGGTTCTAGCAATGCGGAGTAATGAATATTGAAATGTATTGAATTCTAGCTGTTGTCTGCGGCTCCGCCTGCGTGGATATCGGTTATCTCAATAAAACACAGCCTATGTATTTTCCAAGCTCTGTCTTATTCTTTGCCCTCAAAGGGAGATGTGGTAACAATTGTACGCCTAGCATAGGATTCATCCACACCTCCCAAATTTCTTTCACCAATGTGCTTCCTATTAAAATATACATTACTACTGTTACTACTTCCAGTGGGGACGCCATCGGCTGGACGTGTGATCAGATCAGCCCTTCTTTGTAGACCATTTCACCCAATTCCCCTATAGAAACGACTACCATAGATCTTCGGGGTCGATTTTCGAGTCTAACTGTGATGCGGATGAGCTTCCACAACCAATTGACGATATTGAAGTTCTGCAGTTACATTAGTCAGACTTTTGGGGGTCCAACTACCCGTAATATGGCTGCTATAGATGTTAGTATGGCAATCGGGACCGACGGCATAACGTGCTCTCCGAAACACGACCAGACCAATGCAAATATACATAATTATTCATGCATACAAATATTTGCACTGAGACCAAACCGCATCATGCATAGCAATCGCGTTTCACTACCACAACACCACAGAGGCTGTCAAATTTACACTGGCAAATTTTCCTAAAACCGGTGATATAACCCTAACAAAACTTAATTCCATAAGTGCACATCCGAAATGAAGCAATTGACAAACCTTAACGGTAACAACGAGCCATAATTAGGCTGCTAACTTACTAATTGCGAGCGTTAGCGTAAACTTGAGGCTGTTCAGCCTGTAATAATGATGGTTACGTCAGAGCCTTAACACAGATGATCCGTACTGCGCCACGATAGGCACCACGTTTCTATTAATTTTACGACGCTTTTATAGAAGAATTAAAAAGATAATTTTATACGTAACAAGGCTGCATGAACAGATAGCTGGAAATCCCTAAATAGACTTCGAACATAGGTCAGCCGAAGCATGACCATGACATGGGTCAGTACAAAGACGGGCATTGAGGCTCGTCGGCAATCCCATACTCGCAGGTGATGTGGAACCTCTCAGTCTCAGAAGAGACTTTGCCTCGCTGTGTATTCTACCGTCTATAGTGTCTATACAATGGTTTGTGCTCAGAAGAACTGTTTGACACGATGCCTACAGCTACATTCTATCATCGCCACAGGCAGGGAATTCATCCTCACACATTGCGTCCGGAAACGGTGCGCACTGTGCGGTATGAAAGGCACTTCATCCCTCGCACACTCAAGCTGTGGAATGAACTCCCTGCAGTGGTTTTCCCAAGCGACTACAATATGGGGTTCTTCAAGAAGGGCATTATAAGGTTTCTTCAAGGTCGGCAGCGCGCGTGTGACGCCCCTTGTGTTGCATACGTCCATAGGCCACGGTAACCACTTCCCATCAGGTGGGCCGTGTGCTTGTCTGCCACCTAAGTGGTATAAAAAAAGGGAGAATCGGTCTAGGTATGGTTTGGACGCGGACCTGCGGTATGAGTGTGGAGTTGCTCCACAGACCATAGCCCACCTGCTAACATGTGCTGCATGCCTATCTATGTGTACACCGGAGGACCTTATAAGTGCCTCCGAGAACGCGATCCAGGTAGCAGCATACTAGAAAAATAGAGCTTGAGAGTAGAAGCGCCATTGATTCGACAGAAGAAGAAGAAGAAGAAGAACAGATAGGTGAGAAGAAAGTCGAGCTAGTTCCCGGTGAAGTAGAATATGGCCACGCCATTTCTTTCCATGGATGACGTAGAAGGCGATTAAGAGATAGGGTTGTTCATTATTCGATAGTAAACATACAGCCCATGACAAAGTACACACTAGATGTCAATAGGATCGCCTTTTATTCTGTAGGTTCGAAAATCATAGTTGTTGAAATGTAAGTGTCTATAGTACGCGCCAGTTAGTGTGGCAATACGAGTCATTTACATTCCCCCATACAGTGGTGTAGGTATACGAAATTTACAAAAACGACAGTTTCAATGTTAAAAGATAATGTAATAATTCTTAATTCTTAATATTTTTGATTTACCTTTCTTGTTACTTCGTATTCGTAAGACTTTGTTCCACTCGTATTGCCACACTAACTGGCGCGTACTATATACACCTTGCGGTACAATATATATGGCTAACCAGATGCAGCTGGCTCAAGTGTGTTTTGTCTCTAAATCCCTGTCCCCCAAAACATGAAAGGGTACAGTTACTTGAGTAATAACCCTAAAGATTCTGAACCTGAAATATATTCATATTCAATTCTTTCTTGTCTGTTTGTCTACATGTTTGCAATAGATGGTTGGCAAACTGCGTCGGGTCTTCTCCTCCCCCCTGCCGCAATGCCTCAAAACAAAGGTTTTCGAGAGTTCCAGTGCGTCCTGCCTGTTATGACCTACGGTGCCGAAACGTGGCCACTGACGGTAGGGTTAGTCCGTGACCTAAAAGTCGCGCAGCGGGCTATGGAGCGAGCTTTGCTTGGAGTCTCTTTGAAGGATAGAATTCGCAACGAGGTTATCCGACATAGAACCAAAGTTACCGAAATAGCTCGCAGAATAAGTAAGCTGAAGTGGCAGTGGGCTGGCCACATCTGCCGAAGGACCGATGGCCGTTGGAGCAAACGAGTCCTAGAGTGGAGACCGCGCGTAGGAAAACGGAAGGTGGGACATCCCCTAGCCAGGTGGACCGACGACCTGCGAAAGGTGGCTGGGACGGATTGGATGCGGAAGGCGGAGGATCGGCAAACGTGGCGCACATTGGGAGAGGCCTATGTCCAGCAGTGGACTGCAGTAGGTTAATTGATTGATTGCGGTAGATGCAAAAACAACTGAACCAATTATGATGTGGTTTTTATTAGAAACTTTAGATATGCCGTATGTTTGATTGAAATTTGTTGAGTACTACCGAAGATATGATTAAAACGATTACTGATATTCACCGGAGGTACTGCGGCTATCAGATAGCTCTTTTCAAACCCGGCACCTCCAAATATAAATTTACATTCAGTTCAATCAACAAACAGTTTCTACAGAGATATATAATATAAAAATCGTGCACAATTTCTCAAGTGCATAGGTGGAATAATTATATCTTGTATGCGGTGTGTGCAATTATTCAAAGCAAGCGTTCAGGTGAATGAATTTAATTGAAATCTATATCCAAATCCTATACTGTGCATATCAAACGCCTGACTCAAATCAAATGATATTCAATCTTCAACATTTTAGTGTGTAGGCAGGCATATAAAGGGCATTCTACAAAGTAATATCTAGTGTCAAGATACGCAACAGTATAATCAACAATAGTGCCCGGAATACGGCAATAGGCTCACCCCCTATTACGTGAGACCTAATACAATTATTGGTGAAATGTGGGTGTTAATTCACCTCTGCCTAACCCTCCGGGGATAAAGACGTGAATGTATGTATGTATGTATAATCAACTTGCATTATCCATACTAATATTGTTAATGCGAAAATAACTCGCAGTCGCGACTTAACACGGCCTATGTCCTTTGCCAAGTTCTAATCTATCTCTGTACCCAATTTCATCAAAATCGATTCAGTGGTTTAGTCGCGAAAGCGTAACAGACAGACAGACAGAGTCACTTTTGCATTTATAATATTAGTATTTATATTAGGTAGCAGCTGCCGCCTGACCTCTTAGCCTGAGTTGTGGTTAATGGCCAACCACTGGCAGTGTTGTTCAAGTCGCTCCTATAGGTCAAGTAGGAGTTAGTACACGACGGTATATCCGTCCCAATCCAGCAGTCCGACTGGGGAAGTACCTTCGCCCTATAGAAGACCGCGGCTAATAACCTCGTGTTGTATTCCCGACGGTGAGTAGGGTAGCCAGAGCTCACTGGAGAGATTTTGTTCTGTCATTGGGAAAATCAAAGGCTTTGTCCTACTTATCTTTTGCGCTGACGGCACAGAATCTTTCTGTTCTTACAAGGTCGGCAGCACGAGTGTGACTCCCCTGGTGTTGCACTCGCCCATAGGCCACGGTAACTTTTTACCATAAGGAGGGCTGTGTGCTTGTCTGCGACCTAATTAGTATAAAAAAGAAATAAAATATAGGTCTTTTCTTGAATTAACGGCTATTTATAGCTGGGACCGCCTTTTAACGTGTAAGGATCACTCAAATTATATACGATACCATTAAGCGGTCACCCATCCAAATCGTAAACGTGCCTAGCTAGCTTAACCCGCTAACCGTTACCGAACGTTGAGCACACCTGGCTACGAGCGCTTTAGATATCAATATCCCATCTATTCAACGTTCACAGTCAGAGATCGATAGCCAGTACACGTCTATATATCTGTACGGGACAGTAGTACCCGATACAGCAATTTGCGCGAATAATTGACAAGTTCGACTCCCGTCCGATACGGTTGGACGACTTGTTGGAGTTAGAGGGAGCAGTTTCGTAAGTCGTGGGACTTAGGGATTAGGGTTGTCGTGAAAAGTACTGGCGTACAGTTCTCAAGAATTAAAGTACCTTTTTACGTGAGTACGTTGACCTCAGTGTGAAATGTGAATTGGGAACATACTAACGTCTGTAAATCCCTGAAGGGGTAGGCAAAAGTGTATTGATACCTACATTTCGCCAACTATGATATTTGTTCTCATGTAATAGGGAACGAGCCTATTGCCGTTAAGCGGGCATTTTTTTATTTTTTATTTATTTATTATAAACAATGGTAATTACGTGTTTTAATTGCTTATGATGCCACATAAACTCATTCAGTACATTCAAGTTTTGCTGTCGGATATAGAACAGGCCTATCCCGTTATTAATCGCCTTTAACGATACCTATGGGAAGAGATAAGGTGGCCCTCTTACCCCACCGGGAAGCAACACGGCTTTTGGTTTTGAATTGGGAACGTTGGAATTAAATCTGCTGCTGCTAGGGCGACCGCGACGGCTGAATCAGAAGGCCCAGGTTCGGTTCCCAGTCACCGCAATAATTCTTTTATTCTAGACACATCAATACCGCATTTAATGGCAAAGTCTCAAGAAAGAGGGACTTCATTTTGACGAAAAAATTAAGTGCGTTTATCCCTACTAATATTATAAATACGAAAGTAATTAGCACAAATATAAACCTTCGTGGTTTCTTTGTTGCTATATAACTTAAACCAAATTGTTATGTTTTATTCTGATAATAAATTAAAAAAATTAAAAATAAAAAAACTCTGTCTGTCTGACTGTCTGTCTTACTTTTACGACTAAACCGCTGAACCGATTTTGATGAAATTTGGTATAGAGGTAGATTAGACCTTGAGAAAGGACATAGGCTATGTTTGGTCGCGATAACCGACATCCACGCGGGCGGAGCCGCGGGCAAAAGCTAGTATGGGAAATATATTATAAGATATGTAGTGAAATGCTGTCTGGTCTACCTTTTCCCATGAACTGGGAAGAGATAACATCTTTCCACTTGCTATGATTCTGGTATCTTTCTTCTTCATCCTAGCGTTAATCCCAGGTGCATTCGAAGCTTTCACCTCGGAGTCTGGGGTCCGCTTTACCAGTCTAACTGCAGATTCGGCTGAACTTAAATATTTCCGTGAAGCGACTGCGATATCGAAGTATTGCAGCTAAACCAGTTGATGGACTTTTTTGCCCGACTGCGCCAGCGAGAGGGTAATGTGTTTCGCGCGTATGTATGTATGTATGTATGTATGTGTCTATTTATGTATGTAGTTTTCTTTGTTCCCCTCTACAGGCCTAACCCCTAGACGGATTTCGATGAATGGGGTCTTAAATGAAAGGTATTCATCTCCCGAGTGTCATAGGGTACATAAAATTCCAACAAAAACTATACGGTAGATTTTTGATGCTAAAATATGTATTGTGTCGTCAAATTTTTTTTTTCATTTGAATTTATCGAGTAGGGTATCAAAATGAAGAAAATTAAAAGGAGAATACAAAAATATATAGATGTCATATCTTAACTAAAAAGGTTAAAATAAAATTAATTATTAAAAAATAAAAAAAACCGACTGCTGTCTAAAACATCGAAACAAGCTTGATAGCAGGCGGTACCCATTAAATTTCTTTCGGTTTATGATTGGCAAATGGGTGCCGCCTGCTATCAAGCTTGTTTCGATCTTTTAGACAGCAGTCGAGTTTTTTTATTTTTTAATAATTAACGCTCCAACTTCCCGTAACGATTGTAATAGATGTTCGTATGAATGAAAACCGGGACCGGGGATTATTGTCACACATGAATACCAAATTTTTGTTCCGAATTGGGATCAAAAAAGTCATTATAACAGAAGATCAGCCCAACTTCATCTACAAACCTGAAGTCCAACACGGAACAAAATAGAACCATTCATTCAAACACCAATCTAACTCCGACACGATATCTCCCCAACAAGACACAGTCCATTCTCCAAAAATATCCGAGCCATTTCACTTATCTTTCCCGTTCCAAATCGAAATATTGAATCTGGCAACCGACCGAAGCCAGTGTAAACTGCTTCGAACCGCTTCAAACTGACTTAGGCAGGCTACACACATGCTAACTTAAAGTTTAAAAGTTTAATTTTTTTTATACATAATATGCCATTAAATCATTCATGCCTGTAAATCCCTGAAAGTGTTTGTTTGCTCGGTGGCTCAGTGGTCAGAGCATTCCCCCTGTAAGGGAAAGATCGCGGGTTCGAGTCCTGCCCGAGTATTGATTTCGCTTTTTCCAATTTAAAATAATTTGTTTAGTTTAGCATACTAAATGCTTTAAAATTATCTCAATTTGTACACCATACTACCCAAACGTAGACTCGAACTACTTTCTCCATCCAATGGTTGCCTGTAAAAGATTGACAATAGGCGATAAGGCTGCCTGTTGTTTATACCCAAAATGTATACCTAATAACACATGATTTCTCCTTGTGTGCACAATAAAAATATACTATACTATGCTACAAGTTTGATATACTTTACGTCTCATGACATGCACACATTGACATCAATATAATTTTAAGGTGATATTGGCCTTAGGTTAGTCACACATAGCGCTTATTTCGAGCCTTTTCCTGTGAAGCATTTTGTTAGAAACACTATGTCTATATAATATGTAGTCAAGCACAATGCAGTGGCCCACTACTCCAGTAGGCCACAACTAATCCCTTCTAATATTATAAATGCGAAAGTAACTCTGTCTGTCTCACTTTTACGACTAAACCGCTGAACCGATTTTGATGAAATTTGGTATAGAGGTAGGTTAGACTTTGAGAAAGGACATAGGCTATGTTTGGTCGCGATAACCGACATCCACGCGGGCGGAGCCGCGGGCAAAAGCTAGTGTAATATAAATGATAAATAATTATTCTCTCTACAAGTTAGTCGTTCTCTTAATTTCCATACACAAAATATTGACTGGTCAAACAAGTCAGACCGAAGCAAGTCTGTAGCCAGCCTTAGTCCGAGGCCGGCTCAGATCGGTTTAGACCGGTGTATATTTATGTGCTATAAAGGGGCTAGCAGTTAAAACTGCGGTTTATGCAGTTTTTATGCATAACGTTCGTGTATGATTTGTAGAGTATTGTCTGTGGCTTGTATTGAGCTCAGTGGAGTCGTTGGTTCGCATTTTAGCGCTAAAAGTGGTAAGTAAATTAAATTTTGCGAGTATTAACAGTGTTTAATAGCAACTATTAAAGTATATCAGTCATCGCAAATTGACCACTTGATGAACATTTTAGGGCTCCAACTACCCGTAACAACTGCTATAGATAGGTATTCGTATGGCAACCTGAACTGTCGGCTTAACGTGCTCTCCGAGACACGACCAGACCAATGCAAATACCCATGTTCTTGCATACAAATATTTGCACTGAGCGGGGATCGAACCCGCGCCTCCTGCGTAGCGGCCGTGTTCACTAGCGCTACGCAACAGAGGCTATGATTATAGAGAATGAACGGAAGACAGATGAGTAATTGGATTAATACTTGTTCGTTATTCAGGATTCAATTGAATGAGTCATTAATGCGATTATGGAACTATAATGGCGTTAATTATTGACAGAAGCGCATATAATAAATTTTCTACACCATTCTACAGAACGCTATCTAGACCCATGATAAGCATAGCTTAACTAGCTTGTGTTATGAAATCTAGAATGCGGATAAACATATATTTGCGCCCAAGTTCCTGCGAAATGAAGAAGGAACGAGTGTGACATCCCTGGTGTTGCACTCGCTCATAGACCACGGTATCCACTTATCATCAAGAGGGCCGTGTGCTTGTCTGCGACAAAAAAGGAAAAGCCGGAAGGTACACCCTGAGCTTCGAGTCCACCCCGGGAATGCAATCGAATGCAATCAGAAAAATACGTCTCCATGATCATGATAATGATAAATTTGGCCCTGGATAGCGCGGTGCAAAATGCCCTAGGATATTTTCAAAATGTGGTATCAAAAATAACAATGGTTTTCGAATACAAACACAATGAATATAATTAATAACTGACAGACACACCCTCATGTTGAAAATACTAATGTAGATGCAATTTATGGCAGTTAATGGTCAGCTGGACACCGTTTGTGTTTAAAATTACGTTGTTACAAATAAATTCAACGGTTAAGGGTCAATTCAAACCAGGCAGAATATTTTTTGAGCAGTTTTGAAGTGGTAATTATCTATCTTATTCTCTAGATAACTTCAGTGGCGTAGCGGTTTATCCTGGTTGTCATATGAACCTATTGACAGTCGTTACGGGTAGTTGGAGCCCTAAAAAGTCCAATGACAGGCTGGTCTAACCCATTGATTTAAATGGTTAGTCTAACCACAATACTGCGATATCGCTTATAGGTTGTGGAGTTCATTATGACAATCGCTTCACGAAAAATATCGAAGCCCAGCGAACCCCAGACTCCAAGGTAAAAACTACGGATACGACCGGGATTAGGTAATGCTAGGACAAAGAAGAAAAATCAACCGTATTTCATTGAGACAAAACTGGAAATAGTACATTAAAATGTTATCCAATAGCAACATAGAAGCGCGTGCTCGAATATCCATTCTACGTCTGCGCGAGTGTACTTGAGCAAGCGCACATCGTCGCGACATTGTTCGAACAAGCGCGTCTGGCACCGCTGGAATACTGCCACAATACTGTTTGAAGATAAGCTGGACTGTTCGAGGATACGCGAGATTTTGCGAGCATATGCGAGACTGTGCGAGAGAAATAGCGACGAAGAATATAATATATTCAAACATGCACGATATTTTGCCGCCATGTGTAAACTGACCTTTACACTATGTGTGGAGGAAAATTTAGTGCATTACATAACATCTTCTAGCCGAGCTCGTCTGTCGGCCCTGGCGTGAAATCCCTCAAATTATGCATTTAGTGTTGCTATATCTGGCAAACGTAGTCGTAAACTACACAAAGAAAGAAAGAAAGAAAGAAAGAAAGAAAGAAAGAAAGAAAGAAAGAAAGAAAGAAAGACAGAAAGAAAGAAAGAAAGAAAGAAAGAAAGAAAGAAAGAAAGAAAGAAAGAAAGAAAGAAAGAAAGAAAGAAAGAAAGAAAGAAAGAAAGAAAGAAAGAAAATACGTTTATTAATATTGTATATACTATGCCCGCGGCTCCGTCCGCGTGGATGTCGGTTATCGCGACTTTTACTCATTTCTCCGATTGTCTCAATCATTTGCAATCAAAGAAACAACAACAAAAAATATATTTTAAGCAAATAAAAGACCGCTTCATAATCCGTTCAGTACCTAGTCCTTGCATCCGTCGTGAACAAAAATAATTAGAAAAAAATATTAGACATTTTTTTGTTCAGTATCGTTATTTTATCACACCGCAAGTCTTTTTTTAAGTTATTTCTAACCTATATAAACTTTTACAATTAATAATAGTATGATAAAGAAAACAAATATTTTCTAACCAAACACTTCTCACAGAGTACCTAATTAAAATTTATCCTTCATAAACACAACGGCCACTGACATAAAACATAACAACCCTAAAACCAACATTTAAAAATTTAATATTTTCCTAGAGTAAAAAAGCTAAAAATTATTTCAAACGGCCTCTCATAAGTAAATAATAATATTAACCCTTCTGACCCAACGCGCGGTCATCCGGAAAATGCGAGTTTTAACCAGTAATGTCCGGACCGAGCCGGTTTGAACCCGACCGAACCGGAAAGCGGCGGTACACTACCTGTATATATGGGTGTTTCGACGCCAGTGTTTACTGTCTCTCTATTTGTATGCAAATACGAGCATAGCAATGAATTTAATCACTTTGAAATGCTTTGAATAAACCAGCCAATATACTGTAGCCAATGATGTATTATTTTTATAGATACGTCATACACGAAGATGGCGGCTTTCAAAAATGGCGCAAATACAACATATTAGCTACTTCTAAAAATACGTTAATGTTATTAATTTATATGAATTATATTATTATTTATATTAATAATATTTTACTATTACGTGTTTATTATTAAAAACGTTTTTTTTGGGTGGCGCACTGTCGCGATTCTGATTGGTGCATAAAATGATGACCAAAAGTCATCATTTTTTTGTCGCCATTTTAGAGTGTGGACAACATATCTATAGTTTATAATATATCAATGACTGTAGCAGGTAAACTTTACATTCATATTATACTGTACCAGTGTACATCATACTGAGCATAAAATCGATAGGTGAAAATATTGTCGGAAGTTTTGAAATAAAACTAAGGTTATCGGATTGTTTTGGAACTTTTTCGGATACATATACATACATAACCATTACATACATACAATCTCAACCGGCTAGCTAGAATGTATGAAAACAATTATGAAAAAGAAAAACATAAACTTACCTTGGCAATCGGCTAAAGGCGACCACCCACTTACAGTCCGCCTGCAGTTTTTCTTCTACCCGGGCGGCCTGCAGTCCTTATGTCATCAATGTCATCATAATTTTATTACCTCAGATTAAAATAATAACATTATTTTATTCTTTTAGTCTGATGCTAATGCAAAATTACACGAATCATTTGGTCTAATCGTCATTTTTTTAAGCTAATTTGCCCGTACTAATAGGAGATATTTTAGCATACTCATTACCGTTTGAACATTAAATTTCAATGTAAACCAGACCAAAACGTTTACCTGAATTTCATAGGTTTAATATTTAATCAACGCATATCACTACCTAGCTTATGATCATGAATACCAGGAATCCAGCGTTTAGCTGAGGTGAAATAGGTCAAAGACATAATGTTTGCAAACTTAATTTAAAGTATGCTAATAGATTTCTGCTGTCTTAGTAACTTGACGGTTGTATGTCCAATTTACTTTGGGTTTGAGGGTTGTGTCCTATTTTTTTATCATTTTAAATGGTACATTTTACAATAATATTTATAACTAGCTGACCCCGCGAACTTCGTACCGCCTAACAGTCAATTCTTTTTTTTTTCAATTTTTCTCTCCGTAAGAACCATCCCCGTACTTTAAGGAATGTTCTAAAAAAAGAATTATCGAAATTGGTCCAGCCGTTTTCATGCTGTGTCGTGACAACGGAAAACGGGTTTCATTTTTATATATATAGATAGATGAACTGTCAAAGGTATATATTCCTATGATAAATAGTTTTGATGATTTTTGAAAATTCTATTTCTCAAGCCGCCCGAAAAGGCCCCATACAAAATCGTGTTGTGACGTCACATGCCGATAACGCGTAGTGCAAATGTAAGGAGTATAAGAGAATATCGTATTTATTTCAATCTACGTTGCGTGTAAACGCAACGTAGATTGAAATAAATACATTGTCCTACGTGAGCGACGCAATGCGTGACGCATTCTTCCATATTTCACGTGAGAGTAGGGGCACACGATGCGTTGCGGCGGCGGCGGCGGTGCGGCGCCGGAGCGGTGTCGCTGCGTTGTTTTACATAGAAATTTCTGTGGCTTGTCACACGATGCACTGCGGCGCCGCGCCAGATTTGCAACCACCGAGACGAGGCGGAGAGAGGTGATTGCGTTGCGACGCCGCGCCGGAGCGGCACGGCTCAGTTGTTTGATAACAACGCTGCGGCGCCGCACCGCTCGTGTGAAATGAAATGAAAGTTTATTTGTCAGAATAAACTTAATAAACTTAAACTAGCCCGCCAATGCGGCGAAATTACTGCGGTGCGTCGCCGCAACGCATCGTGTGTCCCCGCTCTGACGTGTCCGCTCAAGTAGGACAACGCCTACGTATGTATGACCAATTTAACAGACAGTAGAAAGTGCGTCATGTTCCGCGTCATCTAGCAACGTTGCGCAACATTGCTGGACTTGTTGAGCAGCTCGAGTTGCATGTCAAATATCGCTTAATTGATACGAGGCTTTCACTCAACATGTCAATTGATACAAAACTAATTTCACCGAAGCATATCCCGATTCGTTATCTACTATTTTTGTATTATTTATTATTATTCCCAACGTTTTCCTTATATCAAATATACAGAACATTGTTATATGATCGTCGTTGAAAGAGTACAATGTTTCAGTACTTGATATTTGTATCGAACGCTTCAAACGGAATCGTTATTGCATTTTTGCATTGTATCTCGTGGAATATTGTTCCACGGAATACAAATATTTGAATGTTAAAGCAATAAAAGTACTTGAACATATATCAAACAATATATATAGAATATAGTCTCTACACTCATGTTTGTATTTCTGAAGGAGCAGATACTGAGTAGACCACTGTCTAGATTGCTGAGCAGACTGCTTAGCAGACTGCTGAGTAGAATACTGAATTAGGGTCGGCAGCACGAGTGTGACACTCCTGGTATTGCATACGTCCATAGGCCACCCTAACCACTTTCCATCAGGTGGGCCGTGTGCTTATCTGCCAATTAAGTGGTATAAAAAAAGTGTTTTTACAAAATTTCAGCACTATACTCTTCTGACAATAATAATTTAAAAAGTTTATTTGCTCAAATAACATTTGTATCCAGAATCATCCAAACCTCCATCGAACAACTCATCCGGAACAACACCACAAACATAACAATTGAATAATACATTCACTCGTTCATTTAATTATTCACGTATTAAATCATTCATATATAAAATCATTGGCTTCGTGAATCCAAAAGTGGATTTCAATTGCCATTTTATGATTTAAAATACCCTCACTACATCATTCATCGTTCTTTCATTCATTTACATTTTTTTTTATTCATTTGCGGACATCCTTTAATACGTTACTGTATTGTATAATGTGATGACATATGGGTAGAGATGAGGACCATGCAACAGGGTGTTGTTAATGAATCTGCCCTTACTGCCTCGTCTCAAAAATACCCCCTGTATATCTGGTAACGGCAATGTGTATAATCTATACAATGCCTAGGCATATAATACCAAATGGGCAGCCGGCAATGTATGACATGTGGTGTGGTGAAAAAGACAATCACAAAGGAAAATGCGGGAGCTCGGCTTCGGCCTTAGCCACGTGAATGACGGTTATCGCGACCAAACATAGCCTATGTCCTTTCACAAGGTCTAATCTATCTCTGTACCAAATTGTATCAAAATCGGTTTAATGGTTTAGGCGTAACAGACAGTTACTTTCGCATTTGTAATATTAGTATGGATTCAATATTAAACTTTAACAGCGCAATAAATAAACTTTTCTGTTCGAAATAGAAAAATAATTGCTATACACTTCTTGTCATCGTTTAAGTAATTATATAATCTAATGTTTCATCATTAATCTTCACAATTAGATACAAACTAAAGTAATACCCCAACGTTAATACCAATCGTCCCATACATTAGTTATTTACGTTTGATTGGTTTGTAATTACTAAACTTATTCCATTTGCCTCTCAATATACTCGAACGATATTACGTTTTATTTGAACGAATCATTTCGTTCGATATTCAATTACAAATGCAATATCTACTGTACCATAATTTACAACAAATAAAACACCCTATATTGAGACTCTTTCGACAATAAATACGAGTAAATGGGAAATGATCATATAATTATGATTTCTTAAAATGCCTTAACGTATTTCCGCCTCAAAAGCCTCTGTGGCGTAATAGTAGAACTTTCACCGTCCTGCATGTTCGATTCCCGCTCAATGCAAAATTTATATTATAAAAAAATGTATCTAAGTATGTTTATCCGTATTCTAGATTCCATAACACAAGTTAAGCTGCTTTGGGTCTGGATATCGCTGTGCAGAATGTTGTAGAATATTTTATTTATTTATTTATTTATTTATTTATTATAATTTCATAGTAGTGTTATACCTATAACTGAACAGTTTATAATAAATATACCTCGGGAAACGTATCATGGACCCAAATCGCGAGACGAACGAGGCGCTGGCACCCGCGGCTTTTTTTGTACCACTTAGGTGGCAGACAAGCACACGACCCACCTGATGGAAAGTGGTTACCGTGGCCTATGGACGTATGCAACACCAGGGGCGTCACACTCGTGCTGCCGACCCTGAAGAAACCTTCTAATGCCCTTCTTGAAGAACCCCATATTGTAGTCGCTTGGAAAAACCATGCTTGATGAATTTGAGCACCCCAAGGACAAGACACCCAAGGAACGTGTACTGCACGTACAGAGCATATAGAGTACATTTTAGGTCCAAAATATATCTTTCGATCGATAAACAAAAATACGAAAGAAAAAACAAAAAGTCTATCAAAGACGCACCCTATAACCCTCGATAAACAATCCCCTGTTTATATCACTAGCACTTTGACTCAACGTTTATAATATCTCATTCAAAACATTCACTCGCATATTTCCAATAAGTCCACACCCTATAAGCCTGTCCTGGAGGCATCAATAAGAACACTAAAGGGTCGGTTTAGGTCGCTTGCACAAACACCCTGTATTCTAAGCGCGTTCACAAAATGTTTGGCCGACGGTGTTTATTGTCAGGCTAAGGGGACGGATAAATAAATTCGGGTTCGGTTTATGTGATAAAAGGTAAGCGATTTTATAGACAAATATTTGTAGAAGGATTTTGGTTGTTGTCATTTATGATGAGTGTGAATTATTTCTTTCAGTGGATGGGTCTGATGGTAGTGGAAGGGGCTGGATTAAGGTGTTTTAACTATTTTTGTGAATTGTGTGTATTGATGTGGGTTTTTTCGTTAAAGTGGTGGGGATGTGCATTTCAGGGTATAACTACATTATAAAAATAGAGATTTTTTTCGTCACGTTTTTTTTGGTACTCCTCTTAAAAAAATCATGATCACTATAATTTATATGAAAAACGTGCGCCGTTTTCTCAATGTAGGGACTCTTATGGTGTTTTAAATAAATATATCAACAATATAACAAGCAAAGCATTCATACTTATAAATAGATGAAACTTTGATATAACTTTATTGAGCAAAACTAAGATAATAAATAATCTTTCAACTACAGATTTCGCAGTACCGCTTTTAAATCTAAATGTAAAGTAACATATTAAAATATACTCTAAGCATTTACGTAATAGTATACATAATTGAATATTTTCTGTTTCCAGTTCTGAGCTTAACATAGGAACCAGGTAAAGTATTTTTGCTAAATATCTCTAGATGTTTATAGTAATCATTTTATTTTAAAGCAATTCATTATCATTGTCATTTAGTAAACAAAGTTCATATTCAAAATTTATCATTATTTATTTTTCTCATTGTCGTATTTAGCATGATCTCATGATTTTATTATTGTTAAAATATAGAAAACTAGTGATTCCCTGGATAAAAAATAGCTTATGTGTTATCCCAGAGCATAATCTACCTTGTACCAAATTTCAACCAGCCATTTGATTGTGATTCAATAACAAGCAATAGATTCACACAATAGAGTAACCTGAAGAGTAACCCTTTATATTCAAAAAGTTTATAAAAATAAAAAATAAAAATAAACCCGTGAATGAAATTTTACAGCAATTAGGAAATTCAAATCAGTTTAGTATGGAAAAAGTCAATCTTACCAATACAAATTACTTTTTTTTTTCAATATAAATCGATAAAAAATAAGTTTAAACACTTGTAAGCCAATCCTGAATTCTATAAAACTTCTAATAAGCTTGTAACTTGTACCACACTCGATAACTGAGCCTAAATAAATAGCTCGCCGTCGCCTCGAATACAGATATATATTGCGCCCAAATGTCACCTCTAGTTTTTTTATCACTACTTGTATGGATATTACATGTCTCTTACAAAAAATGGGCTGTCGATGGACACCAATATATTCTGAAGATACTTATATGTATATCTACTTATATTGTTCTACGTGCGCCGTGTGGTTCCCGGCAAAGTAGAATTTGGGTCAACCCATGCGGTGTCGTACAAGGCGACTAAGAGATAGGTATATACAGCCCAAACTCAGCCTCAGTCGACATTAGTAGTAGGCTCTCCCCCTTTTACGTGTGAGCGAATATAATGATCGGTGAAACAAGGGTGTTAATTCACCTCTGCCTAACCCTCCGGGGACAAAGGCGTGGTTGTAGCTGGCGGTGTTGATGTCAGTTATCATTTCAGCCATAGGAAGTCCACTGCTGGACATAGGCCTCCCCTATAGATCTCCAATAAGACCGGTTGGAAGTGGCTCGCATCCAGCGCGTTCCCGCCTTAATGAAGTTGTCTGTCCACCTTGTGGGTGGACGTCCTACGCTGCGCTTGCCGATACATGGCCTCCACTCGAGAACTTTTCAACCCCATCGGTCACCAGTCCTCCGTGCTATGTGCAGTGCACTGCCCACTGCTATTTCAACTTGCTAATCCGCTGGGCTATGTCGGTAACCTTGGACTTTTATAAATAAAATAATTATTATTTAATATTATAATAATTCTACTTAATCCAAAATATGGTACCAATAATGAAATACATCTTCACTACAAAGACGTAGTAAATAATATTAGTTTCAAAGGTTCAATCTCAAGATAACGACTTCTTGAATCCTCGGATAGTTGAGCGTCAAAAATGTAAATCTCTTATTGAAATATTAACAAACCTGATACGAAAAGTTGTAATGTATTCAATAGGAAAACTTTTCGCTACGAGTACATAGTTTTGTCGCAAGTTTAAATTATTTAAGTTCTTCTATTTGGTTTTTTTTTTGGTGTGGTAGTCTACATAAAAATATAGTTGTGACAGCCTCCGTGGCCTAGCGGTCGTGAACCCGGCTGCTACGCAGGAGGCGCGGGTTCGATCCCCGCTCAGTGCAAATATTTGTATGCATGAATATGGGTATTTGCATTGGTCAGATCGTGCTTCGGAGAGCACATTAAACCGTCGATCCCGGTTGCCATACGAACATCTATGGCAGTCGTTACGGGCAGTTGGAGCCCTAAACAGTCCAACAACAACGGTCTAGCTGCAATGCTTCGTTATCGCATAATGTCACCCAATGGTTGTGAAGGTCAGATGGCAGTCGCTTCACGGAAAATATCGAGGTCCAGCCAAATCCCCAGACTCGAGCGGACCCGAGGCGAAAGCTTCGGATGCGACTGGTAATTAACGCTAGGGTGAAGAAGAAGATAATATAAAAAAAATAGGTTTAAGAGTCTACGCTTACTTCTTCAACCTAGCGTTGATCCCAGTTGCATCCAAAACTGAGTTATAGCACAGATTAATAAATAGTTACTACGTATGGTTATAGTCACTTACAGTGTAATTAAAGTCAAAGTCTGACTCAATATAAACCTTTGATGCCGTGAGGCGAAACCAGTTAGATTTAATCCCTACTAATATTATAAATGTGAAAGTAACTCTGTCTGTCTGTCTGTCTGTCTGTCTGTCTCGCTTTCACGCCCAAACCACTTAACCGATTTTGATGAAAATTGGTATAGGTGTAGATTAGACCTTGAGAAAGGACATAGGCTATGTTTGGTCGCGACAACCGACATCCACGCGGGCGGAGCCGCGGCAAAAAGCTAGTAATAAATATCGTGAAAAAGTACAAGTGTGTTATCAATATAATGTTTGAGTTAGTACCCATTTCAGCCTATGTTCTATACTATTTTAACTATGTTCTTCTATTCCGTTAACTCTATCTAAAGTATAAATTTCTTATTAGCGACTACCCTTACAGTTTAATTAAATTTAACAACAAATCCCTTTTTTTTTCTATTTTATATAATACTATTTACATCGTCCCCTAGTTCAATATCGTTGGACCCAAAATACAATATTATATTCGTTAATGCGATACCCCTGTATTCGAACCTTTCTCCTTGCACGTACTGCCTACCCATAATGGCGTTCTTATGAGAACTGCCCACTGTAAGGCAATGAACATATTGTGTGTATCGGCCGATTTTCAAGCAAAAAGTGTCGCCAAAAAGTTTTCCTGACCGGCATTCTGATTAAATCAATATAATTTTGCGATTATATTTTCGTAAGTGGTTAAAAGGTATTCGGGGACGTGACAACATTTATTTTTGAAAACATTTTCAACCTTTTTTTTTTTCGTATGAATATCCCAGGAAAAGCCCAAGAAAAAAAGAAAGTTTCTTCAGGGTCGGCAGCACGAGTGTGAAGCCCCTGGTGTTGCATACGTCCATAGGCCACGGTAACCACTTTCCATCAGGTGGGCCGTGTGCCTGTCTGCCACCTAAGTGGTATAAAAAAAAAAAAAAGCTGCGCAGCGAGGGTTATGTTGGACTCGAAACGATATTATTATTATTATTATTACTAAAACTTATTGAAATTTTCTACACGGTAATATTTCTCTAAACTTTGTATTGATTAGACATGAAATGTGTGGTGATAGCAAATGTATCAGCACCCCCATCTCATCCGAAGGGTGTCGTAAGAGGCGACTAACGGAAACATACGCAGAAGATATCACTGCGAGAGAAGGAAAACTCGAAATAAAACCCTAGACCAACCCGTCTGGCCAGCGTGGAAACAGTAGGACAAAGACTCCCAACATTAGGAGAGGCTATGTCCAGCACTGGACTGCGACTGGCTAATTGATTAATTAAAAAAAAAACACACAAAGAAAACCGCATATGATTACAATTATGTATGGGTGATATACCTATGCGTTATGTATGCGTGATGATATAATGATTTATGTATCCGATATATGATAATGTAATACATGGGGGCCCCATCGAAATCTTCCCATCAATCACACCTACTAAACTACTAACCAAATCTAACTACAATTTAAAATTTCAACCAATTTCAGGCATCGTGGCTTTGAGAATTAATATTATCAAAATACTATAATTTTGTCTTGTAAGAACATTTTATATATTAGTGACATGGGACCTCATGTTATAGAACGTGATATTATGACGTAATATCACAGAAGACCCAAATATGTGTCCCCTGGTGACCATAACTAACAAATAAGATTTATATGATCCCTATAATCGGATAACCGAACCCTCTGTAATACTATGAGTATATACAAACTCTAAGATTCGTATGTGATTTTTTTTAAAATTGCAATCTCCTATACTCGTGTCTGTTTTTTTTATATTTAGTCCATCAACTGACGTCACCTCAGTAGGCTAGCTAACTTTTGCCCGTGGCTCCACCCGCGTGGATGTCGGTTATCACCACCAAACATAGCCTATGTCCTTTCTAAATGTCTATTCCATCTCTGTACCAAATTTTATCCAAATCAGTTCAGTGTTTTAGGCGTGAAAGCCACCATTTGCTAAATGATAAACTAATAACTTAATTAATGATTTAATGACACTGCTAATCATTATTACGGGCATCCTAATCCAAATGGTGCGCTTAATATGTCTATTTTAACAGATGAGTACGCAGTATGATTGCTTCCAATGAACTGAATGCATTTAATACGATCATTATGGCGTGAAGTCGATTAACTGATCGCGTGAAATGTTTAATAGCCTGCATTGCTATTTATTAAAATACCGGCGTATATCTTGGCCCCAGTCACGTCACAAAATGGGCTATGTGCGCAGACACTAGTATAGCTACTCCTTCGTCATAGCACCTCGTACTATCCTTAAGGCCAGGTTGCAGTGGTTATTAACATTTTTAAACGTCTGGATATCAAGTTATATAGAAAATTGCGTCACATAAAATGCATAGTCATAAAATAGACTAAACCCTCAAGAGTCGTGTGAAAACAGAAACACGATTCATGATAATTGGCTCGATAGAAATTAGCGTCAAACATGGGTCTAAAACGCTCCAAATCGTTATTTCAAATACGTTAATCACTAAGACGCCATTATCAAATTATGCCGAAGTTCGCATTAAAAAATAGAGCATAAAAATATCTAGAGATTGGTGAAGTTATAATATTATCACGAAGATGTATATTTTTTTTTTTTCAACAAAACCGCAAATATCCTCAAAATTGCTGTATTCGAGCTCTCGTTTCGTCAGTCAAAATGTTCGAGGTAAGACTTCTCACTATAAATACCCCCTTAAAAGACACTATTTTAGCACAAGTTCGACATATAAATACATCAGTTAACATGCATACATTGACACTTTAAAAAACAATATCGATTTTGCTCAAACATAACGCGTAGTTCAAGCCGTATTCTACGACGAATTTTGTTAGAAATACTCTATCTATACAATATATAGTCAAAGCCTTTGTCTCACTGACCAAAATTAATTAAAATGACCGACATCTTCTGGATACGAAGTGAAGAAAATGAAGTAGCAGCTTCTGTTATGAGATGAAACATAATATATTAATCCAATGATTCCATTCCTTCCTTCGCAGATAAACCCAGGAGTATTCCCTAGTGTCTCACACAGGACGACAGCACGTAGTCACGTACTATTTTTATGTACTACCGGTTTCTTCAGAATGTGGGTTATTCTGTTATGCGTATTTATTGTAGGTATTGTCCGGTTTTAGGTGTTTCTTATGAGGGCGAATAAATTTATATATGTGGAGTTACTAGGCTGTAGATTTTTGTTAGGTTTTTCGAAGGGGGTGTTTATAAAAGCACAGGGTAACCACTTACGATCAGGAGGGCCGTGTGCTTGTCTGCGACCTAAGTAGTATGAAAAAAAATGTAATTTGTATTAGTCTTGATGGCGTTTGTGTCCTAGAGTATTTATTTAAAAAAATGTAAATAGGATTCAAATAAATTACGATAGGAAATATAAAAACGACTCAAATGGGACTTGAAACCCTGACGGTAATATCCCACTGTCGCCCCAAGATGGTTTTAGTTAGGAGAATTTGGAGCACTAAAGACATGATTTGGTCGCTCAGTAGTCAGAGCACTACCCTATAGGAACTGCAGGCCTACCATGAACTCTTAATACAGGTCAATAATTGAACGACTGTCATACTATCAGCTGTAAATATAACTTTGTAATTCTATATATTTATATGGGATTACAAAGTTATTTATGCAGTTGGTAGTATGACAGTCGTGCATTATTAACCTGTTTTAAGAGTTCAGAGTAGGCCGTCTGGTCCCGGGTTTAAGTCCCGCCTGAGTCGTTTTTATTTTTCCTATCATAATTGATTGAATAGTTAGCATAAAAATTGCTTTAAAACATCATTTAATTGTAAATAGGTAGCACGTACTATAGGTTATACGTATGGTCGACAAAAGAAATAAGTATACAGTACCATAAAAACCTGACTCTAATATAACACGTAACATTGGACATCTATTATGCTCTCAAAAATCGACACTGCAGTCTGAACGTCCTGAAATTTCAAGTAACAAATGTAGAACCTTCTGTCCGTATGAGGTTTTTACTCTACGCGATTTTTTTAGTTTAAGTAATTTAGAGTAAGACGACCTCATTAAGGCCGCGGGAACGCGCTGGATGCGAGCCGCTTCCAGCCGGTCCTATTGGAGATCTATAGGGGAGGCCTATGTCCAGCAGTGGACTTCCTATGGCTAAAATGATGATGATGATGATGAAGTAATTTTTATGTTAGCCCTTTACACCCGAGAGATGAAGATCTTCCATATCGTGTTTAAATGTTATTGCTTATCTTCCATAGTGTTCAAATATTATGAGAAAAATGTTGAAAAAATTCCTGGTACACCTGGTTTCCAGCAATCAGACCCTCACGATTGTGAGTTTCAGGAAATAATTGTAAGTCGCACGATCGTGAGTCTGTGTTATTGTATGGCAATATAACAAGGAAAATAGTAAAATAACGATTGATTATTATAAACATTATATTTATTTTAATAAAATATTATAAAATCAACGCTTTTACATTTACTGGCGATCTCGATCTGTCACTTGTAGATGGCGAACATCTCGATTCTCGTACAGTAGATCGTGATTTTCGCGAAGTCGTTCTTAAATTTGGCGAGACTGGCAATTCACACAGCGGCGGTGACGGTAGTGGTACTATTGCCATGGAGGAAGATGGTATTTCTTCGTCATCCTGTTCTTCCTCTGACACGTCGTCTGCAGTGTACCGGAACAAGACGTCTGGATCGAATTCAGTTTCATCTTCGTCTAAATCCTCAAAATCTGAGATATTTCCGTCCGCCAAAAGGTCACAAATTGTTTGGTCCTTGAGTGACCGCTCTGAAAGTAAAAAAAAACATGCATTTAAGAATAAATTAAGGTAAAAGACAAAGTAACATTTGTTATTAAGTTTACGTAGTACAATCGAGGTACCACGATCGTGCGAGTTTAAATTTTGAGGAACAGTATCAACCGATAAATAAAGTAATGTTCAAAAAACACATGTAGTATTGTTTAACAACTATTAAAGTAGCAACTTACATAAAAAAATGTTAGTAAACCATTAACATTACGAAAATATCAAATACTTACTTGTTCGAGCCGCGTGGTCAAAAAACGCAGCCATCTCTTTGGTATCTTCCGGACCACTGACGCGTTTCAACCTGTCCTTATAGTAATAAAGTGTGTTTTCGCGGGTACTCAGATAGTCTCACGATCGAGCGACGACGGTTGCGTCCGCAAAAGTTGTTTTGTGTGTAGTGTAGATTTTTTCAAAGTCAAAACTCACGATTGCTTAAGCTCGGGTGCAAAGGGTTAGTACTATTCATGGAAATAAGTCACAAATAAAATGGTCAAGACTTGTTGTGTACGAAGAAATTTCATGAGATGAATTCTCAGAAATAAATCTATGTAATGTTAACAGTTGTGTTTATTTATTTGTGTGAAATAGGCAAACTTTTGAGATCTGCTTTTTTATCCTCCGGATAGCAACTAATGTATTGGCATTTGTGTTCATTCCAAGTATTATTTAGGTATTCCTTCTTATTATTATTTTTTTATTTGGATTTGAAATTACTAAATGACACGTAGTTATCATTAGTCGTGAACATAATAATGCTTTTTAACCGACTTCAAAAAAGGAGGAGGTTCTCAATTCGGATGTTTATATGTTTTTTTTTTTTTTTTTTTTATGTTTGTTCGCTCATAGCTCCGCCATGCGTAGACGGATTTGCAAAATTCTTTTTTTGTTCGAAAGTAGATTATTCCGAAATGGTCCCATTTAAATTTCGTAAAGATCTGATGATGGGTTTCCGAGATTAGACCAAGGAACTCTTCAAAAAATACCAGGAAATCAGCCGCGATTGCTGCAATCGCATATTATTGCAATGTCTCTGCCATTACACATCATAACATCACGCCTGAATCCTTTGAAAGGGTATGCAGAAGTGTTCAGAATATTCAGCTATATTTCCGGTGTATATGCGTTGATTTTTAATTTGGTTTTGGTTTACTTTTGAGGTAGTCCTGTATTATTTTATGTATGTTCACCGATTACTCAAAGACGCCCGGACCGATTTGCAAAATTATTTTTTTGTTTGATAGGTTATACTTCCCAGGTAAATTTTATCAAAATCGGTCAAGCAATTTATGAAATATCAATAAAAATCGGTTGAAGTCGGTTTTTTAAATTTTTAATTTGGTGATTATAGAAAATGAAAACGTTAGAATGAATTTCACTAATTATAGTAATCTCTGGCAGAATCTATAATTTCATACGGACTGTCAAGTTATGGTAGAACATATAAAACCCATCTTGACCAAATATATACATTACAACTAAGGATTTTAAAACAAATAGTCCCACATAACATCAAAAATAAATATAAGAACGATTACCACCAACTTTTTAATTTCTGCAAAATTATCCCTGTACACCAGAAAATAGAATTAACACTACTAGTCGAGGAATACTTTAACAAAAACCTTCAAAATGTGAAAACGTCTGATGGACATGGTATAACTAGCCGGAGTATCACTAATGCGAAACTATTACTGCCAAGATACACCAATCTATACGGGAAAAGAACATTAAAGTACATCATACAATGTCTAATCAATCAACTACCTAACACTGTAAAGAACTCTATAACCAATCAAAATATAAAAAAGAAACTAAAAGATAATTTCTTGCAAAACAAAACAAATTAATAAAACCATTTCCTTTTGGAGCAGCCTGTGTTATATCAACGAGGTGCAGTGACGCGAAGACCGGCCGGTGTAGCCACCGACGACGACGCGTTCAGCGTTCACTCATTTTTTACATGCTACCTCCTATCTACTTAATTATAATTTTTGTTTGATATTGTGTTATGTTTAAAACACTGTTATTTGAACATTGATGACACTGATGCCTGTAAAAACTCTAATGAGTTTATATGGCATTTTTTGATGTATTTTGTATATATTTTTAATTGGAATAAATGAATAAATAAAAAATAAAAATATTCAAGTCGAACTAAACTGCTACAATGCACTACATATATATTATGTCATTTAGCAACCCTCCGATTGGGAAACGTGACATTCACCTTCTGACTTAGACTTACCTACCTTCAATCGTCTCATTCACTTAACTATATTTTGGGAAGTTTATTAGAAATCGGATAGAAATCGTGTCGTATGAACTAAAAGTCTTGCTCGGACTACCGTAGTACAATAGATGCGCTTAAGTACGGTGTGCAGATTAAGCGTATCAATTGTTTTATTTATTCCTTAGTTTTAGTTATTTTAATGTTTCAAATATTGGAGCTTATAATTTATTTATGCTTTAAGTATTTTAATATTCGTCTAAAGTAAATTATTGAATAGAAAACAAATGCCAAAGTTTTTAATTTTTTGTATAGTTTCAAATTCAGCGTGGGCTTTATAATGACTACCAACTGGATGACTTCTGCTTAGCTCTCTCTTTGCTTAGTTTGGGTCTAGATAACGAATAAGCCGTACTAAGTCTCAGAATATATATTATAATTATTTTGTAATTGTAGTACGTATTTTATTCTAAAGACGTTAGTAGATAAATCTGATCAGAACATTTTTTTTTTCTATACACCTATTGTTTTTGCTAACCCTACCATTCATGCGCCTAATACATTCACACGTCAGATCAAGCTAATTGAAGCGGAAACGAAAAATCCATTGCAGCCCCCCATTAGGATGTAACTCGATTCCCTTATAGGAGTTCGTAGTACCCCCTGAATAGGGTCATTGAATTATTAACTGGTTAGCCTTTGGAATGCAGCACCACTGGATACCTATTGAGGTCTATTGAAACCTTTCAAACAAAGGGATGGGTTTGGAATTTTCTAGACTTATTGGAATGTGTGGAACAGAATTTTTGGTGACATATTGTATAGGCTGCATTGGACGTTATCTCTTTTTGTTCCTTTAGGTTGAGTTGATTTCACTGCGTACATTTTTTACTGTGTACGCAAGTTTCCCCTACCGAAGGACCAATGGGCACCTAAAAAGGGGTCGAATTTACAACTTTTATGCTAGGGGTCGAGTTTTAGAGGACCAATGGGTGCTGACCCCGTCGGTGATATCTATAGGGCCACTTCTTTTTTGTATAGGACACGTCTATACAATTATAGTCTGAGAAGGAGTGAGAGAGACAGAGTGAAAATAAACATCACGATAAATTGCCATTAACCCATATACGAAACATGGTGTGAAAAGGTTTTCATTTTAATTTTAAAAAAGCCCTCTACCTTTTACTTTTAAAGCATTCCAAAAAGTTGTTCCAACGTTCTTTCAGAGTCACGTACCTTTTTAAACCCTGATCTGAGTTGTAAACAAGGATTGGAACTCCAAAGGTTGGATTACGGAGATTTGCTGTTGTCGACGCGTTGCCAACTTTCTCAACGATAAGCCGAACACGACTGTTCGATGTTCAGTTTTGATGTCCATGAATAACATCGATCTCCTCATCCTAGCGTTAATTCCCAGTCGCTTCCGAAGCTTTTCAGCTCGGAGTCTGGGGTCCGCTTTACCAGTCTTAACTACAGATTTGGCTAGACCTCGATATTTTTTCGTGAAGCGATTGCCATCTGACCTCCACAGCCCAATGATAACATTAGGCGATATCGAAGCTTTGCAGCTAGACCGTTGTTTTTGGATTTTTTAGGGCTCCAACTACCCGTAACGACTGCCATAGATGTTCTTATGGCAACCGGGACCGACGGCTTAACGTGCTCTCCGAGGCACGACCAGACCAATGCAAATACCCATATTTCATGAACACAAATATTTGCATTGAGCGGGGTTCGAACCCGCGCCTCCTGCGTAGCGCCCGCGTTCACTACCGCTACGCCACGGAGGCTGTCAATATACGAATGAATAACATCGATCCATGAATATAACCCGCGCCACGTATCTTGGACCTAAATCGTAAGACAAACGAGGCTCTGGCGCCCGCGGATTGCTTTGTAATATTCTTTGCTGGGTGAATTTGAGTTCGTCTACCGCAGTAGCACCCCGTGCTATCCTCAAAAGACACCCAAGAAATGTGTACTGCGCGTATAGGGCACGTTTTGAGCACATTTTAGGTCCAAGATACGTGGCGCGAGTTATAACATAGTAAAGTTACAAGAAAAGTAAAAGTAAGGAGGTAAAAATAAATCATGTAGGACATTCTACACAACGCTATCTAGACCCAAAGTAAGCATAACTTAACTAGCTTGTGTTATGGGTTCTAGAATGCGGATAAACATACATAGATATATTTTTTTCGTTAATACGTACGAATTATACATAAAAACACCCAGACCAATGCAAATATTCATATTCATGCATAGTACAAATATTTGCACTGAGCGGGGATGGAACCCGCGCCTCCTGCGCAGCGGGAGCGATCACTACCGCTACGCTATTAGAGGCAGGTTACAAGGTGATGGTTTGGTTTTCTAAGCTACTACAATTTGGGGTTTGGGGTCGGCAACACGAGTGTGACGCCTCTGATATTACACATGTCCTAAGACCATGGTTACCATTTTCCTTCAGGTGAACCGTGTGCTTATTTGCCACCTAAATTATGTAAAAAAAATGTAGAACAACTTTTAGGTACATACCTACGAAACAATCCACATAATGGCTAAAATCGGAACTATTGTTATTTATCAGTTATCACAGTCAAATGTATACTTTTTTTTTTTTTTTATCGTGCGAAAAATCCCCACGGATACCTCCCCCACCGGAACCGGGGGAGGAGGTTATGTCGGACTCGAACCGACTAAAACGCACGCCATCTGTGGGTCGTCAGTTGCCGGAGGTGAGATTGTCGTAGCCATATCCCTCGCACCCCGGCCGACCCAGGGCCATATCTCTCGATCTGGCCCTCTTCCGGTGTAGGGACCACAGAGTCCCCAACTCGCCCCCGGGTGTGGGGAGGCACGCAATGCGCGCTGCCGCCAGTCAAATGTATACTGTGTTACTGCATATCGTAGTCAGCTTAGCACGATATGACAACATTGAAGGGAAGGTGGTGGCATCCTACAGTTCACAGAATATTTTTGCTACGATTATGCAATAAGTACCTATAGGACTAAAAATATATTATGTGCTTGCCACCTAAGTGATATAAAAAAGTGCACTTAATTCGTAATTCGTTATCATAGCTGGGGCTACAAATATTTTTAAATCCCTACTAATATTATAAATGTGAAAGTAACTCTGTCTGTCTGTCTGTCTGTCTGTCTGTCTGTCTGTCTGTCACGCCCAAACCACTGAACCAATTTTGATGTAATTTGGTATAGGGGTAGATTAGACCTTGAGACAGGACATAGGCTATGTTTGGTCGCGATAACCGACATCCACGCGGGCGGAGCCGCGGGCAAAAGCTAGTTAAAAATAAATGGTGATAAAACTTTTTTAAATTTCATTTCAAATTTAGAATGGCATGCAATATTTTATGATCTAACGATTATGTTGGCAGTGTTGGAATTTCAAATGTGATTGGGATAGTATTGAAAATTGAGTGAAAAATATAGGTTCATTTGTTATAGAATGTCATTCGTGTTTTTAAATTTCGAATGCGAATGAGTAAATTTTGTAGAAAGAAAAAAAAACTGGTGACTTATGTAATGATGTTTTAATGGTGATTTAATACGGATTGTACGATAACGTCACCACGTCATTCTGTTTCATACGCTCCATTTTACGCATAACATTCGCAGATTCGCAGTTATAATAATATTATGTATATTATGTTATAACAAAATATGTTACTTGCTGCTACAGAACCCTTCATGGGCGAGTCCGACTCACACTTGGTTAAAACCCTTGTTTTTCGTTTGAATGCATCTATCCTAGATAAGCTATTTGTTTATTCATCATTGTTTTTTTTATACCACTTAGTTGGCAGACAAGCACACGGCACACCTGATGAGAAGCGATCACCGTGGCCTATGGACGTATGCAACACCAGGGGCGTCACACTCGCGTTGCTGACCCTGAAGAAACCTTCTAATGCTCTTCTTGAAGAACCCCATATTGTAGTCGCTTGGGAAAACCACCGCAAGGAGTTCATTCCACAGCTTGTAACATTCCACACATAGTAAACTTAAATGGCTTTTATACAAATTAGTGAAATATTATGTACAAAGGCGAGCTTAACTAAAGTTCAATTTAGCTAAGATCTGCAAAGAGGAATTGCAATCCAAAGGCAAAGTCTAGTTTTACGAAATGCTTTTATAAAACTGCCTTCTAACCTAATCTAACCTAAAATTCATTTAACTCGCTTCTGAAAAACGCATTTTTTCTCGGAAATCTTGTTTTGGCTGTAAGAAATAGTTTTAACTGGTACTAAATTATGAACATTCGTTAATTTATTATAACTAGTTCTTACTAAGAAAAACATTTTCAAATGAAAAAAGGGTTTTAACTGTAATTATATTTATCTTAATTTTATCATCATGTCAATACAAATTTTCTTTTAAACATAACTGCACATAACCCTAAAATATATTCCGAATTGAGGGATCTCACCCCAAATAACTTCACAGAAATAAGTGTGCCAATAAAAGTGTCTCCAGTCACAACATGCGATGCAATCATTTATAATTTAATATTTATAGTGTTGTTATGTTAATGTAGCAAGTGCTTGTACGGTTAAATTAAGTGCCTTTTCGTATTCTTTTTTATTAATACGGTATATTATGAGGCGCTTACCCTATGTGGGGTTGAGAATTTATTGGTGAATGTAGCGTGAGGTACGCTAATTTTGTTATATAGCTTTTTTTATGGAAAAAATGAAAGAGTGTAATCGATTAGACTTTTGATGTACCTACGTATTTTGATTAGTGAACTTATTACATTAATTACGTTTTTATTACCTTGTTGGCCCCCGGTAGAGTAAAATAGAGGCACCCTATCTCTTTCTGTGGGTGTCGTACAAGGCGACTAAGGGATACAGCTACGACTATTCTCGTGGGTAGTGGGCTCAGTTCAGTTTTTATAGACTACGTTTACACACAGTGAAAATAGTCTATAAAAAATTGCCTGGTTGTCGGTAGTAGGCTCGCTCTGTATAATATGAGGCCGAAAATCATAAATAAGTAAATAAAAACTTTATTGTCATTAAAAATATACATTGTTAACTAATCTATGTTCAATATATTTTACCTAGATTAGTTAACAATCATAGTTGACGAATTGTGCATGTTAAGCACCTCTGCCTACCTCTTGGGTGACCTACAGGCGTGAATATATACATGTTCATATAAGCCCTAAGTTCGACTACACAAAATTCAATAAAACATTATATTGTTATTTCAATATAAAGGATAAAAGTCAGAAACATGTTCAAGTCAAATCAAATGTCTTTATTCAAGATTATTGCTTAGATGACAAAGGTTGACAGCTATGACAGTAGGTACCATCAGCTGTCAAACGTCATTTGAGTGATTAAAGGGAATAACAAAAATGCTAAAATATTTTTATAGCTGTAATTCTGTAACTTAAAGGTAACTTTATGTATACTTAGTTATTAACGTAATCTAGTCTAGTACTAGCTAAATCCGTAGTTAAGACTGGTAAAGCGGATCCCAGACTCCGAGCTGAAAGCTTCGAATCCGACTGGGAATTAACGCTAAGATTAAGAGAGTTATTAACGTAATTTTTTTTGGGATTCCGTATAACTCAATATCGTTATTAGGTTGTGAAGGTCAGATGGCAATTGCTTCACAAAAAAAACCAAAGTCCAGCCAAATCCGCAGTTAGACTGGTAAAGCGGACCTCAGACTCTAAGAAGAAGAAGATGTATTTCTATTGCGGCTATAACTAAATATATTAGAAATAGAAAAAAAATACTATTAGAACTATCGGGATATTTAACATGTATTGTTTGGTCATGGTGCTTGCAACAGCGCCGAAACATCGGAAACTCCAAACAATACATGGTAAATATCCCGATAGTTCTAATAGTAATGTGAACGATCATGAAAGTTTAAATAGTAAAAAATTGTACGGCACCTCATGCACGAGTACGACTCGCACTTGTCAGGAAAGACGAAGTGTATTCTTCCGATGTCGTAAATGATTCATAATCTTATCAGAAACTACCAAATATTAATCATGTAGCGAACATTTTTCTTATCATCACAGCGGCAAGAGTAATATCCTTATTGTGTTTAGCTGAATAATTGACACTGGCGATTGTACGTGACAAGGATAGTCAATATTGTATCAATCATCAATAACTATTTTTATCTGTAGGTTATTGTAGTGTCGCAATGAAAAATAAAAGAATGAATAATAGGATACAATAATAGTTTGGGAACAGATGCAAATGTTAATTTGACGGGCTCTGTGGCATAGC
Organism: Eilema depressum; assembly: GCA_914767945.1. Taxonomy (NCBI): domain Eukaryota; kingdom Metazoa; phylum Arthropoda; class Insecta; order Lepidoptera; family Erebidae; genus Eilema; species Eilema depressum. Next base: position 3,268,490 of record OU612036.1, on the reverse strand, counting down.
GGTAAAGCGTGTTCGATTCCTGCTTAGTACAAATATTTGTATGCTTATATATGTCCCTATATTTCATTGGTCTGGCTATTTCTATGAGTAATATTTACAAAAACTATATTTAAGTATGTTTGTCCATTTTCTAAATCTAGTTCCTCTTAGCGTTAATTCCCAGTCGCATCCGAAGCTTTCAGCTCGGAGTCTAGGGTCCGCTTTTTACCAGTCTTAACCACGGATTTGACTAGACCTCGATATTTTCCGTGAAGCGATTGTCATCTGACCTCCACAACCCAATGTTAACATTAGGCGATATCGAAGTTTAGCAGTTAGACCGTTGTTTTTGGATTTTTGAGGGCTCCAACTACCCGTAACGATTGCCATAGATGTTCTCATGGCAACCGGGACCGACGGCTTAACGTGCTCTCCGAGGCACGACCAGACCAATGCAAATACTCATATTTCATTCACACAAATATTTGCACTGAGCGGGGATCGAACCCGCGCCTTCTGCGTAGCGGCCGCGTTCACTACCGCTACGCCACGGAGGCTGTCTTCTAAATCTAGTTATGTTATGCTTACTTTAGGTCTAGTTAGCACTGTGTAGAATGTCCTACAATATTTTTTTATTCCTTCGTTTCATTGGAATATCATAGAAAAAAGTTAAATTTTGACAAAAGAATATCATTCTTCATTCAAAAATTTATTTCTATTCCCGAAACAAAAAGTATTTATTACGAATGTTAATCGAGTTAAACACTTCTTTATTCAAAATTTTCTTCCCCATATTTAACCAAAAAAAATTATTTCCTCATTTAAAAATGTCCCCGAAGTAATCTTGCGTTCAGAATTCAAAAATTCTTCATCACAGATAAAGAAGATTCATTTCCATTTCTGTCCAGAAACAGATATGCGCTAAAGCCTTACCCGAGGGTGGTCTAATTTAATTTCAACTTTCGCCTTATCTCGATACAGGCTGATAAGGGTTTTAATTAAGTTTACCAACTAATTTTTTGCGATTTCTGATGTCAAACCACCGGGGTTGCAATTCCAATTTAGATTCTCATTTTGGATATTAGTTTTTTTAGGTTACTACAAATTTATGTTATTTGTGGCTTAATAGATAGATTAGGTTTATTACGGTTTTTAAACATACTCGTAGTATACTAATTTTCATCCGACAGTAAGCATTGCAGCCCATGACAAAGTTCCACTCATTTCACTCTACTAGGTACTTTCTTGCTGGGTAACGTACACTCCTCCTTGACAGCTATAGGATAGGGTCACCCCCTATTATGAAAAATGAAATATAGGGGTGTGAAAGATTGTATGATGTGTTTTCACAGGGCGTGTTCAGCATCTTCCCACGAGGATTTCTTCCTATCAGTGCCATACTACCTAACTAGTATAAAAACAAGTAAACTACTGAAATCTATAATCAATCTTAGAGCAATTTCCCAAATTTCATCCATTGGCACTTTGAAGTCCGAAGTTCACATCATTTTTTGATTAGCATGCCGATTTTTATTTGAGCAGCTGCCACCTGACCTTCTAACTTTCAGAGAAAAGGCTGTGCCAGGGCTCCTTTCATTGTTTAGCAAGTGTACTGAGATGAAGTCTGAAGTCACAACGATTGTAGCTTGGTTGTAAAGTATGTTGGCAAGGTCCTGGCAATCATCCTGAACATAATTATTACTGATATTATTATCTGAAAAAATAAGATAACAAAAGTCAAAAATTAAAAACAAAGCACAAATTACTGAATAAATCAAATTCAGAATTCGCATCCCCTCCAGCTAAGCCTGTCCAACCAAATCAGCATCGATATCCTAAAACATTAAATTGATCAGAAATTGGAATATAATTGAATAATTCTTTGAGACATTTCTTTAATTCCGCCAATAATTTCTTGATCGCCTTCAATTACCCCCTGGGGGGTGAAAGAATATTCAAATAATTGATCTAACTCCCTCGAAATAAGTCGCTTTAGCCTTGAGGGTGGGTGTCACACCGTATCGTAACATTATCGATTTTCTATTACTTTTTCTTCGTAACTTTATTATTCTCAATCATATTCTGATTGATCTCGTTCTTAGTAGATTGTATTAACTGATCCTTCGTCAATTGAGTTATTTGATAGTATATTTTGATATTACTATTCTGAGCCGTGTTTGTGCAGAATAGGGTCACCCCATCACTTCCTTTATGTGTCTTAGAAGGCGACTAAGGGATAGGGCTGTTCTCCATCTGACAGTAAATATGCAGCCCCTGACTAAATTCCCGCTTGACGGCAATAGGCTCGCCCCCTGTAACGTGGGACCGAAAATCACAGTTGGCAATGATAATACACCTTTATGTATGTATTGATACGGACGAACAAATTCTGAGGCCATTTTGGTGCATGTCAATTTGGATCGAGGTAAACTTTATTTCCACTGACTTCTCATGTGAAAATGTTCACCCTATACTGCCACTAAAGTATAGTATAGATAAAACATGAATCGCTATTGTGGTGAATTGTACCTATTTGCTAGTTATATTTGAATAAAGAAATCAGTCTATGGTCTGCCTGCCTTTCTTTCACAACATATTTTCAAAATAATTGGGCTATTCTATCTCTAGCCTCTACCGCCGCCCTTCTGCGAACACGCTCCCGTTGTGCGTGTTCATCATCCTCACTCGCGTTTGCATTGGCCCCATTCCCATCATCATCTAGTCAGGCCCTCAAAAAAAAAAATTATAATAAGCAAGCTCGTGCGCTACCCGAGCTGCGAGCGGGCCAGTCGGTCGTTATGGTGGATCCCACTGGCAGGAAGCACGCGCGGGTGCAGGGGAAAGCCCCACAACCACGTTCATACTTTGTTTCTGATTCATCGGGAAAGCGGTTTAGAAGAAATAGGCGTCACTTAATAAAGGTCGGGAATGATCAGGTCGTAGATAACCAAGTGTCAAGTGATGGGGAAGAATGGTCCAACGCGGAGAATGATGATGATGGGAATGGGGCCAATGCAAACGCAAGTGAGGATGATGAACACGTACAACGGGAGCGTGTTCGCAGAAGGGCGGCGGTAGAGGCTAGAGATAGAATAGCCCGATTATTTTGAAAATGTTATTTGTTTCATATAATATGGTAAATGTGGTTACAAATGTGTCTTATGTTATTGGTTGGTAAATAACCTATATTTAGTTATTATTAGTAAATGACAGTTGTTTGTTTTATATCCTAATATGGTAAATGTGGTTACAAATGTATTTTATATTATTGGTTGTTAGGGGGGAGATGTGGTGAATTGTACCTATTTGCTAATTATATTTGAATAAAGAAATCAGTCTATGGTCTGCCTGCCTTTCTTTCACAACAGCTATTACTCCTCAAGAACATGAAACGATAGGCTATTTGACTAATTTTCAAAAACCATTTTAAATTATTATTGCTTATTACAGTATAAACATATCACATTAATTTATTTCGGTAAAAAAACAATGCATTATGTTAAAAAATCAATGCTAATGTTTCAATTTTCAAAAGTGCGCGAAAAACTCTAGGATATTTAAACATGGCGATGCGTGTGAGTTGTGACGTCACTCTATTGTAGGTAAGTTGCTGTTATCATCGGCTCGCACAAAATTTGTATCCATTTCGAACTTAATCACAAAATATGTACAAAAAACTCGCGATAATCAAGGAAAAAGCAAATAATAACACCGAAACAAACAATAATAGCTCATACAACTGGAGATATTTTGTAGCAATGACGTCACCCAGAGCTCTGACCAATCACGAGCGTTTTTGTCATAGACAATAAATCAACAAAATATAACATTTTTATATTGGAAATTCTCATAAAATACACATATTTGAGAGTAAATTGTAGTCTCGTAGGTCTTTTAACGTTATTTTGCTAATAGGATGGCCATAATTTGCAGTATATTTTTAATGTTGTCAAATAGCCTATTATTTCAAAAATTACAGTACAAAAGAATCAGTATAACAACTTTTGACCGAAGTAGAAATGCCATTCTACTTTGGTCACAGTAACATAATACTTCTGCTACTCCGGTGTAACACCTATTCGCGTTTCGACACGTCAATGAAGGATATAATTTGTCGTAGTAGGTATTAAAACTTTTGAAACGCGAACGTGAACTAAAGTATCTTTTCGATTAAACTCGACTCCGCAATCTTTTCTTTGGTTTTGGAACCGATTTTCCAAATGTTGGACCCGCAACTGCAGATGTTTTATAGCAGGCCTACTGGTTAGGTAGTTAGAATGTGTGGATCTCTGCAGGGATTATATTAGCCCCCTGAATTTCAACTCATTTGTTTTGTTTTAATAAGGGTATGTTCCCAAAGCCGACCACATACAACAACTGCAGACGCATGCAACAAATACAGTGTACCGAATATTTGTAAAACTCCGATACTGTAAAGGGACCATTGAGAAGCCGCAATGAATTACGCGTATCTACTGCATGCATCTGCAATTGTCGTATGCGGTCGCCTTCGCAATCATACCTTAAGTCCTATTGATTACTTTTGGTATCATGTTTTTAATATAGAGACTACTGCCTTCTCCTCAAGGACATTGAGAAATTAGTAGGTATTATATTATTATGCCGCTCACATTTTCCTCCAACCATTTAAATATTTAAATTCAAATTAGCTACCAGTTCGGCCATCTTCTATAACATTACAATCGAACTTAATTCCCTTACTGCACAAGATAAGCACTAACCCACTGCCCTTTACCCTCGCTCAGCATGCAGATATACCCCTAAAACTCCAGCATCAATATGCCGATGACGTCATGAAATTACACCTACCCTTATTACACGAACTGTAATCGCGAACATAATAGCATACGTGACTATTCGTGCAACGTTAAACTGTAACAGTATTTGAAGGAAAGTCGCCTTTATTATAATGTCAATAGAGTTGACATGAAACGCAGAAGTTAATATTGTTTTTGGACTACATGACGTCTATTTACCAGTGTATATTGAACTCTACCGTTTGAACTACGTGTGATAAAATAGAAGAAAACGTTCTATAGTTAGGAGCTCAAGTTGTTTTGGTGTAAAAAGGTATGTACAAACGTACTAAATCATAATAAAAGTTGACTTTTATTATTATAGTGGTTCATCCCGCGGTTTTGGTCGTTTCGATCTCAATAAATATTTGGTTTATTTTATCGTGCACATTATTTTTACTATAACTGTTTATACCCCTTTTAGAAACATAAATATGGTAGGAAAACGAAACGGAACGAGGCGTAGTGTAGTTTTGATGGTATCTGTTAGTTTTATGGTTTACTGAATAATAATCATTATCATAAATCATGAAAAATTTAGTACTGCTGTTTCGTTGTGACTCTGGTCGAATTGAAATAATGCTGAATAGCTATTAAACATCCAGATGAAATAAAAGTACTGAACCTGTGGGATGACCGAAATTTACCAATTCTTTTTTTTTAACAGGTAAATGGTAACTTAATTTTTACTTCATGTATTAACATAAGGATATTAAAATAGAAACACACACACGTTGACAGCCTCCGTGGCGTAGCGGTAGTGAACGCGGCCGCTACGCAGGAGGCGCGGGTTCGATCCCCGCTCAGTGCAAATATTTGTGTTCATGAAATATGGGTTTTTGCATTGGTCTGGTCGTGCCTTGGAGAGCACGTTAAGCCATCGGTACCGGTTGCCATAAAAACATCTATGGCAGTCGTTACGGGTAGTTGAAGCCCTAAAAAGTCCAAAAACATCGGTCTAGCTGCAAAAACTTCGATATCGCCTAATGTTAACATTGGGTTGTGGAGGTCAGATGGCAATCGCTTCACGGAAAATATCGAGGTCTGGCCAAATCTGTAGTTAAGACTGGTAAAGCGGACCCCAGACTTCGAGCTGAAGCTTCGGATGCGACTGGGAATAACGCTAGGAGGTAGAAGATTAAAATAGAAACACTCTTCAATTGTGGACAGTCTTTGCCAGGCGACCTATTCCCTGCCCAGTCTCTTTATACCGGCTGATTCAATCGGAATTCATTTTGGAGCGAAAGAGGACACATTTTCGATAGGAAAATCGTCTGAAAGTACAAAAAGAAAATTATATAACCCAGGCATTATACCGTTCACCTGAACATTATAAAATGACATGAAATCTTCAAATTAATACCTACTTCTAGATGATTTTGCCATCGAAACTGCGCCCAAAATTTTCACACCAAAACGACTTTAAGATTAACAACGAATATAGTTAACTAGCTCTTACCCGAAGCTCCGCCCGCGTGGATGTCGGTTGTCGCGATCAAACGCTTACAAACGCTGTGCATATCTGTAATTGGGTCATGTACTAGATATAAGTCCACATGTTATTTAAGTTTGAAATGTAATATACATGATCTGTTGATGTGCCTAATAATAAAATAAAAAAAAAAATAAAAAAAAAACATAGCCTATGTCCTTTCCCTTGGTCGTATCTCTGTGCCAAATTTCATCTAAATCAGTTCAGTATTTTAGGCGTGAAAGCGTAACAGACAGACAGAAAGACAGACAGAATTACTTTCGCGTCTATAATATTAGTATGGATATGGATTTATCATCCTCTATTTCTAAATCCCTTTTTACCATTAGGTTACTACATCTACATAACTCGTATCCATCATTATTTGTGGACTCGTTTTTCAAATCGAAAAACAATACGAACCACAATCGCACACGAACCATGACTTATTTCACATCAAAAGAAAAAATATCAGAAACCCAAACATTTGTTACCAATTCCAATCGCAATAGTGGCATGCAATTTTCTCCGAAAGAAACCCGTTTTCATTTCATAAAAAAATAGCTTCCACCAGTCTTACAATTGGACAAACATAAATCAAGTTTGGCAAACATTTGGCATATATCTTGTGGGTTATCAGACTTGTGAGTTCTTGTCTCTGTACACGTTCGTGAGCACCTACGTGAGGTTTGAGTCACGTTTTTAAATTTACAACTATCTGAGACTTTATTTACGTTGTTTTTTGTATTTGCCTGGATTTTTTTTTGTATTTACCTGGATTTTTTTGAACGGTAGTTACAAAGATCTTTAATTAATTCATTCGTACTTCGTGACTTCTATTGTGTGAATTGGATCGTCAGCGCCCATCAATAAATCCACCACATATTGTTATAATATATCAAGAGATAATATTTGACCCAGTTAAGCATCCCAGGATACAGGGTCACGCTATAGCCGCTGAACGGACCTAGCTGAAATTTGGTATAGCCATATTATACTCTGGAATAACACATCTACTAGTTTTGCGCTACTTTTGTCCCAGGAATAGGTTTCTACGGGTAGCGAGAATGAGATCAAAATTACACGCGGGCATCAGCTAGTTTTTTTGTATATAAGTTACGTCGTAGACAAGCATACCGACGAACCACCTGATGGAAATTGGTTACCGTAGCCTAGACGAGCACAACATCAGGGGAGTTACACTCGTTCTGCCGATCCTTTGAGAACAGAGAGATTATTAATAGAAATTAGGATAGTTGGAATTGAGATTAGCTATTTTTTTTTATTTTTTTTTTTATATAGGACACGTCAATTTGACTTCGCCTCGCCTGATGGTAAGCTGAAGGCAAAGTCTCTGAATAGAGGGCCACCATTACAACACGTACCATGTTACAATGGTGGCACTCAGCTTGACGGCCTCATCAGATTCTTTTTCACGCCCCGCTAGAAATAATTTCAACTATTTTCTCCATATAATCAGTGCTCAGCCAAGATATGTTCAGTCCAGCCACACCCTTAGCACATTCAAGCAATACTCACAATGGACGGTACGATAACCTGCCTATAATTCATCCCCTCAATATTAGGGTGGGATTTACATACCACATTTCATTCGGCCAACCCATCGGCCCGTTGATTTATGCTGACTCTCCCTATTCTTGAGGAAATGGCGCAATTTGAAGCCGAAAACGAGAAATCATATCTGATTTGTTATTGGTAAAGCACTTTGTGCTATATTTTTGAGTACATAGAAAAAAAAAATGGAACAAAGAAATATTTTTTTTGCGGATCACGCACACATATAAATAAAAATAAAAATAAACAAAAAATTGCAAATACTTACATCCCATGACACGCACACATTGACAGTTTAAAGAACAAATTGACATTAGGTTACTCACAAAAAACTTGTTTTTCACGCGATTTTTTGCGTTTTTCATCATAATTTTCGGTCCCAGGGGGCGAGATTTTTGTTTTTGTTTTTTTTTTTATATATAGGACATGTTGTCGCTATAACAATAAAACAAAATAAAATAAATACCTAATGATTTTAAACGAACGTGATTTTATGGGGTACGGTACTAATATATGGTATAATATGGGGTAAGGTACGGAAACCATCGTGCGCGAGTCCGACTCGCACTCGGCAGTTTTTTTTTTGCATACAAAAGCATTTCCTTTAAGTCCCTACCACCAACCTACTTTTTAAAAATTTACTGTAACGCATAACTGTTTTTGTCCTTAATAAATAGAAAAATCGCTACATCACATCACTTACACCTCGGAAATTAGACTCCCAACGTTTGCCTCTTACGGACCGACAAATAAATTTTATTTTTTCACCATACGACATCTACCCGATTCGGTTCTGGAAAGATTTATATCATATTAGACGGATTTGTAATTGGACGATGCCTTTAAAGCTGATCGAGATATTTCTTTTTGTTTTTCTATAGGTACTACTTAAGTAGAAGCCTCCGACAGCCTCCGTGGCGTAGTGGTAGTGAATGCGGCCGCTACGCAGGAGGCGCGGGTTCCCCGCTCAGTGCAAATATTTGTATGCATGAATATGGATATTTGCATTGATCTGGTCGTGCCTCGGAAAGCACGTTAAGCTGTCGGTCCCGGTTGCCATACGAATATCTATGGCAGTCGTTACGGGTAGTTGGAGCTCTAAAAATTCCAAAAACAACGGTCTATCCGCAATGCTTCGATATCGCCTAATGTCACCATTGGGTTGTGGAGGTCAGATGGCAGTCGCTTCATGGAAAATATCGAGGTCTAGCCAAATCTGCAGTTAAGACTGGTAAAGCGGACCCCAGACTCCGAGGCGAAAAGCATCGGATGCGACTGGGAATTAACGCTAAGAAGAAGAAGAAGACTTAAGAATATTCCATCAAGAACCAAGCGGTTCGGCGACTCCTTCTTCTGCCGCACCATTAAGTCTTGGAATTCTTTACTAGTTCACGTGTTTCCCTCCTCCTACAGTCCCGGGTCCTTTAAGCGGGGCGTGAAAAAGCATCTGATGAAGCCGTCAAGCTGAGTGCCACCTTTGTACGTAACATGATACGTGTCTGTAATGGTGACGCTCTTTTCAGAGACTTTGCCTTCAGCTTACCATCAGGCGAGGCGAAGTCAAATTGACGTGTCCTATATAAAAAAAAAAGAAAGTAGAAGATAAGCATACGGCCCACATGTTGGAAAGTGGTTACCGTGGCCTATGGGCGTGTGCAACATCAGGGCGTCACACTCGTGCTGCCGACCCTGTAATAAAGCCATAATCGTGTGGGACGCCCCCTAGCCAGATGGACTGAAAATGGTGACTGGGACAGACTGGATGTGGAAGGCGGAGGATCGGCAAACGTGGCGCATGTTGGGAGAGGCCTGCGTCCAGCAGTGGACTGCAATAGGCTAATTGATTTATTGATTGACATGTGCGCAATACTGGCGTTTGTATGAAAATTGCAACGGTTGTTAACGTTGCACGAACATATAGAAATAATATATTGTAGAAATATTACACCAAACTATTATGAAGGAAATGAAATCCGATAATGATATGAATTCATTCAGATCCGGTTCGAAGGACCATTAATAGGCGCAAATGAACTTAAAAAAATATTTATACTATATGAAACATGTTTCTTTGATCGTTTACATCACATAAAAACAATATTTAATTGCTTTTAAACATACTTTTATGAAGCAAATGACTCTTATACATTCATTCATTCCATATTTCTTTTTTACCAAAGAAAATAACCGTCATGCTACAAGGCTATTTTTTTTTAATATTTTCAAATGTCTAGCATGATTCTATTCCTTCATTATAATACCGCCTAATGTTTTCTACACCTTTCAAAACCGTTATTAATGAAGCACATTGTGATACGTTACCCAGCTATTAATAGACGCGTTCACGCCACGTCATTGACGTCATGTGCTACCTATAACTGGGGTATTATTCTGATTGAGGCCGCGTGGTTCCCGTCAGAGTAGAATTCGGGCCACCCCATCTTTTCCTATGCGATGTCGTACAAGGCGACTACGAGATAGGGCTGTTTAACATCAGACAGATATATACAGCCCAGACTCAGACTCAGATGCATGGTCATCCTAATCACTGCTTGCTCGCTCATTATAAATTGTATAACAACTATATTAAAAAATAAAATAAAAAGGATAATTTAGTTCTCTGAGTTTCTTGCTGGTATCTTCTCAGTAGAACCAACTACCGAACCAGCGAAAGAATCATTTTCAAATGATTTATTTTACTTTATTTAATAATATATCTTTTTTTTTTTTACTTGACATAACAATTGTAATATTTGACGTTGATATGTGCTCTTTATGTGCTTAAATTGAATAAATGAAATTGATTCTTTGATGGCTGGTGTCAACAATAGTGCGCGGAATACAGCAATAGGCTCACTCTCTATTACGTGGGACGAAATAATAATGATTGGTGAAATGTGGGTGTTAATTCACCTCTGCCTAACCTTCCGGTGATTTATTGGGTAGATGAGACTCTAAGAAGTTTCCATGGAGATGCTAAAGAATTCCATCTAACTAACTATCGTAAGTAATATAATATCACTTCATCATCATCACTAATTATAAAGCAAAGTCTGTCCGTCCCTATGTATGCATAAATCTTCGAAACTACGCAACGGATTTTGAAGAGGTTTTTTTTAATAGATAGAATGATTCAAAAGGAAGGTTTATATGTACAATACATGCATAATATTGTACAGAAACACTGATAAATCGGGATCAAAATACCACGCGGGCGGAAAATACGGCGGATATGGCGGTACGAAGTTCGCCGGGTCAGCTAGTAACTAATATAATATAAATCTTTTTCCACATCCAAAAACATTACAAACAAATATTATTAGTTCAAGATCTCAATAACTTCCTGTCTTACAATATCCTCCAGAATATACGTTATCCAACAGTACCCATATCTGTACTTTGGCGTCATAATTCACGTTTTCACCCCTCTGAGAATACTAAGTGACATTGTCGTGCCTGCATAAATTATAACGTTCTTATGTTACAGCTAGTATTACGAAGGAAAAGCAGGTAAAAAGTGAGTTTATTTGATATGAAAATATATAATCTTCTAACAGTATCAAATAATAGGACAAACAATTCCATGGAAATGCTAAAGAATTCCATCAAACTAACTATTGTAAGTAATATAATATCACTTCATCATCATCACTAATTATAAAACAAAGTCGCTGTCGCTGTCTGTCCGTCCCTATGTATGCATAAATCTTCGAAACTACGCAACGTATTTTGAAGTGGTTTTTTTTAATAGATAGAATGAGTCAAGAGGAAGGTTTTTAAGTACAATACATGCATAATATTGTAGAGAAACACTGATAAATCGGGATCAAAATACCACGCGGGCGGAAAATATGGCGGATATCGCGGTACGAAGTTCGCCGGGTTAGCTAGTAACTAATATAATATAAATCTTTTTTAAAATCTAAAAACATCACAAAAAAATATTATTAGTTCAAGATCTCAATAACTTCCTGTCTTACAATATCCTCCAGAATATACGTTATCCAACAGTACCCATATCTGTACTTTGGCGTCATAATTCACGTTTTCACCCCTCTGAGAATACTAAGTGACATTGTCGTGCCTGCATAAATTATAACGTTCTTATGTTACAGCTAGTATTACGAAGGAAAAGCAGGTAAAAAGTGAGTTTATTTGATATGAAAATATATAATCTTTACCGAAGAATCACGATTTAGAATCCTACTTATTTATTTATTTACCGTCTTTGTCTCGGTGGAGTAGGGCTACCCCATATCTTCCTGTGGGGGTGGTAGAAGATGACTAAAGGATAGGGCTGTTCTCCATCTGACAGTAAACATACAGCCCGTGAATTACGTGGGACCAAAAATCACAGTCGGCGAAATGTGGGCGTTAATACACCTCTGTTTACCCCTTCATATTGTTTTGTGGCGATACCACATGTACACAGCGCCATCTAGCGACAGCAAGCCGAACTACTACGTCACTACGAATCCTGCATCGCGAAAGTGAAGTTCCAGCGCTGGTACTAGCTATATACAACATTCCAACGACAATCGTTGGGCCGCGGCCCGCCAGGCGTGATCACCTTGCCTGGTCGGAGGATCCTCCCTTTGTGTTGGAGGGACATCACACCTCGTACCTCCACAGTTTCATATGTATGTGCTTATATATTTATGAATGTGAAAGTTTGTGAAGATGTTTGGATGTTTGTTACTCAATTACGTTTAAACGACAGAACAAGTCTGACTGAAATATGATCAATCAATGAATTGGTCTATTGCAGTCCACTGCTGACATAGGCCTCTCCCAATATGCGCTATTTCTGTCAATCCTCCGTCTTCCTCCAGTCTCTCCCAGCCACCTTTTTCAGGTCATCAGTCCATCCGGCTAGGGGGCGTCCTGCCTTCTGTTTACCTTCCTGCGGTCTCCACTTTAGGACTCGTTTCCTCCAACGGCCATCTGCCCTTCGAAAGATGTGGCCAGTTCACTGCCATTTCAGTTTGCTTATTCTGCGAAATTTTATAGACATATAGATTATACCTATAGTCTGGTATAACGCGTGGTTCCCGGCAGAATAGAATTTAGGCTACCCCATCTCCTCCCATGCGGTGTCGTACAAGGCGACTAAGGTATAGGGCTGTTTAACATCAGACAGATATATATAGCCCAGACTCAGCCTATACATATATGGCTCGAGCCAAAATTAGTGCCCGGGAAACGGCAATAGGCTCACTCCCTATTACGTGGGACTTAATACAATGATTGGTGAAATGTGGGTGGTAATTCACCTCTGCCTAACCCTCCGGGGATAAAGGCGTGATTGTAGATAATTATGTGTAACACGAAGGCTATTTTTATCATTTTAAATAGGTTATGGGAATTCAATTAAAATACCATGCGGGTCGCTACTGACAGTTAATGTTTCAGAATTTGTATGATAATCTGCTTTTAAAGCTATATTTGCTCACCCTAGGCCAAGAGACATTTAAACATAATTAATGTTCGTAACAAAATCAGGTACGTAATAAAAATGATAAAGACCGTATTTAGTCCTAAAAATCTTTATATTTTTTCCTTGGACATAATTACCTTAAGAGATTTAAAAATAAATAAAAGACGGTAAGTAGGTTATTTGGAAAATTTGTATATTTCATTCATTTATTCCACAAAGACTCACTCATTTTTTCTCAAATTTTGCTATATTTTATCTAACAAAAGAATCTTATAGCTAAATCTATTATATGAACGAGAACACCTTATTGTAATGGTATAATGTACACGGGACAACGTATATATAAGACCATTCTCTGTACCTACATTCATGTGAATAAATGAACTTTGAACTTCGAACTTTGATCTTTGAAATACTCCTCACTGATCAATCATGAAATCTTAGAAACTATAACACCTACAAACTTGAAATTTGGCAGGTAGGTTCCTTATAGCGTGTAGACATCCGCTAAGAACGGATTTTACGAAACTCTACCCTTAAGGGGGTAAAACGGGGGTTAACTAACTCCACGTGTACGGAGTTGTGGATGGTCGCTAGTTTGCAATATTTGCCAAATCAGTTTATTAATCTTTTTAGTTTAAAATAATAGTAATAATAATAAAACGTCTTTATTGTACACCAAGGATTTTACAAATAACATGAGTCCCAAGTTTGTGGTAAGTACAGATGGCGGCCTTATCGCTCGGTGGCAATTTCTTACAGGCAACCATAGGATGGATAGAAAATAATAGGAAAAAGAAAGTTTTCGGGCAGTTTGGTTAAATAAAACACGACTAAAATCAAAATGGAACCACTAGTCTAATATGTATTTTTGTAAAAAGTCACATCAAGATAGTTTACCTTTACTTAAATACCTAACCAAATGGAATTCGGAAATTCGGTGATACGTTTATCATGCGTACCGCTAAGGAGTGGAATGCCTTGCCTGAATCTATATTTCCGGATAGTTATAACTTAGGCGTCTTCAAAACTAGAGTCAATAGGTTTCTTCTAGGCAAACGTACTTTACCGACTCGTCAGCCACATCATCACATACCTACAGGTGAGATAATGGTCAAATGTTTATCAGCCAAAATAATAGCTTAAAAAAAACTTGAACAACACAAGCTACCTCAGTTTTTCTTCCAAGATTCTCCATTGTCATATTTGGCTAAACCTGTTCAAACAGGCACGCAATTCTTAAGGAGATAATCCGTGGATAAAGCCTCTTATTTATAATGTTAAGCCTTAGAAACAGCGATATAGAATTTTAAGCGACTTCACGAGAGGATGAATGGGAGATATTTTTTATTTAGAAGTCCACTTATGACGACTCATTGTCATACTTACGTTGGTCCTGGTTACATCAGGGGGGTCCGTTTGGGGTCCGCTTTTCAGTCTAACTGAGAAGTAGCTGAACTTCAATATTTTCCGTGAAGCGACTGCTATATGACCTCCATAATCCATCGATGATATGGTGGAAAAAGAATAGAGCAGCAGTTGATTACAGTTAGAATTTTCACTTGTTTTTAAAGTTATTTTCTTAGCGAATAAGGTGTGTAAATTGCAAATAAATTCTATGTTTCATGACTTGGAGAGACAAACAATTTAACTTCAGTAAGATTTAGGTAGATAGATTGATAGATACATAGATGACTCTTTATTGCATACCAACGTCTTTTTTACCCAAGACTGCCAAGAACGGTTATTGTGATTTATATTGATGTTGTGATGTTGGTTTTAAGAGCGCAGCGGGGTTCCATAAAGGTATTCACAATATAAATGATATATTTTATCCCAATATCCTTCAATCCCATCCGAATCTTCCATCCTAAATACGAGAACCGTTTAAAAATTCGCATATTTAAAGTCCCCACTGGCAACTAATCTCCCCAGCCCGCGCGTGATAAGTGCTCCGATGCTAAATCCTTAAAAATTGCGCCACCGTGTCGACACAGCCACGGTTTTGTCATATTAGTGTAGCACTGTGGCGATATTTTTTAGCTTACACAGAATTTTGTTGGAAACCGTCTTGTCATTAGTGTGTTTTTTTTCTTCATTGTGGGGAGCTACAAGATTATCTTGAGCAGATGTTACTTTTTCATTTTCTTCGCGAAATGCTGTATTACGTCCAAAATATTTAATAAGCTTATATTTGATGGCGTAACCCACGTGATGAGGGTCTTCTTACAGCTCGTTAATAACGGGAAGGTGTTTTAATGACTGTTTTATCTTGATCTCCTGTTGAGAACCAACATCATTCCTGTGTAATCTTTAATAACTGACAAGTATTGCAACATTCTGCGGACACAGTGAGTTCTGAAGGTAACCAAAGTTCTAAGGTAGGAGATAGTGGAACACACACAAAATTAGAGAGTCTAGTACAATCGAATAGACAGTCGAATAGAGAGACGAGTAGAGATTCGAATGGAGAATCGAGTACAGAGTGGAATAGAAGTTGATTAGAGAACAGAAAATAGAATAGAGAGTCGAGTAAAAGTTCGAGTACGCTTGAGCGTTCAACGCTCAAAAGCGTCGACTCAGCACTCACCGCTTGACTCTCAGCCTCGGCGCTAAAATTAACATACATTACATACATACATACATACAATCACGCCCTTATCCTCGGAGGGTTAGGCAGAGGTGAATTAACACTCACCTTTCACCAATCATTGTATTAAGTCCCACGTAATAGAGGGTGAGCCTATTGCCGTTTTCCGGGCACTATTGTTAACTCGAGCCATGTTTATGCTGAGTCTGGGCTGTATATATCTGTCTACGTCACCGCATGGGAGGAGATGGGTTGGCCCAAATTCCACTCTGCCGGGAACCACGCGGCGATTGTAAAATTTACAACACTACGCGATAAGCGACATCCACGCAGGCTAAGCCGTAGGTAACAGCTAGTATACAAATAAATACTCCAAATTTATTTATTTGTAACGAGCGTAGATATAATAGGAAGTAGTACTGTAACATTCGACAGCCTCCGTGGCGTTGCGGTAGTGAACGCGGCCGCTACGCAGGAGGCGCGGGTTCGATCCCCGCTCAGTGCAAATATTTGTGTTCATGAAATATGGGTATTTGCATTGGTCTGCTCGTGCCTCGGAGAGCACGTTAAGCTGTCGGTCCCGGTTGCCATAAGAACATCTATGGCAGTCGTTACGGGTAGTTGGAGCCCTAAAAAAATCCAAAAAAAAACAACGGTCTAGCTGCAAAGCTTCGATATCGCCTAATGTTATCATTGGGCTGTGGAGGTCAGATGGCAATCGCTTCACGAAAAAATATCGAGGTCTAGCCAAATCTATAGTTAAGACTGGTAAAGCGGACCCCAGACTCCGAGCTGAAAAAGATGCGACTGGGAATTAACGCTAGGATGAGAGAGAGACAGTACTGTAACATTCTATACATATCAAGATTCAAATTATGCTTGAATATTTAGTAAATGCCTTTTAAATTCCTGGTATAAAGAGGCTTGCATTATAAGAAGAACAAACGTTGGACACAAACGAAAGCGGGAATGATAATATCAACGCTAATGCCTTAACAAAATAACAATTTAAGCTAATACTTTTTATTGTTGGACTTTTACAGGCGTTGGGCGGATTATATCTTTTATTTCTAGCCTTTTTTGCTGTGAAATGTGAGTTGCATATTTACCTACGTTTAAAATATCTTCCGCTGGGTGCCGGTAGGAGAGGTAGACTCAAAAAGTGTTGACTTGGCTCTAAGGTTCAATATATGCTCGTGGTCAGGTGCGCTATACTATAATAATAATAAAAACGGTCAGTGGGTTAAGCTACCGGGACGCGGTCGCCATTTGGATGGGTAACCACTTAGTCGCGCGTGGACTTTTGATTTCATTTCCCGGGAACATATTCACGGGATAAAAGGTATGCCTATGTGTTTTATCAGACTATATTATACTAGCTGTTGCCCGCGGCACCGCCCGCGTGGAATTCGGATTCCGGTAAAACTTTAATGTATGGAAATCTGCCCGATTTATTGACATTTATGCTCACTGCTCCGCTCCCTTTAGTAGTAGCGTGATGTTATATAGCCTATGTTACTCCCAGATAGTGTAGCTTTCTATAGGTGAAAGAATTATTGAAATCGGTACAGTAGTTCCGGAGCCTATTCATTACAAACATACAAAAATAGGTACATATCTTTCCTCTTTATAATATTAGTGTAGATAATCTTTTTTTTAAATATAGGACACATCAATTTGACTTCGCCTCGCCTGATGGTGAGCTTAAGGCAAAGTCTCTGAAAAGAGGGCCACCATTACAGACACGTACCATGTTGCAATGGTGGCACTCAGCTTGACGGCCTCATCAGATGCTTTTTCACGCCCCGCTTAAAGGACCCGGACTGTAGGAGGAGGGAAACACGAGAACTGGTAAGTAATTCCAAGTGTTAATGGTGCGGCAGAAGAAGGAGTCGCGGAACCGCTTGGTTCTTGCTGGACCAGACCAGTATCCCTGAACCAGATTCGTTTAGCCGTTAGAGTGTTATTTATTAAATAACAAATACTCAAACAGTTTCACGAACTTTCACATTCATAATATTAGTAGGATTAGAAGGATAGTGGGATCCCATTTACTAATTCGGGACTGGTAATTTTGTATTGTGTATGCGAGCATTTCCAAACTAGTATCATGGTAAAATATTTCATGTCCGGGTGAATGATGGACGCTACAGTTATAAATCATAATTCCTATCCGGGTATGAGCGGTGCAATTTAGATAATGTCCTTTAGCAGAACCAGTGTGTAATCAGAATTTATTTACTAAGGTAGCAAACAAATATACCAATCAGATTAACGGTTCCAACTGTAAAAGTATTGTGAAGAAGATAGTATGAGAAAAATTAAAAAATAGATAATAAAGGAGGAAAAGGCCTCCGATGGTTCTAGCGAAACCAGGTGGAGGCCTGACCAGAATTCAAATTCAAATTCTTTATTTTTCAAAATAGTGCAACACTGTTACAGCTTTTTGACTTCAAATTCTCCTTAAAACTGAATTTACCACCGCTTCCTATATGCTAAGGGAGAAGAAACGGCGCAACAAACTCCACTGACTCCACACAGACGTTTGTTACCCACTTAACCTGGCAGTCATCGCAGAAGATGGCACTTGCGAAGGTGACTCTCTAGCATTTCATTCATAATGTCACTACCTGCCTGATTCACTATGCTGCCACGGATGCGAGAGTTCCTCACGCAATCCTTACTCCACACATCCACCGCAGTATATTCATCTCTGTGACATGCAGTTCTTGCTAGTATCATTCTAGCAACGGCTACGGTTTACAGCCTCGTAAACAATGTGCCTAATGCCTAATCATGTGTTTATAGACCTGTCCTGTTAAAGTAACTAGCATTTTGTAGTTAGAGATTATACCAGTCACCTCATGCCACTTGCATGGGGCTATATCCCATCTTTTTCCGTGGGTACCGTAGAAGGCGATTAAGGGATAGAGCTGTTCTCTATCCAAAAATTAACATACCTACATGATGAACTAAAGTGTCCGCTTGACGACCATTCGTAGTTGGTGAAATGTGGGTGTTACCTACCCCTACATGGATTCACAGGCGTGATTTATGTAAAGTACGTATATTATGTAATGTTTCCGCATTATAATATATGCATCATATTACAAACTATACCTCATTTTGATCTATATGGCTAAAATATGTATAAATAACAAACTCACTTTTGCACTTAAAATATAGCGAAATATATTTTGAGCACATTACCTGAGTTTCTTTACAAGATTTATCAGTTAGACATTCGCAGAAACTCCTCAAACCGTTGCAAACTATAAAAATACGGGGAAATCTGGGAAAATCCACTTCCATTTCAATACTTTTCACTTACACGTACCGGTCAGCAGAAATAGCTTTCAGGGAGCGTTGTGAATGTCAAGTTTAGTGGCAGTAAAACTAAAAGTAATACCAGGTTTATGGTGCGAGGTATTTCCAGGAATTCAGGGTGAATTGTAATGAACACGCGTTGAGTTTCAAATGGTGTAATGAAAAAGATTGTAAATGTCTTGATGTAATCGTAGGTATATTTGAAGTACAAGAATTAACAAAAGAAAAATTGTAATTTATTGTCGTAAGAATTTTCGCAAGAAAAGAACAATACTAATTTATTGTCGCAAGAATTCTAAGAAAAGTACCTATATTACTATGTTTTTATTACCTATCAGACTGTACCTATGTCATTTATAAGTTTTCTTAGAAAATAACTGTTGAAGATGTAATTTACTAAGAAATCATAATACATGAAGAAAAAAATTCATCCCTCGCATACTCAAGCTATGAATGAACTCCCCGTGGTGGTTTTCCCAAGCGACTACAAATGGGGTTCTTCAAGAAAGGCATTAAAAAATTTCTTCAGGGTTGGCAGCTCGAGTGTGACGCCCCTGGTGTTACATACGTCCATAGGCCACGGTAACCACTTTTCATCAGGTGGGCCGTGTGCGTGCACCTAAGTAGTATAAAAAAAATATACTTGTAAACAAATAGATGAAGAATCACGTTTTTCTGAAGAGGTTTTCTGAAGAAGTCCTCATTATCCATATCGGAGTTTACCAAGTACATACGTCGCTAGTAATCGTATGCGGTCACCTTTGGAATCATACCTCAGTGAAATAAATTGTTCCACATTCTGATCTGCCCCCCTAGACAAGTGGCAATTCGTTGCTCGGCGTATGATGGAATAGAATGACAAATATAGGATTTGACGTTTTTGACATTCGTTGACGCCTGTCATATACGTCAAATCCCATACATTTGGCATTCTATTCCATCATACGCCGAGCAACGAATCGCCACTTGTCTAGAGGGGCTGTCCGTTTTTATTTTTTCATCCACAAATTCTACTCATCTTCGCATTCATTTCTATTAAGCCAATAATGTCTACCCTCAATGAAGGCAATTCTCATTTTATCGACAAAAACTTGTCTTTAGGTGTAGTTCTCTACATAAATAAATGCTGATACGAAATTTTACGAGCAGATCAGCGCGAAAACACTTGCACTAGCACTTTTATTGCTAGTTTTACGGCCCTCATAAATATACGGACCCTATTCAAGAGAAGGTGGATAGGTAGACGTAAATTTCAACATGTCACTCTCGTTGTACCCCATTAGTTCGGTTGTAACTGAAATCATGAATTCTTTTGACGTTTTATTTCCGTGTGTACGCCTCTTATTAGTAAACGGTATGCACACGAGCGTTGTAGCATAAAAATCCTAGACTGCGGAAAAGGAAAACCAGTTGGACTGACAACCTGAAAAAGGTGAATGGGACAGACTGGATGCGGAAGGCAGAGGATCGGGAGCAATAGCGCATATTCGGAGAGGCTTATGTCCAGTAGTGGACTGCAATAGGCTAATTGATTGACGCACACGAGCATACAATAAAATGAGAACACAACAGTCTAAGGGAGACCACACACCAAAGCAGCATTTGCTGCGCACACAGCACATGCTGCTGGTGGCCTATATTTACGCAGCAAATGCTTCTTGACATCTCTTGTCAAGTCCACTGCTGGATATAGGCCTCCCCTATAGATCTCCAAATTGATATCCTATGGTTCTGGTGTTGACTATGTGGATAAATAAGGTTTGTGTAATGCGTGTTTTTGCTCACAATGTTTTACCTACGCAGCGAATGTAAGCTAAAACTTGTTACTGGCTTTCTATTGCCTAATCCAACGCTATTCATGTTTTTGTAGCTGTAAGTTTTCCATGTAATAAATAAATAAGCCCGGCTCGCATCCAGCGCATTCCCGCGGCCTTAATAAGGTCGTCTGTCCACCTTGTCCTGGACCTATTTTGGACAACTGGAGGACAATTTTGTTTAAAAGAAACTGAATTTGGACTGTATACTTTGTGGTTAGTTCAGAACTACACATTATTATATTTTGTTAGACACAAAGGATACCAGAGAATATATTATGTGTTGCCACAATATCCATTTTTAGGAGTTACCCAACTTTTATAACGTGCGAAGTAAAACTTTATATATTCATGTTGGTGTTGCCTAAAGGGAATTCGCTCTGTATCATTTTTCATGAAAAAACTCTTCATGTAATCAATAAATGACATATTTACTTGCCCTTGTTTTGACATTTAACTAAATTACGGATGTGCTCGAACTTGACTTAGATAGATGATGCTTTTGCAATTCTGAGTGTTCAGAAGAACATCAGAATCTTACTATTTATGACTGCGAAAGTTTATATGCATGGAATGGACGTTTTTACTCAATCAGGTTAGAACAGCTGAACAACCCCCCTAGACAAGTGGCAATTCGTTGCTCGGCGTATGATGGAATACAATGCCAAATGTATGAGATTTGACGTATATGACAGGCGTCAACGAATGTCAAAAACGTCAAATCCTATACCTTTGTCATTCTATTCCATCATACGCCGAACAATGAATTGCCATTTGTCTAGAGGGGCAGTTAGTGATTAAATTTGGCTAAATTATAGTCTGGAATAGCATACAAGTTTTTTGTCACGGGTAAATGTGAAAATTGTGGGAACAGATTTGATATCATAATTATACAGTTATGTATGATAATTACTTTATTATAACCAAGGTTATGTATTAAAAAAAATATCGTACTCACAAGTTGCCATTTAATTTAGGAGCCAAATATACCTTTACTCGTCTAATATAATATATGACAAATTATACAAAGAATTTGGTTCAAATAAGTATTAAATTAAAGGGGAAATGTTCTTTTTTGCAAACTGAATGAAACAGAATGTAATATACAAAATGTTTTCCTTTATTTTATCACTAGCATCGCCCTACAGTAGGTGCAACCTGAATCACTTGAGTATAAGGTATCAAGATAAAAAGCTGCTTATGTTTCTCAAGGATCTAGCTTACTATATACTCAAGATTAGCATTCTAATGGTGAAAGAGTTTCTAAAATCGGTTCAGTAGTTTTCAGTTTATCGATAAAAAACCAAACAACAAATGATTTTTTCTCAGACTCAGTTTCAGATGCATGGCTCGAGTCAACAATAGTGCCCGGAATTCGACAATAGGCTCACCCCTTATTACGTAGGACGGAATACAAGGATTGGTGATATGTGGGTGTTAATTCACCTCTGCCTAACCCTCCGGGAATAAAGGCATGATTATTATGTATGTATGTAACAAATGTTTCTTTTGAATGAAATTTTGAAGCAATTTATATGCTGACTCCGCTCGAGGTCGCTTCTCTTTTCTCTTTCTAAATGGATTTGAACAAATGTTTCCTTTACATAATTTAACAAAAGTACGTACATTTCCAACAAATTCTTTGGATGTAAATACCTTCTGTAATATGCGTGCCGTTAATCATTACAGAAACCAATCTCATCAGTCATACATCTGACCTACTTGTTTAACTGCATTCTATTTCGGTCAGCAAACTACCCAATAAAACAACAACTCCTTCAAACGATTCTCTACCAAATTACATCACAATAGAGTCTAAATTCCTACCGCAAAATCGTCTCACAAAATTCAACCTTGTCATTGAAGTTTAGACTTTAGGCGTTGAAAATAAAGTTGAAATTAGAATGGAAAGACGCTGCAATGTCTTTAGTAGGTTATATAGCTATAAAGTATATCGCCCTTGGCCCATACAACTACTTGATTTTATATTTCCATAAGGGATGATGGTCTCTTTATGGTGTATGAGGATAGTGTTAGTCGTGTTACGGGTGTGTGCCGAATGCGAATTTCCTTAACTTCAGGATCCACAGTATTTGCTGAGAATAAGGATTACATTACTCCTTTTAGTGGCAACCCTCCGTTTAAGTTGGGAGAATTCAACTTTTAGGAGGGTATTATTGTCAGGAAATTTTGAAATAGTCATGTTTTCTTGCTCAGGCTAGTGGTGAATTGGGATCCAAACTGAAGGTGTGTATCACAAATCTGATCAATCAGTCAACAGGCTTCTTATTCCTAGTGACAAACCGTTTTGTAAAAGCCGACACATTTAAACTGGTCTAGTTTTACGTCAGTTCTCTCTTCTATGTTAACCAATTGCAATCTACCGTCAACTTACGATACGGCTGCTTTTAAAACTCAATGTCACTCAAAATAATGCCCCAGGAAGAAGGTGAAATTTTAATTACTAAATTAGACCCAATAAACAGGCCAAACCTCGACAGTCTCTGTGACGTGGTGGTAGTGAACGTAATCACTACACAAGAGGCACGGCTTCAATCCTCGCTCAGTGCAAATATTTGTATGCATGATTAAGGCCATTTGAATTAGTCTAGTCGTGCTTCGGAGAGCACGTTCAGTCGTTTCAGTCCCGGTTACCATACGAACATCTATGCCAGTCGTTACGGGAAAAGGCCCTCAAAAGTCCAACAGCTGGTATAACTGAAATGCTTCAATATGGCTAATCGGTTGTGGAGATCAGATGACAGTCACTTCCGCAGCCAAACCTGCAGTTAGACTGGAAAAGCGGACCCCAGACTCCGAGGTGAAAGCTTCAGATGCGACTGAAATTAACGATAAAGAAGAGTAAGCAGGCCAAACCAAATAAAACCGTTTAAATAACCCGTGTGCATAGGTCCTAAGACCAAGGCATGTCTACTCCTGAACTAAGGTCAATTCAGTTAACTATTTACGATCGCACCGGCATTTATTTCGTCTGAATATTTTAGCTTCACTTGCATTCAGTACATTGTCATAAAATACTAGAACCGTATGACGTGGAAGTCAGGCTTTATGGCCAGCGGCGGATATGTAGATCTGACAATATGTAGATGAGTGAACATGAATAATACATACAGTTTAGGAATTATTTTCTAGAAAGTTCGTACCTGAATACGTACTGATGGATAACGTGTACATTTTTGTGTAAAGTGCTTATTTCGGGAGTATTTCCTTTGAAACGTATTAATTAGTTAGCGGTCTTCACAAGTAATAATAAGGGGCGGTGCAATACACGCCTTCCCATAGTCAGGGACTAGGTAGGGACACTGTTGTATTCACATCCGAAGTAGGACAGCGAGAGATATCTCCAGCAACCGAAGAACCCAAAGACGGCGTGCGTTATAGTCGGTTTGAGTCTGACATAACCACTTCCGCGGGTTTGGGGGGGGGGGGGGGAGTGTGCGTATCCGTAGGGATTTGGCATACATACGTTAAAAAATTTAATATAATTTGTAAAATTGCTTCGCCCCTATACGTAGGACCCATCGCAATATAAATATTTGCATTGTCTGGTCGTGCCTCGGAGAGCACGTTCAGCCATCGGTCCCGGTTGCTATACGAACATCTGTGGCAGTCGTTACGGGTAGTTGGAGCCCTCAAAAGCCTGTCATAAAAGCTCCATAGCGTGATAGGCCCGTCACGTTCTACCCCCATTAGATTTACGCCTAACGAGACTTTCACCATAAAACACAATGGCATAAAATTTCTATAGTTTTCAGCAAAAGCATTATTTTCGCTCGTAATATTTTTACTATTGCTCATAAAATGGCTAGCCAAATTATAATATATGTGGTAAGTGTTATTTTATTTATATCAAAGAATATTTCGAGAGATTAGGTATGGTGATGATAAATAAATATAAAATTTTCCGAGTGAAATAGAACTATTGGCACTTAAACTAAGCAGTTTGTAATGTAATAAGCGTTTTAGCATAACTAATTTAAAAACTTCTTTTACAACACACCTGCTCATAAAAGTGATATTATTTCACCGCAAATAGGCACGTAATGACACCTATTATTATCAAACTGTGACTTTTTCATTGCTATTATTCACAAGTGAGTTATAGATTCTTTTTTAAATTTTATAGGTTAAGTTTCTATGTTCTTAAAAAAGTTTCGATACAAATAATTAATAGTACGAATAAATTAATATGCCTATCGTATGTTCATTTGATGCATTTTCGTATTTAAATAAATAATTTCAACTTGTAATACTTGTTTAATAAACAAAATTTTCACTCAAATTTAACTTATTTTTTTCTCTAAGTACAGAAAAAAAACAGTAAAAAAAGTTACATTCAAGCCTCATTTTTTTTTTAAATATGGCCGACATAGGAAAACGAATTAATTTGTAGTGTTGTTTATTTAGTATTATTTTATTCGCAAGTGTGTTGTAAAACGTCGTATGGCACGCGTGAGTATGATGATTACCGTCCTCGGCTCTCTTAAGACTCAATGGCGCCTCGGCGGTAATCACCAACTTCGCTCACTTGTACCATAATGTACTATTGTAAATACATACCTACTTTACATATTGCTCCTTTTCGAGTCTAAAGGTATGATTCCTAAACCGACCGCATACGACAACTATCGACTCACGGAGCACATACACGTAATTCATTGCGGCTTCTCAACGTTCCCCTTTAAGCGTATTGGAGTTTGACAAGTAATGCTGTATCTGCTGCATGCGTCGGCAGTTGTCACATATGGTCGGCTTCGGAATCATACCTTAATATAAAAACACCTAGGCTAGGATCTAGACGTTATTCGGTAGCCTAGTTCCAACCAGTGCCTCTATATAACTCCGGACACGTATCTTGGACCTAAATCGCAAGACAAACGAGACTCTGGCGCCCGCGGATTGCTTTGTAATAATCTATGCTTGATGAATTATATATTTAGGTATATGGTATTTGCGATAGGATATTTATGGCGTATGTATGTGTAGGTATATTTATGTATTATATGTATGTGTAGGTATGTTCATGTATATGTGTAGGTATATTTATTTATTTTATGCATGTAAGTATATGTCTATCTATCATTATGTATACTTAGTGTTCATCTACTAATTATCACTCTCTATAATGCACCTACTAATATATCTCTGCACCACCTTTGGTTGACTGGTAGAGAATGCCTACGGCATTAAGTCCGCCAGATGTATTTGTGCATAAAGTTCAATAAATAAAAAATAAAAAAAATAAAAAATGAATTTGAGTTCGTTCACCGCAGGAGCACCCCGTGCTATCCTCAAAAGACACCCAAGAAATGTGTACTGCGCGTATAGGGCACATTTTCAGAACATTTCAGGTCCAGGATACGTGTCCGGAGTTAACTCCGGTAATGTTATACCTAAGTATAACATCAATAGGTAATTTAATTAGTAGGTCCACATTATAATTAACCGATATAACTATAATCACAGAATAGTAGGTAATGGTTGCCGGTTACCTCAACCGTACCGAACCAATTATGCGACTTAATTTAATCACAGGCTCATTACCCTTTAATAAACAATGTTGAACATGTCCACAATAATGATAGTAATTAATACTGTATGCTTACATAGAGCACCGGAATTGGTTAGTTAGGATATTGCAGAAACATTTGTTTCTGAAAGAAGTACCAGATTTACTGATACACTGTATGAACACCCCATCTCTTCCCATGCTTAACATCACAAATTCAAATTCAAATTCAAAACATTTATTGCCTACTAAGTGTACATAGATCTTTACATTATATTTCAGTACTTAGAACTTAGCGCCTTTTGCAGACATTGCAATATTGAGGTCACATATTTATAGGTAGGTAACTATATTAATGTCTTCTAAACAATGCTTCTAAATATTACAGACTCAGTAAAATTCAATGGCATACAATAATAAATTAGATTTCATATACACAAGGGATTAAGTTAACTATAATAAATGAATTAAATGTCAGGTTTTAACACAATTAAATTAAGTACTTACAGAAATGTTTAAATGTCAAATTCAATAATTAAAAAGTAAAAAAAAAAAAAAAAATCATAATAAACTAAACAAATGTCAATACACAATGTCAATATACTCTAAATATACTTAATGTTATTACATGCTCATATAAAATGTCAATTTATACCACACAGATATCACACAGATATATATACATCCCAGACTCAGCTTCAGATGTATGGCTCGAGTCAACAATAGTGCTTGGAATACGGCAATAGGCTCATCCTATTATGTGGTACCTAATACAACGATTGGTGAAATGTGGGTTAATTCACCTCCGCCTAACCCGTCAGAGATGAAGGGGTGATTATAATTATGTATGTATGATGTATGTATGTATGTATGAATCAGCATTGGACACTGCATAAAAAAAATCTGTAGCTATATAATTTGCATGCAAAATGTATTTGTAATTATTGAAATTACCTAATT
This sequence comes from Eilema depressum, assembly GCA_914767945.1. Taxonomy (NCBI): domain Eukaryota; kingdom Metazoa; phylum Arthropoda; class Insecta; order Lepidoptera; family Erebidae; genus Eilema; species Eilema depressum. The sequence goes on along the minus strand of OU612036.1, from coordinate 3,240,990 downwards.
TGCATTATCATGTATTGTAATAGCTGTTGCTCGCCTGCGTGGAATTCTGATCCCTTTAATCGCTAATCAAAAATCAGTAATGAAAGTGGACAAAGTTGAATGAATAATAAATAAATATTGTACGACAATCTACACAACGCTATCTAGACCCAAAGTAAGCATAGCTTAACTAGCTTGTGTTATGGGTTCTAAAATGCGGATAAACATACATAGATACTTTTTTTTTGTAAATACATATTATACATAGAAAACACCCAGACCAATGCAAATATTCATATTTAGGAGTCAGGATTTGAGAAAATAATATCAACAGTGGCAACACGGTCAGTAGGCCAATAATAGTGCGATTTGTTCCGCTCCGATGGGGCGCGAAATCAACCGAAGGTGCCCTATTGTTTCCTTTGACCTACACTCATAATAAGTGTTCCGTTTATTAAAGGTGTACTCTTAGCTAAATAGTTTTGGAAATCGAATATAAACAATTATTCGAATTTTTAGGACTACTCAAATTAATTCAGATAGAAAAAAGTGAATCCACCTCGGGTGGGACTCATAACTAGTGCCATAAACTGTTCGTATGGCAAGCGGGACCAAAAGCGGTGGCTCAACATGCTCTCCGAGGCGTGTTAAGGGATGCTAGGCACGGAAGGCTTTCAATTGATCACCCATGAGCCACCCATCCTAATACTGACTTAGCTTGACTTACCAACTTTTAGGGTCGGCAACACGAGTGTTCATACATCCATAGGCCACGGTAACCACAGGTGGGCCTTGTTCTTGTTTGCCGCTGAAAAAGTAAATAAAAAGAAAATAACGACAAGCGCTTTACCTCATTTAATCCATACTAATCCATACTAATATTATAAAGGTATGATTCCGTAACCGACCGCAACAGTTTTGCAGGACCAATTACTAATGGCTGTATAAATTGTGTTGTTTAATAAATAAATTAAAAAAAAAAAAAAAAAAAAAAACTGCCGACGCATGCAGCACACACAGCGTACCCATTACTTGTCAAACTCCGATACGGATAAAGCGGATCATTGACAAGCCGTAATGAACTACGTGCATGTGCTGCGTGCGTCGGCAATTGTCGTATGCGGTCGGCTACGGAATCATATTTTTAATGTGAAATTATCTCTGTCTGTCTGTTACGCTTTCACGCCTAAACCACTGAACCGATTTTGATGAAATTTGGTACAGAGATAGATTAGACCATGGGGAAGGACATAAGCTATGTTTAACAGTTTATTTATCGCGACTGCGAGCAAAAGCTAGTACATCATAATAGCAGTCAAACAGTTTGTTCCCGAAACTCAATCTTCACAAGGTTATTTGTGTAAGAAAGCATAACTAATATTCAAATACAACTAGCTGGATTTCTCGCAGAACTCAAGGCACCTAAAACGCAAGCTCATCCTCTTTACAAGAAGCCTGTCTGTCTGCGGCTTTGTAACAAAGTGTGACGTCATCACGAGCGATGTGCGGTCGGCACGCCCGCGTCACACACCTGCGCTGGATTACACTGGAGCAAATTTGAAATTGTTTTATAGATTCTAGCACATTTTGTGGTTTGATTCCTTTTATATTTTACTAGCTTATGCCCGCGGCTCCGCCCGCGTGGATGTCGATTATCGCGACCAAACATAGCCTATGTCCTTTCTCAAGGTCTAATCTACCTCTATACCAAATTTCCTTAAAATCGGTTCGGTGGTTTAGGTGTGAAAGCGTAACAGACAGACAGACAGTTACTTTCGCATTTATAATATTAGTTTGGATTTATTCAAAAGTAATAGCTCTTCGAATTAGTCCTACCCTCTCCTTTCCTATATAGGACAACACGTGCAGGACTTAGATGTCACCCGCATACGATGCAGAATATTCTATCAAGAACCAAGCGGTTCAGCGACTCCTTCTTTTGCTGTATCATTGACTAGGAATTTCTTCCCAGCTCACGTGTTTCCATCCGTCCCGGGTCTTTTAAGCGGGGTGTGAAAAGGCATCTGATGATGCCGTCAAGCTGAATGCCATCATTGTAACATGGTAGGTACGTGTCTGTAATGGTAATCCTCTTTCCTAAGACTTTGCCTTAAGTTTACCATCAGATGAGGTGATGTCAATCTGACGATCAAAAAAACGTAGTCTTTTGACATTTCAAACAAAAAAAAAACTGCACCAAAATCCGTTCAGAAGTTTTTTCTTTCACCGCGAATAATCAAACACTAAAAAAAATTTGTTCAGAATCATTCATCTTAGTCAAGTTTTTGTAAATATCTTCAATACACACATATAACTCTGGATACGTATCTTGGACCTAAATTGCTAGACAAACGAGGCTCTGGCGCCCGCAGATTGCTTTGTAATCATCTATGCTTGGTGAATTTGAGTTTGTCCACCGCATGTAGCACCCCGTACTCTCCTCAAAAAACACCTAAGAAATGTGTACTGCGCGTACAGGGCACATTTTGCGCACATTTTAGGTTCAAGATACGTGTCCGGAGTTATAGTAGGTTAGTGATATTAATTTATTAACTTCAGATAAGTAAGTTTTACAATAAACTGTACCTCATCTCATGCACTTCCAAACAATTAGTCTTTCCACTCCGTCGCACGTACGACCACCGTAGAATTTTAAACTTTAGCTCTTAGCCTCCACTAACTAATGAAAATAGCTCATAACTAACAATAAAGAAAAACTTCATTGGCTTAAAAGCTTCATAAAAATGGTATCTTATGACATCCAAGTTTCAGGATACACCCACCTTATTAAAGGTAGGTCCTGTGTTTATGATGCCTTTAGAATGTTCTTCGAAAAATTTTTAGTTTGGCGGTAGGATAGGAAAATTATGGACATTTATGGGAAAATTATCTACACAGAACTTTCCGCTATACTACTGATATTATAAATGCATGATACTGTCTGAAGTTTTCGCAATCACTAATTGAAATTAAACTACTTTTGAACGGATTCTATAGCAATTTATTTGCCACCTTGCAACTATGGCTACTGTAAAGTAGTCAAAACGTCGTCGTGTTAAATGTCATCCATATCCATATCCATAATCCATCCATATTAATATTATAAATGTGAAAGTAACCCTGTCTATCTGTCCATCTGTTACGCTTTTACGCCTTAACCACAGTACCGATTTTGATGAAATTTGGTACAGAGATAGATTAGACCTTGGGAAAGGTCATAGGCTATGTTTGGTCGCGATAACCGACATCCACGCGGGCGGAGCCGTGGGTAAAAGCTAGTACCAAATAAATCGCGATAGATTTATAAAATTATAAATGAAAGTCACTCTTTCACGCAGAATAGTCTACCCCCTAGACAAGTAGCAATTCGTTTGCTAGCGTATTGTAGACGTATATGACACGCATTTTGACGTTTATGACATACGTTGACGTCTGTCATAACTGTCAAATCTCATACATTCATAATTCTATTGTACAAAATGGCGGCCAACGAATTACCACTCTAAACAAATATGTATGCTTGGCACAGATATTGATGTATGCATTAATTTGTATGCAAGTTTCAAGACAGTTTACCTGGAACTTTGTATGCCACTCCTGTGATCCTGGTATAGATACAGGAATTAGGTAAGTACTACAGTAGAAATGTACGTAAAATTTAAGACTCGACTTTGCAGCCGACCGCATGCAGCAGCAGTATACAGCATGAAGCAGGTACCATGAAATAGATTTAAATGTGATAAAATTATTTAATGTTTCATTGTGGATTCTCAGAGCTGTGGTTTACCCGTATTTTTTATGTCACTTAAGTCGCAGACAAGCTCACGGCCTACCTGATGGAAAGTTGTTACTGTGGCCTATGGACGAGTGCAACATCATTCTGTAGTGCGGAGATACTTTCCCGGTCGGACTGCAGCTGGATATACCGTCGTGTCCTTCTTCCTCCAAAAAGTCTCGATGAATTAAAACAATAAATAATACTGTTACATTCAAGTCTACTTCACGGTACGCTTTATCTGCTGCTGCGGTCTGCGGTCGGCTACGATGCTCCGTTGTTATCAATGCTCCGTTGTTAAATCAGTGTAACTACCGATCATAGGTATGCTCCGTGGTTACATCAGTGTAACTACCGATCATAGGTGTGCTCCGTTGTTACATCAGTGTAACTACCGATCATATGTATGCTCCGTGGTTACATCAGTGTAACCATGGGTCAGAAGGGAAATTTATACCTTCAAGATATGGATTCCGTAGCCGACCATATACGATAACTGCTGACGCACGCAGCACATGCGCGTAATTCATTGCGGCTTCTCAATGGTCCCTTTTATCCTTATCAGAGTTTAACAAGTAATGGGTACGCTGTATCTGCTGCATGCGTATGTCGTTGTCGTATGCGGTCGGCATCGGAATCATACCTTTAGTCGTACGTATTTCACCGTTGAATTCCTATCGAAACAACAAATCAATATTAAGCCAACAGTGCATTCCGCAGATAAACTAAATTCAAATTCAACAATAAATTATTGAATACAGTAAGCGGTACAGGTGCAGAATGTCCATTAGCCTCGTGCATTGTTATTCGAACTACTTTGTATTGTTTGTGCCGGTTGCATTGTGTGGTGCGCTGTACTCTGCGGTAACTTCGTAACGTCGGTTCAGCTTTTTGTTCGTACAAGAGTGAATAAGTTTTGGAGTGGAATTGGAAATATAATGTTTTGTTCAATTATCCAGAATATTTGTTTAAACTGTTGTTAGGCTGCCTTTCCATTAAAGATGTGCTATGCAGCTACGAGGATTTAAAAGCTAAGCTATGAAACTATTATGATCGTTTCCACTGTGCTATGTAGCGTAGCGAGTAAGATATGCTATGAAGAGGTGCACCTCAAGCTATGCAACTATGTCAGTGGGAAGACCAAATTCTTGTCCTGTATGTCTTCTTCGCTGACGGCACAGAATCTCTCTATTTTTAAAAGGTCGGCAGCACGAGTGTGACTCCCCTATTTCTGCACTCGTCCATAGGCCCCGGTAACCTTTTTCCATCAGGTGGGCCGTGTGCTTGTCTGCGACCTGGTATAAAAAATTTAGCGTAGCGAGTACTCGAGCTATGGGATGTACTAATCACATAAATGTTCAGAATGAAAACTTCCTACACATGTTCAAAATTTGAATCTACTTATTTTCATATTCACAGCACGCATCTTACTATATAAAAAACATAGCTTAGCTTATACCCTTCCTACCAGTACTATGCTATCGGCCGTTCCCAATAACCTATCTATCGCCAGTTTTGACATTAGAAAGGATAAAAACGTCATCAATCTCTATGGTAACGCAATTCATAGTAGCAAAATAACAATAGGATTTGACAAGGGAACTATCTCTACCTTTACCTTTATCTGTAGATATGTTATTGGGAACTGCCATATGTGGACAAATGAATATGATTGGTAGATATCAAACCCATCCATAGCATAGCACATCTCTTGTGGAAAGGCAGCCTTATTGTTGATTCAATAGTTAGCATTTTAATGAGAAGAAATGAAATGCTATTATGGAAGCAATTGCTATGTATTTATTTTAGTACTAGTTGTAGTCCGTGGTTCCGCCTGTGCGGATGTTGATAGTAAGGGATAGGGCTGTTTAACATCAGGCAGATATATACAGCCCAGATTCAGCTTCAGTTTCAACAATTAGTGCCCGGAATACCGCAATAGGCTCATCCCTATGTGGGACCTAATACAATGATTGGTGAAATTTGGGTGTTAATTCACCTCTGCCTAACCCTCCGGGGATAACGGCGTGATTGTATGTATGTATTTCTATTAAAAACCTATTTTAAAAAATGTAATCCCACAGAGCTTACAACACAATAGAGGTGGCGTTCGCAGGACATTGAACAATTAAAACGGTCTTTAGAGCTGGCGTTGGCATCGACAAATGAACAGCTTCGGAAACCATTTTTTATTAAGTCCCCGCTGTGTAGTACAGGTGGGGAGACAATTTATTTACGTAATTTATTGGCGCAGATTGAGATATTGGGTTTAATTTCGTTATCTATAGCTTTTACAAGATTGTTTTTAGTTAATAATGATGATTGACATGACTTTGGATTAACGTTTGTTATGTGTTAGGAAGTGGAATTTCAAGTGAACTAGTACCACAGTTGAAATAAAACTACTTTTCAACGAACTCTGTCGCAATATATTGCTATAACCTCGGATTGTCAAGAGCTAAAGTAAGCTCTTTACTAAATCGAATATCAAAATCGGCATTGATAGGATCTTACTAAATTTGGATAGGTAGGGGGGGGGAACACTACTGACGGTGGAGGTGAGCGCTGATGCATCACCCTAAACCTACATCTGAGTCGCAAGTCCCAGTCGCCGTCGCGGTGTTCCTCTCTGTATCACGCTATGGACCCGGCGACCGCACGGTGAATCCATGGAGTGCTGAGAATCGGATCTCTATTATTTAATTTTAGCCCGACGTTTCAGATAATTTTTAGCAGCTTAGTCACCCCGCGATCATGACAGAAACATATTTTATGTAAAAACCCTTACTTTAAGGCTAAAATTAATAAATAAGTATGGGTAAATAAATAAAACATTTCTCCAGAACCTAATTAAAGAATGATTGCATTTTACGAGCGAATGGCTCGGCTACCTTATATCAGTCAGTAAGCAACAAAAAAACAATGTATGTTTCTAACCCCGAACCCAAACCCGGTACTAATTATAAATGATGGCGGACATGTGAGGTTTGTGTAAAGTATAATTAATTAAGTGAATAATTTTACGGTGCGTAATTATTTCAAAATAGGTGTAGTGTTTATTTCATAATTATTTGTTTTTTTTTATGTGTATGAATTTAGTTGATTTTTTTTACACTGGTTATACCTATATCACCTGAAATAATGCACATATCCGTAAGTACTGCCTCTGTAGCGTAGCGGTAGTGAACGCGGCAGCTATATATCAGCGATGAACAGGATCAGAATTCCACGCGGGTGGAGCTGCGGACAACAGCTACTGTTTCAATATTGTAATCACGATGCAAGGAAAACATAAAACAATTCAATATAATTTTTTATTGTTATATGAAACGTAACTTTAATAAAATAACTTGAAGAATTAAATCCACGTTCATATTCCTTCTGTTCGCAATTCTACGTTTTATAGCCACGGTTTGAATTCCAAGAATAATAAAAAGTTAATAAATGCTAAATGGGGTTGTGAATAAAATAATAATGGACAATTATGTTTTAATAGTGAGTTTGTTCGTTCATTTTGCATCTGATAATATTACGACTTCTTGATAAATTTAAAATTATTATAAACAACAAGCAAAAGTAATAATCAACACCAGTGTAGCATCCCTGCCCCCTTAGACAAGTGGCAATTCGTTGCTCGGTGTATGGTAGAATAGAATGACAAATGTATAGGATTTGACGTTTTTGACATTCGTTGACGCCTGTCTTATACGTCAAATCCTATACTTTTTGCATTCTTTTCCATCATACGCCGAGCAACGAATTGCCACTTGTCTAGAGGGGCTGGTGTTGCATATGTCCATAGCCTATGGTACCTAACCACTTTTCATCAGGTGGGCCGCGTGTTTTTCTACCACCTAAGTGGTAAAAATATAAGTAACACTTTTTTCATTGACTGTACCATATTGATAATATAATCCGCTATTATAAAACTGATATTTTTTCGGGGGGAATTGGGGATAACCCGCGAGGGGCGAGGTTGACTCCGCAAAATAGACATAAATGTAATAAATAATATATGACATTAGAGATCCGATTCTCAGCACTCCATGGATTCACCGTGCGGTCGCCGGGTCCATAGCGTGATACAGAGAGGAACACCGTGACGGCGACTGGGACTTGCGACCCAGATGTAGGTTTAGGGTGGCCACCTTGTAATGCATCAGCGCTCACCTCCACCGTCAGTAGTGTTCCCCGCCCTACCTATCCAAATTTGGTAAGATCCTATCAATGCCGCTTTTGATATTCGATTTAGTAAAGAGCTTACTGAAGCTCTTGGCAATCCGAGGTCTTTAAGTAAGTTGTACAAGGATTTAGCTGGAATTCCCCTTGCTCCTACTTCTACGGCGTAGAGTTTAACCACGTAGCCGTTCTTGGTTAACTCGTTAGTCAAGTCAAAGTATTTGTTTGTCTTTATAGCGTGGTCTTTAGGTATATTAGTTTCCCACGGTACTGTGAGTTCTACAAGCACTGCACGCCTATGCGATCGTGAAAAAAGGAATATGTCGGGTCTGGATGATGAGGCACAGATATCCTCCGGTATTTTATAGTGCTTCTCATACGCGTCTACTAGTATTGTCCAGTCAACGGCAGCTATCAAAATTGAATATGGCTTTTGAGGTGATTTCTTTGAGCAGCCTTCCTTTACAAACACAATGTCATTTCTTTGGTTTGTGGTTAATCCTTTTTTCGCTCTAGCTACCGCCAAACTTACAGCCTCACGTATGATTTCTAATAATAATATACTCACGCCCGTAAATTCCCGAAGGGGTAAGCAGAGGTGTATTATCACCCACATTTCACTGACTATGATTTTCGATCTCACCTAATTGGGGGCGAGCCAATTGCCGTCAATTAGGCACGTATTCATGGGCTGTTTGTTTACTGTCAGATGGAGAACAGCCCTATCCCTTAGTCGTCTTCTACGACACCCACAGGAAGAGATGGGGTGGCTTATTTTACTCCACCAGGAACCAATACCGCCACAATAAAAATATGAAATTCAAATTACACAATTGTTTTTTTATTCTAGGAAATGACGTCGAAGAGGTATTAAAATCACTTAAAATTGAAATTTCGACAAATCATTCGGCAGATCCACTTCCTCTTTAACAAACGGAAAACAATACATACATACCATCACGCCTTTATCCCCGGAGGGTTAGGCAGAGGTGAATTAACACCCACATTTCACCAATCATTGTATTCGGTCCCACGTAATAGGGGGTGAGTCTATTGCTGTATTCCAGGAACTATTGTTGACTCGAGTCATGCATTTGAGGTTAAGTCTGGGCTGTATATTATATCTGATGTTAAACAGCCCTATCCCTTAGTCGCCTTGCACGACACCGTATGAGAAAATTATAGAGACTATATTTTTTCTCTATTCTTTCTTTTAGGATCCTAATTTTGGATGCAAATTGCAAGTAACGATTGCAGTTATGTCCTTGGCGTCGTATCAAAACTAACTAAATGAAATTATGACTAGGGTGCCCAAATTATAACTAAGTTATATGAATTTGCATAATATTTGGCTCAGGCGACGGAACTAATGTCAAATGAAGTTTATGTCATAACTTTATGTAACACTAGTTAGTAACTGTTGCCCGCGTCTTGCCTGGATGTCGGTTATCGCGACCTAACATGGCCTATGTCCTTTCCCAAGGTCTAATCTATCTCCCTACCAAATGTCATTAAAATCGGTTCAGTGGTTTAGGTGTGAAAGTGTAACAGACAAACAGAGTTACTTTCGTATTTATAGCTGGTTGTAGCCCGTGACTCCCATTGCATGTGTATGTGTATATGGCATGTGTCCTATTTCCAACGTCTAATCTATTCCTATACCAAATTTCATCAAAATCGGTTGAGTGGTTTAAGCGCGAAAGCGTACCAGACAGACAAGGTTATTTTCACATTTATAATATAATCGATAATAATATACTCGTAGTATGGATATGGATCAGTATGGATTTAATGTAATTTTAATAAAATAATGCTCCTGACAATATTAAAGTATGATTCCGAAGCCGACCACATACGACAACTGCCGACGCATGCAGCACATACGCGTAATTTATTGCGGTTTCTCAATGGACCGCTTTATCCGTATTGGAATTTAACAAGTAATGGGTACGCTGTGTAAACTACATTCGTATGAAGTTGTTGTATGCGGTCGTCTTCAAAATCATACCTTTAGTAACATTTCAGAATATTCCATCAAGAACCAAGCGGTTCGGCGACTCCTTCTTCTGCCGCACCATTAAGTCTTGGAATTCTTTACCAGTTCACGTGTTTCCCTCCTCCTACAGTCCCGGGTCCTTTAAGCGGGGCGTGAAAAAGCATCTCATGAGGCCGTCAAGCTGAGTGCCACCATTGTAACATGATACGTGTCTGTAATGGTGACGCTCTTTTCAGAGACTTTGCCTTCAGCTTACCATCAGGCGAGGCGAAGTCAAATTGACGTGTCCTATATAAAAAAAAAGTCTTTATTTATATGCACGAATAGAACTGCTTGAGCCTAAAATCTGAGGACTTTTGAAAATAAAAACACAGACCCTAAACACAAGAAACAAGGCAACAAACTAAAGTTAGATCTACCCGCAAACTAACAAAATTGTCGAAAACAACTTTCCCAAATTAAAACCGATTTCTCCCCAACGCATAAGGCTATCAATCTACTAGACGGACCACTTAATTAACTGTTACCACATTACCGAGGGTTCTGCACTCTCACTGTCCTCCCATTAAAGAGGGATTTCGGACAAAAAAACGTAAATAGTAGTTCCCTAATGAAGTTTCGAGATTTTAACGAACGAATTGTTCGGTGTTGTTTTTGTTGGTGTTATATTTTGTACAGGTCTAAACTTACTATGGGCTGTGGTTAATGGCTGAGTAAGTTCTAAAACTATTAACTTTTTTTCTAACGTGTAATCAAATTTTACTTAATGAGAATATAAAAATCAACCTGCTAATTCAAGGGGGCTACCATGAAACATGGGAAACTTTGGGTTCGGACTAAATACGAACGGAAGAAGTAGCACTTAGCAATGTATATAGGTACCATAAAATCGCCGGGATACGAGGGATTTCTTTGAGGCAATCTGAAGACCCAAGACATTTTCCCAAGTGATTACAATATGAGGTTCTTCAAGAAGAGCATCAGAAGGTACCTAGTACCTACAGGGTTGCCAGTACGATTGCGACTCCCCTGATGTTGCACACATCCATATTCTACTGTAACCACTTCTCAACAGGTGAGCTGTGCGCTTATCTGCCATCTAGCTGATTTAAAAACTTCAACAACTTTACAAGATTTCAATAAAACGTGCTGTATCATGATGTATAAATTATAACCTTTCATTTGATACCCAACACGGGTGTATTTGAAAATATTAGATTTTGCATTGCCACTTTGACTCCTCATACCTTTCAAATGGCTAAACCGATTTTTATGAAACATAGCTAAGAACACTCTCGACTAAACCATCTATCAAACAAAAGAAACAGAATCGAAATCGGTTCAGCCGTTTGGGAGCTACGATGCCACAGACAGACTGACACACACACCCACCCATACACACGTCAAACTTATAACACCCCTCTTTTCTGTCGGGGGTTAAAAATTGACAATGTCTAAAGTAATGAAAATATGCTAGTTTAAAGTCTTTACTCAAATTAACTAAGTATTTTTTCTTGCCCACAGAATAACAATATCATACCAGAAGAACGTTACCTTCGCGGAGCTGATCATCAATGATGTGAAGCCTGAAGACGAAGGCGTCTACCGATGCGAGATCACCTATCTCCAGGTCGGGGAAGACTGCAATACCGTGCAGATCACCGACTTCCACACATACAGTAAGTACCTAGATCATAAGAACATTGAACTACCTTTTTTTCATGCGGATATCTCCACAGAATACCCCTGGACATGGTCACAAACCAGCTAGAACAACATGGTGGTTTTGGGTGTCAAATGTCGGGTTGTAAGCTAACATAATAAGACATTTCTTCTGACCCTGATTACCCCCTACAACCTGACAATCTTTACCTGTTTATAAGTTTAAGTACTGCTTGCGGCTTTCCCACGTGAGATTTTAATCCCATTCCCGTGAATGGGAATCTATTCCCGGGATAAAAAGCGGCATATGCGTTATTCCAGACTACAGTCTATGCCTATATTATATTTCAGCCAGATCCGTTCAGCTGTTAGAGCGTGATTGTCCATACATCCAAATATCTTCATAAACTTTCACATTTATAATATTAGTAGGACAGGGTTTTTTTATATCACTTAGGTCACAGACAAGCATATGGCCCACTTGATGGAAAGTGTTTACCGCGGCCTATGGACGAGTGCAATACCAGGGGAGTTACACTCTTTAAGAACAGAGAGAGATTCTATGCCGTCAGCGAAGAAGAAAAGTAGAACAAGCCTTTGGCCTTTCCACTAACAGCACAAAACTTCTCCAGTGAGCTCTGGCTACCCTACTCACCACTGGGAACACAACACAAGGTTATTTAACCGCGATATTCTGTAGGGCGGAGGTACTTTCTTAGTTGGACTGCTTAGTCGGATTGTCCAAACATTGAAATATCTTGACAAATTTTCACAATTATAATATTAGTAGGTTAGGATAGATTTCAAAAAGAAGTTCCTCTCTCTCCGGTAGTTTTGTTTGAATGACTTGAAGTATAAGACATAGGAGATAAGTAGAGAAGTATAAAAAGACTGTGTAAACACCTAGTATGAACAAGAAGCTTGTCGTAAGTAAGTGAAAAGATATATCGCTCTCATAAGTTTTGTCAACATGACAGCCAATCAGAAGCGGACGGTCGGCCAGTGATGAGGTACCTCATATCGATAATTTGAAATTTATTATCGATAAATAATAATATTTCAGATCATTTTATATATTAGTTCCTAGTGGAGTAGAGTAGAGCTTTCCAATCTCTCGTCGTAGAAGGCGATTATGGAATAAGTCTGTTCTCCATTCGATATTAAACAAACAGCCAATAAAAAAGTGTTTGTTTGACGGTCTCTAATTGCTATAAATTACGGTGTCAATTATTTAAGACCGAAAATAATAGCTGGTGAAATGTGGGTGTTGATACACCCCTGCCTTTTTTCCATCTTCCTACACTCCCCGGTTCTTTAAGCGGGGCGAGAAAAAGCATCTGATGAGCCCATCAAGTTGGGGGACCATTATCACATTGGTATCTGTAAAAGTGGCCCTTTTTCCTCAAACTTTAGCTTAAGCTTACCTTCAGGTGAGGTTAAGTCAAAAAGGTAAAGCCGTTTAGTTATTTTATTTTACTTGATTTGTACTTCTCTCTCTCTCTCACTCTCTCCTTTTTCTTGTTTTTTAACACATCTTGTATCTAGTTTATTTGATAACTACACCATATTTTTTGTTTTTTAACTCATTACTGTCCATCCCAAGGTTGCCTGGAAGAAATCACTACCAGCGATAAGGCCGCCCATTGTACATTAAATTATACAATATACATGCCACCTACTTTTCATACTTGTAAATGTAAAGAATTATCTATCTATCTATCTATCTGACGTGTCGTATATAAAATAAGTGTAACAAAAATATAATAAAAATCATCGATAAAACTGAACAGCACATCTCTAGACTTAGCCTCCAGACCCTAGGATATTGCGTCTGTCCCGCCCCGAGCGAGCCAATTCAGCTGAGGTGTTATATATCACATCCCTCTCTAGCACGTGTCATTTCCGGTATATTTATCCTTGTCGAACATTAGAACATACATCTTTTTATGATACAAATGGCCTAGCGATATTTTATTGGACTTGCGTTGGTGGTTCCTGAGAATTATTTGATACTTTCATTTTGTTTATGGGGAGTGTTATCATTCGTTTATTTCTTGGATTGTTTCGATATTTTACCGTTGATCTCTATTTTCTTTTTCTTTTATTTATTACTGGCTGATATGCTATCATAAACAGGCTCGCTCCCTATTACGTGGGACTGAAAATCATAGTACAAAATATGAGTGTTAATATACTTCTACCTACCCCTTCGGGGATATACAGGTGTGAGTATATGTATGTATGTATGTTATCATTTAGAATACCTATTGCCTAGCCATAAAATGGGTAAAAAGGTGCAAATTTCTACCACCTATTAATTCTCATGCCTACCGTCCCTATCATGGTGAATATACTGATGAGAGCTTCCAATTATTTCTACCCTCTCCTTTCCTACACAGGGCAATACGTGCAGGGCTCAAATATCACCTGAATACAGTGCAATATTCCATCAAGAACCTTGTGTTTCTGTGACTTTTTCCTTTCCCGCATAATTAAGACCTGAAATTTCTTACCAGCTCATGTGTTACTTTCTTTCTACAGTCCCGGTTCCTTAAACCTGGGCGTGAAAAGCATTTTATGAGGCCTAAAAGCTGAGTGCCACCATTGTAACATGGTTAAGTCAAATTGATGTGTCCTATATTAAAAAAAATATACAAAATAAATTCTTATTAGCCAATGCATAAACACGGGCCTAAAATTACAAAATAGTGATACTTAACCCACTAATATTCAAGGCAATAGTTAGAATTAAGGATCAGAAAAAGCCGCAAATATTACCCCAAGGTCCGCAAAAATCTACCAAATGGTAGCGTTAATTTTAACGTAAAAGTATTAATTAATACCTTGGCCTAAGCCCTCGAAAAAAATATATTTTTTCCTTTTTCCCTACATAAGCCTCAATTACGCTCGTTTTTGGCAAATCCTGGCTTTCTGAGGATTGTACATAAAAATTCTGTGCAGACGAGCAACTTTTCAGTTGCCTATATTGGATTTTTGTTTTTTGAACCAAGCATATCGAAAGTTAAAAAGCGTGTGTGTAGTTAAATTGATTATCTACTAGCTGAACTCACGATATAATCTGGGTGAATTCAAACCTTTTCTAAAACTAAAGTAGGTAGCCGAAGTTTCATTTTATAACATCAGCTATAAATAGGAAAAACTCCATCAAATTCAACCCTGAGAAACAGACAAGAGTGAAAACAAGATTATAGAAATTCATAATGAATACTTTTGTTATTCCAATAGTACAAAATATACACTTCAATTTTATTTGGTTGTATAGACAGACATTATGGTTGACATTAGAATTTCGTGATACTCGTAGTTGTTAGTACTTTTTTTATACTACTTAGGTGGCAGACAAGCACACGGCCCACCTGATGAGAAGCAGTCACCGTGGCCTATGGACGTATGCAACACCAGGGGTCACACGTCACACGGGTTATTCCCGTGCCTCCAAAAAAGTATTCCCACTGCCTCCAGAAGTTTAATATAATACCAATTTAAATTATAATTTCATTCTCATTGCCTCCAAAAACGATCGGGTCTCGGGCTGCCGACCCTGAAGAAACCTTCTAATGTACTGTTTTAGTTTATATTACTCGGCGACATAGTAACTTTTATTCAGCTCAAAAATAACCGTTGTTTTTTAAATATGACTTAACTTGTAGTGTTAGCACAAACCTTAGTGGTTTTTGAATGCTACTATAATGTAATTATATCCGTTTATACCTATGTATTTTGGTAAATAAATTAAAAAAAAAAAGTTAAAGTCAAAAACTGACTTTAACTTAAAAGTGCGGGGTAAAGTAAGCTAAATATAATTTGTTTAATTAATAGTGTGTAATATAAGTGTATATAATAGTGTATAATAATTGTATCATAACAATGTCTAATATTATTTTATGTCATATTTCATCGCCGCCAAGTGTTGGCCGTCTCTAAAATATGAAGGTGTATGGAACTTAATAACCGAAAGTTTCTTTATAAAATAAAATTCTTTTCTGATATTGTTAACACTTCTGTTAAAGAAAGGCTCATCTGTGTTAAGGACAGAAGTAATTAATTACTCTCTGAGTGGACTTAGTTACTTTTTCAACTTGTAAGGGTTTATTTCTGAGCTTTGAGTTTTAAAGTGATTAACGTTTATCTAAATATTAAATGGTTCTAAATTTAAGCTGCTTTTGTAATACTATTATTTTAATTGTGGATGGGTTATGGGTTCTGGAATGTGAAGAAATATACTTAGATACATTTTTTAAGATACATGATACATGATAAGATAAGATGAAGATGAAGGTAGGGGGAGGGGGACACTACTGACGGTGGAGGTGAGCGCTGATGCATCACAAGGTGGCCACCCTAAACCTACATCTGGGTCGCAAGTCCCAGTCGCCGTCACGGTGTTCCTCTCTGTATCACGCTATGGACCCGGCGACCGCACGGTGAATCCATGGAGTCCTGAGAATCGGATCTCTTCATATTATTGCCAACATATTAGCCGTATTGGTTCCCAGTGGAGTAAAATAGGACCATCCTATCTCTTCCTGTGGGTGTCGTATAAGACAACTAAGGATAGGGCTGTTCTCAATTCGAAAGTAAACATACAGCCCACGACAAAGTGCCCGCTAGACGGTAATAGGCTCGCCCTCTATTACGTGAGAGTGAAAATCATATTTGGCGAAATGTGGGTGTTAATACGTATCTGCCTACCCCTTCGGGGTTTTACAAGCGTGAGTACCAACACAAAAAATCCCAGCCTTATGCAAATATACATATCGTAATATATATAACTCAAAGGTGACTGACTGACTGACTGACATAGTGATTCTATCAACGCACAGCCCAAACCACTGCACGGATCGGGCTGAAATTTGGCATGCAGATAGATGTTATGACGTAGGCATCCGCTAAGACAGGATTTTGATTAATTCTACCCCCAAGGGGATAAAATAGGGGATGAAAGTTTGTATGAAACTTTGTCAATTTTAATCCGATCGGGCTGAGACTTTGCATGCATAAAGCTACTATGACGTAGGCATCCCCTAAGAAAGGATTTTGATTAACTATACCCCCAAGGGGATAAAATAGGGGATGAACAACATTCCGAACTTAACGCGGACGAAGTCGCGGGCAACAGCTAGTTCAAGCATATAACTTAACATGTCATGTTGGTACCCGGTGGAGTACAATAGGGTCACCCCATATCTTCTTGTGGCTTTTGTAAAAGGTAACTAAGGGGGAGAACTGTTCTCCGTCTGAGAGCAAACACACAGCCCATGACAAATATTTATATGTCTTCTTTATCCTAGCGTTAATTCCCAGTCGCATCCGAAGCTTTTACTTCGGAGTCTGGGTTCCGCTGCACTAGTCTAACCGCAGATTTGGCTAAACTTCAATACTTTCGATTAAGCGACTGCCAACTGACCTTCACAATCCAATGCCGATATCGAAGCATTGTAGTTAAACCAGTTGTTGGACTTTTTAAAGCTCCAACTACCCGTAACGACTGCCGTAGATTTTCGTATGGCTCCGGGACTATCGGCTTAACGTGCTCTTCGAGGCACGACCAGACCAATGCAAATATCCATATTCACGCATATAAATATTTGCACTGAGTGGGGATCGAACCCGGCCGCGTTCACTATCGCAACGCCACAGACGCTTAGGCGTATTTATATATGTATATATACATATATAAATACGCCAATATTTATAATATCTAGTGTTTCCAATATCCATAGTTAATTGAGCTTCAGCATTATGAAAAACTTTAGTTATCTTCTTTCAAACCATTTAATTTACGAACTTTCGTTAGCCCTGCTCACCCCCATACAGCCGTAAAATACAGAACCCTTGAGACTTTTAAGCAACTCGTTAATATTTTAAGAAGACCCTTAGAATGTCGGTTGTGCGTGAAATTTAATTAATTGCAAGGATCCTAAACTAACATTGGGTTAGTTGATGAAGTGAAAAAGATTTTTTTCTTTTTTCAAACAGCACCTTTCAAGATAGGTATACTTGTGAAAAACCTTTGAAAGTTACGCCAAAGAATTTCTTTGTGAAAGAATATAATTATAATTCGGTTAATAATTAAAAATGAATACTTTGTGTTAATTGAACAAGTCTATTGAGTAGTTTTTTTTTTCTTTATTGGGGCGATACTAATTTTGTGGTCTTTGTGTTATCGGTTTTTATTCAAAGATTTCTTATGTCGATTTTCAAAGAACATCTTTTAGTTATATCATCACGCCAGTCTTCAAAAGCAAGGGATCGGTGCAGGAGTGTGGTAGTTACCGCGGTATAAAGATAATGTCCCACACCATGAAGCTCTATGAGCGGATAATCGACTCCCGGATCCGACAGGAAAGTACACTCTCGGAGTGCCAGTACGGGTTCCGTCCAGGGCACGGGACCACGGACCCAGTGTTCACCCTAAGGGTTGTGGCGGGGAAATACAGGGCGAAGAACACGCCCCTGCACTGCCTATTCTTAGACATGCAGAAGGCCTTCGACTGTGTTCCTCGCGCGGTGATCTGGTGGGCACTGCGGGCCAAGGGTGTTCCAGAGACTTACATTGACACCATCCGAGACATGTACTACGATTCCGGTTCCGTGGTTCGAACTGCTGTTGGCGACTCGAAAGCCTTCCCCATCACCGTCGGGGTACACCAAGGATCCGTCCTTAGTCCTTACCTGTTCAGCGTGGTATTAGATGTTTTGTCGGACAGCATTAGAAACTCACATGAGCAGCCTCCGTGGTTGCTCATGTATGCTGATGATATTGCGCTCATGGACGCGGACAGGAGCAGATTGGTGCGACGCGTGAAAGGATGGAAAGAAGCGCTTGAGAACGGCGGTCTGAAGCTAAATGTAGCGAAGACAGAATACTTAGCGTTAAACTCCACAGATCCCACACCCGTCCGCATAGGCGAGGCGCACGGACCAGGTTAAGTACCTGGGATCTGTACTTCATGTGACCGGTGAGATCGACCACGACGTCAAGGCACGCATTGCTGCCGCGTGGGCCAAGTGGCGAGAAATGACTGGCGTCACCTGTGATCCTGAAATGCCAGTCAGGTTGAAGGGGCAGGTCTATAAGACGATCATTAGGCCTGTTCTCTTGTATGGTTGTGAGGCGTGGCCGCTGCTCGAGCGACATAAGCAAGAGCTGCGTGTCACGGAGATGAAAATGTTGCGATGGATGTGCGGCGTTACGCGTAAAGATCGCGTACGGAACTCTCGCATCCGCGGCAGCCTCCATGTCCGTGACATCGCGGATAAAATGCAAGAGAGCCGCCTTCGCTGGTGCGGCCACGTCTTGCGGCAACCGCCATGCTACGTGGGGAACAAATGCCTGGCAATGGTACCCCCGCCGGGTCCAGGTAAAAGGGGTAGGCCAAAGAAGTCCTGGCTTGACGTCGTGGAGGGTGATATGCGTGCTAATGGTCCCACTACCATGGACGCCCAAGATCGTGCGAAGTGGAGAAGGAAGAGCCGGAAGGCGGACCCTGAGCTCCGAGGTCATCTTGGCCACGGATGCAATCAGGAGAATACGTCTATATGCAGATGATGATGATCTTTTAGTTATAGTGAAACTTAAAGGACTTGATAATTGATTATTTTATTAGTTTATGGTGTTCAAGTATTACTTCAGAATCATGTTGCGTTATATTTTTAAATATTCTTAGTAAGGTACTTGTGAGTTGAATATGATGCAAATTCCAGGCTCACCTCCAATGTCGAATGTTATACGTATGACACTTTCGTAATATCGTTTATGGTCGTGTGACACTACTATTGTTAAATAAATAATAACTGTGAACGCACTACAAAAAAAAAACTGACGTCGTCAAATCATATTGTACTGCTTTCTTAAAAAGACAAAAAATATATTTTCTGGAAGAAAAGTTAACAGACATTGTATCTCTTTTCACGCAATGCGGTAAAAAGAGTCAAACGATTCATTAAGGACGTAATTATCTAATTTCCCGAGGATGAATAAGAAAATGAAGTATCTTATTTTCACTCACTTCTTAATTAATAAGCAAGCTTTTTAATTGCCTTCATTACTCGACTCAATAATAATGGAGTGTAAAGTATTCAGGGTTCATTATGTATGTGTACACAACACATTTTAAAAATCTTCTTCATCTTAACGTTAATCCCAGTTGCATCCAGAGCTCTCACTTCGGAGTCTGGGTCCGCTTTACCAGTCTAACTGCGGATTTGGTTGAACTTCGATATTTTCCGTGTAACTGGCATCTGACCTCCTAAACTCAATGGCGATATCGAAGCATTGCAGCTAGACCAGTTGTTGAACTTTTTAGGGTTCCAACTACCCGTAACGACTGCCAAAAATGTTCATATGGCATCTGTGACTGACGGCATAACGTGCTCTCCGGGGCACGACCAGGCCAATGCAAATACCCATATTCATGCATACAAATATTTGCACTGAGCGGGGATCGAAACCGCGCCTCCTGCGTAGCGGCCGCGTTCACTACCGCTACGCCACAGATGCTGTCCAATAACTATTAAATAATTCATATTTATACTAATTTAGCACAAAAATAAATAAAAAAAGTAGTTTTATTTCAATTCTATTCATAGTTCAGGAGCTTCCATATAAAGAACAGGCATAGTAACTGTGAAATGAATATATACCCATGCTTACCCTTCCGAGCATATACAGATGGACCCATCGATAATGTCGATGGCTATTTACATACATGCAACATAAGCCAATATTTATGGCAACCCTCTTGGTCCAAGAATCTCCTTTAACAAATACTATGGGCCTCTCGGACCCTGCGAACAATAACACGATAAAGCATTTGAGGGCTATTCAGCGCAGGTTTTTGAATATTTATCATTAATATACCCTATTGTCGACAGTTTTAGCAAATAATACGGATATATTGGGTTATTTGGGTGTTGGGTGCAACCTTCATACATTAATATTTTGTTTTATACATACTAGCTAACCTGGCGAACTTCGCACCGCCATATTTTCCGCCCGCGTGGTATTATCTCTAAATTTATCAGTGTTTCTCTACAATATTACGCATGTATTATACATATAAACCTTCCTCTTGAATCACTCTATCTATTAAAAAAAACCGCTTCAAAATCCGTTGCGTAGTTTCGAAGATTTAAGCATACATAGGGACGGTCAGACAACGACAGCGACTTTGTTTTATAATATGTAGTGATAGTGATTCACGCTTGTAAGTCTCTGAAGGGATAGGCAGAGCTGTATTAACACCCGCATTTTGCCAACTATGATTGTCGGTCCCACGTAATAGGGGGTGAGTCTATTGCCGTCTAGCGGACACTTTGTAATAGGCTGTATCTTTACTGTGGGACGGAGTACAGCCCTATCCCTTAGTCGCCTTTTACGACACAGCCAGGAAGAGATGGAGTGGCCCTATTTCTACTCCACTGGGAACCAACACAGCACCTTTCTTTTATGTCCTGTCATGTTTATTTAGGTTCTGTATTGTCTACTTACGACCAGCGGCCTTACCATAAACCTTAAAACAGGTCAATAATTGAACTGCTGTCATTCTACCAACTGCAAATGTCACTTTGTACTGTCATATCTAATATATAAAATTCTTCTGTCACGGGGTGCGTAATCGAACTCCTCCGAAACGGCTCGACCGATTTTGATGAAATTTTTTGTGCTTATCCGGTATCTATGAGAATCGGCCAACATCTATTTTTCATCCCCCTAAGTGATAAGGGTGCAGCGGGAACGGGATTTGAATACCACGCGCGCCGAAAATATGGCGGTACGAAGTTCGCCGGGGCAGCTAGTAAATATATAGGATTACAAAGGGATTCCAAAGTGACATTTTGCAGTTGGTAGAATGACAGCAGTTCAATTATTGACCTGTTTTAAGAGTTCATGGTATGGGCCCTATCTTTCTAAACATTTTAGGCCAATATAAAAACCCTAGAAATATTCTGACTCCAACAATACTGTAGATGCTACTTCTTGGAATATTTTATAAGAATTGTCTGAGGGCTCTTGTATTATGTAGATGATTCATAAAGGAATACTGAACTAGAAAATATATCGACGCTGGAAAGGCAAAATGTTTTAACAGCCATTTTGGGCGATATTGACTTATATATATGGTTGGAATCAGGAAAACGAGATCTTTCGAATGGTCTCGGTTTCAGCTCGATCTGACGACTTTTATGGTCGTTAATACACCTGTGATTTTGATGATTTTCATATTTTTGTGTGTTTTAACTCCATAGTAAATGATGCATTTTTTCATTAAGACACCTCTTAATTTGAAAAATGACTTTAAGCCACTTTGCCCTATATGACTTTAACTAACTAAAAATGTTAAAACACTTTACCAAATTTTAATATTGTCTGTTTCGTATTTGATACATTATACCCAACTTGATTATGCTTAATCAATGGAGTTAAAACATTTTACTCCGAGTTTTAATATTATTCATTGTCAGTTAATACATTTTACCCGAATTTTAAATATTAGTCATTGTAAGTTAAAACGTTTTACTCCACTCTAGAATAATATTGTTCACAAGATAATACATTTTACACTATCCAAAATATGGGGACATCATGCGTTGAGTCGTTTTACTGTTCTTTCTAAAAGCAAATTTTAGTACAATAATACAAATTTACCTGCTTTTTTTTACAAATAAAACATGCGTTTAAACTGTCTGTACTAGTTTTATTATTTGCCTTAAACTGTCATAATTTTTTGTATCGCAAATCAAAATCGGTGGTTCATTCATACGAAATAAAGCTAATCTGTCGCTTCAGTCACCCCTCTCGTGCCAAAAAGGGCGGTTGTGCGCGCAAGAAACAGAAGTTTTATGTTTAAGAAATAACACTTTGATGTTATACAAAGAACAGTTTTATGTTTTTATATGTAAGATTGAAGTAGAGACCTAAACTTACGATTACGATTTAATAGGCAATGCACAGGGTCATTATTGAATTATTGTTTTTTATAAGGTCTACACTGATGTCTATTATGCAATTGTGATACTTTAAAGTCTTGAAACTTGACACGAGGATGTTCCTGTAATATTTAAGCGTTAATTAGTATTTGTATGATTCATACTTTCATCATCATCATAGGTGCTATGGGGGTCCACCAAGATCTTGGGCCCAAATCCAACCTCACCTAGAAGCCGGTGCACCTGCTGAACAATGGACGACGCTCTGGCGCTGGCTTTCCCTTCAAGGTTTGGGGGGTCGAACGGCAGTCGTCCATGCACATTGGGGACGGCTACCAGCCGATATACACAGGTGCACCTGATGGGCAGGCCGGGCTGGGGGTGGTGCTCTCCCGGGCGTTGCAGGATGACATCTTGGAGGTGAAGAGCTATAACGCTCGGCTTCTGGTTGTGAGGGTGCTTATTGACGGAATTGTAACCCACCTGATCTCATGGGTGTGAGGAGTTTGGACGTGTCCACAGCGGTTTTGGATACGGTAGTCGCAACCCAGTGGGTGAGCACATCCTTGGAACGTGTGCGACTGCCGATCTTGCCATCGTGAACACATACTTCAAAAATAAATCTGTACATCTTGTCACCTACAGGAGCAGGGGACGCTCAACTCAGGTAAATTTCCTACTCACTAGGAGGCACAGTATCAGCAAGGTAACTAACTGTAAAGTTATACCCGGGGAGAGCCTCACTAGCCAACATCATCTCCTTGCCATGGACCTCCGCGTGAAACCCAAAAGCAAACGTGCCGAGCATGCCCAACGCAGAATCAGGTGGTGGCTGCTTGATGAAGCCAAGTCATCAGCCATCGGTGAAAAGTGCACCGGTGTTGTAGATGAACCAGTACAGGTTTCTTGGGACAAGATTCAGGCAGCTATTCTTGAGGCGGGAAGGCGGTGCTAGTGCGGCTGCATTAAAGACCCTGGGGGCAATTCGTTGTATGAGAAAGTCGTGGTGAAGGAGAGATGGCGCTTATACTTCCAAGAGCTGCTGCTGAATAAGCAGCATAAAGAGGTGCAGCCACCAGACTTCGTTCCGAATCAAGGACTAGTGCCACCGATAATACTTGCAGAAGTCCAGACTGCCATTCCCCGCATGAAAAACCGGAAAGCATTCGGACCCGACGAAGTCCCCATAGAGGCTTGGAAGGCCATGGGTGCCCGTGGTGTGAATATTCTAGCAAATCTTTATAACCGTGTACTCTTCACCGGTGTGATCCCAAGCCAGTGGAGGCTGAACATCATCACACCAGTCTTCAAAGACAAGGGATCGGTGCAGGAATGTGGCAGTTACCGCGGTATAAACATAATGTCCCATAACATGAAGCTCTATGAGCGGATAATCGACTCCCGGATCCGACAGGAAAGTACACTCTTGGAGTGTCAGTACAGGTTTCGTCCCGGGCACGGGACCATGGACCCGGTGTTTACCCTAAGGATTGTGGCGGGAAAATACAGGGCGAAGAACACGCCCCTGCACTGCCTATTCTTAGACATGCAGAAGGCCTTCGACTGTGTTCCTCGCGCTGTGATCTGGTGGGCACTGCGGTCCAAGGGAGTTTCAGAGATTTACATTGACACCATCCGAGATTGTACTACGACTCTGGTTCCTTGGTTCGGACTGCTGTTGGTGACTCGAAAGCCTTCACCATCCCCGAGGAGATACACGAAGGATCCGTCCTTAGTTCTTACCTGTTCAGCGTGGTATTAGACGTTTTGTCGGACAGCATCAGAAACTCACATGAGCAGCCCCCATGGTTGCTCATGTATGCTAAAGATATTGCGCTGATGGACGCGGACAGGAGCAGACTGGTGCGACGCGTGAAAGGGTGGAAAAAAGCGCTTGAGAACGGCGGTCTGAAGCTAAATGTAGTGAAGACAGAATACTTAGCGTTAAACTCCACAGATAAATAAATAAATAAATAAATAAATATTCCACAACATTCTACACAACGCTTTCTAGACCCATGGTAAGCTTAATTAGCTTGTGTTATGGAATCTAGAATGCGGATATACATACTTAGATACTTTTTTTTTTTTGTAAATACATACTTATTATACATAGAAACACCCAGACCAATGCAAATATTTATATTCATGCATATAAATATTGGCACTGAGCGGGGATCGAACCCGCGCCTCCTGCGTAGCAGCCGCGTTCACTACCGCTACGCCACAGAGGCAGTCCGCATAGGCGATGATTTGGTCGAGTGCACAGACCAGGTTGAGTACCTGGGATCTGTACTTCATGTGACCAGTGAAATCGACCAAGGCACGCATTGCTGCCGCGTGGGCTATATGGCGAGAAATTACTGGCATCACATGTGATCCCAAAATGCCGGTCAGGTTAAAGGAGCAGGTCCATAAGACAATCATTGGGCCTGTCCTCTTGCATGGTTGTGAGGCTTGGCCGCGGCTGGAGCGACACAAGCAAGAGGTGCGTGTCTCGGAGATGAAAATGTTGCGGTGGATGTGCGGTGTCACGCGTAAAGATCGCGTACGGAACTCTCGCATCCGCCGCATCCTCCATGTTCGTGACATCGCGGATAAAATGCAAGAGAGCCGCCTTTGCTGGTGCGGCCACGTCTTGCCAGGCTACGTGGGGAACAAATGGCTGGCAATGGCGCCCCCACCGGGTTCAGGTAAAAGGCGTAGGCCAAAGAAGTCCTGGCTTGACATCGTGGAAGCTGACATGCGTGCAAATGGTCTCACTACCATGGACGCCCAAGATCGTGCGAAGTGGAGGAGGAAGAGCTGGACTGCGGACCCTGAGCTCCGTGGTCATCTTGGCGACGGATGCAATCAGGAGAATACGTCTTTAAGCAGATGATGATGATGATTCATACATTGTTTCAGTTGAAAGCTAAATTTTAATGTTACTTTTATATTTTTATAATAACGTTTATGTTTGATAAAAGTTTACAGTGTCTCGTCATGAAAATTTGTTTTTTGATTGTTGGTTATGCCAGTCTCAATGTGATAAAACATTCACCTACAACCAAGCAAATATGTTTATTTTGTAAACATTACAATAATTAAATAACTTTAGTAAAAAACTATACCTCTTGTATTTCATTTTTCTTAAATTTTCAGGTTTTTATTAACTTGAAAAAAGAAAATGTTTGGGAATAAATTATAGTAAGGTATAAAGTTAAGTCACTTCGCTCTCTTTGTTAGAGCTCAATGATGTCAGTACAACTGTTTTTCCAGGATGGTATAGATATAAAAAGGTTACATAAAACTATTTACCTCTTTTTAGCCATGATTAGATATGCTTTTAAGTAATTCTACTCGATAACAATATCCAGTTCGTTTGGATATAAAACACCTTACTTGAAAATAATAAAATTTATTTTGGAGATAAAACACTTTGCTTGACATTAACCGGATTTAGTTTCGGCATTTAAACTAATTTTACCTATCTGAAATTTTGAGGTATTTTGTATTAACTCCAATAATTGATAGAAATAATAGACACACATTATTTTTGTTCATTTGTATATAATTGTAATAAATTTATTATTAATTGACCCAAATTTCATAGAGATATCTTCAATACTTTAGAAGTTACGACGTTTTTGAAACTTTAATCGTCTCTCCTGAACATTTTACTATATGGCTGTTAAAACATTTTGCCTTTCCAGCGTCGATATTTGTTTTTTTTAGAACTTGTGATGGAATAAACGAAAGATATCAGACACCTTAAGTAGAATATTTCACTGTCCTACTAATCCCTACTAATATTATAATGTGAAAGTAACTCTGTCTGTCTGTCTGTCTGTTACGCTTTCACGCCCAAACCACTGAACCGATTTTGATGAAATTTGGTATAGGGGTATATTAGACCTTGAGAAAGGACATAGGCTATGTTGACATCCACGCGGGCGGAGCCACGGGCAAAAGATAGTTTGTTATACATGTGAAAGTTTGGGAAGGTATTCGGATCTTCTTCTTCTTCATCCTAGCGTTGATTCCAGTTGAAGCTTTCACCTCGGAGTCTGGGGTCCGCTTTACCAGTCTAACTGCGGATTTGGCTGGGCTTCGATATTTTACGTGAAGCGACGTTCATCTGACCTCCACAACCCAATAGTGACACTGGACGTTATCAAAGCATTGCAGCTAGACCAGTTGTTGGACTTTTTAGGACTCCTCACGGCAGTCGTTACGGGTAACGACGAAAACTGATCTAACTGCTATACTTTGATATCGCCAACGGGTTGCGGAGTTCAAATGGCAGTCATTTCGCGGAAAATTTCAAAGTTCAAAACGGACCTGATACTTTGAGGTGAAAGCTTCGGATGTGCTTCAAAAGAGGCTATGTCAGTAATCTGAGAGTACACTAACGTAGCTCTCATTAACCAGAAGCCAGTCGCTTTGGCCTACCTTGGTCAAGAGAGAGTAGTAGTACCTTTTTCTGTTTCAGCACAACTTATAAAACCTCAAGTATAGGTAATAAAACAAAGGCATTACCGCATCCGCAATAAATTCGTCCATGTTCATACTATATACATCACTTTAGCGTTATCGCTCGTAACACAATGTATCATAACCATTGTACGGAGGGTTCCGGTGAAGCGTTTCCTGTACACACCAAGCCGGCAATGTATAGCGTAAATAAAGAATAAATCGAGCGGGTAAAAGTGCATTTTTCTCTGCACAACTGTGATATGTACGACGTTTCCTTCCGTTCGCGAAGTTGGTTAAAGTGTTGTTTTCTTTTTATATATTTTTTTCGGTTATTTTTGTACGAAAACTTATAAAGTTGGCAATATTGTATGGACATAGTCCTAACGTCTTTGAGTATATAAACAGTCTTCTTCATCATCATTTTATTGTAAAACTTAATATTTCTACACCTATTATGGTAGGATATGTTGGAACCATTGTATTGACATGAAGACCTCGATGTACCATATTCTTGGAAATAAATATTCATTCATTCATTCATTCATTCATTCATTCATTCATTCATTCATTCATTCATTCATTCATTCATTCATTCATTCATCCCTCCGTTAATCCCAGTCGCATGCATGACGAAGCTTTGATCTCGAAGTCTGTGGTCCGCTTTTTCCAGTCTAACTGCGGATTTGGCTGAACTCCGACATTTTCCTCCTCTATAAGCCATTTATAGTATTGCAGTCAAACCAGTTGTCGGACTTTTAAGGGCTCCAAATAATCGTAACGACTGACATAGAAGCTCGTATGGCTATCAGAATCGAAGCGCGATGGCTTAACATGCTCTTCGCCCGCGTTAATTTTGATCCCGTACCCGTACCCATGAAAATGAAGTCCAAGTTTAAAATTAGTAACCTATATGTTATTTCAGACTATAATCTCCCTGTACCATATTTCAGCCAGAACTGTTCAGCTGTTAGAGCGTGAATAAACAAACCAAAGACCCAAATATCTTCTAAAAACATGTAGGATATGAAACTTACTTAGCAGAGTAAAGTCTAACTTAATTCTACTAATCTCTCCCGAAAAATAAACACAGTTAGTGGAAAATCTGTAAATCTACTAAATAAACTCCACTCCAATTTTATTCCATTAAAGTTATTTCACCCTATCCCGAGTCTGAGATGCTAACGAAGACTTCTTTCACTCCAGTCACATCTAATGCTGGTGTATCTCAAAAGTGATGAATAGCCTTCGTCTGCAGGCATTGGGGACATTTTAATTCAGCGCCCGAATGCCAGTCGGAAGGCTTTCACTGCGCTTCAGCCAATATTTTCTAAGTAAACTTTTAAAGTCAATTTAGAGGGTACGACACGATACGAATACGATTTTGGAAACGATACAGTAAATAATTTTGACAAAAATGTGGGTGGATACTGGGATAAAAAATAGTCGATTTAAATAGGAAAAAGAATTGACTTTCGGTGGGACTCGAACCTGCGATCTTTCCCTTACAGCGAACTTCGGTGGCTTAGCGGTCAGAGCATTCCCCCTGTAAGGAAAAGATCGCGGGCTCGAGTCCCACCCGAAGTCGACTCTTTTTCCTTTCTGCTGAAATGACCTCTTAATCCCGAGCCCAAAACGTCATCCATGAATCTGCAAGTGTACCGGCTAGCAGATGAGGTTGGCTTGGCCGCCCAATATACCTTGATGGAATCCTATAATATCGATTTGAAATATCATAAGTATGTGATACCCGGATGACGTTAGGTTCATTAAAAGGAGACTACCGTGCTCGAGGTCACAAAATATTTTTTTGTTGTGTAAAAAATAAATTTAAAAATAATATTTTTTTTAAAACCGACCTGTACCATTATTATTAGGAGGATAGGCTTCTTAAAATCATATTTATTGTATAGGAGCCTCCCTTAAATATTCATTTTATTTAGTTTTTAGTGTTTGCTGTCAACAGAAATCCTTCATCTTTAACTGCCTAACTATCACAGTTCATGAGATCCATGACAGATAACGGATTCTTGGTGATAGGGTTTCGTTTTCACTCTTTGGGTGAAGAACCCGAAAAATAGCCCATAACAGTCCATTGCCGGATATTATCCAGTCATAGGCTACCCAAAACTTCACCTTCCCGTAAAATATATAATTAAAAGAAATTAATTCGAAATAATCGTAGGATGTAAAAGGCCCTATCTGCAGGTGGCTGCGTCAAAAACTTGCAGTAAAGAAGATCGGGATTAAAAACCGCTTTTTCAGTTAAAATATGTCCTTTTACGGATTACTGCAAAGGAAACGTGCCTTTGAGGTTCTTTTCGTTTTTGTTTGTGAACTTTTCAGCAGCATCGAGTACTACTTTTCATTAAATTTTATATTATGACGTCACCGTACATGAATCGAGGCAGGTTAAAGTTAATTTTACCCTGTTAAAAATAATATTTCTGAGTGCAAAAATTTTATGTACGGGAATGAATTTGACCAGGTTAAAGAAATATCCTCCATAATATAATAACCTTAGTATTCTTTATATTTCGGTACAAACATAAATATATGCTACGAAAATTTCGTAGCTGCTTCATAAAAACCCTATCTGCTACGAAAATGTAAGTAGCGAAGGTCTACGAGCATTGCAGATGTACGGTGACGTCACAGTGGGTAATCGTCAGCGACCGTCGTTACGTAGAGGTGGCGCTACGAGAGCCATCAGCGTAGCGGTATCAGAGGTATTACACCTCTCTAGTGATGTTACAATATCGATAAAATTAGCGATAAAAGTATCGCTTGTTTAGTTTCTATACATGCATAGTCATACTTCTTTGCCAATGGGGTAAACAGAGTAGTTTTTATGGGGAACAGCGGCGATGAGTGAAATTTTTCAAAAGGAAAGGGTGGACATAAATTGCTCGATCTAGTTTCTCATACACTATGCGACCCATTCGTAAGCGGGTAGGAATCGGGTTATAGGGACTCCTCGCCACTGTACTGGTTAATTACTTTACCCAACTCCATTGCAAACCCATTATCATCATCAGTTCGAGTCCAATATAACTACCCCCGGTGGTGAATAGGGGATGGTATTCGCGGGAATTTCTACTATCCGAATAAAGGCAGTCTTTAGAACGTGGATCATCTCTTCTGTTCTTTTTCTTGATTTTTATGAGAGCTGTTACCTGACCTCCAACTCTCTGACTCTCGTAAAAACCTTCGACAAAGCTGCATCTACCAATCAGCAGTATACTGACTTATGGTATGATTCCGAAGTCGACCGTATACGACAACTGCAGACGCATGCAGCAGATACAGCGTACCCATTACTTGTTAAACTCCAATACGGATAAAGGGGACCATTGAGAAGCTGCGATGAACTACGCGCATCTGCTGCGTGCGACGGCAGTTGTCGTATGCGGTCGGCTACGGCATCCCCAATATACGGAATACCTTCTTTTTTTTTTTAATTGTGCGAAAAATCCCCACGGATACCTCCCCCGCCGGAGCCGGAGGAGGAGGTTATGTCGGACTCGAACCGACTAAAACGCACGCCTTCTGTGGGCCTTCAGTTGCCGGAGGTGAGATTTTCATAGCCATATCCCTCGCACCCCGGCCGACCCAGGGCCATATCTCTCGATCTGGCCCTCTTCCGGTGTGGGGACCACGGAGTCCCCAACTCGCCCCCGGGTATGGGGAGGCACGCAATGCGCGCCTCCGCCGTGGCCTGCTTCTGCTAGGGTGACAGGCGGCCCCACCCGTCACCCCCAGGCCCGCGCTCATGGGGGACGGAGGTCATTCTGCGACCTCCGACGCCCGAGTTGCCGCCGTTCGTCGCGGGCCGCGCGGTTTGCGATTCTCCTTCGCTCCTCGCGGGCCGCAAGATCTGCGATTTTCCTTCGCGCCCGCTCCGCCGCCTCTTTCACGAGCGTCACTTGCATACACCTATAAAGACATATCTTTATAGGTGTATAAAGATATGTCTTTATAGGTGAGTTTAGCTTGGGTACCAAATATCTTAGTAATGGGACCGCTCTATAAATCCAAATCTCTCGCAAACTAGACAAAATAAACGTGTGATTTTGATAGTTGGAACTAGTTTGCAAATCATAAGACAATTATACACAACATACTGAACATACACACACACACACAAACACACACACATAGTATAGTCATCTAGCTCGCTTTGAGAAACTGGTAATTTCAGCGCATATGGCAAAACTTTGTGAACTGTGGACTTCCATATTTATGTTCACAGCAGTTTCAAGTTATTCTCGCAAGTTCATTGTTATCACGTTATATTTGTACTAATATTATAAAGAGGAAAGATTTGTTTGTTTGTGATTGATAAATACTAACACTAATGAACCAATTATATTGGTTCTTTCACTGTTAAAAAACTATTTTATTTAGAAGTAACATAAATTCAATCTGATATTATCTTGGTAATTTTCAATCTGATATTCTCATGGAAGCAAAACTATGGAAGCTAGTCAGTTAGGTATAAGTACATACAAATAACACTCTTCATTAGCAATGATTTTATTATTTGTTTTACCGTGGCTCGTTACTAGCTGACTGGTGACAAGATTTAAAAAAATATTTTAAAAAAAATGTAATAAAAATACTACATCAGTACTATATTTAATATAAATTCTATCTATCTCTACAAAAGCCAATCTACAAAAAAAAACGTATTTTTACGTACACAAACTATCGATCATGTCGCATCACTATAGAATCGGAAGGGTCCTACTATGCTCATTTCACGTGACATTACTCGAGTTGACCCACACTAAGCCCATCCTAGTGTATGTCATGTATCAAATCACAAGCGGAAGCGATTTGAAATTAAAATTTCGAAAATAATCGCCTCTTTTTCCAAAGCAATGTTCTATTCGATTTCCACCTAATTTTTATTTTACTTTTTTTTATAATATAGGAATTAAAATGAGAGAATAACTTCATAGGTATCGCAGTAATTTATGATTTGATTCTATAATGTATGTGTAAATATGAGAATATAATGAAAGTTGTTACTAACTACCTACTTTTCAATTACGTAATTACGTAAAAAAAAAAAAATATCTAAAACTTTGAATTTCATGTGAACTTGCTATATTAATTACTTCAATTCCCATTAAATTTTACAGTCGATGTTGCCAGATTAATAAATCTAAATCAATACTAATATCCCAAGATAGATTAAATTACAGAAAGTTAATTGTGTATTGAAGTTCGTGGCCTCTGGTCAGTTGGTCTTAATTGACTTATTTAGCTCCCAAGAGTGCAACAGATTTCTCAACTTTACCTCAACTTAATTGGCTGGTTACTTAGGAATCAGAGTCCATTTCATGACCTTCTGGCTCAACAATTATGAATAAAAAATGATGTGAAATGTAGGTTTATGAACACATCTGTCTGTCTTTGGGAAATATAAAGTCCGAGTTAAATGAATATAAACTACATACACACTATATTCATACATACAGTCACGGTTTTTTCCCAGTGGGGTAGGCAGAGACCACAGTTTTCCATTTGCTACGATCCTGGCATATATCTTTCGCTTCTTCTTCTTCTTTTCGTTCATAAAACTAGAGATTATTTTTTCTCTTTTACATAATTTTACAAAAGCCTCTACAATTTTCTAGACAAGTATACCATCCATCCTAAGGTTGCCTGTAAGAAATTGCCACAGAGCGATATGGCCGCTACTGTACTTACCACATAACTTAGATCTCTATGTTGTATTGTTTTATATGGTGTACAATAAAGACGTTTTTACTTACTTACTTACTATGCCATAAAAAAATCATGAATAAGTTAAACCCTTCAAAAATCTACTATTTTCCAAACAATAAGGAATATTTTTGATATTGCCTTTTTAGGCAAAGCATACAAATCTAGATACTCTAAGATACAAATACTCACATGAACAACTCGTAACAATAAACGCTAGCCTCTCATAACTTGACGCTGTCATTACAAAAATATTCAGCAATCATCCGCTCAGGATGGCCGCCGCTTTTTACAAGTGTCCCATAGCTTTGGTGCTATGACAAAAAATACACCACTTTTCATTGTCATTTCACCCATAATATCATGTTGTTACGAATGGCGTCACAGAATTTTTATGTGATATTTTTGTGAAAACATATTATACCTTATGTATGTTTGTACAGTACAATATACAAAAACTATAACTCTTACGTCTGTAAATCCCTGAAGGGTAGGCAGAAGTGTATTAACATCCACATTTCACCATTATATGTATGGATGTATGTAAGTTTTTTACATATTATTGTACTTATCGTTTTTATTCAACTTCTTCTCCTAGCGTTATTCCCAGTCGCATCCGAAGCTTTCAGCTCGGAATCTGGGGTCCGCTGTACCAGTCTTATCTACGGATTTGGCTAGACCTCGATATTTTCCGTGAAGCGATTGCCATCTGACCTCCACAACCCAATCGTATCGTTTTTATTCAACTAAAGTATTGTAATTATTTATGTGAATAAATAATGTTCCGTGGTCTTCTATATGATATTTTTTTATTAGACAAGACGTACTCAACAAATAAATACTATTGTCAACGAATAATTGATGACATGTCTACGATATCAAATTCTAATAAAGGTAAGTATTATTATGAACATTATTTATTGAATTTCAATGTTTAGAGAAGTAATATTATAAGTAAAACATTATCCTACTACTACTTACTTGATGCTTGTTTTAAAAGTGGTTGTAGATGTGGAATTTTGTGCAGATGTTTAGAAATTCGGATGGCAATCCTCAAACGACTGGTTTAGATCTGATACAGGGATAGGCTGTAGGGGAACAACACAGCCCACTTTTTATCCCTGAAATAGGTTCTGATGATTAACGGGAACATGATTAGAAATCCACGCAAGTGGAACCACGGGCAAGAACAAGTAGAAAATATCCACAGTCCTACATTTAACTTATAGAACATGACACAATACTAATATTATAAATGTGAAGATGCTTGGATGTTTGTTACTCAATCACGCTTTAACGGCTGAACGAATCTAGCTGAAATTGGGTACAAGAATAGACTATAGCTTGAAATAACACACCTTTTTATCCCGGAAATAGGTTCCAAAGGCAGTGGGAACGGTATCAAATTCCACGCGAGCAAACCACAGGCACCGACTAATATCTCATAATCCCTAAACTTTCGTAGTCTCAAATCAATCTCAATTAAATGAACATAGAGGATTTCATCACCATTATTCTAGATTACTAGTCGCCGAGATAAGCCAGCCAGTATCTCAGAAGAGTTATTGGAAATAAAAGACGGTTTAAAGCTATTCATTTCACATTTAGGAAGAGATTTTGAGAACGAAATGGAAGGATATTCTCGTACGGTGCTTGGTATTTCTATGGCAATTTTATAACGTGAAATTGAGAGGTTATAGTGAGTTATATTCACTGAAATAAAACTATTTAACAAATTCTATAGTGATTTACTTGTTATTATTTACTTTTAGCGCGACGTTTTGGCTACTTTTACTTGATGAATTATTGGTGTTATTATTTACACAGAATGAGCTCACTGTGTCGTTAAGTCTTGTTGTATTTTGGAGTCTGTTTACTAGGTTTGATTAAGTGGATGATTGGGTATAGTTACATCAACAATTGATCATCAATCATGATGAATTGTTGATGTAACTATCCCCAATCATCTTTGAGTCCTTTGGGTACTTTGAGATAACTTGCACTTCAAACTATGTAACAACTAGCTGTCCCGGCGAACTTCGTACCGCCATATTTTTCTCGTTCCCGCTGCACCTATTTTCTCATCCTTAAAACCTTCCCTGGACACCCATGAATATTTCAAGACTTAAATTAGCCAAATCGGTTCAGCCGTTCTTGAGTTATAAAATAACAACGAAAAGTGGCATTGATTTTTATATATTAGATTATTTTTCCAGTCTAACGTAACGCGATTGTTCTTTTATATTTTCCGTGAAGCGACTGCTATCTGACTTCCGCAACCAGAAATTAACTTTATAGAAGTAAAATTTGTATAAACTTATCTTTACATACAGCTAATTATTTCATTTAGTTTCGTGCCTCGTAGAGCACGTTAAGCTCTCGGTCCCGGTTGCCATACGAACATCTGTAGCAATCGTTACGGGTAGTTGGAGCCCTAAAAAAGACCCACAACTTGTCTAACTACAGGGCTTCGATATCGCCAGTGAGTTGTGGAGGTCATATGAAAGCCATTTTCGCTTCACGGGCTATATAGAAGTTGAGACTTGAGACGCTTCGAATCTTCGCTTGAATTGCTCTGGAAAGCCTTCCCCACCTGGGGAAAAGACTTTGAGGATGATGATGGTAGTGTTTTTGAAGACTGGCAGCATTGCCCCATTGCATGACAACACTAATTCTTTAAGAAAGACAATGGTCAAAATATAGCCTCGATCAGCTGCTATGCCAAGTCCTTGCACATTTGGATCTAGTTTCCCTTATCACAACCAATTCCCATAATTCAACAGTCTATTTTACTCCAATAATAAAACACCTTCAAATCAATACCTGTGTTTTATCATCTTAAACTAAATCAAATTCGAATATAGAACTTCCTCCTCTCCCCATTTTGCCAATACGTCGTCTCCACTTTCCTACTTACCCCCTTCTTCACCCCCTACCCCACCTGTCCCGTCTCACCTCGTAT
The DNA here is from genome assembly GCA_914767945.1 of Eilema depressum. Taxonomy (NCBI): domain Eukaryota; kingdom Metazoa; phylum Arthropoda; class Insecta; order Lepidoptera; family Erebidae; genus Eilema; species Eilema depressum. The sequence continues at coordinate 3,205,296 of OU612036.1, read as the reverse complement.
CGTGCTCGTGTCGCCTACGTTAAGCCGGACAATGGGATAGCCAGCCATTTGTCTCATGCAATACTTAATGAATGATTCATATTGAATTTCAAGGTAATTATTTTGACTTAAATTTTCATTCTACATCTTTAGAGGTGCAGGTAGAGGTATATTTTTTTACTGCCTACCTAAATATTAGATGTTAGAAGATGTTATAATCAATGATATATTATAAACTATAGATATTTATGTTGTCCACACTCTAAAATGACGACAAAAAAATGATGACTTTTGGTCATCCCCTAGCCAGATGGACCGACGACCTGCGAAAGGTGGCTGGGACGGACTGGATGCGGAAGGCGGAGGATCGGCAAACGTGGCGCACATTGGGGGAGGCCTATGTCCAGCAGTGGACTGCAATAGGCTAATTGATTGATTGATTGATTTTGGTCATCATTTTATGCACCAATCAGAATCGCGACAGTGCGCCACCCAAAAAAAAAACATTTTTAATAATAAATACGTAATAATAAAATATTATTAATATAAATAATAATATAATTCATATAAATTAATAACATTGACGTATTTTTAGAAGTACCTAGCTAATATGTTGTGTTTGCGCCATTTTTGAAAGCCGCCATCTTCGTGTATGACGTATCTATAAAAATAATACATCACTGGTTATAATGTTATTATTTAATCAAAGTTTTATTCTGAGGCCGACCGCATACGACAACTGCAGACGCATGGAGCAGATGCAGCATACCGTGAAATAGACTCAAATATGATAATTATGTTTTAATTCATTACGGCTGCTCAATGGTATTAAAGTTTAATCCATATTCATATCCATACTAATGTTATAAATGCGAAAGTAACTCTGTCTGTCTGTCTGTTACGCTTTCACGCCTAAACCACTGAACCAATTTTGATGAAATTTGGCATAGGGGTAGTTTAGACCTTGAGAAAGGACATAGGCTATGTTTGGTCGCGATAACCGACATCCACGCGGGCGAAGCCGCGGACAAAAGCTAGTTAGTAATGTATATGAAAAGTAATACACGTAATGTATGAAGGTTACTTCAATGCGGATGAGGGGGGCCATGGAGAGGCGGCAATGAACTAAACTTATCATTTACAAGTCTATTCACAAGACTGCGTCCATTTTGATAACGTTTCCGTAACCATGTAAACCTATTCCCGGAATAAAAACAGCCCATGTGTTATTTAGACTATAAACTATCCCTGTACTAAATTTCTACCAGATCTGTTAAGCCGTTAAAGCGTGATTAATAAACAAACATCTTCACAAACATATTTAAAATATTAGTGGGTAGTCGGCTGTTCTATTCTGTCTGTCTCTTGGTAAAAGTTCATGTTTGTATAGAAATTGAAATCTCTCTTTGATCTTTATAAAGTAAAATACAAAATGAAACTTTGTACTAGCTTTTAGCCTCCATTCTCTTAGCAAAGTAATTGTTATTAAGATTAAACCTGGCTCAAAAAGAGTAAAACACGTCAGAATTTTCACAAAACATGAGCCAACAGGCTTTATTTACAAAAGATCAAATACAAAATCTGTTTGTGTAGTATTTTTGTGATGTAAAAGGTTTCTTTAGCCCCAGGCTTTGACAATTTCAATAAATACGATCCAAATTTATTTCTAACTAGCTGACTCACCCTGGCCTCGCCCGTGGTATACTTTGAAACCCCCATATCACCCCTTTAAAATATATCATTGCTCGCTGTTTATTCATTTTCAAATAATGTGTGTGAATTTTCCGGATTTGCTGATATTCATGGTTACTGCTCTTCTCCCTTCAGTAGTAGCGTGATGATATTCAGCATATAATCTTCCTCAATAAACGGGCTATTAAAAACAAGGATATTTTTTCAATTCGGTCCAGTAGTTCTACGATTAGCGCGCTATATAATCATCTCGCTACTACTCAAGGGAGCGGTGCAGTAATCATAAATATCAACAAATCCGACATGCAGATTCCAATACATTACTATAGTGACTCCCCTGGCGTTACACTCGTCCATAGGCCATGGTAACCACTTCCCATCAGGCGGGCCATGTGTTTGTCTGCCACCAGCCACAGTGCCACCTAAGTGGTATTAAAAAAATTGCGGGAAGATAATTATGGCTACGGGGTTTCAAAATATGCTACGGGCGAAGCTAGGTCGGCTCTGTGGCGTAGCGGTAGTGAACGCGGCTGCTACGCAGGAGGCGCGGGTTCGATCCCCGCTCAGTGCCAATATTTGTATGCATGAATATAAATATTTGCATTGGTCTGGGTGTTTCTATGTATAATATGTTGTATTTACAAAAAAAAAAGTATCTAAGTATGTATATCCGCATTCTAGATTCCATAACACAAGCTAATTAAGCTTACCATGGGTCTAGAAAGCGTTGTGTAGAATGTTGTGGAATATTTATAAAAAAAAAAAATGTATTGTGTATTATACATATTCTACGCAACAATATAAAACAGAACTACATTAAACCCTATCGAACAAAACCCTACCATCAAAATTTGTTATTCTTACTTTGTAAACTAAACAATATTCTGCAACCAGTATTATATTTTCTGCTGACCCATCGATCGGTAAATAGTACTTTAAAACAAACACCATTGGGAAACTAAAACCGCCCCAAACACGTTCGTGTTCGACAGTTTTGTCGATGCAAACAGCAGAACGAAAATATAAAACAATTCTAACCAACGCCTGGCCTGGATCCTTGCCAGACTAAATAAATATGTATAATACTACCCGAGCTACATTTATTCTTTGTGAAAATTCGGTTCAATATGGGGAAAATTCATTTCGAGAGAAAAGGTATATAATGTTTTCTTCACTCAGATTTCATTGGCATGTAGGTGATGCTCGCGGATTTACCCGTGTATGTCATTTATCGCAAATATTGGCTATACTCGGTTCTACCTAACTGTACGAATTGCGATCAAACATGTTTAAGATTTTACAATATTAAGTATGTTTATTTACATCTGACCAATACCTTTCTAATAAAAAAACCACTTCAAAATCCGTTCAGTAGTTTATGCGTTCATCACGAACAAACAGACAAACAGAACGTTGCTATCCAGAATCTTTAATCTAACATTACCCAACTATTCTTTTTAAGTGTATTTAATTGTTTATACCATAAGTAAAATATACATTTAAGTACAAAATTAACAATAAAACAACAAATTAAAAACTAAAACTATTCTTTATAAATGTGTTCAATGTACAGACACGACTACTTTACAATTTTATAAAACCTGTCTATTATAAGAAGGGTTAGTCCCTGATAGACTTAGAACAGTGGGGGGTGGCGGGTGGACAATCGTGAAATATGAAATTTTTTTAACAAAGTAATACACGATATAATACACATACATACATACATTCACGCCTTTATCCCTGGAGAGTTAGGCAGAGGTGAAGTAACACATAATATAAAGATGGTTATAAAGATGGACCATAAAATTACTATAACAAAAAATAAAACATATGAACGATTTTTAACTTTAACTTTGACTATTACAAGTCTAATAACTCCACCATTGCAGCGACATCCACCATCAGATGATTAAAAACTATCTCATTCCTTTTTCGTGTTATTTCCACTCGCTGCACAGACAATAATAAACTACAGCATTCCATTGCATGCCACTGAGCCTATCTTTGAGTCAAAAGTAAGGGTTTGGGTTAATTAAAACCAAAACTGAGAATAATGTTACAATTTAATGGTTAAGACTTGAAATCGTGTGGGAGATTTTCTGTTTAATATTTATATTATTTTGGTTTGTAGCTCTGTTGATTATTGCTGTGTTTAATTCCCAGTGGAGTAGAATAGGACCACCCTATCTCTTCCTGTGGGTGAGGTAGAAGGCTACCAACGGATAGGGCTATTCATAAATACCCGCTTGGCAATAGGCTCGCCCGCTGCTTTGTGGGACTAAAAATCAGTTTGCGAAATGTGGATGTTAATACACCTTTACTTAACAGTAGTGAGGTTATATAGTCCCTATAGCCCGATTCCCGCCGACTTACTCTGCAAAGAATTCCATAAGATGGTCATTCTATAACAGGAAAAATATTTTTCACTGGCTTCCCCTTTGAAAATTTTCACCTATCGCCACTGCTGCCCACCCCTTCAAAAATTTAGAGGCGTGAATATATGTAATGTATGTATGAAGCTCTGTTCGAGTTATAATGTAAACTAACATAAATTTACTTAATTATAATTGTCTGAACCTTACAGCCTTTTCTGGCTTCGCATAGAAAATGACGTTAAAAAATACTCCAAGAATTCAAGTGCTATCAAAGGTTGCCTAGAAGAAATCGCTTCAAGTAATAAAGGCAAGCATTCCGCAGCCTTTGAGAATTTAATTATATTTATTTAGCTGGTAAAAGAAATAAATAAACTACAGCATGCAGGGACGTAATCAAAACAAACATGAAATTTCATAGTTCTTTTTTTATATAGGACACGTCAAATTGACTTCACCTCGCCTGATGGTAAGCTGAAGGCAGAGTCTCTGAAAAGAGGGTCACCATTACAGACATGTACCATGTTACAATGGTGGCACTCAGCTTGACGGCCTCATCAGATGCTTTTTCACGCCCCGCTTAATAATAATAATAATGGATCGAGACTTATGGCATTGTGGAACTCACTTCATCATCTGCATGTAGACGCATTTTCCTGATTGTATCCGTGGCCAAACTGACCTCGGAGCTCAGGGTCCGCCTTCCGGCTCTTCCTCCTCCACTTCGCACGATCTTGGGCGTCCATGATAGTGAGATCATTTGCACGTATATCACCCTCCAGTTATACTCGTATACACCCCATATTATGGAATTTACTTATGTCGATGTTTCGGATGCGTTGTAGCACCCGTGGTTAGGACTTGACTCTGACCGACTGAAAAATCATTTAAAGCTGGGTCCACATTTGTAGCATTTCTGTGTATCGTATCTCCTTCGCGTGGCCTCAACGCGTATCATGATCGCTAGTTTAGACACAAGATGATACTCGTTAACAATACACGCCGTCTCTGATACAGCCCGATCCGCACTAAACGCGTATCTTGATATACCTCGTATCCGATATACAGCATTTACTAAGTATAGACGCGTTTTTTTTTACGAAATACGCCTTAATGATACGATATGGACAAAATGAGCGTCCATATTTATGATACAAATACTCGATACGATACGACTGATCGTGATACGTCAAGGTGCTACAAATTTTTACCCAGCTTAAGAATAGTGGTATTTGGATAGCTTAAAAATATCATTCAACTCCTGTCAGTGTCCACAGTTCAGAACCGTAGTCATAACAGGTAGGACACACTGCTCAATGACCTCTGTTTTCAAGCATTTATTATACTGGTATTATATTGGCAGAGTAGAATTTGGGCCACCCCATCTCCACCCTTGCGGTGTCGTACAAGGCGACTAAGGGATAGGGCTGTTTAACATCAGACAGATATATACAGCCCAGGCTCAGTCTCAGATACATGGCTAGAGTCAACAATAGTGCCTACATTACGTGGGAGCTAATACAATGATTGGTGAAATGTGGGTGTTTCACCTCTGCCTAATCCTCCAGGGATATAGGCGTTATTGTACGTACATAGTTTGTTCTCGAATGGGTAAGCAGGTTTCTTAAAAGTTACAAATTACAGAGAAAACTGGTACAAATATCCAATATCCACTAATTCATTTCATTTCTAAAAAGTAATTTAACTGAAGTGAAAAAAGGTAGTTTTTTCCCCTGATCAAGGAACACGATTTCTTACACTTTGGATTTCCTTTTTTCCGACTCCAATGGGTCGGATTTAATTAAAGCAAACTTTCTAAATTCCCGGGAGCGAGTTTTCTATCGGGAAACAAAACTAACGACGCATGTTGTTTAATTAATTCTCTTTTGTATACCGGAATGTATATTTAGTTCGATTTTAGGAGTATTTATGTTTTTTAATGTAGGTACATCAATATTCGCCAATATCAATATGTCACCTGTATACGGTGCAGAATATTCCATCAAGAACCAAGCGGTTCGACGACTCCTTGTTTTACCGCACCATTAAGACCTGGAATTCCTTACCAGCTCACGTGTTCCCCTCTTCCTACAGTCCCGGGTCCTTTAAGCGGGGTGTGAAAAAGCATCTGATGAGGCCGTCAAGCTGAGTGCCACCATTGTAACATGGTACGTGTCTATAATGGTGACCCTCTTTTCTGAGACTTTGCCTTTAACTTACAATCAGGCGAGGTGAAGTCAAATTGATGAATGAAGAACAAACTCTTAGACATATTTGATCCCAATTTTAATAGATTCATTAAAATTCTGAAAGACGTTCTCCATAGCAATCCGGCCTTGAAAAATGTTTAAACATTCTTGATCGATTTTAACAGTTAGCATAATAAATGCTTCAAAATTTCATTCAAATTTTTAAACACGTCATTATTATTATTATATTTTTCCAATAAAGCTTTTCCTGTTTTTAACATATTGTTTTAGCTGTGTGCACATGTGGTTATGTTACAATCCAGAACGGAACTGTATTTTAGTATTATTATTTTTCAATGATTGTGATGCGTTGTGTGCGCCTAAATAAATAAATAAAAAAAAATATTCCTTCCTTTTGGAGCCCGCGGCCTGTTCTTACGACTCTCCTCCATAATTTTGTTCATTTTACGATACGTTTTTTGCTCATTTTACGTTTATATATCACTACATATTATAAAAGAAAGTCGCTGTCGCTGTCTGTCCGTCCCTATGTATGCCTTAATATTCAAAACTACGCAACGGATTTCGGAGCGGTTTCTTTTAATAGATAGATTGATTCAAGAGGAAGGTTTATATGTATAATACATTCATAATATTGTAGAGAAACACTGATAAATTTTGAGATAATACCACGCGGGCGGAAAATATGGCGGAAAGAAGTTCGCCGGTCAGCTAGTGATAAATAAATAAATAAGGATTGTCGATCACAATGCTGTCCATGGACTTTTGCAGTCCGCAGTACTCGGCACATATATTTCCCAAGAACAAGTGACAGAAAGAACTAAAAGAGTGCGAGATAAAGTTGCAACATTTGCCAAGACCTACGTTGGGTCGTGATTATCTGTTGGCCAAGACTGGAAGGGAGCCAAGTATAGACACAACTTGTATTTTTAGTATTTTTAGTGACTGATACGGTCTTGTTACTCTTTGACAGGTTATATAGGTAACTAGCTGTTGCCTGCGGCTCCGCCCGTGTGGTTGTTGGGACTTAATATAGCCCATGTCCTTTTCCAAAGTCTAATCTACCCCTGTGCCAAATTACATCAAAACCGGTTCGGTGGTTTAGGCGTGAAAGCGTAGCAGACAGACAGACTTTCTCATTTATAATATTAAACAGGTGTGAAGATATAAAAAGTTGAAAGAAATAATCGTGAATCGTAGAAATAAGTTAATATTATAAGTAATTTATTTTTATAATTGTTTCAACTTTAACGAGAATTTGTTATAATATTATAGAAAACTCGTTTCGATGAAAGCGGCACTTTTCCGTTTGAAGAATCGCCGTTTTCAAATAATTTCATAACGTTACCCAACAAATTTTACTTTCAAAAGATTTAATAAAAACTTTTCAAAGCTCTTAATGGCTTTTTACGTTTGATTTTATTAAAGCTTCGATAAAAATCGAAGGAACTTTCTTATTTTGAATATTTGCAAGTTTCTTTTTTTTTGGGTATTGTAGAAAGTATTTTTTGTTAGTAAATTGTTGCTAAGTATTGTTAAAGTGGATTTTGTAGTCTTCAGTTGACAAAGGAGACGATTTTTTATGTTAGAGCTTTCGGCCACCTACAAATTTTGGAGAACAATAATGAAACGAGTATTGATTTATTTGTAATGTTATCGGGATTACAATGGTACATTGCTTCTTAGCTAGTCTAACCGGAACATTGATATAAACCAAATCAAAACTGATACTAAAATCAATGTGAAACTAGGTGAAACTGTCATGGCGCCAATCTCAGAAAATTATAATTTTATTGATTATTTAGTATGACATAATAGACGTCATTAAAATCATGTCCTATGCAATGTATTGAATAAATAGAAGATGGATAGGGCAATAACCTTCTTTTTAACAAGTGGAAATCCACTCAAATCCGCCGGAGCCAGTGAAGGTGGTTATGTCGGACTCGAACCGACAAAACCCGCATGAGCCGTTTTTCACAGTCTATATGTCTTTCGGATGTAGAAAAGCAGGATTATCCTAACTAGTTGGGCGGTCAGACGGCAGCCGCTGCCATAAAAGGCATATTTCCAAACCGAATAAAAGAGAAGGAGCAAGCGGCCGGTAAAAGCCTCGGTTACAACTACAATATTCCTAAGATGATGATTCATATTTACACCATGAAATGAAAGTAGGTATCCAATGAAATAAAAACAAACAAAACCATATTATATTAATATTTATTTATTAAGTACATAGGTATAGGAAAGGGTATAGGTATATAAAACGTTTCTTGGAAATTGTTGGTAGGTATGTCGTCCAAAAAGCATACAAATCATAGTGATTATAGTAAATGAGCAGAAAGAAAACTCAATTAATGTAAATAACATACATTCTCCTAATACCTTGGTTTATGTTAGTAATTGTTTGTTTAGATACTGATTTGCAGTAATGCATCTGAAATAAGATGGTTGGCGGCACGGCTGGTATATTTATTAGAATTGTTTGACTACATCACTTATAGACACTGTAATACTCCACTCGTCCATATTATTCAATACTAGCCATTGATTTATATAGCAGCTGCCTGTGTAACATCTGTATTATATAATACTATTTTTTTACAATGAGCATTGAACAACAAGAAAATTCACTAATCAATCACTCAAAATAATCACAAAATAACTGTCAAACAATTTTTGGCACTTTTGGGATTGTATTGCCATTCGAAATAATAAAATCGTAATCGCTAACAATTTTTACCACATGGAATCGATTCCTCGATTGATACTTTAAAATAAAAATAAAAAATCAGTTTTAAATTAAAATAATCTCCATTAGCGGGTTGTGGAGGTCAGATGACTGGAAGAGGTGCACCCGGGACTCCAAGGTAAGGCCAAAATATAGTTTAGAGTGTTTACTTTTAGACAGGCATAGTGTAAATAATAATATTATTTACACTATATCTGTCTAAAAGTAAACACTCTAAACTATAATACTCTCAATGAACTGTTGTATTATAACATCATTGAAATAAAAATATTTAAACGGATTCTATTACAGCCTATTAAGTGGGACCTAATACAATGATTGGTAAAATGTGGGTGTTAATTCACTCTGCCTAATCCTCCGGGGATAAATGAGTAATATGATGATGATGACAGTAGGTATATAATGAAGTAACTGAAAACGAATCTTCATAGAATGCGTTGTAGATAGTTTTATTTCAATTACACATTGAAATAAAACTATCTACAACGCATTTTATGAAGATTCGTTTATAGCAAAATACTTTTGTTAGCAAAAACTTTCGATAATGTCATATTATGGAATGAGAATTGTAAGATTGAAGATTTGAAGAGAAAACCTATACCTATGTGCCTGAAGTTTTATCGAATACAATCGTATTCTTAATCGATTTGAGTCTATGGTAATGGTAAAGAAGATGTCTGGCAACATTCTAACATGTTGTCATGTGAATTTTCACAAAAACAATAAATAAAAAAAACACTCTTTAATAAGTTATCGTGAATCGGTTAGACTTTGGAACATTCTTCGTCCAATTATCATAATAAATGGATTCGAATTTTTTGCATATTGTACAATGACTGTTCATGCCCTATTCTCTGTTGTTTCTCTCTTCTCTCACTCTCTCTTTGATGTTTTACATAAGAAACAAAAACTTAAAAGTCGTTGTATTGATGGGCCGAAAAGAAATCATCTCCTTTAATACTTATATTGACTAAGCACTTGTACTTCTTCACAGTTATTTTATATTTTGTTGCCTAACCGGTTTCGCCTTACGGCATTCTCAAAGATTGTGGAAAAGTACAAGTGCTTCATTCGATATGTATAGCAAGTTCCACCAGGCGCCATCAATCTTAAGACAACACGTGCAGGACTCAGATGCCACCCGCATACGGTGCAAAATATTCCATCAAGAACCAAGCGATTCGGCGACTCCTTCTTCTGCCGCACTATTAAGACTTGGAATTCCTTACCAGCTCACGTGTTTCCCTCCTCCTATAGTCCCGGGTCCTTTAAGCGGGGCGTGAAAAAGCATCTGATGAGGCCGTCAAGCTGAGTGCCACCATTGTAACATGGTACATGTCTGTAATGGTGACCCTCTTCTTAGAGACTTTGCCTTTAGCTTACCATCAGGCGAGGCAAAGTCAAATTGACGTGTCCTATATAAAAAAAAAAAAGAAAAAAGTATACACAAATTTAATTTGCCCGCGGCTCCGCTTGCGACAGGAAAATTAGGCATAGGGACATAGGCATTTCCGAGTCCTAATCCATCCCTGTATCCAAAATTTCAGACAGACAAACAGACAGACAAAGTTACTTTCGCATTTGTAAAATAAGTACGGGTTAGTACCCACTGGTCCCCTGGAATTCGTCCCCAGTGCCCGTTCGTCCCTTCATAATTTAGAGGTGCCCACTCGAACCCTGGTCTACTTTATAATTAAATATAAGTACAGATGTAAAGTTTTAGACCCAAGTGGTCGGTAACACGCTCTTTTCGGGATAGGCTATCTAAAAATCATAGTAGACCCAGGGTCAGCTGGGGTCTAAGGGATCCCCGAAGGGGTGAGCAGAGGTGTATTAACACCCACATTTCGTCAACTGATTTTTGGTCCTATGTTATAGGGGCGAGCCTACCGTCAGGCGGGCAATTTTTATGTGTATGTGGCCTATGGACGTATGCAACACCAGGGGCGTCCCACTCGCACTGCCGACCCTGAAGAAACCTTCTAATGCCCTTCTTGAAGAACACCATATTGTAGTCGCTTGGGAAAACCACCGCAGGGATGGACTGTATGTTTACTTAAATTGCATCTTAATACAAATTAGTTCTCACTTCCACCTGACTTATGAGGGCCTCATTAATTTATCTTAATGAGTGCTGCGCCTCTGTACAGTGCACAAGGCCGACACATCGTTAGCACTCACTTGCCAACTCGTTATTTTATGAAATACTTTCGATCCAAGATCGTTATCGTTATGCATGTGTTATTTATATGCAACGGGACGGGGACGACACGGGAATAATTATAATACAATATATAAACTTGCATGGTCGGAAAATTATAATTTTTATGGGTAGTGGGTAACCCGTGTTCGTGTGTTGCAAATCTGGGGTCCAATTCAATAAAGCAACGGTATCAAAACCAGTAGTTTCAATTTGATTATAAGTATTAAAAACCTTTAAAAACCTCGTGATAACTGATAAAAACAAAACCTACTTACAGTTTTATTAAGTTGTTAAACTTTCTGAATCACTCAGAGTTTTGATTGCATTTTCAATTCGATTCTGAAATTTTAATGGTATAAGTTTTTGTAAGTTTTCACATCACATGTTTTAAAAATTATACAGAATCGGGCACCTTTTTTACGTATGATAGACGCATAAAATGTGCCTGACCCAATTAAAGGTACATGTACCAAACCGTTCAGTTGTGTATGCGTCATCGAGTACCTAACAAAGACAAAAGCCTTCACAAACTTTCACATTGTACTATTAACCCATTATGGACTAGCGATCCCGTACGGTACCACTTTTTCGCGCGTTTTGTTTTGTCATCCTGAACCAACGGATGATGCGATAGATACACTTAAATTGGTGCAATCGAAGCGAGAAAGTGTGCGCTATTATTCGATGACCGGTGTTTGACAGTTATTGTCTTCATTTGAGTGTAATTGATTGCAGAAGTGGATGTGTCAATTTTTTTCTCCCAAAAATGGATAAGCTTTTCAAGTAAGTACCTATATTTCTTTAGTTTTGTAGTTATGCGATCATTTTATTATGATTATATATTTTATAAGAGTGCTTCGATTGTGTGAATCAGTTACATTAGGCCAGTTCAAAAAAAATGGCGGTAATATGGTTTGCTAAAGTTGCTGGTACCATATGGTACCGCTAGTCGCTTACCGTGGCTTTCGAATTTTTCACTTTTTTGGAAGTTAGTGTCGTAAAAGGGTATAATGTTGTAGTTATATTTTTATAACATCATTATAAATACGTAACAATAAACATAATGTGAATGTTTTCCAAAGTAAATTATTTTTTGTTGTTATTTAGCTGCAATTCGAGTAGTTGCTGTTATTTTAGAAGATTATAAAGAGCTTGAGTTTCACCAGATCTACATAGCAGCTTCAGAGCCCGCCGTGCGCTTAGACGAGGATTCAGAAGATGAATACACTGGTGCATTCAGCAAAAATCTGAGTGGTCGGCAGCTCAGCGCGCCTTGTTGGTATTGTTAGCGAAAAGTACATGAAAAAGACCTCGTCGTGAATGTCGACCACGTAATGTATATTCACCTGAAATTCAGCCTCGAAACAAGATCTCAGATCAAAATACTTCTGGGGGCGAGGACGTGGTCGTATTAGTTCACGTGTTACTGGACGTGGAGCAGTTCTAGGGCTAAGTCATCAAGCTGCAGTTGCTCCGGTGATGATACAGATAGATCGGTTGATGAACCTGCCCGAAAAACGCAAGACTACCAGCACGTACCTGAGTGAAAGGAGGTCTATCAAAGGAGTTACCTGCATTTTCTGAAGGAAATGTGAAAAGTGCGCTTTAGAAAATTGCTCATCGCGAAGAAGATAGCATTGCGTGAAGTGCGATGTAGGGCTATGTGCTGCCTGTAACTATCAATTCCATACTATGTTATTGTAAAAATATAATAAATAACACATTTTTTACCGTATACTGTGTATTTTATTTTCATTCTTGCAGAATATACCTAATAGTTTACCAATAAATGCCAATGTTAAAATTAGAATGTTGCTACGGTAAGAGACTAGCGATCCCATATGGTACCAGCATATTCCGTGTGAACTAAGCCTTAGATCAAATTTTAAATGCTTGTATCATGTTAATTAGGCCCTAATCAAAAACATACTAAGAGGAAAAAAAAATCGGGGACCTCAAAAAAACTCAGTCCATAATGGGTTAATGTAAATGATTCTGAAGCCGATGGCATACGATAACTGGCGACGCACGCAGCAGATGCCCGAAATTCATTGCGGTTTCTCAATGGTCACCTTTATCAGTATCGAAGTTTAACAAGTAATGAGTACGCTTTATCTGTTGCATGCGTCTGTCGTTGTCGTCTGCGGTTGGCTTCGGAAACATGCCTTTAGGAAGTAGAACTCCAATCATATTTGTCGTGTCGGAATCGTTAAATATAAACAAACTCAATCGTATAATGATGTGCTCTCTCAAAGAGACGACATAATTATAGATCGGACTTCTTGCATCGCCATCAGAGCTGTATTACGGCGCCAAGTGCAACCCCACTAGTGCAGGTCTTTCATCAGAACCTTTTAATATTGAAGCTGGATTTAATCTAAAATATGAAAAGATTCCGTGAAAAATTTATTTAGCTGGCAGTTTTTATTGGATTTCTTGGCCTTTTGTGTTTGAAGTATTTTTATGGGTTATAATTGAGGTATAATTTTGTAATAATGAAAGTGAAGGCAATTTTTATATGCAATTTTTATAATTAATGATTTGATGAAGATCTTTAAGACTACTGATATAATACGTAGGATTCTAGAATCCATATTGCAAGCCTTGCTTATCCAGCTAGCTACAGCTGAGAGTAGACCCCAGAGATGTAGACCCAACCATCATACATCCATCCATCTGGATGGACAGAAAATTTATTTATTGAAACTATCAAACTCAGAAACTTGCAATCGTTGTTGTTTTGTATACCTCACTGTACAGGTTTTTTTTTTCAAAATTCACCTAAACCACTGAAATTATTCATAAATGTAAATCCCCAAGGTGATATTAATTTCAACTTTTTCTTGAATAACGAAGAAATTCAAAGTGAATTATTGTTTCCTATTCCCAGTTTCAAGCAAAAATGTGAGATATATATTACTGTTTAGATATTTGCCAATGGTAAAATACGATGCATTGTGGGCTTGCCACTGACAGCGAGTTGTGTGCCAAACCGAAACAGTGATGGTGTGAGAAATGTATCGATGTTTTATATCGACTAGGAAACCGAGAGCGCGATAGTGTGCCCACTAAGACGGTCTAAACGAAGCAGGCTATAACTTTTCTCGCAACGAGTGGACATAATAATATAAAATTTGTTATATTTGCCGTAATTTATTTTTAATTTTAAAAAGACTTGTTATCTACGAATACTTGTAAGTGGCCTTCATCATGTTATACGAATTAACTTAATCTTTTAGCTGTAAGTTTTCCTAAAATGGTAAAATAAATAAATAACTTCGAGCTGCTAAGGCATCTAAATAATAATACATAGAATGCATGAAAATTTAATAATAATAATAATAACACTTTTACGTCATATACTAGTCTATACTTTGCTCCTCAAATTTTATTTATTTTATACAATTTCCAATCGATATATAATTTACAAACATTGTGTGAAACCTATTCTTTCTATTTGTAACCAGAAATAAACCAAATTACAATAATGAATCAATACAAAAATAAAAAATACCGAAATCAAGAAAAAAATCATGACAGTTTGACAGACACCTGTCAATAATAAAGTAAATGATCAAATTACAATATCTACGACTATCTACGAGCATGAAAATTGAATAGATTAAGTATGTTGACAAGATCACGCACCAGGAATAACGCCAATGCACCTACAACATCCCCGGACTCGTCACTCAGCTCCGCCGCGCAACCTCTAGCATCGGAACCAGCGGCGTCGAGCTCTTCTTCGAGCGACGAGTTCTTCTCCCCGCCGACGTCGCCACCACCTGTACGTCGGCCGGGGAGAGGCCGGCCTCCGGCGAGCTTGGAGCCCCGACGCCCTCCGGCTTCGAATAGGGCCCCCGCTGCCGGTGGTGAAGTGCGCCGCATGAGATGGACAAATTCCATTAATGAAAATGTCATGCGGGCATTTTATGCGGCTACAGAGGGAGGAACTAACTTAACTGCGTATCGTGCACGCATGCTGCCTCTGTTCCAGGTACTCGAGCCAACTGTCAACGTATCGGCGTAGCGGCTGTCGGATCAGGTGCGGGCCATCCAGCGATGTCATTTGTTGGATGACTCCGTACTTGAGAGGCTTCGCTCTGACTCGCGGAGTAACCCAGGTGCTTCTACTTCTTCGCAACCTCTCACACAACATGAACATTTCATCTCACAAGTTAATGAGGAATCTGTCTCTCATGTAAGTGAAGAAGTAGTAGATACCGGGGTTACACACGTAAGTACTGTGTGCATCGACATTATAAGGAGCGCTTTGGAATGTGCAATGCGAGAGTATCGATCCATGCCTTTTGATTATCGACCTCGCCTACCGCGTTTGCCCACACATAAAAAAAATATAGCGCTAGTATGTGCCCTAGATTCGCTATTATCAGATTATTTTGATAATAGCGAAGATCTCAGTGATACGCACTCAATCTTATACTGCGCGGCTGTCGCAGCATGTCGAGTGGCTAATGTTAAATTTCATAGAACTATCTTAACCACTCGACCGAAATCTGCTGTGCCGGCCTGGCAGAGTAGGATTGAGCGGCGTATTGCTGAGACTAGGGCACTTATTGGAAAGCTGATATGTTTTAGATCTGGCAATACACGTCCAAGAGTCATGCGTTTTGTGACGCGTGCGTTCTCGGGGACTGATATAAGGCCTCGAGAATTTTTGTCACGCGTCACAGAACGCATTGACTTCTTGAAACAAAAAATCTACGCGTGGGCGAACCGAATTCGACGTTATAAAAGGAGAGTGGATCGTTACTCTCAAAATCGTACGTTCCAAAGGGACGAAAGGTGGCTGGGAGCGTCCTGATTCGAATGGGACTGACATGCGTCGTCCAGATGATGATGCTACTAATACGTTCTGGCGTAGCATCTGGTCGACGCCCGTCAGTCATACAGAGGGTGATTGGATGCGAGTTGTCGAACGATCATGTGAGTCTATAGGAACCATGGAACCAGTAACAATCTCTGACGAGGATGTTACCAATGCAGTCCGTCTGTTACCTAACTGGAGATCAGCGGGCCCAGACGGACTGCATAACTTCTGGCTGAAATGGTTCCGGAGCTCACATGGTCGGTTGGCAATGCAATTCCAATCATGCCTAGAATCAGGATCGCTTCCCGCTTTCATAACAACCGGTGTAACCCACCTTCTTCATAAGTCTGGTAGTACCACGGACCCTAAAAACTACAGGCCTATCACTTGTCTGCCTACAGTGTATAAGCTTCTTACATCTATTCTGAGAGAAAAAATTTCATCCCACTTAATTGACAACTCTATTATGTCTATCTCTCAGAATGGATGTAGGAGCGGGGCCCGAGGTACTAAAGAGCTCCTTATAATTGATATGGCCATTTGCCAACAGGCCCGTCGTCATCGGAAGGATCTGGCGACATGCTGGATAGACTATAAAAAGGCCTATGACCCTGTGCCACATACATGGCTCTTGAGGGTGCTAGAGTTGTATAAAATTGATACAACTCTATGTACCTTCATGAAGACATGTATGGGGCAATGGAGAACGGTGCTTTGTTATCCAGGATGTCGACAGATTTGCGAGGATAGCGGGCTAATAAAGATTGAGCGGGGTATATTCCAGGGCGATAGTCTGAGTCCATTATGGTTTTGCCTAGCACTGAACCCTCTCAGTACTATACTGGATAGTTCAGGGTTGGGCTGTCGGTTGCGGAGAGATGGTCAAGTCATATCCCACCTCCTTTACATGGATGACCTCAAATTGTTTGCTCCCAACAATCTCCATCTGATAGAGTTGTTAAAGTCGACAGAAACATTTAGTAACTCTATCAGGATGGATTTTGGTGTGGACAAATGTGCGGTCATGCATGTGAAGAGAGGTCGGATTGTGGAATCTGAAAGTGTAGAGCTCTCAGATTCTACAAAACTTAGGGCTCTCTCTGCAACCGACACCTATAAATACCTGGGTATGTCGCAGGCGTTAGGCATTTCAGAAGCTGGTATGAAGCAATCATTGCAGGAGCGTTTCTTTGGCCGTCTGAAAAAAGTTCTGAAAAGTCTTTTATCAGGCGGTAATAAGGTCCGCGCTTGTAATGGTTGGGTCATGCCAGTTTTAATGTACTCCTTTGGCATACTCAGGTGGACTCAGACAGAACTTGAGGCCCTGGATAGGAAGGTCCGTGCGCATCTCACTGCATACCGAATGCATCATCCGCGTTCATCTGTGATGAGGTTGTACATACCGCGGAAATGCGGGGGTCGTGGTTTTTTAAATGCCAAGACCCTCCATAACCGCGAGGTGTGCAACCTCAGGGAATATTTTCTGCATAATGACGCGGATATGCATCGAGATGTAGTGATGGTAGATAACGGACTTACCCCGCTTGGTCTGGCTAAAGAGAACTGGCGCAAACCTGCAGTATTAAGTATTAATGATCGCAAGGATGTATGGAAGGGCAAGGAGTTGCATGGTCGTTTTTATCGGGCTCTACATGGGCCCGAAATAGATATACCAGCCTCTCTATCTTGGCTACGCTTCGGTGACCTATTTGGGGAAACCGAAGAGTTTGTCTTTGCAATTATGGACGAAGTTGTTATGACGAATAACTATCGGAGATATATCATAAAGGACGGTACGGTTGACATTTGTCGGGCGTGTCACCGTCCCGGGGAATCCCTTAGACATATAATCTCTGGTTGTTCTCGTCTTGCCAACGGCGAGTATTTGCACAGGCATAACCAAGTAGCCAGGATAATCCATCAGCAACTTGCCCTGAAGTATAACCTTGTGGAATCAGAGGTACCATACTATAGGTATGTGCCCGACCCAGTTCTCGAAAATGGGCATATCACGTTGTACTGGGATCGATCTATTATCACTGACAGGACTATTGTTGCCAATAAGCCTGATATAGTGATAATAGATCGATTAGAGCGCCGTGCAATAATAGTTGATATCACTATCCCTCATGACGAGAATCTCATGAAGGCAGAAAAAGAAAAACAAATTAAGTATTTGGACTTGGCCCATGAGATTGTCGACATGTGGGATGTTGACTCGGCTATTATTGTACCGATAGTCGTTTCCGTTCACGGACTTATCGCCAAGAGCCTCGATCAACATCTTAAGAGGCTCTCGTTAGACGGTTGGCTCAAGGGCTTGATGCAGAAGGCAGTTTTGCTAGGCACTGCACGCATAGTGAGGAAGTTCCTCTCCCTGGAGCCCTAACCACCGGCAGCTTGGTCCCTGTACCCGATGCCGGTGGGACACTATTTTTTATATTTTTAAATGTATTTTTTTTTTTTTAAGTATATTTAGAAATATAATTAATATGTATATAAAATGAATAAAGGAGAATAATAATAATAATAATGGTCCCTGTACCCGATGCCGGTGGGGCACTATTTTTTATATTTTTAAATATATCTTTTTTTATATGGATGTATTTAAAAATGTAATTTATATGTGATTTTAATTAATAAAGAGAGAATAATAATAATAATAATCATTTATTTCTTAGAATATGGTACATACAGGTGTTTTTAAAGCTATTAGTCTCACATATTCTACCGTAATTCGGTGTAGAAATATTAAATAACATGAATGAAAACTAATAATAATAATAATATGTCAGATCTTAAATACAAAAATAATTAAAAAATACAATAAGTTGTCACAGTAAGTTATCTAATAGCTATTGTCACATTATAAGGTTACAATTTTTTTTTTTTTTTTTTTACTTCAATTTGTCAACAATTCTGTATTTACTTACGTCCTAAAACTTAAAAAGTCAAGAAACTCATTGACTGAATAAAAACATTGTTCTAGTAATAGTTCGAATAACTGTATTTTAAATTTTGTAAAAGTTAAAGCTCTGACTTCACGTGGCAGTTTGTTATAAATTCTTATTGCCATACAATACACATTCCTTGAATAGAGGTCTAATCTCTGTTGTGGAACTAGTAACTTATTTGGATCCCTACTATTTTGTTTTTGTAATGCTTTGTCATGTAAAGGAAACAAGCAGGGATATCTTCTAACAAACATACACAGTTCAAATATATAAAGGCATGGCAATGGAAGTATTTTTAGTTTTTGAAACAGGGGCTTGCAGGGAGTTAGGTATTCCGCTCCATATAATGCACGGATACATTTTTTTTGGCCTATGAAAACGTTTTGTACTTCGGCTGAGTTACCCCAAAGAACTATACCTTATCGGAGAACCGATCCTACGTATCCATGATAGGCGCTGAGGGCTGTATCTCTGTTCACACCCCATCTTAGTTTTTTCAATGCAAATGCAAACCTGTCAAGTTTAACACATGTATTTTCTGTGTGTTCTTTCCAGTTTAAATATTTATCCATTGTGATACCTAAGAAAAGAGCCGAATTTACTGGTACTATGCTAGAACCATTACTTTGCATCTTAAGAGATGTAACCTTACTATTATATGTCTGGAAATGAACAATTTTTGTTTTATCAATGTTAACTCGTAAATTATTATTTTTCCATTTTTATTTTTTTTATTTTTCCCATTAATTCTGGAATAACAGAAGAATTAAAAACAATAATAGTGTCCAAAAACACAAAAAATAACTAGAGCATTTAACAAAAAGAAATATAAGTATAAAAATATCCCCACTAAAAAATTTGATGTAAAGTAGTAGGTTGCCAAGTCTCATAACGTCATGGCAGTTTTACTATTGCATATTGATCAGCTCAAGCTCCTAACTACTACCTCACCAATAGCAGCACAAAGCAACCATTTTTCATAACCTAACGTAACATTTAACAAAATTTCAAAACAACTTCACACGCTAAATTGTCTCGCAAAATTCACAAATATATCTACACAATAAAAGAACATTATCGATAAATCATCGACTATCGATAGCCGCTCCACCCATCGCATTAGCCGAGTACGTGGCGATAGGCCAACTCGATACTGAGTTATCGAAAGATGCACAGCACTAATGTGTCTGTGGATACTGAGGTTTCCGAGCTATTTGTTGCGAGTGAAGTATGTTTGTATTTTGTCGTGAGAATGTACTCTTTTAAAATGTTAGCTCACAAGCCGCAGTGACTGGGAAATGTTTAACTGTAAAGCAGTGAGTAAAGTTTGATCTGTAACGGTCCCTTTTTTTTTTTATCGTGCGCAAATCCCCACGGATACCTCCCCCACTGTAGCCGGAGGAGGAGGTTATGTCGGACTCGAACCGACTAAAACGCACGCCGTCTGTGGGCCGTCAGTTGCCGGAGGTGAGATTGTCGTAGCCATATCCCTCGCATCTGTAACGGTCCCTAGAGAGCACCTTCTTAGGTTACATCTAGATTCGAGGCTAATAGACTGGGGTATTGATGATATATGGCCATTTCAAATTGTATGTCGACCTCCTTCTAAAGCTCTATGACTGTATGAAATTTGCAGTAGTGGCCTAAATCCCCGAAGGGATAGGCACAGGTGTATTAACACCTACATTTCGCCAATATTAATTTTTCGGTCCCATATAGGAGGCGACCTTATTGTCGTCAAGCAAGCATGTTGTCATGAGTTGTTTAGTGTCAGATGAAGAACAGACCTCTTAGTAGCCATAAACGACACCCACGGAAAGAGATGGAGTAGTTCTTTACTACTTCACCGGGAATAGCCCCGCAATAAGCACATTAACTACCTATTGGCTTGTATTCTGTCAAAATCTTGAGTAACAGTTAAAAAAAATGAAACAAAAGTACATGAAAAGTGTGTGAAAAATAAAATTATGATTAATGTATCTCTATACACCTCTACAAGGATAATTATAAGTACAAGCATCAAAAAAAAAAAGAATACCATCATCTCCATCATAATTCTGTAATAGAACTTAGGACTAACCACTCCATATCATTCATGTAATTTATCTTTTTCCTTTTCGGCGAGCTCGCGATCCCTGAACAATGAGACCGGAGATATTTCACGTATCACTGAGTGTGATGTGAGAGGAAACACCGCGTTTATTATCCTGAATACGAACGCACGTGTCTGTTGTATTCTCGATGGGGTGATTGATTTTGCAAACGCGTGTTTTAGATAAGAATGAGTTTTATGTAACCATACTAGCTGTTGCCCGCGGCTCCACCCGCGTGGATGACAGTTATCGTAACCAAATATAGCCTATGTCCTTTCCCAAGGTCTAATCAATCTTTGTACCAAATTTCATCAAAATTGATTCAGTGGTTTAGACACGAAAGCGTAACAAACAGACAGACAGACTTAGTTATTTTCGCACTAGTAGAATAGGGTCACCCCATCCGACTACAAACATATAACCTATGAAAAGTGCCTACCTGACAGCAATAGGCACGTTCCTATTACTTTGGACCGAAAATTACAATTAATAAAATGTTCATGTTAATACACCTCTGCTTTCCCCTTCAAGGATTTACTGACGTGAATATATGTACCTATTCACCCATTTTCCATCCTCCATCACGCCGCTAACAACCACCACAAAGTGTCTCTACACAAACATGCCTGTGAATTCGAGGCTAGTAAACTGGCCCAATTAAACAGAAATATTCGGTACATAATCAGTGCTACTGTTGCAATTAAGCATCAACAGACATGGAGCTAGGAATACAGGAAGAGAATGAATCCTGAAAATAGTCACATCATCATACTTGTGAGAGTCCCAGTCGCTTCCAATACCTTCGATTTGGAGTTCGGGGTCCGCTTCTCCAATCTCAATTACAACAGCCTATTACAGTCCACTGCTGGAGATAGGCCTCTACCAATATGCACCACGTTTGCCGATCCACCGCCTTCCGCATCCTGTCTGTCCCAGCCCCCTTTTACAGGTCGTCAATTCACCTGGCTACGGGGCGTCACATCTTCCGTTTTCCTTCTCGCGGTTTCCACGCCAGAACTCGTCTGCACCAACGGCCATCAGTCCTTCGACAGATATGGCCAGCCCACTGCCACTTCAGCTTGCTTATTCTGCGAGCTGTGCCAATCTATTTGAAGATAATATTCATAGCTGCCCCGTAAAATGCAATCACACGTCCTAATCAACCACCTTTTCTTCTGGGAAATGGACACAAGGAAACAATTAATTGACATGGTTAACGTAATTCTGGTAGGATTTCTTGAAAAACTTGACATTGGTGTCTCGCCGTAAATAATTTATGAACATTTACTTGCAAGGATTAAAGAAAGATTTAAAAATCACGAATCCGCAGCAGCCTTCATGTCCATGACATTGCAGATAAAATCCAAGAGAGTCCTTCGCTGGCGCGGTCACGTTTCACGAAAACGCCAATCTATGTGGCTAACAAATGTCTAAGGCAGAAGATACTCAAGAAGTCCTGGCTTGACGTCGTGAAGGGTGACCTGCGTGAAAATGGTTTCACTAATAAAGTTGCCCAAGATCGTACGAAGAAGAGCCGGAAGGCGCACCCTGAGCTCCGAGTTCACCTTGGTCTCCATGAAGATGATGATTTGATATTGGCAAAATTGCAATGTTTTGCTGCAAAAGCCATTACAAAGAAGAAGAATACTCATAGCTAACCCCTATAAAAGAATAAAATTATGAGAGTGCATAACACAAAATAAATCGCAATAAAATTTCAACACTATCTTCCGAACAATTTTCAATAGTCACATCTAGAAAAGTAGCACTCTGTATTCAAATGCGATGCTATCAGCGCTCTCCAGCCGCGGACGTCCTGTATACGCCATAAATTCACGCAATTTGTGGAACCAGTGTGTTTAGTACCAATTTACAATGCACTTTTGTTACTAACTGCTCTTTGTTGTCCCTATAAGTGTTCGTACTGTTCTAGTTACTGTTAATCAAGAGTACTCAGACTGTAAAGGTGATTCTACATACATTATAATCATGCCTGTACATTCCTGAAGGGGTAGGCAGAGGTGTATTAGCACCCGTATATCGCCAAAAGTCTTCCCACTGGCCTTAGTCTTTTCCACTGACGGCACAGAAACTGTAAGAATAGAGGGTCGGCATCACAAGTGTGATTTCCCTGGTGTTGCACACGTCCATAGGCCACGGTAACCACTTTCCATCAGGTGAACGGTACACTTGTTGCCGCCTAAGTGGTATACAAAAAACCAAATTTAACCACTATTACTGAATCTAAATACACATTAAAGCACTTTTTATCTGAAAATACATGAAATGGATTAAATGAGTCGCTTCATGTACAATTAATGCGTCCATTAAGTATCTTCTTACGACGATGGCGGTGTTCGACTATAACGTGAGTGGAACTGGGGCATATAGGATGGGGTTCCACTGATAGCGGATATAGACTTATGCACACATCTAGGTCAGTTGCTAAGAAGAAGCACAATGTAGGGATTAAGATTTTTCAAATTTTTATTGCCCAAAATTTATTTTATTATTAGCATTTATATAAATTTTATTCAGATATGTTGAGCGTTACTTGAAAAAACTTAATCCTTACCTACCTCACATTGTTTAAGGTTATATGCTTTTTCCACTGCGGGGTAGATGAAGTTTAGATTACAATCCGCAAATTTGTTTCTATCCTTACCCATTTCAAAAGCCACGTATTTAATTTTTTTGTACAATGGGTACTCAGAAACATAAATTAGACCAATGAGCACACCGTATTATCATTAGTCTTCCATGCGAGCCATCTTCTTCCCATCAATATGCTATATCGTATCCGTATGCCATTTTCTCTCCGCTCCACCCATACACCAAAAGCGTTTACACACATGCAAAACACAATTTACAAATAGCTATACGCTGCCAGTAGGACCACACCCACCCCGACCTAGTGCAATGAGCTGCCGGCTTAGTGCCAAACGCATGGTTTGTTTGCGAATAAATTAGTGGCAAGTACCACGACTTGGTACTAACTTGTGCACCAATATTGTGTTCGGGAAATGAACCTTTAACATGTGTTTGCGATTTGCACTCTCGTACGTACAGTCAGCGTTAAAAATAGATGATTACATATTGCAAAGATTTTTTATTTAATATTATAAAGCTGAAGAGTTTGTGTGTTTGGTTCAATGCGATAATCTCAGGAACTACTGCTTCGAATTGAAAAAATATTGTTTTGGCTCTTAATAGTGAAATTTTTAAAAACAGTAATATAAGTAGGTATACATTTTATTTTCTACTAGAAGTAGTTATATAAAATTTTACACTTCTCACTTCAAAAAAGATGAATTTTCCATAAAACCGTTCCCGCCTATTTCACCCCTTTAGTAGTGAATTTTCCAAAAGTATTTTCTTAGTGGATGCTTACATACTAGATCTTCTGCCGGTTCAGTGGTTTAGAGTCAGCGTTTATATCAGTAAGTTACCTACTAATAGATTGCAGTTGATCAAAAAATGTGACATAACAATACTAACACTAGCGGTCGCCTACGACTTCGTACGCATGGAGTCCGTTTTACCCCCTTAGGGATGGATAAAATCTGTTCTTAGCAGATGTCTACACCCTATAAGGAACCTTTCTGCAGAATTTCAAGTCTGTAGGTGTTATAATTTCTGAGATTTCATGATTAATCAGTGAGTGATATTTCGCTTTTATACACAGGGTGGAAAAATAATTCAGGCCCTGGAGGGAAACTACCTAAAATCATTAAGTTGGCTCATTTAATTTAAAGGAGACATTCCTTTATATTTAAAAAGAAACAAAACTGCATTCAAAGATTTTTTAGCCCTGTATATAGATTTCTGTTTATTCTTCTTTCTCTTAGCGTTAATTCCCAGTCGCATCCGAAGCTTTTTCAGCTCGGAGTCTGGGGTCCGCTTTATCAGTCTTAACTACGAATTTGGCTAGACCTCGATATTTTCCGTGAAGCGATTGTCATCTGACCTCCACAACCCAATGTTAACATTAGGCGATATCGAAGCTTTGCAGTTAGACCGTTGTTTTTTTTGGATTTTTGAGGGCTCCAACTACCCGTAACGACTGCCATAGATGTTCTTATGGCAACCGGGACCGACGGCTTAACGTGCTCTCCGAGGCACGACCAGACCAATGCAAATACCCATATTTCATGAACACAAATATTTGCACTGAGCGGGGATCGAACCCGCGCCTCCTGCGTAGCGGCCGCGTTCACTACCGCTACGCCACGGAGGCTGTCCTCGGAGATTTCTGTTTATATTTATATCAAACTTCACTAAAGACGCTATAGTCAAACTATACTATACCCAAGTATTACAACAGCTAGTTAAGCCCTTTCCCACATCCCTCACATAATCCCTTCTGTCATTTAATCTATATTAATTTATGTATACCCAAAGTTTCAATACACAAACAGGACAAACTAATATAATCTCGTAGTTAAACATATATAGTTGATATTCCCGTGATATAGGTAACGTTAATGGCCTGAACTGGTAATAATTCTGTAGTCCACTAAAGTCCACTGTATGAAAACAGAAGTTTGTGTTGGGCTAGGAAACTGGCCGAAGATGAAATGTTTATATAAAGAAATATACGGAGATGTTTATATAAAGGAATATACGGAGAGAAAAAGGCATGAATATATACTTATGTACTATTGTCAAGCTTTTATTAACTTGCACTGTATTTATGTATGTATTTGTTCGGGTGGAATCTTGCAACTCAATTTTGAAACAAATATCCTCAACCGATTTTGAAGAAAATTTAGCAAAAGCATATACCGAGAACAGAAAATAGAGAAAAAACGTGCGCGATACAAGCTTTTCAAACCAGCATAACCCTTAGATAAAATTATTATTATCGTTTTTGTGTAGATTCTTTATAGAAAAGCTTGTTTTTTTTATAAATAATACGTTAAATCTCACGTTAAGGACCCAATGGTATTACCTACCGTTTCAATCGAGCGGTCCGACTGGAGAAGTACCTCCGCCGTACAGAATACCGCGGTTAAATAACCTCGTGTTGTGTTCCCGGCGGTGAGCAGGGTACCCAGAGCTGACTGGAGAGTTTTTGTGTTACCAGTGGGAAGACCGAAGACTTGTCCTGCATGTCTTCAGCACTGACAGCACAGAAACTCTCTGTTCTTACAGGGTCGGCAGCACGAGTGTGACTCCCCTAGTTTTGTTCACATCCATAGGCCACGGTGACCACTTTCCATTGGGTGGGCGGTGTGCTCTGCCATCTAAGTGATATAAAAAAAATTCATAAGATATTTTTTTTTTTATTACTAAGCCGTGTGGTTCCCGGTGGAGTAGAATAGGACCTCTCTTCCTGTGGGTGTCGTAAAAGGCAACTAAGGGATAGGGCTGTTGTCCATCCGACAGTAAACGTACAGCCAATGACAAAGTACCTGCTAGACGGCAATAAGCTTGCTTCCTATTACGTGGGGCCGAAAATCTTAGCTGACGAAATGTGGGTATTAATACTCCTCCGCCTACCCCTTCGGGGATTAACAGGCATGAGTATATAAATGATATATCATCATCATCATCATTTCAGCCATAGGAAGTCCACTGCTGGACATAGGCCTCCCCTATAGATATATATATTTTTCAAATTAATTTTCCTATCTAAATCAGTCTATCATAATCTCCCGTTTCATGGCCTCGATAGTAGTTGAGAAGATGCAACTTTGAGCGTTATTGCCCGAACTTGAGCATACTGCTCCAGCATCACTGAATTTAATTAAGTCTCCCTATCTTTGTGAAATCTTAAATGGTATTTATTGACTATCAGTAGCTAAGTTTCTCGAATGATGAAGGTTTTTATTCTTCGACATTATTCTTTGCATGATATTGTCAGAAATTAATTGCAGATTATTGCGTGTATAGGAATATTAGTAACCGAAATTACTTAAATTCCCGGTAACCAATCCAACTAAGCTAAATTACTTGTGTCAAGAGTGAACACGGGAACTCTCGACCGTTAGTATTCATACCTGTATATCCTCGAAGGGGTAAGCAGATGTGTTTTAACACTCACGTTTCTCCAATTAATATGATTTCGGGGGCGAGTACATTGCCGGAATGTATGTCTAATGACGGATGGCGAACACTGAAATAAAACCTTTTTTTAAATAAAATATTTATTAACAGATTTTATTGCGAATTTCATGTTATTTTGTTAAGCTGTAACGTAACCTTACGTATCGACGTGTAGATACTTTAATAACACCAAACAAAAGCAATTTCATTTGTTATAAATTGCTTTATTTCAACATAAGTACATACATATGTATGATACACACAGATAAACATAATACAAACAAAAATACAATTATGAGATATCGCGAATTAAATATCAGTCTTAATCAAGTGACTTGCAACAACCATACAACATAATTTACCCAAAAACTTCCAAAGAGCACCTTAAATTCTCGCCATACAAAATATAATCTCATAATTCTCGCCATACAAATATAATCTCATAATTTTGCTGAGTTAATTAACTGATCTGACAAAGACATGCAGAGTTAATGAAAACTCGTTTAAAAAAAACTTAATTATACTGCCGACCTTCGTCAGATGTCACCCGTTCACACCTTATTAAGCATTATACTCAGTGATATGGGTTAATTATTGTGTATGGTGTTTGTGATATATGACCTTTTATACTTTGGAACAGTCGGACGCAGGAGGCGTGGGTTCGATCTCTACTCAGTACTAATATTTGTATGCATTCATATGGGTATTTGCATTGGTCTGGTAGAGCACGTAAAGGCGTCGGTCACGGTTGCCATACAAACATCTATGGCAGGGTTTGATATGAACTATGATTGATGGATTTGAGCTCCTCCACCGTCGTAGCAATCCATGCTTTCATCAAAAGAGACCCAAAAAAGCGCATATAGAGTACATATTGCGACGTGACTCCGGTCCCCATCTTGCCCCGCATCTGCTAGGGTGACAGGCAGCTCCACCTGTCACCCCCATCATTAAGGATGAAGGTCGTCGCTCTACTATTCCACCCGAGTCACCTCCACGCATCGGTCTATGGAGTAAAATGGCAAATAGTAATTGTGAAAGATTCTAATAATAATTGACATACTGCTAAAATTTAACAAGCGAGTCTCAATTTGTTCATCGCTTTAAAAAGTAAGATAATGAAGTTCTTATATTTAAAGTTGCATTTTCTGTTTCCAAGTGAACAAACTACTTCATTTCAGTAGAATAAAAGACAAAAGCTTAATTTTGCTAACTTGTACAATGTACAGCGATTTTAAACAGTCCGCAGCTTTTTGCATAGCCGTGTTTCGCTGCCTTTCTTAACAAATTACAACAATTAAATCGTTTTATAACACTACTAGCCTTCCACCCGCGGCTCCGTCCTCGTGGATGTCTTTTTTTTTCATTTGGTCACGTCAATTTGACTTTAACTCGCCTGATGGTACGCTGAAGACAAAGTTTCGGAAAAGAGGGTCACCATTATAGACACGTAACATGTTACAATGGTGGCACTCAGCTTGACGGCCTCATCATGTCAGCAATATTTGCTATAATATCTGAACCGATTGAGAACAAACCAACATAAAATCTTTCAAACGGAACAACCGTATCAAAACCCATATAATAGTTTTTTCGTTCATCGTGGACAAAAAGACAAACGGACAAGAAATCCAAAAAAAATGTTTTTGTATTCAGTATCGTTAATATAATATAACCCAAGTATTTCAAATATCTCCAATGAATACACACGACCAATTTATAATTACAGTATTAACCTCGTGTTGTGTTTTTAGCGGTGAGTAGGGTAGTCAGAGCTCACTGGAGAGGTTTTTATGCTGTCAGTGGGAAGACCAAAGGCTTGACCTGCTTGTTTTCTGGCCTGTGCACAGAATCTCTCTGTTCTTACAGGGTCAACAGCACGAATATGACTCTCTGGTATTGCACTCGTCCATAGGCCACAGTAACCACTTTCCATTAAGTGGGCCATGTGCTTGTCTGCGACCTAAATATAGTATAAACAACATACATATAATCACGCCTTTATCCCCAGAGGGTTAGACAGAGAACACCCACATTTCACCAATCATTGTATCAGGTCCTACGTAATAGGGGGTGAGCCTGTTGCCATTTTCCGGGCACTATTGTTGGCTCGAGCCATGTATAGGCTGAGTATGGGCTGTATATATCTGTCTGATGGTAAACAGCCCTATCCCTTAGTCGTCTCGTACGATACCGCATCGGAGAAGATGGGGTGGCCCAAATTCTACTCTGCCGGGAACCACGCGGCGAGTATAAACAAAAAAAAAACAATCCATACTTAATATTATAAATGCGAAAGTAGCTCTGTCTGTCTGTCTGTTACGCTTTCACGCCTAAACCACTGAACCGATTTTGATGAAATTTGGTACGGGGATAGACTAGACCTTGGGAAAGGACATAGGCTATGTTTGGTCGCGATAACCAACATCCACGCGGGTGGAGCCGCCGGCAAAAGCTAGTTTATTATATAATAGTATAGTTAACGCCAGTAGCGTAGTCTGAACTTGTTTGAAGCGCGTTAATGCCCCGGATCTTGTAGTTGGCTCTCGGCTTCTTTGTGATCCTCCCGTAATGCCCGCAGATTCCCGCCGGTATTATAACCGTCAAGTGCGAGTCTTGCAATTTACAGTGCTGTTCGAGAATTTTCTTTATCACCTTTTAATTTCAAGTAGATGTTTATATTGAAATAAAATTATTTTTTACAACACACCTGCTCATAAAAGTGCTATTATTTCACCGCAAATAGGCACGTAATGACACCTATTATCAAACTATGACTTTTTCATTGCTATTATTCACAAGTGAGTTATAGATTCTTTTTTAAATCAGTCAGTCGGGTCAGTGCAAATTTTCGATGGTTAAAAAAAAAATTCACAATTTTTTTTTTATTCAGATTTGATAATTTTGTTCCATTTTACTTTTGACTGTTGACTTCCAAATTGCACTTAAATTCATTCAGCCTTTAGAACGTTATTGAGCAAAAAACATCTAAATACCTTCACAAACTTTCACATTAAAATATTAGTAGCATTTCCGAGGTATCTCAATATGAACAGGCCCCACGTCAATCCCGTACAACCCTCTTAGCAAACTTAATACGTGAATTGACTTGTAATATTGCCAAAGTTTCTTTTGTCAGAAGGTGCTACAATCTGGATTATAAGTGTTCATTTTTATCCCCTTAATTTCGGAGGAAAATCCGTGGATTTTGTTACTTTTGAAGTATTGTTATTTAGTACTAGCTGTTTTCCGCGGCTCAGCACGTATGGATGTCGCTTATCGCGACCAAAATATATCAAATCAAATCAAATCATTTATTGCTCACTAAGTGTAGATACATTGGTGTTACAAGTATATAGTAGTGCTTAAGACTTAGCGCCATCTTCAGGCATTGCAATATTACAAATTAAAAATATTACAAATTAAATAGAAAAAAGGCATGTCAATATATGTCAATAATGATATAAAATAGTCAGAAAAAAAGGCATGTCATATGTCAATAATAATATAAAATAGTAACCGTGGCCGAGATAATCATGTGACCAATTAATACAATAATAATGTCTTAGTTTGTTACACTATGTCAATGAAAAAAAAAATTAATAATCAAAATAATCATCAAGAGAATAAAATGACTTTTCCATTAGCCATAATCTCTCATATCCTTCCTGAAGCTGTAATCTATATGTCAAACAAATGAAGTACTTTCATGCAAACTTTATTCCACTATTTGAACCCCCCCTTTTTCGCGATAAAAGGTAGTCTAGTACCAAAGATCAAGATCTGGTGGTTTAGGCGTGAAAGCATAACAGACAGACAGAATTATTTTAACATTTATAATACGAGTGTGAATACCATATTAGAGATATAAAATTTCATTTTTCCACAAGCATCTATAGAAAACAAGTATGAAATTTAATTTTATCAGACACTTGATACTTCAATATGGTATCGTAAAAACTGATCACAACATCAATGACGTTGTAATGGCCGATGCAATAACAATGATTATAGAAAATCAACTTAGCGATTAGATATAGTCATTAAACTTTATGAACAATCGATGGATGATAGTGAAAATGATAAGAATGAGTTCACATTTTAGGGAGAAAATAATGTTATAACACTTTATCATTAGAGTTAAAAGTGCTAAGTAACGAGCGAGAAAATTTAAATCTAAAATTTGAATATCAAATTATAAATTTTTTGCTCAAAATTATATTTTGTACAATCGTCCTTAGTTGCTGAATAGTAAGAAAATTACATCTGATGGAATTTGAAATTGATTTGAACGTAAAGAAATAGATATTGCTATCAATCATTGCTATTTATCAATCAAATAAAATCGTATTGATTAATGGCATTGCTCATTATATTGAAATCAATCGTCGTGGGATCAATACGGAACAACCCAAATTTGGACTGGATCTCGTTCGAACCAATTTTTAGTGGTAGTTTGCATGGCAATTTACTACAAGCGGGGGGGGGGGGGGGGGGGGGACACATTTTTCCTCTTTGGAAGTGTCTCTCGCGCAAACTATTCAGTTTAGAAAAAAATGATGCTAGAAACCTCAATAGCATTTTTAAAGACCTATCTATAGATACCCCTCACGTATGGGTTTGATGTAAAAAAAAATTTTGAGTTTCAGTTCTAAGTATGAAGACCCCCAAAATTTTATGCATTTTTTTTATTTTTGTGTGAAATTCTTAATGCGGTTCACAGAATACATCTTCTTACCAAGTTTCAACAGCATAGGTCTTATAGTTTCGGAGAAAAGTGGCTGTGACATACGGACGGACAGACAGACAGACAGACAGACGGACGGACAGACATGACGAATCTATAAGGGTTCCGTTTTTTGCCATTTGGCTACGGAACCCTAAAAATGATTGTAACATCATTCATTGGTTCCGATAGCTCGTATGAGATTGATAGATGGCTCCACCGTCGCCCCAAAGAGTGGTCAGAGCATTCCCCCTGTAAGGGAAAGATCGCGGGTTCGAGTCCCGCCCTAAGTCGATTTTCTTTTTCCTTTCTCAATCGATTTGAATAGTTAGCATAATAAATGTTTCATACATACATACATACATACATACATAAACTCACGCCTATATCCCCGAAGGGGTAGGCAGAGGTGCTAGCACCCACATTTCGCCGTTTATGTTTAGGTCC
This sequence comes from Eilema depressum, assembly GCA_914767945.1. Classification (NCBI taxonomy): domain Eukaryota; kingdom Metazoa; phylum Arthropoda; class Insecta; order Lepidoptera; family Erebidae; genus Eilema; species Eilema depressum. The sequence continues at coordinate 3,172,986 of OU612036.1, read as the reverse complement.
CAATGTAATAGGTGGCGAGCCTATTGCCATTAACCGCGCACTTATAAACATGCGATAAATAAATAATAAATAAATAAATTAATTAATTTATACACATATAACTTCGAAAAGCATCGAAAAGTCATTGGTGTGTGCCATGGTAAAACCTGGGATCGAACCCGAGACCTCGTCTCAGCAGTCCATTACCCATACCACTAGGCTATTCACTCAAATATTCATTCATTCAAATATTGTAATTTTATTTCAATTGATTTAGATTAGAAAACGTGAACGTCCAAGACTGGACTTCAACTCGCGACCTGTCCCTTACAGGGAGAATGCTCTAAACTACTGAGCTACTTGGACATTTGAATAAGTCTTAGGTTCTAATCTAAAATAGTTAGCACACTAATTGCTTCAAGATTTCATTAAGTTTTATTTCAATATTTATTAGAATTTTATTAGAGTAATTTTATTTTATTTAGAGTAAATGATAATTTGAATTTTGCAATCATTTGAGTTTAACTTTTTCTTTGATTTATAAAGTACACTCAGTCAATAATATTATAATATACATACATAGGCATACATACATACAGTCCCGCCTCTTTTCCATTGGGGTAGGCAGAGATAGCTTTCCACTTGCTACGATCCTGGCATACATATTATACATACATATATTCGTCAAATTTCACTTCCCAAAAAACTTATCGCAAATTTTCATTTCTTAATCACTTGGTCAAATATTCATTTGGCAAATATTTACTTGCTCAATTTTCATTACGTCGAATATACATTTAGCAAATGCTTTATTTTGTAATGGCGTAGTTTGTAACGTAGGCTAGATTACTACTAGAAAACTGGGTTAGGTTAGGTAAGAACTGTGACCCCCAACAGAGCGCGAGCCGAGCGAGCGAAGCGAGCGTGCCGCGGCAGCGGCCGGTGAAGCGCCGGAAATGAATTGTATGATAACAATATAATTGTTGTAAAATTGGAACTGCTAGAAAAGTGGGTTAGGTTAGGTTAGAACTGTAACCCCAACAGAGCGCGAGCCGAGCGAGCGAAGCGAGCGTGCCGCGGCAGCGGCCGGCGAAGCGCCAGAAATGATTTGTATGATAACAATATAATTATTATCGAAGTTCTTACCTGTAAATTATTTGTCCAAGGCGAAAAAAACATCCATGCAGATTCAGTGTATTTAAAACATTGGATCTTAAAATTAAACAAAATTAATGTAGTGAATTTAGACTCTAAGTAAATAATATGCCAAACCATATTTGACTACTTAATACTTGGTAAAATGAAACTTTGCCATGTAATTATTTGGTAAACAATAATTTGCCAAAAATAGTATTGCTTACTGTAAAATTGCGAAAAGTTGTTTTGCCAAATGTTTTTTTTTGCCAAATGAAAATTTGGGAAACATACTTTGGCATGTAACGGTAGGACTTCGGATTGCCCGCACTCGATTTAAGCGCTGGGAGTTGGTGGGGGGGGAGGAGGGGGGGTGTAGGACCCCCCCTGTGAAGGAAAAGTTGCGGACGCCCCCCCTTTTTGAGATACGAATTTTTTAAAATTCTAACCTAACTTTCGCATTTTCTTGTATTGACATCGATTTACATGTTGAAAGGGGGTGCAGAATAAAAGAAAGGGAAAAATACCAGTCCCCATCTCTCCCCCTTGCATCCGCTGATGGATTTTGAAGTTTTTTTTTATCATAATAATATAATGTATCTCGTTCATGGAATGACAGATGAGGTAAGAGTGAAAATCCCCCGCGATGTGTCGACTTCTGAGTGGTCTAATATGATAAAACAAGTAAGCGTGTAGCAGACATGGCTTCTGTCACGGCTCCGGCGCTGCACGGCTCCGGCGGTCCCACGCGAGCTTATCGTCGCAGATGTGTTTCACACTCACCACCGCAGCTTCGGCTTGCTGGCCGGCTCCGCCGGCCAGCCTCAGCCGCTGTGGCGAGTGTTGAAACCACCTGCTCCTCAGCTCGCGGGCCGCCTCGCCCCTCCGCGCCTACGCGTTTTTAAATAGCACTCTAGGGGTAGGGCAGACAAGACTACGTGGAGTCGGTTTTGCAGCGATTTGTTTCTGTTACACAGGTATTATCGAATATTACTATAATTCAAATAAAACAATGGAAATATAAACAGTTGTTTAACCTATTTTGTAAACATATTCTATAGCTTTTAATAGTTCCTCTTTTACGTTTAGTTTCACATGTCGGCATAGTCGGTAAATAATTTTATTGTATGTATAAATTTAATAGCATTCATTTTAATCAGCAAAATTCACGTAATATAATAAAATATGTTTAAAACACTAAATATAGGCATTTATTTAATTATTAAATGGAATAAAAAAAATTTGTGCGTTAACATTACGTATAATAAAACGTTTACTACCAAAACGAAATGTCAAAAGCATTATTAGTATGTGTTCTGTGGTAAAAAGTGACAAAATATTGCTAAATTTATATGATTTTGATTATTTTTTTTCTCGTTAACCATTGAACTCCGCAACTTGAAACTTTGCGCGGAGGCTTCTAATAATATTAGCTCTGTGTAAAAAAAATATGGACGCGAAACTCGAGTGCGGGCAATCTAAAGTTAAGCCCATGTAACACTTTGGGAAACGTTTTTTGCCAAACATTAGTAAACCACATATTTCACTTCTTCTACTTTCATAATTATTTTCATACATACTCACCGGTATCCGGTACTCTTGTCATATCCTTTCTTTGAAATATCTTCGATCTGATTGACATACGTATGTCTAGGTCGATCCTACCGGGTTGCTCATTCACGCTCGCTTCATACATTCGTACAAAATAATACAATCTTTATGTATTTGAATCTAATTGACCAAATACTTTAAACATACAATTCATTGTTATTATAGAAAACGGTAATGCAATGGCAATATAGAAAGAGAACAAATGATCAATTTTCCCCCGAATATATTTCTTCCACTTAATCAAAAATTTCCCCGCGACCATTGTACAAAAGTTGTCCTAATTAGGCAGGACATTAGCTTCACGTGGCGGCCAAATTTATAGGGATACCCTCCAAAGACGAAATTAATATATGGGTCATGGTCACAGATTACCTAATATGTCATGGTTCCCAAGTTGTGGAAGGTAAATAATTTGCGATTTGAGAGGATGTTGGGAATATTAGTACCATGTGCCGTTTTATTTTTATAATTATTTACTATTTTATTTTAATAAATTGTGCGTTTTATGGGAAAGAGTATTTTTATCAATTTATTTTGTTTTATTATAAAAAAAAATTGAATTAGAACACTAAAACCCTCTGTGGTTTAAGTGTGTAAATGTGTTTGTGCCATTCTGTTCCTTATTATTTCATATAGAATTTATATGCTAGACATATCGTTTGAACTTAAGTCAGATAATTTTATTAGTACACTAGCCTACCACCCGCGGTCATCTCGGTTAACGCGACCTTTTGCTCAATTGCTCATATCTTCGGTTTTACTCAACCGATTGCGATCAAACCAACATAAGATTTTAAGTCTGACCAAGCCCTTTCTAACAAAAAAATTGCATCAAAATCCAACCAGTTGTTTTTGCATCCATCGTCCATGTCCAACCAGACAAAAAATTAAAAATAAAATATTTTCGTGTTAGTATCGTTAACATATTATGACCCAAGTATTTTTTTTTAAATATCTCCAATGTACAGACACGACCACTTTACAATTATATAATAGTAGGTACAGATACCTCACCATGTAAATTGTATTCTCAAAATTTTAATAACCAATTTAAATATTGTTTTTATACCACATAGGTACCAGATAAACACATGGCCCATCTAATGGGCTTTGTAGTTACCATAGTATCATACTTCTGCTGTCAACGCTATAACAACCTTTTAATGCCCTTCTTGAAGAACCCCGTTATAACTATTATTAGATACAACAATACATAACATATTAATATAAATCAAAACGAGTTTGAACACAAGTAATACTAAATTACATTAAATTGTACACTGTAATCTGAGAGATGATATCATTTGATATGTCTTTCATATTCTTTATTGTACACATAATAAATATTTTGTGATGAATAAAAAGGTTATTTCGGTACAAAGGCGAGTTCAACTCAATGAAAACGTATTTTCTTTTATATTTTCTATATACTTACAGTACACACATTGGCCAAATTAATAATATTCTCTTCTGCCGCGCCATTAAGTCTTGGAATTCCTTACCAGTTCACGTGTTTCCCTCCTCCTACAGTCCTGGGTCCTTTAAGCGGGGCGTGAAAAAGCATCTGATGAGGCCGTCAAGCTGAGTGCCACCATTGTAACATGATACGTGTCTGTAATGGTGACCCTCTTTTCAGAGACTTTGCCTTCAGCTTACCATCAGGCGAGGAGAAGTCAAATTGACGTGTCCTATATAAAAAACGATAAAAAATTTCATGTCAGAAGTACTCGAAACCGGCTGGCTTGCATGAAAGGATTAGTGACAGTATATAAAGCTCGTGAAGTATGTAAGGATAGAGTCAAATAGCTGGCTGTTGTCTCTGCCTACCCCGAAGGAAATTGGCGTGACTATGTGTATGTATGTACATCATCATCATCATTCCAGCCATAGGAAGTCCACTGCTGGACATAAGCCTCCCCTATAGATCTCCAATAAGACCGGTTAGAAGCGGCTCGCATCCAGCCCGTTCCCGCGGCCTTAATGAGGTCGTCTGTCCACCTTGTGGATGGACGTCCTACGCTGCGCTTGCTGATACGTGGCCTCCACAAACTTTTCGACCCCATAGGTCATCAGTCCTCCGTGCTATGTGCCCTGCCCACTGCCATTTCAACTTGCTAACCCGCTGGGCTATGTCGGTAATCTTGTATACCCACAGTTAATTCATTAATGTAAAAAGCATAAACCTCAAAGTGTTCAATATTTGCAGACAAAACGACAAAATAGATGTATCATATATTTTCAAATCGATCGGAAGCATTTTGTTTTACTTGAGGCAATACTAGTAAATGCAAAAAGCGTACAGAGGAAAATATTCCCTAGCTCTCAGAAAACATGTACTATAATATGTTGTATCACATTTCCCTGTTTTCGACGTGCATCCGACCACTATAATTCACTTCGAAACTTGACAAAAGTTGAAATTTTATCGTAAACTCGAAATATTTCCAGAACTTGTAAGTACGAATATCGGGAACTTGAGTGATTTACTATACAACTTCAGAATATAAATGAGAGTGCCGGTGAACAGTCGGCGGCACCATTCGCGCATTGCCAATTCCAATAAAATTTACAACTTTTTGATAAATTTGTGGAAAAACATAAAGAAACTACTTTACAAACAAAAAAATAGTTTAGATTCAATTCCATGATTAAGAATGCCAAAAATTCCAATTTCAAATTCCAAACATTCAAATTTAAACGTCCATCAACTGAAACCATCAAAACTATCTCCGTGAACGCTCAAAATACGTCGCGAACAATCAGACAAAATAATAATTAAACATACCAGTGAGTAATAGCGATCCTCATAAACGCTCACCAACTGACAGGTGTCAACGCTGTCAGTTCTCCCTCCAATTCTACGCTGACGTCACGCCGAGGTGTTTTCGCCGCGTTTTGATTTATTTACGTCGACATATATGATACTTCTGTGATAGTTTAGCTTAATCTATCGAGATATTTATTTTTGGGTATCTTTTTGTAGAATTCAATATAAATGTATTGAATGATGAAAGAAAATGACGAATTGTGATAGTGACTGTCACGGACTGAAGATCAGAAGTTGAACGGATTTTGATACAGTTTTTTGTTTGTTTGAAAGGTCTTGGGCAGATTTAAAATGTTACGTAAGTTTAATCGCAACCGGATGAATAGAACCGGAGATAAGATCAAAAGTTTTGAAAGTTAACATAAAAACCGTTCTCTAGCTTGCAAAAATTCTACCAAAGAAAGTCATTGAGTAGATTGCCAAGTACACTACGGACACACATGCCATTTAAACTTAATAGTATTTGGTCCCACGGGATCGCTGCGACTTTACAAGCTTTATTGAATAGAAACACGAAACATAGGGTTGTACTAGAAATTGAAATTTTAACTGTCTTAAAAAGAAACGCTAGTAAGAAAATACAAACAATTTTTGTGCTATTGCAAATTTAATATAACATGCAAAAATGGTTTGCAAATGAAGCAAAGAATTGTTGGCCATAAAGTTGACGGGGTGTTAGCTGGTTAATCCCTACTAATATTATAAATGCGAAAGTAACTCTGTCTGTCTGTCTGTCAGTCTGTCAGTCTGTCTGTCTGTCTGTCTGTCTGTCTGTCTCACTTTTACGACTAAACCGCTGAACCGATTTTGATGAAATTTGGTATAGAGGTAGATTAGACCTTGAGAAAGGACATAGGCTATGTATGGTCGCGATAACCGACATCCACGCGGGCGGAGCCGCGGGCAAAAGCTAGTCTCATATAAGTACAAATAAATTTTTGCATGTTATGTTGCCATTGCAAATATAACATGCAAAAATTGTTAGCCAATGAAATAAAGAATTGCTGGTCATAAGGCTGTCGTAATATCGACGTGGTGTTATCTGATGGGAACAAAAATAACATCAAAATTATGTATCATTGATTTTTATCAAAATCTACTAGGTATAGTAAAAAGAAGTCTAGGCTTAAATTTTTAATAACAGCTTGGGATGCAGAGGGGAATTAACGCCCACCCATTAATTTGATGTAATCATCATTAACATTATTATATTTATTTTAGTTTAAATTAAAAAAAAAGTAATTAATTTATTAATTTGACTTAATTTTATTGAATTGCATTTAATTTTATTAATTGAATTGCGTATTATATTATTTGTTTGATTTGATTTGAATTTAATGTTATTTGAGTGTATTTAATTTAAAATTTACTAACATAGGTTAAGCATTACAATGTTGCTAACAACATGGACCTAAGTAGTCTGAAGGAATAAATGAATTTGAATATATATTTAGATTCAATATGTATCTAAGATAAAAAATAAATATTTAATAAATGGTATAAAAAAAAACCTCAGCCACAGAAACAAAAGTAGGTACCACTCACTTGTCTAATATGACGTGCGTGTCAAATTTCCCGCGCATTGCCGAACTGTCATGGCGGCGCAATACCTGTCAGAATTGAGGTGTATGTTTTATTAACCTCGTGACGAGGGAGAAAGTAATAAGGTTTACTTTTAATACTTTTTTTTACTTCATAATACGAGTATAACATAGTAATAACTGCACGCAGTTAAATGAGAAAATATTAGATACTCTCAGTAATAAGAACTCCCTGGCGTGGTTTCGACTACAGTATGGGGTTCTTCAAGATCTTCTTATGGGGGATTCTCTTCTTACGGGGTTGGCAGCGCGAGTGTGACGCCTCTGGTGTTGCATACGTCCGTAGGCCACGATAACCACTTTCCAACAAATGGGCCGTGAGCTTGTCTGCCACCTAAGTTGTATAAAAAAAAACTATTCGCGATGGACGCCAAATTATGAACGGATTTTCATGCGTTTCTTTTTTGTTTTAAAGGTGTTGGTCAGATTTAAATTCTTACATTTTATTGCAATTAATTGAATAGAACCGAAGATATGACCAAAAGTTGCTACAACTAACATTAATACGATTGAAACCGCGGGAATCAGCTAGTTCTAAATAAAAATAATATACCAGGGTTCTTTTAAGTAACTATCTATAGATGAATAGAATACTATATTACTCTTTGGACTCGGTTAGTAATTAATAGTGCTGGGAACAAATTCATCGATGGATTCGATTGTAGACTGTAGGTTAGTTGACAGATTGTAGATTTCGATAATTTTACACTTGAAACCGAAATGCGATTTTTTTTTTCCACCTGCGTGGAATTCAGATCCTTTTTCCATATTTTCTCACCGTTTTAACCTTCCATGGACATCCACGAATATTTCAAGACTAAAATTAGCCAAATCGTTTTAGCCGTTCTCGAGTTTTAGCGAGACTAACAGAATTGCAATTCATTTTTTTATTATAGATACTAGCTGACCCAGCGAACTTCGTACCACCTAACAGTCTTTTTTAGTTTATTTTTCAATTTTTCTCTGCGCAATAACCATCGCCGTACTTCAAGGAATATTCTAAAAAAAGAATTAGCGAAATTGGTTCAGCCGTTCTCGAGATCACATTCAGCTATTCATTTTTGTAACTATAAATATACATTTCAGTAGAATTTATAGTATTCTGAATGCTGCAAAATATCTTTCGATATTTTTTCGTTTGTCCCATCACTGCAAAAGGACAGATGACTATCAATTGCACAAAGATAATTAAAAGTCGGTGTGTCCGACTTCATTTAATTAAAAGCGATACAAGACGCTTTGATATTTGTCTAATAATACGGAAACTTTATTAGTTTCTAGAACTCGAATGAATACTGCAACTGTTCTATATGATACTGCCTGTAGCTTACGCGAATCTCACTTTGAAATAAAACTACTTTTTAACGGATTCTATCGTGATATATTTGTTATATATTTTAATTTTAACCCGACGTTTCGGCTTCTTTTCAGTAGTCGCGGTGTGACAAGATAATAATAAATATATCGCGATTTATTTCAATACCTATGTACTGCAACTCTTTTTATTGGTGTTCAACACTTTCATTCCCAGTATACGAATACTACTTATTTGTAAGATTTTAATGTGTGCTCGATAGATGCGTTGTACCGATTTCATGCACCGCGTTATGATTTCGTTGCACCAAAGCTGAAAAATATTTTGAAGGATTTCAATTAAATTAATTGTATCAAAGCAAGATTGGACTGTGTTTCATTATATTGTGCTCCCCAAGTGAAGTAGTGAGTGGATATTCTAGTACGAAGTTGTACTATTGGAGTATGTTATTATCATCCTTTAGTTGATCACGATCGCATACCGCATACGAAGTCGCCACTTCGGAGTCCGGGGTCTACTTCTTACCACCTAACTGCGATGCGATTGAACTTCGAAGTTCATAGTTTTTCGTATGGCAGTCCACCTTCAAAAGAATCGAATATAGCAATATTCCATCAAGAACCAAGCGGTTCGGCGACTCCTTTCTATACCACACCATTAAGTCCAGGAATTCCTTACCAGTACACGAGATTTCCTATTCCTACAGTCCCAGGCCCTTTAAGCGGGGCGTGAAAAAGCATCTGATGAGGCCGTCAAGCTGAGCGCCACCATTGTAACATGGTACGTTTCTAAAATAGTGATTTTGCGAGACTTGGCCCCCTTCCTAGACTGTTTTCATGTACAATGTTGAAAATTTCATTTTGCTAAATTCTCTAGCTAAAATATGGCATGTACGTGGGTCTGCAATTTGTTGCATCTTGCAAACAGTCATGTGAAGATGCATTTGTAACAAGAAAGGGGTGAAAATATTTCTCGCTATTTCGAAGTCTTGCATTCTTGGTATTCAGTTTCTTGCTTCCTTGTTAAACAAATTTGATCGTATGAATTTTGAAGTACTTTCTGTGTTAGCGTTTTCTTGTTTTAACTTGGATGTTGAATTTTCAGTTTCATTTTACAAGAATAAGTTGGTATTATTTTATTATTGCCGTGTTGGTTCCCGGAGGATCACCCCATCTCTTACTGTTGGTGTCGTGGAAGGTGACTAAAGGATATGGCTATTCTCCATCGGACAGTGAAAAATATATCCCATGACAAAATTTCCGCTTGACGGCAATAGGCTTACCCCCTGTTACGTGCAATCGGAAATCACAGTTTAATTAACCTTTGCCTACCCTTTCCGGGATTTACAGGCGTGATTATATCTATGTATTTTAGTATTCATTTGTTTGATCCGAGCAGAGTAATCTGTGTTTAAAAATTATTCCAAACAGTACTACATACGTACATACCTAAACTCAAACCGAACCGAAGAACCGACTTCGTAACCTAATGAATAATGATTAAGAAGTAATAAATAGGGTTGAATATCGGATCCACTTCGATCGACTTACCGAACGAAGTCGAAAAGATATTCAACCCTATTTACTATAACAATATCAGTTTAAATCGAAAAATGAAAGAATATCTCACAAATGAAGCTTGCAGTCAAGTACAATCGAGTACAGTGAGACAATCAGCTAACATTATTAAAGCATTGCAATCGACATCGAGCTCCGGGACTGGCGAGTACACAAGTGATATGAATGTCCGTTTATTTATTTCCACCGGTAACAAAATATACGTAGTTGATTTGCTAGAAATATTTTAGAACGGATATTGCATTTTTGTGTGCATTTTATTAGTATCTGAATCAGTTATTTCTTCAAATAACAAAGAACATAAATAGTAGTAGTATGCTACTACTTTTTGCTGATGCTGAAATCTATCACATTTATCACAATGATATCGAATGAGTCTATAAAAATGAGCTCCAATTCAATAAGTTGAAGTTAGTGCCAAAAATTGGTAGCAAACAAATACTTCTATTTCAAAATCTCAACCAATATCCTCAGATTTTTCTGTCTTCAAATATTTTTTTATTTTAGTTTTATTATTAGTAGGTAACCTTCTTCATACATTCAAACAGCCTACATTTAAAAAGTATGATAATTTCGATTTATCGTTCATTCTGAATGTACAAAATTTATAATATTATATCATTTCAAAGAGTTAAAAGGAATCTTACTACGGTAATAAAAGCTTTCGTATTTTCATTAAAATAATTATGTAATTGCAACTTTCAACACTTTTGTGATTGAATGTACATATTTCTGATGAAGAGAGTAATGAGAATGGTTTCAGTTGAAAGTAATTTACACGTTACGTTGTATTTATTGTGACGTCATTAATGACGTATACAAATGATACCCATTGCTAACGAATAGCATTGTGTTCTTGGATATGAGTAGGTACTTATTTTTGTCCGATTACAGTGCAGAAAAAGGGTAGGCTTTATGTTTTAGTTATACCTACAGTGCATTCATTTCTATGAAAATTTAAATGTATAGAAAAACTATATTACGAGTATTATGAAGTTTATTCTCTGTAAACCAGCCACTAGCTTTGTCCTTAAGGGACACTAATTTAACATACACGACGGCCTTATATTTTAATACGAAATAATAACTATCTTGCTAAGTAAAAAAAATAAAAAATTTACTTTGAAAATAAATCATCTTTAAAAAAAAATCTGAACTCACAACTAGAGTTTTAAATTTATCTATCAATATTTAAAATGTATAATTTCCTTGTCCTCAGTCAAACCGAAATCAGTGGACCTCATAACTGGCGATGGGAAGACCTTGGGAGATGGTGCAGTCTTCGGACCTCTGCTGGAGAGAGCCAAAGTCAACGTGAGCTGTTCCGTCAAAGAGGGCAAGCCGCAGCCTAAAGTAGTCTGGTACTTCAAAAAGAAAAATGGCGGAGATATGAAAGAACTGAACGGTAAGTGACATTTGCTTTTGAGCCGTTTGGAGTCGAAACGTTGGGGTCATAGGGTCCGAGCGCCCACAATCTCTTCAGGGAGATTGCGAAACGTATGGTCGACGCTTCTCGTGACCAGAAGGCTGGCCTCTTTTTAGGTCAGAGAATGAGCATTGCCATTCCGCGTGGCAATGCTGCTTCTGGGAACGTTACCACAAGAGGCATGCGATGCGGAGGAATTCCACGACGCATTTTAATTTTTAATTATAATTTTGTATATCATTAGTTTTAGTTTTAAATTCTATTCGTGTTAGATTATTATCAATAATCATTAATCATGATTATAAAACAAATTAATGAAAAATATTTTTTTTACTTAGATTTTTTTATTATTTAGTGAAGTGAAGTAAAATTGACGTGTCGTCAATTTTACTTCACTTCACCAGATGTTAAGCTGAAGGCAAAGTCTAAGAATAGAGGGTCACCATTATAGACACGTACCATGTTACAATGGTGGCACTCAGCTTGAGGGCCTCATCACATGCTTTTTCACGCTCCACTTAAAGGACCCGGGACTGTAGGAAGAGGGAAACATAAGAACATCTATGGCAGTCGTTACGGGTAGTTGGAGCCCTAAAAAGTCCAAATAACAACGGTCTAGCTGCAAATCTTCGATATCGCCTAATGTTCCCATTGTGTTGTGGAGGTCAGATGGCAATCGCTTCACGGAAAATATCGAGGTCTAGCCAAATTCGTAGTTAAGACTGGTAAAGCAGACCCCAGACTCCGAACTGAAAGTTTCGGATGCGACTGGGAATAGGAAGAAGTCGCCGAACCGCTTGGTTCTTGATGGAATATTGCTATTCTTTCAATATAAGATAGTATCTCTTTTGTACAAAAATCCCTACGGACACCTCCTCTGCCCCTGCCGGCCGGCGAGATGGTTATGTCGGACTGGAGCTGACTAGAACCGCCGTTTTGGGTCTCAAGTTCTGGAGGTGACCCAATTCCCAGTTAAGCATTTCACTCGCACCTTGGCTGACCCCGACCCAATTCGCTCATGGAAGACGGAGGTTGTGGAGTGACCTCCAACATCTGAGTCGCTTCTGCTACGCGTCTTTCGCAGGCTCTGAGAGCTGGGAGGGTCTTAAATCTCTCCTGGGCCCGGTCCGCCGCCGCGCCGCCTCCTTCTTGAGCATTAGTTTGCTCAATGTTAGTGTAGACGCTCGTTTATCCTATCGGCCTCGTCTATCTAGAATGGGCAAGTAGAAGTGGGCATGAATGTATGTGATTTGACGTATATGACAGTCATCAACGTATGTCATAAACGTCAAAATATGTGTCATATACGTCAAATCCCATACATACATCATTCTATTTTACAATACACCGGCCAACGAAATGACACTTGTCTAGGGGGGCAGAAATAAATCGACGTAGGTACATAACTAAAATTCCGAAACCTACATAGAAGACCACAGCTAAAACAAAACGTACAGAATGTAGGCACCACCACAAACTACAACATGTCTACGAAACTCCGGATACATTTTGATTTAATGCTTGGTACTGACCACAAATCGAGGTAGAACCTCAATTTCGGCCTAATTTAGCCTCCGATAACGGATCTGGATTAATTTACGGTACGAACGGAATTTTAGATTTATACTGATACTTGAAATTGTATGGTCAGTGCGTAATGGAAATTGGAGTAAGGGTCAAGCGATGTGATTAATTCTTAAATACGGTCAGGCCTCACAACTGTATTATATACATGAAACTTGTACTGGCTAGACCGGTTCCAGAATTATCAGTTTCAAAGGATTTCCTCCTTCCTACAGTCCTGGGTCCTTGCACCATCGACAGTACTTTTCTAGATAAATTCTCTATAAATAAATTGCTGTATAAAATTAATATCCGACACTATGAAACTCTTCGAGATGCTAATTGATTCTCCACTCCGATAGAAGTGTACTCTCTCGGAGTCCGCCTCAGTTTTAGCCTAAGGCAAGTAAACACAGGACATAGAATACGGCTCTGCATTGCCTATTTCCGGACATATAAATGACCTTCAACTATTTTCCTTTGCAATAATTTTGTCCCTACGGTTCTAAGGGCTTTCAATCTACCACGATTCTAATTCCGTGGGATCATTGTTGGTGATAACGAAAACCTTCCCCATCGCCATTGAGGTACATCATGGATCTGGCCGGTATGAAAGGAACTTTATCCCACGCACACTCAAGCTGTGGAATGAACTCCCTGCGGTGGTTTTCCCAAGCGACTACAATATGGGGTTCTTCAAGAAGGGCATTAGAAGGTTTCTTCAGGGTCGGCAGCGCGAATGTGACGCCCCTGGTGTTGCATACGTCCATAGGCCATGGTAACCACTTCCCATCAGGTGGGCCGTGTGCTTGTCTGCTACCTAAGTGGTATAAAAAAAGGTAATTCGTATGAGCAGCCTCCATTATTTCAAACTCAAATTATTAAAAGACAAAGTGCTTCAGTATTCAGACTGGATTGAACTAAAACCTGTCTGAAATCACTTCTGCCAAAAGTTCTGTCTGCAAAACTAAAAGAAAAATCCTTGATCCGTTTGTATTCAAATCTTGTACCGGGCTGGCCTCAAAGCAAACGTTTTAAACGCAAAGGACGAGATTCGATTCCCGGCGCGTATTTATTGTTTGCGTACCTTCGTTGAATTCAAAGCAGGATTGCTTTCATGTAGGTCAGATGTTTAGGTTGTAAATCTAGGATAAATGGAAATCTTCATTCATTTTGTTTGTATTAGATTGATGGTATGTATGTTAAATTTAGGTTAAGTAGAAATTGGCGTAAATTTTATCTTACAATGTTGTATATGTAAAATTTTCCGAGGATATTTTGATGTTTGTTATTCAATCACGCCCTAGCGGCTGATCGGATCTAGCTAAAATTTGGTATAGTGATAGATCATACTCTGGAATAAAGAAAGAAAGAAAAATAAATAAATATATTATTATGTACAGAGATGCACGAAAACTAACATAGGCTACCTTTTATTCCGGAAATAGGATCCCATGGTTAACGGTGATGGTAAGTATATAACCCGCGCCACGTATCTTGGACCTAAATCGTAAGACATACGAGGCTCTGGCGCTCGCGGATTGCTTTGTAATAGTCTATGCTTGGTGAATTTGAGTTCGTCCATCGCAGTAGAAACCCATGCTATCCTCAAAAGACACCCAAGAAATGTGTACTGCGCGTATAGGGCACATTTTGAGCACATTTTAGGTCCAAGATACGTGGCGCGGGTTATAACAACGTTATACTATGTTCAGAAATAAATAACATTGAACATTGATATTTACTCTTTTCTTTTAAAGCAACTAAAAGTAGTGTCATGTTACCAGTGTAAAGTAGTAGTCTTAAATTGGGTGTCTCTCCTTTAAACTCTGAAGTCCAAGTTCCACTTAGTTTTTTATGTTGAGATGCCGGAATTTTCTGAAGCGACTGCCATCTGACCTCTCACACTGCACCATAGCCTCGTTGATTTTCAGGAAGTGAGGTAGGCTAGGGTCTTTTTTTGGTACCCCCTGTAGCGCTAAGTAAAACATCCTAGAGTATCTACATTAATTTATAAGGTTCATTTGAATCTAGAATTTAGTTCTAGAATGCATGTAAAGTACCAATTACAACATGAGCCACAATTCCAATCAGACATGTGGTTTGTAGTTTAGCGCTGGACCACCTCATTCGCGTTGTGGCTAAGATTAATTAGTAATTAGATAGACGGTGCTGCTGTTCGGTACAAAGCTATGTTTGTTTTGCTTTACAGAAGTTAATAATGTACATCTTCTATAATATAAATGAATTACGTATAGAAAAAAAATAAAAAAATTGTCTGAAAAAGTCTAAAAACAACACTTTTTTATACTCCCGTACAAACGATTCGTAATAATACTTAAAAGTCAATTTGAACTTTAATACCATCCCGTGAAGTACAAGTGTTATAGTGGAGAGGTTTCGGGAAGGCAAACAATTGAGTGGTAATTAGTATCATAAGAATTTTGACATCTATTGACAAGTCAAGTTAGGCAGTACGAAATTCGCAGGGTCTGCTAGTACTATTATATACCTACCTATAATTATTGTATTACATTGGAAATGTACAGTAGGTTCGCGATGAACGCAAAAACTACTGACTGGATTTTTATGCGGTTTTTTTTTTTTGTTTTTGTCTTGGTCAGACTTCAGACAGTCAGACTAGTAATCTATACTATTATATAATTGTAAAGCGGTCGTGTCTGTACAAGTGTACATTGAAGATTTCGCCTTTGTACAATTTTTACGTGCATAAAGTTTAAAACTAAAAAAATAAATAAACAAAAAAATACTTGGATTATGTTATATTAACGAAATTCGGATACTGAACACGAAAATATATTTTTGAATTCTTATCTGTTTGTTCGCAATAGACACAAAAACCACAGAACACTGCTCACTTAATGGAAAGTGGCTACCGTGGCCGATGGACGTGTAACAGGGGTGTCACACTCGTGCTGCCGACGATAAATTCCCAGGCTAATCAGGGTCCCGGGTCACTAGATAAAAATAATTAAAAAGTGTAATAGAAATTTCTTGGAAGTAATTAACTAAATGCGAATATTCTTTTTCCACTCCACTCAGTCGGTACAAACTAACCAACAGAGCATAAAATCCCGATGTGACACTCCGATTGCTTCCTAGACTTTTGAACAGAAATCAATTTATTTTTCACTCGCAAAATGGAATAAGTATTTTAAGTGAAATATCTAGGATTAAATCCCGGAATAGAATTCCGTGCGGATTGACATCACTGACAGGTTTTGCCAACTTTGGGATAGAAGAAATTGAATTGAAAATTCCATTCAGTTTTTAATATTTTTGAAGTGATAACTTCTGTTCCGTTCGGTCTTTGAGAGAGGAAAAAAGTGACATGTTGCCTATGTCAAAATACTGTTTAGATGGATACTATCAACATTCAATTGCCAGGCAATTCTCGTCAGTGTGGACGAGCGAGCGGCAATTATTTTTTCGAATGTTCAGACAAAGCAAATTTTTTTATCCTTCGAAAATCGAAAAAAAACGGTTCTTCAAGAAGGGCATTAGAAGGTTTCTTCAGGGTCGGCAGCACGAGTGTTGCATACGTGCATAGGCCACGGTAACCACTTTCCATCAGGTGGGCCGTGTGCTAGTCTACCACCTAAGTGGTATAAAAAAAAATCATATCATGCAGACGAGGGGCTCTCCCCGTCCAAATGGGTCTTTAGTGGAAAGAACTTGTGGATATCAAGTAAATAAAACAAATTGTATTCTAGGATGTATTCTCCAAAATGTACCCATAATGGTAGCACTTCACAGGGCTATTGGACGTTTATTGCATTTGGTAAAATATTTGGCATACGTGCAATCATGCAAATACAGACAAATACAATTTACTTCACAAAAAAAAACACTTCAAAGAGGTGTCACATTTTGTCTACTGTTCGTTGGTTTAAAGGTACTAATTACCGGCCGTACAGAGTTTAAAAATCCATACTAATATTATAAATGCGAAAGTAACTCTGTCTGTCTGTCTGTCTGTTATGCTTTCACACCTAAACCACTGATCCGATTTTGATGAAATTTGGTATAGGGGTAGATTAGACATTGATAAAGGACATAGGCTATGTTTGGTCGCGATAACCGACATCCACGCGAGCGGAGCCGCGGGCAAAAGCTAGTACTAAATAACTCGTATTTGGGATTGGCCATATTTGTTAAATACTTAGGCAATAAGGCCAATGCTGTGTCAAATACACTTCTTCTTCCATGTCAATGATCCTCTTTTTCGCTGCTTTAAATTATCTGACAATAATATTCTGTCAAATACACTGTCCACACATGGCAAGTGTTTGCCAAATATGTCAAATACGCAAATACAAATAGTCATGTGAAGTGCAGCCTTAATGTTGAAGGCTATACGGTTGTCAGTTTAGTCTATCGTTGTAGATTCTTCAAGTCATCTTAGCGCTTACATTGCTATGCACCAGCGACTATAATATGCCCCAGTTCAAACTCCAGCGTCTCTCTGATATCTCTTTCATTTGTATGCGGAACCCGCGCTTGAGTGATAAATTACACGGCTTGGCACGTGAGCTCTATGATGCATTCATATCGGGTTTTTAGAGTTCCGTAGATAGTTTGGAGGTGTCAGAATTTATTGTTAGTCATTGTTTACGGCTGATTTATAATACTAATAATAATAATTTTATAGGAAAAGCTGGAGAGTTTGTTTATTTCAATATCTCTGGAACTACTTGTGCGATTTTAAAAATTATTTTAGCTTTCAATAGCTTAGTTCTTGGAGAATGTTTAAAGGCTGCACTTAGCAGTGAAGATAACTTATTTTCATCATTCTCTCAGCCTTTTTGCAGCTCAGTTGGGTGGGGTTTTCAGTTTAACTATCAAACGGCCAAAGCGACTGCCATTTAATTTCTATAACCCACTGGCGATGTTAAAGTTCTGTAGTTAAATTGACTTTTTTAGGGCTCCAACTAACCTGTAATGACTGCCATAGATGTTAGTAAGGCAACTGGGACCGACGTCTTACCATGCTTTCCTAGTTACAGAAATATCCAGACCAATGCAAATAACATATTCATGCGTACAAATATTTGCACTGAGCGGGACTCAAACCCCTGCCCCCTGCGCAACCGTCATACCACAGCGGCTGTCTATTACTATTTATATTATTAACTTATTTATATTTCTAAATCCCCTTGCAAAAAAACAAAATTAAAAATGAAATAAAAACACTTTTAATTGAAAAATGTTTTCACTCAACCCAAGACTGTCTTCCAAATAAAATATTCACAAATTATTTCACATCGAAATCTAATTTATACGTCAATCTACCCAGCCATTTTCTTTTTCTTTTATAAAATTATACTTTAATATAACTTTTATATTTCAATTTTTAGAGCTCAAGGTGAACTAAGGCCTCAAAGTCAGATCTTATTTTAGATTGAAGTTTCAAAATATGTAAATGCTAGTCACGTCTATCTTACAAATTGCAATGGAATTTACACATATATGCGCACATCTACTATATGAATGAAGGGGTAGGCAGGTCTAGTCTGGAGTATTTTAATTCGTCTCACCCCTGAATTAATGTCAGCTCACATATTTGCCACATACACATACATGCAATGCGACCCACCACTTACCATCAGTCTACTATAAATGATGTATGCTGTGTATTGCTAGGTTGAATAAAAAATATTTTCTTTCTTTCTTTCTTTCTTTCTATGCCTTCCAGTCCAGAATGTCAAACTCCCAAATTGTCAAGGCGCTTCAAAATGTCAAGTTCTCAGAATGTCAAGTTCCCAGAATGTCAAGGGAATTTATTTGAATTTGGGAATTTGACATTCTGAACTGGAAGGGATTCATGATTACCTCTTCCATACATACATTCACGGCTGAAAATCCCTGGAGGGGCATGCAGAGGTGTATTAACACCCACGTTTCACCAACGATCGATTACAGGGGATATATTGAGCATTCGCTCGTCTGATATAAATCAATCTTATCATTGTAGTCAAGTGGGTATTTCACCTCCTTCGTACAAAAATATCATAATTTATCTATACAGAACCCTCTGTGAAACACAACTGGCGCTTGGCCAGGGAATGAACACGTGTCTTGCACATCTCATGCATGGAATGAGCCAACAATTTAAGACTAATGTGGTAGCATATTGCAGATCACACTGTAGCTTGAGCTTGAAATCTAGTACCTAATCCGTTTAAATCCTGCTTAGTGCAAATATTTGTAATCAGTTTTTTTTTTATTCTATAAATATAATACTTATTCTACAACACTACTACAAGCCTTTAAATCCCCAGAAGAGGAAGCAGAGGTTTTTTTCGTCAATTTGACTTCGCCTCACCTGATGGTAAGCTGAATGCAAAATCTCTGAAAAGAGGGGCACCATTACAGACACGTACCATGTTACAATGGTGGCACTCAGCTTGGAGTGTAGGAGGAGGGAAACACTTGAACTGGTAAGGAATTCCACGACTAATGGTGCGGCAGAAGGAGTCGCCGAACCGCTTGGTTCTTGGTGGAATATTCTGCACCGTATGCGGGTGGCATCTAAGCCCTGCACGTGTTGTCCTATATAAGAAAGGAGAGGGTGGGATTAATTGGAAGAGCTCATCAGAACATTCACCATCATCATCATCTGCATATAGACGTATTCTCCTGATTGCATCCGTGGCCAAGATGACCTCGAAGCTCAGGGTCCGCCTTCTGGCTCTTCCTTTTCCACTTCGCACGATCTTGGGCGTCCATGGTAGTGAGACCATTAGCACGCATATCACCCATCAGAACATTCACCATGTTAGAGACGGTAAAATACCGCCAAAGATGCCACATCTCTACGCAACTACAAAGGCTCGCAAGGTGAATTAAAACCCATTTTTTATCAGCTATGATTTCTTGACAGTCCCACGTTATAGAAGGCGATAATACCTATTGTCGTCAAGCGGGTACGTCATGGGTTGTATGTTTATTGTCAGTTGGAGAACAGCCCTATCCTTTAGCCATCTTCTACGACAAGAAAGCGAAACATAAATTTAATTATAAGTTGCAGATTTCTTGCATGAAAGTGCAATAAATAAGATAGCTGTATAAATGGTCCTGTTCTTGCAGATTAGCGAGCTGGAATTAATTGAAACAAGAATTTGATTTCAACAAGAAAATTAAAATGAGAATAGCTCTTTGACTATTTTTACCCAACTGTGCAAGCGAGGGTAATGTGTTTTGCGCGTATTGCATTGGCATATTATTATCTATGTATGTAATTTTCTTTGTTCCCATCTACAGGCCAAACGGCTGGATAAATTTCGATGAATGGGGTCTCAAATGAAAGGTATTAGGGTATGAGAATGAGGGTAGGGTGTCAACAAAATGTCAACAAAAATTATACGATGGATTTTTGCTGCTAAAATGTGTGATGTTAAAAAATATTTGTTTTCATTCAAATTTATCGAATACAGTATCAAAGTGGAGGGAATTAAAAGGAGATCATAAAAAGATACATATCATATATAATCTCAACAAAAAGTTTTAAATAAAATAAATTTTTAAAAAATAAAAAATCCCGACTGCTGTCTTAAAGATCGAAACTCGGTTTATGATTGGCTCATGGGTACCACCTACTATCGAACTTGTTCCAATCTTTTACAGCCCTCGGGTTTCTTTATTATTCAAGAATTTTTAATATTGTACCTCTCCACCTTCTCCAGTTAAGCTAAATGACCCCGAAAATCTTGGTGAACCAGATCTTCTCTTACTCCTCAAGTTTAATAAGCTTTGTTGTTTTACAGCAATATTTCAGAACGACTTTACACAATTTGCCAAACATCTTAAAACGGGTGCACGCCATTAAGTTTTTACGAGCGTTAAAACTTTCCATGTAACTATTAAACAGTAAATTGGGTGCACACAATTTGAGCTACACGTACTTGGACTGTAATGTAATTTAGTTTATTAACTGCATCTACTTCTGGATAAGTAGTTAGATAGATAAGTCTATAATATATCTTCTTCCTCCTAGCGTTAATTCCCAGTCGCATCCGAAGCTTTCAGCTCGGAGTCTGGGGTCCGCTTTTACCAGTCATAGCTACAGATTTGGCTAGACCTCGATATTTTCCTTGAAGCGATTGCCATCTGACCTCCACCACCCAATGTTAACATTAGGTGATATCGAAGCTTTGCAGCTAGACCGTTGTTTTTGGACTTTTTAGGGCACCAACTACCCGTAACGACTGCCATAGATGTTCTTATGGCAACTGGGACCGACGGCTTAACGTGCTCTCCGAGGCACGACCAGACCAATGCAAATACCCATATTTAATGCACACAAATATTTGCACTGAGCGGGGATCGAACCCGCGCCTCCTGCGTAGCGGCCGCGTTCACTACCGCTACGCCACGGAGGCTGTCTATAATATATATCAGTATCTATCTATCTGGATAGATCAAAGTATAATATATGGATAGATATCCATGCTACTAAATATTTGATTCTGTATATTGGAATCAATTCTAAACACATTTTTTTTAATACTTTTCTTTTTGTCCGGACGGACGAATTTTTTTTTATATATAGGACACATCAATTTGACTTCGCCTCGCCTGATGGTAACCTGAAGGCAAAGTCTTGGTAAAAGAGGGTCACCATTACAGACACGTACCATGTTACAATGGTGGCACTCAGCTTGACGGCCTCATCAGATGCTTTTTCACTCCCCGCTTAAAGGACCCGGGACTGTAGGAGGAGGGAAACACGTGAACTGGTAAGGAATTCCAGGTCTTAATTTCTTAATTTTAATTTCTTGTTACCAGAGTAGGTCAAAAAAATCTGTGTCATAAAGCATACTATACACCGTTTTAAATAATTTTTAATTTTACAAAATGTTCCCCATTTAAAAATTGTGTTAGAGCGTTTCAGCGTTTGTCCACCGCCACCGTCACCGGGACGGCGGCACCGAGAACGAGATTATTTCGGGCCGAGTTTAAGATAACGTGACGGCGATCGTGTGTCCACCGCAATTTAACGGTGGCTCAGTTTTATGATAGACAAAACAAAAACCGGCCGGTAGTGTGTGGACAAGAACAAACGTATTTTGTATTGCCGGCAAATCGGCCCGTCATAAAACCGGCGGCGTTCTAGCGGTCACGCCGAACTACTCGCAATATCGGCGGCCGGGATGACGGCGCTCGGGTGACGGGCGTGCGGTGGACACATGGCCATAGTAGATATATGTTCCGCTAAATCGGCACCGTCATCTCGTTCTCGGTGACGTCCCGGTGACGGCGTCGGTGGACAAACGGCCTTATGCTATTCGTATTGAAATTAAATTAAGTGTATAAAACTGTGACTATGACATATGAGCACAACTCCAGCTACCCGTTACGACTGCCATAGATATTCGTATGGCAACCGTGACTGATGGCTTACGTACGACCAGACCAATTCAAATACCCATACTCATGCATACAAATATTTGCACTGAGCGGGGATCGAACCCGCGCCACCTGCGTAACGGTTGCGTTCACTACCACCACGCCACGGAGGCTATCGAAAAAGAAACCCAAACCAAACACTAAAAATCATCTGTCTCTTTAAAAAAAACTAATTTATGTAGGTACCCACAGCTGTGGCGATCTAAACCGCAGTCCTAATCCAGTCCCATCGAGGTCAACGTTCCACTGGGGTCGCCCAAACACAGAGATATTCAGAATTAAATAAATCGAAACCGTTCCGAACTAACAGATCAGCTCAGATATTCATAGGAGCAGATTCGAATATAGTCGCAACATCCACAGAATATTTTAGTTCTAATGCCAATGATGTAAACAATTTGAACTCTAGTAGAACGATTTTAAGGTCGATAGTTGTTTTGGGTGTAAAAGTTTTAGAAAAAATACATTTTGAGGTATTGAGATTTGTTCCAGTCTTGTTATTTGATGTACAATAGGATCGTAAATGAGATTTGTTTGACAATATATTGACTGGATTTAAGTCTGTCTGAGGAGAATCGATTTTGAATTTGAGAGTGAATATCAACTATTTTTTATTGCAATAAATTGGCATATGAAAGACAGCAATATCATTTATATTATTGTAAGAAATTGAGATGTAACATCGATTTCATTCAATTGAGATGTAAAGGTGCGTACACATTATATAGCATAACATGTTATATAACAATGTTATATAACATGTTTCAGTAATGTAGACACTGAAGTTAATACAATGTTGCAAAGTTATAAAACAATGTTAGATAATGTGGACGTGTTATATAACACAAGTTATACAACATGTTACATGATCTGTACGCACCGTAACAGTTCTTAAGTTTATTTCTAAGTAGTAAATAAAAAGCAACAACATATATTATATCAATGATTAAGTCATTGATATATTTATATTGTTGCTTTTAGTATAAAATATTTACAATCACGTCTCCTTCGCATTGGCACAATAGGATGGATAGATAGATTTTTATTGCTCTTGCACAATTTTTTTGATCTTTTGATTTTATTTTACTACCGAATGGATCTGGATGAAATCTAGGACAAAGTCATTATAGTCCGGACACTTAGGCCTCTTTATATACTACTTAGGATACAGATAAGCACACGGCCCATCTAATGGAAAGTGGTTACTTTGACCCATGGACGTATGCAACACCAGGGGAGTCACCACTCGTGCTGCCTACCCTGTAAGAACAGAGAGTTACTGTGCTGTCAGACAGATTATTTTATTGAAATATATATTTTTGTTTACAATTTATATTGTGCTGGTAACAGCAAGAGATTACGATGACCATACATTTTTATCATTAAAATATTCGTCTAAAAACAACAAACACTACAAAAAATCAAAAGTACTATCGTCCATCGGTCCCAATATGTAGGCCATCCGTAATGGCTCCCAATAGCCCTATATCATTGAATCTGTACAAGTATTGCCCTGACAGTCACGTTCCGTATCATCGACTTGCCCATTTGAGGTTATTCTCGAGGGCATGACCCAATATTACATTTACATTTTTTTTACTATACTAGTCAATACATATTATAAAACAAAGTCGCTTTCGCTGTCTGTCCTGTGTTTTAAAGCGGTTTTTTTTAATAGATAGAGTGATTCAAGAGGAAGGTTTATATGTATAATACATGCATAACATTGTAGAGAAACACTGCTAAATTTAGAGGTTTCTAATGTCAATCGGGATTCCTGCTTGAATTTATTTTGCCGTGCGTTACGTCTGTCCGTCCCTATGTATGCTTAAATCTTTGAAACTACGCAACGGATTTTGAAGCGGTTTTTATTATTAGATTGAGTGATTGAAGACGAAGGTTTATATGTATAATACAAGCATAATATTGTAGAGAAACACTGATAAATTTAGAGATATGCAGCGGAATCGGGATCAGAAAATATGGCGGTACGAAGTTCGCCGGGACAGCTAGTAGTATTTATATATTGAAGACCTTTCTGTGGTCTCAGTAATGAAATACAGACACTGATTATTTTTAACAAAATTAATGTTTAATTTAATTGTTTAATCAAAACAAAACTACGTCATTCAATATCGAATCCTGGAATTCCTTACCAGTACACGTGTTTCCCTCTTCCTACAGTCCCGGGTCCTTTAAGCGGGGCGTGTAAAAGCATCTGATGAGGCCGTCAAGCTGAGTGCCACCATTGTGTCTTATCATTAGGCTTATCATTAGGCGAGGTGAAGTCAAATTGACGTATCCTATATTTAAAACAATTGAATCTTAATATTAATAGGTTTACAATTTTGATTCTAGAATGCAAATACATAGTTTATTACTTTAGTTTTAGTTTATTTGTATTTAATTTATTAGTTACTTAGGTTTATTTATATTTAATTATTAAATAAATATATTATTAATGAACGCAAATAAACTTGCTTAAATATTTTTGTAGCAAATACGGTATCAGACATATTCATGTCCTTAAAAAGTAGTACCGACTGAGAATCGAACCCATGATATCTGGCATTAGCAGTCAAACGTTCTACCGCTACACACAGGTCGTCTATATCATTTATCATTTCCAATAAGCCTAATTATACCTCAAAGTTACTCAAACCCAACTCCCACTCCAAACCAATCTGCCAGCACATTGGAACGACTCCCCACAGTGCCATTTCCACACACCACTAAATCAGAATGATACACGTCACTGTATCGGATATTCCGAGTCGTTGCCTCCGTCAATTGTCAAGGGACCGTGACGTCACGAGTCGGTCTGACGTCACTGGTACGTGTGTGTCTTTGTGTTCGACTGAATGTTACAATTTAATTACAAGATTGGGTGTCTAACATTAAGGTTACAGACATCGCGCGGCAATCTCCATTCGACCGACTAAAACCCTACGCCGCCGTCTCGGGTCTCAGATTTTTTTTATACTACTTAGGTCGCAGACAAGCACACGGCCCTCCTGATAGTAAGAGGTTACCGTGGCCTATGAGCGAGTGTAACACCAGGGGAGTCACACTCGTGTTGCTGCTAACCCTGAAAGAACAGAGAGATTCTGTGCCGTCAGCGCAGAAGATAAGTGGGACAAAGCCACTTTCCCACTGACAGCACAAAACCTCTCCAGTGAGCTCTGGCAACCCTACTCACCGTCGGAAACACAACACGAGGTTATTAAGCCGCGGTCTTCTGTTGGGCGGAGGTATTAGGGTGCAAGGTGACACATGAGGCATTCCTTGCACCCAGGGCCATATCCGGTTTCGAGATTGCCCCTTCAGGGAACCACGATACCATCCTGCGTCGCCGACTTCTTCCGCATCATATACCTCTTGTGGAACGTTCACAGAAGACTGTCAGCATTGCCATGCATTGTATGGCAATGTTTATTCTCTGACTTAAAAAGAAGCCAGCCTTCTGATCACGAGAAGCGTCGGCCATACGCTCCCTGCAGAGATTGCGGGTGATCGGACCCCATGACCCCAATGTTTCAGCTCCAAACGGCACAAATTCATAATCTCCGTTGAAATCAAAGTATTTGCGTCGCTTAAGTGCCTCTGCAGAAATAGAAAACATCCGTAATTAAAACGTGCAAGATCACACACATATCTATTTATTACCTATACGCATTAAAGGTTAATTTATCGGCCAAAAGCATCTTGTATCTTTACTAATTGAAATGTACTGAACGCGTTACGACTCTGAATAGTTTCCTTAGAGAATAAGGCACCAGGT
Organism: Eilema depressum; assembly: GCA_914767945.1. Classification (NCBI taxonomy): domain Eukaryota; kingdom Metazoa; phylum Arthropoda; class Insecta; order Lepidoptera; family Erebidae; genus Eilema; species Eilema depressum. The sequence goes on along the minus strand of OU612036.1, from coordinate 3,146,743 downwards.
GTGTTCTCGTACCTACCTCATTGTGTATTCCTATCGTGGCCTGCCTATTTCATTGAAATATCTCTTTCCTCTGTCTTCGATGGGATATATGGGAAATTGTAGTTTAGAGGAGGAAATTGAGCATTTAATATCCGTAAAGTCCTATAGCTAGTTTTTTTCCAAAGGAAGTCCTTTTTTTACTACTTAGGTCACAGACAAGCACACGCCCCACCTGAAAGTGGTTACCGTTGCCTATGGACGAATGCAACACCAGAAGAATCACACTTGTGCTGCCAACCCTTTAAGGACAGAGAGATTCTGTGCCGTCAGCAAAAGAGACAAACAGGACAAACTTTTGGTCTTTCTACCGACAGCACAAAACCTCTTCAGTGAGCTCTGGCTACCCTACTTACCGCTGTAAACACAACACGAGATTATTATACCCGCGATATTCTGTAGGGCGGAGGTACTTCCCCAGTCGAAGTACTCAATTGGTACGGGAATACCGTCATGTTTTACCTCCTCCAAGTCTAAACAAAGGTCCTATTCTACTCCACCGGGAACCAATACGGCATCCATCCATACCATGCCATACAATCCATTTTAAACTTTTGCATTCAAAATAGTAGTAAAATTTTAAACAAATCATTTATCAATATAGAAATGATGGATCGTACGTCTATTCCGTATGCACTCTCCGGAGAAAATAGCAATTCGAATCCGTTTGTTACTTGAAATCTTTTGTAGTCAAAAGAGCATTTTACTTGGATGTTGAAAGTAAATACAGCGAAGCCTAAGTAGGGTAACCTTAAAAACTAGAATATCTATAAAATAATCTATATTTTAAACTAGCCTTCCGCCCGCGGCTCCGCCCGCGTGCATCTCGGATAGCGCGACCTTTGCTCATATCTTCGGTTCTACTGAACCGATTGCGATCAAATAAACGTAAGATTTTAAGTCTGATCAAGCCCTTTCTAACAAAAAAAACCGCATCAAAATCCGTCCAGTAGTTATTGCGTCCATCGCGAACAAACAGACAAACAGACAGGAAATTAAAAAAAATATTTTCGTGTTCAGTATCGTTAACATTACATAACCCAAGTATTTTTTTTTTAATATCTCCAATGTACAGACACCACCACTTTACAATTATAGAATAGTATATAGATAGATTATAAAGGTGAATGGTTTATTAGTTTGAACGCGTTAATCTCAAGAACTACCGGTTCAAATTGAAAAAATCTTCAAATATTGTATAATTCGTTTATCGAAGAAGGTTTTAGGCTATATATCATCACGGAACTACTCAAAGGAGCGGAGTAGTAATCATTAAAGTCAATAAATCTGGCAGATTCCCATACGTTACTTGAAAGTTAAAAAATCGCCGACATACCTATGTGCAAAGGGGTTTCGAAGTATGACTCAGGCGACGCCGGGGAAGCTCAGCTAGTTCACTATGAGTCTGGTGTGTGTAAGTACCAACCTATTTAGACCTTAACTAGCTTGTATTATGGGTACTAGAATGCGAATAAACATAATTAAATTCATTTTTTTTCGTGAATACATATTATTATACATAGAAACATCCAGAACAATGCTAATAATCATATTCATACATACAAATATTTGCACTGAGCGAGGATCGAACGCGATAAATCTTAAGAAATCAGTAGAACTGAAACTAGGAAAGCCTACAGCTTGGTTACCCTAACACTAAGTGAGCTGTCAAAGGGGATCAGCAGCACTATTTCTCACTGTCGAACGAACAGACGGTCAAGACGCAGACATTAAACAAAGATCTTTCAAAGTCTCAAGCTAAAGGAAAAGATAAGTAGTTTTATTCTTTGTTGCGAATCTTTAGAAGTTTGAGCAATTCAAATTTAGGATATATCTGGCTAGATAAACAGGCCTTGTAAAGGTTTTATACTTCAAAAGAAAAATAAGTTAACCTTAATAGGATTTTCATTATTTTGTATTTATATTTAAATCATACCTATATCGATTGATATATTATACACTATGCCTATAGATATGTTCTCCGTATTCTAAAACAGCGACAAAAAATTAGAACAATTTTTCTTAATCTTACGGGTCCGTAACTTAATTTCGAGAGACATATATTATGTTAGATTATTGGAATATCGACTGAACGATTGTGCGAATAGAGTTTATTGCGAAACAACTTTTTGTCGCCAAACGCTGCTTCGACTGAACGATTCTTCGAATATTTTTTAATCGAAGGACTGATCTTTCGAATGTTAAATTCAGAGTATTTACATGCAAATTGTTTGGTAGGTATGAAGAAAAAACATATTTTTTAATCAAATAGGTATATATAGTAATTAAACAACGAGACGCGACAGTGCACTACGTAAAAAAATACGTCATTAATAATAAAACAATAATAATAATATTATTCATGAATGCCATGTTGTTTCACGGTGGAGTAGAATAAGATCACCCCATCTCTTCCTGTGGGTATCGTAGAAGGCAACTAAGGGATTGGGCTGTTCTCCATCCGACAGTAAACATACAGCTCTTATCTAAGAGCCCACTTAGCGACAATAGGCTCACCCCCTGTTACGCGGGACCGAAAATCATAGTTGAAGAAATATGGGTGTTAATACACCTCTGCCTACCCCGTCGGCAATTTAAAGGCGTGAGTATATGTACGTATGTATGTATTAAGTTTAAAATTATGTTATAAAGAAAAAATATTGACACCAAACATTACACCTGTTTACGCTATTTATGTTCCGCTGGAACACAATTATTGCTAGCATTGTTCCGTTCCAATGTTCCAGAGGTCGAGCTGCACCTACCGATAGTATCCCCTACTAATACTTTTGTGAAACTTTGGGATGCCTTCCCGAAGTTCCCGTTGCACTTTAAGTCTTCTATTTCGAGTTCCAAGATAGGTTTCCTTTGTTCCGTTGTCGTTAGGTTTTCGATTTAATTCTTTATTAGTGATCTTGTTTTCGTATTGTTTAAAAATAAAAAGTATGTCTACTGGATTTTATTTTCTTGTGTTTTGTGAAAACGAAACCCTATTATTAATTTGACGGCCTCTGTGGCGTAGTGGTAGAACGTTCGACTGCTACGGAGGGGGCGCGGGTTCGATTCCCGCTCAGTGCAAATATTTTGTATGCATGAGTATGTAGGTATATTTTGATTGGTCTGGGTATTTCTATGTATGAATTATGTATGTATTTACAAAAACAGTATCTAAGTATGTTTATCCGTATTCTAGATTCCATAACAAAATCTAGATAAGCTATGCTTACCATGGGTCTAGATAGCATTGTGTAGAATGTTGTGTATTTTTGAATGAAATTTTGAAGCATTTATTATGCTAACTATTCAAATCGATTAAGAAGGAGAAAAGAGAATTGACCTCGGCCGGGACTCGAACCCGCAATCTTTCCCTTACAGGGGAAATGCTCTGACCACTAAGCCACCGAGGCCCGCACTTAGTCGTTCCGAATTCCTCTATACATCCATCTTAGGGCGACGGTAGGAGCCATCTACCGATACTTAAGGGTTCTTCAAAAAGGGCATTAGAAGGTTTTTTCAGGGTCGGTAGCAAGTGTGACGCCCCTGGTGGTGTTGCATACGTCCATAGGCCACGGTGACCGCTTCCCATCAGGTAGGCCGTGTGCTTGTCTGTCAACTAAGTGGTATAGAAAAAAAAATACTCGTACAAAACGTACGAAAAAATTATTGTAACATCATTCATTGGTTTCGATAGCTCGCTGACTGACTGACTGACTGATGTTCCATTGAATACTACGGATCCCTAAAAATATGAAGGCCGATCGATTTATAATAACCTAAAGTAACTAGTATATAATCTAATTAATCGATATAAAATATATAAAGCAAATACAACACTAAATCAATATTAGCCCAAGCTTTTAACATACAGTATTCAGAGGCTACGACAGCGTAGCACTTACACAATAAAGCTACGTTCGTAGACATTTCGTAGACCTTCGTAGCTCTAATATATATTTGCTGAGTGTACACTGTACACTCTGTACAGTGTACATACATAAAGATAGATAGAACATTTTACCACATTCAAAGGTGAAAATGAACCAAAAATATATTTGCTAAAACCAAATTTGTCGTCATGAAAAGAGAATAAATAAAATATGACTGAAAACAGACGCTCAGTACGAAAAGTAACGAAAACAAATATCGTTACGGTTGATATTGAAAAACGATAAAAACAGGCGTCGAGGTGGAAAATTTAGGGACAGAAAAATTGTTTCTGACTTGTTTTTACGGTTGCCAGACTAAAAAAATGTTGGACAGTCGGGAAAATGATATTTTTAGTTGTCAACTCCAGTTGGGTTGGAATTTGTTATCTGTGACTACACTGTGATAATTGAAGACAACTTTGTAGACTGGCGGACACAAAAATAGTCCTAAAAATGGTAACTATTTTTACAGTACTAAAGTCGGAAACAAGTACATTGCTCTCTCTTCTTTCATGGACCAATCCAACCGGGATCTGTTGGTACTGGTTCTGCCCTGCTACTCTTTTTTTTAATTTTGACTTTAATGGCTTTAGTTTTATGGAGAGCAGTAAGAACTGCACTGGGAAATATGCTATCATTATAACGCTGACGAAGGTATGGTCTGGGATATAAGAACGGGTTCATCAAGGTTATCAGTTTTATTTTTATTTTTAAGGGATTGTTACGGGTAGTTGGAGCCCTATAAAAGAGCCTAACAACTGGTCCAGATGCAATGCTTTGGTATCGCCCAATATCGCTTTCGGGTTGTGGAGGTCAAATGCCAGTCGCTTCACGGAAAATATCGAAGTCCAGCCAAATCCGCAGTTAGACTGGTAAAGCGGACCGCAGACTCCGAGGTGAAAGCTTCGGATGCGACTGGGAATTAACGCTAGGATGAAGAAGCGATCAGATTTTTTTATATTACTTTGGTAGCAGACAAGCACACGACCTACCTGATAGGTACTGGTAACGCTGGCCTAAAAGCTACCCGCATTTGATCACCTAATTCCTGATCAATAAGATAATAAAATTTCCTTTGAACATGTACATTGTACACATCACAATAAATCGAAACAAATACTGTCAATCCCTACGTTTATCAGCAATTAACTTAAACGTGTACAGATATCATCTCTTTACTTTGTGCCAACAAAGGATTGATTTTATACATTGTCATGTGTACATTGTCATGTGTACATTGTGTACATTTTTTTACCCTGTGTTCTAAAATCATATTCAAAACATGTCGATTGTGAAAAATCGTTTTTGGATCCAGCAACAAACTAGATTCGACATGCTCGATTGTGTTACACTGGTAGCAGTGGTTCTCAAAAATTTGAAGGTATTTTTTTATGCTTTTATTATGTTTCTTGTTTTATTGTGTTTCAAAAAGTAGAGCTTTTAAGTTAACTAAAATTACAGGAAATAAATGATACGAATACACTTCATGTTAATATACTAAACATAATATGAAAAGTGGAGAAATGAATTTTTCTTTATTACATTTTTTAAATTTTTAAGCTATTGCATAGCTTCTATCGCGGGCCTTGAGCGTGGAGACCGAATCCAGAAATTCCGTAACGAAAAATGGTAACACCCCCAACTCCGAGCTCGCACGAATCTAGACGAGCTGCTCCGAAGTAACTCCGCTTAACGTAAGTAATTATAATTGCATAAGTTTTTAGTTTTCAAATTCAAATTCAAATTCAAATTCAAATTCAGACTCAGTCTCAGACTCAGACTCAGACTCAGACTCAGACTCAGACTCAGACTCAGACTCAGACTCAGACTCAGACTCAGACTCAGACTCAGATTCAGAATCAGACTCAGACTCAGACTCAGACTCAGACTCAGACTCAGACTCAGACTCAGACTCAGACTCAGACTCAGACTCAGAACTCAGAACTCAGAACTCAGACTCAGAACTGAGAACTCAGAACTCAGGACTCAGGACTCAGGACTCAGAACTCAGAACTCAGAACTCAGAACTCAGAACTCAGAACTCAGAACTCAGAACTCAGAACTCAGAACTCAGAACTCAGAACTCAGACTCAGAACTCAGAACTCAGACTCAGAACTCAGACTCAGAACTCAGACTCAGAACTCAGACTCAGAACTCAGAACTCAGAACTCAGAACTCAGACTCAGAACTCTGAACTCAGACTCAGAACTCAAATTCAAATTCAAATTATTATTTATTACAATTGCATAAGTTCATAAAAAATGCTATGCAATAGTGCTTTACCGCGGCAGTCCCCGAGTGCCACACGTCCAAGTTTTCCTTCCTAAACTGTAAAATCATGTAAAGTTTGAAAATAACTTGACCCAAAATAGCTCCTAATAGTAAAAAAAAATACAGTATTGGATAGCCCTTTAACTAGCCTTACTATTTTGAAATAAAACCACTTAAACAGATTCTATCGCGATTTATTTCTTATTATTTACTTTTATGTTTTATTTAAAAACTTACTTTATTAATGTTTTTCTGTAAGTAGGTACCTAATCAAACAGAGTATAATAAAATTTTGATTAAATCGTAGTCGAGCCTATTCACCATCTGTCAAAAAAATATTCAAAAAAGTTTGAGCACCTTTGCACTCACCAATCAACGACCCATCGACCATGTGATATGGATAGACAGGTAGCGTATCGTTAACCAATCGGGTGACAGCAGCGGCCGATTTCATTCGCTTTTTTTTAAAATTTGCATTCTTTTTTTTTCTGTGTTCTAAATTCGAACGGTAGATTACAAAAGTTTATTTTTTTATCGAAGTATGGTGGAAAGCTTTGACGTATTATATGGGTTTTTCATACCATACGTAAAAATAATGACTGTATATTGAATTTTTATCACAAGAGTAATATGAAATTGGATTTTTTTTTTCAGTTTTTATTCTATTATACATTCAAACCCGTCTGTTATAGAACAGATGTGGGGATCCGGCTGTGCCTTATTTTGGCTTTTACGGGAAGGACTGTCGGTTTACAACTGAGATTAGTTTTGGCCCCGAAGATACTAATGGAGCTCCACACTAAATTGAACCCATCTGTCTAAAAAAATCGCTCTAGAGATTTTTATACTTCTCGGTGTTGCAAGGGTCTAAATCTTACACTTACCATTTTAATATCGACTTCATCAATTAGCCTACTACAGTCCACTGCTGAACATAGGCCTCTTCCAATATACGCCATTGCTCCCGATCCTCCGCCTTCCGCATTGTCTGTCCCCATTTCCAAAACACCGAAATAATTGTAACAATTAATTTACGTAAATCACAAAACACTTCCAACAATCTATTAACTTAACCACTTAATTTAAACTCTCTACACACCGTAAAACTCCCATCAATTTGGGAGAAAAAGTTGTTCATGCAAACATGGATTATAAACAGGTAAATTATTAAATTTAATTGACTCTGACCGGTGGTGGGTAGTCGGGAATTTCTCCTATCTAACAACAAAACTAAAAGTGTCAGCTCCGGGGTGAAATTAATTAAAATTTCTAAATTAAAGCGCCAATGGTTTGTTATGTCCACTATACATGTTGGCCGAGCGTAGGCCAACGCGAGCGTCGGCAAATAAGTGCAAGGCAAATCAGGTTGGACGAGTTCGCCGAACGCCAATGCCAGCGGCCAATATAGACGAGTGACTGTAGAGTGTAGAGCCACACGTTGGCCGAGCGCCGACGAGCGCCTTTGATTTGTGCACAAAAACCGTCAACAATCCGAAGTGCGCCGAGTGATCATGAGCGACGGCGAGCGAAGACAAGTTACCCCAAATGAACTCACGTTGGTGCTTGACTTCACTCGGTCAACTAGGCGAGTGACACCGAGCGATAACTAGGAGAGGCAAATATACTGTCTACAAGTTGGCGTTGGCCATCGTTTGGCCATCGTGTATAGGCTCCATTACACTTACCTATATTCTGGGCACAATGTTTGATAGACTGTCATGGCGAAGGTCTTTTGTAAGCTATTATTACAGGCTATTATTATTGGTTTGACATTTAGCTGATATTTAACCGTTGTAACTGGAATTAGTTTGAACGTATTTACTTTTTAGGATTCCGTAGCTCTGAATGCTAAACCTTTTAAGATTAATTGGTTGTTCACATACGCGGTCTCAGACTGGAAATTTTCGGGGTCACTTTTTTTAAGTGCGAAATTTCCTTTAGAAAATGCCTTTTTAGAAGAATTTTCAATTTGATGTGCACGATTTTGGAGGGGATTAAACCCTGTGATTATTAAACAATTAAACTAAACTAACTAACTGACTGACTAATGCCTCGATTTCGGTTGATATTGTTTAAAATTAGTTTCTAAAGAGAAAAATATTACTAAACCGAGTTTTGAAAGAAAACGTATTAAAAATACACAATCATCAAGATTGTTTATGCTTGGTAAGTACCTAACTGAATGGAGTATAGCTCTAAACAAGAAATTCTCTCTAAAATGAACACGAAAGCAACCTAAAATCCGTACTCCCCGACAAAAAGGACAAATTCCGTACAAAATTAGCATAGCTTATATTTTAGTTGCAGCTTATAAAGCGCGAACGGAGCGCCATCTACCGAGAACTTTCTACAATTATCTACTAATTAAAACTGCGTCTCCTGAGCTAAGATATGGCAGTTAAACTTAGTAGGACTTGGGTTATTCTGCATTCATTAGTACGCGAATAAAACTATTTTTAGCGAATTATTTCGTGATTTATCCAGTACTAGCTGTTGCCTGCGGCTCCGCCCGCGTGGATGTCGGTTATCGCGGCCAAACATAGCCTTCTTTCCCAAAGTCTAATCTACCCCTGTAGCAAAATGTCATCAAAATCGGTTTAGTGGTATAGGCGTGAAAGTCATCATCATCATGTCGTATGGCTTTTCACGCCCCGCTTAAAAGACCCGGGACTGTAGTAAGAAGGAAATAGGGTGAGCTAATAATAATGTTATATTCTGGCTAAACACAATTCAATAAGCATTTTATGATAATATGTATGTATGTAACGCGTGGTTCCCGGCAGAGTAGAATTTGGGCCACCCCATCTCCTCCCATGCGGTGTCGTACAAGGCGACTAATGGATAGGACTGTTTAACATCAGACAGATATATACAGCCCAGACTCAGTCTGTACATGGCTCGAGCTAACAACAGTGCCTGAAAAACGGCAATAGGCTCATCTCCTATTACTGGGACCTAATACAATGATTGATGAAATGTGGGTGTTAATTCACCTCTGCCTAACCCTCCGGGATAAAGGCGTGATTGTATGTATTTACGTATGTAATGTGTGTATGTATAATATCAAATACAAATATTACGCCACAGGACAGGATTGCGCTAGGGAAATCATAACCAGTTGTTTAATTAAAACTAATATACATATTATGAATTTGATAGCGAAACAGAAATATGGCAATGTGGCTTATTTATTCAACTAGCTGTTGCCCGCGGCTTCGCCCGCGTGGATGTCGGTTATCGCTTAGTGTTTATATAGCCTGCATCTCAAAATCCTTTCTAAGGGGATGCCTACGTCATAGTGGCTTTATGCATGCAAAGTCTCAGCCCGATCGGTTTAAAATTGACAAAGTTTCATTCAAACTTTCATCCCCTATTTTATCCCCTTGGGGGTAGAATTAATCAAAATCCTTTCTTAGCGGATGCCTACGTCATAACATCTACCTGCATGCCAAATTTCAGCCCGATCCTTCCAGTGGTTTGGGCTGTGCGTTGATAGATCACTATGTCAGTCAGTCAGTCAGTCAGTCACCTTTTAGTTATATATATTTAGATGACCGTCAGTTTGAACTAATTAGTTTGTTTCATCAGGGCAACGTTTATTATAGAGTTTGTCGTTTTATACGTCGACAATCCCATACTCGCAGGCGATGTGGAACCTTTCCGTCTCGGAAGAGACTTTGCCTCACTGTGTGTGTTCTACCGTCTATACAATGGTTTGTGCTCAGATGAACTGTTTGACATGATGCCCACAGCTACGTTCTATCATCGCACCTCTCGCCGCAGGCAGGGAATTCATCCTCACACATTGCGTCCGGAAACGCTGCGCACTATATGAAAGGAACTTCATCCAACGCATACTCAAGCTGTGGATTGAACTCCCTGCGGTGGTTTTCCCAAGTGACTACAATATGGGATTCTTCAAAAAGGGCATTAGAAGGTTTCTTCAGGGTCGGCAGCGCGAATGTGACGCCCCTGGTGTTGCATACGTCCATAGGCCGCGGTAACCACTTCCCATTAGGTGGGCCGTGTGCTTTTCTGCCACCTAAGTGGTATAAAAAAGAGTTTAATAACAGCGATATTTGTAGATATCTCGGGACATAGGTATATCTTGGACCGTGGGTCGGGCGTAAAAAACCATCTGATGAAGCTGTCAAGCTGAGTACCACCATTGTAACATGATACCTGTCTGTAATAGTCACCCTCTTTCCTGAGACTTTGGGAGCTTACCATCAAGCGAGGTGTAGTCAAATTGGCATGTCCTATATAAAAAATGTAAATAAACATTGTAATATCTCACCCATCTTTTTCCAGACCTTGGCCCTATAACCTGAATAGTACGGAATGCATTCGAATTAATTCTCCGAAACATTTTAACTCCTCTAGGGAAATCACTGGCCACTGTTTAATTAAAGTAATTAAAATTCTTAATTAAACCCTGCAATGCTTCTGAATACTTTCCAAACTATTTCATTCCTGTCCCCTGTCTCTATCCCACTCACAGTGTATCCTTATTACTTACCTACTCTGAATTCCACGGCACCGATATCGTGTTCTTTTTTCTTCGTATAGGTGTGTGTGTTGTTGTCTCGCTCTGTACATTCTATTTCAATTCGGTTTCTGTATCTGAGGTAGTTTGATATTTAAGATTCATTTCTCATTTCTTTATCACACGATAAAGAACTGGAATGCTCTAGTCGCACATGTGTTTGAGGTGGAGAGGCGCTGCCGTCTCCGTTACTTTTACATACCAATGAAAATGAATGTGTAAATTGATTGACAGGACGGGATCGCGCGATCCAATATCTATGAGGCGTTGTTCTATTAGAAAATGAATTTGTGATTATCGGGCGCGTTAGCGATGCGGTAATCGCGTGTTCGCGCGATGTCAAAAATGTAGTGTCCTAATAGAACGCGAATCCGCTATCATTGTAATCGCACTAATTAACAACGCGAACAACCATATTCCTAATTTAGTTTAGCAATGTCATAGTCACTATCAACAATTATAGACATCAGAGATGCTCAATTTTTGCTGTCGGAAATATTTAGTTAACCTATTTTAAAAGCGTGATCATTTCGCGCGAATGTCAATTGACACGTAGGTATGCAAAATTCATTATGTTTGATCACACGTTCGTATGAACTAAGTTCGCGCGAATCGCGTAGTCGCATTCTATTAGGACAAAGCCTTAGTAACTAAAATTACTGTGTCCCTTCGCCCAGCATACTCACCATGGAATCTTGATATTTCATGAATGCCAAAAAATAGTTCTGAAATAGTTTTAAATAGTTGCGAAAGGAAAAAAATAGTTCTCTTATACTTACAGAACTATTTTTTGGCATTCATGAAATATCAAGATTCCATGGTGAGTCTGCTGGGCGAAGGGACACAAATTACTGAATTTCTCTGTAACTCCTGCAGCTCAGCTAAATTGCTAGTGTTAGGAGTGGATTCACGTTGGTTATGTAATAGCCAGGATTTGAACCCGGGACCTCCCGATTTTAAGGCTGACTACTTGACTACTATGCTACCGACAGCACTTTAGCTACTAAAGCCCTTCTTAAGGCGGCCACCCACTTACAGTTTATCGAACGACAACCGGATGATATCGGTGTCAGTTCACCGCAATAGCCACACACTTACAGTTTCGTATACGATTTTGGACTGACGGATAATATGTGTGTGGCCGCTTGACGATTCCAGTCAGCAAAGACAGTTAAAGGCCGGACAGTCTATGGCCGTCGGCATTTTATACGTAATAACATCAGACTAAAAGAATAAAATAATGTTATTATTTTAGTCTGAGGTAATAAAATTATGATGACATTGATGACATAAGGACTGCTGGCAGGCCACCGGACAGACGAAAAACTGCAGGCGGACTGTAAGTGTAGGTGGCCGCCTTTAGTAACAAAGACACATAATTAATATGTTTTAAAACTTCTTTTCTAAAGATATTTAATATAAAACTTAATATACTCGCATATATTTTATTCTCTTGCATTCTGACGGTTATTATGAAATAAAACCGCCTAAGATGCTTGCTCTAGTTTTCCGTCTATTACATTTTTCTACAGAATTATATTTTCTGTGAGAAAACTTGTAGTCCACAAACAAAGTAGTCTTTTAGATGGCTTGGACTTCCTACCTGTTTTTTTATCGTGCGAAAAATCACCACGGATCCCCTCCGCTGGAGCCGGTGGAGGAGGTTATATCGGACTTGAACCGACTAAAACGCACGCCATCTGTGGGCCGTCGATTAGTCGTCATGAGGTAGTCATAGACATCTCTCAATCCGACCCTCTTCCGGTGTGTGGACCACAGAGTCCCCAACTCATCCCCGGATATGGGGAGGAAATTTCCTAGTACCTAATAATCATTTCGTAGTTTTTTGCCATTTACATGGCAGACAACGTGGACTTGTCTGCCATCTAAATGGTAATAAAACTACCTGATGGAAAGTACCCAAGTGATGAAAATGGTTCCAACAACACCTGCCCCCCTAGACAATTGGCAATTCGCTGCTCGGCGTATGATGGAATAGAATGACAAATGTATAGGATTTGACGTTTTTGACATTCGTTGACGCCTGTCATATACGTCAAATCCCTATATTATTATCCCTACTAATATTATAAATGCGAAAATAACTCTGTCTGTCTGTCTGTCTGTCTGTCTGTCTGTCTGTCTGTCTCACTTTTACGACTAAACCGCTGAACCGATTTTGATGAAATTTGGTATAGAGGTAGATTAGACCTTGAGAAAGGACATAGGCTATGTTTGGTCGCGATAACCGACATCCACGCGGGCGGAGCCGCGGGCAAAAGCTAGTTTATTATATTGAAGAACCCCATACTATAGGTGTGATTACGGATAAATAAGAATTATCCATAGTCACACTAGTGTGATGGATAAAATAAAAGAAACCGTAGTCACACCAGCACCAGTGTGTCAATTTGGTGTGACTACGGATCGGTCCTCCACTTTACACGGCAGGTAGTTCATTCCACAGTTTAAGCGTGCGGGGGATGAAGTTCCTTTCATACCTGGCTGTGCGTACTGTTTCCAGTTGCAACTTGTGAGGATGGATTACCTGTCTATGGCGAGAGGGCGATGATAGAATGTAGACGTGGGCATCATGTCGAACAGTTCAGCTTAACACATACCAGCAGTTCTGAAGTAATCCATACTTCCATACTTCCATACTTCCGTACTTCCATACTTCCATACTTCCATACTTCCGTACTTCCGTACTTCCATACTTCCGTACTTCCATACTTATATTATAAATGTGAAAGTAACTCTGTCTGTCTGTCTGTCTGTCTGTCTGTTACACTATCACGCCTATACCACTGAACAGATTTTGATGAAATTTGGTATAGGCGTAGATTAGATCTTGAGAAAGGACATAGGCTATGTTTATGACATCCACGCGGGCGGAGCCGCGGGCGAAAGCTAGTTACATATAAGTACTCAACACACAAGCTTCAAGAAGGTGTCTTTCCTTATATTGGCTCGATTTCATAATTACATCGATGGTTTAATATATTTATAAAGCAGTTATAACCGTTCGGGTTGATAAAATATGAATACTATTACTCCAGTTTCAACAACTCTATATTTATATAGAGTAGAGGAGTATGTTCATCGTTAGACCAATAATAACTATGACTAAACAAACGACGACTAAGTTTACTCTGAGTTGACTTAAATCTAGGGAAGTTGTCAAGTGGTTGCGTGGTACAAAGTATAGGAGACAGCGATAGAAGGATATTATTATAATACTTACTGGCATGTGTAGCATTTCATCCTAAGATGACGCCTGCAGTAATTATAATGTTAGGTTAAATTTTAAGACTAGATTAGAAATTATAATGTTTTTTTATTGTTCGTTTCGCAAGTAGAAATATTTTCTGTCTTTTTTTTCTTCTTTTTTATTCTAGATTCGAATACTTGATGTATAAAATAAGTAAACTATTAACTGTACCATATTATTATTGTGTACTCGAGGCAATGATGGATCAGTAAAAAATAGGAAAACTCATCGCGATTAATTATTATTATGGAACTTACCGTGTGCTGACGTTCCGGGTGTGTTGCAGCAAATAGGAAAATATTATAGACGCTGAATATTATACCTGGATATTATTATTTCGGAGTACAATACACGAACTAACCAATCTTTTCAGGTGGGTGTCATACAAAGCAATTAAAAAATAAAATTATGGGTATTATTGCAGAGTGTGATTTTTTTTAGATGTTTGATCCATCAATTTACCCTACAACGTCTGACGGTAATTTGAGATAAATTTCAAAGAATAGTAGCTACCATTTCAGAGTAATCAAGGTCACTCCCATTTTAGGGATAGCCAACCTTGACGACTTCATCAGATGCTTCTTCACGTTCCATTTAAAAAACCCACGATAAATAAACTTCCCATGACCTGTATTTATTATGGTGTAACAGATAAAGTGTTTCATGTCACAGTCTTGAATGATATTAAAAAAAAACCATAGTGAATCGCTACATCCTATGCTCTAAGCCGCTCCCAAAAACCATATTACCGCAGGAATCTGGCGACAAAGCTGCCGGAGACCAACTCAATTATACGCTAAGTGCTGACACTAAAGCACTATTTATGTTTGCCCATCTTTGTGCTGAATCAATAGTATTTAATAATATAGAACTATCGAGACTCTCTAATAATAGAGTGATGGAAGAGAAGTTACAGTTCATAATTATTATGATTCTTCTTCATAATTTTTATACAAGTTTGAGACTTATCGGGATAATTATGGGACTTACTTTTGCCGACGTTTCGGGTGCGTTGCAGCACCCGTGGTCATGACATGACTGGCCTGCGAGCGTCGTCGACAGGTGTGCGGGGAACATTTTTGTATTTACTTACCTCCATTACTTTTACTACGCATCTGAAACGTCTCCATCATAAAGATTATGAGTTTATAACGCAAAAGTTTCAAAATAACATTAGAAATGAAATTCAATGTAGATACGTGAATTTGAAATGAATATCCTCCTACTATGTACCTACTACCTATAAAATAAAAGCATATTATAATATTTTGATTGTTTGCCAATCTAAGTTCCATCCGAAACTTATACTTGAAGCCCGGGGTCTCCTCCCGAAGTGAAACCTTTACTGCCATAGGAGCGACTACCATCTGACACTGATATTTTATTTTGTTTTTATTAATTGTTGTCATAGTGCCAATAGAAATACATCTGTGAAAATTCCGACAGACAGACGAACAGACAAATGAAAAGACAGATGGACAAACAGACGGACAGACAGACAGACGAATAATTGAATCTTAGTAATAAAGTTTCGTTTTTAACCTTTAGGTACAGAACCCTAAAAACTATAATTCTATCAGAAAGAATTTTATAACAAAAATTAGAATGCAAACACTTCGAAGCTCCAAGCTTCTCAATTTCACGTCGATTGCACTCACACCAACGAACTTCGTGCAAACGCTTCACCACCCAAGAATAAACGTGCAAGTCGCAGAAAATAAGAGAAAATCAATCACAATAAGTTGGAAACTTGCTACTTAAAGGCCTGAGTCAGTTTAAATGCTGAGAAAAGGTCCGTACGGTCTCGAGACTTTTTGTTGGGAAAAAAAGGAACGTGAAAGGGGAGCATTGGATGGAAAATTTCTTGGTAAAATATAAGTTTGTTTTTACGTTTTATCTAAGAGCCGTTGACTTTATTTTCACGCTTAGATAAGCTCTTTGCGAGTCTCTGTCTAAAATGTATCGTATGTTATACAGAAAACCGATCGTGAAGAATAAATATGTTTGTAAATCATAAAGGTAAATAAGAAATTATTTTCTTACCTTACTGAAGCAATATCAGTATTATAATATATCTCAAATTCTATACATACATATAATCACGTCTATATCCCCGGAGGGTTGGACAGAGGTGAATTTACACCCACATTTCACCAATCATTGTATTAGATCCCACGGGGTATATAATAGGGGGTGAGCCTATTGCCGTATTCCCGGCACTATTTTTGACACTCTGTCCTGAATCAATCAATTAGCCTATTGCAGTCCACTGCTGGACATAGGCCTCTCCCAATATGCACCACGTTTGCCGATCCTCCGCCTTCCGCATCCAGTCCATCCCAGTCACCCTTCGTAGGTCGTCATTCCACCTGGCTAGGTTCGCTACAGCATGGCTGACATCGGAAAAATCGAAACATCTCATCAAATAATGAAATCGCTGAAAAAGGGTGTAAAAAATTTAAAAATTTTAACTGTCGATTTTGATGTACTTCCATATTTTACGTGAAGCGACAGCCATATGACCTCCACAACCTAATAACGATATTGCAGCTAGATCAGTTGTTGAACTTTTCAGGACTCCAACTACCTGTAACGACTGCCATAGATGTTCGTATGGCAACCGGGACCGAGATTTACCTATAAATAAATTTAAAAATGTAGTTAAGAGGAAATTGTGCCAAAAGGGCTATTACAAAATACAAGAATATTTAGATGATAAACTAGCTTGGAAATGAGCTGTTCACTCATGCATGCTTCTCAAACAAATTATTGTATTTAGACTAAGTAGACTAAGCATTATTTGTAAATAGACCAAAAAAAAAAAAAAAAAGCCCGCTGAGTTTCTTGCCGGAGTCTTCTCAGGCCAGGGCTGCGTTTCGAACCGGGTGGTCCATTTGCTAAGCTAGTCTTTAGTACATAATTATATATTTTTGACGTTTTGTAAGTGCCGTTTTAATGGTCTATACAGAATAAATGATTTTTGACTTGACTTTGACTTTGGATTTAATAAAAAAAGGTAAAAAAAAAAATTTAGATCTCAAGGTCATCTCAAGGAGTACTCACCGTCTTAGGACTATATTACGTTTATTAGATTTTCATAATTTATTGCCCTATAAAAATGGTAATTCGTGGAAAAAAATCAAATTAAACGCCCTATGTTCAAGGAGATTATATATCTTGATGCGCAATTTGATATATTACACCAATTTTATTTATGCTTTAAGGAAAATACTTGATATTTTTTATTTTTAGGAAACTAGACCAATAACATTATTTCATTTATAACAACATTAGCTGTTCTGCCCGCGTAGTTACCTAATCCTGTTCCCGCATCTCTTTCCATTTTTTTTTAATATAGTACACGTCAATTTGACTTCGCCTCGCCTGATGGTAAGCTGAAGGCAATTTCCATAAAGTATATGTTGTATTATTCTAGACTACAATCTATACCTGTACCAAATTTCAGGCAGATGCGTAGAGCCCTTCAAGTGTATTGGAGTAACAAGCACTCAAACACATTCTATTTATGTTCGAATTTTACATTTTACAATAAAATATTAGTAAGTATAAAATTAATATGAATACAGGAATTTAAGTTTACGTAGGAAATTTTTCACTTTTTATTGAAATTAGGTGTTTTTGTAGTAAATCTATAGATAGTTTAGTTTTACGATTGGCCCGGTAGATGGACATTTTAACATTTTTTCACGCTAAGCCGAAATGATTTGCTAGTATGTCACAGTCATTACAAAACTATCAACCTCAGTACGATAGTATCAAAGCCAAAGTACTTAAATCACACCCAAAAAAGAACAGTACCCTCTCCATTCTCGTTCAACCCTATAAAATTCCAATTTTCCCCTGAAAAACACTACCAATAAAACGAAAAAAAAAACCCCGAAACTACGATAGTGGGGTAACTAGAATTTATAGTAGCCACCCAAATTAATAGAGGCTTTCGAGACCACCGTAATTGAGACTTGTGTTCGACGCGTGGGTAATGTAATGTTCGATAGAGTGATAGACTGTTTGTTTTGGGGTTGCCAGTGTTACGGTTTCGGAACTAATAGCGGTAAATACAGATGTGGGTGGAGCTAGAATTTTGTATATTTTTTTGTTATTTATTTATTTATACATCTTACACTAACCTCACAGATGAGTCCAATTCGCTAGTGTAGTACCAAAATCAAATTATAAAAACAATTACAGATATACTTGAAAAAGAAAAAAGAAAAAACAAAATCAGATATAACAAAAAGTCACTACTAGTCAAAGATTGTCAGACCAAACCACTTAAAGGTAACATGACACACATAATCAATTTAATTAATTAATGGAATAAAGTCACAAATCAAAAAGGTCAAATAATGTCAAACAAACCACAGTAGGTAAAGTCAACATAACATAACATAAACTCATGCCTATATCCCCGAAGGGGTAGGCAGAGGTGCTAGCACCCACATTTCGCCGTTTATGTTTAGGTCCCAATGTAATAGGTGGCGAGCCTATTGCCATTAACCGGGCACTTGTAAACCTGCGATAAATACACACATAACTTCGAAAAGCATCGAAAAGTCATTGGTGTGTGCAACCTGGGATCGAACCCGAGACCTCGTCCCAACAGTCCATTACCCATACCACTAGGCTACCACGTAGTTATATTACTGTAGGGGGCCACGTATCGGCAAGCGCAGCGTAGGACGTCCACCCACAAGGTGGACAGGCACACACAAGACCTCATTAAGGCCGCGGGAACGCGCTGGATGCGAGCCGCTTCCAACCGGTCCTATTGGAGATCTATAGGGGAGGCCTATGTCCAGCAGTGGACTTCCTATGGCTGGCATGATGATGATGATATTACTGTAAAATTTTTAGACTGATATCATCATCTGACCATTTTCCCAAGTCGATTGGGGTTAGCTTTCCAGTCTGTGACGTGGCTGAACTTCGATATTACCCGTGAAGCGACTGCCATCTGACCTCCACAATATCAGCGATATCGAAATTATGTAGTTAGACCACCAGTTGTCGTATTTTTCGGGCCCCAACTACCCGTAATGACTGCCATAGATGTGTGTATGAGAACTGGGACCTTACGAGGTCTTCGAGACATGGTTGGGTCTCACACCTGTATTCACAAACAATACTTCGCTATGCGTACTACTAAAACTGTGCAAAGAACGACAAATTCTCAGTGCGTTCGTTTTAGCAAGCCTTTTTATTCATTGATAACACTTAAGTAATACTTCGTTGAGGGAACGCACTGCGTTAGATACGGCTCCGTGATGTTTGTGAATTAATTTACCAGCCCTATGCGCTCGAGCACACTATGAGACCTCACAGTGTTGTTTGTGAATACGGGTGTCAATATATTAAGAAAGGTCACCTATCCTAAGACCGACCTGGCTAGTATTGCTTAACCTTGTAATTCGGTTATATCTCAGCCATAATCCTTTTGTATCTTACATACATACGTACATAATTAATCACGCCTTTATCTCCGAAAGGTTAGGCAGAGGTGAATTAACACCCACATTTCACCAATCATTGTATTCGGTCCCGTGTAATAGGGGGTGAGCCTATTGCCGTATTCCGGGCACTATTGGGCACCCTTGTATCTTATGTAACAAATATACTGACTTTTATTATCAGGGGAGCCAGGTATCCTCTTTATTATTTCTTTTCTTCATCTAAATCTTACAATTCGAAGCCTGGGGTCAGCTCCTTGTAATCTTGACTTTTACGAGAGCTTCTGTCGCTGAACCCCCAACCACAAGTCCACCCGCCTGCACCAGAGGTCAGGTCGATTTGGGTACCCAATATCTTATTATGCTTTTTTTATACCACTTAGATGGCAGACAAGCACACGGCCCACCTGATGGAAAGTGGTTACCGTGGCCTATGGACGTATGCAAAATTAGGGGCGTCACACTCGTGCTGCTGACCCTGAAGAAATCTTCTAATGCCTTTCTTGAAGAACGCCATATTGTAGTCGCTTGGACTGTACATTCGCTATCTGATTACCCTAACTATACTTACAAAAATATCTCACTATATAAAAAAACCTTTTCGTATAACCGTTCTATAGTATAGACCGTCTTTTTACGGTTCAATCATGTTTTAATAAAATCGTAGTTTTACGGTAGAGTGAATTGGCGAAATCTCTAAGAAATGGGCCTTCTCGCAGAATATAAGTATATCTACAAGACGGGATTTAGTACGATTCATTAGTACCCACTCGAGTACATGATTTTAGGGAGTACCCTAGAGTTACCCTTTTCGGTTTCGCGAATAAAGGTTATTTATGGAATTGACTTGGGATAACTGTGAACGATATTTTTTAATGAAAATAAATGAAAAGGTTTTGCTGTGAATAATAAATTAATACATTAATATCAGTGATTCAATTAATTGCCTAGGCCGTTTAATTAACGGCTTGAAAATATTCAACCATTGGATAAAACAGCTAGGCAAATGACTTGGATCTATGATGTTTAATTACTTACCTAGCCATTCAATAAAACAGCTAAGCAAATCCCTTGTTTCTAACGGCCGTTCCCAATAACCTATCTATCGCCAGTTTTGACATTAGAAAGGATAAAAACGTCATCAATCTCTATGGTAACGCAAGTCATAGTAGCAAAATAACAATAGGATTTGACAAAGGAACTATCTCTACCTTTACCTTTATCTGTAGATATGTTATTGGGAACGGATGTAAATGGTTAAAAAAAAAAAGACGTGTGGCACTCGGGGACTGCCGCGGTAAAGCTATTGCATAGCATTTTTTATCAACTTATGCAATTACAATTACTTACGTTAAGCGGAGCTACTTCGGAGCAGCTCGGCTCGATTCGTGCGAGCTTCGGGTTGTTAGGTTTTTTTCGTTACGGAATTTCTGGATTCGGTCTCCACGCTCAAGGCCCACGATAGAAGCTATGCAATAGCTTAATAACCAATTTTACCCTAACATACCCAAGTTGGATTGCGCTGCTTTTCTCAATAAACCTGTCACTAATTTTCTGTCTTATTTCTGGCTGATACTTATGGCGTAAGAATTAGCCAGCCAGTTGGTTAAATGTTGTAACAAACGATACAGCTGAATATCATTCAGGCCATGAATTGAACGGCGCCGTTTAGCTCAAAGCCTGGGCAGTTAATTGAACGTCTGATTAAGCTAGTTAGCTGCGACATAATATACACAACCACTTTATAATTTTATAATAGTATGGAAATAAAGATGGAAACTCATTCAGAACTCAATGTTCTGAACAAACCACTTTCAGGTCTAGCCATTTAATTAAACAGCTAGGCAAATCTCTTATTTCTGCATGGTAATAAAAAGAACCACGAAGGAGACCTTCTAACCCAATCTATCCAAGTCGGATTGCGCTGCTTTTCTCAATAAACACTAACTTTCGGTCAAAAAATTCAGAACTCAATATTCTGAAAAAACCACTTTCAGATCTAGCATTTATTGCAGATTGTGTATACAGTTATATCTCCAGATAAAAGGTAACGGCACCTTCAACATTTTCTCATAACAGCACCAAAAGTTAACTAACGTACACATACATATTTCATGAGAACCCACCGAACAGATGGCGAATTTACACTTCATTCGGTCTGATTTTTGCTCCTCACCTGCAAGGCTCCCACGGTTCAGTTGTTCTTATAAAAATGGGATCTTCTGAACTGCGACTGAATTATAAAATGACTTTTATTTTTCTATCAATAGAGACATATTGCACGTATGAACTTTGCTCTAAGAACGGAAGTCCTTCTGAGAACCTGTGTGTGTGTGTGTGTGTGTATGTGTGAGAAGCCTGCCAATCGTAATGCTCCATTCTTTTGATACATTTTTTTTTTCACAACATTTTACACAACGCTTTCTAGACCCATGGTAAGCTTAATTAGCTTGTGTTATGGAATCTAGAATGCGGATATACATACTTAGATACTTTTTTTTTTGTAAATAAATACATATTATACATAGAAACACCCAGACCAATGCAAATATTTATATTCATGCATACAAATATTGGCACTGAGCGGGGATCGAACCCGCGCCTCCTGCGTAGCAGCCGCGTTCACTACTTTACGAATACGAATAGTACCATCAATGGTACTGGCTAATGGTACCACAGCAAACAAAGGGAATATTTTTGTGTTTGAGGCACCGATTTCTGAAGTCACTTGTTCTGGCTAGTAAACGATAAAAAAGTCTAAGTTGTAAACGAAAACTAATTATTTTATTATAATAATATCCTATTAATATTAAAAACGAGAAAATACGTGAAGATGTTTGTTTTATCCCGGGAATATGTACCCATGGGTTGCGGAAATGAGATCAAAATTCCGCACGGAGCCGCAGGCAACAGCTACTATAAACTAAAAGAAAATATTACTATTTTTTACCAGTATAATAGCAGTATCAAAGTAGATCACTGCTATTTATTCTCGTTAATTTGATGAAAATCGAGGGTATATTTACTTTTAATTTGGCCAGACCCTCCAGCTCTCCACTATTTTGATACGGTACGGTCTGCTCACTCGATTTACATGGGTGTATTCATTTAGAGAAATTGTTGTTGAAGCTTGAAGCTTATTATCTAATGGGTTTGTGTATATAAGGCTTATGAGTTTCAGTAAATTTGTATATCGATTCAAAATTCTTGTAAGTTGAAACAAAATAGATGTAATTAATGCCTTTATTTGAACGGAGGCTCAAAGTAACATGGTTTTATAATTTTGCAGTCGTAAACTTCGCCTTTTTTAAATTTAATTTGACTGTAATTTTACGCTTCGCAATCACCCTGCAGAGATTGCGAAGCGTAAAATTACAGTGATCGACGCATCTGGTGACCAGTAGGCTGGCATCTTTTTAGGTCAGAGAATAAACATTGCCATACAACGTGGCAATGCTGCCAGTCTTCTGGGAACGTTACCACAAGAGGCATGCGATGCGGCCGAATTCCACGACGCGTTCTAATTTTAGTATTTTTTTGTTTTTCTTCTCGTTGTTCTTTTTTTTTAGTTTTATTGTTAATTTTGTACCTAAATGAAAATTGGCTTTTATTTTTACTCGACTGCCAAGAAGGGTTATAATATTTTTGACTAGTATGTCAACTCACAACACTGTATGATCATGATGAGAAAGGAACTATATCGGATTTCAATTCCATCTTAGACGTTACTACTTCTGATTCAAAATTATTCAAGCAATCGATTAGCCTATCGCAGTCCACTGCTGGACATAGGTCTCTCCCAATGTTGGAATGCTTTGGCCTACTGTTTCCACGCTGGCCAGACGGTTTGATACAGGGTTTTATTTCGAGTTTTTCTTCTCTCGCAGTGATATCGTCTGCGTATTTTTCCGTTAGTCGCCTCTTACGACATCCTTCGGATGAGATGGGATGGTGATACTTGTATTTTTTTACCACACGTATAAAATTACATACAATATACTCACACCTGTAAATCCCTGAAGGGGTAAGCAGAGGTGTATTATCACTTATCACCCACATTTCGCCAACTATGATCTACGGTCCCACATAACAGGGGGCGAGCCTATGGCCGTCAAGCGGGCACTTATTCATGGGATGTTTACTGTAGGATGGAATTGAGAACAGCCCTATCCTTAGTCGCCTTCTACGATACCCACAAGAAGAGATAACCTAACCCTATTCTACTTCTTACTTATTCATGAAAAAATATTAGCACGCACTACATCAGAATTACCTAAACACAAAAATAACCTTCGTTTATCCACGAGATACGTTTACGTCATTTTGATAGATACCAGTCGTATTTTAACCCTATATTGATATGGGTACAAAGGGCCCCGTTTATCACACGAAATGGGAAGGTATTTGCGAAGCAACGGGGGGGTTGGAATCGGAGTATGAAACGTGATTCCGGCACCGAAAATATCCTGTGATTGTGTGTTATAAGAATGTCTAATAAAAAATATGGGAGATTCAGTTTTTTCTTTTCTTGTGGATAGTAGATAACTTGAAAAGGATTGACGGAGTAGGCTGTTTCATGGTTAGGAAATATACACTGCAATTTTATAGTCGTATTTGCAGACAGCCTCCGTGGCGTAGCGGTAGTGAACGCGGCCGCTACGCAGGAGGCTCGGGTTCGATCCCCGCTCAGTGCAAATATTTGTGTGCATGAATATATCCACTAGCTGGCATAGCACCTCCCAGCGTACGCAGAGACGTGGCGTCATCAATGGAGAGAGGCAAGCTGAAGCTGGATCAGTGACATCCCATGCACGGCCATTATCACGTGCCTAGAAGATTGAAAAGCCGAAAGAGTTTCTGGGCATGCGTTGCTCCCGCTGATGGCGATCCCTCCAGGGCCAGAGTAAGAATTTGGAAATCGCGGAGCCCACCACCAACCCCTTTCGTCCCGCTGGACCTAATGAGTGCCTCCGAGAATGCGATTCAGGTAGCAGCATACTGGGAAAATAGAATTTGAGAGTAGAAGTACCATCGATCCGACTGAATGAATGAATGAATGAATGGATATTTGCATTGGTCTGGTCGTGACTCGGAGAGCACGTTAAGCCGTCGGTCCCGATTGCCATAAAAACATCTATGGCGGTCGTTACGGGTAGTTGAAGCCCGAAAAAGTCCAAAAACAACGGTATAGCTGCAAAGCTTCGATATCGCCTAAAGTTAACATTGGGTTGTGGAGGTCAGATGGCAATCGCTTCACGGAAAATATCGAGGTCTAGCCGAATCCGTAGTTAAGACTGGTAAAGCGGACCCCAAACTCCGAGCTGAAAGCTTCGGATGGGACTGTGAATAACGCTAGGAGGAAGGAGTCGTATTTGCAGCCGTAACGAGGTAACTTAGAAGAAACTATAATAATACCGCCTACGACAGTCAAACTATTCTACTGAGGTCCAATTCTTTTGTAATAAAAAACTGTTCAAAATTCAGTCTCGATCTAATCTCAATTTCCCTAATGTCAAAAATGGTATTCTCGTAACACAATTTTCATTGACATTAGAGATATGATCTCGGAGGACAGAACATTTCCTTCTCCATGGATATGATCGAGACAGAACTTTAAACTAATTTAGGTTCACAATAAAATGATAATTAGGTTATGATTATATAATAAAATTATTAAATTCAGCCTCGATCTAATCTCAATCTCCAAAATGTCAAAAAAAAATAGTATTCTGGTAACACAATTTTATTTTGAACTTTAGGTTCACAATAAATTTCGAATTTTCGTAGGAGAATCTTCGCTAAATGAGTACCTAATTGAAGCGAAAGGTAACACTGCTTACTTAGTCAATTAGTTATTAACTCAGTAATGATTTGCACAATAATAATGCTGATCTTCTCAACGCTAATTCCAAAACGCTGACGCACTAAAACTTAAAGAACTTGAATTTTTGCTGAAAACGTTATCTTTATAAAAGTCTGTAAAGAAAATCTAGAATATTTAAATTAGAGTTAGAATATTAAAGCCTAGAAAATGTAGGCGTCATGAGCCTAGAAAAGGGCATCAGAAGGTGCTTACAGGGTCGGCAGCACGAATATGATTTTTTATTTTATATAGGACACGTCTATTTGACTTCGCCTCGCCTGATGGTAAGCTGGAGCAAAAGAGGGTCACCATTACAGACACTCCTCTGGAGTCAAACATGTCCATAGGCCACGGTAACCACTTCCCATCAAGTAGTCTGTTTACCTTTCTGCCATGTAAGTAGAAAAATAGAATTTAATTTATCTATTGAATGAAATTTTGAAGCATTTATTATGCTGACTATTTTCTCTTTTCTCTTTCTAAATTGATTCTATTTTTCTAAATGAAACCTAGTCACTAAACTAAATGAAAGCGAATCGTAGGATTTACCAAAAATACTACGTTTAAGTAGTAGAAAATTTACCATAAGTACCTACTAAATTTAAGTATGGTAACTTTTCCAACTACATTTTGATCGAAAAAAAATTAACATCCAGAACTTGAACTCACGAGCAGTCCCTTGCAGAGTTAATACTCTGACCAACTGACCTACTTGTACAATCAATCAATCAATTAGCCTATTGCAGTCCATGTTGGACATAGGCCTCTCCCAATATGCGCCATGTTTGCCGATTCTCTGCCTAGAGGGTGTCCCACCTTCCAATTTCGTTTTTGCGGTATCCACTCTAGGACTCTAGGACTACTTTTACAACGTTCTAGATATTCGAAATTCTCCTGTACATCATATCTTGGGGCGACCCTGTAGTCATATACCGTCTTATTACGCACTTTACCGATATAAATCAATCAAAATAATGTTGCACTATGCGATTGTCGTATCGATTTGAAACTTTGTAAGAGGTCCATAAACTTCGACTTCCAAAGTGCTGTCCATAGTTAATTTACAGCATTTATAATCTTCTTCTTCCTCTTAGCGTTAATTCCCAGTCGCATCCGAATATTTCACCTCGGAGTCTGGGGTCCGCTTTACCAGTCTTAACTGCGGACTTGGCTAGACCTCGATATTTTCCGTTTATAATCAACATCTATTTATCTACATCTATACACGAATATTTTTTAATTACCAGAGAAATTTTGGCAAAGTGATAGGTATTCGATACTGAACCCATCCATGCTATAAAAAAAGAATAAATAATAATAATAATAATAATAAAACATTTATTTCAGACCATACCATAGTCCATAATTAAAAAGAAATACATACACTGAACAAACATCAATTAGATATGTGTGCTCGGATCAAGGCTTTCACTATAGCCGAGTCCTGCTTATCTGCAATGACCTTCAGGATACTGTTAGTGCTACCCCGTATTCTACTTAAGCTGGAAGCGAGTCTTTTACGTACGATGGCATGAAAGCCGTCGACTCCAGCATCGGCAAACATGCCAGATGCACTACAGAAGCGGGGTAGCCCCAACAACATCCTGAACCCATTATTATATTGGACGCGTAGGGCATTGAGCGTTCGCTGCGTATAGCTGAACCACAGGCTGCACGTGTAGAAAGTCTGACAGTATGCTTTGAACAAGGTAACTTTGACTGCATCACTACATCGTGCAAACCTACGAGCCAGCATATTGCTTTTGACCGCCAACGCCCTACGCTCCCTCTCAATATCAACATTGTCTTTAAGGCCCTCGGTAATGTAGTGCCCCAAGTATTTAAATTTGTACACCCGTTTTAGCTCAGTACCATTCAGCTTTATTGCGGGCACAGTTAACGGACATTTACCGGAGGCCCTGAAGACCATGTACTCACTCTTTACACAGTTATAGATAAGTCCTAGTCTTTGGCTGTGCGATTCACAAATGGCAAGCAGCCGTCTCATTGCACTTACAGTTGGGGTCAGCAGCACCATGTCATCCGCGTAACTGAAATTGTTCATTGCTGTATCATCAATCCAGCATCCGACTCTAGTGCTGCTAAGCCCAACCACAAGGTCATTCACGTACAGGTTGAAGAGTTTGGGAGAACTCAACCCACCTTGTCTCACCCCGCACTCCAACCTGTACGCGTCAGAGTAGCTGTCCGCCCATCGAACACAGTTCTTCTGGTTACGGTACCAGAACTGGAACAGTCGTTGCACCTGTGTAGGCACCGCTGTTTTCCCGAGCCTCTCCCATAGTACATCATATGATACTAGATCAAATGCCCTGGAGAGGTCGAGAAAACATGCATACACAGGTGTGTTTCTGTCCGTATAATATTGAACAGTGTGCTTAAGACTGATAATTGCGCTTTCAGTAGATAGTCCGGCTCGAAAGCCGAACTGAGCGTCATGTATATTGAGGTGTTTCTCCAATTCTGAGTCAAGCACACTGTCCAACACCTTGGCCACTACCGTAGCCAGAGATATAGGACGATAGTTCTGCTTATCAGATAAATCTCCTGTTTTATTTTTAACAATTGGCACAGTTATGGTCCTAATTAGGTCCTCTGGCAAGTAGGAGTGACTCATACAGACATTATAAAACATTGCCAGCACTCGCGGTAGGTGCACACCCGCATATTTCAAGTGTTCAATACTGAGTCCGTCATGACCGGGTGACTTGCCTTTGGACATGTTACTTACTATTTTACGAACTTGCTTAGCTGTTACATAATACATGTCACCAGTCACGGCGGGCCCAGCATTAAAACCTGAGGGACCCAACGGAGACTTCACAGTGAAATGCTCTTTGAACAATTCGGCAATATCCTTACTATCACTCACCCCTCCCACGC
Organism: Eilema depressum; assembly: GCA_914767945.1. Classification (NCBI taxonomy): domain Eukaryota; kingdom Metazoa; phylum Arthropoda; class Insecta; order Lepidoptera; family Erebidae; genus Eilema; species Eilema depressum. The sequence goes on along the minus strand of OU612036.1, from coordinate 3,118,457 downwards.
TAACAGGGAGGCCAGGCTTATGGTTTAAATTACCGGTCGCTTTCCAAAAGTCGGTGAAACTGTTTGAAGCTCGAAATTCAGTAATTGCATCCATTTTTAGCTGTTCTTTATTGTTCTGACAAAACTTTAATTTATTCTTAAATATCTTACGGCTTTCACGCATCTCCTCGTATACAGTACCAGATGGCGGCCTATTTTGAGATACCCAACTTAGAAATTTAAGCCTGGCCTCCCTGTGCGCCTGATATACATATTTATTCCATCCTATCACAATACGTTTCTTTTTTCGAGCATGACTAGCATTCGACTTAATAGCTGAATCTGTTAAAGCTAATATTATATTTTTATATAATTTATCTATTACGTATCTATGTCTATTATGTTTACACATACCATAACTACAATCTCTAAGTTCTACAGGAAAATCTATTAATTTTATGTATGTCAATTTTATCCCTAAAACCACCTAATATTTGTTCACGACGTACAAAATTTTACTCAATAGAATATGAAGTAGATAATACTAATTCACGAAAACAAAATCACTCAAAGAAGTCATTGATAAAATACGCGCTCTCTTTCTCTACTTTAATCCCCTACCCCCCACGTACCCCGCACTACACGTGCCGCGAAACGAGCGACCCGGCGGCGGCATCTCTTTGATGCAAATGACCTTCAGTTTGAATAAAATTCCAATCATAAAAGCAATGCAGTTCCGGTTATGACGTCTTGATGCGCGCACGTTTCCTTAAACAATCGATTAATTATCGAGATGGCGTACCAAATTATCAATCGCGAATGTGCATTAATAATTATGTTACGTACCTACTTACTTTACACCCGGTGAAAATGTGAGTGCCGTTTTACGGATGTACCTATCGTGATCTCTACCCGAATGCCCGACAGCCAAATTGCTCCACGATTACATCAATGTCTGGTTCCTGGCTGGTCTCCCACATCGCGGTAAGATACTACCTCAATACGCAATTTGAAGGCAGGTGAATTGGACGGAGGACCCCGGATCTGAGGCCAATTTACATGTGTAGTGAAGTGAAATGTGTATGTCAGTGAACCTATCAACCTAATACCCCTTCAGACGGCTCCTCAGTTTGAAATTGAACTTATTAAATCGGGCTCGTTTATGCATTTACTTGTAGTGGTAAGTCTTGCACGTTTCGTAATACATCAATCAATCATTAATTTTGATTTTGATTAGTGTTTGACCTTGAAAATCGTTCGCGTCTGTCGTAGGTACGTAGGTACATTGTCGGTCGTTCTCGGAACTCATCGGCTTTTTTACGACGAAAGTTCATTGATATGATAGGTACCTATTTACTATTCACACGTAGTACGTAAAATGAAACGGTGTCTTTGCGTGTATGCACGTATTTTGAGATTTTAAAAACGTCAATAACTTTGTTTTTTTGTATGGTTGGCTATTTGTATTATTCACTTGTTCTGGCTAGTAAACGATAAAAAAGTCTAAGTTGTAAACGAAAACTAATTATTTTATCATAATAATATCCTATTAATATTAAAAACGAGAAAATACGTGAAGATGTTTGTTTTATCCCGGGAATATGTACCCATGGTTGCGGAAATGAGCTCAAAATTCCGCACGGAGCCGCAGGCAACAGCTACTATAAACTAAAAGAAAATATTACTGTTTTTTACCAGTAAAATATCAGCATCAAAGTAGATCACTGCTATTTATTCTCGTTAATTTGATGAAAATCGAGGGTGTATTTACTTTTAATTTGACCAGACCCTCCAGCCCTCCACTATTTTGATACGGTACGGTCTGCTCACTCGATTTACATGGGTGTATTCATTTAGAGAAATTGTTGTTGAAGCTTGAAGCTTATTATCTAATGGGTTTGTGTATATAAGGCTTATGAGTTTCAGTGAATTTGTATATCGATTCAAAATTCTTGTAAGTTGAAACAAAATAGATGTACTTAATGCCTTTATTTGAACGGAGGCTCAAAGTAACATGGTTTTATAATGTTTCAGTCGTAAATTTGCCTGTAATTTTACGCTTCGCAATCTCTGCAGGGTGATTGCGAAGCGTATGATCGACGCATCTCGTGACCATCTTTTTAGGTCAGAGAATGAGCATTGCCATACAACGTGGCAATGCTGCCAGTCTTCTGTGAACGTTACCACAAGAGGCATACAATGCGGCCGAATTCCACGACGCGTTCTAATTTTAGTTTTTTTTTTTGTTTTTTATCTCGTTGTTCTTTTTTTAGTTTTATTGTTAATTTTTACTCGACTACCAAGAAGGGTTTTAATGATTTTGATTGGTATGTGAACTCACACCACTGTATGATCATGATAAGAAAGGAACTATATCGGATTTCAATCCCATCTTAGATGTTACTATTTCCGATTCAAAATTATTCAAGCAATCGATTAGCCTATCGCAGTCCACTGCTGAATATAGATCTCTCCCAATATTGGGATGCTTTGGCCTACTATTCTACGATGGCCAGACGGGTTGGTACAGGGTTTTATTTCGAGTTTTTCTTCTCTCGCAGTGATAATCATCTGCGTATTTCTGTTAGTCGCCTCTTACGACACCCTTCGGATGAGATGGGTGGTGATACTTGTATTCTTTCTCCGTCACCACCACGTCAAAATTACATACATTATACTCACGCCTGTATATCCTCAAAGGGGTAAGCAGATGTGTATTATCTTATCACTCACATTTCGCCAAATATAATTTACGGTCCCAAATAACAGGGGGCGAGCCTATGGCCGTCAAGCGGGCACTTATTCATGGGATGTTTACTGTAGGATGGAATTGAGAACAGCCCTATCCTTAGTCGCCTTCTACGACACCCACAAGAAGAGATGGAGTACCTAACCCTATTCAACTTCTTACTTATTCATGAAAAAATATTAGCACGCACTACATCTGAATTACCTAAACACAAAAATAACCTTCGTTTATCCACGAGATACGTTTACGTCATTTTGATAGATACCAGTCGTATTTTAACCCTATATTGATATGGGTACAAAGGGCCCCGTTTATCACACGAAATGGGAAGGTATTTGCGAAGCAACGGGGGGGTTGGAATCGGAGTATGAAACGTGATTCCGGCACCGAAAATATCCTGTGATTGTGTGTTATAAGAATGTCTAATAAAAAATATGGGAGATTCAGTTTTTTCTTTTCTTGTGGATAGTAGATAACTTGAAAAGGATTGACGGAGTAGGCTGTTTCATGGTTAGGAAATATACACTGCAATTTTATAGTCGTATTTGCAGACAGCCTCCGTGGCGTAGCGGTAGTGAACGCGGCCGCTACGCAGGAGGCTCGGGTTCGATCCCCGCTCAGTGCAAATATTTGTGTGCATGAATATATCCACTAGCTGGCATAGCACCTCCCAGCGTACGCAGAGACGTGGCGTCATCAATGGAGAGAGGCAAGCTGAAGCTGGATCAGTGACATCCCATGCACGGCCATTATCACGTGCCTAGAAGATTGAAAAGCCGAAAGAGTTTCTGGGCATGCGTTGCTCCCGCTGATGGCGATCCCTCCAGGGCCAGAGTAAGAATTTGGAAATCGCGGAGCCCACCACCAACCCCTTTCGTCCCGCTGGACCTAATGAGTGCCTCCGAGAATGCGATTCAGGTAGCAGCATACTGGGAAAATAGAATTTGAGAGTAGAAGTACCATCGATCCGACTGAATGAATGAATGAATGAATGGATATTTGCATTGGTCTGGTCGTGACTCGGAGAGCACGTTAAGCCGTCGGTCCCGATTGCCATAAAAACATCTATGGCGGTCGTTACGGGTAGTTGAAGCCCGAAAAAGTCCAAAAACAACGGTATAGCTGCAAAGCTTCGATATCGCCTAAAGTTAACATTGGGTTGTGGAGGTCAGATGGCAATCGCTTCACGGAAAATATCGAGGTCTAGCCGAATCCGTAGTTAAGACTGGTAAAGCGGACCCCAAACTCCGAGCTGAAAGCTTCGGATGGGACTGTGAATAACGCTAGGAGGAAGGAGTCGTATTTGCAGCCGTAACGAGGTAACTTAGAAGAAACTATAATAATACCGCCTACGACAGTCAAACTATTCTACTGAGGTCCAATTCTTTTGTAATAAAAAACTGTTCAAAATTCAGTCTCGATCTAATCTCAATTTCCCTAATGTCAAAAATGGTATTCTCGTAACACAATTTTCATTGACATTAGAGATATGATCTCGGAGGACAGAACATTTCCTTCTCCATGGATATGATCGAGACAGAACTTTAAACTAATTTAGGTTCACAATAAAATGATAATTAGGTTATGATTATATAATAAAATTATTAAATTCAGCCTCGATCTAATCTCAATCTCCAAAATGTCAAAAAAAAATAGTATTCTGGTAACACAATTTTATTTTGAACTTTAGGTTCACAATAAATTTCGAATTTTCGTAGGAGAATCTTCGCTAAATGAGTACCTAATTGAAGCGAAAGGTAACACTGCTTACTTAGTCAATTAGTTATTAACTCAGTAATGATTTGCACAATAATAATGCTGATCTTCTCAACGCTAATTCCAAAACGCTGACGCACTAAAACTTAAAGAACTTGAATTTTTGCTGAAAACGTTATCTTTATAAAAGTCTGTAAAGAAAATCTAGAATATTTAAATTAGAGTTAGAATATTAAAGCCTAGAAAATGTAGGCGTCATGAGCCTAGAAAAGGGCATCAGAAGGTGCTTACAGGGTCGGCAGCACGAATATGATTTTTTATTTTATATAGGACACGTCTATTTGACTTCGCCTCGCCTGATGGTAAGCTGGAGCAAAAGAGGGTCACCATTACAGACACTCCTCTGGAGTCAAACATGTCCATAGGCCACGGTAACCACTTCCCATCAAGTAGTCTGTTTACCTTTCTGCCATGTAAGTAGAAAAATAGAATTTAATTTATCTATTGAATGAAATTTTGAAGCATTTATTATGCTGACTATTTTCTCTTTTCTCTTTCTAAATTGATTCTATTTTTCTAAATGAAACCTAGTCACTAAACTAAATGAAAGCGAATCGTAGGATTTACCAAAAATACTACGTTTAAGTAGTAGAAAATTTACCATAAGTACCTACTAAATTTAAGTATGGTAACTTTTCCAACTACATTTTGATCGAAAAAAAATTAACATCCAGAACTTGAACTCACGAGCAGTCCCTTGCAGAGTTAATACTCTGACCAACTGACCTACTTGTACAATCAATCAATCAATTAGCCTATTGCAGTCCATGTTGGACATAGGCCTCTCCCAATATGCGCCATGTTTGCCGATTCTCTGCCTAGAGGGTGTCCCACCTTCCAATTTCGTTTTTGCGGTATCCACTCTAGGACTCTAGGACTACTTTTACAACGTTCTAGATATTCGAAATTCTCCTGTACATCATATCTTGGGGCGACCCTGTAGTCATATACCGTCTTATTACGCACTTTACCGATATAAATCAATCAAAATAATGTTGCACTATGCGATTGTCGTATCGATTTGAAACTTTGTAAGAGGTCCATAAACTTCGACTTCCAAAGTGCTGTCCATAGTTAATTTACAGCATTTATAATCTTCTTCTTCCTCTTAGCGTTAATTCCCAGTCGCATCCGAATATTTCACCTCGGAGTCTGGGGTCCGCTTTACCAGTCTTAACTGCGGACTTGGCTAGACCTCGATATTTTCCGTTTATAATCAACATCTATTTATCTACATCTATACACGAATATTTTTTAATTACCAGAGAAATTTTGGCAAAGTGATAGGTATTCGATACTGAACCCATCCATGCTATAAAAAAAGAATAAAGTATGTATGTCAATTTTATCCCTAAAACCACCTAATATTTGTTCACGACGTACAAAATTTTACTCAATAGAATATGAAGTAGATAATACTAATTCACGAAAACAAAATCACTCAAAGAAGTCATTGATAAAATACGCGCTCTCTTTCTCTACTTTAATCCCCTACCCCCCACGTACCCCGCACTACACGTGCCGCGAAACGAGCGACCCGGCGGCGGCATCTCTTTGATGCAAATGACCTTCAGTTTGAATAAAATTCCAATCATAAAAGCAATGCAGTTCCGGTTATGACGTCTTGATGCGCGCACGTTTCCTTAAACAATCGATTAATTATCGAGATGGCGTACCAAATTATCAATCGCGAATGTGCATTAATAATTATGTTACGTACCTACTTACTTTACACCCGGTGAAAATGTGAGTGCCGTTTTACGGATGTACCTATCGTGATCTCTACCCGAATGCCCGACAGCCAAATTGCTCCACGATTACATCAATGTCTGGTTCCTGGCTGGTCTCCCACATCGCGGTAAGATACTACCTCAATACGCAATTTGAAGGCAGGTGAATTGGACGGAGGACCCCGGATCTGAGGCCAATTTACATGTGTAGTGAAGTGAAATGTGTATGTCAGTGAACCTATCAACCTAATACCCCTTCAGACGGCTCCTCAGTTTGAAATTGAACTTATTAAATCGGGCTCGTTTATGCATTTACTTGTAGTGGTAAGTCTTGCACGTTTCGTAATACATCAATCAATCATTAATTTTGATTTTGATTAGTGTTTGACCTTGAAAATCGTTCGCGTCTGTCGTAGGTACGTAGGTACATTGTCGGTCGTTCTCGGAACTCATCGGCTTTTTTACGACGAAAGTTCATTGATATGATAGGTACCTATTTACTATTCACACGTAGTACGTAAAATGAAACGGTGTCTTTGCGTGTATGCACGTATTTTGAGATTTTAAAAACGTCAATAACTTTGTTTTTTTGTATGGTTGGCTATTTGTATTATTCCATATATGTTGAATTATATACGTTCCCTATCAGCCCCTGCAGTTTCTCTGGTAATTAAAAAATAAGGGTGTATACACCTCACGTCAGACAAATATAAAAGCGACTTTAGATAGCAGGTTGGCTAGTTTGGCTACATTACAAAACAACCCACCTTTAGAGCAGTTCCACTCCACTATAGTCCAATATAAGCCTCCCAAACTCCCAATAGACATCTATAACGAACGACGAACCAACACACCGCTTCAAAAAGCAACTGTTCTATAAAAAAATATAGATATTTTTGCCGCGGTATCGCACGTAACAGCCCACTGTGTGATCGAGGTGGACAAGCCCATAAATCTTTGCACAGTGGTCCAGTTGGTCTACATTCGTTTTATTTTTACAACTACCCTCCATTTTATAGGCATTTTAATCACTCGAAATTCTCGTTTTCGATGGGACAATTTGTATTGATTAAAGCTTTTCTGTTCGGATTCGTATGTTGTTGTTGAGAATTAATATTTATGCTTTATTTTGGTTTGTTAATGTATTTTAACTGGCAGCGGTAATTAATAAGCGTAGGTCTTATTAATTCTAGTCTGGCAGTGGGTTTACACGTTGTATGTTTTTAATACATATAAAGTAGGACTTGCTGAATTGTAATCCTATTTTAAATGAATAAATGAATATACATTTATGTGTATTAGGCTCTTAACTGATAAAAGATTAATGTGGCTTTGAAATAGAACTGATTTTATTGGATTCTTTTGCGATTTATTGTTCGGTATTAACTACACCGAAAGGAGACGGGGACTTCTGGGCCAAAATTGTAATGAGTTGAGATATGACTTAAAAAAAGCGGTATTTTTTTCTATTTCAAAATATTAAAAAACCAGCTCAATTGAAAGTCTGGAAGACGAGAAATCTTAAAACTAAGTTTATTCCACTAGCAAAATAAAATATCGATTACTAAAAATTATTTAAACAATATTGCGTATTTAAACACTTGCATCACAATTTGATATTAAATCAATCAGAGTGAACAAAACTTAATCATAATAATAATAATAACCATTTAAAATACCAAATAATAGTGTAATAAAAATAAATTCTGAATCGATTTCCGTTAATCGATTAATTATTTCTTGTGTTTATCAACTGTATTTTTAAGCTGTGACAGCTGACAGCTCCATTTTCAGTCAATCAGTTTATTTATTCAATCTTCAAAATTAATTATTTTATCGAAAAATTGTATATTTACACGGCTTATGGGATATACAATAATTGTTTATAAAATATGTACAAAAGTGTGCTATATCAGTATGCTGTATCAGTTTATTGGTATAAATCCAATGATAATTGACTTCTGCGTTTTGAGTATTTCAGTTGATTTCTTGATTATATTCCCTTAACAGTGGTTTCTCTTTACGGACTTCTCAGCTTGCTCCTGGTTACCTTAAAGTACAATGATAAACTTGTTTACTTGTTTGAGTTTTGCTCGGTATTTTGGATTTTGACATGGAACTCTGTGTAAATTGTGGCATAGAAAATGAAGTAAATAAGGTAATATATTTCCACCTGCGCACTTCTTAGACAATACTCTAATTATTATTGAAGAAGAATAAAAGATAATTATTATATAAAGTGTTTTTTTTTAACATTACATCCTTGTACTCCATATCTTTAAAATCTCTTTGTAAGTTTTCGTACATTATCCATGAGTAAAATATAATACAGTACAATTTAAAAGTATTTTAAGATAAAAAAAATGACCACTTTCTATTAAAACACCACAGAAATCACAGTTCTAAAATGTCAATTTCTTGCATAACCTCACTTTTACTAAATCTCTCTGCTCTGCTCTCAGATATCCAAAATCTGCAGAATTTTCAGGGATGGTTTAATAATTTATATGCTCTTAATTGATACCACCCTCATCTTATTACATTTTTGGCCCAAGAATGTATGAAAGCCTCCCCATCTCCTTTTGGTTACTGATTACATTTTATTTTTTGTTTATAGCAAGCAATGCTGATATAGACAATTCTGTCAATTTCAAAATACGTGAAGATTAATGTGTTGATATTGAAATTTTGGCAAAAGGGCTATTATTAAAATCAAGAATATTTATACGACAAACGAACTTGGAATTGAACTATCCTACTCAAACAAAATCATTGTACCTAATTAGGTTAAGTAAACTTTTTCATCCTAGCGTTAACTCCAGTCGCATTCGAAGCTTTCACCTCGGAGACTGAGGTTCGTTTTTACCAGTCTAACTGCGGGTTTTCGCTGAACTTCGATATTTTCCGTGAAGCGACTGCCATATGACCTCCAGAACCCATTGCCGTTATCGAATAATTGCAGATTAGACCAGTTGTTGAACTTTTTAGGGGTCCAATAAAGACTGCCATAGATGTTCAACAACCGGGACCGACGACGGCTTAACGTGCTCTCCGAGACTCGACCAGATCAATCCAAATACCTATATTCATGCATACAAATAATTGCACTGAGCGAGATCCAACCCGTCGCTTTCACTACCGCTACGCCACAGAGGCTGTCAATTAATTGGAACACTAAATGAATTCATTTTTTCTCTTCTTCCAGGTGAAACCATAACTCCTGATAATATCACCATAACGCGAGTGCTGCCTCTCACAGTGACTCGAGAGGAGTTAGGAGGAGAACTCACGTGCGTGGTGTCTTCAGCTGCTCTAGATGCTGATATTGTGAAGAAGATCAAACTTGATGTTAGAGGTGAGTGAGATATATTTTGTTTTTAATACCACTTAGGTCGCAGATAGGCACACAGTCCACCTGATGGAGGTTCACTATCCATTTGCATAAAAATATTACCCATAAAATATTTTGGCATATGGTAATTTAGACTAATGATCTTTTGGCATAATTACATAGCAAAATTATGCCAAGTATAAATTATGCCAAAAAAATTATGCCAAAACATTTTAGGACAAACATTTTATGTTAAATATGATTATGCTAAAATATGATTATGGCTTAAATTATGATTATGCTAATTTACAATGCTGCTAAAAATCAATTATGCCAAAAAAAGTATGCCAAATTCAAATGTGCAATACCAAAGGACTCACAGTCGTGTAACGATCCTGTAAGAACAGAGGGATACTGTGCCGTCAGCGCAGAAGAAGCTGAGTCTGGGCTGTATTGTTACGACATCGCATGGGAAGAGATGGGGTGGCCCAAATTCTACTCTGCTGGGAACCACGCGGTGATAAAATAACGTATGATCAATATAATGAAAAGTAACGAGACAGTAAATCAAGTTACAATTTTAGCTAACTTATACCCAAGTGGACAAGAACAACTAAGTTATTAGATGTCGTATTTTTCTTTATGTTTCATAAGCGCTAAAAGCATTTTACCTAAATATATAATACAGCCTATGGGAAAACGTTAGTTATTATTACGTGATAGGGATGGTAGATTGTCGCTAAGTTTGTGACTAATATTTTGATTCTTCATCAACTCGCTAGCGTGGTACTCGCGAGTTGTTATTTTCTGATTTTTCTCTTTTTTTTGTCGCCAACTCGCTTGATTGTGAAACCCGACGTATTTATGTACAGTCAGCAACAAAATTTGATGTAGGTACTCACATTAAGTAGAGTGTAAGTATTTCGAATCAATAATATTATAACTTCAAGATCATTGAAATTGTTGTTGTCTTTAACGAATTAAATCATGATTTATTCCGTTTGTGTAAATTTATAATTTTGTAGTGATGTAAATTTATCATTTTACACTGATCCGGACGCCATGGCTGCTGAAAAGCAACAATAAAGAATTATCTATCTTTTTTTTTTGGATAGGTACCAACTATCCTAAAAAGATAGATAGATACTTAGATAGATAAATTCTTTATTGTACACCAATAGATTTGCAAGTATGACAAGTAGGTACCATGTTTAAAGTTTAATATACAATGGCGGCCTTATCGCTGGAAGCGATTTCTTAGCGTGTTCACGCAAATAGCCTTCCGGACTGTTGGTTAGACTGCTAAGTTCCACTAAGGGGTCCAACAGGATTTTCAAATACTCCTGGACCCATTTAGGTAGTGGAACCAATAATATTATGTTTTATCCTGGATTTTTTGGTACGAATGACCCCACTAACCACATTTTTGACGTAAACCTTTGTGGTAGTGGACACACTGGTGACAACTGGGCGAACAGCTAATCTAAGCTAATATTATAAATGCGAAAGTAACTCTGTCTGCTATTCTTTCACGCTTTAACCACTGAACTGATTTGGCTTTTTTTTTTATAAAGGACACGTCAATTTGACTTCGCCTCGCCTGATGGTAAACTGAAGGCAAAGTCTCTGAAAAGAGGGCCACCATTACAGACACGTATCATGTCACAATGGTGGCACTCAGCTTGACGGCCTCATCAGATGCTTTTACACGCCCCGCTTAAAGGACCCGGGACTGTAGGAGGAGGGAAACACGTGTACTGGTAAGGAATTACAAGACTTAATGGTGCGGCAGAAGAAGGCTTAAAGATACAGGGATGGATTAGACCTTGGGAAAGGACATAGGCTATGTTTGGTCGCGATAACTGACATCCTGGCGGGTAGAGCCGCAGGCAACGGCTAATTATTTATATAAATACTACATCATATCAACTGTAACAAAAAAAAAATTAAATACCATAAATTCTTCAAATAAAACGGACTATTCATTTAAAAAATTCCAAAGAATTCCAAGAGTCCTGTTGGCATAATTGAGATCATTAATAAAATGGTATCAGCAGACTTAATGAAAATTTATTCGCTCACAAAATTAAACATGAAAAAGTCACCGAATTTAACGGGTGGGATTAGGGTTGGGGGTAGAAAGTTTTCTATTAGGGCGAGTGCAGGCTAACCGGTTCGGTTAAAAATAAACAAGATCGGTAATTTTGTTTTCATTTGTTTTAAAACAAAATTACTAATTTAATCCGATCGTAAACGAAAATATATCCAAAGATTTTTGAAAACAAAAACATTACTTGTATGAAAAGGGCGCTAATTCCCGTTTCAACAATCGCGGTGTCAATTTTTTTCTTGAAAATTAATTTAAGGACAGGCAGTTTTTTGACATTTCATTTGATTTTGAGAAATCGAAACTAAAGCCTTCAGATCTATATTACGAGAATTCACCTACAATATAAAAAAATCTCTGCTCAACAATTTATATTAACTACATTTATCATTTAGTTAAAGTTTTTATAAGATTTCTTATTTCTTGACATATAAAATTGTAAAATTTTGTAATTCGAGTGTGCTCTGCATGCAACTAAGCTGAATGAACGAAATTGATTCATGATAAAGGAGATGATAAAAAAATAAGTATTTATTTACATTAAGATATTTATTAAATTAAGTAGTTTAGACGGCAGTGTGTAGTCGCCTTTACCAGGGATAGAAGATTCCTCTTAAGGGACCTCGTCTGCTAAAGGCAGATACGTTGGGGAAACTTGAATTAGTTAAATGTATGCTTTAATCAATTTAGGGTTGTTTTGAAGTATGAGGTAATTAATTAAAACCTTTTTAGGTAAAAGGGAGTCAAATAGACCATGTAGGTATACCTAATCGTGGTACGAGTACTATATATGAGGGCACAGTTTTTTTTTCTTTTCAGCCACTTGCAAATATACATGCTCACATATGTTCACGCCTTTAGATCTCCAAGGGGTAGGCAGAGTTATATTAAAACCCACATTTCGCCAACTATGATTTTCAGTTCCACGTAATAGGGGGCAAGCCTATCACCATCAAGCGGGTACTTTGTCATAAGCTGTATGTTTACTGTCGTATTGAGAAAAGCTCTAACCCTTAATCGTCTTATAAGACACCCACGCGAAGAGATGGGGTGGCCCTGTACTACTCTACCGAGAATATTGGACACATTATTGTATGTTCTAGAAATATTATTTATCTCCATAGCCTGTATAGCGTAACGGTAGAACATTTGACTACTACGCAGGGGGCGCGGGTTCAATTTCCGCTCAGTGTAAATATTTTTCCGCTCAGTGAAAAACGCGTTTTGTGTGAGCAAGCTGATGTCAATATTGTTCTTTAAACTGTCAATGTGTGTATATCATGGGATGTATGTATATGTCAACTTATACCAAAATAGAAGCCATCCCCACACCCGGGGGCGAGTTGGGGATTCCGTGGTCCCCACACCGGAAGAGGGCCACATCGAAAGATATGGCCCTGGGTCGGCCGGGGTGCGAGGGATATGGCTATGACAATCTCACCTCCGGCAACTGACGGCCCACAGAAGGCACGCGTTTTAGTCGGTTCGAGTCCGACATAACCTCCAGCTCCTCCGGCCCCGGCGGGGGAGGTATCCGTGGGGATTTTTCGCACGATAAAAAAAATGTATAGAGTTGGTATTTAGTCTAAGGTCGTAGAGCATTTTATAATCTTTAAACTTTAGCATCTACAGTATGTTTTCAAATTAATAAAAGACCAGGGTGCTTCCAATTATTGCGAACAGAGTGAAATCGTGAGGTCATTTTATGAAATTACTTGTTAAATCAACTAACTAGTATCGACTAGTTACTAGTTTTAGAACTGTAACAAGTTTCACATGTTACGTTCTATAGCTATTACGAACAACCCTAAAATCAAACGATTTTGAACCCAAACCGAATCCAACTGTCCAATGGCTGAAGTTTACCCGGTTAGGGTTGTCACCACAAGAACCGCATGCAACCTTTTTGGGTACACAAACCTACTAGGGTTTCACCTCACCGGAGTTAACGTGAAGTGGGTGTTATTACATGAACCGACTAAAAACGCACAGTGTCTTTTACCTTGGCGATATTGCCGGGGAACTAGGTCCCTTAAAAAGAAACAAACCTATCTTCATAATGATAAATAACTTTTACAAATTTGTTTTTTTTTTATATAGGTATTCTAAGACATTCTACTCTGCATAGCTCAACCAGCTTGTGTTATGGGATCTAGAATGAGGATAGAGTAATCCGGTTGAGTAATTTAAGGGCCACCACATGTCTTTCCATGGGCGTCATGGAAGGTGACTAAGGTATAGAACTGTTCTTCATCCAACAGTAATCATACAACCAATGATAGAGTGCCCGCTTCACAGCAATATACTAGGCTTTGAAAAGCATCTACCTAGGCAATCAAGTTAAGAACCAATATTTTAAGGTTGACAGTCAATTGACGGATCAAATTAAAAAGCCAACTATCACTTGACACCAAACATCATTGGCAAAATGCGGATGTCAAAACACCTCTGCCTACTAAACTAACAAGCGTGATTATAATATGTAACTAGCTTTTGCCCGCGGCTCCGTCCACGTGGATGTCGGTTATCGCGACCAAATGAAGCCTAGGTATTATTCTGATGTTTAAGCTACTAGCTTTGACCGCGGCTCCGCCCGCATAGATGTCAGTTATCGCAACCAAACATAGCCTATATCCTTTCCCATTGTCCAATCTATCTCTGTACCAAATTTCATCAAAATCGGTTTAGTGGTTTAGGCGTGAAAGCGTAACAAACAGACAGATCGACAGACAGTTTCTTTAAAATCCATTCAGTACTTTTTAAGTGAAAGAGTAACAAACATCCTCCCATACTTACAAACTTACGCGTTTATAATATTAGTAAGATGTACGAACCTACTCAGTAACCACTTAGCCACAAGCCTCTTGACGGTATCACAGAGAAAATTGATTGGAAATTTGACAACCCTAGTGAATTTGAAACTTGTTTATTAATTGTCAATTTATTGGCTAATACAGTGTTATTGGATGGGAAAGGGATGCCACCCCGGTCGTATTGGGCTAGTTTGAAAACTTACTCGGGTTTTGTCTTTATTGGTGAAAGTTCATGGTTTGATACAAGATCTAGAGGCAAGTAAATTCCGAACTGTATTGAAACTAAGTTCATTGGGGATTCATTGGCGATGAAAATTTCGACAGTGTTTGTATCACGAAATGTTTTGGATAGAACGACTATAAGCAGTGGTTACTTGCATGTCACGCATGGTAACAGTTTCACTGTAAATATATTTTTTCATATAGTACACATAAATTTTACTTCACCTCGCCTGATGGTAAGCAGAAGGTAAAGTCTAAGAAGAAAAGGGTTCACCATTTCCATTCACCAGATCATTCAACAGAAAGGTACCATGTTACAATGGTGGCAATCAGCTTGATGGCCTCATTAGATTCTTTTTCACGCCCCGCATAAAGGACCCGGAACTGTAGGAAGAGGGAAACACGTGTACTGGTAAGGATTTCCAGGTCTTAAAGGGGAGTTACACTCGTACTGCCGACCCTGTAAAAACAGAGAGTTTTTGTGACGTCAGTGCAGGCGACAAAGCAGGACAAGCCTTTAGCGCCTTCGCTGCGATAGGCGGGTGCGGGTCGCCGATGCGCGCACAGTGCGTCCGCCTGTCCGTCGCGTGTGACGGGTATCCGCCTCACGCAGCGCTACTCTTGAAATAACATGAAACAAGCACGCGAAGCGGACGTCCGCGCCGTGCGCCCGCTTAACGCAGCGAAGGCGCTTAAGATTCCCTCTGACAGCACAAAAACTCTGCAGTGAGCTCTGGCTGGTGGGCTTTTCATCAATACCATTGTCTCTCCAGACTGGTTCATGCTGGCATAAGTACATACATATAATCACGCCTTTATCCGCGGAAGGTTAGACAGAGGTGAATAAACACCCACATTTCACCAATCATTGTATTCGATCCCACGTAATAGGCGATGACCCTATTGCCGCATTCCGGGCACTATTGTTGACTCGAGTCATGCATCTGAGGCTGAGTCTGGGCTGTATCTATCTGTCTGATATTAAACAGCCCTATCCCTTAGTCGCTTTGTACGACACCGCATGGGAAGAGTTGGAGTGGCCCAAATTCTACTCTGCCGGGGACCACGTGGCTAAACTACCTATAAAAATCTTTTTTTATACTCCTATTTAATAAAAATCCATGAAGGTAATTAAGACAGTAAAATATTATATCAATTACCCTTCTGTAGCACACCTCTATATTTTACACATACGATTATATCGAAGCAGTGTGCAACGAACACGGGTAGGTACTACACTAGCGACCAATTTTGATGGCGCACCCGATAAATTGCTATTCGATATAGTTAATAAGTGGCAAGTTACTATAGTATAGGGTTGGGCATTGTGACAAAAAAATTATCGATGTTTTATGGTAGGAATTTATTATTAATTAAATTTTGAATTTCGAATCCTGGACTGGACTGAACACTACCGACGTGAACCCATTCCTGACACATATCTTGGACCTAAATCGCAAGACAAACGAAGCTCTGACGCCCGCAGATTGCTTTGTAATAATCTATGCTTGGTGAATTTAGTTCATCCACCGCAGTAGCACCCCGTGCTATCCTCAAAAGACATCCAAGAAATGTGAACTGCGCGTATAGGGCACAATTTGAGCACATTTTAGTCCAAGATACGTGTCCGGAGTTATACCACAAGCAATTTAGCTTAGCTGGAGGGGTTATAGGGAATATTAGTATGGATAACGATTCAGTGGACTATAACTGTCATGTAACTATGAACAAGGTGACTAAGGGATAGGGCTGTAGGCACATGCTGTAAGAACATTTCGAACGATCGAACGAACTCGACAGTTCAATCTGCGGCGATATTTCCATTCTGCTTGCTGTAAATTTTGTGTCATCACGTTCTTGAGCATGAGGGTGATGTATGTTTACGTGTTCGACAACGTGACATCACCAAAACAGCATGCGATATTGAAATATCACTGCAGATTCAGCTTTCGAGTTCGTTCGATCGCTCGAAATGTTCTTACAGCATGTGCCTACTGTTCTCCATCCGACGATAAACATACAGCCCATGCCAAAGTGCACGCTAGTGATCCCACGTAAGAGGGGGCGACCCTCTTAATCAAAAATCATAATCAGATCAAAAATCATAGTTGACGAAATGTGAGTGTTAATACACAATCTGCCTGCCCCTTCGGAGATTTACTGGCGTGAGTATATGAATGTACCGTCTACCAGCGTGCGTTTTAGTCGGTTCAAGTCCGACATAAGCTTCTCCAACGGCTCCGGCGGGGAGGTATCCGTGGGGATTTTTCGCACGATAAAAAAAAAAGTATGTGAATGTATAACTATGAACAACAGCCTTGTACCATGTTACGATATATCATCGCGTCGCTTTTATTCAGTCCTGTTCCCACACTTCCCACAATTCCCACACCGTACCTAGCCGTAACCTCGACACCTTTATCCTCCCCTAACACACACTATTGTGATCCCCTTATCAGGCGTCTGACAGCGGGGTTTGGCTAAAAGTGGAGACAATAAATGGATCAAGGTTCAAGACTTAAAGCGCACTTAATTATGTAGGGTTTTTCCCCTTTTGTGTTTCTTTATATTTTTTAGTCTTTTTACTTATCTACATCAGTGGGTGGTAGACTTTAGAAGTCGAATTTCAAGTCAGAACTGTGTTATTACGATTTATAAAATAAAATTCGTTTAGAACGTAAAATCCAACTAATATTATACATAACATACAGTCATGCCTCTTTCCACGTGGGGTAGGCAGAGACCACAGTTTTCCATTTGCTACGATCTTGACATACATCCTTCGCTTCTTCTACTTTCATAATTGTTTTTATACATACTCGTACATTTATACATATTCAACAGACGTTTAATCCGAAGTAGGCCCGTTAAAATTGCGTAAAGATCTAATGCAAGGTTTCAGAGATAAACCACGGAACTCTTTAATAAATACTAGGAAATCTGCCGTGATTGCAGCAATCGCATATTATCGCCATGTCTATGCTATTACATATTATAACATCACGCCTCTGTAATTTGAATGGGTATGCAGAGTATTCAGAATATTCAACAATATTTCCGGTGTTTATGCATCTATATATCGAAAGAAGTCGGTTTAATTGTTTTGTCAAAAATATACTTATATCTTATCAATTCACTTTTTTTTTATATAGGACACGTCAACTTGTCCTCGCCTCGCCTGATGGTAAGCTGTAGGCAAAGTCTCGGAAAAGAGGGTCACCATTTACAGACACGTATCATGTTACAATGGTGGCACTCAACTTGACGGTCTTTTTATATTTAACTTCTAACCTAGAACAATCTAGAAAGCAATAATCATCCGCCAAAACCAGTACCCAAGTCAAAACAGATTCGCATCTAATAAAATAATTAGGTTAAGTAACATTCCTTGATCCATCAGGCCACAACTTGACGTCGAAGATCCTCGCTGTCACCCCTCGTCAGTGCGGCCATCTTGAGCAGCGGTCGGATTATTGGATTTTAACACTATTTGTCATTACCTTAAAAGATTTATGTTCTTAGAACTTACAACTATCTGCTTGGTAGGTAATATTTTGAGTGTTACAAATAGCAGGCAGGTGTGATATGGGGGCCTAAGTCAGTCTCACCTGCTCAAGTCACCTACATTTTCTTTTGAATTGGAATATCTTGGTTTTTATGAAAGGTACTGCCGTCTGACGTCCCAACCCTGAGTTGAAAGCCTTTGTTTTGTAATCAGTAGATTTATTAGATTGTAGATGAAGTTGACTTGACCCTAAAAGTGTTGGTGGGGTCCTATACTAAATCCGTAATTCGCTACTAATATTATTTATTAATAAAGCATAAACTGCGTCTGTTTGTCTTCGTTGCTCGTGTTACGCTTTTACGCTTAAACTACTCAACCTATTTTGATGTAATTTGATAAAAAAATGGAAGACTTCGGAAAGAATGTGGGCTATTTTTATTTGCGATAACTGACAGCGACGTGGACCGCAGCAAACGGCTAGTTATTTAAATTTAACAAAACATTAAATTAGTGTCCATGTACAGTCGACAAAAAATATACGGTAACACTGTTTCATATAAAGTTGTAGTTGTATGTAATGGTGCTACCATATCTCCTTTGTCGACTGTACATCCTACATCTTTTCGGTTCATTTCGTGGCATCGTCCTAAGAAAACTCTGGCGAGAAACTCAGCTGACTTTTTTACCGTCTATTTTCAAACATGTTTACTTAAGTTAATTACAATTTTCTGATTGATTAACGTAGTTTGAGTAACTTGTTTGTCATCCAAATATTTTATAAATTTGTAAAAACATTTTTGGCATCGTTTCATTGTAATTAAGCATCCAAATTTTAGTATAGCTTTTTTTAATCCTGATAATTTTATAAATGTGAATCTTTGTGAAGATATTCGGATTGTTTGTTACTCAATCATAATTCAAACGGCTGAATGGATCTGGTTGAAATTTGGTACAGGGATAGATTATAGTCTGAAATAACATACAACTCACAATTATTTTTACCTGTAATAGATAAACCTGGGTTTCGGGAACGGGTTCAAAATTCTGTAAAAACAGCTAATTTAATCATAAATGTCATCGTATTAATCTGTAAATCATGCAGGCGGAGTCGCGAGCAACAATTTATATAAATAAGAATTAATTGCAATTCTGTTAGTCTCGCTATAACTCGAGAACGGCTGAACCGATTTCATAAATTTTAGTCTTTAAATATTTATGGATATCCAGGAAAGGTTTAAGCGGTGAGAAAATGGAAAAAGGATCAGAATTCCACACGGGCGAAATAAAATATGGCGGTACAAAGTTCGCCGGGTCAGCTAGTAAATGAATAAATATATTTAATACTAGCTGTTGCTAGATTTCTGATCCCGTTTATCGCTGATAAAAGTGTGATGACAATAATATAGCCTATGATGTTGGCAGGTACCTGATAATGTAACATTTGAATGACGAAAGAATTTTTGAAATCGGTCCAGTAGTTTTTGAGTTTATTCGTTACATACATAAATATAAATCTTTCCTCTTTATAATATACTAGCTGACCCGGCGAACTTCGTACCGCCATATTTTCTGATCCCGTTCCCGCTGCATATCTCTAAATTTATCAGTGTTTCTCTACAACAGTATGCATGTATTATACATATAAACCTTCCTCTTGAATCACTCAATCTATTATAAAAAACCGCTTCAAAATCCGTTGCGTAGTTTTGAAGATATACATACATAGGGACGGACAGATAGCGACAGCGAGCGTTTTATAATATGTAGTGAAGTGATAGTGAAGTATTAGTATAGAAATGAAAAAGAAGAATCACTATGTAGTGGGTACCTCAAATCTTAAGCAATACCAACATAATAACCTTTTATTCCCGTCACGTTTCCTGTAAATTATTATCCCCATAGTTATCGACACCTACCCATCACTACGGGTAATGGGGTCGAAAATTTTACCACCTTGCAATATTGGGGGTCGATAACATCTCAGGGGCGCATATCGGACACTACACGGGGTGTGCTTGTGTGTATGTTGCGGTGAGATGCGAAAACTGGAGTTTGAGTGAATTGACCGAATGAATAACGAATAGAGGTGAAATCATGATGTTGATGAACTAAAATTTAACCAGTATTTACTTTTAAAGCCGCGGTAGCCTAGTGGTATGGGTAATGGACTGCTGAAACGAGGTCTCGGGTTCGATCCCAGGTTTTACCATGGCACACACCAATGACTTTTCGATGCTTTTCGAAGTGATGTGTGTATTTATCGTAGGTTTATAAGTACCCGGTTAATGGCAATAGGCTCGCCACCTATTACCTACATTGGGACCTAAACATAAACGGCGAAATGTGGGTGCTAGCACCTCTGCCTACCCCTTCGGGGATATAGGCGTGAGTTTACGTTATATGTTTATTACCAAAAGGTGAGGGCTTGATCAAGAAGTGCCCATGTCACCCCATGACATCGATAGTAAAATTGTCGGAAGTAGGTATTAATTTTTCTTAAATAATTGTTTGAAGTGTGAAATACCCATTAATTCACACTTCAAAAATGATTTTACTGTCAATATTTTCCTAGCCCATATTTGAAATTTAAATACCTTTTAGGTACTTGATGTATTTGAAATTGAGTGAATCGAAATATAGTCAACCATTTGTGATATATCAAAGTTCTGTTCTTCAATATAATTATCTGAACGTATAGAGTGTTCAATCAATCAATCCATTAGCTAATTGCAGTCCATTGCTGGACATAGGTCTCTACCAATATGCGCTATAGTACCCGATCTTTCGCCTTGCGAATCCAGTCCAACCCAGCCATAATTTTTTAGATCATCCGTCCATCTTGTGTCCCACCTTCCGTTTTGGTACATACAATAGAGATATTTAGTAAAGTTCCTATAACTCCTAATTTTTAATCTAACTGCGACATAGTATGGGTAGTAGAAAGGATAAATGAATTAAGAGCCTTAATATAATATACCTACATCAATTTGTCGTCTAATTCATTTGGCCTTCTCGTATTAATAATTACTGTTGTACCTACTATCGTTACAAGCTCAGTAGGTATATTATTTTCTGTGTGAACATGACAGTAGTACTTACACATTGAGATGAGATAATATAAAGAAAGAGCAATAGCTGAGAGCGGGCGAGATACCGAGATGTATATTATTATGTATGTATTATAAACTGTATTTATAATGTATGTATGATTATTGTGTACAGATTATTATTATTATATAAGTAAGTATATAGAAATCATTATAGTAATCCATCTTCTGCCTGCACCTAACTCAATGTTTCTCTGCATCAGACTAAGGTTGATTGGTAATAATATAGCATAAAGTTTTTTTTTTAATACTTTGCTGTGAGCGCTGGCAGCGGTATTATTTTTATTTTTTAGTCGCTATATTAGTAGTAGTACGGAGGGGTCTCAATATAATAAGAATCTTCGTCCGCGTGGACTTTAATCTAGGTTTTGATTTTTATGCGCGAAACCTTAACATTATATTTCTATTTTGTCTAAAATAGAAGTAGGTTAAGTTACGCCTTATAACATTTAGCTATCTATAATAAAAATTACGGCAAAATCGGTTCATCTATTTCGGAGGCTACTCGTTATAAACAGACAAACATTTTTTTAATTACTTTTTTGCTATGCATTAATTAAAAAGTTGTAATTTTGACTCTACTCTCTGAACAGACAAACAGACTCCAATTTTATTTATTCGTTT
Source organism: Eilema depressum (assembly GCA_914767945.1). Taxonomy (NCBI): domain Eukaryota; kingdom Metazoa; phylum Arthropoda; class Insecta; order Lepidoptera; family Erebidae; genus Eilema; species Eilema depressum. Next base: position 3,096,514 of record OU612036.1, on the reverse strand, counting down.
AGATTTTCGTCACCATTTAGTATTAAAACAGTACAAAGGCGCAATTAATTTACTTACTATTTACGAGTTTTATTGCTGACCGTACACCAGAAACATTATGTCCAATTTCTGTAATAGATACAGAAAGGTAATAGGGTAGGCGCCCCCATTATCGGCCTACTGATTGACTGCGATCGCCAATATTAGGACGTGACATAATATGCTGTAATTGAACGAAAAAATCACCTTTGAACGAACGTGAAAGCCTCTGTAATTAATACCTAATTAGGGAGGTAAGGGAGGTTGGGAGGTTACTTTCCGTTCCTCTAATTTTTCCTGTTAATAAGAAACTAGGGAACATTGAATTTGGGTTAATGGGACGGGTACAGGTTTATTTTCTGTTATTTTTTGAGGTTAGGTGCATAATTTTTGGGTTCTATCTATACTATTACATAGTTAATTATAAAGTGATCGTTTCTGTACATTGGAGATATTTATTAAAAAAAATACTTAGGTAATGTTGTGTTAACGAATTTCTTTTTTCAATTTCCTGTTTGTTTCGCGAAAGACGCAAAAACTAATTTGATACGGTATATTCAATTCAATTAATTTTATTTCCGAACAAACATAGTTTGTGTTGAAATGTCAATTACAATAATTACGATGCGGTTTTTTTTGTTTGAAAGGGCTTGGACCAAGCCTTGGTCAGACTTAAAATCTTACGTTTGTTTGATCGCAATCGGTTGAGTAGTACCGAAACCGAAGATATGAGCAAAGGTCGCGTTAACCAAGATACATGCGGGCGGAGCCGCAGGCGGAAGGCTAGTGTTTTATAAATATACATATGAGTACAGTTAGCATCAGATAGATCTTGACGAACAAAGTACTCAGAATGATCATACCTTGGTATTTTTTTTTAATAAAACTTCATGTACATACTACAAGTACATAGGCGGACTTATTGCCACAGGCATTCTCTACCAGTCAACCAAACGTGGTGCAGAGAAAAACTCAGTAGATGCATTGTTGAGAGTACAATTTTATTATAGAGGAAGTAGACAAGTATTCCTCCTTCCTGTTGACTGATTGTTCTGATATTTGGTACTCACCTTTAGTTTAGTTTAACTTGCTCTTGATAAAAACTTCTAAACTCTCGCGTTCTTCTTCAGACTACATAACATACATAACATAAACTCACGCCTATATCCCCGAAGGGGTAGGCAGAGGTGCTAGCACCCACATTTCGCCGTTTATGTTTAGGTCCCAATGTAATAGGTGGCGAGCCTATTGCCATTAACCGGGCACTTATAAACCTGCGATAAATACACACATAACTTCGAAAAGCATCGAAAAGTCATTGGTGTGTGCCAAGGTAACACCTGGGATCGAACCTGAGACCTTGTCTCAGCAGTCCATTACCCATACCACTAGGCTACCGCGGTACTTCTTCAGACTAGCTTAGCAAATGGACCATCACCGGTTCGAAACGCAGCCCCGGCTTTAGAAGACTCCGGCAAGAAACTCAGCGGGCATTATTTTTGGTCTATTTGCAAAAAATGCTTAGTCTACTTAGTCTAAATACAATCGTTGCTCTAGCTCCATATTAACAAAAAATATTTTTGTTTCAGTACCTCCAAACAAGACGTTCATATCCGGTGTCGGGGAGCACGCAGTCCAAGGCACTCTGCTGACCCTCATGTGCAAGGTATCGGGTGCCAGGCCAGCAGCACACATCCAGTGGTTCAACGGTACCACCAAGATTAACGATAGCGACCAGAATATACATGTAAGTGGATTTAAAGTTATTACATAGTAAGTTTGTACAGTGAGAAGGTTGTACAGTAAGAACAAATACTTTGATTTCACCAACGAGTTAACCAAAAAATGGCTACGTGGTTAAACTCTACGCCGTAGAAGTAGAAACAGGGTGAATGCCAGCTAAATCCCTGCACAACTTGTTTAAAGAACTCGGATGCCAAGAGCTTCATTAAGCTCTTTATTTAATCGAATATCCAAAGCGGCATTGACAGGATCTTATCAAACTTAGATAGGTAGGGGGGGGGAAACACTACTGACGGTGGAGGTGAGCGCTGATGAACCTACATCTGGGTCGCAAGTCCCAGTCGCCGTCACGGTGTTCGTCTCTGTATCACGCTATGGACCCGGCGACCGCACTGTGATTCCATGGAGTGCTAAGAATCGGATCTCGCCTTTAATTTATTTCTTATTTAACATTAAAAAAAGTTAATTACATATTATGTCACGGTAATTAAATACGCATATAAATTACTTCGGGAATTTTCCGGATTTGATGACGTTTATGGTTACTGCTCCGCTCCCTTTAGTAGTAGCGTGATGATATATAGCCTATAACCTTCCTCGATAAACGGATTTTTCAATTCAGACCAGAAGATCCTGAGATTATCGCATTTAACAAAGCAAACAAACAAACTCTTCAGCTTAATAATATTGGTGCAGATATAATTTAATGTTTCACTATCACATTTACCACCGTCGCATTACGGCCAACGGGTTTTAACATAAGGTTTTAGAGCTAAGATGATCAATAAATTGGAAATTATCAAGCTACTTTTATCGCTGACTGTACCTTTTCATACTAAAACCCAGTTTACACTAGAAAGCATACTTTGATACACCTTCTTTCAAAGTATGAACCTAAATAAGGTTTGTGGGGCGAAAAAACAGATTTGCTCACTCAAATCGGAACAGAACTTCACGTCCCCGTAGTTCCTTGCAAAACTTTCACTCAATCGGAAAATAAAATTGAACACGCCTGAGAGAAAACCCAGTATACTTATATTGAGTACACATACATACGTTTGTATGGCGATCCGGTTTGAATCGGATCGGTCAAAAAAGGTAGTTTGTATTCACGGAATATTGAATCAAAAGAAAGTGATCTTAGGTAACACATATTGCCAACACACCGGTACTTTTCCACGATATTTATTATTGAACCTAACCTGTTTCAAAGATCTCAAAGTTTACATTGCTAGATAACTGTCCATGTAAACCTTTCAATATGTGTAACGGCTACGTAGTTGTATCTGTGTGTGTACATAATCGAGTGTGGTTATATCGAACTTGGACCGACTAAAACCAAATGCTGTGTCGGGTCCTCGGGTCTCAATTACAGTGATATAAGGTAACCCAAATCAGGCATTTCGAGACGACTCGTTTTAAGATGACTCCCTTGGATGTTGGGAGTCAGGTCCCCATCAGGCAGCTCCAAATTTGATTTCAATTCCAAAAATTATCACTTATTACCTCAATAAATAATAATAATAAATATTGTAGGACATTCTACACAATGCTATTTAGACCCAAAGTAAGCATAGCTTAACTAGCTTGTGTTAAAATGAATGGAACCTTCCTAAATTCAATCCTAATTCTAGCAAATAGCTCGATATCGAAAGTTTCAAGCGTTTCGCTAGCGGGCCAATGAAGTAGCCACCCACATAACTTTTTATTGGAACATTATATTTTAATGCAATGTTGGATTCTGCTGCTCAAATGTGTACCCGATTCATAGTTTTTAATGTTCGGGACGAGTTGGGTCAAGTCGCTGTGGGCCTCTCATTTTTGGAGCAAAGTACATCATTACAGTACACGAATATTCTCCTATCCTACTCTATATTTAACTTATCTTGGTTTTACGCAACTACCCTACTGGGAAGGAGGCGTGACTGTATGTATGTGGAACTGCCAGCTGACTCACCAACTCTGATAAGCAAGCGTATAAAATATCATCCGTCAGTCATCAGAAGTCTTTCGCCTCAAAGATGATTGTCTTTGTGTTAGTCCTGAGGCTTTCACCTCAGAGTCCCGGGTCCGCTTTACAGCTTTCACTTCTCAGTTCGCTCAGTCTTAGGCATATGAAGTTGTAAACTTTTGAAGGTCAAGGAAATGGCTTCCTATAGGCTGTATTTTTGTATGCAACTATATGAAACTGACCTTTATTTATCCCCTTTGATACCCCTTCGCCACCCGGCGAGGGCTCAAACCACATAAAATATTCCTTGCGTCCCGGTTGACCCAGGGCTCTCTCTGTTCCCAAGATGGCCCACTCAGGTCTTCAAACCACAGTGTCCCCATGGGGGCACCCCCGGAAAGGGGAGCGACCTTTTTGTAGGTACAAAAAAACAAACATTCACATTGTACCTCAACTATAAAGTCTTCTAAAAGATCTAACCAAATAAGCACATCAAAGCACGTATAAATTTCATCACTCGTACAAGTGACTGATAGGTATTACTCTCCAATACAACCTACAGTCACCTGGTTCTAATACAGCGATAGTAATTTATCTTGTTCCAGTCCACCACAAGCACCCAACTACAAACTGCGATGTTATATATCTTCGGTTCTATATGTCTTTTGTTGTAATTTCAAATGGGAGAGGAGCGAAATTCTTGTGCTGACTGCCCACCTGCCACCGGTGTTCGGCTCCGAACAGAGAATGGAATGGAGTGGCGTTATGCTTTTTCAATTATAAATAGTTTAGGATAGGGTATTATTGTATTCTCCGTGGTCCCCACACCGGAAGAGGGCCAGATCGAGAGATATGGCCCTGGGTCGGCCGGGGTGCGAGGGATATGGCTATGACAATCTCACCTCCGGCAACTGACGGCCCACAGAAGGCGTGCGTTTTAGTCGGTTCGAGTCCGACATAACCTCCTCCTCCGACCCCGGCGGGGGAGGTATCCGTGGGGATTTTTCGCACGATAAAAAAAAGGTATTATTGTATTAGACAAATGTGAGTAAATTTATTATTACTTTTGATGCCAGTTATGTACGACTCACTCGTGTGTCACCGTGTTCTCGTTCGAGAACACGGGCCTGAGTTGAACCAGTAAAGGAAGACAATTCCTCCCTTTTCGAGACGCAAACGCTAAACAAAAACGCGCCCGTGACACTTTTGTTAATGAATCAATGGGGTACCCTCACCCTTCTCTGACCTAATTTTTTATTAAGATTCGTGCAATTGCCACTTATTTGCATATTTCTTTGCAATGTACAAAGAAATATGTAAATAGATTTGTTATAAAGACTTTCTGGTCAGGTAATAAAGGGTGAGATTGGAAAGGGACTTGAACTCAAGACCAGAATGCTCAATGACTCAATAGCTCACATTGGTGAAGGGTGAATATTATCAAAAGGGAAGCCGGCGGAAAAATATTTAGCTCAATTTAGTTTGACATACACCTGTTTTGGTTGTTTTGCCAAGCGACTACAATATGGGGTTCTTCAATAAGGGCATTAGAAGGTTTCTTCAGGGTCGGCAGCACGAGTGTGACGCCCCTGGTGTTACATACGTCCATATAGGCCACGGTAACCACTTTCCATCACGTGGGCCGTGTGCTTGCCTGCCACCTAACCTAAAAAATACCTTGCGACCCATAGGGAAGCTGGCTCGAATCGAGTTAAAGGGAGCCTTTGCCACTGGTACCTCAGTGGTCAGAGTATTTCCCCTGTAAGGTTCACTTTTCCCAATCTAAGTTAATTTGGATAGTTAGCAAACTAATTTCTTTAAAATTTAAAAAGTTTTAAGTATATAGTACAGTCAGCGTCAGAGAAAACAGACTCCCTCAATACTTAAAGAATATCGCCGCCTGCGCCGGTCGTGTCACATGACTCACGAATGACGTCACGTGATGCGATCGTCGCTGAGCTGCAGCCTTTTATTTGCATGTTCATTTATTTGTAATTTTTCTGATATTTTTCGTCTTTCGACTCAATTGTATACCAAGATACAATATACTCACAAAAAGATGCCACATTAATTTATGTGCTATTTGAGGATACGAACCCGCATCTCCAGCGCCAGCCGATCACTTAGACCGCTAGGCTATCGGTTCACTTGATATTAATGGCGAAAATATGAATTACATTACTCCTATTTTATCGAACAAAGTTAATTACGGTGTAATTTTCTAGGACTTAAGGTTTAAATTTCAACTACACCATGTGAAAATAATAACTGCTCAATTGATTAAAAGATAAGGTTGAAATTAGTATAGATTTCTCGTTTAGTTCAATATTGTTGCACTACCGTCATGTTTTACTTCAAAAACTTATCTGCTGTATGAGCTGCAGCTATAGTATTTTAATATCTGTGACAGCGCGCTAAGGTTGCAATTAGAATACTTCTTTGCCTTATTTACTAAACTGTGATTGAAGGTAACTTTATAATTCGTGGTAATTTGCATTGGTGTTTAATATTGTTTATGCAACATGCCTATCTTTTCTTACAAACCTATTTATTAGGTATGGCCTACTATAAAATTTGATTCCTTAAATAATAATTAGCAAAAAGTGCTTATGAGAATAAAAAAAATATTATATGAATAAAAAAAGAACTTTGTGTCCGTGGTTTGAACCCCCGCTTACCGTATCCACAAAGCATCGGTCATAACCACTAGACCAACATTCCATTTACACAATGTTTCAAAAAACTTCAATGCTTTCATGTCATTATCAAGGGGGGTCCGTTTTCTCTGAAGCTTACTGTACCTATCTACTAGTAACATAAAAACAATCTTGTAGTTTGTGTCAGTCGACTTCTCAAAATTCGTTCACTGTAACGCTTCTACAGCAAACTTCCCAATTAAATTAAGAATTTACCTGTTAACAAATTTTAAAGTGTAATTAAAAGTCAACTGTGTCAAAAAGACTACTACAACTACATACAACTTTGCGACTGCCATCATTCTCCGAGCCTTATTTTCTTTTTCTTTCTTTCATCTTTCTTTCTTTTTTACCCAACTTAGATGAGGTTGACCTTAGAGTATACATTGCTATAGAGCGCGTTTTACAAGTATGAACTGTTATCACGGGTATGAACAGTACCGAGGCTCAGGAGCCTCGGTAGTGTTCATCATGTGAGCCAGGGCTCAACCTCAATCAGTAGCAAAACAATACCCGTCAAAATGACTTCGCAAATAATATTTAATTCGATATGTTAAATCAAAATTTTATACATACAACATCGCATATTTGTAGTATTAATGACGCAAAAATAACGCAAAACTACGCCATTTTTTGTATTTTGGCTTTAATTTTATCCATGCATATCAAATCGAACAAAAAACTTCATAACAACAAACTACATTAATAAGTGTATCTATTGATATTTTCGGTAATGCATGTAACGTCACTATAGGTGCGCTATACCATCGCAAAGTATCTGCTAACACTCGGCGCCAAAGACCTGAGTGATAGGCGCGCTCTATATTTATATTGTATACTCTGAGGGGTTGACTTTCTAGTCTAACTGTGATACGGCTGATCTTCGATATTTCCCGTGAAGCGACTGCTACTGACCTCAACAACTAATCGATTCAAGCAATTTCAAAGTTCTGTAGTTAGTCAGACTTTTTAGACCATCAATTTGGGTAACAACTGCCATAGATGTTCGTATGGCAACCGGACGCGTATTTTCCGGCATAGTAAATTTTGGGCCACCTCATATCCTCCCTTGCGGTGTCGTAGGTACAAGGCGACTAAGGGATAGGGCTGTTTAACATCAGACAGATATATACAGCCCAGGCTCAGCCTCATATACCTACATGACTCGAGTCAACAATAGTGCCCGGAATACAGCAATAGGCTCACCCCCTATTACGTGGGACCTAATGCAATGATTGGTGAATTCACCTCTGCCTAGCCCTCCGGGGATGGAGACGTGATTGTATGTATGTATGTATGTATGTATGTATGTATGTATGTATGGCAACCGGGACCAACGGATATAATTCAAAAAAATAAAGATTTCAATAACGACTCCCTTCAATTCTGTGCTCTCAAAACCAAGAAGGCCACTCCAATAATTCAAATTCAATAATTCTCACAAATGAAACGCTCAGACGGCTCCCATTTTATATTTCCACTCCTAGTATTGCGCACACTTCAGTAACTAAGGTTCTCAAATGGAAAAATACTTCCAACTTTTGAATTTTCTTGCTAAAACTTCTTGTGAAACTGTAAAATAAGGGTTTTAACGTTTAATTTTGTTGCTGGCAACTCTCACCCTTTGAATTTTGTAATGAGTATGACGAGACACTTTTTTATATTACAGCTTGAATCCATCACTGGGTGTTTGGTAACTTTATTCTTTTTTTTAAGTGAAAACTTTATTGGGCATTTTTGAGATGGGTAAAACTGTTTCATCTGTTACCGAGACTGTCCACTTCTCACTTTCGTATACTTGTGTGTCACCTAAGTAATAGGCATAAAAAAAGAAAGAAATAAGTCTTTGACGAGGTGTTTTCTGAGCTAAAAGATGTCTAGTCTTCTTAAAAGAGCAGTCAAATCTTCTTTTATCATGAACACATTTGCTACTGAATGAAACTTTGAAGCAATTAGCTCGGTAGCTCAGTGCTCAGAGCATTCCCCCTGTAAGAGATTGAGCGCAGTTTCGAGATCCGCCTAGGTGATTCACCTATTCCATTCCTAATCGATATTTACTATTAACTAGCATCAGTTACTTAATCATCAGATTCAGTAGCCTATGAGGACTAAAATCTTCCCCTATCCCAAATTCCAGCTAGATCCATTCAGACGTTTAATCATGATTGAATAAATAATATCCAGAGATCTCCACATCTTCAAAATCTTAGTTTTACTAATATTATTCAAACCCAGTAACTTCATTCCTAAGACCAAACATGCATTCAAAATGGTCCATCATTACAAACTCGCCACGAATAGTGCAACTTCGTCAAAGTAAACTGGTCAACGGAGTTCCCACACCAATATCACTTTACAAACACATTCAGAAACTACGCTGGACTCTTGATCAACTTCGTCCTGTGAGTTCACCTGCTGCAAGTTGAGATGAGGCACGTTCAATGACTTTCATGTATACTAACTTTTCGAGATTTAAGATGGAAAATGCCTATGATTTGCCTGGCACGAAGAATTTTTCTGTTGTTTTTTTTTTTTAAATATGCAAGGACTGGAATGCCTTGCCCGAATCTGTTTTTCCGGATAGCTACAATTTGGGTGTCTTTAAGACTAGAGTGAATAGGTTACTTCTAGGCCAGCGTGCTCCATCGTCGACCGCATCATCACTTACCAACACAGGTGAGATAGTGGTGAAACGCGTGCCTATCAACCGTAAAAAATCCACACAGGCAACAGATAAACACACGGCTTACCGTGGCCTATAAGCCTTAGGTCTTCTCATTGACCGTACAAAAACTCTACAGTGAGCTCTGACTACCCTATTCACTGCTGGGAACACAACACGAGGCTACTAAAGCCTGCGTGTCCCCTTAAATGACGTCTAAGGTCACAACAGAATTCACAAAGAAAATGTTTTCAAACATCTTAACTCCCTTTATCTTCAACAGCAGCCAAGCTTCTAAGCATAAATCTTGTCAGCTTGCCAATTTCTGTAGAAAAAAAAAAGTTTAAAATTCAACTAACGGACTAAAAGTTCCTCAAATGAACGAAGGGAAGAAATTAATCCTGCAATTTCTCACTGTCAACCAACGGTTTAGCGGAAAAACTGTCTTTTGTAAGGGCGAACGTCCATAAAGCTAAGAAAATAGCTTGGTACTAGCTCTTGCCCGTGGTTTCGCCCACGCGAATGTGTCGCAATTAAACATAGCTTATGTCTGTTTCAAGCTCTAGCCAAATTTCGTCATAATTGGTTGTGTTTTGGCCTGAAAGTGTAACACACAGATGGCTAGAGTTACTCTCGCTCTCAATATTAGTATGGACTTATAACTATATTTTTGATTTCATTATGCATGACAATCTTACCTCCAAGATTGTCCAACCGCTGAAAAACGAAAGAGGTTCTGACGTAAGCTTTTCTCTCGGGATTTCGGTAAACAGATGGCAGTCGATCTTGCAAAAGTCAGCAGCAGATTGGACCTGCAAATGGAGTTGCGGGCAACAGTTAGTTTTTTATAAAGGACACGTCAATTTGTCTTCACCTTACCTGATGGTAAGCTGCAGACAAAGTCCCAGAAAAGAGGGTCACCATTATAGACACGTACTGTTACAATGGTGGCACTCAGCTTGAAAACCTTATCAGGTGCTTTTTCACGCCCCATTTAAAGGATCCGGGACTGTAGGAAAAGGAAAACACTTTACACTTTACTACACGTTTACTGGTAAGGAATTCCAGGTCTCAATAGTGCGGCAGAAGAAGGAGTCGCCAAACCGCTTGGTTCTTGATGTAATATTCTGCACCGTATGCAAAATGTAATAAATAGCTCACTACATTTAGTGGACTTCAGCCCTTACGGAACTGTCTCCTTCGTCTCAGCATTATTTGACTATCAATCTGAAGACGGGTCAAAACCTGATCTACTGCCGGTTCTAGGACAACTCGGTGCCGCGCTGTGCATTAGGACCACACTAGTAATATTTGTGGTGATCCTAACCATGATATCTTCATCCTAGAGTTAATTCCAGTCGCATCCGAAGCTTTCAACTCGACATCTAAGGTCCGCTTTTTCCAGGTTAAATTGCGGTTTTGGCTAAACTTAGTCCCAGTCACATCAGGCCACCTCGTTGTTCAGGGTCCACTTAAATATGATGTTGTTTGATTTTTCGGCTATATTGAGAGCGACTGCTTTCTGACCTCCCAGCCTGAGCTGTGTTTAGTAACCAACCTTTGACAGAGTTCAGGTCACCCATATAGACGGTTACATATCAAAATCCCGAAACTTACAATATCGAATTTCATAATACCGACGTACGAACGACCGAAATTCAAAATCTCGAAAATAAATTTTTGGGTGGTCATAAAAAAAAAATAACCACGAAGGCTAAGGCGGGAGCTCCGCTCCGCTTCGCTCCCGCCTTAGCCTTCTAACCTAATCTATCCAAGTCGAATTGCGCGGAGTGGACATTGTGCGCTTCGACATGAAAACATATAGGTTAAAAGAGCATGAGAATGATCTCCGCCATATATTTATATTATACTAGAAGTTATATATTATAAATGACCTACTCGGATGCACTAAAATACGACGCGACGTAACAAATTAGCCAAAGTAGAAAAGAAGAGAAAAGAACAGAGAAGAAGAAGAAAGAGAGAAACGAAGAAGTCGTTTTAAAACTACCTCCGTTATAAAAAATAACTATAAAAATTAAACCAGGAAGCCTACCATTGGTAACGTATCAAAATCTCATTTTCGGGATTTTGAAATTCGGGATTTTGAACATCGGGATTTTGTCATTCAGGATTTTAATTTTCGGTATTTTAATACGTAACCATATAGACATTTATCCTGACCTAACGACTATCAACAGTCCGAATGACTTTGAACATCCCCTCCGAAACACAGAAGTGAATTTATGGACGCAAAAAGTACTGAGCGGATTTTAATGTGGTTTTTTTGTTTGAACGGTCTTGGCCCCGATGGCGTACCCCCTTGGGTACGCCATCGGGCCACACAGCCATCAAACAGAGCAGAGAGGGGTAAGGGCCCCACTTGCGCCCAAGGGGGCGCAAGTGGGGCCCTTACCCCTCTCTGCTCTGTCTGTTCTGCCCGAAGTTAAGAATTTGAAAACAGACGCCAACACAAGGATCTGATTAGACATTTGCCCCATTCCTTAAAGAAACCTGAGTACGCCAAGTCAGGCCACCTTGGCCTGAGTTAGAGTTTCACATTTTGTTTGAGTAGAACCAGAGATTTAAGAAAAGTCGCAATAACCGACATCTGCATGAGTGAAACCGCGGGCATCTTCTAGTTATATATATGAAAAAGTAATAAGCTCAATCTAATTTGAGACTAGCAAAGCAGAATTTCTTCCCAAATGAAAAACACGCATCATCTAACTAACATTACCTTATCTACGTAATAGGCTTTTCCCGGTAATGTTGCCACAGCAAAAACTAAAAAAATGTAGGTGTAGTAACGACTCGCTGAAAAAGAGAGCATTTCTCTCGATTTAAGTACTAAAGGCTCGCTTCGTGTGGGTTAAGTGTTAGGAGACAGCGATTTGAAGATTTGACCGCTGTTTTGATATCAATATTTTCAGACCCACTGGCAATTATTTTGTATTTTAGCTTAAAACATTATGTAACTCAGATATTTTTATTGCAGTAATTTTTTTCAGGTGGTTAAATTGAAAACATAATAATGACAAGTGACAAAAAATACTTTCAATTCATTTTGATTAAATAATCACAACCGTAATGACATACCTATTAATATCATTTGTGCTGATATAAATCGATTGAAAAATAAACATTTTTAGTAAACTTAAATATTAATAAAAAACAAAAGACACTAGGGAGATTAATAAAAAATAATAGAGTAGGTACCTACATAAAAAGCAATGGCAGAGATAACTGATATTTCAAATAACTACAGCTAAGAGATTACATTACTATGTAACTCTTGTATCATAACCGTTTACGATATTTGAGATCCTGGTAGTAGAGGTATAGAGGTAGTAAAGGTATAGAGGTAGTAGAGGTATAGAGGTAGTAGAGGTATAGAGGTAGTAGAGGTATAGAGGTAGTAGAGGTATAGAGGTAGTAGAGGTATTAGAGGTATAGAGGTAGTAGAGGTATAGAGGTAGTAAAAGGGATAGAGGTATAGAGGTAGTAGAGGTATAGAGTTAGTAGAGGTATAGAGGTAGTAGAGGTGGAAATATAGTACTAACTAAATAATGAATAATGGAGGAAATAATGTACATACTATCTTTCAAGGTTGATTTTATATAAGTGTCAACGTAAATATTTGAGAATGCAGTATTGCGCTGCTGTCGCTATGTGTATTGTTTTCAGGCAGAATGACGTCTGCCGGGTCTGCTAGTTTTTATGTAAATAAAATATTTCACTTCGAGTGAATAAATAAATAAAAAACCCGACTGCTGCTGAAAAGATTGAAACATTAACTTCCTATCAGTCTAGGTCTTTTTTAAACAATAATATAGAATTTTTAGCTATTTTGGCTTTTTAATCCATCCGTTAGGCCTACAGAGGGAAACAAAGACAACCAAGTACATACATTCCCAGACAAAACATTACCCCCTCCCCCAGGCGCAGTCGGGTAAAAAACCCCGCTTAAACACAATTACAATTTTATGTCCCCCAAAGTTAATACCCCATATATGAAGGTATAACAGTTGTAATTTATAGCTACCCGCTAAAGTTTGCGCCATAAACCACACCATTAAATAGGCGAGCAGAAAGTAAACGAACGAATGAAATACGCGTCGCAGTTACAATGATGTCGTCCGTTAAAATAATTGTACCAAAGTTTACCGTGTAAACTATGTGCTAGTGGTGGGAAACTATCGATTGAAAGTGTCAAGGTCAATTAAAATTACCCCATGAGTTACCCCAAGTTACCCTGTAAGCTACATAACTTACAGGGTAGCACATGCTAGTGGGGGAAACTATCGATTGAAAGTGTCAAGGTCAATTAAAATTACCCCTTGAGTTACCCCAGGTTACCCTGTAAACTATGTGCTAGTAGTGGGACACTATCGATTAAAAGTGTCAAGGTCAATTAAAATTACCCCTTGAGCTACCCCAGGTTACCCTGTAAACTAAGACTGACTGTGCTAGTGGTGGAACGCTATCGATTAAAAGTGTCAAGGTCAATTAAAATTACCCCTTGAGTTACCCCAGGTTACCCTGTAAACTATGTGCTAGTGGTGGGAAACTATCGATTGAAAGTGTCAAGGTCGATTAAAATAACAGCTTGAGTTACCCCAGGTTACCGTGAAAACTATGTGCTAGTGTGGTGGGAAACTATCGATTGAAAGCGTCAAGGTCGATAAAATTACCCCTTGATTTACCCCAGGGTGATATAATGTTGAAAGTTTGTAACCTTTGAAGGAAGAAGTGAAATTGAATAATTAAGTTGATACAGTTGTATGTGTTTTAATAGATTCCTGGCTGGTTTAAATTTACTGATAGGTAACCAGGGAAGCCATTACTGAGATGGCCCAGGGTATGCCTTATGGTAACCATTGGAGAATGCCTTATAGGTCCCCTACATCTTAGCATTTGAAGACCCAAATGGCGTGCGGTTTTAGTTAGTTCGAGTTTCACATAACCGCTCCTGTTGCAAAAGAAAAAAACCACGGAGTTCTGGGAATTGCTTTATTGCTTTGTGATTTATTTGTGATTGAATAAGTTTATATGTTTGATATTTTCAATTTGAACACGGTAGCGGAATATAACGCTGAAATAGGATGTTGGAACTGTTTTATGTTTTAATAACGCTAGCGAAGCAATATAAAATATGCCTTAAGTATGTTGAACCAAGTAATATAAAACTGAAGAATCATTTTGATGTCTATACTAGCTGTTACAAGGTTTTTACAGGGTCGGCAGCGCGAGTGTGACACCCCTGGTGTTGCATACGTCCATAGGCCACGGTGACCACTTCCCATCAGGTAGGCCGTGTGCTTGTCTGCCACCAAAGTGGTATTAAAAAAAACCCGATGTCACATAAGTGGTATAATAGAAAAGTAAAGCAATGACGATATCGAAGCATTGCAGCTAGACCAACTGGTCTTGCACTTTTTAAAGCTCGAACTACCCATAACGTCTGCCATACATGTTTGTAAGGCAACCGGGACCGACGGCTTAATATGCTATCCGAGGCACGACCAGACCAATGTAAATACCCATACCTATTCATGCAAAAAAAAATTTCACTGCCGCGGCGAAGCTGCCTAAAATCCCAGAAAATTTAGTCAAATAATATATACTTACAACTATATATTTCATACAACTATATACCAATCTAAAACTAACTAATATATTTAAAACTAGTTTTTGCCCGCGGCTCCGCCCGCGTGGATGTCGGTTATCGCGACCAAACATAGCTTATGTCCTTTCTCAAGGTCTAATCTACCCCTATACCAAATTTCATCAAAATCGGTTCAGCGGTTTAGTCGTAAAAGCGAGACAGACAGACAGACAGACAGACAGACAGAGTTACTTTCGCATTTATAATATTAGTAGGGATAACTATATACCAATAAGAGAAGGTCAACAGCTGCAGAACTTCACAGTTACAATTCCTCCTACCCTTACTCAGGAGGTGATTTTATCGATATTTTTATTACGTTATTAAGGCACCACCCTTAGGCATAAAATGTTATTGCCAGTTTACTTTCGTCAGGTCATATTTAATACAAAACCTTTATAAAGGGACGACCATAATCTTAGCTGGTTTTATTTGTGAAAGGCTCTCAAATTAGATCGGAACAAGTCTTTTGTGAAAATGTCTACGCTCTGGAATCTCTCCAGCTTTATACATATTATATTTTCTTGACCTTTCGTTCCACTACGGTTTGGTGTTGAATTTAAGCTTTGTTAAATGTTTTTGGCACTAAGTAGTTTTGTATTTCTCTCTTCATAACGTTGGATTTTCGTCGCTGGCGTTTATGCTTTCTAAATTTACTGAAATGGTCGTGTGATAGTACAGTTTATAAATTCTATAAACGAATATTTGCTCTGGATGTTTTCATTTAAAATATATATTTATAAACAAAAGAGTGTCTAAGTATGTTTGCTTGCATTCTAGAACCCAATTTAAAAATCTGACTGTATTATACTGTCTGTAGTCAGCTATAAGCAAGACAGTTAGCGTCAAAATGATCTTGACCCAAAGACTCTATAGTATAATAATATCTTAGTCCCAAAGATCTTGATGGTTCCCTATTCATCCAAATCATTGATATTGTCTGAAGTTTACGCGAATATCACTCATTTTTAAAGGATTCTATCGCGATTTATTCGTTAGTAGCTGTTGCCCGCGGCTCCGCCCACGTGGATGTCGGTTATCGCGACCAAACATAGCCTATGTCCTTTCTCAAGGTCTAATCTACCCCTGTACCAAATTTTATTAAAAACGGTTCTGTGGTTTAGGCGTGAAAGTGATCAGACCTTAGAGTATACATTGCTATAGAGCGCGCCTTACAAGTATAAACTGCTATCACGGGTATGAATAGTACCGAGGTTCCTGGCTCAACCTCAATCAGTATGACTTCGCAAATAATATTTAATTCGTTATGTTAAATTAAAATTTTATACAACATCGTATATTTGTAGTAATAATGACGCAAAAATACCGTATTATGACGCCATTTTTTTGTATTTCGGCTTTAATTTTATCCATGCATATCAAATCGAACAAAAAACTACAAAACAACAAACTACATTAATAAGTGCATCTATTGATATTTTTAGTAATGCATGAAACGTCACTGCTGTATCTGCTAACACTCGGCGCCAAAGACCTGAGTGATAGGCACGCTCTATATTTATATGTATACTCTAAGGATCAGACAGACAGACAGAGTTACTTTCGCATTTATAATATTAGTATGACTTATATACTTTTAACCTGACATTTCGGCTGCTTTTCCGCAGCCATGGTCGCGGTACCAATCGCGATAGAATTCGTTAAAAAGTAGTTTCATTTCAATTCAAATCGATGTTAATAATATCGATAAAACAGCTATTTAATGGGCATCACTATTTTTTAATTTTATCATTCGCAAATCTGGCAACAAAGAGTCCTCACTTTTACAATCATTTGACTCCAGTTTTTCGCTCATGAATAGTCGTATCTTTAACTTTTCTTTTCCTTTATTTTGCAAAGAAGGTCCTCGATAAGAATGCTGCAAAAATATTATGCTTTTTTTAAGGAAAATGTTTCAATTCACTGTTTGGATGGGGATGTTATTTTACGAAATTGTTGAGACTGCTTGCTTTTTAGCCGGAAGTTTCGTATTATGTAAACGGCTATTTTAATTTAATTAATATAATAATTTCATTTTTAATATTGAAAAGGAAGAAAGAAAGATAAAAAGTTTATGAGTGTGTGTTAAGACTGTTTTTTAATTACTTTATATTTATTGAACTTTACGAAATGAAAAATATTGTTTCTTATTAATTTTTCGTTTATTTTTAAATACACAACATTGCCTTGTATATTAAGTAGCAATTTTATGTGATAGATAGAATTCTGTATTTCTGACCACCAGAACACTCTCCGTCGAGCACTACCCACATTTCATCATTCCTGTCCGGTTCCTATTGCCGTTTATAGACACATTTTTTCAGACCCACACCTCAGGCGAGAATCAATAGATACTATTACTATAAAATATATGAAAGTAACTCTATCATGGCTATCTGTTGATGAAATTTGATACAAAGATAGGCTAGATATTGAGAAAAGACATAGGCTATGTTTGGTCGCGATAACCGACATCCACGCGGGTGGTACCGCGGGCAAAACCTACTAAATCAATAAATTATAATTGCCTTTAACTAAGTGGGCGTACAGTTGTTCGGGTGGTGTAATGTGCTATCATTTTCTGTAATTATACTTCCGATTATTAACTTAAACAATAATTGCTTTTGTATACTTCGGTGGTGCGGTGGTATCATGCATGACTATAGGGGGGCTACTAACACCTCCAGCAGTATTATTTGAATCTTACTTTGGGACTTTAATAGTGTGAATCAGACAGGCGTCCATCAGTTACTTGGGATACTATACTCATGCATTTCGTCAGATACAGCGTACCCATTACTTGTCAAACTCCGATACGGATAAAGGAGACCATTGAGAAGCCGCAATGAATTACGCGCATGTGCTGCGTGCGTCGGCAGTTGTCGTATGCGGTCGGCTACGGAATCATATCTTAACTAACTAACTAACTAGTGATTCGATTTCGGTTTCTAGTTTTCAATATAAGTTTCTTAACAGAAAAATATTTATAAACTGAGTTTTGAAAAGGCACATCAAGATTGTTTATGTTTAGTTAAGTACGTAACCGAATGGAGTATAGTGTTAAATGGTCAAACTGGGTCAAATAAGTACCTCTTACTGTAGTGGATATAATATATTTATTTGTTTAATTTGTCAGATTTTACACTTAACTAACAAGATACAGTACACAAATATCGACGCACGACAACGATCCAAGTCCGATTCACACTATGAAAGTAAAGTAATTACAATTACAATTATTTACATACATACATTACTAAAATAAAAACAACACCTATATACAAAGCTGCAGGTTCAGGCGTCAAAAAATTCCTCCCCATCTACGTCAACTGGGAGGGTAGCCAGAAGGCTGGCGGCATTGCCACGTTGAATTGCAATGCCAATCCTTTTTGAAAGGAATAAAACAGCCCTCTGGTCACGGGTAGCATCTTTATGGCGTTTGGAAATAAAGTAAGATTGAAATAATATAATATCATTCTCTTATTTTAGAAGTTAGAGGGGGGGGGGACACATTTTTCCACTTTGGAAGTGTCTCTCGCGCAAACTATTCAGTTTAGAAAAAAAATATGTTAGAATCCTTTATAGCATTTTTAAAGACCTATCTATAGATACCCACACGTATGGGTTTGATGAAAATAAAATTTTTGAGTTTCAGTTCTATTCTAAGTATGGGACCCCCAAAATTTAATGCTTTTTTTCTATTTTTGTATGAAATTCTTAATGCAGTTCACAGAATACATCTACTTACCAAGTTTCAACAGCATAGGCCTTATAGTTTCGGAAAAAACTGGCTGTGACATACGGACGGACAGACAGACAGACAGACGGACGGACAGACATGACGAATCTATAAGGGTTCCGTTTTTTGCCATTTGGCTACGGAACCCCAAAAGAGAACATACACCGTACTTATCACCATACACACAACTGCCTTACAGCCATTTGTGCGCGATTGTGTAATAAACATTTAAACATACAAACGTCTAAACATGGCTTAAGCTGTGGAATGAACTCACTGCTGTGGTTTTTCCAAGCGCCTACAATATGGGGTTCTTCTAGAAGGGTATTAGAAGGTTCCTATAACATCGGCAGCACGAGTGTGACACCCCTGGTATTGCACTCGTCCATAGTGATAATCCAACCACTTTCCATAAGGTGGGTCGTGTGCTTGTCGCCACTTAAGTGGTAGGTATAAAAAAAACTTTTTTTTTTTAATCTTATTATACACTTAGGTACATGGCATTTACACAAATTAGTGAGATTTTATGTAGGTACAAAGACGAGCTTAACTCAAGGATGAGTTTTCTTCCAGCAAACCTAAATAAAAAAAAACTTCCACATGTTAGTTATATTTTTATATAGGACACGCCAATTTGACTTCACCTCGCCTGATGGTAAACTGAAGACAAAGTTGGCAAAGAAAATTAGTAGAAGTGATGATAGGATTTTAAGTAAAAAACTACACAAAAAAGGTCGTTCCTCCGTACCTGAGGTACGTAGGTACGTATTTGAGCAACAGAATTTAATATCATACGTATCACGCACATTAGGGCAAGACATCAATCGCGGGGATCGCGGTATCTCTAATTAAAACATCCCACGCGGGGGAAATTCAATTTTGCAAGAATAAGGCCCACCTAAGGATTAAGTGGTCCCTAGATACGGCATTTCATCGTTTAGGTACGCTCTGGGATGTTCCTAGGCTGAAATGAACTATCTTACACCCCGATACTTGAGACGGCGAGCGGTTTTAGTCGGTTCGAGTCCACATGAAAAAAAATGTATGCTCTTGAATAGAATAAATTTCATCATCACCGACATAGCTCGCAGAATAATGGGAGGATATGGGGTGGCCCAAATTGTACTCTGCCGGGTACCTTTTTTTACAGGAAGGACTGTAATCTGGATAAACATACTTAAATACATTTTTATCTGTATATAGGTACATAGGTTCTGGGTGGAGTAGAATAGGGCCTCTCTCTCTCTCCTGCCGAGTGTCGTAGAAGGTGACTAGGGGATAGGGCTATTTACCATCCACTAGTAAACAGCCTATAAACATATACATAGTTCCTGCTTGTTGGCAATAAGCTCGCCCCTTATAAATACTCGTTAATATACACCTCTGCCAACACCTTTTGGGAACTAACAGGCGTTACTATATGTACAATTACATACCATACCAGTTTTCGCCATAGGCGGGGAATTCATCCTCACACATTGCAACCAGAAACGGTGCGCACTATGCGGTATAAAAAGAACTTGATCCCTCGCACACTCAAGCTGTGGAATGAACTCCCTGCGGTGGTTTTCCCAAGCGACTACAATATGGGGTTCTTCAAGAAGGGCATTAGAAGGTTTCTTCAGGGTCGGTAGCACGAGTGTGACGCTGGTGTTGCATACGTCCATAGGCCACGGTAACCACTTTCCATCAGGTGGGCCGTGTGTTTGTCTGCCACGTATAAAAAAGAAACCACACATAGAAATCCCCAGACCAATATAACCGTATAAAAAAAGCATGAGTAATACTATGTAATTATTTAACCCTGCTAGCAGTAAACTCTATTACTTAATCCGTAAGGCAAAACTAAGTTCAAAGCGCCACTTATACCCCAGTTTAGCGTAATAGGATTGAAAATTACTAGTTCCTTTGACGCTATGTGGGAAATGTCACATACGTGAATGACAGCTCAATCAATAAATCAGAATTCCTGGTTTTGTGGTGCGGACTTCGTAGCTTGAAACTATTAGAAACGTTTTTACATAAACACACATATGGTAGGTACATAAATATTGTAAATCTATCTATCTATCTATACTATAATTGTAAAGTGTGTATACCTTGCAGATATTTAAAAAAAAAGACTTGGGTTATGTTATGTTAACGATACCGAACACGAAAATATTTTTTTTTAATTTCCTGTCTGTTTGTCCGCGATGGACGCCAAAACTACTGGACGGATTTTGATGCGGTTTTTTTTGTTAGAAAGAACTTACTCAGACTTAAAATCTTACGTTTATTTGATCGCAATCGGTTGAGTAGAACCGAAGATATGAGCAAAGGTCGCGTTAACCGAATTTTCAGTCCCCACAGAATAGGACGGCATAGAACTTTTTGTCAGACTGAACGACGTCAGTAGCTTAGTGGTTAAAGAGTCGGCCTTACGATTGAGAGGTCCCGGGTTCAAATCCTGGCCATTACACTTCCGACGTGAACACACTCCTAGCACAAGCAATTTAGCTTATTTAGGAGGGCTAACGGGAATATTACTAATTTCGGTTGTTAATCATCACTACATATTATAAAACAAAGTCGCTGTCACTTCTGTCCGTCCCTATGTATGCTTAAATCTTCAAAACTACGCAGTGGATTTTGAAGCGTTTTTTTTTTTAATAGATACAGTGATTCAAGAGGAAGGTTTATATGTATAATACATGCATAATATTGTAGAGAAACACTGATAAATCAGAATACTACGCGGGCGGAAAATATGGCGGTACGAAGTTCGCCGGGTCAGCTAGTAGACATAAAAAAAGAAATTGAAGCCTTAAAAAGTCTAACAACTAGTCTAACTACAGATTTTCGATATCACCAATCGGTTGCAGAGGTCAGATAACAGTCGCTTCACAGATAGACTGGAAAAAAGCTGACCTTGGACTGCAAGATGAGAGTCTTGAAAGCACCTGGGATACACATAGATGATGGTGAAAGAAACTCTAAAACTCTTCAACAAAGCCACTGCTACAAATTCTAGATCTATGTACGGCTAATGGTGAAAGGAATTAGGTTGGTTCATGCAATTTTTCATTCTGTCACCGCTCGGCTTCTTTCACATGCCGATATTTGTGGAGGCGATCCCCTTCAGGCGCTCCAGGTGTTTATATATAAGGTGTTGGAGATTTATATGAGGGTGTGAAGACTATTAGTGGGAGGGGTTGAAGGACCTCTGACTTTGATTAAGTTTATCTGACTAATTCTATTAAAAATGTGAAAATTTCTGAAGATGTTTTAGGATGTTTGTTATTCAATCACGCTCTAACGGCTGAATAGATCTGGCTGAAATTTGGTACGGGGATAGATTTGGAATAAAACAGGGGTACTTTTTATCGCGAAAAAGGTTTCTATGGATTCCGGGAACGGGATTAAAATTCCATGCGGGCAAAGTCAGCTACATTTGACGCCGACTGCACCAAAAAAATTCGCAACTTAAGCGCGTACATACATTTCGGTGATTTATTTATACATAGATTTAATTATTTTTTCATACTACTTAGGTCGCAGATAAGCACACGGCCCACCTGGTGATAAGTGATTACCGTGGCCTATGGGCGAATGCAACACGAGTCACACTCGTGCTGCCGACCCTGTAAGAACAGACAGATTCTTTTCCATCAGCGCAAAAGAGAAGTAGGACAAGTCTTTGGTTTCCCACTGATAGCACAAACACTCTCCAGTTATTTTACAAAGATAATTTCCTAAAATAATAACTGAAATAAACAAAATACATATCAAAGATCTCCATCTTAATACTCTTTACGCCATTACTAAATTAACTCTTAATTGTTACTTAAATAAACATGAAAGGCATTCATTAACAGAACGTGTGTAACATGTTCAAAGCACTTGGTACATTAATAATATACAGCACCCGGGGCTCCATGCTACCCTTCAAATGAAGAAAGTACCTGTACCTATGTGTTTCATATCTCTGTACAGTAAGCTTCAGAGAAAAGGGACCCCCCTTGATAATGACATGAAAGCATTGAAGTTTTTTGAAACTTTGTGTAAATGTCATGTTGGTCTAGTGGTTATGACCTATGCTTTGTGAATACGTAACCGGGGGTTCAAATCCTCGGACACAAAGTTCTTTTTTTATTTTGTATAATTATTTTTTTATTCTCATAAGCACTTTTGTTAATTATTATTTAAGGAATCAAATTTTATAGTAGGTATGAGGTTTGTAAGAAAAGATAGGCTTGTTGTATAAACAATATTAATTTATTTCTCGAATTACATTTCTAGGACTACATGGAGTCCATTTCCTGGTTGAGTATACAGTTTTTCTATCTGAGTTAAATTGGGGTTACTTATTTTTAGATTTACTTATTTTTAGAACGTAAATTTATTGACAAAACACAATACCCTAAGTATAAAATTTTTACTTCACTTAGGGTCTAAGTGAAGTATAAAATGTTTAATATTACACATAGTTCTAGAAACATAACTACAATATTTATTTACTTATTTATTTAAAGTTGCAAACATTAATTTTTTACACTCTGTATAATCTTTGAATATAAAAGAATGGTTGAAAAATGAAATGTTATTTATGCCTGTGAATCACAAAGAAAGAACCAACATGCTAAACTATAACAGTATTGTATAGCAATATACATCTTCCTCTTTGATCACATTTTCTGATAAGTAACCCTTTTAACACAACATTAGAAAAATATGTGAGGTCAGATGGTGCATCGTTAACACATTAGAAGATTACTAAACTTGTAAACAAGAGTAATAGGATTAGGTATTAATAATAATATAATATTATCTGACCCCACAAGTTTTTTATAGGATTAAGATCCGGGCTTTTAGGCGGCCACTCAAACACCGTTATATCTTCTTGTGCATTTAGCCAGTCTTGCACAATTCGGGATGCACTAAAAGGTTATCCTGAACCAGGTAAATTTGTCCTTCTGGATATGCGACCCGCACTGATTATGCGCAGCATTACGTCTTTCAACACTTCAAGGTATCGCTCACTGTTCATTTCCACTAGCTCGCCTGGGCCCATTTATGACATCCATCTCCTTCCAGTAACCTAAAATAATAAACCTTTTCAAATCTGTTTTTTTTTTGTGATTTTATTTTAAAGAATATTATTATAATCATTTACTTACCTACCTTATGTTAACCGCCCGCTTGTTCTTAAGTCTTATACGTTTTTAGGGTTGAAGGGTGCCACTGAGTGAACTTCCACAATATCATGGTGCCGTTCTGATTCATGAGTGTAAGCAACTGGGCGAGGTCCTTGGCGTTCACATTTTATATCAGCCGTCGCTTGATACCTTCGAATCCATCTACGCACTGTATTTCTCTGTAATGAAAATGATAATAAATAAAAGAAACTCCAAAAATCTAACTTGTAAATGAAAATGTAACATGATTAAGCATTAAATAGGTATATAATATCTATATTTTTATCGTAACTCTTACCGTTATGCCTCTATTCTTGCTTCCAGAGAATAACAATTTTAGCTTTCAAAAATGTTGTTATTCGAACCATACTTTCAATTTACTCAAAAAACTGATCAACAACTTAATAAATTGAATAATATTACGAGGAGGATTAACACCAATGCAAATTACCACGAATTATAAAGTTACCTTCAATCACAGTTTAGTAAATAAGACAAAGAAGTATTCTAATTGCAACCTTAGCGCGCTGTCACAGATATTAAAATACTATAGCCGCAGCTCATACAGCAGATAAGTTTTTGAAGTAAAAAACAAAATGACGGTAGTGCAACAAGCTGTATCAAGCGTAATCTATTGAACTAAACGAGAAATCTATACTAATTTCAACCTTATCTTTTAGTCAATTGAGCAGTTATTATTATCACATATGGTGTAGTTGAAATTTGAACCTTAAAGTCTACAAAATAACACCGTAATCAACTTTGTTCGATAATAGGAATAGGTAATGTAATTCATATTTTCGCCATTATTATCAAGTGAACCGTAGCCTAGTGGAGTAAGGCGCGGTCTAAGTAATCGGCTGGCGCTGGAGATGCGGGTTCGTATCCTCAAACGGCACATAAATTAATGTGGCATCTTTTTGTGAGTATGTTGTATCTTGGTATACAATTGAGCCGAAAGACGAAAAATATCAGAAAATTACAAATATGAACATGCAAATAAAAGGCAAATGAAGCTGTTTGCAGCTCAGCGACGATCGCATCGCGTGACGTCATTCGTGAGTCATGTGACGCGGCCGGCGCGCGGCGCAGGCGGCCATATTCTTTAAGTATTGAGGGGGTCTGTTTTCTCTGACGCTGACTGTACAATACCCGCCAATGTTTTGGGTAATTAAATTTTTGTTTTGATCTACCCGTAGCGCGAAAAACGTCAGTTGATTCCCGTTTTGTGAAAATATTTGTGTGTGTACGTCAATATGGGGTGATTTGGATGTTATAGGTATATGTATGTATGAACAAATAATAAATTATTGTACGACATATTAAACAACGTCGCCTAGATGATACGCTTAAGGTGTGATTCGGAAGCCGGCCGCATACGACAACTGCAGATGCTTGCAGCAGATGCAGCGTCCCCGTTACTGTTGAACTCCAAACGGATAAAGGGAACATTGGGATACATTTTTTTGTAAAAACATAAATACGTTAATAATAAGGTTGCCTGGAAGAAATCGCTTCCAGTATCGATAAGGCCGCCCATTGTACATTGAACTGTAACATGCTACCTACCTTGTACTACTGTGAATCTATTGGTGTACAATAAAGAATTACCTATCTAACTATCTATCTACGTAGATATACTTCCTTTTACACCGCTTAGGATAGGTAGGTAAGGTAGTGTTAGAAGACATTGCAGAGGCAGAAATATTCATGTTGTCAGTAATAGCACATCCGATATTATCGACCGATAATAACTCGCCTGTGTGGGGGAGTCTTAAAGAAGCTGTAGAAGAGGTACAATTACAACAAAATAAAAAGACTTTAATTCCCACTCTAACTCTGCGGCAATCCGATCATTACATAGTGATGTGCTGAGTGAAATTTTTAAATTATCGATATGATGTTCGATAAATATTTTCCTCGCACACTATTGCTATGTTCATTTTCAGTTGTGGTTAGAATTCACAAGAAATTTTTCTTAAAAATAAAATTCGTTTTCAGAATATATTGGAATCTATAAGTGAGAATTGAAACGATGCAATTTAAAATCAAAACAAGTTATCAATAATAAATTGTTAAGATAAAAGAAATTAAAATTATTTTAGAAAACCATACCCAGGTTTAGGTTTAAACTTATTTTTTTCTACCACTGTTACTAATATGTATACTGAAGTTATCTAATTGCTTTATATATAAATTATCATTCATTCTTATTCTTATTCATATTCTTTATTGTACACACAAACATTATATTGACAAATACAAAAGGATATTTCTGTACAAAGGTGAGCTTAACTCAATGTTGAGTTTTCTTCCAGCAAACCGCCTCTTCTATAAAACATAATTTTCAACTATTCAACGTTTCATGCTAAAACTAAATTTGCACCAATTTGCCAGCAAATTAATTGCTATTTATATTCATACATTATATTCACGCCTATTTCCTTCTGATGTGAGCAGAGACTAAGGCTAGCCACTTGCTTCTATCCTTTTTATATTATTTTTCATAGTACTCTATATAGTAATAGATGTCAGATAATTCAAAAATCAATATAACACTAGAATGGCAAGTCAAAACAATGGGCACAATCTGTTTTTGAGCTGACGGGGCTGGAGGCGGGGCTTCTGTTATCAATTATCGCCAAACACATCAATATTATAGACGAAAATACATCAATCATTTTCGTCAACCTAATGGTAGATTTATCTTCTTGAACCATATGATATATCACACAATAAGACTAGTTGACAGTAAATCTTCAGTAGATTTAGCTGTCAATGTGACCGCAATCTCTGTGTGATTTTCGGATCCTAGTTAATGTACTTAATATTTGGTTTAATCTAATCTATACAAATATTATAAAGCTGTCATTTGTTGCATTCAACCAACCAAACAAACAAAGTCAGAAAAGAAAGAAAGCAAATGTATTTATTCTGCACAGATATGCACGGAAACTTTACAAAAACATGAGAATACTGGATTGAGTTAATAAATTATTTTTTTTTTGCATAACCCGTTTATCGAGAAAAGTTATAGGCTATTATCATCACGCTACTATGTAAGGGAGCGCAGCAGTAATCATAAATGTCATAAAAACCGGCAGATCCCCAAACATTACTTTATGACTAAAATATTATGGGCTTGAAATGGTGGTATGGGGATTGAAAATATACCACGGGCGATGCCGGGACGCCTCGGTTAGTATAATATATTATTAATTTTGAAATTAATAAACGAGAAAGCCTAAGTAAAGTTTGCAACGGGCTTCAAATGCTCGCTTATTATTTTTGAGTGAATTGTTAGCCATGATAAGAGCGACTGCCATCTGATTCGACCTGCCAATCCCGAGAGAAAAGCCTGTGACAGGGACTTCGTCTGTTGACTTCGTAATAACAAAATGTATTCACCACTATGTTAATGTCTTAACTATTGACTCTATTTTATATCGATAAACATTAAATTAACTATTTCACATCCCTACTGTGACAAAAAAAAACACTTAAAATAAAAATTCCAACTAATTAAATGCTTAGAGCGAAAAATGTTCGCGCCAAAAAACGAAATACAAAATACCATAATCCGCGCCACTTTATTTTACTTTGTGAACGTCGTTGGAAAAATACAAATAAGTAATAAAAATACTTTCAACGACGAGGTAAAGGTGTTTTTTTTTTACAAATTTTAAACCTGAATTACATATTTTAACCAAATAAATCGCTCACACTGAAGATCTTTGACATAGCAACAAAAAAAGGCTTATGTTTCTTAGTACTACGATTTCGCATTGCAAAAAATTAAACATGGCGGTTTCCCGCCCTTTTCGCGTATACCATTTATCGTCTATGGTAACCGCTTTTTTTTTTGTTTGCGAATACTTTCAGCTCGCTATAAAAACTATGTATGCAACTGACATTTTATCTTTTTGATTGAGTTGGTGAATTTCAACGACTGAATAAATAAAATTTTCTTTTTGTGTTGGTGATTTTAATGGGTGATTATTTATTTTTTTATTTCTTTCGTCGATTACTTTGTTTTGAACTAAATACTTTATTTGTTTATTTGGTATTGCCTGATGATTTTTACGTTAAGTGCATACCGCAATTCGTATTCTACTCTTACGAAAAATTATCGATTGATTGATTCAAACACGGTCCACCTGATGGAAAGTGTGTGAATCACACTCTAGCGAATCGCCTAGCGGCTACACGCTCTCGAATCGTATTAGCCGTCAGACCAAAACCGTAAACGAAACTGTGTGTAGGCTATTGCGATGAACTGACAGACTGATATCATCCGGTTGTCGTTCGTTAAACTGTTAGTGTGTGAGGCGCTTAAGAATTTTCAAGCGTAAATAAAAGGTACAGTCGGGGAAAAAAATGATTGAATACCAACAAAGAAGTTAATTTGATTTTGCCCACTCAAAATTGAGTGAGCGGTAATTGTAAAATTGAACGAAGAACGCTTAAAAGTCTTAGCGATTCACGATAATTTGATAAAGAGTTAATGTTTTAATTTTATTTTGTGTTATTTCTCTAACTGTGGCAAGTAAGAAGAATTTAATGATTTTAATTCAATGATTTTAATTCAATAAATTCGTTTTATCCATACTAATATTATAAATGCGAAAGTAAATCTGCCTGTCGGCCTGTCTGTCTGTTGACATCCACACGGGCGGAGCCGCGGGCAACAGCTAGTATTATTATAAATGCGAAAGCAACTCTGTCTATCTGTCGGTCTGTTACGCGTTCACGCCTAAACCACTGAACCGATTTCGATGAAATTTGGTAAAGGGGTAGATATACCTATTAGACCTTAAGAAAGGACATAGGCTATATTTGGTCCCAGCACGAGTATGATTCTCCTGGTGTTGCACTCGTCCATAGGCCACGGCAACCACTGTCCATCAGGTGGGCCTGCGACCTAAGTGGTAGAAATCCTACTGATATAATAAAATGTGAATTGTATCACGTATTCCCGTAACTACCTACTAAAGTAGTAAGTATCTAAAAAATAAAAAAGTAAGCACTAAAGTAGTATTTATCAATTTCAGTGCTGTTCCTAAAATGATGTTCTTTACCGAGAGGGCCGTGACCAATGACATTTCATAACATAGACATGTCATATGCTTACAAATCAACGTAGAAAAATGTGCCGAACTCACACACACACATTTTTAATTCAGCTACACTTTTGGTGTATTAACTTTAGAGTAATAGTTCGTGCAGTGTCTATAAACATACGATGGCATTTTCGTTATTTTTTTTAAGTCACTGATGCTTCCGCTCAACGTCCGACCGACGCCGCTCGGCACGCGGTACTAGAAGCAAACGTTCCAATTGACTCGTTTTCGGATCTTCACGATTTTCGCGCAATAACATATCTACTTCTTTTTATATAATATCTTTGGCCGTGACAAATAATGCTTTTTTCACGGCTCACTGAAAGAACCGGGATCTGTAGAATATTTCTTTTCTAAGAATCACCTTCCAAGGATGTTGTTTCTTTTAGTATAAATAATTTAATACATTTTGAAAGCACCTAACATAAAAATCCATTAGGCGTTATGCCATGAACATTTTAGAACCGATTCTCAAGTCTGCGAACCTCGGCAATGAGCTCCATTTTCTAAATGGATCTGCATTTTACTTTTATTACTTGTTTTGTGGGTATCTCCGTAATCACTACAGAAATTGAATCATTTTTGTAGCATTTAGGGTTAATACTTACTTTAAAATCATTGATCGTAATATTTAATGTGTCAATCAATTAACCTCTGTGGCGTAGCGGTAGTGAACGCGGCTGCTACGCAGGAGGCGCGGGTTCGATCCCCGCTCAGTGCCAATATTTGTATGCATGAATATAAATATTTGCATTGGTCTGGGTGTTTCTATGTATAATATTAGTATGTATTTACAAAAAAAAAAAAGTATCTAAGTAGGTATGTACTTATATCCGCATTCTAGATTCCATAACACAAGCTAATTAAGCTTACCATGGGTCTAGATAGCGTTGTGTAGAATGTTGTAGAATATTTATTTATTATTTATTTATTATTTATAACCCATTGCTGTCCTTCGCTAGACATGTTTTTTTTGGAATTGATAGGCTCGCGTTTTATCACTATCTCACCTGTTGGAAAGTGATATTGTGGCCAAAGGTGCACCTAGGTGTGTGCCTAGAAGTAGTTAGTTTTGTAAGATTTGTACTGTATTTTTTTTTTGTTTATATTGGAGATTGATGGTGGATGAAGGACACAGGTTGCTACACAATCAAAGATGTTATATAAAAAGAAGTAGATATGTTATTGCGCGAAAATCGTGAAGATCCGAAAACGAGTCAATTGGAACGTTTGCCTCTAGTACCGCGTGCCGACGGCGCCGGTCGGACGTTGAGCGGAAGCATCAGTGACTTAAAAAAATAACGAAAATGCCATCGTATGTTTATAGTTTTATAGACACTGCACGAACTATTACTCTAAAGTTAATACACCAAAAGTGTAGATGAATTAAAAATGTGTGTGTGTGAGTTCGGCACATTTTTCTACGTTGATTTGTAAGCATATGACATGTCTATGTTATGAAATGTCATTGTACACAATACAATACATATTGAAACCACTTGTACCTTTCCACAATTTTTTTTATTTTTTAAACCTAACCGGTTTCTTATTTTTATGGAATCCCCTAGAGATATGAATCCGAAGCCGACCGCTTTAGACAAATACCGACGCTTAAAGCAGATACAGCGTACCCATTACCACCAGCGCACCAAACCGAGCCTTGCGGGAATGATGATCACGAAGGATGGAAAATCGTTTCTAAACGAAAGAAACCTTTTTACCGGTTTCACGGTAAATCCGGTATTTCAAGGGACACGGAAGGAAACTTTAAAGCCGCAGATAGAAAAGTTCCAATATTCATAACAAAAGTGCATATAGATACTACTGATAAAGATGTTGTTGACTATGTGTTTAGAAAAACGAAAGAAACTATTAACTTAGAACAAATCTCAACTAAAGCGGAAAAATATTATAAATCATTTAAATTTTTGGTATCGGAGAGTAAATTATCAATATATTTAAATGATAGTCTGTGGCCAGAGGGAATCGTGTTTAGACGTTTTGTAAATTTCAAACAAAGATATGCGAATGGCAATAACGCTGTATCGGCCAATCAGAACAATAATGACATATAAGGACGGGTGTAATTATAATTATAATATGGTGAGCTTCAACTGTAAAAATGTGAAGCGCTCCATCCAGGATGTCCGGCAGTTATGTAAAACATGCCACATAATTGCCTTACAGGAACATTGGCTGATGCCGCATGATATACATTTTCTGAGCGGTATAGATAGTGATTTCGCTTATACGGGTGTCTCGCCAATGGATACGTCGAGAGGAATGATCACAGGAAGACCGTGGGGCGGAGTTGCGTTATTATGGGACAAAAAGGTATTTCAAAACGTGACTGTAGTGGAGTGTAATAATTCGCGAGTGTGCGGCATAAAAGTTGTACTAGGTCAAAGGTCATTATTAGTATTTAGTGTGTACATGCCTACTGACAACAGTGTTAATCTGGCAGAGTTCACGGACTGTCTAAGTACTTTAAACGCCATAGTGGACAGTGAAGACATTGAGAGTGTTTACATGCTCGGTGACTTTAATGCGCACCCAGGTGAGCCATTTTATAAAGAACTTTTAAATTTTTGTAACGACTCTAATTGGTTGTGTGCGGATACTCTTAAATTGGGTGTAACTTCCGACACTTACAGTTTCATTAGTGACGTAAATGGAGCACTAAGTTGGTTAGACCACTGTATTGTGACTGAGACTGCTTTTCACACTATACATAAGACATACATTAAATATGATCCCGTGTGGTCCGACCATCTGCCTCTCATTATTCAGTGTAACCTAGACAATGTACCATTGAAAATTAGCAATAGTAAACATATGTTTAATAAGGTAAAATGGGGTGAAAGAAACCAGGACCAGATAGAAAGATATAGCACATTATGTAATAATCGTTTGAAATTAATTGACTTCCCATCTGAACTTTGTCAATGCTGTAATAAATATTGTAGTGAGCTAGACCATAGGTATGTGATTGATAAATTGTATGATGAAATTATTGATGCCCTTAGTATGTCTGCCTCTGAAAGTCATACTGTTGTTAAGCATAGGAGGAAGCAACCTGTAGTCGGGTGGAACAGACACGTGCGTGAGGCTCACGGGGTGGCTCGGTCTAAGTTTATGGAATGGGTACAGGGGGGTAAACCGAGACGGGGTCGTGTTTGGGATGAGATGCGTGAGAGTCGTAAAATTTTTAAATCGCGCCTGAAGTGGTGTCAGGAGAATAGGGAGCAGATAAAGATGGACATACTCGCATCTCATCATTCCAATCATGACTTTCGGAGCTTTTGGAAAACCACAAGCAAGTTAAACAACAGGCCGGGCTTACCCGTGAGTATCAACGGTGTTTGTGACCCGAAGCTCATTGCGGACAGTTTTAGGGACCACTTTGCTGTAAGATCTCCATTGGGGCCATCCCGGTCTTCAAGTGTGGAGGAGCGTCATGATCAGGAGCTTAGCACTAGATTTGATGCGAAGGAAGTGAAGAGAGCAGTCCAATCAATGTCGGGAGGCAAGTCTCCTGGTCATGACTGTTTGAGTATTGAGCACCTCAAGTATGCTGGTGTACACCTGCCTAGAGCCCTGGCAATGCTGTATACATTCTGCATTGGGCATTCGTATCTACCCACAAAGATGATGGAGACCGTGGTGGTGCCAATCGTTAAGAGTAAAACCGGGGACTTAAGTGATAAGAACAATTATAGGCCAATCTCACTAGCGACGGTACTTGCGAAGGTGCTTGACAGTTTGCTGAATACACAGCTTGACCAGTACATAACTTGCCATGACAATCAATTTGGTTTTAAACCAGGACTGTCTACTGAGTCAGCTATTTTATGTTTAAAGCAAACTGTCAAGTACTACGCCGATAGAAGTACATCTGTTTATGCCTGTTTCCTCGACCTTTCGAAGGCGTTTGACCTGGTTAATTATGACATCCTGTGGCAAAAACTTGCTGATATTTCTATGCCTAAAGAACTAATACATATTGTAAGGTATTGGTATCTAAACCAGGTCAACGTCGTTAGATGGTCGAGCGCGTTGTCGGAGCCGTATGGACTGGAGTGCGGGGTGAGGCAGGGAGGACTGACCTCGCCGAAGCTCTTCAACCTTTACGTAAACGCGCTCATCGAGGAGCTCAGTAGCACTCGTGTCGGTTGCCATATTGATGGAGTTGCTATCAATAACATTAGTTATGCGGACGACATGGTCCTGCTGAGCGCCTCGGTGTGTGGCTTGTATAGGCTATTGAGAGTCTGCGAACGTTATGCGCTGAGTCACGGTCTAGTGTATAATGGATCGAAAAGTGAGTGCATGGTCTTTCAGGCCAGGGGTCGGAAATGTCCGAGTACGGTTCCACCAATTAGACTGAACGGTATCGAACTGAAAAAGGTTCAAAACTTCAAGTATCTCGGGCATATCGTGACCTCTGACCTGAGAGACGATGCAGATATCGATAGGGAGCGAAGGGCGTTGTCTGTGAGGGCCAATATGATCGCCCGCAGGTTTGCGCGTTGCTCGGGTGGCGCCAAAGTGACTCTTTTCAAAGCATTTTGTACGTCCCTGTACACGTCCAGCTTGTGGGTGTCTTATACGCAGAAGCAGTACAGCGCCCTTCGTGTGCAATATAATAATGCGTTTCGGGTGCTCTTGGGGCTGCCACGGAGCTGTAGCGCGTCGGGGATGTTCGCCGACGCTCGCATCGACTGTTTCTACACGACGATGCGAAAGCGGTGCACATCCCTGGGGCGCAGGATCCGGGGCAGCGGCAACACTATCCTGAATGTATTTGCAAGTAGGTATGATTGTCGGTACATCAACCATGCGTGCATGGTTCATGTGCTGACAAACATACAAATGACTCAGAGGCAGAGCATGTTTTATTAAAATGTAAATTTAATTGTAATTTCATATTTAATTCGGAATGAATTTAATTGAAATTGATTTTATTGTAATTTTTTTTTTTTTTTTGACATTTTAATCTGTAATTGAATTGAAATTAATTAAATTGTAAATTTCGTTGACATTTTAATTTTATTGTAATTGTAATTTTGATTTTAATTGAATTAATTCCAGACTTTTTTCTTAAATTATTATACATACTAACATATCTAGATATAAGTCAATTGTTACTAACACATTGAGTCTTGTTGCTCGAAATAAAGAAATATTATTATTATTATTATTATTATTATTACTTGTTAAACTCCGAGACGGATTAAGGGGACCATTGAGAAGCCGCAATGAATTACGCGTATTTGCTGCGTGCGTCTGAAGTTGTTGTATACGGTCATCTTTCGGAATCATACCTTAACGGTGGCAAGTAGTCATAGACTACGGTGCCACCATCTGGTGGACTAGGTAGTTTTTAGTATCTTAAGAATTTATTGAAGAGAAAACTAATTGATTTTCTATTGTTTCATGTCTGGCCAAGCAGCAGAAGGATTTGGAATTGGTAAGTAGATCTTTTGTATTTTAAATGGAATGAAATGAAAAACGAATAGGTACCTAACAAAGATACTATTATTAGCAATTTATCAGTTCGCACAACAACAAAAATGAAATTAAACCTTAATCACTTACAATAGATAGAAATTTCAAATGGAAACAGGTGGAGAAAATATATTCTGAGAAATGCTTCGGTTAAAAAACATCAAAATTTTCCCCTAAACAAAGGAAAATCACTAGCAGAGACTTTTGATGTTAAAATGTATCTTTCGTATCAAAATCTTTAAACAATCAGGTTCACCATCCGACAGTAAACATAGGTACATTCCATGAAAAAGTGCCTGCTAGACTCACCGCCTATTACGTTGGACCGAAAAATGTGGGTGTTATTACACCTCTGCCTACCCCTAACGGGAATAACCCACCCAGGCGTGAGTATATGTATGTGTGTATATAAATAAACAAAAAATGTTAATTGAATTCTGAAGCATACACTACAACCATATTATTATACTAGCCTTCCGCCCGCGGCTCCGCCCGCGTGCATCTCGGTTAACGCGACCTTTGCTCATATCTTCGGTTCTACTTAACCGATTGCGATCAAACAAACGTACGATTTTAAGTTTGAGTAAGCCCTTTCTAACAAAAAAAACCGCATCAAAATCCGTCCAGTAGTTTTTGCGTCCATCGCGGACAAACAGACAAACAGACAGGAAATTAAAAAAATATATTTTCGTGTTCAGTATCGTTAACATAACATAACCCAAGTATTTTTTTTTAAACATCTCCAATGTACAGACACGACCACTTTACAATTATATAATAGTATAGATAGATAATTATAGATATAGGCCATCATAAAAGTATTCTAGGCTAAGTTATTTTTCGCCAAATTAATACTGCCAGCCGCTTTTGCTATCAAAACTGTGCCCAAAATCTTTCGCTCCGAAACGACTACAAAATCACCTTGTATAGTGTAGGTCTCCTAAGTGGGAGCGGGCTAGGCGAATGACCTAGTCAAAGTTAGGAGTTTTAACGCTACACTTTTCAGATCGTCTCGCCTTTGGAGAACTTTATTATAGTTAATTTCTTCAGACTAGCATAATTAATTTCTATGTATAATTAATTCAAATGCAAATCACGACTTGGCAAGTTAGTCTACAAAATAGACTGAAAAACTTCAATTTCAATACATATAGAAAGTAGCTTAATAACATTAGTAACTTTGGCGACGAACCCATTGGTCTCCTAAAATTCGTTCCTCAGAATATAAGTTGTAGATTCGTCCCCTATAGGTATTGGTGCCCATTGGTACCCTAGTCGGAGACGAGTGGGTTCATAGTTCATACACGTAACTGGTTATCGATTTTTTTCTTTATTTTTGGGTTAATTGTGGAAATTGATTTCTTTTTATTTACGTGTATAATGTGTGTATTTGTGTGTGCCCGACGTGTATAATATAATCTTGGGTACATTTAATATGATAACTTTTGCACCACTATATTTCATTTAGTTAGCTACTTATCTAAAGGTAAATAATCGTAATGTATCGTTTGTTACACTAACACAATATTAAACAAATAAACTACTGCTTAAACTAATATTTTAAACATTATTAAACTTAGTGTTTAAACAAAAAAGAATAACAAAATGATTTCTTAAACAAAAAAATATATAATATTAAAACACACATTACGATTGTTTACCTTTAGTTTTATCATTTTTGGTAGGTACCTTGAAGCTTTGATAGGTACGAATTCAGAAACAGAAAATTTATTGTACAAAAACTTTCAAATATAATTAGTTGATAACAAAAGGCACACACGACAATTACGCCTATTACTCAAAGCCCGCTCTGTTATTTTCTATGCATATCTAATTAATAAGCATTTACATTGCAAATGTTCTGCGGGATAATTCGTTGAACTAGGCCTAATGGAACCGGCAACCACCATTTGCTTACATTACGCTACACAGCTGTTTCGTCTTAGATTAGTATCAGTTTCGCTGAAATAGTAAGAATAAATGTCTGAATGAAATCGCTTAATTCATTTGCTTTAAGCGGGGTCACTCACCAAAGTAGCATTTGCTGCGCATTCGTGCATACGGATTCTGAATATTTTCAAAAAAGTTATGAAAACGTAATAAAAACGTAAATACATCTATACCTACCCGATAAAATGTTTATGGGACGCTCCCGTATGGGCAAGCAAAAAACTGCAAGATTTTTGTGAGTTTTAGTTTTTTGCTCGATATTTTGTTGTATAAGTATTTACTTTAAAAGTAAATAATTAAATTAAAATAATTGAGGAGGGCCAATATGTTACAGACAACGGCAAGGAAACATTCGTGTGCGACTGATTCACACTTACCCGATATTTAACGTATTTTACCTATTTATTTAAAAGTATCAATTTTTTTTTAATATCGGTAGTTTTAAAGTGAACAGTAATATTCATCTATACATTCTATACTATTATATAATTGTAAAGGGGTCGTGTCTGTACATTGGAGATATTTAAAAAAAAATACTTGGGTAATGTTATGTTAACAATACTGAACACGACAATTTTTTTTTTTATTTCCTGTCTGTTTGTCTGTTTGTCCGCGATGGACGCAAAAACTACTGGACGGATTTTGATGCAGTTTTTTTTGTTAGAAAGGGCTTACTCATACTTAAAATCTTACGTTTGTTTGATCGCAATCGGTTGAGTAGAACCGAAAATATGAGCAAAGGTCGCGTTAACCGAGATGCAGCGGGCGGAAGGCTAGTCTTGGTTATAAAATCATTTGAAAGGTATAAAATATGGGGTGTTTCAAGAAGGGCATTAGAAGTTAGAAGAATCCTACAGGGTTGGTAGCATGAATTTGAAGCTCCTAGTATTACACACGTCCAACAGATGTGTTGTATGTTCGTCTGCCACTGAAGTGGCATAAGAAATCTGTTTAAAAAAATTCCAATAGAATCACACAGCTAAACGTTATCAACATCCATGTCTCTTCCGTTCTCCCTAGATCCGTGACAGAACTTTGCTCAAAGACGCCCTGACAGTTTGAGATTGTTGCCCCGCGGGATGTTCAGAATTAGAATTTTACTAACGTTACCGCTAACCTATTATATTACGTTATAGCTCTTAGTAAAGAAACTTCGTTTTGGAGCAGACGAGTTCAGGATGTTAATAATAAAATAGATGAAGAGATCCGATTCCCAGTACTCCATGGATTCACCGTGCGGTCACCGGGTCCATTCGTTTTGCATGTCTATACACATGCACCTTATAGGTGTTATTTTCGTCTGCTTGAAGAAAAGATTTTGTTATTTCTTTATCTGTTTGTCTCCTAATATTACCTAGACTCTACCAGTCTGCGAGCCTATCATGATTTGTTATGGAACTGAAGGCGTGATTTGAGTTCCGATGCATTTTATACATTTTGAACTATTATAATAAGAACGTAATATTTTAATGAAATTTTTCCCCTGTGTGAATTCCCCCTGTAAAGGAAAGATCGCGGGTTCGAGTCCCGCTTGAGCTGTATTCGCTTCTTT
Organism: Eilema depressum; assembly: GCA_914767945.1. NCBI lineage: Eukaryota > Metazoa > Arthropoda > Insecta > Lepidoptera > Erebidae > Eilema > Eilema depressum. Next base: position 3,058,730 of record OU612036.1, on the reverse strand, counting down.
CTATCTTAATCGAAGTACGTATTAGTTAAAATATAGTCTGTACAGGCCAACTGTACAGTTCCATTACTTTTTTTAACTTGCGTTTTCTAGAACGACACTCAATCCTGAATCTCGATTTATCTGAGGAGACAGATTAGACAGATTGTCCTCAGATGAATCGCGATTCAAAACTGAGTACCATTCTAGAATACGGACCTAAGGGTAATTTAATTTGACATTTCATGAAACCTTCCTTCTCGTTTCAGGCTGACACTACATTTGAGACTACTTCGAATCTGACCTTCGAGGCCACGAGGTTTGAGAACGGCCAGAAATTCCACTGCGAAGCCTCTAATGAGGTCACCGTGCAAACGAATGATCAACCTATGCATGCCACTAGGGAGCTTGAAATTTGGTGTAAGTATCTTCAGACCATGCTATAATTTTTTTTTGTACCACTTAGTTGGCAGACAAGCACACGGCCCACCTGATGGGAAGCGGTCACCGTGGCCTATAGGCGTATGCAACACCAGAGGCGTCACACTCGCGCTGCCGACCCTGAAGAAACCTAATGCCCTTCTTGAAGAACCCCATATTGTAGTCGCTTGGGAAAACCACCGCAGGGAGTTCATTCCACAGCTTGAGTGTGCGTGGGATGAAGTGCCTTTCAAACCGCACAGTGCGCACCGTTTCCGGACGCAATATTATAAAATGTATGTACAGGGTGCACAGGACCCCAATTCGAGGTGGTGGTGGCGCGAGCGATGTGCGGCTCCCTCTATCCAATGCGGCCTGAACCCAATTTTGTATATATAGGTATATTACGTATATTTTTTAAATATCATGTAATTTATTAATTACGAGGTTATATTTTTAATTTCTTATAGGTAAGTATACAAAATAGTATAAACAAAGAAAATAAATTTATATATTTGTATTCACTTTAACTTACTAATACTATTTGTTTTCGAGCATATTATGATGTATACGAATTGTTAATTTCAATGTTTCAGACCCACCGATCGTTCGAGTAGAGCCGAAGAACATAACAGTAGTAGAAGGCTCAAAATTACTGCTTAAGTGTGAATACGAAAGTAACCCATCCTCCCTGGAGAAGGTCGTCTGGTAAGTTTCAACCACAAACAAAGTACAGTCTACGACATAAGTAGCCTAACACTAAATTGACTTTTTTTAACCCACGGAGTCGATTCGCACGTTTTGTGCGAGTTCAATTCGTGCGAATCGTCCAATAACCCGACGCAAAGATTACGAGGTGTTACAAGATTGACGTGCCTGAACGTATGTATGTGTGCGTGCGTGTGTGCTTCTGGGAACGTTACCACAAGATGCATGCGATGCGGAGGAATTTCATGACGCGTTCTGATTTTAGTTTTTAATTTGTTCTTATATTTAGTTTTAATGTTAGTTTAATCAAATTATTTTACAAGTGTATCATATTTAGATAATTTAAATAATTTACTTAATAAAAATAAATTTCATTTAAATATGTCCTAATAAAGAAAAAAAAGTAGTTTTATATTCCTTAGATGATAAAGATAGTTTACAAAATTATTTAAAATCAATTAATTAGAATTTGTTAAGCTACTTTTAACGTTGACTGTACAATGACATTTACTTAGAATACCTACAATTTAATTCAGAACTTGTTTACGCAATAAATTTGACTAACTTGTTTACATTTTTGTATTTCGTTTGACTAAAGTTTAACTAATGAGAGGATGCTTACAGAATACTATTATGCTTAGTTTAAATAAGATAATTAATTCGAAAAGTTTTACGATACGTTCTATTGACATTATAGGGTTAAATCTTTATTTTCTCAACTAGCTGTACTCACGACTTCACCTGCGTTTAGATCTGCGTTTTATAAGTGAATAGCCATGTCAATCTAAAATCATACATTTTAGATAGTTAATTTAACGTCCACCTGGGGAAGTAGGTACCTGCGCCTTACAGAATACCGCGGTCATAATAACCCCGTGTTTTTTTTTAATAGAACACGTCAATTTGACTTCGCCTTGCCTGATGGTAAGCTGAGGGCAAAGTCTTGGAAAGAGGGTCACCATTATAGAAACTTACCATGCTACAATGGTGGCACTCAGCTTGACGGCCTCATCAGATGCTTTTTCACGCCCCGCTTAAAGTACCCGGGACTGTAGGAGGAGGGAAACACGTGAGCTGGTAAAGAATTCCAGGTCTTAATTGTGCGGCACAAGAAGGAGTCACCGAACCGCTTCCCGGCGGTGAGTTGGGTAGCCAGAGCTCAGTGTAGAGTTTCTGTGCTGTCAGTGGGAAGACCAAAGGCTTGTCATGCTTTATCTTCTGCACTGACAGCAGAGAAAATCTCTGTTCTTACAGGGTTGGCAGCACGAGTGTGACTCCCCTGGTGTTGCACTCGTTTATAGGCCAAGGTAACTACTTTCAATCTGATGGGCCGTGTATTTGTCTGCAACCTAAGTGCTCCTTTGTGATATTAATAGTAATAGTTTATGTATTGTCCTGTTTTAATAGTAATAAATAAATAAAAAAAGTCGTATTAAAAAAAGGGATTGCGTGAAAGAGGAAGGGAGTGACTAACCCTGGGTCCACACCCTCGTCGATGAGCGAGGGAAGTGGCGAGAGAAGTAGGCAGATACGTGGTGTGGATGGTATATTCGTGATGCCGCGAATGTTGCCGCGTACGTTGCCACGAATGTCGGCATCGTGACGCGAGTCAGAGGAGTGGCAATGAATCGTCCACATACTCGCGTCGAACTCACTCCGCATCGAGCGCTTTTGGCGTACGCACGTCTCAATTTATTTACAAAAATGACGCAGCCTATAGAATGGTCGAATGTTAATACCTATTTTCCGTAGTAAGTAGGTACTAAGTACTTACTACAATCTACTACAAAAAAAAATTGTAAAAAATACTACATAATGCGTACGCTCCTACAGTGTTGACGTCCATCATACAGTGTTGGAGATCCATTGAAAGGCGAATGTTGTAATGGGACAACGCGATGAACATCGTGATGAGGCGAGCGTGAGGATGGTAGGGCAATATTCTCGTGAACATTTCCGGCAACACGATGAGCAACGCGATAGGCAGCCTGTGGATACAGCATTAGGAGATAACATCTGACAGGAATATATGAAGGAGAATGACATTTGCGCCGACAATAAATACTTGGGATAAGTTAAGTAGATGATGAGTATTAAACGTTTAACACACATATCTGTTCCAGGTACCGCAACGGAGAAAAAGTGAACGTGAAAAACACGACCCATTATGAGGGGGGCACAACAGATCAGCATTCTCTAATCATCCTCGATGCCAACGGTGGTGATATGGGCAATTATACTTGCACGCTGGGCAATAACGTGGGCAATGGCACTAGTGAAGAGAGCATCGATGTCAATGTTATGTGTAAGTTAGAAAAAAAAATTACAGTAATTTTATCGGGAATACACCCCCTAGCTAGGTGTACTGACGACCTGCGAAAGGTGGCTGGGATGGGCTGGATGCGGAAGGCGGAGGATCGGCAAACGTGGCGCATATTAGGAGAGGCCTATGTCCAGCAGTGGACTGCAATACGCTAATTGATTGATTGATTGATATCGGGAATTACCGCGAAAGACTCAGCTTGTGACCATGGTCAGTATTACCTGTTCGAAATGTCAGGCAATTCAATATTCTATTCGCTTCGGCCGCGTACGAAACTGCAAGTTCGTAACCAGTTACGGTAAAAGAAGAAAAGATCTTCATAGGATAACAGTTACGAAACAATTTTTTTTTTTTTTTCTTATAATATTAACGCGATCATTGTATTATATTTATATTGGACCTATATTAAAAGTTGTATCATATAACGTGCCCGGGAAACGGCAATAGGCTCACCCCCTATCACGTGGGACCTAATATAATGATTGGTGAAATGTGGGTGATAATTCACCTCTGCCTAACCCTCCAGGGATAAAGGCGTGAGTGTATGTATGTATCATAAAACACGAGACTTTAAAAGTTAGTAAAACTAAAATGATTACACTCAGCAAATTACCAGACTAGTGTCTTAAGCTCACCGAAGTTTGGTCCTTCGAGCCACAGACAAATTGCAATTCTCAAGCGAAAACTTTGCAAAGATGATGGTTTCTAAAGATTTAACTCCAACAAGTATTAACACGTTGAACGCCGCACGAAAAATCGAGGTTTTCCGTTCAGGCCACAGGACTCACCGGTGAGCCTTCCCTTACTGTTCCGTTCAAGCCACGTAGGTCACCCGTGAGCCTTTTGACAGGTCGAACGAAAACGCTTCCCACAAGCCACAGATTGCAGTTATCAAACAAAACGTATGTAGGAATGAGCCGCGAGGCCCTGCAGCGTATTCGGACGGCGTGGTTTTGAAATCCGGTAAAAACTTGTAAGATTTTTTCGAGGTTCTTGTAAGATGCAAGGGTCGTCCTACGATTCAGTAGAAATTGTTATTTTGATTATGGAGTGTGAATCGAACTAATACATAATTGCGAATATTTTTATTCAAAATATAATAGGATATAATATTTTCTTCTTCACCAAATAAAAATCTCGCATTACGTTTTATATAAAATCTTGTTTACAACATTTTATATTAGAATATTCAAAAAGTCTTGGAATGGAATGGAAAGGGGACTTTTGTCCGCACTTAAACTCCTTTTTGAAGACTGCAGGCTATAGTAGCCAGCCTAACACCGCCCAGAAGCGCAGAAGCTTACTGGGTGCTTCACAGGCTTCGCGGAGCGACCTCACTGTGCCGAAGATTCGAGAACGTTGGGGGGCTACTGCCTCGCATTCTAATACTACGTGGGCAGTCGTTTCCACGGCGATGAAGCACCCCCGACGTAGAGGGCTACCCGTGATCAGGATGGTGTAAAGGTGCTTGTTTAGGTGACAGTGACCTGTTATTGTCCCCAGAATTGTTTAGTTTCGTAAGCCGGTTGGTTCAATGATGGCAAGGCCACTTTTGACTGGCTGCAATCTGTGGTTTCTGCCCATCTTTGGATGTGTAGTTCGGCAAATCTCTCACGCAACCAGTTGCGGATCTGTGAGAAAGGTATCGGTAGTAATGGTAGTGGGCCATTCAACGACATGAGCCTCTTCACGCCAGTTAATTCGCGGCATCGTTGCCGTAGGACCCACTGTGCCCTTTTATCCACTGTAGCGTTACTACGTTGTTGGTGGATAGCTTGTGTAAAGCTGCCTGACACTCCGCTATTAGTATGCTGTTTGGTTATTTGGTGGTCTAGTGCTTTCAGGACAGCTGTGCTGTCGGTGAAGAGTCTTATATTTAAGCCCCTCACCTCCAGTCTGTTTCTTTCCGTCGCAGCTGTTGTTATGACGACAAATTCAAATTGGAAAATCGAGCTGTGTTTGCCCAGTGGTAAGTGGATGTTTAGGCCGAGGTCTAGGGAGTGTACGCCTGCTCCTGAAACATTTTCTGTTTTGGAGCCGTCAGTGTACACGCGTACCTCTTCGAAACCGGAGTAGTCCTTATCCTCAAAAAGTCTCTAAAAATCACATTTATGACAGGAGTCCAGGCTGCCATTCACCGCATGAAGAACCAGAAAGCTGTGGGACCCGATGAAGTCCCCATCGAAGCTTGGAAGGCAATGGGTGCCCGTGGTGTGAGCATCTTCACAAACCTATACAACCGCATACTCTTCCCCGGTAAGATCCCGAGCCAGTGGAGACTGAGTATCATCACGCCAGTCTTCAAAGCTAAGGGATCGGTGCAGTTACCGCGCGCCGCGGTTTAAAGATAATCTCTCCCACCATGAAGCTCTACGAGCTGATAATCGAATCCCGAATCCGAAAGGAGAGTGCACTTTCGGAGTGTCAGTGTAGGTTTCGCTCGGGGCACGGGACCGTGGATCCGGCGTTCGCCCCAAGGATTGTGCGGAGAAATACAGGGCCAAGAACACGCCCCTGCACTGCCTATTCCTAGACATACAGAAGGCCTTCGACTGTGTTCCTCGCGCGGTGATGCGCGCAATACCCACCAGGGGTATTGCGGTCCAAAGATGTTCCAGAGGCTTACATTGACACTATCCAAGACATGTACCACGATTCCAATTCTGTGGTTTGGACCGCTGTTGGCGACATGAAAACCTTCCCCGTTACCGTCAGGATACACCAAGGATCCGATTATCTGAGCTCCGAGGTCATCTTGGCCTCTGATGCAATCAAGAAAATACATCTCTATGAAGATGATGATGAATCACAACTATGGCAGTTTTTTATACTGATTCGACCAATCCAATGTTCCTTTGGCTTTGGAGGGCGGGTGAGCCGCGGGGTGACCCCGCGGCCCCCGGCAACGGAAAAATTGATATTCCTTCGTAGGAGGCCACGGGACCCTCATGTGAGCCTTTTGCTATATCACTGAAACTAGACGGTAGAAGTCGCTAATTTTTATTTTCTACACGTTTTATAGCATTTTATTGACTTTGGGATGAAAATCAGAAGTTGTAAAAAAATACGGTTTCGTGATTTTTGGCGTGGCTCAAACGGAAAAGTACGCTAGGCTCACCGGTGGGCCGCGTGGCGTTCAACGTGTTAAAATAAACCCACATTTTAACGGATTCCATCGCGATGTATTTGATAGTATTCACATTTAGAACGACGTTTCTGCTAATTTCACGCCATAGTCTCGGGGTTATGTCGGACTCAAACCGACTTAAATCACACGCCGTCTTGGTTCTTTCATTTTAATTGTTAGTTCCCGGTGGAGTAGAATAAGGTCACCCCATCTCTTCCTGTGGGTGTCGTAAAAGACGACTAAGGGATAGAGCTGTTGTCCATCCGATAATAAACATACAGCCCATGACAAAGTGCCCGCTAGACGGCAATTGGCTCGCCCCTGATTAGGTACGTGGGATCGAAAATCATAGTTGGCGAAAGTAACTACTAACAAAGTAGATCAATGTGATCTGAGTAATAAATGATTTGAATTGATTTGAATTGATTTGAATTGATTTGAATTGATTTGAATTGATTTGAATTGAATTGAATTGATTTGAATTGATTTGAATTGAATTGATTTGAATTGATTTGAATTGATTTGAATTGAATTGAATTGATTTGAATTGATTTGAATTCAATTGAAATGTGGGTGTTAGTGCACCTTTGCCTACCCCTTCGGGGATTTACTGGCGTGAGTATAATTATGTATGTATGTATTTATGTCATTTTAATTTTTCACTCCTAAACTAAATACGTTCTAGAGCTGTTTTTGTAAACTATATACCTTTGCAGTCAAACCTCAAGTGCGCCTGAAGATGGAACCTGCCAGTCCCATCCTGGAAACTGACCACATGAACGTCACATTGACCTGTGAAGTAGTGTCTGGCAACCCCAACATCTTGGACGAAGTCATCTGGTATCTGGATGGAGAAATACTGAAGCATCTACCGGAATGTAACGGGACTGACGGCGAAGGTAACTTTTTTTCATTAAAATATCATTAATTTCACATCGGACTCGCCTTATCGTACTATATTTAGGAGAAATAAGACCCTTAACAAAAAAAATAAGTACTTTCGTATGCCGTCGTCGGTCGCTCCTTGGATGCTTAATAAAAAAGTCAAGTCTTAATAATAAAAAGAAGTCAAAGGTAAGATGGGGGCATAGTAGTCCCACACCCGAAGGGGCCTTCTATGGCGCTGGATCAGTCAAGATGCGCAAGGGATATGCCAGCGGCTACCTCACCCCAGCCCCTCTAGACAAGTGGCAATTCGTTTCTCGGCGTATGATGGAATAGAATGCCAAATATATGGGATTTGACGTATATGACAGGCGTCAACGAATGTCAAAAACGTCAAATCCTATACATTTGTCATTCTATTCCATCATACGCCGAGCAACGAATTGCCACTTGTCTAGGGGAGCAGGGCACAGAATAAGTAATACGTCAAGTGATGGCCTGTGACGTCCGTGATTTATTCATGGTCTAATAGAGTATTTTGATACCCATATGAAATAATAGAATATTTTGATCCCCATATGAAATAAGATCGATGGGCCCATTTTTTTTTTTTTTGGTTGGATAGCATTTTTTACTGACTCAACATATTTTTTTTAAATAGTGAATGCAGTTCTAAATATATTAAAAAGTTATGAATTGTCTCTTATGAACATTTTGATATAGCTACCCGTTAAGGCACTTGCCATTCCTATCTCAAAAATACACCCTGTATAACAAATATTTTTCTGTTTCAGAAAATCTATGCAATGAAGTAGACCCCTCAATGCTGCTGCTGCAGGACACTACGAAGAGCTTCCACGGCAACTACTCCTGCAAAGGCAAGAACTACGCTGGTTGGGGCAATGAGAGCGCTAAGGCTGAACTGGTAGTAAATTGTAAGTAACATTTATAGCTATTATTTAGGTTGTATATGGATGCCCGTAATAGCGAGAAAATAACGTGGCAATAAAAATCATAAATGACGAAATGTGGGTGTTAATACACCTCTGCCTACCCCTTCGGGGATTTACAAACGTGAATATTATATTAAGTGAATATATCAAAAATGTTTGCCATATTCGATTTAGATCGGCAAAAGTGAATACTCAGATGGGACTTAAACCCACGACAAGTCTCTTACAGAGGGAATGCTCTGACTACTGAGCTGATGTAATTGACTGGTCGCGTGTTCAAATCCCGTCTTGAACATTCACTTTTTCCAATGTATATCGATATGAAAAGTTAGCATACTAGTTGCTTTATTGCTCGGGATATACATATATCTTGGACCTAAAATGTACTCAAAATGTGCTCAAAATGTGTTCAAAATGTGCTCAAAAAGTGCTCTATACGCGCAGTACACGTTTCTTGCACGAGCTCAAATTCACCAAACATAGATAGACAAAAAAGTCCCAGTAGTTCCTTCAAAGGAACTGGCAAAGGAACTGAAGGAACTTTGTAGTCTCAGTAGTTCCTTCGAAGGAACTATACGGACAAAAAAGTCCCAGTAGTTCCTTCAAAGGAACTAGCAAAGGAACTACTGGGAATAAACGATTGCAAAGAATCCGCACGCCCCAGGATCCAATTTGTCTCGTGATTTAGGTCCAAGATACTTGTCCAGAGGTAGAACTATAAAATGTTTACCATAATTGTTTCAGATCCCCCTGGACCAGCTAAGCTGACGTACTCCCCATGGAGAGTGGTGAAAGGCAAGAGCTTGGTGCTCAGCTGCAGCATCAGCGAACGAGGTCGACCTGAAGCGCACAGGTAATCGGCTGAACTTCGATATTTTCCGTGAAGCGCCTGCCATCTGACCTCTTCAACACATTGGCGATATCCAGGTTGTGTAGTTAGATCAGTTGTCTGACTTTTGACTCCAACAGGTAGTTGTAACGACTGCCATAGATATTCGTATGGTAACTAGGACAGAAGGCTTCCTGGCTCAGCCGGGGTGCAAGGGGTATGTCTACGATGACCTCACCTCCGGCAACTGGTTTTAGTCGGTTCGAGTCCGACATAACCTCCTCCACCAGCTCCGGCGGTGGGGTATCCGTGGGGATTTTTCGCACGATAAAAAAAGAGACCGAAGGCTTAACGTGGTCTTCTGAGGCTCGAAGGGGTCTCAATGTCTGAAGAATGGTCACCCATCCTAACACCGACTAGGCTAGTATTGCTTAACCTTGCAATGTGTTAACTCACTCAGTTACCACTACTTACCTTGAGCACATTAGAAGTAAACATTTCTTATTTACTTACAGATACCGCTGGTACCGTGGTGGACGTGTCGTCAGCGATATCGTCTCCCAAAACTGGACAATAGACCCTGTGACGTTAGACCACAGGACCTACTTCTCTTGCCATGGAATCAATGCTGGCGGATCTGGGGAAATGGCTAATGCCTCAATAGATGTACTAGGTTAGTGAATTGTTTTTGTAGCATATTTTGGTAAAGCTTCTTCACTATAGTGTTTGATATGCGTAGGCATTCGCAGACGCCACGACTACACTGTCACTAAACACTAACGCTGCCAAGATGCTATAACACTAGCATCTTGGCAGCGTTAGTGTTTAGAGCCAGAACTTTTGCACACTAGCACAGTATAACTACTGTGCTAGTGTGCAAAAGTTCTAACGTATTACATAGTGGACTAGCTGACCTGGCGAACTTCGTACTGCCATATTTTCTGATCCCGTTCCCGCTGCATATCTCCAAACTTGTCAGTGTTTCTCTACAATATTATGCATGTATTATACATAAACCTTCCTCTTGAATCACTCTATCTATTAAAAACCGTTTCAAAATCCGTTGCGTAGTTTTGAAGATTTAAGCATACATAGGGACGGACAGACAGCGACAGCGACTTTGTTTTATAATATGTAGTGAAGAGTGACAAAATGTCTTAATCTCTGAAATTATAGATAGGTGGATAATATCAGTCTATATCTCATAGGTTTCAGCCATGTTGGATAGTATTGATCCTTATCGCGTTTTCAATATCAATATTTTGGTATATGCCCATCTACTAACACCCAAACAAGTAACACTGTTGCATTTTTACTAATCATCATCATCATCATCATTTCAGCCATAGTAAGTCCACTGCTGGACATTGGCCTCCCCTATAGATCTCCAATAAGACCGGTTGGAAGCGGCTCGCTTTTTACTAATACTAGTTAATAATTAAATGATTACAGGCACACAAGTCTAGAAATATTTAAAAAATATTGTAGAATTTCATATTTGTTCTTTCATAATTCCATATTATTCTTGCATAGTTTCATGTTTACTCAAATTTGTCCTTGTATAATTTCAGCTCCACCAAGCTTCAAGTACGCAATGAACCATTACAGTGGTGCGTTGTATAAATCTCAGGTAAGATATTTCATAAAGAATGCACAAAATGCACAAAAGCAAAATACACCCTAAGGACTGGTAAATAAAGTCTAATTTTGACCCTCTCTAACTTTCCAGAATATATCACTATCCTGCACAGTAGAGTGCGCTCCACTCTGCTCCGTGCAATGGTTGAAGGATGGGCAAGTCATCGACCCTGACAAGACAGATAGATACTATGTTGTGGAGAGAAAAATCGAGCCTCAGGTCAATAGGAATGATTTTGAGGCCACAGAAAGTACTTTGGTAAGTAATAATGGAAGTTTACTTTTTGCTACTTTTGCGAGAACTGGATTTTAAGTATCTTTCACGAAACCCTAATGATTTTTCTAACAAAAAATCACGTCAAAGTCGGCCCAGCCGTTTCGCAGATTAACCGGTACCTACAAACTGACACTGGAGGTAAATACAAGGAGATAACGGGCTAGGTGGTCTAACAGCAGTCACTCCTAATATAGCTGTAAAACTAGCCATATTATATTTTAATGAATGAGAGAACCTCGGAAGCGATCCAAAGCATGCAAGGGTTATGATGATTCATGCTAAAGTTCAAAATGTAGGTAAAAATAACAAACTTGTTATATTTATTGCAGCATTGGAATATGACAGCGTGGCCTGGGAATGCTTTAGACAGAGCTGCAGATACTGCTAGTTACACCTGCAGGTCTTCTAGAAACCTGGCTGGACCACCTGTTAACAGTACTACAAAATTTGCAGTGGAGTGTAAGTATTATAACTAAAAAAATAATAAAAGATTCTAAATTATTTTGTTTGTCGATTTTGATTATTATGACAATGTGTTAATAAAAATATGCAAATAAATATTTTAGTTTTATTGTTAATATTGTACATTATTTAAATTGTATTATAGTAGGATTAACTATGTTTTAAATATAATAAATAGTCACAAACATAAAATATGACCAACAATTTAATAATTATTAATCTCTAAAATTGGTAAATAGAATTTACCCTAGATCTGAATATATCTACCTTTACATTTATATATTTTGTTTGTGACATTACAGATGAACCAGCAAACGCTACCGTAAAGCCTGAAATTGTGAGAGTAAATGAAAATGAAATACCAGCCAAAGTTGTGTGTTCGGCCAGGTGAAACTTTTTAAATTATATACAAATTTTAAATTATTACATTAAATACGAGAGGTATTTAATGTATCTAATATTTAGTTTTTCGAATCTTAATGCATTTGCTCAGGTAAAAAACATCAAACTGAATATTTTTAACTAGTACCTACTTAGTCAAATGGTATATTTACTTCAGTGAATTCATCTACTGACATATTCTTTGTTATTCCCACAGAGGATTCCCCATGCCATCGTACTCCTGGCGCCGAGAAAATGCAAGTAAATCTGGAAGCAAGGACCATCTGAACCACTCTCTAATTCTTTCGTCGTCCAATACGCTACTTCTAGGACCTGTACAAAGAAAGGACGGTGGGAACTACACCTGTGAAGCATATAACAGACATGGTTCTGTCAATACTACTGTCATTTTAGATGTTAGATGTGAGTTTTTTTCTCATTTGTACTATTTTAAAAAATACATACATACATCTTAAATATTACTGCAGATACATCACTTCTATACAAGAGTAACAATAGCTCTCTTAACAGTGATAGTTACATTTCTATTCTCATATTTTGGCAATTATAAGACCGTGTGAGACGGTCATAGAAGATAAATATTCTAGGTCATATTATGTGTAGCAAATGTTTAAATAGGTATATTCTATAATTAAGTAGTATATAAAGTAATTGAGTTTTTCATAGAAATTATAGTAGTTGTTGAATTTCAAATATTTATACGTGTGTTTAACATTTTTCAGTTGTTCCTGAATGTGGTATCAAACAAATAGAAATCAATGGTGAACAAGTTCTTATGTGCACTGCTATCGCCAATCCTGCAGAGGTATTATATAACTCAGATTTTTTTTTTTTTTTTTTTTTTTCAGATTGAGTATGAACTGTGATTGAACAATAAATTAAATTAGGAACCAGAATTAGTACCCCATACTAAAAATATCATTTGTATGAACAGGTAACATTCCACTGGAATCTGAAAAACGTCAACGACACATTAACAGACGAAAAGATAGTACAGCACGGACAACACAGCTACTTGTACCTGCCCTCCAGTGTCGAAGTCTATAGAACTTACTTGTGCTACGCCAACAATACCGTTGGCTCATCTAGAGCTTGTGAAAGAGACGTTATGGGTAAGTTTGTACTTAAATATTATAACAATATCAATATACATACAAAAGAAATAGAAATAGTAAGATTAAAAGAGGGGGGGAAAGAAATCACAGCACAATGAAAAAAGGAACCAAATCTAATAAAAAAAGGAAAATGGAAAATAAAACTCATACGCGAAAATCGCTTACTGCCGTCAAGCAACTTGTGTCTGCTGATTTTTAGATCCAATAGATGTCTATTGAACAAAAACATTAGGAAAAAGGAAAAATTATGTCTTATAAGTTAGCTAAGAAATTTCAAATTTAAGGTTTGATAAAAAAATAAGGATTTCTTCACAAAAAACTTAAATATATGAATAAACAATGCTATAACAAACTCTTTTGGTTTACAGCTAACTTGGAAAGTTTTGGTAAGTCGGTGATTAGAAATTTACACCAATATTAATCGCTTTCACAATATTTATATATATAAGAGTGTCAGTATCTTATTATTATATAACAAGGCGTTTGAGTAAACCATTAATGATATTTAAAATCAACAGTATTTATATATTTTTGGTTAAAATAAATATAAGTTACCTAAATAAGTGTATTATTGTTCAGTATTATGAACTAAGGCATTCATAAAATAATTATGAAAACTGAATACTTATATATTTCGGATTAAAATGCTTCATTAAATTTAACTTGCTTTATTTCTGTGGGTACTCAATAATATATCTTCGTTATAAGATATATTGCTATAAAAACTGTTTACCTGGATTGCTCTAAGTTTATGCCAGCCTCCTGTTTAGGAAAAACATACCTTGTCCCCTTTATAAAAAACTCCCGCAAGAAACAAATATCAATAGTTCTTTAGTCTAATCTGTTAATCAAGTGCGTTTTGGAAAGTTATTCTCCCTCGAATCCCATGACAGAAACTGAAGTGGAAAAATTTGCCAACATAGTAAGCATATTCTGAAGATGGTCGAAGGAGATATCCTTGACTGAATATGTGTGGACTATACTAGAGACAACATTTGCCGCTTATTTAATAAGCGCGTTTAAATTCTATTCAAGTTCAAAACATTAAGGACCGTAAAAAAAAACAGAGGCCAGTGATAAGTTTAGTAATCAATCAATCAATTAGCCTATCGCTGTCCACTGCTGGACATAGGCCGCTCCTAACGTTGGGAGGCTTTGGCCTACTGTTTCCACGCTGGCCAGACGGGTTGGAAAATGGTTTTATTTCAGGTTTTCCTTCTCTCGCAGTTATATCTTCAGCGTATTTTTCCGTTAGTCGCCTTTTACGACATCCGTGTATTCCTTCTCCGACACCTCACGGATATTTACCACACGAAAGATATTAATTTTTAAGAATTAATAATAAATTAGAAGATCAGTATCCAACATTTCAAGCAATATTCACTCAGAAGGGCTCAAACATATTGATATTAAACTATTATTTTGTATAATATCCTGTTTTGTATATCTTAATTGTATATTAAATAAATAAAATGTATAACTTACATTCCTATTTATTATATTTATTCATTTCTCTGCAGGTACGAAAGTATGGTGGCGTGACCAACAGAAACTAATCCTTATTGGTGGAATAGCGCTTGCTATTCTTGTCATCACTGTCATCCTCTGCATCATTATCATCTGCATCTGTCGTAGAATGAGGGCCAAGTCTAAGTGTGAGTACTTGATCAATTTCATGTTTAACATAGAAATTTAAAATAGAAAATCTGTGTGACAAACGTTTTTGGAGAATTTTGACTGATTTTATTTGAAATTTTAGTTTCTAGTCTTTGCTTTTGCATTGAACTATCTATGAAAGATATCAAATGCAAATTATAAAAAAATATCATTCTCTGTTTAACTTTCCATTGCATTTTGTTTTTCTTTTTTAATTTGGTTTGTACTTATTTCGTCATGGATACGATGTCACATAGATACTTTTTTCGCTTGTTTTGTATTTTTAATGTTGTTCCGTTTGTTCATATAATATATTTTGTTCATGTTTGTTCCGTAGTTTATTAATTAGTAATGGATAAACTATCCATTCATATTTTGTTGTTGTTTCACATACATATCACTAATTATCACAAAATATTTCTTAGTTAAAATTAAAATTCCGTTTTTTTTTTTGCTTTCTTATCATCTTAGAACACATCATTGATAAATGTTAACAAAATTTACAGTGTTCGCATTGTTTTCTTTTTTACAATATCTAACATTATTTTTTTCTTCATCCTATCCTTCTCGGATGCCGCTACTAAACACTGAACATCGTGAACTAACAAACAAACAAACAAACCATGTAGACAATAATCCAGTTGAGTTAGAGGAGCGTGAAAAGTAAGTTTTATGTTTTTATTTTATTTATTTTTTATTTATCTCTCTCTCTAGAATGTCTAGTGTTAGAATTTTTACATTTTAAATTTGAGTTACAATTTGAGGTATTGTTGGAAAGTTTTAATGTTACATTTTGCTATTAAAAATGAACAGAAATATAATTCACTATTTACACTGCGCTGAAATTTAGCACATTTTATTAAAGGCTGTGTTTTTTTTTATTTTATTATTTTGTCACTTGAAAACTTTCTGACAGTAATTAATTTCAAATAGTCATTTAGTAAAGTTCCTGAATATCATAAAACCCTGAACTGATAGTTTAAAAATATCGTTAGCAAAGTAATTGTTATCATGTTTAAGTTCTTGAACTAGTAATTCAATACTTATATTTTATTAAATTTTACTATTTATTTATGTCTATATATTTATTGTGTTTATTTTTAAATAAAATTTTATTACTTTAGTGAAATAAATTGAAAAACCCTTTGCAGCCACGCCATTGGTCCGAGCAGATTCATGGCACACGTTGTCAATGCCACCGTCAAGGTCGCCAGTAGTTGTGCCCATGCCAAGACCTACTACCTACGAGGTCAAAGAGTTTGGAACTTGAGTTTGAGTGTAATACTAAATGCTTGGACCAACGGCTGTTTTAATTTCTAGAATCTAATTCTATAGTTTCAACAGCTCCAAAGTATACTGACAGTATCTTTTTTCAAATTTTCAAACTTGAAATTCTTTTTTCAAATGGAATTCTAACAAAATTTTATATTTTTTTCAATAAAAAATTAAATGTTAAACTAATAAAACTTATTTAAAAATTAATAGCATACCTATCAATAATGATTATTTCAAAAAACGCTTTACACTTGTCATAAGTCATAATTACTAATAGTTGTCTACTTTCACATTTAGGTAAAATACTAAAATAAAAATACGGTCAGTAATATTTTAGCAGCTGAATTTTCTAGCTTGAATATAGAAAACAAAAAACTACTTTAGAAATTAGACGCATGTCTTTTATATTTTACTCTTGACATAATAACACAATTTCTTATTTTATTTATTTATATTATCGTGTACTATTATTAATAACTATTAATGTGTAGGTTCCTAACCGCACTAACCCCGGATGTTCTCAGATTGACTACGATTAATACTTCAGGTACTAACCAAATAAATACTGAAAAGAGTTTTACTTTTTCATTATTTTTAGATGGAGGATGTTTTCTTATTATTTCACCGCTATTTCGCTAGTTTGTTTTGGAGTTTTGGCAGTAAAGTGTGAATATTGTAGACATCTGAGTAGTCAAAAATTGTCAAAATTATAATGTACTTGGGTGATGCATGATACAAGTAATACTATGATTTTGGAAAGCATTCTTCTTGTATATATTCTTGTATGTATATAATATATTATATTATATAAATGTATTTTTGTATATTTTTCATTATTACAAAACTTACAGTATTTTTTATTATTAATTGTATTGTATATTAATCATTTATAATGACTTCTTTTATCAGTATTTATTTAAATCTTTTATATTTCTAACCATCGTATACTGAACATTTTATATTCTACCAATATAATTCATTTCTTTTCTAACTGTAGTCATCATAAATTAATCTTGTATTTTACATTTACCAACTCACTGGCATAAACATACCGTTAGTCGTCAACATACTATAGAATTAAATTATATATCATTGTAAATATTATACTCAAAAAAACCATTACTTTTCCAATTTAGTCCAGATGGTAGCTGCATTAATGAGGTGTCTATCGCGCAATCGATCATATCTCAAGCTTTGCCCGCATTGTCACCTCGAATAAATCTATCATTTAGCCCAAAATCATCTGATAGAACCAGACTGGTTGAGTCCCAAAGCTACTCACACCACTTAGAAATGAGCAAAATGGAAGAAGAATCTGACCAAACTACAACACAAGCAGAAAATCAGGAAACTGAATTGAAGACACCAAAGTTAGAATCCAAAGTTGATTCTAATAAAGCTCAAACTGTTGTAACTCCAAGCAAATGGCCTTTGAAACCTGGAGTACTTGTGCACGTAAATTCAAACCATACATTAAGTCCGAAAAATCAAGCAAGACTGCAAACTCAGACAACGACAGAAAATTCAAACTTAGGTATCTTAGAAAGATCTAAGCTAGAAGAAAAGTTGAACGCTAAAGTTGAATACTCAAAGAAGAGTGGCAAGCCAAAACAAAATGTAGTGACGGGTATATTCAAAAATATTCGGAGAAAAAACGAAGATTCTGATAATGATAGTGGTAAATACAAGAAGATTAATAAGACGAATAAAAGAGCGATGTCGTTGGTCAATATGAATAAGACTGGATATGTATTACAAAAGAACCGATTGAGATCATTGTTTCAAAGTGAAAAACCTAACATTATTATTACTGAAGGAGGTAGTTTTCATAAAAATAATATTTCAAAAGTGCTGATGGGTGACATAATAATTTTATTATCAAAATATCGAGTCCGAATTTTTCAAAATGCTTTCTTTTTATTTATTTTTTCCTCTGGTCTTATTGTATCACACATTATCACTTATACATCATGCTAATGTCACAAAAAACATACGATTTTAATTCATTTTGTACGACGCTTTTAACATTATTTGCTTCAGCATGAGCAAATACTACGATCGCTCAATTAATTTGTAAGTTAATAAATCTGACTATTTTTTATTATTGTTGAGCTATTGTAGTTTTGCTAAGCAATGATTCTCCAGATTTAATCTTGAACCCTTTGAATACAAACATTTTTATACTGAGATATGAAATTATTTTGAAAATAAATAATTTGTATTGAAAGGATTTAACGTATGTTTTTTTTTTTGCTTTACCACGCATGACTGTGTTGCAGTTTTGTTTTAATGCAAGCATGTTTTTAGTTGTATCGTTTAAAAGACCCGACAAGATAGTCACAACTAGCGCCAAGGTTAAACCCTTTACTGACGAGCAACCTAAAATTACCAGAAAACGGAAAAAGCCAGGTGATAGTAAGTAGAGCACGTTTTTATATATTCCTACGTGGTTCGTTGGAGTTTGGTTATTTTGTTTCTTTTATTCTTATTAAAATGTATTCAATAACAAAAGTCATGTACAAAATCCTTACAAAAAAAAATCCTCCAAACTATCTTGAATAAAAACTTATGGATATTTAAAACCAACAGCAAAATTAGAACCACGTTCTGGTTTCAACACATTCGAGCTTACAGAAACTTACGGAATTGTTTGTTTAATTATTTTGATAATGTTTTTCCAGGCCCACCTACGAATGGCGTAGATAATGGTGCAAACGGCAACCTTGGGGCGGACAATCCAGGTCTTTACGAGAACCTGCCGTTCCATGGCTTACAGCAACCTCCCAATAAGGTACATAGATTTATAGCTATTAATCAACTTGATAAAATTATATTTATGCATGTTTCGCTAGTTAAATTTTTAGTATTTATTTTAGCTTAAAAATGTAAGATTATGTTATTATTTTTATATTGTTGTATTAAAATTCTGCTTAGGTATTTTTCTGAAAAGCTTTTTAACTGTATAATAATTTTATTTAAATTCTTATGTTTTTTTGTAATATGAATGTTGTGCTGCTTTATTTATAATTTGCATTTGTTTTTGTTTCATGTTAATTAATTTCGCATGTCAAAGCCCGTGCAAGCTATACAACCTAGGGTTATCGAAACTAACCCAAAAACTACGAAAGGGATTGCAGCTTTACAAAAACAATTAACCACAAACCCATCGTTCACTCCAAGGATTGTATGCCCACCGTTTGTTCAGAATGCCGTACCTTATCCTATGCCTTCTAACTCACAGTACTCTTATGGAATACCGATGCTATCTCCCATACAACAAATGTATCCACTTCACCAAACAGTTTTGCTTAATCCGTACTTACCACCAATGCAGACCTCATTCTTAAAACAGTTTCCAACCATAGATGAAGAAATTCCCGAGCGAAATCCGAGGAAATTTTCTTCTCTGAATACCAGAATAAATCGCAAATTACCCCAGTTTCAATCAATGAGATCAGTTAAAAAACGAAATATCGAAAGGTTTTACCCTAACACAGAATACGGAGAGAATTTCAATGAAATAAATAACAATAAAGATAATGAAACCTCTGAGTCTCATGAAGACAATATTTACGTAAACTGCCCATCTTTGCTCAAAGTTAAATCCAATATTAGTGGGGTTGAACAGTTTGAAAATCTCACTGATTCTATACAAGTATGTGATGAGACTAATATTAACAGATCTACTATATCTTTAAATAGACCCGTGCCAGCCCCAAGAACGAAGATATCCCCAATCGTCTCACCATCTGAAAGTGATCACGTTTACGTAAATCTGTCCATGCCCTTGATTAGCACTAAATTTTCCAAATCATTTGATACTATAGATGCCCCTGTAAGACCAACAAAATCTGCAGAGGACGTATCTAAAATCAATTTTAGAGATTTCAAAAATACAGAAGAAAGTGAAAGTGACGATAATGAAAATAACGATGACTTTTCTAAAGATTCTAATGAAATAAAACCAGTAGGATCTAAACCAAATATTATAGCAGCAACTCCCAAAAGAAATCTTTCTGTTATTCTACCTTCTACTTCATTAGTTAAGTCAGTTGTTCGGCAATTGAACGATGAGGGTATTAACAAAGTCGGTTTGCCAAAGAAGCAAGTTATAGCACCAAGTAAGACCTTGCAAATACCAAAGTTAACGGAGAAACCAGTACCAAAGCGCTCAATTATAAAACGTAGTCATTCAGTTCAAGGTAGTCTAACAGTCGACAGTGATAGCAGTCAGGTATTACGCTAATTCCTCTTTTCTTGTTTGTTTCTTCTAATCTGATGTGTGTATTAATCACTAACATACTAATTTCGTTTTCAGAATACTAACATATTACAACAACAGTACCTGCAAAAACGTAACCACTTCACAAATATAAGCAACAAAGGCAAGAACAAGAAAAACTTTCAAATACCCCTCCAAAAACATCACAGCTTTTGTTACTTTCAACCCATTCGGGTTGATAAACGGATTCCTGTGGACCAAGAAAGGTCTTACAATAATACTATAGGACCGTTGATTTATCAGCCTTCAGAAACACAATATTACACAAAAACCTTAAATAGGACGAGAGAAAAGAATAGTCAAAAATTAAATCGCTTGAAAAAGTCAGAAAGCCTTAGAGAAAAGCTCTCATGTGTCGGTGTTTACGATAACTACGAAAAACCTGACTATCCGGAGCCAGAATACAATGAATCCGAGAGAAAATCTTACTTACAATTGCTAAAAGGCA
The DNA here is from genome assembly GCA_914767945.1 of Eilema depressum. NCBI lineage: Eukaryota > Metazoa > Arthropoda > Insecta > Lepidoptera > Erebidae > Eilema > Eilema depressum. Next base: position 3,037,954 of record OU612036.1, on the reverse strand, counting down.
ATTACATATCAAACTCAACGAGACATTTGGGCCCTGAAAACTTCAGTTCGAATTACTTGGGTCCCAAAGATGATAAACCTAAACAAAAAAAGTTAGTTTATGCCGATTTAGCTTTAGGTAATCATAATTTGAAATTTAAAAACACTGTCAATTCAAATAGACATTTGTATGATACATATACAGTAGGTAACGATAGTGCTAACAAAGATACTAACAGTAGCTTTAAGAGTATGTCTAGTAATCAGAGAAAAAATAGTCACGGACAGCCAAGAAGTGACTACGCTACTCTAAAATTTAATGAGATTGATGTTTGAGAGGTAAGTGAAACTTTTCAGAAAGTTAAATTACTTTGCCATTATCATTGCAATTAAAATACTTTTTTATATATATCATAAAAAAACTGAAAAGTAATGAAAAAGTTTGAACATCATGTAAATACAACTATAATAAATTTTAAATACTTTATGAAAGTAATTTAATTGCAGTGTCCAATATTGATGTAAATTACAAAGAATATCACATTGTAACCTTTATTTCAAAAGTAAATTAACATTTTGTTGCAAATTGCAAATATGATAAAGTGTAAATTAAAAAAAATATTTATAAAAGGTCAAATTTTAACAATTTTAATTAAAATGGTAATATGTGCCACAGTCACGTTCCGTCTGCTTTACAGCATGCATTTTAAAGACACAATATTAAATCTCCAGACACATAATAAGCTTGTGTTCAGCATAACATACATTACAACATAACATAGCAGTCCATTGCTGAACACTTGTGCAGTTTTAAATTAAATATGTATAAGTGACCGATGAGCATGAGATCGCAATGTTGTGACGTTTTTTATTATTTCTTCTAGGAGCGCTTTACCAAGAGTGACACGTACATTTTTTAAAACGAAAGGTAATTTTTCAAAATTCATTTCGCATTTCGCTTTAGTAGTTAATTAGTAGCTTTCTTAATATAATTTTCTCTAATATAAAACAAACTCCGATTACTCATTTTGAATCTTCATTTGTTTCATTTTCAAAATAACCAATCGCTTTATAACTCATTTAAAGTGAATATTTAAACAATATGAATGCACTTTTCATTAATTTTGTAAACTATGTACATTTACTGTATATGAACAGTTAATTTGTCAATAAAGCTCACGGCTAACACATATTACCATTGTAATTAATATTTGTATTAAAATTAAAAGTAATTATTTTAAACATTTTCTCACTATTTTTTTCTTTTGCCAGCCGTTCCGACCCGAAGATCAATTCATTTACGCAGATGCGGATCTTAAAGACTATGGGCCAATAAACTACAAGCAAGCATCGATCTACGCTCAAATGAAAAAAGTTAAGGAACAACAGAAATTACAGGAAATATACGAGAAACAAAATGAGGATATGCTGTGATCACGAATTGGTTGTCAAAAAATAATCTTATTGTTACTTTTTGTACAGGACAAATCACTTCAACACCTTTTTGTGAAGTTAATGTGTACTAAATATAAATGTGTCTCTTTGTACAAAACATGTATTTGAAATGAAATTGTGTATATTGTGACAAATAAGTGTGTTTCTTCGATGCATACGTCAGTGCTGTTAGTATTTTTGTAATTGTTTTAAAATTTATGAATTTGTGAATCATTTTTATTTTAGTTAATGATGATTAACGCTAGGATGAAGACGAGATGAATGACAGTAAAAATTAAAATAGTCACAATTATTTTTCATTTATAATTTTAATTAGTTTTTTTTTTTGTTTTTTATCTTATTTACAATCTTACACATTTTATTATATATTTACGTAATTATGTAAGTATCAACATGAAAAAAATATTTTCCACCTCGTTAGGCAACCAAACTGAACACGAAATTGTATTAAATTAGAATCTACTGACACTATCCTCTATTTGTAAATTTTAGAGTTGTCATTGTATATTGTAAATAAAAATAGATTTCTTATGTACATGTATCTACAAAAAATCTAGTTGTCACTTTAGTATGAATTTTATGCTAAAATATCTACAGTTATGTATTTCGATTTAAAAATATGTATAGTGATTTATGTTACGAACATGTATTACACTATCCTGTACTATTGTACATATTTATTATTTACTATTGTATACAATACTTTCGTAAGATTTATTTATATGAAAGGATAATGGTGTATTTACAGATATTTAACATAAATGCCTGTAAAGTTTTCTTGTTAGAACCTCAAGTAAATCTGTCACTTTTAAATTCAAGTTAAGAAATCTGAGAGCCATTTCTTATAATAAACAGACCTGCTGAATTTTATACTATTCAACGGATTCAACGATAGTACTTTCATTCAAACCCCAGAAAAGAACCTAGGTTGACATAATTATTATCTCTCTTTTATCATTTTATGTACCAAGCATTGTGTATGTTCACATTTTTGTGTCCTCATTTTTCTTTACAAACTTAAAATTAATGTTTTTAATAGCAAAATTAATTGACAGTTTACTTAAGGTTATACTTGAATAACTTATTCTTTATCCGTTCTCCGAAATACATCTCTTTTATTATCAAATCTTGGATGTTCATAATCAAGAATCAAATAAATGACAAAATAAAATAATTATATCAATTGCGAAGTAAAGTCCCTTAGAAATGTGAAGTATTTTGTAATTCATACCGCTTATTGTGAGAAGATATTATTATCGTTTATTTGTCGGACTATATTTTGAGAAATATAATATTTGAACTATTTCGCACAGCAAGTGAAGCTTGTTAAGTAGGTTAACAACACATAGAGATGTTAATATCCGTCCAAGCGGGAAATATTTAAAAAAATAATTGATTTTTAGCTGAATCCATATGTATGTAAATTTTAGTATAAAAATTACAGTTATTGTGTAAAAAATATTAGATGAAAAATCTAACTACCCAAAGATAGATTACTTAGGATGAAAATTTTGCACGAGAGATGTGCAAATGTGCAAATTTGCACAGAAATAGATGTGTTCACAGTATGGTGTTTAAATAAATGGCTCGTAGCGCAATCGGCATTTACTTTTTACATTTTTTATTTCATATTTTGTTATGATTTGTCACAACGAATTTAATTTTTTATTGATTACATTTAGGAGATTTTTTGTACTTTGTGAACGCTAGCCAGATGGCAGTATATTTAACATCGCTTGTATAACTTTGTTGATGTATGTAATTGTGATAACTGCCTGAAAATGTTTGATTGTATGGCAAATATATCTAGGATGGTGAAAAGACGCGGAGAATTGACTCATACTTATATAAAATTTGTAAACTTTAATTTTTTTACACTTTAAACTTTAATTTAATTTTTTGTTTAAAAGAATAATAATAAAAAAATATGTATGTATTTAGCAATACAATCCAAAAAAATACGTATTTTTTCAATTTTGGTTTAATTATGTATTTGAACAAAAAATTGCAAAAAAATACGTTATTATATTTTTTTTACGATATTTCTTTTTTGTAAAACTCCTAATATTTTTTTGTAAGCACGTAAATACAGGGTCAATTCTCCATGCCTTCTAACTGAAGAATATTTTTGAACTGGTGCCATGACACTTTCAATTTTATGTTTTAACCTTTCTTCCGTTTTTAAAAACCTTGTGAGACTAAAATCTTTCGTACTTTATAAGGGCCTGCGCTCACCAGTGATACGGATGGTTAGGGATTTTTATGTGACGAATAGAAAGAGGTCTTTTAATTAGAATTAAAGTTAAAATGCAACGATATATATTCATCGTGGGCTGTGATATGATCATCATTGAAGTTTAAATAATATTTTCATTCTATTAAGTTTTATTTCTGGCATGAGGGTTGTACATTTGACTGCTTCCCACTCCGTGTATATATTTGTTTGTATGAATTATATCTATTTCCATTGGTCTAGGTGTTTCAAAAAATATTTTTTGGTAATCAAGTTAAAAACTACCCTTCGTTAGGCTCTTACAATGTTTATTTTTTGTCTCCTTAAAAGGTCCTTTCTGTGTCGTGTCGCTGGTGGGAACCAGCCCTAAGTTGTCGTACTAATGTAAATATAAACAGGGAGAAAAAAAAAACATTGGCGAGACTGTCTCAGTTACATTCTATAGTTTTCAATCTCAGCACCTTTTTTTCTACGCCAATGTTTTTTTTTAATTATTATGTAAAAACGTAATAATTTAGCATTTAGCACTAGATTTGTGCTATTGAATATGTAATAAGCGCGGAATTAACATCATTATATTTTGTCATTGGGTGTTTTAGATATATTCGTAGGAGTAGATAAACTAGTGATAAGATAAATAAAATGTTCATACTGACTTTTAATTTGTAATTTTTTATCTGAATGTGATTGGGATTCGGAAAAAAATAATTCTTACTTTTTTCTTTTTGCTATTTTGTAAATGTACATTTTTGTAAGATTTATTAAATTCAACAATAGTGTTATTCCGCGCTATTGTTACGAAATATAGAAACAAAATAATAATAATAAAGGTACTAGATGAGGTTTTGTACATACAAACTTGTTATAATATTGTCGACTAGTGTTATTAAATTAATTTATGGATTTTTAATAATTGTTTTATTTATTTTTACCTATTAGTTAATTGTTAATATCTTGCTTCGGAACATGAAAACAAAAATAAATAAAAGAAAACAATTTTATGCATTTTCATGCTATATTTGAAATATTAATTACAAACACAATATTGTTACAATTAACAATACCTAAGCACTAATATTAAACTATATTTAGTTATAAAAACTATCACAGCCTTTTATCGAAACCAAAAAATTTAGTTTCACTCGAATTCACTCACTTCTTTTAATAGATTGAGATTATTTGAGAACAATAATATCGAATTTTCTCAAATCATTTCACAGTAAATAATTCAAAAACACCATAATATAATAAAAAATATATTTTATATAACCCCAACTTGTATTGCTATAAATATAGTATGTCATGAAAGTGTTATTGAATCTATTAAGGCACAGACGAGCATAGGTCATTCATTAGTGTTATCAGCTAATATTAACGACTGTTTACATCGACAGATGAATACCTACGTAAGATATTATTTATATGACCATGCACTTTCTCTAGATTAGTTTACACGTTACCAAGAGCGTGTTAAATCTAACTTATCTAAAGGCTCATTTAGACGAGGTGAGTTTCTCGCCTGCGAGATACGATTATCGAAAGGACAAAAAAAAGTGACTTTGTCTAAGTAAACATTCGCAGAAACAATAGCTGCTCGCTTGTCCATGCCTGGCGAGAATTGCCTCTCAATTAAATATTGGTAGTGTCCGTCTAAACAAAATTTTCAAGCAATAATCGTATTTTGACTTAAGCGATATGTCACTTGCGAATTACGTATGATAATAATCGTAGGCGAGAATTTAGTGTTTGCCTGTGTGTAAACACTTTGAAACGACAATGGTATGGCGATTATTGCTAGTGATAGTCGCCTACGATTTCTCGAACCGAAACGTGCGAGAAACTCTTTCCGTCTAAATGAGCCTTTAGAAAAGGACCTTAGGTAGTTAATTATGACATGATTAAAATATTCATATACAAATATTTTGAAGTAAAAATTAGACTTTCCGTCATTAAACACGATCATAAGGTGTCATTATTTAAATTCATAGTTAAGTATATTGAAATCGGATTTCTCGTTTCGTACATTATCTGTACTATAATAAATAAATAATATCATTGACCAGAACACTAACAGCCAAACAATATTTACTATTATGTTCTAATTTAAATTCTATAATTATGTACATTTTTGTTTACAATGAAACTACATTTTAATGTATATACAAATATCATATATCACACATAGGTGATGTATAGTATTTTACACATATACATTTTAAAACTATACTTATTACTTAATATTATTTATCTATAATGCCTGTAAAATTCGCGATGGAATGAAAAAAAATCTCCTAAATTGAATCCTGAAAAGAAAACAGGGTTAAAAAAAATTGTAACAGATTTACAATAACTTTCCGTATGACAAAATATGTAACTTTTTTGAATCGACAATCCAATTTCACAAATGAAATTTTTCACTAATTTTTTCTCGAAGCAACTATTTGAAATAATAATTTTTCAAATTGTCTCGCCCTCATATTTTCTAACATGAATTTTCTTGCTTCTTCATATTTCTTTCCGATAGAAAGATGATACTAAATGAAACTGTATCTTGTTAAATTTTGTAATACAAGTGTCTGGCAATAAACTAAACTAATTTTTATGATACAATATTTACAATTACTAACTCTAAAAAATATAGAAGAAATCTAGAAATCAGTAGAAGTCATATTGCCCCCTACCGAAGTACACGTAGTCTGAACACCACTTTCTTGCTTGGAGATCGGTGGAACAGCAGGCAGGGTATGCAAGCCTCGATTTAGTGAGCTTGGCACACCTCTGGCAGAGATCTAGCAGTTCATCCTGGGGAGAGAAGAAATACATTATGGTAATTTATTTTTCATTTAGGGCATATTAAGATTTTTTATACCACTTAGGTGGCAGACGAGCACGCGGACCACTTGATGGAAAGTGGCCTATGGAAGTATGCAACACCAGGGGAGTTACACTCACGTTGCCAACCCCGTAAGAACCTTCTAATGTCCTTCATTAAGAACCCCATACTGCTGTCGCTTGGAAAAACCACAGCAGGGAGTTAATTCCATAGTTTAGCTTGCGGGAGCTGAAGGAAGAAAGAATTAGGAACTATTGGGTGTACAGAACCCAATTATCATACTTGAGGCCGAAACCAATCTCTCCTGTAAATCAGTGCACCTACTAAACAAAAGACTCGATTTAGTGCATCTAGGTTTGGAAGGACTGACGGCAGTCACAGCAAAAGCCGACAGGCGACATATTATTATCAATTTAAAAAAGCAAATCTTCATCTCCAAAGTGCATAATTTGAACACTACTAGTAAATCGCTGTGAGGATAATAATGATTTTTATTAAAAATTGTTGGCAACCAAGGTCTTCTAGGATCTCAAGCTATCACGTTACCTGGCAATTAAAACCACATATAATTAAACTACTCTCTCTGGCCGGCAACTGGACTATTTTATGTAAATACTAGCTGTTGCCCGCGGCTGCGCCCGCGTGGAATTCTGATCCCGTTCATCGCTGATATATAGCCTATGTGTTATTCTGATGTATAAGCTATATTATTGCAAAGTTTCATTGAAATCCATTCAGTAGTTTTTACGTGAAAGAGTAACAAACATCCACATCCATTCTCACAAACTTTCACATTTATAATATTAGTAGGATTATGAACTAGTAAGTAAACAGTCAGTTTAGGAAGTAATCAATTTAATAACATTACATTCAACACTCAGTAAAAAGATAAATATCTTTACCAATTCTAAAAGGTCAAGTCCGAGGGAATTGTGGAAATTTACGTAATTATTTATATTTTTTATATGATAGCACACATCCATATCCATACTAGTATTATAAATGCGCAAAGTAACTCTGTCTGTCTGTCTTTCTGTCTGTCTGTTACGCTTTCACGCCTAAGCCACTGAACCGATTTTGATGAAATTTGGTACAGAGATAGATTAGACCTTGGGAAAGGACATAGGCTATGTTTGGTAGCGATAACCGACATCCACGCGGGCGGAGCCGTGGGCAATACCGAAATATCGGAACCTCCAGACAGACCTTCATTGTTTAAATATCTATAACCGTTATTTTCGATTCTAAGATAAGTCTACGTCATTGTATAATAAATAATTATGCAGAAATAACCAGGAGTCAAGTCTCCTGGTTATTTCTGAATGAATATAAACTGTATTTATAACGATTTCATAACTTTGACAGTAAAAAAAGATAAAAATAAAAAGATGTATGGATTGCGTGAAAAAGGATAAATGGCAAAGAAGGGACTGAGTGAGGAGATGTCATCTGACAGGAATGTATGGAAGAGAATGACATGTTGCGTCGACCCCAAATAGTTAGGACAAGGGTAGTTAGATGATGAACTTTAACGGCCGCCGTTCCCAATAACATATCTACAGATAAAGGTAAAGGTTGAGATTTAGAGATAGTTCCTTTGTCAAATCTGTGGCTGTGCACGAGGTTATGGGTTCGATCCCCACACAGGACAAAAAATTGTGTGATCCACAAATAGTTGTTCTGAGTCTGGGTGTACTTTGTGTCCGTTAGTTGTATGTTTGTAAAATCCCCCGCGATACAGGGCTTGTTCCCTAGTGCGGGAGTTGTCTTTAAAAAAAAAATCCTATTGTTATTTTGCTACTATGACTTGCGTTACCATAGAGATTGATGACGTTTTTATCCTTTCTAATGTCAAAACTGGTGATAGATAGGTTATTGAGAACGGCCGTAAGAGGAATATAGAAATTCAAGGAGTGACAGTCCCTTATTCTAGAATGGTATTATAATGCCTATATCAAATCTGTCAATCTGTCTATAGAATCTGTCCTCAGACACAACACTGTAGCACAGAATATGTATTGCTACTAAAACGCATCGGTAGCGTAGTGGTTATGGAGCAGCCTTACAATCGAGAGGTCCCGGCTTCGAATCCTGGCCATTACACTACCGACGTAAACCTACTCCTAGCACAAGCAACATTAGTCGGCTGGTCGAGACAAAATCTATGCAGGTGGGGAATGCGAGACCCAGGTTTAATCGCATGTGACTGTGGAGCCCCCGTGCAGTCCATGGCGCACTTGGTTTCGTGTCCCCTATGTCCTACCTCCTGCACTAAAGAAGACACTCAGAATATAGCAGAATATTACTCTCGAATTATTTAGAGCAGTAAAAAAGTGGATCATTGACACGAAAGAAGAAGAAGCAATTTAGCTTAATTGGAGGGGTTAACGGGAATATTAGTCATTTCGGTTGCTAATTTTATTTAAAAAAAAAAGTTACACGTGTGTATAAAGTTCAATGATAAGCAACTGTATCGCTACTAAACCTCTACAAAAAATCGCGCTATGTAACGCGCAATTTTTTACATTATCTAACAACGTGTCTTAGATTTAAGAAGTAGGTTGGATTTCATCTTATCTGTCTGTTTGTGCCAAAATGATAATGATTCCCAACGTGACACAATTAAATTTTTTGATAACACTGAAACAAATTGCTACTTAGTATTGAAACAAAATTCAGAAAATTTACAAATGATGCTAAATAATCAAAATAATTTAACAAATATACTTGCTCGGAAAGTATGTAAGGATAGAGGCAAATGACGGATTATTGTCTCTGCCTACCCCAGAGAGAAATAGGTGTGAGTATATAAATAAATATAAAACCTCTGAAAACCCTGTGTCACTTGGAATGTTGTAAAGACTCTAACGATACCGCATACATACAAATTTGTTCAGCCCCCCTAGATAAATGGCATTTCGTTGACTGGTGTATAGAATGGAATGATGAATATTATGGGATTGACACGTATTTTGACGTCTATGACGTTGAATGAACAACGCCATGAATTCCCATACATTGATCAATCTATTTAAGAGTTATAATATGTTTAGGTCTAGAATATTAAAATAAAGCAGTAATTTACTTACGTCTGTATGGCATTCAGCGGATTCTGTAAAGACCCCACTACCGGGCGAGAGCCATGGCGGTCTGGCGCTTGATATCTGGACGAACATCGCCAGTAAAGCCACCAGCAACAGCCAGGCAACGGTGCTCTTCTGCAGACAAGAAAGAAATGACATGAAAATTTTGTGTAGGTAAGTATAAAGATACAGAAGGCGGAGGATCAGGCTAAAATTTGGTACAGGTATAGGTCAGTCTGAAATACCACATTGACTTTTTATCCAGGAATATGTTCCTACGGGAGAAATCTAATTTCCATTTAGTCGAAGCCGCAGCCATTATTACTATTGCTGCCAGTGGGGACGCTGTTGACCTATTCCCCTATGATAGCCACTGCCATAGATCTCCGTATGGCAACCGGGACCGATGGCATAACGTGCTCTCCGAGGCACAACCAGACCAATACAAATATTCATGCATGGAAATATTTGCAGTGAGTAGAAGCCCGCCTCTTGCATAGCGGCCGCGTTCACTACCGCGACGCGACAGAGGCTGTCAAACAAAAATCGCTGGCAACCTCTAGTATTATATTGATAGCAAATTGATAAAAGATCGAGTAGTGATATTTACGCATGCGGCCTGGCCTTCTACCACATCACACCAGATTTCTATCAAATCAATGATAACCTTTTACACCATATTATTGTAGTAACAATAAAATTATCTAAAACAATAATTCACTGATATCATATCGCGAACGATTTGATAAAATATCTCAGTTTGTTTATGAAACAATATAGGTTACTAGGTTTCCATGGGTCATTTGTGTACGTCAAACAATGTACTTAGGGGATCATATCGCTTATAAGTACCAGGTTTGAATCCAGGTCAAGAAAATAATGATTTTGTAATATTTAAGGTCTTGTGTCAGGACGTAGTAAACATGATAATAACAGTTGACGCAATCAAACTTCAATTGATAAATGTTTAAGGGCTTTTTGGGTTACAGATCTATGCAACATTAGAACTTTTCTCGAAAAACAATTTACAGTACGGACTATTATTCGTTTGTGTTACAAATATTACAATGTGAACTTACTACCTATAAAAATGTAATAATCATTTTGAAGAAGTCGTATTCAACCTTATATTTTAGACCAGTCTATGCCCACGGCTCGCCTGTGTGGATTTTAGTTACCGTGACTTTTTATCATATCTACAGATTCTACTGAATCTATTACGATCAAACTTATGAAAGAAAACAAAAACCACAAAACTAACAATAAAAAACTGCATCATAATTCGTTGCACTTTTTGGGTCCATCGCGAAAAAAAGACAAGAATTACAAAAGACAGGAAATACAAAAAAGAAAAACAGTTTTGTGTTCAATATCGTTAATAAATATATCATAATTAAAGCATATTATTTTTTATCTCCACTGTACTGATACGACTACTTTACAATGACATAATATTATGAATAGCTTAGAGTTTACAAACTCTTTCTAGTATATGGGTGAATTTCAACAAATGCCATTTTTTTTATCATATCGGTGAACTTTTTCATTTATATGTTTTTTGTATATTTTTAAGGTTTTATGTAATCTTTGTGATAATCATGTATCCCCAAATTTAATATCATCAACGTATCATTTAAGATTATGGAGAAAATTCAGTTTTAATTTTGGTTTCCACCGACATGACAAACCCGCACCGATTATTTTTTCTGTACACCGATTTGATAAGTTTATCCACCGAAATTATATACATATCCACCATTATGATAAAATATTCACCGAAATGATAATCTATCCACCTTTGAACATCAAAAAGGAAATAGTAGGTGCCTTATTTTTACAAGAGTGACTTAAAACTGAATGCCTGACCTGAAGAAGATCATATCCGACGAAAATAGAGTTCTTGAAGATCCAATGAAAATATTATATTTTTTGAAATTATATAGGTACCTATTTTATTATATTTACTTTCTTCTATTCTTTTTTTATAATATATAATTCATTTAAAAAAGAACGTTTATAAGCTGGTAACACAAATCAATCAATTAGCCTATTGCAGTCCACTGCTGGTCATAGGCGTCTCCCAATATGCGCCACGTTTGCTGATCCTCCGCCTTCCGCATCCAGTCCTTCCCAGCCACCTTTCGTAGGTCGTCAGTCCACCTGGCCAGGGGGTGTCCCACCTTCCGTTTTACTCCTCGCAGTCTCCACTCTAGGACTCGTCTGTTCCAACGGCAATCAGTCCATCGGCAGATGTGGCCAGCCCACTGCCACTTCAGCTTGCTCATTCTGCGAGCTATGTCGGTAACTTTGGTTGTAATGTCGGATGACCTCGTTTCTAATTCTATCCATCAAAGAAACTCCAAGCATAGCTTGCTCCCATAGCCCGCTGTGCGATTTTTAGGTCACGGACTAACCCCACCTTCAGTGGCCACGTTTCGGCACCGTAAGTCATAACAGGCAGAACGCACTGGTCGGAAAACCTTTGTTTTAAGGCATTGCGGCAAGGGGGAGGAGAAGACCCGACGTAATTTGCCAAATGCTGCCCACCCCAGTTGGATTGTTCTGGCTTCTTCTTTCTCGAAGTTGTTTTTACCGAGCTGAATAACCTGCCCCAGATAGATATACCTATTTCACAACTTATTTGAACAACTTCGAGTGTCGTTCCTTCGATGGCAATTGCTCTCGGTACAACATGTTCGTTTTGGATAAAACCAAGATTATGTATCTTGGTTTTATCCAAGTTTACACTGAGGCCGACTTGTCGAGAAGCTCCATTCAAGCTGTGCATCATTTTGCCCAGTTGTTCCAGCGACTCCGCAACTATTATGATGTCGTCGGCGAACCAAGGGTGCAAGATGTACTCACCGTTGATGTTGATACCCCGCCCAGTCCAGCCCAGAGTCTTAAAGACGTCCTCCAATGCGTTGGTAAATAGTTTGGGAGATATAACATCTCCCAGTCTCACTCCACGTTGGAGGCTAATGGGTTTTGTCTTCTTCTTCGACAGTGTAATACAAGCATCTCAGCACCTCGATGTGCAATCGAGGCGGCACCGCTGGCAGCGCATCCAGCACTGCCCAAATTTCGATAGAGTCGAAGGCTTTTCCGTAGTCCACAAACGCCATACACAGCGGCTGGTTGTATTCCTGAGTCTTTTCTACAATCTGCCAAACAGTATATGGATGTGGTCCTATGTACTATGGTCTTTTCAAAACCTGACTTGCTCAGGTGGCTGGAACTCGTCGAGTTTACCTGCGAGGCGATTTGTGACGACTCTCGAGAACAACTTGTAGACATGACTCAGGAGTGAGATGGCCTGCGTTCTTCAGCAAGGTCTTGTCTTCTTGTATTCCCACTTTGGCATTGAAGTCCCCCCTATGTATGTATGTATTTATATGTATGTTCTTGTATGTTCAATTTTTCCTTTGTATACTTAACGAAATCGTACGGGATCAACCGATATGATAAAACGACTCACCGAGATGAAAAAATATCTACCGATATGATAAAGCAATCCACCGATGTGACAAAACTGTGCATTGATCATGAATCAAAACACCGATATTAGGTGTAAGACACCGATTCGTCTTTTCTTATCATTTTCGGTGTAAATTATCATATCCGTGGTAATAAAGACCACCGATTACACCGATATGCGAACACCGACGTGAGAAATTTCACACTTTTTAGAATATTAGAAAAAATGCATAATATCTAGGTTAAATTCAATAACAAACAATGAAGCTAATTCACTTTCTACCTCTATTAGAACCAAAAAACAATAATAAAACTGCTTACTACACTAGAAAGATGCCACCACCGATAGTATAAAATAATTGTCCGGGAGCAACTAAAATGGCGTACTTATATTATTGGCGGGAATATGCAGTGATTTAACATACGTCCGTCCTGACTGCGCACTAGCAGGCACTAACGAGAGAAATAAACCTGAGGTGGGGACACTGTCGGACTCGTCGATATAAAGTTATGTGTAAATTACTTTTGGTCACCGATTTGAGAACATTTCGCAGGACAAGTACGTTTGTGCCTCTCAGTAATAATATTCGTTAATTATATAATAAAATATGACTTAAATTAATAATAAAACTAATATTCTATGAAATAGAATAATTTATTATACTTAATTGACTTATTTTTATGAGTGTATAAGCTTTTTTGTTTGTAAAAAAAGTAGAGGGACAGCACCGATTTGAAGAAAATAGAGGTTTATGTATTTATTTCTACCTTTATATATAGTCCTAGCCTAAATATATTTTTGCCACAACTCATTAACAACCTATTGAATACTAAAAAAAATAATTCAGAACAATATTCCTTTTTTCAAATACTAATTTCACCGAAGACAAAAAAAAAAGCCATTTGGGAAATTCACCCATATACATGACAATACCTACATAGTTCAAAAATATCTGCTCAAAATCTCCCGATTGCAAAACCGATACCTTAGCCTGAAATGCTTTATCTTAGTTAATTGTTCCATAATACTTTTTCTATCTTCATATTTATATATTGCTTGTACAGTAACACTAGGTATTAAAGTTATAGATAACGATTTACCGATAGCGGGTTCAGGAAGCGGAAAGTAAATATTTATACTTGAGTACCGTTTAAATGAACTGAAACGATGTCAGGGTCAAAGTAGCTAATTAAAATTTAACTAATCACATGTCCTGGTTTTAAAAATAAAAATTACATGCACACAGAAAAAGGAAGAATATATATTAGAAGGAATGAAAATTGTGTGTGCACATCCAGCTTGCGAGAATCAAATTAGAAATAAGAATATTAAAAGAGAAAAGAATATATTATTATAGAAACTAGAAGAATATATAATTATGAATACTTTAAGAAAAGTATGCAAGAAATTGAAAATGTGTGTGCACATACGGATGTATGCATGGTTGTATCACCAACGACTACGACTTCTCGTAAGAGGGGTAGTGGAATCAGAAAAGAAATAAATGACTGGCCATGCGAAGAGACCGAGAGAGAGAACGGTTTAGCTGAATGTGTCACTATCTGAAGACCAAGTCAAGTAAAAGAGAAAAAAGACCCAGAAAGTGGAGCTCGGATTTCGAAATGAAAGTCTCAAATGAAACTGGCATTATGTATAGAGCAGATATTTTTGAACTATGTAGGTATTGTCATGGATATCTTATCATATCCATGACAATACCTACATATCTTGATATGCCGTCGACTCGACAGAAGAAGAAAGAAGAAGAGAACTGGCATTATAAGATAAATTGATGATGACCTCTTTTCATTCCATCGCAAATAGCTCTCCTGTCTCTTACAGTCTGCACTAGAGCCGCGTCCGTCAGACAACAGGTGTACCGACTTGCAGGTGAGGTTGACTTGGATCCCAATGGTCTTAATAGATTGCCATATACACCCACTCTAAGATAATCAGTACTTAAAATGATATTAATACCTTGGTATTTCCCCTTCCTGTTCACTGACTGTTCTGATATTTGGTGTACCAAAGTTGTACTATCGTCTGAACTAAAGGTGTACCTTTAGTTCGGACGACAGTACAATTTAGATCATTAACATCTTTAGTAGGTATTAAGATAATTTTGAGTATACTCCATCTTAGATATTTTTAAAAGAATTCGGCTCTATAGATATGTAGTAAATATTTCACAAACATATTCTAGGGATAAAATTACACTCAGATTGAGAACATCTATCTGAATGTGCAAACAATTGTCCCAAATGTGGGCATTTAGCCCCTAATACTTGTCGTAACGGTAGTAAGCTGGGTGATTACTTAAATAATCGCGTATTCAAGTCATGTTAAGTGTTATGACGCCGCAGTTATCATTTACATTACTCTAAACGAAACGACACAGAATAACCTAATGAAACATAAATATTGCCTAATACAACTAACACTGTTTAAGTTTACAGGCTACCGTTAAAAAGGCTTTTGACTTTATGACAAAGTTACAAAACTAAGCAGATAAACTAGATGACAACGAAATAAAGATTAAATGTATGAAAGATAATATTGGACTATAAACGACTTCTATTCCTTATTTTTTATACTAGATAGTTAGCAATGCAGTTAGACTGGTAAAGCGGACCCCAGACTACAAGGTGAAAGCTTCGGATGCGACTGGGATTAACGCTAAGATGAAGAAGAAAAATGTAAAAGACAAGCAAACGGTTAAGCACCTGATTAAAAATTGTTACCGTAGCGGCGTAGCCTATAGAAGAGTGCAACACCATGGGCATCATACTAGTATTGCCGACCCTATAAGAACCTTCTAAAGTCCTTCTTGTAAACCGTGTGATTGCTTGGGAAAACCACAGCTGGCAGCAGGGAGTTCATTCCACAACTTCTTTTCTTCCTTTACATACTTTTAGTAGCAAACAAGCCACCAGTCGAAGAATGTTTTGTGGTCTCCCCATATAATAGTATTTCCCCATTTGCTTTTCACCACTGTTTGGGTTTGACATCATCTCTTCCATAGATGCATATCACGTCATCTTTTAATGATTTATAAGTGTGAACAAATGATCAAGGTGCTCATTCGAACTTGATAACGTGATCAGTAATTTTTGCACGATTATCATGTTTTACGAGCATGATATAGTATTTTGATAAGTCTGTTGATTAGATAAAAAGACCGTGCGAGTAAAACGCCTTCGTCATGTTAGTCCGTCTGTGTGTACTCGTGAACAAGTCATTGTTTGACAAAACTTGGTACAAATGGTCTACGATTTTGTAGACTTCTACGCATTAGTCGCTAAATTTGGTGATTTCGATGTAGCTATCCAGAAAATCACTATAACGCAATGCACTTTTGATGCGGTTGCTGTTTCCAAAAATATTATGTGTACTCTGACTGCTAATGCCTTTAAAGACAATCAAGGCTTAATAAAGAACAACTACACACTATTTACAGAAGTTATTCTTGGGTTGTTCAAAATTCTTGGTAGGTAAGAAGTTTCACCAAACCGTAGAATGCAGTCTATATAATATATTTTTTTAGGATTGTCACATGCAACCGAATCTTGTTTCCCATTTATGCATGAATAAATATATAGATAAACCAACAATGCATCGTGCAATTTAGGTAATTCGCTCAAAAGGGAATTATTTCAACGTAAGCATGATTTCTCCTTATTAACCTAAAGGAAAATATAAATAGATCTCCGTGAGTTTATCGTCGAACTTAATTTTTACCTTGTCAAGATACATAGCCCTTTGTGTTTTCAAATTGAGTTATTCAAAGTTATTCAAATAATCTATCTTTTTTTATGAAGTTAGGGGTTGCATGTGGCAAAAGCAAACTTATTGTAGATTTTATTGTACCTATCTTCGAAGATTAAATTCTATTATATCAGATAATTTTATTTGTGATTGGCTAAAAACATACATCTCAACTAAATATTTGTAGTTCTAAAGTTACAATTAAAATATACTTAAAGGAATTTAAACAAAATATTTTAATTAGCACTACAATAGCATCATCAATTTTTATTTTTATCTATATATTCTTTAATTTTATTGGATTAAGCGACTTTGAATCTACAAGTATTATATTATTGGCCTAAGTAATAAAATTGCTTTTTGTTTTTGATTTTATTATATTATGTACATGCAGATTTTTGATATTTTTTATTTTTAAGAACTAACCGTAAGGACTAAATGTGTACCTATCGGTACACGGGTATCTACTTAGCATATCTTTACATCGCGTATTATTATCTTACCCGGACTAGACGATACTAGATAATGTTATCAAAACTTGGTGTTACCGGTTTTCGTAAGATAAATACCACTATAGTTAGGTGACGTAACGTTGATAATAATGAATCGGATCACTGATTTCGGAGTTTATGACCAACGAATAGGAAATTAGGAGTTTATATTTTCTTATATAGGATACATCTATATGATGATGGAACCCCGCTAGATGGAAAGAGAATTCTGAAGAATGAAGGCTATAGCAATAATGATCAATTTTACATACTTCAATGCGACTTCTCCTCACCTGAAGCTAACGTCTTTAAACTTGAGCATTCACTTTACAAATGTTACAGTAAATAAAAATACGAGAACATTTTAGCGAGCATTCTATCGAGCATTCTAGCGAGCATGCTTGCAAAACGATTGTAAATTTGCCTCGACTAGAGCGTTCGCTAGAAAGATCATGTAAATGATCGAGGAACCAAGCCAAGTGTATAGCCAAATAATGCTACAAACAGCATTATTTGACTCTACACTTGGCTCGGTTCGTTGTTCGGTTCGCAAATTTAAAAGCGGCCAATGCTCGATGTTCTGTTACAATTGAATGCTCAAGTCTATCAGCACCTTAGGTGTTTTAAAATCGGTTCATTAACGATGCAAATATCGCTGAACATATTTATAATCATCGCCATACCGAAAATCTATGAACCCTGTAGTATTTCTATCATACTATTATATGCTACAGAGTCAATTTGGATTACAAATTGATTAAAATAAGATATCTGGTATTCACGTGCCAAGATCGTATGCCCTGTGTGTGTACTTGAAGCTTTTTAGGGACTGTAAAATATAATTTGCAAGTCTAAGACAACAGTAAAAAGCGATATCTATATTAACGTTCATTAACTTGTAATAAATATTTCTTGGGTAAAAGAACTTGTTGCTACTTTATAATGACTTTAAAGAAAACAAAGAATGTTTTGATTCGAGATAGTTCAGCATAGTAACAAAACATTATGCTCATTTAAAGTTATGAGATAAGACTGTTAATATGAATCAGAATTAATAAGAAACAGACATTAAACATTTTAATGAGGAAAAAGAAGAAGAACCAAATCAAAACATAGAAAGATCAAGTAAGACCATAACTATAATATTAGCACTAACTAAAGAACTGTGAAATTTCCCTTTGATTTTTGAAGAGCTGAAGAACCCATTAGAGAGAATATTATCATATTCTGTTACTATACTACTACGCTATCATATCTCTTTAAGCAATAAAGCTACCATAATTTGACATAAAAAGATTATGTTCTTATAGAGATTGAACGTAATGATAAAGCTTTCGTATATTATCGGATACAACATTGTAAAAATGGTGTGCAAATTACATGCTATCTATCAATTTTTAAAAAGTCCAAGATAATTTAAACTAAGTCAGGAGTATCTCAAACAATTATGAATTTAATAACAAAGTAGCAGGAGAAAGAGAATCACTAGTTAGGTAAAAAATAACATCTCCTAGTAAAGACAATAAAGACTAAAAGAAGCAAAGGCGGATTGAACACTAGACAGCTAAACAGAACTGAAATTTTATTTATTTGTGTGTGAATTCACAAAAGTTTTAAAAAGTTTCTATTTATGTGGACGTTTTATTTAAAATTTGACTAAAATGAAAAAAAAAATTAAAAATGCTACTCACTAGTTAAAAGAACATTGAATTGAAAGACGCCAAAAATATTACTGTTAAGTTAATATTACTACAAATATGCAAACCGATCCCATTCGGAAAAAAATCAGCAGAAACTCGAAACTGAGAAAATCGGCAGGCATTGTTTTTATTTTTTGATCTATTTACAAATATTTTCTTCAATCAAAATACAAAGTTTGACCAGTCTAATAGGGCCCACACAATAATGATAATAGACACAAATAAAAAATAAACAAAAACATAAATAAATACTTACAATTGAAAATAAAACAGCCATTATTCCAAAATGAGAACACTCAAAATAACACAATCGATCCGTAAACAATGAATCAGAAAATAATTGAAATGTAAATAACAGATCAATTAGAAAATTGTTACTTTTTATTTCACGGTGGAGCGTTGAGAGACGCGGTTTTACACCAAATGATAGTTTGCCGAGTAAATATAATTATTTATGTAACACACTGAACACTGATATATCGAGAACACCATCTTTTAGCGTGCTACAGCAATGATATAGATAATTGAAAATTAGGGTTTCGCAAAGTGATTAAAAATCTTTTTAATCAATATTGGATTTTCCATCTATAATTGTGGCGTTGTTTCACCTTTCTGTCTGTAGGTAAGAGTGTAAGTTTAGTACTCCTAAAAACTCAATTCAAACGACTGTTCACTCCCATTTAATTGTAACAAATTACTGAATCTATACAATTTTCTATCAAATTTTTGAAGGTGTATCACAAGGTTCATATTTGGGACCTTTCGTTAATTGTCCTGCAATATTATTTTTATGTTTAAAGATAAGAAATTCTACGAGTTTCTCTTTCTGAATTTTATGAATCAATTATGCAAGTCGTCACCTCAAAGAATAGACATGCACTTGACCAATACTCAATTGAAGAATGGAAAAAAATCAAACTAGTTAATAGGGCATTGTGAGAAAAATGAAAAATGTCTATTTAAAGTTTATTAATGGCAAGATTAAGTAACCTTCTATACCCAGCCTACATTCAAGTAAATGGCTAATTTACCACCCTTCGGCAGTTTTCGCTTTGTTTTGGGGATGAGCAATTCTTAAAAGGGTCTATAAATTCTAAATAGACGATTCTAAAATGGGTGATTATAGGCTGAAATCGAATCGCATCTTAAAGAGTATGGCTGAAGGCAGTGATAAACTAGATATACTAAAAGAAAAGAATGAAAGAAAAAAAGAAGAAAAATGAAATTTTCTTGTATATATTAATATCGAAAATATCTATATATATATTAATATCGAATATATCGTCTCACATCTCTGGCTACGCGTTGCCACACCAACCAGTCAAAGTATCGTCACGCACTGGTTTTAGCACGAAAATCTTAGGCTTGACTTGGATTTAATTTTTATTTCAAGTACTAAATCAATATTCTGCTTTTTCAGGTCTGAATATTTTCATGGTCAGGGTCTCTGTGATATCTTTTCTGGGTCCCATCAGATTCCTCGCCCACGTAGGCCAATGTGACGAAACACTGTGTGGTTATATTCAGTCAGAGACCGATACACCCACATCATTGGCCCCGGTGGCACTCCCGGACCGGTGAGGTGAAGTCCAAGGGGGATTAGCGCGCAAAAAAAGGTCTAAATATTTTCTTTTTCTGTCATGAATATTAATGAAAATACAAAATAGTTACGACGTTACAGATCTTGCCTCCGCCGGGACCCGGTAGAAGGGATAGACTCAAGAAACGGTTGCTTTTCATAATGGAAGATGATATTATGCGTGCTAATGGTCTCACTACCATTATTACTCAGACCATGCGAAATGGAGAAGTAAAATCCAGAAAGTGGACCTCGGACTATAGATGATGAATATAGTTGTCAGTTGGGTTTTCAAATCATACAATATAAAGTCAATCATTCTTATATAAACAAGTCGTATCCGCTCTTAGCAAGATCACCAACGTATACAACTGTGAGACTATGACTCATGTTTTATTTAATTTGTATCTCGATTTCTCGATCGAGTGACAAGGAAAGATTATAACAGTGCAACAAATGTCATTAACCTTTACAATCTGTTATGAGCCTACATATTCAATCTATTTACGATAACGAAAACAATATAAACAGCAAACCAGTTAAACATGACTGTCTTTTTATCAAAAGAAATTGTATCATTGAACTTCATACAAAGGTAACTACGTGATGTATATTTTGGTGAACGACGCATTTCGATTTGTATAGTTTTGATTCAACGTCAGCGCCCATCTTGGTAGTCTCCAAAACTTGTATTTCAAGGTGTGGACCTTGGAATACAAGTTTTGGATAGTGTGGACTTTCTTTACTCTTTCTTCATCCTAGCGTTAATTTCCAGTCGCATCCGCTTTACCAGTCTTAACTGCGGATTTGGCTAGACTTCGATATTTTCCATGAAGCGATTGCCATCTGATCTCCACAACCCAATGTTGACATTAGGTGGTATCGAAGCATTGCAGCTAGACCGTTGTTGTAGGACTTTTTAGGGCTCCAACTACCCATAACGACTGCCATCAATCTTCTTATGGCAACCGGGACCGACGGCTTAACGACCAGACCAATGCAAATATCCATATTCATGCATACAAATATTTGCACCGAGCGGGGATCAAACCCGCGCCTCCTGCGTAACTTAACGTGTTCTCCGAGGCTCGTGCATATAAATTTTTGTACTAAACGGGAATCGAAACTACGCCCCCTGAGTAGGCAGTCGCGTCATTTTCATTGTTTCATTGTGTCTTATTTACTTTCCTTTTTTTTGTTTCTTTTTATTTCACTTTATCTAATGTAGAGTTGTAGTGCACTTCACTTCTATTTTCAATATCACAAAACCTAAAATCGCTACTTTAATTTCGTACAATCAAGCATAAAGATTTGAGAGAAGATTTGTGGATAAAAATCTCTGTAAAAGTCATACATAAAGAGTACTAATTACAGATATTCGAATAATAATATGTTTGCACCAAAGTGTAATTCAAAAGTTTTAGCTACAATTCCAATTAACATTATACTGTTTGGTTCCAATGCGCATATCGTTCTCGCTTACCAAGGGTTCCGCACAAAATTAAACTGAACACGCTTCACACACTTCTAAAAGACAGCAGGGCTCCTTTTTCCCTTTGAGGTACTGACCTTATTGGAGCTAGTTGACCTTATTCACCCTATACCTAATTCTCAAACATTGCCTATATTATTACTGCCATACAGCATCCTAAATACTACATACGGAACCAGAAATCATCTTCAAACAATATTAAGGAGCTTTGGATCTCTACCAATAAGTGACTTTTTTGCATCATACAGATATTCATTAATTAATTCGTCGTTAATTGGAATAGGTACATACCAAAACACCACAATCATCCTAATTACGCAATATCTCAAAATATTAAAACCATTAATAAAGTAATTTTAAATGTGACTCAATGACATGTCCATTTATTACTTGCTAAATGCGTCCTTTACAATTTACATAGTGATCCAATTTAAACCAAGGATTACTTATTCTCATTCGCCCCAAGATTCCCAAGGGCCCCAAATCCAACATTAGACTAAGTACTTAGGTATATAAAAATACTAGCTGTTGCCCGCGACTTCGTCCGCGTTAAGTTCGGAATGTTGTTCATCCCCTATTTTATCCCCTTGGGGGTAGAATTAATCAAAATCCTTTCTTAGGGGATGCCTACGTCATAGTAGCTTTATGCATGCAAAGTCTCAGCCCGATCGGTTTAAAATTGACAAAGTTTCATACAAACTTTCATCCCCTATTTTATCCCTTGGGGGTAGAATTAATCAAAATCCTTTCTTAGCGGATGCCTACGTCATAACATATACCTGCATGCCAAATTTCAGCCCGATCCGTGCAGTGGTTTGGGCTGTGCGTTGGTAGATCACTATGTCAGTCAGTCAGTCAGTCACGTCACCTTTGAGTTATATAATATTTAGATTGAGTGGCCTTGTTTATACCTTCAAAAGCTCTCAAAATTCAATGCCGACTGAGCTTAAATTTTGACACGACATACAATTTGACAAACTACGTCAGATCTTCTCCAACAAAGGTCTTCGACAAGTACGTCCTACCCGTTATGACACTTATGACTTACGATGCCGAAACGTGGACACTGTCAGCTATTCATTGCTTGGAATCTACTTGAAGGATAGAATTCGCAACGTGGGTGATCCGACAAATTACTGAAGTTACCGACATAACTCGCAGAATAATCAAGCCTAAGTGGCAGTGGACTGGCCACATCTGTCAAAGGACCGGTGGCCGTTGGAGCAGACGAGTCCTAGAGTGGAGACGCACGCAAGGCGAGATGCCACTCCACCAGATGGACTGACGACCTGTAAAGGGACTGGGAGAGAGGCCTATGTGCAGCAATGGACTGCGATAGGCTTTGATTGATTGATGTCAAAATGTAGTCAGTAAGCATTAAATGAAGATTACTTATTATAGACTAGGGATGAACGTAGTAGTGAAATAAACAATATTGCTAAGAAGCAATAAAATGAACATATTCGTGAGAAGAGTACAAGTACTATTGTTGCAGAATCCGAGTTCCGGTTATAAAGAAAATATATTCTTAAATTAGTGATTTTTAGGGTCAATTAGTAAATAACCTTAAAGGTTATCAAATATTGTGATTGTCAAAGTCAGAAAATGTCTGACCTTTGTTAAGTTATCATTATGTCTGCGTTTCAGTTGGATACACAAAAATTTCTTTTCCAATATAATTATAATCATGCAAGTTTGCAGCATGCAGTTTTCCTACGCGCGGTCTCCACTTTAGGACTCGTTTGCTCCAACGGCCATCGGTCCTTCGGCAGATGTGGCCAGCCCACTGCCACTTCAGCTTACTTATTCTGCGAGCTATGTCGGTAACTATGGTTCTATGTCGGATAACCTCGTTGCGAATACTAATTATTTCATAGTTCTACATTAAATTTATCTTCTCCAGAAAATCTCTCTTTGACTTCTAAATCACCTCAAAAAAATCCCTTATTAGCGAATGCCTACAATATAAAATGCTTGTACCATTACACATCCTTATGTACTACGAACAAAGGTTAATAAAAAAATGTGTTAACGATTTTAACCCCGTTAGGACAACTATAGGAGACAAACCAAAGTTAAATAGATACCAGTACTAAAGAAAGAACGAAAAACATGTTCCTAAAGGAGTCTAAAATAAGGATAAGTATGAAAGTTAGTGGACAAGTGAAGAAAAAAATATTCGTCCAAGCACAGCTGAACTGAGAACAGGCAGGTTACTGCGGCCGGCCTTACCATAAACTCTTAAAACAGGTCAATATTGAACTGCTGTCATTCCACCAACTGCAAATGTCACTTTGTAATGTCATATAAATATATAAATAATAATAATAATAAATCTTTATTGCTTAGAAAATGTACACAGTTTACACTAAGAAGTTGGATCAAGGGATGTGTGCAAGAGTGTGAATACTCTGACCTCTAAACTAGACTTTCGTCTGTATTTTAAAAGTCAGTGCCCACCGTATTTGTTTTAGTGTTTATTTTTGTTAGTAGGTATGTAATGTATGAATGAGAGATACTTAACAAGTTCGTTTTAGTATTGTGTGTGTGTGTGTGTGTGTGTGTGTGTGTGTGTGTGTGTGTGTGTGTGTGTGTGTGTGTGTGTGTGTGTTTGTGTGTATATATGTTGAATATTTAATAAATATTAATATGAGCGTCCGTCCACAAGAGCCTCGGTAATGTCAGGCGAGAGATTTAGGAGATATTTGATTAGCTTAATTTTACACCCACGTTTGCTGTCATCGTTTAAGACCAGAATTTTATTAAGGAGGTTATATATTTTTACTGAGTTTACGTAATACTGCCTTTCAGCGAACGCTGTATTATGTGGTATTAATGTAAACACCTTGTACTTAAGTCTACCGACAGGTAGTCTGGGGGGACGGGTTAGGTGTTTGCGAGTCGCCGATTGAAGTATATATAGTTGTCTAACAGTCAATAATTTACATTCCTCATACAGTAGCTTAGTGGGATACCTTATTGGGTGAGCGAGCATGACCTTTAAAACGGCTCTCTGTGCGCGCTCCAGTCGGGAGAAGGCAGTTTCTCTGGTTCCACCCCAATCCGGTATACAGTATGTTAGGAGTGATTGGCCGAGTGAGTAATATACCAATTTTAGGGTATGTTTGTCAGCACAACTTCTCAACTTTTTGAAGACACATATCAGCTTACGAATTCTGCCAGAGAGAGCTTCAATGTGTCCATGCCAGTTCAGACGTTGGTCTACATGAACCCCTAGGTATTTGGTACTATTCACTTTGGCTATTGTCATACAGACACAACAATCTAAGGAAATGCAACTGTGGGCCTTGAGAGATAGCGACTTAGGAGGACATAGATTGGATCTGATAGCGAAAGGAACGTGAACTGTTTTAGAGTAGTTCAAGGTGAGAAGGTTTTTGGTAAGCCACTCCATTACCACCGACAATACCGCCTCAGCGCTGCGATAGCACTGGGACCAGTCTCCGCCGTCCACCAACAACACTGTATCATCGGCATATGTGAGAATTTTACATCTTTTAATTTGTAGTCTACATAGGTCATTAATATATATGAGAAAGAGGGTGGGCCCCAGAATACTACCTTGAGGCACGCCATATGATATAGGAAATTCATCACTCTGGTGCTGCCCCACCCTAACAACCTGGGACCGGCCATTCAGATAGTCAGTGAACAGATCCAGGACAAGACCCCGAATCCCAATCCTTTCCATTTTTTGCAGCAACGCTGCCGCCGGGACGGTGTCAAAGGCCTTTGATAAATCCAGAAATATGCCCATACATTTCTGTCTTCTATCCAGGAGGCCAGCCACATGTTCTGTCAGAGCCAAAACAGCATCCTCTGTGCTCATTCCTTTCCTGAACCCAAATTGGTTATGGGCTAGAATATTGTTCGATTCAAGGAAGACAATGAGACCCTTATTCATAACACGCTCCAGAATTTTTGACAATACCGGAAGAACCGAAATGGGCCTATAGTTATTGACATCGTCCCTGCGTCCAGCTTTGTGCACCGGATGGACAAGTGCTTTTTTAAAGACCTTTGGAAATACACCCGATGATATAGATAAATTACAAACTTGTGAGATAATCGGGGTCAAAATGTCACTCGCGCTCTTCACAACAATAGCGGAAACTATTGTTGTGAAAAGCTAAAATAGTTATTGTCAAATAGTAAATTAACGAATAGTATTTAAGTTTAGAAGGCTAATCCAATTTACACTACACTAATACCTAATACTTTTTAAGCCTATGAATTATGTATATTTGATGTGATGTAATAAATAGCACTGCAAGCTTGAAACACAGGATTACCTAGTTCAAGCACAAATAGTAACGCACTTAAGTAGCTATGTAAGATATCTGACAATTAAGAAACGCATGTAAATATTGTGTATATTTTATACCATATACACAATACAAGTAATTATGCACTAATTAGAAAACTAATAGCATTAGCTAGGCTAAGAAACTATGTAACACTAATGTACTATGATTATGGAAATAAATATTATTATTATTATTATTGACCTGTTTTAAGAGTTCATAGTATGAGCCCTGATCATTTTGAAGTTATGGAAAACGGAATCGAATTTATTTCACTTAACAATAAAGTTGGTAAAACGCTGGGTAGGCAATAGAAGTGACGTAAATATGATAATGTTTAAGACACGTGTAACTGGGTAGGCAAGCCGGGGTCGACTTTATAAAACAAACACTGATTATAACCCGATTAAAATGATGATGAAAAACAAGGACAGGTAAAAAATATGGATGTTTCTAGGCTACTGAAATAAAAAAATATCCAAATTTTAATAGAGAAGATGGTTGGAGAGTATTACCAGCCTCGTCATTCACTTAATTAAACCAGAAAAAAGGCAAAATATAGCAAGTGCTCCAAACATTCGCAGGTGGAGACCTTGGGCACGGTCTACATGTTGGTGTCGGGTGGCCAGTGCTGCGCTCGCCATCTCCAGAGCTATACCTGTTCTTACTATGAAAGTTACGACACAGTGAGCTCATTCTGGGTAAATAGTAACACCAATAAATAGTAACGCCTCCGTGGCGTAGCGGTAGTGAACGCGGCCGCTACGCAGGAGGCGCGGGTTCGATCCCCGCTCAGTGCAAATATTTGTGTGCATTAAATATGGGTATTTGCATTGGTCTGGTCGTGCCTCGGAGAGCACGTTAAGCCGTCGGTCCCGGTTGCCATAAGAATATCTATGGCAGTCGTTACGGGTAGTTGGAGCCCTAAAAAATCCAAAAAAACAACGGTCTAGCTGCAAAGCTTCGATATCGCCTAATGTTATCATTGGGCTGTGGAGGTCAGATGGCAATCGCTTCACGAAAAAATATCGAGGTCTAGCCAAATCTGTAGTTAAGACGGTAAAGCGGACCCCAGACTCCGAGCTAAAAAGCTTCGGATGCGACTGGGAATTAACGCTAGGATGAGAGAGTAACACCAACAATTGATTCGGGTACTTTTAGTCAACCCACGACCATGCCTGCTGGAAAGTAGCTGAAACGTCGCCGTCGGGCTAAAAGTAAATAATAATAATAATAATAATAATATAATAATAATATTTTTATTTTCATAAGATTGTAGTACAATAGACTATAGTATAAAGGTACAGAGTTAGGTACAATAGATCTACAATTTGCGGGTACAGTGTTCTGATTTCCTAACTAGGCTATATAATAGCCTGTATGAAGGAGTTACAGTTCCCTATCCCCTGGTTTCAAAGGGTATTACAGAAATACAATATTGTAGGTATTTAGTGCTACATATAAGTTTGAACAATTACAAATTAGACAAAATAAAAATACTAAAGGAGGTAATATTTTAGGATAATGTTTATTGTGTGTGTGTGTGTGTGTGTTCGTGTGAGTGCGCGTGCGCGCGTGTGTGTGTGTGTGTGTGTGTGTGTGTGTGTGTGTGTGTGTGTGTGTGTGTGTGTGTGTGTGTGTGTGTTTGTGTGTGTGTGTCTGTGTGCTTTAAGCTAGGTATTTTTCTGTTTTCTCGTAGTCGAGGCTACGAAGGAACAGAAAGACAGTTTTCTTACATTCAAAATAGGTTAGGCCAAAAACCTCGCAGGTTCTATTAATATGGTTATATAGGGAGGGGCCGAGGAAGTGTGAAAATCTTTTAGCAAAGGACGTCCGTGCCAGAGGAACAGTACAGACCCTATCCTTTCTACGTTTTTCGATCGCCCTGTACGGTGTCTGGTGGTGCTGCAGTAGAACAATTTGTAAAATAAAATGTTGTCGGACGGTAAGAACATTCCAGCCAGTATATAGTTCATCCGTTGGAAACATGATCGGCCGAAAGGTAGCCACTTTCAGCACCGCTCTGTGGGCAACCTCTAGCGGTTTCATGACAGTTTTACACGCTCCTCCCCAACACGATATACAATACGTTATAACGGATTGACACAAAGCAAAGTACACACTCCGGATGACAGAAAACTTAGTGACGTGGCGAAGAGTTTTAAAAATATGGATTATCTTGCGTACTCTGCTGGTGAGATTGGTAATGTGAGTTCTAAAGTTGAGATACTTGTCCAGCGTCACCCCTAGGTACTTTACATGATCAACAGGAGCTAGATGTGGACAGTTGCAATGAGACAGAGTTCCAGTGTAACAGGAGTGTGTTATTAGATTAATAATACTCCGTGGTTGGGTGGCAGCAGAAACAGACCACGTGAGAAATTTAGTTTTGGAGGAGTTGAGAGTAAGGGTATGAGTATTCAGCCAGCTCAGAGCGGTATCTAACGCGAGCTGAGCCTTACTCTCTAGCTGCGTCCAGGTGCTTGCCGTAACAGATATAGCGGTGTCATCGGCAAATGATGTGATGATGCCGTCCTTAATTTTAAGATTACAAAGCTCGTTTATGTAGGCAAGGAACAGTGTTGGACCGAGAATGCTGCCCTGTGGGACACCGTAGGATATGGGTAGCTCCTCACTGTCGCAGCCACCAATCCTGACGAATTGTCTACGCCCCGTGAGGTAACTCCGGAAGAGATCCAATTGGATCCCTCTGACACCCATTCCTTCAAGTTTCAGTAAAAGGGTAGGGACGGGAACAGAGTCGAACGCCTTCGTGATATCCAGGAATATGGTAAGCACTTTTTTAGAATTATTTATGTTTTGAACAACGTAGTTGGTCACCTCATGAATTGCGTCAACGGTAGACAGGGATCTGCGAAAGCCATACTGATGTTCAGATAATAGGTTAAAGTGTTCCAAGTAATTTACCAATCTTCTGTTTATTAGGCGCTCAAGCACTTTGGAAAGTACAGTTAGGACTGCTATAGGACGATAGTTATTAGATAAGTTCCCGTCTCCACCCTTGAAGATGGGATGTATAATAGCCTTTTTGAATGAAGTAGGGAAGACACCGGTGTCAAAGCAGAGGTTAAATATGTGGCATAGAATGGGAGCCAGAAGAGTGGAGTATTTTTTTAAAAAGTAAGGGGTGACACCATCCCAACCAGCAGCGGCACCGGAGCGCAGCGAGTGTATGGTAGATATTATTTCGTCACAATCTGTGTGTTCCAAAACGAAGGAAGAAATTTGGGTGGTGCCTAGCGTGATATTTGATTGTTGTTGGGGTAAGGAGGAGATGAGTTTGTCTGCTAAATTTCTGCCTATGTTAACAAAAAATGTGTTGACTTTGTTGCAGGCCAGTATTGGCGGAGATATGGAGGTTAATAACTGTGAAGCTGAGTTTTTGGGCTTAGTTGTATCAGTGACACGTTTAATAGCATTCCAGAGTAGTTTAGGGCTGTGACAAGCCTTATCCAGCTCCTGAGTGTCAAAAAGTCGTTTCGCCTTTTTCAAAATTTTGGTACAAAAATTTCTATACCTCTTGTAGGTAAGGTTGAGTATTACGTTGTCTGGATACTTTTTGGTCTTTCTGTGTAGGGCGTCCCTATTTGTTATACAGCGTAACAGTCCAGTGGTAATCCAGGGCTTAAGTGGTTTCTTTTTAGCTGGAACCTTTTGTATTGATGTATTTTTAGATATAGCAGTAGTTACCAACTCAATTAGTTTATCCGTGGCAATATCCGGCTTTTGAATGAAATAAATTGAATCGAAGTCTAATTGGGTCATCGTGACGTCAAGTTGTTCATAGTCGATTTTAGAAATGATAGACGTAGTATGGTTGCGTGTAGGCCGATTGTTTAGACATAACAGAGAACAATAGTGGTCAGTGACCGTGGTGTCATAAACAAAGGTGTGGCAGGAGTAGCTTGTTTTTAAAAATATATGGTCTAAACAATTTGCTTCTCTAGTGGGCAAAGAGTGTGCTGGAAGGTAGCCGAGAAATGCTAGACTATTAAGATAGTCGTAGGATCTTGTTTCAGTAGTGGCAGGTTTAATATCTATGTTTATATCGCCACATAGAATTACTGATTTAAAGTTTTGTAGGGGTGGGAGTATGCGATTCAGAACTGTCAAGAAAGTTTGAACGTCGTAATTAGATGGTGATCGATAAATGCAGACAATCGCAACGTCTGTTTTAATTTTTAAAATGATTCCGGAAGCCGATTGACAGAAGTCGGGTTCTTCACAAGTCGCATATAGGTCTGAGTTTACATATACTACCACTCCGTCTTTTTTGTTTAGGTGATTGGTTGTGTTAAATGCTGTGTAATTTTGCAGCTGAGGAATGATTGCGTTTGATAAGCATGGCAACCAGCACTCAGTCAAGACGATCACATCGCAATCGAGTGACATACTGTGCATGACTGCCTGCAAGCTACGGAAGTTGGCGTTAATAGAACAAATGTTTTGTGAGAGTACTTTCAGAAAGTTATTTGGCTGTTTAATAATCGTACGTGTCTGTTTCGGGGTGCAGGTGTGTATTTCGGATACTGAGTATAGATCTATATTCTCAATAAGAGTATTTACATCATTGGTCATTTTTACGGTTGCAAAGTGTTATGTGGGGGAGGGGTAAGGGGGGGGGTCCATAGGAGGAAACAGGAACAGTTTGTATCCGATTATAGTTAAAAACGGGTGAAACAAATAGTGGCTGACTTAGCGAGGAATGGGGAGAATGCAAGTATTTGGTCGGGTAGAATCCGAGAGCTAGTAATGTAAGTATATGTAGTTGTGTTGTACAGTGCTTGTTTTGGTGTAGTATAGTATAGTGTAGTAGTTTAGTGTTGTAATAGTTGTGTAAATTTAACGTGTTTTTTGTGGAACATACAATAGGGTAGTGGTAATAGAGAGTATTATTGTGTAGCAGACTCAAAGTAGTTACAATAACGAAAAAGACTAAAAAATCAAGAAAAATTAGTAGGTAAAATAAGCATAGTCACTTGGTGTTGGTAGTAACTAGTTGACTCAATTGGAGCTCATTTCTCACCAGAACGGCCTGGCTAGCTGGGTCCTTTTTTAACATAACCCGTCCGTTTGACGTCCAGCAAAAATTAAAGTTGTTTGTCTTAGCGAACGTTCTAGTGAGGTAAAACAATTTCTTTGTTTGAGGGGTGAGTTGTTCGGCGATATATATCGGAGTTTCCGCTATGTCAGTTATACCCAAATTGGTTGAGTTTACCTTTTTTTTCGGATTTTTCTTGTTAAACTCCTTAACAGCAGTCAAGAACTTGGTCTTCATAAGCGTGTTGGTAAATTGTACAGTGACATTTGATGTTTTATGTTCCTTTTTTGAAGGTTGGCGTGAGACATCGTAAATATTAGATTGTTCGATGGACATGTTCATTTGTTTGGATAAAAGGATAATCATATTGTAAAGAAGTGACTTATCTTCGCCGTTTATTTTAGGAACATTTCGTATTTCTATTGAGGTTTTTATGTTGTTACGTTCAAGTGACTCACATTTTTCTTCCAGAGTAGTCAGCTTGATCAGTATGTTGTTTCGATCTTTCTCGAGAGTGGTAATTTTGCTTTCGACTGCTGATATTTGGTCGGAGACGAAGGTCATGGTTTTTTCTAACTCATCAGTAGTGGTCTTGATATTTGTGAACTGACTTTTAATTTCCATCATGTAGCCTTCTAGTTTGTCCAAACGAGAGTTTTGGGAACTTGATAACTCCCTGAACATATTTCTAATCTCATTTTTGAAACTTTCAAAGTCGTCGCAGTTAACCTCTGGAGGGAGCTTACGCTTGACCCGCTGAGTGGTATAATGAAGTAAGTCTTTCTCTGTACAGAGCCTCCTAATATCCGACTCAGATCGTGAGGTGGCAGCTTGATTCAACATAGGATTTATTTGACCTTCGGTCAGGACCGGTGGAACTTCCGCTGTGGGCGAACCGGTTGGTGTAATCATATTAAGGAACAGTTATCCGACGTGAGTCCCGAGCACAGTGTAGATTACAAATAAGATGCAATATCACTATAAAAAATTCATAAATTAGACCAAGCCCAAAGTTCACCGGAAAACGCTGTCTCTCATGAAATTGTGGCAAGCGACAATCTTGACGTCATTTGTTTACTTCGAATGCAAGCAGGCGCACCGCAGCAGGCAGGCCCGGCCGTGCGTCGTACGTAGCGTAGCTCTGTTCGTATAGTTGTTGTTATTGTTGCCGTCCCGCTCTCACAATGCACTCCGCGTTCACCTTTAAGTTCTGCGCGCCTAGTACTAACACTGAATACTCTGCACTAATTTATTGACAAAATACGTTAAATAAATCAAAATTATAAAAATAACTGGTACGGAACAGACGTCTAGTCGCTGTCGCGGTCCAAGGGGAAGGACAAATATATCGCGATAGAATCTGTTAAAAAGAAGCTTTATTTCAATGAGTGAGATTCGCGTAAACTTCAAACAGTATTATTTCATTTATATTGGAAAAACTAAACTAGAACCCATGACCAGCCCCTTGCAGGTTACCTACCTGTACCTACGTGTAGGAGAATTTGGAGTGTTCAAAACGTAGTAGGTACCTATGTACCTACATGTAGCTCACTTGGCCAGAGTATTCCCTCTGTTAGGGCACAGTTAGGGTCTGCCACGGGTTTTTAAATCCCGTCTTGGACATTCACTTTTTCTAATCTAACTAAATACCTACTAATTACATTCAATTTTCAATTAGATGAGTTAAATGTTTAATGATTGGTCCACAACTTCAAAAGATCGACTGAAATGCATCAAGATAATTATTATATACACAGTAATTGAGGTTAATTTAAATATTTCATTACATACAGTTACTTACCTAGTTAATTAGTTCGATAACGTGATAAGTTGCACGGCGTTTATTTTTAAAACTAATTACAGCCACAAAACAAATATTTACAGATCGAAGATCGTGATTTAATTAATGTCAATATTGTTTCCAAGAACGAAAACTCAATTGATAGGCAATATTCAACAAAACGTACGTAGCCTTGGGAGTAAAATACATATAAACATTCCTAAAGGATAAAAAATTAAATAGGATTAAATTAAAAGGAGAAATAACAATAGGATTAAAAAATGCGTGGCGATAATAATTATGCTTATAAATGAAATAAAGGAAATAATAAATTTTCTAGTCAATCAATCAATCAGTCCACTGCTGGACATAGGCCTCTCCCAATATGCGCCACGTTTGCCGATCCTCCGATTTCCGCATCCAGTCCGTCCCAGCCACCTTTCGCAGGTCATCGGTCCACCTGGCCAGGGGGTGTCCCACCTTCCGTTTTCCTTCTCGCGCTCTCCACTCTAGGACTCGTCTGCTCCAACGGCCGTCAGTCCTTCGGCAATTTTCTAGGACAGGCCGTAATTTGGACCCAAAGCATATAATAAAGTAACATCATCATCATTCTCTGAGCCTTCTCCCAACTCAGTTGAGGTCGAACTTCGATATTTTCCGTGAAGCGACTGCCATCTGACCTTATAGTTTTACTAATTTGTGTTATGGAATGTAGATTTTTTTTAATACATACCTACATAAATACGCATTGGCATTAAATCCGCTTTTATAATTATTTTGTGTATAAAATTTAAAATAAATATATAATATACATACACAGGGTAATGGGGTAATGGGGTACATTAATTAGGTATATACCAATGCACATTCATATACATTCATAAAAACATTCGCAGTGTATCAACCAATGCGGGTAAAGACGCGAGTATAGATTAGTTTTCTTTTTCATGTTTTCTTTGATCCTTATTTATCTTTAGCATGCGCGCGCGATGACGACGAAAAAATAATTCGAATTCGAAAAATGCCAACACGCACCAGCCTGCTAGCGAGTGGATGAATGACTCCGGATTTTTTATGCAATTTTTTAGGTTCTCAGTTTATTTTTTTTAAGGTCCAACCCCACCAAACGGACGGCATCGGCCCGGATTTTACAATCTTTAAACAAAATTAAATCTTATTATCACAGTGTTTGAAGTTTATATTACCAAGTCACGCACGACAGCTTGACAGCGACGTGCGGCGGTATGACGCACGTCAAGCTGTCATGCGTGACTTGGTAATATAAACTTTAATTGCTGTGATATATGATTTATTTTGTTTAAAGATTGTAAAATCCGTTCCGATGCCGTCCGTTTGGTGGGGTTGGACCTTAGATTATGTCTATACGATTTCAAACCTACATAAATTTGAGAACATAAGTACTCAAATACGAGTACTATGTATTGCACACGAGGTTGACATGGCCTCGTATTTCGCTTCGGGATATCGCGTAACCTTCACAATACAATGATCGTAATCAACCGTAAGAATACATTGTCACACGCCTTCCTTCATGAAAATGCGTAATTTTAAGCTTGTAAAAACTACTAGATAAAATTAAATAAGGTGGGAGAGCGGATCCGGTTGTATTCTTTTGGGTGCAAGAAGCAACATTAACATAATTGAACCCATTTTTATGCCACATTTATTATAGCTTATGCCGGGTTCTCTAAACGGAGCATGAATAAGCATCTGTCGAGTCAACTAATCGAGGATTATCACCATTTCAAGATCAACAGCATCTGGAATTGTAGCCCGCGTCTTCTGGACGTCACCTGAGATTTTCATCATCTAATGGGGTACAGGTACAGTCAATTGATGGCCTAATAAGGAAAAAAAAACTGCGCAGCAAGAGATTTTTAGGTCTGTTTGGTGGTAGCGCAGGGCGCATGGGCTGAGGCGTTTCAACCTATCATAGATCAATCACAAGCGCACGAGCTCCCGTCATTGGCTGATCAAAAAAAAAACCCGACTGCTGTTTAAAAGATCGAAACAAGTTTGATAGCAGGAGGTAGCCATTAATTTTCTTTGGGTATCGCCTGCTATCAAATAGTTTTTTTTTTAAACAGCAGTCGGGGGGTTTTTTTAATATTTTATTTTTTATTTTTCGTTGTTACTGTAGGCACATGCTGTAACTTGCATCTCGAATGATCGAAGTGAGCTCGATAGCTGAATCCGCGGTGATTTGTCAATTTCGCGAAATTGACCAATCACCGCGGATTCAGCTATCGAGCTCACTTCGATCATTCGAGATGTTTGTTACAGCATGTGCCTGCTGCTCTCTATGTGACTTGACTTTTGCTCTATTCTCTCATCGGCAATATCAGCGCACGCGCACCCAGGGGTCGACGTACTTATCTCAAAACCGGAGACAGACTCATTTTGCGCTCCGTGACCTTTGAGGTGTCATGTGATCCGCTTGCCGATAGGTTGCGTTTTGGTACAACACTAGTACCGTGCGTGATTTAATCATGGCGAAAAAAAAGAAATACAGCCTCTTTGGCGTAGCGGTAGTGAACGCGGCCGCTACGCAGGAAGGCGCGAGTTCGATCCCCGCTCAGTGCAAATATTTGTATGCATGAATATGGGTATTTACATTGGTCTGGTCTTACCTCAAAGAGCATGTTAAGCCGTCGGACCCGGTTGCCATACGAGCATCTATGACAATCGTTACGAGTGGTTGAAGCCCTAAAAAGTCTAACACCTGGTCTAGCTGCAATGCTTTGATATCGCCCAATTTTATTATTGGGTTGTGGAGCTTCACAAAAAATACCGAAGCCCAGCCAAATCTGCAGTTAGACTGATAAAGCGGACCCCAGACTCGGAGGTGGAAGTTTCGGTTGCGACTGGAATTAACGTTTGGATGAAGAAGAAGGAGAGAAGACGGGTTGGTACCCACTGGATCCCTGGAATTCGTCCCCAGTGCCCATTCGTCCTTTCATAATTTTAAGGTGCCCACTCGACCTCTGGTCTATTTTATAACTAAATTATTATTTATTTTTGTCATTTATGGCCATAGTAGACCACGGTAAGCCATCCTCTTTGTGTACAGTGGGGGAATGGTATACTGTGGTGCACGATGGGCCGTCGTGACACACTTAGGAACTTCATCCCACGCACGCATAAACCGTGGAATGAACTCGCTGCTGTGGTTTTATTACGAGTACAATTTGGGGTTCTTTAAGAAGGGTTAGAAGGGTCCAACAAGGTCAGTGGTCCACCAGCACGATCGTAACGCCCCTGGTCCTCTAGACAAGTGCCAATTCGTTGCTTGGCGTATGATGGAATAGAATGCCAAATGTATGGGATTTGACGTATATGACAGGCGTCAACGAATGTCAAAAACGTCAAATCCTATACATTGTCATTCTATTCCATCATACGCCGAGCAACGAATTGTATTATACACGTCCATAGACTACGGTAACCGCTTTTCATCAGGTGGGCCGTGTGCTTGTCTGCCAAGTGGTATAAAAATATATTTAAATTCGTACGAGTGGAGTTCGTTTTACCCCCTTAGGGGCGAAGTTTCGTAAAATCTGTTCTTTTATTTTTATACCACTTAGGTCGCAGACAAGTACACGGCCCTCCTAATGGAAAGTGGTTACCGTGGCTTATGGACGAGTGCAACACCAGAGGAGTCACACTCGTGCTGCCGACCCTTTAAGAACAGAGAGATTCTGTGCCGTCAGTGAAGAATACAAGCAGGACAAGCCTTTGGTCTGCACCCTATAAGGAACCTACCAGCCAAATTTCACGTTTGTAAGTGTCATAGTTTCTGAGATTTCGTAATTTTAGTGAGTGGTATTTCGCTTTTATATTATACTCGCTTTTGCCCGCGGCTCCGCCTGCGTGGATGTCGGTTATCGCGACCAAACATAGCCTATATCCTTTCTCAAGGTCTAATCTACCCCTATACCAAATTTCATCAAAATCGGTTCAGTGGTTTAGGCGTGAAAGCGAGACAGACAGACAGACAGACAGACAGACAGAGTTACTTTCGCATTTATAATATTAAAGTATAAAGTATATGGATAGACTAGCTGACCCGGCGAACATCGTATCGCCATATTTTATTCCACTCACGTCGTATTCAGATCCCGTTCCCGTTGCACCTTCTATTTAATTTTTTCATACAAACCTTGGCCACACAACAACGAACACAAAACAAAAAGAATTATCCAATTTGGACCACCAGACCTCCTAGCGTTAATTCCCAGTTGCATCCGAAGCCTTCAGCTCGGAGTCTGGAGTCCGCTTTTACCAGTCATAGCTACAGATTTGGCTAGACCTCGATATTTTCCGTGAAGCGATTGCCATCTGACCTCCACGACCCAATGTTAACATTAGGCGATATCGAAGCTTTTGCAGCTAGACCGTTGTTTTTGAACTTTTTAGGGCACCAACTACCCGTAACGACTGCCATAGATGTTCTTATGGCAACCGGGACCGACGGCTTAACGTGCTCTCCAAGGCACGACCAGACCAATGCAAATACCCATATTTAATGCACACAAATATTAGCACTGAGCGGCGATCGAACCCGCACCTCCTGCGTAGCGGCCGCGTTCACTACCGCTACGCCACGGAGGCTGTCTTTTTGGACCACCAGCGGCCTTACCATAAACTCTTAAAACTGGTCAATAATTGAACTGCTGTCATTCTACCAACTGCATATGTCACTTTGTAATGTCATATAAATAAGTAGGATTACAAAGTGACATTTGCAGTTGGTAGAATGACAGCAGTTCAATTATTGACCTGTTTTAAGAGTTCATGGTATGGGCCCAGATCAATGCAATCATTTGGAAGTAATGCGCGTACATACAATTGTGGTGTTTTATTTTTATATAAATAGAAGATAATATATTTAATGTTTATGTTTATACTTATTATATATTGTACGCGTAGACATTGTGCGTATGTTGTTCAGTCTGCGTTGGTTAACTTCCTGGATGATAAATACTCAAACAGCGTGATTAATTGATTGAAAAAAACATTGCCATAAAGGTACTTGTTACTGATTTAATTATGACTTTATATAAGAGATAAGGGCGGACAATCCGGGTGCAAATTCTTAACCTCTGTATCTGTCAGGAAGATGTACCTATTTATGACACATTGAGCTTTGAATCAAAATATTTAGTCGTTACTAAAACTACAATACATTGGAATATTATAAATGCGAAAGTAACTCTGTCTGTCTGTTTGTTACACTTTCACGTTTAAACCACTGAACCGATTTTGACGAAATTTGATACAGACATAAATTAGACCTTGGGAAAGGACATAGACTATGTGGCTAGCCGACTATGTTTGGACGCGATAACGCGCTAGCTAGTAATCTATATCTTCAACCTAGCATTAATCCCAGTCGCATTTTCCGTGAAGCGACTGTCATCTGACATCCACAACCCAATGGTGACATTAGGCGATATCAAAGCTTTGCAGCTACAAACTGATTATTGTTGAACTTTTTAGGGCTCCAACTACCCGTAACGACTGCCATAGATGTTCGTATGGCAACCGGGTCCGACGGCTTAATGGCTTCTCCTAGGTACGACCAGACCAATACCTACTCATATTCATGCGTACAAGTATTTGCATTGAGCGGGGATCGAACCCGCACCTCCTGCGTAGCGGCCGCGTTCACTACCGCTACGCCACAGAGGCTGTCAAAGGAATGTTCTGTCCCTGTTTAAGATAATTTGACAGAGAGGGGATTCGATGGTCTGATGTAAATCTATGCACTCCACACGAACAAATAAAAGCATGAATTTAATGCATGACCACAGAATAGATAGGTATGCATGATTTTCTTGTATTGTCATGTTTGGGTTAATTAAAAATAAATACTTCTCGTTGCGATAGCGGTAGTAACTAACATTACCCTTGAAATGGGTTCCGAGATGACCTCGGGTTAATGTAACTGATCTAATAACGTAAACAACTTATTTATTTACTTTTATCATCCTCATGTCTGCTTTTTTGCATACAACGCCATTTGAACCAAAACTAGACTAAATTTAGTCCTTATCGCATTTGAGGCTTCCGGAGTCCGAAATCCACTTTCCGACGTTTACTCCTCCACTCGCAGGGTTTAGGCACTTTTTTTGATATATTTATGACTCCAAGCTAACATTCCTTGAGTCTAATCTTTCTAAAGTTCGGTGGAGACATTATGGCCAGAGATTTACTACCCTCGTAAACTCGTGATACATACAATCACGCCTTTATCCTCGGAGGGTTAGGCAGAGGTGAATTAACACCCACATTGCACCAATCATTGTATAGGTCCCACGTAATAGGGGGCGAGCCTATTACCGTATTCTATATCTATGGGCACTATTTTTGACTCGAGCCATGTATCTGAGGCTGAGCCTGGGCTGTATTTATCTGTCTGATGTTAAGCACGGTTCCATGTAACTGATATATCCACCGCAGCATGTTCATCTCCGTGACACGTGACTCCTGCCTACCACTGTAGTAACGGCCAAGCTTCAAAGTCATGTAAAAGTTATATAAGCCTGCCCCTACAAGTTCAGAAGTGATACCAATTAAGTCTTCTGCAGCAACGACCAACTACAGCACTTGCCCAAACGAACAGACATCATGATATTTTTACAGGTCTGTCATAATAATAATAAATAAATAAATATTCCACAACATTCTACACAACGCTTTCTAGACCCATGGTAAGCTTAATTTAGCTTGTGTTATGGAATCTAGAAGGCGGATATACATACTTAGATACTTTTTTTTTGTAAATACATACATATTATACATAGAAACACCCAGACCAATGCAAATATTTATATTCATGCATACAAATATTGGCACTGAGCGGGGATCGAACCCGCGCCTCCTGCGTAACAAACAAACTAAATAAATACATACAAACATATGCTCACGCCTATCCCTCCAGGGTAGGCAGAGGCAGCAGCCCACCACTTTCTTCTATCCTTATGTACTTAAAAAGCTTCCTCTACGAGTCATTAAACTTTTCATGCAAGCTCACCAGTTTCAAGTGCTTTTGTCCTGCGTTTTTTCAATACCTTACCTTTTTTTTTTATCGTGCGAAAAATCCCCACGGATACCTCCCCCACCGGAGCCGGAGGAGGAGATTATGTCTGTCTCGAACCGACTAAAACGCACGCCGTCTGTGGGCCGACAGTTGCCGGAGGTGAGATTGTCGTAGCCAAATCCCTCGCACCCCTGCCGACCCAGAGTCCCCAACTCGCCCCCGGGTATGGAGAGGCACGCAATGCGCGCCGCCGCAGCCTGCTTCTGCTAGGGTGACAGGCGGCTCCACCCGTATATCGCTCGTTACTCATTCCGTAAATAAATAAATACTTAAAAATATCAACAGTAGACCGACCATAGAATCAGCTATGGTATAATTAAATTAATAAAAACAAATTAATCAGACCTGGCGGTAATCTACATCCTTAAGTTCTCTTATTGCATAAACAGCTCCAAGACATGTCTTTCCAATATCGTTTGATAGCATTATCATCAGCACATGACGTGGAGTTTCATTATCGAAATCAGCTCATTAGCATGCGTGCAGATCACCGCGTATCACACCTCAGTGATGAAAAAATACCGTGGGTTTGTCTAGGCTATGGCGT
Source organism: Eilema depressum (assembly GCA_914767945.1). Lineage (NCBI taxonomy): Eukaryota > Metazoa > Arthropoda > Insecta > Lepidoptera > Erebidae > Eilema > Eilema depressum. The sequence goes on along the minus strand of OU612036.1, from coordinate 2,997,030 downwards.
GATGTGGTTCGACGAAGGAGTGCTCTTGTGGGCGTAGTCTCAGAAGATAAGATATCTTACGCATGTAGACTGTTTATACTGGAGATTGATGGCACTTGGTGGAACTTGCTACACATATTGAATAAAGCACTTGTACTTTTCCACAATTTTTTTATTTATATTGCCTGACCGGTTGCAACCGTAAGGTAAGGCGAAACCGGTCAGGCAATAAAAATAAAATAATTGTGGAAAAGTACAAGTGCTTTATTCAATACTAGCTTTTGCCCGCGGCTCCGCCCGCGTGGATGTCGGTTATCGCGACCAAACATAGCCTATGTCCTTTCTGAAGGTCTAAACTACCCCTATACCAAATTTCATCAAAATCGGTTTAGGCGTGCTTTGATTTGCAATAAAACAGTACGCGGTTGATAGTGACAACCATAACTCGCGCTAACGGCTCAGAATCTTTCTTGTTTTACAGGGTCGGCAGCACAAGTGTGACACACCTGGTGTTGCACTCGCCCATAGGCCACGGTAACCACTCTCCATCAGGTGGGCCGTGTGCGTGTCTCCGACCTAAGTGGTATGAAAAATTGAAGAGCGGTCTACTTCAGTTCAAGAAATCATTGCTTTTACTATACAAGATAGTTTACCTAGCTGTATTTGTCGTATTGTTGACAAATAGTGATGATACCATAGTTATCAATGGCAACAATATCGATACCTCCCACGTAAGTTGTTGTAACCCACAAAATTGCCATTTTGTGTTTTTCACGTAAAAGTGTCTAATTTTATGTATAGTATCCTGTAACAATTAGATCAAATCTAAAAATCTATTAATTTCGGTAGGTTTCAGAAGTATAACATCGTAAGTTCCGAAGTATCCCGGCGTATATTGTGGTATTTATTACTTGCAATAGTTTACGGCGGGCGGTGTGAGTCTGACGAGCGCGCTCATCCCGCGTATGTGTGACATAAAACAGACTACGTTGGAACTCGCTGTAGGTTGCATGTCACGCGCGTATTTTATGTGTTGATTTGATATTTATTACGTAATAGTACTAGCACATATTTTCTGTATTTAAAATATTGGTTATTTAAAATGTGGTATTGATTACATACAACAATATACGTTCCTGAATTTACAAGTAGTTTGTGTTAAGTAATACATACAACATTTTACTTCGGAATTAGTTATACTAAAGTACATGGCAAGATGACTTACAATGATTTACGTGGTAAAATTAACTATTTTATGGTTACTAAGTAACACATACAACAATCTACTTCGCTTATCACTGACATTGTGTAAGTTGTAAGTAACATTTGCGGTTTATAGATGTGATCAAAAATCTATAGAAATAAATAAAATTGAAGTGTCTGTTTGTAATGTCAAAATAACAAGTGAATAAACATTTGAACCTAAAAAAAATAAGAAGTTGAATGAAATTTTGAAGCATTTATTATGCTAACTTAATCATCTTATCATCTTATCTTCTTCATCTTTTTCATCAAATCTTCTTCTTCGATCATCAATCATCATCATCATATTCAAAATAACAAATTTTTACTAAATGGGTGTGAATGTATATCAGGTACCATTAACAAGAACATAATTTAAATGTCTTTGGTCGGTCTGTCTGTCTGTTCCGCTAATCTCCTCCCTCCTCTCGAAGGTGACGGAGCGTATCATTAATACATAGCTTCTGGGGTACTTTGAACTGTATGATCTACTGAGCAACCGACAGTACGGCTTCCGCCACCGTAGCTTAACCGGTGTATCTTATCTTAACCTTCTTTTGTATCTCACAAACCGTTGCGCGCAAGCCATCGAGACTCGAGGTGAGGCACTGGCGGTTAGTCTCGATATCGGAAAGGCCTTTGATCGGGTCTGGCAGACGTCTTCTTGCAAAGCTCTTATGGACTCCCCAAGGAATTATGCGAATGGATTGCCAGCTTTTTGTCCAACAGAAGTATCCAAGCCGTCGTTGATGGCAGTTGCTCGGACCGCATGGACATAAAACGCTGGTGTCCCACAAAGTTCCGTGTTGTCTCGACCTTGTTACTGCTGCATATCAATGACATGCTGTCGGATGACTCCATTCATCGCTATGCGGACGACAGTACCGGAGACGCTTGTTACACGGACCGTGCAAATATCCCTCAGTCCGAGATGGAGGAAAGCCGCGAACAACTTGTGTCTGAAATCGAGACTACGTTATCTAGAGTACCCGATTGGGGCAGACTGAATTAAGTACAATTCAACCCCTCTAAGACACAAGTATGTGTATTCACCGTTAAGAAAATCTCATTTATTGTAGCATCGCAATTCCTGGGCACACTGCTTACCATTTCCTTGAGTATTGGGATCCTTGATATCGATATCTCCAGCGACGTCCAATACCGTAGTCAATTGGAAGACAAGGTGAAGCTAGCATCAAAGAAGCTTGGAGTGATCAACAGGGTGAATACTTAACTGTCGGGCAACGACTCCGCCTACATAAGGCACAGGTTCGGCCCCACTTGGAGTACTGCAATCACAGTTTTGTCGAAGCGCCTACGTGCCAGCTTGAAACTTGAAGTGGTCAACCCCTTCGACTCGGTACAAAGACGACTATTGAGGCTCGTTGACCATCCCATACTCGCAGGTCATGTGGAACGTCTCAGTCTCAGAAGAAACTTTGCCTCACTGTGTGTGTTTTACCGAATATACAATGGTTTGTGCTCAGATGAACTATTTGACATGATACCCACAGCTACATTCTATCATCGCATCTCGCCACAGGCAGGGAAATCATCGTCACACACAACGTCCGGAAACAGTACGCACTGTGCGGTATGAAAGGAACTACATCCCTCGCACACTCAACCTGTGGAATGAACTCCCTGCGGTGGTTTTCCCAAGCGACTACAATTGATTGATAAATTGATAGCTGCCGTTGACTGGACAATACTTGTAGACTACACTTATGGGAAGCACTATAAAAGGAGGATGTCTGTACCTCGTCATCCAAACCCGATATATTCCTTTTTTCACGATCGCATAGGCGAGCAGTGCTTGTAGAACGCACAGTACCGTGGAAAACTAACATAACCTAACCTAAAGACCACGCTATAAAGACGAACAAATACTTTGACCTGACTAACGAGTTAACCAAAAATGGCTACGTGATTAAACTCTACGCCGTAGAAGTAGGACCAAGACGATTTCAAGCTAAATCCCTGTACAACTTAAAGACCTCGGATTGCCAAGAGCTTCAGTAAGCTCTTTACTAAATCGAATGTCCAAAGCGGCATTGATAAGATCTTACCAAATTTGGATAGGTAGGGGGGTACACTACTGACGGTGGAGGTGAGCGCTGATGCATCACAAAATGGTCACCCTTAACCTGCATCTGGGTCGCAAGTCCCAGTCGCCGTCACGGTGTGCTCTGTATCACGGGTCCATAAGGACCCGGCGACCGCACGATCCGATTCTCAGCACTCCATGTGCTGGGAATCGGATCTCTGGGGCTCTTCAAGAATGGGCATTAGAAGGTTTTTTCAGGGTCGGCAGCGCGAATGTGACGCTCCTGGTGTTGCATACGTCCATAGACCACGGTAACCACTTCCCATCAGGTGGGCCGTGTACTTGTCTGCCACCTAAGTGGTAAATATGAAACATACCACACCTTTTTTCTCTCTTGCTTTTCGGCGTAAATTGTTGTATCTGGTACATACGACTAAATGCGACTCATGTGTTCCGGTGTACATAATTGTAAGTGACTGATACAACAATTTGTAAAGGTCATATACCGCGGTAAAGTGTTGTAACAGCAAAATCTCTAAAACCTTTGGTATTTTTGAATAATACCATGAGGTAAACGCTAAAGTATTATTAACTGAAGTCACATATTGAATTTTATAAAGATTAGTTGAAAACTGCGGTTTTTATTGCCAATAGTACCTTTAAAACGCTCTCCTGTAAAATCACAGTTTAGAAGTTACAACAGTTTACGTAGGAGGTATCGATATAATGTGTCAGTTACTACTGGAAACTAATAGTAAATAGATTACATTGTTGTCTGTCTATTCAGCAAGTTGTTATCAAACATATGGCTGCTAGAGGATCGCCTTATCAATTCTTATCAGGATTAATGCTCAGCTGTCCGCATAGACAATTAACATGGCTGGCAAAAGGTGGTTAATTTTTTTATAGTACTTAGGTGACAGACAAGCATAATGACCCATCTGATAGAAAGTGGTTACCGTGGCCTGTGGACATATGCAACATCAGCCCCCCTAGACAAGTGGCAATTCGTTGCTCGGCGTATGATGGAATAGAATGACGAATGTATAGGATTTGACGTTTTTGACATTCGTTGACGCCTGTCATATACGTCAAATCCCTTTGGCATTCTATTCCATCATACGCCGAGCAACGAATTGCCACTTGTCTAGAGGGGCAGGGGTGTCACACCGTAGAAATCTTTAAATGCCATTTTTGGAGAGCCCCATATTGTAGTCGCCTGGAAAAGTCACAGCAGTGTGAAGAAAGAAGTTCCTTTCATACCTCACTGTGCCCACGATGTCACTGCGTTCGACTTACACAGCTTTCATAGGAGCATACTGCCGTCTGAGTTTCTGACTCTGAGAAGAAAACCTGCTCCAGAGCCTCGTTCGTCCATTAGCATGTACACCAGCGTGCAGGTGAGATTGGCATGGCCCTAAAGTCTTGGCTAGCTCAATCACCGTGGCCTATGGACGTATGCAACACCAGGGGCGTCACACTCGCGCTGCCGACCCCGTAAGAAACTTCTAATGCCCTTCTTGAAGAGCCCTGTATTGTAGTCGCTTGGAAAAACCACAGCAGGGTAGGGTAGGGGTCGAATATTATTATAATAATGGTCCAAAGTTAATGCGTACATGACAGCCTCCGTGGCGTAGCGGTAGTGAACGCGGCAGCTACGCAGGAGAAGCGGGTTCGATCCCCGCTCAGTGCAAATATTTGTGTGAATGAAATATGAGTATTTGCAGTGGTCTGGTCGTGCCTCGGAGAGCACGTTAAGCCTTCGGTCCCAGTTGCCATAAGAACATCTATGGCAGACTTTACGGGCAGTTGGGAGCCCCAAAAAAATTCAAAAACAACTGTCTAACTGCAAAGCTTCGATATCGCCTAATGTTAACATTGGGTTGTGGAGGTCTGATGACAATCGCTTCACGGAAAATATCGAGGTCTAGCCAAATACGAAGTTAAGACTGGTAAAGCGGACTCCAGACTCCGAAGACAGGGAATTAACGCTAAGAGAAAGAAGAAAAAGCATCTAACAAGTGCTTTTTTTTTTCGTACGGGTATCTCTTGAATTACCACCCCAGTCAACCATCAGGGGTGGTTGTGGTTATGTCAGATTCGGATCACCTAAAACTGTACGTCGTCTCGGGTCTTCAGACGCCAGGGTGTAAGATTGCTTAGAGCATGGCTAACCCTGGGCCATCTAGCTATTCCAGACAAAAACTAATTATGCCAACCCTGATTAAGACAAAAGGTGGACGACAGAAACGTGTCTATAAATGACTAAACGTGACATGACGTCACGTTTTGATTACTAGACAATATTACCGTAGAAGTGTAGTTACAATGTATGTTGTGTTCAAAGATTAAGATTTACGTAGATATTAAATATGTACACAAACAAATGCCGGAGTGTGAGGGTAATGCCTTATTGGGCTGACCCGAGACAGCGCGGCGTGAGGGTACAGTCGACAAAGAAGATACGGTGGCACTTAGATACGTGTTATACGGTGGCTACTGGTGGTACAGCGCCAGGTCCTTCTGGTCTGGCAGATTCTGAACTGGGTTCCTGTTGCTACAGCCGTACTAACGGTTGAGTGAGCCGTCGACAAGAGCATAGTGTTTCCGACGACGCGACGGGTCACGTATACGCCGCGATTTAGTGAGAGAACCGTCGCGTCTGCTATAGCAGACGGCAGTTGGTTTTAGTTTGGTAAGACCTTCACATACCCGCGTTGCTTCCCCGGGCCCACAGACTACGGAAGGTAGGTACATTTTTCCTGCCTGAACTAAAAGATAACCTGGAGTAGGACTTTGTACTATTATGCCTCATTACTAAGACGAAGACCCTGTCCTTTACGTGCGTCACAGACTGACCGGTGAACTCATCGCACGCGCCGTCTTCCATCGCCTACTTTGTTGCAATTAGGTAAGTGGAAGGTCAATGTTCAATCAATAAATTGTTATCAATTGCTAAATGTGCAATTTCACTTAGATAGCAATCCTGAATTTCTTAAATAAAAATGGAGAAAAATGAATGTTTCATTTGATATTCTGTTAGGGGGCCACACACCGAAGCAACAATATACATGTACATTTATAATCACGCCTTTATCCCCGGAGGGTTGGACAGAGGTCAAAGGACAAATTGACACCACATTTCACCAATCATTGTATTAGGTCATATTCTGGGCATTATTGTTGGCCGGACACAATAATAGTAGGCTGTTGTATATCTGTCTGATTTTAAACAGCCCCATCCCTTAGTCGCCTTGTACGACACCGCATGTGAGGAGATAGGGTGGCCCAAATTCTACTCTGCCGGGAACCACGCAACAAGAACACAGACACAGAGGTAGGACACGACGGTATATCCGTCGCAATCGAGCAGTCGGACTGGGGAAGTACCTCCGTCCTACGAAAAACTGTGGGTATAATACCCTTGTGTTGTGTTTCCGACGGTGAGTAGGGTAGCCAGAGCTCACTGGAGAGGTTTTGTGCTGTCAGTGGGAAAACCAAAGGCTTTGTCCTACATATATTTTTTGCGCTGACGGCACAGAATCTCTCTGTTCTTACAGGGTCGGCAGCACGAGTGTGACTCCTCTGGTGTTGCACTCGCCCATAGGTCTTGGCTATAGGAAATGCTTCTCTTGTCAAGATAAGCATTTGGTGCGTCAATTTAGCTTAGTAAAGCTTGATAAAGCGGTAGTGTTCAATAAGCAAATAGGTCGTGGTTCAATTCCTGCTCAGTGCAAATATTTGTATAGACACTTACGCGAATTTTTGTATTAGCATACCGCTACCATCTCAGTTATCCAGGGTGAATCACGTGGAGGTTCTCGACCAAGCACCCCGGTATACCTACCTATATCGAGCGGAATCATTATGTGTCATCTAAAACCTTGGTCTTAAGTGAAACGGAGCGGGACTAATCTTGATAATTTAGTATTATCTCGCCATTACAATAAGCCGTACCTATAGATGATATGATACTGATATCTAAAGTCCGTCTATTTATACAATAATATAATCTTTTTCATGGACTACAATGATCAAGCAAAATTTACACATAATTGTAGGTACAGTAGGAGTAAGTTAGAAGTTTCTTCACTTCTTGTCAACGTTTCTTTTGTAACTTATTGTTTTTTTTATGTAGGACACGATAATCTGATTTCACCTCGCCTGATGGTAAGCTGAAGGCAAAGTCTCGTAAAAGAGGGTTACCATTATAGACACATACCTACCATGTTACAATGGTGGCACTCGGCTTGACGGCCTCATCAGATCCTGTTCGCGCCCCGCTTAAAGGACCCGGGATTGTAGGAAGAGTGAAACATGTGAACTGGTAAGGAATTCCAGGTCTTAATGTTGCGGCAGAAGAAAAAGTCGCCGAACCGCTTGGTTCTTGATGGAATATTACATCCTGGAAGAAATCGCTTCTAACGATAAGGCCGCCCATTGTACATTGAACCGTAACATTGTACTTACTTGTATTATAACTGTAAATCTATTGGTGTACAATAAAGAATTATCTATCTATCTATCTATTTTGCAACCATTTTTTTTTAATTGATTGATTGATGATACAGAAACAAAACCACCCCCCACCGCCACTAACTTTATAAAGACACTAGCCCTCCACCCGCGGCTCCGCCCGCGCGCATTTCGGTTAACGCAACCTTTGCTCATACTTATCTCCGGTTCTACTTAACCGATTGCGATCAAACAAACGTAAGATTTTAAGTCAGACCAAACCCTTTCTAACAAAAAAAAACGCATCAAAAAACCGTTCAATAGAGATGCGCCCATCGCGAAAAGACAGGAAATATTTTTGTGTTCAGTATCGTTAACATAACATAACCCAAGTTTTTTTTTTTATTTCTCCAATGTAGGTACAGACGATCACTTTACAATTATATAATAGTATCTATAGATAGCTACTAAGCTACCTACTATAAGGTACCTACCTACACTTTATCTACCTTCCGCATAGTTCCTGTTGGCGTAATTAGCCATTCGTGTGCAATAGGAGGTAGCACGTACCTTGAAACGAACAAGGGTTTGTCACACTTCACTTTCAAATCCGCATTCCCGTCGTCCGTTTCGAAGCGTCGCGTCGCATCGGTAGCTTAGTGGTTAAGGAGTCGGCCTTACGATCGAGAGGTCCAGGTTTTCTAGATAAAATATATCAGTCTATGGGTGCAGTGTTCGCGCAGAAAGACCTCCGTCCCCCATGAGCGCGAGCGTGGGGGTGACGGGTGGAGCCGCCTGTCACCCTAGCCCTAGCAGGCCGCGGCGGCGCCTTTCCATAGCCGGGGGCGAGTTGGGGACTCCGTGGTCCCCATACCGGATGAGGGCCGGATCGAAAGATGTGGCCCTGGGTCGGCCGGGGTGCGAGGGAATATGGCTACGACAACCTCACCTCCGGCAACCGACGGCCCACAGACGGCGTGCGTTTTAGTCGGTTCGAGTCCGACATAACCTCCTTCTACGGCTTCGGCGGGGGAGGCATCCGTGGGGATTTTTTCGCACGATAAAAAAAAAAGGTGCAGTGTTCGAATCCTGAGCATTACATTACTGTGATCCCACTTCTAGATACTAGAGGCGTTAGGGGTTGCGTCGAATCATCAAATGATTCACTGTTTACTCCAAAAACCCAAGTCGTGTGCAAAAAATAGTAAATAATGTAAAATTACGTCTACTTAGACAATCAGTCTGCATGCACAAAAAAAGCTAGCAAATAGGAAGTGATATAGCTATCTATACAATACGACCCCACACATAAAAAGGTCAAACTATTTAAATTTATCTTTTTAAATAAGTATTTTAGTCAGCAACAGACTATATTTTTAGTTTGATTATAGGCGGGTAGGAACATAATGATTATTCCGAACCTGACCCGAAAACCTGACCCGGTTGCGGGTTAGTATGTGTTATTCTGATGTATAAGCTATATTATTGTAAAGTTTCATTAAAATCCATTCAGTAGTTTTTACGTGAAAGAGTAACAAACATCCTCACATACATACATCCTCATTCCTCACTTAATTACAAACTTTCGCGTTTATAATATTAGTAGGATATTATCTTGTTCAATCACGCTGTAATGACTTAACAAATTTGTGTGGAATTTGGTACAGGGATAGATTTATAGTCTGGATTAGGCTACTTTTTATCCTCGGGAATATTTACCATGGATAGCAAGAACGGGATTAAAAATTCACGCCGGCATTAGCTAGTTGTTATATAATGTAATATAAATTGTTGTTATATAAATTGTTGTTATATAAATTGTTGTTATATAAATTGTTGTTATATAAATTGTTGTTATATAAATTGTTGTTATATAAATTGTTGTTATATAAATTGTTGTTATTTAAATTGTTGTTATATAAATTGTTGTTATATAAATTGTTGTTATAAAATTGTTGTTATATAAATTGTTGTTATATAAATTATTAGCAGACAACGATGCATATAGCAGAGGAGTGTCCACTCCGTCGTTTCCCTGGAGGAATGCGTGAGCTACATGACCTCACACCGGCAGCAATAGACTGGCTTCGCCAACTGGACGTTGACATATGAGGACTCGAGCAAAAGCCATACGACATGATGATGATGATGATTAGATTTCTGCAAACGTTCTTCAACATTATAACTATGCCAAATGTCATACCTACCTTCGTGTGCACAAAGCTTTATTTTTACGTCTTCTTCTTCGTCCTAGCGTTAATTCCCAGTCGCACCCGAAGCTTTTAGCTCGGAGTCTGGGGTCCGCTTCACCAGTCTTAACTGCGGATTTGGCTGGACCTCGATATTTTCCGTGAAGCGATTGCCATCTGACCTCCACAACCCAATGGTAACATTAGGCGATATCGAAGCTTTGCAGCTAGACCGTTGTTTTTGGACTTTTTAGGGCTCCAGCTACTCGTAACGACTGCCATAGATATTTTTATGGCAACCAGGACCGACGGCTTAACCAGACCGATGCAAATATTCATATTTATGCATACAAATATTTGCACTGAGCGGGGATCGAACCCACGCTTCCTGCGTAGCGGCCGCGTTCACTACCGCCACGCCACAGGGACAGTCATTAATTTACAATAATTGCAAGTAATATCAGTTATTTATAGTTGAGACAGTGCGGCGCGTGGAAATTACCGGTGACAAACAAACAAACAGGTGCGTCTGACCTGCGAGATGTCTTTGACACCGTGTTGATGTTATTAATAGTAATAATAATAATAAATTAATAAGTGTCAATTATGTTGATTGGTAGGAGTTATTATTATCGACCTAAGGCAGGCGGAAACAACAGCCCTCAATCTGCTCCTGTCATTACGGATTCTATCGCGATATATTTGTTACTAGCTTCCGCCCGCGGCTTCGCCCGCGTGGTGTGTTGATAAAAAGTAGCCTATATGTTAATCCAGGGTATAACCTATATACATACCAAATTTCAACCAAATCGGTCCAGCCGTTTATGCGTGAAAGAGTAACAAACATCCACACATCCATTCTCACAAACTTTCACATTTATAATATTAGTAGGATTATTTACATTTAAGGTTAGCGCAGACGACGGACTTTTCTATGCGGCGGAGAAAAAAGTACGCTCCACGAGTAAAAAGTTCGCTGCGGAATTAGCACGAACTAAACGCACACGGTGCGTTGAGTGTAGAGAAGTGCACGCTATGGAAGCGAATAATCAGAGGTTACGTTCTGTTTGCAATTTACATGAAGTTTAAGAAAAAGTGAAGACATTTTAAAAGAAAATGCTGCTTTTATTGTTGTTTATCGTCGTGAATACGTACGTGACTCTCGAGCGCACAACGCGGACTAAATTCCGTCATGTGCGTTACATCGCACAGTCACACTCGTGTTCCATATCGATTTAGACAGAGAAAAGCGAATCGACCTCGGGCGGGAATCGAACCCGCGATCTTTGCCTTAAAGGAGCAACGCTCTGACCACTAAGCCACCGAGGCCGCATGAGCCAATCCAAATTCCTCTATACTACCGTCTTTGGGGCGACGGTGGAGCCATCTACCGATACTCATACGAGCTATCGGAACCAATGAATGATGTTACAATCAAGTTTAAACATTGACTTTTGATGACTCAGCCCAAACAATTGACAGAAATTTTGAAGCATTTATTATGCTAACTATTCAAATCTTCAGTTCGAAAAGTAGTCAGAGCGTTCCCCCTGTAAGGGAAAGATCGCGGGTTCGAGTCCCGCCCGAAGTCGTTTCGCTTTTCTCTTTCTAAATCGATATGTATTATAAGTTCATCCCTAAACCCAATTTTGTACGGAACCTTGGAGCAGGAGTTCAACTCTTTTCTTACAGGGTCTTTCTCTTAGTTCTCTCTCTGTTCTTACAAGGTCGGCAGCACGAGTTAATACACTCGAGTGTGACTCCCCTGGTGTTGCACTCGCCCATAGGCCACGGTAACCACTTTTAGATGGTTCTTGTGCTTGTCTGCGACCTATAGGGTATAAAAAGACCCTGAAGACCTTGGGACCTATGTTAATGTAAATAAAACAAATTTTAACTAACAAATAACGTTATATTACGATGTCTCGGTATAATAGTGTGGGGCTATCTGTAACAGAGTGTTCTTGTCTATGGTCATCATCTCGCGCATGTATGTTTTAACGAACAAATAACGTTATATTACGATGTCTCGGTATAAAAGTGTGGGGCTATCTGTAACAGAGTGTTCTTGTCTATGGTCATCATGTCGCGCATGTATGTTTTAACGAACAAATAACGTTATATTACGATGTCTCGGTATAATAGTGTGGGGCTATCTGTAACAGAGTGTTCTTGTCTATGGTCATCATGTCGCGCATGTATGTTTTAACGAACAAATAACGTTATATTACAATGTCTCGGTATAATAGTGTGGGGCTATCTGTAGCAGAGTGTTCTTGTCTATGGTCATCATGTCGCACATGTATGTTTTAACGAACAAATAACGTTATATTACGATGTCTCGGTATAATAGTGTGGGGCTATCTGTAGCAGAGTGTTCTTGTCTATGGTCATCATCTCGCGCATGTATGTTTTAACGAACAAATAACGTTATATTACGATGTCTCGGTATAATAGTGTGGGGCTATCTGTAACAGAGTGTTCTCGCTATGGTCATCATGTCGCGCATTTTTTTTTAACGAACAAATAACGTTATATTACAATGTCTCGGTATAATAGTGTGGGGCTATCTGTAGCAGAGTGTTCTTGTCTATGGTCATCATGTCGCACATGTATGTTTTAACGAACAAATAACGTTATATTACGATGTCTCGGTATAATAGTGTGGGGCTATCTGTAGCAGAGTGTTCTTGTCTATGGTCATCATCTCGCGCATGTATGTTTTAACGAACAAATAACGTTATATTACGATGTCTCGGTATAATAGTGTGGGGCTATCTGTAACAGAGTGTTCTTGTCTATGGTCATCATCTCGCGCATGTATGTTTTAACGAACAAATAACGTTATATTACGATGTCTCGGTATAATAGTGTGGGGCTATCTGTAGCAGAGTATTTTTGTCTATGGTCATCATGTCGCGCATGTATGTCTTCTCTCCTGTGCTCTGGACGCTTGCGAAGATCACCCTGTGAATGAAATAAATAAATAAATATTCTACGACATACACAACGGTATCAGACCTACTAAGAGATCTTGCCTTACTTGCACCCAAAGGACGCCCATGTACCTTTTTTGTAAATATATTATATCAAAATCAATTATAAATATTTTTTTTTTTTTTTTCATAAGAATACCCAACCCAAATATTATTCAATCATGCATACAAATTCTAAAATGTTCGTGTCACCACCACCATTTCGGATTTCCAATTTACGGCAGTTCCCAATAACATAATTATCTACAGATAAAGGTAAAGGTAGAGATAGTTCCTTTGTCAAATCCTATTTTATTTTTTTTATATTTTGCTTTTTTGCTACTTGTTATTTTGCTACTATGAATTGCGTTACCATAGAGATTGATGACGTTTTTATCCTTTCTAATGTCAAAACTGGTGATAGATAGGTTATTGGGAACGGCCGTCAGAGCACATTATCTATCTATCGCGAGGGTCCCTAACATGGTCTAAAAAGTTCAAAGATTCAAATTATTTATTTGCATAATACATGTGAGAATCAGATGGTCATAAAAAACATAATAGTGGTCGGTACATTGTATTATCACCTTTATTATTTATTTATTATTAAGGTTCAGTACACAAATATAGATAACTAGCTTTTGCCCGCGGCTCCGCCCGCGTGGATGTCGGTTATCGCGACCAAACATAGCCTATGTCCTTTCTCAAGGTCTAACCTACCTCTATACCAAATTTCATCAAAATCGGTTCAGCGGTTTAGTCGTAAAAGTGAGACAGACAGACAGACAGAGTTACTTTCGCATTTATAATATTAGTAGGATTGAAAATTTTATAATTCGAAATTATGCAAATTCAAGTATTAATACATAGCAATAATAAAATTTATCTGAGATTCAACGTCAATAGATCATTTCATGTCAATATCAGGAGGTAGATAATGTCTTGTATAATGTCAAATAATATACAATGTCAAATACATAATGTCCATCCGATTGCAATGTCCAATGAATCATCAAGGAAAACAGATGCAACAATTAAAAATTCAGATACAGAATAATAACATTTCCTTATATAAGCATCTCCTGTAGACTTCTCTTGAACAGACGCACATTTTCTGCATCTATACTATTATATAATTATTGTAAAGTGGTCGTGTCTGTACATTGGAGATATTTAAAAAAAAATACTTGGGTTATCTTATGTTAACGATACTGAACACGAAAATATTTTTTTTGAATTTCCTGTCTGTTTGTCTGTTTGTCCGCGATGGACGCAAAAACTACTGGACGGATTTTGATGCGGTTTTTTTTGTTAGAAAGGGCTTGATCAGACTTTAAATCTAACGTTTGTTTGATCGCAATCGGTTGAGTAGAACCGAAGATATGAGCAAAGGTCGCGTTAACCGCGGGCGGAAGGCTAGTATTTTATATGTTCAGGCAATTTATTATATATACGTGGTTCCACTCACCATCTCGGCTGCTGGACCCTGAAGAGGCAGCTATCGGGTGAGATGTGTAGTGTTGCGCCTCTGATCCCGCGGTACGTGGAGTCCGGACTAAGGTACGCTGCCTGGCTGAAGTAGCCTGATATCACGCACTTCATTATACGGGATAGTTTACCTGGGAATTGGGGAATTAATTATGTACCAATAAATTACAATTATTTACATACATACATACAATTACGCCTTTATCCCCGGAAGGTTAGGCAGAGGTGAATTAACACCCACATTTCACCAATCATTGTATTAGATCCCACGTAATAGGGGGTGAGCCTATTGCCGTTTTCCGGGCACTATTGTTGGCTCAAGCCATGTATAGGCTGAGTCTGGGCTGTATATATCTGTCTGATGTTAAACAGCCCTATCCGTTAGTCGCGTTGTACGACACCACATGGGAGGAGATGGGGTGGCACAAGTTCTACTCTGCCGAGAACAATCCATTCTTCCATACTAATATTATAAATGTGAAAGTAACTCTGTCTGTCTGCCTCTTACGCTTTCACGCCTAAACCACAGAACCGATTGTGATGAAATTTGGTATAGGGGTAGATTAGACCTTGAGAAAGGACATAGGCTATGTTTGGTCGCGATAACCGACATCCACGCGGGCGGAGCCGCGGGCAACAGCTAGTAATAAATAAACCGCGATAGAATCCGGTAAAAATTAGTTTTATTTCAATGAGTGACATTCGTATACTATTATTTACCTGATACTAATTCAAGTCCTTCAACTGGTTGGTTTTCTATCTGGAATTTTCTTTTGACTAGTTTTTCTAAGCTGTCTCGTATCTCACAAGCCTGGAATTAAAAGTATAATATTATGTTTAAATTTCACATCATGTACCTTAAGGTGATTACATACGCGAATGACTTTGACCATACAAAATGCTCAAGGTCATTGGCTCATATTTGAACCGAAAAAAATCAGTAAAACCAATTTTAATAGATAACTTTATAAGCGACGATTACAAACTAAGAAGGTCACGTCATGCTAATACACTTATTTAACATACATGTGACATTTTAGATTATTGGATACATATTGTAGAAAATATTTGGTTTCATAAGAAAGAGTAGAGTGATGTTCAGAGCCTCTTTTCTACTATTTTCTCCTTTTTTATTTAATTTATGAAAAGGAGAAGTTACTCTGTATATCATGTAGTATGCAGGCATGTGAATTCCAGATCTGTAGGTTTTATAGTTAATAAGAAAAACGGTTTCGAAAATACTGATTTTTCGATGCTGATCTGATTCGGGGCCTTAACAGATTCGAGCTCAAAAGGCTGAACGGATCTAGTTGAAATGTGGTATAGATATAGAATTATAGCTTGTTTTTATGTTAGTTTTTATCCGACTATGGCATCGCAATAAGGAGCTGTCCATTAATCACGTGAGGCTCTAAGGGGGGGGGGGGGGGGGGGGGTTCGGAAAAAATCACGATACATCACCAGGGGGGAGGGAGGGGTATATTGAGATATCACGTGTATTTATTTTTTCTTATAACTCGCGATTTTTGTCACGATTCTTAGTTTTTTAGCATTAAATAAGGAATAAAAAAATACACGTGATTTTGGCTAGGGGGGGAGGGGGTAGTCTAAATTCTCACCACGTATCACCATGGGGGAGGGGAGGTTAAAAAATTGCTAAAAAAGCATCACGTGATTAAAGCCCCTAAGGAGGGTCATAATTTTGACCGCTATATATGCATTGCAAGAGACATATACCTTGGACCTAAATGTGCTCGTATTCACCAAGCATACATTATTATATTACAAACCAATCCGCACGCGCTAAGGCCTCGTTTGTCTTGCGATTTAGGTCCAAGATACGGGTTCCGAGGCATAGCTGGGTATGTATGTATGTTCATCTGTGCCCTCATTACTTCTAAACAAGCTCATCTATATATCGTCGGTGCGCCTGCCAAAGTCGTTATGTGCATTTTTTTTATTTTTTTTTATTCGCTAGACGGCCTCAAAAAAAAATTACGCATCGACTGAAAAAACAACCAAGTGTTAATTCCTTCTAGAAATAGATTTGACAAAATATAGATGTGCACTTCTGACACTGCAAAATTGGTTATGTGTTCACATCAAAAGTTTTTCACCCTCATTTTGCACATGTCAGAATTGGTTTGCACATAATATACAATTTGACAGCTTGTTTTTCTGCGATTTGTTGGTTGTAAAATTGGTTTTCTACCTTTGTAACAACATAAATAATCTTAGAATAGTAAATAAAACGAGACGTGACTCAATTTTGTACAATAATATTGCTGTTTTCTCAGTTTTGGGGTTAGGCTATGGACAAGGATGGCGAGTCACTGGCAATTAGTCTTGACATCGCCAAAGCTTAGATAGAATCTGGCACCTTCCTTCCCCTCTACCAGCCTCTGGTCTGCCTCCCAGATTATGCGACTGGGTGGCTAACTTCCTGCAGGAGTGCCGTATTTGCGTCCTTGGTAATGGACGAACTTCGGAGTTCTTGTAGGTAAATGCTGGCGTGCCACTGGGGTCCTTCTTATCACCCATTCTTTCTTCGGCATATCAATGTAGGTATGCTGTCCACTGACATCATTCATTGCTATGCAGACGATAGCACCTTACACGTTAGTTATGGCCGAGCAGTCTAATATCGTGAAAGAAAAGGCAGCTTCTTGTCACTGAGTTCGACCGGATCCTGAACCACATTTCCCAATGGGGCTCTGAGAACCTGGTAGAGTTCAGTGCCAAGAAGACCAAGAAGTTCAGTGCAAAGGTATCTTCTTTCCTTCCCCTTCCCACTCTTCAGAGCACGCCTCTGCCACTGCAGGACAATCTCAGTATCCTCGGTATGGATGTTCGCTGCAAACTGAACAACAAAAACTACATTGAGAGTATCATCAAAACAGCCTCGAGTAAGGTCGAAGTCCAGAACAAAGTGAGACGTTTTTACACGCCGGAGCAACAGTGTCTTCTGTTTATGACACAAATTCGCTTCTATGTGTAATACTGCTGGCATCTCTGGGATGGCCTTTGAGAAAAGTTTTTGAAATATTAGGCGAATCGAACGTGGTACATAGGCGTCAGACAAGCACACGGTCCTCCTTTTAGAATTTTATTTTTTCTCATTTATTTCAACATAAAGTAAACATAAATCTTATTCACTAGTAAGTAGTGTAACAAAAACCAGATAGATTTTTTAGATATATTGGACCAGGGGTGTCATACTCGTGCTGCTGATCCTGTAGAAACCTTCTAAAGACCTTCTTGAAGAACCCCATACATATTGTAGTCACTTGGTAAAATCGCAACAGGGAGATCATTCCACGGCTTGAGCGTGCGCGGGATGCAGTTCCTTTCATACCGCACAGTGCACAGAGTTTCCGGTCGTAATATGTGAGAATGAATTCCCTGTCTATGACGAGCGGTGCGGTGATAGAAAGTAACAATATTCTAGGTATTATATCGAACAATTCATCTGAACACAAACCATCGTACAGGCGGTAAAACACCCACAGCAAGGTAGTCCCTTCTGAGGTTGAGAGAGACTACTTACCACCCCGTCTGTGAGTATGGGAACGTCGACGATCCTCAGCGCCCGTCTTTGCGCCATGTCGAAGGGGTCTAGGCAAAAACGTGACAGCAGTACTCCATGTGGGACCGAAAGGGCGCGTTGTATAGAAGGAGTCTTTGCCCCGCAGTGATGTACTCGTCCGTGATCGCGATACTCGTATCCGTGTGATGATGTACCTCGTTCTGTTGAGCACTCCTGGTTTCTTTGATACCAGCTTGACTTAGTCTTCCAAGTGACTATGGCGCTGATCGTCGCTGAAGATACAGACACCGAGGATCTCTATACTCGAAGAGATGGTAAACGGTGTCTCTAGAAAATTGCGGCGCTACAATAAATGGGGTTTTCTTAGCGGTGAATGCACATACTTGACAATCGGATACTCTAGTGAGAGTAATCTCGATTTCAGACACTAGTTCATGACTTACATCCACTGCAGACTATGGATCTTTGCCTGTGTAATATAATATGTCCCCGATACTGTCGTCCGCACAACAATTGATGGTTAACTTAAGAAGAAGTATAACGGTATCGTCAGACTAATAGATTGGGACATGTTATCATCATCAGGCCTCTGTGGCGTAGCGATAGTGCATTTGAGTGTTATAGCCGCGTCGCGGTTAGACTGGAAAAGCGTACCCCGGACTCCGAGGTGAAGGGCTTGGATGCGACTAAAGTGCATAACTAATTGGCAACATAATGTGTCATAATTATTATTATCGGCTATTCTGGGAACGATCAGCGATTAGTTCCCAACTAAGAGAGAAAAGTCAGCACCAGAGCCTCGTCCGTTGTTTAACATGTGCACCGACTAGCAAGTGAGGTTGGCTTGGGTCTCAAAGGTGTTGGTAGGACCCTGTATACGAAAAAGTTTTACTACTTTTATTTTTAGTTACTTGTATGCCTTATTAAAGTTTATAGTAGGTATTTATTTACTTAGAATGTTATTTATATCAAATGTATCTCGCCACCTGTCAGTATTTATCCCTTAAAAAAATCCTATTGAGTTCCATAACAAATCTGATATGTGTACATTTTTCACTTGTAAGAAATGGCGCTAGGCAGACAATTCTGATATGTGTATCAAAATGGGGAAAAATTTTTATTGTGGATGGACAGTAGCGTTTATGATTTTCACTTCTATCTCAGTTCATACAAAATATTTTTTGGCATTATACTACATTTTTAGATTTTTGATACGCTCATTAATTATTTTTAAAAACAGTTTGAAAACTTGAAAACTTGACCAAAAACACAGAGGTTTTGGCAAGCGCAACGACGATATATAAAAATCAATGACACTTTTCGTTGTTAGTTTATAACTCAAGAACGGCTGAACCGAATTGGCTAATTTTAGTCTTGAAATATTCGTGGGTGTCTAGGGAAGGTTTAAAGGATGAGAAAATAGGTGCAGCGGGAACGGGAAAAATATGGCGGTACGAAGTTCGCCGGGACAGCTAGTTACTTATAAAAAGTAGCCAAGAAAAAATATAGGCTTCACTAACCTTTTCCATAACTTTAAAGTTAATGTAATACTTCTGGCACCACTCTCTGCACATCTTCTTGGATTTCTTCTCGTCTTCAGAAGAACGCAGCTTCCGATACGCCTCGAAAATGTTCAGGTACATTATTATATCTCCCTCTGCCACCTGGAAATGAATAAAATAAAATTCAATGAAAAAGTCGGTATCAATAGTTTTATTTACTAAAAATAGTTGTGCCCGGGAGACAAACCTCCGCACAGTGCATATATTTGTATGCATGAATATTGGTATTTGCATTGGTCTGGTCGTGCCTCGGAGAGCACATTAAGCCGTCGGTCCCGGTTGCCACGCGAACATCTATGGCAATCGTTACGGGTAATCACAAAATCTAGAATGGGGCACCATTCTGCTCATCAGACTGCTCGATTGGGACGGTATATCCGTCCCAATCGAGCAGTCCGACTGGGGAAGTACCTCCGCCCTACAGAATACCGCAGGTATAATAACCTCGTGTTGTGTTTCCGACGGTGAGTAGGGTAGCCAGAGTTCACTGGAGATGTTTTTTGCTGTCAGTGGGAAGACCAAAGCCTTGTCTTACTTATCTTCTGCGCTGACGGCACAGAATCTCTCTGTTCTTACAGGGTCGGCAGCACGAGTGTGACTCCTCTGGTGTTGCACTCGCCCATAGGCCACGGTAACCACTTACCATCATGTAGGCCGTGTGCTTGTCTGCAACCTAAGTAGTATTAGAACAAACTCACCTCAAAATTGTTCCTCCTGGCGACTCTGGCGGCTAATGCCTCCTTGCCGCCAGCTGGCTTCACGAACACGCTGTCCACTTGCAACATGGCCGCGATGCTCAACGCCTCGTCTATACACCCGTACTCGCCTGGTTAACGTCAATGGGTACAATTAAATACGGATAACAGACCTCGATTCTTTTAAAGCAAAGCCACTGTCATACAATTTTATACATACATACAATCACGCCTTCATCCCTGGAGGGTTAGGCAGAGGTGAATAAACACCCACATTTCACCAATCATTGTATTAGGTTCCACGTAATAGGGGGTGAGCCTATTGCCGTATTCCGGGCACTATTGTTGACTCGAGCCATCTAAGCGAGTATCTCAGGCTGAGTCTGGGCTGTATATATCTGTCTGATGTTAAACAGCCCTATCCCTTAGTCGCCTTGTACGACACCGCATGGGAGGAAATGGGGTGGCCCAAATTCTACTCTGCCGGGAACCACGCGGCTAATTTTATACTTTAAACTAATAGACTTAAAGTCTAAAAGTAAATGACTTTTTGCAGAGTGAATGATAAAGCGTAATTAAACTCATTTAATTTTGATCTTTAAATGTACTTATAGCAAGTAAGTTTAAAATTCAATGCCATTTGCCAGTTCACAGTGTCTTTTAAGCGGGGCGTGAAAAAGCATTTGATGGGGACGTCAAGTTAGGTGCCACTATGGTAACTAATGTTGGTGGCTGTAATGGTAATTGTGGAGGTCAGATGGTAGTCGCTCTCCGAAAAATAAAGAGCCTCAGATACCGGATGATGAATGACTAATACTTATGCCCGTATTCCAGAACAACGCTCAGATGGGAATCGACTCTCACAATAACATTAGAACTGTCATCTAGGACACAATCTGTACTTAGATCTTGTTATAAATCGAGATTCTGCCTCCCTAGACAAGTGATAATTCGTTGTCCAGCGTATTGTAGAATAGACTGACGAATGTATGGGAGTTGACGTTTAAGATTTGAAGTTGACGACTATCATATACAATTCAAAATTATCTAGGGATATTTTAATCCTTTGTAGACAGCTAAAATAATAATATACAAGGAATTGGTAAAGACTTACTTATAACAAAATATACCCTATATAATACCCTATCAGGATTCGTAATAAAAAATAATATTCTTGTACATTTCGTTTACTTTTTCACTTATAACTGAATTACGCACTTATTACAAAAATTTGGTTTAGAATCGGATCTAAAAAAACAATAATTCGGTAGGGACCTAAAATTACATTTTGAAAGTTAAAAAAAAATATGCCATTAAAAAAATAATATTAACACGCTGGATGCGAGCCGCTCCCAACCGGTCTTATTGGAGATCTATAGGGGAGGCCTATGTCAGCAGTGAACTTGCTATGTCTGAAATGATGATGATGATTCAAAAATTGATTTTTCTTAAATTATACCTCGAAATGCAAAATATCCATAGACTTTGTAGATGTGTGTATATGACAAATTCCATAAATTCACCATTCTATACTTTAATACGCCGGCCTAGGCTATATATCGCCACTTACCGCTGTGACACAGCATGGCGGCACACATGGGCCTAAGGGGCATCTCGGCCACCCTCGCCCCTAATTCCGTCAGCTCCCCTCTCTTGTCGATGGTCTGCAGCGCGTACAGGATCTCCAGACCTGCTAAGATACTCTTCGCAGGAGGTGGAGTTGGAAACGTGAATCTGGAATTAAATAAATAAATAAATGCCCTGAAGGTTTCTTCAGGGTCGGCAGCGCGAGTGTGACGCCCCTGGTGTTGCATACGTCCATAGGCTACGGTAACCATTTTCCATCAAGTGGGCCGTGTGCTTGTCTGCCACCTAAGTGGTATAAAAAAATACATATATTATACTCAAGCCTGTAAATATTCGGTCTCACGTTATAGAGAGCCTATTACCGTCAAAAGGGGAATAATACGTCAATGTTACTAGTTTGAGTGAATAATATTAATCATAGTACGAATTTATCATTAAAACGTTTAATTTTGGGTAGCGCACTGTTGCGATTCTGATTGGTGCATAAAGGACATCACCCATTTTGGTTCAAAATTGAATTTTTCGTTCGTAAAAAGTTCGTATCATACTCGTAAAAAGTGTATATTTTCAAGATTTTAAAACTCAAATAAAACCGTTGGAAGTGGTTCCTTCAACTTTGACGCCATAATAAAAAATGCTAGTAAGAACAAGGTCTAACGGAATATCGTATTTTTTTTTCTTTTGCCGAGACCTTCCATTTTGGATTTAAATAAATGGACGAAAAACAACGATATGCAGTATGTGGTTTATTTTTTATTGCTTTAATTAACTATTCGTCCAAATGTAGAACAATATTTTTTATTTATTTTCAATAGTTCGTATCATAAAAAGTGTATATTTTCAAGATTTTTAAACTCAAATAAAACAGTTGGAAGTGGTCCCTCGACTTTGACGCCATAATGAAAAATGCTACTAAGAACAAGCTCTAACGAAATATTGTATTTTTTTTTCTTTGGCCGGCACTTTCAGTTTTGGACCAAAAATTTATGCAGTGTGAATTATGTCCTTTATTGTCGCCATTTTAGAGTGTGGATAACATATTTATAGTTTATAATATATCATTGGGTATACCTATGTAAGTACAAATACCCATAAAGTGTACCTGAGCAGGTTGTGAATGCCTAGCGCCTTGAGCTGTAGCAACATGGCGGATAGATCGCTTCTACACATCTCGGGCGGGACTGACTCAGGTAATTTGTTGTATTCTTCTTCAGTGTACAGTCTGGAATAGAAGAATTATATCCTGCTTTAGATATACAGTTATAATTTCCTATTAGCTTATGCCCGCGGCACCGCTTGCGTGGATGTCGGTTTTAGTCATGTCTTTGGTTTCCCTCTTTCCCAACTGTACCATTGATTAGTACCATTAATGGTACTACTGGGAATCTTTGTCCCACTAGTACCATTGTACACGATACTAGTTTTGCAGCCGGGTTTACATACAGCTATACCATTGATTAGTACCATTAATGGTACTAATCAATGGTATAATTGGGACAGAGGGGTTATAATCAAACATACGGTACCGGTACTATGGGGTGAATAGGGATCAATGGGTGAATAGGGATAAAACGGTCAGCTGAATTCTGTAGTTATTTTCTTTCAAGTGAAATTATGGATTAGTTCAATGTAATAATGAGCAGAGTTATCAATAATATCTGGTTAGATACTTGAAATTCGGGAGAGAAATTATTAAAAAAAATCTAATGATAAAATATCCCTATTCACCCCATTTTACGGTTGTTTTTAAATCCTTTCAGTAGTTTTGACGAACCGTTCGCCATTGCGAACAAACAGTTAATTAGTGATATTCGCGTAAACTATTAGGTTAAGAATCGTTCATCTATAATCTATACTATACTAACTAATATTATAAAGCTGAAGAGTTTGTTTGAACTCACTAATCTCACAAACTACTGGTTCGAATTGCTTTTTTTTTATGTTGAATAATCCGTTTATCGAGGAAGGTTATACGCTAAATATCATCACACTGCTACTCAAGGAGGCAGAGCAGTAACTATCCGTTAAGTTACGTTAGACGTTCGTATGACAAACAGGATAAACGGCTCAACGTGCTCTCCGAGGCACGACCAGACCAATGTAAATACTCACATTCATGCATACAAATATTTGCACTGAGCGGGGATCGAACCCGCGCTTCCTGCATAGCGGCCGCGTTCACTACCGCCACGCCTGACGCCACAGAGGCTGTCTTATTCATTATTATCATCACCCTCATAGCAATTACGCTGCGTTTAAAGTTTTCATTATTACTTTGAATGATACGTCGGCTTTTCCGAAAGCGACTGCCATATGACCTCCCAAGGCCGAAAGAATGAGCACCAGAGTCGAAATGAAGAGTAGAATACAATGACGAATGTACCTATGGGATTTGACTTAGAATATAACGTAAATGACAGTCGTTAACGCATGTCAACGTTTATGACCGTCATTTACGTTAAATTCTATACTTTCGAATGAAATTTCAATAATTCAAATCGCCGCGTGGTACCCGGCAGAGTAGAATTTGGGCCACCCCATCTCCTCCCATGCGGTGTCGTACAAGGCGACTAAGGGATAGGGCTGTTTAACGTCAGATAGATACTATATACAGCCCAGACTCAGCCAACAGCTCGAGCCAACAATAATGCCCGGAAAACGGCAATAAGCTCACCCTCTATTACGTGGGACCTAATACAATGTTTGGTGAAATGTGGGTGTTAATTCACCTCTGCCTAACCCTCCGGGGATAAAGGCGTGATTATATGTATGTATGTATGTCAAATCGTTTCTCTTTTCTCTATCTTAATCGATCCCATACTTTCGTCATTATATTCTACAATACGCGATCTTCAAGCGATGTGGAACCTCTCAGTCTCAGGAGAGACTTTGCTTACCTTACTTTACCGCCTATACAATGGTTTGTGCTCAGATGAATTGTTTGACATGATGCCCACAGCTACATTCTATCATCGCACTTCTCGTCATAGGCGGGGAGTTCATCCTCACACATTGCGACCGGAAACGGTGCGCACTGTGCGGTATGAAAGGAACTTCATCCCTCGCACACTCAAGCTGTGGAATTAACTCCCCGCGGTGGTTTTCCCAAGCGACTACAATATAGGGTTCTTCAAGAAGGGCATTCGAAGGTTTCTTCAGGGTCGGCAGCACGAGTGTGACGCCCCTGGTGTTGCATACGTCCATAGGCCACGGTAACCACTTTCCATCAGGTGGGCCGTGTACTCGTCTGCCACCTAAGTGGTATTAAAAAAAAAAAATACGCTAGCCAAAGACTTACCACTTATCTAGGGGGGTAGAAGAGATTACCCTCGGCCTCTAGATCCCTGTACTACATATAGTATTACCTGTAACACTTCCCGCGACTAGTCCTGCCCGCCCGGCCCGCTCGTTGCGTGGCGTTATTCCTCGACACCGGGGTCACTGCCAGACTCTCTACACCAACTTGCGGCTCGAAGTATGGCAACTTGTGGAAACCTGAGTCTATTACTGAAAGAAATAACAATTAGCTTTAGAAATAACTATGTTATAAATGGGATACCTTTCGTTAACATAATATATATGTAATCCTAAAATGTTTTGGCACAATGAATATGGCATACTTTTTTTGACATAATAATTATACTTGGGCATAATTGATTTTTTGCAGCATTTGGGAATTAGCATAATTATATTTAAGCATAAAATTTATATGGGATCCCTTTCGTTAACATAAAATATTTTGGCATAATTCTTTTGGCATAATTATACTTGATCCGCTTTACTAGTCTAACTGCGGATTTGGCTAGATATCGATATTTTTCGTGAAGCGACTGCCATCTGACCTCCAAAACTCAAAAACTATATTGGGCGTTATCGAAGCATTGCAACTAGACCAGCTATTGGACTTTTAGGGCCCCAACTACCCGTAACGACTACCATAGATGTTCATATGGCAACCGGGACCGACGGCTTAACATGCTCTCCAAGGCACGAGCAGACCAATACAAATACCCATATTCATGCATACAAATATTTGCACTGAGTGGGGTTCGAACCCGCGCCTTCTGCGTAGCGGCCGCGTACTCTACCGCCACGCCACAGAGACAGTCAGAAATAACGCTGACGTCATAACTACTTACCATAGACAATCCCGGGTACAGTAACACTAGTCTCAGCAATATTTGTAGCTAGCAACACCTTTCTAACATTGCTATCCGTTCTCTGAAACACTTTGATTTGCTTATAATGTGGGAGACTGCCGTACATGGCAAGCACTAGCATGTCAGCCGACTTTATACCGGAAGGGAAGTGACTTCGATGCTTGTTTGAAGCATTATTCTGGTCCGCGTATATTTGAAGAGTTTCTATGGCGGAGAGGATTTCTTCCTGTAATTGTAACAACGTTTGTATAAAAATATGTTCATCATCATCACTACATATTATAAAACAAAGTCGCTGTCGCTGTCTGTCCGTCCCTATGTATGCATAAATCTTTAAAACTACGCAACGGATTTTGAAGCGGTTCTTTTAAATAGATAGAGTTATTCAAGAGGAAGGTTTACATGTATAATACATGCATAATATTGTAGAGA
This sequence comes from Eilema depressum, assembly GCA_914767945.1. Lineage (NCBI taxonomy): Eukaryota > Metazoa > Arthropoda > Insecta > Lepidoptera > Erebidae > Eilema > Eilema depressum. The sequence continues at coordinate 2,970,672 of OU612036.1, read as the reverse complement.
AACACTGATAAATTTAGATATTTCTAATGTGATGCAGCGGGAACGGAATCAGAATACCACGGGGGCGGCAAATATGGCGGTAGGAAGTTCACCGGGTCAGCTAGTTATTAATACAAAAGGTGACTACGGGATAGGGCTGTTCTCCATCCGAAAGTATACTTACAGCCCATGACAAAATGCCCTCTAGTCGGCAATAGGCTCGCCCCCTATTAAGTGAGAGCGAAAATCATAGTTGCCGAAATGTGGGTGCTAATACACCTCTGCCTACCCCTTCGGGGTGTTGTAGGCGTGAGTATATGTATGTATATGTAAATACTGCCATCAGAATATAAAAAAATATAACTATTAAAAAAAGAGTTTGTCGTATTGGTTCAGGAATAAGGATTAACTCGTACCTACTAGTACCAGTATTCCCTTTGGTTAACAGGTCGGTTACTAGTATTCCCATTGGTTAACGGGACGGTTACTAGTATTCCCATTGATTAATGGGACGTTTACTAGTATTTCTGTTCATTAACGGGATGGTTACTAGTATTCCTTTTGATTAACGGGACGGTTACTAGTATTCCTGTTGCTTAACGGGACGGTTACTAGTATTCCCGTTAGTTAACGTATTCCTATTGGTTAACGGCACGGTTACTAGTATTTCCATTGATTAACGGGTCGGTCGGTTACTAGCATTCCTGTTATGTTGGTTAACAGTTTAGCTTCATGCGATTAGCAAAATGTTAAATTTAGCTAAAAGCTAATTCGCAGAAAGCCATGTTTAATATCAAGTTCTTTATCGGTCATTATAGTTAAGGTTGAGAGGTCGATACTTACTTGTGACGTCAGAAACGCAAGAATATCACCCAGCGGTTCGTTTTCATGTATCTTGATAACTGTGTCCACTGTCGCCTTCACATAGTCAGGGATTGGTTCTGAAAAACGAAAAAAAAAAAAATTAAGACATAGAATTTTTACCTCCCTTTTTTTATTCTAGTAAATATTTTTATATATTAATTTAGTTTATTTATCTGTTTATTAGTCTTTAGCTCTATCCATACTAATATTATCAATGCGAAAGTAACTCTGTCTGTCTGTCAGCCTGTTACGCTTTCACGCCTAAACTAATGAACCGATTTCAATGAAATTTGGTATAGGGGTAGATTAGACCTGGAGAAAGGACATAGGCTATGTTTGGTTGCGATAACTGACATCCACGCGGGTGGTGTCGCAGGCAAAAGCAAGTATGAAAATAAGTAGGACAAGCCTTTGGTCTTCCCACTGACAGCACAAAACCTCTCCAGTGAGCTCTGGCTACCCTACTCACCGTCGAAAACCCTACACGAGGTTATTAAGCCGCGGTCTTCTGTAGGGCGGAGGTACTTCCCCAGTCGGACTGCTTGATTGGGACGGATATACCGTCGTGTTCTACCTCCTAGGACCTTAATGCCCTTCTTGAAGACCTGTAGAAATGACCTTACCTTCTGAGTAGAACAAGTCAATGGGGTGCGTTCTCCCTTGCATGGCCATAATAACAGAAGTACTGGCTTTATCGCGATCCTTCTTGTCTCGGAGGTTGAAGAAGTCCCTGAGGAACTCCGCGTCCATCGTCGCTGATGATATCACCAGCTTCAAGTTCTTGCGTTTCTGAAAACATTGTTCATACATTATATATTCACACCTGTGAATCCTCAAAGAGATAGGCAGATGTGTATTAACACCCACATTTCGCCCAGCCACTGACAGAGTTGTTCAGGTCATCCATAGGGACCTCCGTCTTGACCCTTGACACAACCATGGCCAACATTTAACGTGTCCTACAAAGCACTTAGATGAAAAACTACTTAGCGGTCACCCACCTAAATGGCAACAGCGCCTTGGTAGCTTAACCCACTGATCGTTTGCCGAACAGCCCCTCTAGACAAGTGGCAATTCGTTGCTATTTGACGTTTTTGACATTCGTTGACGCATGTCATATACGTCAAATCCCATACATTTGGCATTCTATTCCATCATAACGCCGAGCAACGAATTGCCACTTGTCTAGGGGGGCAGGGCGTCGATTCTACTAAGCAAAACCATTGTCATAACACAGAGACTGCAAAAAATGGCATTAAATTTTAGACTTTAATTAAATGAAAAAGTTTCATTACACTCTCTCATTCGCTCTACAAAAAGCCATTCAATTTTAAACGTTAACTGCATTACTTCAAAGGCTAAAAGTAAATGGAAATTTCTTGCAGTGGCAGTGGTTTTGCTTTAACAGAATCGAGGGTTCGAGTCGAGGGTCAGTATATGCATAAGGACCTGAACTTCTGAATGCATCTAATAACTATGTTATAATAATCTAGACCAGGATAAGAGGACGGTAAGACTCGCGACCTCCTCTTAATCACCATAATCTTGAAGGTATACCTTTATAATCTTCTTCAGCAGTCCCATCAGCACATCTGTCAACTGCGATCTCTCGTGGACCTAGAAATGATGAACAGCATTTATTAATACAAGCTAGTACTACCTAGTAACCATGATCCTGATCTATCAATGGCGCCCCCGCCGGGTCCAGGTAAAAAGGGATAGGCCAAAGAAGTCCTGGGTTGACGTCGTGGAGGTTGACATGCGTGCAAATGGTCTCACTACCATGGACGCCCAAGATCGTGCGAAGTGGAGGAGGAAGAGCCAGAAGGCGGACCCTGAGCTTCGAGGTCATCTTGGCCACGGATGCAATCAGGAGAATACGTCTATATGCAGATGATGATTTATTAATACAGGCTAGTACTACCTAGTACATAGTAGGTAATCATCATCCTATGATATAGAACTTTCTATATCCTACGATAAAGACCATCAAGGTACAATTTACCATCTTAGGGTGCTTGGTCCGGAACCTCCACGCGGTGCATCATAGGCAATAGAGGGTAGTGCCTCTCCCTTGCTTGGAGGCGTGTACCTCTGACTAACAGAGGGTACAATAAATCCTGTCTGTCTGTCTGTTTGTCTGTCTGTCTGTTACGCTTTCACGCCTAAACCACTGAACCGATTTTGATGAAATTTGGTATAGGGGTAGATTAGACCTTGAGAAAGGACATAGGCTATGTTTGGGCGCGATAACCGACATCCACGCGGGCGGAGCCGCGGGCAAAAGCTAGTAAATAAATAAACTGATGTCCATTTGTCCACTGTGTTACATTCTGGAACAATTCACCATTATTCTTCATTTCCACCCTAAACAAGACAGTGTTTAAAATAGTTCTCAGAATTGATAAACCAATTACAATGAGTTTGTTATCTATATTTCAAAAAATAGTCTAAGTAATTTAATAAAATTATGTTTCATTCGACAAAAATACAATTTTAAATTTAAAAAAAAAAACAGTGGAGAGTAGGCAAGAAGTGGGCTGGTTCTCTGGCTCGACGCTTGAGGGCGACAGGTGCGGTCACCTGTTAACCCAACGACCTCGTTGACGCGGCGGGGCAATGCTCTCTCCCCCTACCTTTTCGGGTTCCATAGGGACATCGTGCCCACAACCGAGAGGGCCATCTCAAAACCATAGATGGCCGAAAGTATCTTCTGGACTTCACCATAGCTTCTGATATACTACATTTTCTTCCTTTATGCGGGGCGTGAAAAAGCATCTGATATGCCCGTTGAATGCCAGCTTACTACGAGTATCAGACGGATATTGACGTATCCGATATGGATTAAAAAGTCCCATTTGCAAGATTACCTCGTCAAGTATGATGGCGGAGTACTGCATCAGCAGAGGCGACGCAAACATCTCTCGGAGCAAGACACCTTCCGTCATGAACTGAAATAAGAACATTGGATATCAATTACAAATATGAAGCGTCAGTAACTTAGTGGTTAAGGAGTTGGCTTTATGTTTCAGAGGTCCCGATTTCGAATCCTGGCAATACAGACGTGAACCGACTCCTAAGAGCGGGGACACACGATGCGTTGCGGCGGCGGTGCGGCGCCGGAGCGGTGTCGCTGCGTCGTTTTACATTGAAACTTCTGTGGCATGTCACACGATGCGCTGCGGCGCCGCGCCGGACTTGCAACCACCGCGGCACCGAGACGAGGCGGGGAGGGGTGAATGCGTTGCGACGCCAGAGCGGCACGGCTCAGTTGTTTGATAACAACGCAGCGGCGCCGCACCGCTCGTGTGCCCGCCAATGCGGCGAAATTACTGCGGTGCGTCGCCGCAACGCATCGTGTGCCCCCGCTCTAAGGCTGTCTTTCCACACACAGAGTATGTGCTCTGCTACGTTGCAACCATATTCATTGGTCCACATAACATAGCACACTGGTGGAAAAGGGTTCAGCTAAGCTGTGTATTTTATGAAGAAAGATGCATGCTATAAACGTGTGCTATGGTTGGAGGTCAGATGGCAGTCGCTTCATGGAAAACCTCGAAGTTCAGTCGCATTATGGTATGATTCCGAAGCCAACGGCATACGACAACGACAAACGCATGCAGCAGGTACAGCGTACCCATTACTTGTTAAACTCCGATACGGATAAAGGGGACCGTTGAGAAGCCGCAATGAATTACGCGCATGTGCTGCGTGCGTCGGCAGTTGTCGTATGCGGTCGGCTACGGAATCATACCTTTAGACTGGAAAGCGGACCTCAACTGAGTTGGAAAAGGCACAGATAATGAGGAATTCGTTTGTCTTGTTTCAAAATAAAATTAGATCACCTGATCTATATAGATCTATCTAGAGAGACAATACAACACCTCTGCCTACTCGATTTTTGCAGGCTTATTCTCAGACATCCACAACCCATTGTTCTCGAAAAATAAACTTCCATATATTAGTTCCCCCTACTTCCACGACAATTAAAATTAAAATATCAAATATTATTTTCTTTCCCACGACATCCATACACAAGTTTTCAAGTATGGTCAGGAAGAAAATCGGGGAGAAAAATATTATGCAGGGCGTAGCCAGCCCCCCTCTAGGATAGAAATCCTAGAAGGGGGCAAGTCAGATTTTTTCCGCTGGATCTAGTGGGTGGGGCGGTGGGGTAGTTAAATAGAAGTAAATTTGTCGATATTTTTTTGTTCAAAACTAGTCTTCTATAATGTAACTACTGACTTACTTATACTGTGGCACGGCAATAACCTTACACAACTTAAGTATCAATAAAAAAGTAATCAATCAACGAATGTTTCAATCACAGAAGCCAGTCCGCTGTAATCACATTACGATAGAAAATCACCAGCTGTGTGGGTTTTATACAAATTACAAAACTATAATTACCAACCACTTATTATTTTCTGTGATTGTTTTTGCACGTGATTAAAGGAATGGGGTATCTTACTACTGTCAGTGGAGCCGTTGACTGGACGGCCCTTTCTATGTGGACCATTTCATCCATTTCCTCTATATAAGGACTGTCATACATCTTCATATGGCAACCGGGCCCGCTGGCTTAACGTGCTCTCCGAGGCCAGGCCAAAGAAAAAATACAGTAGATAATCCGTTAAAGCTCGAGCTCAGTAGCATTTTTAAGTAAAGCGTCAAAGTTGAGGGACCACTGCCTTCGGTTGTATTTGAGTTCAAAAATCTTGAAAACATACGAGTACATTTTTAATGAAACGAAATCATTGAAAATGAATGAAAAATATCTAAATACATTGGCAGAATAGTTAATAAAAGCAATAAAAAATAAATCCCATGTAGCATCGTTGTTTATCGTCCATTTATTTAGGTTTAATCTTTTTCTTCTTTTTATTATGGCGTCAAAGTTGAGAGACCACTTCCCCGGTTTTGATTACATAAATCTTGGAAACTTAGATTATTATTTAGACATTATAAATGGATTTTAAGCAGACCTGGTTATTCGCCAGAATTATAATAACAGTTCAAAAAGTACTTACTACGATGCCGGTATCGACGGTTCTCTGGCTGGTCATGGCAGCGGCATATCCGACACGCTCGCCGAGAGGCTCCCCTCGTTCCTCTGCGACTCGGCATGCCAAGGACACCGCTGCGGTCACCCGGGGCTGCGTCACGCATACTCGGTGGCCGATCTCGTAGAGGTACTGGAAATATTAGATAGGTATGTGGTTAATAGATATTCACGCCTGTAGCCTATGAAGGGGTAGCAGAGGTGTATTAAAACATTTCTCCAAATATTATTGTCGGTTCCAAGTAATAGGGAGCGAGTCTATACCTTGGATCTAAATCGCAAGACAAACGAGGCTCTGGCACCCGCGGATTGCTTTGTAATAGACTAATACAAAGCATAGACATGCTTGGTGAATTTGAGTTCGTCCACCGCAGTAGCACCCCGTGCTATCTTCAAAAGACACCCAAGAAATGTGTACTGCGCGTATAGGACACATATTTAGCACATTTTAGGTCCAAGATATGTGTCCGGAATTATGCTATGATCCGTTTGACGCGATGCGCCCGTTGTGTATGATACCGATAGTTTGTATGATAGATTTTATGTAGGATAGATAGATGTATATGAAAATGTGAAGAATAAAGTACAGTTCCAAAGTCCAATCGTTCTCTGTGACGCCGGAGAGGAAATGTTTCTTTATAAATCCAATAATACCTACTTGAGAAGCTGGCATTTTGCCAAGCACGCCTCCAGAAAGCGCGAAGCCGCATGGGGTTCGAAGGAGTGTCTTCAATAGATGTTATAAAAGCAACGTATATCATTTCTGAATAGGCTCAGCCTATTCTTGATATTGTCGAAGATATACGGGAATATTTTATTTTTATTTATTTACTAGCTTTTACCCGCGGCTCCGCTCACATGGATGTCGATTATCGCGACCAAACATAGTCTACGTCCTTTCCCAAGGTCTAAACTTACCGAAGGGCTTATAGGTGAATATTTAATTACTGTACACCGGTTTATCCTTTTGGAATAGGCAATAACAACTGCTCGCCATTTGTTTCGCTCCTTTCACGAGGTTCCTCTTACAAGGTAGGTACCCACATTTTAGGGAGAAGTGGCATACGACCACAGCTATCGTTTGAATTATGTAGTAACCAAAAATATGCCGAAATAGGTAATTATGTTGTAATCTATATCCTGTCCTACTTCCTACTACAGTAGGTACTAATATTATAAATAATGTGAGTTTGTGTTTTTGGATGATTGCATGTTTGCTATTCAATCACTTTTAAACGGATGAACGACCTTTGAATTACGTAGTAACTATTTAGTAGGTAATCTGTGCTTTGACGCCATAATAAAAAATAATATTTAGAACAAGCTTTAAGGGGTCGATTACACGCTTATGCAAGCGTCATGCATCATGCCGTTAATCATGAATGTTATTGGTCAATCGGTTGATAGTTAAACTGACAGCAAAACCTACCGTGTAATGGACCCCTAACGGAATTGAAAATTGAAAGTGCCGGCCAAAGAAAAATAATACGATTTTTTTCTTTGGCCGGCACTTTCAATTTTGGACCAAAAATGTATACAGCGTAAATAATGTCCTTTGCTACAGGGATACATTACAGGCTATATAGACCAACTCCAACTCCAACATAGTTCGTGCCTACTACGAATGATGGTCAGATGGCAATCGCTTCACGGAAAATATCGAGGTCTAGCCAAATCCGCAGTTAAGACTGGTTAAGCGGACCCCAGACTCCGTGCTGGAAGCTTCGGATGCGACTGGGAATTAACGCTAGGATGAAGAAGATGAAGAAGACCTACAATTTCAGATGAGAATATTTTCATATTTCGTATTTTTAGAGCGCTATTCAGTAGGTAGTCCGATTTCAGTTGTTGAACGTAGCTTTTTAACGCTGTCTACTGAGTGAAGTGTCTGTTACGTATACGTAGTAACTATTTAGTAATCTGTGACTGTGTTGTTTTTTAATTAACTCATTTGAATTAAGTTTATGGTTGATAAAAAATACAATCTAATCTTTGTTATTACTTTAAACGTTTTTGTAAAAAACGCGATTTAAAATACAAAAAAAAAAACACAAAGCGAAGGTCAGTCGCCTACCTAAGCACTTGTATTTTATTTTTCAGTTAGGTACCTATTGTGTTTATCAAAAATACTCGAATCCACTCAAAAAATATAAGTTCCTGATATTACACGCATTAATTAAAATAATTAATGCAAGGATAAAGATATAATGGATAGGTATAATACAATATTAACTATTTTAATGTTTATAACAAGTTTACACAAGGTCACGTTTTAATTCTGCCGGTTGTTGCCAGCTGGGTTATGATTACATCATGAGACGTGTTTCGACCTTTACCGAATTTCGAGGAACTCTAAAAGATACTCTATAAGGTATGATTCCGAAGTCGACCGCATACGACAACTGCCGACTCATGCAGCACATACAGCGTACCCATTACTTGTTAAACTCCGATACGGATAAATGAGACCATTGAGAAGCCGCAATGAATTACGCGCATCTGCTGCGTGCGTCGGCAGTTATCGTATGCAGAGTCGCCTTCGGAAGCTAGACGGAAATTCTCTTCCTACTCAAATCGATAAAGATAGGAAAGTGAATACAGCTCAGGCGGGACTCGAACCCGCGAACCCCAAACGGATGTATAGAAAAATTTGGATCAGCTTCGGGCGGAGCTCGTGGCTCGTGGTCACAGCATTCCCGCTTTAAAAGATCGCGGTTTCGAGCCCTGCCTGAGCTGTGTTCATTTTTTTCAATCTTAATCGATTTCAATAGTTTAGCATAGGTACTAAATACTAAAATTCGTCCCCCGGGACAAAAGCTGTAGATTCGTACTTTGTAAGGGTACAAAGTACGAGTCTACCTACAGCTTTTGTATTTAGGTGCCGATTTACTTTAGCAGAATCAATGCCCTGGTAGAAGCTTAGCAGCGGCGATGGGGCAAAGGTTCAGTTTTGAAACAACTGTCGTACGAACAGTCAAACAGACATTCGTCTTGAGAATGCCGCAGAGGAGTTTGTTGCGCCGTTTCTTCTACACTAGCGCCTAAGAAGCGGTGGTAAACTAAGTTTAAGCATAATTTGACGTCAAGAAGATTTTTGAGAGTAATAATTGTTTTACACTATTTTGACAAATACAAAAATAGAATTGAAGTTGTGACCAACACTAACAAAGTGGTGTAGTAGAGAGACTAAACTCAATTGGCTTAAATAAATTAATTGCTAAGTGCCACGGAGTGGTACAGTTCAATTAATAACTCGCATGCAACAACTTCATTAATTAAAATAGTACCTATGTGACTGTCCGTTTTTAGTTTTTAACACTACTGGAAAATACTATTTCTAGTGGACATCTATTAAAACCCTGGGTCGTGTCATCGTGAGTCGTTTCAAACGATATCATCATCATCATCATAATAATAATAAATAATAATAAATATTCCACAACATTCTACACAACGCTATCTAGACCCATGGTAAGCTTAATTAGCTTGTGTTATGGAATCTAGAATGCGGATATACATACTTAGATACTTTTTTTTTTTTGTAAATACATACATAAGTATTATACATAGAAACACCCAGACCAATGCAAATATTTATATTCATGCATACAAATATTGGCACTGAGCGGGGATCGAACCCGCGCCTCCTGCGTAGCAGCCGCGATCACTACCGCTACGCCACAGAGGCAGTCCATCATCATTTCAGCCATAGGAAGTCCAATGCTGGACATAGGCCTCACGACCTTATTAGGGCCGCGGGAACGCGCTGGATGCGAGCCGCTTCCAACCGGTCTTATTGGAGTGGAGATCTATAGGGGAGGCCTATGTCACACGATATGAATTACTGCAAATTAGAAAATTCCTGAAGAAGAGGATTTAGTTTTGAAATACACAACTGGCATTATGTTATTTTCTTGTAGTTACTAGTCTTTGCCCGCGGCTCCGCCCGCGTGGATGTCTGTTATCGCGACCAAACATAGCCTAGGTTCTTTGCCAAGGTCTCATCTATCTCTGTACCCAATTTCATCAAAATCGGTTCAGTGGTTTAGGCGTGAAAGCGTAACAAATGAACAGAGTTACTTTCGCATTTATAATATTAGTATGGAGTATGGATTTGGATTAGTCCCCATTTAGCCCCCGTGTTTGGGGGAGGCGAGGTGGCTGGCTTGGCCTCGTAGGTCTTTCCCCATACACCCATAGAAATATGACACTATGTTATTACTTTTTTATGTTAACAAAATTAGATACCATTTTAATTGTGGTTTTTTGTGTAATTTATTTGTGTGTATGTGTGTATTTTGTGGGACAATGTATAAGTTCATAAGATATAATGTACTTACATACTATGAATAATTTAAAAAAATATATTTTAAGTACCTACCTACTGATTCAATCGACTTAGCATAGCACGTGCAACATGGTGGCCATGAACTCAGCAACACGTGCACGTGTCTTTTTTTATCGTGTGAAAAAATATATAGTTCACAAAACTAAAACAGGTTACGTTACTTATTTCACATGGTACCATAGTCGAAATATTATAGTTTTTTAATCTAAACAATCTACATTAACCATAGTGGGTTAAATACCTACTGGAAAACTGCTCATTGGAGTTATTTTTTTTTCCTTATACATACTTTGAACACCTAAAAAAAATCATTTTAAATTGTCCCTTATAAGTATAAGTGGTATCCAAAGTATCCCAGGTGTAAAAAGTAACTCAGGTGTACAATGTAATGTAACGTTCCCCAATTTACGGTACCTATAAATAATAATCCATTAAAAATTTTACACAATTGCCATATAACTATCAATACCGGAATAAATTGGTTTCTTTATATCAGTAGCTATTTGTATTCATAAAAGAATATTTGTCAGATACTGCGTAAACAAATACTTGAGGCAGACGACTTTCAACGTTAAATTTTAATTGGCTACTCATGTGGTACCAGGTATAACTCGAGACACCTATCTTGGACCTAAATCGCAAGAGAAACGAGGCGCTGGCACACGCAGAATGTTTTGTATTAATCTATGCTTGGTGAATTTGAGCTCGTCCACCGCAGTAGCATCACGCGCTATCCTCAAAAGACACCCAAGAGACGTATTATATATAACTCCGGACACGTATCTTGGACCTAAATCGCAAGACAAACGAGGCTCTGGCTCTGGCGGATTGCTTTGTAATTATCTATGCTTGGTGAATTTGAGTTCGTCCACCGCAGTAGCACCCCGTGCTATCCTCAAAAGGCACCCAAGAAATGTGTACTGCGCGTATAGGGCACACTTTGAGCACATTTTAGGTCCAAGATACGTGTCCGGAGTTATACTACGTGTATAGAGCACATTTTGAGCACATTTTAGGTCCAAGATATTTGTCCCGAATACCTATGTTTGGAACTCAAAGGGCAGCAAGTTATATGATTGAACAGTCGATAGATTTTACTAGTTCAAAGCCCAACACTATTTCACTTTTCATTTTCACACACACATGTTAATCACTGTCAAACAGCTTTCTGCTTTCAGTATTACCACCTTAGGGGTTTTCCCCAATTAGAGGGTAAATATAAGGTTGTTTTTTTTTGGGATCTTTTCAATTTATAAAGCCAAACGGGTTTCAGGTCTCAGTGTAACCACCTTTGGGGAGTTTTCCCCATTTAGGGCGTAAGTAAATAAATGGGTTGGAATTGTTTGGCGATTTTAAATTTACAAGTAGGTAATTATAGACCCTGGGATAACCGAATGTAGCCATAGAGATTGATTTTCGACCTGAAACTTAGCGAAATCTAGTAAATTCTTAACTCTAACGACACAAAATTAAGTCATCCATGAAAATGTAACGTTTCTTTATTTGATTTTCAAAAATAACAAGATATTACACTTGAAATATAATGAACATTCCTCTCATTTTTTTGGAATTCCTCTGTGCACTCCCAGGTTTGCTTATCTCTGTATTGTACATATAATATATTGTAAATGATGAGTCCAAAAAATAATTAAAAAAATAGAAAAAAAAAACATTTTGAAAACACTTTTTAAACACACTACAATTCCTTTATAGGGAATTTATCACAAATTTGTACCTATTACAGGGACTTTTGGCTTTAGTTTTAAGGGGCAAATATTTTTAGAAGTTGTTAACACTCGTCTCGCGCAGTTTCTAAAGCCAGTTTTGTTTAAACACATCTAGCGTCTTCTGTGTCAATTTCAAGATGTTGTTGCTGTGTACATAAATCTATCCATATAAATAAAAATGAAACCCCCCAAATGTATGTACGGTACGCGCATAACTTTCTAAAGGCTGCATCAAAGTGGATTAATCCTTTTTGTTAACATACTTAAATACTTTTTTTTTTTTTTGTAAATACATGCATAATATTATACATAGAAACATCCAAACCAATGCAAATATACATATTCATGCATACAAATATTTGCACTGAGCGGGGATCGAATCCGCGCCTCCTGCGTAGGGGCCGCCACAGATGCTGTCTATATCGAAAAATGTACTTTACTTTAGGTAACTATCCTTGGTTCAATAAGGGCCTTAGTTACGAAGCTCATGGTCGACGAGTTATTAACATATACATTGTACACTATTATAAAACTGTAAATTAGTCGTGTCTTTCGTGTTTGTACATTAGAGTTTTTTTATACCACTTAGGTGGCAGACAAGCACACGGCCCACCTGATGGAAAGAGGTTACCGTGGCCTATGGATGTATGCAACACCAGGGGCGTTACACTCGTGCTGCCGACCCTGAAGAAATCGTTGACTCACCCCCTAACAGACGAAATGTGGGTATTAAGAGTGCCAACACACACACCTCTTTTGGAGAACAAAAAGCATGAATGAATAATAGTATTAGTAAGTAGTAGTAGTAATATATTAAATGCAAATGTAATTATCTGTCTGTCTGCCTAAACCATTGAATCGATTTTGATGAAATTTGGTACAGGGGTAGATTAGATCTTGGGAAAAGACATAAGCTATGTTTGGTCGCGATAACCGACATGCACGCGGGCGGAGCCACGGGCAAAAGCTACTGAAAAATAAATCAAATTACTTCGTAGTCAATCTAAACAAATCAATATTTGGCCACACCCCATTACAATCTTTGTTTACCGTAAAAGCTAAACAATAATGAGCAGATCAATATCCCTAACACACTGCCTATGTAATATAATAAAGGTACTAGCTGATACCCGCGGCCCTGCCCGCGTATATTTATTATAGAGCTTGGCAATGTTTGGCAGTCGCGACAATTTCCACCTCTAATCTGTTTTTTTATACCACTTAGCCTCAGTTAGGTGGCCGGTGGTTCATACAATGATAGCTGAAATGTGGGTGTTAATTCACCTCTGCTTAACCTACTGGGGATGAAGGCGTGATTGTATGTATGTATTAGGTGGCTGGGGTGCGAGGGATATGGCTACAACAATCTCACCTCCGGTAACCGACGGCCCACAGACGGCGTGCGTTTTAGGCGGTTCGAGTGGAGGTATCCGTGGGGATTTTTCGCACGATAAAAAAAAGGTAGACAAGCACACGGCCCACCTGATGCTAAGTGGTTACTGTGGCCTATGGACGTATGCAACACTAGGGGTTGCCGACCCTGTACTTATAGATATGTATTTAAATTGGATAAACTAAATCGAGGTAGGAACTTTTTCCATCGGCTTCCATTTTGGTGCTCCCTTCGCCACTGCTAACTTTCATACATATTATATATCGTATAATATACGACATCATACAAAATTCATCACCTATTTGAACCCATAAAATTGCTTGTTTTGTGATATAAGGTAGCCTATGTATTTTCTGAAGATCTCTCGTCTATCTCTTGATAGAGACAACATCAAAATCGGTTCAATGATTTAGATGTGAAAGCGTATCATGCAGACAAACAGAGTTACTTTCGCATTTATAATATTACCTATATTACTTTGGACTTTTTGATTACAGTAAGAAGTTTCTATCAGCAGGTTTTCTGTCTAGCTATATGTGGAATGTATAAAAACACATACATGTATATTATACATGTAAATAAGTGTCTGTACTGTACAGTGTACATACAAAGAATAAAGGAAAAAAGTAACTAATTTAAATACAATGGTACTGCACATACAAAGTTGCGATGCGATATAATAAAAATATAACACTGATCCGGATAATGATAATACCTACCTACCTAACTTAGTATAAATTTTTAACAAAAAAAAACCGACTTCAAAGTCAAACAAAAACATATTCCGATAAAAATTAATATGCACCAAAAAGTAGAAAATAATTGCGTATTCTTCTAAAACATAAACACAATTATTGTTATTTTGGAACCATTTTCCATCAGGTGCAGCAGCTTGTCTGGCATCGAAGTGGTATAAAAAGTAAACTGGTACTTCTGGGACAAAGATTCCCAGTAGTACCATTAATGGTACTAGTGGGACAAAAATATTCCCAGTAGTACCATTAATGGTACTAGTGGGACAAAGATTCCCAGTAGTACCATTAATGGTACTAATCAATGGTACAGTTGGGAAAGAGGGACTTTGTCTTGTCACTTGTCAGCTAGGTACTTGACATTTGCATAAATGGCGGCGATTTGCGATTTGAACGACCTGTCAAAAAACTGATTACTGTTTGTGCCAGTAGATACTTAAGAAGGCAGTAGGTACCTCTCTGATAGGTATCTTTATAAATCCTCAAAACTATCCTTTCATCCTCTGATACCCAAACTACATAAACTATCGGAATTTATATCTTCTGATGGATATTGGACACACAAAAGTCATCCATGTTTATTTAACAGCTTCGTAAATTATGTTCACCTCCCTTTCCCTTGTTTTTAGTGTAACACTAACCCCTTATTTGAATCCCCATTTGCCGCGATTATCTACAGCCCTAATGTCGTCTTGTATCCTGGTATAAGTAAAGATTCTGTAGATGCTAATAAGCAGTTAAATTGTCTAATCAGCCAACATTGGATTGGCTGGCTGTTTACACATATTCACACACTCTAGTGCCAGAACATTGAAGCACTATCTCTCAATGACGTACCAAATATTTAAAAAAGATATCGGTAATTTATTAGCTTTCGTAGCCAAATAGCTCCGCGCAGTCGTAGTTTACTCAGAACTGCCCACCTAGACAAGTGACAATTCGTTGACTTTATTATAGAATAGAATGAAGAATGTATGGAATTTGACGTACCTACATGTCGCCACCGCCTAAAAGTTTACTATACGTACGTAAGACACATAGTTAGTGATATATTATGTTTTCTCAGTGTTTTCAGTATATTTTATTCATGAACAATTTTTACATTGTGTTTGAACATTTTTACAATATACAAATAAAATAATAGTAGCTTTATTGAGAAAGCTACGCAATCCGACTTGGATAGATTAGGTTAGTTTGTGGTTATTTTTAAGCTATTGCATAGCTTCTATCGCGGGCCTTGAGCGTGGAGACCGAATCCAGAAATTCCGTAACGAAAAAAGGTAACACCCCAACTCCGAGCTCGCACGAATCTAGACGAGCTGCTCCGAAGTAGCTCCGCTTAACGTAAGTAATTATAATTGCATAAGTTGTTAGTTTTCAAATTCAAATTCAAATTCAGACTCAGAACTCAGGACTCAGACTCAGGACTCAGACTTCAGACCTCAGAACTCAGGATTCAGGACTCAGGACTCAGGACTCAGGACTCAGGACTCAGAGCTCGGAGCTCAGAGCTCAGAGCTCAGAGCTCAGAACTCAGAACTCGGAACTCGGAACTCGGAACTCGGAACTCGGAACTCAGAACTCAGAACTCAGAACTCAGAACTCAGAACTCAGAACTCAGAACTCAGAACTCAGAACTCAGAACTCAGAACTCAGAACTCAGAACTCAGAACTCAGAACTCAGAACTCAGAACTCAGAACTCAGAACTCAGAACTCAGAACTCAGACTCAGAACTCAAATTCAAATTCAAATTATTATTTATTATAATTGCATAAGTTCATAAAAAATGCTATGCAATAGCTTTACCGCGGCAGTCCCCGAGTGCCACACGTCTTTTTTTTTTTATAGCCATGCAGAAACATGTCATTTGCCTACCCAGTTTGTTAAATGTTGTACGTTTAGTCAACAGGCTAGGCAGTTAATTGAACGGCTGATTAAGCTAGTTGGCTGTGACTGTGACATATAGGTATACTAGCTTTCACCCGCGGCTCCGCCCGCGTGGATGTCGGTTATCGCGACCAAACATAGCCTATGTCCTTTCTCAAGGTCTAATCTACCCTTATACCAAATTTCATCAAAATCGGTTCAGCGGTTTAGTCGTAAAAGTGAGACAGACAGACAGACAGACTGACAGAGTTACTTTCGCATTTATAATATTAGTAGGGATAGGGATATGACGAATTGCCACTTGTCTAAGGGGGCTGTACCCACTAGCCGGTGCATGACATGTTATTTGAAATTATCAAACACATAGTTGCCTACTTCAAAGCTTTATCTAAGAGGAAACTTCAACTATAATAATATTATCAATATTATCGTGCACCACTGCAAATACATATATATATATAAATAAATAATATATGTAATATACTTATGCATTTTAGAGATATCAGCACGCCACGGGGAAATTCAGCTAGCCTATATTTATTTATTTTTTATTTTTAACGTGCGAAAGATCCCCACGGATACCTCCCCCGCCGGAGCCGGAGGAGGAGGTTATTACTAATATTTTTTTATATTTTATTTATTTATTTCCTTAATAACTACCATTACAGGTTGCCCTAATGCGGCAGTTAGTAACCTCAAACAAACAAACAAGTAATCGATAAAATCTGAAAGTAATAAACTTGTTTTTGACCATTATAAAGTAACTTTATTCAAAAACTAGCCGAAGCGGCTCACGGCCTCACGGGTGAAGCCGAGGCGACCCGCCTCGGCTTCACCCGTGAGGCCGAAACGCATTTCAAGTCCCGTATCACCCCTTTCAGTCATCTATACGCCCGCAAAGTATGGAAATCCGGCAGGATTTGTTGACATTTATGATTAGTTGATTACTGCTCCGCTCCATTAAGTAGTAGCGTAATTTTTCTCTGCGTAAGAACAATCCTCCATCCTTTTTTTTTATCCAGCGAAAAATCCCCACAGATACCTCCCCCGCCGGGGCCGGAGGAGGAGGTTATGTCGGACTCGAAACGGCTAAAACGCACGCCATCTGTGGGCCGTCAGTTGCCGGAGGTGAGAATGTCATAGCCATATCCCTCGCACCCCGGCCGACCCAGGGCCATATCTCTCGATCTGGCCCTCTTCCGGTGTGGGGACCACGGAGTCCCCAACTCGCCCCCGGGTATGGGGAGGCACGCAATGCGCGCCGCCGCCGCCGTGGCCTGCGAGCGTGAGAGCTCTCACTCCCAGGGTCGCCACCAGCTCCTGTCTCGGCGGATCCTCCATCCTCGTACACACATTCAGCGATTCATTTTTATATTACAGAAGATAGTATAGGTTACTTACCCTATATTTCCACGGGAGCAGTAATAAACGCGAGAGGACACGCGAGCAACAGCTAGCAGTTTTAATATCTAATTTAGTGTCCAAGATTCATTCGTTTACGACTATACTGTACTCTTAATTCTGCAATATAAATTCTAGTCATTTGCAATTCTGAGCGTTTAAATGTTAATGAATGATTAAATACTGACAGAAAAAGATTTAATGGTCTACAGAGAGCGATAACGTTAAATTGTCCGAGAAATAAATACAAGTGAATAATTCTTATAGTTAAATAAAATTAATTATTAAAAAATAAAAAACCCGTAGTCGCTTCACGGAAAATATCGAAGTCCAAATCCGCAGTTAGACTGGTAAAGCGGACCCCAGACTCTGAGGTGAAAGCTTCGGATGCGACTGGGATTAACACTAGGATGACGAAGATGAATCCTCCTAGCGTTAATTCCCAGTCGCATCCGAAGCTTTCAGCTCGGAGTCTGGGGTCCGCTTTTACCAGTCATAGCTACAGATTTGGCTAGACCTCGATATTTTCCGTGAAGCAATTGCCATCTGACCTCCACGACCCAATGTCAACATTAGGCGATATCGAAGCTTTGCAGCTAGACCGTTTTTTTTTTGGACTTTTTAGGGCACCAACTACCCGTAACGACTGCCATAGATGTTCTTATGGCAACCGGGACCGACAGCTTAACGTGCTCTCCGAGGCACGACCAGACCAATGCAAATATCTATATTTAATGCACACAAATATTTGCACTGAGCGGGGATCGAACCCGCGCCTCCTGCGTAGCGGCCGCGTTCACTACCGCTACGCCACGGAGGCTGACGAAGATAAGTAGCATTTTTGCTCTATGAATCAGACAGGTACCTACTTACTTACAAAGTAGGTACTAATACGCAACATTCTGCTGGTACTACAAAATATATTCTCAACACGTGTCCGCGTCTCCACGTGGCAGGATTACAATGAAAGTCGCATAGCGTTCCGTCTAATTTAATATCCTAAGTCTTGATGCACTTAATCGATACTGTTACGTTATTATACGCGTATTAGATGCTTGTAACACGTATTCAGTATCGATCGTTCGATACCGCAGGTTCGACGTACGTCATCGCGTGATGTAATTTTTAATCACGAAACACCGAAAATAAGCTTAACAACTATGTATGTGTTGTGTAGTGTAATTTAGTTAATTGTGTGAAAGCTTTAATCTCGTCACTGTCACGCCTCCTCCCCCCTTTCTATGTAATAGACCTTCATACAAGTATAACGTATATCCACTGTGTGACTCCAACATTATACGTCAGTGTAAGGCCGTGTCCTCGATGTCAGTGGTAGCGGTTTTAAAGTACCTAACGTATATCCACTGTGTGACTTCAACATTGTATATCAGTGTAAGGCTGCATCCTCGATGACAGCGGTGGCGATTATCCCATTTGGGCTCGATTTGTTAGACAAGCTACATAATGTTCGTATCATGTTTTACACAAAATGAACAGAGCACATACGGTCCACAAAAAGAGCACATCTGTTCCTTCAACCGCCCCAAGTCAGGAAGTTCAGGAATTAAATCACGTTCTGAATCACTGGGGACTACTGGTCCCCAGTGAGCCAGGACAGTAAAGTCAGGTCACTGGAACTATCTACTGCTAATCTTGATCCAGTTATCCACATTAGATGCAATAATCTAGATTTCATGTTAGGTACTAATTTTCTTCTAAATGCTGTCCCAGTAAGATATATCGCTTTTTCAACTCTTCATAAGTGCACACAGTAAATGTCATGTCATGACACTTTCTATAACTTAATTACCGATAGCCCACTACATCAGTAACTCGTAATAATGTCACTCATCTCATCACAAATTCAGACCGAAGCCCGCTGTCGTCGAGACCGGGTCCAGTTTATTCATGAATTATCCCCGCTCCGCTCTCCGCCCCGCCTCACCGCCGCAGCATCGACGACGAGGCCTTAGTCCGCCTTAGGCGTCAATTACAAGGTAGGTTTTGCTGTCAGTTTACTGCCACAGTCAGGGCCGTGATTGACGAATAACCTATCGTCTAAGACGTCCATTACACGGTAGGTAATGCTGTCAGTTTAATGCGGTGACTGTAATGTCGACAGTATAACATCATTCAAACGTAATTCATAACTAATGGCATGAATGACGCTTGCATGAGCGTGTAATGAACGCCTCAGGAACGGACGCACCTCTCCCCATTATACAACGGATACACTATAACGTAGGTATACCATGACACAAATTTAAAGCTATTGGTGGACTAAAATATACTTCAGGCGTAGGCCAGCATTGTCTTCCATGGGTCAAGGATCAAAGACGTCTAATAGAGCGTAACGTATTTATTGTTAATCAAAGACACTCTTAAAAGTGCACGTTTAGTATTTTATAAGAAGTCAAGGTATCCCGCACTAGGTCATGTTTTTTAGATCGGCAGTCAGAGCACAAGGTTGGAACTTAGAAGAAATCCATATCCATCCTAATATTATAAATATGCGAAAGTAACTCTGTCTGTCTGTCTGTTACGCTTTCACGCCCAAACCACTGAACCAATTTAGATGAAATTTGGTACAGAGGTAGATTATACCTTGGGAAAGGACATAAGCTATGTTTGGTCGCGATAACCGACATCCACGCGGGCGGAGCCACGGGCAAAAGCGATAAATGAATGAAGGAAACCCTACCTCTGATCTTTATATCACTCTCGTAGCTCCATGGACTTACTGCCTCTCTTAACCTATAACATTTATATCAGGAACTACGTGCGGTTTAACTGATCCGACTTCGATAAAAGCAATTCATCGTTACACAAGACTACCCATTATTAGAGAATTCCACAAGAAAAAAGATAAGACCCTGGATTTTAATACCTACGTGAACTCAAGAAGAACCAAGTATAATTGATGCAGATAAGATAATAAAACGTGAACTCCGAGTCCGATACGCCATTCATAATGGCGTATCGGAGTAAAAAGTTATCAGAGACCTCAGATTAATAAAAGGCTAGGTACCGCGGATGCATTAAATACCTAGGTAGTAGGAATCTGAGCGGGTTTTTTTTAAATCTTCGACAGGCTTTTACCGCTATCTCACCTATTCAGTGATGATTTAATGTTTAGGAATATCCAGATCAATGCAAATATACATAATATTCATGCATACAAATACTTACATTTACGGTGAGAATGGAACCTTTTTTATAGTGCGGACATACCCACGGATACACATCGATCGATATACGGATACGTATCCGTTTCACTTTTGCCCCTTTTCCTTTCCCTTAAAGAAGGCTAGTGTCTCGCACCCCGGCTGATCCAGGGTCATCTCTGGTTGCGCAATGGCCCCGGTGAGAATCGAACCTGCAAACTCTGCAGTCAATCGTTCTACAACTACGCCCCGCTTTCATCCCAATAAGTAGATAGCAATCAAATCCAAAATTGCTTTTAAATTGCGGTATTCTTTTGTAAAACCGACCCTTATCATAAGAACTAGTCTATTCAGGTAGAATTTCATTCGCTGTT
Source organism: Eilema depressum (assembly GCA_914767945.1). NCBI lineage: Eukaryota > Metazoa > Arthropoda > Insecta > Lepidoptera > Erebidae > Eilema > Eilema depressum. The sequence goes on along the minus strand of OU612036.1, from coordinate 2,949,720 downwards.
AGTAACGCCGATATTCTTAGAGAATAGACACAATGGGAATTGAATTCACTTTTGTGATCTATACTAATATTATAAAGAGGAAAGATTTGTTTGTTTGTTTGTTTTTTTGTTTGTAACGAATAGGCTCCGAAACTACTGGACCGATTTCAATAATTCTTTCACCTATAGAAAGCTACACTATCTGGGAGTAACATAGGCTATATAACATCACGCTACTACTAAAGGGAGCGGAGCAGTGAGCATAAATGTCAATAAATCGGGCAGATTTCCATACATTCTTTACTAATATTAGATTTTTATTTTTGTATTCGAGTAAACTCAAGAACTACTGAACCGATTTTAAAAATTCTTTTACCATTAGAAAGCTGCACTATCACTGACTAACATAGGCTATAATTAATTTTCAAAAAAATAGGGATCCTGAATAAAACTTCAATAATGTAACCCAAGGTGTAAAAAAAATGACCTAAAAATTCCTTACATCGCGTACGCTGCGAAAACTATTGAAGATAGAACAAAATAATGTACCGTAGAAATGTATAACTTAAAAAGGTCTACATAAAAGTCCGCGACAGCATATGTCTATCTAATAAGGGTAGCTCACAATAACCATTTTTATCTTTTACAAATTATAAAAAAAATATGTGTCATTTTCGAAGCTATTTTTAACAATATAGTGTTAAGCCTTATCTGACTAAATACGTTAGATACATTGTACATTTAATGTAGATCAAAATTGCCCATTACACTGTATAATTATAATGAATATTTTAGAATCTATTGCAGTATGAAAGTAACGCGCGACGATATAAATTCAAGCCGAAATGCCGATCAAAGTCAGACCACGGAATCTATACCTTTATATTAATTCTTATCTAAATAAATCGTTTGGTATTTAAGATTGTTTCAATACCTGTTGATTACTTTTTGAATTATTGAAATCGGACGTTCTATTCAAAAGATATTACGAAATTATAATGTCAATAAATCCGGTAAATTACCATACATTATTGGAAAACTAATTATTATTACGGGCATGGGCTAAAAGGGTGCAACCACGGGTGTTCGAAGTATTTCACGAGCGAAGACAGGGAAGGTCAGCTGAACACAAGATGCAACGGTAACGGGATCCGAATGCGGGATTGGAACCTCCATGTGATGCATCCTGGGTAACGGAGGCATTAACGCCCCTCACCCAGGGGAGGCGCTACCGCCTACGGCAAATACATACAGCAACGGGGGCAGCTCTATAGAGGGCTGCTCAAAGGCTTCCCACATGTCCCTCTGTCTACGAGGAGGCCCAGTAGAGAGCAGGAAAGGGAAGGGCTGGTCACCGAGCGCGGACGTGAGGATTATAGGTCCGGCCTCCTGTCATCCCTTCACGCCCGTCTCCTCCCTTTCCAGAATTCGATGGGACATCGTGCTTCCCAATTCTGAGAGGGCCATCTTAAAATTGTAGATGGCCCAGGGTCAGCCGGGGGGTGCGAAAAATGCCCTAGGCAATTTTACACTCCAGCAACTGAAGACCCGCGACGGCATGCTGTTTAGTGGGTCCGAATTCCACATGGCACTCCTGATGGCTGATGGGGATGGTATCCGAGGCAATTTTAGCACGAAAGAAAAGTTTGTACGGAATCCGAATTCCACGCGGGCGGAGCCGCGGGCAACAGCTAGTATTCTATATAAATTGCGTTACACAATATTGTTGGCATTGAATTGGGCTGGAATGATTTTAAGGGGCAGTATGATGCGTGTAAGTTGTACGTACGTTGTCGGGAGTGTCTTACCCTTAGAGTGTACATTATAAATATAGAGCGCGCCTATCACTCAGGTCTTTGGCGCCGAGTGTTAGCAGATACTTTGTGATGGTATAGCGCACCTATAGTGACGTTTCATGCATTACCAAAAATATCAATAGATGCACTTATTAATGTAGTTTGTTGTTATGCAGTTTTTTGTTCGATTTGATATGGATGGATAAAATTAAGGCCAAAATACAAAAAAATGGCGTCATTTTGCGGTATTTTTGCTTCATTATTACTACAAATATACGATGTTGTATAAAATTTTGATTTAACATATCGAATTACATATTATTTGCGAAGTTATTTTGATGGGTATTGTTTTGCTACTGATTGAGGTTGAACCAGGAGCTTCGGTACTGTTCATACCCGTGATAGCAGTTCATACTTGTAAGGCGCGCTCTCTTGCAATGTATACTCTAAGGTCTTACCCTTAGAGTATACATTATAAATATAGAGCGCGCCTATCACTTAGGTCTTTGGCGCCGAGTGTTAGCAAATACTTTGCGATGGTATAGCGCACCTATAATGACGTTTCATGCATTACCGAAAATATCAATAGATGCACTTATTAATGTAGTTTGTTGTTATGAAGTTTTCTGTTCGATTTGATATACATGGATAAAATTAAAGCCAAAATAAAAAAATTGGCGTCAGTTTGCGGTATTTTTGCGTCATTATTACTACAAATATACGATGTTGTATAAAATTTTGATTTAACATATCGAATTAAATGTTACTTGCGAAGTCATTTTGATGGGTATTGTTTTGCTTCTGATTGAGGTTGAGCCAGGAGCCTCGGTAAGTACTGTTCATACCCGTGATAGCAGTTCAAACTTGTAAGGCGCGCTCTATACCAATGCATACTCTAAGGTCTTACCTCATTTCTATCCTTTTTAATTCATTATACCTACTCCTGCCCTTATCCCATATTTATTTGGGATCTGTGCAATATATGTGTACAGTGTACTTTCTTCATTATGGTTGCAGTCATCTCAACATACACTCCCTTCCTATCCATATCACCTTTCACACAGTCCATCTCCTTTTAGGTATTCCTCTCACTTGTAATCGTCCACTTCCATAGTTAATGTCTTCCATACGACATTACTTTCATCCCTACGCATTACGTGTCCGAAGCAGGACAAACAATTTTCTTTTTCCAATCTTATCCATTCTAGTCACATTACACATCCATCTCAACATTCGCATTTCGTCTAAATACCATCTTTCATCCGTCGCCTTTCCATTTTTCTAATACCCTATTGATCTCGTCGATTAATCTCTAAATATTATTATTTAGGACCTCATCAGGTAGAAGTAGAATAAGATGCCTAAATGGAGTGCTCTTCACTCTTGCTCTGTTTCTACTTCTCAGGAAGATGTGTTTGTGACGTGTATGTATGTTACAAAAACAAAAATAAAAAGGCGTAAGTAAAGTTTTCTTAACACATTTTAATTTCATACTTCAAATTGTTGACGAGAACTTACAATAGAATCTAAAATTATAACTATAATGACATGTATAGGCACGTTACTACGTCTAACTTAATATATTCATTCTCAACGACAAATAAATATTTTGATCTTCAACATATTACGCTTACAAATCTAAATAAATCATATTAATAAGTAAACTACCCGCATTTATAAAACAATTCATCACAGAAACAAAAAATATATGTCTCGTTAGCAACTAACTTTTAATGTTATTTTGTACTATTATTTTTATTCTGTGGCTATATCAACGTTTATTTTTTTTAAATGGCGGCAAAAGCCTAATGGCAAAGATGTCGGACTTGAGATTGAGGTATTAAGTACCCGATGAACCACATTCAGTTTACTAGTAACGTGGACCCACTCCAACACAAACATTTAGGCAACTTAGTTGGAGGGGTTACTGAGAATAGTAAAAATGTGAGACGCCAATTTACTAGTATTTTGCATTTAAGATTTATCCATAATTGGTTAGATAATGGAAGAGGGCAAATACAAAAACATGCAAGTCATTCGTAATTATCATTGTTTAAAAATTAAATAATCAACATTCAGTGGGTATGTGCGCTGCAATATAAGAAGTTATAAGCACTTATAAAATGTATCCTTACCTTGTAACTAACAAGCCATAGAATAAACTGACAATGTATTTCAGATATAAGGCAACAAAAATTTTGGTTTTGACTTCGAATACGTAACAGTGCGGATACGAAAATTACAACAAAAATATAGGAACAGATCTATAAACCCCACAATATTCGGTAATTATAACACGTTAATGTTAATTTACAATGGTAACACACAAAAAATATTAGATACAAATAAAAATGTTGCCGACTCTAAATAAGGGTCAAGGTCAAGGGCTAAAAAAGGTCAAAGGCATCTACCTAGATGATGATAACACAAAATGTTAACGTAGGTACCAGGGTTGCAAGCAAACCAATAAACGTAAACCGATAAAAAGTTAACAATAGACTGAGGTTTTGGTCAACACATCCCGCTTATAACTTATCCCGCGGGATAAGTTGATGGACACAATATTCTGACACCAATCAGTTATTATTAATTCAATTATATTACTCTCTCGTTTCTTATAGAAATTACGTTCAATTAGCGTTAATCAGTTAGTGTAGATTAACGAGGTATTCTGCAGATTATCTGGCTGTTAAAGTGGAAAAAAATTATGTATTAAGTTCTTACAACGACTAGATAATCTGCAGACTCCCTAGGCAATCTGCAGCCTAACAACCAGGCATACGGTAAAGTCCATAAAACATTAAACTTCTAACGATGTACCATTCGTTGATATGGACATTAACAAGGTGAAGTTCAAATGTGAACTTTTTAGTTAAAATTTTACACTTTAACTAATCGTATCAGAATATCGGCAGATTACAAAGTTATTGTGCACCTTAACGAATTCTGCATTTTAAAGGTAATATGTAGGTATAATATATACAATCTGAAGAGTATGAAAACAATAGATACATAACAAAAGGTTAATTCATTGCAATTTGTACAATAATCACATTAAAAATATGTAATTTTAAACCACAGTTGGCATTGACAATGACAAAATTCCAAAATATAAAATCAAGAATACTTTCTTACAATAAATAAATTGTTAATATGTTATTAGATACTGTTTCAATACATTACAGAGCCATGATACTATTCATATTACTTATTAGATTAATTTACAATTTTATTGTTGTAAGTGTAAGATTTACAATTGTTTGTTAAAAGTTAGTTGCTAATTTCATCACAATATTAGTCAGTGAACAATATAACACGCGGGATAATTAATGTTGTCCACCGTTAACTAAATCTAAACCTTAGATATGTAAATACAAAAATACATCAACAAGTGTACTATATCCATAGTTCATTCTAACAACAATTATAGCATTTAATACTCATTTTCATGATGATGTCTCTTTAAGCAAATATTTAACCACATTATATTTTCTTAAAAAACCTACCCTCACGGAAACAAGGCTTATATAATTGCGACCAACAACTTTCTACACCAAAATCAGTCGAAAATCTAGCGTAATGTTTGTCTATTTGCCTGAACAGTTATTGGCACAATGAGTCCTATCACAAGGCATCAATTCAGCAGAAAAAAATAGCTGTATGTTATCTTCCAACAAAATGAGAAGCTTTATTATAATCTAATAAATCTATTCAATCTTTATTACCTAATTCCCAGTCGATTCAAAAACTTTGTTATAGTAAACACCTGGGTGAATGAATTGCTTTTTAAGTGCCAATTTCGCTTTGAAGTGAGTAAATAAATAATCTAAAATATTATGGTTGTTAAATGTTAAGTGGATTATGAACAAACAACAAAATTATTCTGAAGGCCGAGTAAATTTTATGCGGGTTAACAACCTAGATAGATTTTGGCAAGATTTCTATTCATATAATGTCTGGATGATTTTCGTTTACACCCAGAAATAATGGCAGAACTAAAGGAACGAGTTCATAGCCGACCGCAGACCGCAGCAGTAGAAACAGTTCACTCGTATCGAAGTTTGACAAAAATGAAAATGTTTAATTACGAGTATATAATATAGACCAATGAGTGGTTTACGCTTAGAGTATACATTGCTATAGAGCGCGCCTTACAAGTATGAACTGTTACGGTTACGGGTATGAACAGTACCAAGGCTCCTGGCTCAACCTTAATCGGTAGCAAAACAATACCCGTCAAAATTACTTCGCAAATAACATTTAATTTGATATGTTAAATCAAAATTTTATACAACATCGTATATTTGTAGTAATAATGACGCAAAAATAACGCAAAATGACGCCATTTTTTTGTATTTTGGCTTTAATTTTATCAATGCATATCAAATCGAAAAAAATACTTCATAACAACAAACTACATTAATAAGTGCATCTATTGATATTTTCGGTAATGCATGAAACGTCACTATAGGTGAGCTATACCATCGCAAAGTACCTGCTAACACTCGGCGCCGAAGACCTGAGTGATAGGCGCGCTCTATATATTAATGTATACTCTAAGGGTTTACGGGATTTATTATTTTCTCGAGATTTCTATGGTCATATATTATGTGCAGTCGAGGTGTCGTTTAACTTGTTACACTTCGATAGGGGTAAACGGCACATTGAAAAACCGCAATTAATTAAAACAATATTATCACATTCAAGTCTATATTTATAGCTGCATCTACTGCTGCGGTCTGCGGTCGGTTACGAATTATACCTTAATATTAGCAAGTTGTTAATATAATATATTAACAAGTTGTTATATTAGCAATATTAGCAAGTTGTTAATATAATGTATATATTATCTTCACATCATTGCATTGCAATGTGGGACCAACTCTATTAATATATGAGCTCGGATCCTTAATACCGGCTTATGCAGTGACGGAATGACCTGATAAACCAATAACTAGCTTATATAGTTTGAAGATAACATCCATCTATGTTCCCCTGCAATTATGGCTACATAATACTTATACACGCGATATGACATGACTAATATATTATGTATATACTATATTTATGGAACAACACGTGCTAACATGGGGCGTGCCAGTTAACGATTAATTATATGCAAGGTCTTAGCTTCGGGCGTATGCGATTACCGCAATTATTGAGATATCAGTACTTTGCAGGATCAAATCTTGGATACAGGATTTTGCAGGAAGCGAATTGTCTCTGTTCCTAAGAGCAAGATAGATAAGATTTGCCACCGCTAGATATACCCTCGCATAAAGGTATGATTACGAAGCTAACCGCATACGGCAACTGCCGACGCATGCAGCAGATACAGCGTACCCATTACTTGTTAAACTCCCATACGGTAAAAGGGGACCGTTGAGAACCCGCAATGAACTACGCGTATGTGTCTGCTGTGTGCGTCTGCAGTAAGTTATCGAATGCGGTCACCTTGGGAATCATACCTTAAGTCTAATTTATTCATTACAGCAAAAATGTATATTGTAGATTACTATGGACGTATCTGTTTATATTTATCTATCTACAGAAGAATGAAATTGGTGTCTTAACATAAAACAGAAAATTTGTTCTAATTTGTTCTGTGTGCTAAGTGCCACGGGCCACGGGGCAGTCACCTAGGAAAACTGTTAACACTATGGTCGGCAAGAGAAAACTTTTTCTGTTTCCCGGAATATTTCTGACTAAAAACTATATAATACAATTTTTATATATTTCGTTTACTTAGACTTAGAAAATCAAGCATGGCGCCCGATGTCCCAGGATCCATTTTAGAATCTGTTTAACGATAATACCCGTAAAATATTTCGGAATGTTTCTTCTATGTAAACAGAAAAATATAAAAGAAATAAACGTATTAACCCCTAGCAAATAAACGATATCGTTTTAACATTGCAATCAGATCATAGTTCGGATTACATGAATATTTATTTTAGATTTTTTTTAGATTTTAGTATGACTAAGTACTAACTTGGGTCTTACCACCATCTTTTAAAATTAATTCAATCTTACTTTACTTTCATTGTATGATTCGGACTTGAACCGTTGCCGTCCGTCGATATTTGTGTACATATCTTGTGAGGCAAGTGCAAAATCTAACAAATTAAACAAATAAATGTATTCACTACAGTAAGAGATACTGTTTAACCGAGTTTGACCATATAAGACTAGTATGCCAAGTATCTGACCGGGGTGCAAGGGATATGTCTACGACTACCTCACCTCCGGCAATCGACGGCCCACAGATGGTGTGCGTTTTAGTCGGTTCAAGTCCGACATAACCTCCTCCACCAGCTACGACGGAGGAGTATCCGTGGGGATTTACAGACGCTGACGATGACGGTCCGATTCACACTATGAAAGTCACAAAGTTAAATAAAATAACCTCTAGTAGAGAGGTGGTAGTAGCCACCCCTGATAGATTAAATTAAGGAGAATACAATGAATCCGCACAGAAACTGTAAAAAACTAAAGTACGTGAGTACACATTTCAGGCATTGTTCTTGTCTTCGGTGTACCTTAGGGCGCGTCTCCATTAGAAGACGGGGATATCGTGGTTCCCACACTCAAGAAAGCCATCTTGAAACCGGAGATGCCTTGGGTAATGCGAGAGAATTGCCTTTATGGATCATCTGACATCCGGGCATCTGAACCAACTAACCACCCAGGGCCGATCTGCAAGAGGTATCCTGCATGAATTTCCGCATGGAAAAAAAGGATATATAGATAAATTGGGACTAGCGATTGACCAAGAAAGGGTATGCAACATCCAAAAGCTACGAACATCGAACTTGTTTGACACGTTTTACGTAAAACGACTCTGAACTTCGGGAATTTTCCAGAACATGATTGCGCAAATTCATTTAATAGACAGTAACCAATAGTTGACAACTAGACGTTATCCGGAAGAACATACCACAAAATGTTATATGAAAATCGTTTCGCTTGACTTCAAACCAATTGCACATACTTTTATAGCTTCCTGACGTTTGCTGATAAGCAGATTGCTTTTCAAGAAATATTATAACGTAAACATTTCAAAAAATGCAGTGCTGGACGACTTAGGCTGGATATAGCGGATATGGTGATAACGCATTTAGTTCATTTTACACTACGTTAGCACTTAGCACATTTTACATAATGGACTTTAAACTACAGTCACAGACCATAGATTTTATACACAGGATCCTACTAGTATTATATGTAAATGTGGAAGTTTTGAAACATGTTTGGACATTTGTTACTCAATCACGCTCAAACGGCTTAACGGATCTCGCTGAAAGTGATCTAAAATTTGGGGATTTCCCAAATTCCAGATCTGTTCAGCCGTTAAAGCTTGATTGAGTAACAAACGCACAAACATCTTTACAAACTTTCACATTTATAATGTTAGTAAGATAAATTTATCGATTCTCTGAAATACATATTATCTCATACTGATTATTTTGTAACAAGCAGTGATGCTGCTATCTGCGTTATGGCGGATGTTTAAATCTGTTCATCCTGCCACGCGCTATATTACTGATGAATCAGATCAGTTTTTACATACAGTATACCGCGGAATACGTATCTTGGACCTAAATCGTGACAGACGGGACCCTGGCGCGATCGGATTCTCTCATCCTAGCGTTAATTCCCAGTCGCATCCGAAGCTTTTTAGCTCGGAGTCTGGGGTCCGCTTTAACCAGTCTTAACTACAGATTTGGCTAGACCTCGATATTTTTTCGTAAAGCGATTGCCATCTGACCTCCACAGCCCAGTGGTAACATTAGGCGATATTGAAGCTTTGCAGCTAGACCGTTGTTTTTGGATTTTTTTTTAGGGCTCCCAACTACCCGTAACGATTGCCATAGATGTTCTTATGGCAACCGGGACCGACGGCTTAACGTGCTCTCCGAGGCACGACCAGACCAATGCAAATACCCATATTTCATGAACACAAATATTTGCACTTTTCATCATTTCACGCTGTATTTATGTGATAAGAAACACAATGTGAGAACCATAAATAAATTAAATATTTTTTCTCTCTATTTCGAGTAAATTTTAGGTCCATAATAAATGTCCCGAGCAATATCCTCAATTGGCGATATGAAAACAATTTATGAAGGTAGGAAACCTGAAGGTAACATTGATTGTTGAAGTAGGGAGAAATCAAAAAGATTTCCCCAATTAATTCGGGTAATAATGCCTACCGACTTACTTCTAAGGCAAGTGCTCAAAGATTAGTCACCTAATCCAATCCAATCTTATCTCATATATTATTTACGTTTATGCCTACATCGTAATCCCTTCCATTAGGGCCATGCGCTAGCACAATGAGCTTCGCTATTTAATATTAATAGAATCAGTAGACTCACAGAATAGTAATGATGCAGACAAAGATTAATTTGTTCTGTAACAGATGCGTCTTCGGTTTCTGCCTATTTTAATCTATACTAATATTAAAAAGTTGAAAATTTTGCTTGGTTAGTTTAACTGTTGAAGCTCACAAGAATATTAACAGTACCTACCTAATCGGTTAATATGTATAAATAATTATTTGCATAGGTCAACTCGCGAGCATGGAACTCGCGAGTGCGCGCGAGTTAGCACCCTCCAATATTTATTAGTAGCCTAATTAAGGCATAATATGTAGCATTATCAATTAAAATAAAATAACACAAGTGAAAACTAAACTAGGTTTTGTCACAGATTTTATGAAATTTTACCATTTTAGATTTACGATTTATGAATTTGAAATGCAAGTCCTACAAGGGCTTGCGAGCCATACAATCGGTGGCCTAGTTATTGCCTCAGTCCTATATAAGTCTCACGTGGTGGAAGCTTGGCCCGGAAGCTGAGGAGATTTTCGAATCCGCCGGCTTATTAGCTAACTTTTCGCGACCAGCGAGCGAGCGATGAGCAGTAAGAACGAGATCACTGCGCGATGGATCGCGGTACGTCAAAAAAATTGGTATTACGTAAGGATTTGCGATCAGATCGCCTTAACAATTATATGCTGCGGAACTGAAAAATAGCGATAGTTTTGTTTCTAAGACTAATTTATATGTGTTTCTTGATTTACCACTGGTTTTTTACAATGAAAATTTCTGTATTTATTATTTTCACTATGGCGGCCATTAAAAAAGGACCTTTTGAGTGATCGCGATGACATTTCTTATCGCGCCTTTTTCGCTGATCGCTTTCTGTCAAATGTGATACGTAATACCAATTTGTCGTTTTTGTGCGATTACCGCGCAAATTTTGCTATCGCTTTGCTATCGCGAGTTAGCTAATAAGCCTGCCGATCTCGGATTCTACTAGCCTATGAATGGTGGAATTCACTCCAAGTCTATTGTGGCGTTGGATAGTAACTTATACGTGAGATAAATTTATCAACAGACGTATGATATCGGTAAATATTATTATGGTATAGCATAGCCGTATTACGAAAGCAATTAATGTATAATATTAAACATCATTATCGCTTATAATGACTGGGTGGTCGAGGAATGAAAGCGCAATGGTTAGACTTAAAATCTTAAGTTAGTTTGATCACAATCGGTTGAGTAGAACTGTAGAACTCAGTGGCGAGGAGTCCCTATAATCCGACTCCGGCTTGCCTGGCTTGCTCTACAAAGAGAAGCCGAAGCCGTTCCATACGAAATTGCTATGGTTGTTATAAAGGGGGAAGATATTTTCCACCTGCTTCCCTGTTCTAAATTTTCTCCCTTCACCACTGGTAGAACTAGAGATTCACTAAAAGTCGCGATTACTCTCATCCACGCGGGCGGAGCCGCTGACATACGTAAGTTTCAAATCTAATCTCACTTGACATGGAAAACGTGACGAATACGGAATATGATTATACGAATCAAAAATCGATTCACACATAAATATATTTAAATCACATTATTTTTTTCTTATACAATGACGTCAGCAACGCCATAGCCTCGGATTGTAGGGCCAAGGCTCAATAAACATAACATATTATATTATCAAAAGTACCGCAAGGGCCAGTGCAGACAGGCCGCACGGTGCGGCAAACGACTTTTTATTGTGACAAACAAAGATAGACCTTAAGTAGAGGAAGTACGTCCAAAATGACATAATACATAATATATGGACAAAACGACACATTGGCAATATTTAAAAATTAGCGCGGTTTAGGCTGTCAAAAATAAGCCAATTAGGAAGCGCCTACACCGGAATTAAACCATTGAGTTTCCGAGAGACGTTTGAAATACACAACGGACGCCATGTTGACATTTAAGTTTTGATTTTTCTGACAAAACCTTTATAATTTCTTATAACCAATTAATAATTCTTACAGCGTTAATATTAATAAGCAACGCTGTAAGAAAAAAATATGTTCCTTTATGAATAACTAGCTGTTGCCCGCGGCTCCGCCCGCGTGGAATTCTAATCCCGTTCATCGCTGATATATAGCCTATGTGTTATTCTGATGTATAAGCTATATTATTGCAAAGTTTCATCAAAATCCATTCAGCAGTTTTTACGTGAAAGAGTAACAAACATCCACACATCCATTCTCACAAACTTTCACATTTATAATATTAGTAGGATATAGAAGTTATAGACAATTAATAAAATACTATGTCATTTTGGACGTACCTTCTTCCCCTACATGACAATAAAATCGATATTACAATGATCATTAAGGTACAAAACGAAACCGTAGTATTATTCTGATGACACGGTGCGGATTACTGTAGCCACCAAAAAAGCGACACGGTACGATAAGATGGAACTACGTTACGGCTAAGGAGTATTATACCTTAACCCATAACACTAAAATTCAAATTTCAATGATTACCTTTCCGTAGCTTTCTTATACTCACAATGACCATCATTAGAATCCCATAATATTAGGGTTTATTTCTATCTGAACAGCGCCGGCCCTAGCTAAGTATACAATATTAGATCTCGGTAATAAATCACCACGGTATGCACGACATTGCCAAGGTCGGAGACCAAAGTTGACCTCGTTGCATGCCACTAAACTAATCTACAAACATCAGGTAACTAGGTACATAGCTACAATACAACTGTTATGAAAGTTTGAAGCAAGACAGCTTATCGCGTTTCATTCAAGAGTTTCTTGAACCGATCACTTGCTTAGAATTAAAAACTTGGAAGTGTTTAAGACCTTGGCGGTACCGGTAGTGTATAATCCCCTTAGGTTTCATCTCATCCGAGCTAACAAGGTGGGTATAGTTCGTGGCATATCCTATTTTTTTATCATGAGATAAATCCCCACGGATACCTCCCCCGCCGATAGGGGAGGTTATGTCGGACTCGAACCGACTAAAACGCACGCCGTCTGTGGGCCGTCGGTTGCCACAGGTGTGATTATCTTAGACATATCCTTCGAACCCTGGCCGAGTAATAGCTTAATCAGTCGGATGAATATCATTCAGGTCGTTAATTGGAAGACGCCGTTTAGGCTAGGCGGTTAATTGAATGGCTGATGAAGCTTGTTGGCTGCGACACCAATATCTTGATTATTGACCCCAACACGCGGGTGAAACGAGACCTTGGCGCGCGGATTTATTTGATACTAGCTTTCGCCCGCGGCTCCGCTCGCGTGTATGTCGGTTATCGACATAGCCTATGTTCTCAAGGTCTAATCTACCCCTATACCAAATTTCATCAAAATCGGTTCAGTGGTTTAGGCGTGAAAGCGTAACAGACAGACAGATAGACAGAGTTACTTTCGCATTTTAATATTAGTACCTATGGATAAATCTATGATTGGTTGTTTTGAGTCTCCTTCCCCGCCGTTGCACCTAGTGATGTACAAGTCTCGAGGCGTCCGAGTCCCTTTGCCTAGAGCTCGGTGTCATTTACAAGGCTCGCCTCGTTTGTATGGCGCCCGACGACTCGGGAGTCTTTTTCAGAGCTCGAGCTTTTTTGAAGTCACGAGTCCTTTTTGAAGGCTCGAGCTCTTTTTGAAGGCTCGAGCTCTTTTGAAGGTTCGAGTTCTTTTGAAGACTCGAGCCTTTTTTAAAGGCACGAGCTCTTTTGAGCGCTCAGTCGATCTCGAAGCATTTCTCTTAAGCGCACTAGTCCTTTTCTGCCCAGATGTTCACTGTTGTGAATCCTGTCTCCTAAACCAGGCGGAAAGGCCTGTCTCAGGAAACAGTGAGTAGATAAAAATTATAATATTTCAGGTTATTGTTACGAAATGAACTAATGTATTATGTATATTATATTATGTAAGGCCCCGGCTACATCTCTACGGCACGGCACCGTCCGCCGTCGCCGTTAACGGCGCCGGCGCCGCGCCGTAGAAATTCACGGCGCCGTGCTACGGCGCCGTGGAAAGTATGACATAAGGGAGGGCAATTCCCCAATTAGAGTAGTCGACTTCATAGTTCGACGTCAAAAAAACTGTAACCTGAAAACGAAACTTTACGAAGCTTTACGAACGTAAAAATTCTGAAGTAAACATTTATATTTTATCCCTTTCACACTAGTCGCGAGCTTTACGGATGACGTCTCGGTTTGATTGATATGGCGATATTAATTCAGAGAAAAATTCAGTGTGGCGTAGCATATGAAAATTTTCCGTAAATAATTATTAAATTACATCTGAAATGTCTTTCACGATTAATTCTTTTTCGGATAAAATAACGCAAATGTGAGAAGAAGTGAAGCTATACCAAAAAATAAGGATAAGAATAAAAACCAAATTGCAATTTGAACTTAAATTAGAATAAAAAACGAATTGTAACGGATTCTATTATTGTTTCTATTTTATGTAAATATTATAACAAGACGTTGACCATGGCTCCGCTTGCATGAAATAAAAGAGATCCTATTTCCGCAATCCCCAAGAATCTAATTTCGGGATACCTAAATTGTATTATTTCAAATTAAGAGGGTGTTACATACCTCCAAAGGCCACGGTAACCACTTCCCATCAGGTGGACCGTGTGCTAGTCTGCCACCTAAATCGTATAGAAAAAAGATCTATCTCCCTGCCTAGCGATTATGTCCTTTTTTATGGGTATCTGAGAGGATTTTCGCTCAACAAAAAGGACAGATTTATAGTTTGGATGACAATATAGGCTACATTTTATCCCTGTATAGGTTCCTCTAGATAGTTTTTATAATGACTATCGCATTGAGATTAAAAAATCCGACCTCAAGCTACTTTCGACCTTAATGACATTTCTTAAAAAAATATGTTTTTTGACATCTATAGATGACGCTGATCTCGAATATGAAAAAAAAACTGGGTATTAGTTGCTGTCGATAAGGTCGAAAATGGCTTGCGCCTATTTTTTACATTGACTATAACCCAGAGACTCCAAAAATACGTGCAAGCCATTTTCAACCTTATCGACGGCAACTAATACCCAGTTTTTTTTTTCATATTCGTGATCAACGTCATCTATACATGTCAAAAAACGTATTTTTTAAGAAATGTCATTAAGGTCGAAAGTAGCTTGCAGTCGGGTTTTTTAATCTCAATGCGATAGTCATTATAAAAACTATCTAGAGGAACCTATACAGGGATAAAAAATTTAGCCTATAATGTCATCCAAACTATAAGTCTGTTATTTCTTTATCGCCGTGAATTTCGACGGCGCGGCGCCGTGCCGTGGAGTTGTGGCCGGGGCCTAAACTGTTAAAATAAGAAGAATAAGAATAAGAAGAATATATAAATAAGTTTCAAGAGCAAGATAAGATAAATATAGATAGATAGATATTTTAAGACTCGAGCTTGTTTTACGACTCTTTTGAAGACTCGAGTTGTTTGAAGGCTCGAGCTCTTTTGAAAGGCTCGAGCTCTTTTGAAGTATCGAGCTCTTTTGATAGGTTCAAGCTCTTTTGAAGGCTCGAACTCTTTTGAAGCCTCGAGCCATGGCTCATAAAACTCGCGGCTTGGCTAGGCTCGGGACTCCGAGCTTACCGAGCTCACTGAGTCTTGCCATTCCGCCTCGAGGCTTCAGAAATAGGACTCGACGCCTCGAGGCTTGTACATCACTAGTTGCACCCCGCGCTTACCTCAAAAGACATCCAAAAGCGGTTTCAGTGATGGTGTAAAGGCTTCACAGACAGACAAACAGACAGTTACTTTCGCATTTATAATATCAGTATAGATATCTGTGTTAGTACAACCGTAAGTAATTTGAATATTCGACTCGCATGTTGTTAATGAATCATTCTGATTACGTAATTACAATTGTTAATTATAACCTAGATGGTTAAGATTACAGTGGCGCTACAAACTATAGCGTCGGTAGCTTAGTAGTTAAAGAGACAATTTTATGATTGAGAGGTCCCGGGTTCAAATCCTGGTCATTACACTAAAAATAAACCCACTCCTAATACAACAATTAAGCTTAGCTGATAGAGTTAGGGGAAAAACTTGTGATTTCGATTACTATACATATAAATAATTAGGTTTCCTCGAACCTATACCTATATTATTATTATTTTCGACCATTTTTCCTTACAATTTGTTTTCAGTGTGAAGCCGGGTTAAAAAATATACCAAAATTATTCTACATCAATCAAGTCATTACGCAATCGTAGCATTGAATCAAGACCACTTAACTATTTTAAAAAACATAAGGTGGGTGTCTCAAATACCTAGGTGTCGTGTCCAGCATTCGTATCGATGACATAAATCGCTCAATTCGTCGAAAAGGTCACATTGCCGCCAATTAGACCAATTATAAGACGCCTAACCCGTGAAAACTTGTCTTAGTTTCGGACTAGACGTTGCGTAATAGCAACGGACTGGCACTGGCAATAAAGAAGTTGCGCAGGATTTCCATACTTTACAATGAGTACTTCTAGTGTGGAATGAAAGAAGGAAACAAAATGGAAAGAAAGAAAGAAAAAACATTTATTAAGTACAAGTTAATTCCTCTCACAGAAAAACCTATAGGCCTGTCATGAAACATCCACAGTTGCGGATCGAAATTTCTGGCAATCAGTTCGATGGAAACCCAAGTTCATATCCGAAGAGGGCAAGTGACACTCTGATTCGGATTAAGGATGCTTACAAGAAACAGGTCTTGCAGTCATAAAGTATTGCGAAATAAACTTGAGATAAATAGACCGTGTTTGGTATCAAATTAAAGGACTCAATTAGCACATTCCAAATATGTATAAATTATTGGGTGTTGCTTCCCCCAAAATATTATAAACAAAAATTAAATTTTAAACTAAAACCTGATTACTGTAAAATCACGCTCTAAAAAGTATTAAACAAGAAAATATCAAGAAAAGCCGTGGTCGTATGCCACTTTTCCCTTGAATGTATTGTTGTGTATGTAAGTGGCATACGACCACGGCTATTCTTGATATTTTCTTGTTTAATACTTTTTAGAGCGTGATTTTGCAATAGTCGGGTTTTAGTTTTAAACTTATCATCATACACGTGGGCTGTTGGAATTGAGTTATGAAAATAACTGCCCACACAAATGCTTACATCACACACCTGTATACTTTATTATTATTAGACGTTTCATTGACTTCAATATTGCAACAGCTGTTATATTATTAGTTAAGATTATGAAGGTAATTTGAGAAAACGATATACCTACAATTTTATAGTTTTGAATAAAATTCTGCTAATAAGCGTTTATGACTGAAGTAATTAATTTGAGCCAAATGTCAAGGTAACGTTTACTGTTATGTTTGTATGTACAGTCGCTATCAATATTAGCTTACGAACTCAAGTTACTGACTACCTTAGCTATAAAATTTTACCATCCATCTAAGTATAGGTACTATTAGTACCTAGCGTGAGTTATGGGGCATCTCGTCCTCATCTAAAACTGGGACCTGGGACCACTAGCGCCTTTTCGAATTTGATAATGGGCAACTGGTCTACGATGATTCATTTGTTGGGACGATTGCAATACGGAGTATTTTCTAGGGGTTTATAATTGCAGATTATTTAAAAAAAAACTTGGGTTATGTTATATTAATGCTACTGAACATTTTTGGAATTCTTGTCTGTTTGTTCGCGATGGACGTAAAAACTACTGAACGGTTTATGATGCGGATTTTTTGCTTGAAAGTTCTTGGTCAGACTTAAAATCTTACATTTCTTTGTAGTTATGACCAGCACCAACGCGGGATACTAGTAGTATAAAAAAATTGACATGTCCTCTAAAGCTTACAAATAATAGGTAGGTACATCATCCACAGCACCTCATCACGAGCTGAGAACTGTCTATTTGTTGTAAAACACTATTTAAAACATACCTAATGTTTTTAAAACATTAGGTATGTTTTAAAGAATGGTCTACCCTCAAAGAAACCTCATTTTAAACCGGTACTGGATCAGATGCTTCCTAATGGAACAAGTTAAACTGCTGAAAAAATGACCTTGAATAACGCGTCCACAATTTAAACTTCACTGAAGCAATTATGTCATGCTTTGCCGAGCTTGGTGACATTGGGTGGCTGAGGTTGATACCTCAGTAGCTCGGTATTTGTGAGTTTAAAATACAAAAAAATTATAAGATAATATCTTGTGTACGCTTCAAAAACATTTTTGAGTTCATTGCCAAAAACTTTTGAACAGGTACAGTACATGGATTAAGCTCTGACACAGTAATACAACCCGCTTCAAAATGGTTTAAAAAACTTACATTTCAAATTAGCGTAGCTTTAGCTTTTTATGAAGGACGATTGAGAAGTCCCAGATTCGAATCCTGGCCATTACACTACCGACGTGACCCCACACCTAATACAAACAATTTAGCTGGAGGGGTTATACGGAATAATAGTAATTTCGGTTACTAATACCTATTCCTTATTAAAATAACCAACCGAGCCGTAAAAACACAGAAAACTATGACAGCCGAAAAGTCGAGACCAATATAAATAATATAATCACCAAATTAAAAATTTAAAAAACCGACTTCAACCGATTTTTGTTGATATTTCATAAATTGCTTGACCGATTTTGATAAAATTTACCTGGGAAGTATAACCTATCAAACAAAAAAATAATTTTGCAAATCGGTCCAGGCGTCTTTGAGTAATCGGTGAACATACATACATATCTACCTCAAAAGTAAACCAAAACCAAATTAAAAATCAACGCTTATACACCGGAAATATAGCTGAATATTCTGAACACTTCTGCATACCCTTTCAAAGGATTCAGGCGTGATGTTATGATGTGTAATGGCAGAGACATTGCAATAATATGCGATTGCAGCATTCGCGGCTGATTTCCTGGTATTTTTTGAAGAGTTCCTTGGTCTAATCTCGGAAACCCATCATCAGATTTTTACGAAATTTAAATGGGACCATTTCGGAATAATCTACTTTCGAACAAAAAAAGAATTTTGCAAATCCGTCTACGCATGGCGGAGCTATGAGCGAACAAACATAAAAAAAAAAAAAACATAGAAACATCCGAATTGAGAACCTCCTCCTTTTTTGAAGTCGGTTAAAAATAACATCTAATAAATTCCGACAGAATTCGTCCTATATTTCATTTACTCAACGTTTTTAAAGCGGAATCCATACTCCCATACTAATCCATACCAATCCATACTAATCCATACTAATCCATACTAATCCATACCAATCCATACCAATCCATACTAATCCAATCTAATCCATACTAATCCATACTAATCTATACTAATCCATACCAATCCATACTAATCCATACTAATCCATACTAATCCATACTAATCCATACTAATCCAAACTAATCCATACTAATCCATACTAATCCATACTAATCCATACTAATCCATACTAATCCATACTAATATTATAAATGCGAAATTAACTCTGTCTAGGCTTTCGCGCCTAAACCACTGAACCGATTTTGTGTAATTTGGTACAGAGATAGATTAGACCTTGGGAAAAGACATAGGCTATGTTTGGTCACGATAACCAACATCCACACGGGCGGAGCCACGGGCAACAGCTAGTACACAATAAGTAAAAGATTTTTTCTTTAACCTTGAACAAGTCTAACGCAGCGCCCACCGCTTGCTCCACAATCCACATGATTGCCCCGCTCCGTCTCGACTAGACATCCGAAAGTGACTAAACTAGTTATGATAAGAAGGCATCTTGCTAGTTGCTAGAGAAGGATTCATTTGCATCTGGGTCCACTTCGAATCAGTGAGACGTTGTATTTTGAATGTTAAGAGTTTAAAAACCGAGATCCATAATAAAAAACTATTTTTGTGACTTACAAAATAAATAAAGACAGGCGAAAAACTCAAATAGGGGTTTTCAGTTGAGGATCCAATCAGATGGAGCTCTTAGTAACGTAAAAATTGTGCCTGCTGTAGTTTACTGAAACACCATTGGCTAACTGAAAATCTTCGCACTTGTGTCAATATGTCATCACATCAGTCATCCATCAGTCGTCTTTGGAATGAGCAGTTTTCCAGTAGGTTTAAAGTTTTAAAGGGTTCCTAAAGACGCGCTAGATGGCGCAGCCGGCACTTTTGGTAAGAAGAGTGTGGTGTCACATCTAGTGTAATTTATGGAAAAAATGTTCTTCGGTTTTGTAATGATTTACTTTACTTAAATATTCTGTCATTTTTTCTGATACAATGAAAATACCACAAACAAACCACAGAGTACATTAAAATTACCAAAAGCTATGCTAGCGCCATCTCCTGATGACTTAAAAACCAACTGATTATATACCTACTGGAAAACTGCTCATTAGCTTAAAACTATTTAGAATTACCGACCACAACCGAAATAGTAAAAAAAAACAACATGCAACAATTTTTAATTTAGTTTTTAAGGCGCTATTCGATTTTAGAACAAAGGATTAACATTGCCAAACAAAGTGGCAAGGCTGCCAGCCGTCTGGGAATGTGTCCTCTCGAGGATTGCAATGCGGAGGTATGCGCGTATTAGATTTATGTAAACTATTTTAGTTTTTGGTTCGTAGCAACACCATTTTTATATACCTACTTCGGACAACTTCGGATTAGGCACTAAAGCACAGATTACCAAATAGTTACTGACTAAAGGCAGAGGTATACCTACATTACGCCATTTTTAACCTACACAATGCGGGTACCCCTATTGTCGTCTACCGGGCACGTTTCCAAAGTGTGCTGTGACTAAGAATTTTGTGATAAAAAATTCAATACAACTTTGCCCGACCTAGTAATTGTACCGAGGACCGCTGCCTACAATTAGCTACATCTGCTATTATCGTATTCGAGTGACTCGAAATGAATATTTGCCATCTGAATTAAAATCAATTTCCCTTCATACTTTTTTCAGGCTTAGGACTGACAGAAATCTATATCAATACAGTGTAAACTCTTTATTACGACTTTTTGCAGCTTTTTAGATTTTCTTTCAGTCGCATTTCAGTCTTAACAATCAGCCCCTCTAGACAAGTGGCAATTCTTTGCTGGGCGTATGATGGAATAGAATGACAAATGTATGGGATTTGACGTATATGACAGGCGTCAACGAATGTCAAAAACGTCAAATCCTATACATTCATCATTCTATTCCATCATACGCCGAGCAACGAATTGCCACTTGTCTATGGGGACAGGACAGAAGCTCTCCAAACCGGTATAATTGCATGACAATAGAGAAAGCTCGTGGTTTGTGTGAAATATGACACAGAAGGCAGGTTCTTGTCTCTGCCTACGTCAGAGGAATAGAGGTTTTCTAATTATGAAAGACAAATACAGTTTCCCTATACCTACAGTCCCTAAATACAGTTTCCCTATTCCTACAGTCCCATAATAAAGAGTTTACAACAAATTATAAGATTTAATATTCAATAGTACGTACCTAGGTAATACTACGTATATACGTACTGGCGTATTTAAAAATAGATTTTATTTATTTTTTATGTAATCTCCAATCACTTCCACATCATTTGCTTGCCGTGCTCTCAAATCCTGTGTTTCGATAATAGAATGACGAATGTATAGGATTTGACGTATATGACAGTCGTCAACGCATGTCATAAACGTCAAAATACATATCATTTACGTCAAATCCCATACATTCGTCATTCTATTCTACAATACGCCGGCCAACGAATTGCCACTTGTCTATGGGGGCTGGCTAGACATCATCAAAAAATCCGCTCCCATACCTTTTTCCGACCATATCTTTTTTCTCCAGTCACCTTTTACCCCTCCATCCACTGACATTGAACATTAAGGTGGAACGTGAAAGCTGCTTTTATACGAATACACGGCTGTGCCGTCGAAGGCATAGGCAGATGTATATTACACCTACATAAACCTATATTTTTGCCCCATATAATTAAGCTCAAGACTGAAGACGTGCTGGGAGTGAGAACATTTAGACTACCGTGGAAATCCAAATCCAAACTAATATTATAAATGCGAAAGTAACTCTGTCTGTCTGTCTGTCTGTCTGTCTTTGCTTCACGCCTAAACTACTGAACCGATTTGTGTGAAATTTGGTACAGACATAGTTTGGAACTTGAGAAAGGACATAGGATAGTTTTTATTACAAAAAATAAAATAAAAAATAAAATTTATTCCGGACACACAGCGCCATCTATTGGTCAAGAGTCGGCATCAATTCAGTACTAAAAATTCATCGGAAAAAGGCTATGTTTGGTCGCGATAACCGACATCCACGCGGGCGGAGCCGCGGGCAAAAGCTAGTTATTTAATAAAACATAATTAAAATAAACTATAAAATAAACAGGTATTTTAGTTATTTGTGTTTCTATTTCCCCTTCTTTAACCCAAAACTAATAAATCTGGATTAACCTGGATAACATAAATTGTAAACTTTCTGGGTAATTTTGCCCGAATTTCCCCAGACGCCTAGCAAACTACAACAAATGCGGGGGAATTCGAATGTATAATAGCCCAGCCCTATCACACAATACATCAATGTTAACAATCACGTACTATTTCCAATCACAAATTAGGCATCATTTAGACGAGAGAGTTTCTCGCCCGCATGATACGATTATCGAAAGGACAGAAAAAACTTGCTTCAGGTGCGTACAGATTATCTAACATTGTTTTATAACTTTGCAACATTGTACTAACTTCAGTGTCTAGTGTCTATATTACTGAAACATGTTATATAACATTGTTTTATAACATGTTATGCTATATAATTTGTACGCACCTTTAGTCTAAACATTCGCAGAAACAATAGCCGCTCACTTGTCTTCGCCTGGCGAGAATTGCCTCGCATTTGACATTTGGTAGTGTCCATCTAAACAGAATTTTCAAGCAATAATCGTATGTCCAACATAGGTGATTATTTCACAATGCGAGTATCATATGATATAATCGTAGGCGATTTAGTGCCTGTGTGTGAACACTTTGATACGATAATGGTATGGCAATTATTGCTAGTCGCGTACGATTTTAAAACATGCGAGAAACTCTCCTCGTCTAAAAAACGCTTTATGAAAAAAAAAGATAGTGCATTATTGCGTGATTGATGCGTCACCGAGCGCCCTGCGGATGAACGCACTCGATACCGATAATACTCAATGTCAACATTGCCCACTGATCGAAACATGCTCGTGTTGTATTACTCGTGTTCAATTGGATCACGAGTCGTGATTCATTGGTGCTCTTCCTTTCCTGCAGTGTTTCATTACTGGGTTTAGGGTCACAGCAAAGGGTTTTTATGTGACTAATAGATATAGACTTTAATGGCTTAAAATAAGATATAATAAATGATGATTGAATTGAAGTTTTGTGTATCGACGATGATCAATATCACCATCGAAGAGTCAATTTCAATTGCATCCAAGCAAACAATTTCTATTCATACCGCAGGTTGAGTTCAGTTCACAAGAAGACATGGGGTTTCCCTGGTATAGTTCACTGGGAACCACGCTCCCAGCATGATTAAAATCAGGAATTACATAATAATCTGTATTTGTTAAGTGCTGACCTATTTTGCCGATGATGCCATCATCACGTGCGGGTGTGGATCAATGAGCAATCCACTGCTCGTGATATAAATTTTAAAAAATGGCCAAGATTTTGTTAATATAACTAGCGAAATATAGGCGGCAACGAGCAAAGACTAGTGTAAAATATCCGGTATAAGGTAGCTAACACGGTTCTGTAATAACGTCGACCCTCCGAACATCCATCGTTATCTACAGATGTTTATGGCATAACTATCAAAGGCTGAGTTACCCAGGAAAAGCGAGAATACATAACCGAATATTATACGAAAGATTATTATATGGGCAATGTGAGTTTCAAGGTCGAATATCATATACCTAACATTGCCCGGAGACTGCAGAAGCCTCTCAAATCATCGTTATTATGTCAGGGCCAAAAGGAAGATAAAAGTAACAACCGTTGGCATCTCGCCAAACATGTTTGGCAGGGGAGAATTCGACACGAATTGCGGGTAGAATCACCAGAGATATTGATACGATTATATACGCTAACCTAGTTCAAAGCTACTGCATTGATCTTGAACCAAGTAATTCAATATACCTGTTAATTGGTGTATATTGCTTTTGTTTGCTGTGCTGTCTGTGTAATACACTTTTTCTGCGCAGTTTTCTTCGTTCGTAAGAATTTCCTAGAATATTAGTTAAGAATATGTATTAGAAAACTAAGATTTACCCAGATTACTTCGAAAGACTTTACCAGTCTTTCGAAGTAATCTGGCCTGGATGCACCTATGTACTGAAAAGGCTGAGGACAGAACATTCATTTTGGCTTGCTAAGTATCTCAGTATACTTCGGGAGGAAAAAGTGCATTTGTGTAGGTATGTGATACCACCACAAAATAGTGTATGATTTGGATTTATTTATAAGCTGTATTGTTTTGAATACATTACGTGCATTTTAATGTATTTACACTTGGCTCGGCTTCCAAACACGTGTATGAAATGAAATCAATAAATAAATAACATTTAGTGACACTACAGATCGCCATATAAAGACCTAAGACCGAAACATACTCGTAGATTACACAAAAATAACGACACACTTCGTTTCTCTAAAAAAGACTAAGAAAGTTTCGTTTTTTTTACCGTAGGACTATTTTTTTTTAGAAAAACTCGTTCCATATTAATATAGGTGAACGCCAAACAAGATTACATCAAAAGTAATCTACCTCTATCAATTAAAACCTATGCAAACCGGTCCAGCTAGAGAGGTCCTAAGAGAAAATATGTGTATGTTAATTTTTATTTCAACCTTTAAGAAAAAATTGACTGAGCGACTGTTTGACTTGAGAAGTAAATGTGAGCTGTTGTATCTGCCGTTTTTGTTGTATCTGCCTATTTACATTACAGTAGGTATCCCATTAACAGTTATTTTTAGATTCCATAATCTTTATCCCAAGGCCCAAGGCTGTCTGGCGTAGAGATCGCACTTACGATAAGACCGCCCATAGTACTGACATTGTTACTTAGTAATCTTTATTGTTATAACTACAATAAAAATTAAATGTATATTATTGCTGAAAACCGCTTCAAATACGCTTGTAAAGTTATAAAATGTTTATGGAATTGGATAGTAAAATCGTGACGAATGCATATTCATCACGTGATTTTATTATCTGCTAATTATAATGCAACTATGCTACGTTTTTTTTGCAATTTTTTACGGGAAACAGAATCGAACTTAACAATTTTGCTGCGACAAGATGTTAGATTATGAGAACAATGGCAAAAGTCACTAATTACCTACTTCAGAATTTACTAAATATATTTTTTTTTTTCAACAACGGTCTAACTGCAAAACTTCGATATCACCTAATGTTAACATTGGGTTGTGGAGGTCAGATGACAATCGCTTCACGGAAAATATCGAGGTCTAGCCAAAAATCCGTGGTTAAGACTGGTAAAGCGGACCCCAGACTCCGAGCTGAAAGCTTCGGATGCGACTGGGAATTAACGCTAAGAGGAAGAAGATATTTTTTTTTTATACCACTTAGTTGGCAGACAAGCACACGGCCCACCTGATGGGAAGCGGTCACCGTGGCCTATGGACGTATGCAACACCAGGGGTATCACACTCGCGCTGCCGACCCTGAAGAAACCTTCTAATGCCCTTCTTGAAGAACCCCATATTGTAGTCGCTTGGGAAATCCACCGCAGGATCTTTACATTGCAATACTGAATACATCATCAACATATAATTTGATTGATGTTTTTCTGTGTAAAGGTTGTTTACTGATGTATATTACGTGTACTCATGTACAACTGTGATGTTTATTTTGCGACTGAATGAATGATGAATATATGGGATTTGACGTATATGACACGTAGTTTGTCGAATTGCCACTTGTCTAGGGGGGCTGTACCTACCTTAAAAATGAATTAATAAATTAACTCGTCTCCTACTATGCAGGAGCTGAATCTACAACTTTTAGCAACGAATTTCACTCCTAAGTTCCAAATTTTTTCATATTTTTTTTTCCTAATAAGTAATTAATACAAATTAACAATAAATCAGTTGCCAAACTGCTGAGCGAATCAGCAATTAGACCATTAAAACAGATTAGTACCTCGTTAGTTATATCGACTTCCACGATTCGTTTACATACGTAGTTAGATAAGTAATTACAGGTGAAGTATGATCTCATACAATCAAATAATCATCAATCAAACAAAACACTGCACTAATTGACATTGAGGCTAATCAGACATTGCTTAGCTACAATGTATTGATGGAGGACAGGTCACGGCCCACACTATAGGAAAGTTAAACAGTACATCAACCGAAAATTACGGGGTAAATAGGCTCACCCCCTGTTACGTGGGCATGAAGCACTAGTTGGCGGTATGTGGGTGTTAATGTTCATACAGCTCCACCCTCCCCTTACAAATTACAAATTATTAGGTAGGTACCATACTACTTATTAGGTAACATATACAAAGTGTAAAGTAGTCGGGTCTGTACACTATGCATTAGAGATAATTATGTATTTAAAAATAATAATACATTAACGATTCTGAGTATTTTTTTTAAATTCTTGTTTGTGTTTCTTTGTTCACGATGAGCGCAAAAGATATTAAACAGATTTTGATATAAAACTTGCATTTGGTTAGACTTAAAATTTTGCGTATATTCCAATTGATTCGCTTGAGTAGAACTAGAGGTATGACCAAGTCGCGATTATTGACGTTCACGCGGGCGGAGTCGTCAACATTAGCTAGTCGGAAATACAACTATAAGCAACAATTTCGATAATTTAAATTACCCTTCGGGTACGTAAAGGTAGGATTCCGAAAACGATCGCATACGAGAACTGCAAACGCAAGCAGCACATACAGCGTACCCATTACTTATTAAACTCCGATACGGATAAAGAACACCATTGAGAAGCCGCAATGCATTACGCGTATCTGCTGCGTACGTCTGCAGTTGTCGCACCACCGGAATCATTATCAAGTTAAGGTGTAGTACTCGTAGAGCTAGCTCGGCAGGGAGTCCCACCCTCTCACTCCACATCAATTTACGTAAGTATACCACATTTCGTAAGAGTGCCGGAAGCAATGCCCCATAACCTAATGGTGGCCTTACACCATGCTGCCTATCGAAGATCTCGATCCAATCGGCTGCGTCACACCAATTCGATCAAGAAGAATTAATTAGAGATTTCGTCACTTCTGCGGAGAAATTATTCTACCGGAGGCACTGAGTTATACTTAGTGCTACTGGGCTACAAAAGTAGGCATGCCTAACCAACATTTAACAAAACTTTGTTAGATAGTCTCTTGTAGCCATTGGCAATATGATGTATTACTCGGGCGGGATATATGGAAAGGGGACTCTTTTGTCCGCACTTAGCCTCCTTTTTGGGCCATTGTGCGTGGAGGGCGGGATATATATCGTGGACTAAAAATGTGCTCTACACGTAGTACATGTTTCTTGTGTGTCTTTTGAAGATGGTGCTAACGTGCTAATGCGGTGGACGAGCTCAAATTTAAGCATAGATTATTACAAAACAATCCGCGCGCGCCAGGGCCTCGTTATAGATTATATCTCATCAAAAACTGGCACTGCATTACATTAATTGTAAGGTCAATTTCAGATGGGTAGGAATTGACGCTGCCGATTGGAAGATACTGAAGATAGGTTAGAAAGCACGGTAGCAAGCAAGATATAGGTAGACACCGTGTTTGTGCGTGCTCTTACCATTCTATAAATATCTACATTGCATGTTCACGAGCTACAAACACGAATAAACTTTAAATACTATTGATGTTATACCATCAGCCAAATATACTCCTCATTTGCAAGTCAATATGGTGAAGGCAGAGGAGACTGACAAACGAATTAGTATTATTGGATGAATACAAAGCTTTCTGTATTATTGTTCTGTATAATCCAGCTAATGGAGAAAGCAGCAACCAGATATTTTTATTTATAGAATCAGAGTATATTGCCTGCGACTCCGGTCACCGAACACTCACTACACTTATGGTGTGGTGTGAAAGATCGCGAACATCTTGGAACACGAATGCAGTTCGGTTTGCGGCTTCGCATTCGCGTTTCGCAGAGTTCCCGGGTCGGTGTTGGTGTTTCTCGCTAAGTTTGCAATAAGCACACGGCCCACCTGATAGAAAGCGGTTACTGTGGCCTATGGACGAGTGCAAGGGGAGTCACACTCGTGCTGTGCACTCTTTAAGAACAGAGAGATTGAGGTTCTGTGCCGTCAGCG
This sequence comes from Eilema depressum, assembly GCA_914767945.1. Classification (NCBI taxonomy): domain Eukaryota; kingdom Metazoa; phylum Arthropoda; class Insecta; order Lepidoptera; family Erebidae; genus Eilema; species Eilema depressum. Next base: position 2,921,278 of record OU612036.1, on the reverse strand, counting down.
AAGACAAGCTGGACAAGCCTTTGGTCAGCACAAAACCTCTCAAAAAAACATCACGAGGTTATTATACCCGCGGTATTCTGTAGGGCGGAGGTACTTCTCCAGTCGGACTGCTCGATTGGGACGAAAATACCGTCGTGTCCTACCTCCTCCTCTATGTAGATATAGCTAAGGTTCAAGAATTAGTGTAGAGCTGGCTTTCGTGGTAAGTTTTATTATGGTGTATATAAAATCAAGGGTTAAAGGTTAAGTTATTCACCGCCCCGGTAACCGGTACCTATTGCATGTTTGCCTGTTTACAGTAATTATTGAGGATATTCCACCTAATTATCAAAAGTTAGGTTTGCTACATAGCATTAGGTATTCCACAATTTCTTTATTATGATTCATCGACAGCAAATGTACTTTTATTAGCTGTCGTTCGATCACTATCTCACAAGTACATACTCCAGTTTCCACAATGCGCAACGATATCAATGTTCGAGAGCATGTATCATATAAAACGCATACCTACTACTGCGTGATGCCAAGAATTTTATCTGAATTAGTATCTACAGTAATCTAGACTATGTAGGTGAGACTTTTATTTTCATACATCTTATAAGATAAACCAACTGATGATTCATCCTAGCCCAGGGGCTAAGCAATGGCACGCGGCACAATTTTTTGGCCAAGCCACCACAAAGTAGGTGTTTAGATGCACCCTTGCCATACCTTAGTACTTTTAACTCCAGGCAGGGTGGGGCGAGCACGCCCTCCCCCTCCCCCCGTACACCCATAGGTCAAAGTTATTTTATGGCACGTCTAGGGCTACTTTTGGCTTGTTTTTAGGGTTCCGTAGCCAAATGGCAAAAAACGGAACCCTTATAGATTCGTCATGTCTGTCCGTCCGTCTGTCTGTCTGTCCGTCCGTATGTCACAGCCACTTTTCTCCGAAACCATAAGGCCTATGCTGTTGAAACTTGGTAAGAAGATGTATTCTGTGAACCGCATTAAGAATTTCACACAAAAAAAAAGCATTAAATTTTGGGGGTCCCCATACTTAGAACTAAAACTCAAAAATTTTTTTTTCATCAAACCCATACGTGTGGGGTATCTATAGATAGGTGTAAAAATGCTATTGAGGTTTCTAACATATTTTTTTTCTAAACTGAATAGTTTGCGCGAGAGACACTTCCAAAGTGGAAAAATATGTGTCCCCCCCTCCTCCCCCCTCTAACTTCTAAAATAAGAGAATGATAAATCTAAAAAAAATATATGATGTAAATTACCATGCAAACTACCACTAAAAATTGGTTCGAACTAGATCCAGTCAGTAGTTTTTTTTAATACGTCATAAACCGCAATTTTCGCCTGTGCTACTACGGAACCCTTCATGGGCGAGTACGACTCGCACTTGGCCGATTTTATTTTTACAATGATAGCACGTCGATGGATAAAGGTTCGTCACCCCTGTCCTAGTCTATTGAAATATTGAAACCAATAAATTTAGAATCTGAAATCCAGAGGAAGATTGCAGTTTATAAGGAGTTAGTATTTTACACCAACTTATAGTTTAATATCAATCTACAATCAAAATTAACACAAAATCTGTGAGTATGTGTGTGTGAGCAGCTAAATAAGCCTGATTTAAGTACAAATTAGTATGCATAGGACGTACAAAAAATATTTGGACACAGACAAACCGGTAATTGTGAATACGAAGCAAATAATAAACCGTATTCTTCTTCTAACATTGTTATATTTTTAACAAAAGAGTTTTGGAACCGGCTGTTTGTGAAACAAGGCAATAATTGTAGTACCCGCCATTGTTTCGTGTACCTACGTTATTAATATAATCAAAGGATACGACAATAATAGCTCAGTGTTATTTAACTCACATTACAAAACAGTTGACGTTCTGAACTCGACAAAAGTTAATTATTATTTTCGATAATTTTTTCTTTAGGCGTGGTGGGCATTTATCATAGAAATTTTATTAACATAGGGAAAACCATTGAGCTACTTAACTTTTAAACTCTCGCGTTACATGATATACAAGTATATTAACAAGAATTATTGAACCATTGAACTAGCGACACCGTTACCGACAACTCCTGTGACAGATTGTGACAATTCCTATATCCTCTGTATATAAACGTCTACATAATATTGGCCAAGTTTCAAATCAAATCAAATCAAATCAAATTCGTTTATTCACATGAATGTAGGTACAGAGAATGATCTTAAATTTACGGCGTCCCGTGTACATTCTACCATTACATTATGGTGTGTAAATATTTATTTTAGCATACATAAATCATTTATCATTAATAAGTCATGAAGTCATTAATAATCACATAAAAATAATAATAGATGTCATTGAATAATTAATAAAAACATAATAATAAAATATGATAAATGTCAAGTCAAATACTAATTAAAATCAAAAATAAAAAAATATATAAATATTACAATAATCGTCAGGTTACAATAAAATTATTATCATATAGAAATTCATTAATTGTATAATAAGCCTTACTTATTAGGATTTTTTTCAATTTCGACCTGAATACATTTATTTTACATGATTTTATGGCGTCAGGAATTTTATTAAAAATCTTAGGTGCCATACACAGAACGCTTTTTCCCACTAAAGCGGTTTTTGCAGTATGTAAACACAGCTTATTGTTATTATTATGATTAGGGCGCCTGTTTCGCTTCACTACCTCTGAGATGCGCTGAAATAGATGAGGATTGTTATACACGAACAACGCAACCTCGAGGATGTAAAGAGACGGAAGTGTTAGGATATTATATTTAATAAAATAATCTTTACAACTATCGATAGGTTGTAAACAAAACATAGCCCGAACACAGCGTTTTTGCGCTTTAAAAACGGATTCGATATTTGTTGAGTTTCCCCAAAAAATTATGCCATAGCGAAGTATTGAGGCCGAAAGACCATGGTATGCAGTTAACAGGGCATCAACATTTACCACTGGGGCTAATTTGAATAGAGCATATGAAGTACTGTTGACCTTTTTGCATAGCTCTAATACGTGTGCCTTCCAGTTTAGCTGTCTATCGATAGTAAGACCAAGGAACTTTGCCGAGTCTACCTCTCGTATGGTGTGATTGTTATAAATTACATTTAGATTATGAGTTTTAGGTCTTTGACTGAAGTGCATAATTTGTGTTTTGAATAAATTTATTTTTAAATTATTATTGTCAAGCCATGCAATGATAGATGCCAGACAGTCGTTAATGTCGTCCTGATACTGTTCCACACTTCGGCATTGGATGGATACCGTACTATCGTCTGCAAAAAGGGACATAGGATAACTGGTAAATTTCGGCAGATCATTTATGTACACAATGAATAAGAGTGGTCCTAATACGCTGCCCTGAGGTACGCCATATGTGACAGCACGTGACTCTGATCGATATGTTACCTCGCATTTGCTTTTTATGTCTATTCTAGATATGCTAGTAACTTGAGTTCTACCAGAAAGATACGATTTAATGAGTTCTAATGCATTACCCCGAATTCCATAGGACTCCATTTTATTTAGTAATATGGAATGATCTACGTAATCGAATGCCTGCGTCATATCGCAAAATATGGCGCATATCGGGCGTCTCTGGTCAACATTGCCTAGTATTGTTTTGTAAAAGTCATAAACAGCTAAATTAATGTTTCTATTTTGTCTAAATCCGTTTTGTTCTGGACATAATAATTTTTCCTGCTCTAAATACGAGTAAATTTGACTGTTAATATAATTCTCAAAAATTTTTGAGAATATAGATACCAGTGCAATTGGTCTATAGAATTCCAGGAGTTCTTTATCTTCTTTTTTGAACAGTGGTTTTACTACTGATACTTTTAACTCATCTGGATACATACCATTAACAATACATAAATTCAATATATAACTTAAATGTCCACAAATATATGGGTTAGCAGCTTTAATGACCCTAGTGCAGATGTCATCGAATCCTACACTATTTGTATTTTTCAGTCTCAATATAATTTTTTGTATGTCAGTTGGTATGCTAGGAGCAATGAAAATGGATTTTTGCGTACCTAATATTTTTGATGTTACATTGTTACCGGAACCCGAAATAGGCTTGATTTTGTCAATAAAGTAATTATTAAAAGCATTGGCTATTTCTATGGGATCGGTAACAATGTTATTATTCACATTGATTCTGCTAATGGTATCACGTGGAATATTCTGCCTTGAACTATTTATAATATTCCAAGTACATTTAGATGTATTATCAGAATTTTTTATTCTATAATTATTTTGTGCACGCTTTGTAAGTCTTATAATTTTTTTAAACAGTTTTGAGTAGTTACGGTACTTAGTTTTATTTTCTATACAGGGGTTTTTTCTAAATTGCCATAATAAATTTCGTTTCTTCGCACTACACTTTTTTAGGCCACGCGATATCCATTTAGGTTTTCTATGAACACGTATAGTCATTATTTTATATGGGAAGCAGAGGTCATAAAAAAGTTTAAAATTTTCTATGAAATAGTTATATGCTATATTAGGGTCAGTTTCAGAATATATGTCAGCAAATTTAAAATCACTAAGACACTCAATGAATTTATGTGTGTTTGCAGCACGAAAATCACGAACTTGTTTTCGCCACACTTTGATAAGAGGTATCCTTTTACTGGGGAATCTCATAAGCTGCGCGGTATGATCTGACAAAGATAACTCTAACACTTCCGTCTTGCATGGTTTGGAAAAATTATGTACAAAATTGTCAATACAAGTTTGGCTTGCTGGTCTAGTCGGTTCTTTCAAAGCTAAAGTCATATTATAATTCAGTAAAATATTTTGAAATCGTCGGGTAACGCTACTGTTTACTAAAACATCAATATTGAAATCTCCAGCCAATATTATTTGTTTATAACATCTCCTATTTAATATACGAAGTACTGTTTCAAATCTACTAAAAATATTTCTAAGTTTTCAGCGTAAGGCGCTCTGTATATACATGCAATTACAATATCATGACCAACAAGTTCTATTGCACAGCATTCAAATGGACCTGGAATTGATAGATTTTTAATTTCTTGTAACTCCTTCCACTGGTATCCCTTTTTTACCAGTATACATGCCCCCCCTCGACTCTTGTCGTTCCTACTATAACACGCAGCTAGTAAATAATTTGGTATGTGTAAATAGTTCTCATACCCGTCCATAATAAAATGCTCAGTTATACATAATATATCCACATGGACTTTTCTATCAGATAATTCTTCAAGACGAATTGTAAAGGCTTCCGATTTGTTTATTAATCCAGCTATATTATAATGTAGTACATACAAATATCTATTAGAGAAAAAACTGAAGCTCGTTTGTACTAACTTCGTTGCTGTTTCCTCGTGACTCACTGTCTTGAATTGCTTTCTTATATTGCTGTACGTTTATGATGAATTCAGTCAGACTATCAAATATTATTTTCATTCCGTAGTTATTAACTGTACCGGAGTATCTACGAAACATCGTAAAGTTATACTGCAACTCGTTGTTTGAGTCAAAAAAGTAGGCGTGATTATGTGTTTCAATCACTGACTTGAGTTGATTGTTGAAGAGTTGTATTCTTGAATTGAATATACGTGTGCTGTGCTTGTATTTATAAGTTGGCGCGCAAATTAATATATTCGTATGTGTTATGTTCTCAAGTACTTGTCTTATACTATAAATAATGCATGTAAGGTCTTTTGTACCATGAAAATCATCCTCTCCTATCATTATAATACACCAGTCTGTCATAGTAAAGCCCTTTGTCTTACCCTGTATGCCATACAACATTTCTTTTACGCCACAGTGAGGTGTTAGGTAGTGACATAAGTCCGATGTTCTGCCTACTGTTTTCTCAGCGATCTGTAGAATTTTATTGGTACTATTTGTGCTCAATATACATACTTTGTTATGTGTGTATGGTTGTACTGTATAATACGTTGATTTTTTAGCGTATTGTGGGTCATCACGAGTAAACTTCATTTTTGTGGGTACATCTAAATTCTCTATGACAGATATAGTACTAGCCTGTTGCAATGGGTCAGTGTGTGTTACTACAGACAGTATTGGTTTTTTCGGTGTTTGTAGTTTCCTAACTTCTATCGGCAATCCCGAACTGCCACTGTAATTTTTTGTTTTTTTATAAGCTATTGCATAGCATATATCGCGGGCCTTGAGCGTGGAGACCGAATCCAGAAATTCCGTAACGAAAAAACCTAAGCTGACACTCCGACCGGCACGGTCGGAGTATTAGGTTAGCGGTGATACTTTTTAGTTTTGCCATCTATCGATTTGAATTTGAATTTGAATTATTCGAATTCGAATTCAAATTATATTATTATTTATTATAATTGCATAAGTTCATAAAAAATGCTATGCAATAGCTTTACCGCGGCAGTCCCCGAGTGCCACACGTCTTTTTTTTTTGTTGCGTGTGTTGTAAAATGATTGAGTTGTGGTTTATGACGTATTAAAAAAAAACTACTGACTGGATCTCGTTCGAACCAATTTTTTGTGGTAGTTTGCATGGCAATTTACATCATATATTTTTTTTAGATTTATCATTCTCTTATTTTAGAAGTTAGGGGGGGGGGGGGGGACACATTTTTCCACTTTGGAAGTGTCTCTCGCGCAAACTATTCAGTTTAGAAAAAAAATATGTAAGGAAACTCAATAGCATTTTTAAAGACCTATCTATAGATACCCCACAACACACGTATGGGTTTGATGAAAAAAAAAATTTGAGTTTCAGTTCTAAGTATGGGGACCCCCAAAATTTAATGCTTTTTTTTATTTTTGTGTGAAATTCTTATTGCGGTTCACAGAATACATCTTCTTACCAAGTTTCAACAGCATAGGCCTTATAGTTTCGGAGAAAAGTGGCTGTGACATACGGACGGACAGACAGACAGACAGACAGACGGACGGACAGACATGACGAATCTATAAGGGTTCCGTTTTCTGCCATTTGGCTACGGAACCCTAAAAAGGGCAAGATACGGGTTAAACTGCCGTCTTAAATATTGAATTCCTGATTTTTACCAAGTAATTGCATCTACATTATTCCTCCAGGGTTGTCCAGTCTACGAAATTGTTTGTTTGTTGAAAGAAGTGATAACGCCCACCTGCACGGCACACTTTAGCAGGTGGCGTTTATTACTTGCTCAATAAAGGGCCGCGGTATCGTATCTAATCATAGGATTAGGCGCGACTTTGACTATTCTAATAGACGAGGCTGTTCGTCACGTTAGAATTGACTGTACGGCACGGTAATAGTACATTATGGTACAAGTGAGCAAAGTTGGGGATTACCGCCGAGGCGCTATTGAGACCCGAGCCGTCAGGCGAGGGTCTTAAGAGAGACCGAGCTTTTTTAAGAACATAGACAATAATTATAGACACTTCCTATAAAATTTAAAAAAGAATCTATAACTCACTTTTGTGAATAATAGCAATGAAAAAGTCACAGTTTGATAATTAGGTGTCATTACGTGCCTAATTGCGGTAAAATAATAGCACTTTTATGAGCAGGTGTGTTGTAAAGGATTTTTACACAGAAAATAAAAATAGACCTAAATTACTTGGTAATTAAGGTGAAATTTGAATTATTATTATAACCAAAAAATATGCTACGGCAGGTTCATCATCGAAATTTAAATTTTATTGACATGTTAAAAGGTCTATTTTTATTCGACACTTAAATACGCGTATGAACCGACGACGACGGCCCGGTTTAAAATCGGTTTAAAATCGAAAAAAAAAATGAAAAAAAATAACGGAAATAAACTGCTATGCTATGTTAATAACATAACGTAAAAAAAACATACTCGTAGCAGTTTATTTCCGTTATTTATTTTTTTATTTTTGATTTTAAACAGTATCAATGTGCCCCAAGTCGCATTGGTTAATATTGAAATAATAATTGAAACTCAGATTGACCTATACGACCTTTAAACAATAGTATCACTTGATAAGAACAATAGACTGGTCTGCTGTTACTCTTATGTTATTGATAGCGTTTGATAGCTTTGATAACATTCACTTCACTCTTCAATGGGAATACTTAGAAGCCATAGCTTAGCTTACATTTCTTTCAACGATCTCTGTGACGTAACAGATAAACTACGTCAGAGGCCACGGATTCGATTCCCGCTCAGTGCAAATATTTGTATGCATATGTATGATATTTGCATTAAGTACGTATGAATATAAAAAAATGAATCTATTATGTATATGCGAGTATACATACATAGATACTTTATTTTTTTGCTTAGCTTGAGTTTACCAAGTTTACCTCTTCTTGTTTTGCTGGATTCCATTAAAATTTAAAACCGTAGCGTGAACAGAAAACAGAGAAAGAACTTGCGCGATAAAAGTTTTTCAAATCAGCGGAACCCTTGCATAAAATTATTACTATCATTTTAGTACAATAGATTCTTTAAATAAAAGCTTGTTTTAAAAAAATCTTCCATTAACAATTTTATTTTCTTTAGGGCGAAGGTACTTCCCCAGTCGGACTGCTCGATTGGGACGGATATATACAAACCTTGTCTTTTTACTTGCGAACGTATGCTGGTGTGGTTCTCATGGCGAAAATATGTCAAAATCTCTGCACAAAGAATACCGTGATGATAGCACGCTTTGCAGTGCAGATAAGGGTCGTTCGCAAATATCTAACATTTTTAGTAACTGCAGACTCAATAAATGGTACTAGCTACGGCGTAAATACATACAAACTTATTTGCAACACTGGTCATTCCAACACCAAATCTCAAAAACCTTAAGGTGAGACAAGGTAACCCCCAAACGTGTAACCCTAATATGCTTAAAGAACTTGCAGAGTTGACACCGCATCCAAAGCTGCTGAGTATTCTGTAGGGCGGAGATACTTCCCCAGTCGGACTGCTCGATTGAAATACTGTTGTGTCCTACCTCTTCCCAATATGATGAATGAATCTAGCCAATTCTGTACGCCGAAGCAGCTGCGGCACGAGGCCCCACAAGAACTGTATGCAAACCTTCTAGTCTTACCGGAGACAAGCGTCAAGAAAATTACTTGCGAACCGACCACTTATTTCGAAAAAGCTGGCAACGTATGCTGGTGTGGTTCTCATGGCGAAAATATGCCACAATCTCTGCGCAAAAAATAACGGCATAACGAGACGCTTCGCAGTGCAGATATGGGTCGTTCGCAAATATCTAACATTTTTAGTAACTGCAGACTCAATAAATGGTACTAGCTACGGCGTAAATACATACAAACTTATTTGCAACACAGGTCATTCCAACACCAAAAACAAAAACCTTAAGGTGAGACAAGGCAACTCCCAAACGTGTAACCCTAATATGCTTAAAGAACTTGCAGAGTTGACACCGCATCCAAAGCTGCTGAGTATTCTGCAGGGTGGAGATACTTCCCCAGTCGGACTGCTCGATTGGGACAGAAATACTGGCGTGTCCCCCTAACCAGCTGCGGCACGTGGCCCCACAAGAACTGTATGCAAACCTTCTAGTCTTACCGGAGACAAGTGTCAAGAAAATTACTTGCGAACCGACCACTTATTTCGAAATAGATTGCAAGGTATGCTGGTGTGGTTCTCATGGCGAAAATATGCCACAATCTCTGCGCAAAAAATAACGGCATAACGAGACGCTTCGCAGTGCAGATATGGGTCGTTCGCAAATATCTAACGTTTTTAGTGATTGTAGACTCAGGAAACAGTACTCGCTACGGCGTAAATACATACAAACTTATTTGCAACACAGGTCATTCCAACACCAAAAATAAAAACCTTAAGGTGAGACAAGGCAATTCCCAAACGTGTAACCCTAATATGCTTAAAGAACTTACAGAGCTAACACCGTATCCAAAGCTGCTGAGTATTCTGCAGGGTGGAGATACTTCCCCAGTCGGACTGCTCGATTGAAACAGAAATACTGGCGTGTCCTACCCCCTAACCAGCTGCGGCACGTGGCCCCACAAGAACTGTATGCAAACCTTCTAGTCTTACCGGAGACAAATGTCAAGAAAATTACTTGCGAACCGACCACTTATTTCGAAATAGATTGCAACGTATGCTGGTGTGGTTCTCATGGCGAAAATATGCCACAATCTCGCGCAAAAAATAACGGAATAACGAGACGCTTCGCAGTGCAGATATGGGGCGTTCGCAAATATCTAACGTTTTTAGTGATTGTAGACTCAGGAAACGGTACTCGCTACGGCGTAAATACATACAAACTTATTTGCAACACAGGTCATTCCAACACCAAAAACAAAAACCTTAAGGTGAGACAAGGCAACCCCCAAACGTGTAACCCTAATATGCTTAAAGAACTTGCAGAGTTGACACCGCATCCAAAGCTGCTGAGTATTCTGCAGGGTGGAGATACTTCCCCAGTCGGACTGCTCGATTGGGACAGAAATACTGGCGTGTCCTACCCCCTAACCAGCTGCGGCACGTGGCCCCACAAGAACTGTATGCAAACCTTCTAGTCTTACCGGAGACAAGTGTCAAGAAAATTACTTGCGAACCGACCACTTATTTCGAAATAGATTGCAACGTATGCTGGTGTGGTTCTCATGGCGAAAATATGCCACAATCTCTGCGCAAAAAATAACGGCATAACGAGACGCTTCGCAGTGCAGATATGGGGCGTTCGCAAATATCTAACGTTTTTAGTGATTGTAGACTCAGGAAACGGTACTCGCTACGGCGTAAATACATACAAACTTATTTGCAACACAGGTCATTCCAACACCAAAAACAAAAACCTTAAGGTGAGACAAGGCAACCCCCAAACGTGTAACCCTAATATGCTTAAAGAACTTGCAGAGTTGACACCGCATCCAAAGCTGCTGAGTATTCTGCAGGGTGGAGATACTTCCCCAGTCGGACTGCTCGATTGGGACAGAAATACTGGCGTGTCCTACCCCCTAACCAGCTGCGGCACGTGGCCCCACAAGAACTGTATGCAAACCTTCTAGTCTTACCGGAGACAAGTGTCAAGAAAATTACTTGCGAACCGACCACTTATTTCGAAATAGATTGCAACGTATGCTGGTGTGGTTCTCATGGCGAAAATATGCCACAATCTCTGCGCAAAAAATAACGGCATAACGAGACGCTTCGCAGTGCAGATATGGATCATTCGCAAATATCTAACATTTTTAGTAACTGCAGACTCAATAAATGGTACTAGCTACGGCGTAAATACATACAAACTTATTTGCAACACAGGTCATTCCAACACCAAAAATCTCAATAACCTTAAGGTGAGACAAGGCAACCCTCAAACGTGTAACTATAATAATATGCTTAAAGAACTTGCAGAGCTTACACCGCATCTAAAGCTGCTGAGTTTTCTGTAGGGCGGAGATACTTCCCCAGTCGGACTGCTCGATTGGGACGGAAATACTGTCGTGTCCTGCCTCCTCCCAATCTGATGAATGAACCTAGTCAATTCTGTACTCCGAACCCGCTGCGGCACGAGACCCTACAAGAACTGTATGCAAACCTTCTAGTCTTACCGGAGAGAAGTGTCAAGAAAATTACTTGCGAACCGACCACTTATTTCGAAATAGATTGCAACGTATGCTGGTGTGGTTCTCATGGCGAAAATATGCCACAATATCTGCGCAAAAAATAACGGAATAACGAGACGCTTCGCAGTGCAGATATGGGTCGTTCGCAAATATCTAACGTTTTAAGTGATTGTAGACTCAGGAAACGGTACTCGCTACGGCGTAAATACATACAAACTTATTTGCAACACAGGTCATACCAACACCAAAAATCTCAATAACCTTAAGGTGAGACAAGGCAACCCCCCAATGTGTAACCCTAATTTGCTTCAAAAATCTTGCAGAGCTAACACAGCATCCAAAGCTACTGAGAAAAAAGAAGCAGCAATCAGTAGAAACGCCTAAATACAGTAAATACACACGAGTTAGGCGAAGAGAAAACAACTACAACTAAGAATGAATGGTGCTCCAAAATTGGTGGGAATTTTTTTTTCTCAAAAAATCTTTTGTACCTAAATCACAAATAATTATTTTCTAAAAGGGTAGTGCTGATTTCAAAACATTGTATGGCGCAAATTCTTTCACTGTTTTCTGTTTGCGCTACAAGCTTTTAACAGGTAGAACCTGTAAGAACAGACAGATTCTGTGCCGTCAGCTCAGAAGACAAGCAGGACAAGCCTTTAGTCTTCCTACAGACAGTAAAACACCTTTCCAGTGAGCTCTGGCTACTTTACTCATCGCCGGGTACACATCACGAGTATATTATAGCCGCGGATTCCATAGGGCGGAGATACTACCCCAGTCGGACTGCACTATTAGGACGGAAATTGCAAACCTATGGCAAGGGTGCATCTATAAAATCTGTCTAATTCCTACTTTATAATGGCGTGCCCAAAAAATTGTGCTGCGTGTCATCAATGGCACGGGTGCCATTGGTTCGCCATCCCTGTTGTAATAAAACATAGGTAAACTGTTCCACCCACAACATTAGATACTGTACGTTATCATTTAATATAGGATGTAGTTGGGTGAATCCCTAATTTCCTGTACAAGTAGGTTACGTAGGTAATACTCGTATTAATAGATATGACACATTGCACGTTATAAACAGGTATATTTATAGTATTTTCAATAATGGAACTGTGATACTAGGTATACTAAGTAGCTCTTTGTCATTTAATTTTGGATTTTAATTCTATATTAATAAAGTCTAAAATTTAATCAAGAATCAAAGAATCAATTTCGTTTATTCAATTTAGGCACATAAAGAGCACATATGAACGTCAAAATATTAGAATTGTGTCATGAAGTATGTAAACAAAAAATAAAATTTTAAATAAATTAAAGTAAACCATTTGAAAATTATTCTTTCGCTGGTTCGGTAGTTGGTTCTACTGAGAAGATACCAGCAAGAAACTCAGAGAACTCAATTATCCTTTTTATTTATTTATTTATTTTTAATACGGTTTTTATACAATTGTGTGAATAGGTTGACCATGCATTTTTATCATTAAGATATTCTTCTACTTTATAATAAGCTTTTTCCATTAGACTTTTTTTCACGTTTATTTTAAAAATATTAAGCGGCATGTCAACCAAATCCTGAGGAATTTATTAAATATTTTTATACCGTTGCCTACAAATGAATTACCAACCTTATGAAGCCTGAGTATTGGCACTGCTAGTTTATCTTTATTTCTCGTATTATAATCATGTGTGTCCGAGTTTTTTTTTAAAGATTTAAGTTCTTCCGTACATATGTATAAAATATTATCGTATATAATATTGACAATGACAACAATTAATGACATTTTTGCAGTGTCAGTAGTATAACAGTGGTTGACAATTAGTAGAATCAGGATCCTGTGTTTCATTTTTTTACGCGAAACCCAATCGTTTTTTTCCTTACGAAATGCAGCTATGATAGTACTTTCGCGGTGGAGTTAATTCATTCGTGCTTTCTTCTTCCTCCTAGCGTTAATTCCCAGTCGCATCCGAAGCTTTCAGCTCGGAGTCTGGGGTCCGCTTTACCAGTCTTAACTACGGATTTGGCTAGACCTCGATATTTTCTGTGAAGCGATTGCCATCTGACCTCCACATCCCAATGTTAACATTAGGCAATATCGAAGCTTTGCAGCTAGACTGTTGTTTTGGATTTTTTTTAGGGCTCCAACTACCCGTAACGACTGCCATAGAAGTTCTTATGGCAACCGGGACCGACGGCTTAACGTGCTCTCCGAGGCACGACCAGACCAATGCAAATACCCATATTTCATGAACACAAATATTTGCACTGAGCGGGGATCGAACCCGCGCCTCCTGCGTAGCGGCCGCGGTCACTACCGCTACGCCACGGAGGCTGTCAGGTGTTAATTCATTCGTGCTTTATCGTCCACAAACTGTCCTATGACTGCTATTGTCCGTTTCAAATAACAATACGAAAACTGATAGCCAAAACGCCTTAACCAACATCTAGTCTTCATAGAAAAAACGACTGAAATGACATCTAAATATACTAATAGTATAGTGTCTTTCCTTTGAACCGATGACGTCGTTTGGAACGTTTTAATATACGACCGTCAAATGTTTTAAATTAATTCCATTGTTCCTTTGCTTTTGATGTAAAGTTATTTAAAATAATAGTAGTGGACTCGACAGACGTTAACATGTCCAAAAGTAGATTGCAGCGCCACCTATTAGGTTCAATTAAAAATTAAGTAGGATTTCAAAATTTCTTTCGCCATTTGAAAGCTACATTATCAGGTACCAACATAGGTTAATATATCATCACGCTACTGTCAGCGATGAACGGGATAAAGAGTTCCACGCGGGCGGAGCCGCGAGCAACAGCTAGTAAGATATAGGTAACTATGTTATACTCCATCTATACTTCTATAGTAATATTAAAAAACTGAAGAGTTGGTTTGTTAAAAAATCTGTTGAATAGTCAGTTTATCGAGGAAGGTGATAGGCTTAATTTCATCACGCTACTACTTAAGGGAGCGGCCTATAGATGACTGAAAGGGGTGATATGCTGTGGATATGTGCCACGAGCAAAACCGGGGCGGGTCAGCTAATGTAAATTTAAAAAAAAAAATGTTTTTAGATATCATGACTGAGGGTCCGTTTGACAGCAATAGGCTCGCCCCCTGTTACGTGGGACCAAAAATTATAGTTGGCGAAATATGGGGGTTAATACACTTCTACCTACCCCTTCGGGGATTTACAGGCGTCCTTCTACAAAGGTTATTTAGATATCTAGATCCAGTATATTCCCGTAAATTTATTATACCACACCGCCTAAATGATAATTTTGACAACTCGTTGAAAGGTGGTTTTGGCGGCAAAAGATAACGAAAGTGACAGTTGATCAAGTTGAATTCTGAGAGTTGAGCTTAAATAATGTTCAGAAACTGGTATTACACGATAACAGGTAGCCTTATATCAGTATATCTGATATAAGGCTACCTGATATAAGGCCCTCTTCACTATAGTGAAGAGGGCGGATTAACTGCAGACCAGACTGGTGATTCATTCAATGGCTTTACTAAAAACGTTATCTTCGAGAAAATTTTAAAAAAAATCTAGAGAATCTATGCGCATAATTTCAGACACCGCTGCACCAAATTGGGTTTTTTGTGTCCATTGACAGGACAAGGTTTGTAGAAAATTTAATTTTTGGAAAGATTACGGCTTTTGGGCGGTGTCAGTTCGTGGAGCTAGTATACTAATATGTAGTTAGATCTCTTGCTATTTCTGTAAAATCCACGCCATTAACACTGCAGGATTATCACATGAAAGGTGTTTTTTGCCAGTCTTCATACTGAGGCAAAGAAAAGGGACGAGAAAGAATTTCATATAGTTAATTCTCGATAGTATAAGCTTTGAATCTTACGCGTGCAGCAGATACAGAATATCCATTGCTTGTTAAACTCCGATAAGGATAAAGGAGACCATTGAGAAGCCGCAATGAATTACGCGTATCTACAGTTGTCGTAGATCTTTGGAATCATACTCTTATACCCAGACAATGCCAGTCACGATCGTATGATCACTTCAACGACAATCGTGCGAGTCTCACGCGTGTATAACTAAGGTTATTACAGGCTGTTGTGATTAGATAAACAATAGGCTCACAGTACTCACAGTTCTACGACATTCGCAAGATCTACGAAAGTGAGTTAGTTTTTGTCAATGTGACTTCACCTCGATGGTAAGCTGAAGGCAAAATCTCAGGAAAAAGTGTCACCATTACAGACACCAACAATGTTACAATGGTGGCCCTTTCATGCATAATGGCCCACAAAAGGGCTAAGTGCGGACAAAAAAGGTCCTTTCCATTCCTATGATGGCCCTCAGTAACGGCCTCATGCTTTTTCATGCCCCGCTTAAAGGACCCGGGACTGTAGGAGGAAGGGAACACGTGTGCTGGTAACAAATTCCAAAAGTTTATGGTGCGGCAAAGAAAAGAGTTACCAAACCGCTTGGTTATTGATGGATTTCTTTGTCACTTTCTTAGTCTTGCGTGCGTTGTATAAGACGTTATGTATGTCTAAAAATCCATCATTTTTAGACATAAGAACCATTCATTTAAAAAAAAAAAAAAAAGCTCAAATTCACACCTATTTCGAAAAATAATATACCGCGATGCGCCCTCTTCGCGTTGGCGCCAAAACCAAAAACTCTCCGCAATTGCAATAGCTCAACGGTGTTGCTATTCTCAGGCAGAACTCCCCAATAATGCGGGACTGCACGTCACTGCAATCTGTTGAAATGAGACTGTCGCGAGCGATTATTAAATATTATTACTACTACTTTGCTGGGTCATCCCAGAGATAAGATAAGTAATATGTGAATAAAAAAATAAAAAAATATTGACATGATTTACAAAATTAGCCAAAAAAATCGCGGGTGATTTCATTCGTGTCACGCGCACGATGAATGCCAGAAACGGTTACGAGCACTCCCGAAATCCAATTCTCGCATGATGATAGCCGACCAATCACATAGTGACTAGCGTAGCGCGATGTCTGCTGGTGAAGTGACGTCACGAGTGAGTGTTTTGACTATTTTCTAAAACCGGGTTTTTAATTCTATATTTTTATTCGAGCCGATTAGAAGCGATAATTTATAGATTTTGTCTGTAGTTGATTTGCAATTTAATAATGAACATTGTATTGCTACAATAATAAACGAAAATCGGATAAGAAAGGCAATATCGATACTATTTCACTATCAACGTATTTTATTATAGTAGTATTCTTAAAGTAGTCGTTTCGCGAAGGAATTTTCTAGGAACTTTATTTTATTGCTGATACAAGGATGAAGACATTACAATAATTACAAACATTCTTACTCTCGCAAAAAAAAAAGATTGCTCGGTAAGTAAGTAAATTCGGTGTTCAGCGGGATGTTCGAAATTTTAGTTTCGGTCAATTTTGCTCTAATGTCTCAATTGCCATCATGTCATGTCATTGTCTTTGACATCTACCTATAGATACTATTATTATAGAAGAGGTAAAGTTTGTGAGTTTGAGAATTTGTAGGGTAGTAGACGTAATTTCTGGATCCGATTTTGAATTTTTTTTATCAACAGAAAGTCACATTATTTCTACCGATATTTAACATTCCGCACCCTCTTGCTTGTCTCCACTGTGCTCTCTGCAAATCAGAGATACGTAGAGAAATTGGGTAACTCGAAACGTAAGCAGTTCCACACAGTATTAGCCAGAAGCCAGAAGATCCTCCCCAAATTAGAGAAGAAATCTTGATACTTTCGTTAACCAGGATGCACCAAAAACACATTTCCTTCTACACCGTAATTAGGATTTGCAGTATTAATTCGGTAAGTGCTTAGAGTTGGATAAAATATTTGTTTGTTGACGTCTACGAGACGAGAAAGCTTTCTTTGGGTATTTCCAGTGACCTATTAACGCTTCTAGCACGCTTGTCCATCTGTCCTATCCAGCCGGCCCGATCGAAGACGGTACGAAATACGACACGAAACACTTTCGGGGTAGCTAAATGGCCGAAACGTCAACGAATACGATAGTTTTCGATTTTCGGAGCTTACTCCGAAAATCGAAAACTATCGTATTCGTTGACGACATTGTTTGATCATTGTTTGACGACATCGTTTGACATTGAGGTTGTCGATCGTTGTCGGTGCACCTACTCCCAAAACACATTTGACGTTTTCGTTGTCGTTGTTTGACAAGTAATTTTGCGGATTTTTACTTGAAATTCAACGAAAGCTATATACCTTTCGTAAGGCTTTCGAAGTTGAATTTTTATCTAAGAAAATGGCGAGATTTTTATTGTTGGACGAAATGATGAGGGAAGAAGCGGCTGAGCGAAGCCAAAATCGTCACCGGCTTCGTGAAAAAAAATTTTGAGGCAAATTCCGGACATGGAATTTGTCTCTAATTATAGATTGACGAGGGTACTTTTTGAGGAGCTATGCGAGGAAATCATTCCTCTACTTCCTCAAAAAAACAACATTTTGGCAAAGGGGCATTGAACCAACAACCATTATCCATTACGGAAGTATTTGATGACCCAAGTAGATGGCGCTACACACATACGGGCACCATGACGGGCACTCATCTCTATTAACTTAATAGAGATAGTGCATACGGGTATCAAAGTTTCAAATTTGAAATTGTCAAACTGTCAAAGTACGTATTAAAAACATAGAACAATATTATGGCACAAGGGTTATTAAGTTCGTTCACATTAAATATACGTAAATTCTTGAAAAATGACATTTTAGTGATCTAACGGTACTTTTGTAATAAAAATCTCATATAATTTTTTAATTTGACGCTCTTTTCATGAAAATACAAATATATTTGTTGATTTTTCATTTGTTAACGGTTTTTAGATGTTCATATTATATTGGTCCACACTATTTATCTAGACTCGATCGTTAGTCTATGATTCCGAAGACGGCGGCATCCGTCAGTCGTCAGTGTCGTCACCGAAAGGTTTTCAGAGTAACTTTAATGGTCCGTGTTCGGCGACCGTACGTTTCGATCCGAAACGTTCATGTTCGTTTTTGGGAGTAAGGCCCCAGGGCAATGTCGTTTGTGTCCGTTTGTGATTTTGGGAATAGCGCGCTGCGCTAGTCTCACCAATAGCGAGCTTTCCGAACATACCCGAGACTCGATATCGAATTTATATATTACACAATAACATGTCTGATTCAAAATAAATTGTTTTGTAGCAGATTGTATCGGTTGCCAAGTGGCGTGAGGAAGCTACAGGGTCAATAGTCATGACCTAGAATGAAGCTTATTACCGTATATTAAGTAATCTTGTCATCAAGGACTGTGACTTGTGAATAATGCTGTTATGTTAATCGTCAAATCTCTCAACAAATTTTAATTGAATGAAATCGATCTCTCAAAAAAACTTCCAGCCGTAACGAAACTATGTAGAGCGTGCAATTGGTTTGAAATAAAACATTAATTTTTAATAACATGGTAACACCCGTGCGTAAATTACTAATCGGAAATAAAGCTCAAAAGCAGATGTTTCAGGTTTTTAAAAGCTGAGATTAAGACCTAAACTTTTTAAATTTGGAAGAAACAACTAGGCATATTCTAAATTTAGAAAATAACAGCACCCTGGTTATATAAACCTTAATTGTTGCCATTAATCAAGAATAGAATCATCGGCCGTTATTTTCGTTAATAACGTACGTTCTTATGTTCTCGACAAAATACTCCGACGCCCCACCAGCGACGACAAGACAAAGATACCCACTATAATGTACTGTTTTCAGGAAAGCCCAAGTTTTATCACAAAATATGGCTAAAGACAGTAAATGCAAGTAGCTGTGAGGATTCACTATTCTCCAGAGAAAAGTTACGAAGAAAAATTTCCTCGATTTAAAAGTACTGCTACGCCTAAACACATCGTAATCTATTCTGTTCTCTAATAAATACTGATAGATATCAATATACCTGTTCCATGCTAAAGAAGATAACACCATTTGCCCAGAAAATAGACCAATTACCTGGACAATACGTTGAAAACTGACTTTAGTCTTATAAGAAATCCCATTGTCAGCAGAATCTTTCTCTATATCCTCGGTAGAATTAATTTCTTTTAGCTGGTGGTAGGGTAAAGTGCTAACTGGCGTACCTTTGTAACCACGTCTCGGTGGGTTGTTCCGTAAATACAGAGTTATACCGATCATCATAGCGATGACACCGATTAAATCGCACAACCCGTCGACCCAATAACCCAAGGTGCCAACTTCAGATCTCTCCCCTTTTATATGCTTCCTTTCTCTAGCCACATGCCCATCTAAATCATCTAAAAACATTCGAATTTGGAACAGCACCACAGCGACTCGCCGCCATGCTAAGTTCGGGCATGTCAGAAGTTTGGCGCCAATAACCGCAACAAAAACATGGAAGAAGGATATCATGTTCGGTGTAATGAATGGCATATTGTCCGATACGCCCAAGCCTATATCGACTATAGCACACAATGGACCATAAATGTAGTGGTTTATATGGTCGACCATTAATGCCTTAACGGTTGGGTGGCACAGCGGGTTTATAGTACAAGGAACCCATGTTACTTCTTCATAACTTGGCTGAGTCTTTGCGAATTCACTTGTAGAAGTCTCTTGTTGACTGCTATTATTGTTGACAACATCGAAAATATCAATCTTATAATTCTGTATCCTTAAAAATAGAAACGTATCCATAGACATGCAGTATACAACTATAACTAATAGTAAGAAAGTCAGTATTTTACTAGCTTGCGATGAAGGCCACATCATTGTGCAGTATAATCTAAAGACGAAGGTATACACGTTTTGTTATGGTATGGCTTCTTACGACACTGGGTCACTCGAACTGTTAACTCGAATCGGGGTAATATTTAGAAATATAGTGTGGGCAGAAATATCCCACGCATCAAATTCTAAAAATAAAATCGCTAGCTCGCGTTTACCGTAACAATAACACTCCAACACGAATTCCTTCAGCTATTTCGTAATAAACCATTCACAAGGGACACTCAGGAACTTGGTATCACACACAAAACATTTTTTGTAGCACATAAACACATTCCATTTTTTTATAACACTTATTCAACGCTTGTAAATGTTTTTTTTTTAGTAAAATCGATGCACAGTTGCTCTTGGTAAATATTATGTTATTTAAACAAGAATTTTACTCTCGTTGTCGGCATTCCTTTCGAGAATTAAAAGTCTTATGTTCACACTCAGTATTGAATATATCTTTCTTAACTCATGAATGTTTGTCGTGTTTATTTTTATTGTTAGTCGACAGTATAACTGGCTCGTTTCGTAATAAGAAACATTGCGTGCGCAACGGAACGCCGCGTCGAACTGAATTTGTATAGAGAGAAGAACGGGGAACCGGAGTGGCCAGATGTTAAATTAAAATTCCCCCACGAATGTGTAACCGCGCAGAGTAGATAGCAGCGTTAGGATTATGCAGATTAAGATAATAATTTTGTGAAGACCTTTGATTTTCTTATAATCGATATAATATTTTTATTATGGTCTTACAGACAGTAATTTTTAATAGCTTTAGAATACACACCCAGTATTTGTTTCGGTTAAGCATTATTTTATAATAGAACTAGCTGACCCGGCGAACTTCGTACCGCCATATTTTCCGCCCGCGTGGTATTATCTCTAAATTTATCAGTGTTTCTCTACAATATTATGCTTGTATTATACATTTAAACCTCCCTCTTGAATCACTCTATCTATTACAAAAAACCGCTTCAAAATCCATTGCGTAGTTTTGAAGATTTAAGCATACATATGGACGGACAGACAGCGACAGCGACTTTGTTTTATAATATGTAGTGATGATGATGATAGTAGGGTTGCCACCCGTACTATATTATATAGTATTGTACTATATTTGAGCCCGTTGTACTATATACTATATAAAAATAATATAGTACGCAAATGTACTATATTTTCATGGCAAATGTCGCGATTTTTTTTTTCGAACAAAATTAAAGGTAATGTCAGATGGTTCACTCCAGTGATTATTGACATAGGTGAATGCTTCATTAGAAGGTATGTTATAGAAAAGAACATTTTTTTTGATAAAGCTCTACGATCGCATGACTTGCTGTGTAAAAGTGAACAGAATTCAGTTTTTCTCAGTCACATTGTGGTGTTAAACAGGGGTGTGTGCTCGCGCCTACACTTTTTGCCATATATTAGTTGCAGTTATTAAAGAGTCTCTAAGAGACAACACGAAGGGAATTTGAATCCGCTTTCATACGGATTCTTTAAAGATACTTCTTTAATTTAGCCAAATTAAAGGCTAGCCAGGCTGAAGGCATACACAAAGGTTTCCCTCGATACGATAGCGGAATGTACGTAAATCAAATGTTTAAAGCAAGTCAGGTGTCGGTCGCAGAACTATCTCCATCTCCCATGAGAGCGGTTCTGAGGGTGAGGGATGGAGCCGCCTGTCACCTTAGGAGAAGCAGTCATAGGCGGCGGCGCAATATGTGCCTCCCCATACCCGAGGGCTATATGGGGACACCGTCTTCCCACCAGCTCGAGAGAGATGGCCGTGGGTCGACCGGGGTGCGAGAGATATGTTTCCGGCAATGTCATCTCCGGCAACCTACGACTACGACCCACTGACAGACGGCGCGCGTTTAAGTCATTTCGAACATTCGACTTTAAAAAAAGTGTTCAGATCGATCATTTCTCGTTCATTCGGATGACCAAATAAACGCAGGGAAAATAAATAAAATATAAAAAATAGATGAGAAATAAATGTGTAGGTACTATATTTTTTCCTAAATTTCTCAAAAGTACTATATTTTTATGACTTAAAGAAGAAAAATACAATTTTTTCATCAAAAAAAGGTGGCAACCCTAGATGATAGTGAAGAGGACTTTTTGTTTTTGGTACGTTGATATTTATTAATATATTCCTCCTATGTTATTTTCATCAATTTGTTTTAATTATACATAACTAATTTCATTTTCATGACTAGGTATAAGTTCAAATATAATGCAACGAATGGTTCTGATGGATAAATGACGCATCTGCACAAAGTCAGTTGTGTTTGAAAACCAATACTTAGATCTTATCTATCACATTATGCTGATTAATACAAAATAGGTACTAATCAGCCCACTTGTGTTGTGAGATACTTACTTCTTGTCGGTACTTATGAATTGTTATCAATTTTGAAGAACAATTGCATATTTTTACCTGACTGCGCCAGCGAGGGTAATGTTTTACGCGCGTATGTATGTCTTTAGCTTTCTTTATTCCCCTCTACAGCTTTGCAATTCTCTAAGCATACAGCGTCGAGCACAGCGCTGAGACAACCTTGATAGAGACTGTCATTGGTCGATCTCCAGTGACGTCATCCAGCCCAACCAATGACAATATATATCAAGGCTGTAGCAGCGCTGTGCTCGACGCTGAATGCTTAGAGAATTGCTTAGCAGGCCTAACGGCTGGACAGACCTCGATAACGGGGGTCTCAAATAAAAGGTATTCATCTCCCGAGTGTCATAGGGGACATAAAATGTCCATAAAGTATACAGTGGAATTTAGATGCTGATGATATCAAATAGGGTATCAAAATAAAGGGAATGTTTTTTTCTGTATGGCTTTTAATTTTTTTGTAATTTTTATAATAATTTTCTAGAGGTGCCTTATATTATGTCAATATTATGTTCTTACAAAATCGAACCCTAAATCACACACAAAAATGTGTGCCGTCTACAACGAATTTCTTTCAGAAATCGTAAGTAATAAATTCCTAAAAAAAGGAAGATGTGTGAACGAGGAACTCTTGGGTTCTGTTATGTGCTCTTGCGCAGATATGACGCTAACCATTTGTCAAACACGATTGTATTCATGGGATTACATCATCAACATTATTCAAATTGTAATTAACGACAGGTACTGCTTGTTACTCGTTTCACAATTCTTGCACAAAATAAGTCTTCTGACGTAAAATGAAGCATAGGTAATTCACTCATAAAATATTTATGAGTTATTTTATGATTCATAAAATACTGTCGTATGCTAACTTGTTACGCTTATTTTCCCACTTTTATTGTAAAATCATTCATGTGACAACACCGTTGCGGGAGGGAGCACACGGTCAATGTTTCGGAGCGACCCAACGACTGTGGCGCCGTTACCCGCCAAACCAAAACTTCTCCGAACGCGCTCACAGCGCAATGTAATGTAAATACAATAAATTAAATTATCACCACATTAGAAGAATATTGCACTAAAATGTCTTTGGTTATAGTAACGTTGTGTTAAGTTAACATATCTTAAAAATAAGTGTAGGTAAAAAAAAACATTAATTTTGATTTTTTACCTTGTCCTACATTTTTTTTTTCTAGCAGGGTTAGAGAGTAAAGGGGCAAAGGTTTGTTTGATAAGCTTCTCGAGTAAATCCTTGGATGATTATTATTATATTACAAATTATGGGTTGTATTGCTTCTACTAGGTACATACTACCTACTCTGACTTTGGTGGTTACTGAAAATCAGCGCGGTTTATAAGCTGTCGAAATCGACACATACCTAAGTACAGCTGCGCACACAGCAGGCAGGTAGGTACCTATTTCATGAGGCTTCGATATGGCCCAATATTGTCTTTGCGTTGTGGAGATCTTTTAAACGAGCGGTTTTTTTAACGAACAAAATTAGAGGGATGGTATTGGTCACCCTACAATTTTGGTCGTTTAAAAAACCACCCAAAAAAGCTTATTACACTGATCGTTCTGAATAACTCGTACCTCAAATTCGTATTTTTAAGTCGCTTTTTTCAATAATCGCTTTCGCCCTCAGTTTTTCGCTCACTTAGTATTTTTGTACGCCACATTCAGTAATTTTGACACACGTAAATTGAATTTATTTTCGCTCGTTTAAATACATGCCTTAATAATACATACAAATATTATAATAATACAATGAGCAAATAAAGCAGCGTCTGTGGCGTGGCGTTAGTGAACGCGACCGCCACGCAGGAGGCGCGGGCTCAATTCCCGCTCAATGCAAATATTTTTATGAATGAATATGGCTATTTACAATGGTTTGCGTAGGTACCTCGGAGAGCACTTTAAGCCGTCGTCGGTCCAGGTTGTCATTTGAACATCTATGGCAACCATTACGGGTATTTGGTGCCCACAAACGTCCGACCAGTCTGCAGAACTTCGATATCACCAATTGGTTGTGGAGCTCGAAGTTCAGCCTCATCACAGATAGACTGGAAAGCCGACTCCAACTGAGTTGGGGAAAGGGTCAATTTCTTAGTGCCTGCATAATAATGTTATGTTTGAGGGTACGCCTAATTTGCTATTAAAGTCTATCAGGCGTCATTAAGGCTCATTTTGCGAAACGGACAATTTGCAAAAGGGACAATGTGCGAAAGATCTGGGGGCACGGCAGTGCCCCCGCCAAGTCGAGCAAAAAAGAGCGGCACGGCCGTAACACTATTTTCTCGAAGCACTTCAGGCCATTTTCGACCCCCTAGAATTTCGTTGTAGATAAACCTAGAAGCCTGAATCTTCGGTTACCAAGTAGACACTGTAAAAACACTTTATATTTCAAATTTCATTCAATTTGAACCAGTAGTAGTTTAAGAATTATAACTAGTCAAAGTTAGCAAATTTTACAAATTTTGCCACTCACTGACTGACCAATCATCAAAACTCTAAGGCACTTCTAGCAGACGTAGAAGCCTCAAATTTAGAACATAAGTAGTGTTTAGGGTACAACTCAAGGGAAAATTAAAATATTCTTCAATTTCAGCAATTTCACCAACTGCATAAATAACTTTGTAATCTCATATAAATTCAAGTCAGTTTATTACATTTAAAACATAAAAACTTATTACGTAATAACTTAGGACAGAAGGTATCTGAAGTAGGGACTGAATAAATTAACCGACTTGGTATTACAATTTACATGGATCTCACAACTTTTTGCGGTAGAAGAACCGAGGGCGGCGAGGCTTGGCATTTTTTTACAAGTATTGTTTTTGATGGGATACATTTTGCGATGTGGACGTTTTGCGAATAAGCCCACTCATTAAGACTCGCTTAGACGAGGAGACTTTCTTGCTTGTATGATATCGAAAGGACAGAAAAAAATTTGCTTCGTCTAAAGATTCGCAGAAACAATTGCTGCTCGCTCGTCCACGCCTGCCGAGAATTGCGTAGCATTTGACATTTTAGTAGGTCCGTTAGTGTTTGTAGTGTCCGTTATAAACAGAATTTTCAAGCAATAATCGTATTTTGACATAGGCGATAATGTCACATGCGAGTCTCGTATGACATAATCGTAGGCGAGAACTTGGTGTTTGCCTGTGTGTGAACATTTTAATACGATAATGGTATGGTAATTATTGCTAGTGATAGAGTCGCGTACGATTTTTCGGACCAAAACGTGCGAGAAACTCTCCCCGTTTAAATGACGCCTTAACCTTCAACCTTAACTGTCAGTTACAGAATCAGTGTTCCTTTTTTTAAACGCAATTTCGAGCAGACTTGCCAGTAATTAAAACACGCGATATAACGCACACGAACGAAGCAATGAGTTAACATTTCAACAGCACCTACGTCTCGTACTGTACAGCCAGCGTCAACAGTAGATGATGATTGAATTTCATAGCTTCCGAATTTAAAAAAAAAAAAAACACCATACACCTTTTTCCTCCCCCATGGGGATAGGTAGAGACAACAGCCCGACATCTGCTTCTATCAGGCGCGTTCCGAAGGGCAGGGATCACGAAACACGCATGAACGTCAAATTGAAAAGTCTTCCAAACAGGGATTTTCTGAAGGCATTACCGCACTTCAAGAAACACTACACGTTCACGAGCTTCCTCTACTTTTTTTTTTTTTTTTTTTTTTTATACCACTTAGGTGGCAGACTAGCACACGGCCCACCTGATGGAAAGTGGTTACCGTGGCCTATGGACGTATGCAACACCAGGAGCGTCACACTCGTGCTGCCGACCCTGAAGAAACCTTCTAATGCCCTTCTTGAAGAACCCTATATTGTAGTCGCTTGGGAAAACGATCGCGGGGAGTTCATTCCACAGCTTGAGTGTGCGAGGGATGAAGTCTACTGTCATTAAACCTTTCATACAACTCACCGGTTTCGACTGCTTCTGTCTACAGTCAAAATCCCGTCAAATTTGGTGCAGCCGTTTCGGAAATTACCCGATACAAAAGGACAGAAAAAAAATTCATACTTCCATACTTAATATTTAAAAAATGCAACAGTACCTCGCTCTGTCTGTCTGTTAAACTTTCACGCCTAAACCAGTGAACCGATTTTGATGAAATATGATACAGAGATAGTTTAGACCTTGGGAGAGGACGTAGCCTATACCTATTTGGTCGCCATAACCCACATCCACGCGGGCGAAACTGCGGACTACAGCTAGTTGTCTATACCTATACCTGAATTCATACAATCAGTAGGTACAAGTACCAATCTGATCAATCTAAACAAACACTTCGATTTTATTCATTTGCTATACAAATGAAGAAGTGTTTGTTTAGAACAGAAACGAAATATTTTGATAAAGCTCAATTTGTAGTAAGTACAGAGTATTTTCATTAAGTAATATAAATTGCGTTGCTTAATCTTACTTTAGGCGCTGACTGTACATCTAATACAGATAATAAATGATAATAGATGGGGTCATGTTTCCCGACAGAGCGATCGCATGACCCACGACACAACTGAATATCATTGTTGGTTAATTGACTTTTAACTTAACTCGTGACCCACAATCATGGGCAAGGCAAACGTAATTTCATCATCATCATTTTCATATAGACGTATTTCCCTGATTGCATCCGTGGCCAAGATGACCTCGGAGCTCAGGGTCCGCCTTCGACTTCTTGGGCCTACCCCTTCTACCTGGACCGGGCGGGGGCGCCATTGCCAGGCATTTGCTACCCACGTAGCCCGGTGGTTGCCGTAAGACGTGGCCGCACCAGCGAAGGCTGCTCTCTTGCATTTTATCTGCGATATCACGGACATGAAGGCTGCCGCGGATGCGATAGTTCCTCACGCGATCTTTACGCGTGACGCCGCACATCCACCGCAGCATTTTATCTTCATGACACAGCTCTTGCTTGTGTCGCTCCAGAAGCGGCCACGCCTCACAACCGTGCAAGAATGAATTTTGGGCAAACGTAATTTCACATCAATTATTATTAGCCGGCCTTCCCTGGCTTTGCATCGCACCTCTCCCCATAGACAGGGGATTCAACCCCACACGTTACGACTGGAAACAGTACGCACAATCAACCCCCCTAGACAAGTGGCAATTCGTTGCTCGGCGTATGATGGAATAAAATGAAAAATGTATAGGATTTGACGTTTTTGACATTCGTTGACGCCTGTCATATACGTCAAATCCCATACATTTGGCATTCTATTCCATCATACGCCGAGCAACGAATTACCACTTGTCTAGAGGGGCTGGTAAGAAAGGAATTTCATTCCCCCGCACGCTTAAACTGTGGAATGAACTCCCAGCCGTAGTTTTTCCAAGCGACTACATTATGGGGTTCTTCAAGATGGGCATTAGAAGGTTTCTCACGGAGTCGGCAGCGCGACTAACATCATTCTGATCTCCACAACCAATTATTTGGTGATATCAAAGTTCTACAGTTAGACTGGCCGGACTTTTGAAGACTCAAACTACCTGTAACGGCTGCTATAGATGTTCGTATGACAACCGGGATCGACGTCTTAACGTACTCTCCAAAGCACGTCCGACCAATGCAAATAGCCATATTGATACATACAAATATTTGCACTGAGCGGCAATCGAACCCGCGCATCTTGAGTAACGGTCGCGCCATGCCTTACTTTTAAGACCGCAAAAATATTCATTCTCAAATAACATAATTATGGGATAGAGCCAGTTGTTGACAATTATGAATACTGCTCCGCTCCCTTCAGTAGTAGCGTTATGATATATAGCCTTTATTCTTCGACGATAAACGAACATTGATATGGGCTTTAATGTTTCACATCGAATATAAATATTGATATATTTTTAAGTGGGCACCTCTAATATGGGCGATAATAATAATATACAAGGGCAATATATTTAGCAAAAGTGGCATAGCATACCTACAAATTATCAATTAACACAAATTATAAATTTTATAAAAATTCTAACAGAATAACAATTTAATTGATTTTAAAATGTGTATGTCCAAGGTGAGACTTGAATCTGTGAATGAATCGAGAGAGCGGAATATTAAGATTGGCATGCTTCAGGTTCACAGTAGGCAGTGGGCCAATCACAATGCTTTGTTACGTCAATACATTTACGGTAGGAATTCAAATATTTTCTACTACTTAGGTATACTACGAGTATAAACAAACTACTTGCTTCAATACTTTCATCAAAAGAAAATAAAAGAATAAAAACGAAAAAAAACATATTTGACTTACCTGAGGTACTTGTGTAGACTTCCCACACCCAGTTTCACCAATTAGCACCAAAGTCTGATATTTCTCCAACAAATACAGTATATGATTCCGATACTGGAACACCGGTAACTTTTGTCGTTGAGTGTGCATCGGTAAATGGTGGTAACGATTGTACACAAAAGATGTTTTGGAATCATTATCAGTGGATAATGCTGTCTCTACGTTTGGGTTAACGAGTGTTTCTATCATACCATCCTTGTTTTTACTCGGGTAGAGAGTTTCTTCTCCTGTAAAATAATTGGTTTATATAGAAATGATTATAAATTGGAATAGATTAACCGCAGTAGCCTAGTGGTACGGGTAATGGACTGCTGAGACGAGGTCTCGGGTTCGATCCCAGGTTTACCATGGCACACACCAATGACTTTTCGATGCTCGCAGGTTTATATGTGCCCGGTAAATAGCAATAGGCTCGCCACGTATTACAATGGGACCTAAAAACATAAACGGCGAAATGAGGGTGCTAGCACCTCTGCCTACCCCTTCAGGTATATAGGCGTGAGTTTATGTTATACAAAACAAGATGGAATTTCTAGAATGCTAGCTCACCACATCATATTTGATCATATTCTATTTAAACTAACATCTTTTTATACAAAAAATTTATATGTAGTTATATACAAAGGGCTGTTTAACATCTGACATATTGTATACAACCCAGACTCAGCCTTAGATACATGGCTCTAGTCAAAATTAGTGCCCGGAATACGGCAATAGACTCAGCGCCTATTAAGTGGGACCTAATACAATGATAGGTGAAATATAGGTGTTAATTATATTTTATAACTGTGTATATTTTTGTATAGGTAAGCTGGGTTGAATAAAAATATTTTCTTTTTTCTTCTTTCTTTCTAATTCACCTATGCCTAACCCTCTGGTAATAAAGGCGTGATTAAATGTACGAATACAAAATTTTTAAGTGGATTCCCTCTGTCTGGCAATAACTTTATACTCCGAAATTCATTTGAAACCGGCGGGCGGGCTTCAATTACAGTACAGGTAGCTCGTGAGGTATATAAAAATACAAGCAGTTGGCGAGATATTGTGTCTACCTACTCCGGAGGGAAATAGGCGGGAGCATATGTATATTAAAATAGCTTATTTTTTTTATTATCAATATCGGAGGCGATGCAACATAAACATAACCTCAAATGTATATAAATAAAAATGTACCTGGTTTTATGAACCTCGGCCTTTGCCCTAACATTTTAACAATTTATTTAATATACACAGACACTATTTTACGTTTATTTCTAGTTTGTTTACAGATTTTTTTTGATTTGTTTACAAAACAAGATTATCACACTGACAGACTGACACTCATGACATTTGACTGACATGAGGCAATTTTTTTAATATATTTAACGGCCATGGATATAGATCCTTATAGACTAAATTTAATTAAATGTTATATAATAATACTTACAGCACCGTGTGCGTCACACAACTTACGAGTTCCCAATGTTTCCAATTTTGATTGAGCTTACTAACTTACCTCTTCTTTATCAGATTGTGACTCAAGGTTTGCACGCCGGACTTCTATGCCTCTATTCCATGATTTGGTGCGGTTGACTTTCACGGAAGAGAATATCAATTCTAGCAGATCGTGCATAACGATAAAGTCGCTCAACAGAGTGGACACGACCTCAGCGAATATGAAGGAGTGCAAAGTGGCGTTGGAGAAGAGACTGGCCAAGGAAGTTAACTTGATTAATTGTTTCCTGGGTCCGATGTAGCTAGTAGAAATACATAATAATAGAACTCAGCAAATGTCACCGACACATACCTACTTAGTGACAAGCGTGAAAGCCTCAATATCCAGAATGCATGGTTAGGTTAGCCTTCAATATTGGCCGAGTGCCCGTACTTAGGTCTGATCTTAGAGTATCCATTACTATAGTAAGATAGATACTCTAAGGGTCTGATCCAGATGGGAACTTCTACGGTTGGATACACTAGAAATAAAGGACCGAAGAAATTCGAAGGTGGAAAAGTAAAGGACTTAAGTAAACAAGAGAAAAAGAAGGAACGAGGGAAGAAAAGAAAGGAAAAAACATGGAGCGGGCACCACGAAGGCTGGATTGACCACGCCCTCCCTAAAGCGAGTGATGGAGAATTGGGGAAATTAATGAAATGGTCCACAATGTTGTGGGTGAATTATTTGCCTGGCTGCGGCATTCTCGATGGAAATAATAAAATAAATAGTCGGCGATTCACTCTTTACTGTAAGAAGATTTGAGGTCCGATAGATTCTGGATCAAATTATATTAAAAACTAGCTGTCCCGGCGAACTTCGTACCGCCATATTTTTCCCGTCCCCGCTGCACTCTTAAACCTTCCCTGGACATTTCAAGACTAAAATTAGCCAAATCGGTTCAGCCGTTCTTGAGTTATAAGATAACAACGAAAAGTGGCATTGATTTTTATATATTAGACTAGCTGTCTCGGCGAACTACGTACCGCCATATTTTTCTTGTTCCCGCTGCACCTATTTTCTCATCCTTTAAACCTTCCCTGGATACCCACGAATATTTCAAGACTAAAATTAGCCAAATCGGTTCAGCCGTTCTTGAGTTATAAAATAACAACGAAAAGTGGCATTGCTTTTTATATATTAGATTTACGCTGTTGACTGTACTTCAATAGTAAAATAATTTAAATATTAGTACATTATGTTACAAGTGAGTAAAGTTGGTGATTACCGTAGAGGCGCCATTGGTCTTAAGAGAGCCGAGGACGGTAATCATCATAATATTCACGCGTGGCATACGACGTTTTACAACACACTTGCGAATAAAATAATACCTACTACAAATATTAAATAAACAATGAGCAGTTTTCCAGTAGGTATTTATAGGGTTCCTAAGGACAAGCTAGATGGCGCAGCCGGCACTTTTGGTAAGAAGAGTGTGGTCTCACATCTAGTGTTCCCTAATTTATGGAAAAAATGTTCTTCGGTTTTGTAATAATTTACTTTACATAAATGTTTTGACATTTTTTTTTTATAATAATATTATTATAAATATAATATTATTTTAAATTACAGACAGTGACGCGAAAAGAATTAAGCGTTTTATTATATTTTATCTATTGTAATATGGGTAAATGAAATTAAACTTTGGCAACATCGCACAAACAAACCACAGAGTACATTAAAATTACCAAAAGCTATGCTAGCGCCATCTCTTTATGATTTAAAAACCAACTGATTATTATACCTACTGGAAAACTGCTCATACTACAAATTAATTCGTTTTCCTATGCGCGCGCATCTAACAATGGCGATCGGCCATATTTAAAAGAATGAGGTTTGAATTTAACTTTTTTTACTCTTTTTTTTCTGTACTTAGAGAAAAAAAAAATTAAATTTGGGTGAAATTTTGTTTATTAAACAAGTATTACAAGTTGAAATTATTTATTTGAATACGAAAATGCATGAAATGAAGATACAAATAGGCATATTAATTAATTCGTACTATTAAACACGTTCTTTTTTGTATCGAAACTTTTTTAAGAACATAGAAACTTAACCTATAAAATTTAAAAAAGAATCTATAACTCACTTGTGAATAATAGTAATGAAAAAATCACAGTTTGATAATAGGTGTCATTACGTGCCTAATTGCGGTGAAATAATAGCAACTTTATGAGCAGGTGTGTTGTAAAATTATTTATACTGTTGATTGATGACTGATGACACTTGGTGGAACTTGTTGTTACACATTATTGATAACACACTTTACTTTTCCACGATATTTATTATTATTGACCTAACCGGTTTCGCCTTACGGCATTCTCAAAGGTTTACATTGACGGTTAAACCAGTTAGGTCAATAATAAATATCGTGGAAAAGTGTTAACAATATGAAATTTATTTCTACTTATACTGGGTGGCGCAAAAGTAAAGACCCTATTTGGTTCGGCTATAACATTTTTTCTAAATTAGAAAACTAGATTTAGGTTTTTTTAAATGTATATTTGTACCATTAAATTTCGTACCATTAGGATTTAAAGATGATGTCTTTTAAATGGTGACCTCCAGAGTTGATACACATTTGAGCCCTATTTATGACATTTTGCATAACTTGCCGTAACACTTCCTGCGATATGTTCGTTATTTCTTGACGAATGTTTTCTTTTAGAGCTGCGAGAGTCTGTGGCTTGTTCACATACACCCGAGATTTCAAAAAACCCCAAAGAAAGAAGTCTGGACTGGTCAGATCGGGTGATCTTGCAGGCCAAGGCAAATCGCCAAAACGAGAGATAACTCGGCCTGGAAAAGCGTCCCTCACTAAGTCCATAGTGTCGCGCGCTGTGTGTGCCGTAGCGCCGTCTTGTTGAAACCAGATGTGCTCCAGCCCCAATTCGTCCAAACTGGGTATCAAAAACTCACGTAACATGGTTCTGTAGCGTTCTCCAGTGACAGTTATCGCATTGCCTCCAGCGTCTTCGAAAAAATAGGGTCCGATCACTCTGTCAACACAGATGCCACACCATACAGTAACTTTTAGTGGGTGTAGAGGTGTTTCTTGAATAATGCGCGGATTATCAGTGCCCCAGAAGCGAGTATTCTGCTTATTGACATGCCCTGAGAGATGGAAATGCGCTTCGTCACTCATAACCAATTTTGAAGGAAAATCATCCTCTTCAAGGTTGAGGTTTATGACGCGCTGGCAGTAATCTAGACGAGCTCGGTGGTCAGCAGGCAGCAGCTGATGAGTCATTTGAGTTTTATACGGGAACATCTTTAAGTCTTTCACCAAAATACGCTGCAGGGTCCGTCTGGAAATGCCCAATTGCGTGGCACGTCGCCTCGTTGATGTTTCTGGACACTCTTCCACATCTTCGCGCACAGCATCGATATTTTCAGCTGAACGGCCTGTTCTTGGTCTCCCAGACTTAGGTCTATCCAATGTTGAGCCAGTTGCTTCAAGGCGTGTGGCAAAGCGTCGAATTGTGCGACCAATCGGTGCCGGACGGTGGGGAAATCGTCGACGAAATTCACGTTGTGTTCTTATCACTGATGAATTATTCCGTAAGAACATTGACACAATTATTCCACGTTCTTGGGGAGTAAAACGGTCCATGTTTATTTTCAGTGTATTTTACATTTGTTCACTACATAATTTTCAACAACAGAATGACAGAAAATGTCATATAAAAAAAATAAAGGTATTTTCTTTAGTGCCAGTACTTTTGCGCCACCCAGTATTATTCCCGTACAGTTTGAAATGAATTTTAGGAATTTGTAATGAAAACACATGACAATTTTTTACATTTAATAAATGTAAAATAAAAATAAAACTTTGCTTTAAGTTCATCCAAATCAATATCGAATTAACGCAGTTTTTCTGTTCTTGAGTCTTTATTATCGGTTATTTTTTCCACTAAGTCACCTGAATGTACCAACAAAGGGCTCGTCAGCCGTCTGATTGTTTTTATTGCTGGTGTCTTATAAATTAAACCTTGCGATTGATAAAATGTATTCACTCTTTGTGAAGAACCATCCTTAAATTTGGTTTCTAATGACCGACCAATATTTCCTATACTCCTTAGACTGCTCATAGTGTCCATGTATACTTGGCTTGGCACGCTTCTCTGCAAATTAGTGTAGTATTGAGCATTGCTGATTCCTTTTGAATGATTTAACATATTCACTCCTTGTGAAGAACTGTCCTTGAAATTATTTCCTAATAACCGACCAATATTTCCTATACTTCTTATTCTGGTCATAGTGCCCATGTTTACCTGGTTAGGCACGCTTCTCTGCACGTTAGTGTAGTATTGGGCTGCGTTGAATCCTTGTGATTGATTTAACGTATTCACTCCTTGTGAAGAACTGTCCTTGAATTTATTTGCTAATGACCGACCAATATTTCCTATATTTCTTAGAATACTCATAGCGCCCATTTTTACCTGACTTGGCCCGCTTCTTTGCACGTTTGTGTAGTATTGTGCTGCGTTAATTTTATTTTGCTCTAATATCTCTTGTGGAGTAATATCTGAATTTAAATTATGGATAATTTGTATCTGTTCGTTCAAATTTAAACTTTTATCGTCAAATACTTTTGTTTGAATAAGATTTCCGTCATTGAACGTTAATCGTAAAATGTCTTCCTTAGGAACGCCTTGTAGGTTCGGTGAAATCGCCGAAACATTACCATCGACAATCAGCTCTTGTAATAGCTTAGCTGGATTAGCAGTAAGCTGTGGATTTGTTGCTAATAACTCTTGTACTTTGGTCATAAAATCAACCATTGGCATTTTATATTTTACATAATACACAGGATGATACAAAAGAGGTTTATGTTGTTTGAGCCTGTAAGTCAGTTCAATGAATCCATAATCTTGTGCCTGCGGCTTAGGTGGTGACTCATTATTTCGTTCCCATTCTAATATCTTGTTAAGTAAATTGGTTTGTAGTCTCTCTTGATCCTCAGGTTGGTTGTTTCCTTGCCATGAATAGTCCGTTTGCAGTGGTTCAGTATCGGGCACTTGGTCATTTGCTAACTGACTTGTACCAGAATTCGTTAAATAATTTAAAAGATCTTTTAAGTTTTCTGGAACTTCCTTCGTATTTATATTTGGGGTAATAATATACTCTGGATACAAAATATTGTGAACATCGATCACTATATTTGGATCATTGTCTTTGTATGGTTCCAACAATAAAAACATATCATTGACGATACGTGGATCTACGTATCCGATTGTTTCTTGAGTCACAAGGGAAATAAGAACCTCTAATAGTTTGTAAGTGAGAAGTCGTTTTTTATGCAGATAAAGGATAACATCCACATATTTTGATTGTGTAATATCGTGATTTTCCGAAAGTTTTAATAATTTATTGATTAGTGTTGGGGCATGAGCTATATTCTTTAATATGATTAGAACGAAATCCAGATGTTTATTTTGTTCTCTCCCTGTTGATCCTTCTCGTAAAAATGACAACAAGTGATTTATGTCTTGTATTGTTAAGTATTTCTGAAATAGTATTTCATGTATAATTTCGATTGATCTGACATCAACGTTTTCTATTTCATTTGGTATTAGTGAGAATATAATATCGATGGAACTCGGAGTTAAGAATTTAACTACATCCAAATGTACCAGTATTGATGCAATATCAATGTTTTTTTGTGGAATAAGTCCCTCTTTGTTAGGTTTAATAAGTATTTGTAATTTTTCAACTTGCGATGGTGTCAAGATATTATTTTCATTGTTATTTAATAAGTCCCGTAATACTTTAACAGCTCTGGAATCGACAAGGTCTTCTTCGATTAATGTAACGATTTTCATGGAGTTTGATATTTTATTTGTGTCAGGTACCGTTTCTACCGTATGAATGGTCTCTTTAGTGATACCAGGCCTGAGTTCTTCAATATAAATTGATTCTGGTCCAACATTATCGATGGGTTCAGATTCTTTACTAGGTTCAGTTTCTTTAAAATAAACAGGCTTAGGTGTTTCTATATATATGGGATTTGACTGTGGAACGTATATGGATTCTGGGTTTTCAGCACCAACATCAGGCTTTGAATTTTGAACATAGATAGATTTAGGTTCTTCCACATCAATTGAGATAGATACGGGCTGGTTAATATAAATGGGTTCGGTATAGTTGGGTTTGGGCTGTTCAATATAGTTGGGTTCGGGCTTTTCAATATAGTTGGGTTCGGACTTTTCAATCGAATTAGGTTCGGGCTGTTCAATATAGTTAGGTTCGGGTTGTTCAATGTAATTGGGTTCTGATTGATGAACGATGGGTTCATGTTCAACATATGTAGGTTTACGTTTTTCAGTTTCAATCAATTTAGTCGGTTGAACATAAAAAGACTCAACTTCATCAATATAGATGGGTTCAGGCTTTTCAACATAATATGTGGGTTTTAGATTTTCAGAAACCACGTGATTGAACGGTCTTATATCAGGCTGTGATTCTTTAAGATAGATAGATTCAGGCCTTTCAATATATACGGGTTCGGGATGTTCAATATAGTTAGGTTTGGGGTGTTCAATATAGTTGGGTTGGGGTTGTTCAATATAGTTAGGTTCGGGTTGTTCAATGTAATTGGGGTTTGATTGATCAACGATGGGTTCATGTTCAACATAATATGTAGGTTTACGTTTTTCAGTTTCAATCAATTTGGTCGGTTGAACATAAAAAGACTCAACTTCATCAATATAGATGGGTTCAGGCCTTTCGACATAGAGTGGTTCAGGCTTTTCAACATGTGTGGGTTTTAGATTTTCAGAAACCACGTTATTGAATGGTCTAACATAAGGCTGCAATTCTCTAGGATAGATAGATTCAGGCTTTTCAATATAGTTGGGTTGGGGTTGTTCAATATAATTGGGTTGGGGTGGTTCAATATAGTTGGATTCGGGCTTTCCAATATAGTTGGGTTCAGGTTGTTCAATATAGTTAGGGTCGGGTTGTTCAATGTAATTGGGTTTAGGTTGATCAACGAAAATAGGTTGGAATTTAAAATGTATGGTTTCCAGCTCTTCAATATTGATGGGTTCATGTTCAACATATGTAGGTTTACGTTTTTCAGTTTCAATCAATTTGATCGGTTGAACATAAAGCGACTCAGTTTCATCAATATAGATGGGTTTAGGCCTTTCGACATAGATGGGTTCAGGCTCTTCAACATATGTGGGTTTTAGATTTTCAGAAACCACGTTATTGAATGGTCTAACATAAGACTGCAATTCTTTAGGATAGATAGATTCAGGCTTTTCAATATAGTTGGGTTGGGGTTGTTCAATATAATTGGGTTGGAGTGGTTCAATATAGCTGGGTTCGGGCTTTCCAATATAGTTGGGTTCAGGTTGTTCAATATAGTTAGGTTCGGGTTGTTCAATGTAATTGGGTTTAGGTTGATCAACGAAAATAGGTTGGAATTTAAAATGTATGGTTTCCAGCTCTTCAATATTGATGGGTTCATGTTCAACATATGTAGGTTTACGTTTTTCAGTTTCAATCAATTTGGTCGGTTGAACATAAAAAGACTCAACTTCATCAATATAGATGGGTTCAGGCCTTTCGACATAGATGGGTTCAGGCTTTTCAACATATGTGGGTTTTAGATTTTCAGAAACCACGTTATTGAATGGTCTAACATAAGGCTGCAATTCTTTAGGATAGATAGATTCAGGCTTTTCAATATAGTTGGGTTGGGGTTTTTCAATATAATTGGGTTGGGGTGGTTCAATATAGTTGGGTTCGGGCTTTCCAATATAGTTGGGTTCAGGTTGTTCAATATAGTTAGGTTCGGGTTGTTCAATGTAATTGGGTTTAGGTTGATCAACGAAAATAGGTTGGAATTTAAAATGTATGGTTTCCAGCTCTTCAATATTGATGGGTTCATGTTCAACATATGTAGGTTTACGTTTTTCAGTTTCAATCAATTTGATCGGGTGAACATAAAGAGACTCAGTTTCATCAATATAGATGGGTTCAGGCTTTTTGACATAGATGGGTTCAGGCTTTTCAATATATGTGGGTTTTAGATTTTCAGAAACCACGTGATTGAATGGTCTTATATAAGGCTGCCATTCTTTAAGATAGATAGATTCAGGTCTTTCAATATATACGGGTTCGGGCTGTTCAATATAGTTAGGTTTGGGGTATTCAATATAGATGGGTTGGGGTTGTTCAATATAGTAAGGTTCGGGTTGTTCAATGTAATTGGGTTTTGATTGATCAACGATGGGTTCATGTTCAACATATGTAGGTTTACGTTTTTCAGTTTCAATCAATTTGGTCGGTTGAACATAAAAAGACTCAGTTTTATCAATATAGATGGGTTCAGGCCTTTCGACATAGATGGGTTCAGGCTTTTCAATATATGTGGGTTTTAGATTTTCTGGAACCACG
This sequence comes from Eilema depressum, assembly GCA_914767945.1. Lineage (NCBI taxonomy): Eukaryota > Metazoa > Arthropoda > Insecta > Lepidoptera > Erebidae > Eilema > Eilema depressum. The sequence goes on along the minus strand of OU612036.1, from coordinate 2,882,324 downwards.
TTATTGAACGGTCTAATATAAGGCTGCGAATCTTTAGGATAGATAGATTCAGGCTTTTCGATATATAACGGTTTACGTTTTTCAGTATCAATGAATTCGGAATGTCCAATGTAAACAGGCGCAGGTTCTTCAGTATATTCAGGCTCTCCAATAAATATCGTTTCAGTTTTTTCTAAATAAGGTTTAGTTTCTTCAGTATCTATTGTTTCAAAAGCTTCAGGAAACTTAGGATGAAGGTACGCGTTTGGTCTATATCGGTCATAGGGCTTTGGTTCTTCCAAAAGGGCTTTAATGTTTTTACAGTAGGACTGGTAGTTCTCTCGATGGACTATTTCTGAGCCACAACCGAACAAAACATGCATACACTGCGGATGTTTCTGCAGTTCCGATAAAATATCGGGTCTTATTTCAAGAAATTTTACAACCGAAGCTGGACATTCTGGTATTACATTGGGTTGTTGATTAAATCTATTTAATTGTGATATCCGTATCAATACCGATTTTATATCATTTTTTACTCCATCTTGGAACCAGAACAGTGGGGGTTTTTCGTTAATTTCATCTTCTATTTCATTGATAATCAGATCCAAGGTATGGGGATGTTGTTTTACAAATAGAAGAATTTCTTTTATAATATACGTAACAGTTATTTTAGGTAAACAATCTTCACTTTCTGTAGCAGTAGTTGTATAGGTATTGAAGTTTGAAAGTTTCTGTTGCATCTAGAATATACAAATGGAAATTATAAAGTTAGCTTAGCAAAAATTTTCTTTTGTAAAAATCTACTCATACAGTCACGCCCTTTGAGTATACAGGGCTATTCGACGTGTGGTGTTAGGGGACCCAAAGTGCTACAATTTGAATCCAAAATATGTATCCTAGTGTTGTTTCCACCTGCTACAATTCTGGCATACATCTTTCGCTTCTTCTACTTTCATAATTGCTTTCATACGCGCTCCCATAAAAAAATATCTCAACTAAAATCCATATTTTGGAAAATAAATTTTTGTTCAACCGTTTACTGAGCTAATCGCAGATTGCATACTATACAATACATAGTGAGGAATGTTGCAATTTATTTGAAAAATAAACTTTTAATTCATATAAAAGAAACTATTTACCTATTGCTATACAACATCATAGCGATATTTAAAAAAAATCTTCCTGTAGGTATGTAATTAAAATTATTGTCTTCTTCTTCTTAGCGTTAATTCCCAGTCACATCCGATGCTTTTCGATTCGGAGTTTGGGGTCCGCTTTACCAGTCTTAACTGCAGATTTGGCTAGACCTCGATATTTTCCGTGAAGCGACTGCCATCTGACCTCCACAACCCAATGGTGACATTAGGCGATATCGAAGCATTGCAGCTAGACCGTTGTTGTTGGAATTTTTAGAGCTCCAACTACCCTTGTTCGTATGGCAACCGGGACCGACAGCTTAACATGCTCTCCGAGGCACGACCAGACTAATGCAAATATTCATATTCATGCATACAAATATTTGCACTGAGCGGGGATCGAACCCGCGCCTCCTGCGTAGCGGCCGCGTTCACTACCGCTACGCCACGGAGGCTGTACTGTAATTAAAATCATTGTATTTTAGCAAAAATGGTGGACTCAACTTGTAAAATATTAGATTTTTATACCACTTACGCACGTACTTAAACAGACAATCACACGGCCTGATGGCGAAAGCTTTATCACACATTTTAATCTTCTTCTCATTTTAAAGGTAGGTACAATAAACTTGTACAACATTCTGTTTCATTTTGAGTGACTATTATTAGGGCCAATTCAGATCAGGCGTAAAAATACTCGAACATTCGAGTTTATGCGTACTTTTCTCTTGTTAATCTTTCAAAGAAACACGTCACTGTTTTGTGTGACACCAGGCCCTCGATTCTGCTAAAGCAAAACCACTGTCGTGCCACAGTCTCTGCAAAACAGCCTCCGTGGCGTAGCGTTAGTGAACGCGGCCGCTACGCAGGAGGCGCGGGTTCGATCCCCGCTCAATGCAAATATTTGTGTGAATGAAATATGAGTATTTGCATTGGTCTGGTCGTGCCTCGGAGAGCACGTTAAGCCGTCGGTCCCGGTTGCCATGAGAACATCTATGGCAGTCGTTACGGGTAGTTGGAGCCCTCAAAAATCCAAAAACAACGGTCTAACTGCAAAACTTCGTGATCGCCTAATGTTAACATTGGGTTGTGGAGGTCAGATGACAATCGCTTCACGGAAAATATCGAGGTCTAGCCAAATCCGTGGTTAAGACTGGTAAAAGCGGACCCCAGACTCCGAGCTGAAAGCTTCGGATGCGACTGGGAATTAACGCTAAGAGGAAGAGAAGAGTCTTTGCAAAAATTGGCATTAAATTTTAGACTTTATTGCTATAGAATTAAAGTCCAAAATTAAATGACAATATTTTCATTACACGCTTTCGTTAACTCTACAAAAAGCCATTTAATTTTAAACTTTAGTAGCATTACTTTAAAGGCTAAAATCAAATGAAATTTTCTCGCAGTCTCTGTGGTGTGACAGTGGTTGTTCTTTAGCAGAATCAAGGCCCAGTTTTCATGATTGATTTCATCTCATTATGTGACTTTCCATCAGGTGGGCCGTGTGCTTGTCTGCCACCTAAGTGGTATAAAAAAAATAAAGGATCCAGGCGTAAAATCTTCAAATTTAACACATTTACGTACCTCATTATTTATTACATTATCGACAACATTCACATACAGATTGGCATGATCCAGTACGGGTTCATTGATATGCAGCGATGGACTTTGGTAATTCTGAGGATCAGAAATAAGTCTTATTAGCAGGCAAAATATATCTGGCACGGTATTACCTACCAGCACCATAAGAAATAATTGTAACGGAATAGATTCTATAATGAGAAACCCGATTTTCACAAAAACGTTGGCTTGACTTCAGGTACGTTACTACTGTAGAGTCATTTTTATATACCCCTTTTGAAGTTTCATCAAAATTTGACAACGTAACCTTGTAACGGAGGAACAAAATATTGTATAGCTCAAAATGCATATTTATTGCATTAGGGACCAAATTAGGCAATTTTACGGTTCAGTCGTGATAATTTCAACAGAGTCAAACATGAAGTAAGTAGACTTCAATAAAAACCCATTTCAATACACGAAAAATATTTTCAAGGAACAGGCTTGAAAATATTTTTCGAGTATTGAAATGGGAAAGCTATATTTGACTGAAGCCATACGAAATGCCTAAACGCGCGAGCCCATACGTAGATCCAAACATCCAAAGACGTATGATCTTCAGATTAATCTTCAAAGTACTCCACCCAACGAAGATGAAATAAACTGTTAAATTAAAAAGAAAACTTCCAAATCTGCCCAGACCCCAACGGCATTCCTTACAAAGTACCTATATAAAAAGTGTCCGACAGTTCGTAAACAGTAGAGTTTGGGTCACCCCATCTCTTCCCATGCGGTGTAGTACAAGGCGACTAAGAGATAGGGCTGTTTAACACCAGACAGCTCAAACTCAGCCTCAGATGGCTCGAGTCAACAATAGTGCCCAGTATACGGTAATAGGCTCACCCCCTATTACGTTGGACCAAATACAATGACTGGTTGAAATGTGGGTGTTGATTCACTTCTGCCTCTCCGGGGATAAAGAGAATAATAATAAAGAGATCTCTCTCCATCCTCTTAAGAGGATCCTCTTAAGAGGATGGAGAGAGAAAATAGGAGAAGAAAATAGGAAAAGAAAATGAAAATAAAACTACTTTTTAACGGATTCTATCGCGATTTATTTGTTATCAGTTACTTTTAGTACGACAACTAACAAATAAATCGCGATAGAATCCATCAAAAAGTATAACCCGCGCTACGTATCTTGGACCTAAATCGTAAGACACGAGGCTCTGGCGCCCGCGGGTTGCTTTGTAATAGTCTATGCTTGGTGAATTTGAGTTCATCTACCGCAGTACCATCCCGTGCTATCCTCAAAAGACACCCAAGCAATGTGTACTGCGTGTATAGAGCCCATTTTAGGTCCAAGTTACAAACTATAGAAAATATCGTATATTTATTCCTCATGTCACACAGTCGTCATTACAAGGTTACGTTAGTACACCTTTTTTCTTCATTGACACTAGGGATGATACCCAGAACCGGTTTTTTTTTATACATAAAAACCTTTGTTCTATAAATCTATGATCAAAACTAAGAATTTATAAAATTTGTATTTAATACAAATTATGCAAATACATTAAAAGATTGATGAACGGTTAATTTAAATTAAATGCTATGATTACTTGCGAAGGAATGTTTAACTTTGATCTAATTCAGGGATGAAGTTATCCATGATAATCTATACTTAATAAAAATTTAAGGATCATACAATTATCTATAGGGCGGCAGCGTCCTACCCTTCCCATGTTCCAATATAGCCATTAACTTTCTGATGTGGTGTTTTTGGCCTTTCCGAGGGCGACTGCCGTCCGACCCCCCAACCCCGAAAGTCACGTTTGTTGTTCAGCAAGTGCACCGGCTTGCAGGTGAGGTTGGCTTAGTGCCCGAAGATCTTGGTGGACCCCCAAAGCACCGCTGGTCACGTGTCAATGTCAATAATTTGACAAAATAAGTATTTATTCTGATGAACACTATCAGTGTCATAATCATTGTCATCACTGCTATTCGCCCTCAAACATATGATTAAATCATTTTCAATAGTATTGCCTATGCTTATATCACATTGAAAGTCGTTCAATATAATGTTTTTCGTTTTCTCGACGAATTTTCTGAAGTCCTATACAATAACATCTGCACACGCTGTTTCTAGCCGTTTCAGCACCTTTCCAGTGCTGAAGGGTGGCTCAGTATTGTTGCGCGCTGCATTTCCTTTTATCTGTGCCCAAATTAGCTTAATAGCGTTATATTGGCAGTGGTAGGGAGGCAAACTTATGACTTTGTGCCCATATTCTAAAGCTAGTTCATGAATTACATAGCGTGGCTTGGACGACTTAGTTGCATTTACCAAGTGCAATAAGTCCACTTTCAGTAAGATTGGACTTCTTGCTTCCACTCCATTCCTTTCCAGCCACCCCACTATGTCTTGTTTTTTGTTTGTTTGAGTTGGTAGTTTGTCAACTTACAGGGAAAAGAACGCGGCATTATCCTTGAAAAAAAAAATGATGGGTTTTCTAAACTGAGTAGCAATTTTTGAAACCACTCGTTACAGTTTTTGATGCGAACGTGAGGAGGCAGTTTGGAATAAATCCTCGAGAAGCTGAGCCCGCGTGATATATATTAAGGTGGACTCCTTTTTCCAAAGGTACCTACTTTTGAGGTGAACGCCGCTGTATCATTGGTCCATGACCGGAAAACTGTATAGTTCGCATTCAACCACGTTTCGTCAATGAACACTATATTTTCTCAATCAGTAATTCTCTTCAAACTCTCTTCAAAATAATATCGTAGCGTTTCAGTAGGATTTACCGCTTGTTAGATTGTTTGTATCTAAAGCCAATTGATTTCAAAACCTTAGGCAGAGATAACTGACAACCAGAAAATAACCTGCTTCATTTAAGGAACCCGATAGCTTTTCCGTGTAGGATATTCTTGTTTAGCCATGGGGTCCATATTTTTCTTTTAGAATTTCGCACACAGTCTTGTCCCCTGTTCCTAATGCTATGGATACTGGCCTGTCACTGGTGTCCTAGGTAAAAGTGATTTGATGAATTGTGTAAATTTACCGGATAAAATGTACGTGTCTTATTGTTTCCTAAATTTATACCACGATAGAAAAAAAATGAAAGACGGATTTGTATCAATTTTTAATTTGAATTTCAATGTTCAGTTAAAATTATAGTACCTACATACCTAATCTATAAATATTTTTAGGAATAAATTTCAGTTTATTCGATTCAGAGATGTTTGAAATTCTTATCGATTTATCCAACAGAATTGGGTTTTCAAACATGTCACCTCACTATGAAGCTTATGTCAAATGTGGCTTTTTAAAATGATTTTATAATACTATTATCTGTTCTGTGCTTCAGGTGCGGTCGTAGCCTGAAAAATTGGGAAGGTCACTTGCGGAAATTCCTTCAGAAAATACCTTTTTGGAAGACTTTTCAATTAGACGTGCACAATTTGGCTTCTTTAGATGTATGTCATCCAATCACTCTAACAGTTGAACGGATTTAGTCAAAACTTGCTACAAGTACAGGTTTTCGCCATCTTGATGTCACCAAGACTAGCCCTTCCCATTATCCTGCTAGTAAAGAACTAGTGTTACAGGTAGGTCGATGGAAAGGACTCTTTTGTCCACACCTTAGCCTCCTTTTTTGGCCAAGTGCGTGATTACAGGTAGATTAAGGGTATCATACTCTGAGGGTGAATGGTAGCTACTTACGTAAGTTAAGTCGTCTGGTGGTAGCAAAACGGCCTCATAGCTCAGAGTACTGGGTATCAAAGGTGGCCGGAGACGTTCATCTTCAGCTGTGGACTGCAATATTTTAGTTATATAATTGACTAGCCTTCTGCCCGCGGCTCCGCCCGCGTGCATCTCGAGTAACGCGACCTTTGCTCATATCTTCGGTTCTTCTCAACCTTAGAGTATCTATCTTACCTGTAGAGCGCGTCTTAGCAAGTATGAACTGCTATCACAGGTGTGAACAGTGCCTAGAATTTTTGACAACTGCAATCAGTAGCAAAACAATATCTGCCAAAGTGATTTCGCAAATAACAGTTTATTTCATTTTGTGGTAATAATGGTGAACTCTGCATTGCCAGGCTCTCAAAACGATTCCCGGAAGAAAAATAAAAAGAATGATAACATTTCATATCACCCGTGAGTAGTATTATATGACTAATTTATTTGTTTTCATAAAATTTATACGGGTCTCCTAGGGGGATGCGAGAAACGCGGGGCGGGTTACAGCTGACGGCTGTCACCGGCCATATTTTCTTTTAAATGAATAGTGATGTAGCACATGCACTTTCGGTTACGATAATTTTCTTTTTGCAGTAGAATTTCATTGTAGGTTTATTTTCTTTTATGTAGTATAGAGTATTTACTGCGTAAACAAATAAATCTGCTCATTTTACTTTTATATATTATGCACTATTATTTTTGTTAGGTTTACAAAAATACTAAGATGCATAATAATAGATGCATGAGTGAAAGCTAAAAGCTATAAAGAGGCCTGATTGGGAGCCGAATATTCGAATTTTCATCTGTTCTATCTATTTTAAGCTTGATTACAAATAAGTAACTAAGAAAGGGCTTTGCAAACTGAATGACGATGCAGTACCAGAACTTTACCTCCACGTAGGTAAATGCTTATGCAAAACTTTATATTTCAATTAACCACTGACCTCTTCCAAAGTGCTTATCCATACTTCAGTGCTTTCCGGTCGTAATGTGTGAGAATGAATTCACTGTCTACTCGTATGGCGAGCGGTGCGGCGATGAAAAGTAACGAAATTCTAGGCATTATGTCGAACAATTCTTCTGAACACAAACCATCGGCGGTAAAACACCCACAGCAAGGAAGTTCCTTCTGAGGTTGAGGGGGACTACCACCCCGCCTGTGAGTATGGGATCGTCGACGATCCTCAGCGTCCGTCTTTGCGCCAAGTTGAAAGGGTCTAGGTAAAAACGTGACAGCAGTACTCCATGTGGGGCCGAACGGGCGCGTTATAAAGAAGAAGTCTTTGCCCCGCAGTGATGTACTGCCTCGTCCTGTTGAGCACTCCTGGTTTCTTTGATACCAGCTTGACTTAGTCTTTCAAGTGACTACGGCGTTGATCGTCGCTGAAGATACCAACACCGAGGATCCCTATACTCGAAGAGATGGTAAACGGTGTGTCTAGAAAATTGCGGCGCTACAATAAATGGGGTTTTCTTAGCGGTGAATGCACATACTTGTGTCTTAGCCGAGTTGAATTGGCCTAGGGTTAGTCGTCCCCAATCGGATACTCTAGTGAGAGTACTCTCGATTTCAGACACAAGTTTGTGACTTACCTCCATCGCTGACTGAGGGATATTTGCCTGTGTACCTAATATGTGTTCCCGATACAGTCGTCCTCGAACGCTCACGAAGGTGTAGGGCAAGGTGTATTATATAACACTTAACACACATATTTCACCACACAAACTTCTATGGTCACGTGACGAAGTAAAAGATCGACAACTGATCTAGCAGCAGTACTTCGATACCAAAGATTCACCAAAGGATTGTGGAGGTCAGATGGCACTTTACGGAAAATATCGAAGCTTAGCCGCGTCGCAATTAGACTGGAAAAGCGTATCCCGGACTCCGAGGTGAAGGGCTCGGATGCGAATCAACCGGACTAGCAACCGGACTACTGAGACTAGAGGGACTAAATTGTATAACTAATTGGTACCATAATGTGCTTGGAACTCGGGAATTGCTCTTCTTTTCTGATTGTCATATTATCGGCTATACTGGGAACGATCAGCGATTAGTTCCCAACTCCGAGAGCAAAGTCGGCACCAGAGCCTCGTCCGTTGTTTAACATGTGCACCGACTAGCAACTGATACATTTTGATGTACAAAGGCGAGCTTAACTCAGTATTGTTCTTTTTTGTTACTTGTATGCCTTATCAAGTTTATAGTACGTATTTATTTACATCGTATGTTATTTACATCAAATGTACCTTGCCACCAGTCAGTATTAATCGCCTAAATAAATCCTATTGAGTTCCATAACAAATCTGATATGTGTACATTTTTCACTTGTAAGAAATGGCACTAGGAAGACAATTCTGATATGTATCAAAATGGGAAAAACAATTTATTGTGTATGGACAGTGCCGTTTATGATTTTCACTTATATCTCAGTTCATTCAAAATATTTTTTGGCATCATACTGCATTTTTAGTTTTTTGATACGCTCATCAATTATTTAATAAAACAGCTTATTGTCTCTCCTGAAAACTTGACCAAAAACACATAGAGGTTTTGGCAAGCGCAACGACGTAATATTACCTATATACGACTCTGTCTGTTGATATGTTAGATTTGTGGGATTTTAATTTCTGTAATTCATTAAATGATACTAATATTTGTATCTTGGTTTTAATTTTATCCATTCATCCACGCATGCGTCACACTAAATTCACAACATAACCATAACCAACTATCGATAATTTTGGTAATATGTACATGAAACATCACTATAGGCGCTTTATACCACAGATAAAAAACTGCTTACACTCGGCACAATGGACCATAGTGTTAGACTTGCTCTATAGTAATGGATACTCTAAGTTCTCAACCGATTGCGATAAAACAAACGTAAGATTTTAAGTCTAATCAAGCCCTTTCTAACAAAAAAAAACGGCATCAAAATCCGTCCAGTAGTTTTTGCGACCATCGCGAACAAACAGACAAACGGACAAACAGACAAACAGACAGGAAATTAAAAAAAAATGTTTTCGTGTTCAGTATCGTTAACATAACATAACCCACGTATTTTTTTTAAATATCTCCAATGTACAGACACGACCACTTTACAATTAAATAATAGTATAGATTAAAGATAATTAAAAAAATAGAGACGTGTTATATAATTTCATGTGCATGATTTGCGGAAAGGGGGGGGGGGGTTGTTGTTGTCCCCTGTGAACCCTCCCCCCTATAAAAAAACTGTGTTACAGATAGGATAAGGGTATACTCTGAGGGTGTTTTGTAGCTACTTACGTAAGTTATGTCGTCTGGTGGGAGCAAAACGGGCTTATAACTCAGTGTAATGGATGTCGAAGGTGACCGGAGATGCTCAACTTCAGCTGTGGACTGCAATATTCTAATTAAATAATTGAATAAAGATAAAAAAAAACAGTTGTTACAGTCGAAAACTCCCGGTACTACCGACGTGAATCCAAATTTCACTTCTAAAGGTACGGCTACAGCTCATGTTTTTCACAACATTTTCACTTAAAGCACGCAACACAATATACTTAGAGATTTACATCTCTCTAACTAAAGTACAGGCGATGTGGAACCTCTCAGTCTCAGGAGAGACTTTGCTTCACTGTGTGTGTTTTACCGCCTATACAATGGTTTGTGCTCAGATGAATTGTTTGACATGATGCCCACAGCTATATTCTACTTATCAATGCACTTCTCTCCATAGGCGGGGAATTCATCCTCACACATTGCGACCGGCAATGGTGCGCACTGTGCGGTATGAAAGGAACTTCATCCCTCGCACACTCAAACTTTGGAATGGTTTTTTCCCGCGATGGTTTTCCCAAACAGTTTCGCGCATGCTTGAACGAACTCACAACTTCAGTCTGACGTCGCTTCAAATAAGCGCTGCTATCCATTGGGTAAGATTTTAATGTTGAATACTATTTCCAGCTGTGCAATTCATTATGCAAGCACAACGATGCGAGTCGCAACGTTGTGCTCGATACAGCACTGCAATTCACTAAGCGAGCACAACGATGCGACAACGATGCGAGGCGCAACGTAGATTGTCATTGGTCAGATTGTTATTTGCAGTATTTTTTTGACATCATTGATCTCTATAATCAGTGTTTGACATCCATATTATTGTATTCGGACTTAGTTTTATTATTATTTTATACTGACACACAATATGTTATTCTGACATCCTAATTATATCACCTAATGTAAGATGGTAAAATTTTATGATTTTTTGCGATCTATATTTAAATGGAATATTATTGTTACTATAATGATGACTGTGATCACTATGTAAATGATTCGGATGAGAAATTATGTATGTGACCTATAACTTATATGACTAGTTAGCTGTAAGTATAAGTTGGTTAAATGAATAAATAAATAAATAAATAAATTGTATCACGTCATTGGAAATCGACCAATGACAGTGTCTATCGCGCACATCGTTGCGACTCGCATCGTTGTCGCATCGTTGTGCTTGTTAGTGAATTGCACAGCAGATTGTCATTGGTCGATCTCCAGTGACGTGACCCAATCCGACCAATGAACCGTTGAACAAATGAAACCGTTGTGCTCGCTTAGTGAATTGCAGTGCAGCTTTCTCTAAATCTAATAAGGCTGATATTTCATCCATCACCATCCTCATAGAGATGTATTTTTCTGATTGTAGCCGAGGCCCAGCCCCTCTAGACAAGTGGCAATTCGGTGCTCGGCGTATGATGGAATAGAATGCTAAATGTATGGGATTTGACGTATATGACAGGCGTCAGCGAATATCAAAAACGTCAAATTCTATACATTTGTCATTCTATTCCATCATAAGCCGAGCAACGAATTGCCACTTGTCTATGGGGGCTGGTGAACTCGGAGCTCAGGGTCCACCTTCCGGCTCTTCCTCCTCCACTTCGCACGATCTTTGGTGCCATGGTAGTGAGTTGAGACCATTAGCACGGATGTCACCCTCCACGACGTCAAGCCAGAACTTCATTTTACTTTATCTTTCATGTTTCATTTGGCGTTATTTGGTAATATTTAGATATAGAACGTTGTGTTTCAGGTAGGTTAAGGATGTACTCTGAGGGTGTATGGTTGCTACTTACGTAAGGTATGTCTTCTGGTGGTAGCAAAACGGCCTCTTCACTTAGTTTACTGGATGTCGAAGGTGACCGGAGAGGCTCATCTTCACCTGTGGACTGCAATATTCTAATTAAATAATTGTTTAAAAATAAAAAAAGCAGTTGTTACAGTCGAAAGGTCCTGGATTCGAATACTGCTGTGCAATTCTCGAAGCGTTCAGAACTTTGTGCTCGACGCTGAACGCTTAGTAGAGAACTACATAGCTATTCATTACACTACCGACGTGAATCCACAATCCACTTCTAACACAACTAACACAAGCACACACAGTCTCACACATGCTCGATCAATCTCGCGCTTGCTCGAACATGCAACGTCTGACGTCACTTCAAATAAGTGCTGCTATCCATTGGATAAGATTTTAATGTTGAATACTATTTCCAGCTTTCTCTAAATGTAATAAGGCTGATATGTCATCATCATCATCATCATCATAGAGACCCTGATTTCATCAGAGGCCCAGGTGAACTTGAAGCTCAGGGTCCACCTTCCGGCTCTTCTTACTCTACTTCGCATCATCTTGGCTATCATGGTAGGTAGTGAGTTGAGACTATTGACACGAATGTCACCCTCCACGACGTCAAGCCAGGACTTTCCTTAGAAAGTTAAGGGTATACCTACTCTAAGGGCGTATAGCTGCTACAGGGCCGGATCTAGGGGGGGGCAAGCCGGGGCACGCGCCCCGGGCGGCAACATCAGGGGGCGGCAAATCCGCCCTGAACTTGGAAAGGCCGCCCCTTGGGGCGCCATAACATGTTCCACCGCAGATGACTGAGCCTCGGTCACCTATGGCGCCCGCGCCCAGCGTGGATGACGACGACGTGCCTGAGGTGACTTCGGTAGAACTAGAGCTGGCGGTGCAATGCTCAGACCCAGAAGTAAGAAAACCACCCCGGCATCCGACGGCATTCCAGGATAGAAGTGGGTGCCTACTTCTTGCTCTAGTCGAAGAAGTTCTCGAGCCCGACTGACAGCTTCTCAGCGTATGTTTGTAGCGGAGCTAGTTTCCGCAAATTGGAAGACGGGAAAACGACGACCCATAGTGTTGCTTCTTTGAAAGATTTATAGCTAAGAGCCTCATCGGGTACGGGTGACGCCGGAGCTGGTGGAAGGCCAATATGGCTTCAGTCTGAGGCACTCCACCATAGATATCATCATGCGCATGATGAGGTGAAAGATGCGGTTGCCCGGGGCGAGGTAATTTTAGCGGTATCGTTCGTCGTGTTCACCGCATGCTTGGGGCGTATCTGACAGAGTGAGCCGTCATCTACCAAACAGTGACCGGCCTTGGCCGTCGTGAAATGTCATGCGGTATTCCGCAGGGATCGGTCTTGTCGTCGCTCCTGTGGAACATCGGATAGGACTGGGTGTTCCGCAATGAGTTTATAGACGGCATGCGGTTGTCGTCGCTCCTGTGGAACATCGGATAGGACTGGGTGTTCCGCAATGAGTTTATAGACGGCATGCGGTGCTACCACCACGAAACGGCCCTGAAGCTGGCCTTCAGGAACCATGGTATCCCAAGTCGTGGAGCGGATTTGGTGGTTGACTCTCGAGGTGGATCTGCATAAAACTTTAGGGATCCAGCCTCATTGTGGAAGGCTTCTATCAGCATCAAGCTCTGAACGAAATATTTGAAGCTCGTAAGTACTCGATGGCCGATGGGACTTTAGGGTGATTCACCGAAGTCTGGTCTTAAAATTGCTGTATTAGTCGTGAAAGTTGACGCAGGAACAGGGACGGGAACTCGAGAAATCGAGGCCGCAAAGTTCGAGCTCCACCAGGACATCCGAGCGCAGAGCACGCCGTGTTTTCGGCGGTAAGACCCATCATGGAGGACTGGCTAGAGAGGTGATACGGGAACCTGCCGTACTGGCTGATGCAGGTGTGAGAGTGAGAGTTTCATGGTGGTCCACGTCCCTGTTGTGGATCATGAAAGAGTTAATGTCTGTGTCATCACTGTGATGCGAGCGAGGACTCAGGGCTGCACACACGCTGGTGGGGTGTCCGGTCTGAAAGACGCTGACACGGGCCCTCAGAGGAGTCCTCTCGCTCAACGCTTTGCTCACAATGATGGGACGGAGCCCGATGCGAATAATTCGTGTGGTGTCACCACAGGATGCCAGACTGGTAGAGAAGCGGCATAGCGCGATCTGCGGACCACATGTCTAATCCCTTCGGATCCACCCCCCCCCCCCCCCCTCCCCGGTATCCAAAGGAATTTACGCACTACAAAAACGTGGACGGGGGCGGCATTTTCAGTTTTTGCCCCGCCTAAAAAAAATTCTAGATCCGGGGCTGAGCTGCTACTTACGTAAGGTTCGTCGCCTGGTGGGGGAAAAACGAGCTCAGAACTCAGTGTTGCCGAAGGTGACCGGAGAAGCTCATCTTTACCTGTGGACTGCAATATTCTAATTAAATAAATTATAAAATAAGATACCTAATTAAGAAATAAAAAGCAGGCAGTACCCATTTGCAAATTATAAACAAAACCATTTTAATGGCTACCGCCGGCTATCAAACTTGTTTCGATCTTATAAGCAGCAGTCGACCTTTTTTTTAATAATTTATTTTATTTTAAGCTTTTGTGTTTTGATCCCCTTCATTTTGATAACCTACTCAATAAGCTTCAGAAATGTTTTTTGTCAACACACTTTTCAGCACCTAAAATCACTGTATACTTTCGATCATTTTATGTAGGTACCCTACCTATGACACTCGGAAGGTTTGACACCTTTCATTTGAAACCCCTCTCATCGATATCCGTCTCACCATTAGGCCTGGAGGCCTAAGAAAACAACATACATACATAACCTCGCTGGCGCAGTCGGCTAAAAAAGCAGTTGTAACACAATATAAATAACATAGCGGTTGGTAGCTTAGTAGTTGAGTCCGCCTTACGGTCGAAAGGTCCCGAATTTCAATCCTTGTCATTGCAATACTAACGTGAATCCACAATCCACTTCTAACACAAGCACACACAGTCTCGTACGTGCTCGATCAATCTCGCGCTTGCTCGAACATACTCACAACGTCGCGCACATGTTCGAACATGTTCAAAATCAAATACACGCTGCTAACCATTGGATAAGATTTTATTGTTAAATACATACTATTTTCAGCTCTCTCTGAATGTAAAAAGACTGATTGTTGAGGCGTCATCATCCCAATAGCAAGTGCCTACTAGAAATTTTAGAGCAAAAGATACATCGCCACTAATTTAATTGTTTTAGGCACTGATTGATGTTAACGTCATCGTCACTTGAATTATTCTAGCCTTGGTGCACAGTACACTTTTACGTTTTAATTTCTAAATATTACCTGAAAGTCCTCTCAATCCAATACATGGTCCTTCGAGCCGGATTTACTATAAATAATTATCAGCGCAAGGAAAGAAGAAAAATTATTAATAAAAAAGGATTAAAGGATAAAATAAAAAGTACCACGTCGCGGAGTGAAAAGGTGAACTGAAGGACATAAGTGGCTGGAACTTTAGAGTTTAAAAATAAAACCAAGATATTTAATTTATATAAAAATATTTATTCAAAGTTTACCCAACACTCGCTCAGGTAATATTAATTAGTGTAATTGACCACTTTACGTGGCTGACCTAAGGTTAGTACTTAAAAATTGTATTCATTTTTTTTCTCACTGATTATTTATTACTCACAAAGCTTAAAAGTGTTAATACGAAAAGTTTTATTTAATGTTAGATTTGCAGTAGGATAATAGTTAATTCGTGCTTAATTAAATACAGTACAGTAACTTTAAAGTTACATTGTTAGCTACTTACCTACATTATATACATTTATTGTTTAACAAATCTAATAGTCTTTTCCAATAAAATTTAAGCGTTTGTCTTTGTATATCATTACAAATAAATAGTAACATTGTTAAAATAATCAGTAGATATCAATTAATTTAAAGTTAAACAATTCAAAATTTCAAGTCACGTAGGTACGTTATATAAGTACTCTAATAAATTTAATCCAGTAGGTATATACATAATAATTAAATAAGTGTTAATCTTATAATTGTAAATTTCCAGATCGACAGTACACTCGTATCCCAAAATGGCTGATATTAACCAACTTAAACGGAAACGTAGCAGCTTTAAAGGGAGGTTGACTTCATTTGGAAATTATTTATTTCCGTTAACCGATGCTAAAATATCACCCTATCAGGTAACGGAGTTACAATTGCGCACAGATAGATTAGAAATTGCCTACGAGGAATTTAATGATGTTCAATTACAGATAGAATGTGTGTGTGAGGACATCGACGTTGAAATAGCCGAGCGAACGGCTATTGAATCTCACTATTATTCTTTATTAGCCAAAGCTAAAGAAATTACACGCGCCGATCAATCACACACACAATCTGAACAAAATTATCCTGTTCATAATTGCAGTCAGTCCAAACGTCAGTTCGTTAAATTACCCACTATCAACCTACCTAAGTTTTCGGGTTCTTACGACAATTGGCTCGAGTTTCGAGATACCTTTTCTAGTCTGATTCACGACAATGACGATATTGACCAGGTAAATAAGTTCCACTACTTACGAACATCATTGGAAGGATCTGCCGCTGTAGTAATCCAATCAATCGAGTTTTCAGCTCAAAATTATGTATTAGCCTGGGATCTTCTACGTGAGAGGTTCGACAACAAACGTTTACTGATACATAATCATGTATCAGCTTTGTTCAATCTCGAAACTATCACAAAAGAATCCTCAGCCTCATTGAAACGCATAATTGATAAATTAAATAAAAATATTCGAGCTTTAAGTTCTTTAGGTGAGCCTGTTACGAGCTGGGATACATTATTAATTCACTTAATTAGTCAAAAATTAGACCCAAAAACATTTCGGGAGTGGGAAGAGTATAAAGGACGTTTAGACAAAAATAAATCAATTTTATTTAATGACTTTATACAATTTATGAGGAATCGCGCAGATTTACTTGAAACTCTGGAATTATCACGTCACTCTGGTCATACTAGCACTTCGAGCACTAAACAAAACACTAAGGTGAAGGCGATGGTTTCTCTTAGCACCAATAACAATCCCACAGTATCGGCACACAGCTGTCCACGGTGTAAGGGCGATCATTATCTCAACACGTGTCCGCAGTTTTTGTCTTTAAATGTTGATGATAGGTTGTCCGTGCTGCCAAACTTCAAGGTGTGCTATAACTGCTTCCGTCGTGGACACTTGTCCAATAGCTGCCGAAAGCCAGGGTGTAAGGTTTGTGGTCGTAAACACCATACGTTAGTACATAACAAACAAAAGACGACGTCAAGTAATGCAACAGATAATGCGACTACAAGCGGTGACGTTCCGGTATCACTCACAAACACAGGTAATAAGGTTAGCGGCGAGTCCTTGCCCCCGTGCGTCTCTGCCAGCCCCCCCACAGCGCTCAATAATCATGTTACGCTGTCAGCCAACATCGATGCGCCCGCGCAGTCACTAGGCTCGAGCGATATCCTACTATCGACTGCATTGATTAGATGTTATGATGTAAGCAATAAGGAGCATATTGCACGCGCACTCCTGGACTCGGGTAGTTCTTCTTGTTTAATGACCGAAAGTCTATTTAAAAAATTATGTTTACCATTTTTACCTACTAAAATGTCTGTACAGGGTATAAACAATTCTTTGTCATACGTAAATAAAATGTGTCGCGTTAATATTAAATCCCTTTGCAAATCGTATTGCAATAGTTTGACATGTTTTGTTTTACCAACAATAACAGATAAGGTGCCCTCCAGACGAGTAGAATTGACTATACCTACTGATGTTAATTTAGCTGATCCGTATTTTCATACACCGAAGGCGATCGATATTATAATTGGAGCCGATGTGTTTTGGAATTTATTAGGTTCCGAAAAAATAGTTTTAGGGGATAGGAAACCCATGTTATATCAAACTAGGCTTGGTTGGCTAGTTTGCGGCCCAACTAACAGCGGCTTTATGGACAAACCTTTCTCAAATATTAAATGCAATTTTAATAATTTACATACACAATGTTCTTCTCAAGTAGATGACATCCAAACCCAACTAACGCGGTTTTGGCAATTAGAAGAAACTTGCCGTGAGTCTTCTACTTATTCCACTGAAGAAACTCAGTGTGAAGAACATTTTATAAAAAATACTTCACGTATGCTTGATGGTCGTTTCTGCGTGAAGATACCACTGAAGGAATCTTCAAATTTGCTCGGTGACTCATTTCCTCGTGCTAAACGTTGTTTTTTATCACTGGAGCGTAGAAATAAGAATAACGACTCACTCGACAAAATGTACAAAGCATTTATGTCCGAGTACATTTCTTTAGGGCATATGTCGGAGTGCAATATTAATGAAGATAGGCCGTCATATTTTATACCTCATCATGGGGTCCTTAGAGAAAGTAGCACCACTACCAAATTACGCGTAGTTTTTAATGCTAGTTCTCCTACTTCATCTGGTATCTCTTTAAATAACATACAGATGGTTGGGCCTACCGTTCAAGACGATTTAATTTCTATTCTTCTCAGATTCAGGATGTACAAATATATAATCTCCGCTGACGTCGAGAAGATGTACAGGCAGATAGCTGTGCATCCATCGGACAGACATTTATTAAATATTTTATGGCGTGATGATTCATCTAGTTCCCTTAAGGTCTTTCAATTGAACACAGTAACATATGGTACTGCGAGTGCACCCTATTTACGAGGGCTGGTCAATAAGTCCGTAACTTTTTAAATTTCCCGCTTCTTTATTGAAATAAAAACTCTACTCCTGTCAACAGGCATCTTTCAGTAGACTATTGTCAAAATTTGAACAAGCTACGTCATTTCGTTTGTGTTTCACAGTTGTTGATAGCAGACTAGCTCGCTTTTGGAGAAGAAAATGGAAAAAAGTGAATTTCAAGTGCTTATTAAGCATTATTTTTTGCGAAAAAAAACTATCGCACAAACCAAGGCTAAGCTTGATAAGTATTATGGGGACTCTGCACCACCTATTTAAATGGTAAAAAGTGGTTTACTGAATTCAGATGTGGTCGCACAGGCACGGAAGATGCGCAACGTTCTTGACGCCCAGTTGAGGTCTCCACGTCCGAAATCATAAAAAAAATCACGATATGGTTTTAGCCGATCAGAGATTTAAAGTGAGAGAGATTGTGGAAGCCATAGGCATCTCATATGGCTCAGTGGTTTCAATTTTGAATGAACACTTGGGTACGAGAAAGCTTTCCGCAAGGTGGGTGCCGCGTTTGCTCACAATCGACCACAAACGCAACCGTGGAACAATTTCGCAGGAATGTTAGAAGATGTTCAATTGGGCTACGAATTTCTCCCTCACCCACCCTATTCTGCAGGTTTAGCCCCGAGTGACTATTTCTTGTTCCCAAACTAAAAGAAATGGCTTGGCGGAAAGAGATTTGACTCTAACGATGAAATCATCTCGCAAATAAATGCCTATTTTGATGACCTCGACAAATCTTTTTATTCAGAAGGTATAAAAAAACTGGAGAAACTTTGGACTAAGTGTATAGAGTGCAAAGGAGACTATGTTGAAAAATAAAATAACTTTTTATCTAAAAACCTATATTTCATTGAAAAAGTCACGGACTTATTGACCCGCCCTCGTAGCTACGCGATGTCTTAAACAAATCGGACTAGAAAGTAGTGACAAAAAAGTCGCTGAAGTTATTCTACATGATTTTTTTGTGGACGATTTGTTGACAGGTGCCGATCAGTTTGAGGAAGCCTATAGTTTACGTATCAAGGTCACTGACGCTCTTGCTTCTGCTTGCATGCCTCTCAGGAAGTGGAAGTCCAATGAGCCTACCTTGATTGCGGAGCGGTCTGACCAGTCTCTCTTCGATTTAAATATCGAAGGCGATGTACTGAACAAGACTTTAGGACTAGGGTGGCAAACTCAAACTGATCTATTATGTTTTCCGAGTAATACACCTGATAAAAGCGAAAACACAAAACGAGACATGTTAGCAAGTATCGCTCGCATCTTTGACCCTTTAGGATTATTATCGCCTTGCGTTATTCGTATGAAAATGTTGCTTCAGAAGCTGTGGCTCGAAAAATTATCATGGGATGAACAATTACCCGATGAAGTTGTCACCGCGTGGGTCAACATCATTAAAGCCTTACCAGCACTTCGTGAAATAACTGTTCCTCGTCGCGTTGTTTGTGACTCGTACAAAGTACTTGAATTCCACATCTTTACTGACGCATCGGAACGCGCTTATGGTGCTTGTTTATATTTACGTAGTGTCGATCAAGCGGGTAATATTACGGTTCGTCTTATGATAGCAAAAAGTCGTGTCGCTCCCATCAAACCCATAACCATACCGAGGCTTGAACTTTGTGCTGCCGTCATTGGTACTCACATATATAAACGGGTTGCTAGTTCACTTCGAACTCAAGCCTCGAGTGTAGTTTTCTGGACGGATTCTATGATTGTTTTATGTTGGCTAAAGATGCTGCCGATTAAATTGAACACATTCGTTCGGAATCGGGTTGCAGACATCTTAGACCAAACCGCTTCTTGCACATGGAGACATGTACCCACTCATGAGAATCCAGCTGATCTAATATCGCGAGGAGTGGATGCGACTGCTATGCAGTCTCTTGAGTTATGGTGGCAGGGCCCGTCTTTCTTACAAAGGGATAGTAGTACTTGGCCCAGCAGTGAAACTTCGGAAGTTTTAAATGATGTGCCCGAAATGAAAACTAACAGTTGTTTGTTTAGTTACTACAATAGTGGCGTGATCAGTTCAGGCGTGATTGCCGTCGAGCGTTTTTCTAATTTAGTAAGATTGCAACGTGCAATGTGTTATGTATTTCGTTTTATCAACCTATGTAAGAAGAAATCTTCATACTCTTCTCACCTATCTGTAGAAGAACTAGAATATTCTTTAAATTTCATTATCATTCAGTCACAACGTGAGTCTTTTTCGGAATATAATTTACTAATTAACAATAAAAAACTACCAGCTAAGAATCAGTTATTAAAATTAAATATATTTTTAGATAAAAATAAAATCATACGTGTAGGAGGTAGATTACACAATTCCGAATACTCTTTTGAAAGGAAACATCCGATATTAATACAGTCCACTCATTATTTTTCAAAACTTTTATTTAAACATGAGCATTTGAGATTGCTACACGCAGGTCCTCAATTATTATTGGCTACAATAAGGGAGACTTACTGGCCGCTGGGTGGTCGCAATCTGGCTAGAACCTGTTATCGTCAATGTGTAACATGCAGGCGTCAGGCGGGAAGGACTATTAGTCCACAAATGGGTAATCTACCAGCCAGTAGACTTTCACCAGCAGATTTCCCTTTCCAGAATGTGGGCGTGGACTATGCAGGTCCTATTAACTCGGTCAGCCGTCAAGGTCGTGGATCTAGATTAGTTAAGGTCTATATTGTTATTTTTGTATGCTTTACCACTAAAGCCATACATTTGGAGTTGGTCGGCGATATGACGAGCAGTAATTATATACAGGCTTTGCGGCAATTCATGTCCCGTAGAGGGAAACCTTTGAATATTTATTCTGATAATGGAACATCATTTGTTGGGGCTTACAACGAAATTTCAAATTTCTTAAAGCAAAATTGTGACTCCTTAGCTGATTGTGTGACCCAAGACGGGGTCAACTTCCATTTTATACCTGCTTACTCGCCTAATTTTGCTGGTCTTTGGGAGGCGGGTGTGAAGTCGGTCAAGCACCATTTAATCCGTGTGTTGGGAAATTGTCATATGTCATATGAGGAATTGAACTCAACCTTAGTACAGATTGAGGGTATTTTAAATTCACGGCCACTTACTCCGCTTTCGTCAAATACTGAAGACCTTTTACCTCTCACTCCTGGACACATTTTAATTGGAAGGCCTCTTACGTCTCTGCCAGTTAAGGATCTTCGTGATCACTCCAATCACAATTTGACACGACTCCAGCGCATTGAGCAATTGCGACAACACTTTTGGGCGAGGTGGAATAAAGAGTACGTCTCCGAGCTTCAGCAGCGAGTAAAATGGCATACCTGCAAGGACTCTTTACAAGTTGGCTCCCTCGTAATCATCAAGGACGACAATTTGCCGCCCCTCAAGTGGAAGATGGGTCGAATAGTTGCACTTCACCCTGGCAGTGACAACATAAGCAGGGTTGCTGATATACGGACTGCAACTGGAGTGGTCAGGCGAGCTGCATCCAAGATTTGCCGTTTGCTGGAATCTCCGGTTGAAAGACAAGCTTCCAACGCCTGGGGGCATGTTGAGGCGTCATCATCCCAATAGCAAGTGCCTACTAGAAATTTTAGAGCAAAAGATACATCGCCACTAATTTAATTGTTTTAGGCACTGATTGATGTTAACGTCATCGTCACTTGAATTATTCTAGCCTTGGTGCACAGTACACTTTTACGTTTTAATTTCTAAATATTACCTGAAAGTCCTCTCAATCCAATACACTGATACATATTTAATTACCATTTTTTTTCCGCCTGGCATACAAATACCCTAATACAAAGATGAAATATATCATAGATATGTCATATGCTTACAAATCAACGTAGAAAATTGTGCAGAACACACACAGACACATTTTTAATTCATCTACATTTCCCTTAGAGTAATTGTTCGTGCAGTATCTATAAACATACGATAACATTTTCGTTATTTTTTTGTCACTGATTCTTCCGCTCAACGTCCGACCGGCGCCGCTCGGCACGCGATACTACAAGGCAAACGTTCCAATTGACTCGTTTTCGGATCTTCACGATTTTCGCGCAATAGCGCATCTACTTCATTTTATATAAGATCATTGCCCTAATACATTGCTATAAATTTTATGATTTGTTTCTGAATTGAAATATTGAAGTTGAGTCCCATCAACGTCTACTGCTTCGTATTGCGTCATCAGACGGAATGCATCAATTCATGTCACAATAAATGAAATCAATTTCAGCAAAACATCCATCGAGGTCAAGGCATATAAAATCTAACAACAACCAATAAATTGATTTCATGATATCCATTTCAAAAAGACTTACAATAAATTCTAGATTTTGCACGATAGGGAGTAATTGCTTGTTTACATAATACTGTAAACATGCTTCGATTTGCGCAGCTATTATTTGAGCATGTCCTCAAGCCGATTGCAATCATAAAATATATGACATCTGCTACATGTTGGTGTGTGTGTGTGAGGTTTAATAAATTTCTTTTCTTTCTTTCTTTCTTTCTTTCTTTCTTTCTTTCATTCTTTCTTTCTATAGCTCTCTAAGCATACGAAGCTGTTATGTGCTCGACGGAGCACAGCGCTACGACAGCCTTGATAGAGATTGCCATTGGTTGGATTGAGTGACGTCACTGGAGATCGACCAATGACAAATGCTTAGAAAACTGCAGGCAGAATTGGGCTATACCCAATTCTAATGTATGTGCGTAGGATATATGAGTAATAGTTTTAATGAGGGTGCTTTTGCACTCCTAAAGTGGTCCTAAGATACCAAACCAAAATGTTATGCTAACAGCAGCGAAGTTGAAAAAATATGTCTAATTTCATTCAAAATTATGCGCAAATATGTGGAAGATAATAGACATTACAATAATAAGAAAATAGTTACCTACTATTTTTTCAATTGATTGATCTTTTGAATGTTTAAAACTTACATTATCTATATTTCCTTGTACTTCTTCTTCTTCAGTCGACCGTGTTTTAACTATTTTAGCATCATCGCTGGACTTATCATTTTCATCAGAAGCAATCACTTTATCTCTAAGCTGCGATGATAATGATGATGTCTCAGGAAGTGTGCTGGCTTCCGTGCAATTGCATTTCGCGCAATTCTGTGAATTTTGGGGCACGTTATTGGTTTCACCAAGGTCAGATTCCTGTAAATAATTTGTGTGTGTGATTATTATCAGCTTATTAGGATACCTACTTAACATGGTTTTCATAAATCTGTAAGATCATCGTTTTCGACACCTTTACTCTTAGATTTGGCAATATTTAAAGACTTTGGACCAATCTACTGGCTACCAATATAACTGTGAAACTTTGTAAGTTTATCGGTTTATAAAACCCTAAAATTATATAAAATTGTTATGATATCTAAATTCCACAATTCATACTCTTTTTTCTTCATCTGAAACCCAATTCCTGTTTCATCCAAAGCTTGCACTTTGGAACCAGTTCTTTTCCACGATGCGTTTGTGTACTCGTATTGGTTTCAGTGAAAGCGATTACCATCTGAATCCCAATCCTAAGATAGAAAACTTAACCACATTCTGCTAGTTTGCTGGTAAGGCTGGCTTGGTCTCTGAAGGTCTTGATGGGATCCATATCACGATCACTTTTTGACGTAACTGCATCTTAAGAGCCCTACCGCAAAATTCGATGATCGAAAGTTTTTTGTTTGCAAAAACTTACCCCTGAGTTACAATTTATGAAACATATAAAATAAAAACCTAACACTAAGCGCAAAATCATTATGCCTTATCGGACGATCAGATCGATTCTGCAAATACTGTACAAAAATTTAAGACTTTATAATTGAGTACGTTGTCAAATTATAACGTGTGAAATTGAACACAATAATTTATAGTATGTAGTGTTTGAAGTATTATTTTCCGTCAACATACACGATTGGAAGCTGTGGTTGGATTATTTCAGATGTTCTTGGTAATAAATGTATGCAGTACCTTAGTCTTTGATCAAGGTTGAGCACCGTTATCTTTATGCACCCTTCCGCTATTTTTCACAACATTATGAAGCCTTGCTTTAAGTTTCGCTGCACACAGAGCTGCCAGCTGCAATGTATATTTAGAAGAAATGGGCCTTACAGTTTCTAGGCTTGTCTAGCCGCTTGCCGATTGCTAACCGATTTTCCAGTTGCGACTAAAGTTTGTACTTTGAATCCCAGGGTCAATTTATTCTTTTGGTTGTTATACGAGTTTTCCAGGAGCGAGTGCTGTCTGACCTCTCAATTTCCAGAAGAAAGCTTTCGCCAGAGCTTTGTACGTTTATGAACGATTGTACCGGCTTGCAGGGTTCCTGAAGACCTTAGTGGTGCC
This sequence comes from Eilema depressum, assembly GCA_914767945.1. Classification (NCBI taxonomy): domain Eukaryota; kingdom Metazoa; phylum Arthropoda; class Insecta; order Lepidoptera; family Erebidae; genus Eilema; species Eilema depressum. The sequence goes on along the minus strand of OU612036.1, from coordinate 2,857,648 downwards.
GCCATATATCCTAGTGTCAAACTTTCAGTAAATCATTGGCAGAAGAAATAAAAGTGGTCCGAACGTGTTACCCTGCGGTACACCATATTTGTTAATACTAAAATCTGATTTGAAATAATTTCTGTTTAGGTGTTTTTATTTGAACTATACTTTCAAATCAGATTTTAGTATTAACAAATATGGTGTACCGCAGGGTAACACATTCGGACCACTTTTATTTCTTCTGTCAGTGATTTACTGAAAGTTTCTATCCTTTGCTGGTAGCTGAGCTCCCGTTAATGTACTCGTAGATATATGTAAATTTTTAAGGAGCAATAGTTTACTATGTTGATAGTTTTGGACTATGTTTGACCAATTTATCATATTACCTGTTGCTAGAGAACTTACAAATTATGGGATTGTATTTGACAAAAATGACAGAAACGTTCAGCGCCAAAATTCATTTTTTGATCGCGCATGCATGTTGCGTATTGCACTGCGTCCACAGACTGTGTAGACAAAAACTAGCTGAAGCCCATGGAAAAAAATACATTATGTTCTGACACAGTAGCCCATAGCTGCATCATATTTTTTTTATATAGGACACGTTGAATTATGATGGATTTTTTTTTCAATTTATTTTGATATTATGTGCGTAATGTCAGATTTGGTTTTAATTTTTTAATATTTACATTTCAGTATGAGAGTGGATAATAGTACATTATGGTACAAGTGAGCAAAGTTGGTCATACTCACGCGTGCCATACGACGTTTTACAACACACTTGCGAATAAAATAATACTACAAATACTAAATAAACAATACTACAAATTAATTCGTTTTCCTATGTGCGCGCATCTAACAAACAAGTATTACAAGTTGAAATTATTTATTTGAATACGAAAATGCATCAAATGAACATACAATAGGCATATTAATTTATTCGTACTATTAAATACGTTCTTTTTTGTATCTAAACTTTTTTAAGAACATAGAAACTTAACCTATAAAATTTAAAAAAGAATCTATAACTCACTTGTGAATAATAGCAACGAAAAAGTTACAGTTTGATAATAGGTGTCATTCTGTGCCTGCGGTGAAATAATAGCACTTTTATGAGCAGGTGTGTTGTAAAATAAATAACAACACTATGACAAAGAAATTCAATTTAATGAAATACACATTTTAATTACATGAGCATCGTTCATCATAAATATAAGTCAATGGCTATTAGGCTGTATCTGAGCACGGTGAGTCGTTGGGTCTACTCATTGCATTAAATAACTTAGGAATCCAATTAGATATTGCATCATTTGAGTAGCCTTTCTCTGATAGATAATTGGCTACGCTTATTTTTAAGTCAGTAAGTATCTGACCACCACTACCACCCGATGACACGCTTAATCCATCAGACCACCCTACTGAATTATGAATAGACAGTGCCCCGTCTTCATCACCCTGACTATTATTTGTAACATGTTCTTGGTCTGTATTAGAAGCAAACTCTTCACCATCATAATTATTCATATTTTCAATATTAACATCAGAAACGTCAGCATCAAATACGTTCACCGGTATTTGCCAGGATTCTTTCAAAATGTTGAAATTGTAATTATTTTTTTCAAGCTCTATCAATATTTCTTGGAACCATGTTTCTTTCAGGAGGTTGTACACATGCTCTTGTATACGATATTTCATACTTGGACTGAATTGGTTAAACCATGAAGATTCATCTGAAGCGTCATTTTCTTCGACTTGTGCTTTCAATATCGTTATTAATAATTTGATTATCTTATAAAATTTAAACTTGTCCACATCTTCATTAAATTTCGGGTTTCTTTCGAGTGTCTTCAAGTGTTTTTGTAGATTTGATAACGTAAACAAATGGATGTTTGGTATAGGTTCTAAATCACTTCTATGTTGCTTAAGTAAGATATATAATTTTGTTGCAATATTGTCATCAGTTTCTGGATATATATCCAGCTCCTTTTTATCAATATGGTCAGTAGGTAAGAGTGTCAGCTTCGGTGTATCTCCTAGACCATTATAATCAGGAGATGAGTGTATCTGTTCATGATTTGAGTAGGATTTATGTAGCTGTTTTTGATACAGATAATCAAAAGGTGAATGTATTTTTTCATAATCAATATACCCGGACTCTGGTCCATACAACTGTTCTTTGGTGATATATCCCGAGGGTTTATGTCTCTGTGTTAGAGTAACTTGACGAGATGGTAAGAGTGTCAGCTTCGGTGTATCTCCTAGACCATTATAATCAGGAGATGAGTGTATCTGTTCATGATTTAAGTAGGATTTATGTAGCTGTTTTTGATACATATAATCAAAAGGTGAATGTATTTTTTCATAATCAATATACCCGGACTCTGGTCCATACAACTGTTCTTTGGTGATATATCCCGAGGGTTTATGTCTCTGTGTTAGAGTAACTTGACGAGATGGTATATGAAGTCTCTCTTTTAGACAATTATCACCAAAAGATGTATCTATTGGTAATAACTGACTGGAGTGTTCTTGATTTACATAATCTGAACCAACTTTTACTGGGTTGTTTTGCCGTATATGTAATACTTCACTGTAACGTTGGTGTTGTTTTGGAGATCGTAAAGAAGAAAATAACGCCGAATCTTTATTTAAAAATTTAAGTAAAGATTCATTGGATTCAAATGATCTTCCTAAGTGCTTCTTCTGCTCTTGCTGCAGGAACTCAGCATTAACTTTATTATAACCAAGGTTATTGCCATTAGTTTCTATTAGAATACCGTTTGTGTCCATGCCATAATATGGATTGTTTGGTACATTTGCATTCCCAGTTACTTTATGAAAATTATTCCAGTCATGTTTATGAGGGCCTCCTCCGAATTTTTCTGTTACAAATTGTTGAACAGATTGCGGACTAGTAGAAATTTCACCATAATAGACATGTGGTACTTTTCCTGAAAAGTTTGAACGATCGACAATGCCCGGCTTTGGATAAGTACTGTAAGGGGACCCACTATAAGAGTAGGAACTTGAAATAGTCTCTGAAGTTACAGCATGAGGTACTTGATCATCCAAAATATTATCATACCCGTGGAGAAGATGGATGTGGTTATTCAATGGATTTGATTTAAAGTTCTTGTTGTCGTAAGAGTTATATGCACTGAATGAGGGAACATTCTGAAGTACAAGATGCCGCATTAAAGGGTGATCTTGGTCTTTAGAATTATCTATAGCTTGAGAAGTTTGGTCAACATTTTGACCGGAAAGATCTTTAGAAGATGTCTCTAGCGTCTGAGAGACGTCTAGGCTCTGTAGTAAGTTGTGCGTTTCAATATTTAGCGGATTAATTTCTTGAGGAACATGTTGTTTATGCAGTTCTGCATCTTCTTCTTCAGAATATGACCGTTCTTCTTCATTTTTAGCTCCTTCATAGACTGTATGCATATTTCCGTTAACTTCTACAGGTAGTTGTTCATTCGAATGATTTATTTGTGCATTTTGTAACAAAGTATTTATTGTTCCACTTTCGTCTATGGCCCCAGGGGTTTCGAATAATTCCTTGTCTTCATAATTTAAAGGTTTTGTTAAATCAACATAAGCTGCGCTCGTTTCCATATTATGTTTTATTTCTGAAACTAAAGTAGGTATCAAATATTAGTACCAGGTTATCTGCGAATGGTTACTAAATTTAATAACGTCTTTTTTTTTTACTTTGATGGTAATAAATAAGTAGGTAATACAAAAAAAAATTACCTTCATTTTTATTTACTGATTGTGCTCTGTTACTTTCAACTCCAATGCCACCTGCTGCTTCTTCTTTTGAGATCTGTAATAATACAAAGCACAATTAACACTGTCGGCCTTATCAAAATGTATTTTTATGATGTTATTACAAGCCAGTCATAACAGTTCTGAGTAGGTAAGAAATAGAAAATTCCTGCCTCATAAAACAAGATTTTTTTTAAAGTTGCCACGCATCCCCGCTCACATGCATGGCCTTACAATCCTAATATATTTTTGTGTGTATGCTGTTCATGTTTACTCACCAAATCATTGGATGCCTCACTACTTTCTCCTTCTTCTTGAAGTTTATTAGAAATTTCAACTGCAGTTTTTGCAGAAACACTATTCTCTGTATTGTCAAGTCTTGCTCCTTCTTCAACTTGGTAATGATGTTGCACAGTATTAGGAAGAAAACGTGTCTTTTCAACTGAATAATGGTGCTCACTAGTTCCACTTCCACTTTCATTGCTAGTCGTAGATTTTACTAGCGGTTTTGAATGCCTAAATTTACGTTTTATGTATATTCTATATCTATCAACCTTTCCTTTATGTTCATTACTATTTTCCTGGTCTTTGAATGCTCCAAGGACTTTAGTTAAATATTCCTTGTCATCAAAAGTAGTCTTGTTTGTGAATTCATCTTCCGGACGAACGATATATCTAGATATAGTCTGAGTTGTACCATTTTCTTTGATGACATGTCGTACACTCGGGATGAATGTTAATGCATCGGTGTTCTGTTAAATAAACATGTTTTTTTAGATTTATACAAACATACATAATTTGTTCACAACTATAATGTCCCCGAAGGGTAGGCAGATATAATATCATCACCGACATTTCGCCGACTATGATATTCGGTTCCACGGAATAGACATCCTCTATAAGCAGGCACAATATAAATATAATTTTGACTGTCGAATGGAGGAGAACAGCCCCCCTACACAAGTGGCAATTTATTAACCGGCGTATTGTAGAGTAGAATGACGAATGTGTGGGATTTGACGTCAATGACATACGTTGACAACTGTCCCATACGTCAAATCCTATTCGTCATTTTATGATACAATACGCCAGCCAACGAATTACCACTAGTCTAGGGGGCCCAGTCCTACTCGTTAGTCGCCTTCAGCTGTCGCAACGTTGTGCTCGATACAGATTGTCATTGGTCGATCTCCGGTGACGTGACCCAATCCGACCAATGACAATCTCTATCGAAGACAACGTTACAACTCGCATCGTTGTGCTCGCTTAGTGAATCGCAGTGTAGGGAAGAGATGGGTCTACTCCACTGGGAACATGGCAAATTTATGTGTATGGCAGGCAGGATCGTGATTTCGATAAGGAAATTAGAATACATAAACAGAATGTTATAAGTTATGAAATCACGTCCTCTGGCTTAAAATACTACAAGTTAGTGAAATATAGGACATGACCACAAGCACCGCACCCACTCCACAAATAGTGGAAACTAGTATTAAATAAGAACTGTTATTTAGTATGTAAGACATCGCTACAAAACAACAATAGTCAGTGAATAAATCGATAGACCAACTGTTGATATCTTTAATTCACTTCGCAATAGATTCAAATATATATATAAATATTCGTTTAATGCTTATCAAATGGGAGATGTTAACGCAATTGCGCGTGAATAAGGATTAGCGTTGAACAAATAATAATTTATAGCTTATTTATTTAAAGATAGTGATGTGTTAATCAATTTTGACATTTATTTATAGGACCATAGAGCGCTTTTCGGAAACCAGCAGGCTACATGGGTAACAAAACAAATGCCTGACAATGGCGCCCCGCTGGCACTGGCGTAGCTATGGGTGGGCAAGGTGGTGCGGTGCACCAGGGCCCCCAGGCTCAGGGGGCCCTCAAGCTCAGGTGCCCCTCGAGCCTGAACTAGCAAATTTCATATTGAACTACCAAAAAAGTCTTACTTTTGTAATGCGAAAATGGGTAGAAACACAACACTAATCAGTGCAACTAATTAGTTGGAAATTTTATGCAGTATTGTCTCGTTGAAAGATTCGCCAATTGCCATCACATTTGCAGCTAGCTTGGGGGCCCCCTGAGCCCTCCAAGCTTAATGTCTAGAGAATTATTCTAGCAGTCATAATACAATATTTTACTTATAGTCAATTGATTGTAATAATATTATAATAGTAATACGAGTTTCAGCAGCTACCTACTTTTTTTTGTTAGAGAATCGCTGGTCTTCTAACTGAAGACCATTTGTGATATGGGTTTGCTTCAGCCACCCCACCTATCGAATCGAACTTTGCCGGTGCTAGAATAGTGAACTCTCCCGTACCACAGAAGGACGGTGGAGATCACGGAACGATCTCCTTCGACTAACCGTCTTTCTAGCAGAAGCAGACCTAGTAAGGTGGCGCGTGAGGTGCTTGGACGAAATTTGAGACGCGTGCACCCTGGGTAACGTAGACAGCAGCGCCTGTCTCAAGATGGCATAGACGCTGCGGCCTAAGGCCAACTATAAACTTTTCACCGTCCACGTGTAACTCTGATTAGCAACTGTCGCAGTGGAAAGCAAGTAAGGGGGTGGGATGGTTCTGGGCAAGATGAAGATATCGTGGTTCCCATATTTGAGAGGGCCCATCTTAAAGTCGTGTATGTCCCAGGGTCTGTCGAGGTGCCATGGAATTTTCTTAATGGTCCCGCTTACAGTCCGGCGATTGAGACTCGAGACTGCTAGCAGTTGAAGTTGGTTCGATTCCGGCCTAAACAGCTTCACCGGATGTTTATGTCGCATTTTCCTGATTGCATCCGTGGCCAAGATGACCTCGTAGCTCAGGGTCCGCCTTTCGGCTCTTCCTCCTCCACTTCACGCGATCTTGGGCGTCCATGGTAGTGAGACAATGGGCACCCATGTCACCCTCCACGACGTCAAGCGAGGACTTCTTGGGCCTACCCCTTTTACCTGGACCCGGCGGGAGCGCCATTGCCATGCATTTGTTACCCACGTAGCCTGTCGGTTGCCGCAAGACATGGCCGCACCAGTGAAGACGGCTCTCTTGCATTTTATCCACCATGACATGGACATAAGGACTGAAGCGGATGCGAGAGTTCGTCACGTGATCTTTACGCGTGACGCCGCATATCCACCGCAGCATTTTCATCTCCGTGACATGAAGCTCTTGCTTGTGTCGCTCTAGCAGCGGCCACACCTCACAACCATGTTAGAGGACAGGCCTAATGACCTGCCCCTTCAACCTGACTGGCATTTTAGAATCACACGTGATGCCAGTCATTTATCGCCACTTGGTCCACGCGGCAGCAATCCGTGCCCTGACGTCGCAGTCGATTTCACCAGTCACATGAAGTACAGATTCCAGGTACATAACCTAGGTAATCATCGCCTATGTGAACGGGTGTGGGATCTGTGGAGTTTAACGCTAAGTATTCTGTACGCATACGAAAATAAATGGAAATTTACATCTACATGAAGGACGATTGCTGTACATTCACATGTCCCTCTGACAAGCAAAGGGCACAATGGAGAGCAGGCGAGGAGCGGACCGGTTACCGAGCGCAGGTTTCATGTGCGGCCGCCTGTCATCCTTTCACCCCCACTGGCGCCGCGGTTCGATGTTCGTTTTCAGAGTCCTATGGGTACACCGTGCTTCTCACACCCAAGGAGGCCATTTTAAAACCGTAGATGGCCCAGAACAGAATCAGCCGGGGTGCCAGTGATTTGCTCTCGGTAACCTTACACTCCGGCACCTTTTGTATCTGAAGATCCGAGATGGCGTGTGGTTTTAATCGGCCCGAGTCCGACATAACCACTCCCGATGGTCGACGACGGGGGTGGTATCTGAGGTGATTTCCGCACGAAAAAGAGGGAGAGAGGAGGAATTTCGTCCCCAACAGCACGTTAGCGATCGGTAGGGGATATGCCCACCACAGCGTTTACTTCGGTAAGGCGACGTACCACGCCCGAGGGAATTTTCGGAAACAAAAAAAAAATAGGGGGGCCCCTGTTTCTTTTTGCACCAGGGCCCTTGATCATCTAGCTACGCCACTGCCCGCTGGATCCAGGTAGAAGGGGTAGGCACAAGAAGTCCTGGCTTGACGTTGTGTAGGGTGACATGCGTGCAAATGATTTCACTACCATGGACGCCCAAGATCATGCGAAGTGGAGAACTTAGCACATTGGGGCGCAGGTTGAGGAACAAAACCGGTGATTCTCGCTCCGCCTCATACCTGGGACAGAGGTCGGCCATTGCTATTCAGCGAGGCAATGTCGCTAGCGTCATGGGTGCCTGTGCGTGGAATTTGCGAGAACCAGTGGGTTAGTGTAGGAGCTACTATATCTTAAGTTTTAAACTCACCAAAGAAATTAAAAGTAGAAGAAAACAGACGCTACTCCATTGAAAATACATTTTTTATAAAGTATTTTCAAATGGAGAATATCGGGCTATAATGAAGTGCCATATAAAACGGTCCAGTTCTTTATTTAAATGGCTATTTCATTGCCATTGATATTTATTGAGTACATCATTAAATGTAGCGTGTTTAAACGATTTTTATCGATTATAGCATATTAAAGAAATGGCGACAATAATAAACAGAAAAGGTAGATTAAAATAATAGCTGCAGATACGATTTATGATTGGTGGAATGATTGGGGTTGTGGTTTTTGCAAGCGATTACAATATGGGGTTTTTCAAGGGTGTCAGAAAGGGATGGGGGTGACGGGTGGAGCCGCCTGTCACCCTAGCAGAAGCAGGCCGCGGCGGCGGCGCGCATTGTGTGCCTCCCCATACCCGGGGGCGAATTGGGGACTCCGTGGTCCCCACACCGGATGAGGGCCGAATCGAGAGATGTGGCCCTGGGTCGGCCGATCGGACAATCTCACCTCCGGCAACTGACGGCCCACAGTCGGCGTGCGTTTTAGTCGGTTCGAGTCCAACATAATCTCCTCCTCCGGCTCCGGCGGGGGAGGTATCCGTGGGGATTTTTCGCACGATAAAAAAAAGGGTGTCAGAAAGGGAAGGTTCTTCGGAAGACAGGGTCGGTAGTGCGAGTGTGACTCCCGTGGTGTTGCACTCGTCTATAGGCCACGGTAACCGCTTTCCATCAGCTGTGCATTTCTCTAAGCTAGATCTCCAGTGACGTCACCCTGTCTGACCAATGACAATATCGATCAAGGTTGTCGCAACGTTGTGCTCGAACGCTTACAGAATTGCACAGCAAGTGGGCCGTGTGCTTGTCTGGTACCTGGTATAAAAGTGTACTTTTATTAAATAAACTAGCTTTTGCCCGCGGCTCCGCCCGCGTGTATTATCGGTTATCGCGACCAAATATAGCCTATGTCCTTTCTCAAGGTCTAATCTACCCCTATACCAAATTTCATCAAAATCGGTTCAGTGGTTTGGGCGTGAAAGCGAGACAGACAGACAGAGTTACTTTCACATTTATAATATTAGTAGGGAAAAGTAGGGAAGTAGGGATAACACTTCACTATCACTATCATCACTACATATTATAAAACTAAGTCACTGTCGCTGTCTGTCCGTCCCTATGTATGCTTAAATCTTCAAAACTACGCAACGGATTATGAAGCGGTTTTTTTAATAGATAGAGTGATTCAAGAGGAAAGTTTATATGTATAATACATGCATAATATTGTAGAGAAACACTGATAAATTTAGAGATATGCAGCGGGAACGGGACCGGAAAATATGGCGGTACGAAGTTCGCCGGGTCAGCTAGTTTATAATATAGGTAGGTACTAACTACTCTCTTCTTTATATAGGTAATAGGCTCACCTATTACGTGGGACCGAAAATCATTGTTGAAAAAATGTGAATGTTAATACACTTCTGCCTACCCCTCCGGGGATTTACAGGCCCATATGATTATGTGTTATATGTATGATAATAAGGGTGAGCACCCATTGGTCCTCTAAAACTCGACCCCTAGCATTAAAGTTGTAAATTCGTCCCCTTTTTAGGTGCCCATTGGTCCTTCGGTAGGGGACCAATAATATTTATTAATTTTTAAGGCACCCATTCGTCCTCTGGAACTCCTTTCTGTTTCATTTAGAGAGACTACTCTGTGAGATGTTTTTATATAAGCGTAAAATCGCTACATTATTACTCGTTTATTTAATAAGTCAACATAATATTATTATTTACATCGCTACGGTTATTATAATAATTTTACTTGTTGTCCTATGACCGAGAGCTAGCAATAATCACCTCATTTGTATATTTCTTCGTTTAAATACGTGCTGGTGTTAGATTTTAGCGCAGGTTTTCCACTCGCGGGGGAGGGACAGAGGCTGACGCTCCCGTTAAAGCCAAGGTAACTCAAACAAAGGAGGAGAAAGGCGGTAGACCACGGGCTGTAAAAGCTTTGGGTTCAATCAGGGTTAGCACTGAGATTATCGACACAATCAGTCTATTGTTTGAAATTTTAAAGCATTTATCATGCTAACTATTCAAAGAGAAAAGAGAATCGACCTCGGGTTGGACTTGAACCCGCGATCTTTCCATTACACGGGGAATGCTCTGACCACTAAGCCACCGAGGCCCGCACGAAGCCGATCTAAATTCCTCTATACATCCGTCTTGGAGCGACGGTGGAGCCATCTACCGATACTCGTACGAACTATTGCAGTCCACTGCTGGACATAGGCTTCTCCCAATGTGTGCCAATGCCCCTAATCCTTCGCCTTCTTCAGAAAGTCCATTTCCAGCCACCTTTTTCAAGTCATCCATCCATCTGGCAATCCTTCCGTTTACCTTCTCGCGGTCTTCACCCTAGGACTCGTTTGCTCCAATGGCTATCGGTCTTTCGACAGATGTGGCCAGCCGATTGTTAGTTCAGTTTACTTCTTGAGTTTTAGCTGTTGCTGTGGCGTAGCGGTAGTGAACGCGGCTGCTACGCAGGAGGCGCGGGTTCGATCCCCGCTCAGTGCCAATATTTGTATGCGTGAATATAAATATTTGCATTGGTCTGGGTGTTTCTATGTATAATATGTATGTATTTACAAAAAAAAAAGTATCTAAGTATGTATATCCGCATTCTAGATTCTATAACACAAGCTAATTAAGCTTACCATGGGTCTAGAAAGCGTTGTGTAGAATGTTGTGGAATATTTATTTATTTATTATTTATTTATATCAGTATTTTTGCGTGACAGCCGTCTGACCTTTTAATCTTAAAGAAAAACCTGCGCCAGCTGTCTGTTCAAATTCATTTTATTTGGAACAATTAACAGTTTTACATAGTACAATGCAACGATGATATCACTGCAATAGTATAAACTGCGACACAGATATCAACGCTTTCTCCCGAATAAGAATGGCTTTCCAAAATTTTATGAATTACAAGCCATTTCAAACAATACAAAATTGTATTTAATAAAAAGGTATTGTGTGTGTGTGTATATAATATGTGTGTTTGCGTGTGTGTGTGCGCGCTTGTGAGTCTTAGCAGTAGCCATCCAGCACGGCTTCATTGTCATCATAAGTTAGAGTTAGTGTTGTTTAACATCTTGACTATTAAGCAAAGTGCTCAAAATGATCTTAATACCTTTGTATACCCCCTTCCTGTTAACTCATTGTTCTGAAATTGGTACACACCTTTAGTCAGACGATAGGCAATTTAAATCAATAAAACAGTTTGGTATCAACATCATTAGTTGGTATTAAGATACGCTCCTCCTACCAATCGGAGTTCCGATCGGAGGACCGGGAAAAACCCATTTTGAGTAGGTACTTTGCTAGTCAAGATCCATCTGATGCTAATAAGCTATTTGACAACATTAAAAATATACTACAAATTTTTTTTATTTTTATTTATTTATTTATTTATTTATTACATAACATACATTATCCTTACAGATTAATCCAATGCGATAATGTAGAATTGGAAAATATTTAATTGTATTACATAACATTTAAAATCTATTCAATAAAATCAGGACCAAATTACAGACCAAATTATGGCCATCCTATTAGAAAATAACGTTAAAAGACCTACGAGACTACAATTTACTCTCAAATATGTGTATTTTATGAGAATTTCAAATACAAAAATGTTATATTTTGTTGATTTATTGTCTATGACAAAAACGCTCGTGATTGGTCAGAGCTCTGGGTGACGTCATTGCTACAAAATATCTCCAGTTGTATGAGCTACTATTGTTTGTTTCGGTGTTATTATTTGCTTTTTCCTTGATTATCGCGAGTTTTATGGACATATTTTGTGATTAAGTTTGAAATGGATACAAATTTTGTGCGAGCCGATGATAACAGCAACTTACCTAAAATAGAGTGAGGTCACAACTCACACGCATCGCCATGTTTAAATATCCTAGCGTTTTTCGCGCACTTTTGAAAATCCAAACTTTAGCATTGATTTTTTAACATAATGCATTGTTTTTTTGCAGAAATATTAATGTGATATGTTTATACTGTAATAAGCAATCATTTAAAATGGTTTTTGAAAATTAGTCAAATAGCCTATGTACACTCTGAGCCTCAAATCCTCAAGTAAGTTGGCGCACAGTTCATGATGATGCATGTAAAAACAAACAAACTTTGTATATAACATTAATATATTTACTTGATAGTCACAGGTTAGATACAATAACCAAATACAAATTTAACAAATAAATACAAAATATATTCTTATTATTATAATCAATCTCATATCTATACACCTTTGCCCAGCGGTGGACGTCTGTTGCTATACAAGCAGTGTTACCAACTCCCAAAAATATTTACTTCTGAAACTAAAATAAAAGAAACCCTGAAATTGCCACACTAAAAAAAAAGGAATTATACTCCATTCGGTTAGGTACTTCACTAAACATAAACAGTCTTGATGTATCTTTTTAATATAATTTCGGTTGCTAATATTCTATAAAAAAAAAAAATCCGATTATTAATATTTTTCTGTTTCGAAACTCATTGTAAAGACTAAAAACAGAAATTGAACCACTAGTTAGTCAATTAGTAAGCCTAGTTTATTTGTTTAATATGTTTTAATAAAAATTTGCTACAAGATTGTTTATCTTTAGTTACTGTATTTAATGAATTATTATTACTAGCTGTCCCGGCGAACTTCGTACCGCCATATTTTTCCCTTTCCCGCTGCACCTATTTTCTCATTCTTTAAACCTTCCCTGGACACCCACGAATATTTCAAGACTAAAATTAGCCAAATAGGTTCAGCCGTTATTGAGTTATAAAATAACAACGAAAAGTGGCATTGATTTTTATATATTAGATAGATTTTTTAATACCTAACCGAATGAAGTATAGGTATATATTTTAGGTACCAACAATTGCTAAGTCACTAGGTCAAAAATTATTTAGTTAGATTGGGTTACCCCAGTGCTTATACATACTTGTACATTGAAAAGGCCCCTAAAAATCCCAAACCACCTAATTACCACTTTTTAGTGGGAAAAGCCCTAAATTGGTAACACTGCTTTCAAGCATATAAGTCCTAATGTCATAATTTCACTATTTTGCCCAGTCGAGGGACTTTAAGACTACATAAAGTAATATTGCTACTTCATTTATTGCTTGAAGATGCCAATAGTAAAAAGCTAGGCCAATATTTACACATATTATACGACAACCTCCAATGGGCGATTATTACACAACTCTCTTTCTTCTTTTAGGACACAATATGCCCATATTATGCTGTTTCAACGAAGATGATATGGCATACTCAATTATTATGTCATAAGAACTTATTCTATATGCCATATCATGTCGTTTTAACAAAGATGGTATGGCATACTCAATTTTTATGCCATAATAACTTATTGTTGTGGTTTCGTACTAATAAAATTAAGAATAAATGCCTTGTTGATATGAACATTAGTGCTGTAAAACTATCACTCAAATGGCCAATCACCGCACAAAATAATGACTCGTTTGGTTATGATTTTCAACAGATATTTATCTCTGTTTCTATATATAACCAACTGCGGCGAAGAGTCCCTATAACTCGATTCCTGTCGGCTTCCCAATTGGTCGAACTGTGCGTGACAAACTAGATCGAGACAAGATTTTTTCCACGTGCTTCCTTCTTGATAATTTTTACTCTTCGCCACATTAACCAATGGACGCTTTTTTATAAGTAAATGTGAGTAAGCATTATGTCACAGAAGCAACGACTTTGAGACATTTCTACTTGATTTTATATTCCGTGGTTTTATGTTGTCAATTTTAAAAAAATATGTCATGTCTGCATAAATAAAAATGATTACAAAAGACAGTCTGTCATATTAATAAAGCTTTTATGACATACAAATTCTAAATGGCATATTATGGGACGTATAATATGGCTTACAGTGCATAAAGTAGTAGTTGAGGTCCGACAGTAAACATAAAGCCCATGATTAAGTGCCTGCTAGACGGCAATAGGGTCGCCCCCTATTACGTGGGCGAAATGTGAGTGTTAATACACCCCTGCCTACCCCTTTGGGGTTTTTTATGTATGTATGTATGTTTTAACCATGGATGAGGTTTTTGGGACGTAAATAGCCCTATAGGCTATTGGTTTTAAACGTTTACGTTTGGTTTAAAACCTACCAGAATAACCGCAAAGTAACTTCAAGCTCGAATCACGCCTCCAGTTCCATAATGAATTCATGATAGGCTCGCAAACTGGTAGAGTAGGTCTAGGTAATATTCGGCAACAAACAGATAAAGAAATAACAAAATCTTTTCTTCAAGCAGACGAAAACAACACCTATTAGGTGCACGCAATGAACCTAGAAATGCAAAACGAATGGTTGACCCTAGGTGAATTTTGTATTCCTATAGCCTTAAAATGGCGTACCATAATATACGACTGGTCACCGGCCTTACTTAAATTTTACCTGAATGCATTCCAGTTGACCCTCCCCGACCAAAGCAATCTAGTCAGGTGGGGAAAAGCCACATATAAAACATGGCTAAATTCTACATTTTTCATTTGTATCTCGTGTAGGTTCAAAGTTTTGGATGGGTCTTATTAGCCCCCTGGTCACAACTAGTACTTAATATACTGTAAGCCATACCAAACTACCCTCTAGACAAGTGGCAATTCGTTAGCCGGCGCATTGTAGAACAGAATGACAAATGTATGAGATTTGACGTTTATGACATTCGTTGACAGCTGTCATAATAAACGTCAAATACCATAAATTCGTCATTCTATTCTACGATACGCCGGCCGACGAATTGCCACTTGTCTAGGGGGGCTGACCTTCTTAGTGCTCACACAACATTGCTGGTGAAGATTTCGATCCAGTAGCCGTCAGGGTCCTGGATGAACGCTAGTCCCTTCATCTTGCCGTCATTGGGTCGTTTTATGAACTTAACGCCTTGCTGCTCGAATCTGAAAAAAATGTACGAGTGATTGAATGAAAATTTTCAAGCATTTATTGTGCTAACTATTCAAATCGATTTAGAAAGAGAAAAGAGAATCGACCTCGGGGGGGACTCGAACCCGCGATCTTTCCCTTACAGGGAGAACGCTCTGACCACTAAGCCACCGAGACCGCACGAAGCCAATCCAAATTTCTCTATACTTCCGTCTTTGGGGCGACGACGGTGGAGCCATCTATTGGAGAAAAATGTACGAGTACCTATGTATAGGTAAAAAAAATATTTTTCCAAAACATGAACAACACAAAATATGCACATTTAATATGCAGGTCTACTTCAAACCGAAAAATGTAGAATTTAGCCATGTAGTTTTGGTTTATTCCGGTAGTTACAGTAAGATTGAAGCTGCTATTTTCTAGATGATGATATTGTACAGAGTTCTTTGTATCTGAAAGAAACTCGATACTACGAAAAGGTGTACAGGTCAAGGCCAAGTCTTTTCTGAAATTTTGCCTTCAGCTTACCATAAGGCTAGGTGAACTGCTCTATAATAAAAATTTCACCCTCTTAACTGAATAAAAAATAAAAAGCTATAAATACCTGGCACAAGCCTCATCAACATTACGGACGAGTACTCCGATGTGGCCAAAACCGCGAGGATCAGAATTACCATTGTGGTAGCTCGAGTCGTCGCTCTCTGTACCCCAGTTGCTGGAATTAAGATAAAATACTGTTAATATTGTGACTGTGGAGCACTTCATTATTATTTTTATAGTAGACTTGCTATCCCGGCAAACTTCGTACCGCCATATTTTTTTCAGCCCGCAGGAATTTTTGATAATGGGATCAAGTTTATGAGAAATATAATTAGGTTTAAACTGTGAGAAAATAGGTGCATAGAGAACGCCCTCTGTATCTATTTTCGCACGGCTTAAACCTTCCCTGATTATCCACGAATATTTCAAGACTAAAATTAGCCAAATCGGTTCAGCCGTTCTTCACCACATATTATAAAACAAAGTCGCTGTCGTTGTCTGTCCGTCCCTATGTATGCTTAAATCTTCAAAACTACGCAACGGATTCTGAAGCGGTTTTTTTAATAGATAGAGTGATTCAAGAGGAAGGTTTACATGTATAATACATGCTTAATATTGTAGAGAAACGCTGATAAATTTAGAGATTTCTAATGTGATATGGCGGTACGACGTTCGCCGGGTCAGCTAGTGAGTTATAAAACTAATACGCGGATTATATTTGACTAGCTTTTGCCCGCGGCTTCGCTCCCGTTAAGAAGTATTATTATTATTGTGTATCTTACCTGTCACTCAATAATTGTATTTTATTTTTATTTTTGCAAAGTGTTACTTTCGTTCAAACGAAATATCTTGTACTTCCTTGAGGATAAGCTGTGTAATAGCACGTAACCCTTAAACTTTAATTAAGTTATCATCGTGCTGTAAGTTTTCTAACTGAGCCCACGGGCTGAGTAGACCCATAGCCGTAGCAAGTGGTTAACTGCGCCCGCAGGGTAAGTTGGCTGGTTAGTGGGCTGAGTCACTCCCAAAAAAAAACGAAGGTGGTGAACTGAGCCCGCGGGCTCAATGGGATGTGGAGTCAGTTGACCATGAAAGGTTTTATTGTTGTTCATTGTAAATTGCAAATTATCATTAGTATAGTAATGAGTGTTTCACGTTTCCACTCACCAAGAATTAATTATATTATTGAAGTAATGCATCTACATACAGTCCATAAAACAAGGGGGTTGAGTCATGGTTGGGGGGAACGATGGACTTCTTTTTTATGCTCGGGACGGGATTTTTATGCTCAATAGCGTTGATTCAACACTAAGCGATAACCGACATCCACGCGGGCGAAGCCGCGGGCAACAGCTAGTCTATACTATTATATAATTGTAAAGTGGTCGTGTCTGTACATTGGAGATATTTAAAAAAAAATACTTGGGTTATGTTATGTTAACGATACTTAACACGAAAATATTTTTTTTTAATTTCCTGTCTGTTTGTCTGTTTGTCCGCGATGGACGCAAAAACTACTGGACGGATTTTGATGCGGTTTTTTTGTTAGAAAGGGCTTACTCAGACTTAAAATCTTACGTTTGTTTGATTGCAATCGGTTGAGTAGAACCGAAGATATGAGCAAAGGTCGCGTTAACCGAGATGCACGCGGGCGGAGCCGCGGGCGGAAGGCTAGTAATAAATAAAAATACATGTGATTTGTAGGGAGGGTAGTATAAAACCTCACAAGGTATCACCATGGGGAAGAGGAAGGTAAGAAATTGCTAAAAAAACATCTCGTGATTAATGGACAGCCCTAAGAAGACATTGAATTATTTACACAAAAAAATTTCAGCGGTTTAGGAGGAGTTAGGTGGCAAACATACATACAGAAACATACTTACTAAGTCAATTCTAAAGTAGCCTTCCTAGTCATCGCCCAAGCTGTTCTCGTGGCCTCATCAGAAGGGATTTCTCCAGGGTTCTCATAACCCATGAAGAATAAGGAGAACTTCATGTCTGGGAAGTGCAGCTGCTTTAGCAATGTCATACCCAGGACGCCAGTGTAGAACGGTATGGACTTGCGAGGGTCCTTGATGCGGTACATTGTTTGTTGGAACATGAAGTCCTGGAAATAGAAATAGAATAAAGAAATAGAAATATTTATTAGCATGAAACACAATGAGAAAGTTGTTACATTACATTAGTTTCTGAAGTGCGAATGTATCGCCGATCTATTGCATGCAAACTTTGTCGTGAAGTTACAAAAATTATACATAATTAATTGTTTGTTACATAATCTTTTTACAATGTCATAAATTACAAATGTCGATTTCAAAAATAAAAATAATAGCTGTCTCGGCGAACTTCGTACCGCCATATTTTTCCCGTTCCCGCTGCACCTATTTTCTCATCCTTTAAACCTTCCCTGGACACCCACGAATATTTCAGGACTAAACTTAACCAAATCGGTTCAGCCATTCTTGAGTTATAAAATAACAACGAAAAGTGGCATTGATTTTTATATACTGTGTGATTTTATAGTCGTTTCGGAGCGAAAGATTTTGGGCACAGTTTCGTTAGAAAAATCGTCTGGAAGTATCATTTTGGCGAAAAAGAAACTTTTTTTTTTACATCCGTCATACATTTTGCCTTCCACCTGTACATTATTCCCATACATAAAAGAAAAAAAAAGTTTTTTTTTTCGCCAAATTAATACTTCCAGAGGCTTTCGCTATCGAAACTGTGCCCAAAATCTTTAGCTCCGAAACAACTACAAAATCAGCTTGTATTAGAGAAGAAGAAAGTATGGAAAAGTGGAACAGGTTTATGAGAAATATATTTTACATTGATACAGTCACGCCTGTTTCTCAGTGAGGTAGGCAGAGACCACATGTTTAATTAAATAAATAAAAATAAAAAATACACTGCACTGGGCAGGAATCAAAAACAAGCGCCTCCTGCATAGCAATCAAGTTTACTACTACCATACCATAGAGTATAGAGGCTTTAAAAAGGGTAACCTGTTTTTTTTTCGACAAAATATGCACCATATATTTTTTTTTTTATGTTCTTTTATCTGCCATCAGTTCTACAGCTATTATTACATTACATTATTATTTTCATTTGACATTGATTTTGGTGACTGGTTTAATAGGGGGTGAGTCTATTACCCTATTCCGGGCACTATTGTTGACTCGAGCCATGCATCTGAGGGTGTATAGTATCTGTCTGATGTTAAACAGCCCTATTCCTTAGTGGCCTTGTACGATTCCGCATGGGAAAAGATGGGGTGGCCCAAATTCTACTCTGCCGGGAACCTCGAGGTCAGTAATCCAAGGAAAGTAGGTACCAAATTTTCATTGTCTTCAAATGGTAAACAACTATAATGGCAAGACATGTAGGTACTCTTTGTAATTAATTATTATCATCAAAGTAATGATAAACATATATAAAAATTACATAACATTTAGATAAGTTGTTTTTGTGTAAGGTGATGATAATAAGAATTTATATAAGTCATGATAACTTCAAGGTATCTTTTTAATGCTGGCTCTAAACATTGGCCAACAATAGAATACCTAGCTTGTTTTATGGCTTTGTAAAACTCTGTGAGGAATGCAGACATTGGTAATGCATTTTTAAATACAATAGGACCTTACATTCATGAACAGTTTCATGAAAAAATGTCATGGAACTCCATAAGTAACATAAGTTGGGTTTAGTACTCACTCTAGTTGAAGGGTCTGGTGTCTGGCATAAAGCCTCAATTTCTTGAGGAGAAATACCTTCGTGCGACATTGTGCTATAAAAAAAAAGAAATAAAAATAAGGATCTAACCTACAAGTACCGTATTGTTTTAAAATAATTATACTGTTAACTATAAAACTGATACACTACACTGAAAATTGCACAAATACATACATGTAGAAGTTGAATTTGAAGAAATATATTAAAATATTCTAATGTTATGTATTATTTCCATAGAAGTTACTATACAAGTTAAAAAACTTGACATTTGATTGACGTTTTACAACTTCGTATACCATTTTAATTTTTTATCTGTGCTCTGTGCACAGATTAGGCATAAAACCGATAAAACCGTATAATTTTATTGAGGCGACGCGACGACAGCATGGACGGGCGACAGGCAATACTTTGGGCAATACAATAAACAATGCAATGCTTGCGTTGCGAACTCTCACTTACAAAATACAAACTTACTTAACTCCACATCATAACTCGACGTTTTGTGCTTTAACGATTCTAATATACATACATTTGTCTGTTTACAATAAAAGTTTGAAATATTGAACAAAATATTATTTTAATGTCATTCTATTTTTATAAAGCCTGATGTGGCTCTCTCATTTCATCCTAGCGTTAATTCCCAGTCGCATCCGAAGCTTTTCAGCTCGGAGTCTGGGGTCCGCTTTACCAGTCTTAACTATGTTGTGTATGTAACTGTATTCATTCGGATAAATAAAAATCACTGGTGTACTGTATCACAAACTGTATTACCGAATTCGCCATCTTATTACAACTTATGTATCTATGGTCGTCATAGACACTCTTCCACTAGGGATGTACAATTAAACTAGTGTGGTGCTAACACTCCCCCACGCTATTATATGAAAAGCTGAACTACGTACATGATTGTATAAAAGAATGAAGGGTAAGTGTATAACAAATCTAGGTTGACCAAGTATTTATATAAAGGAAAGAAATTGAATTGAATTTTGATAGTAAAATATGAAACAAAATATATAGCAGCTAAAGATCTAAACGGTTAGGTATTTTAACACTTCTTGCTGATCTTCGGAGTTGCTGCGGTTGAACTGCAGGTGTAGGTTGACTCTTATGTGCTCTTGACATCTCCTGCTCCTGTGATTGGACGTCGGGCTGGCTGGATGAGCTCGGTGTAGATGGTCTCTCCTCTCTCGTAGTAGGCTGGTCCATGTATGTGGGCAGCTCTTCTCTGGTACCTGTAGCTGTAGGTTTATCTTGTGTACCTGAAAAGAACCTTATTATGGGTATAGGGTTTTTGTATGGGATTTCCATCTCTGTTTTCTTTATCTGGTTTATGTGTCTAATATGTTTCTTTCCATCAATCAATATTTCGTAATTAAGTGTTCCTAGTCTTCTTGTAATAATCCCTGCTTTCCATTTCTCTTCTTCATTTATATAAAATCCTGCCACTACTGTATCTCCAGCTTGGTATTCTCTGTTTAAAGTATATTCTTCTTTCTTCTTTTTGTCAAAGCTTTCTGTGTATAGATTTCTTTTTAGTGTATCAATCTTGGTTCTGTAATTTCTCTTGAACATCATTTCTCCTGGGCTCAAACCGGTAGTACTATTAGGTGTCTTCCTGTATTGCATGAGTATTGTATTTATTTTGTCCTGTATGTCTCCTGGTTCATGTATAATTTTTCTTAATTTGTATTTGAAAGTCTGTACATACCTTTCGGCTTGACCGTTTGAGGCTGGGTGGTATGGTGCGGAGTATTTAGTTTGTATACCATATTCTCTTAAAAATTTTATCATTTCTTGTGACTTGAATTGAGATCCATTGTCTGATACTACTGTGACTGGTAAACCAAATGTAGTGAATAATTGCTTTAGTATATTTATTGTAGCTGTAGCTGTAGTAGTTTTAGTAGGTATCACTTCCATCCATTTTGTGTAAGCATCCACTATAATTAAAAAATAATAGTTGTACATAGGTCCCGCATAGTCTATATGTATTCTAGTCCATGGTTCTTTTGGGTATTCCCAAGGGTGTATTGGTGCTTTCACTGGATTTTTCTGAATTAAACTGCAATTTCTACATTCTTTGACTGTCTTCTCAATATCCTTGTCTATTCCATTCCACCATACATAGCTTCTTGCAATAGCCTTCATCTTCACTATTCCTGTATGTGCTGTATGTAATTCTTGTAGTATTTTGTTTTGTAGTTGTTTTGGTATGACTATTCTGATTCCATTAAATATGCATCCATTTTGTAATGTGTACTCATGTAGTGTATTTCTATTGCCTTGTCCTGACTGTATTTTATTGTATAATTCTCGGCATTCTTCATCTTTTTGTGTAGCTTTTCTTATTTCTTCTGTAGTTATAGGTAATTCTTGTATTTGACTTATGTAAAAAGTATCATCATTTGTAAGATCTTCTATATTTTCTGTATTTCCTTTTATTCTTGAAAAATAGTCTGCATTTGCATGTTCATGAGTCCTTCTGACTTTAATTTCGTAATTGAATCCTCCTAGAAAATTGGCGTAGTGTACTAACCTTAATGCTGTAGTAACTGG
This sequence comes from Eilema depressum, assembly GCA_914767945.1. Lineage (NCBI taxonomy): Eukaryota > Metazoa > Arthropoda > Insecta > Lepidoptera > Erebidae > Eilema > Eilema depressum. Next base: position 2,835,690 of record OU612036.1, on the reverse strand, counting down.
TAATGGTTTATCTGGGTGTAGAATTCTAGCTAATGGCTGATTGTCTACTATTAATAGAATTTTTCTTCCGTAGCAAAATTGAAAAAATTTCTTTAGTCCCCATATTAAAGCTGCTGCTTCTTTGTCTAATTGACTGTAGTTTAGTTCTGCTTTTGTCAGCGATTTGGATGCGAAAGCAACTGGTCTCTCTGATCCATCTGGCATGATGTTCGATAGAACTGCTCCAAATCCTGTTGGTGATGCATCTGTAGCTAGACTGACTTGTAATTCAGTATTAAATGGAACTAATACCTTGTCACTGCATATTTCCTTCTTTAATTCTTGAAATGCAACTTGACATTGTTTTGTCCAAATGTATTTTGTATCCTTTCTCAAAAGCTTATATAATGGGTGTAATTTAGATGATAAATTTGGTATGTATTGTTGGTAATAATTAATCAAACCTAAAAAATGTCGTAGTGTAGTGACATCAGTAGGTGGAGTTGTATTCGTAATCTCAGCAAGTTTTTCTTTCATTGGGTGTAACCCATTCTGATCAATTGTATGTCCTAAATAGGCAATAGAATCTCTGTAGAATTGACACTTTTTTTTATTCAAGTGTAGTCCACTGTCTCGCAGTCTGTCAAATACTAGTCTTAATCTGTGTAATAATTCTTCATAGGTGCGGCCTTGTAAAGCAATGTCATCATAAAAACAAGCTACTCCTGTAAGACCTTGGAGTGTTTGGTCCATGTATCTCTGCCAAATATTAGGTGCTACTTTCGTACCAAACATTAAGCGTTTAACCTTGTATGTACCTTTACTAGTACTTATAGCTTGCATCATAGCTGTTTCCTCGTCTGTTTCCATATGAAGGTATGCTTGGTTAATATCGAGTGTACAAAAGTATTTACCTCCACTGAGTCGGGCGAACACCTCCTCTATTCGGGGTATCGGGTAGTTGTCATCCAGTAGATTCCTGTTCAGCGTGGCTCTGTAGTCTGCACACAACCTTATTCTTCCATCTGGTTTGATGGCTGGTACTACTGGGGTTCCCCACTGTGAATATGTAACTTTTTCAATTATTCCATTCTTTTCTAACCTGTCAATTTCAGCTTCTATTCGTTCTCTCATTGCAAATGGTACCGGTCTGGGGCGTAAGAATACAGGTTTCACATTATCTTTTAGTTTTAAGTTAGCTTTGTAATTTTGAATTTTACCTATTTCTTCTGAGAATAAGTCGCTGTAATTGTGTAATAAATTGTTCAATTTTACCTTGTAGGTTCCTGTATCTGTTACCTCCATTTCCTTTATGTTTAAATTTTGAAAACTCCAGTCCATTGTTCGTAACCATTCACGTCCTATGATTGCAGAAACTGGTTTTCGTAGAATAAATATTCTTCCTGTACTTGTATTATTTTTGTATGTGTATTGTACTGTACATGTCCCCAAAGGTTTTATCTGCTCTCCTGTATATGTCCTTAATTTGGCTGATGATGCTGAAATTTTTATATTAGGGAAATTGTTTTTGTAGAAGTCATATGAACATACTGACACTGCTGCGCCTGTGTCCACTTCAAATTTGCATGGTTTTTCTTGTATTTGTACTGTAATGTAAAATTTTCCTGTATTATTTGAGCCTGTATCACTCCACATGTTTCTTATTTCGTATATTTCCTCATCAGAGCCTTCATTATGTATCTCCATTTGCTTTATTGCCGTCTTCTTGAAACATACTTCTGTGACATGCCCTTTTGCATTGCATGTAGTGCACTGTAAATTCCTCGCTCTGCATTTATTTGCTTTATGGTTATTTCTCCCACATTTGTAACATCTTATTTGTGTATTTTTATTTGTATTTTCCCCTTTGTTATTATGTATTTTAGGTGTATTTGTATTTCTGCTTTTGTAATGCTTATTATTTATATTTATTTTATTTATATTTGTAGATGGCTGTACCATTTGTTGACTTTCCTTTTTAGATAATTCAATCGCTTGCGCTACCTTTACTACATCTGTGAATTTCTCTATATCAGGTTCTTGTAATAACCTCTCTTTGGTTTCACTGCATCTTAGACCTCTAATGAATTGAACTCTTAAATGGGTATCTAATGTAGACTTCTTGCAGTGTGTACATGTAAAATTGCAATTTCCTCCTATATTTTTGAGTTCAGCAATATAGTTGGCAATTGACTCACCTTCTTTTTGTAATCGGATGCAAAATTTATGTTGTTCCGCTATCTCACTTGGTTTTGGGCAGACGTGCGTCCGTAGAAGTGCCACTAGTTCTTCGTAAGTCTTATTTTCAGGTTTGTCGGGTGCCGTTAGGTTGCAGATCGTTTGGAAATATTTCGGCCCGATGAAATTGAGAAAGATGCGTGTACATTTTTGCGGATCTGTCCACTCTTTAAGATGTATAAAGTTTTGTATTCGCGCTAAGAAATTATCGAAAGTCTCATTGTGTTCGTCGAATGGTTGTATTGTATTCGGCGTGGATTGATTTTGATGTTGAAGTTGAGGTTCTTTTTGCAAAATCTTCAATACTTTGGTAAGTTCCGTCAACACGGCTTCCATTTTTGATCCTCGTCGCCACTTCTGTTGTGTATGTAACTGTATTCATTCGGATAAATAAAAATCACTGGTGTACTGTATCACAAACTGTATTACCGAATTCGCCATCTTATTACAACTTATGTATCTATGGTCGTCATAGACACTCTTCCACTAGGGATGTACAATTAAACTAGTGTGGTGCTAACAAACTACAGATTTGGCTAGACCTAATATTTTTTCGTGAAGCGATTGCCATCTCAGCCCAATGATAACATTAGGCGATATCGAAGCTTTGCAGCTAGACCGTTGTTTTTGAACTTTTTAGGGCTCCAACTACCCGTAACGACTGCCATAGATTTCCTTATGGCAACCGGGACCGACGGCTTAACGTGCTCTCCGAGGCACGACCCAGGACCAATGCAAATACCCATATTTCATGAACACAAATATTTGCACTGAGCGGGGATCGAACCCGCGCCTCCTGCGTAGCGGCCGCGTTCACTACTACTACGCCACCACGGTGGTGATGTGGCTATTGTATTTGAATTGTTTGATTCTAGTTTGAACTACAGGAGGAAGAAAACAGTGAAAAGAAAGTTCAAACATTTATTTTGCAATAAATTAAGATCAAGTTACTTGATCCAAAGGTACAGCTTTTCATATAAATATCTAAGTTCTTGTATCCACACAATATCCCTTTCTGGCGACGTTTTGACACACTCATACGCTGATATCGTTCTTATATTTTTATCATCAATAAAAATATCTCCAATGACGCTCAAATAATCCCCTTCCGTGAAATTAATTGGGGTTTTTGCAATACGGTCCAACAAAGTAGACATAATGTTAACGTTGTCATTGCCTGTTTTTGTTGCCACAGAAAACCCATAATATAAATCTTTCAAAATGGCGGGTGATGTATTTATATTACTCTTGGTGCTATCATAATAAATTTGAACAGATCCCGTTGCGTCGGAGAGCTCTGCATTTGTTGTGGTGCCTGATGTATTGTAAATAGCTGTAATAACCCCATGAATCATTACATTTTTGAATGTCATTCCGAATAATTCGTAGATGTATTTGTTTTCCGTTGTTTTGGCGCGAAATACATCTTGCACAAACAGTTTTAGTGGACTTTGTTGGAAATTATTCATCGCATTGTTATTGTTCTTTATTTCGAATAATTACACGTTTTCTTACACTAACACTACCACTTCACATTCATAAAATCTCGGTATAAATTAAAATATACAAATTTTTATTACATACAGTGCTTATGTAGCTTAGATTTTGACATTATAATAACAAAGAACAAACAGCAACCTAAAGCCCGCTACAGACCTTCCAATTCGGTCGGGTCCAACCATCCGACAGCCGACGCCAACCAACCACCATTGCTTCCAGACGTTCCGACGGTCGGCCATCCAACCGTATTTCACCATCTCCCTCTGTTTTAGGCAAATTGCTGTGGAGTGGGCGAGATAGCAACAGACGTCCCGACGGTCGGCCATCCAACCGTATTTCACCATCTCCCTCTGTTTTAAGCAAATTGCTGTGGAGTGGGCGAGATAGCAACAGACGTTCCGACGGTCGGGTCCAACCATCCGACAGTGTTGCCAACTTAGTGGATTTTCCACTAAACAGAAATTAATAATATAATAAAATGGATCTCTGCCTTTTCGCCGAAACTTGTTTGGCCGATTATCACTTGCCAACTAACGTTTCGCAGAATTTTATTTCGCATAATAATCATTTGCCAACTTGTGATATAATTTTGTTTTTATTACCCAACCTCACAGTTGCCAATTTTACGTTTGGTCTTCCTTTTAGAATGACACTTTTCAAAATGCCAGCTTTCAAGTAGCGAATGTTTTAGTTTGCGGAAAGCTGTGATTCCGTAGCCGACCGCATACGACAACTGCCGACGCACGCAGCACATGCGCGTAATTCATTGCGGTTTCTCAATGGTGGCCTTTATCCGTACCGGAGTTTGACAAGTAATGGTAACGGCATGCGTCGGCAGTTGTCGTATGCGGTCGGCTGCGGAATCATACCTTAATATTTCGAAAAAAAAAATTGGAAAGCTGCAATCCTGAGTCTTCGATCAAATTTTGAAGAAATTTATTTACAAGGATGCCTTTTTTATTTGAGGCAAATTATATACGAGTTGTTATTATTATTTAATTTGTTTTTCACTCGTGCATTGTTGGTCGCGTATAATCGCGCATAAAATAAAAAAAAATAAATTTAAAAAACCCCCGACCCAAAAAGAACCTATAAAATGTAAAATTATAACTATTACATTATGACCTACCCAAGGTTTTAACCCTTCTTTAATTTGTCTCGTCGGGGGACCGCCGTCTGACCGTCGCTCGGGGGTAATAGGGCACACCAAGGTACTTAGCGGTCCCCCGATGAGACAAATGAGAAAAGGGTTAATACCTTGGGTAGGTCATAATGTAATGGTTATTATTTTACTTTTTATAGGTTTTTTTGGGTCGGGGGTTTTTTAAATTTTTATTTTTTTATTTTATGCTTTTCTAAATTGAAGCGTCGCCGTCGGTAGCTTAGTGGTTATGGAATCGGTACCATAGTCGGTCCTATATTATTACTATTACTCTTGAGTCAGACTTACGATGAAGTGGTTCCGCGCGCCCGAGTTCGAATCTTGGCCATTACACTATCGACGTGAACCCACTTCAAGTAATTTAGCTTAGCTGGAGGGGTTAACCGTTAACGGAAATATATAAAAAAACAATTTCACATGCTAGGTTAGGTTAGGTTAGTATGCTGATAAACAATGCCCGAGCCGTGCGAGCCAAGCGAGCGTGCCGCGGCAGCGGCCGGCGAAGTGCCGGAACTAAATCGCTTTTATTTCACTACACATGGCATTTAAATATGCTCTATCGGTTAGGTTAGAACTGCGACCAACAATGCACGAGTGAAAAACAAATTAAATAATAATAACAACTTGTATATAATTTGCCTCAAATAAAAAAGGCATCCTTGTAAATAAATTTCTTCAAAATTTGATCGAAGACTCAGGATTGCAGCTTTCCAATTTTTTTTTTCGAAATATTAAGGTATGATTCCGCAGCCGACCGCATACGACAACTGCCGACGCATGCCGTTACCATTACTTGTCAAACTCCGGTACGGATAAAGGCCACCATTGAGAAACCGCAATGAATTACGCGCATGTGCTGCGTGCGTCGGCAGTTGTCGTATGCGGTCGGCTACGGAATCACAGCTTTCCGCAAATTAAAACATTAGCTACTTGAAAGTTGGCATTTTGAAAAGTGTCATTCTAAAAGGAAGACCAAACGTAAAATTGGCAACTGTGAGGTTGGGTAATAAAAACAAAATTATATCACAAGTTGGCAAATGATTATTATGCGAAATAAAATTCTGCGAAACGTTAGTTGGCAAGTGATAATCGGCCAAACAAGTTTCGGCGAAAAGGCAGAGATCCATTTTATTATATTATTAATTTCTGTTTAGTGGAAAATCCACTAAGTTGGCAACACTGTCGGATGGTTGGACCCGACCGTCGGAACGTCTGTTGCTATCTCGCCCACTCCACAGCAATTTGCTTAAAACAGAGGGAGATGGTGAAATACGGTTGGATGGCCGACCGTCGGAACGTCTGGAAGCAATGGTGGTTGGTTGGCGTCGGCTGTCGGATGGTTGGACCCGACCGAATTGGAAGGTCTGTAGCGGGCTTAAGGCAACAAACAACAGCTGACATTTGACATGACATTAATTATTTTCGTTTACGCTGACAATACCAGTCGTTCAAGAAACTTGAAGAATGAAATGAGTTAAAAATAAAAGTAAAACTATATAAGATGAATACCTATAGAATAACAAGACTCATAAATTCTAAAATATAATATCTAGATTCATTCATGACGATTTGATTAAAAAACATTTTAATTATTTTAGTGTTTTCAGTTCTGTTCAGAAAACATTAACTTTACCGAGTGGTTCTTGTTACTATGGATAGATGTCGCTGATAATAATATAATGTGCGTAAAGTAGGATCAGGGTATCTTGTATCGTTGTAATTAATTAGTAATTTGCGTTGACGTGTTAGTTCTCGCTACGGTAATTGGTTAAGCACGATATACATGGATCCTGTTTAAATAATAGAATGTATACTTAATATTACAAATTGGATGGTAAAGGAGCACGGAGTCCAGTCGAAACTAGACTTATCTCTGTTCCCTAAAACCTTTCATATTATAAATTTTCGGAAAGGCTCCTGGCTAACTGGTGACCGATTAGGGTAACACATTGCAAGGCGAAGCAACTGTCAAATCCGTCTAGGAGGAGCATGTCATCAGTCCCGGTTGCCATATCGCATACCTCGGACAATAAAGACGTATATACACATACGTGTTTTTTTTTTATTTCACCAATCGACAGCCCCGGATCTTCAATTTTTTTTAGGCGGGGCAAAAACTGAAAATGCCGCTCCCGGCCGCTTTTTTGCCCTACGTAAATTCCCTTGAATGCCGGCGGGGGGGGGGGGGGGGGGGGGGTCTATCCGACATGATTTTATTTTCAGTCAAAAGCACCTATAACCCATCTTTCCCTCATCCCACCTTGAGTCCTTCGCTCGCATCACAGTAACGACAGACAGACTATATACAGGCGTGGACTCCTATCTGATCCGAAACAGGTGGTCCACGAGACACCCTCTCCCGGAGATCACCTGCATCAGCCGGTACGGCAGGCTCCGTCCGTGTCGCCTCTCTAGCCAGTCCTCCATGATAACACGGCTTGCCCTGCGCTCGGTCGCCCAAGTCGTTCCTTCTACTCCATCATGATGTCCGGATGGAGCTGGACTTCTCGAGGCTCGGGTTCCCGTCCCTGCTCCCACGTCAACTTTCACCACTAATGTAGCAATTTCCCAGACCAGAGAGACTTGGGAGATGCACCCTGAAGCACCTGAACCTTATTGCGAAGCACACAGTCGTATCCGATGTTCCACAGGAGTCACTCCTTTGACAGGGTTACTCCTGTCAAATGAGTGACCCCAAGACCGATTTCTGCGGAGTACCGCATAACTTTTGATGACGACCAAGGCCGGTCACTGTTAGGTAGATGATGGCTCTCTCCGTCAAATACACCCCGACTAGGCGGCAAAGGTAGAGATGCACTTCATGGTACACACGGCGCCAGACCTCGGTATACAGGCCACACCAACATAAAGGAAGTGTGTGTGACAGCAATACTATTAATACATTGCTTAAAGATGTGTGTCATAACAAGTAAACCAATCAGGGCCTTTGACGCACTCACACAATTGCTATTTTACTTACATAAAATGCACCAAGGTTATAATATCATATTCTAAACTAATTTTATGAAATGTATGCAGCATTTTGTTTCTATAACTAATAGGAGTTATCAAATTTAGTCACTATACTATCTGTTCTCATAGTCGAGATGGATAAGGATGCAAGTAAGTTTGGACCTCACCGTTGTCGCCGGTCGTTGATTCGGAACTTAACAACGGAATTCTCTTTTTGTCATTCGTGCATCTTTATGTCAGTCAATTTAATAGACATAACATTTTATTTTATGTTCCAATATCTTTTTAGAAGTTTATAATAATTATACTTATGTGTTTTTTATATTTTTTATTAAAGATCAAATATTTTTATCTGATACGTAATTAATTATTATCTATAAATAATTAATTATACCCATACTTAAGAAAAATATCATGCTTATAATAGTAAATATATTATTGCATTGCAACAATAAGTTAATTATTATATTTTTTCCTTTCCTTTTATCCATTAAGAATAAATAGTATCATCAAGGAAATATACAAAAAATATATTAAAATATATTATATATATGAATTTTATACACTTAGTTTCCTGTAAATAAACTAGACCAATCGGACTTCAATATATTGAGGAACAAAAAGTGCACCTCGCTCGAGGACCGAACCCGGTATTGATTCTATTGGTTCAGCTGCATATTTAAACCATTCAGCTATATCTACTCATTCGTTTTTCGCTAAATATGTTATTATAACTTGGTGCAGTGGCTATCATCAATACCTATATTTCATGTAAGTAAAATAGCGAATGTGTGAGTGCGTCAAGGGCCCTGATTGGTTTACTTGTTATGACACACATCTTTAAGCAATGTATTAATAGTATTGCTGTCACGCACACTTCCTTTATGTTGGTGTGGCCTGTAAACCGAGGTCTGGCGCCGTGTGTACACGAGCGCCTCCCTGGAAGTCCTGGTAAGTCTAAGGCAAGGTGTTGAACGCATTGGCGATGTGATGTCCAAGGACACCGCTAACATTACCTCGCTCCGGGCAAACGCGTCCATAGGCCACGGTGACCGCTTCCCATCAGGTGGGCCGTGTGCTTGTCTGCCAACTAAGTGGTATTAAAAAAAAAAAAAAACTCATCCTTCACCCAGAGCCCTCATGAGCATGGAATGGAAAGGGGACTCTTTTGTCCGCACTTAGCCTCATTTTTTGGGCCATTGTGCGTGGCCCTCATGAGCATGATGGCATCTACGGTGGACCACCTCTGGCTGAAGCGATATTGGCCATTCGCCATCTCGGGCGCCCTTTCGAACGGGGACTATTTACCTCGTCTTCCATGATTGCGAAAATTGGCTCCGCTATAAACATGCGTTAAGAAGCTCTGTCACTTGGGGACTTGGAGATCTTCGACTAGACTAAGGACTCTCGTCCTGGAATGACGTCGGGTCCCGGGGCGGTTTTGTTACTTCTTGGCTCTGATCATTGCACCGCCAGCCCTAGTTCTACCTCAAGTGACTTCGAGTCGTCGTCATCCACACTGGGCGCCATAGGCGACCGAGGCTCAGTAGTCTGCGGTGGAACGTATTTCGTCAGCTGCGCTGGAAACAGGGAGCCATCAACTCCTCTGAATAGAACTGGTGGAGACACCTAGTCAACGGGGTCCAGGGGTGCAGCTTGCCGCTTTCCATAAGGCAAGGCCGCCCCCAAGGGGGCGGCCTTTCATCTGCAAAGTTTGATTTTGCCGCCCCCTGATGCTGCCGCCCGGGGCACGTGCCCCGGCTTGCCCCCCCCTAGATCCGGCCCTGCCAATCGATGTAAAATACTTCGACACATTTTCTATATTTTTTTCGTAATTTTCCTTACAAAAACCATAAAAATGTGTTAAAAAATACAAAAGCTACTTCCTTAAGAAATATCATAATTAACTGGCAAAAAAAACGTAAATATAGTTGCTCGATGCATAATTTATTTAAACCATTAACATTATGTACGTAATCGCAATCCAGTCTTTATTGCTCCAGTCAAATTAAAAGATGTGTACTCGTAAGTTACTTACTCCTTTATTGCACGGTATATTTTCGAATAACTTTTTCGTAACTTCACTTAAGCGTCACTGTTAAACTTATTCTGAAACGTATGTGTACTCAATCCTTAATAATTTTATAGATTATTTCACAAGTCACTTACTGCTTCCTGCAGGATACCTTCCTTACCAATAACAATTCTTAATCATACTTACAGAAAAATATGAATGTTATAGTTCAAACGTAAGTATGTTTACGTATGCATAGACAGCGAGTCCAGTAGGTCTACCATGAGTTTGTAAACGAGAGCCGTATACGTACACGAGAGTCGTTATGGGACCACGTGACTAGGCTTACGGTAGCTGGGCTGTCATGAGCTTTATAAACCGTAATGGCTCTCGTGTAGACGGCACTAGCTGAGGTATACGTCTAGAATACTTGACAGTTTGGTGTTCGTTTGAATTTTGAGTGATGGAGTATCGTTACCGTAATATGGCGGCATTCTAATAATCAGCTGTTGGGCATGTCAAGAATTATTTACGTGTCATCTCATGTAAAAATAAAGATAAAACATCACTGCAATAAATGTATCTAAATAGGTTGTATAGCTATATCGCGAAATAAACTAATTCAATCATCATCATCCCAGCATTAATCCGCGGTCGCATCCGATGATTCCTAGGAGTCTAGGGTCAACATTCTCCACTCTGTAAGTTTCAAGACTGCTCAGGGTAGAGTCAATAACTAAGCCAAGGTCTTTGACTGCCGGGCATAGGAAATAGAAAGAGAAAGAAAGAATGAAAAGTTTTTTATTCTGTACAGAGATGCACGATAATTATATAAAAAAACATGAGCTTATCTACTAGAGTAGGTTCTTAGTGTCATACACAGCCATACAGAACGAAAATGCGGGTGAAATCACGAGTACGACTATACCATGGAAGGTGATAAGCGGGGGAGAGGCCGCATCCACCTGTCTCCGAAAATGGTGACCTCCTATAATTATTGCCTGGTCGTTGATCCGATTTGGACTGACGGTAAAGTAAATGCTTGGATTAACTATTTCTGATAATGTGAATAGAATTGTCGTTCAGTCGCGTATGGTCAAATTCGCAATCGGTCAAATTCATAGAATCGCGACTAGTCAAAATAGCAGTTAGTCAAAATAGCGAACCGTCAATATAGCAAGTCGTCATTATAGCAAAGCGTCAAAACGGCAAACCGCCAAAATAGTAAAGCGTCAAAATAGCAAACCGTCAAATTAGCAAACCGTCAAAATAGCAAAACGTCAAAATAGCAAAACGTCAAGTGGCGAACAGTCCAGCTGTTGTAGATGAATTTTGTATTCATCTATACGTAGATATCTTTATGTATTATTCAAGGGTGAAGTTATCTGTTTTACCACAATTTTTCAAAACCTTTCAACAGTTTAACATCTTTGTGGATCGGAATTCGGGATAAAAGGTAGTCTATGTCCTTCAGGGTCTATCTCTATACCAAAATTCATCAAAATCGGTTCAGCGGTTTAGGCGTGAAAAGGTAGACAGACAGACAGAGTTACTTTCGCATTTATAATATTAGTAAGGATTTTTGTAGCCTTACCAGTTATCTATGAAAATAGTACTAATTGCCGAATACGTGATAAATGGCAAAAATTGAATAAATTTTCTTAATTCATTCAATTGTTGCCATTTATTATATTCTTTCTTAGTTAATTTAAATTCTCAATTAGGTTTGCATTTTTTCTGTGGCTTACTATAAAATACATTTACAACACACCTGCTCATAACAGTGTTATTATTTCACCGCAAATAGGCACGGAATGACACCTATTATCAAACTGTGACTTTTTCATTACTATTATTCACAAGTGAGTTATAGATTCTTTTTTAATTTAATAGGTTAAGTTTCTATGTTCTTAAAAAAGTTTCGATACAAAAAAGAACGTGTTTAATAGTACTAATAAATTTAATATGCTTATTGTATGTTCATTTGATGCGTTTTCGTATTTAAATAAATAATTTCAACTTGTGATATTTGTTTAATAAACAAAATTTTCACTAAAATTTAACTTTTTTTTCTTTAAGTACAGAAAAAAAAAACAGTAAAAAAAAAAGTTGAATTCAAACCTCATTTTTTTTTAAATATGGCCGACCGCCATTGTTAGATGCGAGCACATTGGAAAACGAATTAATTTGTGGCATTGTTTATTTAGTATTTGTAGTGTTATGTTATTCGCAAGTGTGTTGTAAAACGTCGTATGGCACGCGTGAGCATGATGATTACCGTCCTCAGCTCTCTTAAGACCCTCGCCTGCCGGCTCGGGCCTCAATAACGCCTCGGCGGTAATCACCAACATAGCTCACTTGTACCATAATGTACTATTTTATATGAAAAAGCATAGAAAAATGATAAGTATAGATATAGATCTAGTAGATAGGTAATATAATGTATATACATACATTATGAGGACTATATGTAACCTGGTTATTTTAACCAATAATTATGTAAAATAATTATTAGTAAAATATTATGTTATTGTTATTATATATGCCACAAATTATAAGTATATATATTTAGTACCTTATGTAAAGTTTTTCGTGTTGATTATTAATAAAATACTATTGAACCTTAATTTTATTTTTAATCTTCAGTATTGTTTGTATTTGACTGTAACAGTTTAGTAACCTTAAGGCGCGATTGGTCCAATTTAATATATAAGGCGATGGATTGGTATACATTATCTTACGAGCTACTTGTGAAGTAAAATATTCGACCGATTGCGATCTTGACTGTTTGCGAATTTGACCGTTTGCGATTTTGACTGTTTGCGAACTTGACTATTTGCGATTAGAAAAAATGCAAATATGACCATTCGCGATATGGACCAATTGCTATTTTGACAGGTTGAGATATGGACCAATCGCAATTTTGACCTAATACGATTTTGACGGTTTTTCAGTCACTTGACCGATTGCGAGTTTGACCATACGCGACTGAACGAGAATTGTATGTCAACACTTATTTTTCTCAATTAAATTAAATATTTTTCAATATTTTTTCAATATGGATCCGTTTGATATTACAATATTGTACTATGATAAAAGAAGTTAGGTACTTAATATTTATCACCTTTTTCATTTTGCTGCGAAACAGCTGTCCGGCCTCCTTTCAAATAGACGCAGATTGTGCAGTGACCATAAACTTAATAGAGTTTATGGTATGACACGAAAGAATTCTATTGGTTAAACCAAAATTACCATAAACAAAATTGCTCTTACGGTAACGTATCACTCAAAATTCAAATTTTCAAATATGTACAGTGACAGCCATACGAGAGCACATAATGATATGCTATTGGTTAATCCATAATTACCATAAACAAAATCACTCTTACGGTAACGTATCACTCAAAATTCAAATTTTCAAATATGTACAGTGACAGCCATACGAGAGCACATGATGATATGCTATTGGTTAATCCATAAATACCATAAACAAAATCACTCTTACGGTAACGCATCAATCAAAATTCAAATTTTCAAATAGGTGCAGTGACAGCCACACGTGCACATAATGATATTCTATTGGTTAAACCTAACTACCATAGACCAAAAACACTCTTACGGTAACGTATCACTCAAAATTCAAATAAACGTGTTGTTAGTTCCGGTTACATCCAAAGCTTGTACCTACTTTGAAGCCATTTTGCTTATCTTGGCTTTTGGGGGGAGACTGTCGTTTGACTTCCCAACCCTAAGAGGAAACACTGCGCCGTAGTCTCGTCCATTAATCAGCATATTGTACCGGCTAGCAGATGTTTGCTCATGAAATATGAAATTTGGTGACTAACTTGGAAAACAAAAGAGCCAAAATTTTATTGAAATAGAACTTTATCAAAATAAAAATAAAAAGTTTAGTATGTAGGTAACTATAATTTATACAATTCGCCATAATATAGCTAGCCAGATTAGAATAATGCAGTGACTTCATCAGTATTGGCATCGATTTTGTTATCAATTTTTATTCATGCAGCCTTTCCTTATAATTGCTCCAACTGTAAAGAATAGGATTTATCATGTTAATGTTACTTATTGAATTTAGGTTGGTTCTCTAAAAAGTTGAATTCAATCATGAGAAACTTATACAAGTTAATAGGGGGCAAAATAGCAGACCCTGGGCTCAAAGCGTCATTTTTATGATTACTTACCTAAACATACTAAATAAGATGCGGGATGGAGATATTCTTTTACATACCTAATAAAGATGTCCAGTCGTCGCTTATATTATGCAAGATTGACTGATAACACATTTATTTAGCAGGTATAGGTATTGGGTAGGTACAGCATGCATTTTCTAAATTCTTCGATATCTCACAAAAATCCTAGACATTTTTATGTTGGGGTGACATTTCATGTCAAAAATTAAAAACCATCAACATGTACATTTGTAAACCTAGTAAAATAGGTTGTATAGCAAAGCAACATCATGAAAATGGTCTTCTTTTATCTTGTTTATATTATTATTTAGGTTAGGTAGGTTTTGTGGTATCAAACGAACCCTTAACTATTAAAAATATTTTTTAGTACATACTTATTATATAATTGTAAAGTGGTCGTATCCACTTGAGATATTTAAAAAAAATCTTGGGATATGTTATGTTACGATACTGAACACGAAAATATTTTTTTAAATTACTTGTCTGTTTGTCTGTTTGTTCGCGATGGACGCCGATTTTGATGCGGTTTTTTTTTGTTAGAAAGGTTTGGTCAGGCTGGTCAGACTTACGTTTGTTTGATCGCAATCGGTTGAGTAAAACCGGAGAAATGAGCATAGGGTCGCGTTAACCGAGATGCACGCGGGTGGAGCAGCTGGTGGTAGGTTAGTATTTAATATGATTGAATATAATAAATATTGTACAATTCAATTATCAAAAAAATAATGGAAAAAATATTGACCAAGCGAGTCTCCGTTCCGACAAGTTAGCCGATTTTGTATGTCTGTTTGTTTGTCAGTTCGCCTCGTAAAGGCGACTTTGTTATAAAAAAAATAGATGAGAAAAGCGTTTTTTTTAAGAACGGATCGTCTTTATGTTTTGGTGAAATATCCAGGGCTGTTTAACCCCCTATTGCATGAATTATGAAAGAGACTAGCAAACATTTTTTTTTGGCCAAAATACGTTTATTGTTGCATATTAAAATAAAATTGGTTATTGGTAATTCACTTTGGCGATTGCTCTCATAGAGCATTCGCCATTCTAAATAATAATGAGAAGTCATTTCGCGCGTCCCTTATCACTTTTCAACAGAAAAATCGATCAGTTGTATCATATCATATATCTATAATAGGATTATGTGAATTTCCAATGTATTACTCTGCTCTATGTATGTGAATAATGCCATTTTACGTAAACGATACTTTAATCGCCATTCAAAATTACAACGAAACCGTAGGAAGACACGCGAGAGCACGTATCAATCCACCAATCGATTACTATCAACATCCCAAGCGCACGGGTACGCGTCATTCATTGGTTGAGATTGTTTCACGGTCTCAACGTTACCGTTTCGTATAAAGTGTGTATATACGGTACCGTATTTAAACGGTCGAAGAAATGAAACAAAGTATAAAACGCAGTATTATTTCGAAAAAAAAAAAGGTTTTATTCAGTTTTGTTATTGATATAATGTCGATGGTAGAAAAACTGTAACGATAGAAAAATGCTATGAAATAAGTGTTTTAAGTAGGTAGGTACTTAATAATTGTGCTCTGTATTTATTTGGAGGTGTAGTGTATACATACAGGGGTGGTTGGTCCAGAACGACCACGTGGTGCACCCTGAACAACGAAAATTACAGTGCCTCTCTCCCGCAGGGTAGTGGACTAGGACTGGGACTGGAAGTGTCCGTGACAGAGATACCGAATAGGAAATCTATAAAAAGAAATAAAATGCCATCAAAAACAATACTTGTAAAAAGGCCTCACCCTTGGTTCTTCTACCGCAAAAAGTTGTGAGATCCATGTACCTAATACCAAGTCGGTTAATTTATTCAGTTCCTACTTCAGGGACCTTCTGTCTAAAGTTATTACGTACTAATGAGCTTTTATGTTTTAAATATAATTAATTGACTTTTTATTATTAATTTTAGCTAAAATTATTTCGTGATATAGCTATACAAACTATTTAGATATGTTTACGGTTGTTTTCCGATGTATTACTCTATGGTTGGAGTGATGTTTTATTTTTATTTTTGACATGAGATGTCACTTCAGTATAAAAAGATAGAATTTCTGATATTTGATGTGTCCAGCAGATGTGTCGAAGAAACTGGAAAACGTTTGCTAAATGTACTAAATAAACCTGTTATTTAAGCGGATACTAGCTAAGATCTGTTAATAGGTATGTAAAAGAACATGTACTCCCTAACTTTCTTCATCTGAGTGCCAATGCAATGGCAGTCGTATCCAAAGCTCCCTTTAGCATGTTTAGGCTTTTGTGTTAGTGACTGCCGTCGAACTTCGATTGGAAAGCCTGCACCAGAGCTTGGACCCTGAAGACTTGTTTGTACATACATAATCCAAATTTAAGATGAAGACGTGTTCTCAAACCTCGTTAGTGAAATCCAATATTAGCAAACAATCCCACTTTTAATACAAAACCCTAAATTTAAAACATATTAATATAATAAATTTTATTCTTTACAGTTGGAGTACTAAACGTAATAAAAGGAAAAGCCATTATGAATAAAAATTGATAACCAAAATCGATGCCAATACTGTTTATTCTAATCTATTTCATAGCGGAAACTTTATAATCACTAGTGTACAATAAACAACAATAAATAATGTCTCTATTGTATTTTATTTTGAAAAAAAAAAAACTATTTCAATAATATTTTGCCTATTCAAGTTCCATATTTCATATACTTAACTAATAGGGAACTTTATTTGCTAGCCGATAGCCTATTCCTGCTGAGTTATGGACGATGTTCCGGCGCAGTCTCCTTTTGGGGTTTGTAACATCGTATTTGACGTGCCGGTTCTGTATGGTGTAAGAATAGGGCTATCCCATCTCTTTCCGTAGGTAACGATTTTGAGCACAGGGGGGCCCCGTTCAACATATAGAAATTCTAGTTATACAAATATGAGGCAAACATGAATTGAACCTTGATTATATCACTTTATACTATCCCTAGCATAGTAACCGTCGGCAAACGTTCATTCATAAAAATGGAACGTAGGTAATACACGTTAATTCTGTAGGTATAACCCGTCTGTTATCTTATAAGTTTATGATTTTGAGTGATACGTGATATCCGTGTACGTTACCGTGAGAGTGATTTAGTCTATGGTAATTATGGGTTAACCAATAGAATGCCCCGACGGGCTCTCGTGTGGCTGTCATTGCACCTATTTGAAAATTTGAATTTTGAGTGATACGTTACCGTAAGAGTGATTTAGTTTATGGTAATTATGGATCAACCAATAGAATGCCCCGACGGGCTCTCGTGTGGCTGTCATTGCACCTATTTGAAAATTTGAATTTTGAGTGATACGTTACCGTAAGAGTGATTTAGTTTATGGTAATTATGGATCAACCAATAGAATGCCGCGACGGGCTCCCGTGTGGCTGTCATCGCACCTATTTGAAAATTTGAATTTTGAGTGATACGTTACCGTGAGAGCGATTTTGTTTATGATACTTATGGATTAACCAATAGAATACACAGGCTATCACTCACTGAACTCTATTATCTATACCACCTATCACTTCACATATTTATTTGAAAGGAGGTCGGACAGCTGTTTCGCAGCAAAATGAAATTCTTTTATCATGAAATAATTATTATTACTTATCAACCTAGATATAAATTATGGTATCAAACAGTATATATTGAAAAAGTATTTGACAATATTTAATATGATTGAGTATAACGTCTTGTTGTGTTCCCGGCGGCGCGGCGAGTAGGGTAACCTTACTGGAGAGATTGTGTGCTGTCAATGGGAAGACCAAAGGCTTGTCCTGCTTTGTCTTCTGCACTGACGGCACAGAAACTCCGTGGGTTGGCAGCATGAGTGTGACTCCCCTGGGGGGCAAGTCTGCTATATAAATATAGCGTTTTGATTCGAATAATTTTGCACATTTCTTATTCTGCTATAAATCTAATAACATTTGCTTATTGGTGGTATATTAGGCATCGGTTCTGTGCCTCGGAGAGCACGTTAAGCCATCGGTCCCGGTTGTCATCGAACATCTGTAGCAGTCGTTACGGGTAGTTGGAGACTTAAAAGTCTGACAACTGGTTTAACTGCAATACTTTAATATTGCTAATGGGTTGTGGAGGTCACATGGCAGTCGCTTCACGGAAAATAATGAAGTTTAGCCAAACGTGCAGACCCCGGACTCCTGGGAAGCTTCGGATGCGACCGCGGATTAATGCCGGGATGATGATGATTGAATTATTTTATTTCGCGGTATAGCTATACAACCTATTTAGAATGTTTACGAATGTTGGAGTGATGTTTTATTTTTATTTTTGACATGAGATGTCACGTAAATAAAAAGGTCTGGAATTTCTGATCTCTGATATGCCGAAGAAACTGGAAAACGTATGCTAAATGTACTAAATAAACCTGTTATAAGTCAATCTTGCACTATTTTTGCGAATACTAGCTAAAATCTATTAAAAGGTATGTAAAAGAACATGTACTCCTAACTTTCTTCATCTGATGACAGTCACATCCAAAGCTCGCAATATGGCGCTCGTATTCTGCTTCTCCCTTTAGAATGGTTAGGCTTTTGTGTTCTTGCCCCGAGAGGAAAGCCTGAACCAGAGCCTGGGCTCCGAAGACCTTGGTGGGGCCATCTTGATGGGGTTTGCAGTCATTGTGTGGGCACCTGGGCACATACCCAAATTTAAAGTGTAGGTGGTCTTAAACCTCAATAATATGAACTCTAATATTTTACCTTGTCCTATGGACGTGTGCAACACCACAGGAGTTACAATCGTGTTTCTGACTATGTAATAACAGAGATTCAGTGCCGTCAGCGCAGAAGACAGAGCATCATAAGCCTTTGGTCTTCCCACTGACAGCACAAAAACTCTCCAGTGAGCAATGGCTACCCACTCACCACCGGGAACACAACGCGAGGTTATTATGGCTCCGATATTCTGTAGGGTGGAGGGACTTGCCCCGCCGGACATCTCAATTTGGACAGGAATACTGTCGTGTCCTACCTCCATATTACCAAATAATCCTATTTTAATAGAAAACATGAATTTAAAAATGTAAATAATGTACCTAATACATTCTATTCTTTACAGTTGGAGTAATTTAAAACAGGAAAAGCCAAATGAATAAAAATTGATAACAAAAAATCCTGCACAATCTATGCCAATACTGATGAACAACCTCTGCATTATCTAATATATTTTATAGCGAATTCTTTGTACATAATGACTAGAATGTTGTACAATAAATAACAATGAATAATGACTCTATTTTATTTTGATTTAGTTTGAGAGAAATTTTCATTTTACCTAATAACATTTTGCCTCTTTCTTTTACAAAGCTAGTCAAAAATTTCCATATTTAATATACCTAATAGCAAACTTTATTTGCTAGCCGGTATACCTGCTGAGTACCTAATGGATGAGGTTCCAGCGCAGTGTCCTCTCCAACATCGCATTTGACGTGCTGGTTCTCGGTGGTGGAACACCTCTCAATAATCATTTACACAGTCCATCCAGTGTTATATCGTCACAAATCATCAGTACCTAATTACTTTTAATAAATCATGGATTATTGGAGATCTATAGGGGAGGCCTATGTCCAGCAGTGGTCTTCCTATGTCTGTAACTCAGGTCTGAAATGATGATGATGATGAAATCATGGATTCGTTTAATTCCAAACAAATCTTGACATTCTTGACATGCCCAACAGCTGATTATTAGAATGCCGCCATATTACGGTAACGATACTCCATCACTCAAAATTCAAACGAACACCAAATTGTCAAGTATTCTAGACGTATACCTCAGCTAGTGCAGTCTACACGAGAGCCATTACGGTTTATAAAGCTCATGACAGCCCAGCTACCGTAAGCCTAGTCACGTGGTCCCATAACGACTCTCGTGTACGTATACGGCTCTCGTTTACAAACTCATGGTAGACCTACAGGTCATAATTTCGAAATAATCTGGCCGACCGTCAAAATTCCGAACGTTCATTTCGCCGATGATGAATTCAACGAATGGTTGTATGATCGACTGTTAAAACTCCGAATGGTCATTTCGCCGGTGATCAGTTTTACGAATGATTGTATGATCGACTGTTAGAACTTCGAATGCTCATTACGCCGATGATGAATTTTATGATTATTTTATTACTTATTATTAAAACCTGGCAAACCAATATCAAAATAATCTGGAATTTGCACATAAATTGCGCCACCTAGAAACACTTGCATTCCTCGAACCAACAGAGATTCCTGCAGCCTACAATATGCTTATGGAAAAGGTTTTTCCAGAGCAAGCATCAGAACTCATGTCATGGTTTTCTAAATACTATGTACAAGGATCAGTGAGTAAAGTCAGTTCAACAGATTTAAAATTAGTACTTACAAACAAACCACCCGTTTTCCACCCCAAAATGTGGACTGTTTATGACAGCCGTCTGTATTCAGTTCCACAAACCCAAAATGCCTTGGAAAGCTGGCATAAACGATGGTCTACGTTATTAAATCGAAAAAAATGGAATCTATATAAAACGATAGAAGAGTTTCGAAAGGAACAAATACACACCAGGACTGTGATTGAACAGATTTCTTCCTCACAAGTTATACCAAAAAGAAGATGGATCCAGTATCAAATGTATAAAGAACGATTAGACCGACACCTCGCTCGTAAAATTGATATGGATCTTCTTGATTTTCTGAGTGGATTGGCCCACATCTGCCATATTATTAAACGATAATGCAATATTTTTATGTCTACCGTAAGAAAAGATAAAAAATTTGGTTATGTTCTGTTCAGTTGATTAGTCTTATTATACTACACACTGTAGCTATTTAAGATTTATTTTTATTAAACGAGAGAAATTAAAAAGAAAGAAAAACTTTTTTTAATATATAATTAAATAAAAAATAAAGATTTTTGTTGATTTTCTAAGGATTTATTTGTAGAATTAACAAACCTAACCACATCCCTCCAAACCAATTATCATATAATATTTTACCACAAATAATCATAAAATTCATCATCGGCGTAATGAGCATTCGAAGTTTTAACAGTCGATCATACAATCATTCGTAAAACTGATCATCGGCGAAATGACCATTCGGAATTTTATCAGTCGATCATACAACCATTCGTAAAACTGATCATCGGCGAAATGACCATTCGGAGTTTTAACAGTCGGCCATACCAAACATTCGTTGAATTCATCATCATCGGCGAAATGAGCGTTCGGAATTTTGACGGTCGGCCAGATTATTTCGAAATTATGACCTGGACTCTAATAATATGGCAGATGTGGGCCAATCCACTCAGAAAATCAAGAAGATCTATATCAATTTTACGAGCGAGGTGTCGGTCTAATCGTTCTTTATGCATTTGATACTGGATCCATCTTCTTTTTGGTATAACTTGTGAGGAAGAAATCTGTTCAATCACAGTCCTGGTGTGTATTTATTCCTTTCGAAACTCTTCTATCGTTTTATATAGATTCCATTTTTTTCGATTTAATAACGTAGACCATCGTTCATGCCAGGTTTCCAATGCGTTTTGGGTTTGTGGAACTGAATACAGACGGCTGTCATAAACAGTCCACATTTTGGGGTGGAAAACGGGTGGTTTGTTTGTAAGTACTAATTTTAAATCTGTTGAACTGACTTTACCTACTCACTGATCCTTGTACATAGTATTTAGAAAACCATGACATGAGTTCTGATGCTTGCTCTGGAAAAACCTTTTCCATAAGCATATTGTAGGCTGCAGGAATCTCTGTTGGTTCGAGGAATGCAAGTGTTTCTAGGTGGCGCAATTTATGTGCAAATTCCAGATTATTTTGATATTGGTTTGCCAGGTTTTAATAATAAATAATAAAATAATCATAAAATTCATCATCGGCGTAATGAGCATTCGAAGTTCTAACAGTCGATCATACAATCATTCGTAAAACTGATCACCGGTGAAATGACCATTCGGAGTTTTAACAGTCGATCATACAACCATTCGTAAAACTGATCATCGGCGAAATGACCATTCGGAGTTTTAACAGTCGGCCATACAACCATTCGTTGAATTCATCATCGGCGAAATGAGCGTTCGGAATTTTGACAGTCGGCCAGATTATTTCGAAATTATGACATGGACTCACCAGTTTTAAGGACCGTTGCGTGCCATTCTGATTTTATTATTGTTTAAATATAGCTATGGTTGTGAAAATATAATAATAAGAATTAATATTTTTCGTTTTGGAACTTTCATAGATGTAAGAAATTGCTATAGATAGCAAAATAAGTACAAAATAAAGGATTATTAAAAAAAATATATAATCTCGTTTTATTCCTGCAATTAATCACCAAACTCTTTTTGATATATTTTACAGTAGTTGTAAAATCATAACAAATTAGATACCCACAATTCTCAAATTAAAATGTAAAGTTATTTTTTGTTATTAGGAAAATATAAGAAAATATGTATTACTCTGTAAAATATTTCTTCGTGCAATAAATAAGTGTGTCACATACAATATAAAATCTAAATAAATTATCACTGCAATATACACTTACATAAACTTACTCGTTATTTATTTTAAAAAATAAACGTGCTATAAGTACTTAAAACTAAAAGCTCCGAGGTTGTATCACGAGGAAAAACTAGCAATAAAAGCGTTTGTATACATAAGATCCACGTTTTGTTTATACCTGAACAGCAAAAAAGGCGTATGTTTATTTACCAACAGTTACTTAAGGAAAAGCCTAATACAATAAATAGGTAATTGTTAATTTTCCCTGTACTATGAAAACAGTAAAGATATCTATAATTTCAGTAAATAAATATTAAAGAGCTCATTTAGAGGCTTCTTATGATATATGATACAAAGTACTATCATTATTAGTTCAGGCAATATTCCAGAAACAAACTGTTTTTTGGCTCTCCTGTAAAGTTGGTGTTTTCCAGATACGCCTTTGTTGTCCGAGGTATGCGATATGTACTTATGTTTGAGAATGCCGTGAGCCGAAACCGGTCAGGTATAGAAAAAAACTGTAGAAAAGTACATGTTGTGCCTTATTCAATATGTGTAGCAAGTTCCACCAATCGCCATCAATTTCCAGTAGGTATAAACAATGATGCTGAAATTCGTATTACAGAATACTTATAGCATTATTCTCATTTTCCCCTCATACGATCATACTTCAGTGGTAGTTCGCCTATCAAAGTTATGACCATACTACTAATAATGCCTAACTGCTTAAAGGAAATATGAGGCTCAGCCAAGATACGTCAGACTTGGCGTCTCGCCCAGTGCTCGGTGTAGGATTGATAAGTTGTCTCGTTAAAAGGTGTTGATTCGCGCTTTGCCGAATTTGATTTCTTTCTTTTTATACTACTTAGGTCGCAGACAAGCACACGGCCCTCCTGATGGTAGAAGGTTACCGTGGCCTATGAGCAACTGCAACACCAGGGGAGTTACATTCGTGCTGTCGACCCTTTATGAACAGAGAGATTCTGTGTACAAGCGCAAAAGATAAGTAGGACAAAGCCTTTGGTTTTCCCACTGACAGCAAAAAATCTCTCCAGTTAGCTCTGGCTACCCTAATTACTTACCGTCAGAAACACAACACAAGGTTATTAAGCCGCGTTCTGCTGTAGGGTGGAGGTACTTCCCCAGTCGGACTGCTCGATTGGGACGGATATACCGTCATGTCCTACCTCCTGTTATTGGTGGTTCCGTACCTCAAACGTTCAATCGTTGGGCTCAGGGTCTCCTTTCCTCTCCAGGGTACACCAGGTTCGTGCGCAACTTCCCAACATACCCCGCAGCAGCTACCGGGGCGGTTATGTTAGATTCGATCCAACTAAAACCGCTCGCCACGCCGTCTCGAGTCTCTAATGCCAGGGTGTAAGGTAGCCTTCCTTCCTCTTAGTGTTATTCCCAGTCGCATCCGAGGAAGCTTTCAGCTCGGAGTCTGGGGTCCGCTTTAACAGTCTTAACTACGGATTTGGCTAGACCTCGATATTTTCCGTGAAGCTATTGCCATCTGACCTCCACAACCCAATGTTAACATTAGGCGATATCGAAGCTTTGCAGCTAGACCGTTGTTTTTGGGCTTTTTAGGGCTTCAACTACCCGTAACGACCGCCATAGATGTTTATATGGCAACCAGGACCGACGCCTTAACGTGCTCTCCGAGGCACGACCAGACCAATGCAAATATCCATATTTCATGCACACAAATATTTGCACTGAGCGGGGATCGAACCCGCGCCTCCTGCGTAGCGGCCGCGTTCACTACCGCTACGCCACAGAGGCTGGGTGAGGTAGCCTAATATGGCATTTCCACACGATGAAAGGGATACTTCAAGTTCCCAATTTATGACTGACGGTAGAAACAACGTGCGGTTTTACAGAACTACCTACCCATCTTACCGTTAGCTAACTAGCTCCGATGAGGTGAAACCCGAGCGGGTTTCAGCACTTGTAAAAAAAGTGCCTACAGTTAATTAAGTAAAAAAAAATATACTGTAGAAATTTCTTTTCGTTTAGAAATTTTTCTATCAGAATATACCTATCACAATGTATTTTTTCCTTCACAGAAATCTGCGAGCATTTTCGTATCTGGCGAAATAATAATACGTAAAATAAATCCAACATCGCCCCAATCACTACAAACACATCAATACGACTTTTATCCATTTCCCTCCAATATTTTTTCTGTAGCCAATTAAAACAAAAGCATCGCAAGATGGCCGCCGATTTAATTGGCATTTGACGTCATCCCGTTTTATTGGCAACAAACGTTCGCATGCGGTTTATTCCTTTAACATTTTGTCCAAGGAAATGTGTCCGCATTTCAGATTGGAGCCAGAATTCCGCACGTTTGTCTCTTTTGCGTCCTACATTCGATGTTAGGATGCCTATAATATTGGACATTCTTAACAATAGCTGGCGGAGAAAAACTTGGATTTTATATAAAACCGATAAATTGGCTCAAAACTACTTTTGGTATGAAATTGATGGTCTCCTAACGCCTTTATTTGTAAAGGCCTAAATTCTTAGAATTTATATATAACGACAGATTTTTCTTTGTTTTCTTTGCCAGATATAGTCATATTGTAGGTACCTACCTACAATATGACTCTAACCACTCATATAATATTTGCAATGAGCGGGAATCAAACTGACGTTGCAGTCGAATGCACTGCTGCTATGCCAAGCGCCATCGAGTTTGTCAAGTCGATAGATCCTATTGTTATAAAAATCCGGGTCTGATCATAATCCTTATGGTATTTCACCAATAATTGTATTCAGTCCCACGTAATAAGGGGTGAGCCTATTGCCGTATTCTGGGCACTATTGTAGACTCGAGCCATGTATCTGAGGCTGAGTCTGGGCTGTAATATCTGTCTGATGTTAAACAGCCTTGTACGACAACGCATGGGAGGAGATGGGGTGGCCCAAATTCTACTCTGCCGGGAACCCAGGGATGAAACCTGTTCCAGTGGATAAAAAGTAGGTATATTCGAAAAGTTTGTATTAAACTTCAGTGATTCGCCCTTCGAGATTACACGCATTTTACTTGTAGTAGTACGCACATGTGCTGCCATCTTACACAATTTTAGAGCAACATTAAAGAAATGATCCCTGCGCTCTGATGTGGGTATCTCATACACGTTTTGTGTAGGTGCCATCGCAAGCGACTTCTAGTACGTCTTCAAAATCAATTGAACAGGATTACGCGGAGTACGATGACCAAGTACATGCGGATGAACATCCCTTGCAGGAGGATTTGCAAGATGAAGGTATTTACCGAATACCAATAAATATAAGATTAGGAATACCTTTGTGTACTGAGTATAGTCTGGAAGGCTATTACCGACCCGTAATTTTATACTTCAGGCCAATCCGGGAGGTTGATCGTTGTATAAAGGGGACACACAAATATTCTTGAGCATAGTCCGAGAGACTATGTCTTGAATACGGTACTTACCTACTTCTTATAGCTAATGATGCTCGTGATAAAGGCTGTGTCACGAATTCCTTTCGACGGCGACGGTACGAGCTTAGTCTGAAAGACTAATACCAACCTTTGAATATGCTTCAGTTTAACCTGTAAGGTTAATCGTTGCGTATAAGATTCGCATACAGAATTCTAGAGCACAGTCCGGGAGGCTGTGTCATGAATTTCTTGCGATGGTACGAGTTTGATTGGCATCTGCCACGCCTACCCAACACCGCAGTTGCGCCGGCTCCAAGCCCCTGAGAGCCCGAAGGTACCCAGGAGCTAGAACACGATATTTCATGTCTAATAGGCGAAGAACCTGTGAAGGAAGAATAGTTCGGACCAAATGCCATAAGGACATAGCAAGCCGGTAGTCTGATATCCTGGTTAACGGACTAAAAGATGGTAAGATTTTTTCTTTCTTTCTTTCATTCAAACCAAAGATAATTTTTTAAGAGGTTATGATATACCTGATAACTTAAAATTATCCCAAGCTCCGAAACTTCATTCTGAGATCAAAGCAGCGGTCAATGAAAGTGCCTTTATGAGGGATATTATTCTGACCGAAAAACTGCTACCCAAGAATATGCAATCAAGAGCCTCAACATCCAGGGCTTTAAACTGGGGGAGGGGGGGGGGGGGGGGGCGCCACCGCTACAGTCGCAGCCACGTCGCACCAGCGACACAGAACTCAACGGCTGGTGGACACAAGCAGGTACCAGTGCAACGTGCGACAGAACATCGTGCCGGACTGCGCGCCTCTAGCTGAGGTGGACGACTCTGTTATACAGGCGGGTAAAACGCAAATTATTCATTAATAATTAGTCTTGCATCACAAAAGATGTCATAATTCTGTCTTGGGTCAACGGTCTGCAAATTCCAGTGCCTGGTAATATTACTCAGTAAATTACCCATTAATAAGCCTCAACCTCAGGCAGAAAAGTTAGATATGAATAAGGAACCATGTGAGGGTCAATTTCTATCTTATATATTTCTTGTAAAGAAAATTGACGGCAAGAATAGATTTACTTTGAATTTAAAATCATTAAATCAGTCTATCATTGCGCCGCATTTTAAACCTGAGGATTATAGAACTTACATTGGGACTGTTTATACTGGAGATTGATGGCACTTGGTGGAACTTGCTACACATATTGAATTAATCACTTGTACTTTTCACTGTAATACAATTAATTTTATAATGTATAAATTATTTTACAAAACATAATTACGTTTATGAAAATTTAAATTTCCCCAAATTTTGGGAAAAAAAGTTGAAGCTGGTATACTCTTTTTTAAAAAGTACCCACACATAAAATATTGTAGTTTTTTAGTTTAAAACATTGTAAACCTTTGATAATGCCGTAAGGTGAAACCGGTAAGGTTCAAATAAATAAATAATTGTGGAAAAGTACAAGTGATTTATTCAATATGTTACATTGGGACCTAAACATAAACAGCGAAATGTGGGTGCTAGCACCCCTGCCTACCCCTTCGGGGATACAGGCGGTTTTCTTCGGTTTATGTTATGTATGTTATGTTATGTTATGATTATAGAACTGCCATGAAGCTTATTTCAGAACATACCTTTGACATTGACCATTGTGATGGACTTGTGATGTGCACCATTGACCTTGCCTTATTGATGCCTATTTTTTCTATAAGATTCACAGTGAATCGAGAAAACTACTGTGATTTTATTGGCTAAGAAAACTATGAAACCTGAATCTCAAGCATTACCATTTGGTCCTTATTTAGCACCTTATGTTTTAACTAAACTTATGCGTCCTGTTATACAGTTTGTTGTTTAATCAAGGATTACTATCAGTCATTTATTATGATGATTTATAACCTACTATTTGGTAATGATGACCATACAGATTGTAAACATAACCTTGAGGTTACAAAACCTTGCTTCAATCATTAGATTTCACAATTAATTTAAAAAAGATCAAGTGTATACTTAACTAGTCGAACTGCAAAATTTCTAGGTCTTGTTTTTTCATCCTGAAAACATGAGAATTACCATCACAATAGAAAAGATAAAGAAGATCAAGGACGATCTTCTAAATTTTTCTAGTAGATGCAGGTGACGAAATTTTGCACATCCGATAGGGTTGCTAGTATCGATATGCCCCGCAGCACAGTATGGTTGACTTTATACAAAGCAATTTGAGAGAACTAACTATCTTGCCTTAAAACACAGTGATGATTACAATCAATACCTATATTAACTTGCTTAGTTCCTTACGCGAAAACTCTGATTGGTGGCTTTGTAATATCGACCACCGTGCTAGTCCTATTCGATCTGGCAACTACAAGCTGGGAATATACCCAGATGCGTCTCGAACTGGTTGGGGTGCTTGCTGCGCAAGTCAGACAGCCAGTGGACAATGGCCTGATGAGGAATTGGCTGACACATTCTTTGAGCTAAAGATTTTTGCCGATAAAAACTGTAACTGCGAGATACTTTTACGGATAGATGCTGCACTGCTAATTCTTATATTAATAGGATGGGTGGCATACAGTTTCTCCACCTCAATTTGATAGGTCGTAATGTTTGAAAGTGGTGCGGAAAGACACTTGTTTGTTTTCGCTTCTTACATTTCTTCCAAAGACAATTACGCAGCAGATGCAGGATAGCGTCGCATACATACCGATGTTGAGTGGGAACTTAACAAATTATACCTTTCACCGTATATGCGAAATATTTTAATCAGCTTGAAATCGATTTGTTTGCTAGTCGAATAAACAAAAAATGTGTCAAATTTATCTCTTGGCACAATAATCCAGAGGCGTATAAGCTGGATGCATTGGCCTTGTCCTTGAGTTTTGGGACACCCTCTATATACTAGACAGGGATGAGGGCATTGTTGTGACACCTCTATGGCCTACGCAGCCTTGGAACCCACTCTTTAGGAAGTTGTTAACTAGTAAGCTTATTACATTCACACCTAATAAACACTTGTTGTCACCTCTTTACAGTTCGGAGCACAAGCTTTACAGGAGCCTTTGAAAGACCGATTGTAAATGACAATTAATGATTTTTTAATTTTGAATTTTTTATCCTGGTTGCAGGAGTTATTATCTGGCAAGCTTTTTTGAAATAAGGCTCTCTTCTAGATGCAGCAGACGTGATGTTAGCGTCTTGATCATAATACTTTAAAACAATACAATACTTGTTTTAAAAATGGTTCACTTTCTGCTAGGATAGAAATTTTAATTATATTTCAAACAACAGTTGCTAATGTATTACATTTTTTAGTTACTCTGTTTAACTAGGGCCAAGATTATAGTTCAATGAATTACACAAAGGCCGCTCTGTCCCTGATTATAAATTTGTCAACCAATAACGACCCACAGTGATTATAGGATTTATGAAACGAGTATTTATAAGTTACGAACTCCTCTTCCGAGATATAATTTTACTTGGGATCCAAAACTATTGCTCTAGAATATCTAAGCAAATGGTATACTCTAATGAAGGCCTTTCTTTCGAGAAATTATCACGAAAATTTACTACACCCTTGGCTCTAATAACTGCACATAGGGTGCAGACATTGTCTTTAAAATTAAACTATCATTATAAAATACATTTTCAATACACTTGCTCGTAACTGGCGTTTTACTTCACCGCAATTAAGCACGTAAGTACACCTATAATGAAACTGTGAATTTTTCATTACTATTATTCACAAAAGTGAGTTATAGATTCTTTTTTTTTTATTGGTTGAGTTTCTTAAAAAAAGTTGGGTAACCAAAAAGATCGTGTTCAATAGTAACCTACAAATAAATTGATATCCATCATGCAACTTCATATTTAAATAGATAATTTCAACTTATACATGTTTATTAAATAAAACTTTCACTTTTTTATTTTATTTTGTCTACAAAAAACTTTAAATTCCCCATGTTGAGTCCAAAACGCTATCAAAAAAAAGAAACTTCATTCTTTTAGTCTATGGCCGATACATTGTTAGATTAATCTGTGGTTAGATGCGCGCGCATTCGAAAACTTATTAATATTTCCCGCCGATAGGAAAAAAATTACCTACACAACTCATTTTAAGTGTCGAAATTATAGTTATTTATTATAAAATGTCTACAAGTATGTACTAGTTGTGAAGAAAATGATTTATTTTGTACACCGCCCAATATAAAATGTGAAGCCCTTAACGTTATGGAAAGTTTACTACCTGAAAACTCCAAGGAAAAATATCTATTAACGTACAAAAATTTTATACAATGGCAAAACAACAAGAATACGTAGTCTTTTTCAGAAAATGTGTTCATGGCATACTTTAAAGAATTATCTTCTAAGTATAAACACCGTCCGAACAAAGAATGGAGTGGACTTAAAAACGTACTCTAATTTGAAAGCTTATCTAAAGAGACTATCCGATGGATTTAGAAGCAAAAAATCAAAGGTTTTATCATCTAACGATATTGAAAAATTCAAAAAAGATGCTCCAGATAACCATTATCTGGCTACTAAGGTTAGTTAAATTAATGTACTATTCACTTTTTTGGTTTATTTTAACTACGCGACTTCTGCCGAGTTGTGTGTTGAACTTAAATTATTGTTCATCTTTTTCAGGTCGCTTTAATATTTGGTGTAACTGGTGCATGTAGGATACAAGAATTAACAAATATAACTGTGAAAGACATAGAGAACCATGGTCAGATGCTTTATGTGAAGATACCTATGACGAAAAATAAAATACCGAGGTCATTCACCATACACGGTCCATTCTACGAAATAGTGAAGAAGTATGAAAGTTTGCGTTGTAAATAAACTTTTTTTCTACTATATAAAATGACTTTTTAGTATTATTTTCCTCACAAGTGTATTGAAAAACGTCG
Organism: Eilema depressum; assembly: GCA_914767945.1. Classification (NCBI taxonomy): domain Eukaryota; kingdom Metazoa; phylum Arthropoda; class Insecta; order Lepidoptera; family Erebidae; genus Eilema; species Eilema depressum. The sequence goes on along the minus strand of OU612036.1, from coordinate 2,804,738 downwards.
TATGCCACGCGTGAGTATGATGATTACCGTCCTCGGCTCAGTTAAGACCCTCGCCTGCCGGCTCGGGTCTCAATGGCGCCTCGGCGGTAATCACCAACGTTGCTCACTTGTACCATAATGTACTATAATGAAAGTTTGTAATTCATATTATCATAGATTAGATTAAAACCTCGACCTATATTATTAACTCTTCCATATTTCAATGAAAACCCCTCCACTTGCTCTGCCAGGACATTATAGAACAATATTTGTTTGTGTCAGCAGAAAAGAGTAGGTAAACCAAATTTTGACTCCTTAATTATTAGTTATAAAAAACCTTTTTGTAAAATTCACAATCTTTAGGTCGTTGGATCAAGGCCCCATTGGGTGAGAGCAGAATATATATATGTGTATTTAGTGCTCATAGCACAAAGCATGTTGTCACATCTGCCACCAAAAGGTTCGGAGTAAACTTGGACCTTATAAAGAAAACCGCTGGTTGGACCGACACATCAAAAACTTTTGCCAAGTTTTTTATCAGAGAAGTGGCCACCGATACGAATACCTCTGACTATTTTGCTCGATCTTTCGGCAGACTGGCTTTGGTCAACAACATGTCCTTACCTTATTAAACATATTTAACAAACTGCTCATTATTTCTCTACGGCTGTACTTATAACGATTTAATTGATTACAATTTTTAATCAATTTGGAATCTTTCTATTTATCCATTATTATTATTATTTTTTAATACTATTTCGTGAGACTTTAAACATCTACAAGTAAAATGCGTGTAATCTCGAAGGGCGAATCACTGAAGTTTAATAGAAAATCAAACGAACTTACCTGTAAGTGAAGTTCGATGACTATTAAACGATGTGATTCGCCCGAGAGATTACACTCCCTCCCTAACCCTAATCAAGTTTGTTCTAGATTTTTCCCATACAGGCACGAAATAGTGGCTTACAATGGCAATAAGGACAAACGTGTATGAGATACCCACATCAGAGCGCAGGGATCATTTCTTTAATGTTGCTCTAAAATTGTGTAAGATGGCAGCACATGTGCGTACTACTACAAGTAAAATGCGTGTAATCTCTCGGGCGAATCACATCGTTTAATAGTCATCGAACTTCACTTACAGGTAAGTTCGTTTGATTTTCTATTATTTTTCTCATATTTTAATACAGGGATGAAGATCCAAAGCCAATACAATAACACATTTATTTCGTGTTTATGCAGCAGCCATTTTTAAGCTTATTCTCATAAAGATAATACATTTTTGTGAGTGATTTCTATCGATAAAGTTTCTCCGGCGGTTTTTACGTAATATTTGGTGATATTGTTACGAAATATTAGGCAATGGGAATATTATCTTTCGCCAGATATCTTTTGTGAGCCTACGTTATAGGGACGACGCAAAAATTGAGGGTAGGCATATATTTTGACTACTTAGGCTAGACAATGACTTTTATAATGCAAGACAATCTGTTTAGAAAAAAAAAATGTCACAGTTTTGGAATGAGGCGGGAATTAATTTCGAATTTGGAATGTGACACAGAAAATTATTGCTCGGGTCATAATATCTTGGACCTTAAATGTGCTCAAAATGTGCTCTATAAACGCAGTACACGTTTCTTGAGTGTCTTTTGAGGATAGCACGGGGTGCTACTGCGGTGGACGAGCTCAAATTCACTAAGCATAGATTTTATTACAAATCAATCCGCGCGCGAGAAAAGTTATTTGGAAATATTAAAAAAAATGTTTTTTTTTTAATTTTTTATCTACATAATCTACATACGTAGCTATCTCTCGCTTTCCTTCCTCTCCAAAATTCCATCATAATGTATATTCCTATTTTAATTTTGTTTAAAAGTAAACTCTTCTATAAAAAAAGTTCTTTAATGCTTCGGTTTTTTCGCTTTCAAAATTTCTATGGACGTAGGTACTAAAATAAATAGTTGTCCGAAAACAAAGGACTTTAAAGCTATTCCCAGGCGACGGAGGGTTGTCCATTTTGGGAATCATTAAGTCCCGGCCTTTGTCAACGATTTTGAACACCCACACTGATCTTAATACCCGCTTTTCGACATAGAGGGTCATTCTTTAAATACGCTGAAATGTGTATTTTTTCACTACTAAATTCTAACTTTTATATTTACCTACTCGTCTCTTTTTCCTATTTTTTTTTATCACTAAGCAGACCAGCACACGGCCCACCTGATGGTAAGTAATTAGGTCTATGTTAAGGTCTATGGAAGTTTGCAACACCAGGGGAGTTAGGTACACTCCCTGCTGTCGACCCTGTAAGCCCCTAATGCCCTTCTTTAGGAACCCCATATTGTAGTCGCTTGGGAAAGCCACAGAGTTCATTCCACAGCTTGAGTGTGCGTGGGATGAAGTTCCTTTCATACCGCACAGTGCGCACCGTTTCCGGTCGCAATGTGGGAGGATGAATTCCCTGCGAGCGGTGCGATGATAGAATGTAGGTAGCTGTGGGCATCATGTCAAACAATTCACTTTTCGACATTAGAGGGTCATTCTTTCAAGTTTCAAGACGCTGAAACTTTTGCTTTTGTACCTACTAGATATAAAATTCCAATGTTTCTATCTTTAATATCAAAGTTTTTCTTTTCGTCTGTCTTTCTCTATCGTCTTCTGATGGCTGACCATCAGAAGACCTGAGTGCAGGCAAAGTCTCAGGAAAGAGCCACCAAAGACACCAACAATGATACAATGGTGGCTCTCAGCTTGACGGCCTCATTAGATGCTTTTTCACGCCCCGCTTAAAGGACCCGGGACTGTAGGATGAAGGAAACTCGTGTGCTGATGAAGAATTCCAAGACGTTATGGTGCAGTGAAGAAAGAGTCGCTGAACCACTTGGTTCTGATGTTTTCACCGTTTGTGGGTAAGATCTAAACCCTGCATGTGTTGTCCTGCAGGAGAGGGTGGGACTATTTTTTTGAGTAGAGCATTTTGAGAAGTGTTTGTTGGAATTTCTGACAGAATGTTTAAATGGGATCTTTCCTGTTGTCGTCTATTGGCATGGCTTGAGATCATCAAGGCTAGTTATCCCACGATGCTTGAGATGGGTCACTTTATCGCATAGGTTATGGTAATCGAATTAAATTTTGAATCGATTTACAAAGAGAAAAGAGAATCGACTTTGGGCGGGATGGTAACTTATTTTGCACCATTGACTCCTGACTCAGGAGTTAATTTCAAGACCGTATAGTCTGCTTGTCTGTTTATCCTTCGAGATTTATTTTGAGACTCTCGTGGTTATGTGGTAACTGAGTAGGATAATACATACCAGATTAAGCAATACTAGCCAGGTTGGTTTTAGGAGGACCGGTGACCATTCTTAAGACATTGAGACCTCCGCGCTTAGATTGCTAACAATAAACAAATGAATTTTCATGACAGCCTCCGTGGCGTAGCAGTAGTGAACGCGGCCGCTATGCAGGAGGCGCGGGTTCGATCCCCGCACAGTGCAAATATTTGTGTGCATGAAATATAGGCATTTGCATTGGTCTGGTCGTGCCTCGGAGAGCACGTTAAGCCGTCGGTCCCGGTTGCCATAAGAACATCTATGGCAGTCGTTACGGGTAGTTGGAGCCCTAAAAAATCCAAAAACAACGATCTAGCTGCAAAGTTTTCGATATCGCCTAATGTTACCATTGGGTTGTGGAGGTCAGATGGCAATCGCTTCACGGAAAATATCGAGGTCTAACCAAATCCGTAGTTAAGACTGGTAAAGCGGACCCCATTCCAAGCTGTAAGTTTCGGATGCGACTGGGAATTAACGCTAGGATGAAGAAACAAATGAATTTGAATCTAATTAGTACTTCCATTTTGAACACGAAAACGGAATACGCTGACACGAACATCATGAATAAGATATAAACAAATTAATGTACGCTCAAAGCTATTGATGATATACAATTACAAGCCGGTAACGTTTCGAGCGAGTTCCCACAATCAAACAAACTAAAATAACATGATTCTGTCAGCGGCAGCCCTAACTAGTGGCACCCGCCGGCAATTATGCAAACTGCGCCCGTCTGCGCGCTTATTTGTCGAGTGTTTTCCCCAATAGGGAGGGGACATATCGACATTTAATTGAGATGTAATTGATTTTGTATGCCTTCATGTGTGACGGTGTTGACCATTGGGGATTTTGGTGTTTGTTTTTAATGATAAACTGTTATTTTTTATTTGTGAAGTTTTGTATTTGTTTGTTTGCGAGATAGACTATTGATTTAGTTTTTATGATTTTATGGACAATAGGGTGTATACTCGTAGCATAATTATGTGTAATAGGTATCAAATCTTCAGATGTCAAGTCCATTGTACCTGCTTGATTACTATTACTGACTGACGGACGAGGCTCTGGCATACTCACTTTCACGTGTCTTACATACTTGGTGCCATTCGCTAATTTACAATGTCATTCGCTCAGCACTCATTCGTATCCAAATCTCCTTAGCATAATCAACCAAAAAAAAATGATATATAGAATGTTCACGCCTATTTCCCTCTTGGGTAAGTAGAGGTTGTTACCTCTACTTACCCAAGAGGGCAATAGGCGTATACAGAACCAGATGACGAGCTGTTGCTCGTCATCTGGTTCTACTATTTTATCAATTTCACGAGCTTTTTCTATCTAAAAATAGTTATCGATATAGACCTTTAAATTGCTTGACGTTTCGACTAAGTTACATAGGCCACGGCCGGCGAATGAATGATTGAACGAATGAATGAATGAAAGAACGAATGAATGAATGAGTGAATGAATGAATGAATAAACGAATTAATTTATTTATTTGTAAGAATATGGTACAACGAGGTCTTCATGTTATTACAGTTTCCTGGTCGAGTTTAAAAGTTAAATATCGATATATCCAATAGCGGTGTTCTAAATCCTCCCATCCCTAGCACTCTCATCATCGATGCGTTTATATCGAGACGTCGCATCGGAATCGCCTGCTTCGCCGTACTATCGAGTACATCAGTGCTTCGTACAGCGTCTTTGTTTTACATTAAGTAGTTTATTTATTAAGCTGCTTAAGGGTTCAACCACGGAAGAGAAATTTATGAAGAACACTTTTCAGCTTCGATTTTGATCATTTACGTTAGAGTATCTACAGCCGTATGGTGACGAAATACAAGTATCACCACCCCATCTCTTCCAAAGGGTGTCGTAAGAGGCGATTAACGGAAAAATATGCAGACACATATCACTGCGAGAGAAGGAAAACTTGAAATAAAATTCTGTACCGACCCACCTGGTCAGCGTGGAAACAGTAGACCAAAGCCTCTCAATATTGCGAGAGGCCTATGTCTAGCAGTGGACTGCGATAGGCTAATTGATTGATTGATACCTATAGACTCCGTGATTGACAACAATACATATATTGCTTTGCATTAAGGTACATCCACAGCTCATGTTTTTCGCAACATTTTCATTAAAAACCCGCAACAAAACATGTAGAAATTTACATCTCTACGGTTTTCATTTTTTTAAATTTTATTTAGTGCTTTATAGATATAATACTTTCTCTAAAGTGCTTGTTGGTAAATGTTGGCAACGCGCGCAAAATCCTCACGGGTCCCCTAGAGTATGTCGGACTCGAACCGACTAAAACACACCGGCCGCAAGAATTTGCCCTCAGATATTCAATTCCGCCGAAAAAATAACAAACTCATGATATTCCAAAATGTTATTCTAAGCGAAGCCTTAGGCTGTTTCAAAATAAACCATAATTACTGTTCGCAGATCACTCGCGTTCTGTACGCAAACACCACTTGCCCGCAATGATAATTAACTTTAATATAATAAAACAAAAGTATTACTAATTACGGTAATGCCCGCTTGCTGTTTCGCTAAGTGTTATTGCATCTTCCATTTAAGAAATGAAGTGGATTGCTAACGTTTGTTTTGGCCTACCTACTTACTTTTTTGGGCGTAATTGTATGTTTTGGGAGAGGTGGTATTGTTACTAAAGTATACCTACACACGTATCTTGAACCTAAATCGCGGGACAAAGAGGCCCTGGATGGCGCACGCGGTTTTAAGCTATTGCATAGCTTCTATCGCGGGCCTTGAGCGTGGAGACCGAATCCAGAAATTCCGTAACGAACAAAACCTAACAACCCGAAGCTCGCACGAATCGAGCCGAGCTGCTCCGAAGTAGGTCCGCTTAACGTAAGTAATTATAATTGCATAAGTTGATAAAAAATGCTATGCAATAGCTTTACCGCGGCAGTCCCCGAGTGCCACCACGTCTTTTTTTTTGTATTAATCTATGCTTGATGATTTTGAGTTCGTCCACCGCAGTAGCACCTGGTGCTATCCTCATAAGACACACAAGAAACTGCGCGTATAGAGCACATTTTGAGCACATTTAAGGTCCAAGATATACTTATAATGTCCCGTCCCTAGCAATAACTAGATTAGTAGTTGCAGTGCTAACCCACCCCAGTACAGCATTTGGCCACACGCAGATGGCCTTGCTCCCATCATTCAACGGCTGGCGAGACATTAACCAAGTGACCATCAGATACCTATTCGGTGTGATTAGGTACCTTCAGAACATTTCGATCGGAAAAAAATGGGAACTACGTCACAGTAATAGTACTACGAATACGTGTGCGTGAACTGTCAAAACGGCTCTTTTATTTTGAGATAATGCACACGATGTTCTAAATTCAATTTACTTAATCCTCTAGTGAATAAAAACGACTTTTGCACTCAGAAATCGAAGAGCAAAAATACTCTGTCCGAGATGGGGGGGATGAAAAGTCATATTCTGACCACGAAAAATGTATTCAACCTTTGCTACTGTAGAAAAGTTTTTTCTCCTCTATCTCTCTCGTATCGAGTTACGCCCCTGTACATAAATATTCTCCTTTCTTTCGGGTACGTACTAGTGGAATACCTAGTCGTCCTACGGGAACTTTTTCGTACCCTTGGTTCAGCTACTTTCTTGGACTCTTTTTTTATCGTGCGAAAAATCTCCACGGATACCCCTCCGCCTGAGCCGGTGGAGGAGGTTATGTCGGACTTGAACCGACTAAAACGCACGCCATCTGTGGGCCGTCGCCGCGTCGGTTGCCGGAGGTGAGATTATCGTAGACGTAGACCCCTCGCACCCCGGCCGATTTTCTTGGACCTTATATTATTCACCTACACTTGAAAATATTTAAGAGATACGATTTGACAGATGTCTGGATTCATGGTAGGTAACTAGGCACTATTGAAAGGATACATGAAACTGTTATAAATTAAGTTAAACCATTTCTAAATACGTAATAACTTATAATAGTAAGTATAAAAAATATGGTGTGACATATTTCACTTTAAATTACTACAAATATTTTAAGAATTGCTACAAATAATTTAAAATAAGACGTGATTCTTCATTTTTCGAAATCTCGTGTGACAGCTACGTCATATCGTTCTTATTTTTTCATTTGAGTGTTGCGGCTGTGTTCTCTATGGTTGTTACATTTTAATCGTATGGAGTTTATGTCAACTCGTTACGTTTATGGTCGGCGTTGCCAGAATGTAACTTTTGTAATATTATGTATTTCTTTTTACCCTCTTATGTTTCTTCTAAGTAATACAAATGAAAATATTGCTTAGATTTTTCTTTTATCGTATCGCATACTAGAGACAACGAATTTTTTTTATTTTTTTTCTGATACTGAAATCGAAAGTAGCTCAGACAGTGAATATATAAAAATTATAAATACCCATTTCGTATTTTCATTTACCCTGCTTTATTAACATTATATATCCTGAACCTAATATCAATACTAGATAAATATTAAATTGATTGTAAAAATGCACCTCTTAGATTATTTTGCCTACCAGCATCATCATGCGCATGGAGACGTATTTTCCTAATTGCATCTGAGGCCAAAGCTTGCCAAAGCTATAATTTTTAGGTTTTTAGGTTTCCCGTAGGAGCCGCGTGGTTCCCGGCAGAGTAGAACTTGGGCCTCCCCATCTCTTCCTATGCGGTGTCGTACCAGGCGACTAAGGGATAGGGCTGTTTATCACCAGACAGTTATATAGGTACAGCCACAACTTAGTCAGATGCATACCTCGAGTCAACAATAGGGCCAGGAATATGGCAATAGGCTCACCCCCTATTACGTGGGACCGAATAACTACAAATACCTATTTATCTATTATTTTTAACCTATTTATCAATTTTTTTTGTATGTTTGTTATGCGATTGTGAAGCCAATTCTAGACGGATTTTGAAAATTCTTTTTTTGTTCGTAAGTAGATTATTTCGAAATGGTCCCATTTAAATTTTGTAAAGATCTGATGATGGGTTTCCGAGATTAGACCAAGGAACTCTTCAAAAAGTACCAGGAAATCAGCCGCGATTGCTGCAATCGCATATTATTGCAATGTTTTCATTAAGCCTAACACATATAGGTACTAATCCAAATATCAATACTAGATATATTACATGATTAATCAGTGTTGCCAGGGCCAGATAGTCTAGTGTAAATGTAAACAAGATAGCTTAAAAAGTTACTTAACAGGGAAAAAGTAACGTTGTTTTATGGTATGGAAATCTTGTCGGATAATTATTATATTGCGCGGTTATGATGAATAGTTTTATTTATTTACAATGTTACAAAAGTTACATTTTGGCAGCTATGCGATTAATCTTTTGTTACTTGAATCGATTATTCTGACAATTGATTTAAGAAGCTCCATCCCTAGACTATAAACGTCAAATCGTATCTTTTAAATATTTTCAACTGTAGGTTTTGTATGGTTACTTCCCAACAAACATTTTAGTCGTATAAGTGAAAATTACACGACTTAATGTTCTATAAACGTCGTATAGAAGTCATTTTAGGTTTTAATACGACTTAGCGCCTCTTTATCCTTATACAACTTGTAGTCGTATAAAGACGTCGTATAAACGTCTCCGCGACTGTTTTCTATGACCATTATACAACTTTCAGTGGTAAAACCGATGATGTCGTCTTACTAACGTCTATACAACTTTTACACCAAACTGAATCGTATTAGAGTCGCAAGAACTACTTATACGCGATAATCGTAATAGAGTGATAAATTGCACTCTTACACGACTTTTAGTCATTTTGAACACTATTATACTACCATTAAGTGACTGAATGTCGCATAGCTGCAGAGTACCTTAACATTACAAGTCAGTCATTCTTTATCTCTATTTTTAATGAAACTGAAGGTGGTTCCGTACAAAATTTAATTTTGAGTTCAGGAGAGTTCCTTGCAAAATCAAAGCGCAGAAAGCGGATCTAGTTGTTTTGAAGTAGTAGAGACAAAACAAGATAAATAAGATGAAATATTTGAAAAAATATGTTTCAGTGATAGTGAAACTATGAAAGCGAAAGCGAAACCAGTAAAAATGATAAACTTCGGATAATGAAAAATTCGTTAAAGCGAGAAATTCGTTATTTCAAGGGTCGTTATATCAAGGTTGCACTATATAATACAGTGGAATTACGGAATTTTCCTCTGGGGTAATTCCGTGGATATAATACAATATTTATACTGTGCTCAAAATCTCTTCTTCCGAAATGACTATAAAATCGCCCTGTCTATTTGCATATTAGAAAAAAAAGAGACAAGTGATATTTCAAGGTCCGATTCTTACCTATTTGATTCATATTTATATAGATAGGTAACTAGAGCTTGTATGTAGAATTACGCAGCTCTTTATGTATATCACCATGTAAGTTATAAGTAAATAAAATAGTCAAGTAATATTGGTTGGTTTTATTTATTTTAAATGGTGATAGAGATGTGTGTGGATATCCATAGCCATCTCAAATACATAATTATGTATTAACTTCGAAAAATCTATCTTGGTTAAAAACTTATCGACGTCCATTAAATCACATCATATTATTTTTACTACTAAAATTTACTCGTTGAACCCTAATTTTGTTAATATGGCGGCTAATTATTGCACATAAAATTAACTGCACAGAATGAAAGGTCGTTTTGTAGTCGTATTACGGTTGTGTCGCGTCTTAGAGTCGTATAAAAGTAACTTTTAGCACGTGCGCTAAAAATATAGTGAGAAATGTTGTTTAATTTTAAGTATTTCTAAGGCGCGTGCATTATACTAAGAAAACTAGCGCATATTACACGATAAAATTAATTCCCCAATAGATTAATGCACTTCAACACGCGTTTCGAGATATAACATATTGAAATTAAATGAATATGGCTAACTTAAACTAGGTAGAGTTTTGACAACTCTAATTTATAATGTCTCTTTCACTCTTCACTGTTATGAATACAACAAAATTCAATAAAAATGTCGTCATCTGCACTGGTATTCGACAAAGTGTCGTAAAACAGTGGTATTGTAGACCATAATGCAGCAAATAATGAATTTCACTACATCTATGCGACCATTATACGACTGAATATGTCATTGATACGACTACTATGCGACTCTTATACAACTCTAAGTCGTATAAAATGGGCCCTTTTTCGGTCGTAACGACGTGATAACGACGTTTTGGCGACATGCTTATACAACCAAAAGTTACATTCGGCACGTTGTGGCGACTTCAAAAATGTTTGTTTTTCATCTAAATAAATGCAAACATAAAAGGGTATTCGTGGTTGGATGATATGGAATACGGTACGGATACAGAAGTGAATCAGTGAATGAATCGATCAAAATAGGAAAAAGCGAAAGCTCAAGCGGGACTCGAACCCGCGATGTTTCCCTTAGTTTAGAATACTACATATTATATATACACACGTCTGTAAATCCCCGAAGGGGTAGGCAGAGGTGTATTAAAACCCACATTTCGCCAACTATAATTTTCGGTTCCACGTAATAGGGTAGGGAGCCTATTGCCGCCAAACGGGCACTTAGTCATGGGCTGTATGTTTACTGTCGGATGGAGAACAGCCCTTTAGCATACTAAATGCTTTAAAATTTCATTTAAGTGAATGAATATCGAGATATTAACTATGTTCTTGTACATTTAAAGTGGACGCTCTGTTGAATTTTTCTAATTTAAATTAACAAGGAAAAATTAGCATAGAAAACGTTTTGAATCCACTCCTTCCTATAAATTTGCTCAGAGTTTTCAGAAAACAATGATTTTTATATACTTAACACTAGCTAATGCCCGCGGCTTTGCACGCGTGGGTCTCGGTTATTGTGACTTTTGATCATATCTCCAGTTCTATTCAACCAATTGTATTCAAACATGCAAGATTTTAAGTCTGACCAAGACCTTTAAAAAAAACGCCTCCAAATCCGTTTAGTACTTTTTGCGTCCACCGCGAACAAACAGACAAAATATTAAATAAAAAAAAATCCCATCTATCTATCTATCTATACTATTATATAATTGTAAAGTGGTCGTGTCTGTACATTGGAGATATTTAAAAAAAAATACTTGGGTTATGTTATGTTAACGATAGTGAACACGAAAATATTTTTTTTTAATTTCCTGTCTGTTTGTCTGTTTGTCCGCGATGGACGCAAAAACTACTGGACGGATTTTGATGCGGTTTTTTTTGTTAGAAAGGGCTTGCTCAGACTTAAAATTTTACGTTTGTTTGATCGCAATCGGTTGAGCAGAAGCGAAGATATGAGCAAAGGTCGCGTTAACCGAGATGCACGCGGGCGGAGCCGCGGGTGGAAGGCTAGTACTATTATATAATTGTAAAGTGGTCGTGTCTGTACATTGAAGATATTTAAAAAAAAATACTTGGGTTATGTTAGGTTAACGATACTGAACACGAAAATATTTTTTTGAATTTCCTGTCTGTTTGTCTGTTTGTCTGTTTGTCCGCGATGGACGCAAAAACTACTGAAAGGATTTTGATGCGGTTTTTTTTGTTAGAAAGGGCTTACTCAGACTTAAAATCTTACGTTTGTTTGATCGCAAACGGTTTAGTAGAACCGAAGATATGAGCAAAGGTCGCGTTAACCGAGATGCACGCGGGCGGAGCCGCGGGCGGAAGGCTAGTTTTTCATATATCTCCAATGAATAGACTAGGTACGTGACTTGGCTACTACTACTACCGCTTAACGGCAATAGGCTCATCCCTTATTACAATAAATCGAAAATGATAGTTGTTGATTTGTTGGTGTCTACACTTCTGCCTATCCCTTTGAGGATTTATAGGCGTAAATGTATGCACTCGTATATAGGTAACATATAATATGAAGAAAACTGGGTTTTCTATTCGATAATGATAAAATATGAATCACGTCCACAAAACTATTTTGAACTAAGCATATCTTTCTAGAAGGAAATGAAGCGGCAACTTCGCTTTGCAGTCGAAGAAGCGTAATTACTAACTAATGTAAAATCGATACTCCAACGCCGACTGTAACTATCAATGCTTTGTTACCTTTCAGCTGGACTTCAAGTTAATGTGGTTCATCCTTCTGAATGATGTACAATTGTACATACACACATAAACTAGGTACGGTTTCTTAAGGTGATTACATACGCGAATGACTTTGACCATACAAATGCTCAAGGTCATTCGCTCATATTTGAACCGTAAAAATCAGTAAAACTAATTTTAATAGATAACTTTATAGGCGACGGTTATTAACTAAGAAGGTGACGTCATGCTAATACACTTATTTAACATACATGTGAAATTTTAGATTATTTGGATACATATTGTAGAAGATATTTGGTTTCATAAGAAAGAGTAGAGACCACTTTACTCTTTCTTATGAAACCAAATATCTTCTTTTCAACTATTTCCTCCTTTTTTTATTCAATTTATGAAAAGGAGAAGTTACTCTGTATATCCTGTAGTATGCAGGCATGTAAATTCCAGATCTGTGGGTTTTATAGTTAAATAGAAAAACGGTTTCGAAAATACCGATTTTTCGATGCTGATCTGATTCGGGGCCTTAAGGTGAACGCAGATCTAGCCGCACCGCACGCACTATAGTCGCCGCATTCCGAATTCTTTATACGAATCTAATTTAATTACATTGGTTCAACAATACAATGAGCTTTTCATATCCACTTATGATTTAAATTAGAAACTGAATGAAAGAAATTCAGTGCGATGCGTGCGGCGACGGGAACGACTGCGGTGCGGACAGAATGTGCGAGGCCATTAACAAAAGTGATGACTGCGGCGACTGCAGTGCATGCGGTACGGCTAGGTCTGCGTTCACCTTATCGGGGAGTGTAAAAGCATCTGATGAGACCGTCAAGCTGAGGACCACCATTGTTACTTACATTGTAGTTATCGGTAATAATGGCCCTCTTTCTTGAGACTTTGCCTTCAGCCTACCATCAACCGTGAAGTAAAATTTGACGTCTCTTTTGACAGAACAGAATCGTCGAATTAAAAAGTTTTTTTTCCCACTTCTGAGGGAAAATTCTAGAGTTGGCAACACAGATCGATGTTACATTTTTCAGAATCAATTAATGTTTTAGAAAGCTACGAAATAGGTAAATAATGGGATATTGTTTTACGTTGTTTGTTTATTTAGAAAACATTATTTTCTTGTTATCTTACGAAAAGAATAGCCTCGGGCCTTAGTGGGAAATCAGATCCAGTCCTGCTATAGTATATTCTATCTTTATCCTACTAATATTTTATAGGTATCCATACTAATATTATAGATGTGAAAGTAACTCTGTCTGGCTGTTACGCTTTCAGTTATTTGGAAATTCTAATAGCACTGCTATTGGCAGGCGCGGTCCGAAGGGAGGGGTCACAGGGGAAATGACCCCCCTCCCCCAAAACCATGCACGTCATATTGAAAAGTCCCAGTAGGAGGGGAGGGGGGGTTAAATTTCTTAAGGAATTTCCGAAGTGACCCCCCAAAACTTCAAGCTGCGACCGCGCCTGGTTATTGGTTCCTTAATATCGTTTAAAAACGACTGCTATTTTTGAATTCGAAAAAAGAAAACTGAAACCTTATGTATTCATTTATTTAGGTACAATAAATTTAACTACCTTATTATAAAAACATGGGAAAAAAAATACAATTACTTAAATAATATGTACAAAACTATGCTATAAACTATATAATTATACAAAAAAAAGATAGTGACTAACGTTAGGCTAAAAAAAGACGAAAAATTCCTCCCCATCGATCTCTACCGGGACCGTGCCCAAAGGCTGGCAGCACTGAAACCTTAGATAATCCTAATGCCTAACCCGCTTTATTCTATCTTGTAAGATCAGATCTGTAACAGATCAACAACATTGAAAACAATGCACTCTCCAGAGGTTTCCTCGCCGGCTGAGGGCATCATTAATCAAGAATAATAAATATAGAATAGGTTTGCAAAAAAACATTGCGTCGAAACAGTCCATCTGCTTTTTTTCACGTCAGGGTATGCCCTAAGGGATGAAGAGGTGTTAGGTACTAGATGTTGCCTTTCCTCGCATCTTGGTTGACCTTCGGTTATCTACGGTTTTGAGATGCCCCCTTAATAGTCCGAGAGCTGGCACGATTTTTGAGTACATTCTTGAGACAAGCTGAACAATTGTTACACAACTCTCCTGTTATACCCCAAACACGAAGCTGCAGATCTGACTGGTGGGTACGGTGGCTTAATAAACCCCTAAATTTTTAAAAATTAAAAATAAAGTAGATACTAATAAACATGTTTGAGGCAATATGCAATTTTTATAATAAGTATTGTAGTTTTATGTTTGAGGAATATATAAAAAAATACAGGTGACTTTGTGGGGGCTTTACCATTGCCAGGCGGCTTTTCTGGCTCTCGGATCGGATTATCAGGTATACGAAGCACGATGTTCCTATTGAACCTCAGAAGGGGAGGGTGAGCATCGCACCACTGCAACGCGAGGTCTTTAGGGTGACAAGTGGCCGTGCCTACCGGTCACCTTCATGCCTGTACTCGTATGCGTAGTCTCCCCTGCAGGAAGAGGCACTGCCTTCTTTGTTGCAGGATCGCGTGGAAGTTCCGGACCAAGTAACCCTCCTAAGGGGTCGCTAGTATGTAATCATTGTCGTAATTCGGCACTATTGTTGACTCGACCCATGTATCTGAGGCTGAGTCTGGGTTGTATATATCTGTCTGATGTTAACAGCCCTATCGCTTAGTCGCCTTGTAGGACACCGCATGGGTGGAGATGGGGTGACCCAAATTCTACTCTGCTGATAACCAATCAGCGGAGTAAATTTAAAGAGCCAAATCTAAAAGAACCTAAAATATAAATACCCAATTAACATCAATAGAGACATTACATCACATTTCGTTGATTACGTCACAATCTAACGACATGGCGATGGACTATAGACATAGTATAAATGCTATAGAGACTTAGGTCGAACATATGAAGTAGAGAGTATAGGGGCGAGATAAAGCTGCGGTCGGTACCTAGTCGATTATTGACAACGATTCGTGTAGTGATGGGAAAAGCCGGGACGAGGCTTATCGATAACTTCAACATTTTTACTGGAAGAGATGTGAAGGCCTTATTCTACTCCACGGAGAACCAACACGGCAATAGGCTCACCCCCTATTACGTAGAACCTAATACAATGATTGGTGAAATGTGGGTTTTAATTCACCTCTGCTTAACCCTCCAGGGATAAAGGCGTGATTGTATGTATGTATGTATTATACACATACCTACTTGATTTGTCATTAATTCAGTATTTTAGTACGATGACCTATGAACCGGCTAGTGGCAAAGATTCTCAACCATGGTGTTCTTTTTAACCATACCATAACTAATGTAATGATGTAATACACCATTAAATTAAATCTTACAAATAAAATTATACAAGGTGATTTTTTAGTTGTTTCGGAACGAAAGATTTTGGGCACAGTCTCGATAGGGAAAGCGTCTGGAAGTATTAATATGGCGAAAAAAAAAAAAAAAATTTTTTTTAATAATTTATGGGAATAATGTACCTACAGGTGAAAGGCATCCTGTATGAGGGTTGTAAAAAAAAAGTTTTTTTTTTCGCCAAAATAATACTTCCAGACGATTTGCTAACGAAACTGTGCAGCGTCACGTAGGTAAGCGATATCGATAAATAATAATTTCATTGATTTGCCCATCACTAGGCCAATAGTGCAGCTGCTGAGTCGTTGTTGGCAGAGTGCCAAAGATGCGCTCCTTCTAAGACCGGAGTCTCTAAATGTAACAAGGGGGGAAATAAAAAAATATATTATTCGAGACGGTGTTACAATGTTAGCAGAAAAATATAACTTTATTTACTCAACTAGCTTTTGCCCGCGGCTTCGTCCTTCGGAATAGATTAAGATATTTGAATGAAATTTTAAAGTAATTTGTGTGCTAATTATTCAAACCGATTTATGATAGGAAAAAGAGAAACGACTTAGGCGAGACTCATACCCGCGACACGTCCGTAGCAGAATTACATTTTTACAAATAAATGTGGTAGTATTTTTTATTGGTGTGTTGTTTTATGAAATTTGTTTTTGCTTTTTCTTAAGCTCATGCCCGTGGCTCCGCTCGCGTGAATATCGGTTATCGTCAAATATTTGGTTTCTCTATTTTTCACCTAAAAGCATACGTATAGTTACTGACTTATATACTGACCCAATCACGTTACTAAATGCACTCTATGCTACGGCGGCAGAGGAGCTCAAATCTACCAATCAATAGATTATATCAAACAAAAACCGCGCGCGGGAAAGCCTCATTTCTCTTGTGATTTTGGGGTCTAGATAATATAATATATGCCAGCACTACACATACAGTATATAAACTAACCCCTGAAAACAAATTTCTTAAGTAGGTATACATAACATACATAACATAAACTCACGCCTATATCCCCGAAGGGGTAGGCAGAGGTGCTAGCACCCACATTTCGCCGTTTATTTTTAGGTCCCAATGTAATAGGTGGCGAGCCTATTGCCATTAAACGGGCACTTATAAACCTGCGATAAATACACACATAACTTCGAAAAGCATCGAAAAGTCATTGGTGTGTGCCATGGTAATACCTGGGATCGAACCCGAGACCTCGTCTCAGCAGTCCATTACCCATACCACTAGGCTACCTAACAAAATACCTACTACATAACAGTTAATCAAACTCTTCCTCACAATGATGTTCAATCTTCAGAACTAGGTACGTACAGAGCACACTGAACTAAGAGAGGTAGCTCACCAACTGCGTCGAATAACTGTACAATTACCCTAACATCATTATCTTAAGAGTTATCAAAGTTGAGCCGAGTCTCAGGTAACTTCACTTTTGTGAAACACGGTCGTAAAGAACTGACAACTAATTGAGGTTAATACAAAGTCAGAAGTCCGTGGACTATTTTTTTATATTTTTTATATAGGACGCGTCAATTTGACTTCGCCTCGCCTGATGGTAAGCTGAAGGCAAAGTCTCTGAAAAGAGGACCACCATTACAGACACGTACCATGTTACAAGGGGGGCACTCAGCTTGACGGCCTTATCAGATGCTTTTTCACGCTCCGCTCAAAGGACCCAGGACTGTAGGAAGAGGGTAGCACGTGAACTACTTAGTATGGTATTCAGGTATTAATGATGCAAAAGAAAGAGTTTACCATCAGGCGAGGTGAAGTCGAATTGACGTGTCATATATAAAAAAAAATCTCTTCCTGTGTTGTACAAGTTGCTTGTCTGTATGTATCGCTATGAGAAATATTTGCGTTCCACGCTTGTTCCATGGTATATTGTAGGTACAAGTTCTGAAATCGACGAACTACTGTCTGCGGAACTGCTTACTCTCTGTTTGCCTATTATTACCTTGAATAATTTAAGAATACGAAGAAGAAGAAGAAGAAGAAGAAAAGAAGAAAGGCAATAGGCTCACCCCCTATTACGTGGGACCTAATACAATGATTGGTGAAATGTGGGTGTTAATTCACCTCTGCCTAACCCTCCAGGGATAAAGGCGTGATTATAAGTATGTAAGTAGTTATTTACTCAACTAAAAGGAATAAAATGAAGTAATTTTCCCTCCTCCACTTCCGCCGGAGCCGGTGGAGGAGGTTATATCGGACTTGAACCGACTAAAACGCACGCCATCTGTGGGCCGTCGGTTGCAAGAAGTGAGGTACCTAGTCGTAGAGATATCCCTCGCACCCCGGCCGACCCAAGGCCATATCTTTCGATCCGGCCCTCTTCTGGTGTGGGGACCACAGAGTCCCCAATAAAATGTAACTAAGTACTCAAGTCTTCATACGCTCCACAAAGTAGGATTGCAACTATGTCAGGGTACATAAGGAACCTTAACTTTTAACTATTTCCGAGTCCGAAGTCGTAAAGTATGTAGAATGAAACAGGAATGAAATTGCTTTACTTAGAGATATAGATGTTACCGTCAATTTTTATATAGCAGACATTCTAAACAATGCCTAGGCAATGTATGTTATTATATAGAATGCCTGTTGTTCCACCATGTGTGAAATAAATAGATTTTAGTCTATATTTACGGATGGCTTTGTGGGAATTGTATTTCTGGATGGTTATAAAAAAACACGAAGGTTAGAGCTCCCGTATTAGCCTTCTAACCTAATCTAGCCAAGTCAAAATGCGCGATGTGGACCGCACCATTAGGACCTGGAATTCCTTACCAGTACACGTGTTTGTCTCTTTCTACAGTCCCGGGTCCCTTTAAGCGGGGCGTGAAAAAGCATCTGATGAGGCCGTCAAGCTGAGTGCCACCATTGTAACATGGTACGTGTCTATAATGAGCCTTTAGCTTAGCATCAGGCGAGGTGAAGTCAAATTGACGTGCGTTTATATAAAAAGAATAGTTATACTATTTTACGGTTGATAGGTCCGAGTTTGACTACTATCTCGACGATGGAGCACGCTTACCAAGAAGTACCTATTCACTCTAGTCTTGAAGACATCCAAGTTGTAGCTGTCCGGAAACACAGATTCGGGCAAGGCATTTCACTCCATACTCCATATTTTTAGCTTAGTTTCATTGGAATAAGGTTGAAATTTAATTACCACTTGAAAACATACATACATACATACATACATACAGTCACGCCTGATATACGTAGAATAGCCAGGAGTGACTAAATATCCGACTAAGAAAATAAAAAATCTAAACAAAGAAACTTAATTTGATTTATTTAAAAATAAATTATATACAACAACCAAAGCACACAATAATTTAAAACTTAAAATCTAGATATTTATTAATCTTATTTATATAGGCTTGTGACAATATTGGCGGAGCAGACAAACTTAATTTGTTCTTCAAATTCGCGATTGTAGAAACCAAATAGTTGTTCGGTGAAGAATCCACTGGTGCTACAGTTGTATAAGCCGTTGGTGTTGGGCTAACAGAATTGTCAGTGAAAATATTCCTTATATTAGTAAACAAACCAGGTTTCTTCGTACCTATAATAACGACATTCTCAGTCGTTGATTCCAGCTGTTTCCCTGTTGATAGAGCGAACTGTGGATTTTGAGTAACAAAAATATTTTTAAGTTCTTCATATGGTGGTACAACTGTAGATTTTATTGGATCATTCGTCTTTAAATAAGCTGAAAATTTACTTTTATAAGGTCCATAATTTATGTTTTCTATTGAATAATCTTTGTGTTCCGTTGAAGCATCATCTGTGTAATGTTCGTAATCATTTGCTTTTGGTTCAGATGTCTGTTCGCTGTATAATTCACTACTGAAATCGTGTTTGTTATAAATTTTATCATTGTCATATATATTATTCCGGCTATTGTCAAGAATATTATCATTATATTTCCCTGTATCTCCTTCACGAATTTTATCTAAATAATCAACATATAGATTATCACCATTAACGTTACTATAACTGTTAGTGTTACGGTTATTATTAGTTACTCTAGAATTATCTACTGAGTAACGATTATCTAAATAACGATTATTGTATTCATGGTTTTGTTTCTCTGTAACTGGTTCACTGTTATCTCCATTTCCGTTATGATCATCATCGTATCTCACTTCTGCTTTATATCCCCCTTCGTCAGCTGTGTACGAAACAATCTGCATACGGCCATCGGGTAATCGAACCCTGTATTCTCCGTTAGTAGCTGATCCTTTGCTGCTTTGTGAGTGAGAGAAATCATCGCCTGTTTGATGGTCCTTCACCGTATACGAGAAAGCGTAGTTATCTCCCTGTAAAAGAGAGACATTAAATTTTATAACTGTTTCATCATCATCATGTAAAGCTTGTAGTTTGAAGTTCGGGGTTTCCTTTCCTTTATACATAGAAACGGGATCCCATTTTTTCTCATAATGGTTTTTGTCCTAATTTAAATTGTCATAACAAGTTAGGCATAATTTTCTTTGTCATAATAATAGTTTGCCATAATTGGTTTTTAGTATACTATGTTATTAAGCATAAATATTGTATTTCCTAATGTTTTTATTCATAACTTTGATATGCATAAAGTTGTAAAGCATATTGTTTATTTGTCTAATAGTTATTTGGCAGATTCATTGAGAAAGCTCCTGATTCCGACTTGGATAGATTAGGTTAGAAGGCTAATGCGGGAGCGGAGCGGAGCGAAGCTCCCGCATTAGGCCTTCGTGGTTATTTTTTTTTATAACCATGTAGAACTTTATTTAGTCAAATGAACATTCTGGCTTAAAATAGTTATGGTTACGCGTCGTTATGCTTAAGTAAACTTATGCTTTGGGACAGTATGCTTATAAAATAGTATGCTTATAGTAAATAGGATTAAAAAAATTATGATTAAAAAGTTATGGCAAATGAGTATTATGCGTAAATAATGTTAGGACAAGTAACATTATGCAATGTTAAATTATGACATAAAATTGTAGGAATAAAAATAGAGAACCTCACAGCATTCGTCTCAATTGCATGTACAGCTTGTAGTTTGAAGCTCGGGGTTTCCTTTCCTTTATACATAGAAACACCCAGATCAATGCAAATATACATACCCATTCATACATACAAATATTTGCGCTGAGCGGGATTCGAACCCGCTCGTAACAGTCGAACGTTCTACCGCTACGCCACAGAGGCCGTCAAGCTTTGTGTATTTATATTCATGTATAAAAAAATATTGTAAAACATTCGCATAAAATAAATTCAATATTAACGCTTGCATAATTATACGGAGCCAACCGAATTTCTGTTTTGAACATTCAATTAAATTCCAATTATTAAAATTATACGAGGAAAAACGCGAGAGTGAACATTATTTCTGTAATTTCCATTCTATTTACACTTTTTGTAATTAAAAATTAAAATTTGTAATGAACTCCACCAAACAAACGCTCTTAGAAAGAACTAGTATACATCGAATAGGTATCAAATCAAATATATAGGTAAAATTAGGTGAGGGCAAAATGGTGGCATGATTCCCGGTAGAGTATAATTTGGGCCACCACATATCTTCCCATGCAGTGTCGTACAATGCAACTAAGGAGAGCCCGGAACCTCTGCCTAACCCTCCGGGAATAAAGCCGTGATTATATGTATGTATGTATCATATACAAATTAATATTTACACCCTGCAATGGCTTCTATGCAACTTTAAAACCATGTGCATATTGTTTCAGACTCCATTATAAGCTCTAACGCATATTTTAATTACCATTAGTCAGGATTAACACGTTTTTACACAAGTTAACCAACCGCATTAGCATAGTAATGTGTTTTACACACCATGTTTGAGTTTATATAAGCAAGGTGGTAGCCGTGAATAAGTATTTTTTGTTGAAAAGTTGACTTGCACGACATGTTAAGTTATGTATTATTGTAAAACTTGCAATAATTCTTTCGTGCAAGTTGTAAATATTTTGCATACATACATACAATCACGCCTTTATCCCGGAGGGTTAGGCAGAGGTGAATTAACACCCACACTTCACCAATCATTGTATTAGGTCCAACGTAATAGGGGGTGAGCCTATTGCCGTTTCTCGGGCACTACGCGGCGGTAAATATTTTATTTATTTATATTATATTAATGCGGGTCCCGGGTCCTTTAAGCGGGGCATGAAAAAGCATCTGATGAGGCCGTCAAGCTGAGTGTCACCATTGTAACATGGTACGTGTCTTATAATGGTGACCCTCTTTTCCGAGACTTTACCTTCATCATCTACATCAGGCGAAGCGGAGTCAAATTGAAGTGTCCTTTAAGTATATAGGAAATGTCAATTTGAAACTCTCTGCTCTAGGTTCGGCTGCACGAGTGTGACTCAACTGGTGTTGCACACGTTCATAGGCCACGGTAACGACTTTCCATCAGGTTGACCGTGTGCTTGTTAGCCACTTAAGTGGTATAAAGGTAGATTATCATTATCTACCTTTATACCAGTTTGAGATCGTTTTCACCATATAAAGTATTGGAAGTGACCTAATTGTAGAAAGGAGATTAAAAGAAAGAATTGAATAACTTACGTTCTGGTGGTCGTTGTTGTTCTGAGCTACAGAAGCCCTGCTAGGATTGTAGTTTGTGTAGTCGTTCAAGGGCTTCTGAAAAATAAATAATCGTAAGTATGTATTAGTATTATACTATTTAAACTAATCTACTCGTATATAAATAAAAAATTGCAATTCTGTTAGTCTCGCTAAAACTCGAGAACGGCTGAACCGATTTGGCTAATTTTAGTCTTGTAATTATTCGTGGATATCCAGGTTTAAACGGTGAGAAAATATGGAAAAAAGATCTGAATTCCACGCGGGTGGAAAAAAATATGGCGGTACAAAGTTCGCCGGGTCAGCTAGTTTATTATAGAATTCTAGCTGATTTCTTTATGGGACCTAAATTCTACAACAAATTACCCAAATGTATACGCGATGAAGAAAATGTTGTATTATTTAAGAAAAAGGTACGGCATATTTTACTATGTAAAACCTACTACTTATAGTGTATCAGACTATTTGTGTGACAATGACCTGTAAAGCTGTTGTAATGTTAATGCATGTGAAAGTATCATAAGTACATTCAATATAATTATATTTGACCAATATTGTACACCGCTAATGCGGTATATTACAGAGTTCTGTATTTAAACTATAAGACCTATTGTATACCTACCTGTAATAACAATAAATAATCAATCAATCAATCAATCAATCAAAAGTTTATTTACATCAGACAAGCAAATGCTCATTCTGTATCCCCTCTACGTCAAATCATTTATTGTTCGTTGTTGTTTCTTATGTAAACGCTGAAAATAAGTTTTCATTTACACTAAAATATCAAGAAAGAATGCTCTTGTTCTTGTAAATCAACCATTACAAACAACTGCGGTGGTTTTCCCAAGCGACTACAATATGGGGTTCTTCAAGAAGGGCATTAGAAGGTTTCTTCAGGGTGGGCAGCGCGAGTGTGACGCCCCTGGTGTTGCATACGTTCATAAGCCACGGTGACCGCTTCCCATCAGGTGGGCCGTGTGTTTGTCTGCCAACTAAGTGGTATAAAAAAAAAAACTGAATTTTAAATAGGCAATACCTATGGTTGTTAGTTTATATAGGTATAACTCCGGATACGTGTCTTGAACCTAAAATGTGCTCAAAATGTGCCGCGCTATACGCGCAGTACACATTTCTTGTGTGTCTTTTGAGGATAGCACGGGGTGCTACTGCGGTGGACGAACTCAAATTCACCAAGCATAGATTATTACAAGGCAATCCGAGGGCACCATAGCCTCGTTTGTCTTGCGATTTAAGTCCAAGATACGTGTCTGGAGTTATATTATAGTTAAAAGAAGACTAGCTAGGTCTTCTTTTGACTGATGCACAGTATAAAAAAGGTGAACTTACTTAATGCCAAAGCCATTATCTAACAGTCTGCCTTAGGGTTATGTTGAGACACATTGAGGTAGGTGCATTAACCATATAGTAGAGTAACGTGATCCTTTGATAACGAAATGAAACGACAAACATCGAGTTTAGTCCCCTATGACAGTACAGTTCACACAGTATTGTGTACCTTATAGGGGATCAAAGAGAAGTACTGGTACACAAGTCATTACGAAAGACTTACTTGGTATTCGTAGACCGGTCTCGTTGATGGAGAGGCTGTCAGTTGGTTTTGCTGACCCAAGTCCGTGTTCGCCTGGTTCGAGAATATCCTGTATATAGGAGGAAGTGTTGGTTTTTGCTGAAAAATATTGAAATGTTAGAAATAAAGATGAAATAACCTTAGTGGGTTATCTAAGAAAGAATATATTTATGTAGTAATGTAGTGAGTTGAGATAATTTTAAAGCAATTAGTTAGCTAGACTAAACAAATTATAATAAATTGGAAAAAGCGAAATCAATTCTCGGGCGGGACTCGAACCCGCGATCTTTCCCTTACAGGGGGAACGCTCTGACCACTGAGCCACCGAGCTTCGCCCGAGAGTGACCCAATTTTTCCAATACATCCATCTTACGGCGATGGTGGAGTAATCTACCGATATTCGTACGAACTATCGGAATCAATGAATGATGTTGCAATCATTTTTAAACATTGATTTTTGATAACTCCGCCCAATCAATTGAGATAATTTTAAAGCAATTAGTTTGCTAGACTAAACAAATTATAATAAATTGGAAAAAGCGAAATCAATTCTCGGGCGGGACTCGAACCCGCGATCTTTCCCTTACAGGGGGAATGTTCGTACGAATATCGGTAGATTACTCCACCATCGCCGTAAGATGGATGTATTGGAAAAATTGGGTCACTCTCGGGCGAAGCTCGGTGGCTCAGTGGTCAGAGCGTTCTCCCTGTAAGGGAAAGATCGCAGGTTCGAGTCCCGCCCGAGAATTGATTTCGCTTTTTCCAATTTATTATAAATGTAGTGAGTTTCTTTAAGTGCGTAAATTCTGAAGGTTACCCCTCCTCTGGAGTCAGCGAGGTTGGTTATATCGGACTCGAACCGACTAACGGCCGTTCCCAATAACCTATCTACAGTTTAAGGTAAAGGTAAAGGTAGTTCCTTTGTCAAATCCTATTGTTATTTTGCTACTATTAATTGCGTTGACGATGAGATTGATGACGTTTTTATCCTTTCTAATGTCAAAACTGGCGATAGATAGGTCATTGGGAACGGGCGTAAAACCACACGCCATCTCGGGTCATCGGTTGCTAAGGGTGAAATAGCCTCTGGTATATCCCTCACGTCTCGATTGACCCAGGGCTATAATAATAACGTGGCGCACATTGGGGGAGGCCTACGTCCAGCAGTGGACTGCAGTAGACTAATTGATTGATTGATATAATAATAAAGTTGACGTCGATGGGGAGGAATTCTTTGACGCTTGAACCTGCAGCTTTGTATATAGGTATATTAAGTGTTTTTTTATGTAATTATGTAAATATTCCTTTTAATTTATTTAATTGCATATTGTAATGTAAATAAATACTACATGTAATAATAAAGTCTAAAATTAAATGGCATTTTGCAGTGTCAGTGGTATGACAGTGTTTATGACATACGTTGACGACTGTCATATACGTCAAATCCCATACATATCGACACCTCTGGGTTCAATTGGCGTATAAACCAAAACACGACTTTTCAGGAGAGCAAAAAAACGATTTTATTTTTAGAAAAAAAATCATAACTTTTTTATTTTAGAAGCTACATAAAAAATTCCAAAGAGAAAGATTCTTAGAATTTGGGGATGAAAAAGGCTAAATCATTCAATCATATCTATCTTCTTTGGTTTGGAAGTTAGCATGGATATACGTCTTAGAAAATACCAATTTATGGTGTATACACCCCATGAAAATTGGATGAAAACCCAAAATATGGATATAAGCTGTACTTATATCCATATTAGGTAAAATAAAGTTCACATTTACTGATTTAAAAGCACGTAACTGTAGATTTTTTTGCTGTAAAAACTATTTACTTTGCACATCAATAGAATTATAATTAATAAAAACAATCTCGATACTGTTAGAATGTGGCAGAATTACATTAATATTAGTCTTACTACAGAATTGTGGTCGATATATACGAAATTAAACTACCAGAAAAGAAATTAACTTAGTTTTATTAAATAAAACACATAATTATGGCACACATTATCAGTCATGATCAGATTATCAAACTAATAAAGCCAATTATTTAAATCTGTAGCTCTTCCACAGCCATCTCTCCTTCACCGCGACTTCCCCGTACAACAGATTGTCCTCAGGGTCTTTGTCTTTAATTCAGCAGCACTTGGACAGAGCCTGCGCCATTTTGGCCGTAGAACGCGCCAACTTATAGATAAGCTTTTGTCCCTCAGACGATTCCAACTTGTTATATAGCGGTTACAAGTGGTCTCGTTTGGCACTAGCTACCGCTCTCCTGGTGGCGCGTTTTGTATCTTTGTACGCGTCGCGGTCATCGAAAGATTTGGACGCTTGCCACTTTTTAAAGGATGGCTTTCTTCACCCTGATCTCTCTCTGCACTGTGTTGTTCCACCACCAAGTATCCCTGTCATAGATGCGTTCACCCTTAGACGTACCGAGCACCGCCCTCCCCGCCGCTATTCTAGCTGCCTGAATCCTGTCCCAGCTAACCTGTACTGGTTCGTCTACAGCATCAGCGCACTTGTCACCGATGGCTGAGACGAGACTTTGGGACTTGGCTTCACCAACACCTGATTCTGCGTTGGCCACGCTCGGCGCGTTTGTCTTTGGGTTTCACGCGGAGGTCCATGACAAGGAGACGGTGTTGGCTAGTGAGACTCTCTCCGGGTATTACCTTGCAGTTAGCCACCCTGCTGATGCTATGCCTCTTAGTGAGTAGGAAATCGATCTGGGTAGCGTGCTCTCCGCTCTTGCAGGTGACAAGAAGTTCGGCTTTCTTTTTGAAGAACCTGTTCACGACGGCATGTTCGGTGGCCGTACACGTTTTGAGGATGTGCTCACCCTCTGGGTTACGGCTACCGTATCCAAAACCGCCGTGGGCATGTCCAAACTCCTCACACCTGTCACCCACATGACTGTTCGTGCAGTGGTTTTACTTTAGCAGAATCGAGGGCCAGGGTCTCGATTCTGCTAAAGCAAAACCACCGTCATAACACGGACACTGTAATAATTTTTTGAATTTTTATCGTTTAATTTAAGACTATAAAGCAATCTCTGTAAAATCTAAAATTAAATGGTCTATTGTAGAGTGAACGAAAGCGTGTAGTAAAAATATTGTCATTTAATTTTGAACTTTAATTCTATAGCAATAAAGTCTAAAATTGAATACCAGTTTTTGCAATGGATATGGTTTATACATCCATATGTTATTTAAATGTTTGGATTTACGACCTCAATTTTAAATTACGTTTAATAAATCTATTTATTCGTCACGGCGTAAAATCCATTTACAATCAAGGCAGATCTTACGCCCCGGGTTGGTAAAAATCTTGGTCATAACGTCTTACTAAAAATTTAAAAAAGAAAAATTTGGCTGTTACATTAACATTTTATCTTTTTTGTGGTAGGATGATCTAAATTTTTTGGGTCGTAAAAGCATTTTTTATGCTAATTTGAACATTTTAAATATACAGATCGATAGAGAAAAAAAATCTGAACTAAACGGTGTATATAACTCATTTTGGCCAAAATGGTTTATACGCCAATTGAACCCAGAGGTGTCGATATGTGGAGGAACGAGGTGTGATGTCCCTCCAACACAAAGGGAGGATCCTCCGACCAGGGAAGGTGATCACACCTGGCGGGCCGCGGCCCAACGATTGTCGTTGGGAAGTAGTATATAGCTTGTACCAGCGCTGGAACTTCGCTTTCGCGATGCAGGATCTGTAGTGACGTAGTAGTTCGCCATGCTGTCGCTAGATGGCGCTGGGTATATGTGGTATCGCCACACATACATCATTTTATCATTTTGACGTTCATACTTTTTGTTAAATAGACTGCCAGTCCGTATTGACATTTTGACCCTTGCACATTCTAGCCGTTGAACAATTTGTTCATGTTGACTCCCCAGTCCCTAAATTATTCTATTCTAAAATACGCCAGCCAACGAATTGCCACTTCTTTAGTCTATTGTTGTTTGTAGGTACGTGAAAAACTCTAAAATCTAAATAACACACATTCAGACACATCTATCTATCTATACTATTATAAAATTGTAAAGTGGTCCCTACTAATATTATAAATGCGAAAGTAACTCTGTCTGTCTGTCTTTCTTTCTGTCTGTCTGTCTGTCTCGCTTTCACGCCTAAACCACTGAACCGATTTTGATGAAATTTGGTATAGGAGTAGATTGGACCTTGAGAAAGGACATAGGCTATGTTTGGTCGCGATAACCGACATCCACGCGGGCGGAGCCGCGGGCAAAAGCTAGTTGGAGATATTTAAAAAAAAATACTTGGGTTATGTTAAGTTAACGATACTGAACACGAAAATATTTTTTTTTAATTTCCTGTGTGTTTGTCTGTTTGTCCGCGATGGACGCAAAAACTACTGGACGGATTTTGATGCGGTTTTTTTTGTTAGAAACAGCTTACTCAGACTTAAAATCTTACAATTGTTTGATAGCAATCGGTTGAGTAGACTTGAAGATATAAGCAAAGGTCACGTTAACCGAGATGCACGCCGGCGGAGCCGCGGGCGGAAGGCTAGTTTTCATATATAATGTTAGTAGGAGGAAAAAAACTCACTTGTGTGTAATACTTGTTGGGGTCTCCGTTGCCAAATTTGTTTAGATAGAAGGTAGTAAAATCTGGCGCCGTATCCTGGAAAGACATAACACCGTAA
This sequence comes from Eilema depressum, assembly GCA_914767945.1. Lineage (NCBI taxonomy): Eukaryota > Metazoa > Arthropoda > Insecta > Lepidoptera > Erebidae > Eilema > Eilema depressum. The sequence continues at coordinate 2,776,054 of OU612036.1, read as the reverse complement.
TTATTATAATCATTATGTACTGCACTCATTTATTTCTATTATACCGAGAGTAGAACTAATAACAACCGAATATCACCAGCCATATGTATACTCGGCCAAGGAAATAGGTATACACCTTTATGTGTGAGAGTGTATGTATTGTCACGTGGTTTCCGGTAGAGTAGAACTTGGGCCACCCTATCTTCCCCCACGTGGTATCATACAAGGCGAATGAGGGATAGGGCTTGACTCGAGTCAGCAATAGTGCCCAGAATCCTACTAATATTATAAATGTGCAAGTTTGTGAGAATGGATGTGTGGATGTGTGGATGTTTGTTACTCTTTCACGCATAAACGGCTGGACCGATTAGGTTGAAATTTGGTATGTATATAGGTTATACCCTGGATTAACATATAGGCTATATATCAGCGATGAACGGGATCAGAATTCCACGCGGGCGGAGCCGCGGGCAACAGCTAGTATGGTAATATGGCGTGGATGTCGGTTATCACAACCAAACATAGCCTATGTCCTTTCCCATGGTCTTATTTATCTCTGTACCAAATTTCATCATAATCGGTTCAGTGGTTTAGGCGTGAAAGCGTTACAGACAGACAAAGTCACATTCGCATTTTATAATCTTCCTCATAGCGTTAATTCCCAGTCGCATCCGAAGCTTTCAGCTCGGAGTCTGGGGTCCGCTTTACCAGTCTTAACTACGGATTTGGCTAGACTTCGATATTTTCCGTGAAGCGATTGTCATCTGACCTCCACAACCCAATGTTAACATTAGGCGATATCGAAGCTTTGCAGCTAGACCGATTTTTTAGGGCTCCAACTACCCGTAACGACTGCCATAGATGTTCTTATGGCAACCGGGACCGACGGCTTAACGTGATCTCCGAGGCACGACCAGACCAATGCAAATACTCATATTTCATGCACACAAATATTTGCACTGAGCGGGGATCGAACCCGCGCCTCCTGCGTAGCGGCCGCCTTCACTACCGCTACGCCACGGAGGCTGTCCTCGCATTTTATAATATTGGTATGGAAGTAAGGATTACGAGTAGCACTGAATTAACGGCAAGCAAATTCCTTTTACTTCTTGTTCAAACCTTAATATTAATTAATTATTACAAATGGTAGCCGTTACAGAAGAAACTAAACCATTTAGTAGGTAATCGTACACAGACGAACATACACCTGTTATTACAGAGAGACGATCAATCATCGCTCTTACATGGTCATAAGAAAAAATAATATCTCGCATTCGTTTCAAGGGTGTTGGGCTCTAAAGTTAGCGTTTTTATACAAAAGTAGCTACGCACTGGAAAATTTATTGACACTTTGAATACGTGGATATTTGATCCCCTTCCCGTAACCCATGGGAACCTATTCCCGGGATAAAAAGCAGCCTATGTGTTATTCTAGACTATAATCTATCCCTCAGCCAGACCCGTTCAGCTGTCAGAGCATGATTTAACCATTCAAATATCTTCACACACTTTCACATTTATAATATTAGTACAGTAGACCCAGCCAGAAGACCCTCTATTATTGTATGTGAGGCCACACTTTGTTAATATACCTAGTCTCCTACTAGGGGACCAATGAGTACTAACATTAAAGACGAATCTACAACTTTTATAACGAGGCTTACTTTTGTGTGGGTTCGTTACCGTTTAGCTTTATTTAGAAGTCGTTTGTACCAACCTCAGACTTCAGTTGAACTCCTTTCCGCCGTGTAGAGTTTGGTAAATTTCCTTAGATGAATTGAGGTTTATGCTGACGTTATACTAAACACAACAACAATACAACAATTTGTACAATCGCTACTCTTGTGGCTCCACACGGCGGTTAGATCTTAATAAAACGTTGAGTCACCACAAGAAAAATCGCAAATGTGAGATGGCCTGGATACTATTATATGAATTTATTGAGAAAAAGTCGTGCGGTTGACGACACGATACTCGCGCTGTGACAATAGACGAGTATAAAAGTGTTCTGTCAATGAATGGTTTATTGTGAAGAAAATTATCTAATAGAGTGCTATACTGAAAGTAAGAAATATTATGTAATAATCTTATCTTGTCTTACTTCACTTCCTGCTGATATTATAAAATGCGAGCTTCAAGCCATAGGGATAACAATACTCATACTTTTCAGGAGGCCAAAAAACCTTTATGATATTTTTATTGCAGCCTCTTAAGTATCTATTATATTTCAATTTAATTATGGGAGTGGGTTCACGTCGGTATTGTAATGGCCAGGATTCGAACCCGTGACTTCTCGATCGTAAAGCCGATTCCTTAACCACTAAGCTACCGACGCTTAATTTCTTTTTATTCTGTGTTTAGTATTTCTTGTTAATAACGGCAACATAAATACATCATCTGTGAAAATTCAACTGCCTGGCTCTACTATCACGACTCATGATATATAGCCCGGGACCTTAGTAATAGGCTTCTGTTTTTACCCGACTGCCGAAGAAAGGAGGGTAATGTTTTTCGAGACTATGTATGTATAACCCGCGCCACGTATCTTGGACCTAAATCGTAAGACATACGAGGCTCTGGCGCCCGTGGATTGCTTTGTAATAGTCTATGCTTGGTGAATTTGAGTTCGTCTACCGCAGTAGCAACCCTTGCTATCCTCAAAAGACACCCAAGAAATGTGTACTGCGCGTATAGGGCACATTTTGAGCACATTTTAGGTCCAAGATACGTGGCGCGGGTTATATGTATGTATGTCATTTCTTTGGCACGCCCTACAGCCTGAACGGCTTAACGGATTTTGACATGCGAGGTGTCCTTTGATTCGTCGTGATTGTAATGAGTGACATCACGTGTATAAAGATTTCTAGAAAATCAAATTGGCGGATTTTTGGTGCTAAAATAATTTGACCGCTATGGACATAAAAACGACCGTTTTTTTTTTGTTTCAGTATTTTTACTTTGCAGTCAGGTTTTTGTTTTCTTAATAATTATTACGCCTTGTTATCCTTTGGGTACAGCCCCAAAAATTACTCACCTCGTAAATATCAATCGGTTTGGGCCTATGAATAGGCACTACTTGATACGGTACATTTAGAAATTTAGAATCTGGTGTGTTCTGCAAATACGAGTAAGGAATCCAGGTCCTTTCTCTAATTCCTCTTTCTAGATATCCAGGTGTCAAGGCGACCTGGTTGACCTGTGATGAGGCCTGGATACTGTTGTTTGGATTCAGCTCGCTTCTTCGAATGGATTCGATGAGGGGGCGAGAAGTCACGATGAGAGGAGTCGGTGGCGGGGTTGGACCATCGTTTGGGAAGAGAATTGGACCTTGTCTGTAATATAAATGATATTAATTAAGTTTACTATTTACGCACTGTATATTTTAGAGTAGAATATAAAGTTATAGATGCGTCCTACAGTCACAGGTCCTTTAGCGGGGCGTGCAAAAGCATCTGATGAGGCCATCAAGCTGAGTGCCACCAGTGTAACATTGTACGTGTCTTTAATGGTGACCTTCTTTCTAAGACTTTGCCTTCAGCTTATCATCAGGCGAGGTGAAGTCAAACTTACGTGTCCTATATAAAAAAATGTACATGGATTAACATCTTTGGGTTCCAAAGCCAACCACATCTGCAAGTCGGTGGACCTACTAAACAGTGTATGAGGTTCTGATGCAGGCTTTTCTCTAGGGATTGGGTGATCAGACGGCAGTCGCTCCCGCAAAATATGATAATCTAAGCAAACGTAGACGACTGTCGTATATAAGTCAAACCCCATACATTCGTCATTTTATTCTACAATCTAGGGGGTATTTGCAAATATTTATATGCATAAATATGGTGTTTGCATTGGTCGTGCCTCGGAGAGCACGTTAAGCCGTCGGTCCCGGTTGTCATATGAACATTTATAGAAGTCGTTACAGGTAGTTGTCTTCTAGGGGGACTGAGCGGGGATCGAACCCGCGCCCCCTGCTAGTATGGGTCACTAACTCTGGTACCATCAGATTCCTGGTTGTGTGTTACATATGCTAATACAAAACCAACAGGCGCTTTCTGCAAGCTTCAAACGCTGCCACCACTTTTGCCAGTGCTTTCGAATTGTAGCAGTGGTTCATACACAGAATTTGATGATCTTTCAGATGAACCAGGTTTTTTCTGGTCAATCAATTAGCCTACTGCAGTCCACTACTGGACATAGGCCTCTCCCAATATGCGCCACGTTTGCCGATCCTCCACCTACCGCATCCAGTCTGTCCCAGTCACCTTTCGCAGGTCGTCAATCCACCTGGCTAGAGAATGCGATTTTTCTGGTAATCTTATCATATTAGATACCGGTTTTATTCGGTTTTTCAAAATGGATTTTTGGTATCACCACCAGGTTTTTAGCTTTGCAGCATAGCCATTTCGTGTTCTCAGATTAAAGGCGCGTCTAATGAATCATTAATCATTAGTAATGATGTACATTTTAGGGATCTGATGGTACCAAAGTTAGTGACGTTAGCTCTCATACTATGCGTAGCGACCGCGTTCCCTACCGCTTCACCACAAAGAGTCACGTGACTGGGATTAAGATAAATGCTAGTAATTATACCTGTGATTATACTGCAGTAAAGAAGGTTTTAAATGTATGAGGAGCAAGAGTCGTTAGTGTCGATCGTTAAGTCCAGCAGACAGTTACCAGAGCAATGATAGTTACAGTCGGTGTTGCAGTATTGATTTTACATTAGTTAGTAATTACGCTTCTCGTAGTACTCAGAAGCTAGAGCATTATTGCTTTATTTAATTTACACTTGTATAAAATCCTCCGTGGCGTAGCGGTATTGCAAATATTTGTATTCATGAAATATGGGTATTTGCATTGGTCTGGTCGTGCCTCGGAGAGCACGTTAAGCCGTCGGTCCCGGTTGCCATAAGAACATCTATGGCAGCCGTTACAGGTAGTTGGAGCCCTAAAAATCCATAAACAACAGTCTAACTGCTCAAAGCTTCGATATCGCCTAATGTTATCATTGGGCTGTGGAGGTCAGATGGAAATCGCTTCACGGAAGATATCGAGGTCTAGCCAAATCCGTAGTTAAGACTGGTAAAGCGGACCCCAGACTCCGAGCTGAAAGCTTCCGATGCGACTGGGAATTAACGCTAAGAGGAAGAAGAAGAAGACACTTGTATAAAATCCTATTCTGTTGGCATGTTGGTTGCCGGTGGAGTAGAATACGGCCATCCCATTTTTTTTTTACATTTGGTCCATCAATTGACTGTACCGCCCTAGATGGTAAAAAGCTGAGGTGCAGTTCAAAAGATACGGACCACTATTCTGATGCTATTGGGCCTAAATATCGGTCTCCAACTTGACGGCCTTCTTCCTGTGGGTGTCGTAGAAGGCGACTAAAGGATAGGACTGTTTTTAAGTAACAATAACTAAAAAGTGTCTGCTTGACGGCAATAGGCTCGCCCCCTATTAAGGCCTGTTCAAACATAAGCGGTATTCGCTGCCGCTGTGGGTATAGGTACATACAGCGCGGGTTTCGCTCAGGAATTTAGTATGAAGTTCCGCGGCTAGAGCGGAATCGTTGGTACCACATTACCGCGCGGTTTTCTGTATCGCAGGCGGCAGCGAATACCGCTTATGTTTGAACAGGCCTTTACGTAGGATCAAAAATCATAGCTGACGAAATGTAGGTGTTGATACATCTCTGCCTATAAGTCTTAGGGTGCTTTTATAGAGAAACAGGCTACCGGTTTTGGCTACCTGCCCCGATAAATTTCCATAGAAACAAAAATGATGATAGTTTTTTTTTATATATTCAATTTGACTTCGCCTGATGGTAAGCTGAAGGCAAAGTATCTGAAAAGAGGGTCACCATTACAGACACGTACCATGGGGTTAGTACCCACTGGTCCCCTGGAATTCGTCCCCAGTGCCCATTCGTCCCTACATAATTTTGAGGTGCACACTCGACCTCTGGTCTATTTCATAATTAAATTATTACTTATTTTTGTCATTTACTCTGGTCCCTGTGGTTGTGGTGTGTAGTAAAGGCTTATGATGAAAATAAAACATTTTTTTTATATAGGACACGTCAAATTGACTCCGCCTCCCCTGATGGTAATCTGAAGTCTCTGAAAAGAGGGTCACCATTACAGACACGTACCATGTTGCGATGGTGGCACTCAGCTTGACGGCCTCATCAGATGCTTTTTCACGCCTCGCTTAAAGGACCCGGGACTGTAGGAGGAGGGAAACACGTGAACTGGTAAGGAATTCCAAGTCTTAATGGTGCGGCAGAAGAAGGAGTTGCCGAACCGCTTGGTTATCGAGAACGTACTAACGTGATGATTTCTATGAAAATGAATTGTGTGTCATACTTACTTGGTAGGTTTTGGCCTTTTTAAAAACTTCACAGGTTCAAAATCTAGATATTTGCTGGTGGTTGGGACTATCAGATTTGATGGTGTCACTACTTCTGTGTTCAGGCCAGGTATAAGGAGTAACAGGACGAGAAGCATTTTCAGAAGTCTTTTGAATTCTGTGAAGAAGATAAAATCGTATATTAAATTTAAAGTAGGTATAAAGAGGAGCTCTTGGTTAAGTTTATCACTTCATGAACCATCTGACAGCCCGGTTGCCGTCATGATGACATATACATACAGGGCGTCCCACGGCGATGCCACATGGAGGGCAAGTACCTTAAATCCTTAAGTTGGCTCATTTTACTTAAAGGACACATCATTTTATTTTTAAAAAGAAACAAAACTGCATTCAAAGATTTTTAAAAATTCGCTTGCCACACCCGGTAATCGAACCGACTAAAATCCGAAAAAGTAACATCCTGTATTTTTATGGCATCAATCGATAGTGTCAATCAAAAGGATCAAATCTCTCTAAGAAACATGATAAATTAAATGAAAGGAAGTCCTTGAAACCTAAACTTATAAGTTCAATTTGGCAAAATAAAACACTTTAACTCAAAGTTCATCCATCCATCTGATACCATATTAACAATGAAATTCCATATTTAAATCACTTTTCTTTTTTTATCGTGTGGAGACCACTGCATCAATCGATAGTGTCAATCAAAAGGATCAAATCTCTCTAAAAAACATGGTAAATTAAATGAAAGGAAGTTCACAAAATCTTGACATTTCATCATTATCATCATCATTTCAGCCATAGGAAGTCCACTGCTGGACATAGGCCTCTCCTATAGATCTCCAATAAGACCGGTTGGAAGCGGCTCATCATTCTTAGCCATCCTAACTTATGGTACTTGGATATCACCAGGGAGTTGTAGAGGCCAGGTGGCAGTCGTTTCACGGAAAATATCGGCTGCTCTGGTATGTGTTTAAGACTTGGATTTCGGTAGAGAACTGTCTCTGAACGGGTTATAAATCGAGTCAAAATTTGAGATATATTAAACCAGAACTTTATGAGTTTTTGAAAATAATTCAACTTAACATTTTTATGATACCTATGTAACATCATCCGTGTGGTCAGAATCAGAATCAGAAAATCCTTTAGTTTCAAATAACAATTTCTATTATACATTACAAATATGTGTTTCACTTTGTCCGCGGAATGGGAGCTTTTGAAACCTATCCTAATGGAATCCTCATATACCTAGTGTTTATATAAATAGACGAGGATAACAATATATAATGGGAATTGACCCCAGCGGCTAACCGCTAATTACTTAAAAGGGACTCCATGGGACTCATCCGTGTGGTGACAGAAAAAGAATATAAGTATCACCACCTCATCTCATCCGAAGAATGTTGTAAGAGGCGACTAACGGAAAAATACGCACACGATATCACTGCGAGAGAAGGAAGACTCCAAATAAAACCCTGTACCAACCCGTCTGGTCAGCGTGGAAACAGTAGGCCACAGACTCCCAACATTGGGAGATGCTTATGTCGGCCAGGGTGCGAGGGATATGGCTACGACAACCTCACCTACGGCAACCGACGGCCCACAGACGGCGTGCGTTTTAGTCGGTTCGAGTCCGACATAACCTCCTTCTCCGGCTTCGGCGGGGGAGGATCCGTGGGGATTTTTTCACACGATAAAAAAAAAAAAAGAAAAAACGGAGATGCTTATGTCCAGCAGTGGACTGCGATAGGCTAATTGAATTGATTGTTTGGACATATTAACAGTCTCATATATCTTCCAATTAGACCTATAATTAAACCAAAGCACAAACCATTCATTAAAAGTAAAAACCCATTGACAACAATTTACAATGGTGTACAATTATGGGAAAATTCGTCTATTTCACAATTTAGTTGATGAAGGTATGGTCGCCTTGGTAATAATTAGAACAACCTTTGAAGGTTAATGGTGTATCAGATTAATGTACACCTAATTGTGAGTTGAATATGTCAACACTATAAGTGATAGCTGCACCACGCAGCTAGAATAGAATTTGGGCAGAGTAGAATTTGGGCTACATATTATACAGCCCAGACTCAGCATAAACATGGCCCGAGTCTGGTCTATCCCTTAGTCGCCTTCTACGACACACATAGGAAGATACCTATATCTTCCTTAGGCCTACCCTATTCCACTCCACCGGGAATCAACATGGCCTTACAAACGTGAATATAATCTACTAGCCTTTCGCCCGCGTGCATCTCGGTTAACGCAACCTTTGCTCATATCTCCGGTTCTACTCAACCGATTGCGATCAAACAAACGTAAGATTTTAAGTCTGACCAAGCCCTTTCTAACAACAAAACTACATCAAAATACGTTCAGTAGTTTGCGTCCATCGCGAACAAACACAAACAGACAGGAAATTAAAAAAATATGTTTTCGTGTTCAGTATCGTTGAATAACATAATCCCAGTATTTCTTAAAAATATCTCCAATGTACAGATAGATTTAAGTAGGGAATAAACATAAAGTAGGTACTTATATCCACCCAGGGACAATCAGGGTGCATAACCTAACCTATCGAACCCATACAAACCGTATATAAAATAGCGAGAAAATCCTCCACTGTCGGGCCACAACCAATATTTTGTAATACCATTGTATTCTGTCACGCCAATCTTATAATTGCCGTGAGAACTAGGAAAGTGAGACGCGTACGTTACATTGTGTGCCGACAACGTTATTAGATGGTATTGGTAATATGCAAAGATTCCTCTACAGCTGCAATCGTTGTGGAAACCCTTATTAAAATTGTTTGCAGAAATGTTTTAATAGCGCAATAGTAGGTAGGGGTTTTGCAATTGTGATAGATGAGGCCACCCTAGCAGGAGAAGGCTGGGGCGGCAGCACGATGTGAGTTCCTCCTTTCTAGGGTAAGATTGGGACACCAGTGGCGGCCCTAGCAGATGCAGGCCGCGGTGGCGGCGCGCATTGCGTGCCTCCCCATACCCGGGGGCGAGTTGGGGAGTCTGTGGTCCCCACATCGGAAGAGGGCCAGATCGAAAGATATGGCCCTGGGTCGGCCGGGGTGCTCACCTCCGGCAACCGACGGCCCACAGACGGCGTGCGTTTTAGTCGGTTCGAGTCCGACATAACCTCCTTCTCCGGCTTCGGCGGGGGAGGTATCCGTGGGGATTTTTTCGCACGATAAAAACAAAAAAGGGAGATGCTTATGTCCACTATGTCCAGCAGTGGACTGCGATAGGCTAATTGAATTGTTTGATTGGACATATTAACAGTCTCATATATCTGCCAATTAGACCTATAATTAAACCAAAGCACAAACCATTCATTAAAAGTAAAAATCCATTGACAACAATTTACAATGGTGTACAATTATGGGAAAATTCGTCTATTTCACAATTTAGTTGTTTAAGGTATGGTCACCTTGGTAATAATTGGAACAACCTTTGAAGGTTAATGGTGTATCAGATTAATGTACACCTAATTGTGAGTTGAATATGTCAACACTATAAGTGATAGCTGCACCACGCAGCTAGAATAGAATTTGGGCAGAGTAGAATTTGGGCTACATATTATACAGCCCAGACTCAGCATAAACATGGCTCGAGTCTGGTCTATCCCTTAGTCGCCTTCTACGACACACATAGGAAGATACCTATATCTTCCTTAGGCCTACCCTATTCCGCTCCACCGGGAATCAACATGGCCTTACAAACGTGAATATAATCTACTAGCCTTTCGCCCGCGTGCATCTCGGTTAACGCAACCTTTGCTCATATCTCCGGTTCTACTCAACCGATTGCGATCAAACAAACGTAAGATTTTAAGTCTGATCAAGCCCTTTCTAACAAAAAAACTACATCAAAATACGTTCAGTAGTTTTTGCGTCCATCGCGAACAAACACAAACAGACAGGAAATTAAAAAAATATGTTTTCGTGTTCAGTATCGTTGAATAACATAATCCCAGTATTTCTTAAAAATATCTCCAATGTACAGATAGATTTAAGTAGGGAATAAACATAAAGTAGGTACTTATATCCACCCAGGGACAATCAGGGTGCATAACCTAACCTATCGAACCCATACAAACCGTATATAAAATAGCGAGAAAATCCTCCACTGTCGGGCCACAACCAATATTTTGTAATACCATTGTATTCTGTCACGCCAATCTTATAATTGCCGTGAGAACTAGGAAAGTGAGACGCGTACGTTACATTGTGTGCCGACAACGTTATTAGACGGTATTGGTAATATGCAAAGATTCCTCTACAGCTGCAATCGTTGTGGAAACCCTTATTAAAATTGTTTACAGAAATGTTTTAATAGCGCAATAGTAGGTAGGGGTTTTGCAACTGTGATAGATGAGGCCACCGTAGCAGGAGAAGGCTGGGGCGGCAGCACGATGTGAGTCCCTCCTTTCTAGGGTAAGATTGGGACACCATTGGCGGCCCTAGCAGATGCATGCCGCGACGGTGGCGCGCATTGCGTGCCTCCCCATACCCGGGGGCGAGTTGGGGAGTCTGTGGTCCCCACACCGGAAGAGGGCCAGATCGAAAGATATGGCCCTGGGTAGGCCGGGGTGCTCACCTCCGGCAACTGACGGCCCACAGATGGCGTGCGTTTTAGTCGGTTCAAGTCCGACATATCCTCCTCCACTGGATCCGGCGGAAGGGTATCCGTGGGGATTCTTCGCACGATAAAAAAAAAGAAATAAAAAAAGGGATACCAGTGGCGGAGGGTGAAAAGTTCAAAAGGAAAGCCGGTGGAAAAAAACTTACCCCGTAAAGAACAACATTAATGGCAATTTTGTATGAAATTATCTTAAATTTTATATACTGAATTTCAGATACCTATATCCCTACTTCCCTACTAATATTATAATTGTGAAAGTAACTCTGTCTGTCTGTCTGTCTGTCTGTCTGTCTGTCTGTCTGTCTGTCTGTCTGTCTCACTTTTACGACTAAACCGCTGAACCGATTTTGATGAAATTTGGTATACAGGTAGGTTAGACCTTGAGAAAGGACATAGGCTATGTTTGGTCGCGATAACCGACATCCACGCGGGCGGAGCCCCGGGCAAAAGCTAGTATTACATATAATTTTGGATGATAAATTATGTATATTATTTATTAGAGTATAAACTAAAGCATATACATACATATACTACGACTCCACTTTTCAATCCGGCCTACTTTCCTTTCTTTACCTTTTTTTATAATTGGTTCGTGAATTGACTGCACCCCGCCAGATGATAAAAATCTGAGGTGCAGTCCAGAAGATACGGACCACTATTTCTAATGGTATTGACCTTAAAATGGTGGCCCTTAACTTGACGGCCTTGATATAATATGCTTTTTCACAACCCGCTTGAAGGACTCGGGACTGTAGGAAGAGGGACCTGTTTTCAACCAGATACGTTCAGCCGTTTAAGCGTGATTGAGTAACAAACATCTAAACATTAAAAAACTCATATCCCTTGTGTAAGTATGTGTTGTGTATGTCGACTGCCTCTGTGGCGTAGCGGTAGTGAACGCGGCTGCTACGCAGGAGGCGCGGGTTCGATCCCCGCTCAGTGCAAATATTTGTATGCATGAATAAAAATATTTGCATTGGTTTGGGTGCTTCTATGTATAATATGTATGTATTTACAAAAAAAAAAAAAGTATCTAAGTATGTATATCCGCATTCTAGATTCCATAACACAAGCTAATTAAGCTTACCATGGGTCTAGATAGCGTTGTGTAGAATGTTGTAGAATATTTATTTTAATTATTTATTTATGTTTATCAACATTCTAGATCTTATACTACTAGCTTAGGGTTGCCATACGTCCCCGTACGCCGGGACATGTCCCCGTTTGAGGCCTGGTGTCCCGGCGTCCCGGCCAATAAGCAAATTGTCCCGGTTAAACATTTTTAGTATTATATTAGAGAGCTGGACTTGGTTGGTAATCAGTAATATACCTACAATAAACGCGACTAAGTAGCTAGGCTATTAATACGTAGATAGAACGACGAAAGAGCTGATATTTTTCAATACATGAATATGTTAATGAGTAATAAAGACCCCGGGGCCAATGATTTTACGAGAAAAACGCGATGAAGGACAGATGGCGCTCATACTTCCAACGACATGCTGAATAAGCAGCAAGAGGTGCATCCACCAGACCTCTTTCCAACAAGGACAAGGACTAGTGCCACCGATAACGCCTGCAGAAGTACAGACTCGGCCTCGACGAAATCGCCATCGAGGCTTGGAAGGCAATGGGTGCATTGGGTGCTCGTGGTGTGAGCATTCTAACAAATCTGTATAACCGCGTACTTCTCACCGTGAGATCCTGAGCCAGTGGAGACTGAGCTTCATTACGCCAGTATTCAAAGGCAAGGGATCGGTGCAGGAGTGTGGTAGTAACCGCGGTATAAAGATAATGTCCCACACCATGAAGCTCTATGAGCAGATAATCGACTCCTGGATCCGACAGGAGAGTACACTCTCGGAGTGTCAGTATGGGTTTCGTCCCGGGCACGGGATCATTGATCCGGTGTTCTACCTAAGGATTGTGGTGGGGAAATACAGGGCGAAGAACACGCCCCTGCACTGCCTATTCTTAGACATGCAGAAGACCTTCGACTGTGTTCCTCGCGCGGTGATCTGGTGGGTACTGTGGGCTAAGGGCGTTCCAGAGACCTACATTGACACCATCCAAGATATGTATCATGATTCTGGTTCCGTAGTTCGGAGTGCTTTTGGTGACTCAAAAGCCTTCCCCATCACCATCGGAGTACACCAAGGATCCGTCCTTAGTCCTTACTTGTTCAGCTCGGTATTAGACGTCTTGTTGGACAGTATCAGAAAACCACATAAGCAGCCTCCGTGGTTGCTCATGTATGCTGATGATATTGCGCTGAAGGACGCGGACAGGAGCAGATTGGTGCAACACGTGAAAGTGGGGAAGGAAACGCTTGAGAACGGTGGTATGAAGCTAAATATAGCGATGACAGAAAGTTTAGCGTTAAACTCGACAGATTTCACACCGGTCCGCATAGGCGATGATTCGGTTTAAGTACCTGGGTATCATGTACTTCATGTGACCAGTGAAATCGACTACGACATCAGGGCACGCATTGCTTCCGCGTGGGCCAGGTGGTGAGAAATGACTGGCGTCACGGGTGATCCCAACATGCCAGTCAGGTTGAAGGAGCAGGTCTATAAGACGATCATTAAGCCTGTCCTCTTACATGGTTGTGAGAGCAAGAGCGTAAGCACGTAAGAGCTGCATGTCACGGAGATAAAAATGCTGCGTGAGGAACTCTTGCAGCCGCGGCAGCCTTCATGTCCATGACATCGCAGATAAAAATAATGCTAGAGAGCCGCCTTCGCTGGTGCGGCCACGTCTTGCGGCAACCGCCAGGATACGTGGGTAGCAAATGCCTGACAATGGCGCCCCCACCGGGTCCAGGTAGAAGGGATAGGCCCAAGATGTCCTGGCTTGACGTCATGGAGAGTGATATGCGTGCAAATGATCTCACTACCATGGACGCCCAAGATCGTGTCAAGTGGAGGAGGAAGAGCCGGAAGGCGGACCCTGAGCTCCGGGGTCATCTTGGCCAGGGATGCAATCGGGAGAAAGCGTCTATATGAAAATGATGTTTAACTTAATGTTGATTTCGTCAAAATATTTTGTACAATTATCAGAAGTTAATTCTGATAATTTTTCACCTTTCAGAAAACATAGGAAGCCCGGGTCGCTACCCGCTTGTTTAATGGCAGTGTTAAAAGTTGTTGTAATAAAAGTTCCTATTTTTCTACCTTTACTAATTTTTCTTCAAATGTCCCCGTCTGGGTCCCCACACTTATGGCAACCCTATACTAGCTATGCTGTGGTCTAGATAGCTATACAATATTTCACAATGTTATATAACCGTGTTTTTTCACGTTAATTGTTCCGTGTAGCACGTTCATCGTTCAGTGTTTCATTATCATAATTACATTTTCTTTCAGAATGAAATGGGCCCTTATTCGACTTGACCATCCGTAACGTAACTACGCGCGTTCGAATTACCCGATGCGTTTAAGATAGGTTAGTTTTAGTTTCAAACGCAGTCGTAATGTGAGTAGTTTTTTTTTAATGATTTATTTATCATCTCACAAAAACGATGTCCATAATTATTTAGAGGGCATTTATGAAAACACTGAGGTTTGTAGCAAATGCCATTCATTCTTTAACACAACAAACGAGGTCATCCACTATACAAAATATATATACAAATTGACGTGTTCTATATTATATAAATAAAATATGTGATTGAAATTATATTGATTAACCAACATAAATGTGTCAGGAAAAACGAACTCGTGTCGTTACGGTGCGGCTGATCAAGCCGAACAATGCCTTAGTTATAATGCCTTAGAATTTTTTTTATACAACAACAAGAAGTTACTAACATTATTTATTTTGACCACTGACTGACCCACCGAGCCTCGCACGAAGCTGAACCCTCGGTGGCTCAGTGTTTAGAGCTTTCCCTCTATAAGGGAAAGATCGCGGGTTCGAGTCCCGCCTGACCTGGATTCATAATCGATCTGAATAGTTAGCATACTAACTGCTATAAAAGTTTGGATGGAGTCATCGAAAATCAATGTTTAAAAATAAATGTAACATCATCCATTGGTTCCGATAGTTCGTACGAGTATCGGTAGATGGCTCCCACCGTCTCACTATCGGCCGTTCCCAATAACCTATCTATCGCCAGTTTTGACATTAGAAAGGATAAAAACGTCATCAATCTCTATGGTAACGCAATTCATAGTAGCAAAATAACAATAGGATTTGACAAAGGAACTATCTCTACCTTTACCTTTATCTGTAGATATGTTATTGGGAACGGCCGAAAAATTATGTATTTATTTTCTCGCTAAACTGTACATGGTCAAGCAGAATCATGCTCCTGTGGTGCGGACCACACTGTAAATATACCCGAATATTAACCACACACCATGGTCCTCATGCGAATAGCGATAAGGTTTAGTCGCAAAGTTTCAAGTTTAATAGGGTTTATGGGGTTTTATAGGTTGATATTGAGTCGTGCGGAATATGTTTCTGTTGTTAAATTAAAGATGCGGACTGCATAAATGTGGGGTTTAATTTATGACTAGTTAATGCCCGTGGTTTTGCCCGTGTGGATGTCGATTATTGCGACTTTTGGTCATAGGTTGCGTACTACTTCAACTAATTGCGAACAAACATAGATACGTAAAATTTTATCCGACTATCCTTTCAAATTAACTGCATCAAAATCTGGAATTCAACAAAAAAAATCAAGTACTTACTTTCAACTCAAGTATTTTTTATCCGATTGCGACAAAACCAAAAGAGGGTTATGTTTTGACAAACTATGTAAGTATGTAGGTTTGTAAGTTCACCTGTTCGACACCGCAAGGGAGGTGATGGGGTGGCCCAAATTCTACTCTGCCGGGAACCACGCGGCGATATATACCCGTAGGTAGGTACTTAGATATACCTATATATTGCCGTGTTGTTCCCGGTGGAGTAAAATAGGGCCACCCACCTATGGAGTATGGGTGTCGTAGAAGGCGACTAAGGGATAAGGCTGTTCTCCATCCGACAGTAAACAAACAGCCCATGTCTAAGTGCCCGCTTGACGGTAATGGGCTCGCCTCCTAATACGTGGGACCGAAAATCACAGTTGGCGAAATGTGGGTGTTAATACACCTCTGCCTACCCTTCCGGGGACGTACAGGCGTGAGTGTATGTATGTATGTTAGATAGGTATATAAAAATCCCATCTCCACCCATGCGGTTTCGTATAAGGCGAGGCTGTTTAACATCAGATAGATATTATACAGTCCAGACTCAGCCTATACATGGCTGGAGTCAACAATAGTGCCTGGAAAACGGCAATAGGCTCACTCTCTATTACGTTGGACCTAATACAATGATTGGTGAAAAAATATGGATGTTATATCACCTCTGCCTAACCCTCCGGGGATAAAGGCGTGATTGTATGTATGTATGTGTATAAAAAGTTATAGGTCGTTTTATAGCTGCGATGATCGCTTAATCCGCTGGGATGCTGCCACATCACGAACATCTCGTTATCTTAAGCAAATTACCGAACTAAACTTATAATGTTAAGAAATGGCTATATTAAGCCATCATAATTTCGTCTAATCATGCGAGATCCTGTCAAATTACTTAAGTACAGAATTTTTGCATGCGTTTTTTGTAGTACGTTGGTCGTACTGTGACACGAGTATTTATTTGCTACCTTCTTCTTCTTCGTCCTAGCGATAATCCCAGTCGCATATGAAGCTTTTATTTCGAAGTCTGGGGTGCACTTTTCCCAATCTAACTGCGGGTTGGCTGAACTGCAATATTTTCCGCGAAGCGATTGCTATCTGACCTCCACAACTGGCGATATCGAATCCAGTTGTTGGACTTTTTAGGACTCCAACTACCCATAACGACTAGCATAGATGTTCGTGTGGCAACCGGGACCGACAGCTTAAAGTGCTCTCTAAGGCACGATCATACCTTAAAGCGGTTTTGGCGATATCTTCGGTTCTACTAATCAGATTGCAATCAAACTTACGTAAGATTTTAAGCCTGATCAAACCTTTCTAACAAAGGTAACATATTTTTTATAAATCGACCTATTACAAAATGGGTTTGGACAATTCAAACCACGGTGCAGAACAACCTATTCAAAATAGCCCTGGGGCAATTCATACCGTGGACCGAACCGCTTGCGGTGTGAAAGGCCCCAGAACACGAAAATAAACTGAAACTGGTCTGAAATTATAAAGTGTATTAGAAAGTACTTACTAAAGTTACGAAATTTTAGTCTTGAGACTGAATTTCTAAAAACAACAATGTACCAACGGATAATGGCGAGTCATGCATACCAAATACTAGTAATTAAAAACTGCATCCAAGAATACCCTAACAAATTGCAATCTATGATAACCATTCATTAGACTCGGCCATCTCATTCATTACAATCACAACAAAACCATCACGCAAAATGACAGCGTCCGTATTCGCACGGAGCGCGGGAAAAGCCGCCATATTGCCAACATGGCGTATCTATGACGCAACGCTCACACGACACAATAGCGATCAAAATAAACAACGCATTGTGTACTTTTTATTTTAATTTTTAGATTGATTGGAATCTAGTGATTGAAGGGACTAACGGCATTGATAGATTTTTTAGTTAAATTGTGAATTTGATTGGATTTTAAAACAATCCCGATGATGGTACAAAGAGTAATGAATTTTTAGTTTACGCGTTATGAATGAAGCGCGGCAAATGTTGGAAAAACATGCAAATGGAATGGATAAAACTAACGTGCGAAGTCGACTTTATTACTGAGAGATCCCGGGTTCGAATTCTGGCCAATTCACTACGTAAACTCACTTTTAACACAAGTAATTTAGCTTAGCCCCACACCGGAAGAGGGCTAGATCGAGAGATATGGCCCTGGGTCGGCCGGGGTGCGAGGGATATGGCTACGACAATCTCACCTCCGGCAACTGACGGCCCACAGACGGCGTGCGTTTTAGTCGGTTCGAGTCCGACATAACCTCCTCCTCCGGCTCCGGTGCGGGAGGTTTCCGTGGGGATTTTTCGCACGATAAAGAAAAAAAGTAATTTAGCTTAGCTGAGGGTTTAGTGAGAATATACTTAACTAATTTCGGATACTAATATTCTTTAAAAAAGAAAGTTAAGACATTACTAATATTCTTAACCCCTCCAGCTAAGCTAAATTGCTTGTGTTAGTAGTGGGTTCACATCGCTAATGACATGACCTGGATTCGAACCCAGGACCTTTCGATCGTAAGTCCGACTCCTTAACCACTAAGCTACCGACGCTTCAACACTTTATACAATACCCACGGGAAGTCACGTGAAGGCGGGAACGCATTGTACTCCACCGGGAACCACGTGCTCGTTTATTAATAAACTTAGGTCATGACAACATTATATTACGAGTGCAAGTTGGGAAGGTACTTGGGAAGATGGGAATATAAGGTGCAGCGGTGTAGTATTTATTGTTGAAGCGTGGATCGTGTGTAGTCTAGGAGCTAGTATACGGGATGTACTACAAAATTCACCTGACTATCCTACTTTTTTTTTAATACCACTTTTTTTTTATACCACTTAGTTGACAGACAAGCACACGGCCCACCTGATGGAAAGTGATTACCATGGCCAAATGACGTATGCAACACCAGGGGCGCCACACTCGTGCTGCCGACCAACTTCTTCTTCATCGTAACGATAATCCTCATACATATAGGACATAGGCCTCTTTCAATGTTGGGAAAGCCTCTCAACCGTACTTTTTTTTTTATATAGGACACGTCAATTTGACTTCACCTCGCCTGATGGTAGGCTGAAGGGAAAGTCTCTGAAAAGAGGTTACTGTTTCCACGCTGGCCAGACGGGTTGGTACAGGGTTTTATTTCGACTTATTTCGGTTTTTTTTCTTCTCTCGCAGTGATATCGTCTGCGTATTTTTCGGATGAGATAGGTTGGCCAGACTTCAGCCTCAGATGCATGTTTCGAGTCAACAATAATAGTGACCGGAATACGGCAATAGACTCACCCGCTATTATGTGGGACCTAATACAATGTTTAGTGTGGGTGTTAATTCACCTCTGCCTAACCCTCCGGGGAAAAAGGCGTAATTATATTTATATCAAACAAACGTAACATTTTAAGTCTGACCAAACCCTTTCTAACAAAAAAAAACCGCATCTAAATCCGTTCAGTAGTTTTTGCGTCCATCGCGGACAAACAGAAAAACAGACAGACAGGAAATTTAAAAAAAATATTTTTATGATCAGTATCGTTAACATAACATAACCTAAGCTTTTTTTTAAAGTACCTCCAATGTACAGACACGACCACTTTTTTTTTAAATGGAATATTAGCAACCGAATTTTATTCGAAAAATTTACAATTTTATAGTATAGATGAGGTGGGGTGGTGATACTTGTATTCTTTTTCCATCACCACAGATATAATATTAGTAGGATTTACTTGCAATAACATGAACAAGACAACAGCTTTTCTTAATTACCCAATATTGTTTATACATTGAATTAGACAACCATTGTGTCATGGCATAGAACTGCAATCAGAATACATCACTATGGGAAGTCAAATGATGAAACGTATACCGCCATCTTTAAATATAGGAGGGCCAGGGTCATCGGCTATGTATCTAAGGGCGCTTTAGAACAATGGAAAAATAAGGGCTATGATGTGAAAAAATATGATGTAAAATGAACCTCCGCGTGGTTCCCGGCAGAGTAGGATTAGGGCCAACCCATCTCCTCATATTCGGTGTCGTACAGGACGCCTTAACAATAGTGCCCGGAATATGGCAATAGGCTCACCCCGTATTACGTGGGACTAATTACAAAGATTGGTAAAATGTGGGTGTGCCTAACCCTCCGGGATAAAAGTGTGATTGTATGTATGTGGTGTAGAGCGTAAGGCTGCTAGATCAGAGGTCCCGGGTTCGATTCCAGTATGGCAAAGGTTTCTTTCAACCCCTCACTATGTTGTTAAAAAAAGGTACTGAAGGATGCCAAAATGTAACACACATATTTATGTATGT
Source organism: Eilema depressum (assembly GCA_914767945.1). Classification (NCBI taxonomy): domain Eukaryota; kingdom Metazoa; phylum Arthropoda; class Insecta; order Lepidoptera; family Erebidae; genus Eilema; species Eilema depressum. The sequence goes on along the minus strand of OU612036.1, from coordinate 2,756,022 downwards.
GTGTTACATTTTGGCATGGTTATGTATGTACATATACTCACGCCTGTAAATTCCCTAAGGGGTAGGCAGAGGTGTATTAACACCCACATTTCGCCAACTATGATTTTTAGTCCCACGTAATAGGGGGCGAGCCCATTGCTGTCAAGCGGGCACTTAGGGCAATGTAAATAAAATAAATAAATAAATAAAATAAATATTGTAGGACATTCTACACAACGCTATCTAGACCCAAAGTAAGCATAGCTTAACTAGCTTGTGTTATGGGTTCTAGAATGCGGATAAACATACTTAGATACATTTTTTTTTTGTAAATACATACATAAATTATACATGGAAACACCCAGACCAATGCAAATATTCATATTTCATGCACACAAATATTTGCACTGAGCGGGGATCGAACCCGCGCCTCCTGCGTAGCGGCCGCGTTCACTACCGCTACGCCACAGAGGCAGCTATATAAAACCAAAGTAAGCATAGTTTAACTAGCTTATATTATGGGTTCTGGAATGCGGATGTACTTAGATTTTTCTTGTGAATATTATACATACAAACACCCAGACCAATTATATAATATATTCTTGTAGATAAAGATCTTTGCACTGAATGGGAATCAAACCCGCATCCTTCAACGTAGCAATCGGTTGCTTTATCGCTGCGCTACAGATGTTGTTATAAATTGTCAGTGAAAAAAAAATTACTACGATTTAGTTTGTCATCCACCATTCGAGCCATTGGATCCGCTATCAATTTAAATATAAAAAAAAAAAAATTAAACACTCACCATAAAAAAAAAATAAAAAAAAACACAACGTAATACTAATCACACAATAAAACACAGACACTTTTTCACAGAAAAAAAAAATAGAACAAAAAGAAATGCAAACAAAACAAAATAATATAATTACTATCTAAACTAGTGCCGGCGCTAGTTTGTAAGTAAATGACAGTGATTGCACTGCTGTCTGCTATTTATCAAACCACTGCGCGCGGCTAGTCTAGGAGTCGACTGTATAAATGCGATAGGTGCATGTTCATACATAAATACAATCACGCCTTTATATCCAGAGGGTTAGGCAGAGGTGAATTAACACCCACATTTCACCAATAATTGAATTATGTCCATCGTAATAGGGGGTGAGCCTATTGCCGTATTCCGGGCACTATTGTTGACTCGAGCCATGTATCTGAGGGTGAGTCTGGGCTGTACATTAGGGTGTCCCGTCGATGTATGGAGAAAAATTTTTTTTGAGCTACGGCTACGCAAGAGGTATCAAAAGTTGCGTTTTGACGCGTACATTACGATTATCTTTAAATTTTATTAGATATCTGTCATCTTGAGGGCTCTACCGGACCTTGAAGTTTAAGAAATGTGCAATTTTTAGGGGTCCTAACATAAGCTACAATTCATACAAAAATAACATTAAAATGGTTTTTATTAAATTTAAGAGTACAAAAATGAGTAAGTCCAGTGTTAAAAATAGTTGAAATACAATAAAATCAATAAATAATTTAAAAAAACGTAACTAGTCTTTGTGTCAAAACAAGGTATTTCCGCGTGACATTTTGATATGTTCCTAATGAATCCATCCCGAGCTGTAGCATTCATGACGATTTTAGAAGCCTCCGTTACTAAGTTAAAACAACTTTCTATTGTCTGTGTGTGACAAGGAAAGTCAACGATATCAAGGTTTAGTTCTTTAGCCTTAATTCTGAGTCCATCATTGGAGATGTGTCGCAGGATCAGTGGAGCTGAGATATCTCACAGTCTCGCTCTCACCAAAGTATTCAATCTCGTGTTAAGAGGTTAAGTTTTAGTGCTTTAAATACCTTGAGAAAAATGCTCTTCTGCAGCAGCGAGAACCAGTTCTCTGGCCTTAATATTTTGCGAGATGTAAGCTCTGGAATATGGTCTCAGTCAGCTAATAACATGGCAATAAGCAAGTTTTCTGAGTGCGCGAACAAAGCGTTTCCTTCCATCACTGCATCTATAAGTAGATCTCTGTCTATCAGGTAAAAATTGAGAGTACGTAATAATTTAAGAAACATGCTTGCCTCCATCTTTAAATTATAGGTTTTGCTTAACAAGAAGCCAAACGCCATCAGCATACTCAGGCCGGTATTCTAGAACGGTACTCAGTTCTGAATATAGATTTATCTGAGGACAGGTTGTAACGACAATCTGTGAAATCCTTCAATCTATCCATACAATCTGTCCTAAGGTAAATTGAGATTCAGGACTGAGTTTCTTTCTAGAATACGGGCCTCAGACTTAACATAAGTACTAACTGTTTCGCCGTCAGAAAAAATTGCAGCTGCTTGAGAATTATGTGGTCTCGTTTGGTTTCTCAACAAGCAAAAGCCATCATTTAAAGAAGGAGTCAAGCATATTTCTCAAATGATTACTTATGTGTAGATATTTTCGATGTTTATCTGATAGACAGAGATCTATAGATTCAGTGATCGACGTTTTTTACGCGCACGCAATAAAATTGCTTATAGTCATGTTATTTGACGATAGAGACCATATTTGAGACTTTGCATTTAGCAAGATATTAAAAGTCAGTGAAGCAGAAAAGAGCACTTCTCCCAGGGTATTTAAAACACCAAAATTTGATTTCTTACCACGAGATTTTGGTTTTTATTTTGGACAAGTACCTAGTCTCACTTCTTGTTGAATTTAGTATTATTTATATTATATCTATAACTGAAACACGTAATTTATCACAAGAAAGTATGGCGTGACACCTTTTTCAGCAATAAAACCGCAACAGAAACGAGACGAACTGCCTCACCATTGAAGTAGAGAATTTGAGAAAAACCAGTCAAAACATTAAATTCACGCGTTCGAGCCAAACCTATTCTTCATAGGAAATACATTCTTCATTACTTGCAAATCGTAAATTGGTGTCTTAATATCATTTTAATTACAAAATAGAATGTGATTTATGTAAAAAAATAATAATAGACGATATGCACTGAAGGGTCACTTAAGTGATTTTTTGAAAAATAAAAGTGCCGGTAGAGCCCTCAAGATATTTTCATATATTTTTTTTATTATTTTTACGGTAATCTACAACTCATAACGCAACTTTTGGGTGGTCTTGTGTAACGAAAATCGAAAAAAAAAATTATCGGGACACCCTACTGTACATATCTGTTTGATGTTAAACAGTCCTATCCCTTAGTCGCCTTGTACGTCACCACATGGGAGGAGATGGGGTGGCTCAAATTTTACTCTACCGGGAACCACTCGGCATCATGGATGCATGTATGGATTAATATTACATTTTGTTAGTGGTAGATTATATTATATATTATTATTATACAGGTTTTAAAAAACTACGTGTTCCGATCCGACTGAGAAACTTCATTAACGCAGATTCTAAATCGCTGGAGCTACAAACTTGAAATTTTGGCCGGTTTTTTAGGGTTAAATTTCACTACTAACGGGGTGAAATATGCAACAAACAGTTGTATTGGAAATCTCGTATATGATTTTTTAACGAGTTTATTGCCAGGCGAAGCCGGGATCCGGGCCACTAGTTATATAATGTATGTATAAATAAATAAATGTATGTTATTCAAACAAGCTCAAAAGGCTGAATAGATCTGGACGAAATTCATCAGATATGTTACTAATTACATTAGAAAGGTGTGAACTGTGTAGGTATGGATGGACGAATTTTTAGTTTTTTGTTCAATCACATCAGATATTTTCTGTGTAATTTTTACAAATTTTTCACATATTTTGTATGTTTTTTTTAATGTGCAAGCGATACTGCCTGACTTCTCTGTGTATTTCACGATTGAAAAGCATTTGAACAACCAGCCCCCCTAGACAAGTGGCAATTCATTCGTCATTCTTCACTACATTCGTCATTCTAATCTACAATACTTCACTGCTATTTAAGTAGATATTTGATACTATCTAGGCGTACTGCATATTTATACTGACTCCTGGTCTATTCCAGCTTATAAGGTGGTACCTATTTAATCCTTTCTCCTTTCTAAATTAGATCTAATTTGACTAACTTTTGACGGTCTAATTTGATGTCTGACAACACTAGGCTGGACGTAAGCAATTTTACGGTTATTACCTTACTTATTTTTGGCAAAATTGAAACTTACCCATTCTAATAGAAAATTAAATAGATAATTTAATGCCTATTTTAAAATGGCTATTGCATTGTTTATTAATTATGTAAATAAGTTGCTCTATGGTTCAATGATAATAATAGTCAATGATAATTTTCCCAAGCGACTACAATATGGGGTTCTACAAGAAGGGCATTAGAAGGTTTCTTCAGGGTCGGCAGCGCGAGTGTGACGCCCCTGGTGTTGCATACGTCCATAGGCCACGGTGACCGCTTCCCATCAGGTGGGCCGTGTGCTTGTCTGCCAACTAAGTGGTATAAAAAAAATATCTTCCTTTCTTCGGCAGTCGGGTAATAACCACTGTGTTACATGATATTATCTGAAGATTATGTGAATCTGAAAAGAGGTAGGACACGACTGTATTCCCGTCCCAAGTGAGCCGTCTGACTAGAGAAGTACACCCTACAGAACAACGCGGATATAATAATAATAATAATAATTAATAATTTATTTATTTATTCAGACAATTTTAGTCCACATACAATAATATAATAGTAATAGTAAAAGGAAATAACAATGAGAATTAATAATAATAAAAACATACACATTTAAATCACATTCTGTAGATAGGTTCATCAAGTCCCACGTTCAACATGTAACTTGGTGAACCTACCCAACACAGCACCTTCCATCCTGCCTGCGAACACCCTCAACATGCTGCTAGGGCTCGCCCAAAGTCTGTGCACCAGCGAGGCCACTCTTTTGCGCATGAGCGCAAAGAAGTCATCCGTGCTTCTCGTTGCAAACATTTCGGATGCACTGCAGTAGCGGGGGAGCCCCAGCAGCATCCTAAAGGCGTTATTATATTGCACACGCAGGGTGCCTCCCACCATAATAACCTCGTGTTGTGTTCCCGGCAGTGAGAAGGGTAACCAGAGCTCACTGGAGAGGTTTTGTGCTGTCAGTTAGAAAGCCTAAGGCTGGTCCTACTTATATTTAAACGGTACAGAATCTCTCTGTTCTTACAGAGTCGGCAGCACGAGTGTAACTCCTCTGGTGTTGCACTCGTTCATAGGCCACAACCACTTTCCATCAGGTGTGCCTCTTACGACACCCTTCGGATGAGATGAGGTGGTGATACTTGTATTCTATCTTCATCACCACATGTATAAATGTACAAAACGGTATTTTTGTAACACAATTTTCAAGGTCGAAGACTGGTATCATAATCTTTTTTGACCAAGGGAGTCACACTCGTGTTGCCGACCTTGTAAGAACAGAGAGATTCTCTGCCATCAGCGCAGAAGACAAGCAGGACAAGCCTTTGGTCTTTCCACTGACAGCACAAACCCTCTCCAAACACAACACGGGATATTCTGTAGGATGGATGTAATTCACCAGGGCCTTCCTGTCAAGAGTCAGAATGATGAAATTTCCTGTGGATGCTCTTCATCATTATAACTGCTTTTATCCGGTAAGCATCGGATGGACTATTATTGTATTTGTTACGGTGTATTTATCCCTCAAATAAACATAAAAAGCTTGTCTTAGTACGAGTTGATCTTGATTCTGTAGAGTTCCGTATAGATAAACAAATATTCTAGGACATTCTACACAGCGCTATTTATACCCAAAGTCAATATAGTTTAACTAACTTATGTTATGGGTTCTGGAATGCGGATATACATACCTAAATACTGTATTTTTCTTTTAAATATATTACGTTTTATTGCTTCAGTACGAAAAGTTTATTGTACGATTCATACCATGGTTCGAAATACCAAAAAAAGAGTCTTTGCACGAACCGCGGCAAAAATAACGCGAATATATGAAACGATTAAGTACCCGTTTAAAATAATTATAATTTTATTCTCATACTTTTTCTGCAAATTCCGATAGTAAACATACAGCTAATGACTAAGTGCCCGCTTGACGGCAATAGGCTCGCCCCCTATTACGTGGGACCGTAAGGGACCACGTAATAGGGACCGTGGGACTGTAATTTTTACAGTTGGCGAAATGTGGGTATTAATTCACCTCTGCCTACCCTTTGGGGATTGACAGACATGGGTATCCCTACTAATGTTATAAATGCGAAAGTAACTCTGTCTGTCTGTCTGTCTTTCTGTCTGTTTGTCTGTCTGTCTGTCTGTCTGTCTTTGCTTCACGCCTAAACTACTGAACCGATTTGTGTGAAATTTGGTACAGACATAGTTTGGAACTTGAAAAAGGACATAGGATAGTTTTTATTACAAAAAATAAAATAAAAAATAAAAGGACAACATTCACTCTCCATACAAATCTGGGCTAGTTTTGAAAGTGCCGGCCAAAGGAAAAAAATACGATATTCCGTTAGAACTCGTTCTTACTAACATTTTTTATTATGGCGTCAAAGTTGAGAGACCACTTCCAACGGTTTTATTAGAGTTTAAAAATCTTAAAATATACACTTTTTATGATACGAACTATTGAAAATAAATGAAAAATATTGCTATACATTGGAAGAATAGTTAATAAAAGCAATAAAAATAAACCCTGTACTTTATATTGTTGTTTTTCGTCCATTTATTGAGATCCAAAGTTGAAAGTGCCGGTCAGAGAAAACAAATATGATATTCCGCTAGAGCTTGTCCTTATTAGCACTTTTTATTACTATGTCAAAGCTGAGAGACCACTGCCCTCAGTTTTATTGGTGTTCAAAAATCTTAGAAACATATAATTTTTATGATATTATATATTGAAAATGAATGAAAAATATTGTTCTATATTGGAAGAATAGTTGTTTAACGCAATAAAAAATAAATCCCATACTGCTTGCATACTGTTTTTCGTTAGTTAGGTCCAAAAATTGAAAGTGAAGCCAAAGAAAAATAATATGATATTCCGTTAGAGCTTGTCTTCATTGACATTTTTACTATAGCATCATAGCTGAGGGAATACTGCTCTCGGTTTTATTTGAGTTCAAAAATCTCGGAAACGTATACCTATTTTAAATAAAATAAATAATTGAAAAGGAATAATAAATTATGTTGTATTATATTGGAAGAATAGTTGATAAAAGGAATAAAGCAATAAAAATAAGCAATTAAAAATAAAATACACGAGCAATAACACTGTTTCATTGCACTCAACCCTGTTTGTTTTATCTATGATAATGTATATATAATGTTGACGAACCTGGACATGACGTGATTGCTATCGTCCACGAATCTACCTTATGGCATTGCCATTAGTGCCTTGTAACTGTGGAATATGATCAACACATTTACTAAGTTCAATAATTGAAAATGCACCTTTAACCAATATAAATCAATATTTCTCATTCATTTTCAATAATACGTTTAAAAAAATGTATTATATCCAAGATTTTTGAACTCAAAAAAAAACCAAGGGAAGTTGTCCTTCAGCTTTGATACCATAATAAAAATGCAAACGCGTACAAGCTCTAGCGGAATATCACATTTGTTTTCTTTGACTGGCACTTTCAATTTTTAACCTAGATAAATGGATGAAAAACAACGATATGTAATATGCGGTTTATTTTTTATTACTTATATGAACTACTCTTCCAATATAGAACAATATTTTTAATTCATTTTCAATAGTTCGTATCATAAAAAATGTATGTTTTCAAGATTTTCAAATATAGATTAAACTGAGGGAAGTGGTCCCTCAGCTTTGACGCCATAATAAAAAATGCTAATAAGGAAAAATTCTAGCGGATTTTATTTTCTTTAATCGACACTTTTAATTTTAGCCGTAAATAAATGGACGAAAAACAACAATATGCAGTATGGGGTTTATTTTTTATTGCTTTTATTAACTATTCTTCCAATGTATAACAATATTTTTCATTTATTTTGAATAGTTCGTATCATAAAAAGTGTATATTTTTAAGATTTTTAAACTCTAATAAAACCATTGGAAGTGGTCCCTCAACTTCGACGCACTAATAAAAAATGTTAGTAAGAACAAGCTCTAACCGAATATTGTATTTTTTTTCTTTGGCCGACAAAATAAAAATTAGCCCAATCTGAATGATGTCCTTTATTCCGGACATACAGCGCCATCTATTGGTCAAGAGTCGGCATCAATTCATAGGCTATATTTGGTCGCGATAACCGACATCCACGCGGGCGGAGCCGCGGGCAACAGCTAGTATGTATATATTTTTTCTGCGTTGGGTTTTAAGCTACATCATTACGGTACCCTAAAACGAAGTGTGAGACGAATTAATTACCGGTGAATGTTGCCCTACAATAAAATAAATATCTGTCGTGGTAACCCATCAAATGTTTAAATACTTACGATATTATATTGTCCATGTTTTTATAACTCTATGAATGAAATATTAATAACCATTGTGTGTCTATGGGAGAAATGGTTTTTTTTTTCTCAACACATTGATCTATATGTATCATTGTTTGATAGATACCTCGTTACTATTTTTAACCGACTTCAAAAAAGAAGGAGGTTCTCAATTCGTTGGATTTTTTTTATGTATGTTCACCGATTACTGAAAGACGCCTAGACCGATTTGCAAAATTATTTTTTGTTTAATAGGTTATATTGGGTTTTTCCCGGTCCTCCGATCGGAACTCCGATTGGTAGGAGGAGCGGGAATTGCCCAGGTGATCCCATGTAAATTTTATCAAAATCGGTCAAGCAGTTTATGAAATATCAACAAAAATCGGATGAAGTCGGTTTTTAAAGTGTTTAATTTAGTGATTATACTTAACTAGTTGTGTACGCGGTTTCACTCACCTGATTTGGTTCTATTTGAGATAGAGTGAAAAGTGAAAGTTTAATTTTTAGGTACTGCTCGGCTTTCAAGGACCATAGCGTGATGTTACATACATACTGTCACCCTTCTTCCCCATTAGGGTAGGCAGAGACATCTGACCTCCACAACCCATTGGTGATATCGAAGTATTGTAGTTAGAGTTTAGTTCCAACTACCCGTAACGACTACCATAAATGTTAATGTGTTCTCCGAGGCTCGGAAATACTAATGCAAATAGACATATTCATGCATCCAAAAATTTGCACTAAGCGGGATTCGAATCCGCGCGCCCTGCGTAGTAATTGAATTCGTTTAGTCGCATAATGCCTAATTCGCGAAATGGCACCCGAGTCTGAAAAGGACTAATTCGCGAATGGACTAATTCTTAAAAAGACTAATTCGCGAAATGGCTAATTCTGAAAAGGACTAATTCGTCGAACGGCTAATTCTTAAAAAGACTTAGTCACCAAATGGCCAACTCTTAACGACATATGACAGCACAAGTCAGACATTTTTTAGACGTTAAACGAAGCTAGAGGACGATGAAATTGCAAACAATAAATGAGAAAATATTTTTATTAAAAATAAAAATCACAGATTATTATGAATATTTTTCAAATCAAATCTTTTCAAATTATGTCAGCCAGCAAAAGTAATTTAAAGAAAAAAGGGTTTAGTCTCAAAACGTTCAAGTTGCAAAATAACATATATGGTAGCAAAAAGTTCAAATCTCATAAGACACAAGTCTCTATACCTCCAAGTTGCAAAATACCTACATCTCAAAACGTTCAAGTTGCAAAATAGTCTAGTCTCCAAACATCCATGTCTCATAATACCTATACATTTTTATCCACACGACACTGCCCACCCCGACTCGGATAGGTTAGGTTAGAAGGTTATTTTTTTTTTAACCACACATACAAGGATTTTGAACTTCAGGATTTTATTATAGTAAATAAAACACAAAAGGACGTGCGGTCACTTACAATTCCACTGTAAATCTGAAACTGCGTAATCGCCAGAAGAAAAAAAAAAATAACCACGAAGGCTAAGGCGGGAGCTCCGCTCCGCTCCGCTCCCGCCTTAGCCTTCTAACCTAACCTATCCGAGTCGGGGTGGGCAGTGTCGTGTGGATAAAAATGTATAGGTATTATGAGACATGGATGTTTGGAGACTAGACTATTTTGCAACTTGAACGTTTTGAGATGTAGGTATTTTGCAACTTGGAGGTATAGAGACTTGTGTCTTATGAGATTTGAACTTTTTGCTACCATATAAATAACATATTATGTTATTTTGCAACTTGAACGTTTTGAGACTAAACCCTTTTTTCTTTGTAATTACTTTTGCTGGCTGACATAATTTGAAAAGATTTGATTTGAAAAATATTCATAATAATCTGTGATTTTTATTTTTAATAAAAATATTTTCTCATTTATTGTTTGCAATTTCGTCGTCCTCTAGCTTCGTTTAACGTCTAAAAAATGTCTGACTTGTGCTGTCATATGTCGTTAAGAGTTGGCCATTTGGCGACTAAGTCTTTTTAAGAATTAGCCGTTCGACGAATTAGTCCTTTTCAGAATTAGCCATTTCGCGAATTAGTCTTTTTAAGAATTAGTCCATTCGCGAATTAGTCCTTTTCAGACTCGGGTGCCATTTCGCGAATTAGGCATTATGCGACTAAACGATTGAACGTTTCGTTTCACCTCCGGAGGCGAGTTGGGGACTCCGTGGTCTCCACACTGGAAGAGGGCCAGATCGAGAGATATGGCCCTGGGTCGGCCAGGCTGCAAGGGCATAATATGTCTACGATAATCTCGCCAGCAACCGACGGCCCACAAACGAGCGTTTTAGTCGGTTCGAGTCCGACATAACCTCCTCCTACGGCTCCGGCAGGGGAGGTATCCGTAGGGATTTTTCGCATGATAAAAAATACAGCACTATCGTCACGCCCCGTGATTATATTCCCTATTTATAACTACCCAAATTGCTGTTCACTGCGGCAAATTGTCCTATGTCCAGCACCAAAACTCCGAAACTTAAACAAAGCCTAAACAAAATTACCCAATTAATTATCTTCACGCTCCTGCATAAAGTGAACAACTCCTAGTACCCTATTGTTAAGTTCGGTCCTCGAGATATACCTAGTAGTAGTACCCTGTCAAACTAAGTTCTCAACTCGTGACCGCCAAGTAAAGAGGAACAATAGTCCGCCATGATGCGATAAGGTTCTAAAACTTATAATAAGGAACTTTACTTTCTATAGCCGAGGAGCTGGCAGATGTTTTGATGAGAACTTGTAAGAGAATAAACGATTTTGTTTATTATATCCGGTTTTTGGTATACGTTTTATTTTTCTTGGGGTTGCCAGTGTACTGAAATATTTGTAAGGGCCACCAGGGCGTGAATGCCCTATTATCAACCTATAGGTATAATTTCGTAGCCGACCGCACGACAATAACTACGTAATAAAGTACGTATAATGCCCTTTTCACATGCACACGGTCACGGCATGGTCGCCGTGCCGTGTGAAGTAGAAATGTATGAGCTACATAGACAGCTTTCACATGCACACGGCCACGGCACGACGACCGCTCATACAATGTTTCTTTGCACGGCGGCGTGGCGACTGTGCCGTGACCTCTATTTATACTATGCCGTGACCGTGTGCATGTGAAAAGGGCCTAAGGATTTTCTTTCTTGGGGTGCGCAGCGTAGAGCTCTATAACACTACACTTTAGGGGTCCTATCAACCCCACTTGGTGCGACTGCTAAATAACAGTTGAGGCTTATCTGTGCAATTCACTAACAAGCACAACGATGCGACAACGATGCGAGTCGCAACGATGTGCGCGATAGACACTGTCATTGGTCGATTTCCAATGATGTGATACAATCTGACCAATGACAATCTACGTTGCGCCTCGCATCGTTGTCGCATCGTTGTGCTCGCTTAGTGAATTGCAGTGCAGTTTTTGCCTACCTTGGATGTAGAAAGCGCTGTATAGAATTGAAAATTAATTAAATTGGAATATCGGGATATATTTTTACTTGTAGTAATTAAATTGAAATATCGGGATATATTTTTATATCCCGATATTCTAATTTAATTAATTTTCGATATTAATATAGAGCGAATATTTACTTAGCTTATTTTACTCCTAAATAGCACAGTATAGTAATACCTATTACCGTGTAAATAGCCTTTTAATGGTGCAAGAGTTATTAGAATTGGTTTATTAGTTTCAGAGTATATTGATTAGCAACAAACAAATCTTTCCTTCTAATATTAATATAGACAACGAACTAACTAAGTAATAAACTCTCAATCTAAACACGAAATAGATTATAAGATAACATTTTTAAGAAGAACAGATTGTGTCATACCGGAAACGGATGCTGCGGATCACGATTACCCATCACGACCTCCTTTATGGCAGAGAAAAGAGAAAGAAAATAATGTTTAAAACACAATTCAATATTAATAGTATTGTTGCCTTTATGATATTTAAGTACCGATTAAAAAGGTGTGAATAGCGATCAAGGTGTGAAGAGAGATAAAATGGTTATTAGAATCTTCCTCCTAGCGTTAATTCGCAGTCGCATCCGAAGCTTTTTTTTCAGCTCGGAGTCTGGGGTTCGCTTTGCCAGTCCGAACCGCCTAATGTTACCATTGGGTTGTGGACCCAATGGTAACATTAGGCGATATCCAAGCTTTGCAGCTAGACCGTTGTTTTTTGGACTTTTTAGGGATCCAACTACCCGTAACAACTACCATAGATATTCTTATGGCAACCGGGAACGACGGCTTAACGTGTTCTCCGAGGCACGACCAGACCGGCAAAATGGTTATTAGAATATTTTAAATAGTTATCAATTAGCCTATAATAGTATTCCACTGCTGGACAGAGGCCTATCCCAAAGTGCGCCACGTCTGCCGATCCTCTGCCTTCCGCATCCAGTCCGTTCCAGCCACCCTTTTCAGGACGTCAGTCCATCTGGCTAGGAGGCGTTCTACCTTAGGTTTATCCTTCTCGCGGTCTCCACTCTAGGACTCGTCTGCTCCAATTTTTAAATAATGTCTTTTACAAAATTTTACGGGTCGCGTGGCTACAACACAAGAACAACACTACCAAAATTAAATTCAAATCCAGATTTCCAAACGAACCATAGACAATGTAATAATAACTTGATAAGATGCAAGAACAACCGTAAAAAGATAACATTCAACCATTTCACCCCCTAAACAAAACATAATTAACCCTTCCAGGAAGGGAGATTTTCACCCCTTATTCCGCCTTATAATTTATTAGGGAACACTTTGTAATATCCGGCCTTTGTAACGGAAGTTGCGACATTAGAACAAAATCTCTAGATCAATCTCTGAAAGCTATTTTTGCCTGCGATAAGGAGTTTGTTCGGTCTATAGACTCTTTGCTCAATATTGAAGTTCAGTTGAGATGTTTCGATTGTAAATTAACTTGTAAATGTTTGTTGAAAAGCTTTATAGGGGCAAATGATTTAAGGGGAAACTCATTTAGGGGGGAAATTGTTTAAAAGAGAAAATTATTTATGAAAGAAAATAATCATCATACCTACTCTGAGCCTTTTTCCAAAAGAAAATCATCATCATTCTCAGTTGGGATCAATTTTCCAGTCTGTGATGTGACGAACTTTACCATATTGTCATTTCATACTTTTTCTTTCTACAGTCTGATGAGGCCATCAATAATGAAGTAACAATTGATGGCTCATCAAGCTGAGTGCCACCATTGTAACAAGACATGGAATTCCTTACCAGTTCACATGTTTCCCTCTTCCTACAGTCCCGGGTCCTTTAAGCAGGGCGTGAAAAAGCATCTGATGAGGCCGTCAAGCTGAGTGCCACCATTGTAACATGGTACGTGTCTATAATGGTGTCCCTCATTTCCGAGACTTTGCCTTCAGCTTACCATCAGGCGAGGCGAAGTCAAATTGACGTGTCCTATATGAAAAAAAAATGCAAATTATAAACTGCTATCAAACCGCCTGCTATCAATTTTCAATTTTTTTGAACAGCAGTCGAGTTTTTTTATTCAATACGTCAATAATTTGATCAGCGTATATGTTGTACGATGAAATGTAAACGAATAAAGGGCTAGGTTTTACAAGAATAATACAGATACTAGTAGTCTAAAGGAATAAAACCTTGTATAAAAGAACAATGCAATAAAGAAATGTGCCAGTTTCGTTTTAATTGGGAAAAAAGAACAGTTCACGCTTTTAGCTGCTTCACAATTAACGTCCACTGGTGAAACCCGGGAATAAATGAACGTATAAAATATGTATTTACGGTTGTAAAATATGTATTAACTCTTCTGCGAGGTAGGCAGAGGTATTTATCACTATCTATAGGTACTAATAGTATAAAGGCGAAAGTAACGCTCTGTTTGTCTGTTACATTTTCACGTTTTTTTTTGCTAACGTTATTTTGCGCTGACAGCACAGAATCTCTCTATTCTTACAGGGTCGGCAGCACGAGTGTGACTCCCCTGGTGTTGCACACGTCCTTAGGCCACGGTAACCACTTACCATCAGGAGGGTCGTGTGCTTTTCTGCGCCTTAAGTAAAAACACCTAAACCACTGAACCGATTTTGATGAAATTTGGTATAAAGGTAGATTAAACCTTGGGAAAGGAGATATTTTTTTTTTATAGGACACGTCAATTTGACTTCGCCTCGCCTGATGGTAAGCTGAAGGCAAAGTCTCTGAAAAGAGGGCCACCATTACAACACGTACCATGTTACAATGGTGGCACTCAGCTTGACGGCCTCATCAGATGCTTTTTCACGCCCCGCTTAAAGGACCCGGGACTATAGGACTATAGGACTATAGGCTGTGTTTAGGCACTCATAAGTTCCTACGGAGTACACGTGCTTGGGCAGGCAGCACAAGTTAACAGATGGGTCATAGTCTGCGGTGTAGCTCCGCATTCATACCATGGGCCCTTCTCGTGTGAATGACCCCACATAATACGTATTTCTTTACTTCGACCGACCTGCGTTCGTATTAAGGCGGCCACCCACTTACAGTCCGCCTGCAGTTTTCCGTCTGTCGGACGGACATAAGGACTGCAGGCGGCGGCCTGCAGTCCTTATGTCATCAATGTCATCATAATTTTATCACCTCAGACTAAAATAATAACATTATTTTATTCTTTTAGTCTGATGTTATTACGTATAAAATGCCGACGGCCATAGACTGTCCGGCCTTTAACTGTCTTTGCTGACCGAAATCGTCAAGCGGCCACACACATATTAGCCGTCAGTCCAAAATCGTATACAAAACTGTAAGTGTGTGGGTTATTGCGATGAACTGACAGACCGATATCATCCGGTTGACGTTCAATAAACTGCTAGTGGGTGGCCGCCTTTACACTGACCTAAATCGTCCACTTTAGTCTTTTTACCACGAGGTCATACCAACCTATCATAAGACGTATCCCCTTGTGTAATTCATGTAAAAGTCGCTTTAAACTGAGCTTAAGCAACGTCAACAAAGATAAAATTTAAATTATTGTTTATCCATTATTATGAGGCACATGGAGTTAAGGTAACTAGATGTGTCCTTTTTGTATTACAGAAAATAGTTCTACTACGCTTCATTGCGGGGCTATTTGTAAAGGAACTAGCGCCAAAGTTTCGTCCTTTTTGATCGTAACTGGTTTCGAATCAGGAAGAAAATATCGTCGATAAGAACAGGGCCTCGATTCAGCTAAAACAAAGCCACTGCCATACCATGGATACTGCAAAAATATTCCATTTAATTTTAGATTTTTTTTATACAACTTAGATGGCAGACAAGCACGCGACCCACCTGATGGAAAGTGGTTACCGTGGCCTATGGACGTATGCAACACCAGGGGCGTCACATTCGCGCTGCCTAAACGTAAAGACATTCTAATACCGATCTTGAAGACCTTAAAGTATATTATCAATAAAGTCTAATGACATTTTTTGCAGTATCGGAACTACAGAACTTCGGTATTACCAATGAGTTATAGAATTCAGAATGACACCCGTATTCACAAACAATACTTCGCTATGCGTACAACGCAAATTGTGCAAAGAACGACAAATTCTCAGTGCGTTCGTTTTGGCAAGCTTCTTAATACTTCGTTGAGGGAACGCACTGCGTTAGATACTGCTCCGTGATGTTTGTGAATTAATTTGACCAGCCCTATGTGCTCGAGCACACTATGAGACCTCACAGTGTTGTTTGGTGCATACGGGTGTCAGTTGCTTCACGGAAAAAAATCGAAGTTCACCCGCTTCACACTTACACTGGAATAGCAGACCCTAGACTCCAAGATGAAGACCTCAAATACGACAGGACTAACGCGAAAACTGATGGTCTTTTTATACCATTTAGGTGGCAGACAAGCACACGGCCCACCTGATAGAAAGTTACCTTGGCTTATGGACGTGAGCAACATGCCGACCCTGTAAGAACAGAGAGTTTCTGTGCTGTCAGTACAGAAGACAAAATAGGATACTGGAGAGGCCTTTGGTCTTCCCACTAACAGCACAAAAGTCAGAGCTCACTGGACAGGCACTGAGCTGTAACTACCCTACTCACCACCGGGAACACAGGAACAAAACCCGACTACTGCAAAAGCACGCTCCAAAAAGTACTTATTAAACAAGAAAATATCAAGAATAGCCGTGGTCGTATGCCACTTTACTATACGCTTCTATCGATACCTCATTTGTCCAGTTCTAATAAGTGGTTAAAGAGCAATGAGGGAACAAACGAACATACATACATACATACATACATAGCCTGTCAAAATCATAACCCTCCTTTGGCTTTGCCGTAGTCGGGTAAAAAGCGGGGATTTTTAAAAAGTGTATCAAAAAGGAAAGTGTATATAAAGGTCCAACCCCACCAAACGGACCGCACCGGCCCGCATCGGAACGTATTTTACAATCTTCAAACAAAATTAAATCCTATTATCACAGTGTTTAAAGTTTATATTACGGACAGAGCCGATCAAGTGTCGCGGCATGTCGCCGGCTCTGTTCACCCGTCGACGTACGTCAAGCTGTAGTGCGTGACTTGGTAATATAAACTTTAAACACTGTGATAATAAGATTTAATTTTGTTTAAAGATTATAAAATCCGTTCCGATGCGGGCCGGTGCGGTGCGTTTGATGGGGTGGGATCTTAAAGGGAAAAAACCAAGGTGAGGTTTACGGCAACTACGATTGGCACAGGAATGAAGAAGGAGCCATATCTAGTGTCTATATAGCGGTGTTCAGTTATGCGAGAGCACGTGTGAGCTAAAGCGATACCTCGCGGGTGTATTTTTGTGTTCATACGACTAGCAAGCACTCACGCTGTGTGTTGAAAGCATTTGAACATGGCAGATTGTTTGCTGATCTGTTACAGTTTTTAATTTTGTTCGGCAAAAGTGGGTTTTGTATAAAACCGGGCAAGATTTTTTATTTTTTTGTTTGAATAATTTATTCTGTATAGACCATTAAAATGAAACTTACAAAAAGTCAAAAATTTAAAACAAATGTATATTATAGACTAGCTTAGCAATTGGGCCACCGTCGGTTCAAAACGCGGCCCCGGCCTGAGAAGACTCCGGCAAGAAACTCAGCGGACACTCAACATCCACATGTTTGTTCTTTTTCCCAAGCGACTACAATATGGGGTTCTTCAAGAAGGGCATTAGAAGGTTTCTTCTGGGTCGGCAGCACAAGTGTGACGCCCCTGGTGTTGCATACGTTCATAGGCCAGGGTGACCACTTCCTATCAGGTGGGCCGTGTGCTTTTCTGCCACCTTCTCTACAAGACACAAATTCGCTCTTGCGTGGAATACTGCTCGCATCTCTGGGATGGCTCCGCAAAGTCTTACTAGATGCTCTCGACAGGTTGCAGCGACGTGCGGTCCGCATTATTGGGAATCCTGAGGTCACTAACACCCTCGAGCCTTTGCAGTTGCGTAGAGATGTGGCATCTTTGGCGGTTTTCTACCGTCTCTACCATGGTGAATGTTCTGATGAGCTCTTCCAAGTAATTCCACCCTCTCCTTTCCTATATAGGACAACACGTGCAGGACTTAGATGCCACCCGCATACGGTGCAGAATATTTCATCAAGAACCAAGCGATTCGGCGACTCCTTCTTCTGCCGCACTATTAAGACTTGGAATTCCTTGCCAGCACACGTGTTTCCTTCCTCCTATAGTCCCGGGTCCTTTAAGCGGGGCGTGAAAAAGCATCTGATGAGGCCGTCAAGCTGAGTGCCACCATTGTAACATGGTACGTGTTGTAATGGTGGCCCTCTTTTCAGAGACTTTGCCTTCAGCTTACCATCAGGCGAGGCGAAGTCAAATTGACGTGTACTATATAAAAAAAAAAAAAAAAAAAAAAATACCGGAACCCCAAAAACTGCCTGACACCCGTTTTCAATTAAGTATCGCTTTTATATCTTCGATTTTATTCACCTATTTGCAATTAAATGCCGCGTGGTTCCCGGGAGAGTAGAATTTGGGTAACCCCATCTCTTCCCATGCGGTGTCGTACAAGGCGACTAAGGGATAGGGTTGTTTAACATCAGACAGATGTATACAGCCAAAACTCAGCCTCAGATTCATGGCTCGAGTCAACAAGAGTGCCCGCAATACGGCAATAGGTGTATAGGCCCTATAAGTGGGACCAAATATCTGACGAAATAAACAGGTATATTTAAATACCTCCTCCTTTTTAAAGTCGGATAATAAATAACAGGATCAAATAATTAAGTTAGTGAAGTGTTTGTTCAAACCTCTCTGCCCGTCCTCACAGGAATATACAGGGATGATATTAGATAACAAAATACCAAACGTTATCCACCATTTCTGAAAGCCTTCAAAGAGGCCTCATGCATAAATATACATAAATTGTGTATGTACGTGTGTGTACGTAGTGGTGTGTGGTGGAGTGCACCCGGGGCGCAAAATGCATATATTAAAGTTGTCCTGTTAGTTCGTATGGAGAGGTTGTGCAGGTTCGCAGGTTTATTCCGATGTGGCTTACCTCCGCGGTAAAGAATTTTATTTCTAGTACCGTTTGGTCAAGGTTTCAATTTATTTTTAGCGTAAGTAGTACCCACCCAGATTTGAGTGAGAAAAAAAATACAACGAACTATCATTGTATTTTTTTCTGGTATCGGCCTCCGGGGATGGTTATTCGCACTCAAACCGCCCAAAACCGCATGTAGTCTTGGTCTCAATTTCCGGGGTGTAACCGCTTGGAGAGCCAACCTACCCCTTACCTGCTCATTGTGCCCTCGTCTAGTCAGAGGGTCACGTGGAAAGTTTCCAAGCAATATTTTACTAGGCCTTGGAAATAGAAAACTGGAACCTTGGCCGGAATTGACCGTGGGGGTAATGGAAAATCCCCACGAGTATCCGACGCCTGCCCCTCCGGCTGCCTGGGGGTGGTCATGTCGCGCTTGAACCAACTTAAACCGCACGCCGTATCAGGTGCAAGGTAACCCAGTAGGGGATTTACCTTGCACCCCGACTGTCCCCCTGTTCCCCTTTTGTCTTTAAAAGTTACATGAATAATGAAAGAGCAATTCCCATGTGTAAACGGTTAGGACTAAATTGGGATTAAATTTGATCAAGTCTAGCTCGAAAATCAGAATAATCGACTTATTGTGTTAACTTATTTTTAACGTGGTAACATTGCCTTTGAGAGTTGTCTGCCCTGTAACGAAATATTTGCATAATAATAACTTATTAATTAACTTGTAATTTGCATTTGATTTATACATTTTTGACTGCCTCTGTGGCGTAGCGGTAGTGAATGCGGCTGCTACGCAGGAGGCGCGGGTTCGATTCCCGCTCAGTGCCAATATTTGTATGCATGAATATAAATATTTGCATTGGTCTGGGTGTTTCTATGTATAATATGTATGTATTTATAAAAAAAAAGTATCTAAGTATGTATATCCGCATTCTAGATTCCATAACACAAGCTAATTAAGCTTACCATGGGTCTAGAAAGCGTTGTGTAGAATGTTGTGGAATATTTATTTATTTATTTATTTATTACTGTAATTTTGAAGCTAAATCGTTTTAGATGGCAAAAGTGGCGAGGGTTCCCTATAATCCGATTCCTGCCGGCTTTCTAATAGGTCGCATGATGCATGACAATCTAAATCGAGGTCGAAGAACCAAACGTCGGTAGCTTAGTGGTTAAGGAGTCGGCCTTACGATCGAGAGGTCCCGGGTTCGAATCCTGGCCATTACACTACCGACGTGAACCCACTCCTAGCAAGCAATTTAGCTTAGCTGGAGGGGTTAGAGGAAATATTAGTATTCTAAAGCTAAATTCTTTTTAATAAAAAAAAAAAACTAGCTGCCTCGTTTCTATAGAACAGAATAGGTCAGTTTCAAAGGATTTCTATAGCTTCAAAGTTATTGCGGGCTCATAGGTGAACTCGACTTTGAGCGTTTAGTTTCATACTTTTTTGTTTAGCGCTTTAAGTAAAACTTTTCTTAGAAGGGGATTTAACAATTCGTTCGTTAAGTCTAAGAGGAAAAGGTTAAGGAGTTGTGGTTTACAATCGTTACTTACATCCTTATATCTAGGGACTAAAGCAGATAATCGCGGTGCGGTGCCGCGAAAACAAGCTTTTTTAATTAGAACACTTCTGTTATATATAGGCAACTAGCTGTTTCGGCGAACTTCGTACCGCCATATTTTTCCCGTTCCCGCTGCACCTATTTTCTCACCGTTTAAACCTTCCCTGGACATCCACGAACATTTCAAGACTAAAATTAGCCAAATCGGTTCAGCCGTTCTTGAGTTATAAACTAACAACGAAAAGTGGCATTGATTTTTATATATTAGAAGATGTTATTTTTTTTTATATAGGACACGTCACTTTGACTTCACCTCGCCTGATGGTAAGCTGAAGGCCGAGTATTTGACTTGACAAAAAGGGTCACCATTAGGCACGTACTATATTACAATGGTGGCACTCAGCTTGACGGCCTCATTAGATGCTTTTTGACGCCCCGCTTAAAGGACCCGGGACTGTAGGAGGAGGGAAACACGTGAACTGTTAAGGAATTCCAAGACTTAATGGTGCGGCAGAAGAAGGAGTCGCCGAACCGCTTGTTCTTGATGGAATATTCTGCACCGTATGCGGGTGACATCTCCTTGTAGCTTTAAGTCGGTTCGAGTCCGATATTACCCTCGAGGATGGTACCCGCGGAGATTTTCGTACGTATAATGTACCGTGCTGGTTTCCGCGTGGAGTAGAATAGGGTAGGGCCATGGGGTGACCTGTGTTCCTGTGGGTGTCGTAGAAGGCGACTAAGGTAATAGGGACGTTCTCCATCCGACAGTAAACATACAGCCCATGACTAAGTGCCCGTTTGACGGCAATAGGCCCCGTATTACGTAGTCATAGTTGGCGAAATGTGGGTGTTAATACACCACTGCTCACCCCTTCAGGGATTAACAGGTGTGAGCCATATGGATGTACCTATAGGATTATTCCACTTTGTTCACCTGGGTAATATGACCTAGGTGAAGAAAGTGGAATTGATTAGTCGTCTTTGATCACCTCGGAAATAAATCACCTGGGTGGTGTCACCCAGGTGAACAAAGTGGAATTGATTAGTCTACTTTAATCACCTCGGAAATAAATCACCTGGAATGTAGCTTTCTCTTAGACGATAACTCAATATTATGGATTGTTCCGTATTGATCCCACGACGATTGATCCCATTCTTAATTGACCCCATGTCACAGACAGATTACACATATCAAAATCAACCCCATATACAATACCTATAGATAAATACATAAATTTGTTGTATCAATTCATATATAACAGTAGGTATATAACCAGGTAACCAATGTAAGCCGTCTCCTTATGCCGTTAATTGGTTGCGGCACACTAATGAAGGATTTATTTGTAAGACGTAATCCCATTGTCGTATTTATTGAAGGAATCTATAACTTGTGTATGAGATTACTCTGTATTTGTATCTGTTTGTCATGTCTGTGTATTAAGTTATGGTGGCACTACACATGGCTATTTGTGTTTGTTATTGGGCGTTTGTAGTTATTGGCCAAATATTTGACATAAGCCCTAAGCCATCTCTTCCTATGCGGTGTCTTGCAAGGTGACTAAGGGATAGGGCTGTTTAACATCAGACAGATATATACAGCCCAGACCAGGGATAGCGAACCTATGACACGCTAGGGCTTCATTTAACTTTATTTTAGAATGATGGCACGTTGAGGCATAGAGGTTCGCCACCGCTGGCTCAGACTCAGCCTCAGATACATGACTCGAGTCAACAATGGTGCCCGGAATACAACAATAGGCTCACCCCCTATTACGTGGGATGGAATACAATGATTGGTGACATATAGGTGTTAATTCACCTCTGCCTAACCCTCTGGGAATAAAGGCGTCATTATTGTATGTATGTATATATATACCTAGGTATGTAAATGCAAACATGCAAATACAGTTAAATAAAGAAACTTTCATGGTCGTTCACATTACTATTAGAACTATCTGGATACCTGGTAAATATCCCGATAGTTCAAATAGTAACAGCTAAATAAAATTTATTTCACAAAAAAAAGTATTCCCTTCAAACAGGTTGGTGTCACATTATGAATTGTCACATTTTGTCTACTGTTGAAAGGTACTAAGTACTGGCCGTACAGAATAAAAAAAAAATAAGTTGTCAATTGTACGTACCTATTTGGTATTGGCCATACAACCCTATTTGTCAAACAGGCAATAAGGCCAATACTTTCTCCAATACACTGTCTACACATGGTAATTGTTTGTCAAATATGTCAAATACGCAAATACAAATAGCCATGTGAAGTGCCATCATTACGTATACGTATGTACACTTGTACAGCCGGGGTACGAAAAGCTTTGTCAGTAGTAGGTACCTTTTGAAGCCAATATACTAATTAGATAAGTCCATTGAGTTGATAACAAGATAACAAGAGAACACAAACTAATTATTCGGCTATGCTTATTTTAAGGCGTTTAGACATTAATAAGTACGTACTGTACTTTGGGTCTAGAGAATGCCGTGTGTAATGTATGTAGTGAAATATTTAAATTATAATATTTACTAAATAGATAAATAAATATTGTAGGACATTCTACACAGCGCTATCTAAACCCAAAGTAAGCATAGCTTAACTAGCTTGTGTTATAGAATCTAGAATGCGGATAAATATACTTATATACATTTTTTTTTCGTAAATACATAGATATTATACATAGAAACACCCAGACTAATGCAAATATGTATTCATATTCATGCACATAAATATTTTCATTGCGCGGGGATCGAACCGCGGTTCCGCCCATATGGATATCAGTTATCGCAAACAAGTATAGCCTATATCCTTTACCAAGGTCTAATCTATCTTTGTACCAATTTTCATCAAAATCGGTTTAGTGGTTTAGGCTTTCGTGCTTAAACCACTGAACTGATTTTGATGAAATTGTTATGGTTTTTTCAATTGGTTTTTTCCTTCATGGTTCAGTGGTGAAGTTGAATGTTCAATTTCAAATTTTACCACCGAAAATAAAACAAGTACTGTACATAATATAATCTGATTTTCATTTAAGCATAATAATGTATAGATTTAATTGAAATTGTATAACCTAAATGCAGTCTATATTTTGTTTGCCTTTAGCTCAATTAACTACCTTATAGTAGGGGAGGCGTAGAAGGAAATTCGGTAGTAACTCGGGCGCGCCATATTTATAAGGCAGGATAACTTACATATTGACTAGTTCCTCCAACCAATATTACCTATATACCTACATATCATACATAGAAACACCTAGACCCATCCTAGACCAATAAACCAGACCAAAACGTTGTAATCGAACGCGTCAAACTACGCAACTAGTAAAATTATAATTTATTGCCAAAAATTAAATCAAAAACTAACATTCTTATTATCATCTAAATACACAATTAGGAAGGGATGTACCCTAATGCCGGCCATTCATCACCCAACTAATTCTATTGTATACGTTAATGATGCGGAAAGAATTAAGCTTGGCTTAGAAATGATGAGTGGACCGCTTTATCTAGGATTTGGGAAGACAAAAAGTGAGGGGTTTCTGCGGTATGTTTGATTAAAACATCGCTATATGTGTAATTGTTTTTGTCATAATTTTGCGTCTGTGGTTTTATTCGCGACGTGTATTATGATGGGGTTATATAATTAATGCGAAAGTGGCTGTTTAGTCGACGAAACGCAAAAAAAAATCCTACTCGTAATAAATTTTATCCTACTAATGCTAAGTACTTAAATATTATAATACAGCGTCGGTAGCTTAGTGGTTCAGGAGTCGGCCTTACGATTAAGAGGTCCCGGGTTCGAATCCTGGCCATTACACTACCGACGTGAACCCACTCCTAGCACAAGCAATTTAGCATAGTTGGAGGGGTTAACGAAAATATTAGTAATTTCGGCTGCTAATATTCTTTTCTACACCAGACCAAGCGAAGTCCTACCGCCTGGACATCATTTACAGTGATCAACTTGGAGGTCTTTAAACCGCCTGCGGACCCAAGTTGACCACTACAGGGAAAACATGGTAACTAAACTTGGGTTTTGTGGTCGCAAGAGTCCTGCGATTGCGGGGTCTAATTCTCTCCTGCTCGCTGTGCCCCTTCACTTGTAGTACCGCCGACCTTTGTAAAGCAACGGAGGGCACTGTTGCTTTGATCGACTTTTAGACCGACAAAAAAAATCTAGTCACTATTTGCCAGACCTAGCCATTGAAACGAATAAGAAGAAGAAGATTATAAATGTGAAAGTTTGTGACGAAGTTTCTTATTAAATTACTCTGTAACGGCTGAATGGATCGAGCTGGAATTTCGTACAGGGATAGATTTATAGGTAGATTGAAATAACAAATAGGCTTCTTCTTCTTCATCTTAGCGGTGATTCCAGTCGCTTTCGAAGCTTTCACCTCATAGTCTGGGCTCCGCTTTGCCAGTCTAACTGCAGTTTTCCGTGAAGCGACTGCCATCTGACCTCCACACCCCTATAAATAACTAAATAAAATAAAATTTATATGTGGCGATATAGAAGCATTGCAGCTGTTGAACTTTTTAAGGCTCCAACTACCGGTAACGATTGCCATGGATGTTCGTATGGCAAGCGGGACCGACGGCTTAACATGCTCTACGATACACGACCAGATAAGATACCCATATTCATGCATACAAATATTTACAATGAGCGGGGATCGAACCATGAAAGACAACCTTTTGACATTATATTTACGTCAGATATTCAACAGCATCTAGTGTCAAAAGGGTAATTCTAAAATCATAATAAAGAGCCCTGAAACGTTATTGTTGTTGGCAGAAACAAGAAAAAGTCCACTGCTGACAGTATCTATGTATAGATCTCTTCCTGTTGACAACAGGGCTATAACATAAAGTGTATCCATATCATTATTGTCGAAAGTATATGCGAATATTACATCCGAAAATAAAACTAATTTCCCCGGATTGTATCGCGATTTAATATGATGTGTTAATATATTTATAGGAATGAAACGAGGCCAAAAAACGGTGGATATTTTTTATGGCGTGTTAGCTGTGGTGTTAGTTATTTCATACTACTTAGGTCCCAGATAAGCACATGGCCCACCTGATGGTAAGAGGTTACCGTGGCCTAAGAGCGACTGCAACACCTGAGAGGAGTCACACTCGTGCTGTCGACCCTGTAAGAACAGAGAGATTCTGTGCCGTCAGCGCAGAAGAAACACCTTTGGTTTTTCCACTGACAGCACGAAACCTCTCCAGTGAGCTCTGGCTACCCTACTTACCAGGGCGGAGGTACTTCCCCAGTCGGACTGGTCGATTGGGATGGATATACCGTCGTGTCCTTCATAGTATATTTCAAACGTTTCCATATTTCAAATACTATTTCACATTGTGACATTCCCTATATTCTATTATTGCAGTGTAGTTAGTATGTAACCACAATGGAAATTGTAATCCCTAGTGGCGGCGAGCGGCGCCCGCGGTGAGGCCTCCTGACCACAATCGGCACATTTTGATATAGATTCACGTTTTAACTAACGGTAGTGGACAGTCAAATTGTATGGTAAGGTTTCTTTTATTGGAAGTAACTTTTGATAGTAAAACATTATAATATATAAATAATAAATAAATATTGTAGGACATTTTTCACAATGCTATCTAGACCCAAGTAAGCATAGCTTAACTAGCTTGTGTTATGGGTTCTAGAATGGGATAAACATAACTACTTATACAAATTTTTTCCCGTAAATACTTACAATTAATTATTATACATAGAAACACCCAGACCAATAAAAATATTCATATTCATACATACAAAATATTTGTACTGAGCGGGGATTGAACCCGCGCCTCTTGCGTAGCAGCCGCGTTCACTACCACCACAGTGAGGCAGTCGAAATAAATAATATCGTAGCAATAAAAAGTAGCCTGTGTTATCCCGGCACGAAATTTCACCCAGATTCGTTCAGCTGTTCGAGCGTGATTGAATAACAAACATCCAATCATCTTTATAAACTTTCACATAAATAATATAAGTAGGATATAAATTACTGCTGAATCGCAAACCGCGCGGCCCGCGACGAGCGGCGGCAACTCGGGCGTCGGAGGTCGCAGAATGACCTCCGTCCCCCATGAGCGCGGGCCTGGGGGTGACGGGTGGGGCCGGACGGACGGCGGTAGCGCGCATTGCGTGCCCCCCATACCCGGGGGCGAGTCGGGGACTCTGTGGTCCCCACACCGGAAGAGGGCCAGATCGAGAGATATGGCCCTGGGTCGGCCGGGGTGCGAGGGATATGGCTATGACAATCTCACCTCCGGCAACTGACGGCCCACAGAAGGCGTGCGTTTTAGTCGGTTCGAGTCCGACATAACCTCCTCCTCCGGTCCCGGCGGGGGAGGTATCCGTGGGGATTTTTCGCACGATAAAAAAAAAAAAGGATATATTACTGCTACAAACTATAAAGCTCTTAACAGCCATAGAACTAGTGATGGATATCATTCCCTAACGCTTCACCCGATTGAGTGTTAATTACACCCTTGGGTGTTAAGATTTATAAGTACATATCACCCCCATTTGGTGGGTGAACTAGTGTGCAATACGTCTGCACAACATTTTTGGTCAGTCATTGATCACTAGAGGAATCACGATTTATTAGATTGTACTTTTAACCGACCGAGGAGGTCAAGTAATTTACTATTAAAGGTAGATGATTAAAAATAAAATAAGAAAACGATAAGATAAATAATTAATAAATAAAATAAATAAACTAGCTTGTGTTTTGGGTTCTAGAATACGGATAAACATACTTAGATACATTTTTTTTGTAAATACATACATATTATAAATAGAAACACCCAGACCAATGCAAATATTCATATTCATGCATAAAAATATTTGCACTGAGCGGGAATCGAACCCGCGCCTCCTGCGTAGCGGCCGCGTTCACTACCGCTACGCCACAGAGGCATAGATAGGAACAGTAGTAACTTTTACCCCACTTTTACTATTCTTAAATCAATAAGCTCAGTTAATATTTTAACTACAGGATAATTTATCATTTCTCACAGCCTCTGTGGCGTAGCGGTAGTGAACGCAGCCGCTACGCAGGAGGCGCGGGTTCGATCCCCGCTCAGTGCAAATATTTGTTTACATGAATATGGGTATTGGCATTGGTCTGGTCGTGCCTCAGAAAGCACGTTAAGCCGTCGGTCCCGGTTGCCATACGAACATCTATGGCAGTCGTTACGGGTAGTTGGAGCCCTAAAAAGTGCAACAACAACGTTCTAGCTGCAATCCTTCAATATCGCCTAAATGTCACCATTGGGTTGTGGAGGTCAGATGGCAATCGCTGCACGGAAAATATCGAGGTCCAGCCAAATCCGCAGTTAAGACTGGTAAAGCGGACCCCAGACTCTGTGGTGAAAGCTTCGGATGCGACTGGGAATTGACGCTAGGATGAAGAAGAAGAAAAATATCATTTCTCTTAATAAAATGGCGTCCTGTTAAATTATCATTACTTGTTAACTGTATAGTAGCGATGGCAGAGAGGTTATAATAGATCTGAATCAGTTCAAGCACAGTGTAGGCGTTATATTAGGTTTACAAGTCAGATTCCTCTCGACAGTGCCTCTTTGCTTTGTGCTAGTGAAGGGACAAGTCGATAATAATGTAATCGATATTATTATAGACTTGGTTTTACTTGCGGCTACTATCGCACGGAATAACTAGCCTTCCGCCCGCAGCTTCGCCCGCGTGGATCTCTTATCTCCGGTTCTACTCAACCGATTGCTATTCATTCATTCAGTCGAATCGATAGTGCTTCTACTCTCAAATTCTGTTTTCCCAGTATGCTGCCACCTGAATCGCATTCTCGGAGGCACTCATTAGTTCCTCCGGAGTACAGGTAGATGGACATGCAGCACACGTCAGCAGGTGGGCCATAGTCTGTGGAGCTACTCCACACTCACACCCCAGATCCACGTTATCTGAGTAACCCCACCTAGACCGATTCTCCCTACTTCGGCCGACTTGTGTTCGAAGTCTATTTAGGGACTTCCATCTGATCCAGGGGAGGTCATGTCCGGGGGGAAGACTCTCCGACAGCGGGACGAAAGGGGTAAGATTTTAAGTCTGACCAAGACCTTTTTAACAAAAAAAACCGCATCAAAATCCGTTCAGTAGTTTTTGCGTCCATCGCGGACAAACATTTCCAATTTACAATTATATAATTGTATAGATAGATAGATAGATAGAAATATCTCTGTGCCAATATTAGAGCGTGATTGAGTAGCTAATGAGTAACCAACATACAAACATCTTCACAAACTTTCACATTTAAAATATAGTAGGTACCTTTCTACTTGATAGATATAGCTAGTAAGATATAATAGGACATATTTAATCTGCTTATGCCTCGTAGAGCACGTTACGCCATCGCCGTCGGTCCCGCCCCTCAAGTGGCAATTCGTTGCTCGGCGTATGATGGAATAGAATGCCAAATGTATGGGATTTGACGTATATATGACAGGCGTCAACGAATGTTGACACCTGTCTATGGTAGTCGTTACGGGTAGCAGGAGCCCTAAAAAGTTCAAAAACTGGTCTAGCTGCAATGTTTCGATATCGCTTAATGGTGACACCATTGCGTTGTGGAGGTCAGATGGCAGTCGCTGGAGCGGTGTAAGCTTGGAATTCAAATGGTATTAACGCTAGGATGAAGAAGAATATTACAATTCTACGTTTCTTGAATAAGACGAATTCCTTGCACTATCGATAAACCGGGCCAGCACTACGTTTGCTCGGGGAACCGCATTTTGTGCAAGTCGCTTGCCGGGCCCGAAATTAGATTTGCTTTCTGAGCTGTAATACTGATTAAAACCATTTTCGTTCAGTTTGTGTGTGTCTAGTCTATTTTTGTTCAGTTTGTGTGTGTTTAGTCTATTTTCGTTCAGTTTATGTGTGTCTTGTCTATTTTTCAACAAAAGGATAATAGGACCCTATAAGATTCGTGTTTGTAAATTCCAGACGGATTACACAGAGGTTTATCCCTACTATCCCTACTAATATTATAAATGTGAAAGTAACTCTGTCTGTCTGTCTGTCTGTCTGTCTGTCACGCCCAAACCACTGTACCGATTTGGATGAAATTTGGTATAGGGGTAGATTAGACCTCGAGAAAGGACATAGGCTATGTTTGGTCGCGATAACCGACATCCACGCGGGCGGAGCCGCGGGCAAAAGCTAGTTACCCATATTTGGCCAACTATGGTTTCCGATCCCACGTAATAGGAGGCTAGTCTATTGCCGTCAAGCGGACACTTTATTATGGGCTGTAGGTTTACTGTCGGATGGAAAACAGAGTAACATAATCATGGTAATTCTTCTTCATCCTAGCGTTAATTCCCAGTCGCATCCGAAGCTTTCACCTCGCAGTCTGGGGTCCGCTTTACCAGTCTTAACTGCGGATTTGGTTGGGCCTCGATATTTTCCGTGAAGCGACTGCAATGTCACCTCCACAGCCCAATGGTGACATTAGGCGATATCGAAGCATTACAGCTAGACCGTTGTTGTTGATTTTTTTAGGGCTCCAACTACTCGTCACGACTGCCATAGTGATGTTCGTATGGCAACCGGGACCGACGGCTTAACGTGCTCTCCGAGGCACGGCCAGATCATGTATAAAAATATTTGCACTGAGCGGGGATCGAACCCGCGCCTCTTGCGTAGCGGCCGCGTTCACTACCGCTACGCCACAGAGGCTGAAAAATCATTGTAACAATGGTGACATAATTTAAATTTTATTTTATTTTTGATTAATTAAATTAGAAAAAAGTAACAACAATAAAGGGAAAGGTATCCTAGGACCACGATTGGAAGAGGCTCGTCCATGATACTTAAGACACGTTTATCATTCCTAGTAAACACGTCCCTATCTGCGAATATAAATCTTGGACCTAAAATTTGCTCAAAATGCGCAGTACAGTTGTAAACGCGCAGTCACACGTAAAGATCGCGTGAGGAACTCTCGCATCCGCGGCAGCCGTCATGTCCAGTACATCGCAGATAGGGTACAAGAGAGCGGCCTTCACTGGTGCGGCCACGTCTTGCGGCAACTGCCGGGCTACGTGGGTACCTAGCAAATGTCTGGCAATGGCGCCCCCGCAGGGTCCAGGTAGAAGGGGTAGGCCCAAGAAGTCCTAGGCATGCGCGAAAATGGTCTCACTACTAATGGACGCGCAAGATCGTGCGAAGTGGAGGAGGAAGAGTCGGAAGGCGGACACTGAGCTCCGAGGTCATCGTGGCCACGGATACAATCAGGAAAATACGTCTACATAAAGATAATGATGATGATGACGACGCGCAGTAAACGTTTCTTAGATATCTTTTGAGGACAGCACGGGGTGCTACTGCGGTGGACGAGCTCAAATTCATCAAGCATAGATTATTACAAAACAATCTGCGCACGCCAGGGCCTCGTGTGTCTCGCGATTTAGGTCCAAGATACGTGTCCTAAGGTATACTCGCATCGTGAGGTCCCGGCGTTAAATAGCTACGTCAGCTGTCCCTAGGGACGTGTCACTGTGTAAAGACAGTTGTACACGTATATTGTTCTTAACACGCGTACCTAGTTAATTAAGGTATAGAACAAAGAATGGTGAATTTATGTGGATCATGACTGATGGCCTTATGTGCGCAATGCGTAGGACAAGGCCATACGTGGAGTGGACATGCTAAAATTTATTTTTGAAATTTGTGATTGCATATTTATTTTTGTTTTCGCGGACAACAATAAATATGCGTATAATCATTGATACGCTTCGTGTGGCTAATTAATTAATAGTTATTTGTTATACAAGAGTGCAAAGTTGCTTTTTAACCGCGTGCTCAGTTTTGATGACCGAGCAAGCGAAAGATTCTAAATTTGAATCACGAGCGTAGCGAGTGATTCACAAATTAGAATCTTGAGCGTTAGCGAGGGAATCAAAAGAGCACAAGGTGAAAAATATTTGCACTCGAGTGCAACACGTAACTTTTCATCCCACCTCAGCGAGGAAATAATGAAATGCTTCTCCTTCCTAGCGTTAATTCCCATTCGCATCCGAAGCTTTCACCTCGGAGTCCGGGGTCCGCTTTACCAGTCTTAACTGTGGATTTGGCTGGACCTCGATATTTTCTGTGAAGCGACTGCCATCTGACCTCCACAACCCAATGATGACATTAGGCGATATCGAAGCATTGCAGCCAGACCGTTGTTGTTGAACTTTTTAGGGCTCCAACTACCCGTAACGACTGCCATAGATGTTCGTATGGCATCCGTGACCAACGGCTTAACGTGCTCTCCAAGGCACGACCAGACCAATGCAAATACCCATTTTCATGCATAAAAAATATTTGCACTGAGCGGGGATCGAACCCGTGCCTCCTGCGTAGCGGCCGCGTTCAATACCACTACGCCATGGAGGCTGTATAATATGTGTATTAATACTAGTAATAAAATACAACAAAATAAAAATTCAACAACAACGTCAACAATATGACGTGAAAAAAATTGATGCGCGCAAAGCAAATTAAAAAAAAAGTACACCAAGGAGGTTACGAGTCTGAGTTTTTCATGAATTAAAAAAAAGTTGTATGATAAATTCGGCACCATAGAGGTAGAAGTAAATAGGTTTAATGATGTTTTGAGTCCACAAGCCTAGTACACACGATGTTCTAAATTCAAATTTACTTTACCTCTCTAGAGGATAAAAACGACTTTTACGCTCAGTTATCGAAGAGCAAAAATAGTCTTTCCGAGATGGTGGGATGAAAAAATTATTAACGCATCTCCCGATGTTAAAAATAATTTTCGATACCATAAATTCGCGAAGTAAATGATATCATCTGAAGGTGGATTTAGACCAAACGAACATAAAGCTAGAGCTAGCTAGAAACCAGAGCATTCTTTCTTAATATTTAAGTGTAAATTAAACCTTATTTTCAGCGTTTACATAAAAAAGAACAACAAACGAATGTTCTGTCACTGTTTACACTAATAGAATTTGACGAAGAGGGGATAGAATGAGCATTAGCTCATCTGATGTAAATCAACCTTTACACGTGTAATAACATGGATATTCTGAAGCTAAACGGCAGGCTTATTAGCTAACTTTTCGCGACCAGCGAGCGAGCGATGAGCAGTAAGAACGAGATCACTGCGCGATGGATCGCGATACGTCAAAAAAATTGGTATTACGTAAGGATTTGCGATCAGATCGCCTTAACAATTATATGCTGCGGAACTGAAAAATAGCGATAGTTTTGTTTCTAAGACTAATTTATATGTGTTTCTTGATTTACCACTGGTTTTTTACAATGAAAATTTCTGTATTTATTATTTTCACAATGGCGGCCATTAAAAAAGGACCTTTTGAGTGATCGCGATGACATTTCTTATCGCGCCTTTTTCGCTGATCGCTTTCTGTCAAATGTGATACGTAATACCAATTTGTCGTTTTTGTGCGATTGCCGAGCAAATTTTGCTATCGCTTTGCTATCGCGAGTTAGCTAATAAGCCTGCGGGTCATCGTTAGGAAGTAGACGGTAACATGTACCTGACCTCTCGAATCCAATATAACATTTTTCAAAAGGGTTCTTCTTTTCCAAGCCTCCTTTCGCTACCTGCTTGTTGGGTTACATCACTACCATTACAAGATCATCTCAATATCTCTACTAATGTCATAAAGAGGAAAGACTTGTATTTTTGTGTGTAACGAATAAACTCAAAAACTATGAACCGATTTTAAAAATTCTTTCGCCATTAGAAAGCTACAGTATCAGGTGCCAACATAGGTTATTATTATAACGCTACTATCGACGATGAAAGGCAACAGCCAGTACTGTATAATATTGAGAGCGTCAGTCTTCTGATGAAAATGAAAATCTACTAATTTTAGTTTCCGAAAATAGAAAATTTAAGAAAAATATCACCGAAACACTACTCTATTCCATTCCTTGTGCTATCTCATTACGACGTAGTAATAAAGTCGGGGTGTGCAGCGTGTAATTTGTGTCTTTTGATACCGTGTAGGCACTACTACTGTATATAGATGTTTATTCTGTGGAATGGAGGCTTTAGCTGAAGTTAATTTTCGATGACGTGTCTATACACGTGTAGGAATACGAATCTGGGAAGGTGTAAAAAGGTAGAAAGGTGTATAAGAAGGTGTAAAAAGGTTTCGATTCCCGCTCAGTGCAAATATTTGTATGCATGAATTTGAGTATTTGAATTGGTCTAGTCGTGCCTCGGAGAGCACGTTAAGCCGTCGGTCCCAGTTGCCATACGAACATCTATGGCAGTCGTTACGGTTATCAATTCCCACTCAGTGCAAATATTCGTATGCTTAAAATATGTCTATTTGCATTGGTCTGGATATTTCTGTGCTACACAGAGCACGTTAAGCCTTCGGTCCCGGTTGCCATATGAACATCTATGGCAGTCGTTACGGGTAGTTGGAGTCCTAAAAAGTCCAACAACTGATCTAGCTGCAACACTTTGATATCGCCCAATATTACTTATAACAAGCTTTTTTTATTAACTTGTTATAATATTACTTGGGACTTTATACAATGATTGGTTAAATGTGGGTGTTAATTCAGCTCTGCCTAACCCTCCGGGGATAAAGGTGTGATTAAATGTATATGTAGGTATGTTATAATACTAGTAGGAAGTAGGATTCGCCTAAATCGCAAAGGAGATGGATACTCTTCCATACATTCGTGGGCCTGATTGACAGAAAATGGAGCTGTCAGCTGTCACAGCTTAAAAATACAGTTGATAAACACAAGAAATAATTAATCGATTAACGGAAATCGATTCAGAATTTATTTTTATTACACTATTATTTGGTATTTTAAATGGTTATTATTATTATTATGATTAAGTTTTGTTCACTCTGATTGATTTAATATCAAATTGTGATGCAAGTGTTTTAATACGCAATATTGTTTAAATAATTTTTAGTAATCGATATTTTATTTTGCTAGTGAAATAAATTTAGTTTTAAGATTTCTCGTCTTCAAGATTTTCAATTGAGCTGGTTTTTTAATATTTTGAAATAGAAAAAAATACCGCTTTTTTTAAGTCATATCTCAACTCATTACAATTTTGGCCCAGAAGTCCCCGTCTCCTTTCAGGGTCGGCAGCACGAGTGTAACGCCCCTGGTGTTGCATAAGTCCACAGGCCACGGAAACCACTTTCCATCAGGTGGGCCGTGTGTTTGTCTACCACTTTAAAAAATAGCAAGTTAATAAATAAGTGAAAAATGAATCTGATGTAAAAGACCTAAAAAGTGGCTCTTCAAAAAAGAAGTAGGTATACCCAAGAGAGCAACAGCATCACAATCAGCAACGCAGGTCATCTGGAATACAAACAAGGGATGCTGCACAAAATGATCAGTACCGGTGCAGCACTAACGAACTAATATTTGTGACGTCAGAGCCTTGTAGACTGTACGGTCAGCAGACAAATTGCAACTTTTTCACCCCACTTATTGCAATTAACATTCAAACTTTTA
The DNA here is from genome assembly GCA_914767945.1 of Eilema depressum. NCBI lineage: Eukaryota > Metazoa > Arthropoda > Insecta > Lepidoptera > Erebidae > Eilema > Eilema depressum. The sequence goes on along the minus strand of OU612036.1, from coordinate 2,720,973 downwards.
ATTTCATTTCAAACGCTTTGTAAACGTTCATATCAAACGATTCTATGAAGTTAATTAAAATGCTCGTCAGACTGATACGAAGCTGTGTGCTCAGACGGGTCTGACTGAAATCCAATTAATAAGTATTTAAAACAATTTTATCATACATATTTCTAGCTACTTTTTATAGAGAACTAGCTTTTGCCCGCAGCTCCACCCGCATGAATGTCGGTTGTCGCGACCAAACATAACATAGCATACGTCCTTTCTCAAGGTCTAATCTACCTCTGTATCTAATTTAATCAAAATCGGTTCAGTGGTTTGAGCGTGGAAGCGTAACAGAGAGACAGATAGACAGAATTACTTTCGCATTTATAATATTAGTAGGTATGGATAATTATTATATATAATTTCCGTAAACGACCACCACCCATTGGGGATATCAAAGTTCTGTAGTTAGACCTTTTTAGAGCTCCAACTACCCGTTACGACTGCTATTGATGTTCGTATGGCAACCGAATCAAAAATAGTTAAATTAAAATTTTACAGTATCAAACTAAAGCTGCGTGGTTTTCGGCAGATTGGAATTTCGCCACCCTATCTTTTCGCCTGCGGTGTCGTAGTAGGCAACTAAGGGATAGGGATGTTTAACATCAGACAGATAATAGCCAGATTCAGCCTCAGATGCATGGCTCGAGTCAACAATAGTGCCTGGAATACGACAATAGGCTCACCTCCTATTACGTGAGACCTAAATTGACTTAATATAATGAATGATGAAATGTGGGTGATAATTCACCACTGCCTAACCCTCTGGGGATAACGGTGTAACTATGTATGCAAATTAAAGTTGTTCTACAACAATAAGTACAAATGAGAATAAGTTATTTTAAAAATAATAAACGTTCAGAAATAAGAGAAATTATTTGTTATCTCTACCTACATTTGCACAAAAAACTTGCAGTACTCGTAGTTTTTATTTTAGTGCAGTCAATTTCTGAACTGTTAGATATTTTTTGTTCAGTTTTTGAAGGTTTCGTGATTCGAACAGAATGAACGAAACTTTTATAGATTTTTTATTGCATGTTACAGTTATAATTTTTGAACATCAAGAGTCACTGTCTAAAGTTTACACGAATCTCACTTTGGAATATAACTACTTTCTAACGGATTCGGCCCATGACAAAAATATGAAAACATATAACAAATTGGTTTCAATTTCTTATCATTTTATTGCAGTTACTTTTTATTAGCTCGTGTTTTGTGGACCGTACGCCCGCGTCTTTCATGCACCTGACCCTTGTGTACTCGAACACGAAGCCTTGTGTATCTCTCAAATTGTGTAGCTGAGCTATATCGATCTATATCTTTTACCGACGTTTAGAGTTTTGGTTTTTCGGGACAGCCTCTGTGGCGTGGTGATAGTGAACGCAGCCGCTACGCAGGAGGCACGGGTTCGATCCCCGCTCAATGCAAATATTTGTGTACATGAATATGTCTATTTGCAGTAGTCTGGTCGTGCCTCAAAGAACACGTTAAGCCGTCGTTCGCGGTTGCCATACGATCTATGGCAGTCGTGACGGGTAGTTGGAGCCCTAAAAAGTCCAACAACATTGTGGTTAGCAATGTTTCGATATCGCGAATCGTTTGTGTAGGTCAGATGGCAGTCGCTTCACGAAAAATATCGAAGTTCAGCCAAACCCGAGACTGGAAAAAGCGGACCACAGACTCCGAGGTGAAAGCTTCGGATGCGACTGGGGTTAACGCTAAGACGAAGAAGTAAAACCGTATTCAAAATGATAACCCAAAATATGCGTACTGTTTATACATATAATATTATGTAACAAAAACTTCGTAATCCCAGTATTATACTGAAGCATATAAATCGTCATATCTTGCACCAACAAGACGAATTACAGGAGCGGTACTGTATCTGAGGATTGTGGTCGCATAAATCTGCTGAGCCGTTCTAAGATGTATCTATGAATAAATTTCAACTTTACTTGTTAAATCGGGGGGAAAATTTGGAGCGCATGGAATATTAACGTTCGGTAATAGAGACTATTGGTTTATTGAATGTAATTTTAAAGCAATTAGTAGATATGCTAACTATTTAAATCGATGAATATAGGAAAAAGTGAATCGCTCAGGCTTACAGGGGAAATTATTTTTAAACTTTGTTTATAGTAATAAATAAAAAATTTGAAATTATTTTCTTATTTATGACATTACTAGCTGTTGCCCGCGGCTCCGCCCGCGTGGAATTCTGATCCCGTTCATCGCTGATATATAGCCTATATTTTAATCCAGGGTATAACCTATATACATCCAAATTTCAACCAAATCGGTCCAGCCGTTTATGCGTGAAAGAGTAACAAACATCCTCACATCCACACATCCATTCTCACAAACTTTCACATTTATAATATTAGTAGGATAGGATAGTAGGATATTAGTAGGATTATATGTATTTTTTTCAAATATGTGGATGGATACAGGAGTTTTATTGAAGTAATAATAAAAACAAACACGTTCAAAATAATACTAAATTAAATTAACACTACAAACTATTATTACTAAAATAAACTAACATGTGAAATTATTTAATTTTATATTTATGACATTATTAAAGAACAATGGCGAAATTTTATTTGACAACAATTTGAGCGACTTTAAATGTCATTCATAGGAAACTCATTCTAGTAAATATCTACGTTTTATGAAATTATCGTCTAAGTTAATAAGGGCCGAGGAAAAGAACGGAAATTATTATGAGCTCAATTGATTAATGTAATTTCCTTACCAATTCAATGTTACCATTTTGCAACTATTCTTATAAAATGTAGAAAAACTATGCAGGAAAGTGTTGTACTTTTGTAACTATTTTTAGTTTTATAATTGTAAGAACTGAATCGATGAAGTATGTTAGTTATTGATATATTTTTAAATGCCTGTTTTCCAAACTTAAAGGATTTCTATAATGAAAATATAAGCAAGTAAACAAAACATAGTAGTAAAATATTTTTTTACTATGGCAACATTGACAACTCTAGACAGACAGACATAGACGTTTGTTTACGTTCGTTGTGTTTTCTCGTGGTGTGATTTTAATCATCTTTACCGTTTTTTTGAAGTTTCTCGTGACCCGGACTGCTTAAGGAATCTGATCTTTCCTCTTTGTGACCCCTGTGCATGCCTAAGGACTCTGATACTGATACATAACTGAGTGACTGTGCTGTTTGTATATTGGATTCCAATCTTGCCATATTCTGTGGATCTCGTAGCTTTGATGTTACGTTTACTAGTTTAGAATGTACAATTCATTAGGTACATGTCGAAATAAGCAAGTAAGAAAAAAGAATTTACCGATATAGGTCATACATACTTATTGAATGTAGTAATAGCGAAATGTGGGTGTAAAACCGGGAATATGTAAATGAATATACGAGTATGTGTATGTAGTACGTACATATATATAAAAGGATTATGCAGTCACACCATTTATCAACACATTGACACAATAATAGAGATCTAAAGGTATAACCTACAAAATGTTCAACACCGAAAATCTATTATTCTCCGCCTTCTCAGATTGAAATTCTAGTACGTATTAGAACAGGTGATCATGCTGTATCAAACAGTATTTTTTTTATATAAAGACGCATCATTTCATTCTCAAATAATATCATGTATGGGCGGCTGCCATTGTTCTTTGAAATTATTTCTCTTTGTTAATCGATTGAGATACCTAAGTTGATATTTATTATGTACTAGCTTCTACCCGCGGCTTCGCCCGCGTGGATGTCGGTTGTTGTGACCAAACATAGCCTATATCCTTTCCCAAGGTCTAATCTATCTCTGTTCTAAATTTCTTCAAAATCGGTTCAGTGGTTTGTGCGTGAAAGCGTAACTAACAGACAGACAGACGTAGGTACTTTCGCATTTATAATCTTATATATAAAACTCTTAGTCCTGACTGACTGACTGACTGACTGACTGATTGACTTAGAGACAACGTACAGCCTAAACCGCTGGTCCTAGAGACTTGAAATTTATAGAGAGTGTTTGTTTAGAAGCGTGGAGGTGTACTAAGAAACGATTTTTCGAAATTCAGACCCTAAGTGCCTAAAAAGTGCCAAAAACGTACTTTCTTATAACTCAAGAACGGCTGAACAGATTTTTATGATCTTTGGTTTTTTGAATTTGGCTTTGTCGCCGAATAGTAATTATCACAATTAAAATGTGGCAAATCCACGAAATAATGTAATATTAAAGAAAATACGAAATATTATGGCGCTAATATCGCTAGCAAATTTGTTACCATGACAACGGGTACCAAAGTGATGGTGTCAACGCTAGGTCACATTTTGATCTGTCAAATGATAATATTCATAAAACGTCACTCTCTGTCACGTATAATTACAAAGAATGTGAAAAATATTAATTTATGTACTATGTAAGAGTTATGTACTGCGGTTTCTTTATTTAATTGATTGGAAATAGAAAAGAAGTTTTTGAGACTGGCTCACTTCGATGGAGTATCCAATCTTCAGTTAAGTTCCACGGACTGCGAGTGGTATTATAGTAGAATAGCAGCGTGCGTCGCGAGGACAACATTCGGAACTACATATCAGACCCATTATTGGTAGTATTGGCATCGAGCATTAAATAATATACTAGAGCATATACTGCGTCAGCTACCAGCTACCATGATACCATAGTATTTCATCACATTGACTACACGACATGATAGCACAGCGATTATAGCTATAGATGTACCGTATATGAAAGAAAGCCTAAAAGTAATACAGCACGTTATCATTCAGATGAATACTAACTTATAAGCCCTCACACAGTAAGGTACGTGAATTTAAATCTATACGCAGATATAACACAAGGGGCGGCTAGAAACGTTTCACCAAATAGGCGAACGCCTGCCTTCTAGAAAAGTTCACTTTCTTTCTTGACGAGAAGTATACTAAGGCAACAATTAAGAGATGGCAGAACACCATTCAATAACTTCCACTTATCAGCTGTGGGCTCAATTAGTCAAGCACAGTGCACTTCTGATTAAGATGACAAGGAATATAATACAAAATGTTTATTTTCTTACTATTATTTTTAGATCAATAAGAAAAACTAAACCACCACAAATTATAAGTTGTTTTATTTATATTCATTTTTGACGTATCACATAGTAATTTATGTATCCTCAGCATTTACCAGCGCATTGAAGGACGTCTTCAAGACTCTAGAGTAGGTACATCTCGCACCTTCGGTTCGCTGACGACATCATCATAGTTGCGGAGTCGCTGGAACAACTGGGCGAAATGCTGCACAGCCTGAATGGTGCTTCCCGACAAGTCGGCCTCGGTGTAAACTTGGATAAAACCAAGATTATGTTCAACGAACATGTTGTACCGAGACCGATTGCCATCGAAGGAGCGACACTCGAAGTTGTTCAAAAATATTATCTACCTGGGGCAGGTTATCCAGCTCTTGGTAAAACCAACTTCGAGAAAGAAATAGCCAGAAGAATCCAACTGGGGTGGGCAGCATTTGGCAAACTACGTCGGGTCTTCTCCTCCCCCCTGCCGCAATGCATCAAAACAAAGGTTTTTGACCAGTGCGTCCTGCCTGTTATGACCTACGGTGCCGAAATGTGGCCACTGAAGGTGGGGTTATTCCGTGACCTAAAAGTCGACCAGCGGGCTATGGAGCGAGCTATGCTTGGAGTATCTTTAAAAGATAGAATTTGAAACGAGGTCATCCGACATAGAACCAAAGTTAAGTTACCGACATAGCTCGCAGAATAAGCAAGCCAAAGTGGCAGTGGGCTGGCCGCGTCTGCCGAAGGACTGATGGCCGTTGGAGCAGACAAGTCCTGGAGTGGAGACCGTGAGAAGGAAAACGGAAGGTGGGACACCCCTTAGCCAGGTGGACCGACGACCTGTGAAAGGCGGAAGATCGGCAAACGTGGCGCATATTAGGAGAGGCCTATGTCCAGCAGTGGACAGCAATAGGCCAATTGATGATTATTATATCCTCAGCATACAACAGCAACCTTCATAGTTATTGTATACTGATGATATTGCACTGGCGGACAGGGCTCTTTAAAGCAGGTGGAATCCCAGTTCTAACAGAGCTTGCGAACCTGTTTGATTCCGTCATCCAGCAGAACTTAACATCTAGGATATGGAACTGGAGTGCGGTGGTACTGTTCTCCAAAAAAGGCTTTAAGGCCTTGCTGAAGAATTATAGATCAATCACTCCTAAGTCATATCTCTATACAAGTTGTTCTTGAGAGTCGTCATGAATAGTTGCGAGTTCAGTTTTAAAAGGGTTACCTATATAGTATTGTAGTTGTACTGTTCAGCAGATTATACAAAAGACCTGAGAGTATAATCAGCCGCCATGTTTGGCATTTGTGATTTACGAGAAGCCTTCTGACATTATCTAGACCTGAGCATTTCTGGATTGTCTACGACGGTGTCGTGCTGTTACGATTTTTCATTGCTGTGTTTCTAATTTTAGATTAGAAGACGAAGCCCAGTAGGTGATATACGTCGAAAGGTCGACAAGGGTTGGGCAACATTGGACAAATTCGTCGAGGTTTCTACTCCCCTGTTATGACTCATGGGGCCGAATTTAATATTTTAAAAAACTCACTACTGAGAGAGTGAAAATAAGGCGTCGAAAGTTTATACAACAAGTCCATCATAGAAAAAATACTTTTGGTGGCAGTAGTCGACATCCACGCAGGCGGAGCTGCGGGCGAAAAGCTAGTATTATTATAAATGCGAAGTATGGATATGGATTTTATCTAAAAATTAAACTGTAATTTTTTTTGGTGGAATACTGAATGAGAAAACTTTAAATCAATAATTACCATAATTTGTACCTTGTTTTTTTTATCGTGAGAAAAATCCCCACGGATACCTCCCCCGCCGGAGCCGGAGGAGGAGGTTATGTCGAACCGACTAAAACGCACGCCGTCTGTGGGCCGTCGGTTGCCGGAGGTGAGGTTGTCGTAGCCATACCTATCCCTCGCACCCCGGCTGACAGAGGGCCAGATCAAAAGATATGGCCCTCTTCTGGTACCATAATTTGTACCTGTATTCGCAAAAAAATGTTCTAAAGTGGTATTTCATCTTTAAATCACGAAAGTGGCTTTACATATCCTGAATTGAACCTATTTACATATCTTGGTATTCGTTTTTCTTCAAAGTTAAGTAACTTAATGCCGAAAACTTTTTTATTGAACGTATTACGTAAGAAGATCTTCTTTAGATAAACTGTAACTAATTTATTGTGGGCTCAGTGGCACTGAATAACCTGGTCCATTTGATGACAAGTGGTTACTGATGTCTTTTAAACATTGCTCCAGTAAAAGTCAAGATAAGCTATATTCGCCCCCCTAAACAAGTGGCAATTCGTTATTTGAAGCTGGGCGGATCGACTAGTCTAGGATAAATTTACTTCATGCCTCCATACATTCCTGATAGAACGGTCTTGACAGACAGACGAACAAAGAAGCGGTCCTATTGAAAGCATGATTCCGAAGCCAACCACATACGACAACTGCCGACGCATGCAGCACATACAGCGTACTCATTACTTGTTAAACTCTGATACAGATAAAAGGGACCATTGAGAAGCCGCAATGAATTACGCGCATGTGCTGCGTGCGTCGGCAGTTGTTATTATGCAGTCGGCTACGGATTCATACCATAAAGTTCACTGATAATAGTTTCTTTTTATATAAGACTAGCCTTCCGCCCGCGGCTCCGCCCGCGTGCATCTCGGTTAACGCGACCTTTGCTCATATCTTCGGTTCTACTCAACCGATTCCGATCAAACAAACGTAAGATTTTAAGTCTGAGCAAGCCCTTTCTAACAAAAAAAACCGCATCAAAATCCGTCCAGTAGTTTTTGCGTCCATCTGGGACAAACAGACAAACAGGAAATTAAAAAAATATATTTTCGTGTTCAGTATCGTTAACATAACATAACTCAAGTATTTTTTTTTAAATATCTCCTATGTACAGACACGACCTCTTTACAATTATATAATAGTATAGATAGATACGTCAATAATAATTTCACCTCGACTGATGGTAACCTGAAAGTTATCCAGGAAAACTAAAATAAACCATTGCTGTTTACCATTAAATAGTGCAACTATACTTACCTCGGAATGTAAAAACAAAAGTTTTGTATCAACAAGTAATATAATTTAGCTAGCAGGTGGGTAGGTTGGTAAGCAAATTGAGATGGGTCCGACCCGGCCTGGGAGCACTGAATTATATATTTTGAGTTCTGTGTTGTAGAATGGTAAACTAGTCGGGATTGGTTTGTAACTTCCATGTTTAAGTATAGATATATTATAGTAACGAGTTTTATATAAAACTAGCTGTCCCGGTGAACTTCGTACCGCGTTAATGTCCGCCCGCGTGGTATTATCTCTAAATTTATCAGTGTTCCTTTACAATATTATGCATGTATTATACATATAAACCTTCCTCTTGAATCACTCTATGTACTAAAAATAACCGCTTCAAAATCCGTGGCGTAGTTTTGAAGATTTAAGCATACATAGGGACGGACAGACAGTGACAGCGACTTTGTTTTATAATATGTAGTGATGATGTGTACAAATATGTACATATATGCATGTACATTAAGGTTACCTGTAAGGCGCGGCGCAAACGGCAGGGCGGGCAAGGCCGGTCAATTTCGCCGCGAACAATAGCGCATAGAGAATCCTATACTAGATACCAACGCACATGAAGGCAAAACGGCGTATAACTCCGGACACGTATCATGGACCTAAAATGTGCTCAAAATGTGCCCTATACGCGCAGTATACATTTCTTGAGTGTCTTTTGAGGATAGCACAGGGTCCTACTGCGGTGGACGAACTCAAATTCATCAAGCATAGATTATTACAAAGCAATCCGCGGGCACCAGAGCCTCGTTTGTCTTGCGATTTAGGACTAGATACGTGTCGGGAGTTATACCTAACCCCGCGTTTACATACTGCCGCTCGCATTGCTCATTGTGTTGCCGGAAATATTCGCGCGATTAATGCCCTAGCGTTCACACACTCCCATCATCGCGTTGGTCCGCATTACAGTATTCGCCCTGCAATGGAGACGGACGTAAACGTATGGAGGACAACGCTGTAGCAGTGTACGCATTATGCTTTTACAGCATAGCGAATTAATTTAAAAATGATTTTTAATAAAAACTATCACTTTCAACTACTATACACTTTCCGTAGATCGATATAAATATTTTTAAAAGTAAATATTCGAGGAGCAATAACGAAAGCCGTGTTTACTGATTAGCGCCATCTAGCGGTCTCGTATAGTTCATCGCGCTAGTATTGCCGCTCCTTTGACTCGCGCCGCCAAGCTGACATTCGCAGCAACATACGCGGCAGTACTCGCGGCATGACGAATATACCATTCACACAACGTCTCTGCCCACTTCTCTCGCCACTTCCCTCGTTCTGCCGCGAGTATGTAAACGCAGCTTAACAGGCGGTGCGGCGCGACATGTCCGTGGCGCTTTGTGTTCGCGGCGAAGACAGTCGCGGGCATCGACGGGCAGGCGCGGTCTTTATTACTTCGCGATCAAAAAGACCGGCCCGCTCCGCCGTTTGCGTCGCGCCTAAGGAGTTGCCCAAGAGCGATAAGGCCGCCATCTGTACGTGCCTCATGAATTGTATTTCTTATAATGTATTGTCTTCTTTTTGGTGTACAATAAAGACGTTTACTATTATTATTATACTTACGCCTGTAAGACCCCGAAGGGGTAGGCAGATGTGTATTATCTCATCACCCACATTTCGCCAACGATGATTTTCTGTCCCACGTAATAGGGGGCGAGCTTATTGCCATTTTGAAGTCACCTTTTTTCACCGAAGATATTATTTACGTCAATAAAATGGTAATACTCCTTATTTTGCCGCACTATTAAGTCTTGGAATTCCTTACCAGTTCACGTGTTTCCCTCCTCCTACAGTCCCGGGTCCTTTAAGGTGATTACCTACGCGAATGACTTTGAGCGTTTAGGTATTTAGTCAAGCGGGGCATCGAGAGGTGCGGGGCGGGATCGCCCGGGTTCGCGCACGCATACAACCACGTCGTTGAACGCAGCCGCTGTGCTAAACAATAAAAAATCATGGAACATAGAGTGTGTGATTAGTGATGTACAAGCCTCGAGGCGTCGAGTCCTATTTCTGAAGCCTCGAGGCGGAATGGCAAGACTCAGTGAGCTCGGTAAGCTCGGAGTCCCGAGCCTAGCCAAGCCGCGAGTTTTATGAGCCATGGCTCGAGGCTTCAAAAGAGTTCGAGCCTTCAAAAGAGCTTGAACCTATCAAAAGAGCTCGATACTTCAAAAGAGCTCGAGCCTTTCAAAAGAGCTCGAGCCTTCAAACAACTCGAGTCTTCAAAAGAGTCGTAAAACAAGCTCGAGTCTTAAAATATCTATCTATCTATATTTATCTTATCTTGCTCTTGAAACTTATTTATATATTCTTCTTATTCTTATTCTTCTTATTTTAACAGTTTAGGCCCCGGCCACAACTCCACGGCACGGCGCCGTTCACCGTCGCCGGCGACGGCGACGGCGCCGCGCCGTCGAAATTCACGGCGCCGCCGTGCTACGGCGCGGCGCCGTGGACGGTGTGTTGCATGGGGCGATTCTCAATCGAAATTTCTCAGTTGGCGAGCGCGCAATGACATAATAGTGTCTTACTAAAAATACGTCAATGTTATTAATTTACATGAATTATATTATTATTTATATTACAACATTTTACTTTAATATTTCAGTGATATATTAATAAATAATATTTCATAAAATTACGAATTCATTATTAAAAACATATTTTTTGTGGGTGGCGCATTGTCGCGATTCTGATTAGTAACTAGATACGCAATTGACGCGAAAATCCGCCCCAAGGCCCCAACACAACATAGGATCACGGTCCTATGTTTCGAATCGCGTCTTTCAAAGACTGATGATACGTCAACCAAGAAGTGACAGTGAGACAACAAACGTATTAAATATATGATGAAAGAGTGCGTTTTTCAGCCTCAAATATCAAAGAACAAACGGAGCTACATTTCACGCTTAATTTTTTTTTCTATATTTACATTTCTTGAAATAAGATTACGAAACGTATTATAAAAATTACAAACTATGTCAAATTTAGGGTTGTCAATACAAATAAAAATTAGTTTACCCATGCATTTGGAAGATTTTAATTAATGAGGTGAACTTCTTTGCTAATATCAAAAATGAACTTTAGACAGTAATAATAATTATGTATAATTTAAATCATATTACATATTTTAGTTATCTGAAGATCTAAGATGCGCGTTGGCCTACGCTTTTAAGCATTTCGAGTATATAAGGTACCAGCCATCCTGCTGTACTGTTATGTCCTTTTTGTGGGCATCCGAAGGGATACCTACACGATAAAGAAATAACAGACTTATAGTTTGGATGACATTATAGGCTACATTTTATCCCTGTATAGGTTCCTCTAGATAGTTTTTATAATGACTATCGCATTGAGATTAAAAAACCCGACTGCAAGCTACTTTCGACCTTAATGACATTTCTTAAAAAATACGTTTTTTGACATGTATAGATGACGTTGATCACGAATATGAAAAAAAACTGGGTATTAGTTGCCGTCGATAAGGTTGAAAATGGCTTGCACGTATTTTTGGAGTCTCTGGGTTATAGTCAATGTAAAAAATAGGCGCAAGCCATTTTCGACCTTATCGACAGCAACTAATACCCAGTTTTTTTTTCATATTCGAGATCAGCGTCATCTATAGATGTCAAAAAACATATTTTTTAAGAAATGTCATTAAGGTCGAAAGTAGCTTGCGGTCGGGTTTTTTAATCTCAATGCGATAGTCATTATAAAAACTATCTGGAGGAACCTATACAAGGATAAAATGTAGCCTATATTGTCATCCAAACTATAAATCTGTCCTTTTTGTTGAGCGAAAATCCTCTCAGATACCCATAAAAAAGGACATAATCGCTAGGCAGGGAGATAGATCTTTTTTCTATACGATTTAGGTGGCAGACTAGCACACGGTCCACCTGATGGGAAGTGGTTACCGTGGCCTTTGGAGGTATGTAACACCCTCTTAATTTGAAATAATACAATTTAGGTATCCCGAAATTAGATTCTTGGGGATTGCGGAAATAGGATCTCTTTTATTTCATGCAAGCGGAGCCATGGTCAACGTCTTGTTATAATATTTACATAAAATAGAAACAATAATAGAATCCGTTACAATTCGTTTTTTATTCTAATTTAAGTTCAAATTGCAATTTGGTTTTTATTCTTATCCTTATTTTTTGGTATAGCTTCACTTTCTTCTCATATTTGCGTTATTTTATCCGAAAAAGAATTAATCGTGAAAGACATTTCAGATGTAATTTAACAATAATTATTTAGGGAAAATTTTCATATGCTACGCCACACTGAATTTTTCTCTGAATTAATATCGCCATATCAATCAAACCGAGACGTCATCCGTCAAGCTCGCGACTAGTGTGAAAGGGATAAAATATAAATGTTTACTTCAGAATTTTTACGTTCGTAAAGCTTCGTAAAGGTTCCTAAAGTTTCGTTTTCAGGTTACAGTTTTTTTGACGTCGAACTATGAAGTCGACTACTCTAATTGGGGAATTGCCCTCCCTTATGTCATACTTTCCACGGCGCCGTAGCACGGCGCCGTGAATTTCTACGGCGCGGCGCCGTCGCCGTCGACGGCGACGGCGGACGGTGCCGTGCCGTAGAGATGTAGCCGGAGCCTTACATAATATAATATACATAATACATTAGTTCATTTCGTAACAATAACCTGAAATATTATAATTTTTATCTACTCACTGTTTCCTGAGACAGGCCTTCCCGCCTGGTTTAGGAGACAGGATTCACAACAGTGAACATCTGGGCAGAAAAGGACTAGTGCGCTTAAGAGAAATGCTTCGAGATCGACCGAGCGCTCAAAAGAGCTCGTGCCTTTAAAAAAGGCTCGAGTCTTCAAAAGAGCTCGTGCCTTTAAAAAAGGCTCGAGTCTTCAAAAGAACTCGAACCTTCAAAAGAGCTCGAGCCTTCAAAAAGAGCTCGAGCCTTCAAAAAGGACTCGTGACTTCAAAAAAGCTCGAGCTCTGAAAAAGACTCCCGAGTCGTCGGGCGCCATACAAACGAGGCGAGCCTTGTAAATGACACCGAGCTCTAGGCAAAGGGACTCGGACGCCTCGAGACTTGTACATCACTATGTGTGATACTAGATAGGACATCATTTGTTTTATGGAAAACTCAGTTGAATGCAGACAATAGAAAAATATAATGCACAATTTATATTTATCCTTCATTGATAAGATATACCTACCTTTTAGGGGTTACGTATTAAAATACCGAAAATCAAAATCCCGAATGACAAAATCCCGAAGTTCAAAATCTCGAATTTCAAAATCCCGATTGTACTAAATACCGAAGTACGATATGCCGAAGTTCAAAATTCCGAAGTTCAGAATCCAGAAAGTTCAAAATCCCGAAAATGAGATTTTGGTACTTTACCGATGGTAGGCGTCCTGGTTAAATTTTTATGCTTATTTTTACAACGGGGGTAGTTTTAAAATGACTTCTTCGTTTCCCATTCTACTTTGGCTAATTTATTACGTTGCCTTGTACGTTAGTGCATCCGAGTAGGTAATTTATAAAACATACATACATACAATTACGCCTATATCCCCGGATGGTTAGGCAAAGGCAACCGTCGACTATTTGTATAAAATGATTTTTAAACATCTTATATTTATGTGACCATCTTGTTTCACATAATAGTGATATTTTAGGGACATATTGTTGGCGTAAAACCGATCCCCGAAAAAAATTTACGGTGTCTTTTAGCGTTCCGATGCAGTTTCGGATTTCTGGAACATGATTCAAGTCGTTGACTATACTACTAAGTTTAACTTGTGGCAGGCATAGCGAAAATGTAAACTGTTTTATACATTCCTTTCAATATTTTTCTCCGCCATCTTCATCATCGTCGTAGCCTTGTCCCACGCATTTGTTAACATCAGTGTTTAAACATTGAACAGCTTTGATAAAACCATTAATTTCAGTAGCTATTGTTTGAGCATCCATTTTTTGCAACTGGAGAAAACCTATGAAAATATGCAGCTGTATGCAGCTTTGACATCTGCAACCAGTTTTTTCTCTAATTAGAACTCCGCATATATTTAAAATCTCATTTTGTATTTGTGGGGATGTATATAGAGCATTTTTTTTTCAAGTGTTTTCGCAAGATTTCATCACCAGTATCAATTTTTAATTTCAGCAAATTCTGAAAAACGCCTTCATCTTTTTCTTTTCCTCTCAAAATATTGTACTAACTATAGATTGTAACGAGTTTTGCTTGTTGTCGTATGAATTAAACAACTATAAAAAGTTATTCATTCATTATTATTCATTAGACAAGACCTTTTACAACAAAAAAGAAACTCAAAATAAATGGAAGATGATTCTTAGTACCTAAATCGATATCTATTCAAAATTATCTTCGCGATTCATCTAAATCATAAAACCTTGTACACGTGACGGTACTATATATTTCTTGGATGTCCTGAGAATTATATTTGTACACATATAAAAGTAGTGGAGGTGGTGGTAATAAAATTATGGAGATCTGGGAACAAGCCCTACAAGCGCTCTTACGCTACGCCACGATAATCGCGTATAATCGTAAGTGCCTAATCTATGGAGGCTATAATCTTTGTAGCGTTTTGTACAACACACTCACACACTGACACTGGTGAGCGGGGTGCGGGAGGGGAGGTTTCAGCAACCAAACATAGGTCCGTTCAGCAACGCGCCTCGGCGCAGACTGAATTTTGAACGAGCAAGGGGTACTGGAGCCGTAGAAATCAGTAAAACCAATTTTAAGAAATAATTTGATAGGCAACGATTATAAACTAAGAAGGTCATGTCACGCTAATATACTTTTTCAACATATATGTGTAGTTTCAGATTAATTGGATACATATTGTGGAAAATATTTGGTTTCAAAAAAAAGTTTAGAGTGATGTTCAGAGCCTCTTTTCTACTATTTCCTCCTATTTTTTTAAATTTCTGAAAAGGTCAAGTTCCGCTGTATATCCTGTAGAATGCAGGCATATAAATTTCAGATCTGTAAGTCTTATAGGCAATAAGAAAAACGGTTTCGAAATTAGCGATTTTTCGTCGTTGACCTGATTAGGGGCCTTAAGCGGGGCGTGAAAAAGCATCTGATGAGGCCGTCAAGCTGAGTGCCACCATTGTAACATGGTACATGTCTGTAATAGTGACCCTCTTTTCAGAGACTTTGCCTTCAGCTTACCATCAGGCGAGATGAAGTCAACTTAACGTGTCCTATATAAAAAAAATCGGTCCTATGTTAAAAAAGTCCATGTACAGAATATCACCGACTCCAACAGATTTCAATCAGGGGAGACGTCTCAGGTGTCATACAATCGTTTACGATCATCCAATTCTGTCCGCGCGATTCGTCCCGTTCTCATCGCCCAATAAAATTGAACCGGCGGGGTATCAATCGCGAAGGCAATAAGGGGAATATCCCCTCCTACGGGGAATCAAGAAAAAAACATTTTTAGAAACAAATCGCTGGCTCTTTGTTTAGAATAGGGTTGGGATAAGTGTGTTGGTTTATCTATATTTATGTATCGAGTTTTTAAGTACGATAAGTTTTGAGCTATTTTAATGATTTAAGCCCGAATATACCCGGGTGACAGTTAAAATGTATATGTATGAAGCATTTGGATACCCAACTAGCATTACGCAGGTCTGGTTCTGCAGGGGTGACAAGCAGCCGTACATGTTACCACCAGCCTTGCCTGAGCTTTACACTTGTGTCCTGTGCTAGGGAGGCTTCAGAAGGGCATGTGGAGAGCCTCCGAGCAGCACCTCTACAGGGCCATCCCGCCTCAGCCGGAATTAGCTGTAGGCGGCAGCGTCTCCTGCGAGAGAGAGTCATTTCCGTTGCCCAGAGTGAACCGTTCCAGAGCAAGCAACCCGTTCCGGACCAAGTATCTACCCCGTTCCGGACCAAACACCCCGTTCCGGACCAAGCACCCCGTTCTGGACCAAGCACCCCGTTCCGGACGTGGTGCTTGACCACGTTCCGGACCGAGCACCCCCAAGAGTGTATGTCATTTATATTGATCCCATACGGTTTTAAAAACCTTGGTATAATATAGAGTTACTCATTCAAGAAACATAATTTCTTCAATAACTAAAGTCGTGGACTCATAACCGACGCAATATAAAATTTTATATGTCATATCTTCTGTGTGACCCTTTGAGCCTATTTCCACTTTATATCACTATAAAACTAACGTATTCCGCACTAAAAGTTTTACATTCAATTGTACATGTTGTAATAAAGGGCCCTTTCATATTTCGGGTACTATACCTGTCTAGTATAGGTATAGTTTAGATATATAATAGGTATTTATTTTGGAAAAGACTCCGTCCACGGAATACTGAAAGAGTAAAGTTTTCTGAAAATTTTCAATATCTGCGCAGTGTTCTTAAGTTATTATTCAGTAAGAATCATTTTCATAAAAGACAAAGTACTCGTATTAATATAGTGCATAAAAAGAGTTTTTCATTTGAAAGGGTTTAGATTTAAAATCTAACGTATTTTTTTTAATATTTGGTCCGTCAATTGACTGCACCCCGCTAGATTGTAAAAAGCTGTGGTACAGTCCAGTATATACTGACCACCATTTCTGATGCTATTGGCCTTAATCTTAATAAAATCTTAAAATGGTGGTCCCTAACTTGACGGTCTTGATAGATGCTTTTTCACGCCCCACGCAGGGAAACAATGTGTTTGATCGCAGTCGGTTGAGTAGAACTGGAGATATGAATAAAAGTCACGAGGATAACCGACATCCAAGAGGGCAGAGTCGCTAGCATCAGCTATTAGAATCTATAATTTTATTACATTATTTAGTTACAAATAAACAATCTATCTCATAAAATAAACATTTAAGTACAAAATTAATAAACATAGATATTTATGCACTAAAAATAAGAATAAGAACTTAAATTAGAACGCATCTTGGCATTCCTCCGCATCGCATGCCTCTTGTGGTAATATTTTTTTTTATATATAGGACACGTCAATTTGATTTCGCCTCGCCTGAAGTTGAAAACATAGTCTCTGAAAACCACCATTACAGACACGTACCATGTTACAATCGTGGCACTCAGCTTGACGGCCTCATCAGATGCTTTTTCACGCCCCGCTTAAAGGACCCGGGACTGTAGGGAGAGGGAAACACGTGTACTGGTAAGGAATTCCAAGACTTAATGGTGCGGCAGAAGAAGGAGTCGCCGCAGAATAAGTTCTCAGAAGACTGGCAGCATTGCCACGTTGTAGGGCAATAACCATAACTTATTAAGCTTTATGTGCTATTGTACCCTGACGTACGCGAATCCGAATTACACAGCGATCGTTTGGCGCGGCCTATTGCATAAAACCGATGTAAATAAAATTATTTTCAAAATATCGACACGTCCCCAACACTACGACAGCACGGTACGTTCGTATTGTCGGCAAATCGTCACCATCAGTACCCGCCACTCGGGACACAGAAACAACTATACTTCATTTGGGTATAGGCAGAGGACTAGTTCAGACTGACAGTGAAAAAGGCTAAATGTCCAATATGTTGTGATCTTTTCATGTTTAGTGCGAATTAATCCCTACTTAATATTATAAATGCGAAAGTAACTCTGTCTGTCTGCCTGTCTGTCTGCCTGTCTGTCTGTCTGTCTGTCTGTCTCACTTTTACGACTAAGCCGCTGAACCGATTTTGATGAAATTTGGTATAGAGGTAGATTAGACCTTGAGAAAGGACATAGGCTATGTTTGGTCGCGATAACCGACATCCACGCGGGCGGAGCCGCGGGCAAAAGCTAGTTTTTATATAAAGGTGGTAGGTACCTTTATTACTATCATGTACATATATAATCACGCTTTTATCTCGGGAGGGTTAGGCAGAGGTGAATTAACACCCACATTTCATCAATCATTGTATTTGGTCCCACGTAATAGGCGTGTCTATTGCCGTATTTCGGGCACTATATTGTTGACTTGAGCTATATATATGTGGCTGAATCTGAGCTGTATATGTACATCTAATGTTAAACAGCCCTGTCCCTTAGTCGCCTTGTACGACACCGCTTGGGAGGAGATGGGGTGGACCACGTCCATAGGCCACGGTAACCACTGCCCATCAGGTGAACCACGCACTTGTGCAGCTAAGTGGTATGAAAAGAAACACACACACAACTTCTCATAGACACGCACATACAAACATATCCATCCGTCCTTACAAACTTTCAGATTAAAAATAATAGTTTGCTACCTTGTTTGCTATTTCAACTGGTACAAACATAGACAGCCTCCGTGGCGTAGCTGTAGTGAACGCGGTCGCTACGCAGGCGGCGCAGGTTCGATCCCCGCTCAGTGCAAATATTTGCATGCATGAATATGGGTATTTGCATTAGTCTGGTCGCGTTAAGCCGTCGGTCCCGGTTGCTATATGAACGTCTATGGCAGTCGTTACGGGTAGTTGGAGCCCCAAAAAATCTAACAAAAACGGTCTAGCTGCAATGCTTCGATATCGCCTAATGTCACCATTGGGTTGTGGAGGTCAGATGGCAGTCGCTTCTCGGAAAATATCGAGGTTCAGCAAAATCCCCACTTAAGACTGGTAAAGCGGACCCCAGGCTTCGGATGCGACTGGGCTTAACGCTAGGACAAAGTAGAAATATGTCAGGTGGAACCAAAGATCATGTGAGCAGAACAAAACACTATTTTTCCTTACCTCAGAGAAGTTAACCCTCTCCTGACATGAGTTATTAGGGTACAAAAATATCAAATCAGCAACAGATCAATTTAATACAAATAAAAGCTATGAACGTGGGAGTTAGACAGACGTGAATGAACGATGATGGGCTCTTTAGACCATACGATGTGGGTACGATTTTTGAATAAAGTAAAGAAAAAGAAGAATAAAGGAAAAAATACAGAAGCGTTCCGAGAGTGCTGACAGAAGAAAACTTGTATAATATTATGTATCAATGTACAGAGATGTCGGGAACAGCAACAGTGTCGTGGATTCAATAGTTTTTTCCCCATATCATTGAAAATTTATATCTATTGAAATAAAACCACTTTTTGTTACTGTATTATTTACTTTTTTCACGACGTTTCGGCTATTCAATATCAGATATTCAATGAGTGATATTCTCGTAAACTTCAGAAAGTATCATGAAATGTCTATATCAAAAATTTCCAATGTCTATGTCAAAAAAATATACTTGGGTTAGACAAAAAGGCTCAAGCAAATAATATAATAAAATCAAAATTTCACGTAGGTCACAACGTAACACATGTGAAGATTTATTATTATCATAACATAATGCCGCGTCGTATAGTATCACTAAACAAAATAACGTCTCTATGTAACTTTTTTTATATCACTTAGGTCGCAGAAAAGCACACGGCCAACCAAATGGAAAGTGGTTACCGTGGCCTATACACTCGTGCTAGCGATCTTTTAAGAACAGATATATTCTGTGCCGTCAGCGAAGAAGACAAGCAGGACAAGCCTTGCATTTGGTTTTCCCACTGGCAGCACAAAATCTCTTCAGTGAGCTCTGGCTACCCTACTCACCGCTGAAAACACAACACGAGGTGGAGGTACTTCCCCAGTTAGACAATTCAATTAGGACGGAAATACCGCAATGTTTAATAAATTATGACATCAATTCATCCGATGGTAAGCTAAAGTCTTAGTTAAGAAAATACAAAAAGAAAAAAGCGAATCGCAAACCTTTTACATGACAAATATCGTGTAGTGTAAATAAGGTCCAACATTACGCAGATTAAAATTGCTCTTTTTCCGCTGACGAGACAAAGCTATGTCTGTTTTGATATCAAACTATGTGTGTTCATAGTATTGCGTTTCACTGTTCATACTCGTATCTTCTTCATCCTAGCGTTAATTCCGGTCGCATTCGAAGCTTCCACTTCGGAGTCTGGGGTCCGCTTTACCAGTCTAACTGCGGATTTGGACTTCGGTATTTTCCACCTTATTGACGTCCACAACCCAATAGCGATATTGGGCGATATCTAAGCATTGCAGCTGTTTAACATCAGACAGATAAATACAGCCCAGACTCAGCCTATACATGGATCGAGTCAACAATTAGTGCCCGGAAAACGGCAATAGGCTCACCCCCTATTACGTAGGTACCTAATGCAATGATTGATGCAATGTGGGTGTTAATTCACCTCTGTCTAATCCTCCGGGGATAAAGGCGTAATGTGGGTGTATAATGTATATATGCAGCTAGAAGCATTGAATTAAATAGCAAAATCGATTTTCTGATTTTTTTTTGTGTTAAATAGACTTTATTACATGGACAGTTGATGAAATACTACCTCTGCTTACTCCATAGATATAAAGGCTTGATTAATATAATCAAAGAGTTCCATCACTTGAAATGACGTAATCACAAAACTAAGTACAAGGTGTTTGATGTCCGATATTGAGCATTCAAATTGGAGAACAAAGGCAGTTCTCGAGCGATTCTGTCAACTTTGAGTGTTCTTATGTACCTTAAAGTCCTCAAACATTAGATACGATTAGGTTTGTCAAGGAGTTCACTTTGAGAATTTGTAGTTAACTAGCTGCGCGCCCAGGTTTTGGCCCAGGTCTGATCGTCAGTATAATGGCAGAATTAAATAACTCCGATTTTGGCCAAATTGACCTTTTACCATTTTCGAGAACCCTAAAATGTGCCGCATCTTTTGGTCTAACAAACATTCCTATATCTCAATCCAATCCAAAAATAAATCCATTTTCGTGTTTCAATTGAAGAAATAGATACGTTTAATTGAACACTAAATATTATAAGAAAAAATGACTAACTCTATAAATAAATGAACAACTGTGACTTCTGATCACTTAAGTATGAAATGAATTAGCTAAATTGAGTTGTTTAGTTCTACCACGAACGAAAATATTCTAAAGAAAGCAGGCATGTTGAAGGAAAACTAAACAATTTGAGTTATTTAATTCAGGCAGTTATGAGCATTCTTTCGTTTTTAAATAATTATTTTTATGTATTTCTCCTTCGAGAAAATATACATTTATAAGAGATTCTAATCAAAAAAATGTCAATAGGTGAAATTATTGAATATTTCTATTTATAGTATTCGCACGTAAGCAAAGTTATCGTGCAACTCAGTTGTACAAATTGGCGCGAAATAATGTAAACATCAATGACAGCTATCCGTTGGCGTAGCGGTACTGAACGCGGCCGCTACGCAGGAGGCGCGGGTTTGATTCCCGCTCAGTGCAAATATTTGTATACCGGAATATAGGCACTGGTCTGGTCGTGCGTCGGTCCCGGTTGCCAAACGAACATCTATGGCAGTCGTTACGGGTAGTTGGAGCCATAAAAAGTCCAACAACAACGGTCTAGCTGCAATGCTTCTATAGCGCCTAATGTTACCATTGGGTCGTGGAGGTCAGATGGCAGTCGCTTCACGGAAAATATCGAGGTCAAGCCAAATCCGCAGATAAGACTGGTAAAGTGGACCCCAGACTCCGAAGTGAAGGCTTCGGGTGCGACTGGGAATTAACGCTAGGCAGAAGAAGATTAGAATATTTATAGGAGAAGTATAAAGGTAGTTGAATGAAATTTTGAAGCATTTATTATGCTAACTGTTCAAATCGATAAAGAAAGGGAAAAATAATCGACCTCAGACGGGACTCGAACCCGCGATCTTTCCCTTACAGGAGGAACGCTAAAACTATAATCCTATCCTACTAATATCATAAATGCGAAAGTTTGTGAGAATGTAGGTATGTTTGTTACTCTCTCACGCATAACTAGTGAAGGGATTTGGATGAAACTTAACAGTATTATGGGTTTTTTTTTTTTTTTTTTATATAGGACACGTCAATTTGACTTCGCCTCGCCTGATGGTAAGCTGAAGGCAAAGTCTCTGAAAAGAGGGCCACCATTACAACACGTACCATGTTACAATGGTGGCACTCAGCTTGACGGCCTCATCAGATGCTTTTTCACGCCCCGCTTAAAGGACCCGGGACTATAGGAGGAAGGAAACACGTGAGCTGGCCAGGAATTCCAAGTCTTAATAGTGCGGCAGAAGAAGGAGTCGCCGAATCGCTTGGTTCTTGATGGAATATTCTGCACCGTATGCGGGTGGCATCTAAGTCCTGCACGTGTTGTCCTATATAGGAAAGGAGAGGGTGGGATTACTTGGAAGAGCTCATCAGAACATTCACCATGGTAGAGACGGTAAAAAACCGCCAAAGATGCCACATCTCTACGCAACTGCAAAGGCTCGAGGGTGTAAGTGACCTCAGGATTCCCAATAATGCGGACCGCACGTCGCTGCAACCTGTCGAGAGCATCTAGTAAGTACTTTGCGGAGCCATCCCAGAGATGCGAGCAGTATTCCACGCAAGAGCGAATTTGTGTCTTGTAGAGAAGACACCGCTGCTCCGGCGTGAAAAAACGTCTCACTTTGTTCAGGACTCCGAGTTTACGTGAGGCTGTTTTGATGATACTCTCGATGTAGTTTTTGTTGTTCAGTTTGCAGCGAACATCCATACCTAGGATATTGAGATTGTCCTGTAGTGGCAGTGGCGTGCTCTGAAGAGTTGGAAGGGGAAGGAAAGAAGATACCTTTGCTGTAAACGCGCATGCCTGCGTCTTCTTGGCATTGAACTCAACCAGGTTTTCAGAGCCCCATTGTGAAACGAGGTTCAGGGTCCGGTCAAGTTCACTGACGAGAAGCTGCCTTCTTTCCGCGATATCAGACTGCTTGGCCGCAGGATGTCTGTGATAACTCCCGTGTAAGGTGCTATCGTCTGCATAGCAATGAATGCTGCCAGTGGATAGCATGTCGTTGATATGCAGAAGAAAGAGAGTGGGTGATAAGACGGACCCCTGCGGCACGCCAGCATTTACCTGCAGGAACTCCGAAGTTCGACCATCACAGAGGACGCGAATACGGCGCCCCTGCAGGAAGCTAGCCACCCAGTCGCACAGTCCGTCAGGCAGACCAACGGCTGGTAACTTGGAAAGAAGCGACTTGTGCCAGACTCTATCGAAAGCTTTGGCGATGTCAAGACTAATTGCCAGTGACTCGCCATGCTTGTCCATAGCCTCACCCCAAAGATGGGTACGCCAGAAGATCACCCGTTGACCGCTTCGGTCTGAATCCGTATTGCCGGTCATTGATTAAGGAATGATCCTCTAGGTGACGCATGAGCTGTTTGTTAATTATGTGCTCTAACACTTTGCACAGCACTGAGGTGACGGCTATGGGCCGATAGTTGCCTGGGTCCGAGCGATCCCCCTTCTTGGGGATCGGCTGCACATTCGCCTCCTTCCAAGCCGATGGCACTGTACCCGAGATGTATGACATCCGGTACAGTCGCGTCAGCACTGGAGACAACTCCGCTGCACATTTTTGAAGAACCACCGCTGGAATACCATCCGGTCCGCTGGCTTTCCGGACGTCGAGTGACTGCAGCACACCACGGACATCGCGCTGCCTGATGCGGATCTCAGGCATTGCGTGGTCACAGACGGGTAATGTCGGTGGCTGCTTACCGCAATCATCGATTCGGGAGTTTGCCGCAAAGAGATTAACCAGCAGATTTGCTTTCTCTTGTGGCTCATGGGCCAGGGATCCATCAGGGTTGCGCAACGGGGGCAGCGAAGGCTGGCAGAAGTTGGCTTGCACGGCTTTGGCCAATCGCTAGTAGCCACGGCTGCCCGTGGGATGCGCCACTAGCTCCTGACCAAGCCGCGCTATGCGCTGGGCATCCGCTCTAACGTAAGCCCCCTTGCAGACCTTTGTGGCTTTATTGTACGCTGCCTTGAAGTGGCCCACGTTGGGATCGCGCGTGGCGCGCGCCCTTACCCAGGCGCGGTACGCAGACTGTTTTTGATTGACAGCCTCCGCGCACTCGCGGCCGAACCAAGGGCGCGCTCTGCGGTCACCGGTGACATCAGTGTATGGGATATAGTATTCCATACCTAGACTGATCTCACCGGCGACAGCAGTAGCACTATCCGATGGGTTCTTACCTTCAAAGCAACGTGCAACCCACGGGATGGACGCAAAATACTCACGCATCCCATCCCAGTCCGCTGACGAGTAGTGCCAGAGATGATTGGCACCTTGGAACAGACCAGACAATGGTCGGAGTTGCCTAAAGCGGCACGCACCGAAACACTGTACTGGTCTGGGTGACTCGTCAGCAGAAGGTCTAGAAGGGAGGGTGTTAGGCCCGACCTTCTTAGTATCCTAGTGACCTCGCGTACCAGTTGGGTCAGGCCATGCGCCAGAGCGAAAGCGTGAGCGGCTCTTCCCGCATGGTCAGTTTTGGCGGAGCCCAACCAGATCTCGTGGTGGGCGTTAAAATCCCCCAAAAATACCAGTTCCGCGTTTGGAAACCGCTCCTGCGCATCATCTGCAGCCTGACTCAGATATTCGAAGAGTCGAGTTGTCTCGGTATCTCCTGTATGGAAACGGTAGAGGCACACATAGATTTGACTCGTAGAGCCATGGTCTACGTGTACCCATAGAGTGGAAAAGGATGGGTCCTCTAGGCAGCACAGACGGCGACAACAAACATCCGCCCTAACAAACACGCACACCCCGGCCTTTGCACGGAAATTTTCCTCCATAACGTAGCCGGGGTAGAGCAAGTAAGACGTGTCGTCAGAGCGGCGTATTTGCGTCTCCGTCAGAAAAAGCATGGCTGGATTCGCCGTCTCGAGGTGTTGGTGGACGGCGTTGAGGTTTGCATGGAGCCCACAGATGTTTGTGGACTCCACCTCAAAAAGCGAGCTTGTGGGAAGTTGAAGAGCCGCTGTGTAACCATGCTCTTTGTTCTGCGCTGCCATGATTGATGTATGCCATGCCTTGCCATGCCATGCCATGCCATGATTAATGTAAAGCAAAGTATTTTTTGTTCTAGTTGATTTTACGAGTAGAAGATTTATAATAAGTAATTTATTTGATTTTATTAGATTGCCATACCTAATTATGTTGATTTTGATTTTTGTACTTTTACGTTTATTTTTTTTTTAATAAACAATGTTTCTTCTGCCAACCCAGGTTTTTTATTTCATGTGAGATCAATAATCAGTGATAAAATTATACAAATTAACTTTCACTAAGAATGCCTAACTTACATGTTTAAATATTTCATTAGGTTCAGAACTCGACAAGTGAAATTGTTGACCCAATTTCATGTATTCACATCCATCTTATGTGTGAGAAAACTGAATAACTACCATAAAGAATTAGCTAACTACGGTATGTTTGCAACATTTTGGTGTGGCAAAATTGGATAAGTTGGTTTTTGATTTTTATTTATTTTTTGGTTCATGAAAGAAATTAATTTGATTAAGCATTGAATCGACAGCAAACATGCTTATAACATATAAAATTGTCGACAGTAAAATTGTTCTCCATTTGTTAATGATGTCAAAAAAAGTGCCAAAAAAACAGTAAATCGCGATTATCTCGATCCTTGAAATATTGAGTTATTTAGTTCTGCCATTATGCCCACTGATCTACTTACAAAAGTAATATTAAGTAGGATTGACCATATTTGTCAAATGGCCAATGGCCCTTATGGCCCATTGACCCTATTTTCAATGCTTTATCAAATACACTGTCCATGCATAGTCCTTGTTTGTCAAATATGTCAAATACGTACATACAAATAGCCATACGAATACTCGTAAGCGCGTTTCAAACTACAACATTTCAATGTGTTTCTATCAACAAATATAGGTAGACAAACTTAGTTTGAGCCAAAGTCGGTATAAATAAGTGACAGTACTGATTAAAGCACTCCGGCACACGGGCCTTCAATAATTTATTTATTAAGTAACCGATTTCTATGCGTGAAGGTCCCTTCAGAGTTTTATGGCCGTCGATAATGTATAGAATATGCTTAAATATTGATAAATTATGGTAAGTGTACGTAAGTTAGCTGTTTTTACAAAATGTGTCTGTAGAATTTAGTGGAGATATATTTAGGATAAGATGGGGCGATTTATAACACGCACACATTGACAGTTTAAAAGAGAAGGAGGTAGGACGTGGCCGCAACGCAGGAGGCGCGGGTTCGATCCTCGTTCAGTGCAAATATTTGTATGTATGAATATGGGTATTTGCATTGGTCTGGTCGTGCCTCGGAGAGCACGTTAAGCAATCGGTCCCGGTTGCCAAACAAACATTTACACTGAGCGGGGATCGAACCCGCGCCTCCTGCGTAGCAGCCGCGTTCACTACTGCTACGCCACAGACGCAGTCATCCGTTGAAAACTGGCTTTACTTTTTTTTATATAGTCTATTTTTATATTTTATATATTATATATTTTATATATTATACATATATATTTTATATTTACTTCAATGATTTTCACCCTCTGCCACTGCTTTTTACTGTGTCTTTATTGTATGCAGCCAAAAGTTAAAAATATACAGAATTTGTATAAAACCTAACCTCATTTTGTATTCGTAGCGGTGAGAAGGGTCTCCGAAGCTGTCACTAGTGACCATTCCCGCCATTTTGGCTGTCAACTGTTTGTAGTTTTTTTTTCAGGTTTTGGAGAGAAGGCAAACAGAGTCTAGTCGCGATTGTTGAAAAATGAGGTCTATTCCTGTAATGGCTTATTGTTATTCGATTAATATACTTACTTGTTGAACATTTTAGTTCTATATTTCTTTTTGTAGTCCTTCAAAAAATACTTAGGTTAATTTATGGATTTTGATAACAATTTTTTTATCTATTAAGATGATAAAATTGAATACAGCTCAGGTGGGACTCGAACCCGCGATCTTTTCCTTACAAAGGGAATGCTCCGCCACCGAGCCTCGCTTGGATAAACTTCGGTGAGGCTCGGTGAATTCCCGCTCATCCAGAAACCGGTATACAATGTACCCAGGTTTCGAACCCCAATTTTCCTTCGAAACAGCTCTAGTATATCAATTGGATGAGCTTTAGTAGGTATGCTAGAGTGTAGAAACAAAATCAAAAACAAAAAAGGAAAAAAAGAATAACATAGAAAAAACAATCTTCTTATTTTTTGAAGTTGCTTAAATAAAGAACAATGAATAAACATAAATACGGGATCAAAAGAAAATAATAATTTTCCATTTATTTACCGGTACTCGTTAGCGGTACATAAATTAAAGGGTGAATTTGCATAATGCGGACAAAAGAATTTTATTTAAAAAAGCGAATCAATAACTTACATCCATTTCCGCAATGGATTTGTAGATTTTGTTTCGAATATTTTGTTTGCAAATTGTATGCTTTCACTCACATCCTAGCCATAGAAACCTCGAGCCCGATACTCGATACTTATAGCAAAAATACATTTTTAAAATATGTTCTTGCAAAACAAATAAAATTACCTTGCGGTTTCACCTACGTATCAAACTCCTGAATTCCATTGCAAAAATCTTAAATATTGGGAAACAAAATTCATGAACATTTCAAAAGGAAAAAATAACATCTCTATGTAAACCTGCCAGGTTTACATGTAATGGAGATTTTAAATAACAAATAATTATTTTTTTATCTCACTAACTTGTAAGAATTTTTCAAAAACACGTATTTCTCAGAACATCTTTTACGCCTCGCCTGATGGTAAGCTGAAGGCAAAGTCTCTGAAAAGAGGGTCACCATTAGGTACAGACACGTATCATGTTACAATGTATACTAATTATATTATAATACAAACAAAAAAACAATTATATTAACTTGTAAGAATTTTCAAAAAATCATTTCTTAGAACATCTTTCATGTGTTTTTTTGTAAATTTCGCTTTTAAACTCACCTTTGTACATGAGCTATGATTCAATGAACTCCCAACTTAATTAAAACTGACTTGCTTTAAAGAAAAGTCGTGAATTTATTAATCAATATTATTTCTTTTCACAGTATTAAAAGCGCTTTGTAATTACCTTCTCAGTATAATTATGTTTGAATGTAAAATTATCGTATGTGTATGTGTACAAACACCTCTGAAACGACTTGACCAATTTTTATGAATTTTTTTGTGTATATTTGGTAGGTTTGAGAATAGGCTGGAGGATAATTTTGGTCGCATTATTCGACATCCACGCGGGTGAAGCTGCGGGCATCAGCTAGTATAGATAGCTATACAATTCTTCTATACTAAATATAATTGTAAAGTGGTCGTGTCTGTACTGTACATTGGAGATATTTAAAAAAAAAATACTTGGGTTATGTTATGTTAACGATACTGAACACGAAAATATTTTTTTTGAATTTCCTGTCTGTTTGTCTGTTTGTCCGCGATGTACGCAAAAACTACTAGACGGATTTTGATGCGGTTTTTTTTGTTCGAAAGGGCTTACTCAGACTTAAAATCTTACGTTTGTTTGATCGCAATCGGTTGAGTAGTAGAACCGAAGATATGAGCAAAGGTCGCGTTAACCGAGATGCACGCGGGCGGAGCCGCGGGCGGAAGGCTAGTATATTATACTATTATCATTATTTTGTTGCCGTATAATGGCCCATCCTTACCCATTCATTTAAACTAATTCCTTATGACAACATAACAAGTAGGTTTACTTAGTGCGAGCGAAAATCACGCCAAAAATAATATCCGTAGTAATGAAAATAAATTCAAGCATATTTATAATTTCTGTCAAAAAAGTGTCAAGAACTTAGAAATAAATAAGTGGAGGCGAGGGTTGCCCGTTCACTAGAATAATAAGGTTACTAGTGATGGGAACCTTCGGCTTTGAAATTTTTCGTTTCGGTTTAATTTTTTTTACTCTCTCCTTCTGTATCTGTATTAGTAAATAAATTATTGCTTCATATAACAACAGTCGCTAAATAAATAAACAAATAAATCATCAGTGGTCTCTATATTTCACCTCCGCAATACAGCCTATTCTAGTTACCTTTTCATGTCTGAAGCTCATCTGTTTGCCGATTCACGGTCTCCACTGCAGGACTGTAGGATTTAGGTCCCTGTAAGGGAAAGATCGCGGGTTCGAGTCCCACCCGAGGTCAATTCTCTTTTCTAAATCTTCGATTCGACTGTCGATTCGAAATCGATTTGACTGATTATTCCAATTTGTAGTTGTATATAATGTAATATAGAAATATTTGATGTCAAAGGAAGTGACAAACTAGTTCGTTTCCGTGTACTATCACCCCAATAAGAGAGGCGTTGCTATTCGGACAGCGGAAGATACCCATATAATTATAACAAGGGCAAACCGAAACGA
Source organism: Eilema depressum (assembly GCA_914767945.1). Classification (NCBI taxonomy): domain Eukaryota; kingdom Metazoa; phylum Arthropoda; class Insecta; order Lepidoptera; family Erebidae; genus Eilema; species Eilema depressum. The sequence goes on along the minus strand of OU612036.1, from coordinate 2,691,529 downwards.
TAAATCTCAGTTTATCGTTCTCTTTTGGGCTGTTTTTCTTTTGTAATATTGTAATGTTTGACAACGTTTAATGTAATGATAGAAAGAGAAAAAAAAAGAAAAAATGTTTATTGCCAAACCTATAGTACTCTTTGAACTAGTTAAAAAATAAAAAGTACATCTAATAACTGAACATTAAATGGTCACCTGACCTTTGTAATTATTTCGTAAAGAGTTTATTTCGTGTAACATAACTAGTAACAAAGGTGTTCGAATTAAAAAATATGTACTTCTATGCTCCGCCTTAAGGCATAGAAATGCGTATGGGAGTGGCCATATGATTTTAACGTAACGACAAGTTATCAACATTATTTTTGCTATGAAAACATGTTAGTGCAGGTAGTCAACACAGGTAACCTGTGTCTCTATGTAAGCACCCTTACTTACTCGTGAAATTTTCGGCATACACCTATTCGGCTATCCAATTAAATCTATCTCGGTTTTCGGCCTCCGCCCGTCCCTACGGCCATTGCCCGCAAAATAATTCCTTCACTAATTGCAAGCTTTGAAACTTCATTAGGACGCGGAATGAATTTTTATTTTTTTGAATTTTTTTTTAACGTTACAGCACTTACATTGGTAGGGTTATAGGTAGTAATTATATTGGTACCTATTTCTCTGGTAATAGTATTGTTTACGGTGGGTATAATGGACCCTTAACAAGATTTTTTGGGATAAACCCAACCTTCGCAGTAAGTTGGTTGGTAATGATGTATGAGGGTTTGCACCAGACCCTAATACATCATTCAGCTTTCCTTTCGAGGTTTGGGGTTCAGACAGCAGTCGCTACAGTAAAAGCAGCATAAACTAAATCTAAAAGATCAGGAGTAAGTGGACTATTTCCTCAAAAAATATAATTTAAAAACCAGTTTTGAAATATCTTTGTGGATTTTTGTTTGAATAATCTCAGTAACGGCTGTACTGACAGGTGTAGTATAAAGGTACGTACAGATTATGTAACATGTTGTATAACTTGTATTTTATAACACGTCCACATTATCTAACATTGTTTTATAACTTTGCAACATTGTACAGACTTCAGTGTCTACATTATTGAAACATGTTATATAACATTGTTACATAACATGTTATGCTATGTAATTTGTACGCACCTTTACAAATAAAAAGGAAAATAACAAACTTAGATCGAAAACTATGTAAGTTCTGCACTACAAAAATACTAGCTGAGTGCCACAATTGTAACATGGTACGTATCTGCAATGGTGACCCTCTTTCCTGACACTTTGCCTACAGCTTACCATCAGGAAAGGTGAAGTGAAATCCATACTTCCATACTAATATTATAAATGCGAAAGTAACTCTGTCTGTCTGTCTGTTACGTTTTAAACCACTGAACCGATTTTGGTACAGAGATAGGTTAGACCTCGAGAAAGGACATAGTATATGTTTGGTCGTGATAACCGACATCCACGTGGGCGGAGCCGCGGGTAACAGCTAGTTGAATATATATTACACTAGCCTTCCACCCGCGGCTCCGCCCGCGTGCATCTCGGTTAACGCGACCTTTGCTCATATCTTCGGTTCTACTCCACCGATTCCGATCAAACAAACGTAAGATTTTAAGTCTGAGCAAGCCCTTTCTAACAAAAAAAACCGCATCAAAATCCGCCGCGCTCACTACCGCTACGCCACGGAGGCTGTCATTATCGTCAAAATCCGTGTAAATCCCATACATTCATCATTCTATTCTACAATACGCTGGCCAACGAAATGCCACTTGTCTGGAGAGGGGGGGCGGTGGGGGGCAGGGGTGCTGAAGTGTATTTCAACACCACACTCTGCTGGCCAATAAAAGTACAATGAGCAAATTATTTCTACAACTTGTCCGGTAACTGCCCGCTGTGTGCCCATTGTTGAAAGTTTCCACTATTGTAGGGTAAAATATGTATTGTGGGAGATATTTTTCGTGCCTTTTATTGTATAAATACTTTTGAAAATGTGATATCTGTTACCCGGGATCATATTATTTTGGTACGCCTGTATTTTAGATAGGTACATATGCTCATAAATATTGAGGGACTTGTGGCTAACTGGTAACCGAGTACGCTAGCAATTAAAACAAAAAATATAATATAATATAGAATACAATTTACAAAAATAATGTGCCTAAGAATGTTAATTATGCATTCTAGAAATTGGTACACACATACACAAGTTATAATTACAGATTTTTTGTTTGAAAGAAAATTAAAAAAAAAGCTTTGGGAAAATTAATCGCAATGAACATTTTGCCTTTTATGCCTATTTTGCAGCACTATTAAGACCTGGAATTCCTTACCAGCTCACGTGTTTCCTTCTTCCTACAGTCCCGGGTCCTTTAAGCAAGGCGTAAAAAGCATCTGATAAGGCCATCAAGCTGACCGCCACTATATTAACATGGTACGTTTCTGTAACAGTAATCCTCTTTTCTGAAACTTTGCCTTCAGCTCACCATCAGGGAGGAGGAGTCCAATTGATGTGTCCTGTATAAAAAAGTCGCTTTCGCGCGTTGAGTGCGCCTACAGCCTTATACTAATAGTCGTAATATTGTGATAACAGCATAAATAAGTACCTACTAATTATTTCAGCGTACTAAATAAGCACACTAAAGAAGCTAAAGTGGCAGTGGGCTGGCCACATCTGCCGAAGGGCTGATGGCCGTTGGAGCAAATGAGTCCTAGAGTGGAAACCGCGCGTAGAAAAACGGAAGGTGGGACATCCCCTAGCCAGGTGGACCGACGACCTGCGAAAGGTGGCTGGGACGGACTGGATGCGGAAGGCGGAGGATCTGCAAACGTGGCGCAGATTGGGAGAGGCCTATGTCCAGCAGTAGGCTAATTTGATTGATTGATATCAACAAAAAAATATTATCAAAAAAAAGAAATAAAAAAAATAAAATCCGTTTCAACATAATTTCCAAGTAAATTTTGCCCGTGTAGCTGGCAACCAACAAACTTGGATCTGCTCTAACGAGGTAAGCCAACACGTTAGTTAGTTAGTTGTTATAATTCGTTCCGATTGGCTCCTCTCGGTAGGATTATCGGAACTAGTACAATCATTGACACGTGCCGATATTGCTTATGTGTACGGATAAGTGATAATCGGATAAATCGGTCAATCGGTAATTGTGTATTAGAATTGGAGATCTACAGTTTTCGGTATGAAATTTAAAGTTCCAACAACTCTTGTTGATGTTCCAACAACTTTGTCAGCCCAGACTCAGTCTATACATGACTCGAGCCAACAATAGTGCCCGGAAAACGGCAATAGGCTCACCCCCTATTACGTGGGACCTAATACGCCTCTGTCTAACCCTCTGGGGATAAAGGCGTGATTGTATGTATGTATGTAAGTATGTAATATATGTATGTATGTATGTATAAAAGACTTGATGTAAACAATTAATAATGATCAATTTACTACAGCGTTATTTAACAAGTTTATACGAATATACCATACATACAATTATATTCATTCACGTAATTATATCGTAATTCACGTAATTATCATTCATTAATCGATGGGTAGGAAATTTCAGCGCCTGAACTTTTTACCCCTTTTTATTCTTGTAAATAGTTTAGTTTATTACTTTAGTATTAGTTTATTTTGTAATTAAGTTATTAGTTTACCTAGTTTATTTGTTTAATATGTGTTTTTATATATCATAAAAAAAAATATACACAAAACAAAACATTTCCCACAGTAAAATTCTTATAAACCTCAGAAAAATATTTCCAGATCATTTTAGTACAGAAACTTTACCGGTACTGGCAGGTGTGTTTCCGGTCAATTTCAACGGGCAAAGACGTGGGGATGTGGTCTATTCAATGTGAGAAAATATTGAAGGTAGTTCTATGTGTATACTAGACTAGCCAACCCTCCCCGGCATCGCCCGTGACATACTTCGAAAACCTCCAAACGACTACAGTATGGGGTTCTTAAAGATGGGCATTAGAAAGGTTCTAACGGGGTTGCATTCGTCCATAGGCCACGGTAACTACTGTCCATCAGGTAGGCCGTGTGCTTGTTTGTCACCTAAGTTGTATAAAAAAACCTTTTTAAGCCATATTTGTTAATGTCCGATTAATTTTCAAATAACGTATGGGAATCTACCGGATTTGTTGACATTTAATTTTATGATTACTACTCCGCTCTCTTGAATAGCATGGGTAATAATTCTTTTTATTTACTTTATAGTCAACCCTACGGACTTCCTGTCCTAAACAAAAAGTTTGATCATTGTAGAAATTTTATTCTCTCGCCGAAATGTATGGGAAACGTTTTTGGCGATTTCTGTCTTTCCTAGTACTCAAAGCTAAAATAGTCCCTTAGAGTCTTTTGATCCCCACATGAAATAGAATCGATTGGCACTAAAAAAAAAATTTTGGACTTTTTGCATTTTTTTCGCCAACTGTAAGATTTTTGCAAAATCTGTAAATGCAGTTCAAAATTTCTCAAAAAGTTAGGGAAGGTCTCCTAAGAACGTTTTGCTGTAACTACAACGGTTAAGGTACTTGCCCTTACTGCCCCGTTTCAAAAATACACCCTGTATATCTACTTTACCTCACTAAGTTCATTCTGATGGTGAAATGTAGTAGCTCCACAAATAGTTGTTTCGTGAGTGCTACTTACACGTGAGAAGGAACAAAGGAGAATTTAATATTTTTTAAACCGCTTAAGAGGTAATGCTTGTTATGATTAAGTGGCGAATGCTTCTTATAAATTTTGTGATTTACTTTCGTTGGTACAGTCACCATCGGTATTAGCTTAACATTATATACATACATACAACATACATACAATCACGCCTTTATCCCCTGAGGTGAGCAGAGGTGATTTGACACCCACATTTCACCAATCATTGTATTAGGTCCCACGTAATAGGAGGCGAGCCTATTGTCATATTCCAGGCACTATTGGTGACTCGAGCCATGCATCTGAGGCTGAGTCTGAGCTGTATATACCTTTTTTTTTTTTTTTTATCGTGCGAAAAATCCCCGCGGATACCTCCCCTGCCGGAGCCGGAGGAGGAGGTTATGTCGGACTCGAACCGACTAAAACGCACGCCGACTGTGGGCCGTCAGTTGCCGGAGGTGAGATTGTTGTAGCCATATCCCTCGCACCCCGGCCGACCCAGGGCCATATCTCTCGATCTGGCCCTCTGCCGATGTGGGGACCGTAGAGTCCCCAACTCGCCCCCGGGTATGGGGAGGCACGCAATGCGCACCGCCGCCGTGGCCTGCTTCTGTTAGGGTGACAGGCGGCTCCACCCGTCACCCCCAGGCCCGCGCTCATGGGGGACGGAGGTCGTTCTGCGACCTCCGACGCCCGAGTTGCCGTCGCTCGTTACGGGCCGCGCGGTTAGCGATTCTCCTACGCTCTTCGAGGGCCGCAAGGTCTGCGATTCTCCTTCGCTCCCGCTCCGCCTCCCATTTCACGAGCATTATTTGCTCGCAGAAGGAGGCACCGGCGGCCCACGCATCCGCGCAGCGAACCATCGCTGCGAGCAAAGTAGCGAGCGTGAGAACTCTCACTCCCAAGGTCGCCACCAGCTCCCGTCTCGGCGTCTCCCACGCCGGACACTCGGTGAGCGTGTGCAGCGCCGAGTCCTCGCTCGCGTCGCAGTGATGGCACTCGGACGTTGGCTCTTTCTTCGCGATCCGATGCAGATACCGCCCGAAACACCCATGACTGGTGATTATCTGCGTCAGCCAGAACGAGAGGCCGCCGTGTGGCCTCTCTAGCCACTCCCCCATGATGGGTCTTACCGCCGCTACTACGGCGTGCCCTGCGCGTGGTCCCCCAAGTCGCAGCTCCCACTCCGCTACCATGTCCCTGTGGAGCCGGGATTTCACGGCCCGAATTTCTTCAGGCTCAGGATCATGTCCCCGCTCCCGCGCCTCCTTTCGGAACCGATATAGCGCCGAAAGGGTTCTCGCTTCCAGGATCCATGGTAGCGATCCGGCAAGGAGACTCGCTGCTTCGAAGGATATCGTGCGGTACCCCCTGATGACCCTGATGGCCACTGTCCGCTGCGGTTCATGCAGCTTGTCCGCGTGCCTGGCCTTCAGGTTATCCGCCCATACGGGGCACCCGTATAGAGCCATGGACCGCACGACACCCGCATAGAGTCTCCTGCAGGAGTCCTCCGGGCCCCTCAACTTGGGCAGCAGCCGCGTCAGAGCGTTAGCTGTGAGCACCAATTTGGGGACCAGACTTCGGAAATGCTCCCCGAAGTCCCACCGACCGTCGAGCACGAGCCCCAGATATTTCATCTGGGGCTTGATGGCGATGAGAGTGTCTCCCACTGTTATGCTGGATCCCGCTGGTGGTCCGCGCCGAGGTCCATGAAAGAACATGGCCTTGGTTTTCTGCGGATCCACCTCGAGACCCAGCCTCCGGATCCGTTCCACGACTTGGGCAACCGCAGTCGTGGCCTTCCGGGTCGCTTCGCGGTGTGTAGCCCCGCTCGCCGTCACTAGCGTGTCGTCCGCATAACACGTCACGGCGGCACCATCCACAAGCTCACTGCGAAGCACCCAGTCGTATCCGATGTTCCACAGGAGCGGCCCCAGGACCGATCCCTGCGGAACACCGCACGACATCTCTCTCCGGCCGACACCGATCGCACCTGGGTAGATGACGGCTCTCTCCGACAGGTAAGCCCCGACTATGCGGCGGAGGTAGAGAGGCACATCGTGGTACACGAGCGCTTCCATAATGCAACTCCAGGGCAAGGTGTTAAACGCGTTGGAGATGTCCAAAGCCACCGCCAACATCACCTCGCCCCGAGAGACTGCTTCTTCCGCCAGAGTCCTCACACGCATGATTGCATCCACGGTGGAACGCCCTCGGCGGAAGCCATATTGGGCATCCGCCAGATCCGGCTCTTCTCTAGAGAGGTGCTCGACGAGGCGCTTCGCGATAACTCTTTCAAAGAGTTTTCCCACCTCATCGAGCAACACTATGGGCCGGTATCCGGACGGTGAGTCCACCGGGCGCCCCTCCTTCCGGATGAGGACCAGTTTCCCCGTCTTCCACGTCTTCGGAAACTGGCCCCGTTCCAAACATGCGCTGAGGAACCCTCTGAATCGAGGCTCGAGAGCGTCTTCCCCTAGAGCTATGACCCACGCGCGGCCAGGAATGCCGTCGTGTCCTGGGGCGGTGTTCTTCTTGGCACTCAGCCTTCGCACCGCCAGCTCTAGTTCTACCCAAGTGACTTCAGGGACGTCGTCGTCAACTACGCTGGGGGCCAAAATCGACCGATGTGGCGGAGTCATCTGCGGTGGAACATGTTCCGCCCGCGCCGGGAACAGAGATTCAACCACTCCTCCGAGCAGAGCCGGCTGGAGAGTCCGGGTCAGCGGCGGGGCCCGGGGGCGCAGCTTTCCTCTTACCATAAGGTAAGGCCGCCCCCATGGGTCCCTCTCCAGCGTCTCCATCAGCTCTTTAAAAGCCGTGGCTTTGGCTCGCTTAATCTCCGCTCGGAGGGCATTTCTGGCCTCTCTGTATCCCTCATGAAGCTCCGCCACTCGGGGCTCCGTATCTGCGGGTCGGCTACGCCTCCTACGGAATCTGGCCCACCGGCGGTGCGCGATCACGCATTCTTGTCGCAGCCTCGCGATCTCTGCAGACCACCAGTAGACCTGACGCCTCGGACTATAGGGTGGAGCCTTAGGCATACCCGCATCGCAGACACGTGTCATGGCCTCCCGGAACCACGCCGCCTCATCATCGATGTCAACAGGCCTGTCCGGCGCAATGGCCCAGGCCTGTACGATGGCAGCCTCCAGGAGGTCCTCCCGATTCAGTCTCTTAAGCACCCAGCGCGGCTCGCGTGGGGCCGGTATGACCGGCGCGTCGCCCACGGGGCGGGAGACATCGAACCGAACATATCGGTGATCCGACAGTGTCTCCACCCCCGCAACGACTCGCCAGTGCCGCACACGATGTGACAGCGAAGCGCCCGCGAACGTAAGGTCCACGATCGAACTGCGCCCCGCGGCCACTGAGCTGTATATACCTGTTTGATGTTAATCAGCCCTATCTCTTAGACGCCTTGTACGACTCCTCATGGGGGTGGCCAAAATTCTACTCAGCCGGAACCACGCAGCTTAACACATTGTAAATTATCAAATGCCGTCGCTCTAAATGTACTTCATTCCTCGCACACTCAAGCTGTGGAATGAACTCCCTGCTGTGGTTTTCCCAAGCGACTACAATATGGGGTTCTTCAAGAAGGGCATTAGAAGGTTTCTTCAGGGTCGGCAGCGCGAGTGTGACGCCCCTAGTGTTGCATACGTCCATAGGCCATGGTAACCACTTCCCATCGGGTGGGCCGTGTGCTCGTCTGCCACCAAAGTGGTATAAAAAAAAAATTGGTTCTCGGTGAAATAGAATAAGGCCATTCAATCTCTTCTCGTGGGTGTGACAGAAGCTGACTAACCTGCCGGTAATTGATGATGAATTTATTTCTCTTACAGAGTCCAGCTCCACATAATACTAACATTTCTTGTAGACGGCTCGTAGCCACACCACATCCGTAGACAGTCTACGGCGTAGCTGCATTATTTTCACAGTGCTACGAGTAATATAAGTTTGATTCAGCAACGCATCACTGAATTATTTATCTATACTATTATATAATTGTAAAGTGGTCGTGTCTGTACATTGGAGATATTTAAAAAAAAATAGTTCGGTGATGTTATGTTAACGATACTGAACACGAAAATATTTTTTTTTAATTTCCTGTCTGTTTGTCTGTTTGTTCGCGATGGACGCAAAAACTACTAGACGGATTTTGATGCGGTTTTCTTTTGTTAGAAAGGGCTTACTCAGACTTAAAATCTTACGTTTGTTTGATCGCAATCGGTTGAGTAGAACCGAAGATACGAGCAAAGGTCGCGTGAACCGAGATGCACGCGGGCGGAAGGCTAGTTCATTTATATATTAACGCCTGTAAATCCGTGAAGGCGTAGGTAGAGATGCAGTAACACCCATATGTCGCCAACTATGTTTACCGCCCTACGTCTATCCTATTGCCGCTAAGCGGGCAATTTTCCATGCGCAAGTTTACTGTCGGATGGAGAATAGCCGCATCCCTTAGTCACCTTTACAACACCCCCGGGAAAAGATGGGGTGGTCCTATTCTACTCCATCGGGAACCAACACGGCGTAGTTTTTTTACAACTTTATGAAATTCTTTTACGTACCCTTTTTCATCTTCAGCTTTTCATCATCATTTTTTTTATTTCTTTTTATCCATACTAATATTATAAATGCGAAAGTAACTCTGTCTTTCTGTCTGTCTGTCTGTCTGTTACGCTTTCACGCCTAAACCACTGAACCGATTTTGATGAAATTTGGTACAGGGGTAGATTAGACCTTGAGAAAGGACATAGGCTATGTTTAGTCGCGATAATTGACATCCACGCGGGCGGAGCCCCGGGCAAAAGCTAGTATAAAGTATATTAGCAACCGAAATCCCTACTAATATTATAAATGCGAAAGTAACTCTGTCTGTCTGTCTGTCTCACTTTTACGACTAAACCGCTGAACCGATTTTGATGAAATTTGGTATAGAGGTAGGTTAGACCTTGAGAAAGGACATAGGCTATGTTTGGTCGCGATAACCGACATCCACGCGGGCGGAGCCGCGGGCAAAAGCTAGTTACTAATATTCCCGTTAACCCCTCCAGCTAAGCTAAATTGCTTGTGTTAGGAGTGGGATCATCGTCATCTTCGTATAGATGTATTTTCTTGATTGCATCCGAGGCCAAGATGACCTCGGAGCTCAGGATCGGCCTTCCGCCTCTTCCTACTGCACTTCACACGATATTGGGCGTCCATGGTAGTGAGACCATTTCAGCCTTTCATTTTTCATAAGATTAGCAGGAAGGAGGTCAGATGGTAGTTGCTTAACGGATAGTATCGAAGTTCAGCCGCATCACAGTTTAGACTGGAAAACCGACACCAAACGGTTTGGGAAAAGACTCTTCTCTGAGTCTTTTCCCAAACCGTTTGGTGTCGGTTTTTTTTATTGACTGTTTGGTGATTTTTTTATAAAACTTGTGGCAGACAAACACATGGCCCATCTGATGGATAGTTGTTACCGTAGCCTATGGACGTGTGCAACACCAGGGGAGTCCCAATCGTGTTGTCGACCCTGTAAGAACAGAGTTTCTGTGCCATCAGCACAGAAGTCAAGTAAGACAAGCCTTGACTCTTCTCACTGACAGTACAAAATCTCTCCATCCTCAAATAATATAACTAAAGTCTTTTTTTTATCGTGTGAAAAATTCCCACGGATTTTGGAAATGGAAATGTACAACTCCCCCGCCGAAACCGGTAGACGAGTTATGTCGGACTCGAACCGACTAAAACGCACGCCGTCTATGGGCTGTCGGTTGCCGGAGGTGAGATTTAGGACATAGGTATCCCTCGCACAAACCAAAGTCACCACAAATATATTTTGTGTATGCAACAAAATGAGATTGCTAAAGGTATTGCATCCATAGGCCACGGTAACCACTTTCCATCAGGTGGGCCGTGTGCTTGTCTGCCACCTAAGTGGTATAAAAAAAAAGGTATGAGTCCGCAGCCGACCGCATACGAGAACTACCGACACACGCAGCACATGCGTGTTATTAAGGTGATTACATACGCAAATGACTTTGACCATACAAATGCTCAAGGTCATTCGCTCATTTTTCAGCCGTAAAAATCAGTAAAACTAATTTTAATAGATAATTTTATAGGGGACGATTAAAATCTAAGAAGGTCACGTCATGCTAATACACTTATTTAACATACATGTGAAATTTTAGATTATTTGGATACATATTGTAGAAAATATTTGGTTTCATAAGAAAGAGTAGAGTGATGTTCAGAGCCTCTTTTAAACTATTTCGTCCTTTTTTATTTAATTTATGAAAAGGTGAAGTTACTCTGTATATCCTGTAGTATGCAGGCATGTAAATTTCAGATCTGTAGATTTCATAGTTAAGAAGAAAAACGGTTTCGAAAATACCGATTTTTCGATGCTGATCTGATTCGGGGCCTTTTTTTTTTTTTTTTTTTATCGTGCGAAAAATCCCCGCGGATACCTCCCCCGCCGGAGCCGGAGGAGGAGGTTATGTCGGACTCGAACCGACTAAAACGCACGCCGACTGTGGGCCGCCAGTTGCCGGAGGTGAGATTGTTGTAGCCATATCCCTCGCACCCCGGCCGACCCAGGGCCATATCTCTCGATCTGGCCCTCTCCCGATGTGGGGACCGTAGAGTCCCCAACTCGCCCCCGGGTATGGGGAGGCACGCAATGCGCACCGCCGCCGTGGCCTGCTTCTGCTAGGGTGACAGGCGGTTCCACCCGTCACCCCCAGGCGATCTGATTCGGGGCCTTTCCATAACGGAGTTTAACAAGCAATGGGTACGCTGTATCTGCTGCATGCGTATGAAGTTCTCGCATGCGGTCAGCCCCGGAGCTTTAACCTCACAAATATTTTGTGTCTGTATGCAAACAAAATGAGATTGCTAAGTACACAGCTCTGAGGCCAATGACCCCGCCGCCATGATTGCGCGTGTTCCGTACAAACGCGCTTACCGAAGTACCGGCTAATGACGAACAGTTAGAGAATTGCTATTACGACCGAAGTTTAAGTGCTAAACCACACAGTAACGAGTTTACGTAATTGGTAATTAGAAAATATTGTTTTAGAATATAAGCATAAATAAGGTCTCGCTTTTAAATTCTTGCGTTCCATGATACACAATAATGTTCTTCTTCATCCTAGCGTTAATCCCAGTCGCATCCGAAGCTTTCACCTCGGAGTCTGGGGTCCGCTTTACCAGTCTAACTGCGGTTTTGGCTAGACATCGATATTTTCCGTGAAGCGATTGCCATCTGACCTTCACAACCCAATGGTAACATTATGCGATACCGAAGCTTTGCAGCCAGACCGTTGTTTTTGGACTTTTTAGGGCTCCAACTACCCGTAACGGCTGCCATAGATGTTCGTATGGCAATCGGGACCGACGACTTAACGTGCTCTCCGAGGCACGACCAGACCAATGCAAATACCCATATATGAAACACAAATATTAGCACTGAGCGGGGATCGAACCCGCGCCTCCTGCGTAGTGACCGCGTTCACTACCGCTACGCCACGGAGGCTGTCAGTTAATTGTTAAAACATATCGCCTCCTTATATTCTGTTCGCGTCTAGCCGTCACGCCTATGTACGTAACCGTACATTACTTGAACGCATTAGTTAATTATTTCACTAATTGCCAATTCACTCACGTATTCCATCTTGAAGCTTTACCCTAATTAGGAGGAGGTGGCCTCTTTGTTGCTATTATTTTCCACTGAATATATTAGCTGAACTTGTCCGAGATGGTTGAAAACTTGTGAAATTAGTAAGTTTTTCATTAGTGAAAATGGTGGTTTGCGTTGGTATAATGAAGGCATCAGAGGGAAGAGACTTCGCCTCGCCTGGTGGCAAGCTGAAGGCAAAGTCTTGGAAAAAGAGGACCATTATAGACACGCATCATGTTACAATGGTGGCACTCAGCTTGACGGAATCATCAGATGCTTTTTCACGCCCCGCTTAAAGGACCCGGGACTGTAGGAAGAGGGAAACACGTGAACTGGTAAGGAATTCCACTCTAGTTCCTCCATGATTATGGTGCTTGTCACAGCACCGAAATATTGGAAACTCCAAACAATACATAGCCTAATAGCTCTAATAGTAATAAATATTATGCTAAAGTAAATCCATACTAATATTATAAATGCGAAAGTAACTCTGTCTGTCTGCCCGTCCATCCATCTGCCTGTTACGCTTTCACGCGTAAACCACTGAACCGATTTTGATTAAATTTGGTGTAGGGGTAGAATAGACCTTGAGAAAAGACATAGGCTATGTTTGGTCGCGATAACCGACATCCACCCAGGCGGAGCCGCGGGCAACATCTAGTAGAAAAATATAAATTATAATAATACCTTCACCTTATAAAATCTTTTCTTACTAAAGCTCGGCATTTTGGCACTGTCTGCCCGAGTATGCATTTCCTATAAAAACGAAATACCATTTTAATTCAATTTGTGTAGTGAGGCCAATAATTATACAGCTCACCCTAGCCAACGGTCCGGCGCAAGTGACACAATGAAGCGGATAAGTAAATTCTGGGAACTTGACATTCTGGGAACTTGACATTTTGAAACAGCTTGACATTTTGGGAATTTGACATTCTGGACTGGAAGGAATTCAACAACGTTATCAATTTTTTTTGCACCTGTAAACTTCAAAGGGATTTAAACGCGCTTTATAATACGTAAATGGAGGTTGACAAAAGAATCTATAAGCTCCTGGGACCGAAACAGTAACCACTATAAAGTGTTTTAACACTGTTTTTTGAAACTGTTTTAGAAGAAAACCTTTTATAAGTGTAACCGAAACGAAAGTGTAACCGATTGAAAGTGTTAAGGGTTTATATCTGTTAATAACGGTTAATAAGTGTAACCGTTATAGATTTATAACGTTATAACGTAATGATTCAAGTATCTGCACGGAATGGCAACAACACGTCGCGTTCTTCTATGTAGGCTCACACGGCACATCACAGAAAAAATACTCACACCGAACTTTATGGCCGCTTTAAGTCCGTCACACGCCGTCACACGCGTAGCTATATTATAGGATACCTATATACCTATAAATATCAATCATATAGCAAGGCACATTACTAGATACATATTACTCAGGAAATTATATCTTGGGCCTAAAATGTGCTCAAAATGTGCTCTATACGCGAAGTAGGTACTCATTTTATGGGTGACTTTTGAGGATAGCACGGGGTGCTACTGCGGTGGTAGAGCTTCATCAAACATAGACTATTACAAAATAATCTGCGCTCGGGACGACCTTATCCTTTCTTAAGGTCTAAACTACCCCTGTACCAAATTTCATCAAAATCGGTTCAGTGGTTTAGGCATGAAAGCGTAACAGACAGATAGACAGAGTTACTTTCACATTTATAATATTAGTATGGATATGGATATGGATTAATACGAAGTTATTACGCACACTTATTCACAAAATTTCGTATTCATGTATTCGTTTCGTATATCGTCGCCTACTACGCACTTACTAGGTATACCTAGATGTCTTAAAATGATGGCGAGAGGGTAACGCGTGTGAATTCATCTCCCGTACTAAATACTCGAAAGCGTTGCTATAGGGGGACATATATCTTGGACCTAAGTCACGAGAAAAACGAAGCTTTGGCGCGCACAGATTGTTTTGTACTAATAATATAATACCTATGATTGGTGAATTTGAGCTCGTCCGCCGCCGAAGCAATTTGTACTATTCTCAAAAGACACCCAAGAAACGCGTATAGAGCACATTTTGAACGTTCAAGATATAGATATGTCTCGTTGTATACTAATATGTTACAATCTACAGACACATGGACCTACTGCGTAAACCGCAGGGGATAATGGCCTCTAGAGCCATCAGAGGGTACCGCGCGATATCCTTTGCAGCAGCGAGTCTTCTCGCTGGATCGCCAACGTGGATCCTGGAAGCGAGAACCCTTTCGGCGCTATATCGGTTCCGAAAAGCGGCGCGGGAAAGGGGACACGATCCCGAGCCTGTAGGCACATGCTGTAACTTGCATCTCGAATGATCGAAGTGAGCTCGATAGCTGAATCCGCGGTGAGATGTCAATTTCGCATACAAATTGACATCTCACCGCGGATTCAGCTATCGAGCTCACTTCGATCTTTCGAGATGTTTGTTACAGCATGTGCCTGCTGAAAAACTTCGGGCCGTGAGATCCCGGCTCTGTGAACTCCGGGCGAGGCTGAAAAGTCGCAGGAGCTTCTTCGCGTGCGTTGCTCCTATTACCAGCGAACCCTCTTCAGCCAGAGTTAATCTGTGGGGAGCACAGAGCCCATCATCCCCCTTTGTCCCACTAGCAGAGAATCTCCCCCCCGGACGGGACCTTGCCTGGACCACCTGGAAGTCCTTAAATAGACTTCGGACACAAGTTGGTCGAAGTAAGGAAAACCGTATTAGGTGGGGTCATTCGGACGAGATGGATCCACGGTGTGAGTGCGGAGTTACGCCACAGACTATGTCCCACCTGTTAACTTGTGCTGCCTGTCCAAGCACGTGCACTCCGGAGGAACTTATGAGTGCCTCTGAGAACGCTATCGGAGTGGCTACATACTGGGCAAACAAAATATGACATGATATGCCGTCGACTCGACAGAAGAAGAACCGGCTCCGGCGGGGGGTATCCATGGGGACTTTTCACACGATAAAAAAAATGCATACCAATTAGTTTGAACATATACAGGGTGGAAAAATAAGTCGGGCCCTGGATGGAAACTACCATAAATCCTTAAGTTGGCTCATTTTACTTAAAGAAGACATTCCTTTATTTTCAAAAAGAAATAAAACTGCATTCAAAGATTTTCTAAAACTAGCTTGACTCACCCAGGCAGCACCCTGTGTTTTTATAGCACCAATTGATAGTGTCAATCATAAGGATCAAATGTTGGCCAAGGTACGGTGCTGTGTACCACGCGAAGGTTTCCGATCAAGTACCTACCTACCCCAAATTACTTGTAATTTAGGGTAGGTAGGTACTTGGTTGTAACTCATGCAGTTACCCAATAACGTCACATTGTAAGCAGGAATCAAAGTTCAGTCATTTAGTACCTACTTATCTATTTTAAAAAGAGGTGGATACTTGGATACTTATCCATATCCATACTTCCATATCCATACTAAATACTATAAATGCGAAAGTAACACTGTCTGTACGTCTGTCTGTTACGCTTTCACGCCTAAACCACTGAACAGATTTTGATGAACTTTAAAAGGACATAGGCTCAGACTAATAGAATAGTATAGACAGAACGCTTCGAATAAACACTTGAAGCCAAACATTTTCAATGTGTGCGTGTAGGACTCGGACCACTAACGGTGTGTGCGTGATGTTGCCGGCAAATGAAAAAGTCTCCCAGAAATATCTATGTACCTATTGGACATATGGAATATTTATTTGTTATAATAAATGTTATTATTCTATATCATTTAGACTAATGATTATTAGAATGGCGAGCTGATGTCTCTGCCTACCGCGGAAGGAAATAGACATGTGAATGAACACTGAGTAGGTAAAGACACTTTAGATCCTAAAGGATAAACAACAGTATCACAACACACAACAACAGTGTTGAAGTGCTCGTGGCCAAGTGCGCTCACTTTTCACTAAACGATCAGTGGGTTAAGCTACATAGACGCGATTGTAATTTGGATGGGTGACCTAAGTTGTATTTCATCTGAGCTCTTCAATGCCTCGGACGGCACGTAAAACGTCAGTTAAGACTGAGGCCTATGTTGGTAACCTGAATATCTCTGTCAGTGGTTGGCCACTAATCAGAACTCAAGCTGGGAGGTCAGATTGCAGTCCCTCCCAAGATTGCCGAAAAAACCAAGCCACATATTAAGTAGATTGCAGACACAGATGTGATCGGGAGTTCGGGACTAAGGCAAGAATGATGTTGATGATGATGATGATGATTAGAAACATCAAGCTTGTCAACATTCAAGATACTGTTTTTTTTACTCAGTACTTTACAAATTCCCACAAATACTGCAAAATATTTTATGGAAATCATAAAAAAAATTATGGCAACACTGTAGAATATGGTGGAGATTTTGTGTTCCTAGTTTGTGCAACTAAATTATTTAGAAAAATGTTATGAAATCTATTATGAAATAGTTATCTACTTATGAAACGATAATCCAGTATTATTTCTATAAATTGTTGATGTGTTTTTACACCTTTTCAATACACAATACGTCATATTTATAATATTTTGTTCAGCAGTGATCGGACGCGCGCATTCGTTCGCTGCTCACAAGGAGTGGCGAGCCAAGCGGTACCCCATTGCTATATGGTACTGCTTTTGGCGGCTTCACCGGCTAGCTCTAAGCGTTCCGTCTATACTATTCTATTAGTCTGAGGACATAGGCTATGTTTGGTCGGATAACCGACAGCAACGTGGGTGGAGCCGCGGGCAACAGCTAGTAATATTATAATAACGTGTCATCAAACTCTCAGTTCAGCTAAACACCTCTCTTCATCGAATAACACGCGGCGAGGCCAAGCGAGGTGTTCAACAAAATGCCATTATTTCAAAAAGTTAGCTAAATGATAGAATAGTAAAAGTGGCAACGTAGCTATTTCGGTGCACCCTTATAAACCGGTTAACAGTTTGATATCGGTTAGGGTTCTGTAACGGTTACACAATCGTCCGTGGTAATGGTTAACAGTTTCAAAAACACTTTTATAAGGGTTACACATTCAATGTGTAACCTTTTAAAAGTGTACCCCGTATATTTCTGTACCCTTTATGAATGTGTTTTTAAGTCCCTGCTCCTATCTATTTTAAGGCCAATAGTATCAGAAATGGTGGTCCGTATCATCTAGACTGCACCTCAGCTTTTTACCATCTGGCGGGGTGCAGTCAATTGACTGACCGCAATAAAAAAGCAAAATTCCTATATCGGGGCCATCATCATGTCAGTGCTAGTCTTTTTCTGGACAATTTCTAGAATTCCATTTAGTGCAAAGTATCTGGCTATTGCTGAGAGGTGTCTATTATAATATGGAATGTTAAAATATTCAGTAAGCCGTGGTCCATACTTGTAACTATGTTTTATCTAATGGGAGAACAAGTTCATAGTTATTTAAAGGCAAAGATTAATATTTTTTATCGTTTTGGTACATTTTTTTTATTACTAATTTTATTACATACATACAATCACGCCTTTTTCTCGGGAGGGTGAGACAAAAGTGAATTAACACCCACATTTCATCAATAATTTTGCCTATTAGGGACGCGATTTTATTATAAAACCTAAAACCGCTACCGCCTATACCTTACAGCTGACAAATAGTTGCACAGCTTAGATGCAATTTCGTCCGCGGGCCCACTCAAGTATGGTAGACCGCGCCATCGCGCGCATTTAATAGGATTTTGGAGGCTTTTACCATCCCCCACCCCAGCTACGTTACTGGTATATAGCCTGGTAGCTTATGATGTTAGCTTGTTACGGAAATATTTTGTATGTACGGAAATTCGGTTAAAGTTTCATACTCTTCTATCGTACACAGCGACATTGTATTAAAAAATAAATAATGTGAGTTATTTATTAGGCCCGATGGCCCTGGGTCAGCCGGGGTGCAAGGGATATGTGACAGTGGCAATCATAAAAATCAGCAAAAGACCTAAAATAGCGTGCGGTTTTAGTTGGTTCGAGTCCGACATAACTACCCTAGCAGGAGGCAGGGA
This sequence comes from Eilema depressum, assembly GCA_914767945.1. NCBI lineage: Eukaryota > Metazoa > Arthropoda > Insecta > Lepidoptera > Erebidae > Eilema > Eilema depressum. The sequence goes on along the minus strand of OU612036.1, from coordinate 2,673,114 downwards.
GTGGCGGCAGGTATCCATAGGGATAAAATAAATAAATATAAATAAATATTGTACGACAATCTACACAACGCTATCTAGACCCAAAGTAAGCATAGCTTGACTAGCTTGTGTTATGGGTTCTAGAATGCGGATAAACATACATAGATTTTTTTTTTGTATATATGTACATACATATTATACATAGAAAACACCCAGACCAATGCAAATATTCATATTCATGCATAAAAATATTTGCACTGAGCGGGGATCGAACCCGCGCCTCCTGCGTAGCAGCCGTGTTCACTACCGCTACGCCACAGAGGCAGTCAGAGGGTCTCCACACTTTTGAAAAATAGATATCTAATTGAAATTTTTCTATCGTGACGTCACGACAGTTGCCATCTCGCCATCTGTAAGCATTTATAAAAAGGTATATTACTTCCTTTGTCCACTACACATACCTGAGCATACAAAGTCTATTCTATCTACAAAGACCTCTACAATCATCAAATTCAAATTCAATTTATTGCTTCAAACATGGTCCCGTACACAGGTGTAATAAAAATAATATGCAACACGTTTAACAGGTTCACTGCATTCAAAATATTTCAGGACCATACAATTAATTGAAATAGACTTGTCGAAAACCATACTAATATTATAAACTAGCTGTTGCCCGCGGCTCCGCCCGCGTGGATGTCGTCTATCGCGTGGTGTTATAAATTTTAGTGCAGAGAGTTGCGCGTTGAACGCTGATTAGAGGAGCTTTATTTTTTAGAGGAGGTAGGAAACGACGGTATATCCGTCCAAATCGAGCAGTCCGACTGGCCCTACAGAAGTTCGCTACTTACCTAATAACCTCGTGTAGTGTTTCTGACGGTGAGTAGGGTTGCCAGAGATTTTGTGCTGTCAGTGGGAAAACCAAAGGCTTTGCCCTACTTATCTTTTGCGCTGACGGCACAGAATCCCTCTGTTCTTACAGCATAGCACGGGTGTGACGCCCCTGGTGTTGCACTCGCCCATAGGCCACGGTAACCTCTTAACATCAGGAGGGCCGTGGGCTTGTCTGCGACCTAAGTATTCTCCCTCTACTCTTTACTCTCTATTCGGCTCCTACTGACTCTGTACTCCACGTAGTAGGTACGAGTACTCCACTCTGTATTCGCGTCTCTACTCGATGCCACTATTCTCGACTTCACTATTACAGTACGACTCACGACAATAGTATTGGGATGGGGTACTTCAAGAAGGACGAGTGTGACGCCTCTGGAGTTGCATACGTCTATAGGCCACAGTAACCACTTTCCATCAGGTGGGCCGGGTGCTTGTTTGCCACTTAAGTGGTATATAAGAATGTTCCTACCTGGATATCTACTCGACTCTTTATTGTAGTTCCCATTCCTTTGCCCTTCTCGCACTACCTGTAAGTACCTTTCCTGTCTACTCAACTATAATAGGTACTTCGTCTTCGCCAAGCTCTAATCTGTCTTTGCGTGAAAAACGATTTTGTAACGGATCTTAAGACTGTACCAAAATCTATATCACAAATTGACAAATTAGAAATTAAAAAAAGGAATAATAAATACCGGTTCGCGTATATCGGTAGTCTGAAACCAAACGATAGCTTGAATTTAAACGCGAGAACGCCATCTAGTTATGATTCTGTAACTAAATCTTAAAAATTCAAATTTTAATTTCATTATTAAAAACGTATTAGTTTACACAATTGTGTATGTAAAAATAAAGTCTATAAATTGACATTCTTGCTCGGATGTAATCTATACTATTATAAAATTGTAAAGTGGTCGTGTCTGTACATTGGAGATATTTAAAAAAAAATACTTGCGTTATGTTATATTAACGATACTGAACACGAAAATATATTTTTTTCATTTCCTGTCTGTTTGTCTGTTTGTCCGCGATGGACGCAAAAACTACTGGACGGATTTTGATGCGGTTTTTTTTGTTAGAAAGGGCTTACTCAGACTTAAAATCTTACGTTTGTTTGATCGCAATCGGTTGAGTAGAACCGGAGTTGTGAACAATATTGATATTATACGTAATATGAGCGGAAATATAGATGGCGCTTTTTTATTTTAATGGTTGAAATTTAATATCTTATTACATCCGAGCAAGTATGTAAATAAATAGACTTTAATTCACATTTATAATTATGTAAACAAATGCGATTTTAATCATGAAATTATTATTTTTTTGTCAATGAATTTATTTCCGTATACGTAACTAGATGGCGTTAACGCGGTTTTGAACTTACTATGGTTTCGTTCCAACTGGACGTATATAAGCATTTTTTTTTACATATTTTTTTTTCAATTTCTAATTTGTCAGGTATGAAATAGATGTCGGTAATGTCTTAAGATCGGTTACAAAATCGTTTTCCACATAAAGACAGATTACTTAGAGCGTGGTGAAGGATATAGTGGAGTACTGGAGTTGGAGTAGACAAGAGATACAACGGGGAAGCGAAGGAGTAGGGGAAGGGCAAAGGTATGGGGAGTAGAGTCGAGTAGATACGCAGGTAGAGGGTTTTTTATACCACTTAGGTGGCAGACAAGCACACGGCCCACCTGATGGAAAGTGGTTACTGTGTCCTATGAACGTATGCAACACCAGGGGCGTCACACTCACCCTTCTTGAAGTATCTACCCCATACTATAGTCGTGAGTCGTACTGTAGTAATGAGGTCGCAAACAAGCACGCGGCCCTCCTGATGGTAAGTGGTTACCGTGGCCTATGGGTGAGTGCAACACCAAGGGAGTCACACTTGTGCTGCCTACCCTGTAAGAACTAAGAGCAGGGATGGTGAACCTTTTTTGTGGCTATCGTATAGCACGGGCGCATCTAAATACCTACTTTGTGGTGGCACTGCTGGCGTGCCCAAAAAATTGTGCCACGTGCCACCTTTGGCACGCGTGCTATTGGTTCGCCATTCCTGGATTAGAGCTTGGTAAGGGATATAGTGGAGTAGACAAGAGATACAACGGGGAAGGGGAAGGAGTAGGGGAGAGGGTGGGGGACGGGCAAAGGTATGGGGAGTAGAGAGTCGAGTAAATAATGCAGATAGAAGGTTTTTTTTATACCACTTAGGTGGTAGACAAGCACACGGCCCACCTGATGGTGAGTGGTTACCGTGGCATATGGGTGAGTGCAACACCAGGGGAGTCACACTCGTGCTGCCTACCCTGTAAGAACTTAGAGAATCTGTCTGACAAAGCCTTTGGTTTTCCCACTGACAGCACAAAGCACAAGCTACTCTCCAGTGAGCTTTGGCTACCCTACTCACCGTCGGAAACACAACACGAGGTTATTAAGCAGCGGCCTTATGTAGACCTTCTGTAGGCCGGAGATACTTCCCCAGTCCGACTGCTCCATTGGGACGAATATACCGAGTATATGGCGAGTACAATGTCTAATCAGCGTTTAACGCTCAACTTTCAGCACTATTTACAACACCACGCGATAAACGACATCCACGCGGGCGGAGCCGCGGGCAACAGCTAGTAAGCTATAAAAATTGACCAATAATAATAAAAAGCGCCATCTGTATAACGGGTCATTTTCCATGTAATAACATAATTGTTCACAACTCCGGTTCTACTCAACCGATTGGGATGAAACAAACGTAAGATTTTAAATCTGGCGCAGCCCTTTCTAACAAAAAAAACCGCATCAAAATCCGTTCAGTAGTTTTTGCGTCCATCGCGGACAAACAGACAAACAGACAGGAAATTCAAAAAAAATATTTTCGTGTTCAGTATCGTTAATATAACATAACCCAAGTATTTTTTTTTTAAATATCTCCAATGTACAGACACGACCATTTTACAATTATATAATAGTATAGATAGATGCGAAAGTAATTATCTAATCTTCTATACTATTATAAAATTGTAAAGTGGTCGTGTCTGTACATTGGAGATATTTAAAAAAAAATACTTGGGTTATGTTATATTAACGATACTGAACACGAAAATATTTTTTTTTCTTTTCCTGTCTGTTTGTCTGTTTGTCTGTTTGTCTGTTTGTCCGCGATGGACGCAAAAACTACTGGACGGATTTTGATGCGGTTTTTTTTGTTAGAAAGGGCTTGCTCAGACTTAAAATCTTACGTTTGTTTGATCGGAATCGGTTGAGTAGAACCGAAGTTGTGAACAATTATGATAATAAACGGAAAATGGCCCGATAGACAGATGGCGCTTTTTATTATTATTGGCCTTTTTTTATAGCTTATTACATCCGAGCAAGAATGTCAATTTATAGACTTTATTTTTACATACACAATTGTGTAAACTAATACGTTTTTCATCATGAAATTAAAATTTGAATTTTTAAGATTTAGTTACAGAATCATAACTAGATGGCGTTCTCGCGTTTAAATTCAAGCTATCGTTTGGTTTCAAACTACCGATATACCCAAACCGGTATTTAGTATTACTTTTTTAATTTCTAATTTGTCAATTTGTGATGTAGATTTTCGTACAGTCTTAAGATCCGTTACAAAATCGTTTTTCACGCAAAGACAGATTAGAGCTTGGCGAAGACGAAGTACCTTTTATAGTTGAGTAGACAGGAAAGGTACAGGTAGTGTGAGAAGGGCAAAGTATTACTAATAAAGACAGACAGACAGAGTGTCTGTCTGTCTGTCTGTCTGTCTGTCTGTATATCTGTCTGTCTGTCTGTCTGTCGGTCTGTCTGTCGGTTACGCTTTCACGCCTAAACCACTGAACCGATTTTGATGAAATTTGGTATAAGAGGAGATTAGACCTTGAGAAAGGACATAGGCTATATTTGGTCGCGATGCAAACGCTAGTGAAAAATAAAATTAAACACGTCAAAATAAAATCAAATCGCAATATAAATTCTTAAAATTGACTATCAAATTCCAACACAGCGATATAAAATATCAGTTTATTGATAGAAAGCCGTACGCCACACGACCTCACAGAGATCAGTCCTAGTTGGATTACTGGAGCTCAGCGGAGCCGCCAAACCCAACAAAGGTGAAATCTGCCCTGATCCAATTAAAGCCGAGTCTATAACCGAGTTTATTTCACCACAGTGTGGTATTTTTTCGTTGTGTGTGCCTTGTATGGCAATTATTTGAAATGTTTCACTTCGATTTTGATATCGGTGTTGCTCGATTGGGTAATATTTTACTATATTGTATGAAAAGGGGCATCTTATCTCCTATGCAGACTGTATATACCCGTGTTTCTGTACATACTTTCTTATGTATATTATGTATACTTATCTTCTTACTTATGTACATGTACTTATTATCATCTTTTTTTTACTACTTAGGTCGCAGACAAGCACACGGCCCTCGTGCTGGTAAGAGGTTACTGTGGTCTTTGGGCGAGTGCAACCTGTGCAACACCAGGAGACCCTGTAAGAACAGAGAGATTCTGTGGCGTCAGCGCAAAAGATAAGTAGGTCAAAGCCTTTGGTTTTCCCACTGACAGCAAATCTCTCCAGTGAGCTCTGGCTACCCTACTCGCCGTCGGTCTTCTGTAGGGTGGAAGTACTTCTCTTATCACTTATCTTCACGCGTTGCGACTAGAAACGGTACGCACAATCAGGTATGAAAGGAACTTCATCCCGCGGACGCTCAAGCGGTAGAATGATTTCGATACTGAGGTTTTTCCATGTGACTACAATATGGGGTTCTTCAAGAAGGGCATTAGAAGGTTTCTAGAGGATCAGCAGCACGAGTATGTTGCCCCTAGTATTGCACACATCCATAGACCACTGTGACTAATTTTCAGACATTCAAATATGTTCACTAACTTTCCAAATATTTATAACTAGCCTTCAGCGTTTGCTCATATCTTCGGTTCTACTCAATCGATTGCGATCAAACAAACGTAAGATTTTAAGTCTGAGCAAGCCCTTTCTAACAAAATAAAACCGCATCAAAATCCGTCCAGTAGTTTTTGCGTCCATCGCGGACAAACAGACAAACAGACAAACAGACAAACAGACAAACAGACAAACAGACAAACAGACAAACAGACAAACAGACAAACAGACAAACAGACAAACAGACAAACAGACAAACAGACAAACAGACAAACAGACAAACAGACAAACAGACAAACAGACAAACAGACAAACAGACAAACAGACAAACAGACAAACAGACAAACAGACAAACAGACAGGAAATTCAAAAAAAATATTTTCGTGTTCAGTATCGTTAACATAACATAACCCAAGTATTTTTTTTAAATATCTTCAATGTACAGACACGACCACTTTACAATTATATAATTAGTATAGATAGATAGATAGTAGGAAGCAGAAATTTTAATTAAAAAATTTGGTTGAAGACTTTCCTTACGTTACATGCGAGTAAATACAAATTTAAGTAAATAATGAAGCTTGCAAATTCATTGTACAAATAGTAGGAACAAATACAAATTAGTTCACACATATTACCGCTTACGGAGCGCACGATTTATTCTAATGGTATATTTACTTTAATGGGCGAGCAATTACTTAAGTAAAACTCTTGCTAACATTGAAAATTTAAATTGTTTTTCGCACTATGAGGGAGAATGTTGGGAGTATGAGGTTTCACTAATATCTTTTGTGGTGTACCGCTACGCAGAATTTCTATTCATTTATTATACACTTTATAGTATACCATTAAATAAAATACACCATTATTAAAATCTATTACTATACATAGACTGTACAATGAGCGGCCTTATTGCTTTAAGCGATTTCTGCCAGGAAACCTTTGGATTGAGTGGTAGTTGTTTGGCGTACTTTTACAATATAATACAATAACAAAATTCATACATACAAACAAAAAAAAAGCCGTGTGGCACTCGGGGACTGCCGTGGTAAAGCTATTGCATAGTATTTTTTATCAACTTATGCAATTACAATTACTTACGTTAAGCGGAGCTACTTCGGAGCAGCTCGGCTCGATTCGTGCGAGCTTCGGGGTGTTAGGTTTTTTTCGTTACAGAATTTCTGGATTCGGTCTCCACGCTCAAGGCCCGCGATAGAAGCTATGCAATAGCTTAAAATACAAATAATATCCTATCCTACTAATATTATAAATGTGAAAGTTTGTGAGAATGGATGTGTGGATGTGTGGATGTTTGTTACTCTTTCACGCATAAACGGCTGGACCGATTTGGTTGAAATTTGGTATGTATATAGGTTATACCCTGGATTAACATATAGGCTATATATCAGCGATGAACGGGATCAGAATTCCACGCGGGCGGAGCCGCGGGCAACAGCTAGTAATAATATAAAAACAAGGAGAAGATATGGAGAAAGAAGAGCCTTATTCCTTAATCGCCTTTTATGACACCCACAGGAAGAGATGGGGTGGCCCTATTCTACTCCACCGAGAACTAACACGGCTATGAGGATAAGAATTTTGTCTCAAGTTAAGATTGATCCAGCTAGTGTTGCTTAACCTGGATTTTTTTTTGTCTTTTAAATTACAATCACAGTGAGGTATAAAATCCTCTCTTCTTTCATCTACAGAACCCCAAACATCTAAAACTCAACTGTTCCGAACGTAATTAGACATAATGTCAGACCAAACTCTGCAGAGTACACATTACATTTTTCCTTCTAAATTTTCTCATAAATACGAAGTACTGGCAATTAGTGTTACGACCACCTTCCAAAACGAAGCAGGGTTTAGAATTAAATTCTTATTATTTTATCCAATAATTAAGTTGGGCTCGTGTATTCAGTGCGCTGATTATGTCTATTTTTTCTCCTCGCAGTACCCATTACAAGTGATACAATGGAATTCCCTTGATGAGCGACATTCAGCCGCTAAATACTCTGAGGAGTGGATGTGGTTATCAAGGGGTTTTGATGCAAAAACGCTGTCGCAATATCACGCTGGAGTTATATGAGATTCTTCAAGAAGGACATTGGAAAGTTTCTATAGAGTTAGAGAAAATGAAGGTATGGAGGTTGCCTTGGCCCCACCTAGTTCTCATTGTTTGAATTACCTCTCAATAAAAAATATTATTAACATACAGCGATAGTTATAAAATCTTAACTCCATCACTCCTAAGGGGGTATTGCAGAGAGACGTTCAACGTCGAACACGACTCTGAGACTCCTGACTGACGACTGCGAGAGCTCGAATGCAGCAATTTTGAGGACTATTGCGGTTTTTTCTTAACTTTTTTTTATTACCTTTTCCAATGTCTGGATATTTTTATACTTTATTTTTAATACAAACTTCGGCATGATTTGATAATGGCGTCTTAGTGGGAAACGTGTTTGAAATAGCGGAAGAACAATCAGCAAAATAAATCCCTATGAGGATGATGATGTCTCTCACACCCCAGATGACTCAGGACCACCTTCGGTTTAGCCCTTTAGCTTCTTTAAGACCGTAAGCAACTAGGTGCTATGTCCCTATATACTTATATAGGGACATAACACAGGCTCCTTCATCACGAGCAATTTTATGTTTTCCAATCCAAACTGGAAACGTTTATTGAGAACACTCTCCATAAAAACCTACGACCTTTATTTTATGTTTCTCGACCAATCGCCTCGTATTCATCATTCGTTTTGTGTGTCTGTCTGTTTATATGACTGTCTGTTGTTATGGTTTGTATGTTTACCTTCGGATGGAGAGCTTACTTATAGGATAGGAAAAAGTTAAACAACTTGAGAAGCTTCTGTCGCCCAAAGATGGTTGTGTATGAGAATTTGGGATACTCAAGGTGTGACTCGGCAGCTTAGTGGTCAGATCGTTCAATCCTTAAGGGACTGTTGACGGGTTCGAGTCCCGCTTGAGTCATTTTACTTTTGCCTATCTTAATCAACCTTTATTGCATTCCATAATGTGATACAGTTGTTCAGAGTAAAATATTAAGTTACCTACAATTTGGACCTGGATGGGCACAATACAATATTGTCCAACATGGCGTCTATTGGATACTAGGCTCACTTGCATGTCTATGTGGTACAGTCACCACTTTTCATCAGCCCTATGGTTTTCATTCAAATTATATTGGCAAACCGAAACAATGACTTTTTATTATTTTAGTTACTAAAGTAGGTCAAAATAAGTAAGATAAATGCGATATTATCTTGCGCTCTATGCACTTGCACTACGTTACTAACGCGTGACGTCACACTTTCGTAACAATTTTGTATGTAGCGTTTTTAGGCGGTTTGGGAAATTGAATTTTCAAAATCAAATATCTTTAAATCCAAATGGTTATAACACAGCAAATGTTGCTATAACATTTTACTTTAGCAGTAAATTATATTATTTTAAACGATTTTTCGAAAATATAAAAAATAGTCATCATGCCTATTCCTTTGCCGAGTGAGGTCGGGTCCTGAGCTTGTATCCTTACAATCAGTACACGGCTGATTAAACATTTTCTTGTATGACGCTACAATGTCACACCTTTTATAGGGCGAACCCTCAGGAACTACTGATGGAATTTTTAAAGAATTCATTTTAGTTTTATGATTCAGTGTAACCTTAGAGGGAGACAACGAGTTGTAGGCTAATGGAAGGGATGCGTTGCCACAAAGATGCATGTATAGGAAAATTTCGTATATTGAGGACCTAGGTAGCTTAGTTTGACAGAGTATTCCACCTATATGGGACTGGCCGCGGGTCACGAGTCACGGGTCTCTAAATTTAAAAAAATCAAGTAAGTACCTACTCGAATTTTTAAATTTTGAAAATTGCCCTGGCGAATGAGGATGTACTTCGAAATTTAAAGTTTTAAAAAACATCTTAGCAAATTTGCTAACATTTTTTTTAAAACTTTATGATGATGACATTCGAATTTTAAAATTTTGAAATTCCAATGGCATCCTCAACCAAGGTATGGTTAAGGATGCCATTCGAATTTTAAAATGTTGAAAAATGTCCTGGTAGATGAGGATGCCATTTGAATTATAAAATTTGGAAATAGTCTTGCCAAAGAAGTCCTGAGTTGACGTCGTGGAGGGTGATATGCGTGCTAATGGTCTCACTACCATGGACGCCCAAGATCGTGCGAAGTGGAGGAGGAAGAGCCGGAAGGCGGACCCTGAGCTTCGAGGTCATCTTGGCCACGGATGCAATCAGGAGAATACGTCTATATGCAGATGATGATGATGAGTCTTGGCAAATGAGGATGACATTCGAAACATGAAATATTGGAAATTGTTTTGGTGGTTTGAGAATGAAACTCGAATATTAAAGTATTGAAAATTGCCTTAACAGAAGAGGATGACATTCAAATTTTAAAATATTGAAAAATTGCTTTGGCAGATAAATAAATAAATAAATAAATATTCTACAACATTCTACACAACGCTATCTAGACCCATGGTAAGCTTAATTAGCTTGTGTTATGGAATCTAGACTGCGGATATACATACTCAGATACTTTTTTTTTTGTAAATACATACATATTATACATAGAAACACCCAGACCAATGCAAATATTTATATTCATGCATACAAATATTGGCACTGAGCGGGGATCGAACCCGTGCCTCCTGCGTAGCAGCCGCGTTCACTACCGCTACGCCACAGAGGCAGTCAAGATGAGGATGACATTCGAAATTTAAAACATTGAAAAAGTTACCACATCCAAAATGCGAGTTGAACAGTTCACCCATCCGCGCTAGAAACCATTCATTAACTCAGGAACGGTTTAATTCTCGTCAGAAGAAGTTAATGAGACGTCCCGCTCCGCCGCCATTTTTTAAATTTTATACCTTCATTTATGTGAACCTGGACTTGTCATTGTAGGGTTTGTTTTCGGAGCCAGTCTCGAGCATCGCAGGATTTGATTAAATCGGACTTTTTTTTACAATTTTATAATAATAGAGTTCTCGGTCCTGAACACAGGTCGTAAAAATTATAGTAAAATTATAAAGCTGAAAAGTTTGTTTATCGAAGTCCAGGCAAATTCGCAGTTAGACTGGTAAAGCAGAGACTTTGCCTTCAGCGTACCATCAGGCGAGGCGAAGTCAAATTGACGTGTCCTATATAAAAAAAAAGCGGACTCCAGACTCCGAGGTGAAAGAATCGGTTGCGACTGGGATTAACGCTAGGATGAAGAAGAAGTTTGTTTGTTTGGTTAGAGGCGTTAATCTCAGGAACTACTAGTTCGAATTGAAAATATATTCTTATGTTGAATAGCTGGTGTATCAAGGAAGGTTAAAAGCTAAATACCATCACACTACTACTCAAGGGATTCGATCGCTATTCCACTATAATCAAAAAGTCTAACTTAATTTGTTCAATTAAGTTTCGGTTTCTGCTACTACTGACATGTAGTAATTTATTATTTAGAAAATGTATAGATGTTCCTTTCCCAGAAAGCCCTATAATGCTGACCATGTAAACCCATTCAATTTAATTCACCAACCAACTAGAACAATACAATAGGTACATAACAATATTCTGAATTCTTTTCGAAACAAAGCAAAAAAGTACATTTTATGTTTAAAAGTTGATCAGTTCTTTACAAGAGAATTGGGTGCTTTACCTTTATTTCCCCCTCTTCATACAATTTGATACAAGCCATTTTATTTGCTCCAACGACTTCCGAGTTTGATACTAACTTGTTCAGAAATGGAACCAAAACCATTCATTCAATTAACGTTCACAAAAAAATTAAAACAAAAAACATTTCTTGGAATTGTATCTGGAACTGAGTTGAAGGGTAAAAACGAATTCCTTATTAAGACTCGACTGTCCGCCTGTCTGTCAGTGTGTCAGTGCAAATATTTGTATGCATGAATTTGCATTTGCATTGTTCTGGTCGTGACTCGGAGAGCACGTTAAGCCGTCGGTCCCGGTTGCCATACGAATTTCTATAGCATTCGTTACGCCCCGAATCAGATCAGCATCGAAAAATTGGTATTTTCGAAACCGGTTTTCTTATTAACTATGAAACCTGCAGATCCGGAATTAACATACCTGGATACTACAGGATATACAGAGTAACTTCTCCTTTTCATAAATTCCCCGTCGACTTTATAGGCGACGATTACTAACTAGTAATCGTCGCCTATAAAGTTATCTTTTAAAATTGGTTTTACTGATTTTTAAAGTTCAATTATGAGCCAATGTCAAAGTCATTCGCGTATGTAATCACCTTAAAAAGTCAACGCAGAAGACAAGTGGGACAAGCCTTTGGTCTTCCCACTGACAGCACATAACCTCTACAGTGAGGTCTGGCTACCCTACTCACCATCGCGCGTCCAGACAAACTGTAATATCATATCCACTGTCTAGTTTTAAAAGCACTCACTTTTATATTTCAGTGTCTACACTACTAATAGTAGTGTATGTGTTTCTGTTCGTCTATTTCAAAGACAGTTTGAGTGGACTGAAAGTTTCAAGCTGGGACACTTATTCGAAAGGTTCCGTAGAGAAATGGCTGCTAAATTTAAAGAATAATGACTGTATTTTTGTGAGTAGAATATTATGTTTGAAGTCCTTTAAAGCGTGTTCGATTCCCGCTCAGTGCAAATAGTTATAATTGAATGATATATTATGAATATCTGTATTGACTAGGTGTTTTATGTATTGCCGCCATTGTATTATGGTACGTGTATGTTATGGTGACCCTCTGTCCTGAGACTTTGCCTTCAGCTTACCATCAGGCGAGGTGAAGTCAAATTGACGTGTTCTATATAAAAAAAGTACGTGCATTGAGTGTTTTCACAGCCTTATACTAATAAGTCGTAACCTGTAAACAGCATATTATTATAGTTATGTTTTAATTCCAGCCTACTAAATAAGCACAGAACATCAACAAAAAATTATTATTAAACGCGATAATAATGAGAATTTAAAAAATAATCTAGTCCTAAAACAACACTTTGTCTCGGCATCAATCTGCGGGTCCCTATCGCAAACTTTTTACTCCCCAATCCCCTTATCTAGGGGTGAAAATCCGGAATTTTGGTGGGAAAACTTTTCCCGCTGTTACCACACCGGATGGGGATGGTGGTAACTTTTTTAATTTGCACAAGTGGACATAATCGCGGAAGTGACGCATCAATCTACTGGAGAAGATTTATATGTAGGTACCTACTTGGTATTGAAATAAAAAAGTTGATATTTTTTTTTTTTTGGGCGGTGTTTGAATTAGAGCTGAAACTTATACAGGGTGGAATTGATAAGTACGTTCATACTATTATTACATAAATAAATATACATATATACATATAATGACGCCTTTATCCCCAGAGGGTTAGGCAGAGGTGAATTAACACCCACCTTTCACCAATCTCTACTCTACTCGACCGATTTAAAAAATTCTTTCACCATTAGAAAGCTACACACTACTATCATGACTGTCTATGTGGCGTAGCGGTAGTGAACGCGACCGCTAAGCAGGAGGCGCGGGATCCATCCCCGCTCAGTGCAAATATTGTATGAATAGTCTGGGTGTTTCTATATTATAAATACTACTATTATACTAATATTATACATGCGAAAGTAACTCTGTCTGTCTGTCTGTCTCACTTTTACGACTAAACCCCTGAACCGATTTTGATGAAATTTGGTATAGAGGTAGATTAGACCTTGGGAAAGGACATAGGCTATTTTTGGTCGCGATAACCGACATCCACGCGGGCGGAGCCGCGGGCAAAAGCTAGTGTATAATATGTATGTATTTACGAAAAAAAATGTATCTAATGTGAGTCGCATTCTGGAACCCATAACACAAGCTAGTTAAGCTATGCTTACTTTGGGTCTAGATAGCGTTGTGCAATGAGATTTACTTATTATGTAACATTTAAATCAATGACGTTGTGTAGATATCCTACAATATTTATTTATCAGCGACGAACGGGATCAGAATTCCACGCAGGCGGAGCCGCAATCAAAAGCAAGTATTTATTAAAGAATGACTGTACAATAATTCTTTGTTTCATCCATCCATTGTTGGTTGGTTTGATTTGACCTCTAACCCTTAGATACACCCACGGAGTATTCCTCAACAAGAAATAAATTTTATTCACCTATAAAAACCGGTTCATTACTGGAAGTATCTGAAACTTGTTAAGGGGATGTAATAAAAAATAACGCGCGCCCTCTTGCGGTGTTTTTCTGTTACTCGTGATGTCATTATAGAATTGATTGATGTTTCCGCCGGAAATGTGGGCTAGGGTGACCATGGGTGTTGATTGAAACGAGGAATTACTTTTGAAATCGGTTATATGATTTTCTTATCTTCATCCGAGTATTGAAGCGGATTCTGGGCTCTTGCATGTCAGATACAATCGGGGCAGGACACTGAGGTAATGATGATATCATGTTAGCTTTTGAGTAACTTCTTTCATCTCGCAGTATTATCCGCAGTTTTGCACTTAAAATGGTGGTTTATGGCATTGTCACTGCCGTACCGCAATGAACGAGTAACGAGCAAAGTTAGCAACTATAAAAGAAGTAGCGAGTAGCAACTGGCAAGTGTGTAGCTCCAATAATTTTAACGCTGGACAAATAAGACACTCGCTAGGGACAACCGCCTCGTTATTTTCTTAAATATCTGCTTTCTCAGTGAGTTTTCTGCCCCTCTAGACCAGTGGTAATTCGTTGGCTGGCATATCGTAGAATAGAATAACAAATGTAGGGGATTTGAAGTATATGACAGTACTCAAAGTTTGTCATAAGCTTCAAATCCCATCCCCAAGCGAGAATCACTCTGCCACTATTATCTCCAACAGCTTTTGTCCTTGCAACAGAACTAACAAAGAAAATCTCACCGAGCGCGGTAGTGTGAACAAGCAGAGTGAACTATTCATAATTTTCTTTAATTCATATTATGCGATCTTAATCTGTTGTACGATTCTAGAACAAAAAATAGGCGATACTTGGTCGTGTTGTCGCCGCCGCTTTCGGTACGACAAGTGCCTTAACATTTAAAATTTGAGTTCACTTACAAACTCAATAAAAAATTTCGTTTACTCGTCAAACGAAATTATATAGTGAGTCTGTAAGTGAACTCAAATTTTTACCCTTACAACAACCAAAATCATGGTCACCGTACTAAATATGAAAAAATATTGCTGGTAAGTAAACTCGGTTCAGAAGTTAACAGGTTCTTGACACACGCGTGGTCGTGAAGGAGGGGGGGGGGGGGGGAGGGGGCAAGGGTGAGTCTTGAGTGCCTACATGATGTTGTGTTAAGGGATGTTAGGGTGACTACACGATGGGTATGGTTGACGTCTGAGATAAATGGGGGAATGATGTTGGTGAAGGGATCCTGAAGGCCCTTGATGGAGCAGATTGAACGATTACCACGTTAAAATTTTGAGTTGTTCCATATTTTATTAAGTTGAGATATTTACGCTTATTTTCTTAAAGTATTTTTTTTACATAAGACACGTCAATTTGTCTTCACCTCGCCTGATGGTAAGCTGAAGGAAAAGTCTCGAAAAACAGGGTTACCAGCATAGACATGTACCATGTTACAATGGTGGCACTTAGCTTGACGCACGCCCCGCTTAAAGGACCCGGGACTGTAGGAAGAGGGAAACACGTGAACTGGTAAGGAATTCCAGGACCTAATGATGCGACCTCTTTACCGAGATTTTTCCGAGACTTTGCCTTCTGCTTGCCATCTGCCATCAGATGAGGTGAAGTAAAATTGACGTGTCCTGTATAAAAAAACTAGTAGTACATTCTAGAATACTGACCTCAAAACGAGGGTAATTCGAACAAATTAGCTCTTGAGCCCCAGCCAAAAACTACAAATGTACCAAATCGAATGTTACGCTGTATTTGTATTTAATATATTATCGGATTGTGTGGATGCCAGTTATTGAGTCTTTATGACAAAAAGATCTTTATGTATAACAAGCTGACCCCGTGAACTTCGTACCGCCTTTTTTTTTAATTTTTCTCGCCGTAAGAACCATCCTCGTACTTCAAGGAATGTTCTAAAAAAATAATTAGCGAAATCGGTTCAGCCGTTCTCGAGATTTGCGCTTAGCAACACATTTAGGGATTCATTTTTATATTATACATAGATTAATTAACTAATTCCAATCAAATATATGGTAGGGCCTGAAGTGGATTCCTGAGGGGACATCTTGAAACCGGAGACATAGTCGGAGATGGCCCAGGACCACCTGGGGTTCGAGCGAAGTGCCTTTATTGGGCCATCTTGACCCAAGACGGTGTCGCGTGGTCTTAGTCGGTTCGAGTGCAACATAACCACCCCACCGACTGGCGAATAGGTAAATTATGTTTTTTCCGAACGAAAAAACAATTTATACATGTGTATGGTATTTATGTGTCCTGGGCTATATGTTTTTTGCGCACCTTATAATATTTAATCTTTGACAGCCTTCGTGGCCGCTGCGCAGGAGGCGCGGGTTCGATCCCCGCTCAGTGCAAATATTTGTGTGCTTGAAATATGAGTATTTGAATAGGTCTCGTCATGCCTCGGAGAGCACGTTTAGCCGTCGGTCCCGGTTGCCATAAGAACATCTATGGCAGTCGTTACGGGTAGTTGGAGCCCTAAAAAATCCAAAAACAACGGTTTAGCTGCAAAGCTTCGATATCGCCTAATGTTAACATTGGATTGTGGAGGTCAGATGACAATCGCTTCACGGAAAATATCGAGGTCTAGCCAAATCCGTGGTTATGACTGGTAAAGCGGACCCCAGACTCCGAGCTGAAAAGCTTCGGATGTGACTGGGAATTAATGCTAAGAGGAAGAAGTGTAAATATTTAATCTTTAGGTATAGCTGATGGCCGCGTCTCCGCCCGCGTGCCATTCTGATCCCGTTCCTGCATGTCATGGAGACTTATTTCAGCCCATGTGTTTCAGACTATATTATCTATCCCTGTACCAAATTTCAGCCAGATCTGTTCAGTTGTTAGAGCGTAATTGATTATCAAACATTCAAACATCTTCACATATTTATACATTTATAATATTAGTATGATACGAGTATACGGTGAGTAGGATAGCCAGAGCTCACTAGAGAGGTTTTATACTGTCAGTGGGAGGACCAAAGGCTTGTCCTACTTATCTTCGGTACAGAATCTCTCTGTTCTTACAAGGTCGGCAGCGCGAGTGTGACTCCTCTGGTATTGCACCCATCCATGGGCCACGGTAATCACTTTCCATCAGGTGGGCCGTATGCCTGTCTGTGACCTAAGTTGTAGATACATAAAAATCCTCAGTCTGCACGTGTATAAGCTACCTAAAGCCTACGTACTTGACTTCTAAGTACTAAAGATAATTACTCACAGATATCTAGGCTCCAGAGTTTTGACCCTTATTCTCTTCAGTATAGACCCTTAGCACTTTATGTCACCTTTGTAATCTATCTCACTTAGTCCCTTTTGTAATTGACGTACTAATAATACGTCCTCATGATAGTATTGTACTTGAGTGTGTGTGTTAAAGTGCGCCTTCAGTTCATGTTTTTCGCAACATTTTCACAAAAAACACGCAACAAAACATCATCATCTCACGCACACTCAAGCTGTGGAATGAACTCCCCGCGGTGGTTTTTCCACGCGACTACAATATTGGTTTCCTCAAAAAGGGCATTAGAAGGTTTCTTCAGGGTCGGCAGCATGAGTGTGACGCCCCTCGTGTTGCACGCGTCATAGGCCACGGTAACCACTTTCCATCAGGTGGGCCGTGTGCCTGTCTGCCACATAAGTGGTATAAAAAAATGAAGATTTACATTTCTATGGTTTTATACAACATTTGTTATTTTATTTGGCAGTTTAGAGAAATAATACTTTGTTTAAGGTATTTGGAATCTTCTCGTGGATTTGTATTTGCGAATTAGACATAATTGGAAAATAATTACCACGTGTGGACAGTATATTTGACAAAGCATGGCTTTATTGCCTATTTGACAAGCATAAATATTACCACGACGATGAGGATGTATGCCAGGATCGTAGCAAATGGAAAACTGTGATGTCTGCCTACCCCACTGGGAGAGAGGCGTGACTGTGTGTGTGTATAATACCGCGTATGCCACGTACGCTTATCTGCATTTGCATGTTTGCGTATAAGTCAAATATTTTGACAAATACAACAAACGTCCAATAGCGTACACAAAAGCCATGTGAAGTGCCACCATTCGCGTTGACGCACACTGTCCATGAAATTACCCTTCTGTCCCTTAACAGTCGTGTAATGACGGCTTTACGTACACACTCAATATGTGCTACATTCAAACATACGTACCCATACACACAAAGTTTTGAATGCAGTGAACTGACGTGTCGTTATCGTTTGACACACGTCAACGATACACCGTTTTAACGAGGAACTATCATATCGGTAGTCACAACGGACTTTATTAGGTATTGTTTTTTTTTTCTTTAAAAATAGAACATTAAATAAGGTTTCTTCCAGAATGCGTGCAACTAAACGTAACACAAAATGCGCTGAACTAGCTGCTTGGAAGTGTTCATTTTAGGGTTCCGTATCCAAAGGGAGAAACAGAACCTAAGACTCTGCTGTCTGTCTGTCTAACATCAGCTCCCCTAGACAAATGGCAATTCGTTGCTCGGCGTATCATGGAATAGAATGACGAATGTATGGATTTGACGTTTTTGACATTCGTTGACGCCTGTCATATACGTCAAATCCCATACATTTAGAATTCTATTCTACAAAACGCCGACAAATTGCCACTTGTCTAGAGGAGCAGGCTGTATCCCTTGATCCGTGATAGCTAGACAGTTGAAATTGCCACCGAGATGATGTACCTATTTCTGTCGCCGCTATAACAACAAATACTGAAAACATATAATGGTATGGAACAATTTGCACTTGGCCGGTTTTTTATCTCCGTCCTATTTTAAGAGGATTTGTGCTGTCAGTAGGAAGATTAAAGGCTGGTCCTGCTTGTCTTCTTCGATGACGGCACAAAATCTCTCTGTTCTTAAAGGGTCGGCAGCACGAGTGTGACTCCCCTGGTGTTGCACTCGCCTATATGCCACGGTAACAACTTGCCGTGTGCTTGTTTGCTACCTAAGTAGTATTAAAAAATATCTTACAGCTCTGATATCCCACACTCTCTATAAAAGATAAACACGTCCGGTTATCAGTGTCCCCGTTAGCAATAAAAATAATATTACAGCTTGAAGGATTCATGAGAATATTCGGAACTGCAATTCCTAAAATCGTCATAAATCTCTCATTTGACAACTCACTTGTCAATTCTTCATCAGCAACATTTCGAGTTGCGCAACTGTTGCCCCACTTTCTATCCCGACACGTAATACCTGCCTTACGTCACATCGCTGTGCAGTTGTCAATAGACACGCATCCTGCACGGATGACATAAATACACGATAAGTTTCATACGTGTAAAAAACGTCGATACAATGTTATTCGTTACGGAAAAATTGCTATGCGTTACACAAACTTTTATGACTTTATTGAACTACCTGTCGTTCTGATATCAGATTAATATACTGAGAATGATTTTGGTTTGAGTTCAGTAGACCATCAGGCAGAGACGATGAGACCTTATAAAAATGTGTTTTTATCCGACTGCGCCAGCGAGGGTAATGTGTTTCGCGCGTATGTATGTATGTATGTATCTATGTTTGTATGTAGTTTTCTTTGTTCCCCTTTACAGGCCTAACCCCTTGACGGATTTCGATGAATGGGGTCTCAAATGAAAGGTATTCATCTCCCGAGTGTCATAGAGTACATAAAATTCCAACAAAAACTAAGTATACGGTAGATTTTTGATGTTTAAATAATATGTGTTGCCAAAAAAAAATTTTCATTCTAATTTATCGAGTAGGGTATCAAAATGAAGAAAATTAAAAGGAGATTACAAAAATATACAGATGTCATATCTTAACTAAAAAGGTTAAAATAAAATTGATTATTAATAAATAAAAAACCCGACTGCTGTCTAAAAGACCGAAACAAGCTTGATAGCAGGCGGAACCCATCAAATTTCTTTCGGTTTATGATTAGCAAATGAGTACCGTCTGCTATCAAGCTTGTTTCGATCTTTTAGACAGCAGTCGGGTTTTTTATTTTTTAAGAATCATTTTATACTAGATACTTAGGTCGCAGACAACCACACAGTTGGAAAGTGGTTACCGTGGCCTATGGACGAGTGCAACACCAGGGTAAGTTTTATGAAATAAGCTGCCAGGTGGGTTGAGTGACTCCCAAACTGAATGCCGACCAATCCTTCTACGACAAGATTTTACTAGAACAATATATATGAATTTGCCGGACAGCCTCCGTGGCGTAGCGGTAGTGAACGCGGCCGCTACGCAGGAGGCGCGGGTTCGATCCCCGCTCAGTGCAAATATTTGTGTGAATGAAATATGAGTATTTGCATTGGTCTGGTCGTGCCTCGGAAAGCACGTTAAGCCGTCAGTCCCGGTTGCCATAAGAACAGTCGTTACGGGTAGTTGGAGCCCTAAAAAAATCCAAAAACAACGGTCTAACTGTAAAGCTTCGATATCGCCTAATGCTAACATTGGGTTGTGGAGGCAGATGACCATCGCTTCACGGAAAATATCGAGATCTAGCCAAATCTGTAGTCAAGACTGGTAAAGTGGAACCCAGACTCCGAGCTGAAAGCTTCGGATGCGACTGGGAATTAACGCTAAGAGGAAGAAGAAGATATGAATCTGCCGGATTTGTAGACATTTATGGTTACTGCTCCGCCCACTTGAAGATTAGCATGATGATTTATAGCCTATAACCTTCCTTGATAAACGGGCTAACACAAAAAGAATTTTGCAAATTCAATCAGTAGTTCTTGAGATTAGCGCGTTCAACCAAACAAACACACGAAAAGTCACCATCGATCACATCATTATTTATCAACAGCCTCCCTAGACAAGTGGCAATTCGTTGCTCGGCGTATGATGGAATAGAATGACAAATGTATAGGATTTGACGTTTTTGACATTCGTTGACGCCTGTCTTATACGTCAAATCCCATACATTTGGCATTCTATTCTATCACACGCCGAGCAACGAATTGCCACTTGTCTGGAGGGGCAGGTGAGATAGTGGTGAAATGCAAGCCTATCGTCAATAAGAAGGCTTATTGGACAATTATCGTTTGGCGGAATTTCAGAAATTTTACTAACGGACAACGCACAGTTATAGCGTAACAACTATCAGTATTTCTCACAACATTATGCATATAGTCAGAGAGCTCACAACTATTTTGAGACTACCTCATTATCACATCATGGTGAGGGCATTAAGAGGTGTGGGCCTGCAATACGACTGGGCATAACGCATAGATGATGATGATGATGATGATAGTGATTAACATGAAAGTGGTACCTTATATACTGAGATCTTAAAATTATTTTGTTGGGAATTTGCGGAAGGAATTTCCGCATGTGACCCCCCCTTAAAATATTAGGCTGCGGCCGCACCTGAACACACTTATGACAGTGGTCAACGTATTTCATAAACATCAAAATCTCATACAATCGTCGTTTTATTCTACATTACGCCGGCCAGCGAATTGCCACTTCTTGTATAGGGGGCAGATATGTAACGCCAACAGACCAAATTCATAAAATTTTGTAAAAGGTCAGGTTAAAAGTACTCGAAACTGTTGGACTTGCATAAAAGGTTTAATGACAGTAGAGGAAGCTCGTGAAGTATGTAAAGATGGAGTCAAACGGTTGGCTATTGTCTCTGCCTATCCCGGATAGCAATGTATTCTTTTAAATAAAAAAAAAGTAAATAAGAACAGTATCTGTAAAATTTTTGTGAAATAAATATATATTATATTATTATTAGTTTCGAAAAATAGACATATCGAAATTCCACCGTCAGCTCTCCGACTATACGCTCATTAACTAATTTACAAAGCTACAGCTCCTATTATCGGTATAGAGCCATTTGAGCGGCAATGTTAGCGGAGCCATTGCGTATGATTTGCGTATGTAAACGATGTGGTTAGTTGACTGCAATGGTCGATGACCATTAGCGATTGTGGTTTGGTCTAATTTGTTGAATTTAGTCTTATTTGATGCTATATGCATATCTGTAATATCTAGGTGGAGATGGAGAAAGAATTCAAGTATCACCACCCCATTTCATCTGAAGGGTGCCGTAAGAGACGACACGATATCTCTACGAGACGAGACAGTCAGTGGCAGCCAGTGGCACAGCGGTGGCGAACGCGGCCGCTACGCAGGAGGCGCGGGTTCGATCCCCGCTCAGTTCAAATATTTTTATGTATGAATATGGGTATTTGTATTGGTCTGGTCGTGCCTCGGAGAGCACGTTAAGCCGTCGGTCCCAGTTGCGGTACGAACATCTTCGGCAGTCGTTACAGGTAGTTAGAGCCCTAAAAAGTTCAACAACAACGGTCTAGCTGCAATACTTTGATATCGCCTAATATCATCATTGGGTTGTGGAGGTCAGGTGGCAGTCGCTTTACAGAAAATACGTCTAGCCAAATCCGCGTTTAAGACTGGTAAAGCTGACCCCAGACTCCGAGGTGAAAGCTTCGGATGTGACTGGTATTTAACACTAGGATGAAGATGATCACTACGAGAGAAGGAAAACTAAAAATAAAACCCTGTAACATTTTGTCTGGCCAGCGTCAGTTTGATTCGTATGTCAGCTTTTCCTGGAGCAACTACCGCTAGACCTGGCAACTCCGAGAGGAAAAACTGCCTCAGGCTTTTAGTTTTTGAACCATTTATTTATATACAGAAAAATATTGGCAGAATAATCTCATTTCATATTATAGAGATCAGTAATACTCTTTCACCAAGTTTTGAAACACGCAGATCACTGATGTAGGTCAGGCGATAACTCCCCGAGCTGGGTGAGCTCTCCGACTCATATATCACTTGTCATATCATTTGGATTAACGTTTATTTCGTATAACTGATAACGCATATTTTTTCCCTTCCTATAACTATTGTTACGATTGTCTGTAACTTTATAATTCATAGGATACTAACTTTCGGCCCGTGGCTCCACCCGCGTAATTATTGTATGTATGGATTACTAGCTTTTACCCGTGACTCCGCCCTCGTGGATGTCGGTTATCGCATCCTATGTCCTTCCCCAAGGTCTGATCTATCTCTGTACCAAATTTAATCAAAATTGGTTCAGCAGTTTAGGCGTGAAAGCGTAACAGACAGACAGTATCTTTCGCATTTATAATATTAGTATGGATACATATTAAGCCTTCCTCTTGAATCACTCTACCTATCAAAAAACCGTTGCGTAGTTTTAAAAATCTGAACATTCATGCTTGTGTAGAACCGGAGATATAAACAAAAAGCGCGATAATCGACTTTGACGCCAATGAGCCTTCATCATAAATTCACTTATATACTTAAATTAATATAAAATCTTTTTAACACATTTGTCAAGTGCAACAAAGAAAAGAAAGAATACCTAACAAGGAACAGAACTGACGTACTTCTGAACGGATTTCATGAATTGTTTGAAACGTATGCTAACAATTTGTCCAACCTAACAGAACTAATGGTAGCCATTGAAACTATCACTCAGTCGAGCATGTTGGAACCGACTTGGGAAACTATTTTCATTTGCATTAGGTGTGTACTTCAGATAGTAGTATTAGTTGTAGATTTTGTATCTCTGTGTTAGAGATGCTGTGGCTTCGTTCATGGAGTTCGTTTTACCCCCTTAGGGGTGTAGTTTCGTAAAATCCGTTCTTAGCGGATGTCTACACCCAATATGGAACCTAACTGGCAAATTTCTACTTTTTATTGCTTAGTCTTCGTCTGTCAATCGGTAGGTGTATCGGCTTGCAGGTACGGTCTCGTATATCAAATTGACATTTTTCTTCAAAAAATGCAGCTGCTTCTCTTCTTAAATCTAGTGTTGATAAATGTAGTGTTAACTTTAATTTTCAGTATATTGACTCTGAAACCATTTTTAAAACTTTTAAGCAACTGAATATAAAAAAGACTGAGGATCTTTGGGGCATTTCAACCAATATAATAAAACCAATAATGCCCGCTATTGCGCCTTATCTTGCATTCATATTCAATAAATGTATAGATGAAAACCAGTTTCCTACTCTTATGAAGTACAGTAAAATCATTCCGTTATTCAAAGCAGGGGAAAAAAGTGATCCATCCAATTTTCGACCCATCTCTATACTCCCAGCCCTTAGTAAAATTTTTGAAAAAATAATTTTTAATCAACTGCTTTCACATTTTACATTTAATAAATTACTTCATGAGAAACAGTTCGGGTTCACTAAAGGCAGAAACACGACGGATGCAGGAGTTGCACTCGTCAAACATATCTTTGATGCATGGGAAAAGAAGCAGGATGCCATTGGTATTTTTTGTGATTTATCAAAAGCTTTTGATTGTGTTGATCATGAGACTTTGTTATTGAAATTAGGTTATTATGGTGTTTCTAGTGGCTCACTTAGCTTAATAAAGTCTTACCTCAATGGCAGAGTACAAAAAGTCAACATTAATGGCACCGACTCTTCTGGCGCCCCTTTAGTCATGGGAGTACCCCAGGGCTCGATATTAGGACCCCTTTTATTCTTGATATATGTAAATGATCTTCCTTACTTCACTAAAAATCTTTGTGAAATAGTATTATTTGCAGATGACACATCATTAATTTTTAAAACTGATAGACATAAAGTAGTACTTGACGATGTGAATAATACCCTTTCCGAAATATTGCATTGGTTCACAAGTAACAACTTGTTACTCAATGCAAAAAAAACAAAATGTGTAAAGTTTACTATGCCCAATGTAACACAGATAGATACTCATATTGTAATGAACAATGAATCAATTCAAGTAGTTAATACCACAGTTTTTCTGGGAATAACTCTAGATAGTAAACTGCAATGGGGTTCTCATATCACAGCCTTGGCAGGAAAACTTAGCTCAGCTGCCTATGCGGTTAGAAAGATAAGGTCACTAACTGATGAGGAAACGGCACGATTAGTTTATTTTAGCTACTTTCATAGCGTTATGTCATATGGTCTGTTGCTGTGGGGCTCAGCTGCCGATATTGAGACTGTTTTCATATTACAGAAACGCGCGATACGAGCAATCTACGGCCTCAGACCCCGTGACTCGCTGAGAGAAACATTTAAAGAAATTAATATATTAACGGTTGCTTGTCAATATATTTACGATAATATTTTATACATACGGAAGAACTTAAATCTTTTAAAAAAGAACTCGGACACACATGATTATAATACGAGAAATAAAGATAAACTAGCAGTGCCAATACTCAGGCTTCATAAGGTTGGTAATTCATTTGTAGGCAACAGTATAAAAATATTCAATAAAATTCCTCAGGATTTGGTTGACATGCCACTTAATATTTTTAAAATAAACGTGAAAAAAAGTCTAATGGAAAAAGCTTATTATAAAGTAGAAGAATATCTTAATGATAAAAATGCATGGTCAACCTAATCACTTTTTTGCCCGCACATTGTAAATTGTATAAAAACCGTATTAAAAAATAAATAAATAAATAAAAAGGATAATTGAGTTCTCTGAGTTTCTTGCTGGTATCTTCTCAGTAGAACCAACTACCGAACCAGCGAAAGAATCATTTTCAAATGGTTTACTTTAATTTATTTAATATTTTATTTTTTGTTCACATACTTCTTGACACAATTGTAATATTTTGACGTTCATATGTGCTCTATATGTGCCTAAATTGAATAAACGAAATTGATTCTTTGATTCTTTGATTCTTTGATTTCACCTAGCCTGATGGTAAGCTGAAGGCACTGTCTCAGAAAAGAGAGTCAGTATCACAGACACGTACCATATTACAATGGTACAACGTGTCTGTAATGTTGACCCTCTTTTACAATGTAAAATGTTGCAAATACAGTAATGTCAAGTAGCCAGCCAAGCTTTTGTCATGTAAATAACCCTTCACGGATCCCAGCCCAGAACATTGGCCGCATTTCCTCGTTGGATCGCAATGGCTAGCCTTTGCACCAGGTACGAACCGGAGCGAGAGTCAGCAGTTTTTTTCGCTTATTCGTCGACCTATATCCGCCACCAGTTTCCTTGCTCCTATGCCCCAACTGCCCATGGTCTCGACCGCGACCGGTGCCACGATATATTGCTACTCGAAGGCTGTATACTTTGAAAATTGAAATTATGTCGCAGTCAGCTAATCAAATTAGTCAATTGGACGCCTAGACCTAGACCGATCAATAAACTCCGGGCTATTTAATATCTAGGTTGATATAGTTGATTGAACTAGAATAATTTTATTAACGATTTGACGCATTGAAAGTTGACCGGCTGGAGATGAGCTATCTGGTTCAACGTTTCGTTCAATGGTTTAACTTGTTTTTGAGCTATGCTACTTATCCTACCAATACGATAAATATGCAAGCTGAAGAGGCAGTGGGCTGGCCACATCTGCCGAAGGACTGATGGCCATTGGAGCAGACGAGTCCTAGAGTGGAGACCGCGATAAGGAAAACGGAAGGTGGTACGTCTAGCCAGATGGACTGACGACCTGGAAAAGGTGACTGGGACAGATTGGATGCGGAAGGCGGAGGATCGGCAGATGTGACGCATATTGAGTGAGGCCTATGTCCAGCAGTGGACTAGGCTAATTGATTGATGATAAAAGTGAAAGATTGTGAAGATGTTTGGATATTATTCAATTACACTCCTAAGGCTGAACGGATCGGGCTGAAATTTGGTACAGGGATAGATTGTAGTTGGGGACATGGGCTAATGCATTTTATACTTGGGTTAGATTCCCATTGGTAGCGGGAATGGGACTGGGAACGGCTAACGTCTAGAAATATCTGTATGATGGTGAAACGTGTGTGTTTGGTTTACTTTTGTTTACTATTTTGAAAATATAGGCCTTAAACGTACATACTAAGGGGGTAAAACGGGATTTCAATACCCGTTTTACGAAACGTTTATAAGAAAGTCCTATGTATTTGTAAGTAAGAGACTTGAAGTATAAAATGTATGCTCTGTAGATGGTATGGCTGTGTACTAATAAGGTATCCTTAGAAATCAACCCCCTTTTATGGTTAAAACAGAGGGTGGCTCTTTATATGAAAGTCTAACACACTCCACGCGTACGAAGTCACAGGCAGCCGCTAGAGTATAATAATAATTCGTGACAATTCATTTCTAAAGTCAATATTTAGACAGCACTAAAGCTTACCGTGTTAAGACCAGGATTATTGGCCTGACCAATGAATGGACGTTTGGCGGACACAATAGAGGCCTTAGGACAGCCTCAGACAATCATAATGGCGATTGAGCTTGTAGCAAACCAGATCTGATATTGACGGGGGGATCTTTGTGAGTGGTATTATGGTGCTCAAACTATTAAATGGTTGTTATACCATTTTGATAGCTATCTAGCCAACCGACTCAGCTTCTCCTGTGGCATAATTTGAAACCCCTTATTACCCCTTTAACCCATGGGCAATGTCCGTAATTGTTTAAATAATGTACGAGAATCTACCAGATTTGTTGACATTTATGATTCCTGCTGCACTTCCTTGAGTAGTGGCGTGATGATATATAGCCTGTAACCTTCCTCGATAAACGGACTATTCAACACAAAAATATTTTTTAATTCAAACCAGTTGTTCCTGAGATCGAAGCATTTGTCCAAACAAATAAAAAATAGTTTTTTGGGTGGTTATAAAAATAAACAAGAAGGCTAATCCGTTAGCGCACATTGAGAATTTAAAGATAATACCTACATACATTAGGTTACTTACATCAAATCAAATCAATTAGCCTATTGCAGTCCACTGCTGGACATAGGCCTCTCCCAATATGCGCCACGTTTGCCGATCCTCCGCCTTCCGCATCCAGTCCGTCCCAGCCACCCTTCGTAGGTCGTCAGTCTACCTGGCTTAGGGGTGTCCCACCTTACGTTTTCCTTCTCGCGGTCTCCACTCTAGGACCCGTCTGCTCCAACGGCCATCAGTCCTTCGACAGATGTGGCCAGCCCACTGCCACTTCAGCCTGCTTATTCTGCGAGCTATGTCGGTAACTTTAGTTCTATGTCGAATGATCTCGTTGCGAATTTTATCCTTCAAAGAAACTCCAAACATAGCTCGCTCCATACCTCCATAGCTCCATATGTTACTTACACATAACGCGTATTTTGCATCTTTTTTTTGTGATGTATTTTGTTAGCAGACTGTCTATGCAATATACAGTCAAAGTTAGCAACATACTTACGTAAAACAGCCTCAAAAGTTGAACGTCAAAACAACAAAGTTCACTCAAGCGAACCCAAATATTGTTCGATATTCGGACAGTGAATGTCGAGTGTGTATTTTTGTGTCAAACTTTTAAAATGCAGTACATAGGGTTGCCGACAATAGCGATGTCAGGTACGAGGGATATATTTTAGGCAATCTTATACCGCCTCATCTGAAGGTCTAAGACGGCGTGTGGTTTTAGTCGGTTCGAATTCAATTTAGCCAGTCAGCCCCCCTAGACAAGTGACAATTCGTTGCTCGGCGTATGATGGAATAGAATGACAAATGCATAGGATTTGACGTTTTTGACATTCGTTGACGCCTGTCATATACGTCAAATCCCATACATTTGGCATTCTATTCCATCATACGCTGAGCAACGAATTGCCACTTGTCTAGAGGGGCAGGTATGAAAGGAACTTCATCCCCCGCACGCTTAAACTGTGGAATGAACTCCCAGCCGTGGTTTTCTAAGCGACTACAGAATGGGGTTCTTCAATATGGGCTTCAGAAGGTTCTTACGGGGTCGGCAGCGTGAGTGTGACGCCCCTGGTGTTGCATGCGTCCATAGGCCACGGTCGCAACTTACCTACCTACCTAAGTTGTATAAAAAAATCCGAGGGAGATTCCCGTACGAAAAAAAGGTCTGCGAACACTGATTTCAATAAAATATATAAATAGTATAGAAATGTATTAATTTATAATAATATGTACTAGCTGACCCGGCAAACTTCGTACCGCCATATTTTCCGCCCGCGTGGTATCAATCAATCAATTAGCCTATTGCAGTCCACTGCTGGACATAGGCCCGCGTGGTATTATCTCTAAATTTATCAGTGTTTCTCTACAATATTATACATGTATTATACATATAAACCTTTCTCTTGAATCACTTTATCTATAAAAAAACCGCTTCAAAATCCGTTGCGTAGATTTAAGCTTACATAGGGATGGGCAGACAGCGACAGCGACTTTGTATTATAATATGTAGTGATGATTTAGCATAGATTTTGTGCCGAGTGCCAACCCTGCGACTGCACCGCGACGCAGCTAACAACACACGACAACATGTCGACTTCGAGAATGTTCTCAACGCGACTTCGGTCTGTTTATTTAGATGATCCTGCAATTTTGTTGGATTTTCCAGCGAAATAAAGTACTGTGGTTACTATGACCACATCTGCCGAAGGACTGATGGCCGTAGGAGCAAACGAGTCCTAGAGTGGAGACCGCGCGAAGGTAAACGGAAGGTGGGACACCTCCTAGCTAGGTGGACTGATGACCTGCGAAAGGTGGCTGGGACGGACTGGATGCGGGAGGCGGAGGATCGGCAAACGTGGCGCGTATTGGGAGAGGCCTATGTCCAGCAGTGGACTGCAGTAGGCTAATTGATTGATTGATACTATGACCTTCTTCGCGGTGAACATAACATTACTAGGCCGGTCCATAGACTCTCTATGAGTTATCCAGATTGTAAACAAACAGCTTATGACAATATGCCTTTTTCTTCATCCTAGCGTTAATCCTAGTCGCATCCGAAGCTTTCACCTCGGAGTCTGGGGTCCGCTTTACCTAGACTGGTAGACTGCGATTTGACTGGACTTCAATAGTTTCCGTGATACGAATGCCATATGACCTCTACAACCCAATGGCGATATTGGGCGATATTGAAGCATTACAGCTAGACCAGTTCCTTAACGTTTTTTAGGGCTCCAACTATACGTAACGACTGCCATAGATGTTCGTATGGAAAGAAAGAAAGAAAGAAAAGAAAGAAAGAAATAATTTATAATTTAAGAACACACAATGCACATAAAGTCAAATAAACAATACATTATATTAAGCATTCAATGCACATCGTGCGCACTCAAATAAGCCACCATCTCAGCATGAATGCCCGGCACACCGGAGCATGCGAAGCGCTGGTTTTCAGATGGCGCCTTTAGTGGCTCCGCCGCCACGCAAACCGAGCCAGTGACGCATAAACAATCAAATAATAACATAATAATTAACAATAACCAACAATCTCCGAGGCACGACCAGACTAATGCAAATATACCCATATTCATATTCATGCTTACAAATATTTGCACTAAGTGGGAATCAAATCCGTGCCTCCTGCGTCGCGCTCACTACCGCTACGCCATAGAGGCTGACAATATGCCTGATTGACGGCAAAAGGTTTGACCCTATTGCGTGGGATCCAAAATCATTGTTGGTGAAATAGAAACACCTCTGCCTACCCCTTCGGGGATTTACAGGCGTGGATATACATTCGTTGTCCATAGTTCTTCATTTACAACCACATTTCTATCTTTTTTTATACCACATAGGCGTCAGACAAGTTTCTACGAGTTAAAAGTTCATCATCACTATCACTACATTATTATAAAACAAAGTCGCTGTCGCTGTCTGTCCGTCCCTATGTATGCTTATTATACATATTACATATTATATAATTATGTATTTAAAAATATAATTTATAAGAGTTTTAAAAGAATAAAGAGGAATAATAATAATAATTATTATAAAACAAAGTCGCCATCGCTGTCTATCCATCCCTATGTATGCTTAAATCTTCAAAACTACGCAACGGATTTTGAAGCGGTTTTTTTAATAGATAGAGTGATTCAAGAGGAAGGTTTATATGTATAATACATGCATAATATTGTAGAGAAACACTGATAAATCGGGATCAGAATACCACAAAGTTCGCCGTGTCAGCTAGTAAATAATAAAATAACATTTAGAAACACAAGCACTATGTAGTTGTTTATTTTTTTCGCTGCATCGCAAACTTTTCAGTGTAATGAGTTCCCAAGAAGACCAGGACGTTTGGTTTAGATTTCCCACGAGAAATCATTTCTGGGATGTTTTTTAAATTCACAGGCGAATTCTGACATGATCTAGATTATAATTTTAGCGAGCATGATTAAAGGTGAAATTATGTCATGCGATGCGGAGCACGATGAAGTAGAAGTGGGATGAGCAGAGTTTGATATGTTGGGAACAAACTTACGTGAATGTTAAGGGTTTGTAAGAACCAACATGGGGGACTGGCTAGAGAGGCCACACGGTAGCGTCTTGTAGGTGGGCCGTGTGCTTGTCTGCCACCTAAGTAAAAAAAAAAAAATCGATCTCTGAATCTAAAGTACAAATTTTAAAAGCAATTTGGGCAATTACTATGATGATGATAACGAAGTTTAAATTTATGCTGATTATTTTATAGGTAATGGGTGGCAGATAACTACACAGGGCACCTGATGGAAAGTGGTTACCGTAACTTATGTACGTGTGCAACACCAGGGGCGTCACACTCGTGCTGCCGACCCTCTAGAAACCTTCTAAGGCCCTTCTTGTAGAACCCCCATTTCACCAATCATTTTATTCGGTCCCACGTAATAGGGGGTGAGCTTATTGCCGTACTCCGGGCAGTATTGTTGACTCGAGTCATGCATCTGAGGCTGAGTCTGGGCTGTATGTATCTGTCTGACCAAACATACGGAACATTTTAAGTCTGACAAAACTTGTCAAGCAAAAAAACCGCATAAAAATTCGATCCTTAAAAAAAAAAGGTACGTTGACCTGTGTTAACCTAAGTTCACTAATTTCTGCCATATAATAATAGGTACAGCTGGTACAGTCAATAACAAAAGTATCCAAAAAATAATTGTGTGGTTCCCGGCAGAGTAAAATTCGGGCCACCCCATCTTTTCCCTTGCGATGTCGTACAAGGCGACTAAGGGATAGGGCTGTTAAACATCAGACCGATATATTATACAGCCATGATTCGCCCCAGATACATGACTCGAGTCAGCAATAGTACTCGGCATACGGTAATAGGCTCACCTCCTATTACGTGGGACTTAATACAATGATTGATGAAATGTGGGTGTTAATTCACCTCTGCCTAACCCTCCGGGGATAAAAGCGTGATTATATGTATCTAAAAACCACAGTTCAATTAGGTACTGGGTATAAAAAGTATTACATCGATACAATTGACCCTTTTTTGAAGTCGGTAAAAATTTGAAGTCGTAGTGTGACAAATGAAGAAGGCCCTCAACAGCTGTTGAGTGAAGAACCTCCCAACGTATGAACTCTTAGCATTGTTTCCTCATTTATTATGTGAGGGATATATTGCCTCTTGAACTTTCTTAGGAGGCGTCAACTTCATACGGTTGAACTATTTTATAGTACAGTGAACTTTACGTGACGTGCTTACCATTTGAAATCTATAGATAAACTAGATGTTGCTCGTGGCTCCGCTTGCGTATTTTAGGTCATAACTCCGGTTGTACTCATCCGATTGCGATCAAACATACACACACATATGTAATCAATCATGCCTTTATCCCCAGAGGGTTAGGCAGAGACGACTTAACACCCACCCACATTCCGTAGCCAACCGCATACGACAACTGCAGACGCACGCAGCAGATGCGCGTAATTCATTGCGGCTTCTCAATGGTCCCCTTTATCTGTATCGGAGTTTAACAAGTAATGGGTACGCTGTATCTGCTGCAGGCATCACACTTTTACCACAGAACAGATAATAGTCCTTTACTGATTTATTTTGAATTTGATATGATTATCAAATGCAAATTATTTTTAACTTAGTTGACGAACTTTGTACCGCCATATTTTCCGCCCGCGTGTTATTATCTCTAAATTTATCAGTGTTTCTCTACAATATTATGCATGTATTACACATTTAAACCTTCCTCTTGAATCACTCTGTCTATTAAAAAAACCGCTTCAAAATCCGTTGCGTAATTTTGAAGATTTAAGCATACATAGGGACGGGCAGACAGCGACAGCGACTTTGTTTTATAATATGTAGTGAATATGTTGTGATAGTGATAACTAAAACAAATGTCCAACATATTTATACAATTAATAATCAGAGTAAATGTCAAAATACTAAGTAAATTGTAATTGAAAAAAGATTTTTGACATATTACATTTTATTGTTAATCAACTTCAGTCACTAACTGTCAAAATTACATTATATTATTCTCCATCTATCGGGGAACATTGCCTATTGAACCTTAGTAACAGGTTCAAAAGGCAATATTCCCCGATTCTTCGCCCGAAGACTTTCAAGGTAGTTTTGTGTACACATAAAGTTGGTTATAATTACAGTATTTTGTACACAACGGAGGCCTGAAGACCCATAAAATCAAAGGAAGTGTTCCCGAATTAGTGGGTGATCGATTTCGCCTAATTTGATTGCAGGGGTCAATCCTAATGATGAAATCAATCGAATTCTGCTCAAATTTAAATTCAATTTTGTTAATTAAACGTTAGGTTTTTCTGTTGAACAAATATTATGGACAGTTGATTTATTATTGAGATATTTTTTTCAATTTCATTAAAAGTATACCTTTAGACAGACGAGTCCCTGGCGCGAGCAGGCCCTCAAATCTGCTAAAGTAAAACCAAGTGAACCACAGTCACAGCAAACATTGGCATTATATTTTAGACTTTATTACTATAGGCTTAAAGTTCGAAATTAAATGCCTTTTTGTAGAGGGAATGAAACAGTGTAATGAAATTCTTTTCGATTTTAAGTCTGTAACAATATAGTCTAAAATTGAATGCCATTTTTTGCAGTAACTGTGGTACAACAGTGGTTGTGTTTTAGCAGAATCGAGGGCTAAATTGTTTTGTAATATTCTATGCTTGGTGAATTTGAACTCGTCCACCACCTTAGCACCCTGAAACACGCATTAACATAATTTTTGGATTTTGCAGAATTAAGTGTCCAAGACAGTTCCTCCTTGATCCTGGTGCTTGCAACAGCGCCAAACTACCGGACACACAATACAATACAATTGGTAAATATCCCGATAACTCTAATAATTTGCAGTCAAGGTCGTTCTAACGCTATGCCAAAATTTTTAATTCGATTTTGATGACAAAATATATTAATCCTTCTTACTAACTTCAGGTTTGCTTCAGTTTCAAGGAATTTATCTGATTTTACGCGAGCAGTCTATAGAAATCATACACTTAGAGGTTCGATCTCCACATTCAATACAATAATGCATTGTGAGTACTTTTGTGTCGACTCGAGAATTCACTCTAAAGTCGCACACAGAAGTAGCTGAATAGTAGCAGATTTAAAAACGATTTTCACATTTGAATCTTTTTATCGTATTGTAATATTAAGAAAGGAAAAGTTTGTGAAGATGTTTTGTTGATTGTTAGTATGTTACGTATAAACTATTGGACAGATTTGGATGACTTTAAATCATTGTTACTCATCACGTTCAAACAGTTGAAATTTAGTAGGAAGATCGATCATTATTATATTAAATACCAGTATTGACCCCCAATATTAAGTGTTTTGTTTACACGGAGATTAAGAGCTCCTTTCAGAACTTTTATCGAGAAAAAAAAATCTTTTGTAGGTACCTATGTATGAAAGGAAGGACAAACAAAGAACACAATTTTATTAGTCGTTAGTCATTTAGCGCTTATTTTATGGATACTACAAAAAAGAAAAATGAGAGTAATCTTGTCAAAAAAAAAGCAGACGTGTATTATCATTTATCACCCACATTTCGCCAAGTATGATTTTCGGCCCCACGTAATAGCGGGTAAGCCTTTTTTGGTATAGGACACGTCAATTTAACTTCACCTTGCCTGATGGCAAGCTAAGGCAAAGTCTCGAAAAAAGGGTTCACCATTATAGACACGTATACCATGTTACAAATAGTGGCACTTAGCTTGACGACCTAATCAGATGCTTTTTCACACCCCGCTTAAAGGACCCGGGACTGTAGGAAGAGGGAAACACGTGTACTGGTGAAGAATTTCAGGATTTTACGAACCTCCATCCCTAAGGGGGTAAAATGAAGTCTACGCGTACGAAGTCACAGACACTAGTAAAGAAGTAAAAATACATACATACAAACAATCACGGCCCCATCCCCAGAAAGCTAGGTATAAGCGAATTAACACCCACATTTCACCAGTCGTTGTATTAGGGCCTACGTAGGGGGTGAGCCTATTGCCGTATTCCGGGCACTATTGCTGACCCGAGCCATGCATCTGAGGCCGAGTCTGGGCTGTATATATCTGCCTGATGTTAAACAGCCCTATCTCATAGTCGCCTTGTACGCTACCACATGGGAAGAGATGGGGTGGCCCAAATTCTACTCTGCCGGGAACCACGCGGCGGGCAATAAAAATAAGTTAAAAAAATAGTAATAGAAGAATCCAACTAGGGTGGGCAGCATTTAGCAAATTGCGCCGGGTCTTCTCCTCCCCCCTGCCGCAATGCCTCAAAACAAAGGTTTTCGACCAGTGCGTCCTGCCTGTTATGAGCTACGGTGCCGAAACGTGGCCACTGACGGTGGGGTTAGTCCGTGACCTAAAAGTCGCGCAGCGGGCTATGGAGCGAGCTATGCTTGGAGTCTCTTTGGAGGATAGAATTCGTAACGAGGTTATCCGACAAAGAACCAAAGTTACCGACATAGCTCGCAGAATAAGCAAGCTGAAGTGGCAGTGGGCTGGCCACATCTGCCGAAGGACTGATGGCCGTTAGAGCAAACGAGTCCTAGAGTGGAGACCGCGCGTAGGAAAACGGAGGGTAGGACATCCCCTAGCCAGATGGACCGACGACCTGCGAAAGGTGGCTGGGACGGACTGGATGCGGAAGGCGGAGGATCGACAAACGTGGCGCACATTGGGGGAGGCCTATGTCCAGCAGTGGACTGCAGTAGGCTAATTGATTGATTGATTGAAAAAAATAGTGAAACAACAAAGTGAGAATGCCAAAAAACTGTCATTTTAGTAGAACAGCATTCTTTGATGAATGCCCAGCAAAGCGGTGACCTATTGTCATATGTGTGGCCCAGTCTATGTCTGTGTTGTTTTATTGTTTGAGGAACGACAGCCGGGGTTGTAAAATATCGCTCCTTTTAATTTATAGGGTGGGGCAGAAATGTACAGAGCTGTAAGAGCGCTTTGATTTATTTGAGTACAGTCGTTTGTGGTTCCGGGTTTGATTTCCGGTTCGGGGGAACGTTTATTGGGTTTTTCTTTTAGATTTGGTTAGTTGTAAAGAAAAGTAAAGTAAAGTATATCTTTATTGTGCACACCAAGGATAAAAACATGTGTCATTAGGTTATACATTTGGGTATAAACAATAGGCGGCCTTATCACCTAGTGGCAATCTCTAGGCAACCGTTAAATGGAGATAAGAATTTGAGTCTATTTTTGGGTAGTAGGTGTACAAGGTCAGTTTCGGTACCTTACAATATAGGTACACTTCACATAGGATCTGAACGTCTGATAGAACTTAATTAATATATATTACTAGCTGACCCGGCAAATTTCGTACCGCCATATTTTTTGATCCCGTTCCCGCTGCATATCTCTAAATTTATCAGAGTTTCTTATGATGCATGTATTATACATATAAACCTACCTCTTGAATCACTCTATCTCTTAAAACCGCTTCAAAATCCGTTGCGTAGTTTTGAAGATTTGAGCATACTTAGGGACGGACAGACAGCGACAGCGACTTTGTTTTATAATATTTAGTGATATATATATGTACCTAGTGATGAGTACTTACAATATATTCACACCTAAATATACACTATACATACGCCCTACAAAACATACATACAATTGCGCTTTCATCCCCGGATGGTTAGGCAGAGGTGAATTAACATCCACATTTCACTAATCATTGTATTAGGTCCCACGTAATAGGTGGTGACCCTATTGCTGTATTCTAGGCACTATTGTTGACTCGAGTCATGTATCTGAGGCTGAGTCTGAGTTGTATATATCTCCTCTTCTTCATCTTAGCGTTAATCCCAGTCACATCCGAACTAGCCTCAGAGTCTAGGGCCCGCTTTACCAGTCTAACTACGGATTTGGTGACACGACTACCATCTGACCTCCACAACTCTATAGCGATATTGGGCGATATAGAAACGTTGCAGGTAGACCAGTTGTTGAACTTTTTAGGGCTCCAACTACACGTAACTACTGCCATAGATGTTCGTATGGTAACCGGGAGACCAATACAAATACCCGTATTCATGCATACAAATATTTGCACTGAGCGAGGATCGAACCTGTGCCTCCTGCGTAGCGGCTGCGTTCACTACCACCACGCCACAGAGGCTGTCTGTCAGTTTTATCACTAATTCCACTAAATTGAGCCCTGATGCCGCCATTGTTTTAAAAGTATGCTTGTCTCCTGCGGATTATGCTCGGATTATCTAAATGTCCATCACTTTATCTTCCTGAATAGCTGTTGTGATTAACTACTATAGTAATAACGGTTTTTCACTCAACTAGTTTCAACGTTACGTTGTTCACAGTGTTGACAACGGTTTCTTCTTCTGTCGGTAGCTTTGTCAACTCAATGGCCAACAGAGTCATCAGGAGGTACTGCACGTTATCCTTCAAGCCGGCGTCGAGGTGGCGAGTCTCCTTGCTGGAGACCGGGCCTACGGACCTACCCGGTGTGGTAGTCCTCGCGCTCGATGCCTTGCTAACAGCGATGGAGAGTAAGAGCGGAGGCACACTATGCATTGCGGCGGCGGTGCGGCACCGGAGCGGTGTCGCTGCGTCGTTTTACATAGAAATTTCTGTGGCATGTCACACGATGCGCTGCGTCGCCGCACCGGACTTGCAACCACCGAGACGAGGCGGGGAGGGGTGAATGCGTTGCGACGCCGGAGCGGCACCGCTCATTTGTTTGATAACAACGCGGCGGCGCCGCACCGCTCGTGTGCCCGCCAATGCGGCGAAATTTCTGCGGTGCGTCGCCGTCGCCGGAACGCATCGTGTGCTCTCTTACTTAGAGCGAGTGGTTGCCGCCGCTTCCTGCTTCTTCTTTATCCACCTCCTTCTACGAGCAAGAAATGCTCGAGTAGAAGTCAGGTGACGGGGTTTGAAACAGTAGGCCAAAGCCTCCCAACATTGGGAGAGGCCCATGTCCAGCAGTGGACTGCGATGGGCTAATTGATTGAACTGTACTGAACTGCATGCATTAAACTGCGTTTACATACTCGCGGCAGAGCGAGGGAAGTGGCGAGAGAAGTGGGCAGAGACGTGGTGTGAATGGTATATTCGTCATGCCACGAATACTGCCGCGTATGTTGCTGCGAATGTCGGCTTGGCGGCGCGAGTCAAAGGAGCGGCAATACTAGCGCGATGTACTATATGAGACCGCTAGATGGCGCTAATCAGTAAACACGGCTTACGTTATTGCTCCTCGAATATTTACTTTTAAAAATATTTATATCGATCTACGGAAAGTGTATAGTAGTTGAAAGTGATAGTTTTTATTAATAATCTATTTAATTAATTCGCTAGCATAATGCGTACACTGCTACAGCGTTGTCCTCCGTACGTTTACGTCCGTCTCCATTGCAGGGCGAATACTGTAATGCGGACCAACACGATGATGCGCGTGTATGAACGCTAGGGCATTAATCGCGCGAATATTTCCGGCAACACGATGAGCAATGCGAGCGGCAGTATGTAAACGCGGGGTTATACAGATGAGGTTTTGGTCAACACATCCCGCTTAAAACTTATCCCGCGGGTTTGTCCAAACGGTCATACAGATTGCAGGTAGTAAACATTTCTTATAAAGTGTACTGTTATTTTTAACGTTACAAACAGACACTCGTTATTTATTGTTAAAGATGTATACGATGTGAAATATACAGAACCGTCCCATTTGGACCCTTTCCAAAGAGACAACTCTTTCACAGAACATAAGTCTACACTTATTGCGTTTCGGAGAAGTTATTGTTTAGTTTTATAATATCTGTTTGAATTATTACCGGCTTTGCTTATTGTGTTTACAAACGTATCACTCCCTTCGCTATTGTTCCCTTGAGTACGATGTACACAGTACAACCTTATTCGATAAATGAACTATGCAACACATAAATATTTCAATTCGACCTAGTAGCACAGCTAGTAGTTCCTGAGATTAGCGCGTTCTGGCAAACAAACAAACTCGTCAGCGTTATAATAATTATTCAGTATAGATAGTAGGATTAGTAGGAATAGTAAGACTAGTAAGATTAGTAAGATTAGTAGGATTAGTAGGATTAGTAAAATTAGTTGGATTAGTAAGATAGTGGCATAAAATTAGTAGAATTATATCCGTTCCTTTTTTTAAGAAAATCATGAAGTATAAAGTGAGACGTTTTTATTGCAGCGCGTTGCCATTATAACAAAGCGGCAAGGAGTACAATAGCTCCTCACTTTATCTAGGTTGACTATCTAGACTGGAAATATGGTTCGCAGACAGCTACTTATTTATATCCGGGGAAATTTCTGTGGCAGTAAATTTTTAAAGTAACTTTTTTTTCAGACACTACAAGTTTTTCTTTTTTTTATACACTTAGGTCGCAGACAAGCACACGGCCCTCCTGATGGTAAGAGGTTACCGTGGCCTATGGACGAGTACAACACCAGGGGAGTCACACTCGTGCTGCCGAGCTTGTAAGAACATAGAGATTCTGTGCCGTCAACGCAAAAGATAAGTAGACAAAGCCTTTGGTTTTCCCACTGACAGCACAAAATCTCTGCAGTGAGCTCTGGCTACCCTACTCACTGTCGGAAACACAACACGAGGTTATTAGGCCCCGCGGTCTTCTGTAGGGCGGACATACTTCTCCAGTTAGACTGCTCGATTAGGACGGATAGACCGCTGGAGCTAGTGAAGGAAATTATGTCGGACTCGAACGAACCGACTAAAACGCACTCCGTCTGTGGATTATCGTAGACATACCCCTTGCACCCCGGCTTACCCAAGGCCATATCTATCGATCTGGCCCTCTTTCGGTGTGGGGACCACGGAGTCCCCAACGTGTAACGTGTTACCCTCTTCCTACAGTCCCGGGTTCTCTAAATACATACAATCATACATACAATCACGCCTTTATCCCCGGAGGCAGAGGTGAATTAACTCCCACATTTCACCAATCATTGTATTAGGTCCCACGTAATAGGGGGTGAGCCTATTGCCGTTTTCTGGGCACTATTGTTCACTCGAGTCATGTATAGGCTGAGTCTGGACTGTCTGATGTTAAACAGCTCCACCACTTACCATCAAGTGAGGTTATATTGACTAGTTCCATATAAAAAAATTACAAAACCATTTTATAAACTGTCTGGTATTTTATTGGCGACCTAGAAGAATGACATTCAGTGATGTAAAACTTGAACTACTATTGAATTCAAACAATATAATCAATCATGTTAAGCGGGTGCTCAAATATTTATTCTTCTCAAACAACTCAAACACGTCAAGACAAAAGTTCTCAACTCAAAGCACTCGACTAAAGTTAGGACTTTAAAGTCAAACGGTTTGTCTCAGTAACGAATAAGTATAAATTTTAAATTTAAGATTTGATAAGATATGCTAAATTTTGATTTAAGAGTTGATGCTTGTTCACACGGACCAGTAGGTATGTAAGTGCAATTTTTTTTTCCACTTATGTGGCAGACAAGCACACGGCCCACCTGATGGGAAGACGAAGACTTGGGTTGTGTTAAATAAACGTATGTTTGTGTAGGTTGAGTAGAACTTCCATCAGGTGAGCCGTGTGCTTGTCTGCCAACTAAGTGGTATAAAAAAAAAGAACACCAAAAACTGTGATCGACATTGACAGGTGGAACCGCAAACATTAGCTACTATAATAAATGAATTCACAATTCATTTAATATAAGAAATAATTATTTCATAAAAGTTTGTCTGCAAGTTTGAATGTGTTAACCTACTTTACTGTACCTGCATTTAAGCATCGAGAAATACTATTAATAATAATATTTTGTAAGTAATATTACCTGCAAAGTAGTTCATTGGTTTCATAATAGCAATTGTTGGCAATCTAAAATGAAGAAAGTTTTGTGTTTATGATTTTAGTTTAAAACAGTGATTAGCACTTCTGTGGTTAAATTTATACTATTTTAAATTGTACTTTGGGATATTTAAGCAAAAATACTTGGGATAGCTTAAAATAAACGATTCAGAACCCAAAAATGTATGTTTTGAAATACATTGGACGAAATGCCGATTTGACGAATATCAGATTTGACCAAAGTTGTTCAACCCCTTTTATTTAAATAGGAAAAAGTGAAACGACTCAGTCGGGACTCAAACCCATGACCCGTAATCAGTCTATACTTAGATCTACCAAATATATCCAAATTTCATAAGAATCGGTTAAGCCGTTTTGGAGTAGTTTGGTTACAAAACACTTTGATACGATTTTTTTCATAAATTTTTATAACTTTCACAAAATTGAACATCAAAATTAAATAAGCCCGTGTGAGTCTGGGTACTAAAACTAAAGTCTAACTGCCTGAGAGCCCTCACTAGCCGTACTTTAGCCTGAGAATTTTATAATTTTACTTTGAAATTTCGTTGAAATGTATCTTTGCAGATTGCGAAGATATCTTGTAAAGCGACTAAGCATACGTTCACGAGAATTAAATATTTACTGAGGTTTTGCGTTTTATTTTATTGGATTTGATTTTCAGTTCATATTTTCTCCCTTTCGCATATACAGGGCGTCCCACGGCGATGCCACATGGAGGGAAAGTACCTTAAATCCTTAAGTTAGCTCATTTTGTTTAAAGGAGACATCATTTTATTTTTAAAAAGAAACAAAACTGCATTCAAAGATTTTTAAAAATTCGCTTGCCACACCTGGCAATCGAACCGACTAAAATCCGAAAAAGTAACATCCTCTATTGTTATGGCATTAATCGATAGTGTCAATCATAAGGATCAAATCTCTCTAAGAAACATGGTAAATTAAATGAAAGGAAGTCCTTGAAACCTAAAATTATGAATTCAATTTGGCGTGGGACGCCCTGTACTGACCCGGTGAAATTCGTACCGCCATATTTTCCGCCCGCGTGCTATTATCTCTAAATTTATCAGTGTTTCTCTACAATATTATGCATGTATTATACATATAAACCTTCCTCTTGAATCGCTCTATCTATTAAAAGAAACCGCTTCAAAATCCGTTGCGTAGTTTTGAAGATTTAAGCATACATAGGGACGGACAGACAGCTACAGCGACTTTGTTTTATAATATGTAGTGATGAATACAGTCACGGTTCCGTTGCAGTGGGATAAGCAGTGATCATGTGTTTTCTACAATGTTCAAGTTGCAGATATAAGTGTTCAAAGTGCATCTCTTTGGTGGCGGTAAGACCCGTCATCGAGGAAAGACTTGAGAGGCACCTTTTTAACCGACTTAAAAAAATCCTCCTTTTTGAAGTCGGTTAAAAGGTGCCTCTCAAGTCTTAATAAGGATGTTTATATTATTTTTAGTAGATTTTTATATAAATAAATAATTATACTGACCGGGAATAGAACCCGGGACGTCGTAGTCAACTACTTTACCATCACATCAGATAGGACGAAATCAAGTGTATTAAACAAACAGTAAATTCATGTACACTTGTAAACAAATTCGAAAACTCAAAAGATAAATTGAATTTAAACGAAAATTTATGAAAAATATTTTAACAACATCAATCAAAACGAACTAATCAGTCTTCGGTGACGCGTGATATATTTATTAACAACATTTTTTTGTACTGTGAACGACAAAAGTGATTCGCAATTTTTTTTTCATCCCACCATCTCGGAAAGAGTACTTTTTTTCTTCGATATCTGAGTGTAAAAGTCGCTTTTATCCTCTAGAGTGGTAAAGTAAATTTGAATTTAGAACATCGTGTGTACTAGGTTTGTGAACTCAAAACATCATTAAACCTATTTACTTCTACCTCTATGGTGCCGATTTATCATACAAGTTTTTTTTAATTTATGAAAAACTCAACTCGGAACCTCCTTGGTGTACCTACTTTTTTTTTTAAATTTGCTTTGCGCGCATAATTTTTTTTTCACGTCCTATGGTTGAACATTGTTGTTGAATTTTATTTGTTGATATTTTATTATTAGTATTATTACACATAATTATTATACAGCCTCCGTGGCGTAGTGGTAGTGAACGTGGCCGCAACGCAGGAGGCGCGGGTCCGATCTCCGCTCAGTGCAAATATTTGTATGCATAAAAAGTTCAACAACAACGGTCTAGCTGCAATGCTTCGATATCACCTAATGTCACCATTGGGTTGTGGAGGTCACATGGCAGTCGCTTTACGAAAAATATCGAGGTCCAGCCAAATCCGCAGTTAAGACTGGTAAAGCGGACCCCGAACTCCGAGGTGAAAGCTTCGGATGCGACTGGGAATTAACGCTAGGAAGAAGAAGCATTTCATTATTTCCTCGCTAAGGTGGGATGAAAAGTTACG
This sequence comes from Eilema depressum, assembly GCA_914767945.1. Classification (NCBI taxonomy): domain Eukaryota; kingdom Metazoa; phylum Arthropoda; class Insecta; order Lepidoptera; family Erebidae; genus Eilema; species Eilema depressum. The sequence continues at coordinate 2,629,570 of OU612036.1, read as the reverse complement.
TGTTGCACTCGAGTGCAAAGATTTTACACCTTGTGCTCTTTTGATTCCCTCGCTAACGCTCAAGATTCTAATTTATGAATCACTCGCTATGCTCGTGATTCAAATTTAGAATCTTTCGCTTGCTCGGTCATCAAAACTGAGCACGCGGTTAAAAAGCAACTTTGCACTCTTGTATAACAAATAACTATTTCACACTTATTTCCTTGAATGGGTAGGCAGGCATGTACATACACGCATAATTATATTATTATCTTCTGAAGATAAAAGTGATTCAGATTTTTTTCTTTTACTCACGCTTGTATTTTCTGGAACGGGTAGGCAGCTCTCGACTGGCAAAGTACTTAAAATGATCTTAATACCTACTAATGATGTTAATACCAAAATGTTTTATTGATTTAGTGTGTACCTGGGTGAATTTCCCGGAGCCAAAAATTGCGTGGCATCGATGAAATCGGTACTAAAAATCATTTTTACAATACTCTAACATTTTTTTCTGGTTAGGCGATATAGTGATCTATGTGGAGCACTAAATATTTTATTAAATAGGATTATAGATTCGCCAAAAAAAAAATTTAAACCTCGAAATTTTTCATTGCCGTGTTTGTCCACACATCACCTATTGTGTTGTGATACCTCATTGATAAAAATCTATTGGTTTTTTTAATTAAAACCTAGTTTTATTCGATACGTGAATAGTTAAAGTATTGTTACGAAATACATTTATTCAAATATTTAGACAATACAACGAATGGTTAATAAAAGTTCATTTGTCCTAGAGTTACCTTTAATCGCCATGTTCTAAACATATTTTAGAATATCGTTTTATCTAACGACTTGTATCCTCCCTCATATCCGCTAAACGTTGCATATTGGTACCGCCTAAGTGCTCGACATGGAAGGACGTACACACGTACCTGCGTTTTGGCACCATAAATAAAAGTATATCATTTTTATGTTACTGGACATTTTTTCTTTCATTACTGTGGATAGGTATAACTGTCTATTCCAATAAGTTTATCCTCTTGATTATACATTCAATAGAACGAAATTTATCTTGTTTATTTTAGTGAAGTGTTTATTACTTCGAATAATTAATAGATTTTTTCTTATATTATATTTTTGGCTCGTTTTTCACCACCGTGCTTTCATTTCCATGGTTTCCGTGGTCAAAATTTGCTATGGTAATGAAGAAAAAAACGTGGCAATGAAAAAAAAATCATTGCCATGCCTTGTAAAACAATTTAGTCTCATTGCCATGACCAGATGTTTCATTTCCGTAACTTATGTTCTCATCGCCATAGCATATTGACAAAAGTATATCATATTAATTTGTTAATTTCCCATTTCTTTTTCGTGTAAAAGAATTGGCGTCGTTTTGGAATTGAGCAGCCATGAATGAAAATGGTATAATATGAAAGTACCTGCAGTTTACCAGGTTTCTTAGAGAGATTCGAGTCTTATAATTAATTAATCCTATCGATTAAAGCAATAAAAATACTGGCTATTATTTTTTCCGATTTTAGTCGGTTCAATTACAGGATGTGGCAAGCGATTTTTCAGCATTCGTTAAACGCAGTTTTTTTTCTTTTTAAAAATGAGGAAATGTTTCTTCTGAATGAAATTAGCTATCTCCAGTATTTAGAGTACTTTCCCTCCACATCTCCAATGCAAACGCGGTATCGTTTATCGAATACTAGTTGACCCAGCGAACTTCGTACCGCCATATTTTCTGATCCCATTCCCGCTGCATATCTCTAAATTTATCAATATTTCTCTACAATATTATGCATGTATTATGCATATAAATCTTCCTCTTGAATTATTCTATCTATTAAAAAAACCGATTCTAAATCCGTTGCGTAACTTTGAAGATTTAAGCATACACAGGGACAGACAGACAGCCATCGATGGGGTTACACTCGAAGTTGTTCAAGAAAAAATCTGCCTGGGATAAGTTATCCAGCTTGGTAAAAACAACTCCTAGAAAAAACTAGCCAGGATCCACCTAGGTTGGGCAGCAGCAAAGGAAAAACTCTCTTAATCTTAAAAAATACACTGCGTTTAAGGATTTCCAAAAAAATCGCTTGCCACACCCGGTAATCGAACCGAATAAAATCCGGATGAAGCTATATTTTAATTGCATCAATCGATAGGGTCAATCTTAGGGATCAAATATCTCTAACAAACTTGGTAAAATAAGTAAAAGGAAACCCATAAAAGAGAAGGTATAGGAAGATTTTAGGCGGTTTGATCATCAGGTGTGTTATTTTTAGAAATCTTTGAATGCAGGTTTGTTTCCCTTTAAAAATAAGGTTATGTTTAATTTAAGTAAAATTCGCTATCTCAAGTATGAGGGTAGTTTCCCTCCAGGTGAAGTCGAAATGTTTCACCCTGTATATCGCAAATCCGATATTGCTTACAATAAAAATAACGACACTCATACGCGTGTTTAACACAGTACCGCTGAAAAAATAAATGACGCCACTGTCCATACACAATTGCCTAATTCCCTTTGTATTTATTGTATGTAAGTATAATTACTCATGTAAGTAGGTATATAAAATATTATGTTTTATATTATGTATTTTCATTTCCATGGTTGATTTTTTCATTCCCTTGGTATATTTATTTCATGCCCGTGGATGCTTGTTTCATTGCCGCGCACGCATGTGTCATCGCCGTGGCGCGTAATTTTTGATCTTGTATATCTCGTTAGCTTTTTTATTTATCTGCTAGATATTAAGGAAGAATACTTATAGTATCAAAACCTATAATAAACGCGATTTGTTTTAACTACAAAACTTAAGGTAAAAAAAATCCACGGAATGAAGATTTTAATGGACCTGTTGAAATTCACCCACCTATATCAGAACAATCAGTCAATAGGAAAGTGGGTACTAAGGTAAAATACCAATAATAATAAGAATTAATTAATTAACGTACATTTTGAGGTCGCAAATTTACTAACATTACGTATGCAGAGACCTTAATACGAGTGTATTAAGGTCTCTGCATACGTAACGGGTTTTTTCACGGACGGGACGGGACGTGAAGCAAAATGTATGCGGCCCGACCCGTCCCGTCCCGTCCCGTCCCGTCCGTGGCCCCGTGACATATGCATTGCCGCATACATTTTGTATGAAACGATATTTCCAAAACTTCACGTCCCGTCCCGTCCGTGAAAAAACCCGTTACGTATGCAGAGACCTTTGCTCTCCCCGTTTGCAACTCCGTCATTATTTCACAACGTTAAACAACGTGTGAAGCTCCGATTCTGACGCGTACACAATAAAAAATAAAACTCGCATTTATTATATACGTACACAGTACAAACAAAGTGTTATATTGTAAAACATTTTGTGCTGGCCTGTACTATGTAGCCGTAATTCAATTTTATTCGCCACTACATCATACAAAAACAATTCGCTTCGTTGAATCAACTGTTGAAATGTTAATAGTTTGCTTTTTGTCATACATTCATTATTAACTAGTGGACCATATGATAGGCGGTTTGTGAAATCTATCTCATATACAAAAATTCCCGTCTCTCATATTTGTGCGTGGTTCCCGGCTGAGTATTTTTTTTTTTTTTTTTATATAGGACACGTCAATTTGACTTCGCCTTGCCTGATGGTAAGCTGAGGGCAAAGTCTTGGAAAGAGGGTCACCATTATAGACACGTACCATGCTACAATGGTGGCACTCAGCTTGACGGCCTCATCAGATGCTTTTTCACGCCCCGCTTAAAGGACCCGGGACTGTAGGAAGAGGGAAACACGTGAGCTGGTAAAGAATTCCAGGTCTTAATTGTGCGGCACAAGAAGGAGTCACCTAACCGCTTGGTTCTTGATGGAATATTCTGCACCGTATGCGGGTGGCATCTAAGTCTGTAAGTAAGTAGAATTTGGGACCCCCATCTCTTCCCATGCAGTGTCGTACAAGACGACTAAGGGATAGGGCTGTTTAACATTAGACAGATATATATATGTATACAGTCCGGATTCAGCCTCAGATGCATGACTTTCATCAATAATAGTGCCCGAAATACGGCAATTGGTGAAATGTGGGTGTTAATTCACATCTACCTAACCCTCCGGGGATATGGGCGAGATTATATATGTAGGTATGTATGTATTTGTAACTAAACTGTGACGCCCCTGGTGTTGCATACGTCCATATAGGCCATGGTAACCACTTTCCATCAGGTGGGCCGTGTGCTTGTCTGCCACCTAAGTGGTATGAAAAAAAAAAAAAAGACTTCTCCAAAAAATCTAGACCAATTTTTGTGATTTTTTGTGTGTATGTAGGTCTGAAAAACCGCTACTTCTAAGTTGAAATACTATGATCAACTAAGAGAAACGAATTGAATATTTGTTATGAAAACTAAAGCAATTAGTATGCTACATATTCAAAACGAATTGGAAAAAGCGAAATGCTCAGACGGGACTTGAACCCGCGACCAGTCCCTTACAGGGAGAATGCTCTGACCACTGAGCTATCGAAGCTACATCTTAAGCATTCCAAATTCTCCTATACAACCATCTTGGGGCGACGACAGGAGCCATCATACATAATTACAATCATTTGTATCAGACTTCGGCAATGCCAAAGGAGGGTTATGATTTTCACCGGACATGTATGTTCATTTTTGTTCCTTATAGCTCTTCAACCACTTATTAGAACTTGACAAATGAGGTTTCGTTAGAAGCGTCTTGCTTGATTGTCTGCTGGTTATAGGCTATATGACGTGTCACTGAATCTACACTTTTCCCTAGAATATATTGTTTTGTTAGAGTACCTACTTAAGTGGCATACGACCACGGCTATTCTTGATATTTTCTTGTTTAATACTTTTTAGAGCGTGATTTTGCAGTAGTCCGATTTTCGTTTTTTAACCTTATTTTTTTATTAAACAATGTTTTTAATTACTCCGTCCAATCCTGTCTGGGAATTTTACTTTTTCCAATCTTAAATGTCTTGAATATTCGGAATTCTCCAGTAAAATCGTCTTGGGGCGACTTTTTTCAATCTAAATCTATTAATACCTAATATTGATTAAAGGTTGCGACCAATGTACTTTTGTAACCCGTTGTACAAGTTTTATATGAGACTAGCAGCTGACCCTGCGAACCTCGTACTGCCTAACAGTCGAAAGTTTTTTTGTTTTTCGAACCATCCTCGTACTTCAAGGAATATTCTAAAAAAAAATAATTAACGAAATCTGTTCAGCTATTCTCGAGATTTGCGTTTAGCAACGCATTCAGCGATTCATTTTTATACTATAGAAGGAAGAAGACAGATTTTTTTTTATCTGATGATGTGTCAAACAAGCCTGCCGCTGTCTCCTTGATGGACGGTCCCCATAGGCACGGTCCCCTTTCTTGACGGGTGAAATCCCTACACCCACACCCTTCACCGGAGATAGATGGAATAACACATCTAATCTTGGACTAGATTATACTCGCGTTCTTTTTCATTCCCCATAGGAACCAGTTTTCGCAATAAAAAGTCTTATTCTATAAAATGGTCAGTCTATGTGCCAATTTTGATCCAAATGTGTTCAGGTGTTTTCGCAGAATTGAGAATAAATATCCAAATATCTTGAAATCTACATCGTTGGAGGAGGTAGGACACGGCGGTATATCCGTCCCAATCGAGCAGTCCAACTGGGGAAGTACGCCGCCCTACAGAATACCGTAGCTAAATAATCTCGTGTTGTGTTCCCGGTGGTGAGTAGGGTAGCCAGAGCTCATTGAAGAGGTTTTGTGCTGTCAGTGGGAAAACCAAAGGCTTGTCTTACTTATCTTTTGCGTTGACGGTACAGAATCTCTCTGTTCTTACAGGGTCGGCAGCACGAGTGTAACTCCCCTGGTGTTGCACTCGCCCATTAGGCCACGGTAACCACTTACTTCTGACCTGCCATTTAAAAAAAAAAAAATTAATTTCGCCATTGTGTGTACTGCGTAAAATATAAAATATTATTTAAAAATGCTTCTTGTAAGTTTCCACATTGAAACAAGTGGGTTAGTGGAATCGAATTGTGGCTCTTGGACCACAGAGCAGACTAAATTATGCGGCCATTTTGAGCGAAAGAAGCGACATGCCGGATAAAGGCAGTCGTAACCGGCTCTAGAACCGACCCCTGTGTTGTAGTCCAGGAGCATGGATCATTATTTGCTCACTTGATTTTTTTTAAAATAAATCAATAATACAATACATGTAATCACGCTTTTATCCCCGGAGGATTAGGCAGAGATAAATTAACACCCACATTTCATGAATCATTGTATTCGGTCGCACGTAATAGGGGGGAGCCTATTGCCGTATTCCAAGCACTATTAATTGTTGACTCGAGCCATGCATCTGAGTCTGGGCTGTATGTATTATTATCTGTTTGATGTTTAACAGCTCTATTAGCTCCTTAGTCGTCCGGGAACCACGCAGCCCCTTCTAATTACTTGAAATATCGTTCAGAATTATTTTATACCTCGGAACCCAGTGTCCGGTTTTCTTCTCCTCCTTTTGATTTGGCTTATAAGGTTTTAATGGGAGCAACTGCTGTCTGACGTCAAGAGCTTGCACCAGGACCTTGTCCGTTATGTAACTGGTAAACGGCAATAGGCTCGCCCTATTACGCGGGATCGAAAATTATAGTTAGCGAAACGTGTATAGAACCTATGGAACTGTAGTAACTTAACCAAAACATTAGCATCAGAATAGCGCCATTAGTAAAAACAATAATACTCCTACATCTATTGCTCCACATTGCACAAAAATAACCGTACTATTCATAAGATTCTGATCGACATAAATTCATAATAATTGTAGTCTACACCAGATATATTATTACAAGGTGATTTTGTAGTCGTTTCGGAGCGAAAAGTTTTAGGCACAGTTTCGATAGCGAAAGCATCTGGAAGTATTAATTTGGCGAAGAAAAAAACCTTTTTTTTAAATAATGTACGGGAATAATTTACAGGTGAAAGGCATAATGTGTGGCGGTTGTAAAAAAAAAGTTTTTTTTCGCCAAAATAATACTTCCAGATGATTTTGCCAACGAAACTGTGCCCAAAATCTTTCGCTCCGAAACGAATATAAAATCACCCAGTATAGGTATGATGAAAAGCAGTCTACATGACTCAACACCGCATTTACACACAAAAAAAATCAAATCCGTTTCGTAATCCGTTCCGAGCTCCCAGACTATTCGTTTTAAAGCGACCGCGGCATATAAATCAGAGGCACTTTTCTACCCCTACCCTTATATATTCGCAATTGGGCCGCGATAAATTTCTCCTAAATTAACACTCCTACGGATATTCGATGGGATTTAATAGGATTTTTATGTATATTCCCCTTGTTGGCTCTTAAGGAATTCGAAATTAATGGGCTGTTTAGCTGAGGATTTTTATTGTTCGGTTGTAATCGCGATTGGCCTTCTTGAGATTACGCTAGTTGATCTTACAAGTACAGGCAGCATCAGATTGATCTTGAACAAAGTACTCAAAATCGCGATTAGCCTTCTTGAGATTACGCTAGTTAGATTTTAGTCCTACAAGTACATGCAGCATCAGATTTATCTTGAACAAAGTACTCAAAATCGCGATTAGCCTTCTTGAGATTTCGCTAGTTAGATTTTAGTCCTACAAGTACACAGGCAGCATCAGATTGATCTTGAACAAAGTACTCAAAATCGCGATTAGCCTTCTTGAGATTTCGCTAGTTAGATTTTAGTCCTACAAGTACACAGGCAGCATCAGATTGATCTTGAACAAAGTACTCAAAATCGCGATTAGCCTTCTTGAGATTACGCTAGTTAGATTTTAGTCCTACAAGTACAGGCAGCATCAGATTTATCTTGAACAAAGTACTCAAAATTGCGATTAGCCTTCTTGAGATTACGCTAGTTAGATTTTAGTACTATAAGTACAGTCAGCATTAGATTGATCTTGTACTCAAAATGATCCTAACACCTTGGTATTTCTACATTCCTGCTGACCGATTGTTCTGATATTTGTTACACACCTTTAGTTTGGACAATATTACAATTGAAATAGAAGGGCCCTACCAATACCACTCGTACTCAAGACAACCTGTCCTGTTAAACAACGGGCGAGGCTATGACGTAGGTTTTCCTCTCAGGGTTGGGAAGTCAGACGGCAGTCGCTCTCGGAAAAGCCGTAGTAGCCTAATCTAAGTGCAAATCTGTGACTCCAAGGTGCAAACGTTGGACACAATTGAGAAATCGCACTTGTACCCCAATTTCAAAAACATCTCTTAAGCGATTTATAAAAATAGATACATTTCATAAGTTCATAACACATAAAGGTTTGAGTTTACACAATAACTAAATTGTAAAATTAAATATCCGTGTAAAAGTAAACTGTAAATAATATGTCCGTGGGTATTATTCGCACGATATAAAAAGTCACTATAGCAACTGGCTATCGCTATAAAATTTCAATTTAAATGCTGCAATAAAAAAAATAAAAGCGAACTCAAACGAACTAAAACCCCAAGCCGCCGTCTTGAGTCATCAGTTGCCAAAGGTGAGGTTACCACTGACATATTTTAGACTAGCTTTTGCCCGCGGCTTTGCCTTTGATTGCCTTTGCCTTTGATTATCGCGACCAAACGTAGCCTATGTCCTTTTTCATAGTTTAATCTATCACTGTGCGAAATTTCATCAAAATCGGTTCAGGGGTTTACGCGTAAAAGCGTAACCCCGCGTTTACATACTGCCGCTCGCATTGCTCATCGTGTTGCCGAAAATATTCGCGCGATTAATGCCCTAGCGTTCACACACTCCCATCATCGCGTTGGTCCGCATTACAGTATTCGCCCTGCAATGGAGACGGACGTAAACGTATGGAGGACAACGCTGTTACAGTGTACGTATTATGCTTTAACAGCATAGCGAATTAATTAAATAGATTATTAATAAAAACTATCACTTTCAACTACTATACACTTTCCGTAGATCGATATAAATATTTTTAAAAGTAAATATTCGAGGAGCAATAACGAAAGCCGTGTTTACTGATTAGCGCCATCTAGCGGTCTCGTATAGTTCATCGCGCTAGTATAGCCGCTCCTTTGACTCGCGCCGCCAAGCCGACATTCGCAGCAACATACGCGGCAGTACTCGCGCCATGACGAATATACCATTCACACCACGTCTCTGCCCACTTCTCTCGCCACTTCCCTCGCTCTGCCGCGAGTATGTAAACGCAGCTTAACAGACAGACAGACAGAGTTATTTTCACCTTTATAATATTATTAGTATGGAATAAGGATATGCCAGTTTGAGATGGACCTCTCGTGTTTAGGACCTACCGGCTTCCATAGCTCGACCACAAAGGTCTTGATGAGACCCCATACCCCTTAAATAACCTAAAAGTGAGTTAATTTAATTAGAATTAAGTGAGCAAATCTGTTCACTTACATTTGATTTGATTAAGAGATCTTTGGCGCAATCAGTGGGTAAACCCCCGGGAGAGAGTGCTTCAGTCTCCGGGGATGACCCGTGGTTAAATAGATTACATGCCTGTATCGGAGCCTTAAGCGACCTCTTCGAATTTAATTACCTACAAGCAATGAAGTATGTACTGCATTAGGTTTATTGTAGCTACATTAGTTCTTTAAAAATATCGAATGAAATTTTGATGCTGATTGTCCAAGTATAGAGGAATTTGAGTTGGCTTCGTGCGGTTTCGGTGGCTTAGCGGTTAGAGCATTCCCCCTGTAAGGGAAAGATCGCGGGTTCGAGTCCTGTCCAAAGTCGATTCTCTTTTCTCTTTGTAAATCTTTACAAATAGTTTGAAAACATTGTTTAGTAGATGACCAAATTAAAAAGTAGGTAATTTATAGTGAGTCTGAGGTTACAAATCTTAGTGCGCTTACAATAATCATCGTCGAGAAGATTCTCGACGATGATTAAAATAGATATTTTGAATTACTAAAACATAAGAATCGAATTTTTGGGTTAACCTTTGTGATGCCACAAAGGCTGTCAAAGCTTCTGTGGCGTAACGGTAGTGAAAGCGGCCACTGCGCAGGAGGCGCGGGTTCGATCTCTGCTCCGTGCAAATATTTGTATGCATAAATATGGCTATTTGAATTAGTTTGGTCGTACCTCCGGGTCCGGGTGCATATTAAACCATCGGTCCGGTTGCCTTAAGAACATCTTTGGTAGTCGTTACAGGTAGTTGGAGCGCTAAAAATCCAACAACTAGTCTAGCTGCAATGCTTTGATATCGCCCAATATTGTCATTGTGTTGTGGAGGTCAGATGACAGTCGCTCCACGGAAAATATCGATGTCCAGCCAAATTTCAAGCAGCAATTCAAGATGCAATATCTTTCTAGAATACGGGTTAAATCTACGAGTAGGAATCGCAGACATCACCTACCACTAAGATTTATTTATTTTCGATACAACATCCCCAGCAGCGATCCAATAGTTATTTATCTACCTAGTGAGACTATTTTTATACCAATAAAAGCATCCCACTTCATACATTTAGTTTGCCACTTCGTACACCAACAGATGTGTCGAAGTGACCCGTGTCCACACACGGACAGAATTTGTTATGAGTGGACACATTGGGACACTCCGTGAGTTGAGAACTTTATACGTGTGCTGACATAGGGAGCTTGTGAATTTCTGAACACTGTTTTGAATATTCCTTTTAGTTTAATGTCAGGTAAAAAAGAATACGAAAAGCATTCTTTCTGGGAAATATTTTGGTAGGTCGCAGACACAGCTTACTTGATGTAAAACGGTTACCTTGGTCTATGAACGAGTGCAACACCAGAGGAGTCACACTCGTGCTGCCGAACCTGTAAGAACAGAGAGATTCTGTGCCGTCAGCGAAGAAGATAAGTAGGACAAGCCTTTGGTCTTCCCACTGACAGCACAAAACACGGCTCACCTGATGTAAAGCGGTCACCGTGGCCTATTAATGAGTGCAACATTAGGGGAGTCACACTCGTGCTGCCGAACCTGTAAGAACAGAAAAATTCTGTGCCGTCAGCGCAGAATATAAGTAGGACAAGCCTTTGGTATTCCCACTGACAGCACAAAACCTCTGCAGTGAGCTCTGGCTAGCCTACTCGCCGTGGTACGAGGTGATTTATATCTTTATTCGAGTACAATCTCGATTGTATTCAATAAGTACACTTTAAGTCTCATCATTCGCTTGAAATTGTACGAAACTCGAAATTAATTCATATTGGTAACCGAAAAGGGATAGGGCGGTTTAACATCAGACAGATATATACATTATACAGCCCAGGCTCAGTTTCAGATACATGGCTCGAGTCAACAATAGTGCCCGGAATACGGCAATATTGGTGAAACACATTTCAATTCACCTCTGCCTAACCCTCCGGGGATAAAGGCGTGATTGTATGGATGTATGTATGGTAACCGAAATTATTAATATTCCTTAATCACTCTACTTAAAAATAAATTAAATTACGTGTGTTTCTCCGGGATTTCTCGATAATCGTACTCCTTGACCACTAATCTTTGCTATTGCAGTAACAAGCAATTGTACTGAACTAAAATACTTGATTACCTACCCCACGTCAGACCCATAGTATCCCTGGCCAATCCCCTGGTGGTAGCGTGGGTCTTTTAAAATTAAACGGTACCACAGACTAATAGTTAATAGTGATGTGATGTCAACATCTACGACTGATAAAACCAGACCTAATAAGGTATAGCATGGAATTATACAAACAATGAGCTTGATAGTACTTTTCAAATCGACCCAACTCATTCACTTGCTTAATGTCTACCCTTTGAAAGTAAAAATTTCGTTCATTCCCAGTCGCATCCGAAGCTTTTCAGCTCGGAGTCCGGGGTCCGCTTTACCAGTCTTAACTACGGATTTGGCTAGAACTCGATATTTACCGTGAAGCGATTGCCATCTGACCTCCACGACCCAATGGTAACATTAGGAGATATCGAAGCTTTGCAGCTAGACCGTTGTTTTTGTACTTTTTTAGGGCTCCAACTACCCGTAACGACTGCCATAGATGTCCTTGTGGCAACCGGGACCGACGGCTTAACGTGCTCTCCGAAGCACGACCAGACCAATGCAAATACCCATATTTTATGAATACAAATATTTGCACTGAGCCGGGATCGAACCCGCGCCTCCTGCGTAGCGGCCGCGTTCACTACCGCTACGCCACGGAGGCTGTCGATGAAAGTAAAAATAAAATATGTAGGTACAAAAAAAATAACTTTGTCAGATCATCAACCAACTTTCGTAGCAAATCTCTTGTTTTATAAATAAATATGTTGTATTATATTTTTAAAAGGATTGCTTTTACCAACGTTCCTTTTGAAGTTTTCCTTAATATTTAAAGGCAAATGTTGTAGACTAAAATATTTTATGTTTAACTTTTAACCTTTTAAAGATATAATTCATTTTTGGATGTTTTATTCAGAGGAAATAGGGCGTTGTTTTTTTTGGTAAATATGGCTCCGAGCCTTTATATCTTAAAAGGACTAAGTAGATTATATTAGGTTTGTATTATCCTGGTATGGTTGCGACTTGAAATTTTATATAAGGTAACATTTATTCCAAGGGACGACTACTTATACTAGGAGACCAATGGACACTTGTATAGGGTAAGAATTTACAACTTTTATCCTGAGCGATTATTTCGACTTAAGGGACCAGTGGGTTCTTTATCTTATTTGTTCGTGATATCAATTCACATTCATTACAATTAGAACTCACCCTTAAATGAGAGGAAATATAAAAAGGAGGTAAAAAGGGTTAAGATATGATCTATATTAGGAACTAAACGTTCCCAGCGGCTGCCCATGTGGAATTTGAACCCCGTTCCCGTAATCCCCGTAGTCCCGGAATAAAAATAGACTATCTGTTTTTCAGACCATAATCTATCCTTGTGTCAAATTTTAGGCAGATCCATTCAGACGTTAGAACGTGATTGATTAACAAACATACACAACATCTTCACATACTTTCAATTTCTTTTAGTTTCATCCATATCCATATCCATATTCATACTCCATACTTAATATTATAAATGCGAAAGTAACTCGTGTCTGTCTGTCTGTTACGATTTCACGCCTAAACCACAGAACCGATTTTGATAAAATTTGGTATAGGGGTAGTTTAGACCTTGAGAAAGGACATAGGCTATGTTTGGTCGCGATAACCGACATCCACGCGGGCGGAGCCGCGGACAAAAGCTAGTCTTTTATAATATAAAAATGAATCACTGAATGTGTTACTGACCGCAAATCTCGAAAACAGCTGAACCGTTTTATCTAATTCTTTTTTAAGAATATTCCTTGAAGTACGAGGATGGTTCTTATGCAGAAAAAAAATACGCTTCTATTTAAGGGCCGCTCCCTTAATCAGCAGTAATCATAAAATATGTCAACAAATCCGGCAGATTTCCATAGTTACTTTGTGGGCCTATAGATGACTAAAAGGGACCCCGCGAGTGAAACCGGGGCGGGTCGGCTAGTTTATAATATAGTAGGAACAACCACAGACACATGTCCCGGCTTCACATCGGAAAAGTTCGTGCAAAGAAAAATGAGTGTAGTGTAGTAATGAATAGCACTGTGGCCTTACCACTTCTTTCTAATTTCATAGTGTCATTCCGACAGTCCGAATCAAAGAAAAATGAGTGCAGTGTAGTAATGAGTAGCACTGTAGCCTTACCACCTCTTTCTACTTTCATAGTGTAATTCGGACAGTCCGAATCAAAGAAAAATGAGTGTAGTGTAGTAATGAGTAGCACTGTGGCCTTACCACTTCTTTCTACTTTCATAGTGTAATTCGGACAGTCCGAATCAAAGAAAAATGAGTGCAGTGTAGGTAATGAGTAGCACTGTGGCCTTACCACCTCTTTCTACTTTCATAGTGTAATTCGGACAGTCCGAATCAAAGAAAAATGAGTGTAGTGTAGTAATATGAGTAACACTGTGGCCTTACCACCTCTTTCTACTTTCACAGTGTAATTCGGACAGTCCGAATCAGAGAAAAATGAGTCAGTGTAGTAATGAGTAACACTGTGGCCTTACCACCTCTTTCTACTTTCATAGTGTAATTCGGACAGTCCGAATCAAAGAAAAATGAGTGCAGTGTAGTAATGAGTAACACTGTGGCCTTACCACCTCTTTCTACTTTCATAGTGTAATTCGGACAGTCCGAATCAAAGAAAAATGAGTGCAGTGTAGTAATGAGTAACACTGTAGCCTTACCACCTCTTTCTACTTTCATAGTGTAATTCGGACAGTCCGAATCAAAGAAAAATGAGTGCAGTGTAGTAATGAGTAACACTGTGGCCTTACCACCTCTTTCTACTTTCATAGTGTAATTCGGACAGTCCGAATCAAAGAAAAATGAGTGCAGTGTAGTAATGAGTAACACTGTGGCCTTACCACCTCTTTCTACTTTCATAGTGTAATTCGGACAGTCCGAATCAAAGAAAAATGAGTGGAGTGTAGAAATGAATAGCACTGTGGCCTTACCACCTCTTTCTACTTTCATAGTGTAATTCGGACAGTCCGAATCACACTATGAAAGATTGAAATAATATTACTTTTAAGAGGTAGAGGCCCCTGTTTATCATCATATATACGAAACATTTGTACAATCAAGTTAAAAAAGAAAAAGTACAGGTGACGTGTTGTCCGAAGATAAGGGTATTTTTCCAGATACGAGGGTAGAATAGCAATTTATTGAGGGTTCTTTTATGGTAAGAAGCCTATCGCGTATTGGAGAGTTTTCTTGAATTATTTTTGTAGGTGTTGCAGGTAGTGTTTAGAACAAATGAGCTGCTTCAACTGCAAAAGTACTATGATGACGTGGACATCTACAAAATACCAATCGAATTGAGGATCTCCTCCTTTTTGAAGTCGGTTAAAAGACATATTATGCGTCGTTCAAAATTCCACGTGGGCTCAAAATTATTATGAGAAACTAGCTAATGCCCACTGCTACGCCTACGTGTAATCCTGTTCCCGTTCCTGTGACCTATGGGAATGTTTTTTTTAATCTTTGGTAGAACTTTCGTAACATACGACGAACAACAACTAATCAGAGGTCGCGGGTTCGATTCCCGCTCAGTGCCAATATTTGTACCCATACATCCTATTCTCTTTCACACATCATTATATTCATAAAATATCGGATGCTTGGAAATTACTTACAGTTATTACATTTTTTTTTATTGGTTCACAAACCTGAATACAACCAGTACATACCATTTCTTTCACTGTAGTGTACATTATAAGTTATTGAGTGATTGCATTCTACTAGATGTGAACACAGCATGCAATATATATATTCACGCTTGTATATCCCATAAGGGGTAGACGGAGGTATAATGAAACTGATATTTCACCAAAAATGATTTTCGGTATTGCCATCAAGCGGGCATACTTACTTATGAGCTATATATTTAGTGTCGGATGGAGATTTACACCCGTATTCACAAACAACACTGTGAGGTTCCTTTTACACTGCAGTGCTATTAAAAACGCATTTTTTCCCACAAAATCCTCAGTAACGTGGAGTATTAACTTTAAACATGAATATTTTATGAAAATCAAGGTTAGACGCAAACATATGCTGACTCTACATGAATAATTTTAAGTTGAATTTACCCCTACTATGGGTTAACTACATTATTTTAAATCACGATTTTTGACTTTCACTTCGAAACCGATCTTAGGGTATATTATTGCCATGAATGAGTTGCGGGATTCATGCCTGTAAATCTCCGGAAGGGTTGGCAGAGGTGTAATTTCATCAACAGCTATGACTAGTGAAATGTGGGTTATAATTTACCTCTGCCTTTCCCCCAGGGATAAAGGCGTGACTGTATGTATGTATATAATGTGTGTGTATGTACGTATATATGTATAGGGGGCGAGCCTACTGCAGTCGAGCGGGCACATTGTTACTAACTGTATTTTTAGTGTCAGGTGGAGAATAGCCCTATGTCTCAGTCGCCTTATATAATAGTAAAAGTATTTTTGTTATCTTCTTGTGTTTTGTTTTCTTAGTGAATGCTATTCTTTCTGTCATATTAAACAAAAATTCTTACTATAACGCTACTCAAGTTGTGAGCAAACGTTACTAATATAATTATGTAAATATTAAACTCACCCAGTTATCACTTGTCACGCATTGTTATCACGTTAACCAATAGTAGTGGTGGGATTTATTTTGACATTGTAAGGGTTGCTCGTTATGTCGCAGCGTTCATTCGTGGTTATCGTAACCATATCTTATTTATATCTTTATACATTATTTATGCATATTCGAGCCTTTTTCATGTACGAAATTTGTTATATTTTAAGAGAATTTTAGTGAAGTCAATTTGTTCACATGAGATTTAGATGCCAGTTTCGTCACGTAAATTCGACACGTTTGATTAGTTAGATGAATGAATTGTATATACCGCTAAGGTAGTAAACAAGGGTATGGTTTGTTTTATCGCAAGCGTTATTAGTTTAAAATATTCCAATTTACAGATCTAAAGATTGTAAAAAAATCCTACGTAGAGTTATTTTGTAAATTTGTCATATTCAGCAACTTTTGTTACTAACTGTACTGAAAGTTTGGTTTGTTTTAAAAGATGTAACAAGATTAAGTTGTTTCTGAATATTTAGCGATGTTATTATTGAATACATTAAAACATGTAGAATATTATGTCTTCGAAAGAGCACGTTAAGCAGTCGGTCCCGGTTGCCATACGAACATCTATGGCAGTCGTTACGGGTAATTGGAGCCCTAAAAAGTCCGACAACTAGTATATCACGAATGTCTTGTGGGAAGGTCAGATGACAGTCGCTTCACGAAAAATATCGAAGTTCAGTGATTAGAAAAAGTGGAGACCCCGAGGAATATTGAGATATAACCAATAAGTTTTGGAGATCAGACGGTAGTCACTTCACGGATAATATCGGAAATCAGCCGAGTCGCAGTTACACTGAAAAAAAAAACCGGACTCCGGTCAAAGGATGGTGATGATCTGTATGATGCCTGCAAAAAGTTTCAAATCACCTTTCAGTAAAGTTTTTAAAAGGTCATTTGAGATCTTTTTCCTTTGAACATTCGATGTCGCTTCCAACCTTAGAGTATCCATTACTATAGTATAGAGCAAGTCTAACACTATGGTCCATTGTGCCGAGTGTAAGCAGTTTTTTATCTGTGGTATAAAGCGCCTATAGTGATGTTTCATGTACATATTACCAAAATTATCGATAGTTGGTTATGTTGTGAATTTAGTGTGACGCATGCGTGGATGAATGGATAAAATTAAAACCAAGATACAAATATTAGTATCATTGAATGAATTACAGAAATTAAAATCCCACAAATCTAACATATCAACAGACAGAGTCGTATATAATATTACGTCGTTGCGCTTGCCAAAACCTCTATGTGTTTTTGGTCAAGTTTTCAGGAGAGACAATAAGCTGTTTTATTAAATAATTGATGAGCGTATCAAAAAACTAAAAATGCAGTATGATGCCAAAAAATATTTTGAATGAACTGAGATATAAGTGAAAATCATAAACGGTACTGTCCATCCACAATAAATTGTTTTTCCCATTTTGATACACATATCAGAATTGTCTTCCTAGTGCCATTTCTTACAAGTGAAAAATGTACATATATCAGATTTGTTATGGAACTCAATAGGATTTATTTAGCCGATAAATACTGACTGGTGGCAAGGTACATTTGATGTAAATAAATACGTACTATAAACTTGATAAGGCATACAAGTAACAAAAAAGAACAATACTGAGTTAAGCTCGCCTTTGTACATCAAAATATATCAGTTGCTAGTCGGTGCACATGTTAAACAACGGACGAGGCTCTGGTGCCGACTTTGCTCTCGGAGTTGGGAACTAATCGCTGATCGTTCCCAGTATAGCCGATAATATGACAATCAGAAAAGAAGAGCAATTCCCGAGTTCCAAGCACATTATGGTACCAATTAGTTATACAATTTAGTCCCTCTAGTCTCAGTAGTCCGGTTGCTAGTCCGGTTGATTCGCATCCGAGCCCTTCACCTCGGAGTCCGGGATACGCTTTTCCAGTCTAATTGCGACGCGGCTAAGCTTCGATATTTTCCGTAAAGTGCCATCTGACCTCCACAATCCTTTGGTGAATCTTTGATATCGAAGTACTAGATGCTAGATCAGTTATCGATCTTTTACTACGTCACGTGACCATAGAAGTTTGTGTGGTGAAATGTGTGTGTTAAGTGTTATATAATACACCTTGCCCTACACCTTCGTGAGCGTTCGAGGACGACTGTATCGGGAACACATATTAGGTACACAGGCAAATATCCCTCAGTCAGCGATGGAGGTAAGTCACAAACTTGTGTCTGAAATCGAGACTACTCTCACTAGAGTATCCGATTGGGGACGACTAACCCTAGGCCAATTCAACTCGGCTAAGACACAACTATGTGCATTCACCGCTAAGAAAACCCCATTTATTGTAGCGCCGCAATTTTCTAGACACACCGTTTACCATCTCTTCGAGTATAGGGATCCTCGGTGTTGGTATCTTCAGCGACGATCAACGCCGTAGTCACTTGAAAGACTAAGTCAAGCTGGTATCAAAGAAACCAGGAGTGCTCAACAGGACGAGGCAGTACATCACTGCGGGGCAAAGACTTCTTCTTTATAACGCGCCCGTTCGGCCCCACATGGAGTACTGCTGTCACGTTTTTACCTAGACCCTTTCAACTTGGCGCAAAGACGGACGCTGAGGATCGTCGACGATCCCATACTCACAGGCGGGGTGGTAGTCCCTCTCAACCTCAGAACGAACTTCCTTGCTGTGGGTGTTTTACCGCCGATGGTTTGTGTTCAGAAGAATTGTTCGACATAATGCCTAGAATTTCGTTACTTTTCATCGCCGCACCGCTCGCCATACGAGTAGACAGTGAATTCATTCTCACACATTACGACCGGAAACGGTGCGCACTGTGCGGTATGAAAGGAACTTCATCCCACGTACGCTCAAGCAGTGGAATGATCTCCCTGTTGTTTTTCCACGCGACTTCAATATGTATGGGGTTCTTCAAGAAGGTCTTTATAAGGTTTCTACAGGGTCAGCAGCACGAGTATGACGCCCCTGGTTCAAAGGCCACTAACACTAACTACTTTCTAAAAGGAGGGCTGTGTGCTAAAAGCCATCCCAGAAATACCAGCAGTATTCCACGAAGGAGCGAATTTGTGTCTTGTACAGAAGACACCGCTGCTCCGACGTGTAAAAACGTCTCACTTTGTTCAGGACTTCAACCTTACGCGAGGCTGTTTTGATGATACTCTAAGTGTAGTTTTTGTTGTTCAGTTTGCAGCGAACATCCAAACCGAGGATACTGAGATTTTCCTACTGTAGCAGTGGCGTGCTCTGAAGAGTGGAAGGAAAGAAGATATCTTTGCACTGAACTTCTTGGTCTTCTTGGCACTGAACTCGATCAGGTTCTCAGAGCCCCATTCGGAAATGCGCTTCAGGATCCGGTCGAGCTCAGTGACAAGAAGCTGCCTTTGTTCCACAATATCAGACTGCTCGGCCACAGGATGTCCATGATAACTCAAGTGTAAGGTTAGCATCTGCATAGCATAGCGTCTGCATAGCAATTAATGCTGTCAGTGGACAGCATACGTTTATATGCAGAAGAAAGAATGGATGATAAGACGGACCCCTTCGGCATGCCAGCATTTACCTGCAAGAACTCCGAAGTTCATCCATCTCTAAAGGCGCAAATACGGCACACCTGCAGGAAGTTAGCCACCCAGTCGTACAGTTTGGGAGGACTGTGCGACTGGGTGGCCAGAGGCTGGTAGACGGGAAGGAAGGCGCCAGATTCTATAGAAAGCTTTGGCGATGTCAAGACTAATTTGCCAGTGACCCCAAAACTGAGAACAGCAATATTATTGTACAAAATTTAGTCACCTGTCTCGTTTTATTTCCTATTATAAGATTATTTACGTTGTTACAAAGGTAGAACACCAATTTTACAACCAACAAACCGAAGAGAAACAAGCTGTCAAATTATCTATGTGCAAACCAATTCTGACATGTGCAATATGAGGGTGAAAAACTTTTGATGTGGACACATAACCAATTTTGCAGGGTCAGAAGTGCACATCTTTATTTTGTCAAATCTATTTCTAGAAGGAATTAACACTTGTTTGTTTTTTCAGCCGATGCGCAATTTTTTTTTAAGGCCGTCTAGCGAATAAATTTTTTTTCGAAAAAATGCACTTAACGATTTTGGCAGGCGCACTGAAGTATGGATAAGCATATAAAGTTTTGACGCACTTTGGAAGAGGCCAGTGGTTAATTGAAATATAAAGTTTTGCATAAGCATTTACCTACGTGGAGGTAAAGTTCTGGTACTGCATCGTCATTCAGTTTGCAAAGCCCTTTCTTAGTTACTTATTTGAAATCAAGCTTAAAATAGATAGAACAGATGAAACTTCGAATATTCGGCTCCCAATCAGGCCTCTTTATAGCTTTTAGCTTTCACTCATGCATCTATTATTATGCATCTTAGTATTTTTGTAAACCTAACAAAAATAATAGTGCATAATATATAAAAGTAAAATGAGCAGATTTATTTGTTTACGCAGTAAATACTCTATACTACATAAAAGAAAATAAACCTACAATGAAATTCTATTGCAAAAAGAAAATTATCGTAACCGAAAGTGCATGTGCTACATCACTATTCATTTAAAAGAAAATATGGCCGGTGACAGCCGTCAGCTGTAACCCGCCCCGCGTTTCTCGCATCCCCCTAGGAGACCCGTATAAATTTTATGAAAACAAATAAATTAGTCATATAATACTACTCACGGGTGATATGAAATGTTATCATTCTTTTTATTTTTCTTCCGGGAATCGTTTTGAGAGCCTGGCAATGCAGAGTTCACCATTATTACCACAAAATGAAATAAACTGTTATTTGCGAAATCACTTTGGCAGATATTGTTTTGCTACTGATTGCAGTTGTCAAAAATTCTAGGCACTGTTCACACCTGTGATAGCAGTTCATACTTGCTAAGACGCGCTCTACAGGTAAGATAGATACTCTAAGCTTCCAACCTTTTGCTTTTCAACCATCGACATAATTAAAAACAAGACAGCCAATTCAAATCTGATAAAGGCCGTCGACCCCTATTTCTCTACTAGTTTTAAATTCAAAAAGTTTAAGACATTTTAAAGCATAACGCTATTACAGTATTAGAACGACTAAAATATTCCTTCTCATATAAAACAACGAGTAAAAGAGAGATAAAAAACGCATAAATTTTTCAACACTTAAAACATTAACAATCGTTATTCTTATCGCTTTGACATCGTTTAATCCTGGGATTTGAAAAAAGAATGGAACACGACTTCTGAATTTGAATTTCATGAGGCACTGCGCCTCTTTTTGAAATTAGAACGTGAAATTCCAACTACCAACGTATTCCAATGTTGGAATCTAGACCATCTATCTATCTATACTTTTACTAGCTGTCCCGGCGAACTTCGTACCGCCATATTTTTCCCGTTCCCGCTGCACCTATTTTATCATCATTTAAACCTTTCTGGACACTTTTTTTTAATATAGGACACGTCAATTTGACTTCGCCTCGCCTGATGGTAAGCTGAAGGCAAAGTCTCTGAAAAGAGCGTCACCATTACAGACACGTATCATGTTACAATGGTGGCACTCAGCTTGACGGCCTCATCAGATGCTTTTTCACGCCCCGCTTAAAGGACCCGGGACTGTAAGAGGACGGAAACACGTGAACTGGTAAGGAATTCCAAGACTAAATGGTGCGGCAGAAGAAGAAGTCGCCGAACCGCTTGGTTGGTACAGGGTTTAATTTCGAGTTTTCCTTCTCTCGCAGTGATATCGTCTGCGTATTCCCATTAATCGCCTCTTACGACACCCTTTGGATGAGATGGGGTGGTGATACTTTATATTCTTTCATCGTCACCAGACTTTCCGTTTCTTCCTACTTATACAACAATTCAACAAAATTCCAATTTTTGTCATTTTTTTCTTTATTCATTATCTCGAGTTGTGTTTACGTTCTCTCACTCAATTAATCACAAAACTTTAGAAATATTAAATTTGGAGAAAATTATTTTTTGTCTACCATTACGTGTTATTCATCTTCGTAATTGAAATAAATTTTAATTAACACAAATTTTTCGATTCCATCATAATTAGCATCAAAGTGTTTTTTAGGGCTACGTACCTACCTTGGAAATACGAAACCCTTATAAGATCACTTTGTTATCCGTCCGTCAGTCTGTCTGCCTGTCTGTCTGTCTGTCTGTCTGTTAAGACCTTTTACTCAGGAATGGTTGGGAGGTATCAAGTTTAAATTCATACCACATATTCAAATCTATAACATCTTGAAACTGTATGTGTGACATCCAGCCGGGCGGAGCCGCGGGCAAAAGCTAGTACAGTATATACAGTCCATACTCAGCCTCAGATGCATGGCTCGAGTCAACAATTAGTGCCCGGAATACTGCAATAGGTTCACCCCCTATTACGTTGGACCTAATACAATGATTGGTGAAATGTGGGTGTTAATTCACCTCTGCCTGACCTTCCGGGGATAAAGGCGTGATTATAATATGTATGTATGTATGTATGTAAGTTACGGAACCCTCAGTGCGCGAGTTTCACCCGCACTTGACCGGTTTTTTTTATTTTAAATTACATGTTGTGAAGATTGATAATATGAAATCAAATTATTACTTTTTAATAATTATTAGGAGAAAAGTACTAAGCTAATTACAGGGTTTCTTTACTTTGAAGTAGGTATAAGGCTGCCTTTCCAGCAGAGATGTGCTTTGTTACGTTGGATGGATGCGTTTGATATCCACCAATCATATTTAGAAACGAATTCGGAGCTTTTTTTTATGGTTCCCTTCCCGCTCAGTTTTTTTGTTGACAGAGTTTTACATACATACATGCATACAAATATAATCACGCCTTTATCCCCGGAGAATCAGGTAGAGGTAAATTAACATCCACACTTCACCAATCTCTCTCTATTTACCATGGTGAATGTTCTGATGAGCTCTTCCAATTAATCCCACCCTCTCCTTTCCTATATAGGACAACACGTGCAGGGCTTAGATGCCACCGGCATACGGTGCAGAATATTCCATCAAGAACCGAGCGGTTCGGCGACTCCTTCTTCTGCCGCACCATTAAGTCTTGGACTTCCTTACCAGTTCATGTGTTTCCCTCCTGCTACAGTCCCGGGTCCTTTAAGCGGGGCGTGAAAAAGCATCTGATGAGGCCGTCAAGCTGAGTGCCACCATTGTAACATGGTACGTGTCTGTGATGGTGACCCTCTTTTCAGAGATTTTGCCTTCAGCTTACCATCAGGCGAGGCGAAGTCAAATTGACGTGCCCTATATAAAAAAAAATCATTGTATGTATTAGGTCCAACGTAATATAGGGTGAGCCTATTGCCGTATTCCAAGCACTATTGTTAACTCGAGTCATGCATCTGAGGCTGAGAATGGACTGTATATTAATAGTGTATATATCTGCCTTTTTTTTATCGTGCGAAAAATCCTCACGGAGCCCGGAACACGGAGCTCCGGCGGGAGCCGGAGGAGGAGGTTATGTCGGACTCGAACCGACTAAAACGTACGCCGTCTGTGGGCCGTCGGTTGCCGGAGGTGAGATTGTCGTAGCCATATCCCTCGCACCCCGGCCGAGTGTATATATCTGCCTGATGGTAAACTGATGTACATTATCCTTAAAAAAGATCTTAACCTTGACTTTTCACTGTAATGAATTGATGACCTCGAAAATTGTATCATCGCTCTCAATCAAAAAGCGTTACTTAATGACATTTTTATGTCATTTAGACATAAAAATGTCATTAAGTAACGTTTTAGTAAAAAACTAAAAATGCTCGCTGAGCTGAGCACTGGATGATATTGGAGACGAGGAAGGGCAAATGAGAGTTTTATGACATATCCGCTGTGGGTGGGTTTAACTGTCAAACATGGAGACGGACTATTTTTTAAATGAAGATGTTGTATGAAAGGGAAAGGAATGCTTAGATGGTTCGGACACGTGGAGGGATGGACGATGGACTGACGAAATAGATTTAGGATGCGAGGGTGAATGGGCAACCTGGTAGGGGGCGACCTAGACGTACGTATCATCATCTTGCGACCACCATACCGCGGTTCCCACACCCGAAGGGGTTTTTGAAACCAGAGATTTATTATTTATTTATTTATTTCAAACTTTTTGCATGAATACAAAATAATTGTACAAAGGCTTAATGCCCTAGGCATTTTCTGCCAGTCAACCTTAGGGTGATGCAGAGATAAATGTCACAAGTAGGTGCACGAGAGATGGCCCACGGGTAATAAATGTTTTGGTAATTTTGCACCCCTGCGTCTGAAGACCCAAGATGGCATTCGGTTTTAGTCGGCTCGGTTCCTAGAACGGTTCTCACACCACTTGTTTGATTTACTTATTATGCTTTATTGCTTACGTTTTTCATTATTTGTTTCGTTTCAATTTCTTTATTTCTCAAAATAGTGCAGCGCAATTACTTTTTGACGTCAAATCTCAGAAACTATAACAATTACAAACTTGAAATTTGGCAGGATATATATGGATTTTACGAAAATCCACCCCTAAGGGGGTAAAACGAACTCCACGCGTACGAAGTCGTGAGCGGCAGCTAGGAATAGTATAAAATATTTTTATTATTAGGAAGGAGAAGCCATCTCCACACTAACCTCGCTATAAATTTTCGCGTTGACCGCAACAAGGCATTATTAAACCATTATTTGAGGAAGGGAAATGTTTTTTTGACTACGAAATGTCCCGGCCTCGTTTGCATTTCAGCCTAACATTTGGAGGGAAGATTACTGCTTGCCAAGGATTGTGTAAGAGTTGATGAAAGCCATCTTTGTTTGTTGAGTACTTGAGAGACAAATAAGAAACATTATTGCAAGATTTTAAGGTTATGTTGTAACAAAAGGATATGCTAAAAGTGAGCATGCTTGCGAAATGTGAGATTATAGAATGCAATAATGAATGACTGTAAAGGGTGCTTGGTGGTTTTTGCAACCCATTGCTGCTGCTCCTCTATAAATTCAAAAACTACTGAACCAATTCTTCAAAAAAAATCTGGTTTAGTCCACGTTCAACCCCCGCAATCTCTACCCCCAGCCATGTTCAACCCCTAAACGTTGTCCACGTTCAACCCCCAAGGGTAGAACGTGGATTTCAATACATTGGTTGGCCATTAAAGAGCTATATTATCAGGTGCTATATTATATGCATGTTGATCCATACTTATATTATAAATGCGAAAGTAACTTTGTCTGCCTGTCTGTTTTCACGCTTAAGCCACTGAACCGATTTTGATGAAATTTGGTGTAGCGGTAGTTTAGACCTTGAGAAAGGACATAGGCTATGTTTGGTCGCGATAACCAACGTCCACGCGGACGGAGCCACGGGCAACAGCTAGTAGGCTATATAATATCATCACGCTACTATCAGCAATGAACGAGACCAGAGTTCAGAGCTAGTCTCTTAACAAAATCAACGCTATCTGAAGCTCCCAATATACCTTCAAACTTCAGTGGACTTTGACGTTCCAATCAAATTTGTGCCATCTCTTGACAAAGGCAGGTCGTGAAGCCGTAACGGTATTAACCGGTAAAACTATGGTAAACAGGAAATAGTCGCTTGAGGTAAAACAAACTAGTGATTGGACTTCCTGCGGACGCCGGATATTGCTCACTACAAAGGAGAATGGTCCGGAAACTTTAGTGTTCCAGGAGATATTTGGCATCAATTCCGTGAATTTGTATTTAGACTGATTTGCATTATTTTAACCTTAAACTATATTCAAATACAAATTCTATAGAGTACCCATAGTAATTGTCATAGTTGCGATTCCTGCCGGCTTTGGTACTCTGCAAAAGGAAGCCAAGGTAGAGATGTTAGGTACGCATAACTTCAAAACGACTGCACCAAATTGGATAATTCTTTTTGTTTTTTTTTCGTTATTATGTGGTCAAGGTTTGTATAAAAAGAAAGAAATCAGAAATACACGCGGAAATTTGAACAGAACGTGCAGCGCGAAACGGGATCTGAATTACACGCGGGCGAAAAAAATAAGGCGGTACAAAGTTCGCCGGGTCAGCTAGTTAGATAATAATAATCAGTAATCTCTATATATAAAAATGCATCCCTATTTCCCTTGGTCACGCCATCACGCGTGAACGGCTGGACCGATTTCGCTAATTCTTTTTTTTGGAACATTCCTTAAAGTACGGGGATGGATCTTACGGAGAGAAAAATTGAAAAAAAAAAGAATTGACTGTCAGGCGGTACGAAGTTCGCGGGGTCAGCTAGTTCGTAATAAACTATACTTCATTACCCATTTTTAAAGTGCGTCCCTAAAAGATATTCCATTCGATTGAACATGGAGTCTTGTCATTATACGAACGGTTGAATTTTATTGGCCTTTAACAACGTTGAGATGAAAACGCAGGCCTATGTAGTGAATGTTTTGTAGTAGCTGATATTGAAGGGATCATTCATAGAGGAGGTAGGACACGACGGTACTTCCGTCACAATCGAGCAGTCCGACTGGGGAAGTACCTCCGCCCTACAGAATACCGCGGCTATATTAACCTCGTGATATGTTCCTGGCGATGAGTAGGGTAGCCAGAGCTTATTGGAGAGGTTTTGTGCTGTCAGTGAGAAGACCAAAGGCTTGTTCTACTTATCTTCTGCGCTGACAGCACAGAAGATCTCTCTGTTGTTACAGGGTCGGCAGCATGAGTGTGATTTCCCTGGTGTTGTACTCGTCCATAGGCCACGGTAACCACTTTCAATCAGTTGGGCCGTGTGCGACCTAAGTAGTATAAAAAAAGATTCAACACAAAAGATTTTATATTCGCTAGTTAGAAAACTCTGGCCGTTCGTAACCTAAAATACAATTACCATTGTATTCACGTTCAGCCAAAGCGCATTTTTACGAATTAAAACCTATTTGAATCTTCCATTTTGGACGATTTGAATATTCTGTAGAGCAAGGTAATGTTACGAATAATACGGGAGAGTATTGCGTGCGGAAACGTCTGATGGTAAACTGAAGGCAAAATCTCAGGAAAGTCTCACTTAGAGTACTAGGGTAATCTTAGATCCCGATAATTGACAACCGCGACGGTGTGCAATGTTGACGATTTCTTCTTCTTCTTCATCATCCTAGCGTTATCCCAGTCGCATCCGAAGCTTTCACCTCGGAGTCTGGGGTCCGCTTTACCAGTCTAACTGCGTATTTGGCTGGACTTCTATATTTTTCGTGAAGCAATTGCTATCTGACCTCCACAACCCAATAACGATATTGAGCGATATCGTAGCTAGATCAGTTGTTGGACTTTTTAAGGCTTTAACTACCCGTAACGACTGGAATAGATGAACATCTATCCGTAGAGGCACACCATAGAGGCTGTCTGACGATTTGTTTAATCTAAAAGAGTTATGACAAATGTCACGGACTGAAGTTTCGGATTTTCGGATATAACTATTTCATGGAAGCTTCAGTAGAAAAGAATTGAAGTAAAAATATTGATCTGTATGTTTCCAAAGTTCAGACAGGCAACGACCGTTTTCAACAGGCTTTGTCTAAAGGGCTTTAGTATCACTGGGGAAATATAGGTAGTTTTCAAACGTAGCATTCTTGTTATAATATTTTTCTTTCGATTGTACAGGCAAACTAGAAGTTTTATTTGATGAAAAAATCGATAAGGGGATATTTTATGAAGTTCATTGAATGAATGGAGCCTCTAGACAAGTGGCAATTCATTGGCCGGCGTATCGTAGTATAGAATGACGAATGTATGGGATTTGACGTTTATGCTATGCGTTGACGACTGCCATATACGTCAAATCCCATACATTCGTCCTTCTATTCTACAATACGCCAATAAATTGCCACTTGTGTAGGGGGGCAGTTCTGAAGAGCCAGTGGCTAGGCTAGGCTGCATGATGATGTGTGGATATAGTCACGGTGCATACGCTGATGATTTTTTTAAAGCTTCTCTGGGTTCTCTGAACCACCCTGGCATATGAAGAGCCGAGACGGCGTGCAGTTGCTTTGGTTCGGTATCACCGTCCTCATCGGCAGGCGGGGAGGTAGCCGAGGAGATTTCTCCACATAAAAAGGATCCGCTTACTCACTCTTTCTCTTCAATTAGCTTACGTGGCTTCTGGAGAAACGACTGCCGTTTGACCTCTCTACCCCGAGACGAAAGTCTGCGCCAGAACCTCGTCCGTCATTCATCAGATGTACCCTAGTGGGTGGGATGGCACAGAAACTCTGTTCTTACAGAGTCGGCAGCACGAGTGTGACGTATTGTACACGTTTATAGGACACGGTAACCACTTTTCATTAGGTGAACCGTGTACTTGACTGCCACTTAAGTGGAAGTCGTTTCATACTTTGAAATAGGTACCCAAAATTCTTACATATACCTAAAACTTGGCCTATTAAGTATGTAACACCTCGCCACGCTCACCACGACTAACACCTCGCCTGCACTAGCAGGCGAGGTGAGGTATCAGAGTTCGAATCACCACGGATAAAAAGTTCTCTTGACCTAGCCTTTTTTTAAAATGACCTAGCCTTTCTTTCAAATTACCCCAATCTGAAAAACATTAAGAGTTCCAGGGGTAATACCCCATTTGAACGTCTTCTTCGACCTATATTAGTTGCTCATTTACTCTTATCTGTTCCGTCATCTTTTTGTCTGTCCTCTCCCTCAGAACATGCATAAGGAGGTAAAATCTCTCATAATGTTAAGAGGCTTACTGCTTACGAACATCGGTTCTTCGATAAGCCTTGAGTATGCTTTAGGCGAAGATAATTATGAAAAAATAAACATCAAACTCTGATTTTTTAAACCATATTATCCGGGAATAATTATTTCTTTGGAAGAGGATAAATGTAGCCCATTATCTCATCAAAATTTAAACAGATACTTTTGATAGGTACCGTTCATGGACTAGGCTAGGGGCTATTCGCGTAATTTCAATTTGGCTTCTTCTTCTTTATCCAAGCGTTAATTCCAGTCGCATCCGAAACTTTCACCTCGGAGTCTGGGGTTCACTTTACCAGTCTAACTGAGGACTGGGCTGAACTTCGATATTTTCCGTGAAGCGTCTGCCATCTGACCTCTACAGCCTAACTGCAATATCGAAGCATTGCAGCTAGACCAGTTATTGGACTTTTAGGGCTCTAACTACCTACCCGTAACGACTGCCATAGATATTCATATGTCAACGAGGATAGATGGCTTAACGTGCTCTCCGAGGCACAGCCAGAGCGGGGATCGAACCCGTACCTCTTGCGTAGCGGCCGCATTCACTACCGCCACGTTACAAAGGCTGTCTAAAGTACTGTGCTGTGTAAAGTGGACTACAAATATCCTAACAAAAAACTATTATTGTATCTAAGTAGTTGTGAAAATTTTTAAAAACCGACTTCATCCGATTTTTGTTGATATTTCATAAACTGCTTGCCCGATTTTAATAAAATTTACATGGGACCACCTGGGAAATATAACCTATCATCCAAAAAATAATTTTGCAAATCGGTCCAGGCGTCTTTGAGTAATCGGTGAACATACATAAAAAAAAATATTCCGACGAATTGAGAACCTCCTCCTTTTTTGAAGTCGGTTAAAAAAATAAGTAATATAGCCCCAGCCAATAACTACTTTACCATCACTGGTCAAAGATTTTGACCGTCTTTTAATCCTCTGACTGTTAGATGGAGTCAAATTTCGAAAACCAATCCGG
Organism: Eilema depressum; assembly: GCA_914767945.1. Taxonomy (NCBI): domain Eukaryota; kingdom Metazoa; phylum Arthropoda; class Insecta; order Lepidoptera; family Erebidae; genus Eilema; species Eilema depressum. The sequence continues at coordinate 2,599,659 of OU612036.1, read as the reverse complement.
TTTTACTGTGGTTAGAACAACTAACCACGCAGTTACATCTGCTAGAAAAACTACTTGCCTTGGCTTTTCAGTTCGGTCTGGCAATTTCCTTAGACTGGCCCTTTGACAACGTTTGCTGGCCAATGCTATTACTGAAATTAAAAACTCGAGGATGCTGTACTTACATTTACTTGTTCATTTATAGGTATTTAAACTTTCATGGTCGTTCACATTACTATTAGAACTATCGGAAACTCCAAACAATACGTGGTAAATATCCCGATAGTTCTAATAGTAATTGTTCATTCATTTTTACTAGGCGGTGGTTAAAACTTGCCCGCTATAGTCCTACCGGGGGACCTGTGGCCTTACCATAAACCTTAAAACAGGTCAATAATTGAACTGCTGTCATTCTACCAACTGCAAATGTCACTTTGTAATCCCTTTGTAGTCCTCCCCCGCCACACCGCCACACCGCGCGCACCATGGGGACGGTACAGGGCCCATACCATGAACTCTTAAAACATTAAGAGTTCATGGTATGGGCCCTGTACCGTTCCCATGGTGCGCGCGGTGTGGCGGGGGTCGAGGAAAAACAAAGAAAAGAAAGAGCATGAATCGATGAGATCTGCTGTGATCTGATCTACTATCTTATAATAATTTTTTCTCAGTTTAAATAATGAGGTTTATTTATCAGTCGTTGACAGCCTCTGCGCGGTGGTAGTGAACGCAGCCGCTACGCAGAAGGCGCGGGTTCGATCCCCGCTCAGTGTATATTTGTATGCATAAATATGGGTATTTGCATTGACCTGTTCGTGCCTCGGAGAGCACGTTAAAACGTCGGTCTCGGTTGCCATACCAACATATATGGCAGTCATTACGGGTAGTTGGAGCCCTAAACAAAGTCCAACAACTGGTCTGGCTTCAATTCTTCGACCGCCCATATCGCTATTGGGATGTGGAGGTCAGTTGCAGTCACAGACAATATCAAAGTCCAGCCAAATCCGCATGTAGCCCAATATATGACCCCGGACTTCAAAATGAAGATCTCAGAAAGCGACCGAAACTAAAACGAGGATGATGATGACGGCTTCAAACATTTCTAAGCTTACAGTATTTTAGATAGAAAATATTTAGATAGAAAATATAGATCCTTTTTTTATGGTGCAAAAAATCCCCACGTATACCCCCCTCCCCCCCCCCTCACCCTCGCCGTAGCCGGTGGAGGAGGTTCGGTCGGCAGCACGAGTGTGACGACCCTGGTGTTGCATACGTCCATAGACCACGTTAACCACTTTCCATCAGGTGGGCCGTGTGCTTGTCTGCAACCTAAGTGGTATAAAAAAAAGTCGGACTTGAACCAAACAAACACGCACGCCGTCTGTGGACCGTCAGCATATAGGTACACTCTCATACATGCACACACATACACATATTATGTACAAATACATACATTACATAACTATATGTTGAGTGAACATTCCGAGTGTTTCAGGTACCCATATGAAAACAATAAGTGAATTATATATTCCACAGGAACTTAAAGGAAAGGTAACTGAACGAATAACAATATTTAGATCATTGTCATTCACTCCCAAGTAAAAGAAAAACCATGTTGAGATTATGCTCAGAGAAATAAAGTCTAAATTATTGAAATGAGCCTTTTTACTACGCAATGGTTATGACGTAAAAATGGAGAGGTTTAAAAAGTAATATTCAATTTCGTAATATGCAATAGACTTGTCCTTTCTTTTGAATTGTATTAGAGATTATTCTACCCAATACTGCTTAATAAACAATCATGCCTTTATCCCCGGAGGGTTAGGCAGAGGTGAATTAACACCCACATTTAACCAATCATTGTGTTAGGTCCCACGTAATAGGGGATGAGCCTATTGCCATATTCCGAGCACTATTGTTGACTTGAGCCATGTATCTGAGGCTGAGCCTGGGCTATATATATCTGTAATAATCTATATCCCATAATCGCCTTGTAATGTAGCTGAAAATATATGCATTGCAAAATAAAATATTGACAACATAACTGAAACAATGACTTTTTATTATTTTGGTTCTCAAAGTAGGTCAAAATATAAACAATCAAATTCAGTCCAAATTTTAAACGTGCTCTCTGAGTCACAGACGGAAAGAAGGAGTTATCCTACAGGGTATATTTCTAATACCACTTACGCCCAGGTTCCGAAAGGCTGATCAACGTCAAATTAACTAATCGGCTTCGAAATTGGGTTGCTAGAAGCTTGGTTAAATAGTTTAATTTGATCATCGTGTCAGTTAACATAGCTATCTAATCTCATTTCATGACATTTGAAATTCTCCGAATGTTTTGTCAACAATGACAGTCCGTAATATTTTTTTATCCGTTATGGAACCGGCCTATTGGCAGTTTTGACTAATAAGAATGAACTAATAAAAATAAAAATGAGCAGTGTGGCCACAATTACCACCGCATGTCGAATCATAGTACATTTTGACCCTGATCAACGTTTCAGAAACCCAAATTGATTTGACATCTATGTTAAATTAACAGCAGTGTTAGTTGATCAATGTTTTGACAGGCATTTCAGAAACTGACTGTTAGTGTCGCAGACAAGCACGGCCCACCTTACGGAATGTAGTTACCGAGGCCTTTAAGGACGAGTGCAACACCAGGGGAGTTACGCTCATGCTGTCGACCCTGTAAGAACAGAGAGATTCTGTGCCGTCAGCGAAGAATACAAGTAGGACAAGCCTTTGGTCTTCCCACTGACATCACAAAACCTCTCCAGTGAGCTCTGGCTACCCTACTCACCGTCGGAAACACAACACGAGGTTAATAAACCCGCGGTCGTCTGTAGGGCGGAGGTACTTCCCCAGTCGGACTGCTCAATTGCGACTGAAATACCGTATTATTATAGAGCTGAATTATTTTCTTGAAGCAATAAAATTGGAGCATTATAAGCGAAGCAGCAAAGAAGCGGGCGACGATTGTGCTTCCCAAGGTGGAAGTAAGTAATGGTATTAATTTGTACAGATACAGTCTGTTACCGGACTGTTGGCGGTATGCTGAAGGGAACCAGCCTTCAATAATTAATTAATAAATACATAACTTCTTTATTCTTTTGCTATGTTTGTTAAGCAGGCCACTACAAATCCCAAGCGACTACAATATGGGGTTCTTCAAAAGGGGGATTTGAAGGTTTCTTTAGGGTCGGCAGCGCGAGTGTGATGCCCCTGGTGTTGCATACGTCCATAGGCCACTAGGCCACGGTAACCACTTCCCATCAGGTAGGCCGTGAAAAAAAAGGTACAATAAATTATTTCAATAATTTTACAAAAAAAAATATCATCTGAAATTCACGAATTTTTTAAATAGTTATATATAAATTATAATACTACATGGACAGCCTCTGTGGCGTAGCGGTAGTGAACGCGGCCGTTACGTAGGAGGCACGGGTTCGAACCCCGCTCAGTGCAAATAATTTGTATACATGAATATGGGTATTTGTATTGGTCTGGTCTTACCTCGGAGAGCACGTTAAGCCGTCGGTCCCGGTTGCCATACAAACATCTATGGTAGTCGTTACGGGTAGTTGGAGCCCTAAAAAGTCCAATAAGAACGGTCTAACTGCGATGCTTCGATATCGCCTAATATCACCATTGGATTGTGGTCAGATGGCAGTCACTTCACGGAAAATATCGAGGCCTAGCCAAATCCGCAGTTAAGACTGGTAAAGCGGACCCCAGTCTCCGAAAAGCTTCGGATGCAACTGGAAATTAACGCTAGGATGAAGAAGAATATAAATTATAATATTGGTAATAATTTTTATTATGAGAAGCAATAAAACAGCTAACTATAAAATTATTCTTCGTCAAGAAAAAAGCTCTCTAAAAAAGCACAAGCGCAATGTTATAATTATTTCAATTTCGTGGTTACCTTTTATATAAAGCCGTCCATTTAAAAGCTCATCACGCTCACAGGGAAATATCATTACGGACAGAAGCGGGCTGGAAAAGACGCAGTTTTGTTCCTTACTGCAACTTACAATCGTAATTATTTACTTCCTTTTGCCTTTTAGAATTATTGTATTATAGCTGTTGCCCGCGGCTCCGCCCGCGTGGAATTCTGATCCCGTTCATCGCTGATAGCCTATATGTTAATCCAGGGTATAACCTATATACATACCAAATTTCAACCAAATCGGTCCAGCCGTTTATGCGTGAAAGAGTAACAAACATCCACACATCCACACATCCATTCTCACAAACTTTCACATTTATAATATTAGTAGGATAAATTTGGTTCCCGGCAGGTGCGACACTAACAGCCAGTTTCCGTGCGGTGTTATACAAGGCGACTAAGGGATAGGCCTGTTTAACATCGGACAGTTATTATACAGCCCAGATTCAGCCTCAAATGCAAAGCTCGAGTCAACAATAGTGACCGGAATACAACAATAGGTTCACCCGTTAGGTGTTCAATTCTGTGTCCGGGTCGGAGGTCGCAGAATGACCTCCGTCCCCCATGAGCACGGGCCTGGGGGTGACGGAAGGAGCCGCCTATTGCCCTAGCATAAGCAGGCCGCGGTGTTGGAGCGCATTGCGTGCCTCCTCATTTCCGGGGGCGAGTTGGGGACTCTGTGGTCCCCACACCGGAAGAGGGCCAGATCGAGAGATATGGCCCTGGGTCGGCCGGGGTGCGAGGGATATGTCTTTAATAATCTCACCTCTCCGGCAACCGATGACCAATTCAAAGACGCCGTGAGTTTTAGTCAGTTCGAGTCCAACATAATCTATCGAACCGGCTCCTGGGGGTATCCGTGGGGATTTTTCGCACGATAAAAAAGAAGACAGAATTACTTATGCATTTAGTATACGTATGTATAAATAAACGAGGTCAGTGTATAGACACAGCAATAGAGTACTTATATAAATTAAACCACGAATAATTTAAACGTGCATTTCAAGAATAGCATTCCCGTACGTTTACCGTTAACACGCCGTGTTCAATTTAACTCTGTTTTTATATGATGCAATTAAATTTTACGAGTCTGCACGTATGAATGCTTCGGATAAACGGCTCTACTATTAATTTAATCACATAAGAGTTATTTTTTTCAATAGAAGCTTCTCGTTTTATCAATTTTTTGGCGGAAAAGATTAATGGGGGTCAATGAGAGTCATTAATTTTGCTTCTTAATATATTTGTTGTATAATATTTTGCCAATATGGGCGGACCCGTTTAGTAGAGGGTTTCTCATTCGTTTTCATCGCCATTCGACGGTAAGGGGTTTACGATAGGATTTTCGTAATGGTGACAGCGGATGCGTGGGCTGCCGGCGCCTCCTTCTGCGAGCAAGTAATACTAGTGAAGAAGGCAGCGGAGCGCTAGCGAAGGAGAATTGCAAACCGGCGAGCTGGGGACCCTGTGGAAGAGGGCCAGATTGAGAGATATGGCGACGGGTACCGGAGTGCGAGGGATCCTCCGGCAACCGACGCGCGAGGTTTCCGTGGCGTTTTTGTGAGGAAGTTTTTGGTCAAACTTAAAATCTTATATTTGTTTGATTGTAATCGCTTGAGTAGCTAGTTATATATACAAATATTTGCATTACGGCAATACCTAATACAATGATTGGTGAAATGTGTATGTTAATTCACCTCTGCCTAACCCTCCGGGGATAAAGGTGTGCTTGAAAAAAACTTTACACACACTCCACCACAACACTTCACAGATAAAAACCAATAGTGTCATAAACACGAACATAATTTATGAAGCTTTTTCATAAACTAATATAGAGTGAAGTCAGGGGTCTGGCTAGTGCGTCATAAAAGTTGGTAATAAGGCTCGTCAGGATATATTCCCGCCCCTGACAAATATTGGGAATGTAAAAAGCTGACCTTAGCTCGGGACGGTTATATTGTTTCGCATAAAGAACTTGTGACGAAATCTAAACTAAGCTTGGTTGTACAGTGTGCAAAAGAATCTTTATTTTACATACATACATATACTCACGCCTGAGAATTCCCGAAGGGGTAGGGAGAGGTGTATTAACAGCGTCGGTAGCTTAGTGGTTAAGGAGTCGGCTTTACGATCGAGAGGTCCTGGGATCGAATCCTGTAGTCTCTATCGAACGTGAACCCATTCCTAGCACAAGCAATTTAGCTTAGTTGGAGGGGTTAAAGGGAATATTAGTATTTTCGGTTGCTAATATTCTTTAAAAAAGAAAAAAAAATATTTTCTCCGACTATGATTTTCGGTCCCACGTAACCTGGTTACCGTCAGCCTCTGTGGCGTAGCGGTAGTGAACGCGGCCGCTACGCAGGAGGTGCGGGTTCGATCCCCGCTCAGTGCAAATATTTGTGTGAATGAAATATGAGTATTTGCATTGGTCTGGTCGTGCCTCGGAGAGCACGTTAAGCCGTCGTTCCCGGTTGCCATGAGAACATCTATGGCAGTCGTTACGGGTAGTTGGAGCCCTCAAAGATCCAAAAAACAACGGTCTAACTGCTAAACTTCGATATCGCCTAATGTTAACATTGGGTTGTGGAGGTCAGATGACAATCACTTCACGGAAAATATCGAGGTCTAGTCAAATCCGTGGTTAAGACTGGTAAAAGCGGACCCCAGTTTCCGAGCTGTGAAAGCTTCGGATGCGACTGGGAATTAACGCTAAGAGGAAGAAGTAACCTGGTTACCGTCAGAGTAGACATAGCCTGACATAGGTAGTGCCGCCCCAACTCTTCCCATGCGGTGTCGTGCAAGGCGACTAAAGGCTGTTTAACATCAGACAGATAAGTATAGGTATACTACCTACTCAGCCTCAGATACATCGGCTCGAGTCAAAAATACGAGTAGTTCCCGGAATACGGCAATAGGCTCACCTCCTATTACGTGAGACCTAATACAATGATTGGTAAAACGTGGTTGCTAATTCGCCTCTGCCCAACCCTCCGGGGATAAAGGCGTGATTATAATATATGTATTTATTTGTTTATTTATCTAATCTTTATGCACAAATAAGTGTACAAAGGAGGACTTAATGCCAAGAGCATTTTCTACCAGTATTTTCATGTATTATGTTGTTACATACATACATACATACAATCACGCCTTTATCCTGGAGGGTTAGGCAGAGGTGAATTAACACCCACATTTCACCAATCATTGTATTAGGTCCCACGTAATAGAGGGTGAGCCTATTGCCGTATTCCGGGCACTTGTTGTTGACTCGAGCCATATTCTGAGGCTGAGCCTGGGCTGTATATATCTGTCTGATGTTAGAATAGAATAGAATAGAATAGAATAATTTATTTGCCTTTAAACATGGTAACATTGGATCTTACAATAGTTAAGTGTACGCACAACATGTTTAGCTGCAGACTGCAGCATGTTGTTGTTGTAAAAAAATAAAAATATATTTTTCTGCTGTCCCTCCGAGTATTTCATCAAAGATAGGTCGGGGTGGAGCACAACCGTCATGGAATCGCAAACGTTTATTGGATGCGAACCCCGGCGAGCAGGAATCATATTTTATTGGTTCAAAATAATAATATTATGATAAATATAGATTCGCTTTTATTTGTGCTGTGAAAAAGGTATTTTTGTGATAGTAGGTAGCTGAAATTCTCTTTTACCTGGTAGTTACTTGTTATTGCGTTTATTTTGGTATATACCTACTAGTTTTCGCCTGAGGCTTGCCTGCCTACGACCATCTGAAAGATAGTTTTGTTTCCCTAACGAACAGCGCTTTTTTAGACAATAATGGAGTATTTATTTCGGAATAAACAAGAATTCTTTATAGTTACAGTGCGCAGAGATAAAGGGCACTTTTTTCTTCTTTTTGAGTGTGTCGTTTGTGTTGTGTTTGTTGATACCTATCTGCTTATCACATTGGGATAGTTTAGTGTGAGTGTAATTATCATCATCTTAACTTAAGTTTCGGTTGCATTTGAGGTATTCAAGTCAAATCCACAAATTATAAAAACGCCTGTTCAAAAAGAACATGCAAATTTTAATGCAGGTATGTTGCTATTTTATTTTGAGCAGGAGTAATTACTACCGGACTACGGCATGACTTCTTTATTTTTAATGTAATACAAATGCTATTATGAAGTTATAATAGTCAGATATCCGTAGTAGGTATAATAAAACCTTAGACTATAAATAAATATTAATAAATAAGTGTTCTGCAATATTTTACACAGCGCTATGTAGATCCATGCTGCTTGTTCTATGCTTATGCTTTAACTAGCTTCAACTAAAAAAAAATAAAAAAAATAAAAAAAAACCTTAAGTTATGGAATCTAGAATGCAATTTTTTTTTGTTGGGCCGTGTGCTTGAATTCTACTTAAGTAGTAGAAAACTACTATTTACTTTCGGAGCGTTCACTATGACGTAATCAATCTTATCATCTATGGCGTCTACCCATGAATTATAGAGCAAGCTGGCAAAGACATCCAATTTATTATTAGGGTTCTTTACACAAAAGGTAAAAAGGGAACCTTATTACTGAGACTCCACTGTCTATTTAGCTGTCTGTATGTCACTAGTATCTCATAAACCTAACATATCTAGACAGTTAAAATTTTCACAGATGATATATCTGTTGCCACTATAACGACAAATAGATTTTTTTATATGGGACACATTAATTTGACTTCATCTTGCCTTATGGTAAGGTGAAGGCAAAGTCTCAGAAAAGAGGGTCACCATTACAGACACGTACCATGTTACAATGGTGGCACTCAGCTTGACGGCCTCATTAGATGCTCTTTCACGCCCCGCTTAAAGAACCCGGGACTGTAGGAAGAGGGAAACACGTGAAGTGGTCAGAAACTCCAGGTCTTAATGGTGCAGTAAAGGAAAGAGTAAGAGTAAAAATAGAATAAAATGAATATTTAAGAGCTAGATAGTAATGCACGTAGTGCAAGGGGGTCCACCAAGATCTTGGGCCCAAGCCAACCTCACCTGCAAGCCGGTGCACCTGCTGAACAACGGACGAGGCTCTAGCGCTGGCTTTCCCTTCGGGGTCGGATGGCAATCGCCCCCGGAAAAGCCAAGAATTGCCAAATCCAAATGAAATGGCTGAAATACCCACCGGGTCCAGGTAGAAGGGGTAGGCCCAAGAAGTCCTGGCTTGACGTCGTGGAGGGTGACATGCGTGCAAATGGTCTCACTACCATGGACAGCCCAAGATCGTGCGAAGTGGAGGAGGAAGACCCGGAAGGTAGACTCTGAGCTCCGAGGTCGTCTTGGCAACGGATGCAATCAGGAGAATGCGTCTATATGCAGATGATGAGTAATGCACGTAGTGATACGGAACCGTACGTACGTGAGTCCTACTCACGCTTGGCTGGTATTTTTTTACATTATTTAGCAAACTTGAACTTCCTACCTACTGTCTGTTAAACAATGGCTATAATATGAAAAGGTCAAGTGTGAGTGAATTATTATTTGTTGCTCAATAAATAAATCTTGTGGAAATCTTGATTTATAATATCGCCTAATATCGCATATAAAATATGGGGAAGGTACAAACACGGTCTATTTGTGTGTGTGTGTGTGTCTTTTATGCTACTTTGACTTTATTGGGTATATCGGGCTCTACCAAAGCCTTTGGGGCTAAGCCGACCAATATACAGGCCCGTAGGTATTCCAGATCGAAACTCAGTCCTGACTATCTCGATTTAAAACTAGATCTGAGAACAGTTGTATTCTAGATGATAGTTCCAATGTCATTGTGAGAGTCGATTCACAACTGAGCGTTGTTCTAGATTTCTAGAATACAGGCCTCATTCAGATCCATCCGTCCAGTGGTGAGGGTTCCCTATATATAGACCGCTGCCAAAGCTAGTGAACGAACACCTCCGCCGCCGGAGCCGGAGGAGGAGGTTATGTCGGACTCGAACCGACTAAAACACACGCCGTCTGTGGGCCGTCGGTTGCCGGAAGTGAGATTGTCGTAGCCATATCCCTCGCACCCCGGCCGACCCAGGGCCATATCTCTCGATCTGGGAGCAAAGGACCATCGCTGCGAGCAAAGTGGCGAGCGTGAGAACTCTCAGGGTCGTCACCAGCTCCCGTCTCGGCGTCTCGCACGCCGGACACTCGGTGAGCGTGTGCAGCGCCGAGTCCTCACTCGCGTCGCAGTGATGGCACTCGGACGTTGGCTCTTTCTTCGCGGTCCGATGCTGATACCACCCGAAGCACCCGTGCTCGGTGCCGTGTGGCCTCTCTAGCCATTCCCCCATGATGGGTCTTACTGCCGCAACTAGGTAGGTACGGCTCGCCCTAGTGATACCAGACTTACTAAATGCTTACAATATGGGGTTCTTCAAGAAGGGCATTAGAAGGTTTCTTCAGGGTCGGCAGCACGAGTGTGACGCCCCTGGTGTTGTATACGTCCATAGGCCACGGTAACCACTTTCCATCAGATGGGCCGTGTGCTTGTCTGCCACCTAAGTGGTATAAAAAAAATGCTTTTATTGTTTTTCGTTTTGTTTTTCCTTAATCATATTTTGGGTATGTGTTAAATGCGTAATGTGTTTTGTGCTTGCAGTATAATCTATTTTCTTTGTTCTTAATTTCCTTGTCTTACAAAGAAGTTTCGATACTTAACATACAGTAAACCCCATAGATATCAAAATTTCCCATAGATATTTAGCACAATTTAACTTTCTATTCAAATCACGGAGGGTCCACGGGGGTATTTAGTAAAATGGTGGTATTTTCTGAACGTAAGCTCTTTGTGTTAGACTGTAATGTAATTTTAAAGCGGTCAACCTCATTAACTGAGGTTCCTTAATTGAAAAGGTACAGGGCGGATAACATGGCTATAGGTACGTAATTGTACGGACAAGGTCTTCCCTTTATATGGTCGATAATAAAAAGTGCTCTGTGATATTTATTGGTGAAATTTTTGGCGAATATTTAATAAATTAGCCCCCATAGACAAGTAGTAATTCGATCACCGGCGTATTGTATAGATTGATGAATGTATGGGATTTTAAGTTTATGACATACAACATATTGATTTAAGCACTTGTAATTTTCCACAATTATTTATTATTTGGAACCTTACCGGTTTCGCCTTACGGCATTCTCAACCATTGAAACCAATGTAAGCCTTTGAGAATGCCATAAGGCGAAACCGGTAAAGTTCAAAATCCCTACTAATATTATAAATGTGAAAGTAACTCTGTCTGTCTGTCTGTCTGTCTGTCTCGCTTTCACGCCCAAACCACTGAACTGATTTTGATGAAATTTGGTATAGGGGTAGATTAGACCTCGAGAAAGGACATAGGCTATGTTTGGTCGCGATAACCGACATCCACGCGGGCGGAGCCGCGGGCAAAAGCTAGTAATAAATAATTGTAGAAAAGTACAAGTGCTCTCCAGTATAAACAGTTTATGACATACATTGATGGCTGTCATTATACGTCAAATCCCATACAATTCGTCATTCTATTCTAGAATAAACCGGCTAAGAATCACCACTTGTCTAAGGGACTGAAAAGCGTTCGTGATCAGTTAATAAAATAGACTAGTCAATGTATGGCATTGACATACGTTTAGGTACGTCATATTTATCGACAGCCTCTGTGGCGTAGCGGTAGTGAACGCGGCTGCTACGCAGGAGGCGCGGGTTCGATCCCCGCTCAGTCCAAATATTTGTATGCATGAATATGTAGGTATATTTGCATTGGTCTGGGTACTCTGGGTGTGCCTATGTATAATATGTATGTATTTACAAAAAAAAGTATCTAAGTATGTTTATCTGCATTCTAGATTCTATAACACAACCTAGTTACCATGGGTCTAGATAGCGTTGTATAGAATGTCGTAGAATATTTATTTATATTTTATTATCTACTAGCTGACCCGGCGAACTTCGTACCGCCATATTTTCTGATCCCGTTCCCGCTGCATATCTCTAAATTTATCAGTGTTTCTCTATAATATTATGCATGTATTATACATAGAAACCTTCCTCTTGAATCACTCTATTTAAAAAAAAAACCGCTTCAAAATCCGTTGCGTAGTTTTGAAGATTTAAGCATACATAGGGACGGACAGACAGCGACAGCGACTTTGTTTTATAATATGTAGTGATTTATTATACACTACAATTCGTGACTGTTCACTGTGGTACAAATCAAGCTATGGCCTTAGGGAGTTTGGGACAATTGTTGAACATTCTGATTAATTGATATGTATTGTCTACACACAATTGCGAATAAAGCTGTTTGTTTACTGAAATAATACTACATTAATATTCATATATCACGCATTGACACCTGTATATCCCCAAAGCCTGAAGGCTCAAAGTTTTTAGTCTGAGAGCTAATTCAGTAAAATTAGGTTTTAAAAATGTGTGAATTTATACAAAATTTAAATTTCAAATTTTAATTTAAACGCTATTATACTAATAAGTGATTCTGAGGGATTAATAACGTTTCGTTAACGTTCGTTTTGACAGATCATACAGAATACTAGATCTCCTAAAAAGGCCACTTTATTGGAAAGGAAAGTATTTTGTCATGCGGCGATATTTACAAGAAATTGGAATCTGATTGGTAAATAAATTATTGTGATTCTGTTCATATGAGTAACCATACGAATGTTAATAGGAATCTATTGAGATTTTCTGCGAATTCATATAGTTACTTGTTTTTAGCGGAATCGTTCAATGTGGCCTTTTTAGATCCGCAGTTTTATTTATCGTTTTTCTTTCCAAGCGAATTGAAATCACGGTCTTCATAGTCATAGTCATTTATTTTCAATGTGGAACAGTATAATTATTTCTTATATTGACGTCATAATAATATCTACTTCTATAGCCTATCTTTTATAAGCCACGTGGTTCCCGGTAGAGTAAGATTTAGGCCACCTGTCGTACAAGGCGACCAAGGGATAGGGCTGTTTAACATCAGACAGATATTGCACAGCCCAGACTCAGTTTCGGATGCATGGCTCGAGTCAACAGTAGTGCCCGGAATACGGCAATAGGCTCATCCCCTAGTACTTAATGCAATGATTGGTGAAATGTGGGTCTTATTTCACCTGTGGGCTAACCCTCCTGGGATAAAGGCGTGATTTGTATGTTATATGCTAACCTTGTTACCGTTAAACCAGCGAGCATGTATGAAAACAATTTTATCATGTAAGTAGAAGAAGCGAAAGATGTATGGCAGGATCGTACTTAGTAGGCGGAAAACTGTGTCTCTACCTACACGGGGAAACAGGCGTGACAGTATGTTATGTATGTGTATCTAATATATAAAATTCTCGTGTCACAATGTGCGTAATCGAACTCCTCCGAAACGGCTTGACCGATTTTGATGAAATTTTTTGTGCTTATCCGGTATCTATGAGAATCGGCCAACATCTATTTTTCATCCCCCTAAATGTTAGGGGTAGTCCACCCCTAAATTTTTTTTTTTTTTTTTTAGACAAAATTTTTAATTTCTATTTTTTTATGATACAACATACAAAAATACATACAATCCTCAATTTTCACCCTTCTACGATCAACCCTTATTTTTTAATAGCCATTTTAGTAATTTAATCATTACCCCTAAGTGATAAGGGTGCAGCGGAAACGGGATTTGAATACCACGCGGGCCGAAAATATGGCGGTACGAAGTTCGCCGGGGCAGCTAGTAATAAAATAAAACACCAGTGTTAGGTAATAGATATATTCAATGTCGTGTTCAAGCTTGTAAGGTTAAAGTTGCGTCTACAATAAGACTACGAATGGTAAAATATTTTCCTATACAGCTAAAACCACAGAGTAAAAATGCTGGCGCTATTTCTATTTACGATATAAAGGCGCGTGCAGCTATCGCTCCATGTACGTGGGAACCATTAACATATCAATATGCTACTGAACTCATACGTTTTGCTGGGTAGGGTGTAAGACATAAGCGAGAAGCGGAATCACTTTAGTTTTTTTTATATAAAGGCCTAGGAAATGTCAAGATCACTTTTCTCCACCCTGATGTTAAGATTGAGTCTAAGTCTGAGGAAATTGGATCATCGTGGATGATAAAAACTGAACAGTTTTATAGTGGTGGCCCTCAGCTTGACGGCCTCACACATGCTTTTTTACGCTTATAGGACCAGAGACTGTAGGAAAAAGGAAACACAACACGAGTGCCGGTGCTGGTAAAGGTAAAAGAAATTCAAAATAAAAGTCATTTAATTTGTAGTGGAAAATTTCAGCTCCGAGTTAAAGAGCTCCAGCTCCTAAAAGGTCTAGGTAAATCAGTAAGTAGTATAATATTCTTCCTAAAGAGGGACTGCTGTGGGTTCATCTAATGATAGACTTAGGATATAAATAGCAGACTTCGTCACACCTAATATTCGAATTTGGGCATATTTGATTTGTTTCAATAGTTCCATCCCATAACTTTAACCATAGCTAAACTAGCGCCTTGGCGTCTATCGGACTGCAATTATAGCAGCTTATCCGTATAAAAACCTTGTTCTGACTATAACAAACACAATAAAAAATTGAATTATCAAATTTCGTACAGTCGTATGGAAGTTACGGGTGTTTAAACGTTTTGTTTTCTAATCTCTTCATCCTAGCGTAAATTCCAGTCGCATCCGAAGCCTTCACCTCGGACTCTGAGGTCCGCTTTACCAGTCTAACTGTGGATTTGGCTGGACTTCGATTTTCCATGAAGGAATGGCAACTGGGACCAACGGCTAAACATGCTCTCTGAGGCACGACCAGAACAATTGAAATACCTATATTCATGCATACAAATATTTGCACTGAGCGGCCTCCTGCGTAGCAGCCGCGTCCAATACCGCTACACCGCGGCGTCTATCAATGCATTCGGATTAGTTTTATAATATTAGAGATTTTTGTAAACCGCCTCTGTGGCGTAGCGGTAGTGAACGCGGCCGCTGCGCAGGAGGCGCGGGTTCGATCCCCGCTCAGTGCAAATATTTGTGTGCATAAAATATGGATATTTGCCAATGCAATTCCAATGTCTGGTCGTGCCTCGGAGAGCACGTTAAGCCGTCGGTCCCGGTTGCCATAAAAACAACTATGGCAGTCGTTACGGGTAGTTGGTGCCCTAAAAAGTCCAAAAAACAACGGTCTAGCTGCAAAGCTTCGATATCGCCTAATGTTAACATTGGGTTGTGGAGGTCAGATGACAATCGCTTCACGGAAAGTATCGAGGTCTAGTCAAATCTGTAGTTAAGACTGGTTAAGCGGACCCCAGACTCCGAGCTGACAGCTTCGGATGCGACTGGGAATTAACGCTGGGAGGAAGAAGATTTTTGTAAACCGCCAACCTCGTGTAACTTATGCCACGCATCACAGGGATCTGCATTTGACGGTAGACCTGTATTTAGCATATTAGGCACGGATTTACACTTCCAAATTAAACAGGAATAATTCTCTGAGCTCTCTAGAGTTTTAATCCTTTTGGCTCTGACCGTCTTTGTGTTAGCGTTTCATGTTTAACTTTATTTGAAAATGAATTTTATTGCCTAACAAATGAGTTTCATTTTACAGTGAAGGGATTTATAATATTTTTTTAAATGCCTCGTCATAATGATCAAAAAGATATTGTTAACGTGGATTTAGCTTTGCAGTCAAAGTATGATTAAAAATGTATTCGTGAAAAAAATGGAATATCATTGTACAATACAATAATGATACAGGGAATTAACACGATCGTGGTATAGGTACATAATATTATATACCTTTGATTTACCTGACGTTTCGACCAGGTTAGACCGGCCGTGGTCACAGGCTAGCTGGCTTAGTGGTGCACGTCTGCCGTCTTCGAGTCCGTGAGGTAGAAGGTTCTTCATCCACCTGCTCGTCTTATACATAAAAATGAATTCCAAATTTTGTTTGTCTCCCCAAAACTCGAGAACGGCTAAACCGATTTGACTAATTTTAGTCTTGGAATATTCGTGGATGTCCAGGGAAGGTTTAAACGGTGAGAAAATAGGTGCAGCGGGAACGGGATCAAAAGTTCACGTGGGCTGAAAAAAAGTGACGGTACAAAGTTCGCCGGGACAGCGAGTTCTCGATATTTTTGATGTTTTCATTGTTCTATTTCTGTTTTAATTTTTCATTTTTTAGTGAAAATGTGCGTGTCAGACCTGTTGACAAATGAAGCTCTGGTGCAGACTTTCCCCTCAAGGATAGGAGGTCAGATGATGGGACAGGGCTCAGTATAAATTTTTGTTCTGCGTTTCAGTTTCTAACAATAAAATTACTAAATAATGTCTTATTTGAAAAAGACATACGCAAAACTTAACTTAAGTTCAACTTTATTGCAATTATATCATTGTTACCTACGAACAAAAGCGTGAAAAACTTCATCTTGTTTTCCTAATGCTGGTACACACCAACCAAAAGTAGGCTAACGAACGCAAACATAAGTAAATTTTATTTCTACATAGAATGATACCCCGTGTTGGTTCTCGAACTTTCTCGGTGGAGTAGAATAGGGCCACTCCATCTCTTCCAGTGGGTGTCGTAAGAGGCGACTAAGGGATTGGGCTATTCTCCATCCGAAAGTAAACACACAGCCCATGACAAAGTGCCCGCTAGACAGCAATAGGTAGCGAAAATCATAGTTGGCGAAATGTGTGTTAATACACCTCTGCCTACCCCTTCGGGGATTTACAGGCGTGAGTCTATACTATTATATAATTGTAAAGTGGTCGTGTCTGTACATTGGAGATATTTAAAAAAAATATTTGGGTTATGTTATGTTAACGATACTGAACACGAAAATATTTTTTTTGAATTTCCTGTCTGTTTGTCTGTTTGTCTGTTTGTCTGTTTGTCTGTTTGTCTGTTTGTCTGTTTGTCTGTTTGTCTGTTTGTCTGTTTGTCTGTTTGTCTGTTTGTCTGTTTGTCTGTTTGTCTGTTTGTCTGTTTGTCTGTTTGTCTGTTTGTCTGTTTGTCTGTTTGTCTGTTTGTCTGTTTGTCTGTTTGTCTGTTTGTCTGTTTGTCTGTTTGTCTGTTTGTCTGTTTGTCTGTTTGTCTGTTTGTCTGTTTGTCTGTTTGTCTGTTTGTCTGTTTGTCTGTTTGTCTGTTTGTCTGTTTGTCTGTTTGTCTGTTTGTCTGTTTGTCTGTTTGTCTGTTTGTCTGTTTGTCTGTTTGTCTGTTTGTCTGTTTGTCTGTTTGTCTGTTTGTCTGTTTGTCTGTTTGTCTGTTTGTCTGTTTGTCTGTTTGTCTGTCTGTCTGTTTGTCTGTCTGTCTGTCTGTCTGTCTGTCTGTCTGTCTGTCTGTCTGTCTGTCTGTCTGTCTGTCTGTCTGTCTGTCTGTCTGTCTGTCTGTCTGTCTGTCTGTCTGTCTGTCTGTCTGTCTGTCTGTCTGTCTGTCTGTCTGTCTGTCTGTCTGTCTGTCTGTCTGTTTGTCTGTTTGTCTGTTTGTCTGTTTGTCTGTTTGTCTGTTTGTCTGTTTGTCTGTTTGTCTGTTTGTCTGTTTGTCTGTTTGTCTGTTTGTCTGTCTGTCTGTCTGTCTGTCTGTCTGTCTGTCTGTCTGTCTGTCTGTCTGTCTGTCTGTCTGTCTGTCTGTCTGTCTGTCTGTCTGTCTGTCTGTCTGTCTGTCTGTCTGTCTGTCTGTCTGTCTGTCTGTCTGTCTGTCTGTCTGTCTGTCTGTCTGTCTGTCTGTCTGTCTGTCTGTCTGTCTGTCTGTCTGTCTGTCTGTCTGTTTGTCTGTTTGTCTGTTTGTCTGTTTGTCTGTTTGTCTGTTTGTCTGTTTGTCTGTTTGTCTGTTTGTCTGTTTGTCTGTTTGTCTGTTTGTCTGTTTGTCTGTTTGTCTGTTTGTCTGTTTGTCTGTTTGTCTGTTTGTCTGTTTGTCTGTTTGTCTGTTTGTCTGTTTGTCTGTTTGTCTGTTTGTCTGTTTGTCTGTTTGTCTGTTTGTCTGTTTGTCTGTTTGTCTGTTTGTCTGTTTGTCTGTTTGTCTGTTTGTCTGTTTGTCTGTTTGTCTGTTTGTCTGTTTGTCTGTTTGTCTGTTTGTCTGTTTGTCTGTTTGTCTGTTTGTCTGTTTGTCTGTTTGTCTGTTTGTCTGTTTGTCTGTTTGTCTGTTTGTCTGTTTGTCTGTTTGTCTGTTTGTCTGTTTGTCTGTTTGTCTGTTTATCTGTTTGTCTGTTTGTCCGCGATGGACGCAAAAACTACTGGACGGATTTTGATGCGGTTTTTTTTTGTTAGAAAGAGCTTACTCGGACTTAAAATCTTACGTTTGTTTGATCGCAATCGGTTGAGTAGAACCGAAGATATGAGCAAAGGTCGCGTTAACCGAGATGCACGCGGGCGGTGCCGCGGGCGGAAGGCTAGTATAGGTATATACAGGGCGTCCCACGGCGATGCCACATGGAGGGAAAGTACCTTAAATCCTTAAGTTAGCTCATTTTGTTTAAAGGAGACATCATTTTATTTTTAAAAAGAAACAAAACTGCATTCAAAGATTTTTAAAAATTTGCCTGCCACACCCGGTAATCGAACCGACTAAAATCCGAAAAAGTAAAATCCTGTATTTTTATGGCATCAATCGATAGTGTCAATCATAAGGATCAAATCTCTCTAACAAACATGGTAAATTAAACGAAAGGAAGTCCTTGAAACTTAAAATTATAAATTCAATTTGGCAAAATAAAACACTTTAACTCAAAGTTCATCCATCACTATCAGATACCATATTAACAATAAAATTCCATATTTAAATTCCTTTTCTTTTTTTATCGTTACGAGACTGCTGCTGGTCAGCAGTAGTATTTAGGTATGTCGAACTCAAACCGACTAAAACCGCACGCCGTCTAAATTAACAGGTTATAAGTTGATCCATAGGGCAATTCTCTCGCCATTTTCGTTGCCCACGGTACACCGCGTGCAGGTTTCTTCAAGCACCCAAAATAACTACCTACCCTACCTACATACCTCATGCAGTTACCCAATAAAGTTACATTCTAAACAGGTAACAAAGTTCATTAATTTAGTACTAATTTTACTAAATAAATTTCATCAAAGATAAATCTCTAGTGTTGATACCTTATAAGAAAGTGTTTTAATTTACCAAATTGTATTGATAATATTAGGTTTCAAGGAGTTCCTTTCATTTAATTTACCATGTTTCTTAGAGAGATTTGTTCCTTATGATTGACACTATCGATTGATGCCATTAAAATACAGGGTGTTACTTTTTCGGATTTTAGTCGGTTCGATTACCGGGTGTGGTAAGCGAATTTTTAAAAATCTTTGAATGCAGTTTTGTTTCTTTTTAAAAATAAAATGATGTCTCCTTTAAGTAAAATGTGCTAACTTAAGGATTTAAGGTACTTGCCCTCCATGTGGCATCGCCGTGGGACGCCCTGTATATGTATGTGAATTTTTTTTTTAACAAAGCACCCATCTCAGTTGCATCTAAAGTTTGTACTTACCGTGGAATGCTGAGGAGAACCTTGGGTCCAAGAATATTAACGTATTTTCAGTCTAGATCTAAGTCTATAACCTTTTGTTACCGTTTTTAAGATCTATTTTATAAACTAACACTAAACTAAACTAAACTAACACTAACGCCGTCCGCCTGCAGTTTTTCGTCTGTCCGGGCGGCGGCCTGCAGTCATTAATGTCATCATAATTTTATTACCTCAGACTAAAATAATAACATTATTTTATTCTTTTAGTCTGATGTTATTACGTATTAAATGCCGACGGCCATAGACTGTCCGGCCTATAACTGTCTTTGCTGACCGAAATCGTCAAGCGGCCACACACATATTAGTCGTCAGTCCAAAATCGTATACGAAACTGTAAGTGCGATGAACTGACAGACGGATATCATCCGGTTGTCGTTCGATAAACTGTTAGTGGGTGGCCGCCTTAAAGGTTGATTTACATCAGACGAGCGAATGCTCATTCTAGCCCCTCTACGTCAAATTCTATTAGTTTAAACAGAGATAGTACATTCGTTCGTTGTTCTTTCTTAAAATAAATAATAATAATATAAATAATAAATATTCTACAACATTCTACACAACGCTTAATTAGCTTGTGTTATGGAATCTAGAATGCGGATAAACATACTTAGATACTTTTTTTTTTTGTAAATACATACATAATTATTATACATAGAAACACCCAGACCAATGCAAATATTTATATTCATGCATACAAATATTGGCACTGAGCGGGGATCGAACCCGCGCCTCCTGCGTAGCAGCCGCGTTCACTACCGCTACGCCACAGAGGCAGCCTGTAAACGCTGAAAATAAGGTTTCGTTTACACTAAAATATTAAGAAAAAATGCTCTGGTTCTAGCTCCAGCTCTATGTTCGTTTAGTGTAAATCCACAGTAAGATGTCCTAGAACATTTATTTAAAGGTGCTTCTAAACGGGCGATGTTTTACTGCAATTAGTGGCTGCAACACTGTGGCCCGGCAACATTGCAACTATTGCAAGCAATACCGGCCAGTATTGCAGTAATGTCCCGGCCATATAGCCAAACATGTTTTGTGTTACCACATATGGCCGATGTTGCAGCGATGGGTTGCCGGACGATCACTAGGCGGTTGATTTTACTGCAATATTGCTCGGCCAGTTCTATTGTTGTTTCAGTCACTCTCTTTGTTATAGCACAGTCTATCCTTTTCTACACGAATTGTTAAATAATTTACTATCAAGGCTTATTTCTAGACTCAAATTATCTAAAGTTTCACGCTTATTTAAGTAAGGTCGAATCCACAATCTCTTCTTTTTCTGTTTATTTTTTAATAAAACAATATAAGCTGCTGCAACAAGTGTGATTTCGTCAACCATTGTTGCCGGTTTTTGTAACCCGTTTATGAATCTGCATCAAGAGCTATACTATTGCAGACATATTTGCAACACATTGCCCAGCCATTGATTGTTCGGCCATCAGTTGCAATGAAATATTTTTGAGATTGCCGGGCAATCAGTTGCCAATAGTGCAGCTACATGTTGCAGAAAAACATGGCCCGTTTAGAAGGGCACTAACATTCGCCTTCATTTGTTGGTGTATACCAGGTCTAAAACTCGACCATCTCATTGCTATTTGCAGTAACAGCCATGTAGCACTTGAGAACAGTCCCAGAGTGTATTCTCTAGATAAAAGTTTTAACATCTGTCCCGAGTGAAGTAATGTTGTTCCTGGAATCGTGTTTTCTTTGCCTAAACTCTTAGCAAAATGAGTTTTCTTAAAAATTACAACCTTTTATGCTACTGGGGATACAAATAGTATCTATATTCACGTTTAGTCAACTATTAATATATGGTTATTATATTAATATATGGTAATTATAGAATATTGAGTAGAACCTACTCTTCTACTTAAAGCGAAAAGGAAGCGTCGGCAGCTTAGTGGATAAGGAATTGGCCTTACAATCGAGAGGTCCCGGGTTCGAATCCTGGCCATTATACTACCAACGTAAACCCACTCTTAGCACTAGCAATTAAGCTTAGTTGGAGGGGTTAACGGGAATATGTATGTCTTCCTTGAGTTAAGCTCGCCTTTGTACATAAAATCTCACTAATTTGTGTAAATGCCATGTAAGTGTACAATAAGAATATTAATAAATGTATTAGTAATTTCGGTTGCAAATATTCTTTATAAAAAATAAAAATTCTCTAAAAATTCTTTACTTTCAGCATGAGGCAATTATTTGTGAAACAATAATTAATAAGTCAGTCTGAAGGCCAATACTCGTAATACTCGCAATACTAGTACTATAGATGTTCAAACTTCAGTCTCTATGTGACCTCAATCTCAGAAATGTCAAAACGAACACGATGTAAATGGAAAAATTAAAAAATTGTCTCTTGAATACCATTTTACCATTTGTGAGATTGAGGTAGGATCAATTGCTTTGTTCTGTATAGTCAGTTTAGTGCTATACATACATACGAGTACATAATATGAAGAGTAACTTCTAAAAGGAGAAGAGAAGTAATTGCCTATCCATACTAATATTATAAATACGAAAGTAACTCTGTTTGTCTGTTACGCTTTCACGCCCAAACTACTGAACCGATTTTGATGAAATTTGGTATATAGGTAGATTAAGGAGAAGGACATAATTATGCTATGTTTGGTCGCGATAACCGACATCCACGCGAGCGGAACCGCGGGCAAAAGCTAATGGTTAATATTTTTTATACTTACTGCCTTTGCGACTTACCCACTCCTGTCTTACTGCATCAGATTTGACGAGTTGTGTTGCAACCGGAAATTGTGCATACAGCGATGAGCGAGGTATGAAAGAAACTTCACTCCACGCACTTGCAAGCTGTAGAATGATCTTCTTGCTCTAGTTTTTCCAAGTGACTACAATATCGGGTTCTTTTGAACAATGGTACCTATTGCTCTTTCTTAATCGATTTGAATAGATAGCATAATAAAAGGATTATTCCCGTTGGCCACCACATAGTTGGCCACCACTGGTGGACATTGGGAAGTTTTATCACTTTTTATCCCAATGGCCACCAGTGGTGGTCAGCGGGAATAAAATATTGGAAAGTTCCCGTTGGCTACCACATAGTTGGCCACCACTGGTGGACACTGAGAAATTTTGTTACTTTATGTCCTCAAGGCCTTTCTTCAAATTCAAATGCTTCAAAATTTCAGTCAATGGTACTTTAGAAGATTTTTTACAGAGTCGGCAGCGCGAGTGTCACGTGCCTAGTATTGCAAATGTTCATAGACCACAGTAACCTCTCCCTATCTTGTAGTTTCATAACTAATGCAACTGAAGAGTTGCAGTAGTCCGGTCAACCGAACTACTCACCGGACTACTGCTACACAAAAGTAGCAACAGTTCGATTCCGTTTGACAACCGGACTACTGCTACTGAAAAGTTGCAGTAGTCCGATCAACCGGACTAGCAACCGAACTACTGAGACTAAAGGTTCATCACCACATAAGTTTCTACTTTGCGTTAATTGGTCAAAATCTGCTCTATTCGGCTGTTGTGATTACTTTGTTATTGCTTTAAGTCGTAACATGAGGTTAAATAATACTCTATGATGTTTCTTAATAGTCGGGATTTCAAGTATGAAAATATTTTTCACTAGCCCCGGTTTCACCCGTATTACCTCTTTAAGGCATAGGTATATGCTCATATTTATTAATTTTCAAATAAGTAATATCTAGGAATCTTTCGGATTTATTGACATTTATAATTACTGCTCCACACCGCTGAGTAGTAGCGAGATGATATTATAACCTTCCTCAATGAAAGGACTATCCAACACAAGAAAAAATTTTCAATTCGACCCAGTACCTAGTTTTAGAGATTGGCGCGTTCGTCTAATCAAGCAAACTCTCTTCATCTTTCTAGACTAGACCTAGATCTATAGATATGGCACACACTGGTAATGATTAGTGTGTTCAAACCCACAAACTCTTCAGCATTATTATTCGAAAACGCCTTTATTATACGTGTGGGTAAATGAATATAAAGTTTTATAATTCCAACAAAAAAGGCTTTAATCTAAAGCAATGGTTTTTGAGGCGTATTCAAAGGGACCTAATGAAAGGAAAGGCCTTTATAACATATACGCTTTAATTCAATTTTATGCTGATTACACAAATGAGCTTTATGTAAGTATGTAATATCAAGTCACATTTTTTGAATTACAGATAATTTACAACCTTATAACTTTAACGATTGGGCTTATTTTACAATGAACGCTGAGATGAAGTTATCGTAATTTGAAATTAGATATCATCAACCTGTTTCAAAATTTAAATAAAGAATTAAAAATTTATTAATGATTTAGAAAATATATTTACTGCTGAAATTATCATTTATGAATAACAAGTTGATGAAATCTATAAGATTATTAATAATTTATTTAATAATAATTTGAAAAATATATTTTTTTCTAAGATGTGGACAGATTTCAGGGTCAGAAAATAAATAAGTTACAAGAATAATTAAGTAAAATTTAACTCAAAACAGTGTAATTCCACATCTTTTTAATAATTTTAAACTGACGATTATTACCAAAGTTTTAACATTGACTTGTTTAATTAGTTAATTAATTTAATTATCTTATTTATATTGACAATATGTTTTGAACATTCGATTAGCACTTACTACTAATGACCAAGCTCATATTTTCATTAAAATCAACAAAAATTAGTAACGAGACATAATTACACTTTATACAAGGGGACCTCAAAATTTATGTAGTAGATACGTAAAAAAATCTTTGTATTTTGTAAATATTTAACAAAAAGTAACTCGATAGCAACGCAATACCTCAACGATGATTTAATTAAATCTAAACAATATAAGACAATCAAACCGTTCTTAATACTAAAGAGTTCGTTTTTATTATGTTATACCTACTAATTTGGCAATATTCAAAGTGATATTTTAATCTCAAAATGGCGTAAAAGTATAAGGCACGGTTTTAATATTTTACTAAATTTACTTAAATGTAGAAGGACGTCAACCCAGCTAATTGCTATTATCTAAATGGTTAATTAATAGCGAAAAAATGAATTATTTTGGCACTTTTTCAGTTCATAAATCCAAAATCTGAATATTAATAATTTAAGACAAGTAATATCATTTTTTTATCCATTGATATGTCTTAATAATTGGATTTCAATAAAATAGGAAAGTACTAAGGTAAAAAGTAAAATAAAACAAAAATAATAATTATTAGCTTTTTTATTTTTATTCGAAATGTAACAATATTTTTTTTTGTAAATATAAAATCGTATTTTGTCATTGGATGGATTATCAAAATTGGGAAACCAATAAAATTAAATTGACAAACAGTTGAAATTTGAGAAATCATTGTAATTGTTACAAATTCGATGTAAAGAAATATAATTAAAAATAATTAAGTATTATAATAACTTAAAATATAAAATTAATAAAACTTTGGCATGTGTATTATGACCGATTAAATTTTGTGGCTGAAAATGCTATTAATGTTAAAAAAATACAATTAGGTACACATATTATTTACATAGAATCAAGATGGACTCAAATTATAATTAATTGAACTTATTTTTATTGTCAGTTCGAGCTTTGAGTATTAATATTTCTTATTTACATTATAAAATGCAGAGAAAAAGTAACTTACGAGTAAAAATTTACAAAATAATAAGAAAGTCTCGAAGATCTTAATTTTTCTTTGTAAAAAAGTTACATTTTACAGTTCTACATTTTGACAGTCATTTAATATTTGACACATTTATTATTGGGATTCTTTCGTTAGTAGATAATATGTGATGAGGTCAAAATCAACGTAACTCAAGAGAAAATCTTTTAAACATGAAACTAGAAATTTCAATTAGGAGAAAAAATCTACAAAAATTAAAATTAACACCAAAATTCGTCAGGAACAACTTTTTAAGTTTCAAACCACTTCATCAACAATAAAAATGTACGTCAACATTTTCTAGAGAAATTTTAATCAAAAACGACAACAGGACAAAATTCAAAATTTTTCCCGATTAATAATAATTAGTTTGATTTATCAAAAACCCTATTTTTAACAATAATATAATTATTTTTCAAAACTTAATTACGAGAGATCTTTTTATGGAATCAATAAAATTTGGATTCGCATATAAAGTCATTAGATCGACAGTTTGTTGTTCATAATAAACAGTTTTAATATACATACATACATAATTGTATGGTAATACAATTTTATAAGTTGGATCAAGTTGCGAGACCAAAATATTTTTTTTGTCGTACCTGAAATCTCGCTATTAAAATTAACTGTCGCGTGTTCTAAAATCTTTAAGAACGACAAACTGTCGACCAATACCAGATCCAGCCTTTAAACGAAATTAAAAATGAATAAAATCGTAACTTTATCATCTAATATGTATTACCTAAAAATGATTTCACAATTGGACATTGAAAATCAAATTTTTTGTTCGCTTATGTCGTTTGGACGTATTACCTATTACAATATTGATAAGTCAGTCGAACATTTTCATACAACTTGACTAGCCCAAATGCTAATTTAGGCTAACTGTCATATCTATCTACCAATGGACACTAATCGTTTGAAAGTTCGTTTGTGTATCACATTCAATTATTATAAATCTATCTACAATTTTATCTAGTCCACTTTATTTACACCGTTCACTTTACATTTTTCCACTTTAGGTACATGTGTACATTCATAGCCGACTTACAGTTTAACAATGTCACTTTGCACTTTTGCTTGCACTTTACACTTATATGCGCCACTTTACAATTATATTAGTCACTTTACAATTAATTATTTTAGTCACTTTACAGTTTTATACATTTTAGACTACGTGCGTCTCACTTCTTTTGTTATATGATTCGTCAATAGTGACGTTTTGTTTCTTGTTTTCTTTTTTAATGGTCCCGTACTGTGGGACATCTGAGGTGAGGTTCTGTACCGTCAGAATCTGATTTGAGTTTTGTGGCGTGCTCGATGAGATTGGACTGCCATACTGGTTGCCATATTTGTGACGTGACGGGTCCTTTAGTATTGACTGTGGTTGTTTTGGCGTCTGTGTCTGTGTGAGGTGCTGAAACAAAAAAATAAAGTTAGAAATACGGTAAAATATTTCTTCCAATGGCAGTCTTATGCTAAAAAATGTTTTCTTTTTATTTCACTTTGTAAAGATGTGTGGATGTTTGTTACTTATTCACGCTCAAACAGCAGAATTGATAAGTGGATAGATAGCCTGGAATATGCCCCTGAAATAAGTTTACAGTTCCATGCGAAGCCGAGGGCAATAGCTATATTTATCAGGTAGTATCTATAAAGACCTGCTTACTAGTCTGGATTTCCACCCAATCAAAAGCGGGTATCAGTTATTGAAAATATATATTTTAATTAATTTAACTTCTATTATACACTGGCTGTTATATAAAGTTTATTATTTCTAAAGGTAATTAGTGTTGAAAGGTTTTATACAACAAAATTATAATACAAATTTTGATGAATTATATTAAATTCTAAAAGTTCAAGCGACTAGACAATCCCGATAATACAAGGCTGGGGAGGTCACTGTTTTAAAAGCGAAAGCCAAAACTAATTTCTTAAGAGTAAAACTTTGATGAATAGTAAACATGAGTTTGATTAAATTTTGAGCTCATCGATGAACTGAAAAGTAGATGAGGTAGGCAGGTATGTTTATGGGGTTGGTAGGTATACAGGGTGGTACTTTAAATTGATAAAAAATCTACATCCTTTAAGTGGGGCGTAAAAAAGCATTTATTTGGTGAGGCCGTCAAGCTGAGTGTCACCATTGTAACGTGGTACGTGTCTATAATAGTGGTGACCCTCTTTTCCGAGACTTTGCCTTCAGCTTACCATCAGGCGAGGTGATGTCAAATTGACGTGCCCTATATAAAAAATCATTACCAATACATTATGTTAGGTTAGGTTAGACCTCTTTAGAGTTGAAATTATCAAAAATATTTCCTTTTATTTCAGAATTCTAAGTTTGACCTCAGCGGTAGCGGTTAGTCAAGCAATTATAAATAAAAATCTCAACTTAATTATGATGTACAGTCCATTTACTACTGTAATTAATGCCATTAGAATGTAAGTCACGCGCGAATTTCTTACGGCATTCGCTCAATTACGTCTTAGAGGCGAAATGACAAAGTTTGCAGCAAAAAGTTTTAATTTCAGAACCCATTGGAAAGTTCTGGAAGATTGAAATGCCCAAGATTTACGATGAAACGGAAGATTGTTGTTAATTAATCTAAATTAAGAAATCGTTCGCGCTTATTTCGCCCTGACAAAAGTGTTAGGCGGACATTTTCTGGTATTTACGCTTGTTTTACGGGACTGCGGAAATTAATTTCGGTAACTTATTCATTAGAATTATTTGTGAGTACGATTGAAACGTTTAAGTTTTATTTATCGTGAATGCGTGTTCAAACAACTTGGTTAATTGGAGGGGAATAACATAAATAGGTAAGCTTCACGGTAAATATTGAAGTTATTCGCAAACTCGCAGTTATTTTGGAAAAAGCGGACCCCATTCTCCGAGGTGAAAGCTTCAGATGCGACTGGGATTAAGGTGATTACATACGCGAATGACTTTGACCATACAAATGCTCAAGGTCATTGGCTCATATTTGAACCGTAAAAATCAGTAAAACCAATTTTAATAGATAACTTTATAGGCGAATACACTTATGTAACATACATGTGAAATTTTAGATTATTTGGATACATATTGTAGAAAATATTTGGTTTCATAAGAAAGAGTAGAGTGATGTTCAGAGCCTCTTTTCTACTATTTTCTCGTTTCTTATTTAATTTATGAAAAGGTGAAGTTACTCTGTTTATCCTGTAGTGTGCAGGCATTTAAATTCCAGATCTGTAGGTTTTATAGTTAAAAAGAAAAACGGTTTCGAAAATACCGATTTTTCGATGCTGATCTGATTCGGGGCCTTAACGCTAGGATGAAGGAGGGCAAGTATTAAGGCACATCTAGACTTGAACTAAACGTAGTTTGTAATATCAGTTCTAGCTAATTCAGTGCCCATTATAATGCATGTATCAGGGTCCTTTTAACTGTACTGAGGCTTTTACGTTAGTTTTTGTTAATAAAAATTATCTTTAAAACATCCTAATTATTTATTTTTTATTATTATTGATCAATTATATCAATAGGATGCGTTTACATTAACAAAAGTCAAAATGGCCATATATGTAGGATCCATCGATATTTTGAAGGCAAAGTATAAATAACTTCTAGTACCTAGTACAATTTTTTTTAACAAATACTGGTACAAATAAATTTAATTTTCTGGAAAAAATTATTAAAGAAAGGTCCCAATACGATTGGAGTGGACGCAATCTTGCTTGGATAGTGATTTCAACGTAATATCATTAATGTATAGATGACTGCTTGCTCACAGCACCGGGTCGTTCGTGGCCGATTGAAAATAAACGATGTGGAAATGGAGAAAATGTTCACTTATACTCGTATTTGCTACTATTTGACCCAAAGAACTTTGTACCGCCATATTTTATTCCAGCCGCGTGGAATTCTGATCCCGTTCCCATTGCACCTTCTATTCCACGTGAATTACTAATCCCGTTTCCGTTCAACTTCTATTCTATTATTTTATTAATTTTGCACTTAAAGCCTAGTATCGACTAGATAATATCGTTGCACAATGTTGCATTAATAAATACGCGCAGCAACACGAGTCTACTCATGATCAATAAAATTGTGGAACAAATAACAAGTTAAGCGACGTGTTGCGTGATATCACGTGTTGCGCAACGTCACCCAACTTGTTGGGGGACACAATTGTCACGTATCAAATGTTGCCTAGTGTTTACGAGGCTTTAATGTCTGGCCTCCGATCTCCTATTCCTTTCTTGTCTTCTACACGAGTCTACTCATGATCAATAAAATTGTGGAACAAATAACAAGTTACGCGACGTGTTGCGTGATCACGTATCAAATGTTGCCTAGTGTTTACGAGGCTTTAATGTCTGGCCTCCGATCTCCTATTCCTTTCTTGTCTTCTACGAAAGCGACAGCCTACTTCCAAAGGAGCCTAACCAGTATTTCATGTTTGAATACCTCGGGACTCGTATCTTGGACCTAAATCGTTAGACAAACGAGACCCTTTGTAATAATTTAAGCTTGGTGAATTTGAGCTCTTTCACCGCAGTAGCACCCCGTGCTATCCTCAAGAGACACCCAAGAAACGTGTACTGCGCGTTTAAAGCACATTGCAATTATATCATCTAAAATATGTATAAAAAGGTTAGCATAGTACCTTACCTGGCCACAGTTCCCTTGGTGCAGTACGGTGACGTCAGGCGGGGGCACGGCCGCCATCTTGTCCATACGCTGACGTCTTAGAGTGCCACCAGCTGATCTGTCTAAAGATAAAGTTAGTTTATTGTTTGTGCCATAGAAATTCTTAAGGTCCAACCCCACCAAACGGACGGCATCGGCCCGGATTTTACAATCTTTAAACAAAATTAAATCTTATTTTCACAGTGTTTGAAGTTTATATTACCAAGTCACGCACAACAGCTTGACAGCGACGTGCGGCGGCATGACGCACGTCAAGCTGTCATGCGTGACTTGGTAATATAAACTTTAAATGCTGTGATTTTATTTTGTTTAAAGATTGTAAAATCCGTTCCAATGCCGTCCGTTTGGTGGGGTTGAACCTTTAGAGGCGAGATTTTCGCCTTTAAATACTTAAGTCTTGAACTGATCGACTTCTTAATCTTAGCGTTAATCCCAGTCGCATCCGAAGCTTTACACCTCGGAGTCTGGGGTCTGCTTTACCAGTCTAAACTGAGAATTTGGCTGGACTTCGATATATTTCGTGAAACAACTGCCATCGGACCTCCACAACCTAATAACGATATTGGGCGATATCGAAGCATTGCAGCTAGACCAGCTCTTAGACTTTTTAGGGCTCCAACTACCCGTAACGACTACCATACATGTTCGTATGGCAACCGACAGCTTAACGTGTTCTCCAAGGCACGACCAGAACAACCCAAATAGTTATACTTACACTGAGCTGGAATCGAAGCCGCGGCACCTGCTGCGTAGCAGTTGCATTCACTACCGCCACAAAGGCACACGTCACTTCCTAATACTCTTTACAAACAAACAAATAACGAACTTACCATCCAAAGCGTAGGAGTGTGGTGGGCTGGCCATGTGAGACGGAGAGCCGCTGGAGAGTCCACCATTCATTAAGTGGGGCTTTGGTAACGGTTGCCCATACTGCTGGGGCGGGGTCGGAGTCCGGCCTTGTTGCTAAGGAGAATAAAAGGTTCTGTTATAGAAACTATAGGCCAAGAACTTTGATTCCATAGTCATCTCTACCCTGCTAAAGATTGCCAAGTTGGCGCTTGGAAGTTCGAAGTCAAAGTCGAAAATCATTAACTCTGTATAGACTAAAGCAAAACTTACAAAACTTCAGTAGAAAAAAGACTTGTTTAGTAAATGGACTACAGGTTCGAAAGCCCTGGACTGATAAGACTCTGGTAAGAAACTTAGCAGGCGTTTTGGTCTATTTACATGCCTCCAGAGTGCCTCATTGGTCAATCTACGTGGACCAGGTGTTGGGGCACTAGAAGTTTTTCTTAAAATAATCATTGATTACCTGTTGCAGGTACTCTCCAATGAGCGGTGGGTACGAAAGGTATCTGTCAGAAGACATGTTGTAGTAGGAACCATCGAGGGGAGGCATCGGGCTCGGAGCTGGTACATAGTTCTGCTTGCCTGTTGAAGAATTGAGGTTTATTAAAAAATATTACATAAGTAACATAAAAAAATAGGTTTAAATTGATTAATATTTCTTCTTCTTCATGCTAGCGTTAATCCCAGTCGCATCCGAAGTTTTCACCTCGGAGTCTGGGGTTCGCTTTACCAGTTAACTTAATCGCGGATTTGGTGAACGATATTTTCCGTGAAGCGACTGCCATCTGACCTTCACAACCCAATAAAAAGGAATAAAATAAGTTGATAAGGAGTGAGATACCACCAAGAGCTGACGTCGATACTTCCCCCGTCTCGTCGCGCACATACCTAAGATACGGTACAGCGTTACGTTCAAACTATAGCCAATTGAACCTGTGGCGAACATACATACTCGCACATTCACCCGCCACGATAATCCGCTCCGCTTATGAAGTGAGAACGCAGCCTACTTAGCACGCGCAGCCTGCGTGCTCGCCTCACACCGCGCTACGGCCGGCGCGGCCGCTGGCAGTCAACGAGAAGCTTCCGCACGTCTAACACGTACCGCGCTCTTACGTTCCGTCGACGCTTACCGAACCTTGCTATATACTTGTACCTATCGTATATTCAATAAATCATTAGTTAATAACTAAAATAACATCGTTCAGTTGGCTTGCTTTGCTTTCTTCACCCGTTATACCATCCACACATATACAACCAACATACGCATCTACACTGGTGACCCCGAGAAGAACAAGAAGCACCTTCTGGATCTTGGACTGAACAGTACAGCGTACTGTAGTAGTGAGAAAGTCTTCCTACACAGTTATACCAAGGCGCCCCGAAAAAGAAAAAATAATACCCTCAAGATACAGAAAAAAAATAAGGTAGTGGACCCACGCATAAGCGGTGAGCGATTTTTTTTTTGTCCTAATTATGGATGAGGCGCAGAAGGTGGTTAAGACTGATGAAGTATTTAGAGTGGGCGTACGAGTGCCCCCATTTTGGCCTGAGGAGCCGGCTTTGTGGTTCGCTCAGCTGGAGTGCCAGTTCGATCTGTCGAGAATTACGACAGACGAAACCAAATTTAATTACTTGGTGGCTCAACTTGACCACCAATATGCCATTGAAGTCAAGGACGTCATAACCAGGCCTCCTGATAAGGATAGGTACACGAAGCTAAAGACTGAGTTGATAAGGCGTCTCTCCGCTTCAAAAGAGAAGCGGGTGAAACAGTTACTCATGCACGAGGAGCTAGGCGATAGGAAGCCCTCGCAATTCCTGCGCCATCTGGAAAGCCTGGCTGGCCCTTCTGTGCTTAGGGATTTTTTGACAACTATCTGGACTAGTCGCTTGCCGCAATACATACAAACCGTTATAGCTTCACAGATGGACCTGACCCTTGACAAGCTGGGAGAGTTGGCTGACAAGGTGCACGAGATTGCCCCACCTACCCCGCAAGTTGCCAGCACAAGCACCTCTAGTGTTTTACCGTCTACCCTCGAGCTACTGACGCAGCAGGTTAGTGAACTCACAAAGCAAGTAGCAGCTCTTACCAGTAGGCGGGAACGAGGTCACTCGCATGCCAAGCCCAGCTACCAGAGGAATCGCTCACGAAGTCGCTCAAAGCCTCGAGAGCCACCGACAGGGCACCCGCATTGCTTCTACCACTATACCTTCGGAAACAAGGCAAATAAGTGCAGACAACCCTGTACCTTCGAGTCGGGAAACGCACAGGGCAGTCGGAAGTAGCGGCCAATGACTGCCCCCCGTCTACAGGCCGCCTTTTTGTGACCGACCGTGCCTCTAAAATGCAATTCTTAGTGGATACTGGTTCCGACTTGTGCGTTTTCCCACGATCGGCAGTCAAGGCGCCTTGTTTTAAGTCCAAATACGCCCTAATTGCAGCTAATGGCAGTGTCATTAATACCTATGGACCTCTACAGCTTCATCTCAATCTTGGTCTAAGACGAGTGTTCTCCTGGAGTTTCACGATAGCCGATGTGTCGAAACCCATCATAGGTGTAGATCTACTAAGCTACTACAACTTGTTGGTAGACTGCCGGAGCCAACGGTTGATAGATGGTACTACGACTCTTCATATAGCAGCTATAGCCGAGGGAACTGCTGACGACATCTCTTCTGTGAAAGCCGTCGCTGGTGAGTCCGATTTTCACCAGATACTGCGAGAGTTCCCCGATATTACAAGGCCTGCCGGCGTACATTCACCTCCGAAGCACAACACGCTGCATTTCATTAGGACCTCGCCCGGACCTCCAGTTTCCTGTAAACCTCGACGCCTGGACCCAGCTAGATTGCGAGCTGCTAAGAGCGAGTTCCAGGACCTGGTCACGAGCGGCATCGCTCGACCTTCAGAGAGTCCTTGGTCTTCGGCCTTACATATGGTAAGAAAGAAGGATGACAGTTGGAGACCTTGTGGGGATTACAGGGCCCTGAATTCGCGGACTATACCTGACCGCTACCCTATTAAGCACATACAGGATTTCTCCCACCAACTGTCTGGCTGCACCATTTTCTCCACAGTAGACCTCGTGAAGGCATACCATCAGATAGCGGTGAATCCAGAGGATATTTGTAAGACGGCGATTACGACGCCTTTCGGATTATACGAATTTCCCTTTATGACCTTCGGCCTACGGAACGCGGCGCAAACGTTCCAGAGGTTCCTTGACGAGGTCATATTGGGGCTCGATTTTTGCTACGGGTACATTGACGATATTTTGGTGTATTCATCGTCGCCAGAAAAGCATAAAGTCCACTTGCGCCTATTATTCGAACGCCTTAAGCAGTATGGCATCCTTGTAAACACATCTAAATGTTTTCTTGGAAAAGAAGAGGTTACATTCCTAGGATACTCAGTCTCAGCTACCGGTACAAAGCCTCTTGCCTCAAAAGTGAAGGCTGTACAGGACTATACGGTGCCCAAAACAGTGAAGGATCTACGGCGTTTCTTGGGCATGCTGAACTTCTACCGTCGCTTCGTGCAGGATGCTGCCCAAATACAGGCACCGCTGAACTCAGTCTTGGCTGGCCCTAAAGTAAAAGGTTCCCACCCTGTAAACATGGTACCTAAACTTCTTCAAGCTTTTGAGGACTGCAAGGCATCCTTGTCAAAGGCCACCATGCTTGCCCACCCAGACCCTTCTGCAGATTTAGCCATCATGACGGACGCATCAGACTTGGGCATTGGAGCCGTACTACAGCAGCTTAAAGGTAAAGAGTGGCAACCTTTAGCTTTTTTCTCCCACAAGCTAAGTCCATCACAGAAGAAGTACAGCCCTTACGATCGCGAACTATTGGCTGCATACGAGGCGATAAAGTACTTTCGTCACATGGTTGAAGCGAAGACGTTCACGATATTCACAGACCATAAGCCACTTACCTCTGCGTTCAAGCTAAATAGAGATCAGTGTTCACCCCGCCAGTTCAGGTACCTAGACTACATTTCTCAATTTACAACTGACTTGAGATACATACCTGGACCTAAAAATGTAGTTGCTGATGCTCTTTCGCGCACAGACGAAATCACCGTGTCCATAGACTACAAGGAGCTTGCACGATCTCAGGAAGAAGATCCGGAGCTGCAAAACCTTATCCTCAATGGTTCTACGCTGAAGCTAGAAAAGAGACTAACAGCACACAGCGACTTACCGATCTACTGCGATACTTCTGTGCATCCACCTCGACCTTACATCACTCCGAACTTGAGAAGGCAAGCCTTCGACATGGTGCACAACTGGAGCCATCCTGGGAGTACAGCTACAGTGCGACTGGTGACACAGAGATACGTATGGCCAGGCATTCGGAAAGACTGTAGAGAGTGGTCAGGGCAATGCTTAAATTGCCAGAAAAGCAAAATTAACCGTCACACCCATGCTCCCCTCTCCTCCTTCCTTACCCCTTCTGCGAGGTTCTCACATATCCACCTTGACCTCGTAGGACCTTTACCGATGTCTTTTGGTTACAGATACTGCCTTACTGTCATCGACAGATTCACTCGATGGCCTGAGGCTATCCCACTGCAGGACATCACGGCTGAGACATGCGCAGCTGCCCTCGTGTCTGGCTGGGTGGCCAGATTTGGCTGTCCTGCGCGCGTGACCACCGACCGTGGACGCCAGTTTGAGAGCCATCTCTTCCACGCTCTCACCACCATGATCGGCGCGCGACATCTCCGAACTACAGCGTACCATCCGGCAGCTAACGGTATTGTGGAGCGGTTTCATCGCCAACTCAAGGCCGCTATCATGTGCCATGACAATACTAGGTGGAATCCGTAATTCCTGGAAGGAAGACCTACGCGCCAGCCCAGCAGAGCTCGTATATGGCGAACCACTACAGCTGCCGGGCCAGTTCCTGTCTCCCAAGGACGATTACACGGCAGAGGACGTCACCCAGTACGTCACCCGTCTCCGCGCGCACATGGCCAAGCTGTCTCCGAAGCCCACATCCTGGCATGGTGCAGCGCCATTCTATGTCCCTCGTGACTTACACACCTCTTCTCACGTTTTCCTGCGTCGAGATCACGTGCGGGCATCACTAGAACCACCCTACGCCGGTCCCTTCAAGGTACTGGAGAGAACACCAAAATTTTTTACCCTAGATGTACGAGGAAAAGCAACTAACGTTTCTATAGATCGCTTAAAACCGGCATACACATCTAGGGAGATCCAAGTACCATCACCGAGAGCGACATCCACCCCAGCTTCGACAACACCAGCCGTGTCAGTTGAGAAGAGCGATGATGAAAGAAAGACGCGTAGCGGCAGACGAGTCAAATTACCAGTCAGATTTGGATCGACCGTAGTCACGGTCTGGCCGGGGGAGTGATGTGGCGAACATACATACTCGCACATTCACCCGCCACGATAATCCGCTCCGCTTATGAAGTGAGAACGCAGCCTACTTAGCACGCGCAGCCTGCGTGCTCGCCTCACACCGCGCTACGGCCGGCGCGGCCGCTGGCAGTCAACGAGAAGCTTCCGCACGTCTAACACGTACCGCGCTCTTACGTTCCGTCGACGCTTACCGAACCTTGCTATATACTTGTACCTATCGTATATTCAATAAATCATTAGTTAATAACTAAAATAACATCGTTCAGTTGGCTTTTTCCTTACCCCTTCTGCGAGGCTGGCTTTTTCTTCACCCGTTATACCATCCACACATATACAACCAACATACGCATCTACAAACCCATTTATTCCCATTTTTTAGCTGTGGAATGAACTCCCTGCGGCGGTTTTCCCAAGCGACTACAATATGGGGTTCTTCAAGAAGGGCATTAGAAGGTTTCTTCAGGGTCGGCAGCGCGAGTGTGACGCCCCTGGTGTTGCATACGTCCATAGGCCACGGTGACCCATCAGGTGGCCGTGTGCTTGTCTGCCAACAAAGTGGTATAAAAAAAAATATCTAAGGTCTTCACCCCATGGCCCAGGATTCGTTTACTCCATAATTCGTCTGATTATCCCAGCTAACCTTTGCAAGTCGTCTCTCAAATTCCAGATGGACCGCTTGAAATTCAACTCCAAGTCAAGTAACTCACCAGAACTTCTTCCCAAGGTGCTGTGCCCACTTATGTCCTTGTGCCTGTGAGGGTGCGGCAGGGTGCGAGCATGCTCAGCGTCATACACGGCATAATTCGGCGGTGGGTAGTCCAGGGGAGGAGGAATCACTAGACCTTGGTCATCCATTAAGAAGGCGTCCGTTGTCTGGTGGAAGAGAAAGTTGAATTTATAGTCTATATGTTAATCAATCAATTAGCCTATTGCAGTCCATTGCCAGACATAGGCCTCTCCCAGTCTGACCATAAAGTGGGCTTTTTAGCTTACTGTTGCACGCTGGCCAGAGAACCTGAGAGAGGGGAAACTCGAGAAAAATCCTTTGGTTTTAGACTGTTTATACTGGAGATTGATGGCACTTTGTGGAACTTGCTACACATATTGAACAAAGCCTTTGATTTTTCTTGACTTTTTCTTCTCTCAGGTCGCTCCGACCTCGACAGAACCACGGTATCGGTCACTTTGTTAGTATTTTTTAATTGTATTTCAATTGAACCATTGAACTGATTTTGAATAAATTGGGTACAAAGATAGACTAGAACTTAGGCAGTGAATGAATGACGTTAACACGTATTTTGAACTTTATGCCGTTTAGGACAATCATCAATGTATATCATAAACGTCAAAAAAATATGTGTCAATGTCCTACATTCATCATTCTATTCTACAATACGCCAGCCACCGAACTGCCACTTGTCTAGTGGGATAAAATAACACCAAGACACCAACTCATTGAGTCAACTTACCTGACTCAGCATATGCCTGGTCGGCATACTCGGCACCTCCGGTATAGGAGGGGGCTGTCGATCGTCAGCCTCATCTTGCGAGTACTCCGACTTCTCAGAGACCGAGCTGAGGGTTTCTCCTGTCATCGTATCGTTGTATGATGATGGGGCGTACATTTCTATGGTGGCTGATTTTGAGGCCTGGCCTGCTTGCTCTGTGAAAACATTCTCTGGTTTTAAATATTTATCTCATAATGTTAAAGTTAATTCAGCTGAGACAAAGAACCGTAGGTCTCGAAGAGGTAAGCAGAGGTATATATTTAAAAAGGTACCATTAAATTTAAATCGTTAAATTTACAGATATAAGTCTCATGGTACCGCTAGTTTTCAAACTAATAATAATTAAGGAATTAACATGAAAATACAATTTGCATGACCCGAGAATGGAACCAAACCGATACCTCCCACGTAAGTTGTTGTAACCAACAAAATTGCTATTTTGTGTTTTTCATGTAAAAGTGTCTAATTTTATGTATAGTATCCTGTAACAATTAGATCAAATCCAAAAATCTATTAATTTCGGTAGTTTTCAGAAGTATAACATCGTATGTTCCGAACTATCCCGGCGTATATTGTGGTATTTATTACTTGCAATAGTTTACGGCGGGCGGTGTGAGTCTGACGAGCGCGCTCACCCCGCGTATGTGTGACATAAAACAGACTACGCTGGAACTCGCTGTAGGTTGCATGTCACGCGCGTATTTTTTGTGTTGATTTGATATTTATTACGTAATACTACTAGCACATATTTTTCGTATTTCAAATATTGCTTATATAAAATGTGGTATTGATTACATACAACAATATACGTTGCTGAATTTACACGTATTTTGTTGTAAGTAATACATACAACATTTTACTTCGGAATTAGTTATACTGAAGCACATGGCAAGATGACTTACAATGTTTTACGTGGTAAAATTAACAATTTTATGGTTACTAAGTAACACATACAACAATCTACTTCGCTTATCACTGACATTGTGTAAGTTGTAAGTAACATTTGCGGTTATCAAAAATCTATAGAAATAAATAAAATTAAAGTGTATGTTTGTAACATCAAAATAACAAGTGAATAAACATTTTGAACCCAAAAAAAAAACAAAAATAACAAGTTGAATGAAATTTTGAAGCATTTATTATGTTAACTTAATCATCTTATCATCTTGTCTTCTTCATCTTTTTCATCAATCTTCTTCTTCGGTCATCAATCATCATCATCTTATTCAAAATAACAAGTTTTTACTAAATGGGTATTCATGTAAATCAGGTACCATTAACAATAACTTAATTTAAATGTCTTTGGTCTGTCTGTCGGTCTGTTCCGCTAATCTCCTCCCTCCTCTCGAAGGTGACGGAGCTTATCATTAATACATAGCTCCTGGGGTACTTTGAACTGTATGATCTACTGAGTAACCGACAGTACGGCTTCCGCCACCGTCGCTTAACAGGTGTATCTTATCTTAACCTTCTTTTGTATCTCACAAACCGTTGCGCGCAAGCTATCGAGACTTGAGGTGAAGCACTGGCGGTTAGTCTCGATATCGGAAAGGCCTTTGATCGGGTCTAGCACAGAGGTCTTCTTGCAAAGCTCTTATGGACCAAGGGATTATGGGAATGGATTGCCAGCTTTTTGTCCAACAGAAGTATCCAAGCCGTCGTTGATAGCAGTTGCTCGGACCGCATGGACATAAAACGCCGATGTCCCACAAAGTTCCGTGTTGTCTCGACCCTGTTACTGCTACATATCAATGACATGCTGTCGGATGACTCCATTCATCACTATGCGGACGACAGTACCGGAGACGCTTGTTACACGGACCGTGCAAATATCCCTCAGTCCGAGATGGAGGAAAGCCGCGAACAACTTGTGTCTGAAATCGAGGCTACGTTATCTAGAGTATCCGATTGGGACAGACTAAATTTAGTCCAATTCAACCCCTCTAAGACACAAGTATGTGTATTCACCGTTAACAAAATCGCCATATATTGTAGCACCGCAATTCCTGGGCACACTGCTTACTATTTCCTTGCGTATTGGGATCCTTAATATCAATATCTCCAGCGACGTCCAATACCGTAGTCAATTGGAAGACAAGGTGAAGCTGGCATCAAAGAAGCAGTGCTTAACAGGGTGAATACTTAACTGTGGGGCAACGACTCCGCCTACATAAGGCACAGGTTCAGCCCCACTTGGAGTACTGCAATCACCGTTTTGTCGGAGCGCCTACGTGCCAGCTTGAAGTGGTCAACCCCTTCGACTCGGTACAAAGACGAGCATTGAGGCTCGTTGACCATCCCATACTCGCAGGTCATGTGGAACCTTTCAGTCTCAGAAGAGACTTTGCCTCACTGTGTGTTCTACCGCCTATACAATGGTTTGTGCTCAAATGAACTATTTGACATGATACCAACAGCTACATTCTATCATCGCATCTCTCGCCACAAGCAGGGAATTCATCGTCACACATTGCGTCCGGAAACAGTGCGCACTGTGCGGTATGAAAGGAACTACATCCCTCGCACACTCAACCTGTGGAATGAACTCCCTGCGGTGGTTTTCCCAAGTGACTACAATCGATTGATAAATTGATAGCTGCCGTTGACTGGACAATACTTGTAGACTACACCTATGAGAAGCACTATAAAAGGAGGATGTCTGTACCACGTCATCCAGACCCGACATATTCCTTTTTTCACGATCGCATAGGCGAGCATTGCTTGTAGAACTCACAGTACCGTGGAAAACTAACATACCTAAAGACCACGCTATACAGACGAACAAATACTTTGACCTGACTAACGAGTTAACCAAAAATGGCTACGTGATTAAATTTAACGCCGTAGAAGTAGGACCAAGACGAATTCAAGCTAAATCCCTGTACAACTTAAAGACCTCGGATTGCCAAGAGCTTCAGTAAGCTCTTTACTAAATCGAATATCCAAAGCGGCATTGATAAGATCTTACCAAATTTGGATAGGTAGGGGGTACACTACTGACGGTGGAGGTGAGCGCTGATGCATCACAAGGTGGCCACCCTAAACCTACATCTGGGTCGCAAGTCCCAATCGCCGTCACGGTTTGCTCTGTATCACGGGTCCATAAGGACACGGCGACCGCACGGTGAATCCATGGAGTACTGAGAATCGGATCTCTGGGTCTCTTCAAGAATGGGCATTAGATGGTTTTTGCAGGGTCGGCAGTGCGAATGTGACGCCGCTGGTGTTGCATACGTCCATAGACCACGGTAACCACTTCCCATCACGTGGGCCGTGTGCTTGTCTGCCACCTAAGTGGTAAAAATAAAACATACCACACTTTTTTTCCTCTTGTATTTCGGCGTAAATTGTTGTATCTGGTACATACAACTAAATGCGACTCATGTGTTCCGGTGTACATTATTGTAAGTGACTGATACAACAATTTGTAAAGGTCATATACCGCGGTAAAATGTTGTAACAACAAAATCTCTAAAACTTTTGGTATTTTTGAATAATACCGTGAGGTAAACGCTAAAGTATTATTAACTGAAGTTACATGTTGAATTTTATAAAGATTAGTTGAAAACTGCGGTTTTTATTGCCAATAGTACCTTTGAAACGCTCTCCTGTAAAATCACAGTTTTGAAGTTACAACAGTTTACGTAGGAGGTATCGAAACATCTCATGATCAGAAGAGTGAATAAAGATATGGCTCTCAGACTAACGAAAGAGTCAACGAGGCAGGTAATATTACGGAACTTAAGTACTTAAAATTATCTAATATATAAAATTCTCGTGTCACAAAATGTGCGTAATCGAACTCCTCCGAAACGGCTTGACCGATTTTGATGAATTTTTTTGTGCTTATCCGGTATCTATGAGAATCGACCAACATCTATTTTTCATCCCCCTAAATGTTAAG
Organism: Eilema depressum; assembly: GCA_914767945.1. NCBI lineage: Eukaryota > Metazoa > Arthropoda > Insecta > Lepidoptera > Erebidae > Eilema > Eilema depressum. The sequence goes on along the minus strand of OU612036.1, from coordinate 2,558,206 downwards.
GGTGGTCCACCCCTTAATTTTATTTTTTATTTTTCAGACAAAATTTTTTGTTTTTATTTTTTTATGATACATCATACAAAAATACATGCAACCCTAAATTTTCACCCCTCTACGATCAACCCTTATTTTTTATTTGGTAATTAAAAAGTTTTATTTTCTAATATATAAAATTCTTCTGTCACGGGGTGCGTAATCGAACTCCTCCGAAACGGCTCGACCGATTTTGATGAAATTTTTTGTGCTTATCCGGTATCTATGAGAATCGGCCAACATCTATTTTTCATCCCCCTAAGTGATAAGGGTGCAGCGGGAACGGGATTTGAATACCACGCGGGCCGAAAATATGGCGGTACGAAGTTCGCCGGGGCAGCTAGTATTGAACTATAACATTACTAGCTATGGTTGACAAATAATTCAAATAAAGCAATCCTGAATTACATAAGAGAATTGCTAGCATTACAATTAACAAACTGACACTTTCTAACATTACATTAATTACGAAACTTTTTAGTTACAAATCGACAGTAATCGAAGACCAAAATATTCGAAATATGAAATGAAAGTCGATAATTATGAGAATTGATATTATGATATAGTGATGAGCCTACTACGGGTAAACTAGTTAAGCCTAATACCGCTAATGAATCGTTTATGATATCGATTAACCGCTCGTAATATCAGAACTATGCTCTTATATCGTAGTAATTTCGATTCGAAGGTTAGTCTTGAAGCAGGTGAATATTTTATATCCAATCAAAATGTAGCGTTCGTAGAGTTAGGTTGAATTTAATACTAAAATAAAATACTTTTCAAATGACCAAGTTATCTGCTTTTTCCGGGAACAGGTTCCCATGTATTGAGGCAACAGTGAGCGGGCAACAGTTAATATAAAATAAAATATATATTTTTTGAAATTTTTTCGATACTTCAGTTTGTTTTATTTTTTTGCTGATGAGTCCGGCCGATTTGGACAGGATTTTACTGCAGATAGTTGCAGCTGAAGTTACAAAGCGTAACAAGTGTAAAAAAAATAATTATACAAAAAATAGGGTTCTACGTCAAAACGCTAAAATTCAGATTCAAGTCCAATTGAACGAAGTCACAGACGCAGCTAGTGATAATAATAAACAAAAAGATTTTGTTTTTTATCAAAACAAATCTTTCTCATAATGATCATATAACTGCCTTATGACTGTAATAAGTTTAAATGAAGAGAGAATAAGTATCAGAATAAATTTATGATCTGATGATGATGTTACAAGCAATAATACCGAGATAAAGTATCTTAGACCGTTTGAAAATGTTTAAGTCGTAATTCGTAGAAACATTTGGCGTAAGTACGTTGTTTTTCCTCAGATTGGAGAGAAAATAATATTAATATTACGCAAGGAAGAAAAATTCCTTGAAAAAGAATTTGTGTTTTTCGATGTCTGTAGTAAACCTATTTGACCAATGAGTTGAATTTTAGTGGAGACATTGAACTGAAACAAAGTAATCTAAGTTCACATAAAAGAAATGATATCAGTTAAAGTCGAGAAATATGTACAAATATGATCTCACGGTAACTTAAAATTGACAATAGACTTATTAATATGCAAAGTGTGTGGGTGTCACTTGGTTAATTAATACATAGACTACCTTTCGTTTCAGACATAAGTCGTAGGTAAAATTAGATGCTCAGAAAAAAAAAGTAACAAAATAGGCTGCCTCTTCGATCCTTATATTTACGTAGGTATAACTTGAAAATTCTAAGTTCGATCTTCGGGTCAAGCAATGTAATTAGGATTTAACAATAAAAATAACATATTCAGAAATCGATAATAATCTTTACTACACGAAATTATTATTGACAAAAAATGAAGTGTAACGTTTTAGAGTCAAAAAAGCGTAAGTAAAACAACATTCAAACAAAATAAAACCTTACCTTTCAACCTTCTGGATCGTCTTTTCAATACAAAACATGCAACTAAAGCAGCATTTATCAACACTAACACAACTCCAGTGATTGAAACATAGATGACAACAGACTTAGACACATCAGCTGACTCGACATACTCTGTAGACACTACGTTCAGCTCGCCTACTTCTGATGAAGCTTTAGGAAAAGGAGAAAATAAAAATAATTAGCAAAATAAAATGAAAACAATACTTGAGATTATTTTAAATATTGTGTCAGTAGTGTCGTTATCAACCTAATAGTTGAGTTACATAGTGTTTTGTTTCTGAAAATATATACTAATGTTATGAAGCTAAAGAGTTAGTTTATATGAACGCGGTAATTTCAGGAACTACTGGTTCGAATTGTAAAATTATTTTTGTGTTGAACAGTTCGTTTATCGAGGAGGGTTAGAGGCAACCCTACTGATATTGTGAAGCTAAGATGATATATTTGTAATAAGGCACATAATATTGTTATTCAAAATATTTTATACAAAATTGAAGTACTTTTTATAGGTCGTAATAATAATGAATATTGTAACTCAAACTCTGGCATTATTATCTAGGTTAACAACATACATTGTTATAAAAAATGAGAGAACTTCGAAATGTAATACAATATTGGTATGATTCGTTATTAAAGCTAACGACCATTATATATTTTATAATATACAATATTTTGTCTGCCAATTTACAAGAATATTAAAAGTTATATCATAAATTTATGTCGATGATGTAATGATACTTTATAATGGCACAAAAAGACAATAATTTTCGTAAAATTAAAGTTGTTCTATGTGAACCGAAAAACATGTTAACGGTCTTTACTAAATTAAAAAGACTAGTTATGTATCCTAACTGCCAGTTTGTCACGGGTTAGAGGCGTAATGCCGGAGTCTTTTTTTCTCACCATATACGCCCGTAGCACATCTCCGCCGTTTCGCGGCGGACAGCGGAACTGCTAGTTGAGTTTCGCTGTGTTCAAGTGTAGCTGGAGCAGCGAAACATGAGCGGAACTTGACACTTGTTATCTAATATGGAGCGCGTGCCCGAATCTAACTGGTCCGTGTAGAACGCATGCGCCAACTACCAGACTTCTGATTGCTCCGTTCAACATGATAACGTCTTTTTCGCATGCGCGAACTTGATACCGTGCGTCAAGAACTTTCAAAATCAACAGGGCCGAAATTGGGTAATTGGCTGTCTAGTTAAATTATTAGTTACTTTATGGTGAGTGATAGGGAAAGGAGATGTTCACTTTTTGTATGGACAATGGGGACACTAATTTGCACAAATATAATATATATAAATTAGTTTTATATTTGGTACCATTATACGTTAACATTACATTTAGATAAATATAATATTAATACAATTAAAAGTCTATTATTATAATAAAAAGCGTACCTTCCACATTTAATTCTCTCTGAATTTCTAGCCATGCTTGCAATTTTTTCACGTTATTTTTATAATGTGGATGACTAACAGTTTTGCACACCTGATGGGCCATTTTAAATGATAGCCCAGGATCGTCCGGGGAGCGCGAGATATGCTCTAGGCAATCTTACACCCTGAGGACCCAAGACGGCGCGCGGCGTGCGGTTTTCAGTGGGTGCGATGATCGACCGGAGTGGTATTTGAAGGGACTACCGAAAAAAAGTAGGAGCGTGATCAGAATTCGACGTGTGTGGAGCCGTGGGCAGCAGCTATGTATAATACTAGCAGTTGCCCGCGACTCCGCCCGCGTGGAATTCGGATTCCGTTCCCACTTTTTTTTCGTGCTAAAGTTCCCTCGGATATGGTCAGGAGTGATTGTCGAACTGAACTGAACTCTGACCCACTAAAAACGCATGCCGTCGCGGGTCTTTATTTGCTAGCCTATGTTACTCCCATTATTGAAATCAGTCAACAACAAACAAAAAAAAACAAGAAAAGGACTTTCCTCTTTAGAATATTAGTGTACCTAGATGTAGGTAATACCATCCTGTACAAAAAACTGTAGACGGCGAAAAAATAATCAAAGTAAAACTTTTTTACTGATCTTAATTCATTTGGAATTTAAAAGACCCCTAATGCGGCCCTGCAATTTACGTGTTACGTAAAATTGTCACGTGACAACACTGACAAAATAGCGGACGAAGCGCGGAGGTGTGAACGGCATAGGCGAAACTGCGCGGCGAAAGAGATAGAAGATAGGTAAATCTATGCATTAGAACATGCCGTTTCGCTAGAGTTCCGCTCCTCGTACAACTGACAGAACATGGCGAAACGACCGCGGTTCCGCTATACGCGGTTTCGCGGCGGAGATGTGCTACAGGCGTTATTAAGCCACCTAGACTCAAAAATACATAAGTAAAAATGTATTTTACTATTTCGAGACTTGCAAGACACGGAATACAAAAGACTTCTAATACACAGGTAGTATTTCTCAACTGTATTACATTAAAAGCATATCTGCCATTGAGACGAAAGCACTTCAGTTTTCAGTTACAAAGAGCGTCTCTGAAATTGTATTAGAGTCAAGGGCGCCATGAAAAGTTGAGTGAAATTGTAACTTTGTTGCTCCGGTGATATTCTATTTTGTAAATCAAGCTCTTTGCTGATATCAAAAGCCAGTAGTGTATTGTTGAGTGGCTTTTGTAATAGAATTCTCGACATTTTGTCTAGTTACTCGTACTTCAATCAAACCTGGCCCCTTGTTCTGAATGACAAACAGTTTCGTACGACACGTTTGTAAAAGATAATACATTTACGTTGATCTAGTTTTACACGAGTTATCTTTTCTATGTTAACGAATTGTAATTCACCGTCTTCTCACGTTATGACAGCGTTTGAGACTCAATATCACTCAGAATAATACCCCAAAGTTGTGAGAATTTCTGCTATCAAAATTTACTCTAAGGCATTATTTGTATAATTAGTTGACAAGGAAAACTTGAAATGGCTGTTTTTGATTCCCATCAACATATCGGGGTTGTCAATTTTGGATGCCAAGGCCAATCTGGGTCTCTGGGATATACTTTCTAAGGCATATCAGATTCCCCGGCTTTAGAGGCCGATGTGACGAAACAATTAGTCGATTTGAGTCCGGCCGGTTTATCAGATTGTACATTAAAAGGAAAATTGATAAAAGAGTACTGTTTCGTTAGTGTTAACATTATATTATAACTACAACGTAATGTAGAAATATTGATTGAACCAATCGTATACTGAGAGATACTCTAATATAGATTAAAAAAAAAAGAATGTATGCATGCTGACACAATATTAAAACCATCTCAAAGTAAAATTAAAGCTGAAAACATAAAATGCCACAAACTACAATACAATAATATATAATTTTGGTAAAATCAAACCTCTAATCCTCTTATTCGTCCGTTTGTGCAGACAGAATCCAATCAGCAATACATTTAATAATATTAATGCTGTACCAATAATAGTACCAGTAATGATGAAAACCCCAGGTACGTTATAGTTGTACTCTTCAGAAGAAGACTGTATTGATGAAGGGATCATGTCTGATGCAGCGTGGAACAGTACAAATCGATTTTGAGAAAACTTTACAATTTCAATCATGTTGATAATTAACGGTCGATAATTTATCATGAAAATATTTTTTTAATTGGCAAATTCTTTTTTTAATTAAACCTCTATGTTTTAATAACACAGCATCACCAGAAATTCCCATCTCAAAATGAAAATATCATATCAATGTCAAAAATGTGTAACGCGGCGAAAAATTTTCACTTCAAAAATCTCTTAAAAAATTAGTGATGCGTTACGCATTGTTGGTCGTAAAAAAACCTTGTCGACGGCAAATAATTCGAATCTATTTTCAGAGCTTTCACCATTCGTATTTTTCAACAAACTTTCATTACAGTTCTTTCAAGTTACTCCACTTAATAAAATCCAATTAAAAGTAATTGTGAGAACTTACTCAGTGTAGTAACTTTCGTGTCATCGGGCCGGTATTTGCTTTGCCCTATTTTGTTGATAGACATTACTGAAAAAACATAGTCAGTATTCCTTTCTAGACCACCGATTGTAAATGTTGTAGCATTTCTAGGTATAACATCTTCATATTTATATGATTCTTCGTATATTCGCCTGAAAAAAATACTTCTGTTAGTCGCTAAAAATAATTAAGGTGCCAGTTCACTTTTTGTAGAAGGCACTAATTTGCTGTGATGAACTAATTATTATCATATAAAAAAGTCCAACAACTGGTGTAACTGCAATACTTCGATATCGTCAATGAGTTGTGGCGGGCATTATGGCAGTCGTTTTATGGAAAATAGCGAAGATCAGCTAAACCCACAGTTAGACTGGAAAAAGAGACCCGGACCGCTTCGGATGCGACCGGGATTAGTACTAGGATGATGAAGAAGAAAACATTATTAAAATCAAAGATCTTACCTGTATCTAACCCTGTACCAGGAAGGTAGACCTCCATCGAATCCTGGAACCCACTGCAGTGTAACTGTATTGTGGGTTATGTTTGTCACTAATAATGATATCACTTGATCTGTAACAAAAGTTGGAATAAATGAAGGATACGTTATTACTTTACTTTATTAAGTTGAGTGTTGTCAAGTTGAAGAATACGACATTATTATATTTTGAAGAAGTTTTGGTATGACATTTTAATGAGAACGAAGTTAACATATTTGTAAATGGAAAATCTACATTGAAGAATAAACAGTCAAATTGAAAATGTTAATTATGACATTTAGCTGGAACTTTTTAGAATGAAATATTGACATGATACTGAAACTTCTGTGGTACACACAGAAGTAATAATGTTTTATAAGTAGAAGAACAAGAATCGAGAACTAATATTTCTAAACGAAGATTTATAACATAAAAGTACTTAATCTACTTAAAAGTATATTTTCTTTATGTACTCAGCTATACCTTTTAATAAAATATCAAAATTCTATTTCATTTATAATGTTAGTTACTACTTAGATGTTAAGTAGTCCGTAAAATATTCGTCTATTATATCGAACAACAATATTTCAAGACAAGATAAATAATATTATGAATCTACTATAATACGTTAAAAATACAATCTGCTTAATATAATATTAAAATGAGCATTTTATAACATACTTAGAAAATTAACCAGACAGAAAAATATTGGACAACAACGAAGTTAATGGTAGTGATGAAGATTTGAAAGCAAATGTTAATATAAAAAGATGTGGAACATGTCAACTCCAGAATGCCGACAGAAGTGAAGCAGTCAGTATAAAAAGTATTTACTTCACAAAAAAGCACTCAACGCGCCTCAATAGTTTTCATCTCAAAGAGGTGCCACATGTAAATTATCACAATTGATCAAACAGGTACCTCACTGGCCATATATAGAACCGTTCACGAACGTTCGTAACGTTAGCGTTACGCATTTGGTCAGGAGTACCTAAAGAAGTCATCACTTTAAAAAATACGTTCAATTTACAGACAATGGCTTTTCACTTTTAAAGTAGGTAATAAACCAGCATTACTGGGCACTCCACTAGAAACGCTGGCAACAAACTGAAGTTGTTCTTTAGTTAGTGGATTTATTCACTGATTAGCATATAAGTGACATTCAAAAGCAATTACAATGCTTGTTAACTATCGTGTTGTTGTTCATTATTCGAGAATACTACAAAATGAGCTAATTCACAGACGTTATAAACCACATATTTACCTCTTGTGGATCCATCTTACTTTTTGGTAAGCAACTATTGAACATGAATGTTATCATTAAAAAAATATGTTCCCTACCTTGTTCCTTTTTCCCTATTACATACAATTTCACTCTTACGGCTCTTGATGTGATTCATAAAACTTTTTAAACAGTTTGTCTGTGAGCTCATTTGAATCATTTTGTCTTCTAATTTCCAATATCTAATGATTTTGGTGGAATTTCAACCAGTGGCAGTGAAGCGGACACTAGTAAGTATTTCTGTAATATCTAATATCTCACCTGGTGCACTAGTAATATCCAACTTAACAGACGTTGTAGAGAATCCCAAGTCATTCCTGGCCCCACATTCATATGAACCGTAATCAGCAGAGGTGACGTCATTTATCAGAAGAACAGATGTGTAAGTAACAGCATCCAGCTTGTGGTACTCCGCAAAGTATTTTGTTGACGCATTGACGGGTAACTTCGCCCCATTTTTGGACCAAGTAAAGCTGGGAGCGGGTGCTGATTTGCATCTGAAAGAGACGACTAGTGTGAATGTTCTGTAAAATTTTGGTGGGCGTGTAATAATTAAAAGCTTTGAGTGTTGGCATGATTGCGTGTGTGCCTCGTTTGAACTTAGCTTGTGTATGGCGAGAATACTAAGTACGTTTAGAATAATTATCGAGTTACGAAACCCCTTTGTATTTACTGTTGAAATTTTGACTTTTGACTGCGAAATACATTAACTGTAGAATGAGGGGAAATATAATTTTGGTACTCTAAATGGTAGATGTGTCACCAAATATATCGATTCGCGATATGACTGCGTGCCCTGTTAGAGGTTAGAAGAGATTGGCGAAGGTCTCACAAAGACCGTCGTCGGTCTTCCTGATATGTTAGGTACTTGTGATAACGAACGATAATAGAGGTTCCGTGAAGCTGGGACCCGTCTTCTTCACCCAAGACTTCATAGGGCTTGTCACCAAATTAGTAAAACTGCCACCAAAATATTTTGGTAGCAGTTTTACTATTTCAGTGACAAACCCTATTATTTTAGCTTCAACTTATATCACACCCCAAAACAAGTAACTAACTTATGGTTTTTGTTTTTTCTTTTTGGTATACACATTGAGATTTACATTGAAGTCGGTTACTTTACTTTTATGATTATTAAATAAATCTTTCATAAAGAGCATCTGAATTCTCATTGCGCTGAACAGCATGATTATTGTAACAATGAATACGAACATATACTCGTAAATCATTATTATGCAAATCCTTGGGATTACCATGAACACCTAAATCAAATTCTAACGTGTCTAGTATCGAGAGTATTAATATATTTTGTAATTACCACGTCATGTGCACCAAAATTAAGTAGGTACTTAACATGTTGATTAATTAATTTAGGTGTCTAATTGGCGAATAACTGGTTTTATTATACCTTAGGGATGAATGATATTTCTCATAATTCATAATTATAATTGTTCTATTTTATTACTATTACACGATTTTGAGACTATTTCAGTATAAATTTAATTTAATTTTAGATAAATAAAATCCAGTTTTGTTAGTAACATTTTTACACTTAATAACTAAGTTAGTATTTATATTTCACAAACGATTCATTCAACTTGTAGATGTGCTATAATATGTGGCAGTCATAGTTCCTGTCTACAAGTATAATATCAGGATTTTGATCTCGTTCCTGCAACCCATGGGAACCTTATCCCGGGATAAAAATAAAGCCTATACATTATTCCCGCCTACAATCTATTCCTGTACCAAATTTCAGCCAGATCCTTTCAGCCGGAGCGTGATTGAATAAAAAACATTCAAACATCAAAATATCTTCACAAACATTGACATTTATAATTATAATAAGATTACTTACTTGCAAGTCAGTCTGCCAACTTGGCCAACATTGGAAGCCGACTTCATCAAACTCGGTGAGCTATCCAACTCAGGCTTGAACTTCACGACCAGCATCACACTCTCTTTAGCCTTGTCACCTAAACCATTGTCTACAACGCACTGGAAATTCCCTACGTCTTCCCTGGTTGCTTGTTTTATGAGGAGGTAGCTGGTGGAGTTTCGTGGTTCGAAAGAAACGGAGTTTGGTTTAATTTTGTATCCTTTGCGCTCCCACCGGATGTGGTCAGCTGTTAAGGGGTTACCTGCAAACAAAGGTGGTATGATAAAAAATGCTTAAATTTTACTTGCAAATTATACTAGTTTTTAATAATTTATTGGTATAATAAAAGTCACTTCAACCATTTTTTTATTATTGCCGGCGCGTATATTTGGTGCGTTGGAATTTCATGTTAGAGTAAGCTTTGGTGCCTTTGAACACTAATAATCTACTCTTAATATAAAGATTAAGTAAATTGGATTGGAAGCGATTAAATACAGAATATATGAATAATATTCACCGGATATTGAATATAATCAAGGTAAAAAGAGAAAACTGTTTTTTTATACCGCTTAGGTCGCAGACAAGCACACAGCGCACCTGATGGAAAGTGGTTACCGTGGCCTATGGACGAGTGCAACACCAGGGACGTCACACTCGTGTACCTATATTCTTCTTACAGGGTCGGCAGCACGAGTGTGACTCCTCTGGTGTTGCACTCGCTCTTAGGCCACGGAACCTTGTCTGCGACCTAAGTAATATGAAAAAATATATCAAAAATCTTACCTGTCGCAGTGCAGGACAATAGAGCATCTTGATTGGGTGAATTTATATCGTTCTGCGACACTGATTTAATGCTCGCAGGATCTAAAAAAAAAAAAAAAAAAAAAATAACATTTACAGGCACAGTGATATCTAACCTACAGAATCAATATTAAAAACCTTTCAATATCATCTGGTCCCTTATCCTGAGTGACAAACCGATCCGTAACCAATTAGGTAAGCTTTGCCGTAACTACGTGCGTTCGTATTTGATTGACACATTTAAGTTGTTGAAATATAACTACTTTTTAACGGATTTTACCTTCGGGTACTTTGAGATCGATCATCTTTAGTCACCTTACGACCATAGTCATGGCCCATGGCGAATTATCGGGTTTGACGTTTGTGATATACGTTGACGTCTGTCATATACGTCAAATCCCATACATTTGTCGTTCTATTCTACAATACGCCGGCCAACGCATTGTCTAGGGGGGCTGTTTACTCTCAGTACACAATAATACGAATAAGTGCAGATTCGCAATCAAATTTACACACACACACACATAAAAATAACACGGCAGACTAACATAAAGTTTTATTTAACGTTGCCCAGTATCTATAAAACTTCCCTATAGCATAGAATTCCCATTTTCTTCTGTAAATACTGCAGTTTTGTAGAAACACTAATTACATAGGCAAACCCGCATGAACCCGCTATACATATAACGACCCAGATTATAAGGAGAGCAAGTACGAGTTGCAGCATCAGCGCCCCGTGTAGCGAGCAGCCTCGTGCATTCGCCTCGTGCCGCACCGTCAGCAGATTTGAGAATCGATTGCATCAATACGCGAACTGATTTTACATCTTTAATTAAAATAAATATAATTCACTTCTGTTCTAGCATCGAACGTAGTCGTTAGTATAGTTAAGAATGTAGTTCTCATATCGAACTCATTCGCTTAGGTTAGTAAGGTGTAATGTAGTTCTAATATCGAGTACATTCACCTTTAGGCTAGTACGGTGTAATGTATTTCTAACATCGAGTACATTCACCACCTTTAGGTTAGTTAGATTTAATTAAATAAGTATAATAAATCTCGTTTAAGTGATTCTAGTTTCCTTCTTGTACCCTCTGGCTGCGGAAAACGTAATTGGCGCAGTCGGTAGGATATTCGAGGCAGTGCGCGGCGCGGCATAGGTTTCCAAAAATCGTTAACCTGCTGAGTGCTGACTCCGATAGTCGCTGTCGGTATCCTAATACCTCATCGAATATCCAGAATCTACGTGAAGCCGCAGGGGAGGTTATCCAAACATTGATAGCACAGGAAGGATCCAGAATATAGTATAAAAGAAAAAAAAAACTTGTTCGACAAGACGAATTCACTTTATATAAAAAAAAAGAAAAAAAAAAGGAAATAAAAGGAAAAAGAAAAAGAAGAGTTTATCCTCCAGGCGCCGCTTCATCCAGAACATCCAGAACGTCCAGCTCTACTTCTTCCAAGGCACGAAGCAGTTGGAAGCACCGGTGTAAATGTAACAGACCCGAAGAGTTGGCGAACAGCCGGAGCGAACCGCCTCCAAAATCCACCAGATACCCATGCTCTGGCAACAGTGCTCTGGCAACAGTCCATCTACCAGAACGTCAGCGGGACCGATGCCCATGGCATGGATCCATCGGACGGCATCATAATGCGCCAGGCCTTCTGCACCAATCTTCAAGATCGCCAGAAATAACCGTTGGCCCCGGTTGGGACAAAAGAAGACCAATGACGAGGGGAGGAGAGTACAGTTCTCGATGCCTACTACTTCCATTGTTCAAAGTATATTACAATAGTACAATCGGGGAAGGAGACAGAAAGACTGGACACGATTGTACAACGAATCTATTAATAAATACCACAATAATTACTATTACGAAACAGATGCAGTCAAAGCAAATTAACGAAATCAAAACTACCATACTCATATTACCACCACAGGCGAGTGAACTATAAAACATTTGCAGTTTAAGCAAAACTGAAATAAGCTATAGATACGCAAGAAGACCCAATGTATTTGGTCACCCACTGAAAATAGCTGAGCTTACTTTGACAAATGAAAATGACGTTATACAAGGTGAACCACTGAAAATTATAAAAATCACCTATCCCGAAGAAATGACCACAGAGCCGTTGCATATAAACATAAGCTCGATAAACCTAAGATCACTACATACTAGTCAAGATAAAATTATAACCCAGCCTCCGCTGCAACTGGAAAATTCCTCTGGAACAATTTATCACACAACTATACCACTCTATATAATTATAACTGGCACAATCATAGTTATCTCAAGCATCATAGTTCGCCGGTTCTGGAGAAAGAAACAACAAAATTCAACAGAAAAGAATCCCAGCGTCCAACAAAATGAGACACATGAAGAACCTGGAAAACCGACTATACCAGCAATATTTTCACTGAAAGTTGGAAAATAATTGCTTTTCTGAGGGTGGAGGAATTACATAGGCAAACCCGCATGAACCCGCTATACATATAACGACCCAGATTATAAGGAGAGCAAGTACGAGTTGCAGCATCAGCGCCCCGTGTAGCGAGCAGCCTCGTGCATTCGCCTCGTGCCGCACCGTCAGCAGATTTGAGAATCGATTGCATCAATACGCGAACTGATTTTACATCTTTAATTAAAATAAATATAATTCACTTCTGTTCTAGCATCGAACGTAGTCGTTAGTATAGTTAAGAATGTAGTTCTCATATCGAACTCATTCGCTTAGGTTAGTAAGGTGTAATGTAGTTCTAATATCGAGTACATTCACCTTTAGGCTAGTACGGTGTAATGTATTTCTAACATCGAGTACATTCACCACCTTTAGGTTAGTTAGATTTAATTAAATAAGTATAATAAATCTCGTTTAAGTGATTCTAGTTTCCTTCTTGTACCCTCTGGCTGCGGAAAACGTAATTCACTTAAGCGAATTGACTATTGAAGAAATATATAATTAACCTGAAACGCTTTAGAGGCTATAGGCTATGCCCGGTCGGTTACTGCGACTAAACCATAGCCTATGATCTTTCCCATGGTCTAATCTATCTCGGTACCTAATTTCATTAAAAATCGGTTCAGTGGTTTAGGCGTGAAAGTATAACAGACAGACAGACAGAGTTTCTTTCGCATTTATAATATTAGTATGGTTATTGTGGACCCGATTCTGCTAAGTTGTCAACCACTGTCTTGCCACAGCTACAGCAAGAAATTCCAATTAATTTTAGACTTTACTACCATGCAATTAAAGTTTAAAATTAAATGGCATCTTATAGTGAATGAAAAAAATTTGTGAGTGGACTTTTAATTTTTGGCTTTAAATCTAAATAAAAAAGATTCGGGAACTATAAAGGCTCATTTAGACGGGGAGAGCTTCTTGCACGTTTCGGTTCGAGAATCGTACGCGTCTATCACTAGAAAAAATCGGTTCTTCCAGGTGGACTGACTATTTTGTCAAACTGATTTGACCACGAAGAAAAAAAATCCTTTTGGGCCATACTATTATCGTATCAAAGTGTAATAAATACACACAGGCAAACACTGAATTCTTGCCTACGATTATTTCATACGAGATTCACTAGTGACATATCGCTTATGTCAAAACACGATTATTGCTGGAACATTCGGTTTAGACGGACACTACCAATATTCAATAGCGAGTCAATTCTCGCCAAGCGTGAACGAGTCAGCAATAGTTTCTATGAATGTTTAGACGAAGAAATTTTTTTCTACATACATACATACATACTTACAATCACGCCTGGAGGGTTAGGCAGACGCGAATTAACACCCAAATTTCACCAATTATTGTATTAGGTCTCACGTAATAGGGGGTGAGCCTATTGCCGTTTTCCGGGCACTATTGTTGGCTCGAGCGTGCTGAGTCTGGGCTGTATATATCTGTCTGATGTTAAACAACCCTATCCCTTAGTCGTCTTGTACGACACCGCATGGGAGGAGATGGGGTGGCCCAAATTCTACTCTGTTGGGAACCACGCGGCCTTTTTTTTCATTATTTTTTTTTCTTTAATGTTTAATAATCGTATCTCGTAGGCGAGAAATTCTCTTCATCTAAATAAGCCTTATTACCTATGCTAATATTTTTTAGGCGCATGTTTGGTTTTAGTCCTTCGGGAGACTGTGAGCCAAATCCCTTTAATTATGTATGAGTAGGATTGTGTCAACAGTGACAAAGAGAGGCACTTGTTATGTTTTACGCGGGTGTGGAACACTAGCATATCCTTCAGTTGCTTTATATACAGGGTATCACTACATATTATAAAATAAAGTCGCTGTCGCAGTCTGTCCGTCCCTATGTATGCTTAAATTTTCAAAACTACGCAACGGATTTTGAAGCGGTTTTTTTAATAGATTCAAGAGGAAGGTTTATATGTGTATGTATGCATAATATTGTAGAGAAACACTTATACATTTAGAGATATGCAGCGGGAACGGGATCAGAAAATATGGCGGTACAAAGTTCGCCGGGTCAGCTAGTAACTTTATATAATTTAAGTTTAAAGATGATAATCTCAGTACCAGCCCCCCTAGAGACAAGTGCCAATTCGTTTTCCGGCGTATTTAGGAATAGAATGACGAATGCATGAGATTTGACGTATATGACAGTCGTACTGACAGCAGGACTACCTTATTCAACAATCTGTGTGCAATTTTTGATCTTATAAACACTTACAAGTCTATTATTGGATAAAGTTTTCAGTAAAAGCTGATATAGCTCGAAGTAAATTCCGATATACTAAAGTTACAAACAATTGCAAGGTAAGTTGCAATATTAAACAAGAAGATTGGGTATTAAAACAAACAACTTTACCCTTTAATAATAGGAGGAGGTGCAAAGGGGTGCAAACTACTTACAATGCACGGACACGCTAATATTAGCGACGGCAGCTCCTTGAGAATTCACCGCCTCACACGTGTAGATACCGGCGTCGTGTCGTGACAGTCTCGTCATGTTCAGCATACTGCCTTCAGAAATGATGCGGTCATCTAAATAAACAAAAGATATAATATTGTACATTGTAATATACAAAACTATGGCTAATTCATTTTCTAAATCTCACTAATTCTCATTTAAAAAATTGAATGACATGTCACCAAAGATAACTCGATTTGATGGCTTCTTGAGTAAAAGTGCTGTGTCTGTCGACATTGAATTAAGTTAAGATTTTATGGACTTCTTTTCATTTAATTCATCATGTTTCTTAGAGAGAATTGACCCTTATGATAGACTCTATCGATTGATACCTTATAAATACACAATGTTACTTTTTCGGATTTTTGCCGGTGTGGCAAGCAAATTCACGAAAACATTGAATGCAGTTTTGTTCCTTTTTAAAAATAAAGGAATGTTTCCTTTGAGTGAATTGAATTGAAGTGAAATTCGCTATCTATTCAGTATAATATATGGAGTACTTTCCTCCAGGTAAGGTTGAAATGATCTGTATATCAACTAAAAAAAACGCGGCGTAAAAATTTCTTACACGAAGACGAGAGAAGTAAAAACTTACATGAAGTAGTAGCCACGTTAAAACGACCCTTACTGTGTCTAGATATAGAGTTTGTATTGTATAGTAGGTGTAGTCTAAGGTGTTATATGCCAGATCACCAGTAATTTCATTATAATCCCAATATACTTCGAAATGGAATTTCATTTATTGTATGAAAATATATTTCCCAGGCTGTAACTGTTTTACATAGGTAACTTTACCTCTTTTATTCAGCGTTATTATTTGTGTAATTTAAAACATAATACATCCTACAAATATGTCAGTTCTGTGTAGACGTGATATGTTCATATAAATATTTTTATTACATTTCCATTTCATCGGAATATTTGATGAGGCAGCATTGTGTTTTGATACCTACGTATTATACATACACTTCTTTGCACAAAAATGGGTGGTTTTTATTTTTATTTTATTCAGACAAGCACACGGCTCACCTGATAGAAAGTGGCTACCGTGGCCTATAGAAGAGTGCAACACCAGGAGAGTCACACTTGTGCTACCAACCCTTAAAGAATGGAGAGATTCTGTGCCGTCAGCGATGAAAACAAGCAGGGCATGCCTTTTTTTTTCAATGACTGCAAAAAACCACTCCAGTGAGCTCTGGCTACCTCACCGCCGGAAACACAACACAAGGTTATTATACCTGCTGTGGTATTCTGTAGAGTGGATGTACTTCCCCAGTCAGACAGCTCGATTGGAACGTAAATACCGTCATGTCACGTTGAAAATATTAATATTATCCATAGAAAAACCAATGACTGTGAGATGCCTGTTTTTTTTTTTCAAAGAAGTGTATTTGTTTTTTTTTCGTACTATGGACTCGTCCGTATCTATACATGTTAGTTCATCTGTTTGTTCGTCACTAAATGGTTTAAAGGGACAGTGCCCATTTTGGTCGACTCAGTCTGGCTCTATCGGGGATTTAACAGACACAGGATTACTTAGAACCATTCCTATGCTGATGCCGAACGACAAATCGAAATCGAACTACTAGTTTAAACTGTAGTTTATTTGGTCTAAGCGTTTCTATGTGTAATATGTACTTTAAATAACGTAAGTATCTGAGTATGTTTATTGTAACGAGTTCTATAACCCATAAAACAAGATAGCGCTGGGTATTCTACACAGTCCTAGAATATAAAAAAAAATACTATGAAAATAATATAATTACAAATCGTGGTCATAAAGGGCCACTGTCCACCAGGTGGACTGTGTGCTTGTATGCGACCTAAGTGGTATAAAAAAAGGATCGTAAACCTGTACAAGGAAGGAAAATCATAATTAAAATGGAAATTACTGATACCTATTTGTAAATATTAAAATATAAAATATTTTACCAAAAATACTCGATTACTAAATAGACTATTTCTAAAGTGTCATACAATAATACTTGATTCATATTTTAGGGTTAAACGTTGAATCTACCAAATTATGCCTGAAAACTAAACAGCTGTTCAAACTTCTCTCACCAATGTTGCGCTAAACTCCAAACTGAATTCATTTACAAATCTATACCAACGCCTATTTCATTTCAATCAATTTCAACTTTTCCATTCACCATTTAGATACAATGCATTAATTTATTTACTCAGTTGAGTAAACCTCATAATTTGTTTGAATACACAGCACTAGTCAAATATCAAACATAAATATTTAACAAACTGATTGATGGTGAAATTATTGTTTGTACAATTTCAACGATGACTGTACTAAATTCTATTAAATTCAATATACCATCTTAATTAGAAATTACTGATGTTTTGATAGTATAATTGATGTTTCAAATTGGTAAAATTGATTTAAGTGCAGTGTTTTGCGGTATACCTGTTTATTATCATATTGAACTTTAATATTTCAGTTCCGATTATTACATGCCAATTTTTTTTTTTAAATATTCAACAACATTCTAAATAATAGGTATAATGTGTGTCTATTCAATCAATTAATTAGCCTATCGCAGTCCACTGCTGGACATAGGCCTCACCCAATAATGAGAGGCTTTGCCCTATTGTTTCCATGCTGGTCAGATGGGTCGGTCAGAAAAGGACTTTTACAAAATGTAATTGAACAAAAATCGTGAAAAACTCAACAGCATTGCTGGGGACATAATATATCTTGTACCTAAATTGTGCTCAAAATAAGCGCAGTACACGTTTCTCATCATCATCTGCATATAGACGTATTCTCCTGATTGCATCCGTGGCCAAGATGACCTCGAAGCTCAGGGTCCGCCTTCCGGCTCTTCCTTCTCCACTTCGCACGATCTTGGGTGTCCATGGTAGTGAGACCATTAGCACGCATATCACCCTTCACGACGTCAAGCCAGGACTTCTTTGGCCTATCCTTTTACCTGGACCCGGCGGGGGTACCATTGCCAGGCATTTGTTCCCCACGTAGCCTGGCGGTTACAGTACACGTTTCTATGGCATATTTTGAGGAAAGCACGGGGTGCTACTGCGGTGGATGAGCTCAAACTCACCAAGGGGCTATAGATTACTACAAAACAATCCGCGCCAGCCAGGGCCTCGTTGGTTCAGTGATTTAAGTCCAAGATACGTATCCTGAGGTATACACTCAGCAGGGACTTACTCGTAAATCCCTACTAATATTATAAATGCGAAAGTAACTCTGTCTGTCTGTCTGTCTGTCTGTCTGTCTCACTTTTACGACTAAACCGCTGAACCGATTTTGATGAAATTTGGTATAGAGGTAGGTTAGACCTTGAGAAAGGACATAGGCTATGTTTGGTCGCGATAACCGACATCCACGCGGGCGGAGCCGCGGGCAAAAGCTAGTACAGTATAAATTGATACTTGAGTGGAGACCGCGAGAAGGAAAACGGAAGGTGGGGACACCCCCTAGCCAGGTGGACTGACGACCTGCGAAAGGTGACTGGGACGGACTGGTTGTGGAAGGCGGAGAATCGGCAAAACGTGGCGCATATTGGGATAGGCCCATGTCCAGCAGTGGACTGCAGTAGGCTAATTGATTGATTGATTAAAATTGTTATAAGAACTTACTGCCAGTACTGTAAGAAGACTGTGTAATAGGGAGTCCGTCTTTTGTCCAGGTGTACGTGATGCTCCCAGGGTTACCATCAGCTCGAAGAACAATGATGAGAGGCTCGTTCTCGACTCCAACCTTCGGAAACGGTGTAGTTTCATCGAATATTGGTGCATCTGAAATGTAACTCAGTTTAGAGAGCTGTTCAAATCTTCTTTTGCTTCTTCATTTTTTAAATTTCCATTATACCTACGTATATTCACGTCTGAAAAACTCCAAATGGGTAAGCAGAGGTGTATTAACGCCCATATTTTATGTATTATGATTTTCGATCCCAAGTAAAACGGAGCTGCGTGGTTCCTGGCAGAGTAGAATTTGGGGTCACCCTATGTCTGCAGTGTCGTACAAGGCGACTAAGGGATAGGGCTGTTTACCAACCTCAAAATACATGACTTCAATCAATAATAGTGCCCGGAATACGACAATAGGCTCACCCCCTATTACGTGGGACCGAAAATCATAGATGATGAAATGTGGGTGATAACTCTGCCTACCTCTTCGGGGATTAACAGGCATAATATAGTATAACATAACATAACATAAACTCACGCCTATATCCCCGAAGGGGTAGGCAGAGGTGCTAGCACCCACATTTCGCCGTTTATGTTTAGGTCCCAATGTAATAGGTGGCGAGCCTATTGCCATTAACCGGGCACTTATAAACCTGCGATAAATACACACATAACCTCGAAAAACATCGAAAAGTCATTGGTGTGTGCCATGGTAAAACCTGGGATCGAACCCGAGACCTCGTCTCAGCAGTCCATTACCCATACCACTAGGCTACCGTATGAACTACCGTATAAACATGAGCTTAATGCTAAAATACACTTACATAAAACTTTGAGTGCCAGTGCGTCATGGACGCTTCTCTGCAAAGCTTCATTCATCGCCTGACAGGTATAGACAGCTCCATTTAAATCCTTCGTAATGTTCATTTTCAGTTCTATCGTGGATACCATCCCACCGTGGAGACCTTTCTTCAATTGCATTGGAAGACCTAGAAAGAGCATTTTTATATGACACACGTCAATATGACTTCACTTCGCCTGATGGTTATTTGGATGCAAAGCCTTAGGGAAGGCAGTCACTTTTATAAACATCAACAATGTTACAATGGTGGCCCTCAGCTTGATCCTAATCAGATGCTTTTCACGCCTCTCTTTTTTTTATCGTGCGAAAAATTTTCATGGATATCCCTCTTGAACCGACTAAAACGCACGCCATCTGTGGGCCGTCGATTGCCGGAGGTGAGGTAGTCGTAGACATATCCCTCGCACCTCGGCCGAGCTTTTCACGCCCCTCTCAAAGGAGCCGGGACTGTAGGAAGGCGGAACATTTATTTAATTAGCAATGTAATGTAAGCGACTGCTGTCTGACCCCTTATCATGAGGGTGGACGAGGGTGTGGCTTAGGCTCTCCGCCTGCATCTGAGCTACATTCTATCATCTCACCTCCATAGGCAGGGAATTCATCCTCACACATTGCGACGGGAAACGGCGCGCACTGCGCGGTATGAAAGAACTTCATCCCACGCACACTCAAGCTGTGGAATGAACTCCCTGCGGTGGTTTTCCCAAGCGACTACAATATGGGGTTCTTCAAGAAGGGCATTAGAAGGTTTCTTCAGGGTCGGCAGCGCGAGTGTGACGCCCCTGGTGTTGCATACGTCGATAGGCCACGGTAAACACTTCCCATCTGGTACGCTGTGTACTTTCTACCACCAAGTGGTATAAAAAAGCCTCATCCAATTCTTAACAGGTGCACCTAAATACATGGTTGGCTTGGGCATCAACGATTGCCATGCTAAGGCTCTGTTCACACAATTCGTTAGGTAAAATATTTCAAAAAACAAGGTTTGTAAAAATTCTGACCTTGGACCGGTATACCATCACGCCACCAAGATAATGTCGCTGGTGGGTTACTAGATGCCGCATTACAGTACAACGTAGCTTCGATGCCAACCTTCAGCTCCTCAGGTTCAACTCGGACTTTGACTGTTTCTGGGGCGACTGTTGAAAATAAGGATACAGTTAGAACCATTTTAGAAATTTCCATATACTCGTAGAATTACCTATGACCATTGTTGAGTAAAAATGGAACGAGTAAAAAGGCAAAAGGGAACAAGTCATATCGAATGTTCAATGAGAAATGATCTCAAACGACATCATAGATACTTCCATTGAAGAGTGATTTTGCTTCCATTGAACTGTAATTGTCGGTTGTATCCTTTAGTCTTCAACCATTGATATGATGAAGAACAGGTTTGTTACTTAAGCAACTGATATTTTAATTTTGTTTTAGTTTGACAGTAGCAGTTCATACAAAATGAATAGATTTTAGACAATCATATTGTAATACAATGATAAAATACAATTTTTTCAGTTGGAGAATTAATTAATGAGAATGATAATCTAATATTAAATCCTTTTATTAGTAATTCTGGGTTCCAAAATAAACTTTTGAAATTTTAACTAACTTGCTGATATAGATATTATTTTAACATTATTTAACTCACAAAAACCATACAAATACCCTCAGACCTAAATACATACATCAATCCGTCCCATTACTTTTTTAACAAGCTTACCCAATCGTTTTTGAGTCAAGCAGCAGAGTAAACACGACCATCCCGCTTTACGACCTGTCATGGAATGAATTTGAATTCGGAACACTGGCTCGGTACTTACAATAAACGTTTAACGTCACTGTCTCAAACAGTGGTATCTCCGTCGCACTGTTAGTTGCCTCGCACCTGTACTGAGCCTGATTGTCAGTCACATTCGTCAGTATTGAGATTTCAGCTGACACTGACCGGTCAGTCTGTTTTGTTACTGAATGGATCTGGAACAAAGGTGTATCTTATGATATTGCTAAAAGAATGAATCGTTCTGTGAACTACGATTTTTATTTACATTTTACTGCCGGTCACTGACCTAAGTGATCAGAGCCCGTACTATAAACTTACGGCTGTCATTTTACCAACTGCAAATGTAACTTTGTAATTCTATATATTTTATATAGAATTACAAAATTATTTATGCAGTTGGTAGTATGACAGCCGCTCAATTATTGACTTAGTCAATAGGGGTCAGGAGGTCAAAATATATACCGGGAACTATAGTGTGAATTGAGACTTGATCGCAATTATTTCACTGATAAAATCCAACCTAAATGGTGTAAAATCTAACCTTTTTATCATTTTTAAACCACGTGAGAGTAGCAAGTGGATTGCCTCCGGACGAAATACACGACAGTTTTTGAACAGTGCCAGCAGACAGAGTCTTCCCTGGCACGTAGCCGGTGATCATGGGTGCCGTTGGTGGATCTGCAACAAAGAAGAAGGGATCAGAAGGGTTCATAGATAAAATAAATTGATCGAAAATAAAGTAGGTACTAACTGGTTCAGCACCACCCCAACATTCTGTTATCAGGATTGTGTAGAACCATTATGGTATGAATTTAATAATCTTCATTAAAAATCAAGATGGCGGAGAACGCAACGTACCGAATACCACGCAAATCGAAATTTAGATTACCAGTGACCTCTTTTAACGAAATCCCAGAGAAAAAACATAAACTCCTAGTAGGAGTTTATGTTTTTTTTTATACTACTTAGATCGCAGACAAGCACACGGCTCTCCTGATGGTAAGAGGTTACCGTGGTCTATGGACAAGTCCAACACCAGGGGAGTCACACTCGTGCTGTCGACCCTGTAAGAACAGAGAGATTCTGTGCCGTCAGCGCAAAAGATAAGTAGGTCAAAGCCTTTAGTTTTCCCACTGACAGCACAAAATCTGTCCAGTGAGCTCTGGCTACCCTACTCACCGTCGGAAACACAACACGAGGTTATTAAGCAATTGTCAAATCTTATTTTTCTTGTAGTATTTGACAGAAACGGGCATCGAAGCTGTGAGCTCTACAACAGTTGCATTAACTACTAAGTGTTAATATACAGACAGACAATTAGTAAGGAGCTATGAGCCGTGAACGGAGTAACAATCAGTGCGCACCGTACATATTGACTCGAGATATGCTGCCGAGCATATAGATACATAATTAAGTTTATCCATTCGATTTAATCCTCCAAGATTGTGTTCATTAGGATGAACACAGTCACCGGGATTGAGGAAAATTCTGGTTCAGACGAAGTGGTAGGCCTTTAATTTATATAGTGCGGCAATATCCTCGGATACTCCTTCTCCCTAGCTCCAGTTGTGGCGGACTCGAACTGACTAAAACCGGACGCCGTGTTAGGTCTTTAGTTGCCAGAGATAAGATAGTTATTGAAATATCTCTCACACCCTGGCCGACTTAGGGTCATCTCCAGTTTCGAGATGGCCCCCTCGGGTGAGGTAAAGTGGTAGGCTGCCGAGCTTAGGCGTAGCGGTAGAACGTTCAATTGCTGAAGCCCAGGGTTCGATTCCCGCTAATTGAATGTTTGTATCTCCACCGGGGTAAACGGCTTAACGTGCACTTCATTTCAAAGTATAAATCAAAGATGAAATTCTTTAATAAAACTTTCAACAATATTGAGCCTATAATTATTAAACCTGACGAGAAAAACAATCTATACTCGTAGCTCCTAAGTAGTCCAAAGTCCCCCGGTTACCCATCAATATTATATCCTTGAAAACTTAACCTCAAGGCCAAAAATATATCTCCGTCATTCCGCCTCGTCATTCATTTTCTAAATTATATACTTTAATGATCTTTAATTATCTGTATAAAATGACAGGGTGTGGTAAATAAGGGCGGGTGTACATCGACGACTTTGTGGTTTGATTATGAGATTGTCGCGAACGAGAATATCTTTGAAGTGATTCATTATGAGCTGAACGCCAATCCTGTTGGCGTCTGTAATTAAATGTACCGATATAACACACTATACACGCACTTACTATTACTTATATTACATACAAAAATAATTAGCTTCGATCGAGAAACACGTGCTTTTGGATCGAGCTTCGGATCGCAACTGGCTGTGACATAAAAATATCACTGTTTCTATTGTTCTGCCCGCAAAAAAAAACAAAAATATGCAGATATCCTTGCAGTAACCCTCTGTCGTCCGGTGAGGCAAGTCTTGAACCGACTAAAACCGCACGACGTCTTCGGTCTTCAGATACTAGGTTGTAAGGTTCCCTCACTCCTCAAGTGATCCATTGCCATCTTCAGTTTCAAGATGGCAATGTGCTCAAGTGCAAAGTTTGGATGTAACCAGGACTAACATTGTGGAGATACTTTTGCAGTCACCAAAAAGTTCAGCTTCCTCGCCATACAAACATAAAAGAAGTTAATCAATTGAATTGAAAAAGCAAGTTTTTAAGGCTCCATCATAAAATATTTGTTAGTTTCAAAGTAAATGAATTTTACTAGAAGTTTTAGGAAACTTGGCTCACACATGGCGAGTAGTTTGCCATTGCTATTTCAAAAGTGTAGTCAGTTGCCAAAACATAAACCTTCTGTTTCAGGTAATCCAAAAAAATATGATCTTTTGAAGTGAAAGCTTCATCACACATGTTGGACATTTTTCCTAGAACATTTTACGAAAAAAAAAAAAAAATATTGAAATCGTGACGCCGACAACTCTTGTGACAATTCCTCAATTGCGATGCACATAATAATATGACACCTTTGCATAAAAGTATCTTATATTGTTCACTCCCGAAGTGCCACTATTTTCTGCAAACTTTTTTTGTTTGCCATTAAGTCGCAAATCTAAACCCAGCCTTACAATTATAAATTATAAGGAAGGGTCTAGTCACGAAGTGGTGATTAAAATAATGGGAAGCGACAACCTAGTTTAGGGTTGTCACTAATTGGATCACATGGACGTGTTTGTCTAACAGTGTAATTACGGCCTTAGAAGTTTATTAGTTTTGTGAGCTCGAGTTTGGTGACACCCGAGATGTTATCGAGACACATTTTGAACTTGTATGTGTTTTATTATTAACCTCTTTACAGTCTGACATGTTCTTTAGTCCACACCGGAAGAGAGCCAAATCGAGAGATATGGCCCTGAGTCGGCTGGGGTGCGAGGGTTACTCGCACCTCAGTCGACTCAGGGTCTGTCTACGATAATTTCACCAGGCCGCGGCGGCGGCGGCGCGCATTACGTGCCTTTTTTCACGATCGCATAGGCGTGCAGTGCTTGTAGAACTCACAGTACCGTGGGAAACTAATATACCTAAAGACCACGCTATAAAGACAAACAAATACTTTGACTTGACTAACGAGTTAACCAAAAACAGCTACGTGGTTAAACTCCACGCCGTAGAAGTAGGAGCAAGGGGAATTCCAGCTAAATCCCTGTACAACTTACTTAAAGACCACACACACCAGACACACCCGGGGGCAAGTCAGGGACTCTGTGGTCCCCACACCGGAAGAGGGCCAGATCGAGAGATATGCCCCTGGGTCGGGCGAGTGCGACAATCTCACCTCCGGCAACCGACGGCCAACAGACGGCGTTTTTTTAGTCGGTTCGAGTCCGACATTACCTCCTCCACCGACTCTGGTGGGGGAGGTATCCGTGGGGATTTTTCGCACGACAAAAAAAGACATGTTCTTTATTTAAAAATGTTCTTTCTTAACGAAAGACACGTCAAGAATACCCGAAACCGGCGAGCATGTATAAAAACAAATTATAAAAGTAGAATAACCTAAGTTGTATGCCAGGATTGTAGTAAGTGGCAGCATTTGGTCTCTGCCTACCCCACTGGAAAAGAGGCGTGACTGTATGTATGTACACCCCTATCCCCAGGTTAGGCAGAGGTGAATTAACACCCACATTTCACCAATCATTGTATTCGGTCACACGTAATATGGGGCGAGCATATAACCATATTTCGGGCACTATTTAATTGTTGACTCGAGCCATGTATATATGGCTGAGTTTAGACTTCATATATCTGTCTGATGTTAAACAGCCCTAGCCCAGACTAGAATATATCTACAATACATAACATAATCATTTAAACATTCTTGCTAAAACCACAACTCGAAAATAAACACACAGTTACACACAGTTCATAAATTCTCAAAGGAAGATCTGTTCACAGAATCCAGCCTTCGAAATATAAACAAAGACGGAGACGTCTCTACGGTCAACGCATAACCAGTCGGAATAACCACAGATTTATCCAATAAATAACCGTTTACGGTATCAGATAACGGCGTAACGTTATTCGCGGCACGTACCGTTGCAATCAGGATTCATGCGACAACCCTGGGGACAACATACGGGTATATAGTTGAGAGGAACTACCGTTACGTAAATAACTATTTATACGTTATAGAAATATTAGATAGATATACTCACGCCTATAAATTCCCGAAGGGGTAGGCAGAGGTGTTTTAACACCCACTTTTCGCCAACTATGATTTTCTTTTTCACGTCTATTGCCGTCTAGCGGGACTTTGTCCTGGCTGTATGTTTACTGTCGGATGGAGAACAGCCTCATCCCTTAGTCGCCTTTTACGACACCTACAGGAAGAGATGGGGCGGCCCATCTCACGGCAAGATGGATATTAAATATAGAAAAGATGAGTATATGGGAACAAAGCGGACGCCTGCGCACAAACAAATAAGAAATCCAAAAAGAAATTACTGACATTGTAAAGGTGCGTACAAATTATATGTATAGCATAACATGTTATAAAACAATGTTATATAACATGTTTCAGTAATGTAGACACTGAAGTTAGTACAATGTTGCAAAGTTATAAAACAATGTTAGATAATGTGGACGTGTTATATAACACAAGTTATACAACATGTTACATAATCTGTACACACCTTAAGATTTCTCTCATACCCTTCTTAAAGAACATCATATTCGGTTACTAATATGTATTTAAAAAAGTAAAATAAAAAAAATTGTAGTCGTTTCAGAGTTTCGTAAAATCCGCTTTTAGCGAATGTCTACATCCTATAATGAACCTACCTGAAAAATTACCAGTTTATAGTTGTTTCTGAGATTTCGTGAGAAATCATCTTCATCATTTCGCTTTTTTGTATAGATACTCATAGATTAATAAACTAGTTGTGACAAAGAAACGCCAAAACGCGCGTTTCGCAATTTTTCGTTCGTATATCTAACAAAAACTCACGTTTCTAATTTGGGCAACCTCGTAAGCGGGGTTACGATACAGTATTAACTAGAGTTGTATCCAGGTGATATTCAACCTACAGGGGGCTACTAACATCTTTTAAAAGTAATATTGTTACCCAACTTACTACTTTTACTGCACGAATAGGACTTGAACCGTTGTGATACGTCGATATGTGGCAACACTACGGCTAACATCTGATTGCATTTCGTCCCGTATTTATTTAATTTTTTTAATTAATAATTTCCATAATCAGGGCTTTAATTCGTCACGAAACACATTACTACAATAATAAAAGTGTAATTAGGTAAAAAAGTG
This sequence comes from Eilema depressum, assembly GCA_914767945.1. NCBI lineage: Eukaryota > Metazoa > Arthropoda > Insecta > Lepidoptera > Erebidae > Eilema > Eilema depressum. The sequence continues at coordinate 2,530,845 of OU612036.1, read as the reverse complement.
TGTGTAAAGTGTAATAAATCAGTGAAAATAGCGTCCAGCTGATTTTGCTCACCGGCTAAATGTCAATGACATCGCGTACATATATTTGTTTTAATTTGTGATCTTTGTCGTCTCTTTTATTACAGTTTACAGTGATTTTTAAACAGGTAATCGCACCAATTACCACTAATTATCGTATTAGCTTACATTAGTAGCGTATTCAATCCATTTCGTTTTGAGGTTACATATTTATTTGTGTAGGGTACATATTGATCAAACTGCTTTTTGGTATTTAATCCACTATAAATACATAAATCTATTAAATCATAATGCCAGTCACACGTAGCATGTCTTCTGCACGCCGTGATCAGGCTAAATTAGATAATATATTGAAAAAACTTGACCTTACATTGAAAGAATTGGATGCATCCAAAACGCTGATTGAACAGTTGCATAAGGAAAGGGACGACAATGAAAAGGAACTACTGGATAACTTAAATAAATATGACTTAATAAAAAAGCAGATGGCTGAGCTGCATACAGAGCATAGGTTAGTGTTAGATGAGCGGGATAGATTGCACAACATTGTTGCTGGGTTTAGGGAGTGCAGCGACGAGTACGAGCAGGGCCTCAAGCGCATGTCGGTCTTAGAGCGGGAACTGCAAGAAGCCCACCACCACATTACTCACCTTGAGGCCGAGAAACGTGACACCATAGTATCCCATACCCATAGCTTGTTTTTTTTTTTTTTTTTTTTTTTTTTTTTTTTTTTTTTTTTTTTTTTTTTTTTCCTACACCTCTGCTATTGGGTAATATGCAGAGCCATTGTCTACTTTAATGAAGTAAGCCTTATTCTTTCCTAATCTTTCCTCTTTCATTCCAATTCTCTTTGTCATTCCAGTTCTATCTAGTATTCCTCTCGCACTTTCATTCAACCTTTCATACTCTGTGGGGATATGGGGGCATCCGGGACGGTGTGTACCTATTTTACGGTTCCTATCTAAGATTTTTATTTATTTAAAAAAGAAAAAACAATTCGTTATCTTACATTATTTCCTTAATCTACTTACTTAGGTCTAGTATACAATATACGGTTACAGGTTAATTTAAATCTATTTATATCTTTTGTAATACACTTCTTATGCGAGTAACTTATTGTTTAAACAATATACGGTTATGCTAGGCATGACATTATGCCTAAATAATGCGCCTACATACCCTTCAACTCTTGTTCCGTAAGTTTGTAACTCTAACGATTTTCTGTGCGAACTTGATCGTTGCCTCGGTGTGTTTGCGTATGAGTATTTTTATTCCGTCAATATCGACCTTTATGCCGGTTTCGGCTTCGAGATCGAGCCGGCCCTTCGCGTGAATCGGGCAGTCCATCAGGAGGTGTGCCACCGATTCCAGGACCCCAGGGTCACAGGCACACGACGTGTCCGCCTTACACTTGAACCGTGTCAAGTATGCGGAGAACCCGCCGTGTCCGGTGAGGAACTGGGTTGTAGGGCCATCGATGGTGATTCTCCTGACGGTTTTGTACGCCTCTATTGCGCAAGGGAAGAATATCTTGGTGGTCGAGGCTGTTTCACCCTCCTGATACCGCCCATAGCTTGTTTGAGGAGTTAGTCGGTAGTGTGCCCAGCCTTGTTTCTACTGAACCTAGCTTAGAACCCACATTTACTATAGACTTAACAAAGGATGATACCTTAATAGCTCATACTCCCAATCCCAAGATGGGCATAGTTGAGTGCAGTAGAAACAAACTTAAGAAATATATAAAAATTAATAAATACATAAGAAAAACTCAAAAACTTATTAAAAGACAAAAATGTATATACACCAAAGTCAAATATATTAATGAGAGAAGGCAATTAGGCGATGAACTTGATATGTACTCATTATTAATTGAAAAAAACATCTCTGAACATAATAATAATGTATTAAAGCTAGAAACAGAAATTAAAAACTTACAAAAATCACTAGATATAATGACCAACAAGTATTGTAATGTTAAAAGTGAGTATCAGGAATACATTCTGGCCATGAGGGATCTGATGAGACCAAATTCTGCATTAACATCTAAAGACAATTCACTCAGTCTTCACCCAGTCTGTAAGTCCTCACTGACTTCACATATAAGCCCTTCACTTAAGGTAAATGATAAACCCAGTAGTTCCTTCACCGAACATAATAATGGAAGTTCTGAAGTAATGATGTTTTGTGATGAATTGGGGAAATCAATGGGCCAGTTACTAAGTTCACACTTAGGACAAAATGTTACTAATTATTGTATGCCGGGTTTAACTTATTGTAACATTGTTAAAAAAATTAAAAATTATAGCTTAAACAGCAACAATACAATTGTAATTTTAGTGGGAGACAGGGGAAATGCGGACAGAAATGCAATTACGAACTGTTTTGAATTGCTTAGCTTGTTAGATGTAAAAAATATAATTTTATTCACACTCCCATATAGCCGTAGCTTGTCACAGGCAGAGAATAATACTAGACACAAACTTAATCAGACAATACATACATTAATATTTCATAATTCTAGTAAATTCCATTTAATTGATATAAATTTGTATGTAGAAAATAAAATACTATTGAATAAAGACAAATTCTATTTAAATAGATTTTTTAAAAGACAGATAGCATCTTCGCTATCTTTTTGTATTAAACAATCAGCCAAGAACTTGGCTAAACAAACTGCTTTTTTTGAGCATAATAATGACAATGTTTGTGTTGCGACCTTGGAATATGTTCCAAATAATAGTGACAATCATTTAAATTTAATTCTAGGACAATAGAGGAAATCTCTAGCAAATTAATTTTAGGGACTAAGGAAAAGCCTGCTCTCATGAATATTATTCATCAAAATATTCAGGGTATTTCTGGCAAAGAGCTGCAACTAGAATTATTTTTGAATGAAAAGCATATTCATGTACTCTGTGTTACTGAACACTGGTTAAAAAAACATGAACTATTAATTAGTATTGATAATTATAAAATAATTAGTTCGTTTACTAGAGATTCCGCTACGAGAGGTGGGTCACTCATCTTAATTAATAACAAATTAAAATCTAAAGACAGAAAAGATATAGTAGCACTCTCTAGAGAGCGAAATATTGAACTATCATGTGCGGAGCTTGAGCAATTTATTATTATTAGCGTCTATAGACCTCCTTCTGGAGATTACAACCTGTTTGAGTATATTATGGAAGAAACCTTAAAAAAGATATGTAAATGTAAGAAGACGGTAGTTGTATGTGGCGATTTTAATATTGATATTTTAGAAAACTCACAGAAAGCGGTAAGGTTCCTTAATCTTTTTAAATCTTTTAATTTACAAAATATTTTCTATGAACCAACTCGCATCACACCCACAACAGCCACCTGCTTGGATAATTTTTTTTCTGACATTGATGTAAAAGATAAATCTATAATAAATTTTGTAAAGTCAGATCATACAGGTCAGTTAGCTAGATTTGAGCACCAACATGTTCCATTGCCAAAAAATATTGTGTGTAGACCAATCACAACATACAGATTAGAAAAATTTAAAGAAAACATTAACAATAAAATACCTCTTCTGGAGTTGAACCGCGATGAAAGCCCGAATGATCTTTACAGAGATTTGTTCGGAGTAATAAACTACGAATTTAATAACATTTTCACAAAAAAAACAATAAACGTAAATCAACTCAAAATTAAATTTAGTGATTGGGCTACACCTGGAATCCATAAAAGTAGAAAGAAACTGTATGAATTATACGAGATAAAGGCATCTACAAATGAGCCACAAATAATTGAACAAATTAAAAGGTATTCAAAGCTGTTCAAGAGAGTCTGTTCAGTAGCCAAATCTAATTATATTCGGGCTAAAATAGCAAAATCTGATAATAAAATAAAGGCAACATGGAACATTATTAACGAAGAAACCTGTAAGACAAGGTCACGTGATCGATCCTTCGAGTTGGAAGTGGATGGTGAGCACATTAATACTGATGCTGCAGTGGCCAATGCATTCGAATCTTTTTTCACAAATGTTGCAACTACAACTACAAGTAAATTAAATTCTTCAAAAAATGCAGCTGCTTCTCTTCTTAAATCTAGTGTTGATAAATGTAGTGTTAACTTTAATTTTCAGTATATTGACTCTGAAACCATATTTAAAACATTTAAGCAACTGAATATAAAAAAGACTGAGGATCTTTGGGGCATTTCAACCAATGTAATAAAACCAATAATGCCCGCTATTGCGCCTTATCTTGCAATCATATTCAATAAATGTATAGATGAAAACCAGTTTCCTACTCTTATGAAGTACAGTAAAATCATTCCGTTATTCAAAGCAGGGGAAAAAAGTGATCCATCCAATTTTCGACCCATCTCTATACTCCCAGCCCTTAGTAAAATTTTTGAAAAAATAATTTTTAATCAACTGCTTTCACATTTTACATTTAATAAATTACTTCATGAGAAACAGTTTGGGTTCACTAAAGGCAGAAACACGACGGATGCAGGAGTTGCACTCGTCAAACATATATTTGATGCATGGGAGAAGAAGCAGGATGCCATTGGTATTTTTTGTGATTTATCAAAAGCTTTTGATTGTGTTGATCATGAGACTTTGTTATTGAAATTAGGTTATTATGGTGTTTCTAATGGCTCACTTAGCTTAATAAAGTCTTACCTCAATGGCAGAGTACAAAAAGTCAACATTAATGGCACCGACTCTTCTGGCGCCCCTTTAGTCATGGGAGTACCCCAGGGCTCGATATTAGGACCCCTTTTATTCTTGATATATGTAAATGATCTTCCTTACTTCACTAAAAATCTTTGTGAAATAGTATTATTTGCAGATGACACATCATTAATTTTTAAAACTGATAGACAAAAAGTAGTACTTGACGATGTGAATAATACCCTTTCCGAAATATTGCATTGGTTCACAAGTAACAACTTGTTACTCAATGCAAAAAAAACAAAATGTGTAAAGTTTGCTATGCCCAATGTAAGACAGATAGATACTCATATTGTAATGAACAATGAATCAATTCAAGTAGTTAATACCACAGTTTTTCTGGGAATAACTCTAGATAGTAAACTGCAATGGGGTTCTCATATCACAGCCTTGGCAGGAAAACTTAGCTCAGCTGCCTATGCGGTTAGAAAGATAAGGTCACTAAGTGATGAGGAAACGGCACGATTAGTTTATTTTAGCTACTTTCATAGCGTTATGTCATATGGTCTGTTGCTGTGGGGCTCAGCTGCCGATATTGAGACTGTTTTCATATTACAGAAACGCGCGATACGAGCAATCTACGGCCTCAGACCCCGTGACTCGCTGAGAGAAACATTTAAAGAAATTAATATATTAACGGTTGCTTGTCAATATATTTACGATAATATTTTATACATACGGAAGAACTTAAATCTTTTAAAAAAAAACTCGGACACACATGATTATAATACGAGAAATAAAGATAAACTAGCAGTGCCAATACTCAGGCTTCATAAGGTTGGTAATTCATTTGTAGGCAACAGTATAAAAATATTCAATAAAATTCCTCAGGATTTGGTTGATATGCCACTTAATATTTTTAAAATAAACGTGAAAAAAAGTCTAATGGAAAAAGCTTATTATAAAGTAGAAGAATATCTTAATGATAAAAATGCATGGTCAACCTAATCACTTTCTTGCTCGCACATTGTAAATTGTATAAAAACCGTATTAAAAAATAAATAAATAAATAAAAAGGATAATTGAGTTCTCTGAGTTTCTTGCTGGTATCTTCTCAGTAGAACCAACTACCGAACCAGCGAAAGAATCATTTTCAAATGGTTTACTTTAATTTATTTAATATTTTATTTTTTGTTCACATACTTCTTGACACAATTGTAATATTTTGACGTTCATATGTGCTCTATATGTGCCTAAATTGAATAAACGAAATTGATTCTTTGATTCTTTGATTCTGATATTTTGTGTGTATCTTGAAAGACAAGTGTAAAATCAAAAAAATTAAACCAATAAATATATCCACTAGAGTAAGAGATACTTTTTGATCTAGTTTGCCCATCTAACACTAGTATCCTGAGTATTCCTCAGTATCCCGACGAATGCTGTCAGTCCGATTCACACTACGAAAGTCATAAAATAAAATCAAAATAATAGTGTTAGAGATTATTTTAATGGTCAAACTGAGTTAAATAATATTTCTTACTGTAATGAATATAATGAATTACAAGATACAGTAAATAAATAAATAAATAAATATTGTAGGACATTTTACACAACGCTATCTAGACCCAAAGTAAGCATAGATTAACTAGCTTGTGTTATGGGTTCTAGAATGCGGATAAACATACTTAGATACATTTTTTTTTCTAAATACATACATATTATACATAGAAAACACCCAGACCAATGCAAATATACATATTCATGCATACAAATATTTGCACTGAGCGGGGATCGAACCCGCGCCTCCTGCGTAGCAGCCGCGTTCACTACCGCTACGCCACAGAGGCAGTCACAAATATAGGCGAACGACAACGATCCAAGTCCGATTTACACTATGAAAGTAAAGTGAGATTGAAATAATATTACATTTAAGAGAAGGTGGTAGCCCTCAGGTTTTTGCTCTCGCAACGAATTATTTTCGTAGTATATCATGATATAAGCCGTGAGAATATTAAAATATAAATAAGTTAAAAGTACGTAATGAATATATGAAAGTTAAATTTGAATACACGTGATATTGAAATGTATTCTTGAAATAATGTTTCTGTAATCTCTGAAAATATGAAACTTTAATAATACAAGAGGATTTTAAATTGAATATTATATTTAACGCAAAAAATGTTGTGGATAATACCACCTGTATATTCTTGAAGGGCGAAGAGTAATAAGAGGCATAAGTTACTTATAAATCTACTAGCTTGCTTATAAATTCCAATCCTGTAATCCATGGAAACTTTTTTTTATTGTTGTGCAAAAAAACTCTCGGATATCCGGCATTTATGTCGAGTTGGAACCGACTAAAACCGCAATCCAGGGTCTTCAGATACCAGGGGGAGAGATTACTTAAGAGATATCCCTCACACTCTTGCCACCCTAGAGCTATCTATGGTTTTGAAATAGCCCCGCCCCCTATAATATATACCCAGAATATCCAAAACCGTATTGACTTTGTCACGTTCTATCAATGCCTTTCAGTTCAATGTACTAGATTTCGAGTCAATTGCCGGCGTATACACACCCTACACACCCAAGAAATCCCAAAGAGAAAAATCAACAACATTCTTAAAGTACAATCGACTTGTAGTACCTACAGAACCCTATATTCTTGTGTACGACTCTTACAAACAAACATACGCCCACTTGACATCGTTTTTGGTACCTATAAACACTTGCTAACATAGAGATGTCACTCGCACATTTGTAAACAGTACCCTCTCCCCCCCCCCTCTATATTTAAGGATCTGCGACCCAACTCAAGAACAGTACAATACTATCCAAGTAGAATTTAAGGTTTGGTGTTATGTAGGGTGAATTTATACCCGGATAGCATAGGACAAATTTCATAAAAGTGTTATAATAATGCGTGGTTCCCGGCAGAGTAGAATCTGGGCTACCCCATCTCTTCCCATGCGGTGTCGTACAAGGCGACTAAGGAATGGGGTTGTTTAACATCAGATAAATGTATATAGCCCAGACTCAGTCTCAGATGCATGGCTCGAGTTACAAATAATGCCCGGAATACGGCAATAGGCCCACCCCCTGTTACGTGGGACCTAATACAATGATTGGTGAAATGTGGTGTTAAATTCACCTCTGCCTAACCCTCCGGGGATAAATGCGTGATTATTATGTATGTATGTTATAATACTATCTGTTTCGTGCCTAGGAGAGCACGTCAAGCCGTAGGTTCAAGTTGCCATAACGAACATCTATAACAGTCTTTACTAGTAATTGGAGCCCTAAAATTCCGACAACTGGTCTAACTACAGAACTTTGATATCGCCAATGGATTGTAGAGGTCGGTTTGTAGTGGCTTCACGAAAAATGCCCCAACTCAAATCAATAAGTAATGAAATTTTTATTCGATTTTTGGTGTTGCACTCGTCCATAAGCCACGGTAAACTTTCATCAGATGGACCGTGTACTTGTCTGCGACCTATGTGGCATAAAAAAGTGACAGTCGTACTTACACTGCCACAGCGCAGTTATTACATCATGAATTCAAATTATAGTATGTATGCGCACAAAACACTTCCTACCCGCCTAATGGCACGCAGACGACATATGCTTTATAAAACATTAATCATCCGAGAATGCTATTACTAAGGCAAGATGTCTTTTTGCTCGAACGGTAACCTACTGTTATATTCTATATAAATCATCTAGTGTTCGTGTGTTCGCTTTAACATGAGGTTTACAGTTCTGCGAAGCGAATTTCTATCGACATTAATGCGTTTAAGATAATATTATATAGTAGAATTAGGAAATGTTCAAAGTTCACTCGCATCACGGTTAGGTCCGTATTATAAAACGACACACAGTTCCGAATTTTTTTTTTACATAGGACACGTCAATTGACTTTACCTAGCTTGATGGTAAACTGAAGGTAAAGTGTCGGAAAAGAGAGCCACCATTACAGACACGTACCATGTTACAATAGTGGCACTCAGCTTGACGACCTCATCAGATACTTTGTTACGCCCCGCTTAAAGGAAACGGTACTGTAAGAGAAGGAAAACACGTGAACTGGTAAGGAATTCCAGGACTTAATGGGGGAATGTCGATTTTACTGAAAACAGCAGCCTCAGCATGGTGGACAATGACAAAATCGAGACATTATCATCTGTAATCGAACCCAAAACTATATCCAAACATCCGAAGGACCAATAGACCAGTTTACCAACATATCTATAAATATTACCATCATAATACGATCCGTCATTTCTGCTTGTCCCCAAGGCACCATTATATTATCGCAATGATTAATGACATTGATATGATAGGTTTGATACCCGATTGAAGTTACGAAGGTCTGAGATAGGGATAATTGTATCTGGGGAAGTTTCAACAACGGAAAATTATATCCACTTGCCGATACTCTTACTTTGAAGTTATAAGTTGGACTCTCACTTAGTTCAAGTATTTTGTATACATGAATACGCCATTGGTCTGGCATTGGTTGGCACGTTAAGCCGTCGGTCCCGGTTGCCATACGAACTTCTATGACAATCGTTACGGGTAGTTAGCCTTAAAAAATGTCCAATAACTGGTCTAGCTGCAATGCTTCGATATCGCCCAATATCGCTGTTGCATTGTAGAGGTCAGATGGCAGTCCAGCCAAATTCGCAGTTAGACTAGTAAAGCGAACCCCAGACTCCGAACTGAAAGCTTCGTATGCGACTAGGATTGACGCTAGAAGATGTTATAAGGCGTTAATTAGATCAACAAATCCAGATTTAAGTCTACGTGAGCGAAGTCGCGGGCTCAGGTAGTCAATAAATATATTTCTACGTGACAATAGATCAAATACAGGTGTGAAATTATACAAAACCTTCACACGAATAATATTTTTCTCAGTAACATAAGTTTTTCTTGGAGTTTTCTTAAAAAATCGGATAGCGAAGGTTCTAGATTGCGTCTGACAGTTTTTTAATAGAAAATACCCTGATCAAACGTGCGGTATTCAATATAAAGTTTAGGAGTTGAAAAAACTTGTTCTATATTGAAAATATTTGACACAGAGTTTAACCCATTTTATTCCTAAGCCCAATGAAATATATCTCTTAACAATGAGAGGCGTCTAAAGCTGGGTCCACATTTGTAGCATTTCTGTGTATCGTATCTCCGTCGCGTGGCCTCAACGCGTATCATGATCGCTAGTTTGGACACAAGATAATAGCCGTTAACAATACACGCCGTATCTGATACAGCCCGATCCGCACTAAACGCGTATCTTGATACACCTCGTATTATGGACGCGTTTTTTACGATACGCCTTAATGATACGATATGGACAAAATGAGCGTCCATATTTATGATACAAATACTCGATACAATACCGCTGATCGCGATACGTCAAGGTGCTACAAATATGGACCCAGTAGAAGGTTGCGTTTGCACTACTCAGATGTGCTATGCTACGTTTGAATGCGTTTGATATTTGTGATGCCACCCGCATACGGTGCAGAATATTCCATCGAGAACCAAGCGGTTCGGCGACTCCTTCTTCTGCCGCACCATTAAGTCTTGGAATTCCTTACCAGTTCACGTGTTTCCCTCCTCCTACAGTCCCGGGTCCTTTAAGCGGGGCGTGAAAAAGCATCTGATGAAGCCGACAAGCTGAGTGCCACCATTGTAACATGATACGTGTCTGTAATGGTGACCCTCTTTTCAGAGACTTCGCCTTCAGCTTACCATCAGGCGAGGCGAAGTCAAATTGACGTGTCCTTTATAAAAAAAAAAACAAACCAATCATATTCATTGGTTGTCATAGCATAGCACTGGTTGCTACCATATCAATCAATTAATCTATTACAGTCCACTGCTGGATACAGGCCTCTCCTTATGTACACCATTGCACCCGACTTTTCGCCTTGAGTATTCAATCTATTCCAATGAAAAATATAAAAAAATAGATCCTGAGACTTCGTTTCTACCATCAGGCGACATGAATTCATATTGACGTGAGCTATATAAAAAATACGTATATTTAAGTCAAGCATACACACAAATTCTTTAGTACAGTCGCATACAAAATTATTCGCGAATAAAAGTTCGAAACGTAAATTTTGGGGAGCGAGATTGCAACAATTATAAACACACTTGTGTCAGGGCTGCCGCGCTCACAGAGTGCAATTAAATCGCTATGTCCACGGACTCATTACTTTAATGAGAGAAACGTGCTGGACGGTGGCAGCCCTATATATTAGGGTGTGTGCAGACGTGATTAAATTTTAGTTAAACTTATTTAAGTAAGTTGCAAACGTCTCATAATTTATGTCACGTTGTAAGATTTTATTCGAGAACGTGCTAACGTTTAAATTGTTATGTTAAATTTTATTAAAATTTATGTTTTTGTATGTGCGCAGGTTTTAGGGAAATTTTATAGCCTATGGAAACAGGGTCAGACACTTAATAGATGTGAGAAGTGTCAGTAGCATATTGGTTAAAAAGTCAGTTTTACGATGGTTACGGGTTAGAATTCTGGTTATGATACTAACGACATGAACCGACTTCTAACATAAGCAGTTTAGTTTGCCTGGTTTGTTTCAATACCAATAATTTCGGTTAACGAAGAAGTTTCGTGGTATCTCCGTAAGGATTGTATAACGAGGTTTGTATGTATTGGTTCAACTATGCTAGATGGGTGATATTTCGTGTCATCATAATACTTAGTTTAATTCGTGGGTTAAGAACTAGAGAAGCGTAAGGGCAAAATCACAACTTTACAGGAGGGCCGAAAAACAACTCAAATTTACCTACCGTTATCTTATAGCTCTTGTCACGCAAAATCTATAGTAGTTATGTGTGTGATTTTTACTTATAATAATGCTTTATTTATCGGTTAAAGAATGGTGTAAAGTTTTAGGCAATCGAAAAATGTTTTTATTTTAATAATGTTTATTAATCAAAAAATAGTTGACTTACGTCATTATGGCTGAAAAAATGTATGGAATGCAACGGGACTTCCGTTATAATGACCTTAAAATTAGTAACAAAAATCTTCACAGATTAATAATCTGTCGAGGCGGCTACTTTTTTTTCTTTTTTATACCACTTAGTTGGCAGACAAGCACACGGCCCACCTGATGGAAAGTGGTTACCGTGGTCTATGGACATATGCAACACCAGGGGCGTCACACTCGTGCTGCCGACCCTGAAGAAACCTTCTAATGCCCTTCTTGAAGAACCTCATGTTGTGGTCGCTTGGGAAAACCATCGCGGAGAGTTCATTCCACAGCTTGAGTGTGCGAGGGATAAATTTCCTTTCTTACCGCACAGTGCGCACCGTTTCCGGTCGCAATGTGTGAGGAAGAACTCCTCGCAAATGGCGAGAGGTGCGATGATAGAATGTAGCTGTGGGCATCATGTAAAACAATTTATTTGAGCATAAACCATTGTATAGGCGGTGGAACACACACAGTGAGGCAAAGTCTCTCCTGAGACTGAGAGGTTCTACATCGCCTGTGAGTATGGGATTGCCGACGAGCCTCAATGCCCGTCTTTGCACCGAGTCGAAAGGGTCAAGCTGGCACGCAGGTGCTCCAGCAAAAAGGTGACAGCATTACTCCATGTGGCGCCGAACCTGTGCCTTATAAAGGAGGAGTCGTTGCCCCGCAGTGAAATACTGCTTCGCCCTGTTGAGCACTTTGATGCCAGCTTGACCTTGTCTTCCAGATGACTTCGGTATTGGACGTCGCTGGAGATGTCGACACCAAGAATCCCGATACTTGATGGTGAACGGTGTGCCCAGGAATTGCGGCACTAACAACAAATGGAGCCTTTTTAACAATGTACTCAATTAAATTCGTGTTCGACCTGCAAATGGTTATAAAAATCATGATATGTCGAAGGAATAACTCCAGATAACTAATAACTTCATTATAATGCAGACGATAGCACCTTACACGGGAGTTATCACGGACATCCTGTGGCCAAGCAGTCTGATATCGCGGAAAAGAGGCAGCTTCTTGTCAGTGAACTTGACCGGACCCTGAACCTCGTTTCTCAATGGGGCTCTGAAAACCTAGTTGAGTTCAATGCCAAGAAGACGCAGGCATGCGCGTTTACAGCAAAGGTATTTCTTTCCTTCCCCTTCCAACTCTTCAGAGCACGCCACTGCCACTACAGGACAATCTCAATATCCTAGGATGTTCGCTGCAAACTGAACAACAAAAACTACATCGAGAGTATCATCAAAACAGCATCGCGTAAACTCGGAGTCCTGAACAACGTGAGACGTTTTTTCACGCCGGAGCAGCGGTGTCTTCTCTACAAGACACAAATTCGCTCTTGCGTGGAATACTGCTCGCATCTCTGGGATGGCTCCGCAAAGTACTTACTAGATGCTCTCGACAGGTTGCAGCGACGTGCGGTCCGCATTATTGGGAATCCTGAGGTCACTTACACCCTTGAGCCTTTGCAGTTGCATAGAGATGTGGCATATTTGGCGGTATTTTAGCGTCTCTACCATGGTGAATGTTCTGATGAGCTCTTCCAAGACAAATCCCACCCTCTCCTTTCCTATATAGGACAACACGTGCAGCACTCAGATGCCACCCGCATACGGTGCAGAATATTCCATCATGAACCAAGCGATTCGGCGACTCCTTCTTCTGCCGCACTATTAAGACTTGGAATTCCTTACCAGCTCACGTGTTTCCCTCCTCCTATAGTCCCGGGTCCTTTAAGCGGGGCGTGAAAAAGCATGTGATGAGGCCGTCAAGCTGAGTGCCACCATTGTAACATGGTACATGTCTGTAATGGTGACCCTCTTTTAAGAGACTTTGCCTTCAGCTTACCATCAGGCGAGGCGAAGTCAAATTGACGTGTACTATATAAAAAAAAAAAAATTTTTGGTGTCAAATCAACGTATGTTAGTATTAGACGCGAAAGTGAATCAGACCAACAGAGATTTATTATGTGCTAAAAGATCGTAATATAGCCTTTAAACTATCATATTAACTTAAAAACTGGCTGCATTACTTTCATTAATTAGTACCAAAGTAGCGTATCTCACCCTTGCGTTTTTTTGGCAGGGAGAAAAATCATGGAAGTATACTAAACAAGGTCGCATAAGCAGTAAAGGTACTTTACGTTAATTTGGCGCGAAACAAACTTAGGCCACATAATCTCATTTTCTGCGTTTTAAAAATGTATAACAAGATACGTTATTTGGGCAATTACATTTAAGACATCTTTGGTGTCCTATCGCGCTGTATATCGAGTTCCGATCGTAGTGCTCGCAACTTTTTTGACAAAATAATGTCAAGATTATTGTAAGTAGGAACACGTCATTTCGGCAGTAAACAGAAAATATATTTTTTGATGTGTTATATTTGTACTAAGCAATCTACGCACTTCATCGCTACAGTTTTTTGGCACATAAAAATATGGAGATTAAAAAAGCGAATGGTGAAAAAAAAAAATTTTTGAATTTTTGCCCTTACGCTACTCTAGTTCTTAACCCGCGAATTCTGGTATTGTATCCAAGCCTGGAGTGATATAAGCAAGAACTGCGTGTCACGGAGATGAAAATACTGCGGTGGATGTGCGGAGTCACGCGTAAAGATCGCGTGAGGAACTCTTGCAACTGCGGCGGCCTTCATATCCGTGACATCGCAGATAAAATACAAGAGTGTCGCCTTTTCTGATGCGGTCATGTTTTACGGGAACAGCCTGGCCAGCTTATATAGGACACGTCAATTTGACTTCGCCTCGCCTGATGGTAAGCTGAAGGCAAAGTCTCTGAAAAAAGGGGCACCATTACAGACACGTATCATGTTACAATAGTGGCACTCAGCTTGACGGCCTCATCAGATGCTTTTTCACGCCCCGCTTAAAGGACCCGGGACTGTAGGAGGAGGGAAACACGTGAACTGGTAAGGAATTCCAAGACTTAATGGTGCGGCAGAAGAAGGAGTCGCCGAACCGCTTGGTTCTCGATGGAATATTCTGCACCGTATGTGGGTGGCATCTAAGCCCTGCACGTGTTGTCCTATATAGAAAAGGAGAGGGTGGGATTAATTGGAAGAGCTCATCAGAACATTCACCATGGTAGAGACGGTAAAATACCGTCAAAGATGCCACATCTCTACGCAATGACTAACAAATGCCAGGTAATGGCCTCCCCGTCAGGTCCCGGTAGGAGGGGTATGCCCTAATCCTAACTTGACATCGTGGAGCGTGACATGCGTACCAATGGTCTTACAACCATGGACACTCAAGATCATGCGAAGTGGAGGAGGAAAAGATAGAAGACCGACTCTGGACTCCGAGGTCATCTAGGCCTAAAATACGTCTGCATAATCATGATGCCTCCGTGGCGTAGCGGTAGTGAACGCGGCCGCTACGCAGGAGGCGTGGGTTCGATCCCCGCTCAGTGCAAATATTTGTGTTCATGAAATATGGGTATTTGCATTGGTCTGGTCGTGCCTCGGAGAGCACGTTAAGCCGTCGGTCCCGGTTGCCATAAGAACATCTATGGCAGTCGTTACGGGTAGTTGGAGCCCTCAAAAATCCAAAAAACAACAGTCTAGCTGCAAAGCTTCGATATCGCCTAATGTTACCATTGGGATGTGGAGGTCAGATGGCAATCGCTTCACTGAAAATATCGAGGTCTAGCCAAATCCGTAGTTAAGACTGGCAAAAGCGGACCCCAGACTCCGAGCTAAAAAGCTTCGGATGCGACTGGGAATTAACGCTAAGAGGAAGAAGAATCATGATGGTATCAAATTCATAACCAATAATAGCTTACAGCCACAGCTGTACCCCAGAGGGTACCAATACCTTAATCAAGTAATTCCCATAGGCTATTCCAGCTCCATTCAATCTGCATATAAAACAAAAAACAAATATTGTAACCAAACCCAGTGTATACGCGCTTTAATTGAACCAATATCACTTTGATGTTCATTCAATGGACTTATTATGTATGCACTGATTTATTTTTTATATTAACACATTAAACATTTATATTCACGCTTTACGAAGGTACAGGTAGAGCCGCAGAGGTTCGATAACATATTTTGCAAACTGTTTTGCCTAGTTTCATGTAATAAGGAGCCTGTCTTCCGCCAAAAAGGCAATTTTCATTGACTGCATAGTTATTGTCTGCTTATAACTCTTATTCTCATCGCCCAGTATAAATAACACATCCACGGAGGAAAGAATATGACTAGTTCCTTCTCCACGAACACATCCCTTCATATACCGCAATCAAGTTCCTTCCCAAAAAAAAACTTACACAACTAAAATAACAGTGATGTTAACATCACTTTTTCTTACATACTTATTGAAAGAGCATGAAAACGCAAATATATACAAAGAAAAAAAACTGAACACGGGTAAATCCCCGGCATTATGAAGCGGACTGGGGGCAAAAACTCCTTATTATCAACAGAAGGCCATACAAACAGCGATGAATGGTGTTCCTGCTGCGTCACCCTGTCACTGGCTCGCTAGGGGATAGCCTTTGATATAGGCTGAAGCGGTTTCTTGAGAAATCTTCGGAGGAGACTAAAGACTCGACCACACAGGCGCCATAATACCGATAACGCCTTAAACACACTGACGCGATATTATATCATCAGGGCCATCGGATTGGCATACTCGGATGTGAAACTATTGTGTCCCCATTTTGCCCCGGATTGCCGCTTCGACTTGCTACTGCTAAGGTGACAGGTGGCTCCATCCGTTTATCCCAAGCCCAACCCTTAGGCCTATAGGTAAAGGAGATTACAGATAACTACATACGAAAACGCGCGTAAAACATTACCCTCGCTTACACAGTTGAGTGAAATCAGAATAAAAGCCAGTATGAGATAAATAGGTTGTGAAATTTCATACAAACTCAATTATAAACATTCAACTACAACTTTCGCAATTTCCACACTTCACACAGACAGACAGAGGGGCTTAATGAAAGGCCAAGTGTGGCCCAAAACATTCGGACAAATAGTTTGTTTGTCTATTTAAATCTGAACTGACAACATACATAATTAAAGCTCTACATGCCCTAGGCTGGGATAAGACTATACTCGTATATACAGACATACATACATAATTATAATCACCTTTATCCCCGGAGGGTTAAGCATAGGTTAATTAACACCCACATTTCATAATGGACTACTGAGACGAAGTCTCAGGTTCGATCCCAGGTTTTACCATGGCACACACCAATGACTTTTCGATGCTTTTCGAAGTTATGTGTGTATTTATCGCAGGTTTATAAGTGCCCGGTTAATGGCAATAGGCTCGCCACCTACTACATTGGGACCTAAACATAATATAACGGCGAAATGTGGGTGCTAGCACCTCTGCTTACCCCTTCGGGGATATAGGCGTGAGTTTATGTTTTATGTATATGTTTTATTTCACCAATGAATCTACGTAATAGGGGGTGAGCCTATTGCCGTATTTCGGGCACTATTGTTGACTCAAGCCATGCATCTGACGCTGAGTCTGAGCTGTATTTATCTGCCTGAAGTTAAACAACCCTATCCCTTAGTTGCGTAGTACGAAGAGAAAGACTGCCTCTGCTCTGTGGCGTAGCGGTAGTGAACGCGGCCGCTACGCAGGAGGCGCGGGTTCGATCCCCGCTCAGTGCAAATATTTATGTGCATGAATATGAGTATTTGTATTGGTCTGGGTGTTTCTATGTATAATATGTATGTATTTACGAAAAAAAATGTATCTAAGTATGTTTATCCGCATTCTAGATTCCATAGCACAAGGTAGTTAAGCTATGCTTACTTTGGGTCTAGATAGCGTTGTGTAGAATGTCCTACAATATTTATTTATTAAAAAAAAAAAAAAAAAAGATGGGGTGGCCCAAATTCTACTCTGCCGGGAACCACGCAGAATTGCATTAATTACGGGCATATATATATGTTTTGAAGGGGTTATACGGGTATTAGCAGTACGGGTTGAAGTCTGCTGATTAGCTAGTAAAAGATAAAATTCAAGTCAAAATAATATTACTAGTCTACTAAAACAACATCTGTATACCGGGTCCACTCGTAACAGATAAAACTATTGCCCAAACTAGTTGGGTGCTCCCTAATTGCCTTATCAGTTGGGTACGAAGACAAGCGTATCTGCAGAGTCCGGCCTGTATACTAGTTGTATCCTCAACTTCTAGATAAGATATCTCTGAAGCGTTTAGAAGCGTCGCTCTAATCTATTCTATGATGGTTCATTTGTATGACAAGAGCGGATTGAAATAGTTTTTATTGTTTTCACAGCTGCTGTAAGAGGTTGCAGACTTGAATATTTGGCATATATTTCAACTTGATTCGTCCACGCATTCCTGAGAAAAAGGTCTTGACAGACAGACGGATAACGAAGTGGGGGTTATGTTTTTTCCATTTGAGGTACGGAACCCTAAAAAGTAAATTCTGTGCTATTCTACACTATGGTCTATCCCTGTATCAAATTATAACCAGATCCATTCAGCTATTTGAGTGTAATTGAGTAACAATCATTCAAACATCTTCACAAACTTTCGCATTTATTACATTACTAGCTGTTACCCGCGACTCCACCCGCGTGGATGTCGGTTATCGCAACCAATCGTAGCCTATATCCTTTCCAAGGTCTAATCTATTTCTGTATCAAATTTCATCAAAATCGGTTTAGTGGTTTAGGCGTGAAAGTGTAGATAGGCGGACAGACAGAAAGACAGAGTTACTTTTGCATTTATAAAATTAGTATGGATTAAGATCGACTACAGAAAAGGGTTTTAAGTGGTAACCGAGTAGGTTAACTTATTGCAAGGTTATGCAACACCATCTAAGTCAGTTTTAAGATGGGTGACCATTCTTAAGACATTGAGACTTTTGTGCTTCGGAAGATCACGTTAAGCCGTCAGTCTTAATTGCCATACGAACAACTATAGTAGTGGTCGACCGACAACTTAACGTGCTCTCCGAGGCACGGAGTTGTTAAACGTTTTAAGAAGGTTCACCCATCCTAAAACCAACCTAACTAGTGTTGTTTAACCTTGTAATATGTTACCACTTAACCACGAGATCTCTACACAGACTACTGACCTACTTTTAAATATCTACATAGTTTATACAAAGCCAATCTAAAACCGCTGCTACTGTAATCTTAAGCCAAGCCCTCAAGTAATGATTAATGGTCTTAAGATAACAACTCAGTGCCCACTACGATCGCAGGCGTATGGCTGTTCTATGGACGACGCCATTTGCGTACCCCGATACTATAGCTGACTGCCTCGGTGGCGTAACGGTAGTGAACGCGGCCGCTACGCAGGAGACGCGGGTTCGATCCCTGGTCAGTTCAAATATTTGTATGCATAAATATGAATATTTGCATTGGTCTGGGTGTTTCTATGTATAATATGTATGTATTTATAAAAAAAATATCTAAGTATGTTTATCCGCATTCTAGAACTTATAACACAAGCTAGTTAAGATATGCTTACTTTGAGTCTAGATAGCGTTGTGTAGAATGTCCTACAATATTTATTTATTTATGAGTAAATTAAAATACCACTTAGGTCGCAGACAAGCACACGGCCAACCAGATGGAAAGTGGTTACCGAGGCCTAAGAACGAGTGCAACACCAGGGGAGTCACACTCGTGCTATGATGGTACATCTAAAACAAGTAATTAAGCTTAACTAGACGGATATTTATAGTCATTTCAGTTGCTGGTAAAAAAGTCTAGTGTCTCATACTAGATAGATACAAAGAAATTATACAATAATGGCATCGTATTCTGTAGATAGTAAATATTTTTATAAGTCGCTTTATTCTCTCATTTCTGTAAAACCTTCAAGCGGCTTAAAATTGTAAGTCAAGATTACCCAGTAAGCCCGAGCAAGTAAAATCTCGTAGCGATCTACGGCGTAGCAAATTAGCTACGACATAATAAGTTCACCGCTGGCTGCTACGCACATTCTTAGAATGTGATATATTCTCAAAACGAAGGTTTTAAGACAAATATCTGACTAGCTAACGACCGCGGTTTCACCTGACTGAGCTATCTAATAACATAAATACATACATTCAACCTCATAAATCCCCGAAGGGGTAGGCAGAGGTGTGTATTAACACATAAATTTCGCCAACTATGAATTTCGGTCCCACGTAACAAAGGGTGAGCCTATTGCCATCAAGCGGGCACTTTATCATGGACTGTATGTTAACTGTCGGATGGAGTATAGGCCTTTACTTCCTAAGACATGATAAGAGATGAGGTGACCCTATTCTAGTCCACCGGGAACAAAAACGCTTTTAAAAAAGGAATTATTTTGTTTCTAAATTCTCTTCAGCTTTATAATTAGCGTAGACATATAAAACGTTCGCCGACTGAATATTTACAATTCTAATCTTATTTTCCATTAAACATCCAAATTCCTCTTTAATCTTCGAGATAAACGCTCATTAAGGAATCAGATTCTAAGAATTCAGCATAAAATCGTTTGCTGTTCTTACGTTTTCTCGGAAAAATCGTAAAATATATTTTGAGAGACTTGTAACTTGTGATAGCTAGACAGTGTGACATTCTATATAACGCTAACAGAAACGTTCAATAATGCGATTGACATGATCGTTAACGTAACTAAAAATGTTATGAAAAGTGAATATTAAAACTCGGATAAAATAAATTATTATAAGAGCAGGAGTCAGGGGTCTGTGAGCTTACAAAATTAGGGCACTCCTCACACTATTCCTGGGATAACAAGTAGCCTTTGGGTTATTTTGGACTATGATCTATCCCTGTACAAAATATATTCCAGATCTGTTTATCAATTTTGTATGAAACAGTAACAAGTTTAGTCTTCTACCATGCAAGCAAAATTAATATTATAATTTCATATGCGTCGGTAGCTTTTTGGTTAAGAAGTCAGCCTTACGATCAAGAGGTTTGAGTTCCAATCCTGGTCATTAAACTACCGATGTGAACCCACTCCTAACACAAGCAATTAGCTTAGTTGGAGGGGTTAAAGGAAATAATTAGTAATTTCGGTTGCTAATATTCTTATTAAAAAAAAACATATAATTTGTAGAATATTACCTTTATTTTGTCGTGTGAATAATCCCCACGGATACTTCCCACGCCGAAGCCGGTGGGAGGGTTATGTTGTGCTCGAACCGACTAAAACGCATGCCGTCTGTGGGCTGTCAGTTGAGATTATCATGGACATATCCCTCGCACCCTATCCGGTGTAGAATATTACCCGGATAAAGTGCTTTATTATATAACAGACCCGGGCAAAACACTTCCACCTCTAACGGTTAAACCGTTTGACCTAAGTAGCCGCCATCCTCAAAGAGGTGACCTCAAAAACTGGCGAACAAAAACTAAAGTCACACTCTAACTTTGATAGAGAACTTAGAACAACATTCCTTCATCTTTTGAGGACAAACTAGCCTGTGTCAATAACCCTAAAGCCTCTCTAAATAGGTTATGTTAATAGCCTATTTTACAGACTTGAAAAGGGTTAAAGGATTCGAGTCAGGCTTTTGAATGTTGAAATAGGATAGTCTGAAACTTCATACAGTATGTGTAATACTATTGTACAAACTTTAATCGTATACATGGCTAAATATAACTAGATGTATAGTCAGCATGAGATAAATCTTGACTAGCAAAGTACTCAAAATTATTTAAATACCTACTAATGATATTAATACCGATACACCGTGGACATTCCACCAGTACCAAACGATTCGGTGATAGGTTTATAATCTGTGTTTCCACTAGACAGTTGACACTAGAGTGCGGTAGGTAAGCGAGCTTTAGGCGCGGCGCAAACGGCGGGGTGGGCAGGGCCGGTCAATTTCGCCGCGAACGATAGCGCAAAAAGAATCCTGTACTACCAACGCACATGAAGGCAAAAAGACCAAGCCTTGGTGCCCGCCGGGCACTGGCGGCGCGGCGCGGCGTGTCCGTGGCGCTTTGTGTTCGCGGCGCGGACAGTCGCGGGCATCGACGGGCAGACGCGGTCTTTATTACTTCGCGGTCAAAAAGACCGGCCCGCCCTACCGTTTGCGCTGCGCCTTATTGTCTTGTCGGCCACATCGTTACATTACCAACAGGTGAGTTAGTTGTCAAACGCGAGCCTATCGACCATGAAAAAACAACTGTTTTAGTGATTTAAAGTGTATTATCATCCGTACTAAAGGTATGTACCAAATATCAGAACAATCAGTGGATAAGAAGGGGGGAACACCAAGGTATTAAAAACATTTTGAGTAGGTACTTTGCTAGCCAAGATCAATCTACCACTTCGATATAAGTTGACATATACATGCATACATCCTATAACATACACACGTTGACAGTTTAAAGAACAGTATTGACATTAGCTTACACACATATAACACACTAGCTTTTGCCCGCGGCTCCGCCCGCGTGGATGTCGGTTTTCGCGACCAAACATAGCCTATGTCCTTTCTCAAGGTCTAGTCTACCCCTATACCAAATTTCATCAAAATCGGTTCAGTGGTTTAGGCGTGAAACCGTAACAGACAGACAGACAGACAGACAGAGTTACTTTCACATTTATAATATTAGTATTAGTATGAATAGATTTTCCACGTCGTTTTTTGCAATGCATTAACAAAGCTGTGTCTACATTTTATGGTCTAAGCTACATACAAACGAAACATAGAAAATCCAATCTGAGTCAGTATGTTAGCGAAATCTGCTGCCGCCAACTTCCAAACCACTGAAAAAGCGACTTAAAATGAATCCAGCTAGAAAAGGATGCCCAATAAATTGTAGCAGCAGGAAAGGGACAAAAAATGCATTTTAAAAAGTGGTTTAATCCAAGCCAGGGTTTATCGTGTTAGGCCGGCGGGAAAAAATACGGAGCGTAATGAATTTTGTTCGGGGTTCTGTGGGGTTTTCTACACAGAGATTTTTTGTGAAAGCAGTCGTTTAAGACTCATTGGCTCGTTTTCTTGTATCGTAAACTGCTTACTGAAGTATCCTGAACTAAGGTTAGGTGTTTATTCCTCTTATGAATCACTGGCTAGTCCTACTAATATTGTAAATGTAAAAGTTTGTGAAGATGTTTGGATGTTTGTTGAATCTGGCTGAATTTTGGTACAGAGATAGATTACAGTCTAGACTCTGGAATAGCACACAGACTACTTTTTATCCCGGGAATAGGTTCCCATGGATGGTGGGAACTAAATATCCTAAAATATTCTATACGCGCTGTCTAAACGCAAAGTAAGCATAGCTTTTTGTTGAAATTATACATGGAATAATATACGTTCAATATTTTCCTTAACGGAATTCATTGTCTGACTATCATCTGACCTCTAAAACCCACTGGCGATAACAAAGATCTGTAATTAAACCAGTTGTCGAACTTTTGAGGGCTTCAACTACCCGTAACGACTGCCATAGATGTTTGTATGACAACCGGGACCGACGGCTTAACGTGCTCTCCGAGCCAGAATGATGATCTCTTGATTTTATTTATCGTGAATTACAATTTTTGTTGAATCCCGTGTTGTTTCCCGGTGCAGTAGAATAGGGCGTGCTGTAGGTGTCGTAGAAGGCGACTAAGGGATAGGGCTGTTCTCCATCCGATAGTAAGCATACAGCCCATGAATACGTGCCCCTTTGATAGGCTCACCCCGTGTTACGGTGGACCAAAAATCATAGTTAGCGAAATGTGGTTGAAAATACACCTCTGCTTACCCCCTCGGGGATTCACAGCCGTTAGTTATTAAGTAAACTGTAAACATTAACCGTAAAACAAATTACATTCCCAAAGGAAATGTTTCAGCTAAACAAAAACACAGTATAACGTACATCATAGGCGTGGCAGCCATATTACATATTACCTCAGTAATGTCATAATTTTCGCAACGCCAAAATGGCGTCCACAATGCCACTACGGAACCCCAAAAAGCCTCCGCCATGTGACGTCATCCCGTTTCCGGTTCCGCAAATATTATGATAATTCGTGCGGACCGGATGCGGTCCCCGTTGTTTATATAACGCAATAGTTTTATCATTTTATGTTTAATATTTTATGTAGTTTGTGTCTACGTGGGATAATATTTTATATGTTAATATTGTGGAGGAAGGTACGGGTATTATAATGAATGAGAATATATTTTAACCAAAGATATATAGGGAATACAACTTTGTTAGTCAAGATCGATCTGATGCTGATCTATCTGCCGTTGTGGGCAGTCAGTTAGCAGGTGGTGTATAGTCTGTGAAGGAAGTCCACACTCACACCATGAGCCCACACTCACACCATGAGCCCACACTCACGCCATATATTATCTGAGACCCGAAGTAATCTCGAATAACGAAACTAACCATATAGGTATTTAAACTTTCATGGCCGTTCACATTACTATTGGAACTCTCATCCTAGCGTTAATTCCCAGTCGCATCCGAAGCTTTCAGCTCGGAGTCTGGGGTCCGCTTTAGTCTTAACTACAGATTTGGCTAGACATCGATATTTTTTCGTGAAGCGATTGCCATCTGACCTCCACAGCCCAATGATAACATTAGGCGATATCGAAGCTTTGCAGCTAGACCGTTGTTTTTTTATTTTTATTTTTTAGGGCTCCAACTACCCGTAACGACTGCCATAGATTGTTCTTTTGGCAACCGGGACCGACGGCTTAACGTGCTCTCGAGGCACGACCAAACCAATGCAAATACCCATATTTCATGAACACAAATATTTGCACTGAGCGGGGATCGAACCCGCGCCTCCTGCGTAGCGGCCGCGTTCACTACCGCTACGCCACAGAGGCAGTCTAACTATAAGAACTCTCGGGATATTTACCATGTATTTAATTGTTCCTCCGTGATCACGGTGCTTGCAACAGCGCCGAAATATCGGAAACTCCAAACAATACATGGTAAATATCCCGATAGTTCTAATAGTAATGAAACTAACCATTATTGATTTAATGAAATTTTCTATCGGAATCGATTCGCCATATTAAATACATACATATACTCACCCCTGTAAATCCCCATAGAGATAGGCGGAGGTGTATTATCACCAACATTTCGTCAACTATGATTTTAGATCCCACGTAATAGGGGGCGAGCCTATTGTCAAGCGGGCACTTAGTCATGAGCTGTATGTTTACTGTCGGATGGAAAAAAGCCCTTTTCCTTAGTTATTAGGCCCTATTCTACTCCACCGGGAACCAACACGGCTATATCACTACATATTATAAAACAAAGTCGCTGTCGCTGTCTGTCCGTCTCTATGTATGCTTAAATCTTCAAAATTACGCAACAAATTTTGAAGCGGCTTTTTTTAATAGATAGAGTGATTCAAGAGGAAGGTTTATAATGTACTATACATGCATAATATTGTAGAGAAACACTGATAAATTTAGAGATATGCAGCGGGAACGGGATCAGAAAATATGGCGATACGAAGTTCGCCGGGTCAGCTAGTATTAAATCAAGGTCTTATAATGGGAATAAATTGAAAACAAAATATTTATGCTGATAGCCTTTAACCACGCGTTAACACCTTTCACTTTGAATTTGAACTTTACGATCAGCCCCGGCAGGGAGGTCCCTGTGGGAGTTCCACCCTACCGGGGTTCCCCGTGAAGTGGTTCCGTTAGAAACGAAACCATTTACAAACCTATTCATTTCCGAAGCAAGAAAGCCATTCGCAGCGCTGCAACTGAAAAGTATTGAAGCCGTAATTGAAGAAATAATATACTTGCACTATTGAAAAGGTACCGAGATATTTTATACTTGTTCTATTATGGAGGTTATTTTCTTGTATGCCCTCAAGTTACGTAATGTTGAAAGTCATTTATTATACTACTGAGGGCGCAGACAAGCACACAGCGCACGTGCGACACCAGGGAATTGACACTCGTGCTGCCGACCCTGTAAGAATAGAGAGATTCTGTGCCGTAAACGCAGAAGACAAGCCTTTAGTCTTCCCACTGACAGCACAAAACCTCTCCAGTGAGCTCGGGCTACCCTACTCACTGCCGGGAACACAACAGGAGGTTATTATACCCGCGGTATTCTATAGGGTGGAGGTACTTCCCCAGTTGGACTGCTCGATTGGGATACCATCGCGTTCTATCTCCTCCAGAATTTGTCCTTCTACTTATCTTCTATCTAATATATAAAAATCAATGCCACTTTTCGTTGTTATTCTATAACTCAAGAACGGCTGAACCGATTTGGCTAATTTTCATCTTGAAATATCCGCGGGTGTCCAGGGAAGGTTTAAAGGATGAGAAAATAGGTGCAGCGGGAACGGGATCAAAAATTCACGCGGGTTGGAAAAAATATGGCGATACGAATTTCGCCGGGACAGCTAGTTCGTTATATATTATCACACAAGAAACTGCAAAAAATTCTTCCTTTTAAAGAATAAAAGTGACCTTTCATAATAAATAAATGAAATGAACAACTCTAGCCACGACATAAGTCTGTAGTGTGGCTGATAACAGCGAGCTGAGTGCTACTATGTGTGCCTCTCACGTACCGTAAGGGTTTCGACTCACTCGACATATTATAAAGTCAAATAGACTCCCAATGATGTTTAGATGTGTGTAAAAATCGTTACAGAGTATGTTTTGACATGTTTTCTTCTCAAGATGGCTGCGTCCTTTCTTCATTTCACTTTAAACTACAATTGAAGGCTTAATTAATAACTCACTTGTACTTTTCAACAATTATTTATTTATTTGAACCTTACCGGTTTCACCTTACGGCATTATCAAAGGTTTACAATGGTTCAAATCTATCTATACTATTATATAATTGTAAAGTGGTCGTGTCTGTACATTGGAGATATTTAAAAAAAAATACTTGGGTTATGTTATGTTAACGATACTGAACACGAAAATATTTTTTTTGAATTTCCTGTCTGTTTGTCTGTTTGTCCGCGATGGACGCAAAAACTACTGGACGGATTTTGATGCGGTTTTTTTTGTTAGAAAGGGCTTACTCAGACTTAAAATCTTACGTTTGTTTGATCGCAATCGGTTGAGTAGAACCGAAGTTGTGAACAATTATGATAATAAACGGAAAATGGCCCGATAGACAGATGGCGCTTTTTATTACTATTGGTCAATTTTTATAGCTTATTACATCCGAGCAAGAATGTCAATTTATAGACTTTATTTTTACATACACAATTGTGTAAACTAATACGTTTTTTAATCATGAAATTAAAATTTGAGTTTTTAAGATTTAGTTACAGAATCATAACTAGATGGCGTTCTCGCGTTTAAATTCAAGCTATCGTTTGGTTTCAAACTACCGATATACGCGAACCGGTATTAAATATTACTTTTTTTAATTTCTAATTTGTCAATTTGTGATATAGATTTTGGTACAGTCTTAAGATCCGTTACAAAATCGTTTTTCACGCAAAGACAGCTGATTAGAGCTTGGCGAAGACGAAGTACCTATTATAGTTGAGTAGACAGGAAAGCTACAAGTAGTGCGAGAAGGGCAAAGGAATGGGGACTACAATAGAGAGTCGAGTAGATATCCAGGTAGGAACATTCTTATATACCACTTAAGTGGCAAACAAGCACCCGGCCCACCTGATGGAAAGTGGTTACTGTGGCCTATGGACGTATGCAACTCCAGAGGTGTCACACTCGCCCTTCTTGAAGTACCCCATCCCAATACTATTGTCGTGAGTCGTACTGTAATAGTGAAGTCGAGTATAGTGGCATCGAGTAGAGACGCGAATACAGAGTGGAGTACTCGTACCTACTACGTAGAGTACAGAGTCAAGTAGGAGCCGAATAGAGAGGCGAGTACAGTGTCTAATCTTTTTTTATATATACTACATACTTAGGTCGCAGACAAGCACACGGCCCTCCTGATGTTAAGAGGTTACCGTGGCCTATGGGCGAATGCAACACCAGGGGCGTCACACCCGTGCTATGCTGTAAGAACAGAGGGATTCTGTGCCATCAGCGCAAAAGATAAGTAGGGCAAGGCTTTGGTTTTCCCACTGACAGCACAAAATCTCTGGCAACCCTACTCACCGTCAGAAACACTACACGAGGTTATTAGGTAAGTCGCGAACTTCTGTAGGGCCAGTCGGACTGCTCGATTGGGACCGTCGTTTCCTACGTCCTCTAAAAATAAAGCTCCTCTAATCAGCGTTCAACGCGCAACTCTCTGCACTAAAATTTATAACACCACGCGATAAACGACATCCACGCGGGCGGAGCCGCGGGCAACAGCTAGTACTATTATATAATTGTAAATTGGAAATGTTTGTCCGCGATGGACGCAAAAACTACTAAACGGATTTTGATGCGGTTTTTTTTGTTAGAGAGGTCTTGGTCAGACTTAAAATCTTACGTTTGTTTGATTGCAATCGGTTGAGTAGATCCGGAGATAAGAGATCCACGTGGGCGGAGCCGCGGGCGGAAGGCTAGTAAATAAATAATTGTGGAAAAATACAAGTGATTTATTCAATATGTGTAGCAAGTTCCACCAAGTGCCATCAATCTCCAGTATAAACAGTACAATTGAAGGACTAATTAATCAATTTAGAGTTCCTTTTTTCATACTACTTAGGTCGCAGACAAGCACACGCCCCACTTAATGCAGGGTGGTTACCGTGGCCTATGAACTAGTGCAAAATCAGGGGAGTCAGACTTGTGCTGCCGATCGTGCAAGAATAGAGAAATTCTGTGCCGTCAGCGCAGGATACAAGCAGGACAAGCCTTTGGTCTTCGCACTGACAGGACAGAACCTCTCCAGTGAGCTCCGGCTACCTACCGCGGGAAACACAATACGAGGTTATTTAGCCACGGTCTTCTGTAGGGCGGAGGTACTTCCCCAGTCGGACTGCACGATTGCGACGGATATACCGGGGTTCAAAAGACTTGCACTTATTATATTTTTATTCTAGGGTCCTCACCACAATCTTCAAGGATATGTGCAAGCTGGTATACCTACACAGGTCGCTTGTGTGTTATAGTCGGTTCGAGTTTGAGAATGATTGAGCTACAAACATCCTGGGAAATTGCTAGGATGATAATGTTTTATATGTTTATTTGCTGGGTGCGCCAAAGTTCACCTGAATTTTCAACTCCGATAATTGGAAATCCCAAAATGTTCTTCCTAACATTTTTCATCCTAAAATTCTAATTTGCATATTTATAATGTTATTAATAACAATTTTCGGAAAAATGAGTGTTATGAACATTGCCGGTAGTAATAGTAGGTATAAATGAAAACTTTAGGATGAAAAATTTTAGGACGAGTGATCATTCGCATTAGAAATCGTTAGGAAGAACAATTTCGGGTAAAGAACTTTAGATGAGCCAATACGGACCCTTATTTGCTACATTAGTACTGTAGTATAAACACAATTACTTAGGAAGTCTATTTTCGGCATTTTTAATCAAAAACCTCTCGCAAACCCGTTCGTACATGTACTATTTATAGATTGTACTTAATATTCACATTAGTAGGTCTACCATGAGATATGCGCACTTACGGATTGAAGTTTCGGGCATTGGAACCGTCCCGAATTTTCGTTCACCCCGAAATCAGATCCCAAGATGGAACGAGATGCTTCGGTTTGTCTTAAAACAAACTGGAAGAAAATCTGAATAATTTCAAGCAAACAAAAATACATCAATATTATTAATTTATATTAATTGTATTATTAATTATATTTATAATATGTTAATATTACGAATTTATTATTAATAGCTGATCCCGCGAACTTCGTACCGCCTAACAGTCGATTTTTTTTTTTAATTTTTCTCTCCGTAAGAACCATCCTCGTACTTTAAGGAATATTCTAAAAAAGAATTAGCGAAATCGGTTCAGCCGTTCTCGAGATTTGCGCTTAGGAACACATTTAAGGATTCATTTTTATATTATAAAAAACGTTTTTTTTGGTAGCGCACTGACTTGATTCTGATTGGTGCATAAAATGATGACCAAAAGTCATCATTTTTTTGTCGCCATTTTAGAGTGTGGACAACATAATATCTATAGTTTATAATATATCATTGGGCTGTGTTCGTTTTTCGTGTAGGTCCGAACTTTCGGATGTTCCGTAGTAGCTCCCCTGATATATTTCCTTCCATATCAATATTCGTAGCACCCGACTCCGAGTCTGTTTTTGACAGCTTTCTAATCAAATAGCTTTTTGATGGAAAATCCGTGCTATACTCCGCGCCCGGATTATCATATTTTATCGAAAGTTAAATGGATTTTTGGGTTAACAGATTAAAGATTTATTTATAATATCATAAATCCGATTAAGAAAATTTAGATTCGAGATTCGTGTGCAATCAGCACTTTATTTTTTTTAAAATCTTACTAAGTAGCTGACCCGGCGTACCCTGTACCGCCATATATTTTCCGCCCGCGTAGAAATCAGATCCCGTTGCCGCTGCACCTATTATTCATATTTTTATACAAACCTTTACCACATAATAAGGAACAAAAAACAAGCCTCCGTGGCGTAGCGGTAGTGAACGCGGCCGCTACGCAGGAGGCGCGGGTTCGATCCCCGCTCAGTGCAAATATTTGTGTGCATTAAATATGGGTATTTGCATTGGTCTGGTCGTACCTCGGAGAGCACGTTAAGCCGTCGGTCCCGGTTGCCATAAGAACATCTATGGCGGTCGTTACGGGTAGTTGGTGCCCTAAAAAGTCCAAAAACAACGGTCTAGCTGCAAAGCTTCGATATCGCCTAATGTTAACATTGGGTCGTGGAGGTCAGATGGCAATCGCTTCACGGAAGGTATCGAGGTCTGGCCAAATCTGTAGCTATGACTGGTAAAAGCGGACCCCAGACTCCGAGCTGAAAGCTTCGGATGCGACTGGGAATTAACGCTAGGAGGAAGAAGAAGGAACAAAAAACAAAAAGAATTATTCGAATCGGTTCAGCCGTTCTTGAGTTTTAGCGAGACTAACAGAATTTGCAATTCATTTTTATATTTAAGACTAGCTTTTGACCGCGGCTCCGCCCGCGTGGATGTCGGTTATCGCGACCAAACATAGCCTATGTCCTTTCTCGAGGTCTAATCTACCCCTATACCAAATTTCATCAAAATCGGTTCAGTGGTTTGGGCGTGAAAGCGAGACAGACAGACAGACAGACAGAC
Organism: Eilema depressum; assembly: GCA_914767945.1. Classification (NCBI taxonomy): domain Eukaryota; kingdom Metazoa; phylum Arthropoda; class Insecta; order Lepidoptera; family Erebidae; genus Eilema; species Eilema depressum. The sequence goes on along the minus strand of OU612036.1, from coordinate 2,499,999 downwards.
AGAGTTACTTTCACATTTATAATATTAGTAGGGATTATTATTAGATTTCACTAGTTGATTGTTGATTCCCGGTGGAGTAGAATAGAGCCACTATACTTAAATATACAACCATGACAAAGTGCCCGCTTGGCGGCAATAGGCTTCCTCCTATTATATGTAACCGAAAATCATATGTTTTATACCACTTAGATGGTAGACAAGCACACAGCCCACCTGATGGAAAGTGGTTACCGTGGGCTATGGATGTATGCAGCACTAGGTGCGTTACGCATATGTTTACTCTTTCGGGGATTTTCAGGTGTGAATATAAATGTATGTATCTTTGCCAGTTGACAATCAAGGCTCCAGAGACTTTGCCTTCAGATTGCCATCAAGCGAGGTGCCATTGACGCGTTCTATACGAGTATAGAAAAAATAAACAAAATCATCTATCTTCTTATGACTTCGTATTATAGAATAATTTCCAACTAAACATTCCCAAATCACTACTAAATAGGTTTCCACAAAAACCTCACAACGATTCATTCTCCCTACCCTCTAATTTCTGCATACATCAGAGGACTTAAGCTCACAAGACCATAATAATCTGACCTCACCACACCTAGTTTACAAACCTAAAGACTATTCAAATTAAATTGGACTATTACGTCCAATATTAGTTGAGCTTTCAAACTCATTACTCATATATTAGCGAGCAGCTCTACAACACTGGACAATTATTTACAATGTATATAATGACCGCTATTAGTTGATCCCTCAAAACCTTGCTATATATTACAAGACTGGGGACTTATTCTGAATGACATCGACTTTCAAACGCAGTCGTAACGTGAGAAGACATTGTTTGTTATAGAAGGGAGAACTGGCGTAAAACTAAACCAACTTAAGAGCTCTGCCTCAGATGCCATGGTGACGTCACCGGCTACGTATTCAAGCAGATAATATTGAAATGTATGGTACCTAACTCACTTGGCGACGGCTTGGCAACATCGCCAAGTTGGAAGCTTGGCCATGAGTTTAAGCTCCCTACGTGGCTTCTAGATGCTCTGATGGCTTGGCGATATTGCCAGTGTTGTATATAATGTACACGTGTAAATTGCACCTTGCTTACTCAGTCACCAATTAGCCGACATTTTTTTGCGACTTGGATAATAAAGAAGTGTGATTTCTTCTACATCCATTTATGACTATGCAAACGAACTGACTGTTGAGACGCTATGGCTAATCGACTTGGCGACCTACGGATGCCAGAAGTAGCCGGAATTTTAGAATAGAATGTATGGGATTTGACGTATATGACACGTATTTTGACGTCTATTGACGTTTACGACTGTCATATACGTCAAATCCCATACATTCTTCATTATATTCTAGAACGCCAGTCAACGAATTACCACTTATCTAGGGGTATTGCGCCACTGGTTACGTCGACATGGCGCTTGAATGAGGCAGGCTCTAAAGTGTCCATTACACGGTAGGTTTTGCTGTCAGTTTAACCTCAGTCACAGCCGTGATTGACGAATAACCTATCGTCTAATGCGGTGACTGATGGTTGCATGTAATGTCGACAGCTTAACGATCATTCAAACGTAATTTGAAACATGATTGACGCTTGCATGAGCATGTTATGGACACCTAAGAGCTCTAAATGTGTCTGTTTTTACAAACGCGCGTAGTTACGAAACTGTTGGTCATTCAGAATAGGGCTTGCTCAAATATAACTTAAATGATTAAAGTACTTACATAGGACGTTGATGGTGTGTGTAGCGACTATATTTTCTGTGAGCTGGGCGTTTATGCCGTGACAAACGACTACTATAGACCGTTTGTTTGGTTCAACCACCACAGTGATATTAGATGTCGTGATCCAGCCACCTGTAACAGAATATATTACTTAATAACACTTACTAATGTCATAGCAGAAGGATTCTAAATATCCTATGATATAGAAGTTCGTTAAACTGTCTCTCTCTTCTGCGGCGTCGTACAAGGCGCCTAAAGGTCCAACCCCACCAAACGGACGGCATCGGCCCAGATTTTACAATCTTTAAACAAAATTAAATCTTATTATCACAGTGTTTGAAGTTTATATTACCAAGTAACGCACAACAGCTTGACAGCGACGTGCGGCGGCATGACGCACGTCAAGCTACCATGCGTGACTTGGTAATATAAACTTTAAATGCTGTGATATAAGATTTATTTTGTTTAAAGATTGTAAAATCCGTTCCGATGCCGTCCGTTTGGTGGGGTTGAACCTTTAGTCGCCCTATAGTGTAGTGTAGGGCTTTTTAACATCAGACAGATGTATACAGCCCAGACTCAGCCTCAGCCAGGAATACGGCCTAATACGCAGTCCACGGCTGAACATAAGACTCTCCCAATGTTGGGAAGCTATGGCCTACTGTCTACTGGCCAGACGGGTTGGTACAGGGTTTTATTTCGAGATTGCCTTCTCTCGCAGTGATATCGTCTGCGTATTTTTCTGTTGGTCGCCTCTTACGACTTCGACGCCTTCGACTTGGACGCCTTCGGATGAGATGGGGTGGTGATACTTGTATTCTTACTCCGTCACCACAAGGATAAAAATAATTAACAAAATACTCGACGCATTGACTAGATACACTAGTGATTAAGTTCTGATTAAAAATTTAAAATCTTACCTTCAGGAGAGATAACAGTTCTGTTGCTAGCTTCCTTATGATGCTTGCCCAATACCAGCCATTTGATATCAGCTGCGGGATTCGAAGGAGCTGTACTGCAAGTCAGGGGTACCGGATCACCAACTCTGGCTTCCGAAGGACCGGAGATAGTCACGTGTGATGGGGCAACTGAAACAAAAGGTACCGTTAGTCTAGATTACTTACATACATGTATATACTCGGGCCTGTAAGTCCCTGGAAGGGTAAGTAGAGGTGTATTAACATCCACATTTTGCGATCTATGATTTTCGCTCTCACGTAATAGGGGGTGAGCTCATTGTCATCTAGCGGGCACTTTGAGTCTTATCCCTAAGTCTTCTTTTACGACACCTACAGGAAGAGATGGGGTGGTCATATTATACTCCAACGGAACCAAGTTCTCAGAATTATGTAAAAAACGAACATTATTACGTCGAAAACCTTCCAAAACATTCAAAATTTGCTAGTATATAATTTATGTTATTAGATATGTATGATAGAGCATTCGATTACTACACAGCGAAAATATAAATGTATACCTACTAAAATATTATATTTATTTGCACGAGTCTGAGTGTTTTAATGCCTCGGCGAGCACGTTTAGCCGTCGCCTCGATTGCTATATACGAATTTTTATAGCAGTCATCACGGGTAGTTGGAGCTATAAAAATTTCGACTAGTCTAACTAAAGGGTTAGTTCTGTTTCCCCCTAAAGAACTTCGACATCACTAATTGGTTGTGGAAATCAGAAGGCAGTCGCTTCACGGAAAATACCGAAATGGAGCCAAATCACAGTAAGTAACCCACCACAACTGAGTTGGGAAAAGACTTGGAGAGTGATGATAAATCAACAAACTTCTGCGGCTCCTTAACGCCCAGTACGCACTATCGACTAGTCGCTGGTGACTCGATCAAAAGCAACTTTTACTTTCATTAGTTTAAGGCCCCGAATCAGATCAGCATCGAAAATTTGGTATTTTCGAAACCATTTTTCTTTTTAACTATAAAACCATCTGTGATCTGTAATCTGGAATTTACATGCCAGCATACTACAGGATATACAGAATAACTTCTTCTTTTCATAAATTAAATAAAAATGGAGGAAATAGTTGAAAAAAGACTCTGAACATCACTCTACTCTTTCTTATGAAACCAAATATTTTGTACAATATGTATCCAAATAATTTAAAATTTCATATGTATGTTAAATAAGTGTATTAGCATGACGTAATCTTCTTAGTTAGTAACCGTTGCCTACAAAGTTATCTATTGAAATTAGTTTTACTGCTTTTTACGATTCAAATATGAGCGAATGACCTTGAGCATTTAAGCAGATTCAAATATGCTTCATTATAAAGTTATTACTAGTAAATAATTATAAAATTTGTTTCTTTATCAGTTATCGTGAAAAACTCGTTGAACAGATCTAAAGATAAAGTATTTTGTAACTCTCTAAACGAAACAGCTCAATGATACAAACATAAATCTTCGACTTCCACAAACGACATTCAAATTCATTTGACATTTATACGAGAGGGCAAAGTTTTAATTTGTTCCGACTCCATTGACGGCCGCCAGAGCTTGGCGAACGTATTTTTATGTTAAATTCTTACTTTCGCCGCGTTGGTGTTCGTCCACTTTGAAATATACACTCAAGTGAATTTCTTTGTGAAATATTATATTTCTAAGTGGTTTGCTGTTGAAAAGGTCACGACAGTGAAGTTGGTATTAACTTTTAAAGCAACTACTGTATTGTGGTAACTCTCTCGATTACTATTTAAATATTTATTATTTTGTAATATAAATTTCTTTTTTGACACTTTTAGATATACTGGGTGATTTTATAATCGTTTCGGACATTAAGATTTTGGAAACAATTTCGATAGCAAAATCGTCTGGAATTATTAAGTTGACGGAAAAAAAAAATATTTTTTTAAGCTATTGCATAGCTTCTATCGCGGGCCTTGAGCGTGGAGACCGAATCCAGAAATTCCGTAACGAAAAATGGTAACACCCCCAACTCCGAGCTCGCACGAATCGAGCCGAGCTGCTCCGAACGCTATGCAATAGCTTCACCGCGGCAGTCCCCGAGTACCACAAGTCAAAGTCAAGGTCAAGGTCAGGTCAGGTCAGGTCCAAACCTAAGCTGACACTCCGAGCTCGCACGAATCAAGCCGATTTCGGAGCAGCTCGGCTCGATTCGTGCGAGCTCGGAGTCATAGTATAAATAGAGTCGGAGTGGGGGGATAATTGCATAAGTTGATAAAAAATGCTATGCAATAGCTTTACCGCGGCAGTCCCCGAGTGCCACACGTCTTTTTTTTTATAATGTATGGTAATAATGTCCAGGTGAAAGGCATACTGTATGGGGGTTGTAAATAAAATTTGTTTTTTTTCCGCCAAAATAATACTTCCAGACGATTTTGCTAACGAAACTGTACCGAAAATCTTTTTATCCGAAACGACTATAAAATCACCCAGTTTATAGGTACAGAGAATATTGAAGTTCAAATACAAATGAATCATTATGATAAATAAACAGTAACAACGAACGGTCTACTCGTTCAGGGTCAAAATGGCCAATTCTCAAAATGTCCAACGGTGTCAAAATGTCCAAATCCCAAAATGTCCAATTCCCAGAATGTCCAATTCTCAAAATGTCCAATTCTCAAAATGTCCAATTCCCAGAATGTCCAATCTTTGAGAATGTGGTAAATTTGTTCAATAACACATCACAGCGCTTTATTAATACTTATGAAAAACAATAAATACAAAATACTGACTAACTTACATAATATCCGAAAGCACAAAAATATTCAAATTCGTAACGTAAACGTATGGAGAGCACGGAGAATAGCGATTGAACGGCTTTACACACACACAGGTTCACAGTAGGCAGGCGGCCAATCAGAAAGCTCCGTTTTCTCGATACGTTTACCTTACAAATTTGAATATTATTCGTGCTCAGGTTACTAATTGCTACGATGGTTTGACCACTCTGGATGCTTACAACTATTTGGAATTTTGGTATTCAGATCATTTTGAATACTTTTGTAGACAATATACAAAAAAGAATATGAAACATAGCAATACCTAATACCTAGTCTGAAGTGGATGTACCTAAAGCTACTTTCATCCTTTAGAAAACCTTAGATATACAATTAATTCATAGAATACATTAACGTGTGGCCTCATTTTCAAGAGCCGATATCACTTCATATCTTGATTCAACCTATGTGTAGGGATCGTGAATACAAGAACATTGTCCTTCAAAACTTACATTTTAGAAATAAACGCACATTTTTATTCTGAAAACGAATTTTCGGTGGTTATCCGTACGGATATTTGCACTTTAAAAAGGTAGGACGCGACAGGATTCCCGTCCTAATAACGCGAACATAATAAGCTCGTGTTGTGTTCCCGGCAGTGAAGCTCACTGGAGAGTTTAGGTGCTGTCAGTAGGAAGACCAAAGACTTGTCCTGTTTTATCTTCTATTTAGACGGCACAGAAACTCTCTGTTCTTCTGTAAGACCCTGTGGTCGGCAGCAGGATTGTGCCATCCCCATCCATCCAGCCATCCCTGGTTTTACACACGTCGTCCATAGGCACGGTAGCCACTTTCCGTGGCCGTGAGCTTGTCTGCCTCTTAAGTGCTATAAAAAAGTACGTATGGAAACGTTGAATTTACTCTAATTACCTAAATACACACAGACATTGATCACAAACTAAACCGATCGCAAATAAAATGATCGTGCGGTAATTGAGCACACTATTTCCGAATCACGGCGCTTATAGACCTCACATATCCGACGCCAAAAGTCAATTAAGTATCGCTCACGCTTTTATCTGCTAAGGGGTAAGCGAACCAATTAGCACTAATTAATTCGGGATATAAGCAGATCGTAATCCCGAAATCTCCTTGGATTTGAAGTGCCGGTATCATCGAGTACCTATGTTAATCAACAAAACTTTGATATACAGAGGTGTTTGTTGTTTTGTCTTCAATTTTAGTTGATTACATACATACAATCATGTCTTTATCCTTGGAGTGTTAGACAGAGAATTAACGCCCAAATTTCACCAATCATTGTATTAGATTCCACGTAATAGGGGGTGAGCCTATTGCCGTATTCCGGGGCACTATTGTTGACTCGAGGCAATAGGGTGGCACTTTTCTACTCCACCGGGAATCAATACGGGAAATATGGATATAATATGAATGATGATGTACTGCTGTGGATTTATTTTGTAATCTACACTATAGTGTTACATCATCTGCATATAGACGTATTCTCCTGATTGCATCCGTGGCCAAGATGACCTCGAAGCTCAGGGTCCGCCTTCCGGCTCTTCCTCCTCCACTTCGCACGATCTTGGGCGTCCATGGTAGTGAGTCCATTTGCACGCATGTCACCCTCCACGACGTCAAGCCAGGACTTCTTTGGCCTACCCCTTTTACCTGGACCCGGCGGGGGCGCCATTGCCAGGCATTTGTTCCCCACGTAGCCTGGCGGTTGCCGCACCAGCGAAGGTGGCTCTCTTGCATTTTATCCGCGATGTCACAGACATGGAGGCTGCCGCAGATGCAGATAATGATGATCGTGAAATAAATATTTAACCTATCATATCCTATCCTAGTTTGAAAGTAAACAGTGCTTATAGAGAATAATTCACGAAAGTCCTAGCGTTTACTTTAACACACTGTCAGATTCAGAAGAGCCTTTATTACAGGAACGCGACGACACACTCCGTAAATTAAAACTTTCCGGGTTAAATTAAGAACCGTGTAAGACTTTCCTAATTTAGCAACAACGATTACAACTTTCCTCATCGTACAAAATCACGACCAGAAACAAATTCGCATTCATTAGCCACACTTCATGGTCTATTTGCTTTTGAAAATTCACCCAGAGACATCACATTACCATAGTTCAAAGATCGATTTTACTTCCAGTCTTTGACAAGTCAAGCAACTGGGTTTTGTACAAAAATGTCCGGCCCCTCGACGGTTGAATGGTCACACCTGAGTTGGCTGCCTACCTGTGCTTTGTAAATAAACAATGAGACAGGATTTTGGGGACACTCGTTTGGGGTGTGGTGTAATGAAAGAATTCGGAACGGAGATATATTTTACGGAGAGCTTTTGAATTGAGCGTAATACAATAAATTGAATTAGGTGAATTAGAGATGTAGACATCAGCCGTAGTGGATTTATATTTAAAAGTTAAAGACATGTTTCCTATTTTTTACTAATATTATAAATGTGAAAGATTGTGAAGATGTTTGTATGTTTGTATATTGATCTGATTGAAATTTGAACAGGAATAGATTATAGTCTGGAATAACACATGGGCTATTTTTATACTCGCAGTTAAGACTGGCAAAGCGGACCCCAGACTCCAAGGTGAAGACTTCGGGTGCTACTGGGAATTAACGCTAGGATAAAGAAGATCCTGGGAATAGGTGCCCATGGGTTGTGGGAACGGGATCGAAATTCATGCATTGAGGTTGTTCACTTCTTTCGTTCCGTTGGAATCTGCCGGATTTGTTAACATTTATGATTACTGCTCCGCTCCTTTGAGTAGTAGCGTGATAATATATAGCCTATAACCTTCCTTGATAAACGGACTACTCAACACAAAAAAAAAAACAATTAGAACCGGTAGTTCCTGAGATTAGCGCGTTCAATCAAACAAACAAACAGACAAACAAACTCTTCAGCTTTATAATATTAGTATAAATCTAAATCGTAAAACTATTAACCCTAAAATAGCTAACCGACTATACATTACACCACACGATACAAAAATTACTGCGCATTTTGACGACCCCCCATAGTTGATAGAGTTATATCATCAAAGGATTCGCGGATCTAAGGGGATGAACTTGGGGGTTGTTGACAGAATAATTCGTTTTGATATTGGACTCTTTCGCAGGGTTAGACAAGGGGATTGAGGTATGATGTTGATATCTGAGGTGTGATTTAAGATGAGGTATGATTACGTTTCGGTGAACGCGTGAAGGGTTGAAATTATGTGGCAAGTCATTGAGTTGTAATGAAACAGCAGTTTTGGGTTACAGTTTTGTTGTGGTTTTAGATAATTAAAAACCTATAATACTTCTAATAATATAGTATACTCTGGTCGTTTTGATACTGTAGACGTGATGATACTATGAACGAAATGATACTGTAGACATTATGATACTATGGACATTTTGATACTTTAGACGAAATGATAATATGGACCACATGCACCGAAATGTTATATTTGAAAACTTGTGGTGATAGCTAAATCCATTCAGCTGTTAGAGCGTAATTGAATAACAAATATTCAAAAATCATCGCGCGGTTCCCGGCAGAGTAGAATTTGGGCCACCCCATCTCTCCAATGCGGTGTCGTACAAAGCGATTAAGGGATAGTGCTATTTAGCATCAGACAGATATAGGTATACATACAGCCCAGACTCAGCCTCAGATACATGGCTCGAGTCAACATAGTGCCCGGAATACGGCAATAGGCTCATCTCCTATTACGTTGGACCTAATACAATGATTGGTGAAACGTGAGTGTTAATTCACCTCTGCCTAACCCTCCAGGGGTAAAGGCGTTATTATATGTATGTATATTCAAAAATCTTCAGAAACTTTCATAATTCAAAATACTAGTAGGACTTAGCCCTATATAACCATTACGGCCTTATACAGAGTAAAGCATACGGTTTTTTTGCCGTGTTCGTTACCGGTGGAGTAGAATAGGGTAACCCCATATCTTTCTGTGGGTGTCTTAAAAGGCGACTAAGGGATAGGGCTGTTCTCCATCCGACAGTAAACATACATCCCATGACAAAGTATCCGGTAGACGGCAACAGGCTCGCCCCCTATTACGTGAGAACGAAAATCACAGTTGGTGAAAAGTGGGTAGGTATTTATACACCCCTGCCTACCCCTTCGGGGATTTACAGGCGTGGGTATATGTATGTACGATATCGCAACTTTCAAACTGTTTGGTTTGTCCCCATTTCATGCTAAAATATTCAGTCAATTTTAAGTCTCAATATGATATTGTTCTCTTCCTATTTTGAACTTGATACAATCTAATTGCTTTGAGGTTGTTCACGTTTATTTCCCAAAGGGCTCAAGTCTTTGATGGTAATATTCAAAATACGATTCGAGCACGTCTTATTGGATTCAAAGTGATATTGTGTAAGTTGTGTAAGCCTTTGTGAAATTTACCACGTTTTGGTTACTGTGAGTAGAATTCATTCGAGTTAATATTAAAATTTTAATATCACAAGTAGTTCTGTGAAAAGTATAGAATAGACCTCGAGCCCGCCGCATGGTTCCCGGCAGAGTAGAATTTGGGCCACCTCATCTCCTCCCATGTGGTGTCGTACAAGGCTCAGCCACGACTCAGCCTATACATGGCTCGAGCCAACAATAGTACCCGGAAAACGGCAATAGGCTCACACCCTATTACGTGGGACCTAATACAATGATTGGTGAAATGTGGGTGTTAATTGACCTGTGCCTAACCCTCCGGGGATAAATAAAGGCATGATTGTATGTATGTATGTAGACCTCGAGCACCCTTTGCTACATGTCTCTGGTAGGTAAGTTCTCAATTAATTTTGGTATCCTTGAGGTACGCCTACTGCTCATGTTTTTGCATACAAGTGTGTATACAAATTAGAATATCATATTAGTAAATAGCTTATCTCCTGTCTGCACCTACCTCTCTGTATCTCTACATCACCCTAAGATTGACTGGTAAATAATGCCTTTGGCATTAAATCCGTCGTTGTACAATTGTTATGTGTAAGGGACTGGGCCTCGATTGTGCTTAAGCAAAATCGCTGTCATGCCACTGATACTACAAGGAAAGTTCATTTAATTTTAGGCTTTAAATTAAAGTAATAGAGTTAAAGTTTAAAATTAAATGGCTTTTTATAGAGTGAATGAAAGAATGTAATGCAACTTTTTTCATTTAATTTTTGACTGTAGGTCTAAAATTTAATGCTATTTTTTGAAGTCTCTGTGCTGTGACAGTGGTTGAGCTTTAGCAGAATTGAGGGCCTGATTGCAAGTTTCTCTTGGAAATTGACTTAAATCCCGACTATAATATTATAAATGTGAAAGTAACTCTGTCTGTCTGTCTGTCTATCTGTCTGTCTCGCTTTCACGCCCAAACCACTGAACCGATTTTGATGAAATTTGGTATAGGGGTAGATTAGACCTCGAGAAAGGACATAGGCTATGTTTGGTCGCGATAACCGACATCCACGCGGGCGGAGCCGCGGGCAAAAGCTAGTCTATCATAAACAAATACTTACATAGTACAGTCAGATCGATCTCCGCTTTCAAAGTATTGCTGATCATAATGTTCTTCGCTTCGCAAGTGTAGCGGGCTTTGTTGTCTGAAGCGTCTGCCTTGAAGGATAACACGTTTTCCGACATTCTGCCACTCGTTCTGTAACAAAAGAAGCAAAAGGTTAGTCTTTTAGGGCGAAATTTTGCATCTAGTAACACCTGTGACATGTTGGGAATTTTTTTCCCAACCAGTAATACTAATATTTTGCGGTGTAACTCGTTGGAACAAAAATTGTTGTATCCAGTAATACTTGTGACACGTTGGGATTTACGTCGGTTTTACTCGTTGGGACAAAAATGGTTGCATCTAGTAATACTTGTGAGTCTTGTGACACGTTGGGATTTTTTTTCCCAATCAGTAATACTAATATTTTTCGGTTTTACTTGTTGGAACAAAGTGTTGCTTGTGTTGTTACTGTATGTAACACCTGTGACACGTTGAGAATTTGAAGAGAGGTATATTTCGAGTCCTATCCCAGACAAAAATATTACACACCAACTGAAATAATATAAATAATACATGATTGCTAGGAATAATCTCAGCCGCTATTACAAGAACATAAAAAAATACGTCGCTATACTCGTAGGTAACCGGTACAATATCAACATATTCATTTATAATATCTAAGGATCTTATCCATTAACTTATTACATATTTATCCCGTCTCAATTTCACGACAGAAGGAGTCTATTCTCGGAACTCCTGAGCCATAAAAACGCTAAATCTTAGCTGGTGAAATGGGAATATCGAATAGATTTTTTATGAAATAAACCATTACACGCCGGAGAGGTTTCCGCATTAATATTGAAATTCATGCTCCGTTGGACTTCTCACGCTGGTGTATTCCGTGAGTGGTTTAAATATCGCTGTTTATTTCTTGTGAGGTTTTTAATCTATACTATATACTAGTGGCCGTCGGTGACTTCATACGCGTGGAGTTCGTTTTACCCCCTTAGGGGTAGAATTTCGTAAAATCCACGGTAAAAAAACTGTAAAACACAAAAACATTTTTAATGGAATTTGGAATTAGTAGGTATTACTTGAGATTAGGACATCCAACTAAACAATGCGACTACAAGATGGATTTCTTCTAGAAGGGGCATTAGAAGGTTCTTACGGGGTCGGCAGCACGAGTGTGACTCCCTTGGTGTAGTACACGTCGATGGGCCACGGTAACCACTTTCCATTAGGTAGGCCATATTCTTATTTTCCACCTGTAAACCCTAGGTTCGAATTTAAAATAGCTGAAGAGTTTTTTTATATGAAGGTCCTGAGATTTAAGGCCTTCAACCAAACAAATCCTAGAGTGGAGACCGCGCGTAGGAAAACGGAGGGTAGGACATCCCCTAGCCAGATGGACCGACGACCTGCGAAAGGTGGCTGGGACGGACTGGATGCGGAAGGCGGAGGATCGGCAAACGTGGCGCACATTGGGGGAGGCCTATGTCCAGCAGTGGACTGCAATAGGCTAATTGATTGGATTGATTGAATACATAATATAGTACTATATAATAATAGATTTATTTTATTTATCCCATTTTTATTAATAAAACTGAAGTATTAACACATTTTATATTTAACGTTTATCTTAATACCATTCACAAATAAAACGTCGTCACTAACAGTAAAATACGATATCAAACACAGAAACCTTCAAACAAAGATAAACAAGTTAGGTAATTCGCCGAAAATTGTCTTCACACTGAAGCCCTTAAACTGAAAACTTGAAAAACAATATCTGAAAACGGAAGTTGGGCTTATCTCAGCTTCTCTCTCTTAAGTTTGCGCTTGTGAATTTTTAATTGCGTTTTTAGTTTACAGGCGGTTTTAAATGGTTTTCCATTTTGGTCGAGAGAATTTTGGTCGCGGAATTTGTAGTTTAAAAAGTTTTATGTTTTTAGTTTGGTCTATACTTTTTGTAACATTAAAGATCTTTTTTTTCTGAAGTTGTTTTAGGCGGTTTAAATAGCTTAACGCCCTATATGAAACTTTTCTCTTCACTTAAAAATATATATCTCATATACACATAAATTACCTATATACAATAATGTTAACGGGAACGCGAGAGTTTAAAAGTTACTTAAATTACCTTCTTTATCAACCTAGTATTAATCCCAGTCGCATCCGAAGCTTTCACCTCTGAGTCTGCGTTCCGTTTTACCAGTCTAACCGCGGATTTCTTCAAGTCAAACATACATAACATATATTGACGCCGATAAATCCTCGAAAAGATAGGCAAAGGTGTAATAACCACGTTTTGCCAATTACGATTTTTAATCCCAAGTTTTGACCCGCTTGACGGCAATATGCTCGATATTGCCCACAAACGGGCACTCTGTCATGGACTATTTACTGACAAACTTCCTCTATCCCTCTCCTTCCCTTTCTCTCAAAAAGTAAAAGTTTAGCAAAACTTTTTTCACTTTAATAGTACTAATTTGCGTATAAATTTTTAGTTCCAAATATATTTCAATATTCCAATGACAACGATAATAACGATAGGCATTTTATTAACCAACCTATTAATTAATTAACACCGCAAATAAATTCGGTTCCAGTTAAAATACGTAGTTACAAATAAAACGATTCGTGCGGAATTAACGAATGAAATCAACATAACGATATCGAGTTAAAATATAATTAACGTTATTAGTTCCGATGGCCGAACTTATAATTTAAAGAGCAATTTTGGTTACAGTAATTTATCGTTAATATATTATATCTAAATAGTATGATAAACTACAAAAGACAGACTAGCAGGCCTACCATGAGTTTTTAAAACAAGTCAATAATGGAACGACTGTCATACTATCAACACTGTAATTTATAATCCTATAAATTCCATACATTCATCATTCTATTCTACAATATGCTGGCCAACGAATTGCCACTTTTTTAGGGCAGTAAAAGAGTAAAAGGATACGTACTAAGATATACAATCGAGTAACAACAGATTTGACACTCGCGTATTGTTATGTATAAGAAAAACAAGAGATATAAAATAGGAGAATGAGAAATAGGATAGAAAAGGACGTCAAGCTATCTCATAAACATTGTATGAAGTTAAGTGAGAAGGTGATACTTCTATCACTGAATTATTTTATTTTGCCCAACTGTTAACAAACACTAGAATCCAAAGAGACACACACGAAAGTATTACACATCGAGACACAAACAAAAGTGTAAGAAAATTACTCAATCATTTAATTGCCATGTTTAAAACGGTGTAACTGAGAACGTCACTCGGGGTGCTTTAAATTTTAAACAACCAAGGCATTCCATTTGAAAATTATTCATCTCCAAAGCGAGCAAAGTTTGCAACTGGGCTCGAACAGTTTCAGGTGCTCCAACAATATTTATAGAAAATATAAAGAGGGATGTGGTTAAGCGGTTTTTTGCAACTTTCGCTTAGTTCGTTGAAGTTTGTTAATGCTGAGATTCCTTAAGTATTACTTAGTCTCTATTGGAGGAGGATTTTTTTTCCTGAATTACTTAGTGATGTTAAGTGAGCTTTCACGTAGTTCATGGAACGAGTTACTTCGGTAAGTATTCTTGCACATTCTTCATAGTTAGTGCGTGTTGGAAGAGCTTTTTATTCTACCTCAATTTTATCTTTTTTTTTAAACAAAACTCTTTCGGTCTGAGTATTGATTAAAATTGAAGAGTTATTTGATTGAAATGTATGAAGTATAACTTTTGAAATGAATAGTTTGCATAGTTGTGAGTGACAGGCAGATCAAAACTAAAACGAGGTGAAAAGGTAACCTTGTTGCCTATTAAGAATCTGCTTGAAGGATGGTATTACGAAAGGTTGAAGTACAATAAAACGAACTTTTGGCTCCCCGAGTTCCCCTCAATAAAAGAAGGTGGTAACGCAAAGAGGTAAAGTAGCTACTAGAGATAGAAAATGAATCTTAAAAGTTAACCTTAGACAGATTAATGATGAACAAGCGATTGCCATACGAACATCCATAGCAGTCATTACGGGTAGTTGGAGCCCAAAAAGCCTAACGACTAGTCTAGCTGCAATGTTTCGATTATCGCCCAATATCGTTATTGAGTTGTGGAGGTCAGTAGCAGTCGTTTCACGAAAAATATCGAAGTCCAGCCAAATCCGCAGTTAGACTGGTAAAGCGGACCTCAGACTCCGAGGTGAAAGCTTCGGATGCGACTGGGATTAACGCTAGGATGAAAAAGAAGATTAATGATGATTAAAAAAAAGCTTAAAATCATCCGAATTTATTAAATTCACAACAATAAACTCTTTGCAAACGCTACAAATCTTAATTATATCTGCTATCTTATCAAGAATCCTGGATACTTTACTATCAGATGCCTCTTTACTTTCCCTGTTTACCCTTCCATAACTTCGACCGTAATAAGTCGTATTCTCCCATTGTAACCTAAAACTACACTTCATTGGATACAAAAACGATTTGCGGTCACTAAACTATCCCACGGGATAGTATTATGGGTATCATTCGATGAGAAAATGGGCCTATAGTGTTAAACGTTACAGAACTATAGGGTCTCTTTGAATGGATAAAGTTTAAGCGCTGTTTGATTCATGTTTTAATTGCTTTTAAATTTGATAGTTGTTAATACGATATAATAGTTTAACATGTTAATTTTTCTCTCGTTTATATGGACGATCTTTGCATTGTTTGTCTTTATTTCTTTTATATTATGAGAAACTAAACAAAACCACATAATAATAAGCAGAAAGGTGACAGTTCTTTCTTTTGGTTTGGCGTATTTAGCTTATGTGGGAGCGACTGCTTTCTGACCTTACACCGGCTTGCAAATTATATCACATTGTACTTTTTATACTACTTAAGTGGCAGAAAATCACACGGCCCACCTGATGGGAAGAGGTTACCGAGGCTTATGGACTTGTGCAATATTACAGGAGTCAAACTTGTATTACTGAACCTTATAATACTCTTCTTGAACAAGCCCATATTGTAGTCGCTTTGAAAAATCACAGCAGGGCTATCATTCCACAGCTTGAGCGTCTGCAGTATGAAGCCTTTTTCGTTTGTGGCATTTTTATACCATTTAGGTGGCAAATAAGTACGAGTTCCACCTTATGAAAAGTGGTTACCGTGGCCTATGAACATATGCAACATTGGTGCTACCGACCCTGAAGAAACCTTCTAATGCCCTTCTTGAAGTACAATTTGCAATCAGAGATTTACAATAGAGACAATTTAACATACATCAGTTCATATCTTAGATGAACTGCGGTCAGTATCTAATAGACGTACGCAATGTACACAGCGTTAAGTGAAGCCCAACTAAGCTACAATCATGATGGGGTTAGCAAGCAAGGTTATATATTTAGAGGATAGATTGCTAAAGGCTTCACTTCAGTAATTTTGGTCTAGCTGGAAGCAGGCGGCTGCCACAAGTGCTCCTAATTGTAGCAACGACTGCTACCGATCACCCGTGCGTTCATATGACTAATTATTTCGGTTTTGGCTCAAAATGTAAGCGGGAAAGACTATCTAAAATTACAATTATTATAAAGCTCTTTGTTCTCAGGAACTACTGGTTCGAATTGAAAAATATTTTGGTGTTGAAAGTTCGTTCACGCTACTACTTAAGAAGGCGGAACAATGGTGCATATTGGGAGAGGCTTATGTCGATAGTTAGACTTAATGCTCATGCTTATTGGTCATCCAGCTACTAAGACTTTCAGATCAGGAGGGGATCAGTTATACATAGAAACATCTAGATCAATACAAATATACGTATTCATGCCTATAAATATTTACACAGAGCGGGAATCGAACCCGTGCCCCCCCCCCCCCCTCTAGTGGTAGAGCGTAGAAAGAAAGCAGGTACCGCTGCCTGTTTTTTGGAGTTCCGTTCCGTAGCTCCAAAGGAAAAAAACGGAAGATTACTTCGTTGCTCGTCTATCTGTGAAGACGATTTTCTCGGAAATCTGTGAACGGATCAAGTTGAAAATATTGCCATTTATGTAACAAAAGTTGGGCCTTCAATTCAGTTCTGTACGGAACCCTCAGTGCTCGAGTCCGACTCCTACTTTTTTTTTCTTTACTTGGACTACCTTCCAGTTCAAAACAGACGAGGTAAATTGGAGATGACGCGACCAACAAAAAAAAAATCCCACTTATAGAACCCGAGATCGTATAAAGGGTAGCGAGGGTAAAGCTATGGTATAAAAAATATATGAAAAAACTAGCCTTCCGCCCGCGGCTCCGCCCGCGTGCATCTCGGGTAACGCGACCTTTGCTCATATCTTCGGTTCTACTCAACCGATTGCGATCAAACAAACGTAAGATTTTAAGTCTGATCAAGCTCTTTCTAACAAAAAAAACCGCATCAAAATCCGTCCAGTAGTTTTTGCGTCCATCGCGGACAAACAGACCAACAGACAAACAGACAAACAGACAAACAGACAAACAGACAAACAGACAAACAGACAGGAAATTAAAAAAAAATATTTTCGTGTTCAGTATCGTTAACATAACATAACCCAAGTATATTTTTTTTAAATATCTCCAATGTACAGACACGACCACTTCACAATAAAATTATATAATAGTATAGATTATATAGTTAAAGAAAATCGCATTCATTTGTGATTAGACCATCCAACAATCTAGGAAATCTACTAATCCTGCTACAAGGGCCGGTGTGGCTGATAGTCGTATTGAGCTCTCAAAGGACTACAGAAACTAATCTTGTGGGTTAACATTGATGAAACACTACTAACTGATCAATGCAGGAGGTTACCATTCGCTCAATGACTTCAACATTATGATCTCATTTCTCAACTAGCTGTTGCCTACGGCTCCGCCCGTATAGATGTCGGTTATCACGAGCAAACGTGGCCAATGTATCCATATCCATACTAATATTATAAATGCGAAAGTGACTCTGTCTGTCTGTCTGTTTGTCTGTTAAGCTTTCACGTCTAAACCACTGAACCGATTTTGATAAAATTTGGTATAGGGGTAGATTAGACCTTGAGCAAGGATATAAGGCTATTTTTGGTCGCGATAACCGATATCCACGCGGGCGGAGCCGCGGGCAAAAGCTAGTATAGTATAATGGCATAGCTGTAGTAAATTATAATGTGAAAGTAACTCTGTCTGTTAATTATAATAAATCTGTTAAATTTTCACGCTCAAACCACCGAACCGCTTTTGATGAAATTTGGTACATAGATAGAACAGAACTTGGGAACGTACATAAGCTAAGTTTGGTCGCGATAACCGACATTCAAGCCGGCCAAACTGCTTGCATGTTGCACGTAAAATAGGTAAGCAAAATTAAACTAAATCAAAAATATTTTGCCGCTAATAACAATTTGATATGAAATCATATAGGACACAACTACGAGTATTCATATCATAAAGCATAGGTGTCGATTGCTTGAGAGCCTCATTTATAACTAGATCTGGCGAAACTCCAATAAAGTTTGGTGTTCAAACTTAAAACCTTGAGAAATGTGATTCAAGCCGCATATTAAAGGCGAATTTTCATTCTTCAATCTGAAATCTTGTATAGCATTTCTTTTAGATAGTTTGGAAGACAAAGATAACAACGACATTAAGATTGATTAATTTTCTTAAATAAGCTTTCATTACTGGCCATATTGGTTCCTGGAGTAGAATAGGGTCACCCCATCTCGTCCTTCGGATGTCCTAAAAGACAACCGCGGTAGCCTAGTAGTATGGGTAATGGACTGCTGAGACGAGGTCTCGGGTTCGATCCTAGGTTTTACCATGGCACACACCAATGACTTTTCGATGCTTTTCGAAGTTATGTGTGTATTTGTCGCAGGTTTATAAGTGCCCGGTTAATGGCTATAGGCTCGCCACCTATTACATTGGGACCTAAACATAAACGGTGAAATGTGGGTGCTAGCACCTCTGCCTACCCCTTCGGGGATATAGGCGTGAGTTTATGTATGTTAAAAGACAACTAAGGTACCTATAGGACTGTTCTGCCTCCGATAGTAATCATACAGCCCATGAATAAGCGCCTGCTTAACGGCAAATATGCTCGCCTCCAATGAGCAGTTTTCCAGTAGGTATTTATAGGGTTCCTAAAGACGCTCTAGATGGCGCAGCCGGCACTTTTGGTAAGAAGAGTGTGGTGTCACATCTAGTGTTCCCTAATTTATAGAAAAAATGTTCTTCGGTTTTGTAATGACTTAAATATTTTGTCATTTTTTCTCATACGAGTATTTTAAATATAATATTATTATTTTAAATTACAGACAGTGACGCGAAAAGAATTAAGCGTTTTATTATATTTTATCTATTATAATATGGGTAAATGAAATTAAACTTTGGCAACATCGCAAATTCATGAAAAAATACCACAAACAAACCACAGAGTACATTAAAATTACCAAAAGCTATGCTAGCGCCATCTCCTGATGACTTAAAAACCAACTGATTATTATACTTACTGGAAAACTGCTCATTACGTGGGACCGAAAATCATACTTGGCGTAAAGTGGGTAATAAGATAATACACCTCTGCCTACCCCTTCGGGGATTTACAGTGCGTACGTGCGTACAGTGTGTATGTATGTATGAAATGTAATTTATTCTACCTGGTCCCAATGTTCTTTGAAATTATAATCATGTTGAATATAAATTCGTATGCGACACGTAACTATCAAGTTACAGTAATAAATTAAACAATTTTCAACTCTTGTCATAAATGATGAAATTTTATAACCTATGAAAACTTCACTGGTTATAAAATATTAAAATGATGTAAAGTTTTGATGAGAGAAGCTGACCATTTTGAAACCGGTGCAGGCAGTAAAGACTAGTTCGCATTCAACTTCAATTTTACTTTATTTCATTAGCCATTTTCAGCCATTTCAGCTCGCTCGATTGTAAGTAAAAGTCCCGAGATGGTAAGGCAAAGTCGAAAGAGGACCACCATTACAGATATCAACAATCAAAATGGTGGCTCTCAGCTAGACGCCTTGACGGCCTCATCAGATGCTTTTTCACACCCCGCTTAAAAGATTCGAGACTGTAGGATGAGGAAAAAAGCAAGGATATTGTTTTAAATAGACTTAAAGATAAGATTATTTACTTCAAGTAATATGTATGTCATTGGTTTTTTTGACGTCCATGGACGATGGTGACCGCTTTACTTGAAGTAGCTCCTATGCTTAATAACCACCCCAATATAATTAAAAATATATAATCATTTCTACTTTTTATTTCATAGTGTCTTCAACCAAATTAGTTGAAAATATAAAATAATTTAATATCATAAACAGGTTAGTAATTTCTTCTTATGACTTAACATGTTGTAAGCTATCTAATGAATGAAAAGTTATTCTTAAGAAAGTAGCTGCTTCCACTAACACAATAACTAAAACAAACCGGGATAGGGGAATCATTCACAAAGATACCCATCTTCCCACGGTCAACTCTCTGAACCATGACGAAGATAAGCTTATTAGACTCGTCAGTACACCCACCTGCTTTTTACTAGACTTGTTTCTCAAAAGCTTAATTAGAAGTATCAAAAATAATGGGTAATTTCATAATTATAATTAATTGACAGATAATTTGATTGGGAGTAAGTTTTGACGATTAATTGGATGAGATTGAAAATTTAATAAGGTCTGCGAGATTTGTTACGATGGAACTAATTAATGGAGGTATCTAGAATTCCTTTGTCAAAATCTGAAATGTTTAGCTGAGTTAGATATTTTATGATAGAGAAAAGAGCAATGTATAACTATTTCACTCCTGGTAAAACTTATAAATTTGGCTCAAGATCAAATTGAGGATACAAGAAAGCATGTTACAAAATTTTACAAATTAATAATTCGACTATAACACGAAATTTCCTTTTATAATAGTGAAATCTTTTCTCTCCCGATTTTAATCAAAGATTTTGGTAGTGTTTAATATTAAATTTTCAGCTAATTATCCTTAGTCTCGAGCAATAAGTAATGTCGCTTTTGTCCGTCATATTTTAGTAATGGTATTTGATACGATAACAATTAGATACTCGTAGGACCTTTCATCCATATCCATACTAATATTATAAATGCGAAAGTAACTCTGCCTGTCTGTCTGTTACGCTTTCACGCCTAAACTACTGTACCGATTTCGATGAAATTTTGTATAGGGGTAGATTAGACCTTGAGAAAGGACATAATATGCTATGTTTGGTCGCGATAACCGACATCCACGCGGGCTGAGCCGCGGGCAAAAGCTAGTAGAATAATAAAAAAACCAGTTTCTATTTGTTATCACAAATATAGATAGCGAGCAGTTTAACATAGTATGTTTTTTATTGAATTAGGAAAGGAATACTGGTGTTAAAAAAACTATTGCGAAAGTAAGTTTACATATTCCATCACTTATTCGGAAACATATAGTACAAAATATTCAAAATCATATTGATGTCTGAGTCGCTTATATAAGCAGAAAATATTTAAATATCGCTTTTATGTATAGGTTATTTTCTAAAATACTAGCTATCTGTTAAGATCTAAATAACGAAGGCCCTTCAAGAGCCCTTGTTAAATATCCTATTTCCTGCATTCAAAACATTTTGGGTGCCGCGGGTAGCTTGGACCTTTTTCATGAAAATACGTATTAAGAAGATGGGGTCCGATTCTTCCTATATTTTTTTCGATTTCCAGTTGAAGTGTAAAATCAACTGTATGGTTATTTGGATTTGGTAGACGCTGAAATCGAATCGACATTACCAGTATTGGAATTTCCTAAATTTTTTTGTCAGCATGCGAGGGTTTTAGATATGTAAGGCATTTTTCTTTTTATGTATTTCAATGAGAATCACAAAGTTAAGTTTTATGTTCTCCTTTGAATATTGAAAGGTATTAAAGCGTCTGTAGATATTTTTTAGTAGTATATTTAAGTAATGTTTTAAATGCAAAGGATTGACAAATCTATGGCTGATAACAAATTCCACCTTAATACACTGCAAGTCAAATAAACACAAACATATATTACTGTCAAAGAATTGACATGGTATATAATAAACTTGCCAAAATCTGAGATCAAATTCGAAATTATTTTGAGTAAAGATGGTGAAATTTAGTAAATTGCTAAATATTGCGTATGCTACACCTCACTCGTAAATTTTAATATAAATCCCAAGTTACAAGATCCAAGCATTTCAGGAATGAAGAAAACCATTGTTAATATCTATATAAAGCAGAAAGATATCTTTTAGTTATTATGACTGAGATAAATCAAATTGAACGTGTGGAAGACGCAAGTACTGCAGTGTGTGGTATAAGGTAAGAGCGACTTACAATACATTTCTGGATAAGGACAAAATCTACGACATTAAGTCATATTTGTGGTAAAACTGTAAATAATAAACTTTGCTAAAAAAGGGTTTATTAAACTAATTCATTGGGAGACAGTTTAATTTAGATATATTACATTTTATCTGCCACTTATGATTGGTGGTTAATGCCACAAAATGTGGTTGATGAAGTGCATTAACCACATTTTGTGCTAACAAAGGTTGGTCTAAAATACTGTTTGTTGTTGTTTCTGTGTTGGATATTACATCATTTTAATACATTTGATTTATGAAATCAAAAAGTAAATCCCAAGTATTACAGGTGAAAATTTTCAGAAAGAAAAGTTAAAATTACTGTTTCATTATTGGCTGCTCCTAATAATAGTCTCAATGCCAAAATAAATAGTTACGATACGATGCAATTTCTTTGAACGACATATTAAAATACTGTGTAGGCAGCACAGCAGTACTTGGACCAAAAGTCATCTGTAAAATTTCGAGCAACGCTATAGCTTATAAATTTTACTGCATTTTATAAATTTCTCTCTAAATTTTTGGGGGCGTTATTTATAACTTAATCTCAAAGCTGGGTAAATGTTTTAAACGCTAAATGCCCTCGATATATCTTTTTAAAATCCACTGAAATTCTCGTTCATTCTTTTTACTTTTTGAAGTCTTTCGCGATCTTTTGCTGGGTAACATAGTCTTAGGCGACCTTCGTATATTTACTTAACTATATAGTTTCTGGTCAATTTTTCCGTTGATTACAATTTTTATTGATAATTTAATCATTGTTTATTTACTTGTAGATCTTGAGAAATTGAAAAGCAAATTGTATATTAAATGCATTACAGTACTGTCCACCTAAGATTATACGATCTCAAAATATAATATTATATTGTTATCTTTGAAACTAACATTAATTGTAACCTAAAAAAACTACCCCCGATCAAAGTCACACGTACAGAATGTGCGCTATCCATTAATCAACCTATCGTTAAGACGCCAGACGTTTTTACGCCACGACGAGGTTATGTCAAGAAGAAGGTCTTCACATGTCTAGAAGTTTTAACTTCGAGAGGGGTCAAGTTTCAATGATCTTTTCAAAAGAAACTAACTATTATATAGCAACTTAACTATTTTTGTCATGACTACTCATGACATCTAAATAAGATGATATAATAATTATCTGAAGTGTTGTGTTATGATACAATCTGTCTCTGTCGCTTTGCTTGATTCTGACGCGGCACAACAAAGGCCGTCACAACACACTGCATAAGAGAAAGTGCACGCAACCGCTACATTTCAGATGAAACATAAAACTAATATAAATGCGGCTTTATGGACATACAAAGTAATACATTCAACCAATCTAATAGTATGTTATGTAATCAATTAGACTTGTTTGAATCTGAGAACCCTTTTGATTTACTCAAGAGAGAGCAATACAGTTTTCAATTTAATAGAAAATCCATATCCATTTACGACAAATGTTAAAAGAAGCAGTTTCAAGAATACTATCTATTGATAAAAGTTTTTTTTCTTAGAACTACGCACCAGCTTTAAAGTTATTTAATTAAACAAGTTTTTATTTACAGGAATTTTCTAGAAAACGGCATCAAGACATTCTCACAAAGAGCATCCAAAGTATGAGGAGCGATTACGTTTGCGAAATGCTTTCTTAGTTATTTCAATAAGTTTGACTTCTGAGTAGTACAAAGGAGATGGGATCCTGTTAACTGTAGAAAACGGAGTTCGGTGCAAAGTGCAAGATTTCATTTCGTTCCAGTACTTTTATACAAAGAGAAAGAGATTTTTTTTATTGTAGAATTTGTAAATATCACTTCACACGGCCTTTTCACTTCACTTTGTCTTCAGATCTGACCTGACCTGAAGGCAAAGTCTCAGGGAAGAGGGTCACCATTTCAGACATCAAGAATATTACATTGGTCCTCATCTTGACGGCCTCATCAGATGCCTTTTCATGCAAAACATGTGTGCTGGTAAAGTGGTTTATACGGTGTTTTGGGCACAAACAAAATATGTATTTGTAAAACAGCAGATAAAAGCAACTATCAGTCATTTTATAACTGCTTTTGATAGACAGGGACACGGGACTATCATTAGTTGCCTGTTTCGTCACATTTGGTTCTAGTGTTTTGTTTGGTTTTTCTTCTTGGCGATTTTTTTCACGAATCAGAGTGTTATTTCATTTAGTTACTATGTAATCAGTTTCAATAAGTCCTTTAACAATCAATGGAGCTCAATTCTGGTAGTTATGGAAATGGTTTTATCTTTACATTTCCCTTGGTCATTCTTGACTAATTTTTGATCATCTTTCAATCAATCAATCATAGTCCAATGCTAAACTTATATTAATAACTTTAAAAAGAAATATTTTGAATAGATTTCATAAATATGTTGATTGGATATTCTAGCAGGTATTAACACAATCTCTTACAACTTGCTCCATTCATGGACGTCATCTCAGTCTATTATCTTAATACTTTTACTATTTTCACGTAGTGATATCGCAACGCTCCGGAACAAAGGATGTCAAGATATGGTTGTGTAGCTTTAGCAAACAAGCAAAGTTTGGAACAGGGTGCGATACGTTCGACTATGTTCAACAGAGTAGCTTTTGCAGCTTTTAATGTGAATTTATTAGTAATTTTAAGGTGATGAACACCATAAAATATCTAATGAAGAAAAAGAGGTACTGACTGTTAGGTACTAAAGTTGTTTAGGATGAAAATATACATACTGATCCTAACTGAGCCTTCAGCTGTAGACTGCAAAAGGCTAATTGATAGATAGTTTACAGTAAAGTATATAAGCATTATGGTTCACATCATGTGATTATTGACCATAATATGATTATTGATTTTACTACATGCACATAATCACGCCTCTTTCCTATTAGGGTAGGCCACGGAGGACAGAATATGATTAATTTCCTTCTCCATGGGGTAGGCACACACACATTTAAATTTATTACGATCAGATACCTCCTTCACCCTTTACTATCCTTATAAAAATGAATATAACCCTACAATAGTAACGAAATAAATAAAAAATATGATAAAAAGAATATCATCTCGAAATGCAAAGCATGTTAGTGATAATTCCACTATCACAACAGCTTAGACGAGGGAGTTGACAGAATGATAAATGGCACAGATTACGGCTAGGTCGGACGGTCCTTCCGAATTACATTATGGGGGATGTAATTTTTTGAAATATGAAGAAAGAATTCAAGGAGCTGTGTTGGGGTCAAGCCGCTATAACATTGAGATAAACACTTTCACTCTTATAACGTTAACTATAAAAAAACAATTTTTATTTATAATCATTTTGACATCAAAAAAGTTTGTGAAGTTTTTTGGAAGTTTGTTATTCAACTGAAGAGGTCTGAATTTGGTGCTAGTATAAATACAGGTTACAATTTTGCGTTTGCTAATACAATAGCTTTTTTCGCATTTCAACATTTCCCTTCAACAAAGTTAAAGAGCGATAATTAATTCAAAGGTAAAAAGTCAAACACCTAACAACGACTACATTTTGTAAGTTTTGTAGGACATGTTATTAGGATATCCGTTTGAACATGTAGCTACCGTCTCGGAATGTACCTGGTATCCTATAGAAAGCTACACTTAAGTATCACTTACACAGTGTGCGTACGAATAGGGTAACCAAAATTCCTTGTTGAAAGAAAATATTGTGTTGATTAGGTACTGGATTGCTTAGATTTGCAAACGCAAAATTTGTCTTATAACGGCCCTGCAATGGGTTTCTGGATGGTTTATATTAGTTTGAACCGAAGCAACTTCTCTCAGATTATTTTACGTTATATCTAAGGTACAAGTACTTTTAAAACCCTGGGACTGTTCTCCTATTTTCTCTGCCGATTTGGCTATCTTGGTTTTGTGGAAACGACTGCCTACTAACCTCTAATCTTGGTAGGCCTCCCATATAAATTTGTTATAAGATAGCATTATGGTAGGTTCACTCTCTTACTATATCGCTTCACGTAAAATATCGAAGTCCAGCCAAATCCACAGTTAGACTGATAAAGTGGACCCCAGACTTCGAGGTGAAAGCTTCGGATGCGACTGGGATTACCGTTAGGATGAAGAAAAAGAAGAATATCTAGCAATAAGATAGCTGAAGAAGAAGACAGGTAGTCAAAATATTAAGATTTTTATAGGTTTGAAAAAAAAAACTAAAATGATAAAGATGATAAGATTATATAGCTACTGATATTTACGACATCTTGAACAGATTTACGTGCTAAAGCAAATAATTCCAAATATACCATTGTTGCACATTCCTCATTTCCACATTCCATATTCCGCACACGGAACTTTCAAAGTACTTGTCACATTAGCGTCAATATACATATATTCTATATGGTTCAAGCCTTTCCCCGCTAAGAGGGAAATATGGTGTCGTATTTCCTACTTTTGTGCGTTTTAAAAAGATATATGAATAGTGTTATGCGTGTTACGGAATATGGAAATGGGTTAGGAGGGAATTCCAGTAAGACTATTTTATGAGACCAATAATTTAATCTGTGAAGATTTGTTTCCGAGAACTTGTTAGTGTTAAAGAGTAGACTTGAATTGCGTAATCAAAAGCCATTGGTTAGTATCTTATATAAAAAAAACATACAGAGCAGTCTTTGGGGACTGCTGATAGAAGTGAAAACTAAGTTGCTATAAATAAAAAGCATTTAATTCACAAAGAAGTATAGTCGACAAAACAGATACGGTCGCACGTTTTCATAGGTGCAACTGTGTCTCCTTTGTCGACTGTACGTTAGAGCACAGAATACCTTTTCTAAGAAGTCTAATAACTCTGAGGAGTGGAAATAATTTGATAAAATTCAAAAAATGCTTACACCACAATATTTTTATTTGCCTAGACTATTCAATATCGAAGATTCAGCAGAGATTCACGAAAAATTTGGCACCTTTTATTGGACATATCTTTTTGGGTAAACATGCTGACGTTGTTGGTACACATGCCTCAGAACGTTAGGAGAATACTGATAAGAAACCTTACTATGTTGTGTGAACATATACTGTTGAAGGTTGCTTGAACTAAAAAGCTTTTTACCAGTTTAAGTAATTTCATTGTTAACAAATTCGGATTTTCAATCTGCCACTCTAAAATACGCTTACTAGATCTGATATTTGAAATATTTAACTGGTATTCTATATTTTGAAATGTGAAATCTTAAGTCCAAGTCAGTATTAAATTGGTGTAAGTAAAAACTTATACAGGGCTATTATTATGTTAGCGCGAAGAATATGCATCATTGCTTCATCTACATGGGTTGGGTTCAGAATGTCCAATTCCGAAAATATCCAGGTGCAAGTCGTCCTTATCACAAAATTTTCATATCCCAAAATGGCTGTACTGACTAATCTACCTTCAAGCCTACCCCTTCGGGGAATATAAGCATGAGTTTATGTTATGTAGCTATGTCATGACTAATCTTTGGGGAAATAATTCACGATGAGGATTTGACAGCTATACTAGCAATGGAAACAGCAATCATGAAACAATCATTGTAATCATTAGCAATTGAAAAGTGACTGAGTTTTTGCTACCCAATTCTTTTCGTATAGGTTTCACTTTAGCAATCCTACTAGTTTTTAGTTTGGGAAGCTGTTTGAATGATTGTTATTCAATCACGCTAGGTGAACGGATCTGGAACGGTACAGAGATATATTATATAAACTGGTTTTTAATCCCGAGAATAGATTCCTATGGATTCCTATGGGACTTAAATGAAAAATGATGAAATAAATTTGACACGAAAAACACACCATAGAATAAAGAAAATTTTCACCCATAAATTCTTTGCACCATATAAATCGACACCGTGGACTTAAGTCAGGTAAAAGCGAAAAGAAAAAAGTAAAATATTATCCAGATACGACCACTTTTTAACGCTAGTGCTGCCTCATCGGTTATCGATAAAACTATTTTCCGCTACGTTAGCGAATACAAGGATTGAATTCTTATTGATTTGTTCAGCAAGCCATTACTGGGTTTTGAATATATTAGATATTTTATACGTTTGTTTTGATGCAATGGATATTGAAATATCGTGTTTTATACTTGTTTACTATTCCAAGCGCCTGATATTATTGAATTTCATCATCTTAGTACGTAAACAATGTATTTTTTTTTGTTGTATTATAAAAGTAAATTTGTAAATGAGTTATAACGTATGTTTGTTTACTTTTTCAGGCAGCAACGATTTTTAGACTTGAAATATAGATAGCTTATGCTCTGGATTAATACATGATTACGTTTAATCTGTAAATATAGGCCACGGGTAAAGCTATGAAACATAAATATTCGTTTTATTATTATTTCCTTTCAGTTTTAGATTTCATAATATCTAATTTAATTTTTCTTACAAAACTGTGATGGGAAGATTATTTCATATTTTAAGGAGTACCTAGATTATGTTTATGTTGATGAAATATTATGTTTGTTAATTTTACAGCGAAGAATGGAATCCTATCTTACTTCCTACTAATATTATAAATGTGAAATTTTGTGTGAAGATATTTGGATGTTTATTATTCAATTACGCTCTAACGGCTGAACGTATCTGGCTGAAATTTAGAACAAAGATAGATTATAGTCTAGGATAACACTTAGGATACTTTATTCCGGGAATAGGGTCCCATGGCTTATAGGAACGGGATCAAAATTCCATCAACTAGTAATAATATAAACAATACTTCAAAGATAATTAACAATAATGCCCGGAATATAGCAATAGACTCACCTACTATTACATGGGACCTAATACAATGAGTGGTGAAATGTAGGTGTTAATTCACCTCTACCTAACCCTCCGTGGATAAAGGCGTGATTATATGTATATGTTAAAGATAATGTTGCTTGCTTGAAAATAAATTGAAGTTACAAAACTTCTGTCAGCCTGCGTAAGAAAGTAACTTTATAATAACATTTCAAATTTACTTTGAAAAGTGCCTTTTAGTTTTAGTGATCTGAATCTCTCGGGTCCCTTGGTCTTGGAACTGGTAATACATTATTGATTATTACATACGATATTGATAGTTAATTTGTACTGGAGTTGTACATACATTCAATTACGCTTTTATCTCCGGGGAGTTAGGTAGAGTGAATTGGCACCCACATTCAAAAGATGTTAATATCTTAATGAGAAGTTACATATTTTTCTGATCATAAAAATTTACTAGATCACTCCAAGTATACTAGTCTCAAATAATATAATAATATTGAACTGAGAAAATAAACTTCAACTAAAATAACATTCAAGATTAGATTTTTCTTAGTTTACTTTCTCAATCATCATCAATCCATACTAATATTATAAATGTGAAAGTAACTCTGTCTGTCTGTAAACCACTCGACCGATTTTGATGAAATTTGCTATAGGGGTAGATTAGACCTTGAGAAAGGACATAGGCTATGTTTGGTCGACAACCACGCGGGCGGAGCCGCGGGCAAAACCTAGTAACTATATAACATACAGATTGTTGAGTGGAGTCAACAACTATCAAAAGAGAAGTGCCTATTAGTATAATAAATGATATACAATTACCCCCATATTGAGACAATCAGTGTATATTGGAAGCTGTAACAGTATAATAGTGTTCTCAAATATGATGGTACGCGTAACAGTTTGAATAGTAAATATTTGGATAGCTACTTATACTACCCGTTTCGTAATGTTGGATTTTAGCTGCGTTCCAATTATTATTGACAATAATAATATATCACATGTGGGTTTGCTTCAAATTGAGGTTAGTAGGCTATACAATTTCCTAGTAATAAGTACATAAACTCACGACTGGATATCCGAAGAGGTATGCAAAGGTGAATTAACACCCGTAATAGAGGGCGAACCTATTGCCGTCTAGCGGGTACTTTATCATGAGCTGTATGTTTACTGTTGGATAGAGAACAGCCCTATCGCTGAGTCAGTTTTTACGATACCCACAGGAAGAGATGGGATGACCTTATTTCACTCCACTAGTAACCCTTGCTGGACATTGTAAACAAGATATTTCATACCATTTCCAAAAAAAGGGAATGAACAAACAATCGATATATTTTTATCGATATTTTCGCATCTCTAGAGAGTGCAGTTAGGGAGGCTCATAAATCAGTTTCCGCTGCCCGTAGGCGCGTCTTAATACAATTTTATAAGTGACGGATGCAAACCGGGTCTATCGATAAAGGGAAAGGCAAGGAAAAAGAACATATGAATAGAATTTCTTGAATAATATATTGGGAATTTATACGTACATTTTGATTGTGATTCTTTAAGTTAATACTTTGGCATGGATAATAAAGCTTTATGTATTTTTGAGAATGTTGAAAATAGGTTAACCCCTATTACATAGGATGGCAATAGGCTCGCCCCCTATTACGTGGGACCGAAAATCATAGTTGGCGAAATGTGAGTGTTAATACACCTATGCCTACTTCTTCGGAGATTTACAGGCGTGAGTATGTATGTAAAATGCGTTTTTTTTAAATAGGAATCGTTGATAGTATTTTTCTCTCGTGATAGTTTCTAAACACGTGAAGTGCATGGGCCTACAAGAATGGCCTATGAATCTTTTTTTTAATATAGAAATCGATCTCATCATCTCCATTGTTCTATTTACTCCATTGTATAACAATGTACCTATTATTTGTGCCTGCAAAATTCTCATATCAATGAAATCAATCAAGCTAATAGCTGGACATAGGCCAGAACCTAGTCAATAGTTTAGCAGGTGCAGTGGCTAGCAGGTGAGGCTTGAGTTAGTCCGATATGCCTAAGGTAATTCCAACCCCGATATCTGAAAATTCAAGACAGTGTGCTGTTTCGGTTCCAAATCGACATCACCGAGTGGAGTTACGGGATTTCCACACTAATCAAAAGGGTTGACTTGACGCCGAATCTCACATACTCACGATTATAAATCCCCGAAGGGGTAGGCAGAGGTGTGTCAACACCCAAATTTCGCCAACTATGATTTGCGGTCCCACGTAATAGGGGGCGAGCCTATTGCCGTCTAGCGGGCACTTTGTCATGGGCTGTATGTTTACTGTCGGATGGAGAACAGCCCTATTTTTTAGTCAGCGTTTACGACACCCACAGGAAGAGATGGGGTGCCCCTATTCTATTTTTTTTTTTTTTAACGTGCGAAAAATCCCCACGGATGCTCCCCCGCCGGTGCCGGAGGAGGAGGTTATGTCGGACTCGAACCGACTAAAACGCACGCCGTCTGTGGGCCGTCGGTTGCCGGAGGTGAGGTTGTCGTAGCCATATCCCTCGCACCCCGGCCGACCCAACCAATACATAGCCTACTTTTTATCCTTGGAACCTAAATATCATTTCTACAAAAACATTTTTACCCCAACATCGTTTTTCACATAAAACTTAATTTTAAATTGTCATTATCGATATCGACATTTTTCCTCCCCAGCCTTCAGCTTACATAAATCATGGGGGACATACGCCCTATCTGTTGCCAGCTTAATACGATCCCCAAAATAGGGGTGGGGATGTTTTTTATAGGCAAAAAGCTGATATTGCTCCTGTATTGTGTACTGTATAGCGAAAATCTTTAAGACTATTATTCAGCAGATTTAAAAAGAAATAGAAAGACAACTTTTCTTAACAAGCGACGAACTTTGAGAATTTTGCCGAGTTGGCGGCATCGATGGAGATTTAAAATAAGCAATTTGCTCGATTTGCGAGCTTGATCGCGTTGTTCGTTCACTGATTTTGTACATCTATAATTTCTGTAATCAGATTTATTAATTTTGAAGAAAACGATAAATTTAAATAGAAAAGTTGATAAAAAAAATTACTACCTTAGCGTTTATTGAAATGTTGTTTGTTTATCTGTTATCTATTTATTATTTATATCTTTATATCTATTCCTATAACGTGGGCCCGAAACTCATAAATGGTGAAATGTGGGTGTTATTACATCTCTGTCTTTAATAATGTATGCATGTATATTATATTAAAAAAAATATATATATATATATTTTTGTATGTAACGATTATACTGAACAATTAAAGGACCGATTTAAAAATATATTTCGCCATTAGAAAACTACATTACCGGGTACCAACATAGGCTATATATGATCACGCGATGAACGGGATCAAAATTCAATGCGGGCGGAGCCGCGAGCAACAGCTACTCCAATATAAAATAAACAAAGTATGTACCTACAGAATAATACCAAATCTCGACATGACACATCAAAAATTAGTTCCATTTCAATAGATATCTATTTCAACCACGGCATCAGCAAACAAACACATGTCTATATAATATTATGTACATACATTAATGAAAATACCTTTTCCACAGTACCCGTTTTCACAATTTCCACATCTTCAGCTAGTAAGGAGCATAAATATTTATATGTACTGAAAAATTCAGTGACAACACATCGAAAAGCTATTCGTTTGCCGAAATCAATACGGGAACTGCCTTCCCGAATGATCCGTCGTATGAGGTATCATATACAGGATGCTAGCAATACAGTGTTTATCTTATAGGTACTGGTGAAAAATATAGTGTAAACGAGGCTTTTGAACCGGTTTCCAAAAAAATTGGTTTAGTTTAGGAAGTAAATATTCTAGAACATTCTACATAGTGTTAGAAAATCAATAGGCGAGTATTATATTATTATTCCTTCTAGAATATGAATGACTCGTCTTATGCTCTTTCTTTCTCATCTCTGAAAAGAAAGCCTGCGCCAGAACCTCATCTATAAATAATAAGCGGAACTATCTTGCAGGTGACATCAGCTTAGGCTCCAATTACCTTCACAGGGCCATATTTCCCATCCCTGCGGTGGTTTTCCCAAGCGACTACAATATGGGGTTCTTCTAGAAGGGCATTAGAAGGTTTCTTCAGGGTCGGCAGCGCGAGTGTGACGCCCCTGGTGTTGCATACGTCCATAGGCCACGGTGAACGCTTCCCATCAGGTGGGCCGTGTGCTTGTCTGCCAATTAAGTGGTATAAAAAAAAATTTACCCTACTTTCGTCGGGTTACAAACCCACTGGGCCCCTAAAATTCGAACCCTGCGCCCACTCGTCCCCTTCTGGTTTGTTGTTGTATTGTATTCTTCATCAACATAATTTAAAAATTCTTACCGGTAAGCCATTCGGATTTGCTCTCCATTTTTGTACCAGATGAGCTGGGCTGGTGGATTCCCTCCCCGACTGCGGCAGACCAGCTCCAAGCTCTGTCCACGTCTGACGGTTTCTCCATAAGCGTAACCCTCGATATAAGGAGCACCGGGTGGATCTGGTGAAGAAAAGATATTGTTAACATCGGCATGGTTAAGCATAGCCAGTTTTACGATCGAAAGGTTCCAGGTTTGAATCCTGGGCATTACAGTACCAATGTGAACCCACTCCTAAAACAAGCAATTTTTATTGGGCTAAGAATTAATATTTTTTTGGCTGTGATTTTTTATTTATATATTTAGGTAATCTTTATGCGCATAAAAATTGTACAACGGCGGACTTAATGCCAAAGGCATTATCTACCAGTCAACCTTAGTGATAGACGTGTAGGTTCCCGATGGAGTAGAATCACTCGGCCGAGTGCACTGTCTCGCCACTCCACTCGATGCGTGTAAACAAGGCATCATTCTTAAAAAAAAATTGTGAGGAAATCTAGTTCAACAGTGTTAGTTAATTCAATGAATAGACATAATTCAGGGAAGATTTTGTTATTAGGCCTATTTCTAGTTCGTACTCCGGATTCGTTCCGAATAATAGAGTTAACCCGGTTTCACTGATAAACAAGATCCTGATGATGATTTATGGACGAATTAGATAGACGTCTTGACAAAATTGTACTGTCGAGTGCTGAAGTGTTGTATTTTAGAAATCATATTGATCGGTGAATTGAAAGGTGAACCGACCCGGTAGACCTGGTTCCAAAATTTGCTGATTAGAAAGAATAAAAAAAGGAAGGAAGAAAGAAAATTATGTAATAATCCATACTATCTATACTTCCATACTAATATTATTTATGCCAAAGTAACTCTGTCTGTCTGTTTTTCTGTCTATCTGTCTGTATGTCTGTCTGTCTGTCTGTTACGCTTTCACGCCTAAACCACTGAACCGATTTTGTTGAAATTTGGCACAGAGTTAGAATAGACCTTGGGCAAGGACATAGTCTATATTTAGGGTTCTCCCTTGTTTGGTATAACAACGTTTGGTCGAATGTTACTAATTCGAACAACGTTTGAGAAAATAATTGCTTTGCATAATATCGATTGACATAATTTTCATTTCATCGAATATTTATTTGCGATAACAACCTTTGCGCTATTGATCAAAAAGTATAATGCTCATTTCATGTAATGTTCAGTTGATATTATTATGTATTTCATCGAATATTCAATTGGTATAATGTTAATGTAGTGTAGAAATTTATTTATCTGGCCCTCGGCGGCCGCTGCCGCGGCACGCTCGCTTCGCTCGCTCGCCTCGTGCTTGTTGTGGTCACAGTTCTAACCTAACCTAACCCTGCCGATTTCCGTGATGTAAGAAAACCACTAAAAGTATGTTTCATGAAAAACAATACAAGTAAAATTGAAAAACTCTCAGTGCAATCGGCAGGGTTAGGTTAGGTTAGAACTGTAACCACAACAAGCACGAGGCGAGCGAGCGAAGCGAGCGTGCCGCGGCAGCGGCCGCCGAGTGATTCGGTATGATCTCTCGACTAAATCATTATTAGTCTAATGAAGCATTAGTTTAAATAAAATTAGTGCAAATGAAAATTCGGTGAAATGATATTATGCCAACTAAATAATTATGCTAAATAAAATTCTACCAATTAAATATTCGGTCAAATGAATAATTATGTGAAATGACTTTATTGTAACTGAAATTAGTTCAAGCGATATTCGACCAAACGTTGTTATACCAAACAAGGGAGAACCTATATTTAGTCGTGTAAACCGACACCCACGCGAGCGGAGCCACGGGCAACATACATACTACTCTCTTTTTTCGGTAGGTAATAAAATTCATCTATTTAATATAATCAAAGTAACATTAAAATGTATTTTAGGATCAAATAGATTCATTAACTTGAACACTTTTGTTTTAAATATCATTTCATGAAAGCCTGAAAATAAATCTCATAAAGATTTGCCCCACAAAGGAACACTTTTCCGACCGGCTGTACAGGAAAATTGCCTTCAACAAGAGTTCATTAACCCCAGGCGGGGTTCTCTAACATTAGTAATAAGGGTTCACCGAAAAAAATATTAAAGATATTATATTTTGGTTTTTAGTTTCGATAAAACTGTACACAGGTAGATTTTTGTGACGGAACAATAAAGGCAAGCCTCAATCGTTATAGTAAAAGGTTTCTAGGAGAGTATCAATAACATTCTAAGACATAGTAAGCAGCATTCAGAACTTTCTTTTTACCGTCAGCAAAAAAATTATAACCGGGAATTTCTTAAATGTTTTATACATGGATCAGAAGACTTTTATGTGACCGTTTAAGGTATGAACTAGAAATACCAGATATCGCCAAATCTTTTTCCATTTCTTTAATAACCTCGTTTTTATATTAAGATATATGTTTCCGAAACCTACCGCATACGACAACTGTCGGTGACTGCCCCATGACTGCACTACCGGTCACTACCGGTAGTGCAGTCATGGGGAATAATTTGTACCCTTGACACTTCAAGGGTACAAATTATTCCCCAGGACACCACCAGTAGCGTCAAAGGTAATTTTCGCAATTGTAAAGTAATATACTTCGATGGTCAGTACCTACAGCGTACCCATTACTTGTTAAACTCCGACACAGATAAAAGGAACCATTGAGAAACCGCAATGAATAACGAGCATCTGCTAAGTGCGTCGGCAGTTGTCGTATACGGTCGACTACGGAATTATACCTATTTATACGGTTTTAACTGCAGTCTTCTCCCAATCCTGAGACCCTGCATCAGAGCCTCTTCGGCTATCCTATCGGCTTGCAGATAAAACTGCTTGGGCCTGAAAGACCATTGTAGGTCTTCAAAACCCATTAAAAATCAAGTCCACAGTTTTAATTTTCTAAGCTCATGTAAAAGTTCTCTGGGCCCAGTAGCCCAGGAGAATATTTCCATGTTATTAGTATATCGATTTCTTGTCTGTCCGTAAGGAATTTTGAAATTGCTTTTAAACTTTCCGATGTCAAACTTGAGCCTTTCGATTTAGTTAAAAATGGATGACGAAGCAATATTTACAAAATAATGCATAATAAACAACGATGTTTTGGCTGTGGTTTTTCCAAACGATTACAATATAGGGTTCTTTAAGTATTAGAAGGTAAGCAGCACTAGTGTGATGCCCTTGGTGTTGCACATGTCTATAGGCTACCGCTACGGTAACCACCTTCCATCAGGTGGGCCATGAGCTTGTCTGCCACCTAAGTGGTATAAAAAACCTTGTAAAGCTTTACATATTTCATGTTAAATTTTCTTTTAAATTTTATATACGAAAGCTAATTATTAATTCAATTGATTACTACGAAGATACATAAACTGATTTATTAAATTATAGCTGTTATTACTAGCTGTTGCCTGCGGTTTTTTCCCATGTGGGTACCGGTTATCGAGACCAAACAAAGCCTTATGTCCTTTTCCGAACTCTAATCTATCTATATATCAAATTTCATCAGTTTATATATCTTCAAAACTAAAGAACTTGCATACACACCCCCTATTTGAACCCATGTAAACTCTTTTTTCGTGATAAAAGGTAGCTACTGTCATTTCCCAAGCTCTGGTTCATCTCTGCGCAAACATCACGACTTCTCAAATTATATTAATAGTATAGATAGATAGAAGAATAATGTACGTGAATAAATCTTTGCGACTAATAATGGCTAATAGGCTCCGTATAGCTATTTAGACTAAACTCCTCCATGCAGATAAACTCTATCCACGCTTGAAGGGTGAAATGCCCCTTAGAAGCGTAGATTTAACTCTTAGGGTTAATTCAGACCACAAGCGAAAAGTGCTCGTGTAATTTTCAAGCAGAAAAGTACACGTGTTTCCCTCTTCCTTCAGTCCCTGGTCCTTTAAGCGGGTAAAAGCATCTGATGAGGCAGTCAAGCTGAGTGCAGCCATTGTAACATGGTATGTGTCTATAATGGTGACCCTCTTTTCCGAGACTTTGCCTTCAGCTTACCATCGGGCGAGGTGTAGTCAAATTAACGTGTCCTATATTAAAAAAAAACAAATATTATATTATATTTAAAAAATATTCCATTATAACAAATCATGATATAGTATGCTATAAAACGCTACAGTCATAACATACGAGTATTGATGCATACTATTTTCTGCCTTGTCTAAATGTAATACGATTGATATTTGATATTAAATTTGATGAGTGGTTCCCGGCAGAGTAGAATTTGGGCCACCCCATCTCCTCCCATGCGGTGTCGTACAAGGCGACTAAGGTATAGGGCTGTTTAACATCAGACAGATATATACAGCCCAGACTCAGCATCGGAAGCATGGTTTGAGTCAACAATAGTGCCCGGAATACGGCAATAGGCTCACCCTCTATTACATGAGACCGAATATTAATGATTGCTGAAATGTGGGTGTTAATTCACCTCTGCCTAACCCTCCGAGGATAAATGCGTGATTGTATGTATGTATGTAATTAATTATCA
This sequence comes from Eilema depressum, assembly GCA_914767945.1. NCBI lineage: Eukaryota > Metazoa > Arthropoda > Insecta > Lepidoptera > Erebidae > Eilema > Eilema depressum. The sequence goes on along the minus strand of OU612036.1, from coordinate 2,461,906 downwards.
CTTAAAAAGTGCTCGAACATTTTTCCGTCTGATCTGAATGTACCCTAAGGGTTAAAATCCATATCTTTTTAGTACGGGACGGGCCATATTTAAGCTTGAATAGTTTTATGGGTAGCCCTCGATTGAAGGGGTCAATTCATTGGATGTGACCCATTGGGCATTATGATGGGACCATTTTTTGTTTATGTTAGTTGTATTCATTATTTGAGCTAGGGTATTTTAGTAGATATTGTATTTAAAGAAGAAGTGGACATACGAATGTGTCACAATATTTATTTATTTATTTATTCAACGCGATAATCTCAGGAACTACTAGTATACTAATTCGAACTGAAAGATTTGTTTTGTGTTACATAGTCCATTTATTGAGGATGGTTATCCATACTAATATTATAAATGCGAAAGTAACTCTGTCTGTCTGTCTGTCTGTCTGTTACGCTTTCACGCCTAAACCACTGACCGATTTTGATGAAATTTGGTATAGGGGTAGATTAGACATTGAGAAAGGCTATATTCGGTCGCGATAACCGACATCCACGCGGGCGGAGCCGCGGGCAAAAGCTAGTAGGCTATATATCGTTGCGCTACTACTCCAAGAAGCGAAGCAGTTATCATAAATGTCAACAAATCCGGTAGATTCCCATACATTATCTTATGATAGGTACAGGGTTTCGAAGTATGCTACAAGCGAAGCAGCGCAGGTCGGCTACTTATATATAAACTAAAGAAAGCTCTTCTTAGTTACATAACACATGAGTATAGCATATAAAAAATCCTTACTACACATAAAAAAAACCATGAATTCCCACCAAAACAACAAATCCATTGTCTACCTAACATCCACACACCCCATCAAACTTCTATAAACAAACATTTCTTATATATAACCACACAAGAAATTCCACGACAAATTCACTATTAAAAGATGCCCACTGCGAACTGTGAACCCGGCCCCTTTCCCGTGTACCCCCTCTCCCGTGTACCCCCGCTATCGTGCCCCCACATCCGTACAATTCAGTAACGGAATAATTAAGTTCACGGAGTACAGGGCTGGCTAAAAGGTTCCATTTTGTTTCAATATACAGATAATACGTATACCTACTAATATTTCGAGCTGTGCCTTATAAGGTACGTACCTGTTTAGGTCTACTTATTGAGGGTGAATGTGAGGATAAGGCATTTTTTTCGGTGCGGTGTTTTATATCATTTATGGAGGTCGTCGCCGCGTGGTTTCCGCCAGAGTAGAATTTGGGCCACCCCATCTCCTCCCATGTGGTGTCGTACAAGGCGACTAAGGGATAGGGCTGTTTAACGTCAGATAGATATTATATACAGCCACGACTCAGCCTATACATGGCTCGAGCCAACAATAGTGCCCGGAAAACGGCAATAGGCTCACGCCCTATTACGTGGGACCTGTGACAATGATTGGTGAAATATGGATGTTAATTCACCTCTGCCTAACCCTCCGGGGATGAAGGCGTGATTGTATGTATGTATGTATGTAGATTGTAGGTATGTATGTATGGAGGCAAGCACGGATTTGACTGCTTTTTATATAGGACTAGTCAATTTGACTTTAACTCAACTGATGGTAATATTGCAGTGGCGAAGGGTTTAAATGTTCAAAAGGGAAGCTGGTAAAAAAAACTTCTTATAGAACGACAACAGTGATTTTGAATGGATTACTTCAGATATTGAATTTCAGATTTAGTTTTCGATAATGTATTATGTCGATCACGGCTACCCTCTGTAGAGCAAGCCGGCAGGAATCGGGTTATAGGCACCCCTCGCCACTGTAATACTGGTATTGTATTATAATAATAATGTATTGTGGGTTGTGCGGTAATGGTCATTTCTATCTTAAGGTTGCCTGGAAGAAATCGCTTCCAGCGATAATCGCTTCCGCCCATTGTACATTAAACTGTATACATGCTACCTTATTATCTCTACTGTAAATCTATTGATGTTCAATAAAGAAATATCTAGCTCTAAACTTGAAGGCAAAGTCTCAAGAAAGAGGGTCATCACTACAGACACGTGTTTCCCTATTCCTACAGTCCCGGCTCCTTAAAGCGGGGCGTGAAAAAGTCAAGCTAAGTGCCACCATTGTAACATGGTACGTGACTATAATGGTGACCCTCTTTTCTGAGACTTGCCTTCAGCTTACCATCAGGCGAGGTGAAGTCAAATTGACGTGTCCCATATATAAAAATTGTATTATCATTCAAACAAAAGGGGTGTGCCAAATATCAGAACAATCAGTCAACACGAAGGGGGGGGATACCAAGGTACTAAAATCGTTTTGAGTACTTTGTTAATGAAGATCGTCTGATGCTGACTGTACAATATTAGTAGAAATTAGAATTTCAACCACACACCGTTATCACAAACCACTTAGGTACTAATCCCTAGCCCATTATAACAGCTTATTTAATCAAAAATCGTTTTCTACTCTCGATAGCATCAGAATGCAGTTGCATCCGCTTCTCTAGCAATAAATCAATCCTATCAGGTACATCTATAATGAATTATAGCCTAATTGATAAACTTAAGTATTGATTGGTAGGCCCCGTTTTTTATCCTGGGAGCAGAGCCGGTAGCTTTTAAAATATGGTGACAGAAGATGATAGGAGCTTCAATGAGCTACATCTATTTATACTAATAAGGTCGCTCGCGACTTCGTACGCGTGGAGATCGTTTTACTCCCTAAGCGCCTTCGCTCCGTTAAGCGGGTGCAGGTCGCGGGCAGTGCGTCCGCCTGTCCGTCGCGTGTGACAGGTATCCGCCTCACGCAGCGCTGCTCTTGAAATAACATGAAACAAGCACGCGAAGCGGACGTCCGCGCCGTGCGCCCGCTAAACACAGCGAAGGCGTTTAAGGGTGGAGTTTCATAAAATTCATTCTTAGCAGATGTCTACACCCTATAAGGAACCTACCGGCCATATTTTAAGTTTGTAGATGTTATAATTACTGAGAATTCGTGATTTTATTTCGTTTATGAAATAGAACAGTTTGCTTGTTTGGTTGAACGTGCTTAACTCAGGAAGTACTAGTTCGAATTGTTTTATTTTTGTGTTGAATAGTCCGTTTATCGAGGAAGGCTATATATCATTACGCTACCCAAGAGACCAAGGGAACAGCAATCATGAATGTTAACAAATCCGATTAATTCTCACACTTTATTTTAAAATTGCATAATTGTAAAGCGTTCCTAATTAAGACTTGACAATTAATTTAAAACTTTTAATACCTTAAAGTGACGGGTAACCCTACCGTACCAAATCGGGCACGGCGTACTGTAACGCAGTACGCGAGTAATACGTACTACGCACGTCAAGTGTAGCGTAGTAATTAAACGCGCATTGTTGCGAGAAACGACAAATTTGTTGCTAGGACGCCTCTCACACCGAAGCGAACTCGACGGTAACGCTTGTCTTGGATGAAATGACGCGCCTTACCATATTCACATCATCTGTTTCGATATTTTTATGAACAGCATGTCGAACCTTGGGGTCGACTAATTGTGTGATAAATCCTGGTCTGTGTATAGACTAGCGCTGACATATTATTGTATTGAACAAGATATGCGCGCGCGTTCTGTAAAATTATACCTAATACCTACTTGATCAACATAAAGGAAGTGATATTCGAAATTCACTTGGATTACTCTTTTTATTATATTCGTACTTTATTGCCACATCTGAATTCTGATAGTGGTCTTAGCCGTATAAAATCATTTTTCCACCTTTAATTTTCCTAACAGGTTCGTCGTTACAGAGGAGATTCAAACCGCAATTCTCTATATATTTAGGATAATATATCTTTCAACACCTCAAAAACCTTTTTCTCTCTCGGAATGTTGTCTAAAATTGTAATTTATGTGTAAAACAGGCTGCGTAATGGTTAAGGTGACCCGACCCGGACCCTTTATAAAACCGACATGAATCAACTGCAAACAAATATTACTTTAGCATCAGGAGCTAACGGGAATACTCCTACCATAGGGCCTTATAGTCACAAGAAATTCTTACAAAAAAAAAAAATAACGGATAGTACCTGTGATACATCAATATTGATTTTAAAATGTATAATTATTGAAGTAAAGAAAGAAAATATGCACAAAATTTAATAAAGAACAATTAGAGTTTTATAAATAAATCAATATTTATCTGAATTTATTAATTTAATTGATATTAAGTAATCAGTCAATTAATATCTCTTTATATTGTTAATTACATGACATAACATAAAAGAAATTTTGTTAGCAATCACGTCATCATACCTTACACCGTCATGCTCGGTAATAAATGTTCCACACTAGAATATGCTCCGGTGTAACACACGGCCGACCCAAAACTCAAACATAATGTTCCGCTGTAAAAACTTCGTCAGGGCGGCGTGTTTCTGTCGTGAACTTTTATTATAATCCCCACATTTACATGCGTTATATCAGTCATACTTCAATTACAAGGAACATAGGTTTGAGCAATATGCCAAAGTTGTTAGGGGGAATTAAATTTTGAATTATACCTACCTCGGTTTCAGTACTTCAAGTTCTTGAAAGTTGAAGGATTTTGGTGGATTTGTGGATTACATAAGCGTATATTTTTTGTATACGCTTATATACGTGTTGAAGCTACAGTTCAGAAGGGTCAAATCGACATCACATAAGTTTCTATTACGACTCAATTAGGATGGTAGGTAATCGAGGGTTTTCGAACTTTCGAAAATCAATGCATCACACTAACTTTGTTACGTGAAATCACAAAGGATGCTCAAATTATTTTAGGATTTCAATTAGACTTAGAATAAATCACAATCTGCTAGAATGCAGTTAGTTATGTCCAACCGACCCCTTCGCTTCACGTCCAGTGCAAGACTGCCTCCGAAGTATAAGAGATATTGATAGATGTTGCTGAGTAGATAATATCGATCTTATAAATTTTATTTCTAAAAGAAACACAAAATATATTTCTATAGAACTTCTAACTTTGATACCACAAATTAATGAAATCATGTTCCAAAAAAACCTAATAAAAATTCTGTCGTTAATTCTCAGCACTTTGTAGTCAGCATTCTGTCTTACATAAAACAGCTGAATTACAATTTTAGAAAGGAATACGTTATTACAAAGAATTTCCAGGTAAGTGCTTTCTCTTAAGTGATTGGTGGCAGACAGAAGTTAGATGTTGACGTAATCTTAAGGCTGCGGCGCGAACTAAGCGAAAAGCGGCGCGGGAACACAAGCGACATGGCAAGCCAATAGCACGGTTTACACGAGCAGTTCGTACCACCGTACGATCTGTGAGTTTGGACTGCGGATCAATCTATGGTGATATATTGCGATTTAAAAATGACCACAGTTCGGAACGCACGCAGATCTTTCACGTTTCACGTCTAAACCTGTGCGTGTAAATGGATTTTCAATAGTTTTGCCTGTAGTTTAGGATAGTACGTGGTGATTCCATCGTTCCGAACTGTATGTGTAAACCCGCTAATGAGAGAGAAAGAGACGGCCCACCGCTGAGCTCTTTTTGGCTTGCCAGCAGTCTTTCTCTCGTATTGGCTTGTCTAGCCGCTTGCGCTGCCGTGCCGCTCGCCGCTAAGTTCATGGCTATGACCACCGACTCTTTGAGATTGCGTTAAAATAATATAAGAGTCAATTTACACTGAAAGAGCAGCGGCCAGCAGTGGCTTTTTAAGGCAAAATATTTTAAATCATTTTAAATCTTATCTACCTACAGGGAAAAAAGTTCTTAGTCGTTTGAAGATAAAGAAGGCACACGCGGGCACGAACTGCCTTGCGTTAGTCCCGGTTATCGCGACACTGTTACCGTTACCGACACCTCTGTAATAACTATCTACATTTATCGTCGCTTCGCCAGAATAGTGTTGTAGCACAAAATTTGTTAATTTTACAGGAGACGCTTTTAAAGATAACTCAAAAGAGATTTCGTATTATCACATATTAAAAATGAAATTATTGCGGAATATTAATTTTATTATTTTGTGTCATGCATCTTACTTTTCATTTTATATTGTCTAGTATATTATACCCATTAGGTCCGTTTGCACGAAAGATATATTTTCACTTCTTTCGGAATTCAAGTACCCCCGGCTTTTTTAATCGTCTCGTGAACGGAATCAGTAATCCACGAAGATAGAACAGCGAGTAGGTAGTAAGTAGCGTAATAAGCCATTTACGAACTTAATAGTATACATTTAAGTTTGAAATTCCTTTCAAAGAACGCTTTGACAAGTGTAAGTGCTTAAGTTATGTCGAACGTTCATTAAGTAGCGGCCCGAAACTATGTTTCGGTTTAAAACTGTTTGCACAACCAGAAGTGATGAGTTTGTAGATGAGAGGGTAAAGTTGGGGGTTTAAGTTTAAATCTATGTACATTATATTATACACGCATATACACACATAAAATACATTTAGACAACTCACACATACAACACATCACATCATAACATCCACATTTCATCAATAATTAAATATACTATACAGGTATCTGATGGTTCCTTGAGTAAAAGTGCTGTGTCTGCTTGCATTGAATTTATAAGTTAAGATTTTGTGGCATTCCTTGAATTTAATTTACCATGTTTCTTAGAGAGGTTTGATCCTTATGATTGATACTATCTATGGATGCCATGAAAATACAGCATGTTACTTTTTAGGATTTTAGTCGGTTCGATTACCGGGTGTGGCAAGCGAATTTAAAAAATCTTTGATTGCAGTTGTATTTCTTTTTAAAAATAAAATGATGTCTCCTTTAAGTAAAATGAGCCAACTTAAGGATTTAAGGTACTTGCCTTCCATGTGGAATTGCCGTGGGACGCCCCGTATATTATACATACATAGGCTACCTTTCAACCAGAGATGTGCTATTCAGCTATGCTACGAGTATGTGAAACCTAAGCTATGAAACTATGCAGGTACCTAATCGTTTCCACTATGCTATGCAGCGTAGCGAGTAAACATGTGCTTTGAAACTTCCTACAAATATTCAAAATTCGAATCTATTCTCCATCTATAGCACATTATCTTTCTATATAAAAAAAGGGATATAATAAACCGTGCGACAAAAATAATAAATGGACAACTGATAATGAGTTACTTTAAATACTGAGTGGACGACTAAAATATTGAGTGACCCGTGATACAGAAAGTGTGTTGCTGAATTGTGAAGTTATGAGCGCGCCCCAACTTGGATAGGTTAGGTTAGAAGGCTAACGCGGGAGTGAAGCGGAGCTCCCGCTTTAGCCTTCGTGGTTATTTTTTTATAACCATCCATAAATAGTGGCTCACTTAGTATTTTGGTACGCCACATTCAGTAATTTTGACACCCATAAATTGAATAAAATGATTCTTCACTATAGCTGCCAACCTATTATTTTTACTACCTGCTTTTCGGATTAATTTGTGGCCGCGTTAAATACAACCCTAAAAAAACCCCCTTTTTATCTGTGTATCTATAATAATCGCCGATTTGTAGCTACTACCTGTTATTTCCTGTATTTTCTACCCATTCCTTTTTAAATTAGCGGAAGAAATGTGGGTGTATAATGTACTACACCTTCGGGGTATACAAGCATGAATATATGTATATGCATGTCGTATCATAATGAGCTTGTTAAATTTAGCGCATAATTATATTGTGCACTTTGTTCTTTCCCCTATTCTCGGTTTACATAGCGTAGTGATGTCACAAGTAATATCGATAAATTTTATTTTTTGTTTAATCCATGCTAATCTATACTAATATTATAAATGCGAAAGTAACTCGGTCTATATGTCTGTTTGTCTGTCTGTTACGCTTTTACACCTTAACCTAGCCGTGAAAGCGTAACTAGGCTATGTTCAGTCGTGATAACAGACATCCACGCGGGTAAATACCCGTAGAGGTAGATAGAGGTGTATAGACACCCACATTTAGTCAACTATGATTTTCGGTTCAACTAAAAATAATACTGACTGTATGTTTACTATCGGATAGAGAACAGCCCAATCCTTGAATCACCTTCTACGATAGGCCCTATTCGCCAGCATTGCAAAGCATAAACCGAAAGAGAATTAATAGTTCAGTAGCGGATTATTCATATATACATACATTTATATACTAATCACGCCTTTATCCCCAGAGGGTTAGGCAGAGGTGAATTAACACCCAAATTTCACCAATCATTGTAATTCCGTCCCACGTAATAGGTGGCTATAGTCGTATTACGGGCACTATATTGTTGACTCGAGTCATGCATCTGAGTCTGAGTCTGGGCTGTATATATCTGTCTGATGTTAAACAGCCCTATCCCTTAGTCGCCTTGTACGACACCGCATGGGAAGAGATTAGGTGGCCCAAATTCTACTCTGTCGGGAACCACATGGCTTTCTTTCATTTACTTCCTAATTATGTGGGTATATTCTGAGCACAACTCTTTCTTGGATTCAATCGGACTAAATTATTCTGATTTGTCAACTACCAGTATTTTAAAAGCACTCAAGAGTAATATAATATAAACCTTTTTTTGTACCCTTATCGCAAGTAACGAGATTTTGTGGAAGTTGGAATTTAATTTGTTGGGCAGCATTTTATTTTCTGTACCAAAGTACCTTAATTTATCGAATAAGGCTTTGGGTGAACCCGTTAAAAATAATGGTTTAAGGTCACATTTTCTTGGCTGTGGTCGCCTTCAAGGACCTGTAATTAAATAACCCCACATTTTAGAAGTAAACCACAGTTCTCGAGCTCGGTTTTATTTCGGAACAATTTATTTCTCAATAGGAAAAATTTAAAAGTACCGTTTATTATTAACTCATTGTTTATTAGTAATTCTTTGTCACTGAAAGTTTCCATAATAAAAAGTGTCTACATTATTTTTCTGTTTATGAGCTCTTTGTCGAATTATCAATGATCTAATATTATTAACCTAAAAAAACAACGAAAATATAAAAATAATATCGACAGTGTCACATCACTAGTCCTAACAAAAATTACAAGGGGATAAGGTATTAAAAAATACAAAAAAAAATTAAAACCCACAAAAACAAGAGCATATTCGCTAAAGAATAGACAACCAAGTAAAATACCCTAAAGCTAATAACTTTGTTGGAAAATGTTAACAGCCATTGTAATTTAGCCGTATAACATAGAACGGAAAAATGTATTTTGATATTTAAGTTACTTTTAACAATAGAGTGTATTTTATGTTGTATTCATAAAGCTTGTTATACGGTTATGAATAGGTTTGCAAAATTTATAAACAGAAGAGGATGACTTTCTCTGTAAGATTGAATCGATAGATCAGGTAACAGAATTGGATGGGTTGTAGTGATTCATTTGGCCCTGTGTAATACTGTATGGGTTTATTAAACAGCCCCTCAAGACAAGTGGCAATTCGTTTGGTCGGTGTATTGTAGCATAGAATGATGAATGAATTTGACGTGTATGATAGTTGTTATTGTATGTCATAAACGTCAAAATTCGTGTCATATACGTCAAATCCCATACATTCATCATTCTATTCATCAGACTGCGCTAGAATCATAAAACAATTATTCTAGCGTGTCACCAAGCTGGTACTGTATCCTGCACTTTTCTGTTGAGTGTTTGTCTACATTAGTTTAAGTTCAAACTTGCGATCAGTAGAAATGTAGCAACTGACTCGTTGAGATTGAAAGGATTCTACTGTTTATCATACTGACCAAATATATTTTAAGGCCGGGTTGCAGTAGTTTATAACATTTTTAAATGTCTGGATATCAAGTAATATAGCAAATTGCGTCAAATAAAAAGCATATTCATAAAATAGACTAAACCCTCAAGGGTCATATAAAAATAGAAACACGATTCATGATAATTGGCTCGATAGAAATTAGCGTCAAACATGGGTCTAAAACGCTCCAAATCTCTATTTCAAAGACGTTTCTCACTAAGACGCCATTATCAAATCATGCCGAAGTTTGTATTAAAAAATAGAGCATAAAAATATCTAGCGAATGATAAAATTATATTTTATCAAGCAGGTATTATTTTTTTCTATAAACCGCAAAAATCATCAAAATTGCTGTATTCGAGCTGTCGCGGCCATCAGTCAGTCGCCGCTGAGGCGCGTTCGAGGTTGGACGTGTGCTGGTTTTTTCGGCGAACCCCCCTCGCGCCGCACCCCGCACGTCATTACGTATACATACAATATCGATCATAGTATAAAAAATAGAAGTAGGTTAACTTCGGCCGGTATTTTATACAATGCCTAGACAATGTATGAAATGTTATCAAAAAACATAAATAGTTGATACAAAAAAACTGGAAACCTTAGAAACGACTCAACGAGTAGACGACGAAGCATGAAAGGACGTAAAAATTCTAAACTAATAATTTATTCATCCCGTAAACTTAAACTTAATAATATATTTATCCCTTTCACAAGTTTCACACTAGTCGCGAGTTTCACGAATGATGTCCCAGTTTGACATAAATGGTTTGATAATATTAATATTTCAGAGAAAAATTCAGTGTGGCGTTTTACAATTTCCCCTATACGATAATGAATAATAAATTACATCTGAAATACATAATCTATCACGATTAATTCTTTTTCTGATAAAATAAAAACCTAGATGTAAAAAAGAAAATGAAGCTATACCACATAATGTGAATAAGAATAAAAAATAAATTACAATTTGAACTTAAATTACTTAGACAAACGAATTGTAACGGATTTTACTATTATTTCTATTTTTATGTAAATATTATATATTATAACTAATAAATATTATAACTAGACATTGGCCATGGCTCTACTTTAATGAAATAATAGAGATCCTGTTCCCGCTACCCCAAGAATCTATTTCGGGATACCTAAATTAATTTACTATTTCAAACTAAGAGGGCGTTACATACATTTATAGGCCTCGGTAACCACTTCCCATCGTATGGACCATGTGCTCGTCTACCAATTAAAAGGGTCCTTTTACTAGTTTTTATAATTATTATCGCAAAGAGATTAATAAAACCGAATGCAAGCTACTTCCGACCTTAACGACATTTCTTAAAAAATATGTTTTTTAACAACTATAGATGCCGCTGATCACAAATATGAAAAAAAAGTTGGGTACTAATTGCCGTCGATAAGGTCGAAAATGGCTTGCGCCTATTTTTTACATTGACCATAACCCAGAGCCTCCAAAAATATGTGCAAGCCCTTTTCGACCTTATTGACGGCAACTAGAATCCAGTTTTTTTTTCATATTGTTGATCAGCGTCATTTATAGATGTTAAAAAACGTATTTATTAAGCAATGCCATTAAGGTCGAAAGTAGCTTGCCATCGGTCTTTTTAATCCCTATGCGATAATCATTATAAAAACTAGCTAGAGAGAACTAACTAACTAGATAGGTTCCCTATACAGGGATAAAATGTAGCCTATATTTCATCCAAAGTATAAATCTGTTCTTTCTTTATCGTGCGGGAATCCTCGCGGATACCCATGAATGGACATAAACCTACCGCTTATATACTCGAACTGATTAAAAGTGCACGCCACTGCGCGTCTTGGATATTCAGATACCGAAAATAAATAGTATTATTTAAATTATTTTTGGACCTATAATAGATATTTACAGCCAGTATTTCAGGACTGTCTTTTCCAGATTTCAAACTATTTATGCACACTTAATTAGCGTTTTATAAAATTTGAAATTATATTATATTAACTACGTCGGGTTTTCTCCGCACCCCTATCGCAATGCCTCAAAACAAGGTTTTCGACCAGTGCATCCTACCTGTTATTATATGACTTACAGTGCCGAAATGTAGCCTAGCCACTGAAGGTGGGGTTAGTCCACGACCTGAAGGTTGCGCAGCGGGCTATGGAGCGAGCTATGCTTGGAGTTTCTTTGAAGGATAAAATTCGCAACGAGATCATCCGACATAGAACTAAGGTTACCGACATAGCTCGCAGAATCAGCAGGCTGAAATGGCAGTAGGCTGGCCACATCTGTCGAAGGACTGATGGCCGCTGGAGCAGACGGGTCCTAGAGTGGAGTGGAGAAGGAAAGCGAAAGGTGGGACACCCCCAGGCCAGGTGGACTGACGATCTGTGAAGGGTGGCTGGGACGGACTGGATGTGGAAGGCGGAGGATCGGCAGACGTGGCGCATGTTGGGAGAGGCCTATGTTCAGCAGTGGACTGCAATAGGCTAATTGATATATTAACTACACAAATTTAAAATTGTCAACCAGCTAACAGAACCATTGTTAGCCTAATAACCCGCCCGGGTCGTATCTGGTGCAAAGGAGCCCAGAACACTGGCCGCGTTTCCACGCTGGATCGCAATAGTCAACCTTTGCACCAGGTACGAGCCAGAGCGAGAGTCACCAGTTTTCTCCCTAATTCTTCGGCCTTTATCTACAACATTTTTTTTGGCTTCTATGCCCCAACTGCCCATGGTCTCGACCGCGACTGGTACCACAATATATTGCGGTTCGAAGGCTGCATACTTCTGGTGCTTTTTGCTAGCTGCATCTTCGGCCGCAGCCGCAGGGGAAAGAGCCGTGCGGCCCAGGTGACTCGCAGCCACAGTACTGACGCAGGTCGCGTCCCAAACCAAGCATTTACCCCCCTCCACGGCACGAGAGTTAAGCCGTCCGGCCTCTTGCCATCCGATCTGGACAGGCCCGTTATTTAAATTATACATATTGTTATTGTCTAAAGTATATCCCATATATTTGTTTAAATTTAGTAAAGAAGTTCTCCTCATTAATTTAAATCTCCCACATGCATGGGAATAACAATATTTATTTGTATGTTTGGATAATGCCAGTTTTTGTATGAAACCTGATCCTACCTTCAATAGCTATGTGTGTCACATCGCTGGATAGGTATTTTTGAGCTGAATATAAGTTACTAGTATGGCGCCTAGTCCGAATCTTAGTCCGTTCCGAATTATTCTTTATTAAACACAGTAGTTTTACAAGATTCAAAAGCAATGTTATGAACATGATACTTTTATATTCGTGGGCTGCAGCCTGCAGCATACGAGACAAAATAACCGAACCCGAATTAATGTTCAATCAGTGTTCAGACCTTTCATTGCGCGTTCAATGGGAGCGAGAGTGAAAGACACCACATGCCAAAATTGAACCGATCCAATTCAACACGGTTAGATCTTGTCATTTGTTAGGTAGTTCAATCGGCATTTATCGTTACTTTGATAATGACTTAATGAGATATGTAATTTTGAGTGAAAACGAAAAATGAAAAAAAAAAATACATAGTTTGTAATTTTTATAATACGTATTTGAATCTTATTTTAAGAATGTATCTACTGATTTTTCTATACATTGGCGTGACATGTTGCGTCGATTGCGCATGTGCTGCAGGGTTTGAAGTGACGTAAAATACCTACTCGTCTCACTACAACCTCGCCTTAAAGAATCAAATCTCTGAATTAGACATTGCCAGAATCACATACTCTCTAAGCAAATACTTGAAATATTGATATATAAACAGATTTGAACTCAATACCTGCACGTAGAATGCAGAGTTGTCGGAGTACCGCCTCCATATTATTAGATTCGTTCAAACGAATTTAATATGCAAGAGGAGACGGCTCCACACCTCCTGAATAATAGCTTAGACGGAGGAAACTCCACGGTGTGAGATATACTTTGTTTAGTGATTCGAATCTGAGAGTGTGAGGAGGAAATATACCGTTGCCCTCTTATTGCCAAAGAGTGAATTAATCTTCTACCATTATTACTTTTCAGGCAGTTTATTAATGACAGCTTATATTTCAGATCAATGTCACTTACGAAGCAACTTGTCATTTGTCATTTTTATAAACTGCGGCTGCGGTACTTTAAAAAAAACAACCACCAACGTGTATTTTTCTATAATTGGACATCATTTGAATTGAAATCTTTTCTCTTTTTTGAAGTTGTTTTTTTTTTAAATAATATTAGCAACTGATATTACTAATATTCCCGTTATCCCCTTCAACTAAGCTAAGTTGCTTGTGCTAGGAGTGGGTTCACTGTGGTAGAGTAATGGCCAAGATTTGAACCCGGGACCTCTCGATCGTAAGATCGAAGCTACCGACGAAAAACAGGGTGTAGATAGAGTTTAAAGTAACGAAGAATAAAAGCACAAACAATGTGAGGCAAACAGTGGCAAACGTATAGCTTGATAGACACATCGGCTAATTAGCCAAACCGGCGATGCGTCGATGTCAATGTTATATAGCAATTTGGTGGAGAGCCAGCTATTGTGCTATTCGGAAGTGCGGTAATTTCTGACCAATAGCCGCACCGTCATTATGGAGTCAATAAAATTTCCGTTTAAATTCATTACTAATCTGTTGCTGTTCTATAAGGGACGACAGAGTTGATCAGTCAAACTTACAATTTACTTTTACGAGAATAACACGATCGAGGATTTAAAGGAACTCTACCTCTGTAAGAAGGGTAGCCAAGGTAGCTGGTTGGCCTCGCAAAACATACTGAGCAAAAATAATGATACGAGTATTGAAGAAATGATAGGGCACAAGCTCTCGAAACATAGTTTGTAAAGTTTAATGACAGACGACCGTAGACAAAGCTCGTGAAGTATGTAAAGAAGAAGCACAGAAGAAGCTGTTACTTCTTCCTAGCACGGAGGGAAAAATACATACTTATTGATACGATAGCTGATAGATAGGTACAAATAAAAATAATAACTAATATTCGAGGACCTTAAATTTATTTGATGTTGTTATTTGATTCTGAACTGTCAGATGAAGTTAGGAGTAACAGTTTATCAATTCTAAGGAATAAATTAAGATCTCCGATAGTGTAGAATAAATTAAGAGCTCGAGCGTTCGCTAGAATTTGAACACTTGACACTGATTCGGATCAAACTTGATTTTATTCTGATTTTGTATTTACTCGTAAATTGTGTTATCTAGCTAGTAACAGAGCTACACTTTATCAAATCTTAAGAAACAAATGTTACGATTTAAATATCAGATATTTCTAAGATTTAGAAATATATTTATTTAGAAAGTCACTTTTCTGTCCCCGTCAAAACTAAGAAGCAGTTAAAGACAACACTAGATAGATAACAGCTTTGTTTATAATGTTCCTGAAATAGTAAATGAGGTTAAAATATCACTAAATTTAGTCAACGAACAGGTGGCAGTTAACAATTGGCATTTTAACAGTGAAGTTATTGTACATGTCCTATACCAACAGAGGAGAAAGGTACTACTTTTAAATGGAAGGAAACAGACCAAGCGTGAATAAAGTCGTGGTTGTGGAACATCCAAGAGTAGATCTGCATTCCCTCCGCTAAGCAATTGACTTGATTAGCTGCTGAGGAAGAGGAATACAAAGAGCTATCGGGTAACCCTCATAGGTGAAGAAACAAAGAAAGAAAGGGAGAGCTTACCAAGTGTGAATGTGTATTTGACCTATGTTAACCCATTAATGGTCAAACTTAAATTAAACACCTAATTTTTTCAAATTGTTTATTTTCATATTGAATGAGGTATTATGAAACACAAACCGGAAAAAAATTGGGCAAAAAAAATTTTTTTTTTTGTTTTCAGGGGGTGTACTTGAATGAGTACACTGACCACTTAAAGGTGAAAATTTTCGAAGCAGGGCTTCTCGACGCAAAGGGTCTGTAGACATTTTTTACACTCCCAGCGGACTCTAGAGTGGCAAACAGCACAACGAAGCTGCTTCTCAAGTTTTTTGGATAGTGTCCCGTAGAATCTTGGGGTAAACCTTCTACGATTGATGAAGACGGTTGAGCTTTTTTACGTGTTTCCTGTCGCAAATAGTAGCGGACAATTATTACGATGAAATAGAAGTTGATCCTTAGGACGTTCGTTGCTCAGTACATGCAAGCGCCAAGCGTTTCCCACAGTCATATCCACCATGTATGTAAATAAAACCCACCACCATTTTTTTCCGTGAATCGCAATCCGATATAGAGATACCGATTGGTCGAATTCATCAACTCCACCCATTCCTTTGTTATAATTTTGGAAAAGCAGAGGGATCTTCATATCAACCTTCTCTATTTTCAATGAGCACCATCGCTTTACAAAACCCATGGTTTCGATACTGTCATAGTCAGTGGCCATGGTACAAACCCTATTATCTTTCCATCTAACCAGTAGCAGTTCATTAGCCTTGTCAAACCTATGATCAAAGCTTGCTCTGGCTTTTATTTTCATATCTTTGGTACTCATCAGAGGACATTTTTAGTACGATTCTCCCGTAAAGTTCCAGTTGCACAGTATCCTGCTTTTCGTAAGTCGACCAAGAGACTACAATTGGTAAAAAAGTTATCTAAAAACACTGTATGGTTGATTGGATTAGTGTCCAATTTTTGGAGTAATAACTTCACAACCCTAGAACCCAAGGTTTCAGTGGTTGCATCAAGGGATTATCCACAGTAAAAATCAAAACTATAACAATAGCCAGATGAACTCGCCGCTACCCATTTTTTATAGCCGAAACGAACTGGCTTACCCCGAACAAAAAGTCGCAAAATCATATTCGGCATCATCACTGTTGTGCTCTAATATAGCTTGGATGGCTTACTCAAGACCGTCATACTGGTCAGAGAAGTGGAAACGTTGTCGGTTCATAACTTAGTAGGACTTTTCTGAAAACAAATTATAGCATATTTTTGTACACTTGTGGCCATTGTACTCAAACGAGTACACTAGTATAAATCTTCACATAAATCAGCCAAAGTAAAAAAAGAATTGATAAATATTTATAATTATGATAAACAAGTATATATCTTATAATAATTAGCACACAGCATAATGTTTACACACTAAATAAAAAAAAACACGGATAATACAAAAGACTTAGCTGTGCTATCTCAAAAATTGTAACTTTGACTGCATCACTGTCACAATTATTTTACAACTACCCACTTTTTGTTACCATGATAAAATCACACATATGACCCTCTATTTATTATTATTCAAAGAAATATTTTAGATTGAGTTATATTCTTATAAATTTAAAAAGTTTAACTGTACTCAATTGAGTACGGCGGCCGTAAATGGGTTAAGCATAGTATTTTTTAAATAAAAATACAAGTCAGTAATTTAAGTACCTGCTAAATAACAACAAAGAAAGAGCTATATATTTTCTTTACAAGCCTGAGCACCAAAAAGCACCTGTTTAAAATACTGCTTACTCCCAACAACACGAATCCGGCTCCATAAAAATACAAAGTCAACTGAAAATATTTGCAACAAACAGAATCCTATCATAATTTTGAACAAATTACATTTTTGCAGGGTAGATAGGAGGAAAGTAAACACCCCACTTCACAGTACGACACGGCTGCGATGCGGACGCGGACTTAGAGGCATGAATTATTAATTTTCCATTTAAACCGGCGCGAGCTATGTTTGCTTTGCCCGGATGTCCCTTATTGACTTTATCGCTATTCGATGGTAGGGGAATTAATTGTGCCAGTAACATTTGTGAAATATTTGAGAGTGATCAATTTCGATATTGTGGATATTATTAACCTTTGATAAGAGTACTCACATGTTCTTTCAATTTGGTTTATACGTAATTGAACATTTATGAGAATAATAATGTTTCAATTTTTATTCGGCTATTTTCATATCCATACTGATATTATAAAAGCGAAAGTAACTCTATTTGTCTGTCTGTTACGCTTTCACGCTCAAACCACTCAGCCAATTTTACTGAAATTTGGTACAAGGGTAGATTAGACGTTAGGAAAGGACATAGGCTATTTTTGGCGATATAGGCGGAGCCGCCGGTAACATCTAACTTATGCCCGCGGAAATAATTTAAAATATTCCTTGTGTATACACTTCTCGACTTTTATGCTGTATAAAGCTATTATTTTAATTTATTAGTGACTTCGTAGTTTTAACTTAAACTAATGTTGCCCATAACAATGTAATAAACAAAGTAAGTTAAAAATATCACATTCCTATTATTATATCATAGTGTTACAGTATTGTGTACTTGTCTGTATTTCTCAGTATTTACATAGCAGAAAAGAACTTCAGAGAAACAGACAAAGGAGCTGTTTCCTCGTAATATGAAAATAATATGAACGTTCTTTGTGCTACGCTACACGTTAGCTAACAGCTAACTACTAAGTACTCATGCTACTGTATAGCGCACTCTAATATTTGCAAAAACTTCTGAATAATAACATTAAAAAATAAGCTATACCCACAGCAAATTAAGAACACAATTGCCAGTCTCTAATTCTACGACTGAAATAAAAGAAGAAATCTCATTTTCGTTCTACATTTAATTACTCTAACCTACTTAAATGCTGTGCAAATTTGGGTTGAAACTATTAAGAAAACATGTGCTCTCATGAACAACGTGAAGATGTTAATATTATTTTCATTATATTGCTTGTTCTCTCAGTTGACAAAATACTGCGCAAGAAAATCCTTAAATTTGTCTATCTAGATATTCCACCGCATGAAATTCAGCGTTCTCGACTACAGAAATAATAAAATTGTGTACATTTTCTTGTAAAATTTAAACCTCTTCTAGATTATCATATTCTGTTTATAGTTATTGTGCGGTATACCACAAGGTGCAATACTCAGACCATTGTGAAACCGTAATAAATTTCGACTCGGAAAAGAATAGTTTTAATCTTGCAATGTTTACGAAACTTGCCACTAGAGTAGTCGGTGCGGTTGAAAACACTACAAAGTCTAGCTAATGTAAACGTCGAAGAGCGATCTCAATCGAATAGTTTATCAATAATGCATGCGGTCGTCGCGTGGCCGTGTCGCGGTGAGAAAACACACCTCCAGTTACGAATTTGTAGTTAGTTTGGAGTTTGTTTTGTTTCGGTACGCTATAATGTACGTATGAATGATGGGTAGAAATGTTTAATGTATCAAACTCAGGTACAGAAAGTTTTTTCGAAGATGTGAGATAAATAATTGAGAACGGTTTGGCAAAATACTATGATAATGACACAAGTAAAGGAAACAATATTCATAAATCTTCAACAGAAACATTTATAAAATTATTGTAAGTTCGCTTAATACGTATCAGATTATTTAATAACACGCAAAATGTTTTATAGAATAGATGTCATACAAAGAAATTTTGTTAACTATTTTTCCATACCTATACTTTTAACTTTAGTTTTCTGTAAATACTTTTTTTCCTTTTTGCTGTAAATATTTCGTAATATTTTTAGGAAAGTGTCTAGGTACTGGTAACCGAAATTCATTCGTCCTGTGATATGTTCGGATAAAATTATGGGTTCAATTAGGCGTGACAATACTTTTCTTCGTTTTTTCCATAAAGAACTTTAGTGAATGAAATTATTAGTATTCGCGTTAAACCCCTTCTGTATCAGTGGTCAGATAGCATTGTTAGATCAGTCTAACCACATCCACTCTTTCGTGTCCTTGGTCAGACTGATTTCCATTCTTGTGTCCTTGGTCAGACTGATGAAATTAAGAGTCCTAGGTTAGATTGCGTTCTGTATCCGTGCTCAGATAGCATTGTTAGATTAGTCTAACCACGTCCACTCTTTTGTATCCTCCCCTCCATCCTAGCCAAATTGCTTGTGTTAGGAGTATTTTCTAGTCGGTAGTCTAATGGCTAGAATTCAAACCCGGGACCATCCTAACCGATAGTCTACTCTCACTTCTATTTCTGTCTACCAAGTTATTTCTAAAAGTAAACGTGTTGAAATGATATCAGGACGGTGCGCAGTCAGCGCAAGATGGCACTGCGTAAACATTCTCAATGGAATAAGCGATTAATAATTCATGTTGCCTTGGTCGCCTCGTCTTGAGAAAACACACCTCCAGCCACAATTTGTTTAAGAAGTCTTGGGTACCTCACACTTTGTGGTAGAACGAGGTCAGAGCTTGAAAAACTAGAAAAAGATATCATTTCTTTGGTAAGTAGGTATATGTTTATGGTTCTCAGGGAAGTGGGATACAAGACTGCCTAAACTCCCGCCGTAGCTATGCTATACTACAAAGCGACAAAGGGCTGCAAATAATATGTCGTGAATTTTATGCAAATAATTTGCGGATTAGTCGATAAAGTGGTGGATGAGGCAGCAAATGGCATAATCGCGAATTCGAAGAATCGGTAATTTGTTATTTTGGGAAATTAATTTTCATAAATGCTCACATTTGGGAAAATGTTGTTCGAAACAGTTATCCATAGTATAATCTACGACACAATGGACTTACTTGCGAGAATCATTTAAAACGATGTCCTCTTTTTAGTTTATTCCATCTTTTATTTAAGCGTCGATAGCGTAGTGGTTCTGGCTAGTATAGGTACTACTGACGTGAACCCACTCCTAACAAAAGCAATTTAGCTTAGCTGGAGGGTTTAGAGGGAATATTAATAACAATATTCTTAAAAAAAATCTTTATCCCCAAAGTGCGTTCTTGACAGCAATAAATTCACCCCCTATGACGTAGTAAATATAGATGTATGTAAATTAGAAACCGATAACAAAACCACAAAAATAACAAGATTAAGATGAATAGATGTTTACAAGCTATAACAAAAGGAAATATATATCGACGGTTCAAATACAAAGGTTGTAAGCGACTTTGACTTATCAAAGAGAAAAGATCCTAACAATATCTTAGACTGTTTAAAGTATAGTAATTTTTCTGTCAGCGTCCCTTGTAGTAAGAACGCTTCAGTCTTCAACCTTCGATATTAAAATGGTTTTAATGATTTTTTAGACTTTGTAATAATATTTAGGAATATTGACATTGACCTACCTCGACAAATCTCTGCATCACCCTAAGGTTGACTGCTAGAAAATGCCCATGGCATTAAGTCCGCTTTTGTACACTTATTTGTGCATAAAGATTATTTTAAATAAATAAAAAGTCGTCAGATTCTTCCCGATACTGCGTTATGTCTTAGTTTTTGCTGAATAAATATGTAACTGAAAAATAGGATACCTAATTGCCTAACGAATTTTTGGTTTCAAACGTAATTTGAGATAAATGTAATATTATTCTCTGGTACTACATACATTTGCACTATGCGCTGCTACGAAATTGTGACGTCACATTAGGCATGATTTCGAATGGAGCATTTTTTGATGAACTCGAGAAACTGAATTTTGAAAATCAATTATCTTTTTTACTATTTGTTATAACAATAACCTTATCAGTTCACATTTATTTATAAAATATACGTTTTCAACAATAAAAACAAATTAGTCAACAGACCCGTTGTTAACAACGTAAATATCTAATAACAAACAAGTAAATATGTTTGTTGCGCGGCGGGAGGGCACGCCCCACTTTGATGGGCTTGAACAGAAAATATCATCTATGCGGGAGATCATTCTTATTATTATCTTCATTGAAGTACTTTTAGTTGCAGATTATATTAGTGTAGATATCTTATTCTGGAGACAGGCCCGTTTGCTAGAATGGTACTCAGTTCGGCATCTCGATTTATCTGAGGGCAGATTGTATACATAATATCTGTCAAATCTGCCAATCTGTTTACGTAATCTGTCGTCAGGTAAATAGGTATTCAGAACTGATTACATTCTAAAATATGGGCCTTGAGTGTGCCCGCGATTTCGTGGCTTTCAATCAGGATTTTAATTTTTTTTCGTGGGTCAAAAGTCGTCTAATTTACGCTTTCTAACATCAGCTATCTACTCAGTTAATCGCATCTAAATCGACCCATTCGGAGATTACTCATGCTATACAGACAGAAGAACAGACGATAGGTACACATTTTATATCTGTTTAATTTTCTGAAATATCTTTAAAAATAATCTGAACTAGTTTAACATTTCCATCCTGTATATGTAGAAAAAAAAAACAAATAAACACTTACAAAGTACACTGAGTTGCACAGTGCTTCGCATGGGGTTGTCTCTCTGCAGAGCCTCGTGCCTCGCTTCACAAGTAAAATCGGCGTAGTCATCCTCAGCCGTCGCTTTAAACTGTACCCTGTGTAACAAGAAATAAGGTTTATTATCACATGTCGTGGTGACAGTAGCTTTTGATAGCGGTATTCACGTATTGGCTATGAATGCGACTGATGAACAAAGGACTAGTCATATACCAGAATGTAGATAGTTGGAAATACATTCTATTGATCTGTTTGGCGCAGAAGTCGAGCGTTTGACTGCAACATGAGAGGTTTTGGTTCGATTTTTGTTCAGTGCAGATTTGTTTTTCTGCACCATATTTTGTGTACTTTTACAAAAAATATCCTCATCATCATCATCCACGGAGTCTAGGGTCCGCTTAAATATGAGGTGATTTGGTTTTTTCGACCGCATACGATAACTGCAGACACGTGCAGCAGATACAGCGTACCCATTACCTACTTGCTAAACTCCGATACGGCGGCGTCTCGGCAATATCCTTTCTATCAGGCGGGCCGAGTGCTTCTCTGCGACCTCATTGGTACAAAAAAAACTACCGTGGTAAAAAATAGCTAGTATTTTTGAATTCGAGAAAACTATCATCAAAATATTCGCAAAGGTCTTGAGAAATTCCTGTGTAGTGTAACCATGTTTAAGTAAGCAACAGGACACTCTCGTACTAAATAAAATACAGTGTAATTTATTGTCCATTTTGCTTAATGAGTCTCCACCGCTAATAGCTCGTCCTGACCTCAATCCGATTAGTAGTCACAGGACAACTGCATTTTCACTGCTAAGCGTCTTGAAAGCAAAAGTCGGAAGCAGTTATTTTGTTGTTATAAATCTTAACTACTAATAAAGCCGAATAATCAGTTTGTCTGTTGTTTTTTAGGATTCCGTACCCAAAAGGTAATAATGGAATAATAAAAACAAAAAAAAAAATAACTAAATTTAAAAAAACTAAAAAGAAATGTAAAAAAATACTTGTGTTTATGTTTTTTCAGGCAGTTCAGCGAATTGTAAAGCGTACGAACCCATTGATACCCTAAAATTCGTACCTGCAATATTAGAAGCTCCCACTCATCCCCTAGGATATCTCATTATGATGATGTTTATAATTTATAATCATAAAAGGACATGCTGGGCAGACTTTGGGGATTGAAAATACAAGTAAAAACTAAGCAACCTGTGATGCGTTTGGTGACGATGACGCGAGCTTCATTATTTTGTTCACCCAAAAAGAGTTTAACACGCCTAAAGAAATTTCACTTCAAAAACATACTCATAATCTCAGCGAAATCAACTAGTCGTAAGAGCACAATATCCTTAAAATACTTACCATAAAAACCACATCTGTCCGTGTGTCTGCTTTTGAGAGTAAACGATGTGCGCCAGATGCCGGTAAGCGGCCCATGGCACGAAATAATACATTCTTATGATAAGGGAAACGCGATGAAGTTATATATTAAATAAGCTTCGCTGTCTCGTAAAAAACGTGGCAGCGTTGTTGGGTGCTCTTACTGGTATTATGAATGTGAAGGTGTGTGTTTTTAATCTAAAAAAAGGTTCATTTTTAGTAGCTTTAATTTTTAAGGTCCAAAAAATATCATAAAAAGAGGTCCAACGGGGCCTGATTTAACATTAATTAAATTATTAATTAATATTATAATGCGAAAGTAACTCTTGTCTGTCTGTTACGCTTTCAAGTGGTTAACTGAACCGATTCTGATGAAATTTAATTCAGAGATAAATTAGATTTTGGGAAAGGATATGGGCTATGTTATGGTCGCGATAATTGACATCTATACAGGCGGAGCCGTGGGCAACAGCTAGTTATATTATATTTTGCAGAAGTTCCAAAAGGGATCCAATCTGTCCATTTAAGTAGATTTTATTTTTGAGGTTCTTAAATACATATAAGGAGGTCTAACGGGCGCTAGTTACTATATTTTGAAGGTGCAAACGGGTCTTAAAATAAGTTCCTGCGGTTGTTCTGCAACGTAGTCGATTCTCCGTAAATAATAAACGTATTCCACGGTCCTAAAGATACATAAAAGGAGGTTCAACATATTTAATAACTTTGAAGCAAGTTCAAGGAGGTCTTAAATGAAGTGAAGTCCGATTGTTTTTGTGATAGGGTCCAAACGAGAAGGTCGTAAGGGTAAATAGCAGTTTCTCCGTAAAAAATAAACGGATTTCAATGAGATTAGGAAAACAGATAGCAGAAGATCTGGTTAAATGAAGCCGTATAAGTTGAACCCAAAGAGTAAACCAATCCCGGGCTACGAAGTGAAAAACTTGGATGACACAAGGCAAATTACTTAGAAAAACATTTGCACTGAGCGGGTATTGAACCCGTGACTTTCAGCAGTCATACGCTCTGTCTGCCTACAGCCCAAAATATAGAGATTATTTTATATTACTAACTAGCGCCCGCCTGCGACTTCATACACGTGGCGTTTGTTTAACCCTCTTAAGGGTGGAGTTCCGTAAAATCCGTTCTTAGTGGATGTCTGCACCCTGAGTAAGGAACCTAGCTGTTCAAGTTTGTTGGTGTTAAAGTTTCTGAGATTTCATGATTAATGAGCGAGTGGTATCTCGCTTTTGTATCCATACTAATATTATAAGTGCGAAAGTAACTCTGTCTGTCTGTCTGCCTGTCTGTCTGTTACGCTTTCACGCCTAAACCACTGAACCGATTTTGATGAAATTTGGTATAGGGGTAGATTAGACCTTGAGAAAGGACATAGGCTATGTTTGGTCGCGATAACCGACATCCACGTGGGCGGAGCCGCGGGCAAAAGCTAGTATAGATATATGAGAATATATAGGCATTTACATAAATTACAAAGTAAGAATAAGACTATACTTGACAAACCTTATGACAATGGAATAGGTACTTCATAACAGTTAGCAGGCGAATCAGTTTATGGCTCTTCAGCTTAAATGGTCCTCAGATGTGTCGTAAATTCGTAAATATAATAATTTCGGGGTTGCCAGTAAGTCATATACGTGGTGTTTGGGAAACGCTCTCGACTACTGACTATTAAGAAAAATATTTTTTTTATGGAATTTTTTTTAAATTATGTTTTAAGAACTTTTCTTATACCACATAGGTGTCATACAAGCACACGTCCCCCCTGATGGAACGTGGTTACCGTGGTCTATGGACGTATGCAATAACTGGAGCATCACACTCGTGTTGCTATGTGAAAAAGCATCACTGATGAAGCCGTTATCCTGAGGATCACCATTATAACATTGTTGTCGTCTGTAATGGTTACACTTTTTCCTGAGACTGCCTTCAGCTTACCATCAGACGAAGTAAAGTCTCTATTAAGGTGTTCCAATAAAAAAAAAACTTTGAAAGAGCTCATCAGTACATTCAACATGGTAGAGTTGGTAAAATACCGTCAAGAACGCAACATCTCTACGCATTTGCAAAGGTCAAGTCATCAAGGTCAACCCAAGGACAAACTCAAATTCAAACACCGAACGCAAGTTTTACCAAAAAAAATATGCAAGTAGAATAATATGTTATTTATGAATACAGAAGCGTAAATATATATACACGCCACACGTTATGTCCGTACGTGACTAGACGCGGATCTGGTACAGATCCATAATGTGAATCATTTTGTATGTATAACATACAGAACATTCTAGACCTACCACCCGTGAGCTCTGCTAAGGTTTTGACACAAAATCGATTCACGGAGTCTCTTTAAGGAATTTTAAAAGCTACGTTTGGAGTATTACTTACTTGTGTATTAAATGTGAAAGTTGCTGAAGATGTTAAGATGTTTGTCACTCAATTACGTTTAAGAGTTGAACAGATCTGGTTGTGATTTAGTACAGGGATAAGTTATAGTTTGGAATGACATAGATGCTACTTTTATCCCTGGAATAGTTTTTTTTTTATATGGATATGTCAATTTGACTTCAGCTCGCCTGAAGTCTCGGAAAAGAGGGTCATCATTTTAGACACATACCATGTTACAATGGTGGCACTCAGCTTGACGGCCTCATTAGATGCTTTTTCACGCCCCGCTTTAAGGACCCGGGACTGTAGAAGAGGGGAACACGTGTACGGGTCAAGAATTCCAGGACTTGATGATGCGGTAGAGGAAGGGGTTGATAGAGGAGGTATGGTTATAAAAGAATAAAAATGATCTTCAAATTCAGGTCCTAACGATACTTTAAAAGACAGCATTTAAGTAATTTAACATGTAGGTAGTGTTTTATATAATGAAAAAGAAGAATTGCCAAAACGCCAATATTAATGAAATAAAGTTGAACAAATTTCACATTCGCTACATATTCACCAAATATGCACCGCTCAATTCAACTGTGAGAATAACCGCCATATTGAATTCCCTAAAAACGCAACACCAGCTCCACAAAAGCCAATCCTCACATTTGAAAGTAGCCTAAAATTGTGGTCACCGCATTCAAACAGAAATAATCCGTAAAACATCAAGCTATTGTGGCCACACATTTAATTTCAGTGGGACGTGTCCCGTAATTCCCCGCTGTCAGTTGCGCGACATTCCGTATCCGGTTTAATCCAGTTATATCAGCTAAAATCTGCAATAATGCGGAATTTGTTCCGTCGCAGACTTTGTAGTAGTAGCTTTTGATATAATGTAGTACGCGTTTAACGGAAGAAAGTTTATATGTGGTGTTGTGTTCTGATTTTAAATGTGCGGCGTAAATGTTTACATTCCTTACATAGTAGGTGGGAGTGGGGGAGAGGGGAGTTCATTTCTCCCTTACCAGTATATAAACCGTCCAAGCCAATTTTACGTTATTCTATCTACTGCGGGCATTTTATCAGCTTATTTGAAAACATATTTTAGTATAAAAGGCAGAACTTCAATATTTTTCATGAAGTGATTTCTGACACCTCGATAAAACACTGGCGGTATCGAACTTCGATACATTCATCATTCTTTTCTAAAATACGCTCGCCTACGAATTGCTAGGAGCCCAGGATGACAGACTTTTAGGCTCCAACTACCCGTAACAACTGCCACTATGTTCATAAGGCAGCTGGAACCGTCTGCTTAAAAAGCTCTCTGAGGTAGGGACAATTTGATAATAAACTGTCTCTTACTTTTTCACAACTTCAAAAAGAAAACATCCCGTCCTAACATCTCTATTCTCTCTTTCTAGCTCTTTCAATTAATCTTAACGTCTCCTTTCTTAACCAGAACAATGCCTGAATGCCTAAGTATTGAGTCGCACCAAAAAATTCTCCTTTCTATAGCACATAATTATGACCTAGAATTCTTTAGCCACATACGTCAATCCTGCTTCTCGATATTTATAATTGACATTCCTGCCTCACACAATCATATTTTTCAAACATTGCAGTCATCTCCAAATTGAAATGTTACAAAGCTATTCACGTTCTATTCAAATACAATTCGAATGCCAAAGAATAACAAAATATTTTAAAAAATAACAACTTTCATTCCAATGCGATTCAGAAAGCGATACAGAAAGAAAAAATATTGGTGTACGAGCCAACAACTGACATAAAAATTACAGGCTTAAAATGGGTTAACAATTTTTGACAACCGCTGTATAATATACAGGATGTATTCCAGCAATTTATTGTTGCACTGTCTGTGTTACAAAAGAGGGGCGGAAATGCATTTTGGAGCTAACTTTAGGCGATAATGTTCAGTGTTGTGGCTATACTATTGTACAATTGTAAATTAGTTTTCTGTACATTGAGGATTATATTATTACACACAAAAATATTTGGAATACATTAAAGGAACGATTCTGAATGCAAAACACCTATAATCTTAATTCTTGTATGATAACAAAGGGTCTTTGGTCGCGATAACCTACATCTATGCGTGTGTAACCGCGGGAAACAGCTAGTTATAATATATACACACATACATCATGACTTTTTAAATTGACAGACTTTTCAAAGTAAAATACCTGTGCCCGGAATAATACTGTCAACTACAAATCAATCATACATCTGACAGTTTCTGCATACATTTGGATTTGGTTGGACTTCCTGAGCCTGTTTCGAAAATTGTTGCAGTAGCTATTTTATAGAGGCTACAGAATTTCTCATGTTTAAATTATTTAGGACTAGCTGACCCGGCGAACTTCGTACCGCCATATTTTCTGCCCGCGTGGTATTATCTCTAAATTTATCAGTGCTTCCCTACGGTATTATACATGTATTATACATATAAACCTTCCTCTTGAATCACTCTATCTATTAAAAAAAACCGCTTCAAAATCCGTTGCGTAGTTTCGAAGATTTAAGCATACATAGGGACGAACAGACAGCGACAGCGACTTTGTTTTATAATATTGTAGTGATAGTGATGATGATATTTTACCAAAAATTTTGTACAATTCACAGATAAATGTTGTGAGTGTCAAATTAAAACTAGTTTTACGTACACGTTGTATTTTAGAACTAGTCTTGAATGGAAATTTTGTGGATGTAAATCACCTAAGCATTCATATTATGTCGTCCTAGAATACGGACAAAAGGTTGGCTAGTTTGCCCAAAATTAGAATAATTGCCAGAAGATATTCATAATTTATATCCCTTTTATTCTGTATCAACTTCTTAATTAAAATATGTATATAAATGACATTTTATAAATGTACGTTATCAAGGAAACTGGCGGTTATAAAGGAATAGAATATGTACAAAGACTAAAATCTGCATTTAACATTAACTTTGTCATTATTTATTGCAAAATATTCTAATATTACAATAAACAAACCTGTCAAAATATTGTACCGTAAAGCTTAAACTGACAAGCAAGTTAATAGTTAATTTCAGTAAATTTCAGTTACATGCTTTTGCACCACAACAGTTGTAGTCAGAGAGCTAGTCAAATAAAATAAAAAAACATGTTTTTTGTGAACAACTGTTTTAAACGAAGTTACAAAAGTCATGAAACTGAATTACAATACTAGTTTATTAACTTTGTGAAGTTAAAATTTTAGTTACCTACAGTTAGTAGCATAAAATGGACATTGATAAAAATACCTCTAAATAATATTGATGTAAATAAGTTCATATAAAGATTGAGAACAATTTATGTACCCTAATTTGGAAATCAAATCCAAGGGCATAGGCTCGTGATCTTAGCAGTCGCACTCGCTACTAATGCAACACCGAGAAACACCATTATCCCATTATACCCCCCTCTCCTACCGGAGCTGGCGGAGGTGATTGATTATATTGGACTCGAACCGACTAAAACGCACATGTATCTTCTATGAGCCCTAGTTTGCCGGAGGTGGGATTGGTAGCCTAGTGGTATGGGTAATGGACTGCTGAGACGAGGTCTCGGGTTCGATCCCAGGTTTTACCATGGCACACACCAATGACTTTTCGATGCTTTTCGAAGTTATGTGTGTATTTATCGCAGGTTTATAAGTGCCCGGTTAATGGCAATAGGCTCGCCACCTATTACATTGGGACCTAAACATAAACGGCGAAATGTGGCGTGCTAGGAGGCTTCCGGCGACTGGGACCGCAATTAAATTAATTTTTAAGTTTAATATTTTTCTGCCGGCGACTGGGACCACCCATAAAAAAGAACAAAAAAAATATAGTTAAAACCAAAAACAGTACAGTCAAACAAAAAGACATTTCAAGTAATAATTAAAGCAAAATCTGATCAATTAAAAAATATCATTGGCTATAGTAATTTCTTTAATGTACACCAATAAAACAAATTAAAACTACAGTAATAAGTCACCTTAAATACTAAATTCGAACATCATGTCAAAATTAATCAACTAACTCGCCCCGCCGCCTGTCACCGTAACAGGGGCAAAGCATGACGCTAGCGGCATTGCCCCGCTGTATAGCAACGGCTAACCTCTGCCCCAGGTACGAGGCGAAGCGAATGTCACCGGTTTTCTTGCAGCGGTTACTGGAGACAGAACGGTGCGGCACACGTGGTTGGGGTATCAGTCGATACAAAGGCTCTCCGGAGTATGTCGTTAAGAGCATGGTGACGCGGAAACCTACCCGCGCTTCTTCGACAACTCCATGGAGCCGCAGGTGCATTTATGGGGTTCACAAACCTTGCAGCCCAGGTGGAGGGCCACTGCCACCCGCAATGAATTGTCGTCCAATAAAGTGCCCAGGTGAGGTGAAGGCAGCGCGTGCAGCCACGCTCCCGATTCCGGTTGCGACACCGCCCGAAGCCTCGTCAGATCGGATTCGGCCCCCGTGGCATCTCCACCAGCCCCTCCTAAGCCTTCCAGCAGTGCCATCGTCCCAAGCGCGCTGGACATGAGGCGTGACAGGGCCTGACGCTGCCGAACTGCGGGCAAGCCACACTGTCTCGGCATCCGCTGCAAAGGGCACGGTTACTCTGCCACCATTATTATGGAGGATGGCAGTAACAAGGTCCGCAGCCCCATGTGCCGATGCCAGCATAGCCGGCAAACCCACATCCCGCGCGCGTTTCACCCAATACCCCCGTGACGGTTGGGGAGAGTCGCCTGTACCCATTGGTTTTCGTTGAGCCATACATTGAGGATCGACTCAACTGTGGACTTGAGGATGTCATCGAAAGCCGCGACGTCTGCCGGACAAACCCAAGTTAGCGCGGTCCACAGCAGGTACGTCAGCTTAGGGAGGGCAAAGCACATGCACAAAAGCACCAATGCCACATGCGCAGAAAGATTACTTATTCTAGGCATGAGTTTATTGCCTGCAATTCCAAAAAGATCGATTTTCCTAGCAGTCACTTTTCCATAGATTTTCTTACCCGTGTTTTCGTTCTGAAAAATGCCTCTACTACTACCAGACAAATTTGAAAAAGAAATGACAGATAGGTACCGGGATACGCCATTTCTTAATAAAACGGTGTCAAAAATGTTTCAATGGGCTCAGTTTTACGAAACTTCGATTTTAGCAAAAAAATTGTGTTGAAATCGGTCTGAGCTGTGGCTATCCTTATATGGGGGGGAGGGGGGGTTGGACACACCTACACATACCTTCATGACTATTACTTCTTCTTTACCAGTTCACGTGTTTCCCTCCTCCTACAGTCCCGGGTCTTTTAAGCGGGGCGTGAAAAAGCATCTGATGAGGCCGTCAAGCTGAGTGCCACCATTGTAACATGATACGTGTCTGTAATGGTGACGCTCTTTTCAGAGACTTTGCCTTCAGCTTACCATCAGGCAAGGCGAAGTCAAATTGACGTGTCCTATGTAAAAAAAAAAAAAAAAACATATTCACGCCTGAAAGCCCATATTTCACTATGTTTTCGGTCCCGTGTAACCAGTCTCAGGGGGCGAGTCTATAGCCGTCAAGTGGGCACTGTGTCTTAGGCTGTAGGTAGGTATATTTACTGACGGATGATGAACAGCCCAGACATGACAGATGGAGTTCCTGTAGTCGAAGGCGATTACGGGATAGGCTGTTCTCCATCCGTTCGCCCTATCCACCGCAAACCAACACTGTCTAGGAACAAATTGATACTCTAATGTCAATGTAGGGTCCGCGTTTTTTCGCATAACTTTTAAGTTATTTTAAGGGAAGCCCGAATATGTTTCTAATACCTACCATTGATCCATTCCCTGAGCCTTTATCCAACTCAGTTAGGATCGAACTTTAATACTTACCGTGAAGCGACTAACTATGGCGCTAATTATTTTAAACTAATAGTGAATGTTAACTATCACTATGATATTTTAAGTAACAGAGGTGATAACTTAGAATACCATCCAGGGTGCCACCAAATCGCATACAAAAAAATTCATTCAAATCGATCCAGCCGTTTAGGAGGAGTTGATGAGTGACATATACGATAGATGACATTTTTCAATCAAAGAGTATTTTCTTTAAATTAAAACTAACCTTTTTTTGTTTGACTGTACAGTTTTGGCTAAAACAATAGATTTATTGATACATTTATAGGTGGTCCCAGTCGATGGAAGAAAAATATTAAATTTAAATGAATCCGGCAACTGGGACCGCGGTCCGAGTTAATTGTGGTCCCAGTCGACGGAAGCCTCGGTGCTAGCACCTCTGCCTACCCCTTCGGGGATGCAGGCGTGAGTTTATGTTATGTTATGAGATTGGCAGAGACTTTTGCACCCCGACCCACGGCCGTCGGCCATCTCATAAAAACATCGTCCTAAAGACCTCCTAACTTCGAGAGGAAAGTCTGAGCCAAAGTCTCTGCCTTCAATCAGCAGGTATACCGACTTGCAAATGAGGTAAGATTGGGTCCTGAATACCTCCAAACACTACCCAATATCAATGAAAAATTGTGTATCACAATCTCAACCCTTTTCATCAAAACTGTAACAAACACTTGTTGGGAAAGTATTCATAAAAGTACCGCAACGAAACTAAATAAATAAATCTGGGCCATTGTCATTTGTAACTAACATCAATTTGAAACTTGTGCAGAAGTTCGCTACTGCTGTCATATGTCTGTCACAGAGAATTAGAGGGAATAGAAGAGACACTTTGTTAGTACCTACCCCTCTAGACAAGCTGATATAGTAGAATAGAACAAAATGATCAATAATCACAATTTATTTGTTTTTATTTAGATGGCCGAAACGTCGGGCTAAAAATAAATAATAACAAATAAATCGCGATAGAATCCATTAAAAAGTGGCTTTATATCTTCTTCTCCTTCTTCTTCTTGTTCAAGATGAACAAGGGTTGCAAGAAGGAGCCTCTCCGCGGCGCAACTGGAAGCAGCTAGACCCGGTAACGCAGGGTCTAGGCTGACCAATCCTATCACCACAATGGCTCGTTTTATATCAATGAGGGATATTCGCGTTAAACTTCAGAAAATATCAAAATGATCAATGTTTGGGATTGACGGCTGTCATAAACATTAATAGTATATCAATCATCAGGATATCTATTGTTTTTTATACTTACTGTCTGTATGTGTGTCTGTCATCAGTGACTGTCACAATCAAATTAAATGCGTGTCAATCCCAAACATTCTATTCTACAATACGCCGTACAACGAATTGTAGTTTAAATAGGGAGCTGTTATCGTTTTGACTTGACAAGGTGTAGAATGAATAACAAACTACATCAAGTCATTCATCTAGTAATAACAGACTACGTCATCACATTTAACAGGAAAGTATAGTAAACCAACTATTGTATGAATTGTAGGAGGCCCCCACCGTCCTTTCAATATTGACAAATCGTGCTAAATTGTCTTTGATTTGCAATAAAATAGTATGCATTTGACAGATACTACCATAGTTCCAATTTTGGGCATTTCACTGAATTGTTGTTTCATCAATAGAGAAGAAATAATGTACTGGGCAGATGATGGTAGTATCATGCTCGCGCAATAAGAGTATTCTAGTCATGCCAGCTAATGTGTCCCGCGTACCATATCAAATATTTATAGAAGGAATAAAAAAAAAATCCGTGTTGGTTCCTAGTGGAGTAGGGCCACCCCCGGTCTTCCCTTGGGTATCGTAGAAGGCGACTAAGTGATAGTGCTAATCTGACAGCAAACATACAGCCCATGACATACCTAGCGCCCACTAAATTTGTCGGCAATCACGAGTATTATAGTTTCTTCCCCTATTGCGTAAGACCGAAAAGCACAGTTAGCGAAACACGTGTGGGATTTACAGGCATAAATATTATGTAGGTTTGTAATGAAAAAACAATTATGAACGTAGAAGAAGCGAAAGATATAAGCCAGGATCGTAGCAAATGGAAAACTGTGGTCTCTACCTACCCCACTGGGAAAGAGGCGTGACTGTATGTATGTATGTATGTATGTATGTATGTAATAAAAAAAAAGAAGAAATAAAATTCATCAACGAATAATATATGAGTTGGAATTTATGTGCAACGAAGTACACCCATTATACTACGGCTAATGCGGGCTGTCATATCCAGCAACTTTAACTCCACACTGTCCAACTGACATTTGCCAAAAAGTAATCCCACATATGTGTATATTTGTCGTACGAACTACACAATGTTTCAGTTTTCATATGGGAATGATGAAAACACCGCTTGAACTCGCGACAAAAGTTTACCAGTTTTGTAATTTATAAAACTTTTGCTTATTCGCTTGATGTTTGTTAAAACGATATTTTGTTGTTGTATTATGGTAATTTTGAATGTGGAACTCGGTTTAGGGTGTTCGGTATAAATGATAATTTCCTTGTGTATTTAAAATTGAGTCACTTATTATCATCATCGTCATTCTAATTCATTTTTTTTTTTCGATTTCCGTCCAAATTTTTTTTCTTTAAAGATTGACTTTGTTTTTTTTTTCGGACTAATTTGACTTTTATTTAAGATAATTTTAAAGCAATTAGTTTGCTAGACTAAACAAATTATAATAAATTGGAAAAAGCGAAATCAATTCTCGGGCGGGACTCGAACCCGCGATCTTTCCCTTACAGGGGGAACGCTCTGACCACTGAGCCACCGAGCCACTGTATTGGAAAAATTGGATCACTCTCGGGCGAAGCTCGGTGGCTCAGTGGTCAGAGCGTTCCCCCTGTAAGGGAAAGATCGCGGGTTCGAGTCCCGCCCGAGAATTGATTTCGCTTTTTCCAATTTATTATAATTTGACTTTGTTTTTGCGCGGAAACCCCCACTCCCCTTCCCCGTCATGCGGGGACGATTGTGATGGACTCGAACAGACTGAAACCGCACGCTGTCTTAGGTTTTCAAATGCCGAGGTGTAACCCATAAAGTATTTTCCCGGCTGACCCCAAATTATCCTCGGTTTCGAGATAGCCTCTTTAGGTATGGGAACCACGGTGTTCTCATCTTGTCCCCGAAAGAGAGGATAAGCGCGCATCGCTCGGACTGCTTCTACTAGGGTGACAGGTGACTTCATCTGTCACCCCCAGGTTGAAACCCAGAATATCTGAGTGGGTATACCCACTCCTAGTATAAACAATTAAATTTAGCCGAGGTTAGAGGGCATGCTAGCATTCACTTCCTATACGTAAAAAATACTTGCCGAGATTAACAACCACTTTTATTATTTCAAACAACTATAATCAAAAATAACTTAGGAGTAATATCAAAACTAGTAAATTCCGAGCCAAGTTTATATAATATACGCATACCTACCTCTGGCTGTGGGCGTTGGCAAAACTTTATATTAAAAGGAAATGGCTCAGGCCGAAACTAATTTGCTTCGGCGATAATTTCTGTCAAAATTTGACAGAGGTCAAGCTACAACAATGGGAATATTGTGCCCGTTTCTTCATGGATGCTATATTAAACTTATTAACAATTATTGTGAGCGAGGGTGACGAGTATAATTTTGTGTATTTGGTGTATATCAATGCATAGAATCTTGACGTCACGTCACATAATTTACTCTATAGGCGGAGTACATGTTTTTGGGGGTCTTTTGAGGATAGCATGGGGTGCTACGGCGGTGGAGTGGCTCAAATCCACTAATCAAACCCATCAGTGCGGTCCAACGCCTGTTTTCTCGCGTGAATTGAAAAAAACTAAATACCTTGTCAATTGTACGTATTTTGTATTGGTCATATTTGTCAAATAGGCAATAAGGCTAATACTTTGTAAAATACACACCACACATGGTACCTAATTGTTTGTCAAATATGACAAATACGCTTATAAAAGTAGCCATGTGAAGTGCTACCATTAGAGCTATTCCCGGACCAAGTTGTATTGTTTCGAGAGGCCGATATTTCGGCACTGTTGCAAGTACCATGATCACGGAGGACCTGGAGTCTAATGGTATTGTGAGTGACCATGGTAGTTTAAATACTTACACATTTATTTATCTATATCTATACTATTATATAATTGTAAAGTGGCCGTGTCTGTTCATTGGAGATATTTAAAAAAAAATACTTGGGTTATGTTATGTTAACGATACTAAACACGAAAATATTTTTTTTGAATTTCCTGTCTGTTGGTCTGTTTGTCTGTAAGTATGTCTGTTTGTCTGTTTGTCTGTTTGTCCGCGATGGACGCAAAAACTACTGGACGGATTTTAATGCGGTTTTTTTTTGTTAGAAAGGGCTTGCTCAGACTTAAAATCTTACGTTTGTTTGATCGCAATCGGTTGAGTAGAACCGAAGATATGAGCAAAGGTCGCGTTAACCGAGATGCACGCGGGCGGAGCCGCGGGCGGAAGGCTAGTTCTATATATAACCAACTATTTTCCATGTATACCTACAAATATTTGCAATAAGCGAGATCTCTGACGTAAATTGAATGTTACTAACATCTCTAATTGCCTCTTCAAACGCTACAAATAGTCTAACTTCCAATTCTAAAGCCTCACTGAACCCAAGCATTGAACCTTGGACCGGTTCCAGCTACTTATCTACAAATCCAGTTAGCTTCTAGTTTTTGCCGCCAGCGCCTAGGCTAGACCAGTTGTCAATTTATTGTGAGGAGTTGACTGTCTTGCTACAAGCTTTTTATGAAGTAGTTCCTTATGGAGCTTAGTATAGCTGATTTTAATTGAATATGTAATGGAAGTAATTTAGCACCGTAATTAATAATAATTAACTAATTTAATGATGGTTTTTTATACCACGTAGGCGGCAGACCAGCACACGGCCCACCTGATGGGAAATGGTTACCGTGGCCTATGGACGTATGCAGCACCAGGGGCGTTACACTCGTGCTGCCGACCCTGTAAGAACAGAGAGATTCTGTGCCGTCAGCGCAGAAGACAAGCAGGACAAGCCTTTGGTCCTCCCACTGACAGCACAAAACCTTTCCAGTGAGCTCTGGCTACCCAACTCACCACGAGGAACACAACACAAGGCTATTACAGCAGCGGTATTCTGTAGGGCGGAGGTACTTCCCCAGTCTGACTGCTCAATTGAGATGGGAATAACGTCGTCTCCTACCCCTTTAACAAAGTTCCTAAAACCCCTAAACTGGAGCGAAAACCACCTCCATAGCCTCGTTCTTCGTTAGCTTGACCTTGAACACCCCATTTAATAAAACCCTATCGATATTCAAAAATATTCCGATAATATATACGAACACAAGTATGAAAAACCCCTCATTATTTCAAGAAAATATCTTTGAAAAGCTTGACAGCCAACTTGAATAACATTTGTATCGGAAAAATATTATCCTACGGTATAAGATACAAATCAGGACTTATCGTCAGAATATTTATAAGGTATCCTTTTGTTTTGCGCGGACTCGACTCTTGATAACGGTCGGTGCAATTCAAGAAAACGTCGGGCGTACAAAAGATATTCTTACCTTATCAATGTAATCGAGATTGGAGCAGAATTAAAACGAAGTTTTCGCCGCGGTTTTCCCTGCTGTACTCGGTACTTTTTGCCGTGTCTTAACGCCCCAGCCCGTTCGCGTATTTCTCAGCTTTTTGCCTTATTGCCCGGCTTCTTATGGTCATACCGTGATGTACCTGGCCTATAATAAGCTTCTCAAAGAACTGGGTAAGCAACTGTTAGTTATTATTGATATTTAGTATAGATATACAATCCGCAGCACACAATTTTAATTAGGTATAAGATAGATAAATAGTGTTAATATAGTAGATGAAAATAGATGAAATATTTTTATACACACTACATTTTTATTAGAAGTTGGTCCGTAAAAATAATACATTTTCAATGAAAATGAACTTATATGGTTATTGAACTTTTCATAACACAGTCCCCCAAACGACGTGTGCGTGACACTTTTCGTAATGTACAAAGTACACACGAAAGTACCGCTTCGTACAAACTCAACACAATTTCCAATAAAGTGTCAGAAGCATTTCGTACAAAGTAATCACAATTAAATTATTCATAACGAGCTATATTTATTTTGTTTATTTGCTTTTAAAGACTTCTACATATTGCTTCTCATCAACATAATAGTTCTATTTTTTGCAATAAAAAAATATTATAATATACCTACATTATATATATATTGATATTCACACCTGTAAATCCTCAAAGGGTAGGCAGATGTGTTTAGGTTCCACGTTATAGGGGCGAGCCATGGAGAAGGAAATGATCTGTCCTCCGTGGGGCGAGCCTATTACCGTATAGCGGGCGCTTTGTCATGGGCTGTATGTTTACTGTTGGATGGAGAACAGCCTTACCCGATAGTCGCCTGTTACGATACCCACAGGAAGAGATGGGGTGACCCTATCCACCGGGAAAATAAAAATATAAGTAACTGGAATTAATTTTCCCACTTCTTACTGTTCTGGGTCCTTTAAGCGGGGCGTGAAAAAGTATCTGAGGAGGCCGTCAAGCTGTGCCATCATTATAACACGGTACGTTTCTATAATAGTGAACCTCTTTTCCGAGACTTTGCCTTCAGCTTACCATCAGGCGAGGAAAATTGATGTGTCCTATTAAAACATTTTATGATGGTATATGAAATAATACCAATAATACTTTCTAAAGTTTACGCGAATATTACCCATCGAAATAAAATCACTTATAATTATTTACTTTTAGCTATTCGTTATATGTTTTGGCTATTTTTCAGCAGCCATGATTGCGCGGTGACTAAAGTATAATAACAAATAAATCGCGATAGAATCCGTTAAAAAGTGATTTTATTTCAATGGTAAGTATTATGAAAGTTTAATATACACATGCAACCCTTATACACGGATATCCTAAAAAAGACAGACAATATATCCTATATTTCATCACCGCGGTAGCCTAGTGGTATGGGTAATGGACTGCTGAGACGAGGTCTCGGGTTCGATCCCAGGTTTTACCATGGCACACACCAATGACTTTTCGATGCTTTTCGAAGTTATGTGTGTATTTATCGCAGGTTTATAAGTGCCCGGTTAATGGCAATAGGCTCGCCACCTATTACATTGGGACCTAAACATAAACGGCGAAATGTGGGTGCTAGCACCTCTGCCTACCCCTTCGGGGATAAAGGCGTGAGTTTATGTTATGTTATGTAAATCGTTAAAAAGCAGACTAATCAATTCCACTTTGTTCACCTGGGTGATTTATTGCCGAGATGATCAAAGTAGACTAATCACGCCTTTATCCTTGGAGGATTAGGCACCAATCACTGTATTCAGTCCCACGTAATAGGAGGTGAGCCTATTGCCGTATTGTACCCTTTTGTTGACTCGAGCCATGCATCTGAGGCTGAGTCTGGGCTGTATATATCCGTCTGATGTTAAACAGCCTTATCCCTTAGTCACCTTGTACGACACCGCATGGGAAGAGATGGGCTGACCCAAATTCTACTCTGCCGGGAACCGCGCAATAACAGGTAACCCTATTGCCGTCAAGAGAGGACTCTGTCATGTACATTATTAACGTAATTTCATCGTACTATATCTGACCACGGTTTATGAGACCGAAAGATTTGATGATAGAGATAGCTCTCCAAAGTTAGCCGGTTCCACCCCTGGGAACCTATTCCCGGGATAGAAAGTAGCCTATATATGTTATACTAGATCACAATCTATCCCTGTACCAAATTTCAGCCAGATTCAGCCGTTAGAGCGTGATTGAATAACAAATATACAAACATTTTCACAAACTTTCACATTTTATACTATTAGTAGAATTTTCGACATACCTTGAAACCGTTGTATATCTTATAGCTTTTCCAAGATTTCCATCTTCTCTTATCTCTTCTTTAGACACTGTAACAAAGGACAAAATATAAATTAATATTGTTTTATTACCATAAAAGTTGTAAATAAAAGCAGCAAACAAACATACAAACAAACATACTCTTCATACATACATACACTCACGCCTGTAAATCCCCGAAGGGGTAGGCAGAGGTGTATTATATCACCCACATTTGGCCAACTATGACTTTCGGTCCCACGGGATAGTGGGCGAGCCTATCGCCGTCAAGCAGGTACATAGTCACCTTCCCTTCCCTTTATTTTAGCTTTATAATATTAGCATAATTTAAGAAAAATATTCGTTTAAAATCATGTTACGAACTACGTTTGTAAGATTAAAATTAGTTTAACATCAATTTATAATATGTATATCAACTTCCAACAATATCATTAACATAGTCTAGTAATAAAATGCACACTTTAAAACGAAATTTCGTTGTAAAATGAACTTTATTACGCAACAAAAATGTGTAGGTAAGCTATTCAAAGGCAGGTCCCTGACATTTGCATAACTATTTAAAATGAACGGTTTATATCGCTGTTAAGGTGTGATCACACACTGGGGGATGCTTGTGCTTAATTCAAGCTATCTAGGCACTGACAGCGTCCCGGCGAGTATTTAGGGTAACCATGTTAGATAGATAGAACAATTCCGGATATTACTGCCCCCCTAGACAAGTGAAAATTCGTTTGCGGGCGAATATTATGATGAATGTATCGGATTGACACATATTTTGACGTTCATGACGTTAATGACATACATTCAATGCCCACTCAAGCTGTGAAATGAACTCCCTGCGGTGGTTTTCCCAAGCGACTACAATATGGGGTTCTTCAAGAAGGGCATTAGAAGGTTTCTTTAGGGTCGGCAGCGCGAGTGTGACGCCTCTGGTGTTGCATACGTCCATAGGCCACGGTAACCACTTCCCATCAGGTGGGCCGTGTGCTTGTCTGCCACCTAAGTGGTATAAAAAAACATTGACGACTTTCTAAATATACTATATATATATAATATCCACAGTTTAGCTAAGAGGGCAAGTTTCATATTAGCAATAAAATTTATCTTCGACTTTAAGAGAATTTATTTTCCATCCATCAAGATCATAAATTCATGTAACATAGGCGTCACAAAAATAATAAGTACACACTTAGATCCTTGTAACCCAATAGCTGTCTATCACAAAAGCTAACATAACAAAACCAGGACAACGAAACCAGAAAAGCGACGAAACAATACACCCACTATTGTCTAAAATCATCCTGCAATTATGGAGCACATGGTCACAATACGCTGACGTCATAAGCTAGTAACGCATCGCGATCTCGGCGCGAATTCGCCGAAAGCCACCATTTTGTCGAAATAAACTGCTCATTCTGTTCAACGTAATTGTTCTCGCTGTGGGGTATCGATCAACCAGTGTGAAAGTTATTAGAAGCAGTGGTTGAATGCCATTATTCATTTGGGTTATGTGTGTCTGAGGGGTTATGTGTGAAGCCGTGTTTTATTTTGTCACCGAACACCGTTGGAAATGCCGCGATAGCTGTCATTTTTTGACTTTATAATGATGGATTTATTGTTTTTTAGGTCATGTTTTTATAAAAATATATTGATTTAGCTAGTCTATCAGAAACCACTAAATACAGTAATATCAGAACTATTAATATAGAATTCTCAGTTTCCTACTACATTAGATTTTATATCTGAAGTCTATTTTAATGTCACACACATACAATTTTAACACACATGTCATTTATTGACACACATACTCGCACACACACATAATATTATTATCCTGATATTGCCGTTCTTGCTCTAGTCCGGAAATTAATATGAGGAAAACAAATATTCGACTCAATTTAGAAATCAATCATAGGTACATGTTGGAAAATCTTCATACAATATTCATACTGTCGTTGTATACATCTTCGAAGCCTTGATTCTATGTGTATGAAACTAACTTTTAGTTTTCTTTTGTAACCAGTATATTTTTATAGGTGTGTTTTGAAAAATTGCCTTCTTTTTCCGAGCTTTTGAGACATTGGTTTGGTTTCCATATTTAATCTGTAGTTAGTGTCCCAATAAATATCAACTCATTGGCACTACATATCAGAAAACAGTTGCAAAAGTGTATTCGTCTCATTGTTTTAGAGTATGATGCAGCTAAATTACGTAGATTTTGAACAAGATTGCTATTGATGGTTCATGGATAGACTTTGAACAAGAATGTGAGTATTTGAAAACATAATGTACATTATCTAAACAATGATCTCGTAAATAATGACATAAGAGCTGTACAACATGATTGATTTTACAAATTTCAATTTATTATTTATTAAAACCAGAGAATTTCAATCAACTAAAACAACACTACAACCTAAATCAAAGTTGAAAATAATTAATACTCAATAAGTCCTGTCATTTCAAAGTCAATTAAATGAGGTTTGAATCTGTCACCGAGTGTGGTTGTAATGAAAATTTTATGCCGAAATATCCGAAGTTATCGAAAGTCGGCGACGTGTACGAGACAGATTCGGTTTTCGGAATTAATTGGAAGCGATCTTCGGCAATATTTTGATGATATTGGAAATTTTCGAGGGTCCGTACTTCAATATTTGGTTTTGAGGTGACGACGAATGTTTATGAAATGAGGTCATGGATTTCAAATTTAACTACCTACATATTTATTAATTTCATTGGAGCAGTTTTTTGAATTACTGTGGAATATTATAGTAAAGATTATGACGCACTATTTTAATAATGCGTCACAATGTTTCTCTTCACGATATATTGAAAAAAAAAAAACGGCCAAGTCCGAGTCGGGCACTGAGGTTTCCGTACAAAACTGAATTAAGGGACGAACTTATACTATATACACGGCAATATCTTTTTATCGTGTTGGCCTAGAAGTTTTATTTTTTTACAGCTGTAAGAGGTTACAGACTTGAGTATTTGATAGTAATTTCAATATGATACCTTCACGCATTCTTGAGATAATGGTCTAGATTATATAGTTTTCATAGTGTGATGCTTACAACGTTATTTTAATTTGTTGATATATTTTATGCTATTAGCAAATAAGTTTAGTAACAAAGACTTCTAATTAACTTAAAAGTTTAAAATTGTTCTCAAAAGCTTGGAAGTAATCTCTTTAATTAATGAAACAACAACTTAAAAACTGTTAAGTGCTCAAAGAAATTGAAATATTACTAGTTATGAAATATAGTACTTTAACCGTCTTCAGAAATAAAGCAGGAATTTTATTTTAGTTTCTTTAAATTTGTCGTTAAAAAATATATGGATCCAACAGAACCACTTTTGGGTCCATATAATTTTTTCCGTAAAAGGAGGATACATCAAGGACCACTTTTAGGTCCATATATTTTTTTGCCATAGGAGGGTACCGACCTCAAGCACTAGTTTTGGTTCTATATGAATTTTGTAAAGATTTGATAATAGGGTTTCTGAAAAGGTATCTGTAAAACGATCTCAGCTTATCTTTTTTTTATTAACGAAATATCTGATAATGTACTATTGGTTAGTTAAAGCACATCCACAATACACAATGTGTCCTAAATTCTGGTCTATCAATGCGGGGGATGACCAACGCTGCGCTTCTCAATGTCTTTGCAATAATAAGTACTTATTCTTATTTATTTAGGTCACAAAGGAACACTTGCGAACATCATAATTAATGGTTCTATATTAAGATTCAGAGTAGCAAAACAAAATTTAATACACTTTTTTTATCCTGCACAAACTCCCCACAGATACTCCTTCTGCCGGAGCCGGCAGGGGAGGTTATGTAGGACTTGAACTGACCAAAACGCACGCCGTCTGTGGGTCGTTGGTTGTTGGAGGTGAAATTGTCTAACACGTATTCCTCGCACCTCGGCCATCGCACGGCCCTTTCTTGCAGTTCAAAAACTTTGGGCACTAGTTTAGAGGTAGGAATAGCTATATCAGAATCATCATTATCATCTTCACGTTTGTCCTTGTGGCATACGAGACTGTCACCCCGCCTTTTACTCCAACACTTAGCACCATCCATGATAATGTTACCATTGGCTTGAATGTCTTCTCCATCGATGTTGAACCTGCGTTTCTAGGGTCATCGAAGCATAGCAGAGATAGCTTGGCTAGACAGTTATTACCTACATATAGTTAGTTGGTCGTGTTAACGTCTAATACAGAATCGAACCGACTAAAACCACACGATTACGCACTGACGTCGCAGAGACCTAACCGCAGACCGCATTATCCAATACGTGAATTGCTAGCTGTGGTGCTATTGCTTAAACTTGATTGATTGGATGACTTTTTATAACACTAACGGACCTAACAAGTATCGGTTACTACCCGTAAGTAATTATCATGATTCATAGGCATTTACTACTTGCAAAAGAGAAAAGAATAGGAGAATAATAAAAAGGAAAGAGAAGAATAAAATACCTCCTGATTCCCTCGCATGACATTTTTGGCGGAGGTAGAACTCGACGG
Organism: Eilema depressum; assembly: GCA_914767945.1. Taxonomy (NCBI): domain Eukaryota; kingdom Metazoa; phylum Arthropoda; class Insecta; order Lepidoptera; family Erebidae; genus Eilema; species Eilema depressum. The sequence continues at coordinate 2,417,867 of OU612036.1, read as the reverse complement.
GAAACGACTGGGAAAGTACCTCCACCCTACAGAATATCGCGGCTAAATAACCTTGTGTTATGTTTCCAGCGATGAGTAGTGTAGCTGAAGCTCATTGGAGAAGTTTTGTGCTATCAGTTGGCAGACTAAAGGCTATATAGACTAATAGCTTGTCTTCTTCGATGACGACACAGAATCTATTCTTAAAGGATCGGTAACACGAGTGTGACTCCCCTGGTAGTGCACCCGTCTATAGGCCACGGTAACCACTTTATAAATCAGGTGGGACCGTGTGCTTAACTGCGACCTAAGTAATATTCACAGACGTGTTTTACTTCTTTACATAATAATATAACCAGAACAATCTTACAAAAAGTAATTTCCTCTAAGACCCTTAGAAATTGTGTCTTTACTTTTTGTCTGTGTGTTACATTAATAGGTTTCCATCAGACATAAGCCCTCGCTATTGGGGAACCCACAAAAACTCTTTGCTTCAATAAATAGAGGTTTCAAAACCGCAAAACGCTCACAAATGTCTTCGTGGAAATCATAAGTTGTAAGCGAGAGCGATTTTTGTTACGTAATAATTAAAATTTCATTCCTCCAAGACGTTTTTCGGTAGTCACTTTCTATAAGGTGGGCAGAGTGCTTATTTGCCATATAGATAGCATGAAAATAGCGTAGTAATTAGAAATAAAATATTTTTGTGGTCTTGGGTTTCTTTACGACGACTTTTTGAAATTTCTGTGTTGTTGGATGGAAAATTAACTAAGATTACCTATTTTATTTCTGTAATTAATAATACTTTATTGTTGGAGGGTTACGAAGAGGTAATTTAACACCCACATTTCACCAATCATTGTAATCGGCCCCACTAAAGGCATGATTGCGAAGCTGACTGCATACAACAACGACAGACGCATGCAGCAGATAAAGCGTACCCATTACTTGTCAAACTCCGATACGGATAAAGGGGACCACTGAGAAGCCGCAATGAATTACGCGCATGTTGTGCTGCGTGCTTTGGCAGTTATCGTATGCAGTCGGCTACGGAATCATACCTTTAAGAGGGAGCCTATTGCCGTATTCCGGGCACTATTGTTGACTCGAGCCATGCATCTGACTCTGAGTCTCGGCTGTATATATCTGTCTGATGTTAAACAGCACTATCTTCTATCTTGGACCACACACACATGAACCGAGGTCTCAACGTCGACCCTTTGATGGTTTCTTTATCTGTGTTATTGCTGTTATTATCTCTACTCGGATATGTTTCCATACATTTTGTATATTGTAAGATATTCTATATTAATGTTACAAACAAGGAGTCCTCCAGTTTATGGAGGGCTTATGAAAATTGAATTTATTTTTATGTATTTCTACGAATTGGACGATATTACCTTTATTGTTCTTACCTTAAATAGCAAATAGTTATTGTTATCTGATTGAATTCTAAGAAACAATATACGTCTGGCTGGTAAAGTATCTATAATATAATAGCATTAATATTTCAACTATTAAGTTCGAAAAAAAACGGCCTTTTACAAAATACTCAGGCTATGGTGATTGCTTATCATGAAATACGTCACTTTTAACATCAATCATCTGAATTAGGTAGGTATGTCAAGTCTTCTTCTTCACCCTAGCGTTAATCCCTGCCACATCCGAGGCCATCATCTCGACCTCCACAACCCGTTAGCGATATTGAAGTAATGCAGTTAGAACAGTTGACGAACTTTTTAGCGTTCTAATTACCCGTATCGACTGCCATAGATGTTCGTATAACAACCGGGACCGACGCGACGGCTTAAGCTGGGTCCACATTTGTAGCATTTCTGCGTATCGTATCTCCTTCGCGTGGCCTCAACGCGTATCATGATCGCTAGTTTGGACACAAGATGATAGGATAGCCGTTAATGATACACGCCGTATCTGATACAGCCCGATCCGCGCTAAACGCGTATCTTGATACCTACATCATTACAGCATTTACTAAGTATGGTCGCATTTTTTACGAAATACGTTTTTACGATACGATATGGACAAAATGAGCGTCCATATTTATGATACGAATACTCGATACGATACGACTGATCGTGATACGTCAAGGTGCTACAAATGTGGACCCAGCTTTAACGTGCGCTCCGAGGCATGGAAATACCCAGACCAATGCTAATAGTCATATATTCATACACACAAATATTTGCACTGAGCAGGAATCAAAACCGCGCTCCCTGCGTCCCTCGAGTTTACTACCGCTACATTACAGTCTTAAAATAATGTTCTTTCTAGTATTTGACTTTCAAAGAGTCTAATGATATTAAAACGTACATATATTGGTTATTATTAATAATGAAAGAGTAGGTAGACATTGTCATCAGTCGTACATTACAAGTACACAGTACCCATTAGAATCCTTGCTAACAGAAGAAATCTTCATATTATAACAGAATCCAATTCTTTCGACATAAGCATTATTAAGTACCCTTTAATAAATAAGAGCCTCTTTTCCCTATATTTGAAGTAAAAGAAATTACGCAACGAAATATCATATTTTTTTGTATTTCCTCCAACCTAAAACCCTTAGGAAGTATGCTATGTTAATATTTATTGTAATATTGATTTTATGATTCGAGATAAAGATCCATTCATACTAGAGTTTTTAGTCTGGAACCTTCATGTGGTGCGTCTTGGGTAACGGAGACTTTCGCAGGGGAGACGTTGCCGCCTACGGCAAATTCCGACCGAGGCCGGAGCAGCTATGTAAGTAGAAGTTTGTTCGGAGGTTTGGTAGTTTGGGTATTATTTCGCTTTGACTATACACTAGCCCAGCGGATTAACAAGTTGAAATGGCAGTGGGCAGGGCACATAGCACGGAGGACTGATGACCGACGGGGTCGAAAAGTTCTCGAGTGGAGGCCACGAATCGGCAAGCGCAGCGTAGGACGTCCACCCACAAGGTGGACAGACGACCTCATTAAGGCCGCGGGAACGCGCTGGATGCGACCCGCTTCCGACCGGTCTTATTGGAGATCTATAGGGGAGGCCTATGTCCAGCAGTGGACTTCTTCCTATGGCTGAAATGATGATGATGATGATGCACTTGTATGATTTAACCTCTACGGAAGTACTTAAATTGAGTATGATGCCAGCAACACGTTGAACAATTTGTCCCATTTCATTTCATCGCGAAAAATTATGTTTTTACAGGGTCAGCAGCACGAATGTGACTTCCTTAGTGTTGCAACCGTCCATAGGCCACGATAACCACTTTCCAACAGGTGTTCCGCATGATTGTATGCGATTTTCCATCTTGCCAATATCACTTTCTAGTCATTTTTATACCTAGTAATTTTTCCTGATAGACTTAAGTCGCCTAAAGGGTTCCCTAAGTGATATAAAAAAAATCACTTCGACTCCGCGTCAGTATGAATCAACCTTTACGGGAGGATTTGAATGTTGTATTATTTCAGCAATACGTAGAACAATTTGCCCAATTTGCCGAGGCTTTGATGAACTATTCTGTTTGTATTTGCGCGATTGTATAACAACGTCACTGTTCTCGAATGTTGTTTTAGATGTTATAAATTATTTCGTCCCATTCGTCTGTTACTAACTGAAATATGATGTTGTATATCTGTTTCTATAGTTTACAATCAATATTTGCATAGTTTACAATCATGTGTAGCGAGCTTGTTTGCTATTCAGTATCATTAGTTAGAAATAGTGTTTCAACTAAAATATGTATGATGATCATCATTAGCACGAAGTCCGCTTTTTGTTACGAAGGCGACTCAGGCGTCGGTGGTCACACAACGGACTCCTTCCTCTATGAGTGGCCTGGGGGTGACAGGTAGAGCCACCTGCCACCCTAGCAGAAGCAGGTCGAGGTGACAGCGTAATTCGGGGTAAGATGGGGACACGGTGGCCTCCCAACCGAAGGGGTCATCCTGAGATGGCCTTGGGTCAGCAGTTGTGAAAGATATGTCTCCGGCAATCTCCCCTCAAGCAAACCTACGAGCCGCAAATGGCGTGCGTTTTGTCAGTTTGAGTCCTACATAACTGCTTTGCCCACCCTGCTAACGTGTGCTGTTTGCCCATCTGCCTATACACCAGAGGACCTTATGAGTGCCTCTGAGAACGCAATTCCGGAGGCAGCATACTGAGAAAATAGAGATTGAGAGTAGAAGCGCCATCGATTCGATAGAAGAAGAACCCCATATCAGATAGGTATCCACGGGGATTTTGCACACAAAAAAGTGGATCAAGCGCGAGTCATACTCGCGCACTTATAGGCATAAGTACTGTGGTGTGAATTTCAACTTGATGCCTCCACACATTCTTGACAAAAATGTCTTGACAGACAGATAGACAAACGGACAACAAAGGGATCATAAAAGGGTTCCGTTTTTTCCATTTGTGGTACAAAACTCTAAAAAAGAGCTGGAATGCTCTACCCGGGCACATGTACCTCTTCCTACAGTCCCGGGTCCTTCAAGCGGGGCGTGAAAAAGCAGCTATCAAGGTCGTCAAGTTAGGGACCACCATGTTAAGGCCAGTTGCATCAGAAATATTGGTCCAAATCTTCTGAACTGCACTTTAGCTTTTTACCATCTAGCGGGGAGCATATAAAAAAGATCGGTATAGTGGGGAAAAATGAACTACAGAACGCTTTCGATTTAATATAAACCCACACATAAATTATATCTTATGTCATGTACTTCCGACAAAACTTCATAAGCCGCACAAAAACCGAATTAAAACTTCAATGATTCCCCGATGTTCCGATAAAATGGGGAACGAAAACGGAATGAGGAAAATTTCGTACATTTTTTTGCTTGAAAATATTCGGAATACAGAGAGTAGGTACTTGCCGAGGGTAGCGTCAATGTCACGCGATGGTTATTACGGACCGAGTCGCGGGATAGACTTATAGAGACTGGATGTGTCTTGAATATGTATTAGCGGTAATGAATGTGTCCGTATGACTTAGTGGTAATATGTGTGTGTGTGTGTATGAAGCTAGTAAACGTGTGTGATAATGAAATGAGGTTTCAGCTACACTTGGGGCATATATTACGTACGTAGTACTTTTATAAATCAGATTAATTTGCTTTTTAGGGTTCTGTAAACTCTATCTACTAAGACTACTTTACTGTCTGTTCGTGTATCTGTCATCAGCTTGTTTCTCATGAACCGTGGTACTAAAAACAGGAAAAAAATAATATGTTTAAGGGGGGCTGGTTACGGCATTCTTCGTGCTCGAGTTCGACTCACACTCTAACGATTTTTTACTTTTTATATAGTAAATCGTTTCAAGTGGTAGCTAATGAATGCTTGTAATGACCAGATGTATCATTTATATGTTACTAGCAATTATCAGTGAATCTGCCCGCGTGGAATTTTGATTCCGTTCCGCAACCCATGGAAACCTGTACCTGGGATAAAATCCCTAAACCTGTCTGTAATTCCAGACTATGATCCACGTTTATACTAAATTTTGGACACATTCATTCAGCCGTTAGAGCGTGACTGAATAACAAACGTCTTCATAATCTTTCATATTTTTAAATTAAAAAAAAAAACTACAAAAAAGAAACTAAAACGACACGACTACGTGGGACCTGATACAATGTTTGGTGAAATGTGGGTGTTGATTCACCTATATCTAACCCTCCGGGGATAGGTTTGTATGTATGTGTATGTAAAATTAAATTTATTTTCACCTATAAATCAGAATTTACACCCAACAAAATTTAAGCAGCTCCTTATTTGCCTAATTTCCTCTCTTCAGTTCACAAGCTACACATAAAATGATGCAATACCGGAGCCACATCTAGCAGTCAATTATCTCACCAGCTATCTAGTGATGCATCTAACTAATATTGACATCTAATATTTTATGCCACGAAACTCGACACCGTGCCGACGTACCCGTAACGGTTTTTTTTCTATTAATATTTGTCAAAGTTAGGTTAACATCAGTAGCTTATATTGTTTAATATGCGAAAAATTAGAACTGTGTATCAATGTAGAAAAATTGGTTTTTGTGAGAAGGGTTAGATAGTCATTTAAAAAAGAACTTAATATTATTTTGTTCCAGATTTTTATGGAAATATCGATGAAATGTTGTAATAAATCAAGCTTGATAATGTAGGGATTTACATTTTTTGCATAAGTGGGAATAGAAATAAGTAAAAACTTGTTTTGGTGATGATGAAACATTTTAGGTAAAATAATTTCATACTCAAATAGGCGACCAAGGGAAAAATATGCAGACGATATCACTGCGAGAGAAGGAGAACTCGAAATAAAATCCTGTACCGACCCGTCTGGCCAGCGTGGAAACAGTAGGCCAAAGCCTCCCAACATTAGGAGATGCCTATGACCAGCATTAGACTGTGATAGATTACCTGCCCCTCTAGACAAGTGGTAATTCGTTGCTCGGCGTATGATGGAATAGAATGGCAAATGTATGGGTTTTGACCAATGATGTATTATTTTTATAGATACGTCATACACAAAGATGGCGGCTTTCAAAAATGGCGCAAACACAACATATTAGCTAGGTACTTCTAAAAATACGTCAATGTTCTTAATTTATATGAATTATATTATTATTTATATTAATAATATTTTATTATTATGTATTTATTAATAAAAACGTTTTTTTTGGGTGGCGCACTGTCGCGATTCTGATTCTGGTGCATAAAATGATGACCAAAAGTCATCATTTTTTTGTCGCCATTTTAGAGTGTGGACAACATATCTATAGTTTATAATATATCATTGGTTTTGACGTATATGACAGGCGTCAACAAATGTCAAAAACGTCAAATCCTATAGTACATTTATTTTGTTCCATGATACGCCGAGCAACGAATTGTCACTTGTCTAGGGGGGCTGATTGATTCATTCAATTTGTAGTAGGTATTATCGTCTAATACCAAACTCAATTGTTTTGATCACTATTGAGTTCAACGTGTTTCGAAATCAGAATGTAATAAGTATATTAGCTTATTTTCGTTAAGTAATTTTATTTTAGAGACATCTAAAGTCCTGATCTCGATTCAGATTTAATTAAACTATCGAGTTCACCCCAGCCCTATTCATTAATAGCACGGTGCAATTGTTTGCAAATTGAAATCGAAAACTTGTTAAATTAATGACCGTATAGAGGAACCGATGAGCCAATTAGTGAAGGGCTACCCAATTATCGATGTTCAAATGTTAATTATAAGTAATTTTATGTAGGTGGTGTAAAATTTATAGAGAAGGTATTTTGGTGTTTTTAGTCGATCAGTAATCATTAATAGTAATCATTAATAGTAATCATTAATAGTAATCATTAATAGTAATCATTAATAGTAATCATTAATAGTAATCATTAATAGTAATCATTAATAGTAATCATTAATAGTAATCATTAATAGTAATCATTAATAGTAATCATTAATAGTAATCATTAATAGTAATCATTAATAGTAATCATTAATAGTAATCATTAATAAATAATTCGAAGCGCACCTTACGTTTTATTTTTTATTTGACATGTCAATATGACTTCATTTCGCCTGATAGTAAGCTGAAGGGTCACAATAATTACAGACACCAACAATGTTGGAATGGTTGCCCTCAGCTAGACAGCCTCATCAGATACTTGTTCACGCCCTGCTTATGTGACCCGGGACTGTAGGAAGAAGGAAACACGTGTGCTGGTTTGAAATTACCACACATTATGCTAACCTATGCATGTACGCAGAAAATACGAATCTCATTTCCTTGACTCACAGGAACCCACATACTAAACCTATTCCTCCTAATTTTTAACAGTGTTGTATTAACCTGTGCTAACTTGTGTTCATCAGCTTGTTTCTCATGAACCGTGGTACTAAAAACAGGAAAAAAATAATATGTTTAAGGGGGGCTGGTTACGGCATTCTTCGTGCTCGAGTTCGACTCACACTCTAACGATTTTTTACTTTTTATATAGTAAATCGTTTCAAGTGGTAGCTAATGAATGCTTGTAATGACCAGATGTATCATTTATATGTTACTAGCAATTATCAGTGAATCTGCCCGCGTGGAATTTTGATTCCGTTCCGCAACCCATGGAAACCTGTACCTGGGATAAAATCCCTAAACCTGTCTGTAATTCCAGACTATGATCCACGTTTATACTAAATTTTGGACACATTCATTCAGCCGTTAGAGCGTGACTGAATAACAAACGTCTTCATAATCTTTCATATTTTTAAATTAAAAAAAAAAACTACAAAAAAGAAACTAAAACGACACGACTACGTGGGACCTGATACAATGTTTGGTGAAATGTGGGTGTTGATTCACCTATATCTAACCCTCCGGGGATAGGTTTGTATGTATGTGTATGTAAAATTAAATTTATTTTCACCTATAAATCAGAATTTACACCCAACAAAATTTAAGCAGCTCCTTATTTGCCTAATTTCCTCTCTTCAGTTCACAAGCTACACATAAAATGATGCAATACCGGAGCCACATCTAGCAGTCAATTATCTCACCAGCTATCTAGTGATGCATCTAACTAATATTGACATCTAATATTTTATGCCACGAAACTCGACACCGTGCCGACGTACCCGTAACGGTTTTTTTTCTATTAATATTTGTCAAAGTTAGGTTAACATCAGTAGCTTATATTGTTTAATATGCGAAAAATTAGAACTGTGTATCAATGTAGAAAAATTGGTTTTTGTGAGAAGGGTTAGATAGTCATTTAAAAAAGAACTTAATATTATTTTGTTCCAGATTTTTATGGAAATATCGATGAAATGTTGTAATAAATCAAGCTTGATAATGTAGGGATTTACATTTTTTGCATAAGTGGGAATAGAAATAAGTAAAAACTTGTTTTGGTGATGATGAAACATTTTAGGTAAAATAATTTCATACTCAAATAGGCGACCAAGGGAAAAATATGCAGACGATATCACTGCGAGAGAAGGAGAACTCGAAATAAAATCCTGTACCGACCCGTCTGGCCAGCGTGGAAACAGTAGGCCAAAGCCTCCCAACATTAGGAGATGCCTATGACCAGCATTAGACTGTGATAGATTACCTGCCCCTCTAGACAAGTGGTAATTCGTTGCTCGGCGTATGATGGAATAGAATGGCAAATGTATGGGTTTTGACCAATGATGTATTATTTTTATAGATACGTCATACACAAAGATGGCGGCTTTCAAAAATGGCGCAAACACAACATATTAGCTAGGTACTTCTAAAAATACGTCAATGTTATTAATTTATATGAATTATATTATTATTTATATTAATAATATTTTATTATTATGTATTTATTAATAAAAACGTTTTTTTTGGGTGGCGCACTGTCGCGATTCTGATTCTGGTGCATAAAATGATGACCAAAAGTCATCATTTTTTTGTCGCCATTTTAGAGTGTGGACAACATATCGACCCCCCCAAGCAATAAACCGGTAATCGTAAAAAGCAAATTTTACAGGAAAAATGATTTACTGTTTTTGTTGAATTACTTTCCAACCAGTGGGAGTATTGACATCATTGATACATGAAGTGAAAGCTAATTTTTTATGAAATAGTATTTAGCTATCAGTTTCAATCTACATGCTTCTAGTAAGTTACAATTTGAGAAGAAAAATCTTACGGTTTTTAAAAAAGTTATATTTTCCTGTAATAGTAACTTACCGGATTATTGCGGTAATTTTTTGAAAAGTGTTGATACGTACTAGCATACTGCGGACTTTTATAACGTTATTTTGTATAGCAACAAGTGATCATAATATATCATTACAAAGTTATTGTAGTAATATTATAGGGCAAAAAATACTGTACAATTAAATTACAGGGTTGTTTCCGGAAATATGACAACAACATTTTTCAGTAACCATTCAGTTCCAAAAATCATTTAAGTATAATAAACTAAGGTATTTTTAATAAAATAATTCAAAATAAATAGATTAATCGATTTCATGCCCAAAACAATATTTCAGTAAATATTACACATATTTTAAACATAACCTGTTTAACAAATTAAGAAAAACAGTCACATAATTTAATCTATACGAGGAAGAAGTCGGATCGAGACCTATGCCAGCAAAATTGCTCTATAGCCCCTAAGGCTAGACCTAGACCAAAACCTAGATCCTAAGATATACCATGTCTGCCATGTCTATTAGTAAATAAAACCTAAGTGTTCTATTCTATTCTAAAATGACTAGAAAGCCATCCCCAACTGAGTTGGGAAAAAGCCTCAAAGATACTGATTGAATAGACAGGCAGATACACAAAGTATACATACGAGTATACTATGCATAGTGATTACGCCTATTTACATCGGGGTTAGACAGATACAAAAGCCTACCATCTGCTTCTGTCCTTTCATACATCACTAGCTTTTTCTAGGGACGTTAAACGTTTCAAGCAAGCCTGTTGCTTTCGAATGCTTCTAACATTATACGAGTAAGTATTAAACAAAATCAGTATTAAACAAAAGTAAATTCTGATATAGATTAATACAAATTGAAAAATAAAAAATTTAAATTTAACAATCATCCGACAGGTTGCCCTCTACTGCGTCCGCATTATCAGTAATGTTCAGTAAATGAGTTATAGAAAGTGTGGTATAACCGTTGGATTGCTCCAGATTTACACAGACCCAACAGATCAGCATGCAAAGGCTTGCTGATTGGAATCGGCTGGTGATAGGCACGGTGCAAATCAATATTAGCTGCCATAAGCACACTTTGTGGCCTTTTACATCCACGCTGTCTGGATAGAGGATTTTGAGGAATTGTGTTAAGCTCAGAAAATGTGTCATCAAAATCGTATTTAAAAAAGAGATCATTCTCTTGTAAGTGTGTCGTTTTCACCTCCATAATATCCGACCAGCGAATTGTCCTACCATCTTTATCCCGCCTCCAATGAACAGGGTCTACAAGTTGTTTTATGTCTAACATTTCGTGTTGTTCAAGTTCTTTAACAGAATACTTATAGCCGGTAACTTTGGAGTTTAAAATTATGTTACCTTTATATTTGGTCGGGAGTATACACCACTTTATTCCATAAATTACGCTCAATGCATGCATGCATGGAATCTCCCTCATTTAGGGTGTGTCCTGTTTCGAAAAACCTATGGTTAATAGAAATATGCCAAGTAGTTTGACAGCATATACATACATAGCAAAAATATTATCTATTTTTATTCTGCCCATAACACCCCTTAGAATAATGTGAAAATGTGGAAATGCCATTTCGTGTTGAGTTTTAAAAAAAATCTAGCAAGCAGCTTCCTATTTCTGTACTACCTCTTTTTGCTATTTGGGCGTGCCATACATAACAGTATCCCTTTTTTCGAAGCGTATCGAAAACTGTAAAATTGTAGACGGGATACCATTCACAAATAAGTAGTGAAGGGTAGGCGCACAATATAAACCCGCGCACCTCTCGGAAAAAGGCCACAAAGTGTGCCTAAGGCAGCTAATATTGAGTTTCAACGGGCCTATCACCAGTCGATTACAATCAGCAAGCCTTTGCATGCTGATCTGTTGGGTCTGTGTAAATCTGGAGCAATCCCATGGTTCTACCACTTGTTCTATAACTCATTAACATGTACTGATAATGTGGACACAGTAGAGGGCAACCTGTCGGATGATTGTTAAATTTCATTTTTTAAATTTTTAAGTCAAATTTATATTATGTTAATAATTTTCTACCTAAAAATGTTTGTTACTTTCTATTACCCATTTATGTTCTAAAAATATAATACGGAATAAATATCGCATATGCGTTTACCGGCAATCACTATGAAATTTTCACCGCAATAAACTGGTAATAGCAAATTACCGAATATCGAAAAGAAAAACACTTCTGTATCAATGTATTATGTGGTTTTTGTGGTTATTCATGTGTTGACATATTTCCGTGCAATAAAGTGGTAATTGCAAATATCTTCGTTAATATCAGTAGGAATATTCTGAAAAAAATTAAAGACATGTGTCCCGACCCATAGATGCCGAATTTCGCATAACAACAAAAACCCCATAATAGCACATTACCGACTTATTGCTTGGGGGGGTCGATATCTATAGTTTATAATATATCATTGGTTTTGACGTATATGACAGGCGTCAACAAATGTCAAAAACGTCAAATCCTATAGTACATTTATTTTGTTCCATGATACGCCGAGCAACGAATTGTCACTTGTCTAGGGGGGCTGATTGATTCATTCAATTTGTAGTAGGTATTATCGTCTAATACCAAACTCAATTGTTTTGATCACTATTGAGTTCAACGTGTTTCGAAATCAGAATGTAATAAGTATATTAGCTTATTTTCGTTAAGTAATTTTATTTTAGAGACATCTAAAGTCCTGATCTCGATTCAGATTTAATTAAACTATCGAGTTCACCCCAGCCCTATTCATTAATAGCACGGTGCAATTGTTTGCAAATTGAAATCGAAAACTTGTTAAATTAATGACCGTATAGAGGAACCGATGAGCCAATTAGTGAAGGGCTACCCAATTATCGATGTTCAAATGTTAATTATAAGTAATTTTATGTAGGTGGTGTAAAATTTATAGAGAAGGTATTTTGGTGTTTTTAGTCGATCAGTAATCATTAATAGTAATCATTAATAGTAATCATTAATAGTAATCATTAATAGTAATCATTAATAGTAATCATTAATAGTAATCATTAATAGTAATCATTAATAGTAATCATTAATAGTAATCATTAATAGTAATCATTAATAGTAATCATTAATAGTAATCATTAATAGTAATCATTAATAGTAATCATTAATAGTAATCATTAATAAATAATTCGAAGCGCACCTTACGTTTTATTTTTTATTTGACATGTCAATATGACTTCATTTCGCCTGATAGTAAGCTGAAGGGTCACAATAATTACAGACACCAACAATGTTGGAATGGTTGCCCTCAGCTAGACAGCCTCATCAGATACTTGTTCACGCCCTGCTTATGTGACCCGGGACTGTAGGAAGAAGGAAACACGTGTGCTGGTTTGAAATTACCACACATTATGCTAACCTATGCATGTACGCAGAAAATACGAATCTCATTTCCTTGACTCACAGGAACCCACATACTAAACCTATTCCTCCTAATTTTTAACAGTGTTGTATTAACCTGTGTCCAAAATTTCAGTCAAATTCATCGAGCCTTTTTGCACAATTAGGTGACGAACAAAAGAACTCAATTTCGCATTAATAATTTCTAGGGTACAATTTGTATTGCGCTCCTACAATATTTCAGAGTACGTATTTTTTTTCTACAGCATTCACTTAACAATGCGTCGACTTCTTCAGGCTATACTCAAGTTTCAATTGTCTAACTCATCGCGGAGTTAGTTTAAAATCAATTACAACAATTCCGTTCAGACAGATAAGAAAGCAAATTAAGAAAACGTGGCAAGAAACTTCTACTATTGTCTGTTTACTTGAATAGAAGAAGTGCTGCACGAAATTACCCTCTATTATTTAGATAAGTGAGCATACTTTCCTCTGCACATTTTGACCAGGACGACTCCATGACACTTCTGAGCCGAGCAGCTGCATCGCTGGGAAAACTAGTATCTCATGAGTCTGTGACCAATGAAGTAGCAAAGAAATCAGTCAAAGTAGTAGTATGACGTGCTTCAGGAACTGACCAACTTTCGTAAAAGTCATACATTTTTAGTTAGACTCACCTGATAGAATTGATACTATTAGATACTAGTTTTTCCAGCGATACAGCGGTTACCCGTAGTTATTGAGAGTGTTTTATGGGCTGTACGTTTATTAGCAGATATATTACAGTCCTATTTGAGCTTTGGAAAGCATGTTAAGCTGTCAATCCTTTTTGCCATACGAACATCTGTAGTCACAATCGCAGGTAGTTGGAGCAATAAATGTCCTACAATCTATTCTAATTACAGAACTTCGATATTGTCAGTTATTTGTGAAGGTATCTCGATCTTTGTGAAGGTATCGAATCGGTAACAGGGGGAATTGGGTCTGAGCTAAAAATGGCTATCATCGGCTTCGTACTAACTGAGACTCCAGTCAAGTTAGGAATAGGCTCAGTGTGATGGATGACAGAATAGTCTTATTTCTTAGTTTCTTTGTACTACAACCACGCGGCAGCCTAAACACTACCGAATTATCAAAAAACTTCAATTCTACTTTTGCTTCTTCCTGATTCTTTCACCATCATCCTGCACCTATGCTTTATTTTGCAATACAGGTAATTCAATATCATGCAACCATTTTAAATTCCAACGGTGCAAAAGCAAAAATACAATTACAGCATATTTTCACCCAATAACTGGATATTCGGAAAAATCAGCTCGTCCATCGAAGCTTTAAACCGAATTTAACATGATCTGTTATTAATTGAAAGTCCATGGTAACTGGTGTAGCTTTATTGGATTTTTAAACCGTCTCCTGCCTCGAATACGAATAAAACTTGTTATATTTATTTTGCCCATTCGTGTTTGTGTACTTTTAGGAGTTTTTTTGTACACATTTACAGGGTATTCAGTGTTTGTTTAGTACCTCGCCTTTGGGCAGGGTACTCAATATTGAATGAATAGAATGGATGCCCGAAAATGTTTGGTACAACGTAACCGTTAATTTTTGCTTACATGTGTGTAGTACTTTAGTCTTTGTTTTATAATATGATTTTTATTGATATCTGTTGCGACAAGCTTGCCGATTGTGCCGTCGTCTATGTCTGTTTCGGTCTTAGAAGAAGCATTTCTTAATCGATTTTTACTAAACTTGGCACACGTGTTCTTTGATTTGAAATAAAAAAAATTGTCCAGAACTTTTTTTGATAGAGGAGAAAATGGGAAGAAAAGGGAGAAGTTTGAACGGATCTTGATGATTTTTGGCTGAAACATCAAAGGCATGATTCCTCACAGGAAGTTGTGAAAAAAAGGGTGCTCGCAAGGTCTACAGTAAGTTCACAGAATTGAACTACTAGTACTTATTTTTTCCAGATTCATAACTGGAATTTCTCAAATTTGACTCAATTAAGACAGTACCTAAATCTCTCCCTCCATTCTTTAGCAAGAACAGTATACTATAGTATCTATTAATACTGAACGAAGATTTTCACACATTTATACCATCGAAAGATCAGGATAGCAGCATTAACACCCACATTATTAATTCAAAGCATACCAAAATCCTAAGATTTAATGACAGTGTTTATACCAAAGTTGCTCATAAAATTAATATTTGACCAAAAGTGGTAATTATAAAGATATCAAGTCAAGTAAGAGCCCATTCTATTCATGCTGAGAACAGCAAGACTTAACCACAATCAACATTGAGTCATACGCCTTAAGCAATATGGTTCACTTTGCCTTCTCAGTAATAAAAAGAATCTTGAATGCCGTTTTGCTTCTCAGCGGAGTACAATAGGGCCACTTCGACTTCACGCGCGGCTGTCATAGGCGACTAAGGGCCTCTATCCGACAGCAAACATACAGTCTATGTAAAAATGTCCGCTTGACGGCAATAGGCTCGCCCCCTATTACGTGGGACCAAAAACATAATTCGGTGAAATATGAAGATGTTTGTGGTATTTATACTGTGAGTATATGTATTTATGTATGAATTTAACGACGACACACACGAAACGACAAATCTCTGCATCCCCCTAAGGTTAACTGGTAGAAAATGCTGATGGCATTGA
Organism: Eilema depressum; assembly: GCA_914767945.1. NCBI lineage: Eukaryota > Metazoa > Arthropoda > Insecta > Lepidoptera > Erebidae > Eilema > Eilema depressum. The sequence goes on along the minus strand of OU612036.1, from coordinate 2,402,155 downwards.
ATCCGCCTTTGTATATGTACTTATTTTATATTTTGTGCATAAAGATTAAATAAATAAATAAATGTAACATACCTTTATCGCCTTTCAGCTCGACATTGCCCCTGTACCACACGATTCTCGCAGCAGGTTTAGCGTTCTTCACCAGGCAGGTTAAAGAGACGTCCTCGCCTTCCTTCACTTCGAGCTTCGAACTCGGTGGGTGGTTCGTTATTTCGACTGCATTCGGTGGTGCTGTAACAAAAAGACGAATAACTGTAACGTTACGAATAAGTGTGACTCTCGAGGGGCAAACCGGTGACTCTCGCTCCGCCTCGTACCCGGGGCAGAGGTTGGCCGTTGCCATTCAGTGGGGCATATAATATCGTGCCTATAGGTATAAATGGAAATAAATAAGAACAGTTGTAGAGATAATAAATCATACTCTATATTAATTAATTTGTTTTGAACAAATCTTTCAATCGCTTAAAAGTTTATCGCAATTTTCTGCCATTCGGAAGTAAATTTATCATTTCTCCAATTTAAATAAGTACATTATGACCACAGACTTTATCGCGAAATGACATTATTCCATTAATTCAAATCGTATGAATTATTATTAATCTCCCCGAAAGTTGGGTATTAAAAACCAGGGGTCATAAATTAAAATAATAATCCTTTGGGATGTCAACTTCTAAACTCCGGTTACCCGTAAGTTTGTCAAACTCGCGTCAACTTGACAGACTAAATACCAAACGATCTATATATAAAATGTTTACTTGGTATATAAGTTTAAAATTGTAATTGTATGCTTAAAAAACTTCTGCATTAACTAAAAACAGGGTGTCCTTTATGGATTGGACTAGAACAAAAGATTTTTTTATGGGAGCTATTAAAAAAACACTTGACAAAAGTTGTTTTATAATTCAAAGAACACGTATGCCAAGTTTGGTGAAAATCTGTTAACAAATGCACCCTTTAGACTGGAACTGACAAACACACAGACATACATTAGATGAAAGCAAAATCGGCCACATTGTCGGAGCAAAGTCGTTCGCTTGGTACGCTCGCCTGGCCAAATATGGGTTTCATAAAAAAAAAACATTTCTTACATCCTTGTATTAGCCTTCATAGATAAAGATGATCACCAACCCGAGACACGATTACCCGCAGTATACATAAGGAATACGAAAAGCATCTAACTCACACTAGAGCCGTTATAAATGTGAAATGCAGTTAAATCACTCTAGAACACGTTAGACAGTTTCGTTCCTCGAACTTTTGGAATTGGAAAATCCAAGTTACATATTTTAGTCTCCGGAATTCAAATGATCTAGGCAAGATATATGTCTGAGTAGTCTACTCTAGGACTTTTGCCTCCGTAGTTTCTAAGCTGAATAATATCAGCACTTATTCTCGATGTTTGGGTAGTTTAAGTTAAGAATATATCACGACATCGCCTTTTTGGGTACTTGGGGTAGTTTATTAGGTTTTTTATATAAGTAAGGTGACAGACAAGCACACGGCCCACCTGAAAGTTGATAGATGGACGTGTGCGACACTAAGGGAGTCATGCTCATATTGCCGACCTTGAATGAGAGAGAGAGAGAGAGTTTCTGTGCCGTCAGTGCAGAAGACAAAGCAGGACAAGCTTTTGGTCTTCAAACTGACAGCACAAAAACTCTCCAGTGAGCTTTGACAATCCTACTCACCGCCGGGAACACAATACGAGGTTATTACAGCGTAATGAATTACTAAAGTTATTAAAAACGACAATATAGACAGTAGCCTAGGTATGCCGCATTTAGCACCGTTTATAAGAAATACGTTATAAAGAATTATAAAATTTACCGAAAAAGCAACAATTGGGTAGTGAAAATATTGTGCAATTTTTAATTGTCATTTTTTACTTATTTCATTACTAATGAATAATCAATAAATTTAAAAACCAATAAAACAGTTTCTAATAACGTTACTACACATTTACGTGAAATAGTTACAAGTAAATAAAACATAACTCCTTTGATGGCAACTCCGGTGGCAACAGTGTTTTTAGTAAGTGTTTCGCTACGAGTATAATATATTGTAACCAAACCTTAGAATAACCTGCCAGAAACAATTTATAACTATGCAGAGATGAACACGGGTTTAATGCATAGACTGAAGCGATAGCGATTAACAATACAGTAAGTATTTTTGTAACCGATTTCTTTATGGGAGATGTTCTCAATTCTGATGTTTATTTTATTATGTTTGTACGCGCACAGTGCTCTGTGTCCGTCGCAAAATATTTTTTTGTTAGGTACACCACCCTAGGGACCCTGGTCCCTAACAACAGATACGACAGAAAAAGAATGAGTGAAGAGATTCTAAATTTAATTATACATAGTATTATACATTACTGAATGAATCTGGTTGCACTCCGGAATAATATAGATTGACTATGCAAGAATCTAGTCGGACCTAATTCAATAGTCACCTAGTCAGACATGTACGTAGTCTCATATTCTCCGTACATCCCAAACAAAATTGTCAGAACGTTCACCGTACACTTAACAAGTATTGCAAATATTTTGCCGAAGTTCCTAACTTAAACAATAACTTTTCACCGGATTAAATTTGCGAGATTACCATCAAAATTTTCTCGTACAAGCGATACCGTATCACCTATCAGATATAAACTTTTCGGCTCGAAAGACCACTTCTATAACACTAGTACTGAAAATTAATCCTCGGCTCGAAAGACCACTTACACAACACTTGTACTGAAAATTAGTCCTCTAAAACCAACTTTATCGAACTATACCCGTGTTTCTGTTTTACCGCTTCCCTTTTGTAACTTGTGATCCGTAACCGGATATTACTATCTACTCACAAAGGTGGGAACCAGCTTTGTTGCGGTCCATGTCGCTCTTTGTGGTGTTTAGTAAAGAAAAACTTAACGTACTTTGGGTTGGGGACCGTAATGGTGGGGAGTTAGTCAATAACTTAGTCTGAATAGCTGTTATTTGACTTCGAAACTGTCCCGGGGAATTTTGATCCGTAACCTACGGGAACCTATTCCAGGGATAAAAAGTAGCCTATGTGTTATTTCAGACTATAATCTATCCGTGTACCAAACCTGGCTAAACCCACGTCCTTCCTATAATACGTGACCAGGTATCTCAGTTGGTTAGGATATTCCCACTTTTAAAAGACTGATGACGAGTTCTAGTCCGACCTGGAATGTCGATTTTTAAATTTAAATTTAGCGGCAAATTTTCAATAAAACCATTATAGTGTAAATTTAAATTATAATTATATTCATAAAATGAAAAGTGAAGATTTTCAAAACAACCTTGCTACCCTGAGAGGTCATATCTAATTTAAAATATAAAATTCTAGACAATAATTTGATATATTACGTATTCAAATTTAGTTTCAAAGTAAATTTTAATAACATGTCAAACTCAGATTAGAGTCGTTTACTAGAAAATATTAAAAGCAAAATATTTTCTGAAAAGGCAATAAATAAGTAATGACTAAAGTTTGAGCTTAATATCGGCGTGCGGTTAGGTTTACTCAATAACCAAACTATGTATATGCCTTGAAGGCTTGAATATGTCTATTAGGTTCTAGTCTAGGCTGTTTTTTTATGCGAACACACTATTATTTTCATTATTCAACTAAATCAATTTCAATCGCCAAACAGCTCGGGTTTGCTATTATACCATTTTAAGTTCAGTCAATAAACCATGATTGTGTATTTAATATAGCCAATGTATGGCTACCACTCCCCGTACATTTGGTCCTTCGAGCCGGAGTCCTTCAATGCTACCTATGTATAATATTGCCCAAGTTGATTTTTTTGAGTGAAACCAATGTCACTGTCATTGCAAAGATCAATAAACCATATTGATACTTGGCGGCCAAATTATCCGGAGTCAAAAGTGATAGACCGCATTTTTGCCTATTACGAGTATTTGTTTTAATATGTTGAAAATAAAACAAAATTGAATCCATAGTTTGGAAAAAGTGAATGTCCAAGGCGGGACTCGAATACGCGACCAGTCCCTTACATGGGAATGCTCTGTTCAACTGATCTACATGATATGAAAAGGCCTTTGTCATTCGAAATTCTCTACGACTATTAGCCAATCTAAATAGAATAGTTTGCATACTAATGCTTCTTTAAAATTTCATTAAATTCATAAAATTTAACCAACTTCTCGAATACGATTGCGGTCATTCGTCCTCCAAAATCAATACATTGATGTAGCCCCTTACGTAGAACACGCAAGTGAGCTCTTGTCCTTCAGATATCTCTCCTATGAAGCTTTACAAAAACATTCTAACAATACATCCATCAATATCCCATGAATGCTTTTGTGGGCCGTTATGGCTTCCGTTACCATGGCAACTAAGAGAGGAAATGTACGGAGATGCCGACAATAAAACATGTATTAGATTATAGGGAGAAATGTTGTGTCGAGGGAATTTATCTTATGTTCGATATATCAAGAACAGTATTTCAATGATAGAATTAAAAGTATGATGAATAAGCTCATTGAATCATGTTTTTGTGGAAATGTGAGGTCTGTGAGCTTATTGGGATATCTTTTTTTATCGTGTGAAAAATTTCTATGGCTATCACCCCCACCAGAGCCGGTGGAGGGGTTATGTCGGACTCGAACCGACTAAAACGCATGTCATCTGTGGACCGTCGCGCGTCGGTTGCTGGAGGTGAGATTATCGTAGGCAAGCTTATTGGAATATCTTGAAATTTTTGGAGGAGTGGCAAGTGACTGATGGACAGCCACCGGGTGTATAGAGACTTACCGACATCCTTGGGACCCAAACTAGCCTTTCTTGTAACTAGGTGCGCTTACTAAACAATGAACAAGGCTCTGGCACAGGTTTTCCTTTCAGAATTGGGAGGTCTGGATGGTTGACATATCGACAAATAAACTTCGCAATTTCTTTTTGTTTCTGGACATTGCTAAGCAGATGATGACTCCTCTGTGCCAGTTAAGAGACTAAAAACGTGCAAAATAGACGACAATAGACTTACCCAAACTCACCCTATTAGATAAAACAAAAAATAAAACTACTGATATACCAGTAGGTATAACTCCACCTCTACGGAAAATATACAGCGTACATAACAAAAAAGAAATAAACTCGTTGAAGTAGTAACAACAAGCAAAACAACCCTTTAAAAACTTTTAAATAAAACATCAGCTGCTCCTTAATTAGTTTCGACCTCCCTAATTTCGGATCGGGGTCCAATCCATCACTTATTCCGGGCATTCGTCAAACTTTTCTAAAGAAAGTGTACGGTCTGACGTTGTAGTTGGTAGTTTCGCCAGTAAATGTTCGGACGGATCGTGAATGGGTAATGAGGGCTGTATTTTCTTGTGTACAATCAAACATACGTAACTAAAACAAGTTTCGAATAGGGTTACAGTTTATTGGTAGTTTTAAAAGGCTTCGAAGTCTTTAACGAATTTGAGACGAGGTATAAAAAGTTTAGATACACCCTGTAAAGCTACATCTAAATGTTTGTAGTTAAACTGTTTTTTTTTTAAACAGATATATGACTCAACTGGAGCTTGGAGGAGTATGGATGGTGTATGGAGTCCTTCTAAGATCATTGAAGCCCAAGATAATTGTATTTGCAAGCCGGTAGGGTACATCTAATGATTGGCGATGTAGACTCAAGCATAAGCTTTCCTTAGTTTTGCTAAGGTTTGGGCGGTCTGGTCGCAGTTGCGAATCCAAAAACCACAATAAACCAAATTGTAGCAAAAAGATCATCTATTTCTTTTCCTACGCATTATATATTATTACTTAAAAGATCAAGAATACTTCTAAATACTTCCAAAAAACTTTTACGTCCCCACAAAATCCTATTTATTTCATCCCTAATACAACATTACAGTAACAACCGAAAAATCCTGTAAAACAACCCGAATCTAATAAGGAAACAAGCAAGTTTCAAGAATAGATTTAAATAATTCTGTAATCCAATTCTGAAGGAGAGATTCCCGTGGATCCCTAAAACGAAAAAACACAAAAGGGTTCCGTCGATCGAAATGTGCCAGGTTAATAATGCAATTAGAAGTGCCGCTTGTTCGGGAAGGGTGGGGTAACAGTGAGAGCGGTAGCGAGAGTACCTACCAGCGGGCACAGTTTTGTATACCAATTATGTAGTTGTTAAAATATTTATAAATTTTAAATTTTACATCGCTAACCATTATATTTCTGTAAAGTAAGAAGAAAAAATTGAGAAGGAAATAATTCTGTATTTCATTGCTATAAGAGCAATCCCGTGAATCTACAAAACGAAAAAATAAGAAGGTTCCATCGATCTAAATGTACCAGGTTAATAATGCAATTAGGCGTACTTCTTAAATGGGTAGGGTTGGGTAATAGTCATAAGCGGTAGCGTGATGATAAGTGGGTACAATAATAACTATCATATAAATATTTTATTAAAGAAATATAAAAATAATCTTTTGATATTTATTTTAATAAAATTTTAGTAAGATATTTATTGTACAAAAAAAAATTAAAGCCTGTTGGATTTTCCCGACTATGAGATTACTGATCGTTACGAGTAAGGGTCCATTGCCAATGCAAGTAGCAAAAGGGGAGCAAACCAAACACCTCAGAGGCATTTAAAGATCAGAAAAAGGTGTAACGTAATAGGACTTAGGGAAAGTACTAGAAGGAAAGACTTCCAAACTAATTGTATTCCACACCTTGACATTGTTAGGCATGGCACTAGACACATGTCAGTAAAAATATTCAACAAGCTTCCCGATGACATAAAATTGTTATTATACAAACGGGATTTTATTACCAAATTAAGGCGGTTTTTGCTAGAAGGCTGTTATTATTCTTTAGATGACATTATGAACTATACCCAATTGACTTGAATTGTAATGTATTGCTGTATATGTAGGTAGGTATATATATAATAATATTAATACTGTGACATTTGACATTGACATTTTATGATTGACATTGATAATGGTTTTTTTTTGTATACTTAATTTTTGCATGACATGCCTCATTAATTGCTATTTTTTTTTTCTATAATTCAATACAATGTACCTAACATTCAACACAATGTAAAAGTTGTTATGAATAAATGATATGATATGATATATATGATATGATCCCAATTGCAAAACAAATTAGAAGTAAGGACAGCACTTAAATCACAAACTAAAACGCTATAAACTCACCCGCTGGCACTAGCACCACACCCGACTGCTAAAAGCCACTTCTAACCGTGAGAAAAGGTAATTATTGACTTTTTCAACTTCCTTCCTCCGACGCCTGGCGAAAGTAGATAAGGCTGCCTAATTAAAACCCGTAGTGTAGTTCTTTTCGTGAGAGGGAGTTAGAAAAGAACAAGATTGGTATCTTTTCGGTTACAGAATTCATCATTCAAGAGATTTTACAGAATTCAGAAGTTCAATTCAAGTAATTCAAATTTTTCCATATTAATTTTGTTAGTGTTGAACCTTGAATTTCAGAGATATTATCAGAAATGTGAATTCACTTCAACAGAAAGGTCTGACGCACATTTCAGTCTTCTGAATCTATAATTCTTTTTTATGCAGTAATCGTCTCGCCTAAAGCTAATCTGAAGGCAAAGTCTCAGGAAATTATTAACTCCAACAAGGTTACAATAGTGGACCTCAGCTTGAAGGCCTCAACAGATGCTTTTTCACGTTATTTTCTACCCTTTACGAGTAAGTATGTCTTTTAAAAATCTCTCTCTCTTACTCTCTTTAATAATCATGATACATTGTTACACTCTACTAAGTAATTAGCAAACAATTTCGTCTAACTAACAACACTAATATGTAGTCTGTGGTGCAGAATCTTGGTAAGTAAATTCTGGCCACTAAGACCGGATCTGACCGCCCATAAATTTTACACATACTTACATAATATACATACATGTATGTTTGTGGACGTAGACTGCAAGAGCCTTTGTTTATAGAGCTATACTTATATTTATTGTATATATTGTAATTATGTGTATTATACTACATGATATTAGTATAGGTATTTAGCAAAAGTAGCACCAATCACGAAAAAGCTACGAGGAAATCCTTTGTCCTGGTTCGGACATGTAATGCGTAGGGATGAAAGTAATGTCGTAAGGAAGGCATTAACTATGGAAGTAGATGGCTACAAGGAGAGAGGAAGACCTAAAAGGAGGTGGATGAGCGGTGTGAATGATGATATGGTTAAGAAGAATTGAATGCTGAGAGGACTGCAAATAGAGATGAATGGAAAAGGCAGTTTCCGATAATTCGGCGCTATTGCAAGCACCATGATCACGGCAGAACTGCAGTGTTGGCGGTAAATTGGTCATTGGTTTTCCCACACATAAAAACTCTTCAGTGAGCTCTGGCTACTCTACTCACTACCGAGAATACAACACGAGGTTATTATTGCCGCGGTATTCTGTAAGGTGGTATTTAAACAACTTCGACATTTTGAAAGCAAATTAATATTCAATTGAACGATATACCAGTCTACTAAAACCAGTATCCCTAGAGATGTTTCATTACATACAAGAATAGCTAATAAAAAGATGCTTAAGCCTTTTATTCCTGGACCCAAACATTCACACCCAATCGTACACGCATTTCGTATTCATGTTGACCATTTCATAGTCGCCGTTAATAGGGAATAACTAGTTTCGTACATGTTGTAATTAAATAATATTCATAAGGCAAAAGGGTATTTCTTTACCAACATGTTCAACAAAAATGTATATGTCTACAATCAAGGAACATAATATTTTGGCCCAGGTTTTGATGAGATGGAGTGAATATTGTTCTTGTTCTTCATCTTAGAGTTAATCCCAGTCACATCCGAAACTTTCAACTCGGAGTCTGGGGTCCGTTTTACTGGTTTATCTGCAGATTTGGCTGAACTAAAGGTGCGTACAGATCATGTAACATGTTGTTTAACTTGTGTTACATAACACGTCCACATTATCTAACATTGTTTTATAACTTTACAATATTTAACAATACTGTATCCACTTCAGTGTCCACATTACTGAAACATGTTATATAACATTGTTTTATAATATGTTATGTTATATGATTTGTACGCACCTTTAGATATTTTCCTTGAAGCGATTGTCAATTATACAAACAATTCAATAGATTTTAGAACCAAACTGCTTTTAACTCAATTACGTAAAAACGGCTGTACATAACATTTTGCACAAAGAGTACAACCGAGAAAAAGTCAAGCTTCTTTTATTCTCGGAATAGCTTTCAATGGGACGCGAGAATGGGATCAGTATTCCACGTGGTGGGAGCCGCAGGCATGCGCTAGCTATGAATAAAACATACAAACATCACACGGTTACCAGCTTTTAGATATTTTAACCCTAGAGGCGTATGTTACTATCAAAGCCTGTGAAATATGTGCTTCTAAAGAGGTATACTGTATCTATATAAAACCTGATGCTCTTTTTTATTGCCAGAAATTTTTTATACATACATAGACTCCTACTTAATGTTCAACACATACGTATATGTATTCAAGCCTGTTAACTCTGAAGGGGTAAGCAGAGGTGTATTAACACTCACATTTCACCAACTGAGATTTTCGATCCCCCGTAATAACCTATTAGCACTTTGTCATAGGTTATTATGTACTTTTCCACGATATTTATTATTAAACCTGACCGGTACTGCATTACGGCTTTCTCAATGGTTTAAATTGACAGTAATTAACTGTCAACGGCATTCTCATTGACAGTCATTAAATGTCAATGTAAACCCGTGACCATGCCGTAAAGCGAAACCGGTCAGGTTCAATAACAAATATCGTGGAAAAGTACAAGTGTGTTATCAATTTAAATTACGTAACAAAAGCAATAGAACAAGCAAATCCACTTAAGACCAAACCAAATGATGTGGTTTGGTTTTAAGTCCTTAACAAAATATACGTTCAAAACCACCAATCCTTGACCATTTGAACAAAAATGTCCCCTAACTATAAAACACCAATTCAAAAAACGAGATAAAATCTCTATTGATACAGCCCCGGCATGAGTGCCAACTCAAGATTTGCCTGATATATCGTTTGGTACAAATTCAATTCTCCGTAACTGAATTGAGAGAATACTTCCAGAATTTCAATGAATATGGCTTTGTAATGAGTCTAAGGAATTATGTATAATTAATTCACGTAGGTATGTTTCTTTGGTAGGATTGTGGGAACTTATAATATTATGAGATGGTTCGTCTTATGTTATGAGATTTAGATAGGTGTAGTTCGTGGATAAGGTGTCGCCTCGGCCTGCTGCATGCGTCTGCAGTTTTCGTATACGGTCGGATTCGGATGTCATACCTTTATAAAGCTAAAGAGTTTTTGTTTCTTTGTATGCTAGGTTGAACGCAGAACGTTAATCTCAGGAACTAGGTTCGAATTGAAAAATTATTTTTGTGATTGTGTTATAGGCTAAAAATCATTAGACTACTACTAAAGAGAGCAAAGTAGTAACCATAAATGTCAACAAATCTGGCAAATTCTCAGATATTATTTGAAAATTCATAAATTGCGGGCATAAATATATTATTTAAAGGGGTGATACGAGTTTCGAAGTATGCCTCGGGCAAAGCCGGGGCGGGTCAGCTAGTACTTCTATAAAAAGAACGCTAGACTCAATAAAGGACCCTATTTACCTTCTATGTCTCTCTTTTTTTTAATTCTCTGTACCGTTGAATCGTGTCAATATATCGCCCAACAGTTTATTAAAACCCTGAAGGCTGTGCCAACAGTGGTAGACGAATTGGATACTTATTACAATGGGCAGTAAAGTCTAAAATTGAAAGATTGCTTGCACAGAGTAGTGCAAATACTTGAAGTTGTGTGTGAAGTTATGTAGGTTTCATTATGAGGGGTCAGTTGATGAGACAATAGGGATTTGGGAATAGCCTTTGTAGGCACTACTTACAAATGTAACTAATATTTTACTGTTTCAGCGGTCTGTTTGTTTAATTAGGTTTTGGAGCAGAAAGGAATAGGGGTATATCACATTTTTCAGGATATAAGTACATACCTACATCGCCTGTAAATCTCCAACGGGGTAAGCAGAGGTGTTTTAACACCCACATTTCGTCAACCGTGATTTTCGGTCCCACGTAAGAGGAGACGAGCCTATTGCCGTCAAGCAGACACTTAGTCATGGGCTGTATGTTTACTTTCGGATGGAGAACAGCCTAGTCCTTCTACGACACCCACAGGAAGAGATGGGGTGACCCTATTCTACTCCACCGGGACCAACAGGTCTACAAGTCAATCCTGAAAATGTGATTTGCCTCTATGCCTTTCCATAGTTTCCATTATTCAAACTCACTACTCCTATTTGCCATTATCGATCGACTGTGTACGAGCTGGACAGGTTGATTGACGACAGTGTTGTAACAGCCTGTAGATAAAATATACAGGGTTCAACATGGTGACCCCGATGCCTCTAACAAAACAACTGAATTTTTAGCTTTACGTAGCTTAATTTCTATTAGCTTAGATATTTTTATATAAAACACGCCAATATAACTTCATCTTCCTTTACACTACTTAGGTCACAGATAAACATATGGCCCACCTGATGAAAAGTGTTTACAATGGCCTGTGGACGAGTGCAACACCGAGGGAGTCACACTCGCGCTACCGACCCTGTAAGAACAGAGAGATTCTGTACCGACAGCGCAAAAGATAAGTAGGACAAGCCTTTGGATTTCATACTGACAGCACAAAACCATTCTAGTAAGCCCTGGTTACTCACATCACAAGGTCTTTTAGCCGCGGTATTCTGTAGGGCGGACTGCTCGATTGAGACGGCAATAGCGTCGTGTCTTACCTCCTATAAAAATTATATCACACAGCTTATTTCCTCAACGCACGACAAGACTCAAGTCGACTACAAAACCCAATACGAATTGAACATATTTTCCGTTTCACTGTTGAAATTTTCGAAGGAAGTGGATGTACATTATAATTTTTTATCAAAGAAAATCACCGTTGCTAGTCGAGGAGCCCATTCTCGCAGTGGACATTGCCAAGTATAGAAGATATGCATCGGTGGAACGTAGATATTTGGCAGACAACCAAACTGGATTGTTTAATTTTTAGTTTTACTGTTGTACTTGGCTCGGTTAAGATATCGATTTTTATGACTTAGTTGCATTTTGCTTGGGAGATAATCTGACTTAAGCGTGTGTACTTACATCTTCCACTTACAATCCATTCCGTCTCGCACCAAACGGTTTGAGGCCTTCTACATCAGCCGCATTTTGACGCACAAAAACCAATACGCACAATGACCAACGGGTAATACGAATTTTGACATATACGCATAACGACCAACACGTATAATGACCCCTAAACAAAACGACCAATACGCATAATGACCAATACCAAATAAACTCGTATAATGACCAACTCGCATATTATTATTGACCTATTAGCCTATTAGCATTTGGACTAAAACGCAAAATGACGCATACGTGAAAAGACATATTCGTATAATAGATAAATAGCTGGAATGCTCTGCCCGCGCACGTGTATCCCGCTTGAAGGACCCGGGACTGTAGGAAGAGTCCTATAGTCCCGGGTCCTTCAAGCGGGGCGTGAAAAAGTAAATATCAAGGCCGTCAAGTTAGAGACCACCATTTTATTGCTAATAGCATCAGAAATATGGTCCGTATCTTTTGGATTTCACCTAAGCTTTACAACATCTAGCAGGTGGTGAAAAAGAAATCTTCAAATACAGAGCTTGAAGCGATCGTGGTCAGATACGCTCACTGTTTGGTAATGAAGCTCGGTTACCATTTGAATGGGTAACCAGGTAGTGGGTTCTCTTCTGAGCACTAACCAAAATGAATCTATCTAGCCGTCAAGATAGTACTACCCTATTATGATCAACAGCATCTAATATGCTGGCCCGTATCTTTTGGACTTCAATCTAGCTTCTTACCATACAGCGGGGCGCAGTCAACTGACGGACTCAGGTCGATTAAGATCTCGAAAGACTCAACATGGACTTAAGATTTTAAAAAGTTACTGTCACCTAATATGAGCGGAAGCTACATATAAAATAAAAATGATTGATAACTACAGTAAAAGTATTGAAATAAAACCTCATAGTCGTCTTACTACTTCAATCATTAATATGGAAATATATTTTACTATCCACAGATAAACATAACCCGTAAATTATAACGTTCCCATAATTCCCGCGTCATTTTTATTCCCGTCACATATAATTAACGGTAATGAACCAATGATTCACCGCCCGTCAATAAAACCGGTTTAATAAATGCAGCTTCCTATTTTCAAAGGGAATAAAAGGTTGACAATATAATAAATTAATTTTATTTTGACTTCATAATTATCACAATATTCACGCATTTAATCTCCAAAGGGGTAGGCATAGGTGGAAGAATATAGGAGTTCACTTAAGGGGAAGTACAACAGTACGAAGAAATATTTCTACTTATTTTGCGGAATTGAAAAAACAATTTTACCATTCAATAATTATGGAGTGCCCGCTTGATGGCGATAGGCTCGCGCCCTATTACGTGAAAACGCAAATCATAGTTCTTGAAATGTGATTTTTATACACCTTTTGTTACCCCTTCCAGCATTTATCAGCTTGAATATATTTATGTGTTGTGCAATCGTGGACATTAAAAAATTATCTACCTCTAGTTCAATAGTACCAATGAAAACAAAATTAGATGAACAGATGGTACTTCATCGAATGAATTGAAAGGGGCTGTAAATTCTAAAGGCAAGGAATAAAAATAATACAATACGGCATTGTTAAAAGAAATTAAGCCTTATTATAAAGACATTAAGGTACAAATCAAATTGTATTTTATTTCAGTATAAATACGTTTCTAGACTAATTAGATATATACTTCGTAGTGCCAATACTGAGGCTCGTGGTATAAGTTAGTGCTAATCTTGGGTTCCATTATCAAATCGAGGAAAGCATTTTCATGTTTTAAGTGTTTTTTTTTTGGGAGAACAAAAAACGTGGAACTCACGTCACCGGTACGTAATACTTGGGCCGTCCCCGGATGAGATTGATGAACCTCAAAAGATTGCCCTGTTTTTTTTGTGAATTTATTAATTTCAATAGCGTTGAAACCTAGTGAACGACTACCTACTTACAAATAAAGACAAGTTATTTTTTTTTTCAAGTGTAATCTCTTTCTTGTGTGGGAATCGAACTCGCTAACACAGCAATCGAATGCTTTACCACCACACAGAAAGAAAGAAAGAAAAAAAGAAAAAAAAAAAATTGTTGTGGATAACACGTGCACATAATATTATGAAAACAAGAAAAAAACCGAAATAAAATAACATAATAACAATCAATAATAATTAAAATAATACAGTATAATAATCGTAGTTAAGTCATTAGCGTCAATTATAAGTGAGAGGGTGGGATTCCCCGACAGTCCATTCGTAAATCTACCTATTCAATTGTATTGTCATACTGCTCGACATTTGGCGCCCAACTAATTGCACAGTGTATGGCCTCCTTTATTCTTCCCCCATTAACCCTAGATTGCTTAATGCTAGCTTTTTAATTACTGCATGCTGTTCCATATTATTGTCCTTCAATTATAAACTTTTTTTTTTTTAGTGTGAGTGTGATGGGGTTGGTAGGTGTTAGGTTGAGTGTGAATAGTTTAAATTTAATTATTCGTGTCTTTTAAGCAACGGGAAAATGGGATTAAATTAATATTAATATTGTTAAAGTTGTGAATAAGCACATTTTTTGTTGGTAATTTGGTTATTACGGCCCAATGGGAAAGTTGGGATAAAGGAGAAATAGAAGAAAGTAGGGTTAAAAGAAAAATACTCCAAGAAAATCGCTTTCCTCTTGACAACTTTTTTTGCAATTGCCGTCCAAATTTCAATCATACAAGAGCCTTATTCATCTGTCAACAGGTACATCGGCCTGTAGACGAGATTGTCTTAGCCATGGAGATCTTAATGAGACCTCATAAATATAGCTTTATCAAAGCCTTTATCGAGAACGACCAACTAAAACCAAAATGTTCTAAAACAAATTGCTCAAAATTGATAAAACAACTGTCTTTCAATACCTCACCGCAGCTCTGCAGTAGCCGTACATAACCACGTCTAACTGTATAGTTGTCGTCCAATTATTTGAGATCGACGTCCGGAAGACCATATTATATAAATTGCTTGAAATTGTGGTCCAATAAGTTTAAATCTAGCGATATTGAATAAACTAGTTGTACTTTTCCACGCTATTGTACTCTTCAATTTTACCGGTTGTACCTCACGGCATTCTCAGAGGCTTGAAAGTTTAGTACAAGTGGTTTTCAAATGTGGTGCAAGTTTTACTAAGCACCATCGATCAATTTATGCAGCAAATGCTTTTTCACATCATGTCAAGAAGCATTTTTCTTGGCGATTTAATGTGTGTACAGCAAATGTCACCGGAGAGGTTTTGTGCTGTAAGTGGGAAAACCAAAGGCTTGTCCCACTTATCTTCTACGCTGACGTTACAGAATCTCTCTATTCCCGCAGGGTCGGCAGCACGAGTGTGACTCCCCTGGTGCTGCACTCGTCCATAGGCCACGGTAACTACTTTCCATCAGGCGGGCCGTGTGCTTGTCTGCGTCCTAAGTAGTTTAAAAACCTGAGTCTACTGATTTCTTCAGATTTATGCAATGAAAAAGAAGTAACTTTTTTTGTACCATGAATTTTAGTAACACATATCACTGACAATGACATTATTAATTGCAATTTGCAATTCCGTCATTAGAGCGCATAAGTATGACAAGGGGAAGAAAAAAGAGAAAATGGGAAATGCAACTCATTATACTAATAGACATTCTCAAAATATCACGTATACAGGAGTAACTACGGGTAACAGCTAGTATACAATACTGACAAGAGTGTCACTGCATTTGACAGGATGATCAATACAATACCGAGTATTCGCTTGTAAATTGTACCACAAGTAGTTGCAGTCAGAATGCGTTCATGATGGCCGGTTCTGGAGAAATGCCAGCAAATACGGACATACAACGGATGGGCACGAAATATTACATATGATTTGTTAATATCACGAGTTAACTGCTAAATATTTAGATGTAAATTTACAAGTTTTTAGTTAAGAATTTTGTGATTTTTTTCAGTAATTTATCAGATGTGTGCCAGCTGTTGTACTCACAAAAGTAGTTATTTGTCGTGTTGTGTGCGTTTTGTGTGTGTGTGTGTGTGTGTGTGTGTGTGTGTTATAGATGTGAGTGTGTTTTAGAAGGGAGTGTGTTTTAGAAGGATTACATACTAGACTGGATTTAAACACAACAAATAATTTATTCGAATTAGACGTGTTGGTTGCAGGCCGCGCGACTTACTACAGGCATACCGGTCTTATCCTATAAACCTGATCTAGTGGACAATTCCGTAGGTCATGGGCATGCATGGGTAGGCGGTAGCGGGGCGTGAAAAAGCATTGACCATTGCTGCATTATTCATGTCTATAATGATGACTCACATACTTGAAAGTTAGTTAGTCTTCCCCTTTAGTTTACCATGTTCAGATGAGACCATAAAAAAATGTTTTCTATGTCATTCAAATCCCGTAAGCAAGTACTTATTTAGAGATTTTGTGGAGACATCAAAAAATGTGTTTAAATAAAATATACCAAGGAAAGGAATTAAAAGCAAAAACCCATTAAGTTACTTCGAAGTAATTTTATAAAGATTATACACATAAAACTAGTAGTGCTTTCTTCAACTGTAGTACCAGGAAAGCATAATAACCTAAGAGATGCCATTAAAGCTTACTGTAATAATTATTATCCTAGGTATAGTAATAAATGTGAATCACATTTCATTGCGAGATTGAATAATATTCTACAACATTCTACACAACGCTATCTAGACCCATGGTAAGCTTAATTAGCTTATGTTATGGAATCTAGAATGCGGATATACATACTTAAATACTTTTTTTTTGTATATACATACATAATATACATAGAAACACTACGTCGGAACAAGTGAACGGATCTGGTCGAAATTTGGCACACAGACAGATTTTAGTCTGAAATTCACATCAGTTATGATTCTCAAAAAGAACAGCTTCCTGCAGGTGATGGGAACGGGATGGGTAGTACCTACTACGGGCAATCATCATCACCATACTTAGGTTATTTTTACGTAGGACACGGCAAATTTACTTCACCTCGCCTGATGATAAGTTAAAGGTAAAGTCTCAGAAAAGAGGGTCACCAGTACCGTGACCTATGGACGAGTACGTCACCAGAGGAGTCAAACTCTTGCTGCCGAAGTGCCGACCCTTTATGAACAGAGAGATTCTGTGCCCTCAGCGCACAAGACAAGCAGGACAATCCCTTAGTCTTTCCACTGACAGCACAAAACCTCTCCAGTAAGCTCTATTTTTTGCTCTCTCTTATAATCAGATTACTTAGTACATTCAAAGTGGAATATAAGATAAAACATAATAAATCTGATTAGATCTGATCCACCAGAGATGAGACGTAGGGATCAGATCGGAATAACTCATTCAGTGATAGTCAGACTATGATATGTCAGGTTTAGTATGAAGATAATTGTATAAATCCTCCATGTTATTAAGGTCAATTTTTATCTTTCCTGGTAAAAAAGGAACGGATTCTAGGTAAGGAATGATGTTATACATTGTATCCTTTGTTATGGATACTAAGCCTCGAACACACAGGTGCGTTATTGTGACATCTGCGTTTGAGTATTTTAGTTTTGATTTTAATTGATTGTTCACTGTAAACAATTAAAAAATTATGCGAAATTATGGTTCAAAAAACTTGTGGTAAAATCGCAACACGAATTTTAAACCTCGAACCTCTGGATAGCAAGCCTGATAAATAGCTGTTGAGCTATCACCATCTAAAGTAGGTCAAAATCACAAAAGCATTTTAAAAAATCTACCCACCTTGAAATAAAATGAGGTTGTGTATCCGGCAGATACAACATATCAATTTACGAAAACCTCGTTGATACAAGGGAAGCTCCGAAATCTGCAGTGCTAGGTGATGTAACTACACCGAGACAATCCCGGGCGTTTTACGGGATGACTCGTTACTGTTGTATGAAATTCAAAACGTTGTATTAGATAGTACAATTATTTTGTTAATAATTGATTGGTATACAATAAAATTTATTTTCCGTTAGCTGATGGCCCTATTTGTGTAAAATTTTGATCTCATTCCCAGTGCCTACGAGGACCAATTCTGGGGTCTATGTGTTATTCCAAATTATAATCTATCCCTGTATCAAATTTCAGCTAGTTCTATACAGCCGTTTGAGTGTGATTGAATAATAAATAGCAACAGCAGTCAATGTCAGCTTATTAGCACTAAGTCAAGTCAATTCAATTGACACTAGTTGTTCTTTACTTGTATTCACTATAACAGTTTTTTTAAGTATATTAGTAGTGAAATTTCCAGTTCCAAACTAAATGACTAGTGTTAGAAGTGGATTTATGGATTTTGTAATGGCCAGGATTCGAAGCTGCGACTTCTTGATCGTAAGGCTGACACCTTAACCATTAGCTTCCAACACGACGCTAGGTTTATAACTGTGTTAAATTATTTAAAGAGCATTGATTCAATTCAGTAAATTAATGATTACATTTTAATTAATTTATATAATCCGTTTATGGTTTTCATAAAACAAAACTAGAATCCCAAATAAATAACCACAAATCGGACAATATAAATATTCATTGGATTGTCATAACTTGTATAAAATTTCGCTAAAATAACTGCTCAAAATAAAATCCCGGGTTTTGACTCGCAGTTACATATTCCGTGTTTGATGGTACATCCCTATCTATCTTCCCGGGGGATTTCGGCAGTCGTCAACTGAAATGCGATGGGAACGTTCTGCGGATGTATTGGAAGAGTCTCCCTTGGGAGTCATGACATTAACTACGGTGACTTCCAATCTTTGAAGTAAAAGTAGGTAAATTGATTTTAAAAAAAGCCGTAGTCTTAAAAAATGCATGTAAGTTTTCTTCTTCCTTGTTCTTTCTTCCTTCTCCCTTCTTCCTAAGGTCTCAGCAGGGCGTGAAAAAACATCAGTCGAAAAACGTCTTAATGATGATAATGAGGAGAAAGGTCTTCGTCAAACTTAAAATTTTACGAAAGTTTGATGCCAATCGGTTGAGTAGAACCGGAGATATGACCGAACAAAAGTCACGATACCCGATATCCACACAGGGAGAGCAGCAGGATAAGCAAGTCATATTACAAAAACATAAACTACAAAATACCCTCACACAAATAAACCCACAGAAATTCCAATTAATAAAGCAAATCAAATCGGAAGCGTCGAACTGAGCCCAACAAAATTTATTCAACCAATAAATTACTTAGAGATAACGATTCCTGCTGTCTGTTTTATTTTATTACAAAATTTTCGTACAAAGGCTCTGATATATCGAAAGTTTTGATCTGAAATTATATTTACTATAACATAACTTACTTCTGATCTACCCTTCAAAAAAGGACAGCCCTTAGACAATTGATATTGTAGGATAGATTTTTTTATATAGGGCACGTCAATTTGACTGCGCTTCGCCTGATGGTAAGCTGAAGACAAAGTCTTAGAAAAAGAGGGTCACCAATATAGACACGTACCATGTTACAATGGTGGCACTCAGCTTGACGGCCTCATCAGATGCTTTTTCACGCCCCGCTTAAAGGGCCCGGGATTTTAGGAGTAACACGTGAACTGGTAAAGAATTCCAGGTCTTAATGGTGCGGCAGAAGAAGGAGTCGTCGAACCGCTTGGTCTTATGAAGAGAATTATGAATGTCCCATACATTCATAATTCTCTTTGACGTATGTGACAAAAAAAAAAAAAAGTCAAAAGTTCTATTCTACAATACACTGGTCAAAGAATTGCCACTTGTCTAGAGGGGCAGATCAGGGGCCCTAGACAAAAAGACATTCTATTGATGGAATCACGCTGAAGCGAACCATTTTTAAGGTTTTAACAATGGATTTCGGCACATTGCGGTGGTTATAGTAATAATGATAAGTTAAATAATGTATTTCGAGTTACAAAGACTCAAATTTCATAAAAAAGAATAGTTATATGTATTAATGATTTATGTCAATGAGCAGTTTTCCAGTAGGTATAACAATCAGTTGGTTTTTAAGTCATCAGGAGATGGCGCTAGCATAGCTTCTGGTAATTTTAATGTACTCTGTGGTTTGTTTGTGGTATTTTCATTGTATCAGAAAAAATGACAGAATATTTAAGTAAAGTAAATCATTACAAAACCGAAGAACATTTTTTCCATAAATTACACTAGATGTGACACCACACTCTTCTTACCAAAAGTGCCGGCTGCGCCATCTAGCGCGTCTTTAGGAACCCTTTAAATACCTACTGGAAAACTGCTCATTTCATACTACAATTAGCGATTCCACTGGCATTTTCGCCAATAGAATGTCACTTAGTCTAAGCCGTATGATGTATTGGAAATCGGCGGGCTTGCATGAAAAAATTAATGACAGGAGAGGTATGAAGTATGTAAGGATAGAGTCAAATAGCGGACTGTTATCTCTGCCTGCCCTGGAGGCAAATAGGCGTGAGCGTATATATGTAGTGTGGCAATTTGGTTTTACCAAGCGACTACAATAAGGGGTTCTTCAAGAAGGGCATTAGAAGGCTTCTTCAGGGTCGGCAGCGCGAGTGTGCCGCCCCTGGTGTTGCATACGTCCATAGGCCACGGTGACTGCTTCCCATCAGGTGGGCCGTGTGCTTGTCTGCCAACTAAGTGGTATAAAAAAAAGACTACGGATCGGTCGTCGTATTTATTACTTACAGGTAATACAGGGCCACGCAATATCTTAGCGTTGGTGTCGTAGAAGGCGACTAAGTGATAGGGCTGTTCTCCATCTGATAGTAAACATACAGCCCATGAAAAAGTGCTAGCTAGGCGGTAATAATAGGCTCACTCCTTATTCCATGGGGCTGAAAATCATAGTTCGCGAAATGTGAGTGTTAGTGCACCCCTGCCTACCTCTTTGGGGATTCACAGGCATAATATGAATGTAGTTAATGCTGTTTGACAACTGAACTAATGCAACTGAAGAGTTGCAGTAGTCCGATCAACCGAACTACTCACCGGACTACTGCTACACAAAAGTAGCAACAGCGGCCTTACCATAAACCTTAAAACAGGTCAATAATTGAACTGCTGTCATTCTACCAACTGCAAATGTCACTTAGTAATCCTATATATTTATATGACACTAGCTGACCCGGCGAACTTCGTACCGCCATATTTGCCGCCCGCGTGGTATTCCGATCCCGCTGTACCTTCTATTCAAATTTCCATGTTAGATTCTAATCCCGTTCCCGCTGCACCATTCCCAACCCGTGTTATGAACAAACATGCCACATATAATTGACCATAGGAAAAATATGGCTTTTCTAGATTCAGACCCGTTCCCGCTGTACCTTCTATGCAAACTTCCATGTTAGATTCTGATCCCGTTCCCGGACCGTCCCCGACCCGTGAACAATGTGAACATGCCACATAAATAATTGTCAAAATTTTGCCTCAATCAATTTATATTAATTTTATATAACGACAACTGATATGACCATTGACATTGACGGGACCCGACATTGACACCATCACTTTTAATTTCCGTTGTCTTGCCAACAATTTTGTTAGCGATATTAGCGCCATAATACATCGTATTTTCTTTAGTATTACATTATTTCGTGAATTTGCCACATTCTAGTTGTGATAATTGCTATTCGGCGACAAAGCCAAATTAAAAAAACCAAAGATCATAAAAATCTGTTCAGCCGTTCTTCAGTTATAAAAAAGTACGTTTTTGGCACTTTTTAGGCACTTAGGGTCTGAATTTCGAAAAATCGTTTCTTAGTACACCTCCACACATCAAAACATACACTCTCTATAAATTTCAAGTCTCTAGGACCAGCGGTTTAGGCTGTGCGTTGTCTCTAAGTCAATCAGTCAGTCAGTCAGTCAGGACTAAGAGTTTTATATATAAGATTACAAAGTGACATTTGCATTTGGTAGAATGACAGCAGTTCAATTATTGACCTGATTTAAGAGTTCATGGTATGGGCCCATTTCGATTCCGTTTGACAACCGGAGTGCTGCAACTGAAAAGTTGCAGTAGTTCGAACAACCGGACTACTGAGACTAGATGGAACTATCGGGATATTTACCAAGTATTTAAATACCTATATAAATATAAAAAATATAAAAGTGTGTATTTAAATACCTATATAATATGAATGTAGTACCTACAGGCACTTTTGGAAATAATAATCTCTTAAAGATCCTCTATTAGTAAGTTTGCGTTTTGACAAGGTTCATTTGTAATAACTAGCAAGATGAATTGTTTACTGCTTTCATCAAAGTTAGTGACAGTGATTAATAACAGACTTGAATGAAAATCTTTTGATATATAGATATACTAGCCGACCCGCCCTGGATTTGCCCGAGGTAGGTATATATACTGCGACCCCGTATATAAAACTAGCTTTTGCCCGCGGCTCCGCCCGCGTGGATGTCGGTTATCGCGACCAAACATAGCCTATGTCCTTTCTCAAGGTCTAATCTACCCCTATACCAAATTTCATCGAAATCTGTTCAGTAGTTTAGGCGTAACAGACAGACAGACAGACAGACAAAGTTACTTTCGCATTTATAATATTAGTATGGAGGATGCCCGCAAACTATTAATATTCAAATAATGCAATATCTGTCGGGTTTATTAACATTTTATGATTTGAATAAAATTAAATAATATTTTTTTTTTATACCACTTAGGTGGCAGACAAGCACACGGCCCACCTGATGGAAAGTTAACCTGAACTTATTTGAGAATAAATATTTAAATTTGACTAAATCCTCTTTGTTATTTTATAAAATTACTACTTTTGTAGTACTAAGTACTAAGACAACTTCGAGTAAAACAAATTTCAAATTAGATAAAGTCAAACAAAAATAGATGAATTTACTCAAGAAATTTGAGAATTCTAGAGAAACTATTGTAATCATTTTATCTCTCAGCAAAATGTTCAGGCCAGTCGTAAAACAAATAATTGGAATACAGTCTCTAGCTTTAGGAAAGATAGTTTTATCCTTATAGAAAGATTGGTGAGACCACAGGGATTTCACCTCATACTGACCGTGATACAAAATACTTTTCTTTTTCAATTAATGATTGATGACAAAAAGTTTTTCACGAGTATCTTCTATTTTTTCTAACATTAAAATATATTTTTTTACACGTTTATGTGACTTCACCTTGCCTGATGGTAAGCTGAAGGCAAAGTCTCGGAAAAGAGGGTCATTATTATAGGCACACATCATGTTATAATTGTAGCACTCAGCTAGACGGCCTCATCAGATGTTTTTTTACACCCCGCTTAAAGGACCCGGGACTGTAGGAAGAGGGAAACACATGTTCTGGTAAGGAATTACAGGTTTTAATGGTGCAGCAGGAAAAGAATCCACCGAACTGCTTGGTTTTTAATGGAATATTCTGCGCCATATGCGAGTGACATCTAAGTTCTGCACGTGTTGTCCTATATAGGAACTATGAAAATGTCGACTTAAGGTGAACGCAGACCTAGCCGCACCGCACTTACCGCAGTCGCCGCAGTCATCGCTTTTGTATTCGACCGCTTCGGGTACTGCGGCGACTGCGGCACGGCTAGGTGTGTGAGGTTGCATAGAACTGCATATATAAAGAATTCGGAATGCAGGGACTGCGGTGAGTGCTAGGTGTCCGACAGAACCTCCTCCTCCGGCTCCGGCGGGGGAGGTATCCGTGGGGATTTTTCGCACATTAAAAAAAAAAAGTTGAGTGCTAGGTGTGCGTTCACTTTAATTTTAAGTTTGTTGAATTCTAGTTTTCAAATTTTATGACTAAAATAATTAATCTTATCGTGTCCAACTCCCACTAGAACGCTCTATCTTCAAAGAGAATTATCAAGTTGCTTTCTTACTCAAAATGACAATGTCTTATAATTCAGAAATTTCTGTACTATCTTCGTCGTTTTGTTAATAATTAAAAGAAGGAAATATATAATATCTTTTTAGGGGTGTTGTTTTACCTTCATTCAACCGTAGAAAGAAGATAAAAAAATAATTACATTTCGTCATAACAAAAGGCTTTATTCTTTTATGAACTGTGAAAGACAGACAATTTTTAACTCAACCTCAATTGAATGAGTTTTTAAAGCATCCTATGCTTTTAAGCATTTAGTAAGCTAAAGTATTCAAATCGATTAAGATATAAAAAGTTAATACAACTCAGGCAGGACTCGAACCCGCGATATTTACCTTACAGGGAGAATGCCCCAAGATGGATGTTTAGAAAAATTTGGATTAGCTTCGTGCGAGGCTCTGGGGCTCAGTGGTCAGAGTATTCCCCCTATAAGAGAAAGATCGCGGGTTCGAGTCCCACCTGAGCTGTATTCGCTTTTTCTGGAATAACCTCAATTTTCGCAATTTAATTGGTCCTACTCTTTTACTATAAATATTATCAGTATATATAGGGACTAAATTGAGTTCTTACAACTCAAACAATATTAATTTCCGGAGCAAAATTTAGTTCAAATATTTCATGTTTCGTCGTTCCATTCTCGTAGTCATGAGAAGCGTAGATTCTTATCAGCTGTAAACTACCGAGAAAATAACGAAGTATGAATTTGAAAGTTTTTGAGGGAGCAAATGGGCGGGTGAGGGGGCTATCAGTGGTAATATTACAATACTTCCTCGTCCTGCAAGCCGCGTACTTTGCGTCGAGCCTAGCGCGAATATTAGTGGCTTGGCTAATCAATATAAGTTTATTACCTTTAGAGAATTAATTCATACTAATATTACGAGTATAAAGCTTGCTAAATAAAAATACAGTTCATGAAAAAGGTGCCTACTAGACGGCAATAGGCTCTCCTCCTATTACGTGGGACCGAAAATCATCTAAATTGCATTTGGTAGTGTAAGGTTAACGGGGTTGTATTCTAAAGATTACAGGTTTAACCCATAGTTGATTAATTTATGTTAGTAGTCTGAAAAACAAAGAATAAAAAAGAATGCTGATATTATTCTCATTAAAAAAGGCACCTAGAATAGTATAAATTAAATCTTTAAAAATGTAATAAACTTCAGCAGCGATTCCACTTCAAATATCCAATTAAAAACTTTTGCAAAACGACGAGCAAAATGAGTTTCTTGACACAAAGAAATCGATAGACCACTCTCAGCAATGATTTATGTGCTTTATGTACTGAAAATTTGAAATAAATATAGGGTCTACGCGACAGTGTATCATTATAGTAGCATATTGCTACATTGGAATTATTACTTGCGACTTTGCAGAAACAACGGAAAAGGACGATTTAGCTATCCATCTTGTACCATCTATATGCCGCAACCAACTTCAAATAACTGCCTAGGTTAACCGCCTGAATGATATTCAGGCGTATCATTTGTTACAACATTTATCAACCTGGCTGGCTAATGTTTAGGTCTTTAGTATTACCAAAGAATCAATCAATCAAAAAATCAATTTCATTTATTCAATTTAGGCACATAAAGAGCACATATGAACGTCAAATATTACAATTATTATGTCAAGTTAAAAAGAAAAAATAAGATATATCCCTACTAATATTATAAATGTGAAAGTAACTCTGTCTGTCTGTCTGTCTGTCTCGCTTTCACGCCCAAACCACTGAACCGATTTTGATGAAATTTGGTATAGGGGTAGATTATACCTCGAGAAAGGACATAGGCTATGTTTGGTCGCGATAACCGACATCCACGCGGGCAGAGCCGCGGGCAAAAGCTAGTTATTAAATAAAGTGAAATAAATCATTTGAAAATGATTCTCTCGCTGGTTCGGTAGTTGTGTAGTTCCCAGAAATAAGCCAGCTTTTGTTAGAATTTTCCTCCAATATTGCTTTTTCTGTACCTACATAAACACCCCCAAAAGTAGCATCCTTCTTAATGTCAAGTATTAAATTCAAGAAGCAAGTATTTGTACAAAGGATTTATTTATCTACTTCGAGACAAAGTATCTCAAATTATATAGTGGAGGGAACTACATTATTTCTCCTATCTAGCAAACACGCAGAAATGTTTTATTTTGACGATAGGGTTAGCGAATGACCATAATTTATTGCATAAGGAAGAATAAAATGAGGGCATTTGGAATTGGTAATAAATTTGACTTTTTATCCCCTTTTTTGTGGATTGTCCAGTTGCTGTATGACGGAGGCTGAGGTTTATAAATTAGGCAAGTTTTTTTGTGATTTTTCCATTAGGATTATTGATTTGGTATTTATTGGTAAAGTATTGGGACCGTCTTTACGGGGATGTTAAGATTTCTGCACTTGCAATTCGGATTATTAATAGGGTTGTTTATTGGGAAATTTGGCAACGTAAAAGTATTTTTAGTGGGTATACTTTTGAACTTGGAAAGATTTTCTAAAAATATATACTAAAATTATTTAAAAAAAAAAGCAAAATAACAAAATTCGTAAGAATCGGTCAAGCCGGAACTCCGGAACGGAGGTGTTTGCAGACTAACACTGTGATATGAGAATTTTGTATATGAGATTGAAATTTTTAATAATATATCTTCTTCTTTTCTCTTCTCTTCTCTTTCTTTCTTTCTTTCTTTCTTAATTTCTACAAACGAATACCAAATGTTTATACACGCTTGTAATAGTAACCCTAGCAAAGATGATAAATATTCTAAGAAATAGCTGCACTTCCAGTGCAAAGCACAAAGATAACTTCTCTGCTGACAGTACAGCCTCATTAAATAGTTCTTACTTCCGATGAAGTAGCGTCCGCAAATAAAATATATTAACTATCTTATTTCTACTTTATAACAAACCTCACTGTGTAGTCTTCTTTTATAAAACTTAGGTGGCAGACAAGCACCTGATGGAAAGTAGTTACCGTGGCCTATGGATGAGTGCAACACCAGGGGAGTCACACTCGTGCTACCGACCCTGTAAGAACAGAGAGATTCTGTGCCGTCAGTGCACAAGACAAGCAGGACAAGCAAGCTCCAGAGAACTCTGGCTACCCTACTCACCGCTAGTGGGACTAATGCAGCTTTTCTTACAATTTCTATCAATTTGAATGTCAAAAATTATTTAGAGTATATACAAGATTCACACGGATTCATAAATTTTTATACCTTGTTAAGAACACTTTTCAAAAGTTTCTATGAAATTTAATAAATAGTTCTGGAGTTCAAGACTACTATTTTTATGTGAACAGCCCTTATACTGGAATATGCTATTGCAAATATTAAATATGAGTGTGTTGACATGTTAAGTATGTTTATTAATAAAATCTCGCCTCTAAAGAAATAGGTGTGATAAAAATCACCATTTATTTTATAACAAATTTTTATCAGAAAAATAAACACAACATCTTTTTCAAAGTCTGCGCGTAAGCGTTAGCCTGATATCTCCTATTTCATATGATAAATTGATTCACTTAGAGCAAGACAAGGATACAAGAAAAGGATAGAAAAGTTTCGTTTTTATCTTTTGTAATGGTTTAAAGTGGGGCCAATTTTCTGGGGCGTTGTTTAGGAGTGGGTAAATGTGTGTATGGTCACGTACGCTACAGATTTACATGCATTATGTACAGTCAACAAAACAGATAGGTTGCACCCATGCATACAACTTTATATGAAAAATGTGTTAAGTATAGTTACACTTTTCCATACCTATATAATTACAGTTGTATTGGAAGGTCCTTTTTCAACTGTACCTTAGGATTCAGTTTCGATTTCATAAACTACTAGCTGTCGCCCTCGGCTCCGCCCGCGTGGAACTCAGAGCTCGTAATTTATATAAAATTTCGTTTTATACAAACCTTTTCCTAACAATAACGAAGTCTACAAATAAATAATTATCCAATTTCACAATCGTGCGAGTTGATGACACAAAAATAATTTATAATTGAAAGTGGCCAACTCGCGCGCGCTCACGAATTTGACGCTAGCGAGATGATGAATGACCCAGTCGTTCCAATGTTATTTGTGTATTACGTTTAGGGGATTTCAGGTCCCACGTAATAGGGGCCAGCCTATAAAGCATAAAGGATACTAATTTAAAAAATGTGACCAATATCTCGCAAAAACTCATATTATTATAAATAAGTTATAAAAATATCTCACAATAATGTTAAGGTCTAAAAATAACTTCCTAAAATAGACATCCCCTCAGAAATATTTAAAGGTACCATATTAGTAAAAGTTGGTAACTCCGTGACCTTCTACCGAAACGGGGGCGGGTAACACCCTTGAGTTATTGGAAAGATATTTAAGTTAAGTGGTATTTTGATTTAAGGGTCTCTTGTCTTTATTCGTCTACTGCGAAGAAGCTGAAAGGTTATGAATTTAATTTTATAGGGTGCCTCGTATATCGATGATCTCATATGTTTTTGGGAGATGGGGTATAACAGGATTTACTCTACGAGGTCAATGACAAAAGTAACTCAATTTTACTCTAATTTACTGAATACTTTTTTTTTTCTATACAGGTAAAGCTGAGTTTGTTTAATAGCATCAATCTCTATAATATCTGTAGTACTTCTTCTTCTTTATCCTAGCGTTAATTCCAGTCGCATCCGAAGCTTTTACCTGGGAGTCTGGGGTCCGCTTTACCAGTCTAACTGCAGATTTGGCTGGACTTCGATATCTTCTGTGAAGCGACTGCCATATGACTTCCACCACCCAATGGCAACATTGGGCGATACCGAAGCATTGCAGTTAGACTAGTTTTGGACTTTTTAGGGCTCCAACTACCTACCCGTAACGACTGATATAGATGTTCGTATGGCAAACGGGACCGACGGCTTATCGTGCTCTCCGAGGAATGACCAGACCAATGCAAATACCTAATTCATGCGTACAAATAAGTGCATTAAGCGGGGATCGAACCCGCACCTCCTGCGAAGCGGCCGCATTCACTACCAAAACTGTCGACCCATCTCAATGACATAAGTATTATTATTAGAACTATCGGGATATTTACCATGTATTGTTTGGAGTTTCCGATATTTCGGCGCTGTTGCAAGCACCATATATGTTCTAATAAAAATGTAAACGACCATGAAAGTTTAAATACCGACATAAGTATTGTGTAAAAATTATAATAGGTTCTATCTTATCTAAAACCCCTTTTTTAAACATCACAAATCGAATAAATTCCTCCCTATAAATTGCCATTATTATTGTAACGTATCCGTGAGTTATGCGACTGAATTCTGAATATATTAGGGGCGCTACCCACAATATATGGGGTGGTTGGTAGAATCTGCTGTTTAGAAACAGGGTTCACATTGAATTAAGTATGCTGACGAAGTCAAGGCTTGAGTAATTATTGGTTTGTGGGGTAAATTTATTCAATATTCGATTGTATTGCTACAGAAGAGGTAGGCAGGATGTGTTAACGTCCGTAGTTTCGTATGTATCGGTATGGATTTTTGCGTTTTGAAATTATAAATCATTGAGGAAACTCACTCACTAAAAACGTGAATTTCGTTGAAGATAAATAATAAATATAAAATTATGTTTGCTTATATTGGGACTCAGACGATGATGAAAATTATGGTATTGCTCTTAGACTTAAAATGTGCTCTATATGCGCGCAGTACACGTTTCTTGGGTGTCTTTTGAAGATAGCACGGGATGCTACTGCGGTGGACGAACTCAAATTCATAAAGCATAGATTATTATAAAACAATCCGCGTGCGCCATGACCTCATTTGTCTAGCGATTTAGGTCCAAGATACGTGTCCCGAGGTATACTTAACAGCACAGCATATTTATATTAGTTAGCACATCTGTTATATCAAGCTTTCGCCTTAGGTGATAAATAAGATAAGACGGTAAGATGCTTTCAATATGTACACAACACACTCGTAATATTAGAGATGTCACTCTCGAGTCCTCCTTATCTCTCTCTCTTCAAGGATCTCTGGCGACCCAACTCAACGACACAGACATAACCACAGATTTTGATAAAACTAGATACCGAATGTGCATTGAACATAATGAAAATCAAGCTTAACATTTTACTTAGGGACATTTAAACAGAATCGTTTCGATCTCAATGCGTCAGTTAAATAATTCAGTGACACCCTAGACAGACAGTTTTTTTGTATTTAACTAATTCTAAATCTATGGTCTTAACTCTATGATTCTAGTGATGATTGCTTGTTAGTTATTATTTAAATAAGATAGTGTTTAGCTATGGGATGACGAATGAAGGTTACCACCATTAAGGTAAACGCATTAAACCAGCTCCTAAACGCAATATGGCTTAAAGTTCTTCAATTTTTTTTTTATTTCTTATCGCATATATATCATATACTTGGAATAAGATTTTTTAAGATAATCGCAGGTTAAACCCTCTAGATTTCCAAAAACCTGAATTTACATGAGGCACTTCTTCTTAGAACAAATTTTCTCTGAACTTACATATTTACATATCTTAATAGGTTCACTTTGTAAGATATATCAAAGCAGTACGTGCTACGATTAAAAATAATCCCGCAAAAGAGGTACCTCTATTAATATCAAGATTTATAAAGCAAACACGATCCAATCATGAAAATACAACTAATCAAAATGATCCTATTCAAACACTTAAATCATTCAATCTGGCTTGTTAAGTTTCTTTACCCAAACCTTAGAATAGATACCCGTATTTCAGGTAACTGTTCGATTGCCATCGGAACCAAAAACTACAGTTCGTTATTTTCAAAGTCTTGCCAATTAATTAATCCGGTACGCCGATAGCCTTTCGGTTGGTATTCTAAAACGTTCAACTGTACGCTTCGAAGACTATTTTGCAAAGTGCCCATGAGTTAGTAAGATTACTATTGTTTTGTTGCCTAAATAGCTCTTATTTAGAATAATAATGCTAACGTTTTGATGTATGATCCTGCAGAAGAAGCTGGAGAGATAAAAATGGTCACTGATCTATAATATATGAGCGTCGGTTTGAAGGCAATGAGTACACAAACTATAATATATATCACTCTGTATGTGATGTGGTTAAAAATCTTCTTTAGAACATCATTTCCTTAAATGTCGTGCAGCCATAATAGCTAATAATAGTTAAAAGAAAATATAAAAAATTCTCGTATTTCATTGAGTTGTAGTTTTATTCTGCAAGCTGCGTTGTGAATTGCGAAGGAATTGGAATTGAATGATTGCTTTATTTGCTCTCATTCATTGGATTAACGATGGAACCGAGTTGAAGTAGAACGAACTAATGAAGTAGTAAAAACTACCGAGACTGTCAGATCTAGAAAACATGACGATGCAAAATAACTGGAAGCTGAAATTCAAAGCTTTGTTAAATACCATCAGTATCTTAAGTAGAAAGAAGTTCCACTATCTCTGTCATTCCCCAAAATCAAAGACATCTCTGAAGAAATTTCCAAAACCGTCCTATTAAAATTATCTGACATCCTCACCCCGAACTCGAAATTAACTTCGGTTCGGATCCCGATTGAGGGGCACGATATATTCCAAAAGTTTGTCAGAAATTTATCTGGAAAACTTGAATTAGCTCAAGTAGAATTAAACTGTGAGAGAATTATTGGAAGCGCTGGTGCTAAATTTTACTAGAACAATGACTCTGCATGCGGGTTTGGGAAGTTGTTTTTTGAAGTGAGAATATCACAGGTAGCTTGAAAGTTTAATTCGTTTTTATCAAAATTTATCAACATTATAATGCCGATAACAGTATACTATTGAAGCACTTGGTGGAACTTGATACACAATTGAATACACACTTATACTTTTCCACAATATTGCATTCTCAACAACAATCTTTGAGAATACTGCAGACCAATAATAAATAGGTACTGTGGAAAAGTATAAGCATGTATTCAATATATTTCATCTATAGCTTAGTTTCATTTCTTGATAGCCTAAACTTACAAATTTTTAATCTGATACAAGATCCACTCTGGATGATAATAAATCATGATAATGGTCGAAGTTAAGACATTCTGGCGAACTAATAACTTTGCTATATGCTTTTTATGAGTTCAAAGATAAAAAATGACCTTTATGATACTCATTGGTTATACGACAGAATCATTGATAGTTATCATAACAGATTTTTCTTTTAGATAGAACTTAGTGAGAAATACGACATTTATGCTAGTTATAATATTAAAATTTGAACAGTTAGTTGTGTGTAAAAAGGTCAAATTATAACTTTAACCTTGCCTTTATGCATAACTAGAGACGCCACATTACATTACATGAATGAAATTCATAATTAACGAAATCCTTAAAAAAGTAAATCAGACACAGTAATAACTTGCAAATTGTGACAAACTTAAATATTTACATACAAATACGTTATACAATAAGCTAAATATCATCTAAAAATCAGACAACAATATTATAAAACAAATAACTAGTCTTGTAGATAGCAAAACCTTAACCCCGAATTACTAAAATCCGTATAGAACATGGCGTCAAGCTCGGATTCCATCTTATCTCCCCAATGTGCCCTTATCAAAAAGATTTCATCCCTGGCCTGGGGGTAAACCAATAAATCATTTCTCGCGAGTTATAAAGTTACCGGAGCGCCTTGTGTTTTTATAAGGTTACTGACAAAATAAAAGATTTTTTTTGCGGATAAGAGAAAAATTAAAATGCGCTCATGGGAAATGGTTATTAAAACTCTGAATTTTGTTGTCAAATTATCAAAATAATTATACATTGTTAGATCGTTATTCAAATTATTCGTTTGTTTTTATTACATTTCATTTCTTTGTTTGGTTGTTTTTTTTTTTGAGGTTTAGAACTAAAAACGTGTAACAATGTTGTAAAAAGCAAATGTAACTGATGGTATTGTTAATGTTATGTATTTTTAAACATGATGACAAATACATACAATGTGTCAATATTTTAATGCAATATAACGTTTCAAAAAGCATAATGATTCTCACTTATAGGATTCAAATTCAACAAAATAAGCAGACCTCAATGAACGTGGAATGATTCTATTTCGATGATTATTATATAATTTTATTATATCTTACCATTAGAATATTTTACCATGGCCTTCTTTATTTTTGTTAACTTTGGTGTCAATCAATTTACTTACCTGAAAAAGAAAAATAAAAATTAATACATTGTCAATATTTTTTGCCACTGAGGCTTCAAGAAGATCACCTGTAAGCACCTGAAAATCCACCAAGATTACAATGGAGGACACAACTTTAACAAAATCAAACATAAATACAATCACGCGTTTATTCCCGAAGGTTTAGGCAGAGGTGAATTAGCACACATATTTCAGCAATCATTGTATTTGGTCCCACGTAAAGGGGTGAGCCTATTGCTGTATTCCGGGCACTATGGTTGATTCGAGCCATCTGAGGTTGAGCCTGGGCTGCATGTCTGTTTGGCTGGGCTGTTTAGCCCTATCCCTTAGTCGCCTTGTACGAAACCGTATGGAAAGAGATAGGGTGTCCCAAATTCTACTCTGCCGGGAACCAAAATAAAAAACCACATAATAAATAAAATTAAAAAAAAAAACAATTTTATAAATGGACTAATAACGGTTAAAAATGAAGCCATTAAATTTATTAAAATAAAAATGAAAGTAAAAAAAATAAATTTTGATGGAGTGAACGAATTAATAATGTACCAAAAGGAGGGTTTGATGCTAACAGGGCGCTTGGGTATAACTTAATAAAATTGCTATAACGTGTCTGCGTTTAAATGCCCCAGAATTGCTAAGTTGGCGTACAGTGTTTAAACTTTAGACATTAATCCGGCCGGAACGGTTTAAGTTTACACCTAAAATAATGTACATCCATCTTCAAAATATGTGCTTTAATGTTCTCATTTTTGACTTCATTTTTCTTTTTTTTTTAACTTTATGAAATATTATTATTGATATTTTAGATTATAAGCTGCTTTTTTATTTATCAAAAAAAAATAGCAATTTAATGAATTTAGTTCAGTAGCTACCTATGAAAATTGGTTAAGATAAGAAAAAGTGAAATCAAGTAAGGGCAAGATCACGGGTTCGAGTCCCGCCTGAGCTTGATTTCGTTTTTTCCTATCTAAATCAAAATATTAGCAACCAAAATTAGTAATATTCGCTCTAACCTCTCCAGCTAAGCTATATTGCTTGTGTTAGGAGTGAATTGGGTCTCTGTTGTGTAATGGATAGGAATTGAACCCAGAATCTTTCAGTCGTAAAGCCGACTCCTTAACCACTAAGTTACCGACGCTTTATAAGATTAGTAATGATACCAATTATCCTTATTTGGCATAAATTGTCTGACTTAAGAATTGAAAGTAAACCATTTCCGATCTACAATACTAGTACTACCAAACGGACTGACAATACGATAGATATTAGACCAGCTGAAAAGAAAAAAACACTTTCTTACAGAAACGGGAGACATAAAGAGTAATAAAAAGCAAATAACCTAAAAAGAGCAGAAAAGATACTATAAACTCAAGATTTATAGGTCCTAAGTGGAAAAGTACTTCAAGCAAAAAACGACCTAAACGTGAAGGGACTACGTTTAAATTGGTCTACAATAGATTAATAAACAAAGCAAAGTCTAACTAGAAAAATCACCTCCACTGTTGCCACCCGAATCTCAGACACCAAATGACACTCAACGAGAAAGGAGAAGATATTAATATCCAAGCTGTAAACCTGTTTAAGACTAAAATATTCCCCGTAGAGTTTTACACAAGCCTTTACGACGTCATCTTTGTAATAAAAATGAAATAAAAATGAAGCTCTAAATTTTTTATCGTTCACTCCGCGTTCGAGATTCAAAAAATTAAATAATAACTTTATGTTTCAGAATTTCATGTTATTCTGATAACGTTTTTTTTTTTATTTAATAATATGAATCGAAATTTAAAATTATTGAACGTTGCTATCGAGATATTTTGACAGGATAAAATTGATGGAATATTTTCTGAAGTTTATGCGAATATCACTCATTGAAATATAACGATAACAAATAAATCGCTATAGAATCCATTAAAAAGTGATTTTATTTCAATTGGAATAACTTTTTATTTCATATGAATATCATTACATTGTATTCCTAAAGGGATACATTTTATCAACAATTTTTTTTGGTCCTACGTGATATCATAACATAAGTAACGAGTTTTCAACCTGTGTAATAAGATCATGATCAAATCTGCCCCCCTAGTTCGTTGCGGGGTATTGCTTGAGATTTGACGTAAAGACAGTAGTCAACGTATGTCATAAACGTCAAAATATTTGTCATATACGTCTATTCCCATACATTCATCATTATATTCTACAATACGCTGCTCAATTGCCATTTGTCTAGGGGAGCTGAATTCAGAACATTACAACCACCAAAAATTATTTTTGCCACATTTTGTTTACAGTTGTACAGTTACAAACAAAAGTGAAATGACTTGTGAATGACGTGAATGAAATATTTTTGAGATAATCTTTTATTCCCGTAGCACTATTTTTAATTGGGAAAGTGTTTTTTTTTACAATCTGTTACCATAGATAGCGTATGAACGCCTTAGGAGAATGACACTGTTGCGGTGACCTCATTGGCACAAAAGTACGCAGATGATGAAAAAAGATTGTGTAACAGGACCGAGACCGAGACGTGAGAGCGAAAATCATAGTTAGCGAAATGTGGGTGTTAATACACCTCTGCCTACCCCTTCAGGGATTTACAGGCGTAAGTCTAATAAATATGTTTGTATGTGACAGACTGTATTTTCACATTAATACTAAGAAAAACATGACCCTAACCCTAAAATACAGAAGGAAAGAAAGAATAAAACAACCACTTAACTATTTAGATCAACTTTCATTATTTTCATTCATTGGCCACACAACAAGTGCATGTTACGGATGTCTTCTACAAATTACGTATGATTTGGTTTTAATCATCACGCTTGCTGGCGTGTGGGTAATGGCAGGAAGATGCTAAATTACACAAGTATACATACACTTTTGTTTTGCTCACTCTTGTTAGTACTCTTAACTAGCTGTCTACGATAATTATGGACGAATTTCATCAAATTGCCATCGTAAAGCCATGCTTTTTTGACACAAATAGGTTCTATACGGGAAGTTATATATTTTGGTCTAAACATTGATCAACCCAACTCTTCTCGTGGGAATCTCCCATGGGAGTCGTACAACGCGAGTAAGGGTTAACTTTTAGGTTGGATTTAACCAGTGAAAATTCGTTTAACTAAATTGAGTCTTCACGTTTTACGCAATGAAATTTAGTGAGTGAAAAGTGGTAACGCACTTTGAATTAAAGAAAATCGATTTTCGAAGGTGAATAAAAACGAAATTAATTCGATTTAAGCTACGTTACTGGTGGTTCATCATCATCCTCCTGCACTTATTCCATATTTGGGTCGGCTCAATAATCGTGTGCTTTTCATCTCTGCAATCAGAACCTTATATATTATGTTTTATATGACATCCACAGTCTTCAAATAGTGGGTAACACTGTGCGTCATTCTAAAGTAATAGTCTTTAAAAAGTATTCGATTGACGGTTATACACTCTTGTTACCTATTAAAAACAATATAAACTTCATGTAGAAACTCAGAATTGCATATCTCTCAAAGGGTTTGAGTGATAAACGTCAGAAACGCCATCAAATTCTGTCATAACGCAAATCTGTGTTTATCAGATCTTGTCATTTTGCGACACTTATGCGATTCTGACAATTCACTTATCTGTCATTTTGTGTTACTGACGATCATA
This sequence comes from Eilema depressum, assembly GCA_914767945.1. NCBI lineage: Eukaryota > Metazoa > Arthropoda > Insecta > Lepidoptera > Erebidae > Eilema > Eilema depressum. Next base: position 2,365,258 of record OU612036.1, on the reverse strand, counting down.
GCCTAAACCGCACTAAAGGGTAGATATACATTTTGCCAAATAGTTTTTTTTTTCAGTCCCACTAAACAGGAAGTGAGTGTATTACCATCTTATAAGACTTTCCACTACTACGAAAACTTTAAAGAAATATTTGATAATATATTTTAGCCAACACTTTCGATCGTGACTGTACTCGTCTGTTCTCTAAAAGTTTCCACACAGTGAAATTTATTGTTCCCATAATAAATCTAAAATATAAAACGCAAAGGTTTTCCTTTTGCCGACAAGAGGAGAGGTTTACAACTTCTGTACCAATCTCGGGCGTTTATTTAAACTATTCTAGCATTTTATATATAAGACTAGTGTTGTTTGATGGCTTCACTCGTGTTAATTTTAAACTCCGCTGAGATTTCATGAGTGTTTCGTTACTAAGCCTTTTTGAAACGAAATAAATAAAATATTGTTAAGATTACACACACTTATGTATGAAGAAATACACACAAAAGTGTAGCACCATACAAACTTTACTATATTTTCGAGCCCACGTAGATAGTATAAAGCGACCCTATTGTCGTCATATAGATACTGTGTCGTATTCAGAATTTTCAACCTGAAAATTCCAGTTATTACACTAGTTAGATCTAGAATCAGGACTTTTGAAAACTGTCTCCGATTTACTTTTCAACGATGGCAAACGCTTACCTAACCATAACTTCAAGTTAACATTTCCATGAACCTATATTCAATCCTATATTTTTAGGATTATTACCACTATCCCCCACGGACTTGAGAATTTATTTGAAAAAAAAAAAAACATCTCCATTGTCAATCAATACACTAAGATAAAAATTACTGAAGTAATACTCTAAAGCCACAAACACACGCGTTTTTATCGATCGATAATACCGCACGCGTTATCGCGATATTTATAGATGCAGCTACGACTACATATTTTACGTTTGAAGGAATAGTTACGTATTATTGCAATAATGCGCGCGTTAATATCGGCCGATAAAAACGCTCCTGTGTGTTTTAGGATTTATACCTGGGAAGAATAGAAAGAAAAAAACTCACGGATAAACCAATAATCGTTATTCAACACTTGTCCGATCCGAAGGGAGGTACCTATTGAAAGTTTGGGGAGGGAAAAAACCTCCCAACTTCTCTAAACAAACAGGCAACTGGAAGATTGATGACTTAACCTCAGAGGGTACGTGCATATAGATTTGACTAACAGACGGTTGGATAAATATGCCAACATATTGGACAACATGTTGGGTGTACTGATAAGACTTTCGCGGCCAAACCAATCTCTTTTCTACTGCAAGCCGGTGCACTGACGACGCTCTGGCGCAAGATTTCTTCTCGGAGTTGGAAGGTTAGATGGCATTCGCTATCATAAAAGACGTACGAGCCAAATCAAAAGAAGCACTGAGGTGAATTAAGTAACAAACATACGAACATCTTCACAAACTTTTAGTCTTATAATATTGGTATTAAGTAAGATTAAATTAGTTGAATGCATGATCATGCTATCCATACTTTTTAGTACCTCTTGCATTGGGGTCAATTAAGAATGGATTTTGGGATCAAATAAGAATATAAAATAAAATTTTAAAGTGGGATCAATAAGGGATACGCATTTGCGGTCAATTAAGAATGGGATCAATCGTCGTGGGATCAATACGGAACAACCCAAAACCTCTGATGAAACTGGAAAATTTTGAGATTATAATGATGTTGGATAACGTGATGCAAGTAGAATAAGATAGGAAAAAGTGAAATCAAGCTCAGGCGGGACTCGAACTCGCGATCTTTGCCTTACAGGGGGACTGCTCTGACCACTGAGTCACCGAGTTTCGCTCGAGGTTGATCCAAATTTTCTTATACAACATCCGTCTTGGGGCGACGGTTGGGTCGGTGTTAAGAAGCACAGTGGCTTAGTGGTCTGAGCATTCCATCTGTAAGGGAAAGATCACGGATTCGAGTCCCACCTGAGCTTGATTTTGCTTTTTCCTATATTATTCAATTCGTATAGTTAGCATACTAAATGCTTCAAAAATCATTCAAGTGATGCAAGTAATCATTAAACTTTTGAATGAAAATTTGAAGCATTTATTATGCTAACTATTCATAATCGATTTAGAAAGGAAAAAGAGAATTGACTTCGGGCGGGACTCGAACCGCGATCTTTCCCTTACAGGGGGAATGCTCTGACCGCTAAGCCACTGAAGCCCGCACGAAGCCGATCTAAATTCTTCCTGTAAGGGAAAAATCGCGGGTTCGAGTCCTGCCCGAAGTCGATTCTCTTTTTCCTTTATTCTAAATCGAATCATTAAACAGTATCAGCGTTATCGATAAGTTACAATAAATATAAACTACATGCCTACAGATTTACTAGACAGATGGCAGTATAAATTTGCGAAAATATTGTACAACATGTTCAAAACCATTAAATTTGTTGAACAAACTAATACCAATTTCATTTCTTGAAATTTGTATCTTCGAATTCTAAGAGAATATTTTTTATACACAACACAAAAATGAAAACAGAACTATACTGAAACTGAAAGGACTATAAGATAAAGCTAACAATTAAAATGCGTCTGGATTAAATTAAAATTAGAATTTATAAACACAAGACATTTACAATAAACATCTGCTTAAATTTAAATAATAAATTTTATTTAATTGATCACTAATTTATGTACATAATATATTACTATTTGCAATGGATTTCGAAACTGTGGTACAACGTATCCATACTACGTATTAATAATGCCTTTAAGACATCACTACAACCACAAAATACGATACAATATTTATGAAGCAACAGAATTCCACGCGGACAGAACCAAATACACCGAGTTTCCAAATATATCCGATCGTTATTAAAATTTTATATTTCCTTGTTAAACCTAATCAATATTGACAAAGCACTTCAGGCTTTTATCATTGAAAATACGTCAGCTTTCCAATCTAAGGAAAAAAGTCCCGGGGCTTAGAGTAAATCCGGCCAAAAATATCACTCTGTGTTCTAAGAAAATTTAAGAAGAAATCTAACCACGGATTGAAGCGAACTCCCTTTGGAAAAATACTTTGTATCAACACAGAGGGTATCGATCAATCAGCGTTTTGTTGAACTTTCAAAATAATATGTCACAAAGTTTTCAAAGTTGAAAATCTTAGGGGGAGAATGGGGAAATTTGGTTTATAGGTTACGCGGATTGGCGTTTTTATGTAGCAATGACTTGGAATAAACGAATAGAGATTTCTATTGGTGGGTGCGGGTTTTATTTGCACTTTTTAAATTCTAGCATTAGAATATGAACGCAATTTTTTTAGTTTAGAAATGCTGCAGAGAGATCAAAATTCTCTTGAGGACCACCTTAACCTAAGCCAATTATTATGTTAGTTTAGGTTACCAAACCTAAGCTAACATAATAATTTGGCTTAGGTTGAATATTTAACACATTTTATATTTGAATGTAAAATAATATACAGTATGCTAACTAACTATTCAATTCGATTATGATAGACATTTTATATTATAAAAATGTGTTAAATAATAATCTGAGAATATGTATGGCAGAAGAGCGAATAAATGGCAAGTTTATACCACTAAGGTTGCAAACAAAGATACCACTGATCACAAATCATACCTATTAAAATCATTAGTAATGCAGCAATCAATACATAAGTATTTAGCGTAGGTACCTTTCGCTTAAATCAACCCTCACGGAAGACCGAATTATTTTTTTCTGAGAAAACATTTACGCCCGATAAGTAATTTAAGTAATACTAAAACCACATATCAAATTTAAAGATTCCATTTTTGCCATTTCTCCCCTTCAAACCAAACATTAGTCTTTAATAACGCAAAAAAACACCCTTTGAGAGCTAAATATCTAAATAAATACGTCTCTAATTTTCGTATTAACCCCATCTTCGTTAAATATACCCTCTACCGTCAAGGGGTTGTTCTGCTTCGTTTTTTTTTCTAATTTCCCCTGGGTACCTTTACTTTCCGGGAACAAAATATTACATTTTTATCTCAACAAATATATGTGAGCACCATCAAGATCCACTCATGTGTTCTCTCTAAACGGTGGAGGATTTTATAAATATTACAGACTTTAGTTGTTGGATTTAGTATATATATTATATGCACGCCTGTAAGTAAATCCTTGAAGGGTAGACAGAGGTGAATTAGCATCCACATTTTGGAAACTATAATTTTCAATTCCAAGTAATACGGGGGCAAACCTATTTCCATCAAACGGGCAATTCATGTCAGGTGATAAGCCGCCCTATCATTTAGTCACCTTCTAAAACACCCACGGGAAGAGATGGAGTGGCCCTATTTTACAGAACGGATTTAATTGTAAAGTTTGTGAATTTGTTCTGTTTTAATAAATAAACTGGATCCATCAATTTGGCCTATCGTCTAGAAATTTAAGAAAACAACTTGGGTTATGTTATAATATTAACGATACTGAACATAAAAATATATTTCCTTTTATTCTTGTCAGTTTTATATTATTAGTATAGATAGATAGATGTAGCTATAATACAAAATATAGAAGGAAAACTGACTATAAATTAATAAGGATTTAGATACTAGGACATCATAAAATATTTAAATACTCAAATAATGACGAAAATAATGCTGACTACGTACATAAAAAGACCGTATTGAATTGTAATCCTATAATATCGTGATCGGATTATACCTTTGTACCTGCAAATCCAATAACGAGTGATTGAATCGGCTTGAATCAATTCTATATAAACATACCGAGGGCTGTATAAACAATCCGATATTGTTTATATATATACGTGTACTTATTTGCGAGTGTGTAGTGAATAAGTGTTGCCAGGTTAGGATATTACCCATATTTTAGGGTAATTTGTTTTATTTGTTTTCAATAGATATGAGATTTTAATATTTATATATAGGAATGTTAAAATAATTCGTGAATTGTGTTCCTTAATTAATTTTATTGTGAAAAAATAATTACAAGTTCAAAATAATACTAAATTAAATTAACACTACACACTATTATTACTAAAATAAACTAAATAAAATAAATAAAATAATTAGGTACATGCATTGTGTTCCTTATTTTCTTTCTCAAACTTTAATGAATATATTTCATTATTATTGTTATTGCTACACTCATAATTATACTCAGAAGTTTTCCTCTGAGCTTGGCAGCTAAAATAGACATCTACTTCTTGTCCTTATACATTTCTCGAGCTTCTTCTGTCATTAAAACTTTTAAAATTACCCATTTAAAGAGCTTCCGACATAATAATATTTGAAAACATCACCAAATTGATCAGTGTATTTCCTTATTTTCTTTTGAAGCCAACTCCAATTAATTTACTCATTTGTAAATACTTGATTTGCTTCTCGATCAGTACTCGATAAATATTTTTATTAGTTACCAAAAATAAGAAATATACTCCTGATTTTTGGGTCGACAATTGACAAATGTCCAATACAGTTTTTGTCTCATACAATGAAACGTTTGCTCTGGTTCGGACATGTAATGCGTAATGCATAATGCGTAAAGAGGAAAGTAATGTCATAAGGAAGGTATTAACTTTAGAAGTGGATGGCTACACAGGGAGAGGAAGACCTAAAAGGAGATGAATGGACTGTGTAAAAGATGATATTTATGGTTATTGTTGAGATGAATGCAAATAGAAATGAATGGAAAAAGCACACATAAATGTTACGCCGACCCCGAATAAACTTGGGATAAAGGCAGGAGGATGATAATAATGAAACCTATGTGTTACTATACTATCAACGAGAAATTTTATTAGATTCAGAATTCCCTAACAAAAAAACATCTCACGCTTTTACCTGACTCAAACTTAGCACAGATGTTACATTCGCTTCCGCTACACCAACCAAGATACATAAAGGCACATACATGGCTTCTAATATTCTGCTCATGCTTAATATTCACCGCTGTAGAACCAAAGTAGAAATAAATTCGCCACTCGATAGACTTTGTAAAGAGCTTAACTCAGTTATCAAGTCTTCAGTGAATGTAGGCTTGAGTGCGAGACGACAAACACCTTCGGAATATAAAGCATTGCGATTGCACAGCAATTTGAAGACTAACACCATATGCATACATACTGTACATATATCTTTGACTACATACATATTTGCCGTGTTGGGTCCCGGTGGAGCAGAATAGGGCCACCGCATCTTTTCCTGTGGGTGTCGTCAAAGGCGACTAAGGGATGGGGCTGTTCTTCATCCGACAGCAAACATACAGTCCATTACAAAGTGCCCGCTAGACGGCAATAGACTCGCTTCCCATTATGCGGGGCCGAAAATCATAGTTGGCGAAGTGCTGCCTACCCCTTCAGGAATTTGCTGGCGTGAGTATATGTATGTTGAATACATACTATATAGATCTAAGATATAAAATATGTCCCCAAAATTACTAAAGGAAATTAATAATTCTAAGATGGCAACCCTGATGTAGACAGTGACAGTGTTTTAATAATTTGCGAGTTATTGAATTTAGATTTCGAGTATTGGTATTGTGATAGAAGGACGAGTTTGTTTATAATAAATTATGTAGGTATATGCACAGATATTTTGACAACTACTTAATAACAATGGTTTTAGATATCAGCCAGATTGGGTACAATACCTTCGCGAAGAAATAGATTAATATACCGTGGAGAAAATTTGTATAATGTGTTGTTGTTGCTTGGGAGTTAGAATTTGGTGGAGCCGCCTGTCACCCTAGCAGAAGTAGGCCGCGGCGGCGGCGTGCATTGCGTGCTTCCCCAAACCCGGGGGCGAGTTGGGGACTCTGTGGTCCCCACGCCGGATAAAAGCCAGATTGAGTGTTATGGCCCTAGGTCGGCCGGGGTGCGAGGGATATGGCTACGACAACCTCACCTTCGGCAACCGACGGCCCACAGAAGGCGTGCGTTTTAGTCGGTTCAAGTCCGGCATAACTTCCTCCTCCGGCTCCGGGGAGGTATCCGTGGGGATTTTTCGCACGATAAAAAAACAAAGAGGGAGTTAGAATTTTCGTCTGAGCAAACCTGTTTAGCTTGAGACTAGATAGCACTATGTAATAATGTTCTAGAATATACAGGGCGTCCCACGGCGATGCCACATGGAGGGAAAGTACCTTAAATCCTTAAGTTAGCTCATTTTACTTAAAGGAGACATCATTTTATTTTTAAAAAGAAACAAAACTGCATTCAATGATTTTTTAAAATTCGCTTGCCACACCGGGTAATCGAACCGACTAAAATCCGAAAAAGTAACATCCTGTATTTTTATGGCATCAATCGATAGTGTCAATCATAAGGATCAAATCTGTCTAAGAAACATGGTAAATTAAATGAAAGGAAGTCCTTGAAACCTAAAATTTTAAATTCAATTTGGTAAAATAAAACACTTTCTTTGGTACCTATCAACACTAGAGATATCTTTGATGAAATTTATTTAGTAAAATGAGTACTAAATGAATGAACTTTGTTACCTGTTTAGAATGTAACTTTATTGGGCAACTGCATGAGGTACGTAGGTAGGGTAGGTAGAGTACCTAGGTAGTTATTTTTGGGTGCTTGGTTAGAAACAAGCACGCGGTATATCCTGGGCAACGAAAATGGCGAGAGAATTGCCCTATTGGATCAACTTATAACCTGTTAATTGAGACGGCGTGCGGTTTTAGTCGGTTTGAGTTCGACATACCTAAATACTACTGCTGACCAGCAGCGGTCTCAGCACAATAAAACAAGAAAAGTAATTTAAATATGGAATTTTATTGTTAATATGGTATCAAATGGATGGATGAACTTTGAGTTAAAGTGTTTTATTTTGTCAAATTGAATTTATAATTTTAGGTTTCAAGGGCTCCCTTTCGTTTAATTTACCATGTTACTTAGAGAGATTTGATCCTTATGATTGACACTATCGATTGATGCCATAAAAATACAGGAATTACTTTTTCGGATTTTAGTCGGTTCGATTACCGGGTGTGGCAAGCGAATTTTTAAAAATCTTTGAATGCAGTTTTGTTTCTTTTTAAAAATAAAATGATGTCTCCTTTAAACAAAATGAGCTAACTTAAGGATTAAAGGTACTTTCCCTCCATGTGGCATCGCCGTGGGACGCCCTGTATATTTATCTCTGAAATTATATCTATTTAAATAAAATAGTTAAAAATAATAATTACAAATTGATTCATGTCACCTTAACGCTAAATATATTAACACCATTTCAGTACTAATCAAATACCCCACCCCTGATCGCTCCCGGTGCAAAGGTGCCCATCACACTTGCCACGTCCACGTTTGATTGCGATGGCCAGTCTCTGCACCAGGAACAATCTGGAGAGAGTCACCAGTGGCCTCTTACTTTTATTAAATCATTTTAATCTTCCTCCTAGCGTTGATTCCCAGTCGCATCCCAAGCTTTCAGCTCGGAGTCCGGGGTCCGCTTTACCAGTCTTAACTATGGATTTGGCTGGACCTCGATATTTTCCGTGCAGCGATTGCCATCTGACCTCCACAACCCAATGGTAACATTAGGCGATATCGAAGCTTTGCAGCTAGACCGTTGTTGTTGGACTTTTTAGGGTTCAACTACCCGTAACGACTGCCATGGATGTTCTTATGCCAACCGGGACCGACGGCTACGACCAGACCAATGCAAATGTCCATATTCATGCATACAAATATTTGCACTGAGCGGGAATCGAACCCGCGCCTCCTGCGTAGCGGACACGTTCACTACCGCTACGCCACGAAGGCTGTTGTTGGTGTTTAAATTATTTCACATTATGTATTAAATTCAGTGACTTCTAAAGTCCATTCAAAAGAGTAACATATCGAATCTAGTTCTGTTTTGAATTCAACAAAGCCAAAACAAACCAATCTCAAGACTCGTATCTATAAATTAGGATCAAAGAGGATTTAAGTTTCAGCAGTTTGTGAGTAACGGCAGTTTGTGTACCTAACTAACTAACATCCTACTAACTTATTGCTAAGTTTAGGATACATGTACTCTATATATTAGACTGTATTAGATAGAATATAACTGAAGAAAAAATTAACAACTTTGTGTTGAATGTAAGAATTACAAAGATCAATGATCTGCTGAAAACTATGGAATAGACATAGGCAGTAATAATTTATTATGTTAACATCTTAGAGTATATATGTATATAGAGCGTGCCTTACTAAGTATAAACCGTAGGCACGAGTATGAACAGTCTACCAGCCAGCTCTTTGCTCAAAACAATACCTTTTTTTATCGTGCGAAAAATCCCCACGGATATTTCCCTTTCCGAAGCCGGTGGAAGAGGTTATGTCGGACTTGAACCGACAAAAAAGCACGCCGTCTGTCGGCCGTCGCGCGTCGGTTACCGGAGGTGAGTTTATTGAAGATATATCCCTCGCACTCCGACTGAAAGTCTTCTACCCTGTATGACTATATTGGGTGATTTTATGTGCCCAAAATCTTTCCCCCCGAACCGACTACAAAATCACCTTGTATAATAAGGCAGAGAAACAAATGATTCCCTGTCTATATACCACACCACGTCATCATTTCACTTAAGTAATATTGAAATTCTGCTAACAAGCTAAATTGGTTGACTCTAAAATTCATCAGCCAGCACTCATGGCTCACTAAGTTATATCGTCGCTATATATGTATATAATAGTAGCCTTCTACCCGCGGCTTCGTCCGCGTAGATGTCGGTTAGCGCGACAAAACATAACCTACGTCCTATCCCAAGGTCTCATCTATCTCTGTGCCAAATTTCATCAAAAAAGGTTCATCAGTTTAAACGAAAACGTTTTTTGTCATTCGTTGACGCCTGTCATATACGTCAAATCCCATACATTTGGCATTCAATTCTACAAAACGCCGGCGGACGAATTGTCACTTGTCTAGTTGGCAGGAAAGGTAAAAATCTTCCTGTAAAGATGTGTAAAAAATATATTATATTTTGTGTTCAGTATGTATCGTTAATCTAACATAACACAAGTATTTTTTTTAATATCTCCATTGTACAGACACGACCACTTTACAATTTATATAATGGTATAGATAGATATATAGATAATTTGTATACATTTATATAATGTTACTTTGCCCATATAGAGAGTTAATTAGGTTGTATCTACATCAACATTCATTAAGGAGATGGTTCCAATGCGTGACAGCTGACGTCATGGGATAAAGCGGTAGTGTGTACCAGGCCTTATTTAATGACGTGGCTTGTATTTAGTTAATTCAGTATATTAGGGTGTGACAGGGTAATGGGGATAGAAAATAGAGTGACTGAGACAGATATACAATCGCAGTTGTTTTTATTCGTTTTCGGGAGAAGAGTGAGTGAGTAGGAGAGTGTTTTCTTTATAGTGTATCGAACTGATAGGTTTTTACCTTCATAGAGTGGATAATACCGTTTACGTTAAAAAAAAATTAAAGCAATTACCTATATCCTGTGCCATCAGCGAAGAAGACAATCAGGACAAGCCTTTAGTCTTCCGACTGATAGCAAAAATCCTCTCCAGTGAGCTCTGGCTACCCTACTCATCGCCGGGAACACAACACAAGGTTATTTAGCCGTGGTATTATGTAGGGGAGAGGTACTTCCTTAGTCGTGCCTCAACTGGGTTCAGGTTACTAGTGTAATTGCCAGGTTCGAACCCGGGATCTTTCGAAAGTAAAGCAGACCAATTACCAAACTACTGACGCATCATATACAGACATTCTGTTTGCATGAAAACCAAAAGATGGATTCTGATAATATTATGTAGTCTCACAGTGCGTTTCTAATTTTATTATATGTTGTTGTTAATCAACATATTGCTTACATACTTGCCTTCCTATCGTAAACCAGTATCAGTTTCTATTATAATTAAATAAGATAGGCTTTGGTACAAACTATAAGAGCAAACGACAAACGCCTTACGATAGTAACATGGCCCTCTCACAACAGTAAAATATACAATCGATTTTTAAATTGAAATCAAGTGACTGTGACCTGCGACTTCATCTGCCTTTTCTGCTTCTTTTTTGTGCGAAACCGTACTACTTTTTACCTGACTGCGCCAGCGAGAGGGTAATGTGTTTCGCGCGTATGTATGTATGTATGTGTCTATGTATGTAGTTTTCTTTGTTCCCCTCTACAGGCCTAACGCCTGGACGGATTTTGATGAATAGGGTCTCAAATGAAAGGTATTCATCTCCCGAGTGTAATAAAATTCCAACAAAAACTATACGGTAGATTTTTGATGCTAAAATATGTGTTGGCAAAAATTTTTTTTCATTCAAATTTATCGAGTAGGGTATCAAAATGAAGAGAATTAAAAGGAGATTACAAAAATATATAGATGTCATATCCTAACTAAAAAGGTTAAAATAAAATAAACCCATTAAATTTCTTTCGGTTTATGATTGGCAAATGGGTACCGCCTGCTATCAAGCTTGTTTCAATCTTTTAGACAGCAGTCGGGTTTTTTTTATTTTTTAATAATTAATTTTATTCAAAAATAAAAGAAGCATAAGTTAGCCTTATAACATCAGCTATCTACAGTAAAAACCCTATCTGTCTTACAGATATTTATTGACCAAAAAAAATGTTCTGCACAAAAATTTTGTAAGTCTTCAAAAGCAAATCAATAATGCCTGATCTCAACAAGCTTATAACTGGTACCACAGGCCAAGGGTAGTTAATTTATTAGCGTCCTATCCCTATTAAATAGTGTCTTATTCATTCGCTACGGGATTAGAATTGTGTATATGTGGTGTACAAGTAATTATATGTACATATTTATTAGTTTCAAAGTATGTGAAGAATTTGATTTTATATTTTTAATTTAAATATTCAATAATAGCCATCTGTCTGTGTAGGTGTTCCACTGGGAACGTACCTCCGCCCTACAGAATTCCGTGGCTATAGTAACCTCGCGTTGTGTTCCAGGCAGGAGAGGTTTTGTGTTGAGTTCCATAAAATCCGTTCTTAGCGGATGTCTACACCCACTAAGAACGGATTTTACGAAACTTCTAAAACGATGTCGGTAGATGGCTTCACCGTCGCCCTTAAGACGGTTGTATAAGGGAATTTGGATTGATTTCGTACGTGTCTCGGTGGCTTAGTGGTCAGAGCGTTCCCCCTGTAAGGGAAAGATCGCGGGTTCGAGTCCCGTCCGAGGTCGGTTCTTTTTCCCTTTCTTAATCGATTTGAACAGTTAGCATAGTAAATGCTTCAAAATTTCATTCTAGGAACCTACCTGCCAAATTTCAAGTTTGTAGGTGTTATAGTATATGAGATTTCGTAATTAATCAGTAACTGGTATTTCACTTTTATAATTATATAGGTATAAACCTTCTTCCTCCTAGCGTTAATTCCCAGTCGCATCCGAAGCTTTTTTCAGCTCGGACTCTGGGGTCCGCTTTACCAGTCTTAACTACAGATTTGGCTAGACCTCGATATTTTCCGTGAACCGATTGCCATCTGACCTCCACAACCCAATGGTAACATTAGGTATATTGAAGCTTTGCACCTACACTATTGTTTTCGGATTTTTTGTTGTAGGTATAAACCAACGCTGTAAAATCATATTGAAGAGTCTATATAAAAAACACATCACTGACAGCTTATCATCCGGTGGGGCGAAGTCCAACATAAAAAGAAATAAATAGTCACTAGTGACATCGTCATTTAGTAAAACTTAGTTCAATACATTTGCTTGCAGGTTTTTCGTTGTTAGTGAATTTCTCGTGAATTTAGACTAAAATGTTACTTAATAAGTAACAATTTAAATCAATGTAGAATCATATCAATGTTTGATATATAAAATCACACCTACGGAAACATCAAAATAATTAACACCAAAAAAAAAACAAAAAAAAATCTTCTTCACAAAGTACAGTCGACAAAAAACAGTTTCTACATTAATATTTGAGTACACTCCAGCAGAAAAACATTAGACCGGATTCATTTTTGTGACGTGACACTCGGTATATTTTTTTTGTCACGTCGCGTCTCCGTCACGGCGCTTATCTCGCGAGATAAGAATGACACTCTGTCTGTGCCAGTACCTAGATGTTTTTTTTTCTTTGATATAAGTAAAAATGTTGGTACAAATAATATTTTGCTTCGTCAGCTTACATTGATCTGACTGTACAGGTTTCTTGGCTTTTTGATATAAATTGGGCTAAGTGAATGTGACTGTTCAGTGCCAGATTCGGTTCTCGAGTCGAAATACGTTTATATAAGTAAATTTTAGTTGTAAAAGGTAGTAAGTATAAGGTAGGGTAAGGGACAGACTGGATGCGGAAGACGGAGGATCGGAAACGTGGCGCATAATTGGGAGAGGCCTATGTCCAGCTGTGTACTGCAAGAGGCTAATTGACTGATTGAAGTAAATTTTAACAGGAGTACGAAGAAAAAATTACCTAGTTGACGGTAAAGGAATTCCTTTTTGCAGCGGAATGCCTCTCGGATTGCTTTCGGACTCGAATCGACTAAAACCGCACATCCTGTCGGGTCTTACGCTACCGAGGTATAAGAATCAGTACCCTTAGACAAGTGGCAATTCGTTGCTCGGCGTATGATGGAATAGAATGACAAATGTATAGGATTTGACGTTTTTGACATTCGTTGACGCCTGTCATATACGTCAAATCCCATACATTTGGCATTCTATTCCATCATACGCCGAGCAACGAATTGCCACTTGTCTAGAGGGGCAGGCATTCTTATACGTATCCCTCGCAACCCAGTTGACCTGGGGCCATCGTCAGCAGTAGAATCGCTCTCTGATACGTAGGACTAAAAAAAATAATAAGAGCTTGAGCCTATTGCCGTATTCCGTGCACTATTGTTGCCTCGAGCCATGCATCTGAGGCCGAGTCTACGCTGTATATATATCTGTCTGATGTCAAACAGCCCTATCCCTTAGTCGCTTTGTACGACACCGCCATGGGGTGGCCACTCTCTACTCTGCCAGGAACCACACAGCTCACGGTACACGTTCTAAAACCCTTTAAACTAAATTTAAACTCAAAAAAACCTATATATTCCAAATATAAAATAAAATATTTCATCCATCCCACCAAACTTAACCCTCAAATATCTAATTTAAAACTATTTTCTTAGACCACAAACCGGTTAACCCGCCACCGCTCATAGGAACCAACTTAAGCCGAAACCGAAACTTAACTGGAGTACACCACTACAATCAGAAGCAACCGTGTAATTAAACTATATGAAGTAATTAGTCCGTGTTTGGTTAAAGCTGTTGACCACAGCTGGGCGATCAATTCTTGGCTCGTGGGTTTGGATTTAATCTATATACAAATATATGAAATTGTAGTGTCTGTTTGTAATGTTAAAATTAGACTTTTTTCTGTTTATAAGTAACCGAAATTACTTTTATTCTCGTTACCACCTAAGCTAAATTGCTTGTGTTAGGAGTGGGTTCATTTCGGTGGTGTAATAGTCAAAATTTTAACCCAGGTCAATTTACCACCGCTTCCTAAGCGCTAGTGGAGAAGAAACAGCGCAACAAACTCCTCTGCGGCATTTTCGAGACATCAGTTTACAGTTTTAAATATTCCCTCTTCCAACAGTCCCGGGTCCGGAAAGCGGGGCTTGAAAAAACATCAGATGAGGCCGTCAAGCTAAGTGCCACCATTGTAACATGGTACGTGTCTATAATGGTGACCCTTTTTTCCGAGGCTCTGCCTTCAGCTTACCATCAGGCGAGGTGAAGTCAAATTAACGTGTCCTATATAAAAAAGAAACGAAAAGTACTATGTAAAATCATCATATTTTCTAATATAATTCTCATGCCTTCAAAACTATTTCAAAGCAATCAGATTTTTTACACATTTACACCGAAAACCGAAACCAATTTTCTATTTAAATCCCATCCCTAGTAAATACAGTTTGTGTCAGATGAAAAGGGTTACAAGCTCCCGGCAACCCGTCACTACTCATAGTTGATATTCAGATCTTAATATTTGGATTTAAATGTGAGGTAGTGACTTCAAAGGATTCAAAATGTATTTCTTTTGAAGGCAAACTAGTTAGGTATATTTGTGTAAATTGAACAGATTGTGCGAAGGAAAGGAGGCGGTCCTTTGAAGACGGAGGTGAAGATTTTTACGTTGCTTCAAAGGGTTAATTTAGTTTATGATTGAGGTAATTATTACTAGTAATAGCATCTTCAGACGGGCGATCTACCCACGGCTATTTTAAAACATAACAAACTTTCACACAAACTTCCACCCCCTATTTTGCCACCTTTAACCCCCTTTTTCGTAATAAAAGGTAGCCTATGTCCGTTCGCAAGTGCTAATCCATTTCTGTACCAAATTTTATTAAGAATAGTTCAGTGGTTTAGGCATAAAAGCGTAAAAGAAATACAGGCAGACAGAGTTACTTTTGCATTTATGATATTAGTATGGAGTATGCATTTATTCTAAAACAATGAAATTAATTATTCTAAAACATTTTTGGCATTACTGAGGGTTTAACCCTGTGCGATTCCACAAAATATTAATAAATACTTCCCTATGTTTCGCTCTCGCATTACAAATAAAGTTGGGTGCAATAAAAACTTTAGCAATGGCCCGCCCTTCTGTTTTTATCGTGTGTAATCCTCTCATAACATCCCATGGGTCTATTTGACCCTTAAGTGCTGGCCACTAAAGGTTTTGTACACGACTTTTTAACCTTTGAGCAGTGGACGGTTTAATTATTCGGATGCACAGATTTCGTGCATTTGGGCGATTTCGTCCTAAATTTTGTTAAAGGAAACACTTGGAGTTAACCTTAGGAAATATTTTTCCTTACATACATTAGGTTCTTGAAATTGTATTGTGACACTAAAGTTAGAATGTTTATTTCTTTAAACTTTTCTCTGAGGGAGACTCTTGGGCCCAAATTATAAATAGCTCGCACAGCCCGCTTTTGTAATATAAACATTCTATTTAAATCCGTGATATTACCTCAAAGGAGGAATCCGTAGCTGAAAATACAATGAAAATAACTGAAATAAACTATTTTAGAATTCGGTTAAAATAGTTTCTAATATATAATATGTGATAGTTATACATGAATGATCCATCACCAATCTAAATCGTTCCCTCTTCAATTAATCTCCTAAATACGGCAGAAAACATTAATAATCTATTTCCACAAAAAAAACAAAAGAATTTTGTAATAAAACATCGCATGCTCAACTTATATACAACAATGGTACTAAAATGAAGCGCTTTAATCGATTATCGATTATAATCAGCCATCGATACTACCGTATCGAATGTTTACGATTAATCGACGGAACTGTATCGATTAGCACGTGGCACTAACACCTTTATGGTGTCATGGTATGCGATGATCGTAAAAGTGACGATTGTGTAATAGTTAAGATGGTGGAATGTCGATTGAGAGTTTACAGGTTCGTTCCGCACTTGGTGAGTATTATTTTTAAAAATATTAGCAACCGGTATTACTAATTTTCCCATTAACCCCTCCAACTAAGCTAAATTGCGTATGCTAGGAGTGGGTTCACGTCGGTACTGTAATGGCCAGGATTTGAACCCGGGACCTCTCGATCGTAAGTCCGACTCTACTCCTAATACTCCTAATAATGTCGCAGCCAACTAGCTTGATCAGCTCCAATCAACCGACCAAATGAATTAACAGCCTGAATGATACTTAGTCATTTGATCAAATAATTAATAGGGGTTGAGTCTATTGCCGTATTGTTGACTCGAGCCATGCATCTGAAGCTGTGTCTGGGCTGTATATACTCGTATCTGTGTGATGTTAAACAGCCCTATCCCTTAGTCGCCTTGTACGACACCGCATGGGAAGACATGGGGTGACCCAAATTCTACTCTGCCGGGAACCGAGCGGCAGTTCTAATAGACAGTAAATTAAATTATAGTAATTATTGTTAGTGTCTAAAATTGAACAAATAATGATACGGAACCCTTTGCGTGCAAATCTTAATCGCATTTGTCCAGTATTTTTAATCAATGTATTCCAGGCATACGCTACTTTTTATCCCGAAATCGCCACAGGAATAGGACTTAGTAAAACCGCGATGCGAAGCTATTTTAGTAACTTTAAAACCTATTATTCTCTTGATATTAAGCCTCATAACCATTTTTTGCGCCCTATTAGTTGCTAAAAGAGCGTAAAGCCATTTTGATTACATTATTTCGCTTTTAACACGTTTATCGAATATTCGGCTTAATAGCGAATACGAGAGGCTTAGTTCCACGTACTTACTTGCTGACTGCTAACTGCCAAACGAGAAGACTAATGGGACATAGAGAATGTGAATAGGTAAGACCTTAGAGTATACATTATAAATATAGAGCGCGCCTGGCGCCGAGTGTTAGCAGATACTTTGCGATGGTATAGCTCACCTATAGTGACGTTTCATGCATTACCGAAAATATCAATAGATGCACTTATTAATGTAGTTTGTTGTTATGAAGTTTTTTGTTCGATTTGATATGCATGGATAAAATTGAAGCCAAAATACCAAAAAATGGCGTCATTTTGCGGTGTTTTTGCGTCATTATTACTACAAATATACGATGTTGTATAAAATTTTGATTTAAAATATCGAATTAAATATTATTTGCGAAGTCATTTTGATGGGTATTGTTTTGCTACTGATTTAGGTTGAGCCAGGAGCCTCGGTACTGTTCATACCCGTGATAGCAGTTCATACTTGTAAGGCGCGCTCTGGTAAGACGCTCAATAGATGTAGAACAGGAACTTTAAAGTTAAGGTTTTATATTACTACCTACTACTATACCTGTTGCCCGCGGCTCTGCTCGTATGTATGTAGGTTACCGCGATCAAACATAACGTATGTCCTTTCCAAAGGTCTAATCTATCTCTGAACTAAATTTCATTAAAATCGGTTCTGTGGTTTAAGCGTGAATGCGTAACAGACAGACAGACAGAAGGACAGACAGACAGTGACTTTCGCTTAGGATAGATTTTTATAATATTAGTATGGATTTGCCGCTATCTACAAATCTTTTTTTTATACTACTTAGGTCGCAGACAAGCGCTCGGGCCACCTGTTGGAAAGTTTTTACCGCGGCTTATGGACGAGTGCAGCACCAGGAGAGCCACACTCGTCCTGCCGACCCTTTAAGAACTGGGGAAGTACCTCCGAAATATAGAAGAACGCGGTTTAATAACCTCGTTTTGTGTTTCCGACGGTGTGTAGGGTAGCCAGAGCTCACTGGAGATATTTTGTGCTGTCAGTGGGAAAACCAAAGGCTTTGTCCTACTTATCTTTTGCACTGAGGGCACAGAATCTTTCTGTTCTTAGAGGGCTGGCAGCACGAATGGGACTCCTCTGGTGTTGCACTCGCCCATAGGCCACGGTAACCTCTTACCATCAGGAGGGCCGTGTGCTTGTCTGCGACCTAAGTAGTATTAAGAAAAAAACCATCCGTATAACAGCAAACCAAATTAGCAAAAGTAATTTCATCCGTATTTTATAAGTAAGCATTTCTAATCACAATCGTAACGCGTCAAGATTGAAATTGGAAGACGTAAAAGACGAAACGGGAGCGTGATTAAGCTCCTAATTCCTCAGAGATAATGTAAACGTGCACGATCAAACACGTTTACGTTGCGATTAGCAATAAAATGGCAAATAAGCCCAGTTGTTATCTTCATAGCCGACGGACTTACGAGCTTTTCACGGGAAACTCGTAAGTTACAATAATAAAGGAAACTACTTTTATTAGCCGACTGCGGTGCCAAAAATGATAGTTGTGTGTTTGAACTGTAGGTATGTATGTTCGTATTTATGTTTCGTCTGAATGTGGTAAAAGTTTCATTCGATTTAGAGATAAATCAGTGGCGAAACTTGCACGTGTGGTAGGCTCATTACAAAACCACCCCATCCAAAACACCCACTACTAAACGTTTCAAAGGGCCCGTTCCTTTTAAAAACAATATTCCTGGAATCAAAGGGAGAGAACAAACACCCATTTGAAGTCAATCAGGACGTTGTTTCTTTTTCTCTAAATAAATATTGGATCTGTCTGCTAACTTTGGAGTTGCGCTGTCGTGAAGGGCAATTTTAGTTCAAACATTTTAGTTATAGATGACTTCTTTAGTAATGGTTCGTGGACTAGTGAAATAATGTGGCAAATGATCATGTAGTATGAGAGTATGAGTTTTTAGGTTAGGTTCAAGATAGTTACGAGACTTTTGGAAAACTTAGAACTGTTCTTTTTATGCCATTTGATGAAAAGTATAACATGATTACTCGTATCATTATTCTTTACATAATATATTACTAGCTGTAGCCCGCGGTGCCGCCCACGTGGAATTCGGATTCCGTATTTGCCGTATATTCCGGATGCTTTATAAAATGGTTTAATCACATGAATAAGTGTCACACTCGTAGATATACTTAGGTATTTCAGAATCTAATTCCCCCATTTTAGAAAATACATTACAAAAAGACGACATTTCTATTGTTAATCTAATGCATTCAATTTGAGTCGCACGACTGAATATATGCCTATCATTAATACTTATAGAGTAATCATTACATAGAACTAAAGCAGCTGTAAACGGTTAATGATTTGTAAAATCAATTTCACACCCAAATGTTCAAACATCTTCACGAATAAATGACGAAATTTTGTTGCCAAAGAATTGCTTCGAACAACAAAACAGTGGAGGAGACTCAAACTCGCTTAGAACACTATCCTTTAACGACTGCCGTATAACCATCAGATCGCGAGTAGCCAGCACAAAACAGAAATACAAGTCGTCTGAAAATTCAAATTACCACCAAAATTCGCACCAATATTCCCGAATTTCCCAGGCCGAAGTCGTCACGAATTACATAATAATTGTTCGTGTATCTCTCAGCTGGGAAAAATAAATTTACGCACCAACTGAAAAGGACAACGCTATATAAAGAGAACAAGTGTGAAAGGGAAGAGATAGGGTAGGTTTCAAATTGTCGCCATTGCAATATTCGAGATTAAAAGTAACGCCTCGCTTGGCAGCAGAATTTCGTGGCACAGTCGACGACAAAAGTGCTCTTTTTGTGATGTTTTTTCTGGCTTTTTTCGTCTTTTTATTATTTTTCCGCGTAGGTAATTGGATTTTTTTTTCAGGACATACCGTTTGTGATGCCTCGTTGGTCCATTTCAATGGTACCTGGATGGGCTCATAGCGGATATGTAGCATACGTTGCCAAATTATAATACGCAGTTTACTTTTTAGGGTTTAAAATGGTTATTGCCTTTCAAAGCGAACATAGCAACGAGTATCATGAAAATTGAGACGCGGTTCGAATATTTTTCGACAGCTATTTTGATCCCTTTTCTGTGAACATAGTCCAGTCAAATATAAAATAAATAAAACGAGGAGTTTTCTTTGAAATAGAAATGTGTAAAAATATTTTACTGGCATTTTTTATCGCAATCCTAACTTTTCATAGAGTTAAAATATATTCGATCCTATGTATTTGCTTCTAAATTATGATTAAAGAATACGTGATAAGCGGTTATCATCACCTATTGACGCTTTCTAGAAGGAAAAGCAGGCAGGCATTAGCTTATTATTTTTGATGGAAATCTTGAATTTTTTAGGATCCCACCCATCGACTTTGGAAGGCAAGCCAGCGCCAGAGTCTCTTAGCGTCTCGGCGTCTCATTTATAGTCTTTTGCTCACATGTACTGATCATTATCATTATCATTATCATTATCATTATCATTATCACAGTTCTGGCTGCCTCCAAAACTTGTACTTTAGAGTCTAAGGTCTGGAATTTCTCACTTGTTCTGTCTATTACAAACAACATTATTAAATTACTGTTCATCATAAATGTCACATTGAAACCCTCATGATTTAATTATTTCATTTATATACAGTATGGGTAACATTTAGTTAACCCTCCATCGACCTTACCTAAATAATTGTGTTCCAATTTTAGTTACAGAACTGGAAAATTACACACACTGTTGCAATTGAACCCTAAATTGTGACGGAAATATTAATTAACCCTTCTGTCTTTTTGAATGTGTTAAATTATATGAATGACTGAGGGGTTATGGGGCGTTTATTGTCTTGTTTGACTGTTGAATTGAATATCAGATAAGGAGTGATGTGTTATCTAGGTTTGACGTAACGGATTGTATATTTAATCATTATTTTGGTAAGGAATTAAATGGATGGACAGAACCCTATCGATATACTTAAGGCTCAAGGTAAACTCACGCATCTGCAAAGCAACGGATGAAACTCCGGCCCAGATTTTCCTTTCAGGGTTGAGGGTTAAACGGCAGTCACTATAAGAACTATCGATCTATGCCAACAAAAAAAAACAATCGGGATATCACTAGGGGGATGATGATGACGGTGTTATTAGAGAACTTTTTTACTACGGAAATGTTGTATTACTTTCACTATGATATTTGTACAATAAAGTAAAACACGAGTAAGTAAGTAAGCTCGTAAATTAAGTAAGGATAGAGTCAAATGGTATCTCTGCCTACCCCGAAGGGAAATAGGCGTGAGCGTATGTATGTATGTATGTATGTATGAAGTAAAGTATGAAATGTAAGAAAAAACTGTAAGCGCCTGTTATCTGAATATTTTAATATTAATTGCCACCTATAATATAATCATATTTAACCTATATAAAGAATTGATATAAGTTTTTGACAAACGAATTTATTCTAACCCTTTATTAAACATAAAAATAACTAAAAACTTAACACAATCGAAATAAAATTTCAACAACTTTCAAACAATTTTCCCAACCGCAAACAATAAAAACACGGTCATAAATAATAAATTTTTGAACACTTTTATCACCGATTATACCCACAACCGGCCTAGATACATGGTCTGCCATGCTAGTACCCTCAAAATACAGGCACGGCCATTTCCAGACCGCCACGTGAATTTCAACCCGGACAATTTTCTTCAGCGAAATATTTACCTCTGAAATATAGCCTTTTTTCTTCCTACTATTTTGTCGCAAATGTTTTTGGCGTCTTATTCTTTTGGTGAGAGCATTTTGTATTCAGTTGAAGTGGCATGACTGTTTGTTTGAGTAATATTAATAACTAAGGAATGCACGCGGTTTCACCTGCGTTTAAACTGGTTTCACTAAACCAGTTACAATTACATTTTTAGTCTAAACAATATCGTTTTTTATAAAAAAATCATGTACAACACAGTACTTTTTGATTCCATCGGGAAAAAATACACAAGAGTTTCAAAATTAAATTGTTTGGAGTCATAGTAAAATATTTGAAAAAATACTTGTAGGTATTTTAAATATTTTCAATTTAAAGACACAATCTAGTTACAATTTTGTAATAAGAAAGTGGTTGGGATTTGTATGGGCGAGTGAAATTATTGATCATGTGTGTGAGTATATGTGTATGTGATAGTGGTTAGTGTAAACCTATGTAAGTAAATAGTGCTTCTACAACAATTCAATATTTGTGAAACAAATAAATGTATTATTACGAGTCATAACAAAAATCGCGTGATGTGTTAATATCTTTATTTAATAATAACAATACGTAAAATGCCAGTCAAATACACGAACGTGTATACGATAATAAACTGAAAGAGAAAAATAAATAATAAAATAACACAGTGGTTTAGTGTTAACTGTAAAAAAAACATCGCAATAAAAGCTTTGCTTTTCTTATTTAGCACGACGTTTCAACTACTTTTCATCAGTCATAGTCAGGAGTTATGGCTATAAAATCCGTTATAAAGTGGTTTTATTTCAATAAATGATATTCGCGTAAACTTCAGACAGTATCATAAAATATAGGTATTTAAACTTTCATGGTCGTTCACATATCTATCATAAAATTCCATCTTCTAACTTCTAACACACAGTCCCTACAGTCCCGGGGTCCTTTAAGCGGGGCGTGAAAAAGCATCTGATGAGGCCGTCAAGCTGAGTGCCACCAATGTAACGTGGTACGTGTCTGTAATGGTGACCCTCTTTTCTGAGATTTTACCTTCAACTTTCCATGAGGCGAGTTAAGGTCAAATTGACGTGTCATAAATTAAAAAAAATCTCTTAAGACGATAAGACCGCCCTTGTACTATTTCCGTAGTCATATTTCAATTATGTATTTTAAATGGTGTACAAAACTTCAATAAATAAATACATAAGTACACCATTTCTATGAACTAAAAAGCTTTCCCAAAGAACCTATGATAACCCTTCCAACATTAATAATACAACAATAAGTAAGTAACGTTGTTTGCTTGTATTTTGTTATTAGACACGTACTTTCCCAAGCCAACTTGAAATTCGAACGGGAAATCCCATAATAGCCTCCCATCTCCATTTCACTCTATTTTATTACTCCATTATTATACGAATATAATACAACCATGATATCACATTGCTAGCTATTTTTAACCCACCCTGGACATAAATCGCTGAGATAGTGGTAAACATATACAATATTTCTGCCCAACCCATTCAATAGGGTAGCTACATATACGGTGGGATATCAACATGAAAATAAGCCGCGCTTCCCATTTTTCCCACATATTTCATGGACACAATAGAACGTACCAACGATAATACATCACCAATCAACCATGTACAGTCGCGTACATTCAATAACATTAGTGGAACGCTAACACGACAAAAATGTTTCGTAAAAATACAATATGTGTATAATGACGTGAAAATCGCTTTAACTTCAGTGACTTGTAAAACTTTTTCAAGGTCATTAAATGCTTTGTTTCCGTCATGAATTTATGGGTCGACGACATTTTGTTATAAGTTCATGTTTTACTTTTAACCCGCTGGGCTTTTCTTCGCGTTTATTATCATCATTTTGTCTAATTTCGGGACTAGCTGGAGGCTTACCGACTCGGAGAAGTTATGGCGAGCTTCAATGTTTCATCAAGAAATTATTCAAAATGTTGCCAGACTTATTATTCTGAGAAGATATCTATAGTCACAAACGATATCCTGTTAGAATTATTATGAGAAAAGGCATTCTTATATAATACTGTTTTGTACTATATTTTTTGGGTTTACAAGATTAGGCTACTAAATTTTATTGTATTATTAGCTGTTTCCCGAAGATCTGTCCGCGTGGATGTCGGTTGTCGCGTCCAAATATAGTCTATGTCCTTTCCCGAGGTCTAATCTATCACACCTAACATTCTGTATAGAGCCTACATTATTTATATGCGATCCAACAGAATGACTACACCCGTTAAATTCAAAACAAAAATAAACACCTTTATCCCTTGTATTAGAAACAAGCATTGACAAGATTTATAACTAGCCATTTTTTACAGAAAACACTCGTTTCTCTTACCCATACCCAACTATTCAATGTCCAATGATTACACCAAGAAAAAGAAAAACTAACCTTTAAGATAACTGTGTTTACGTTACAGTAATAAAGATTACACACGCAGCCCATTTATAACAACAAAGTGGACAATATCGTCGCGTAAAAAAGAAAAAAGAAAAAAAAAAGGTATTTCTTGCCTTTTTCGCAGTGTATTGTGCGGCTCTAACGAATGGCGGCGAAAACTACCGAATCTTGCCGATTGACGAGCACCGACTTTTATTTATTATTATTGGAACGCGTAGTGCGCGATTGTACTTTATTTATTTAAGAACGTAATTGGGTATGGCGTATTACGGAAAATACATGGCGGTGTGAATAGATTTCCAATACGAATAATGATTGAATCTAAAATTGAAATAGGTTTTGTTAAGTTTTGTAAGGGCGAGGATTTGAACTTTTCAGTATAATCAGTTTTATCCATAAAACTACAGCTAGTATGTTCCTTACCTTTCATGATGTAGATATCTAGTATCGTTCGTTGTTCGTTTGTTGCTAACGTCGTCCTAAGGCATATTAAGAAGAATTTTGGCTATTCGTGAGGTTATAAAATCTGATCTGATCCCTCATAATTTTGTCTATACACGAGGTTATAAAATCTAGTCTGATCAGTGATCACTCATAATTAAGATACATTTTAAATCAAATTTTATTTTACAAGTTTTTGTAGTTTGATCTATTGAAATGGACTTCGATTTTCATACTATTTAATACAGTTGCAGATGCAGCCACCGTGAACCTGTGCTTGATATTCATTATGTTTTATTCTTTTTTTGTTTCACTGTGTTATGGTCATCTGACCTTTCAACTCTTAGAGAAAAGCGTGCAAGCCTCGTCCGGCATCCAGCAGGTACGAGCCCCAATATATCATTTTAATCTAATATTCGAGTTTCAACTAAATAAATCAATCATCTAACTTTTCCAACTGCTCCTCGAAATTCAACTCCCAATAGTTTTCGTATCAAAAACTAAGAAAACTCGATTCAAACTGAAAGCCTTTCAAAATAAGTTTTACGAAAATAAAAAATAACTGAAGCAATCCACTTAAAAGTATGAGACACTTTCATAAAACACTTTTTTCTGTGCTGAGTAAGATTTTTTATAGCAGTGAACTTCTGTGTGACCACTTAACTTTAATGAAATACAAGAAAACTAGAACTTTGCACGACAAATGTACAAAAATATAAACCCAGAGGTAGGGTAATGCCATCAGGGTGTTGTAATCACGAAGTTTCTGATTCTAATAAACTAAATCTTATACCTTTAGTAGCTAAAACCCGTGGCTTCACCCATATGAATGAAAGAAACATGATTCTCTGTCTTAAGGTGCGTACAGATTATGTAACATGTTGTATAACTTGTGTTTTATAACACGTCCACATTATCTAACATTGTTTTATAACTTTGCAACATTGTACTAACTTCAGTGTCTTCATTACTGAAACATGTTATATAACATTGTTTTATAACATGTTATGCTATATAATTTGTACGCACCTTTAGATTCCTCATAACATCATCATTTCACACAGGCATAATAAATATTGCAATTCTGCTATGTCGGTTATCGCAACTTTTCGTTATATAGTATCTCCAGTTCTACTCAACCAATTGCTTACAAACAAACGTAAAACTTTACGTCTGATAAAGTTCTGTCTAACAAAAAAAAAAAAAACGAATCAGAATTCGTCTAATAGTTTTAGCGTCCATTGCAATAAGAATTCCAAAAATATTTTTGTGTTTAGAATCGATAATCTAATATAACCCAAGTTTTATTTTAATATTTCCAGTGGTTGCTTTATAATTGAGAGGTAAGACAATAGGCCGATTGATTGATTCGATAAACGAAAGAATAAGGTGAACAGTGCTATTTATCTAATTAAACAGAACAAATTGCACAAACCTTTAAAACTAAATACAAAAACTAAATTCTACAACGTAATGAAAATTTCAAACCTTTGACTAACAAAAAATACAACTCACTTTCGTTGCTAATATTAGTTAGGACCTTTTACTTGTGCACAAAACATATAACAGGACTCTACCCTTATTCTACCCCTCCCCCCAACCAAACCGCTTCCTGGGTCTACCTGTAACAATACCCTGCCCTGACAAATGACGCCATTACTACCGAGAATCCTCTTAGTAGATATAAATAAAAATAATTCGATGTGGCAAGCAAAAATATAGGTATGTTTATTGCCTATTTAGAATCGTACACCTTCATTATATACGATATAATTTGTGACGTAATGATGATGACGTCATGTTTGTTGTTATGGTACTAATACTACTTGACCTGGTAAATGTTTTGACGCTATTAAATAGGGGGTTGGTAGTAGAAGGGGGAAAACTTAAGGTTGTTTGTTTTAATGTCAAATCATAATAGTAGGGTAGCCAGAGCTCACTGGAGTGGTTTTGTGCTGTCAGTGGGAAAAGTCTTTTCCTACTTATCTTTTGCGCTGACGGCACACAAACTCTTTCTTCTTACAGGGTCGGCAGCACGAGTGTAACTAGGGGTTGTCTCATAGACCACGGTAATCACTTACCATCAGGTGGGTCATGTGCTTGTCTGCGACCTAAGTAGTATAAAAATAAAACGAAAATATAAATTGTTTTCTTTCAACACCACTTACGCGGTAGACAATCACACGTCCCACCTAATGGAAAGTCGCTACCGTGGCCTGAAGTGTGCAACACCAACAACCTTTCACAAATGCGTGATTATATTACGTATGTACGCACGTTCCAATGGTAAGCACCCACCATTATATCCAGATTATCGCCGTACAATTGAATTATAATTTTCACTTCACCATATAATTCGCACAATATATCCTGAGGGGCCATAACCTGTAAAATACCTACGGCCATCATATTTTTATTCCCCCTAATAAAAATAACTTTATCTCGCGGCTCTTTGTGATGCGAAGGGTGTAATTGCAAGGCTCGGCTAGGTTTTACTAGTCTTGGGGTGCGAATAATTTTACTTGTGATTGTGATTTGTTATTCGTGTATGAAAGACAATGTTATATTTTTTTTTTGTATAGGACACGTCAAATTGACTTCTCCTCACCTGATGGTAAGCTGAAGGCAAAGTCTCTGAAAAGAGGGTCACCATTACAGACATGTACCATGATACAATGGTGGCACTCAGCTTGACGGCCTCATCAGATGCTTTTTCACGCCCCGCTTAAAGGACCCGGGACTGTAGGAGGAGGGAAACACGTGAACTGGTAAGGAATTCCAAGACTTAATGGTGCGGCAGATGGAATATTTTGCACCGTATGCGGGTGGTATCTAAGAAGTCCTGCACGTGTTGTCCTATTTATTCTTAGTTCTATTTTTTTATACTACTTAGGTCGCAGACCGTGATTACCGTGGCTTATGGGCGAGTGAAACACCAGGGGAGTCACACTCGTGCTGCCGACCCTGTAAGAACAGGGTCTATTTATTCTTCTTCATCCTAGCGTTAATCCCAGTCGCGTTCGAAGCTTTCATCTCGGAGTCTGAGGTCCGCTTTGCTAGACTCACTGCGGATTTGATTGGATTTCGATGTTTAGTTCTATTTAATTCTATCCTACTAATCTTATTGTTATAAATGTGAAAGTCTGTAAACATATTTAGATAATTTAATGTTTAATGAAATTTTAAGGGAATACATATAATATACTGGGTGATTTTTTTATCGTCGTTTCGGAGCGACAGATTTTGGCCACAGTTTCGTTAGCAAAATCGTCTGGAAGTAGTATTTTGGTGAAAAAAAAAAAAAAACTTTTTTTTACAACCCCTATACAGTATGCCCTTACATTATTTAAAAAAAAAGTGTCCTTTTTCGCCAAATTAATACTTCCAGACGCTTTCACTATCGAAACTGTGCCTAAAATCTTTCGCTTCGAAAAGACCACAAAATCACCTTGTATAGCTACTATCTAATCTGTCCTGGAACCATTTGAATCGTCATCGTCATTGAAAATTACATTATCGTGAACAAAAATAATCATCCATATCATTTCACAAACAAAAAAGTTATCCACAAACAAACAAAAATGATGAATCGAGAACCACCTTTTTAGAAGTCGGCTAAAAAGCAGTTTATGTTACATTCGTCAACCATTAACCCAGTAAATGTAACGATTCATCAACCTCCGTTCTCTAAATTTACACAGAACCGTTAACATGTCGGATTTTTTTCACCCCCTTCCCCACTTTTAGTCCCTTTTCCCCCGTTTTTCACCCCTCGCCCATGTGATGAATGACATACGCTGAATGTTTAGGTTACAAATTTGCATAGCCTGTTTGTTTTGTACAGATATGTGCGTGTAACTTTTTTTTATATGTTAGCATACGGTTTTAACAACAATTTGAGAATTATGTATGATTTACAGTAGCCAATTAAAAGGTGACTCAGTAATGCAGTGTTGGTGCGTTCGGAGTTTGATTTCTGGGTTGGACAAATTTTTTGTTTGTAAATGTAAGTATGGGGTTCGAAAAGAGTACGTTTGATGGCAATGGGTTTGTCCACTATAATTTGGAACGGTAACAAAATATAATTGGCAGAATGTGTCTACGCTGCCTACCCCTTTGGGGATTTACAGGTGTGAAACTGATGAAATTTGATACACAGATGACATAGATCAGAGCTTGTGAAAGCACATAGGCTATGTTTGATCGCGATAATCCACGCGAGCCGAGCCGCAGGCAATAGCTAGTTATTTATACAGAACTATAGTAGAAAAAAATGTCCAATGTGATTTCAGTAAAATTGTTATCGCATTAGTTTCGTTAGTAAATTAGTCATTCAAATCAGACGCTATTTGTCAAACAGAGGAGTTCGGCTATTACTGTAGTTAACGAGCGAATAAACGATTCCACGAACAAAAATACCAGGGGGATTGTAGGGTTAGTTGTCAAACGGGAACATAAACGCTTAAAACTTAAATTTTCATCATGAAAGTGTATTCGTAAATACTCTTGCGTTCAATTTTCGAACAGTAAACATAAAATGACATCATATTTTGATATATAGGATCATGCCTCAAAATAATTCTGTTTGAAAATCGAACGCGAATATAAATAATATGTCATGTGTTTTGAGGTACACAATCATTTCTCAAAATAAGTCTGTTCAAAAATCGAATACGAACACAAACGTGTCTCAAAATTGGTCTACTTTTTGAAATTGTTTTTTTTTTTTTAACTTTTATAATTACAAATACACTATGAACAATCTTTACATAATACCTACTGAGTTTTTTTCTCGAAATTTAGATTTTTCATTTCTTGATAAACCTGAATATAGGAAACAAGACTTCTATACCTACTCTAAAAAATCTAAGATATTACAACGAAGCTATCATGAATGCGGTACAAGCATTTCTATGAAAATTATAATAGGTTGGCCTCTCTTAACGAACGAACGCTTTACACATAAATATTATTAGTTCAAACAACCTCACGCTCCATAATGTATGAAGACGATGTAAAGTAGCGAAACAGTAATTAACAATATAAAGTATTTTAGTTGAATACCCAAGGCACATATTATTTAGAGCGAACCGAGTAACTCGGTACAAGCGACTTGGGTAAAATAAATAGTTCCGGAGCCAAGAGCAAACACTACAGCCCCCCTAGACAAGTGGCAATTCGTTGCTCGGCGTATGATGGAATAGAATGACCTATGTATAGGATTTGACGTTTTTGACATTCGTTAACGCCTGTCATAACGTCAAATCCCATACATTTGGCATTCTATTCCATCATACGCCGAGCAACGAATTGACACTTGTCTAGAGGGGCAGGCAAGAATTCAAGTAAAGACCTGTGTTCAAGGTCTTTGTATTGTATTAACAATCTTAGTAAAGAAAATTGGAGTCTTTAGAAGGTAGTCTTCTTTGTCGCAAGACAAAGGAAACGAATGTTTTGTAAGCATGTGTTTCTTTCTTTCTAAAATCTCTTCATTTTTGTATAGAAATAATTATAATATTCTAGTCTAGGAGCTAGTTATTTAGCGAGCAAATATGACTTAGCTACCTACTTTTTTTGCATACGGAAACCTCCTCTAACGGAGCCAGCAATGAAATGGCTATGTATATCGAACTCGAACCGACTAAAACCATACGCAAAATATTTCGTCACATCGGTTTGCGTGGTCGGGGCAATCTTGTGTGCCTTAAGGAAAATGTCCTAGGTGGGTATGGTCTAATCTAGACTGCTGATAAAAATATACAGACTTTTTTAATACATAGGTAGGATAAAAATGTGCATAATATCGTCGTACACGATGTATTTTATTTTTCATTTATTAAGTCCTGCATACAAGAGTGATAACATAGAATAAATTATAGACATAAATTATATACCCATCAGTCACTCATATCTCCAAAAAAATCGCCCCAATATCTACATAATAAATAACAGCGATATGGCACACAATAAAATCATTCTATAAATCCATTCACCCAATTGTCCCCTTTACAGCCCCAATTCGCATAATCGGGCACGAAAAAAAATTCAATTTTAGAAAAAAAAAACGAATGATATTTCATTTTTTCGCGACACAACCGGAAACGAGTACATTTTAATTCAGGAGGTGAGAAAGGGAATTCCCGGAAATGATCATGTCAGGCCAAAAGCCCCGGATGAAATATTGCTAAGAGACCTAGCCGTATTGTAGCCGTTACGGCGAATTGAATTTTTACATTTGTCCTTAAAATTATTATGAACGTCAGTTACTTCGGTAACTTGTAAGAAATGGGCTATTAATGTTGAAGACTTATTTTGGCCATAAAAATGAAGTATGTTATGACAATCTTGACTTTGTGAAGTAGGTCCGCTTATGGAATGTAGTTTCAGTTGGACCACTAACCCGTACTTACCCTTTTATTGCACAATAACTCGTATACGTATGTAATATATACAAATCTCATGATACCTGGTTCGTGGTCGCACTTTACTGAAACGACTATGCCAATATTTTTTTTTATAAATGGTAATAGTAACCAAAATTAAAGCGGACCCCAGACTCCGAGCTGAAAATAAAAAAAAAAGCTTCGTATGTGACTGGGAATTAACGCTAGAAGGAAGAAGAAGAATAGTAACCGAAATTAGTAATATTCCCGTTAACCACGCCAGTAATGTTTGTATTAAGAGTGGTTTCACGTCGGTAGTGTAATGGCAAGGATTCGAACCCGGGACCTCTGGATAGTAAAGCCAACTCCTTAACTACTAAACTACTAACGCTTTAAATGCTTAAGATGGAATCAAGATTGACGCTCATACTATTGTGGTATATTAATAAAAAAAAAAAAAAAATATAAATAATATAATAATATTACTCCGTATCAAATGGCATTAAGCCATAAAAATTTTATAACGCAATTTATTTCCATTCAAAACCCACTGGTCTCCTAAAATTCGTCCCTAAAAAGTGTAGATTCGGCCCCTACAGAGGTGCCTATTGGTCCCCCGATAGGAGACAAATTAATGCAAGAACCCAATAGTATGAAAACAGAAGCAAGTAGAAAAGAAAAATGCCCCACATTCCGAATGAAACCATAAAGTAGAACGTAATATCCCCTCATATATTAGGACGATACATTTCACGCACAAAAAGATATCGGAGCTGCAAGATTTAAGTTCTCATAAATTCCTAGATACCACATTGCATTTTGCATATTTTTGAAATAATTTTTGGTCGAAAGATTTTTAGTCTGCGCCGTATCTTTTTGGTACTAAGATATTTTGAACTTAAAAATATATTTTATAGAGTACACTTTAGAGCAATGAATCCGAGTCACTAGAATCCTAAAAAACTCGCATACTAAGAATCTTAGCCTAATCATCATTATCCTTCTGCCCTAATCCCAAGTCTATTTGGGGTCGGCGCAACATGTGTGCTTCTTCCATTCATCCCTAGTTGCAGTCATCTCAACATTCACTCCCTTCTTAACCATATCATCTTTCACACACACACTTTTTTAGGTCTTCCTCTCCTTGTAGCCATCCACTTCCATAGTTAATGCCTTCCTTATGACATTACTTCTTAGGCTAATGCATAATTTATTTCGAATCGTTATAAAGTTTCCTATACCTAGTACCTATTTTAACTGTCAGTTTTATTAAGTTTTTTTCATGGCTAATAATGATAAGTTTTCTATGGCTGCAGTTATAGTTTAAGGCAGTCTGATATGAAATTTTAAAGCAATTAGTATGCTAAGTATTCAAATCGATTATGATTGGAAAAAGTGAAACGATTCAGACGGGAGTTGAACCCGCGACAAGTTCCTTACATGGACCTGACTCTTGAGCTACCTATCCACGTTTAAAGTATTCCAAACTAGCTGTTGCGCGACCAAATTATAGCCTATGTCCTTTCTCAAGGCCTAATCTATCTCTGTACCAAATCTCATAAAAATCGGTTCAGTGGTTCAGGCGTGAAAGCGTAACAGACAGAGTTACTTTCCCATTTATAATATTAGTATGGATTCTCCTATACAACCATCTTGAGGCAACGGACGGCGGGGTGGAAAAAATTAATGACAACATTTGTACAAATTAATGCATGTGCGAAAGGTGCTCTTTTCTGCAAAACTATTTTCATCCCACCATCTCGGAAAGAGTACTTTTTTTCTTCGATATCTGAGTGTAAAAGTCGCTTTTATCCTCTAGAGTGGTAAAGTAAATTTGAATTTAGAACATCGTGTGTACTAGGTTTGTGAACTCAAAACATCATTAAACCTATTTACTTCAACCTCTATGGTGCCGATTTATCATACAACTTTTTTTTAATTTATGAAAAACTCAACTCGGAACCTCCTTGGTGTACCTACTTTTTTTTTTAAATTTGCTTTGCGCGTATAATTTTTTTTTCACGTCCTATGGTTGAACATTGTTGTTGAATTTTATTTGTTGATATTTTATTATTAGTATTATTACACATAATTATTATACAGCTTCCGTGGCGTAGTGGTAGTGAACGTGGCCGCAACGCAGGAGGCACGGGTCCGATCCCCGCTCAGTGCAAATATTTGTATGCATAAAAAGTTCAACAACAACGGTCTAGCTGCAATGCTTCGATATCGCCTAATGTCACCATTGGGTTGTGGAGGTCACATGGCAGTCGCTTTACGGAAAATATCGAGGTCCAGCCAAATCCGCAGTTAAGACTGGTAAAGCGGACCCCGAACTCCGAGGTGAAAGCTTCGGATGCGACTGGGAATTAACGCTAGGAAGAAGAAGCATTTCATTATTTCCTCGCTGGGGTGGGATGAAAAGTTACGTGTTGCACTCGAGTGCAAAGATTTTACACCTTGTGCTCTTTTGATTCCCTCGCTAACGCTCAAGATTCTAATTTATGAATCACTCGCTATGCTCGTGATTCAAATTTAGAATCTTTCGCTTGCTCGGTCATCAAAACTGAGCACGCGGTTAAAAAGCAACTTTGCACTCTTGTATAACAAATAACTATTAATACATGTGGGTGAAGGTTAGCAAAGTGGGAGATTATAGTCTGGAATAGCACATAGGCACTCGTGGAGGGCAAAGCTTTCAATATTTCACGCGAACAGTATCCAGTGTATAAATATATAATACAAAACGTAATTATTATGCTGTGAACAAAGCAGTAAGTAATTACACGAAGTAATTACAGTCTCGACACACTTATTTATCGTCTCAAGTATCTCATGTCTCAAGCAAGAATTATGTGTCTCAAAATATATATTATTTTGTTTTACAAATATTTTAGAAATATGTCTATTTGCAACGGTCTGGGTGTGTTTGAATTTCATACATACATTTACACGCCTGTAAATCCCCGAAGGGGTAAGCACAGGTGAATCAATACCCACATTTCACCAATCATTGTATCAGGTCCCATGTAATAGAGGGTGAGACTATTGCCGTATTCCGGTCACTATTGTTGACTCGAGCTGTTTATCTGAGGCTGAATCTGGGCGGTATATATCTGTCTAATGTTAAACAGCCCTATCCCTTAGTCGCCTTGTACAACAACACGACGTGGTAAGAGATGGAGTGGCTTAAATTCTACTCTGTCGGGAAACAAACGGCAAGCTATTCCTAGCTTATTTCAGCTTTAACTTCACTATAAGTCTTAACAGTATCCAAAAAAACGAGCAAACAATAAGTATAGCAAGAAAACTTTCCACCGACCGATATTTAGAGCCAGAAACTCTCAGAGTCCCTCAGGTTTCGCAGAACAGTGCTATGATTGTTCAATTTGCGACAGCCTCCTCGGAGATTTAACGTTGTAGCACTTCGCCACATTAACTTTATCTCGCCACTCTCCTTTCTTATTCAAAAGAAGAGCTTTAAATATGCAGCCTGTTTTTACTTGCAGCAATTGTTTGGAACGGCATCGTTTTTGTTGAGTACTGTTGAAGATAGATTTGAGGGTTTTAGCGCAGATGAAATACTGTTGCGAAAAATCAATGAGGTATTTTGTTTTTTTGGAGTGTCCTTTAGGGTTTTTTACTAGGTTTAGAGTCTTTAGAGGCTCTAGGCGAGAGAAGGAAAACTCTGGCCAGGGTGGAAACAGTAGGTCCAAAGTCTGCCAATATTGGAAGAGGCCTATATCCAGCAGTGGACCATGATTGGTAGATCTTTTGGAAGGTCCAAATAGTGCACATGCGTGAGCATTTTGTCTTTTATTCACAAATTTTGCCGGCACTTATACCACTCTTCAACAATATTTACTCTTTTTAAATATTAACATTACAATATCAACAAAGTTCAACAATTTTTCCAAGAAAATGGCTTTTAAAAAATGTATTTTACATTGTACCTTGTTCTTGGGAGACACGCTTTAATTCTGTTGGGAAATCTCCCAGCTGTCCGTTGAATGTTGCCAGCTTTTTGTTCCTTACTATACTTGGATAAATGGAAGATGTTCACTTAAATGTTACGGGTTTGTTTCCTCGGTGAAGTGATTTAATATTTTTGTTAACTACTACTAAAGTTTGAAATGAGCTTTGAAGTATTCTTGGACAATTTTTACATCAAGAGTACCCAAAACTGGTGAGCATGTATGAAAACAATTATGAAAGTAGAAGAAGCAAAAGATGTATGCCAGGGTCGTAGCAAATAGACTACTGTGGGCTCTGCCTACCGCACTGGGAAAGAGGCTATATTTTATTAGGAAAATCGGCCTTTAGATGGTAACTATTGATACGAGCCCTACGAGGTATTTCTATTTAAATCAGTGACTGGTAAGCAACAGAAATAGGTACATTAAGTACAACATTAACATTTATAGGGAAGTTGCAAGATTTCCCTAAAGGCATTGAATTCGTGGTCACATTTTTTCTTGTGGTAACTACCAACGCCTAGAATGCATTACGACTGACTCCTAGGTTGTAGATTTGGATGAAATAGTAGGTATATTCAGAATTAGAGAAACATTTTCGGAAACTTTTTCTGAAATTGGAATTGAAGATAACAAGAGAATAATGGTTTATCAAGACGTTTCTTTCCGTGATTTTCGTTTTAAAATACTATTTTCGTAAAAATTTTCGAAAAGTAGACGAAACGTCGGGTTAAATGTAAATAATACCAAAATAAATCGCGATAGAATCCGTTAAAAAGTGATTTTATTTCAACAAACATTTTTTCAGATACTTGTAAGGATTATTCAAAAACACAATATATTTCCAAGAATATCTTTAAAAGGAAATTGACAATAGAAAGTTCTTAAAGGGCTCTTCATATTTCCTAGAATATAAAAGAAAATTGACAAATAGAACGCTCTTAAAGGGATTTTCTTAGAATGCTAAATATAACAGGTAGGTAGGAACCAGGTCAGGCATGACAGCCTTTGTAGCGAGGCGGTAGTGAACGCGGCCGCTACGCAGAAGGCACGGATTCGATCCCTGCTCAGTGCAAATATTTGTATGCATGAATATAGGTAATTGCATTGGTTTGGTCGTGCATCGGAGAGCACGTTAACCCGTCGATCCCGGTTGCCATACGAACATCTATGGCAGTCGATACGGGTAGTTGAAGCCCTAAAAGTCCTACAACTAGTCTAACTGCAATGCTTCGATATCGTCATTGGGTTGTGAAGGTCAGATGGCAGTCGCTTCACGAAAAATATCGAAGTTCAGTCAAATCCGCAGTTAGGCTGGAAAAAGCGGACCCCAGACTCCGAGGTGAAAGCTTCGAATATGACTGGAATTAACGTTAGAATGAAGAATTAGGTACCAGCCGATAATATTCTCATCAAAACTTGCCACCACGTGGTTTAATTGAAGGAAACAAATGGTCCTTCCCTTACCCGGATTAAACTTAAGATTTTTGCCAAATAAAATCAACTGGGCCGCTAAACTGCTTGCTCAGCAGAACTTAATTAAACTTCTAAAGTATTCAAAGTTAAATTAATTATAACAGCGACTACTTTATGGGTCGAATAATTAATTTTAACATAAAGGGGCGAGACGGCGAAGCTGTGTTGTCATCTTGAACCTCTCCTGGGTCCTCTTCACGAACTAATGAGGTCGATTACCAGTATTTCAGTGGATAAGTGATTTTATTCACTGAAATCAGCGGTTTGACTAAATGACTTGTATACATTATATTCACGCCTGAGAATCCGTATAGGGGTACGCAGAGGTGTGTTGACTACATAGCAAAAATTATGATTTTTGGTCCCATAAATAGGGGGTGAAAAGGGCACTATATCGTTGACTATGTTTACTGTCTACTGGATGAAGTGAAGAGCCCTATCGGCCATTCGTCTTATACGAAGAGATGGGGTGGCCCTATAAAAAGCCATAAAAGTCGTAAAGGGCCCATACAAAAACATGTGAAATCGTTTTAATACTATACACAATATGTTACCCCTCGTTTACATACTGCCGCTCGCATTGCTCGCATTGCGTGTTGCCAGAAATATTCGCGCGATTAATGCACTAGTGTTCACACACTCCCATCATCGCGTTGGTCCGCATTACAGTATTGGCCCTGCAACGGAGACGGACGTAAACGTATGGAGGACAACGCTGTAGCAGTGTACGCATTATGCTTTTACAGCATAGCGAATTAATTAAATATATTATTAATAAAAAGTATCACTTTCAACTACTATACACTTTCCGTAGATCGATATAAATATTTTTAAAAGTAAATATTCGAGGAGCAATAACAAAAGCCGTGTTTACTGATTAGCGCCATCTAGCGGTCTCGTATAAGTCATCGCGCTAGTATTGCCGCTCCTTTGACTCGAGCCGCCAAGCCGACATTCGCAGCAACATACGCGGCAGTACTCGCGGCATGACGAATATACCATTCACACCACGTCTCTGCCCACTTCTCTCGCCACTTCCCTCGCTCTGCCGCGAGTATGTAAACGCAGCATTATACATACAATATTACTCACTTCTATTTTCTTTCCTATTTTAAAAATGTTACAATCCGTATATACTTACAAATACATTTATACAGTTCTATTCGTGTTCATACAACGGTTAAAACTTATTTATTGGATTTCCAACATTTGATATCATGTAGGTATCAGTCACAGGAAGCAATCAAGATTTCGAAGAAAACCAATATCGTTTACTGCACATCAAGTATTACGACCTTTGATCGCATATCTGATTCTAATCAACCAATTGCAATCAAATGTATAGCTGATTTCTAAATCTAACTAAGACCTTTATAAATAACAGGCTTGAGCATGGTGCAGGCCTTTTCTAAAATTATTTTACCATACTTCAACTTAGGTTAATCATTTTTCATTATAAGTTTTTTACATACTTGACACGAGACAAATATACATTCGTTCATATTTTTTTACAAAGAAAGAACGCTTCATGGTCAACTGAGCCCACATCCCATTGAGCCCGCGGGCTCAGTTGACCACGTTCGTTTTTTTTGGTAGTGACTCAGCCCACTAACCAGCCAACTTAACCTGCGGGCTCAGTTAACCACTTGCTACGGCTATGGGTCTACTCAGCCCGTGGGCTCAGTTAACCACTTGCTACGGCTATGGGTCTACTCAGCCCGTGGGCTCAGTTAACCACTTGGTACGGCTAAGGATTTACCCAGCACACACCCAGTACGCGGACACAATATGCTACACTCCCAAAAAAAAAACGAACGTGGTCAACTGAGCCCGCGGGCTCAATGGGATGTGGGCTCAGTTGACCATGAAAGGAGAAAGAAAGAAAGAAAGAAAGAAAAGACGTTTATTAAACACACACATAAAAAAATAAAAATAGAAAAAAATACAAAATAACACCCACAAAAATAAAACACAAAAACTTATTAGAATTAAAGAATATCTTAAAAGAATATTAGCAACCGCAATTACTAATATTCCCTTTAACCCAACCAACTAAGCTAAATTGCTTGTACTAGGAGTGGGTTCACGTCGGTAGTGTAATGGCCAGGATTTGAACCCGGGACCTCTTGATCGTAAGGCCGACTCTTTAACCATTAGTGGTTAAAGAGTCGGCCTCGACGCTTCATATTTAATCTTAAGAAATCAACTTTTGCAAAACTGGCTTCTTGAAAATGCCGCAGTGGAGTTTGTTGCGCCGTTTCTTCTCCACTAGCGCCTAGGAAGCGGACCACCGCTTAAAACTGCTTAAAACTAAGTTTACCAAAACTTAGTTTTAAGCAGAATTTAACTCATAAAAATGCAATGGATTTACACAATTTTGAGAAGTAAAGATTTTGAATTTGACTGCTTCAAAATCCGCTCATTAGTTTTTGAGTCAAAAATTCCAAAAAAAAGGAGTTCAGAATCGTTAATTTAACATTTTAACATTACCCAAATATTTTTAATAGCTCCAATCTACGGACAATATTAATTTTTCTACCAAATGAATAATTTTTCATGTTCCAACCAGGTGGATGTGAAGGTGGACTGATGGTAGAAGACCTTGGGTCATCCGAGGAGTGAGGGATATGCAAGTGGCAATCTTACTCCTAGCAACTGAATGACGGCGTGCGGTTTTAGTCGGTTCAAGTCCGACATAACCACCCCCACTGACTCCAGCAGCGGGTGGGTATCAAGGGGATTTCTGCACTATAAAAATAAATACGTGGACCACGGGCTAGATAGGCAATATCATAATAATTATAGAGACTGATATTCTAGTATGTCTTAATGTTAACAAGATTTACATATGACCTTTTCATCGTATACCTATTAAAACATGAAATTATAAGCTCTTCAAAATGGCAAATCAGTAATACCAACACAAACTTTCTATATTGGCAACTCGAGTTTCAATCTCGACATATTTAGATATGGTATTAATTCTTAATGAGCTTAGAAACTTTTCGATTTCATTAATATGTGATAAAGTTTACAACATTAATAATTACAAATAATATATTTCGTAGTCCGACTGGGAAAATACCACCACCCTACAGAAAAACGCGGGTATAATAACCTCGTATTATGTTCTCGGCGGTGAGTAGGGTAGCTGGATACACTGAAGAAGTTTTGTGCTGTCAGTGGGAAGACCAAAGGCTTGTCCTGCTTGTCTTCTGCGCTAACGGCATAGAATCTCCCTGTTCCTTCAGGCATTTATAGGCGTGAATTATCATTATATTGAAAAGCCTTCAAGAGGCAAACTAAGTTATTACTTATAGGTTTTTTACTTCGATCAATAAAGAATAGTTTTTCCCCATGACCTTTAAAGGCCCGGGTCCTTTAAGCGGGGCGTGAAGAAGCATCTGATGAGGCTGTCAAGCTGAGTGTCACCATTGTAACATGGTACGTGTCTATAATAGTGACCCTTTTTTCCGAGACTTTGCCTTCAGCTTACCATCAAGCTAGGTGAAGTCAAATTAACATGTCCTATATAAAAAAAGCAGTATTTCTTCGCACTGAACCTTCATCTATTTCATACATTTCTAATTAGGGTAGGGTGGTATAAGATTGCGCGGGCGATAAAATTGCGCATACGTCATAGCAAGGCAATGGAGTGACCTTCGAAACCAACTTCAGCCGTGTTTTCTTAGCCGTCGCAACCGGCACGTGCCCCCAAAAAATAATAATAAATAAGTGGAAAACAAAAGAGATACATAAGTACAAAGTTTTTATTCCCTTTTGATCTATTTTTTTGATGAAATGAATGCGTTACTGTACAAAAACTCTCAGTCATTTTAGTAATAAGTTAGTACTTTTTCGCGGCAGTATCACTCATATTTCGACCTGATAGAACGTAGTTTGCACATTGTCTATGAGATGGCAGTAATATCACGATGTTTAGAGTGGTATTCCGAAGTGTAAAATTGCGCAATTCGGGTGTGTGTAAAATTGCGCGCGCAATTTTACCCGTCTGAAATTTTAGTAGGTAAATATAAATAATATTTTTGAATCGTACCGCCAGATTTTTATTTTTCCACTCAATTTCGATCGATTAATTAATTATTTCTTGTTTTTTTCTTTTATAATCCTATTTATTTTACACAATGTCTAGAAGAGAAAAGAAAACAGCTCGATAGGTTTGTTCTGATGAGGCCATCAAGATTACCTCGAGCCTACCCTAGCGATCGTTCCGTCAGTACAAACATTAAAAGTGCTTAATGAAACTGTTGAAATTGATCTATTACAGCCTGGGCCTTCTCTATCTCAACTAGTCTCTTTGCCCCCTTCAAAACCGTTTATAACACCTGCACCTATATTATATCTGGGAAGCCATCACCTATTGTGAAAGCAAGGTCTAGTCTTTAAATAAATTCAGCACTGTTGGCTGACCTTTTTTTTGCTTTTATTTGTGATATGTGTAGGTTATATAGTTGCGCAATCTTATCGATCTCAACGCGCAATTTTACACACTAGGGTGTACAAAATTGCGCAATTCCCGATTCGTGATTTTGCTTTAATTACTTAGAAGATTATATGTTTTTTGTTACCATTCGTATAATAATTTGTTGCTATATCAATAAGGATAATTATAGAAACATTTCTTCTCAGGTAGGATTAACATTTTTTATTTTATGACCTATTGATTTCAAACTGCGCAATCTTACACCACCCTACCCTACTTCCACACTATGAATGGTGTCTGTTCCCTCAAGATCTCATGAATCTATTAGACTCAAGTGCTTATAGCGGCACACACAACGGTTCTATGGGAAAATAAAGCTATATAACAGGCTCATTCATAAGCCAAGACGTCTTTGACAGACTCTGGTACTGATGGTAAAACATCTAGTGAGATAATTGACTCTGTTTCATATATTGATTGGGTTTTATATGAGAGTGACAAGGATAGTGGAATCTTAAGATGATTAACGTTTTATCGTGACATTAAAATTGACATAAACTTGTGTGTTTAGCAATAAAATTACATTTAATTGATGTAATATTACGTGGGGAGAAAGGTGGTCGTTAAATTCAACCCTGTCTAACCCTCCAGGGATAAAAGCGTGATTATATGTATGTATGTAATACCAAGCCTGGAAGATTTTTTTTTATTGGCAACAGTTTCTTCTCGGCTGGCGTGAAATTATGATCTCATG
The DNA here is from genome assembly GCA_914767945.1 of Eilema depressum. Classification (NCBI taxonomy): domain Eukaryota; kingdom Metazoa; phylum Arthropoda; class Insecta; order Lepidoptera; family Erebidae; genus Eilema; species Eilema depressum. Next base: position 2,323,337 of record OU612036.1, on the reverse strand, counting down.
CCCGCAACCCAAGTATTCTCGGGATGTATGAATCTGAGTATTTGCATTGTTCTGTTCGTGCCTCGAAAAGCGTGTTAAGCCGTCGGTCCCGATTGCCATATGAACATCTATGGCATTCGTTACGGGTAATTGGAGCCCTAAAAACAGTCCAATAATCGATCTAGCTGCAATGCGTCGATATCGCCCAATATTGCCATTGGGCTGTGGAGGTCAGATGGCAATCGCTCAACGGAAAATATCGAAGTCCAGCCAAATCCGCAGTTAGACTGATAAAGCGGACACCAGACTCCGAGGTGAAAGCTTCGGATGCGACTGGGATTATCGTTAGGATGAAAAAGAAGAGCTAAAGAAGAAGCTAACCGCGGTAGCCTAGTGGTATGGGTAATGGACTGCTGAGACGAGGTCTCGGGTTCGATCCCAGGTATTAACATGGCACACACTAATGACTTTTCGATGCTTTTCGAAGTTATATGTGTATTTATCGCTGGTTTATAAGTGCCCGGTTAATGGCAATAGGCTCGCCACCTATTACATTGGGACCTAAACATAAACGGCGAAATGTGGGTGCTAGCACCTCTGCCTACCCCTTCGGGGATATAGGCGTGAGTTTATGTTATGTTATGTTATGAAAAAGAAGAAAAATTTCAAAAAGATTTTGATACTATAGTATTCGTGCATGTTGTAGAATATACACTTAGTCTTTAGTACCCTTCTTCAGAAACTCTAACCCTCTAGGATCAACTGGTAAGATCACGCAGGCATAAAATAACCCCTTCCACTTCTAAAGTTGTAAAACTTTTGTTAGAAAACTGTAGATGGAACTCGAGTAGTTATAGACTTCCGACTTTACTTAACACTGCAGTTTCAAATTAGCTGTTTTGAAGCTATAACCACTAACAAACTTTGAGAGGAACGAGTTTAGATTTTTTTTTATTAGTTTGAGAATAGTGGCAGAGAAATCTTAAATTACAAATGTGGAAGTTTGTGAAGAGCTTTGGATGTTTGTTTTACAATCACGATAAAACGGTCGAATTGTGGAATAAGCTGACTAAGTACCTAGACGTTTGTAATAGACTAAAAAAACCGTTGAGTTTCTTGCCGGAGTCTTCTCAGGGCGGGGTCGCGTTTAACCAGTAGTGGTCTATTTGCTAAACTAGTCTTTAATATACATCTATCCAGGCGCGTGAATTTCGGTTTCAAAAAAAAGAACTTTTGTATTCAGCATCGTTTTTACTCGTATAAAAACCAAAGTTTTTCTCAATGTACAGATACCACTAATATAAAATAATTATATAATAGTATAGAAAGACTACTGGTTTGACACTTGATTTTCGTTAACCCTTTCAATGCTCAGGGTGGTGAACGTCTCGGTTACATATTAAACCCTTGGTTCTTTACAGCCACTTTATTTTATACCGCCTACAAAAAATTTTCAACGAATTTCACACATTTTTACACATGGAAAATAGACCATTCAAAGTTGGAAAAGAATTTCATATTTTGTTTTAAAGTTTCCTACTTCTTGTTAGACCAACTTCGAGTATGACTTTAAACTACTGTCAAGTAGGTTTGAATACTATATTATGTTCAAAAATTCTAGAAAATATGTTCATGATTGAAAATTTACTGAAAAATGAAGCAAATCTACTCACGCTCGTAAATCCCCGAATGGGTGAGCAGATGTGTATTAACGCCCACATTTTGCCAACTATAAATGAAATGAAATGAAATGAACGGCCGTACGGGAGTTTTCATCATAGGGTTAAACTTGAAAGGTCGTAAGAGTTAAAGCCACCATTCTGGTCACCATTTCACAATCGCGTCCCTTTTACACAACAACCAACATACAAAACAGTTAGCTCTTTTTATCTTAACCCTGCGAATGCCGCTATCAATATTTCAGTTGGGTTTATGCGCAAGTTGCTCGGGTTTTCGATTGCAAATTTTATACGTTTGTGAGATTACGTCTCAGATATAAGAGAGGGTTAGATGTATTTAGATAGGGAATATTGTGCAGATAGTGTTGAAATGTGTTTTGTATTTATTTGGTATAAAGACAAAGGATCTAAATGAAAATTACGAACGTACAATGAAAATTAATTAGTGTTTACTTAACACAAAGCTTGTATTGAAGCAAATATTCCGACTCGGGAATTTTAGGTATGTTTAAAATTTTCAATATATTCGGTATTGTTACGAGTTGAGCTGTAATTAAATTATTAAATTGAAACTTATTTACCGTATTGAATTATCAATATTAAAATTTATTTCTTAACCGAACCAGTTAGGCAAATATTGAGGCACAGTATTTGCCTGAAAGGTTCGGAGTAACTTAATTTCAGTATTTGCTGTAGTTTCAACGGTTTATATAAATATATACCTATAAATAAATAATCTACTACCTACTATTGCTACTACCTACCTCTATTATCGTAATATCGGCCCTTCAAGCGCGGGGCGTAACTGCACCTCAGCTTTTTACCATCTAGCGGGGTGCAGTCAATTGACAGACCGTATATAAAAATGAAAGATTTCCATCAAATCACTAGTCATTTATAAAATTAAGTCTGTTTTGTTTATGGTACGTATTTAATTCTAGTTTCTTTTTAAAATTGAAGAGACTAGAAAATACATGTGTTATGTTATGCTAACACTACACCATATTTTCTTTCATGAACAGATGCACGAGTATTTCTTCGCGGAAAAATTCCCCATTTCCTACAGGATTAACGCCGGTTGTTCTTTATTGAACTGCATAAGCGAGGCATTGCCATCTGGGTTTAAAAGACTTATAGGTATTATTCTGCTTTATTTTGTTTTAGAAAAAAAGCCAGTCAAAGTTATAGTGAACCATGCTATTATCGCTTGAAACACCAGAAATATTACTTGCGCACATAATTTTTCTTTAGGTACTATGCTGGTATTTCCTTCGTAAGAATAAAAAGAAGAACTTGTACACCTCTATCAAATAAACATAAACAAAAAAGTGTCGTTAATTGAAATCCATAATATTAAGTAGAGGGTGATATTTTTCTGATCAATGACTTATTCGTTTTTTTTTTTGCAAAATTGTGAGCCTTCAAAAATATATCCTTGGTCGCTTATAGGTATATAGCCTTTTTATACTCTCTATTACCACACACCAAAAATCTTACCTTAGTCAAGAATTATCAAGTTGTTTAAAGTGACAATATCCAACGCAACCTAAACGAATAAACTTCACAAGCGTCTAAAACGTTTCAGTTTTCAGTTGCTATTTGCTAATTGAATACGTATGCTCATGAAAATAACATACAAAATACAATAACAGTCACCAAGTTTCCATGTGGACTACGACTCTGATTTTATAGTTAGGTGTTTATATGAAGTTCTACTAACAGGTGAAGTTAAAACAATTTAGATTTCTGTTGACTTTACAGACGAAACGTAAATTCAGGCGTTTGTAGAATACTAATAACAATGGTTTGTTTAATATGTAGGCATATTTATGACGAAAATGTATTACAAAAACACAGTCCCTAATGTTTTCGAAAAAAAAATGGTTACACAGAATTTTTTTTGTTCGCGGTTACCGGTCCCGGCGTTGAAAGGGTTAAATACTGAATTAAAGGAGGTTGGGAACAACGAGATTTTTTGTTTGAAGATTTTAAAAAGTCGATTATCTCTGATTAAAAAATGCATATTGAATAAAGCACTTGTCTTGTCACATTGACAATTCTTATTTATTTTTTAACCTGACCGGTTTCGGCTTACTGATTTTAAATTACTTTGAACCGATTTAACTATATTGAATATATCAATCTAGATCTTTTATACTAGCTGAGCTATGTAGGATAAAATAAAAGTTATACATTATGATTATGATTTCTTCTACGGCATTTATAAAACCAACTCAAAAATATATTTATGAATTTTTTTTTTTTAATAAAAACTACTGTTTAACGGATTCTATCACGATATATTTGTTATTACTTACTTTTAGCCAGACCTAGGCTACAGACAGGCTATTTTTAGCAGCCATTTTAATTACAGAGATTCGCGTAAGCTTCAAACAATATCGTAATAAATTCACAAATTTAAAATTAAAAGATTACTGCAAGCCCTTCTAGAATATTTTACGATCAAAAAAGGTACGAAGGTGAAAATATTTACCAAAAGTTATTCATAACAGGGTCAGATGTGCAATAACATGATGGTGACAGGGTTAAGTGCCATTTTAATATTACACGGGTTGTTTATTGGGTTTTAGCTGTTAGCAGCGGAGGGTTACTCGAGATTTTTTATTCATGGCACAGTAGGTAATCTATGCTCTGCAAAAACACTACATGTGCCCTTGTTATTTTTAAAAACATTGCAATTTTATGGTTCTCGGTGGAGTAGAATAGGGTCATCTCTTCCTGTGGGTGTCGTAGAAGGCGACTAAGGAATAGGACTGTTCTCCATCAGACAGTAAACATACAACCCATTACTAAGTGCCCGTGTGATGGCAATAGGCTCGCCCCCTATTACGTGGGACCGAAAATCATACATACATACAATAACGCCCCCATCCCTGGAGGGTTAGGCGGAGGTGAATTAAAACCCACATTTCACCAATCATTGTATTAGGTCCCACGTAATAGGGGGTGAGCCTATTGCCGTTTTCCAGGCACTATTGTTGACTCGAGCCATGTATAGGCTGAGTGTGGACTGTATATATCTGTCTGATGTTAAACAGCCCTATCACTTAGTCGCCTTATACGACACTGCATGGGAGGAGATGGGTGGCTCAAATTCTACTCTGCCGGGAACCACGCGGCTACCGAAAATCATAGCTGGCAGAATGTGTTAGAACCATGGAGAAGGAAATGTCATATTCTTTCCTCCGTGGTTAGAACGTAGTTATTATTGTTGCTATGGAAACTTGTCGCTGCAGATAGCCCATACCGGTAATCTGTTTCCATATATAAGTACCTTAATACCTCTGTAGCTTCTAATTTGTCAACAAATAGTATGAATTTTGTTCGAATATAGTTATTCTTAGTTTCAACAATACTGTTTGGCAGTCTTGATAGTTTTAACATAACTTGGCAAAGGGTTTGGCATGGGAAATATCTTTGGTTCATATTCTATGGTCTGTGACGACGTCGATTTTGTTATTTTATATCGTTTCCGACTTTTTAGGGTTAAGTGTGTCTTCCGAATTGAGACCACTTATTGATAAAAAAAAAAAATTTACGCAGTGATACCCATAACTATTTAACCGTTGAACCAATTTCGATAATTAATTATCTTGAGTTACGCCTTTATTGCACGAGTATTACCACTTAGTTGCGTTGCCGCCAAATCAATCTGTGCGAGGCTCCTTATATCATCAGGTTTTGAGGCTCTCTTATTACCTTTTTCTTTCTCTTTCGTCCCCTCTTCTCATTATAATGGCCCAAAAAGAGGCTAAGTACGGACAAAACAGTCCTCTTTCCTTTCCCTTCTTCTAACTACAATAAGTGCTTTCGCTCTGATACAAGAAGCATCCCAAAGTCTATATCAAGAGGCTTTTTGGCTTATGGTTGTATTGAGGTCGAGTCATCCTCCATCCATGAGTTACTTTACTAGCGCGGACAGTGTGCAGTGATGTGAACTGGGGACAGCTTCCGCAGTGGCATGCGGGGTTTGGCTCCCAGCCAATGCGAATATTAAGTCCTTTTTATTTGGTTTATACCACAAGTAAAGACAAAGTCGTATTTTAAATACAAGTAATGTTATAAATGTGAAGATTTTTAGATGTTTGTCATTATTCACGCTCTAAGGGTTCAATGAATCTACCTGCAAGGTTTAGGGATGAATTATAGTCTCGAATAACACATGAAACTAATACTTTTTTCGAGGAATAGGCTGCTACGGGTTTCGAGAATGGGATCAGAATACCATGTGTGTAAAACCGTAGGCAGATTGTGCAGAGCGCGAAAAACTATGGTAATCGTTACGTAAGCATATCGAGAGAACGGAGCATTGTGATTGGCCGCCTGCCTACTGTGAATCTCGATACGTTTACGTTTCGATTACGATGATAGTTTTACGTGCTAGGGGCAATAATATTTAAATTAAAAAACTGGTCTTAATTTTCTAAGCCTTTTCTCAACTCACTTTTCCTATGTGGCTGAGTTTTTTTTTTATGAAATAGGAATATTACCTTCAATTTTTGTAATTCGTTTTTCAGCTTCTTCTTCTTCTTACAATCTAGGTATTATACCTATTTAATAAAAAAAACTCAGCCGAAAAACGATTTGCAAAAATTTACAAGATAAAGACAAGGGGTGTTCAAATTTTGCACAATTTTGCAATTTTATCTTATGAATATCAGCAAAACGTAGCGACTGTAATATAAAATTCTTATCTGTCGGTTAAACGATCAATTAACAATGTTATAACCCTGGCAATGCCTACGAGGGGTATTTGGGACCGATCTGTTACATTAAATGTAATTTTAAGTTCGTGTAAAATATTTCTTCATTATACGCTAGAAAATCATTGTTTTCGTTGTTATTATGTAAGATTTCAAACCTAAGATTCTCTTTTTTTTTATATGTTTCCACCTATCGAAAATTTACTTTAGCTTTAGATGCTGCGAGAATACCTACAGAATAACTTGAATAGTAATTTGGTGATTGGGTCGAAACTTTGAGGTCCTACGGGTACATAGCCGGTTCATCACACTAAAATCACAACTAAAACAACTGTGTGGCGTTCTACGTCACATACAATTAGTTAACTGTTGTTGATCTTGTGACTAGCCTGAAGCAATCACTTATGCGTCCCATCTCCATACTAAAACACTATACATTATTATTGTCATCACTTATGATCAAAAATTTGATTAATTTTACGAAATACATTTTAACTGTAGGACACATTTTGTATAGTGTGACTTTTAACCGACTGTCAAGATGGGTTACGTTTTTATCAAGAAGGGATTTGTGTTGGTTCCAGGTGGATAAAATAGGGCCGACTCATTTTCCCCGCCAGTGTTGTAGAAGGTTAGGGTTATTCTCCTTCCGATAGTAAACATATTAACGTATTACAAAGTTGATACCTATGACAAAAATTACCCGCTTGACGGCAACAGGCTTGCCTCCTATTAGGTATGTGGGACCAAAAGTCATAGTGAAATAAAGTCAGATCCAAACTAGCTTACCAAGGATACCGTATTTTTTTCTTCCTTGATAAAAAAATATTTAAAAAAATAATTTCTCTATCAGCTGGACAACGATCATCCCGTTGTCCATTAAACCTTTCCAATAACCCTCTACAATAATCTTCTACCTTCTTAAAGGCCCGCAATAAAACGTCACTTTGCATAATTATGCGAAAAGCCGTCATACATGTAAGGTCCAAAAAATATTACAGGTCCCTACAATTGGTTATTGGGCAAAGAGCCGGCGAATTTGAATAAAAGACGTTCATAAAATAGTCGCTGGGCTGTTATTGTGACAGGCCGGTAGGGATGTCCGATGATATATCGATATGGAAAACCGAATTTTGTATTAGGATGGAGGTTCGTGATTTGAAATTGTAATCGTTCTTATTTTGAAATAACTTATGCTGACGATATAGAGATAAAAGTTTTTATGATTGGGAAAAAATATGCTTGGTTTATTGAGGAACGTCATAATTATGAAATTGAAGAATTTATAATTTTAAAAATATTTGTTTAATTTTTTTGACGAAAAGTAAATACTAACTTCTTGATTAATTAATAATCTTTAAGGTATTAATTAGACAGTAACAGCAAGGTGAAGTCAAATTGACGTATCCTATATTTAAAAAAATGCTTTTTTTGCAAGCACAATTTAATATTAATTACTGCCGACTTAAAATCATAATTAATTGACTCTTCCAAATTATTAATTTTATGTCCCAATATGTGTGTGACGATTGAATTTCTTCAAAGATGAATACAAAACGCCTGAGCAAAAAAGGAAGTAAATAATTCAGATATAATAAAAATAAAGTTTCTCATAAGCTCTTGGTCGAATAAATTAAACAGTAGATCCTTTATCACTTCACTACATATTATAAAACAAAGTCGCTGTCGCTGTCTATCCGTCCCTATGTATGCTTAAATCTTCAAAACTACGCAACGGATTTTGAAGCGGTTTGTTTAATAGATAGAATGATTCAAGAGGAAGGTTTATATGTATAATACATGTATAATATTGTAGAGAAACACTGATACAGACAGACAGATATGCAGCGGGAACGGGGTCAGAAAATATGGCGGTACGAAGTTCGCCGGGTCAGCTAGTAAATAATAAAAAGAAGCCTTGTTCAATTTTAAGTGAGTCGTAAACGAAGAAATATATTAAGCCATCAATAAATTTAATAAACAGGTTTTTTTTTTATTCCTGTCTAGGATGAACGCAATTGAACTAGTTCTAATGGTATAGAATAGTCATAAAAATTTACGATTAATTTAAGCATAACCTTTTCGATTCAAATAATGACACTGTGTGAGAAATATTATTAGGTTGCTCTATAAGGAAATCCTTACTAAAATTTTGAATAGTCTCGACCAACTTGAAGATGAGGTTAGCTTGGCCGATTTTGATGATGCCGCACACGCTATGAAAAATACGTCATAATTATTATGACAGTGTACCTACCTTTTCTACATAAAAATGTTGTTTTCAAAGCTATTGTACTACATTTATAAAGTAATAAAATTATTATATTGTACTTTTTTCCATTAAAGCAGGTGAAGCCGCGAGCCAGCTCAAGTTAGTTTATTTTGGTGTATTAGAAGGGAGTCCAGAAATTAATGTAAGTATACGACAAGTTTAACTGAAGTAACACAGATTTAAAATACCTCTCCAAACCCCTTCAGAGATACCCAAGGTTAAGTAAATACATACAAAATCAAATTAACAATAAAAAAAATCATCGATACAATCCCATCCCTATTGGGTCTACCATTGTAACCCTTCTATAAAACGACGGTACATCTGACCCAGGCTTTAACCCTCCGATGTATCTTAGCAAAAACTCGCGCGTACTTACACGAGTTTTCGCTTACCGATATATTGACTTTACGGAAAGATTTTTTTTTCAAGGGATTTCTGTCAAGGCTCGTATTGGAGAATGGAAGGGTATATGTTTGAGGGTTATGTGCGTGATTGAAAGTTATTGTTGTACTAAAAGATAGGTGATAGGGTAGTAATTTATCGATAAATACCTATAACCATTTATTTTCATTTCTTTGAATAAAAAGGTGTACGTTGTATTTTTTGTACTTGAGGTAGTGAGATAATGAGGTTAAGGCTCTATTATAGTAGAACTTCTGAAGGTGATTAAGGTTGTAATATAAGTACGATATTTTTTGTCATAATGGGTTAGAATCTGATAGATGAAATAAAAATATATATAAGTATTGAGTGTTCTATTGGTACATCATAAGAAGCTAGTTCGATTCCTGATCTGTGCAAATAATTTTATTGTATATGTGCAATAATGTATATGTGCTACTTTAGGTGAATTATGTGTAATAAAAGTATGTACGATTTTTTTTCAGTTGTTAACGCTCATTCTAATTAATTAAAATAATACTGAAACGTAATAAAAAATGTTTATTCCCACACATAAAACAAGCACGCATCCTTCATTACCAAATACCCATACAAACTGGAAATTCCTAAAACGGTTCACCTTTTACGACAGTAAACACCTAAAAATGATTTCGTAGCTAAAATTTTCACCTTGCAACCCTCAGGATCGAACCAATAACCGGGTGGGAATAATAAAAAATTCACATCAAATTGAATGTCATCCCCTAGTAGAGTGGTGTTATTAGAGAATTTATGTGCGGCAAGCCGAGTGCCATATTATATTTTATTATCCGCATGCCGCACGGTTTATATCGCAGCGATAAAATATATTATGTACGCAAAGTCAAAGAGATTGAACGGATGTACGGATGTAATTATTCATGAGCATTCTAGGGTTAACTTTTTATTTGAGAGATTTTCAACAAAGACTATTTCTTTATATAATTACCTACTTTTATGTATCCCCTAAGGCATAGAGATGTAGGTACGCTTACATTATTGATAATTTATATACAACCCTCAACCCTTTATATTCTCCAAGATCTAAAGAAATCAGTAGATTTATTTTTATACCAGCTTTTGCCCGCGGCTCCGCCCGCGTGGATGTCGGTTATCGCGACCAAACATAGCCTATGTCCTTTCTCAAGGTCTAACCTACCTCTATACCAAATTTCATCAAACTCGGTTCAGCGGTTTAGTCGTAAAAGTGAGACAGACAGACAGACAGACAGAGTTACTTTCGCATTTATAATATTAGTAGGGTTTTTGCAGCAAAGGGTTTTATTTTCTAGAGTCCCTAATAGTAAACGCTATCGAAGAAGTAATAAAAGTTATCAAAGATTTATAATAGGTTATCTTTCAGTTTACTCTGTTTCGAAGCGGTCACATTATATATTACTAGCTTTTGCCCGCGGCTCCACCCGCGTGGATGTCGGTTATCGCGCCCAAACATAGCCTATGTCCTTTCCCAAGGTCTAACCTACCTCTATACCAAATTTCATCAAAATCGGTTCAGCGGTTTAGTCGTAAAAGTGAGACAGACAGACAGACAGACAGACTGACAGACAGACAGAGTTACTTTCGCATTTATAATATTAGTAGGGATTCACCATTTACGTATCTATGTACACATAAAAACGCCTATATGAATCTAAATTTACTTAAAGAAAATAAAAATATTAATAAAAATTACGTTTACAAAACTAAGAAAATTAACCATATAAATATCTACAGGAGCGTTCTTTAAGTAAGTACCTACCCAATGTCCATATTGTGAATTTTCTGTGACATTTTCTTTGATTTTATTTTACATTGTTGACATTTTATTTGATTTTATTTATTTTTGACATTATTTTATTTTATTTGAGAAATTTGTTAATTTATTTTATGTGTGCTGTATGATTTTATTTCACTGAAAAATGTATTGTTTATTTATAAGTTATTACCTGACACTATCATAGTTTATAAGTAATTTACTAACCAACTATGGATGTTATATCTGAATTAAAGAATATTTAATTTAATTTAAACCTTCAGTAACAATATAATATCTCGTCTCGTCTCTTGTTTTTAATGATATTTTTTAAAACAACTATGTATCTAAGTACTTACATATAACGGTGAGCGATGCGTTGGCCCTTATAACTTTATGCATCTGCGCGGGTCCAACTTGACACTGGTATTCTGCATCGTCTTCGAGGGTCGCATTCACAATACGAAGGTTGTAAACGCCGTGACGGCGATCGCCAAACATGGTGTACCTTGTGTAACCTGGTATCACTGAAGAATATCCTGTGGAAGGAAGTAAAATGTTAATTGATATTTCAGAGAACACTAGACGATGACTATGGCTCCGCTCGAATTCTGATTTCATTTTCGTAACCCATGGGACTTATTACAGGAATAGAAGCCTATGTGTAATTTCAAACTATAATCTACTCGCTGTCCCGACGAACTTCGTACCGCCATATTTTTCCCGTTCCCGCTGCACCTATTTTCTCATCCTTTAAACCTTCCCTGGACACCCACGAATATTTCAAGACTAAAATTAGCCAAATCGGTTCAGCCGTTCTTGAGTTATAAAATAACAACGAAAAGTGGCATTGATTTTTATATATTAGAATCTCTGTACCAAATTACAGTCAGATCCGTTCAGCTGTTTGAGTGTAATTGAATACCAAACATGTAAACATCTGCACAAACATTAACAGTATAGTAGTAGGAACATAGAACAAATAGTCATAATATAGTAGGAGATATATTAGAAGGATAAGGCCACTCCATCTCTCCTCGCCGATATAGTAGAAGGCGACTAAAGTGACAGGGCTGTTCTCCATTTGACACTAAACATACAACGTATTACACTGCCCGCTTGATGGCAATAAGCTGGACTGAAAATCATAATTAACAAAATACATACATACATTCATCATTTTTTCATCATCATTTCAGCCATAGGAAGTCCACTGCTGGACATAGGCCTCCCCTATAGATCTCCAATAGGACCGGTTGGAAGCGGCTCGCATCCAGCGCGTTCCTTCGAGCTATGGAGAGGGCTATGCTCGGAGTCTCTCTGCGAGATCGAATCAGAAATGAGGAGATCCGTAGAAGAACCAAGGTTACCGACATAGCCCAGCGGATTAGCAAGTTGAAATGGCAGTGGGCAGGGCACATTGCACGGAGGACTGATGACCGATGTGGTCGAAAAGTTCTCGAGTGGAGGCCACGTATCGGCAAGCGCAGCGTAGGACGTCCACCCACAAGGTGGACAGACGACCTCATTAAGGCCGCGGGAACGCGCTGGATGCATACATACATTAGGCAGAGGTAAATTAACATCCACATTTCACCAATCATTTTACCTATTCGGTCCCACGTAATAGAAGGTGAGCCTATAGCCGTATTCCAGGCACTATTGTTGCCTCATGCATCTTATATTATCAATTAACAAAATGTGGAAGTTAACACCTCTGCCTACCCTTTCGCTGGTTAACAAACGTTTAATTGCACCCCTTGGCATCATCAACGCCTGCATAGTTTATTAAACACAATAGAGAGCAAATTGTCCCCGTGAGCTTGTTGGTAATTCCTGACTGCACGCCACTATACAGACTGTGTTGGAGTTCAGAGCGTTCAGTATTCACATATCAGTGAGCTTCGTTGTCAATTGATAGCGAGAGAGGTGACAGGCCACGCTAGGGCTAATTACTGATGTTATAAGGTGTAGGAGGTGGCGATTTTGTATTTTATTTATTGATAGACACACCAACAGTATACAGGGCGTCCCACGGCAACGCCACATGGAGGGAAAGTACCTTAAATTCTTAAGTTAGCTCATTTTATTTTTTAAAAGAAACAAAACTGCATTCAAAGATTTTTGAAAATTCGCTTGCTACTCCCGGTAATCGAACCGACTAAAATCCGAAAAAATTACATCCTGTATTTTTCTGGCATTAATCGATAGTGTCAATCATAAGGATTAAATCTCTCTAAGAAACATGGTAAATTAAATGAAAGGAAATCCTTGAAACCTAAACTTATAAATTCAATTTGGCAAAATAAAGGGGTCGTTCCTCTTTCACACCAAGAAATATTCGGACCATGGTGTGAATCGCGGAATGGTCTCTTTTGAATTAGCTGTTTGACACCAAAATCAAAACGTGGTCCGAAACAGGACTTCAAAATGAGACGTCCGCGATTCACACCACACAATAAGTAACAAGTAGCTCCTATAAAAAAATATTTGTACGTCTTGTGTACTGTCGCGTAGAGAAGTGGTAGGTAATAAAACAAATAAATTAGATATAACAAAATGTTTACTGGAATCTTCGTTACAATATTAAATAAACTATATATTAAGGCTCGGCAAGAAAATTAAAAAGAAATAGGTATTTTTCCACCTAAAAAACAAAAAAATCATAAATGGTATTTATGATTTTTCACCGGAACGCTACGATGAAAAAAATAATGTCAGTGGTTTACTTATTTACATTGTCGCGCGCGTGATGGTCTATCAAGTAAATAAATATATTATGGTCATCGATTTACTTTTTAAAATAACCATATCTAAGGTTAGCATAGTACCGCTTTCAACTATCGTCAAGTCGCATTTATTAAATCAAACGATACCTGAGTAGGTATAATTTCAACAAGAAATAAAACAAATAATAAGATTTAACAATGATTAGTGGAATCTTTGTTACAATTTTAAATAAACTATGTAGGTATTAAGGCTCGGCAAGAACATTAAAAAAGAAATATCTTTCCATTACAATCATAAAAATCACAAGTTGAATGAATATTCGACATCCATCTTAATCATAGGTATAGTAAGTAAGTAAGTACTAAATTAAAATTAGATTTCAGAATGAGTTTGATGACATTTTACTAAAAATTAAATGCTTAACAATCACAGAATAGGATACATTACCCTTTATTAATAACTTATTACTAAAAATCACAGATTGGGTTAGATACCCTTATCTATTAACTAAATAATCACAGGATGATGTAAATGGTGTAAGTAATTAGTGTAGCATTTAGTTACTAGTCAAGGGTATGCTTGGCTAATAAATAACTAAATGCTTAGCAATCTCAAGATGTGGACCCCTATGTTAATGTCAAACTAAACATAACAAACGTGTATTAAAAGGGGTAATATAAAAAACAATCAATAAATCATTACTGTTACAAATATAATCATTACTTTAACTTTTCTAAGCAATGTCCTATATGTATCTGGTCAGCCAATAAATCTTTAATAATACTGTTAATTCTTATATTACTGAGAGTATTTCCGCACTATAAAAAAGATAGTACCTACCTGTTACGCTTTCACGCTTATACTACTAAACTAAACTTGATGGGTAATGTAGATTAAAGTGAATAACTGGGACTAGGACTGGGACTGGGGTTGGAACTGGGACTGGGACTGAGACCAGTCCAATAATTTTATTAAGAAATTAATAAAGGATTACCTCAAAAGTATACCAAAGCGAATACAAAAGAATTTTTAAAATTAATGCATATACCTACACCGGAAATATAGCTGCATATATGCGGAACACTTCTGCGTACCCCTTCAAAGGACTGGGGCGTGATGTTATGATATGTAATGTCAGAGACATTGCAACAATATGCTATTGCAGCAATCGCGGCTGAATTCCTGGTATTTTTTGAAGAGTTCCTTGGTCTAATCTCGGAAACCCGTCATCAGATCTTTACGAAATTTAGATGGGACCATGCCGGAATAATCTACTTTCGAGCAGAAAAAGAATCTTACAAATCCGTCTACGCATGCCAGAGCTATGAGCGAACAAACATAAAAAAAAAAACATATAAACATCCGAATTGAGAACCTCCTCCTTTTTTGGAAGTCGGTTAAAAATTAATTTTTTTTTTCTTTTTAGTGAGTTTGTACAGTCCCACGACTGTACAACCTTACAGTACATGCGCTGCTGACGCTGCACTACAGACGGTCGGTTTAATACAGGACTACCTCAAAAGTATGGCAAAGCGAATACAAAAAGAATTTTTAAAATCAATGCATACATACCGGAAATATAGCTGAATATTCTGAACACTTCTGCGTACCCCTTTAAAGGACTCAGGCGTGATGTTATCATGTGTAATGGCAGAAACATTGCAATAATATGAGATTGCAGCAATTGCGGCTGATTTCCTGGTACTTTTTGAAGAGTTCCTTGGTCTAATCTCGGAATCCCACCATCAGATCTTTACGAAATTTAAATGGTCCCATTCCAATAATCTACTTACGAACAGAAAAAGAATTTTCAAAATCCGTCAAGAATTGGCTTCATAATCGCGTAATAAACATACAAAAAAAAAATAGGCGACGAATTGAGAACCTCCTTCTTTGAAGTCGGTTAAAAAGTAAATCGATGACCATATTTATTCACTTGATAGGATAGACCATCGCGCGCGCGACAATGTAAATAAGTAAACCACTGACATTTTTTTTTCATCGTAACGTCGTTGTTCCGGTGAAAAATCATAAATACCATTTATGATTTTTATGTTTTTTAAGTGGAATACCTATTTCTTTTTTAATTTTCTTGCCGATCCTTAATATATAGTTTATTTAATATTGTAACGAAGATTCCAGTAAACATTTTGTTATATCTAATTAATTGTTTTACTACCTACCAATTCTCTACGCGACAGTACACAAGACGTACAAATATTTTTTATAGGAGCTACTTGTTACATACTGTGGTGTGAATCGCGGACGTCTCTTTTTGAAGTTCTGATTCGGACCATGTTTTGATCTTGGTGTCAAACAGCTAATTCAAAAGAAGCCATTCCTCGATTCACACCATGGTCCGAATATTTCGTGGTGTGAAAGAGGAACGACCCAAATAAAGCACTTTAACTCAAAGTTCCAACCCATTCATCTGATACCATATTAACAATAAAATTCCATATTTATATTGTAATTATGTACAGTTGACAAAGGAGATAATGGTCTAACTCTAGTAAAGTCTAGCAGATTTTAGTAGCTCATGTGATATCATAATATGTATATACCTTTATATTGTTTACCCTTTCAGTAACGGACCTAAAAAATTACTTCTACGAGTAATATAGGTGAACAAAATCTAATTCTTTTTTTTCGGCCGTCTTTCGTGCGAAATTTTACATAATAAGAAATATGAATGTAAAGCATTTTTGCATTTCTATATTTGTTTTACTAAGCTGTAGTTAAAGAAATGAATATCAATAGGTAACACCATTGTTCCTTTTTCTATGACATACTTCATATTCATATATAAATGGTAGAATTCAGACAAACATAATACCTACATTTCTTCTGTAGAACAATAGTAGCATGCTATAATAATGCAAGTAAAACCACTTAGAACAATCTACTCTCAAAACTAAAATATCAGTTTTAATATTTGACATCACAATATAGGATAGCCGGTAGAAAACGCCGCTGCTACGCAGGAGGCGTGGGTTCGATCCCCTCTCAGTGCAAAATATTTGTATGTATGAATATTGGTATTTGCATTGGTCTGGTCGCACTTCGGAGAGAAAAAATATCGAAATCCAGTCAAATTCGTAGTTGGACTGGTACCTAAAGCAGACCCCAGATCACACATCACATTTTTGCTAAAAGCTTCAGATGCGACTAGGATTAACGATAGGATGAAGAAGATATGTTTTATTATAAAAATTCTGAGTCTGAAGTACTGTGAAATTTCCCAAGAAATCTTTTAGCCAGTGAACGATCAAATAGTTACTTCTCCACATTTTTATAGCGATATTTTCCGGACTCTGTGCACGTGAGTAACTTTGCAAATTTCATCTTTAATGACTTATTCTTTGTTCATAGTTTTAACATTTCCGTTAAAAGATCATTTTGAACTTCATATTTCGAATAAAGTTTCTCATACGATGTAGAACTTTTTGACTTTTGGAAGTGTATACCAACTTAACATTTTTATGTATATAGACAAAAAAAACCTACATTTTAGGATATACAAACTGTACTACAAGCCGATACTGTATGCCGATTATGATGGAGGTAGGACATAACGATATTTTCGACCCAATCGAACAGTCCGACTGGGTAAACTTGGTACAAGGATAGATTTATAATCTGGATTAACAAAACTTTTTATACCGGATCTAGATTCCCATAGGTTGTGGGAACTGAAGCTGGATGAAAATTTCGCGCGCGGCACCACGAGCAACAGTCAAATCGCTTCCGCTTATGAATTGTAACTAATCAATGCGGCAGTGGCACGGGTCACAGCGCCTGTTGTTTCATACCATGCAATGGGATTTATGAGATTTATGTCCATAGCCTTTACTGATAATGGGGTAGGTAGGCAATGGCGCGGCTAAACCAGACTAGACTGAGTTGATTATCGAGTTGCAGAAAAGTAGTGATGCACTTTTGCGATTCAGTATTATCGATAAATGCATTTTTAGTCGTATAGATCTCAAAAAGTTTACATCTCAACGGGATCTGAACCCGTGACTGGGGACTTTAAGGGGACATAATAATTTGACTACACATACGTGTATAGATACGACTTGGAGCGCCACTGGAGTCATCTAACATCTTAATGGGACCCTTCATTGCATTTAAAAAGTAAAAACCTTTTTATTGGACACTTCACACCCAAGATTATGTTGACCAACGGTTCATGGACCAATCGACTGTTGGTAAACCGTTTCAGACTCATTACATTGTGTGTAATGAAGAATTAAGAAATCATAACACTTATAAAAAAAATAAAAGTAACACGACTGCTGTTGAAAAGATTGAAAGGCAGAAGGCGGAGGATCGGCAAACGTGGCGCATATTGGGAGAGGCCTATGTCCAGCAGTGGACTGCAATAGGCTAATTGATTGATTGATCAAAAAAATGTCTTATGGCCATTCCAATAAACTATCTGTCGCCAGTTTTGACATTAGACAGGATAAAAACGTCATCAATCTTTATGGTACAGTACAATTAAAATCAGTTGAACATTCGGCTTTTTTCGGGTATAATCGCCTAAATTCGGAGACGGAAATGACATGACATACATTACCGCGAATTCTTTTATGTAGCATTCTATTTGAAGTATCCTAAACGCAATGTATACCATCTGCCAAGATGACATTACTAACCACAGACCTAAGAAAATTATAGAGGAGCGACATGAATTTGAAAATTCATTATTTATTGATGCTTCAATAATTAATGAATTTGAAGATATAAGAAATCGCGATAATGTACGCGATATTTTTTATTTAATGTATACAAGTATAGCTATACTTGTATACATTAAATAAAAAAATACATAGATATGTTACGGCTAAAGGTAGGTGTGAACATAAACTTAAGATTAGCCGGCTAAACTTAGATTTATCTTCGACGAGGTGTTAATGTTAGTTTCTTCTTTTTTTTTATGACCATCAAGAAATTGAAGTCTCGCAAAGCCATACGCAATTAAATATAGACCGGCAGCAGGCGTTGCCTAATCAATCATTTGAACTGAAAGGTAAAACGAATACATTTTTAGCCGTTTCGTTTCGGTTAATGTGCACATTAACCGGCTAACATGAAATATCCCGACGCAAACTAACATGTTATTGAACTTTAGCTGCTTCTCGAAGATAAACCTAAGTTCAGCCGGCTAATCTTAAGTTTATGTTCACACCTACCTTTAGCCGTAACAGATACAAGTCAATATTTTACTGTTTGATATACATAAGTAACAGTACGATATTACATCGGATTAAAAATAATTGATAATAATCACCAAATTAAAAATTTAAGAAACCGACTTCTACCGATTTTTGTTGATAATTTATCAATTAAAAAAGTAGAAAGTAAATTTTCTTCTTTTTTAAATAAATTATATTCTTTATTAAAATAGTTACATACATTATTTACAATTTCACGAGACTGAGCAACAATTATTTTACCACGCTTTAAATTTGTTGAAGCCATGATACATAACTACTGTAAGTTAATTTTGATAAAATTTGATAGAATCGAATATGTTCACGAATGAAATTAGCGTTCATAATCATAAATGTATCATAATAATATACGTCAAATAAATCAATTATTTTTCATAATATATTTCAATATTTTTGTGTTAGTTTTGAGCTACAAAGGAGGTTTTGTTGCTCATATCGTGCTTGTATTGTATTCATTATGACAACGGGTAATATAATTAAAGGTCATATCTGTAAATTGATAACTCTATGTAAGAGACGAGGGATTCACGACAATTACCGAGGTTGACCGAATGTTCAACTGATTTTAATGGTACTGTAACGCAATTCATAGTAGCAAAATAACAATAGGATTTGACAAAAGAACTATCTCTACCTTTACCTTTATCTGTAGATAATTATGTTATTGGTAACGGCCGTTTGACATTCAAACTTGCGATCTAGTCATCATAAGTCGACGATCCCCGTACGCTACCGTAGCTTCAAAATAATTATAGCTAATCATCACACATTTCGCTGTCGGAGAGTCTTCCCCCGGACATGACCTCCCCTGGATCAGGTGGAAGTCCCTAAATAGACTTCGAACACAAGTCGGCCGAAGCAGGGAGAATCGGCCTAGGTGGGGTTACTCAGATGACGTGGACTTGCGGTGTGAGTGTGGAGTAGCTCCACAGACCATGGCCCACCTGCTAACGTGTGCTGCATGTCCATCTACCTGTACACCGGAGGACCTAATGAGTGCCTCCGAGAATGCGATTTAGGTAGCAGCATACTGGGAAAATAGAATTTGAGAGTAGAAGCACCATCGATTCGACAGAAGAAGATCACACAACAGCAACGTATTAACTCATATAAATAACCCAACTAAATATATACGAAATCCACCAACCTCGTGATACACAAAAAAAGTAAAAGAAATCTATTTCGCAAACCAGATCCGTAATTATAGAGCGAAATCATTGTTCCAAGTGTTAATTGTTTTGTTCCAGACGAATCGTATCGATTTACCCACTATCGCACGGATAATTGAATCGAATAGACATCACTAGTTTGTAGTCACGCAATCGGATTTTTCCGAATTGACTTGGACTTTTTTTTATACCACTTAGGTCGCAGGTAAGCAAACGGCCCGCCTGATGGACAGTGGTTACCTTGGCCCATGGACGAGTGCAACACCAGGGGAGTCACACTCGTGCTGCCGACCCTTTAAAAACAGAGAGATTCTGTGCCGTCAGTGAAGGAGACACGCAGGAAAGGCCTTTGGTCTTCCTACTGACAGCACAAAACCTTTCCAGTGAGCTCTGGCTACCCTAAAACTGCCGAAAACACAATACGAGGTTATTCCTTTATTCCCAGTAGTTCCTTTGCTAGTTCCTTTGAGGGACTACTGGGACTTTTTTGTCCCGATAGTTCCTTCAAAGGAACTATTGGGACTACAAAGTTCCTTCAGTTTCTTTGGCAGTTCCTTTGAAGGGACTACTGGGACTTTTTGTCCCTATTAGTATACCCACGGTATTCTGTAGGGCGGATATACTTCCCCAATCGGACTGCTCGATTGGGACGGAATTATCGTCATGTGCTACCTCCTCCAAAAACAGACTATTCGTTGGTTGGTTTTAAGGTACAGGTACTGGTTCCCAGTGGAGTAGAATAGGGTCCTCTTTCCGTGGTTCTCGTAGAAGGCGACTAAAGGTTAGGGCTGTTTTCGCCTTATGGAAAGTGTCCGTTTGACGGCAATAGGATGACCCCTTAATACGTGGGACCGAAAATCATGGCGAAATATGGGTGCTAATACACCTCTGCTTAGTCATGTGTCAAATTAAGAGTGTAATACCATCTCAAAATTAAAAATATAAACTGGTCTCCTACCAGGGAACTAGCGGGTGCCAGTGGCGAACGGTCCCTATAACCTGGGTTCGTCCATTTTCGTAACTGTCATTTTCATAACCAGCTACGAACGTGGAATTTTTTTCTTGCTTTCATAACCAGTTGGAGGTACCTATTTAGGGGACGAATCTAGAACTTTTATTCTAGAGGACCAATTTTAGGAGACCAGTGGGTTCGTCGCCCAATTAACATGCAACCCACATTAATTTAGTTTCAAATAACGTTAAAGTTAATGTTTATTTCCTGATATATTTATTACCCAACAACGTACCGAATATACAATTAGGTCTAACATTTTCAGACTAAAATTTAGCTCAAATCAACCGAAATCTAGACCGGCAACTAATTAACCACATGTACCATTAATATCTTCGGGCTTGCAACACTAAATCGTATGGATAAACCAAATATTAACATAAACATTGTTATAATGTTGAATTTAGATCTGAATTATTAATATACATACATATTCACGCCTATAAAGCTGAAGGGGTAGGCAGAGGTTAATTTAGCTGCTTGGATAAGTCCTGGAGAAGTATACAAGTTATTTGTATACATCACACGCCAACCGAAAAGGTTGGTTCTGGTTGGAAAAGGTTCTGCTAGTCTACTACAGGTTAGCTGGGTGCGAGGAAAACGCTTAATGGGCCAACTTAAACTTTAGCATTCGAGACTTGAGACCGCGTGCGGTTTTAGTAGGTACGAGTCCCACTGGTGGTTCCTGGCAGAGTAGAATTTGGGCCACCCCATCTCTTCCCATGCGGTGTCGTACAAGGTGACTAAGGGATAAAGCTGTTTAACATCAGATAGAAATATAAAGCCCAGACTCAACCTCAGATGCTATTGAGTCAAGAATAGTGCCCGGAATACGGCAATAGGCTCACCCCCTATTACGTGGGACCTAATGCAATGATTGGTAAAATGTGGGTGTTAATTCACCTCTGCCGAACCCTCGGAGGATAAAGGCGTGAGTCCCACTGGCCAGCTTAACTGTTGGGATTTCAAAACGAAAAAGTACTCACCAAGTGCAAACCCATCCTTGGCCCACTGCACTTGCCCGGCAAGATTGGCTACTGCGCATTCTAGCACCGCCTCCGAACCTTCCTGTACCCTCAGACTTCGGGGAACTACCCTGAAGTACTGCTGCTGGAAACCAGTCGCGGATGCCAACACTGAAACAAAAAAAAACAGAATTATTTTATAAGACAGTGCTGTAAGGGAAAGAGACAGGTTCGAGTCCCGCTTGAGCTGGTTCACTCTAGACACAGGCGCGGTCGCAGCTTGAAGTTTTGGGAGGGGGTCACTTCGGAAATTCCTTAAGAAATTTAACCCCCCCTCTCCTCGTACTGGGACTTTTCAATATGAAGTGCATGGTTTTGGGGGGGGTCATGTCCCCTGTGACCCCCCCCCCCCTCCCCCCTCGGACCGCGCCTGTCTACACAATTACATTGTTTTATCATCATTTTTGCGTTAGTTCCGCTGACATACGAGGTCTTTTCCCCGGGGCCCGCTTTTCAAGTCTACCTTCGATAGTTTCCGTTAAATGAATACTACCTGACCTCCACAACCCATTCGCAATATTGAAGTTCTGTATTCAGACTGGCTCTCAGATGTTTTAGAGCTCCAACTACCCGTAATGACTGCTATTAATATAGATGTTCGTTGTCATACGAATTTCCACAGCTTGAGCGGGCAAGGGATGAAGTTCTTTTCATTCCGCACACAATCACATACACGCATAATGAAGATACATAATATTCAGATCTTTCTATGAGGCCTACGCAAAAATTACCTACCAATAGAATCACAACAGGGTTATAAAGAATATGCCTCACACATGTACCAATCGACTCAATACAAAAAACATTTTAGTCAATAAATACAGTTGAATGATATTATTATTCTCATTTATCAGAGCGAAACTAAAGGTTTATTGGTAATAATGCGACAGAGTCTGAAGTGGGTGTTGAGTGGGTACGGCGAGACGGAGAGGTGAATGTACGGGAAATATGTGCGACTGTAAGCGGGAAGCGGTAAGCGGAGAGTAAGCGATTTGATGAGGACTTTACTTGTACTGGATGTGATTTAGAGGTCAAGAGTAAGACGATAAAATAACTAAATGCTTAAAATTTACAGTTTAGTGTAATTTTTGGAGTACCTAATTAATATTACAGGCGTCTTCGCCATTTAATTACAGATTAAGTACCTATAATTTGTCCTACGTGAGCAACGTGACGCGATATGACGTGATGCGACGCGATATGACGTGATGTGACCGATATTTTACGTGAAATATCCACGGAACACAATGTAGGATACAATAACTTGTCGCTCACGTAGGTCAACGCTTGCAGGATATTATGTATTTACATGCTTTTCTTTCTTAGAAATTCTCGGATTGTGGGAACTGTTAGCACAGTTGTTTATGTTTTTTGTTTGTGTATTGTGTTTTAAACTATTTGTAGAATTCTCTGTTATAGTAACTTTCATAAGAATTTGTCATTTAATTCAATTTATGGTATTCACACATATTTAAGTAGGTATTAGGCTCTGTTGTCACACGTAATTACTATAATTATTTATGGAACTGTCTTAAGACATAATATTATATCTACTTCTTCGTAAAAGTAACCAGAACCCGGATAAAGAACCTAGGATTGTATGAGCGGGTAACAGTTTTATGAGCCCGGGATGTTAGGTTCAACAGTCCAATATAACCTCAAAAAATCATAACATCCAAAATCGCTCGCACTAACACCGCAGCCCCGACAAAAGTATCATACAATTCATGACTAAGGGTGTCTCCACACGTGCGGTAAGTGTGTGAAATTAACCACGACTTGTCGCGGTTTTAAGTGAAGTTGTAGCTAGTTTATTATGCATGTATTTGCATTGTTTTGGTCGTACAACGTTTTAGTTATTCACTGTTTTGTTTTATTTTGCTACAATAATGTTCTTCTTTTGAATGAGACTCGAAAATGAGTTGTAATTGTTGAGATAATATTATATCATTTTCATCTTGACTTTTTTTTCATACTGCTCAGCCGAACCGGCTTACCCCCGCAAATATTACCTCTTATCTTTTCCCTATTTTTAAGTCATATTATAAGTGAATAGATCGATACCTCCTACGTAAACTGTTGTAACTTCTAAACTGTGATTTTACAGGAGAGCGTTTCAAAGATACTATTGGCAATAAAAACCGCAGTTTTCAACTAATCTTTATAAAATTCAATATGTGACTTCAGTTAATAATACTTTAGCGTTTACCTCATGGTATTATTCAAAAATACCAAAGGTTTTAGAGATTTTGCTGTTACAACACTTTACCGCGGTATATGACCTTTACAAATTGTTGTATCAGTCACTTACAATTATGTACACCGGAACACATGAGTCGCATTTAGTCGTATGTACCAGATACAACAATTTACGCCGAAAAGCAAGAGAGAAAAAAGGTGTGGTATGTTTTATTTTTACCACTTAGGTGGCAGACAAGTACACGGCCCACCTGATGGGAAGTGGTTACCGTGGCCTATGGACGTATGCAACACCAGGGGCGTCACATTCGCGCTGCCGACCCTGAAAAAACCTTCTAATGCCCATTCTTGAAGAGCCCCAGAGATCCGATTCTCAGCACTCCATGGATTCACCGTGCGGTCGCCGGGTCCTTATGGACCCGTGATACAGAGCACACCGTGACGGCGACTGGGACTTGCGACCCAGATGTAGGTTAAGGGTGGCCATTTTGTGATGCATCAGCGCTCATCTCCACCGTCAGTAGTGTACCCCCCTACCTATCCAAATTTGGTAAGATCTTATCAATGCCGCTTTGGACATTCGATTTAGTAAAGAGCTTACTGAAGCTCTTGGCAATCCGAGGTCTTTAAGTTGTACAGGGATTTAGCTTGAAATCGTCTTGGTCCTACTTCTACGGCGTAGAGTTTAATCACGTAGCCATTTTTGGTTAACTCGTTAGTCAGGTCAAAGTATTTGTTCGTCTTTATAGCGTGGGCTTTAGGTTAGGTTATGTTAGTTTTCCATGGTACTGTGCGTTCTACAAGCACTGCTCGCCTATGCGATCGTGAAAAAAGGAATATATCGGGTTTGGATGACGAGGTACAGACATCCTCCTTTTATAGTGTTTCTCATAAGTGTAGTCTACAAGTATTGTCCAGTCAACGGCAGCTATCAATTTATCAATCAATTGTAGTCGCTTGGGAAAACCACCGCAGGGAGTTCATTCCACAGGTTGAGTGTGCGAGGGATGTAGTTCCTTTCATACCGCACAGTGCGTACTGTTTCCGGACGTTGTGTGTGACGATGATTTCCCTGCCTGTGGCGAGATGCGATGATAGAATGTAGCTGTGGGTATCATGTCAAATAGTTCATCTGAGCACAAACCATTGTACATTCGGTAGAACACACACAGTGAGGCAAAGTCTCTTCTGAGACTGAGACGTTCCACATGACCTGCGAGTATGGGATGGTCAATGAGCCTCAATAGTCGTCTTTGTACCGAGTCGAAGGGGTTGACCACTTCAAGTTTCAAGCTGGCACGTAGGCGCTTCGACAAAACGGTGATTGCAGTACTCCAAGTGGGGCCGAACCTGTGCCTTATGTAGGCGGAGTCGTTGCCCGACAGTTAAGTATTCACCCTGTTGATCACTCCAAGCTTCTTTGATGCTAGCTTCACCTTGTCTTCCAATTGACTACGGTATTGGACGTCGCTGGAGATATCGATATCAAGGATCCCAATACTCAAGGAAATGGTAAGCAGTGTGCCCAAGAATTGCGATGCTACAATAAATGGGATTTTCTTAACGGTGAATACACATACTTGTGTCTTAGAGGGGTTGAATTGTACTAAATTCAGTCTGCCCCAATCGGGTACTCTAGATAACGTAGTCTCGATTTCAGGCACAAGTTGTTCGCGGCTTTCCTCTATCTCGGACTGAGGGATATTTGCACGGTCCGTGTAACAAGCGTCTCCGGTACTATCGTCCGCATAGCGATGAATGGACTCATCCGACAGCATGTCATTGATATGCAGCAGTAACAAAGTCGAGACAACACGGAACTTTGTGGGACACCAGCGTTTTATGTCCATGCGGTCCGAGCAACTGCCATCAACGACGGCTTAGATACTTCTGTTGGACAAAAAGCTGGCAATCCATTCGCATAATTCCTTGGGGAGTCCATAAGAACTTTGCAAGAAGACGTCTGCCAGACCCGATCAAAGGCCTTTCCGATATCGAGACTAACCGCCAGTGCCTCACCTCGAGTCTCGATGGCTTGCGCGCAACGGTTTGTGAGATACAAAAGAAGGTTAAGATAAGATACACCGGTTAAGCTACGGTGGCGGAAGCCGTACTGTCGGTTGCTCAGTAGATCATACAGTTCAAAGTACCCCAGAAGCTATGTATTAATGATACGCTCCGTCACAGACAGACCGACCAAAGACATTTAAATTATGTTCTTGTTAATGGTACCTGATATACATTTACACCCATTTAGTAAAAATTTGTTATTTTGAATATGATGATGATGATTGATGATCGAAGAAGAAGATTTGATGAAAAAGATGAAGAAGATAAGATGATAAGATGATAAAGTTAGCATAATAAATGCTTCAAAATTTCATTCAACTTCTTATTTTTTTTTATTTTTTTTAGGTTCAAATGTTTATTCACTTGTTATTTTGACATTACAAACAGACACTTCAATTTTATTTATTTCTATAGATTTTTGATCACATCTATAAACCGCAAATGTTACTTACAACTTACACAATGTCAGTGATAAGCGAAGTAGATTGTTGTATGTGTTACTTAGTAACCATAAAATAGTTAATTTGACCACGTAAATCATTGTAAGTCATCTTGCCATGTACTTTAGTATAACTAATTCCGAAGTAAAATGTTGTATGTATTACTTAACACAAAATACTTGTAAATTCAGGAACGTATATTGTTGTATGTAATCAATACCACATTTTAAATAACCAATATTTTAAATACAGAAAATATGTGCTAGTACTATTACGTAATAAATATTAAATCAACACATAAAATACGCGCGTGACATGCAACCTACAGCAAGTTCCAACGTAGTCTGTTTTATGTCACACATACGCGGGATGAGCGCGCTCGTCAGACTCACACCGCCCGCCGTAAACTATTGCAAGTAATAAATACCACAATATACGCCGGGATACTTCGGAACTTACGATGTTATACTTCTGAAAACTACCGAAATTAATAGATTTTTGGATTTGATCTAATTGTTACAGGATACTATACATAAAATTAGACACTTTTACGTGAAAAACACAAAATGGCAATTTTGTGGGTTACAACAACTTACGTGGGAGGTATCGAGATACTCTCTAGGCAAACATAACAATAAAAGTTATTTCTATCAATTACAAGAAATTCAAGTATTCCTCTTAGAGACCATATTTGGTAGGTAAACTATATAAACCGGTCATGATATTTATTAATACGATGAATTAATTAACAAAAGAATCATTTTTTACGGCACCATTGTTTCGAATGACGTGAACACAAAAGAATGTGGAAATATAAATGATTTCTCGTGATTCAGACATTTTTGTGGAAAGTCATCGAGGTCAAATAAGCTCTATGATAGTAGTTAAGATACAGAAGTGGTAATTTACTTTTGCTGATTATGTTTGATTAAGAAAACTGTACTTATTATATTTTGATAATTAAAATAAATAAATATTATTAAAATATTTTTTTATTTAAAATTGAAAATGGACTACGTATGTATTCCACGCGACCAGTGCTGTCTCATATTGGTGCGCGACCACTGCAGGGTTAAAGCCCATTTTAGGTTCAAGAAATACGTCCCGAGCAATATTACAAGGATATAAATTGAATTCCAGATAACCACAGAAATAGCTTTATAAAAGCTCAGAAATTCCTTTCAACAATTTCATCTCACAAGATGTGATTGCGATTGACAAGATTCTATCCTATACTAGTGTTTCCTACTTCAGCCGACAATAACTGCTATTAATGTACCACCATAATAATTACCACAAGAACTATTCCTTCTGTACCACAGCTTAACTGTACCCAAAGAAATTTCAACCGTAAGATTGTAATGTAAGAGTATATTTTCGTATAACACTGTTTTAAGTACAACGTCGTGGTAGGATTAAAGGATTGTAGTACTTAATACGCAGGTAATAAAGTATAGTTTTGAATGATAGGTTGTAGACTAATAACCGTGGTTGGGTAGGGCTGTCTAAAAAAGGATAGTTTTTTTTTCTTTTTTTTTTCTATGGTCCTAATTGGTTGTAAGATAACTATCGTGTTATAGATTCGTTACCCTCACGCAAAAACCGCGCCTTGACGTGGAGTTGCGGAAACCAGCCCGCGATACCATACCATATAGATTCGTTATTTAAATTTTGTTAATAAGCTCACGAAACTTTGGATCGGTAACTTTTCGGTAGCCCTTTTTTTAGGGTTTCGTACGTAAAGAATAAAATCCCTTTTACTCAGATTTCACTGTCTGTCTGGCTGTCACCAGGTGTATCTCATGAACCATTATAGCTAAACAGCTGAAATTTTCACAATGTTATAATTTTTAGTTTAGTTTAGTTTTCACAAGTTTAAAGGAGTAGGGTTTCCATACAACCAAATGTAATTTTTTTGCCGTTTTTTAACTCAATATTTACAACGGTACCATGTCTGTAGGTAAATGCTAGAAATATTCTATATAATTCACTTTAAAAATAAACAATCAAATTCAAATATAAGAGGTTAAGGGAGGATTGTATTAGATTACAGTTATACAATATGGATACGACATATAGGCAATAATTGAAACCATATACTTGGTACCCCCTAAGCTTCAAGCAGGAAAAGTTTGAACAAAATTGGTCCAGTATTAAGGGCAGAAACTAGAGTTTTAATTTTATAGAATTTGAACAACTTTGAGCACTCTGTAGAATCGCATGTTGCCGCTTAGCTGTTCAAGTAAGTTACCTACTATGCCTATTGTTGTGTGTGTGTGTGTGAAGGTGTGTGCGTATTTATTAATGACTTATGACACAGTCAATGACTTTAAAGCAATGGATGAAACTATTTAATGACTTATACAAGTGGTTGCATTTTCTACATTTATTTTAATAATTATTTTGTTAGAATATTTCGGATTTCATAAATCAGGGAATTTAAGTTTAAATTTAATTTGGTTCTATTCCTACGGACCAGGATGCTTCGCGGTTTCAGTATTTGCACATATGTCGTATCCATATCGTATAATAATAATTTATTATCAAAAAACAGAAAAGTTACATTATTTGCCGATGACCCCACACTAGACAAGCCTGCCCTGTGGGTACCAAGATTACAGTACGGAACCTTTTGTGCGCGAATCTGAATCGCACTGGACCGATTTTTTTTAATGACAGCAGACAAACTCGGGGTATTATATCGAGAGGAGTTATTTATAGATTCAGTGGTCCTACCAATCGATCAAATTATACCATTTAAGGCGGAAAATGATGTACGGTAATGACATCTTCGCGTGCGCTCTGACGCTACCCTCATTTAGTGTTCAAGGATTTGCTTGTACAGTCAACAATGGAGATACGAATACATACAGCTTTATACGAAACAGAATATATTTATTGTATAGGTACACTTTTGCAGCCAATTTTTTTTTTTTTTTTTTATACCACTCAGGTGGCAGACAAGCACACGGCCCACCTGACTATGACGGCCCCTCGGTTACTCAGAGGGCGCGGGTTCGATTCCCGCTGAGTGTACATATTTGTATGCATGAATATGGCCATACCATATACCAGTCCAATGCAAATGCCCTAAAAAGTCCAACAACTGGTCTAACTAAACAACGCAGTTAGACTGGAAAAAGCGGACCCCAGACTTCGAGGTGAAACCTTCGGATGCGACTTGGATTAACACTAAGATGGAAAAGAAGTTTGTATGTGAAGGACACTTCACAATATCAGGTAGGCCGTAGTTTTGTGCACCACTTAGGTAAGTATTTTTTTAGACATTTTCAGGCAATTTTAAAAAAAATTCTCTGCGTAAGAACCATTCTCGTACTTCCAGGAATATTCTAAAAAAGAATTAGCGAAATTGGTTCAGCCGTTCTCGATA
Source organism: Eilema depressum (assembly GCA_914767945.1). Classification (NCBI taxonomy): domain Eukaryota; kingdom Metazoa; phylum Arthropoda; class Insecta; order Lepidoptera; family Erebidae; genus Eilema; species Eilema depressum. Next base: position 2,293,231 of record OU612036.1, on the reverse strand, counting down.
TTTGCGCTTAGCAACACATTTAGCGATTCATTTTTATTTTGTAGAAGATGCTAGTTTACAGATTTTAAATATGTAGCGATGGCCGCTGAATACTAAACCATGTGTAGGCTATTAAATAAACTAGTTACTTAGCTTATGCTTAGCACTACTCCTTATAATGTCTCCAACTGTCCTTTATTAGTCTTGAACTACAGAGATTTTAATCCTTATAAAGCTAGAGCATTCCTTACTACATACTACCAGTAATACCGGTTAGTAAACTATCTGAAATGACTATTAGCTACTCGATACAAATACTCAGGGGTAATTATGAAACGTATCTGAGTGCGAGTAGTCCTATCAAATTAAATTGGTTATTAAACAAGAAGGAAATGGTGAAAAACAAGATCATCTTAAATATTTCGGCTTATGTCATGCGTGATTGATCAAATATGTTTAAATTACGGATGCATACATACATATTATACTCTCGTCTGTAAATCCCCGAAGGGGTAGGCAGAGGTTTATTTACACCCACATTTCGTCATTTATGATTTTCGGTCCCACGTAATAGTGGGCCTATTGCCGTCAAGCGGGCACTTAATCATTTTTTTTTTTTCGGATGGCGAACAGCCCTATTACCTTAGTCGCCTTCTACGACATCCACAGGAAGAGATGGGGTGGCCCTATTATACTACACCGGGAACCAACAAGGATGGTCAATATGAATTGGTTCGATCCACACAGCAGTGTTTTAAATGAGCCTTAACTAAACTAAAAACGCTTTTGAATGAAATTTTAAAGCATTTAGTATGCTAACTATACTGATTGATTAGGATAGAAAAAGTGAAACCAAGCTCAGGCGGGACTCGAACCCGCGATCATTCACTTACAGGACGAATGCTCTGACCACTGAGCCACTGAGCTTCGCCTGATTACTGCCTGATCTAAATTTTCCTATACATCCGTTTTATAAACGCTTTGTCGAACCAGGGACTCAAACCCAGACCATTAGACAATCGCATGAGAGCGAAACACTTACACCACTAGATCTCTAAGACAAAATTTCATGAGGTTGATCTAAGTGTTCAATATACCGACTGGCAGAGAATGCGGTTCAATACGTTGCCTTAATGGGGTGTCGGTTCAAATTCCGATGCCAGAACCATTATGTTCTACAAACTCTATTTCGGATATCGATAGGAATACTATGTGTTTCACGTGACTTGAATTACAATCTACTATAGGTGCATAAACTGTGTAGGTACACTGTCTATTGTTCGATGGTATACTGAATTTACCTTAGCAGGTAAGCAGAGAAATTGGCACCAACCACGTGGAATTGGGTAGTGTCCTGGGTCATCAGATCCTTACCAATACTGCATAGTACCTTAGTTTTTTCTCAAAAAATATGCCTGCATGGTAAACTAAGATATTGCCCTAGTTGGGCAATATCTTTGTTTACTATGCATATTTTTATAACTGATGCCCACATGGCGAATCATAGCTGGCCTAATTACCTTGTGAACATCTTATGTACCTATGGTTGACAATAAATAATTTGATTTGATTTTGATTTTGATTTGATTTGAAACTATGACTTTTCATTATTTTCAATTTCCAAAATAGGTCAAAATATAAACAATCGAATTAAGTCACAATTTATTTTTTTTAGATTCCTTATTAAATTTCAAATCGATCTTGTTATGCATTGTACACGTGTAATCGCAACGTGGACCGAGATAGATGCGATATTCTCTTGCACTACACTACATAATGCTACGTTTACATACTCGCGGCAGAGCGAGGGAAGTGGCGAGAGAAGTGGGCAGAGACGTGGTGTGAATGGTATATTCGTCATGCCGCGAGTACTGCCGCGTATGTTGCGCAAATACTAGCGCGATGAACTATACGAGACCGCTAGATGGCGCTAAGCTAAATAAAACACGACTTTCGTTATTGCTCCTCGAATATTTACTTTTAAAAATATTTATATCGATCTACGGAAAGTGTATAGTAGTTGAAAGTGATAGTTTTTATTAATAATCTATTTAATTAATTCGCTATGCTGTAAAAGCTTATTGCGTACACTGCTACAGCGTTGTCCTCCATACGTTTACGTCCGTCTCCGTTGCAGGGCGAATACTGTAATGCGGACCAACGCGATGATGGGAGTGTGTGAATGCTAGGGCATTAATCGCGCGAATATTTCTGGCAACACGATGAGCAATGCGAGCGGCAGTATGTAAACGCGGGGTTACATTTTGCACTACGACTAACACGCGGTGACGTCACCACGTGGCACGATTTTGTATGGAGCGTTTTCAGGCGGCTCGAGAAATTGTATTTTCAAAATCAAATTTCTCGTAAGAATATTTCACTTTAGCAGTTAATTATATTATTGCAAAATGTACAGATTACGATAATAAAAAAAAATAGGACACAAGCCTATTCCCAATTCAGCAACCCTAAGGAAAGTTCCCTAGGGTTGCAAAATTGGGAATTCCAGTGCCTGGAATAGTTATTTCAATGAAATTAACCAACAATTTAGGTATATCAATGCTTTAGCCTATTCCTGTACCAAATTTCAACCAGATTCGTTCAACCGTTTTTTTTTATACCACTTAGGTGGCAGACAAGCACACGGCCCACCTGATGGGAAGCGGTCACCGTGGCTTATGGACGTATGCAACACCAGGGGCGTCACACTCGCGCTGCCGACCCTGAAGAAACCTTCTAATGCCCTTCTTGAAGAACCCCATATTGTAGTCGCTTGGGAAAACCACCGCAGGGAGTTCAATCCACAGCTTGAGTGTGCGTGGGATGAAGTGCCTTTCAAACCGCACAGTGCGCACCGTTTGAGAGCAATTGAGCAACAAACGCCTTCAAAAACTTTCATGTTTATAATCTTCTTGTTCGTCCTAGCGTTAAGTCCCAGTCGCATCCGAAGCTTTCACCTTTCAGTCTTAACTGCGGATACTGTGAAAACGCTCTAACAACGAGAAAACTATATAAAGTTGATAATACCGTGAGTTATACATGGATTTCTAAAGAGCGGTTAAAATAGGAGCTAAAAATTATTGTATTTTATAGTTTTTGTTTTAAGACCGGATTATGTGAGTCATAAAACTTTAATCTTCACATTACGGATGCTGTGAGAACATTGCAAAAGTTAGTACCATTTCATAATGTGGTTATAACATTATTACCGAACGCATAACTGGGTTTCGGAGTCGTGAAATAAAATGCAACCTGGTTTATAAAAAAATGTTGTATACACACGCAGATTATATGTCAAAACTCACGCGATTTATAAACGAAATAGATTAGGTTATACAGCACTAGTTGTTGCCCGCGGCTCCGCTAGCATGGATGTCGGTTATCGCGACCAAACATAGCCTATGTCCTTTCCCAAAGTCTAATCTATCTCTGTACTAAATTTTAATTAGTTTAAGCGTGAAAGTGTAATAGACATACAGACAGATAAGCAGACAGAGTTACTTTCGGACTCGAACCGACTAAAACGTACGCCGTCTGTGGGCCGACGGTTGCCGGAGGTGACATTATCGTAGACATTATATCCCTCGCACTCGTATACTAGCTATTGGGTGGGGCCAATAGCTAGTATACGAGTACTATAGAATTGTTTGCCTAGCGTTTATTTTTATGTAGAGACTAGCCTTCCGCCCGCGGCTCCGCCCGCGTGCATCTCGGTTAACGCGACCTTAGCTCATATCTTCGGTTCTACTCAACCGATTGCGATCAAACAAACGTAAGATTTTAAGTCTGAGTAAGCCCTTTCTAAGAAAAAAAACCGCATCCAAATCCGTCCAGTAGTTTTTGCGTCCATCGCGGCAAACAGACAAACAGACAGGAAATTAAAAAAAAATATTTTCGTGTTCAGTATGGTTAACATAACATAACCCAAGTATTTTTTTTTTAAATATATCCAATGTACAGACACAACCACTTTACAATTATTATATAATAGTATAGATGGTATGTAATACTTATCCAAATACAAACCAAGAAAAAAATATGTTGACAGTATTCAAATTCCATTCGCAAACGACAAAATCGGTCTCTCATTCCTATATACCAAATCAATATCACCAAGATGTCACTGTAGGTAATTGACTTTGCAACTTTCGGGACTAAATACTCGCAAAAGTTTGCCCCGCTATCTCTAACTTTGCCCCGAAATTGTCGACCTTTTTTCTTCCCAACATTCTTGCGAAGAGTTTTTTTATTTGGCATTTTCGGCACACATACTTAATATTTTTATGTACCTAATATTAACTTCACCTGGAATATGTTTACGGTGATATAAAGTGGGGTAAGCTGATTATATTCTGAAGATAAGACGATAATATTAAGTATTTTGGATTTTAAATTGTAATTGCATTATTACATCCATGTAAAAAAGCTGTTTTAGAAACTAATTACAAAAAATAAAAATCTAGACTGAGCAATAATCCATACTAAAAAAGCTCTGTCTGTCTGTTATGCTTTCGCGCCTAAACCACTAAACCGATTTTGATGAAATTTTGTACAAAGATAGATTAGACCTTGGGAAAGGCCATAGGCTATGTTTTGTCGCGATAACCGAGATCCACGCGGCGGAGCTGCAGGCAACAGCTCGTATTGAGTAAATACATTTTTGGGGTCAAAAATCTTTAGTTTCGACCGTACCACACACACACCTATACGACCTCATTTTTAGACCCCTTAATAGAAGATGACGTCCAAACTTTGAGCTCATAGCAGTATTCAATAAAATTTCTCCACTCACATCTACTTATCCACTTACATATTACCTTCAATGTTTGTCACTCGTTCAGTGTTCGTTCAAACATAAATTATATCCAAAACCATTTAAACGCCATTCACTCCCAACATTTATCACTCGGGAGGGACTTTTAGGGATATTTCCAAAAGAATGCTATAGCCGAAGTATTATTATCGTAAAATACTGACATCGATATTTTAAATATTAGAAAATGGGAGACACTTTCTAAAATGCTTTTAGAAGTAGAAGGGTTGGAAGGAATGCTTTTTGGAGTTAGAAGATATATCTTTATCGTTGTAGTAATTTTAATTATAAGTACCTAATACTTGTTTTTTGATATATATTTTATTTTATACTGGCTGTTGTTGAAAAATACTGATGAAGTTCAGAAATACAAAGACTTAAATAAATATGTGAATTCAAAAAGTTATAATTATGACTAATGAACATAACTGATAGCTGTTTAATACACACGTGGTATATCAATTACCATTCAACATATTTCGTAAATACAATATTACGTATATTCTATTTAATAAATTTTATCAGGTTTTAGTGCAAAACCCTAATTCTTTTTCGAAAAGTAGCCTAAGTCACGCCTTATAAAATCAGTTATTTACAGTACCTAAAAAATAAGTTAAAATCAGCCATTTTGGATATATTACCCATTACAAATGGGCAGACTAACAAATTTAAAATTACTATTTTTATCATAGATATCGTGTATTTAATCATTGTGTATTAATTAAAAAGCTATTATTGTAACACACACCAATACATCAAGTTTTATGAGTCACACATTACGCGACTCATAATCAGCTCAATTACCCAAACTAAATCTCAGTTCACGCTTGCCTATTATCAAACTTGGAAGAATATTCACTGAGAGGCCTCTTATCAGCAAACTTTAATCAATATGTAACAATTAAGTTGCGTTAATATCAAAAACTTGCGTGCGATGTGTAAAGTTAGACGACTTGTTAAGTTAAACAAGGAGTAATTTACCCCTTCTTTACCATACTATAGATACTTAAATTACACATATTTTGGCGTTTATGATAGATATACGTTGACTACTGTACCTACGTCAAATCCTATACCCGTTGTACTAGGTGAGCGACGAGTCCGACAGCGCGACAACGCGACGCAATGCGTGACATATTTTTCCATACATCAAAATTTGATGTATGGAAAAATATGTCACGCATTGCGTCGCGTGAAAACGTCATATAACGACGCAACGTAGGACACAATATAAGAACAACGACCATTTGATTATTACGCGCGGCGTCGAAACGTGTCGCTCACCTAGGACAGGGCCTTATATCACACGTATTTTGACGTTTCTGACATACGTTGCCGACTGTCATATTATACGTCAAATCCCATACATACATCATTCTATTCTACAATACGCTGGCCAACAAATTTCCATTTGTCTAGGGGGGTAGTTTTTTGATCGCAATTGGTTGAGTAGAAACGTAGACTAAAGCCCCGTATTCCCATGAATACGGGGCTTTAGTAACACGTTGATTCAACTTTGTTGCTCAACAAAATATTTACCATTAAACATTTGTTGAGCAACAAAGTTGAATCAACGTGTTGCAGAGTTACTGTCAACATGTTGCTGGCAACACTGCGTGTTGCAGAGTTGATAACGGCATAGGTTAAGATAAGTTTTCAGCAACATTCTCTCCGCCCATCTTCTATATAAATAAAAATGAATTGCAAGTCTGTTAGTCTCGCTAAAACTAGAGAACGGCTGAACGGATTTATCTTATCTTGGTCTTGAAATGTTCGTGGATGTCCAGGGAAGGTTTAAACGGTGAGAAAATAGGTGCAGCGGGAACGGGAAAAATATGGCGGTACAAAGTTCGCCGGGTCAGCTTATCAAATGTTGCTAAACAAATGTTTACCATGAATACGGGGCTTAGTTTCGTTAACCCACATTCACGGGTAGAGTCGCGGCTAATAGTCAGTATATAAAAAAGAAACCATAATACATCATAACGTTAATCTTTATCAGTAACTGTATGGATTCCATTTTGTCACCTCCCCCAATATGGCGGCGCGCTCGATCAGTGACGTCACAGCTACACAGAGCGGATTATTTATCATTGCGTCTCTTAATTCCTATATTAATGTTATCTGGAGCAACGCTTCATATATACTCACGACTGTAAATCAATGTAGGGGTAGGCAGCGGTATATTAACAGCCACAATTTGCTTACTATGATTTTCAGTCTCATAAAGCGAGCCTATTACCGTCATGCAGGTAAGTTGTCATGGGCTGTATGTTTACTATCGGATGGAGAACCGCCCTATTTTTAACACCACTAAGGTGACAGACAAGCACACGGTTCACCTGATGGAAAGTGGTAACCAACAAAATAGCTGCAAAATGCTAGCAAAATGTGGAAAATGACTCAAAGTCCATTGACTCGAAAAAGAATACTGACCAACTCGTTCAAACACTAACTTACCTATGTCGAAAGCGTCCAAAAAACTATATAACAGCAAACAGAGCACTGTGAGAGCTAGTGGTATACTCCGTGAGAATGGGAACGATCAGACAATGATGTATAGTATTGAATAGAATTACTAGTTCCGTTGTTAATAAGAACTTGGCTAAATACTATCATTCTGGTTACATTGATGAACGGAGTTGGAAAACGAGATATATCTTCTAACCGAACAGTCCGACTAGGGAGGTACCTCTGCCCTACAGAATACCGACTAAATACTCTTGTGTTGTGTTCCCGGTGAGTAGACCAGAGCTCACTGGAGAGGTTTTGTGCTGTCAGTGGGAAGAAAAAAGGCTTGACTTACTTATCTTTTACGCTGACGGCACAGAATCTCTCTGTTCTTATAGGGTCTTAAGGGTTTGGCAGCATGAGTGTGACTCCCCTGGTGTTGCTTTCGTCCATAAGCCACGGTAACCACTTTTCATCAGGTGGCCCGTGTGCTTATCTGTGTTAATTAGTATAAAAAAAAATATGTTGCAGAAGTGCAGGGTCTTACCAATAGCGGCAGATCAGAGGCACAATATGTGATCCCCAATTTCCCCTCAAACATAAGGGGGTTTATAAGTCCATGATCGAACCTGCCGTATGGATCATGTTTGGCCTTGAAAGCGAAGGATGAAAGATAACTGCATATAGCGGAGCTGCGGATGTTAAGATGGATGTATGTTGTGACAAGAATAGACAGAATAAAGAATGAGTATATTAGAGGAAGTTTGAAAGTGGCCTATGAATGAAAAATTGAGAAGCGAGCGACTGTCGTGGTATGGTCATTTGAACATTGGTACTATAAGAAGAGATAAAAGTGATGTTGTAAAAAATGTTCTAAATAAGAATGTAGAGGGGCTTTAAGAGCAGAGGTAAGCCCAAGAAATAATGGACGGTTTGCGTGAAAGAGAATATGGCAAAGAAGGGAGTGACTCAGGAAATGACATATGACAAGAATGTATGACCATTTTAGAACTGTTAGCATCTGGAATGGTGGTCCAATAATCATCTAGACTTCACTCTAGCTTCTCACGATCCAGCTATGTATAATCAATTGACATGCTGAATATAAAAAAACATTGATTATAGAAAAGAAACAATTTCCAGCCCAAAAGCTCGTGATTCAAAGCCTCTCACCCTTATCTTTTCTTCGCAAAACGTTAGACGCATCTGGCTATCAATCACTCAGGCATTCTCGCCAACCATAATATAATTGATCGCATTACATTCACTGTTATTATTAATTGCACCGTTTGCTATTCAATCAACACCGTACAGACGAAATCTTCTAAGTCCCAGAAAAAGAGTGATGGGTGGTTTTGACAAGGTTGTGTAAGAAAAATGTCGCCGAAAATGTTATTTAAGAGCTTGATGATGGACGCTTCGGGAAGACAAATGCGGATATTTATGATAAAATTAGGACACTTTTATGTTGTTATGGTAGCAAGTAAGGCGTCATTTGGACGGGCAGAGATTCTCGCACGTTTCGGTCAGAAAAATCGTACGCGTCTATCACTAGCAATAATCGCAATACCATTATAGTATCAAAGTGTTTACACACAGGCAAACACTAAATTCTCGCCAACTATTATATTATCAAAAAGAAAAATCACGAGTGACATACCACTTGTGTCAAATTACGATTATTGCTTGAATATTCAGTTTAGACGTACATTGTCAATATTCAATTATTACAAGGCAATTCTCGCCAGGCGTAGACGAGCGAGCGTATTCTGCACCTCCCTTCTGCGGTGACTGCCCCGTGGCACTACCCAATGGCACTACTGGTAGCGTAAAGGGTAAAATTCTTGCCCCATGGCACTACCGATAGTGTGTGGGTACAAGGAGTGGGAGTATTTAGACGAAGCTACTTTTTCCTGTCCTTTCGATAAAAGGGATTGATGAATTACGAATACTTATAACCAACCCATACACAAACACAAACAAAAACTACTTATCACATTTCAAAATACGACTGAAGCAAACATTGCATACGAAACTACAGCATAAATAATTGTAAAACCAGTAAAACCTCGTATGTTGTATATCAGAGGGAGTAAATTCTGAACAAGTGCTTTCGAATTCGCGTAACCACAGGGGCGTTTTATTAAAATTTGTTGTTTACAAACCTTTTGACCTGCAAATATTCGTATAATCCGGTCGCGATAAGCCTCGGGCTCAAAATATTAAATTAATTTTGTACCTAAAGCTCTGTGTTCACTGGTGATGCAAGTGATCCTTCGGTAACTGTATTGCTATAATCCAGTCAGAATAGAGGAAATAAAAGTATGATATCAATTTTGTAGGTCATGATTTATAACTTTGTCTAACCTACTTTTGCAATAACATTTGCTATTTACGAGAAAAATGAAAGAATTCAATATATTTGACATTTGACCTTGAATAAAAGAATTATAGAAGTCCAATCGATGGGGACTTTTTATATTTCTTTCATTATGGCGAATTAATGTAAGCTCAAATCTTTATTTTGACTGGATTACTAGCACATATCCGTCTTCTGTCAATCTACGAGTAGCTACGAAATGATTCGATATTTTGAGTTATTCCGGTTGGATCCCCAAATATGATCCACTGCCGATTTTTATTCATCATAGGCATAACCCTAGCACATTCTTACGAGTTGTGGGTCAATGGCTGGCTCAGGTTTTGGATGGGTGACCGTTGTTTACATTACGAGGTTAAGCTTAATTGAGTGGGTCGGGTTTTGGATGGGTGACCGTTGTTTACATTACGAGGTTAAGCTTAATTGAGTGGGTCGGGTTTTGGATAGGTGACCGTTGTTTACATTACGAGGTTAAGCTTAATTGAGTGGGTCGGGTTTTGGATGGGTGACCGTTGTTTACATTACGAGGTTAAGCTTAATTGAGTGGGTCGGGTTTTGGATGGGTGACCGTTGTTTACATTACGAGGTTAAGCTTGATTGAGTGGGTCGGGTTTTGGATGGGTGACCGTTGTTTACATTACGAGGTTAAGCTTAATTGAGTGGGTCGGGTTTTGGATGGGTGACCGTTGTTTACATTACGAGGTTAAGCTTAATTGAGTGGGTCGGGTTTTGGATAGGTGATGTATTGTACATATTTGAAAAATAAACAATCTTAAATGAATAATATAAAAAAAAAACTAAAGTAAATATTTAAAAAATGTAATCTTGACAAGTTTACAGGCTGTAATATGAAAAACAAAATTGTTGCAATTATTTTTTGTCAATCGACAGGTGATTGAAAAATTAACTGATTGACTCCCTACACTGAATGAAACCATCGTGTTTCTAAGTGCCAAGTCTATACTATATTATTCTTTGTAAAAGTGCAGAAGAAATCCGCCTTTATAAGGACTCAAAGATCCATATATCTAGACCAGGTGATAGATACTCTAAGATCTAGACCCAAAGTAACCACACCAACTAGCTTGGGTCATGGATTCTGATATACGAATATACATACTTAGTTAAGGTTCCTTTTGTAAATACATACATAAAAACACCCAGGCCAATGCAAATAGATACATTCATGCATACAAATATTTGCAATGAGCGGGAATCGAACCCGCGACGTCGAACGCTCTTACGCTACGCCACGATCATCGCCGTATAATCGTAAATGTTCAGAGCCTCTTTTCTACTATTTCCTCCTTTTTATTAGGGTTCCGTAGCCAAATGGCAAAAAACGGAACCTTTATAGATTCGTCATGTCTGTCCGTCCGTCCGTCTGTCTGTCTGTCTGTCCGTCCGTATGTCACAGCCACTTTTCTCCGAAACTATAAGGCCTATGCTGTTGAAACTTGGTAAGAAGATGTATTCTGTGAACCGCATTAAGAATTTCACACAAAAATAAATAAAAAGCATTAAATTTTGGGGGTCCCCATACTTAGAACTGAAACACAAATTTTTTTTTTCATCAAACCCATACGTGTGGGATCTATAGATAGGTCTTTAAAAATGCTATTGAGGTTTCTAACATAATTTTTTTCTATACTGAATAGTTTGCGCGAGAGACACTTCCAAAATGGAAAAATGTGTGGTCCCCTCCCCCCCTCTAACTTCTAAAATAAGAGAATGATAAATCTAAAAAAAATATATGATATAAATTGCCATGCAAACTTCCACTAAAAATGGGTTCGAATGAGATCCAGTCAGTAGTTTTTTTTAATACGTCATAAACAGCAATTTTCGCCTTTGCTACTGCGGAACCCTTCATGGGCGAGTCCGACTCGCACTTGGCCGATTTTATTTAATTAATGAAAAGGTGAAGTTCTTCCATATATCCTGTAGAATGCAGGCGTATAAATTCCAGATCTGTAATTCTTAACATTAATAAGAAAAACGGTTTCGAAATTACCGATTTTTCGACGTTGACCTGATTAGGGGCCTTAATTGGGACAAGTTTCTTACAGCCTCAACTTTTCCAGACAGTGACCGACTGAAATTTTCCCAGTTAGAAGTTGATCAGTAACATGTTGGTACCACTTATCGGTTGCAATTTCTTTTGTTAGCCGTCGTTTTGGGTTTGGCAATTCCACACTATTAATTTTTATAATATTTACAATTTGCAAATTTGCGTCGTCTTTCAAAGCTTTCAGAAGCTGATACAAGTTTGGGTTTTTCGGTAGACTGCTATTATTGAGCTTTTTATACCAGGATTCCACAGCATTGCAGTAAGCATAGCTTAACTAGCTTGTGTTATGGGTTCTAGAATGCGGATAAACATACATAGATTTTTTTTTTTTTATATAGGACACGTCAATTTGACTTCGCCTCGCCTGATGGTAAGCTGAAGGCAAAGTCTCTGAAAAGAGCGTCACCATTACAGACACGTATCATGTTACAATGGTGGCACTCAGCTTGACGGCCTCATCAGATGCTTTTTCACGCCCCGCTTAAAGGACCCGGGACTGTAGGAGGAGGGAAACACGTGAACTGGTAAAGAATTCCAAGACTTAATGGTGCGGCAGAAGAAGGAGTCGCCGAACCGCTTGGTTCTTGATGGAATATTCTGCACCGTATGCGGGTGGCATCTAAGCCCTGCACGTGTTGTCCTATATAGGAAAGGAGAGGGTGGGATTAATTGGAAGAGCTCATCAGAACATTCACCATGGTAGAGACGGTAAAATACCGCCAAAGATGCCACATCTCTACGCAACTGCAAAGGCTCGAGGGTTTTGGTGATCTTAGGATTCCCAATAATGCGGACTACACGTCGCTGCAACCTGTCTAGAGCATCTAGTAAGTGCTTTGCGGAGCCATCTCAGAGATGAGAGCAGTATTCCACGCAAGAGCGAATTTGTGTCTTGTAGAGAAGGCACCGCTGCTCTGGCTTTACCCTAGTTTAGATACTTTTTTTTGTAAATAAATATGTACATATTATACATAGAAACACCCAGACCAATGCAAATATTCATATTCATGCATACAAATATTTGCACTATAACTCGTTCGCTAATATGTCAAATCGCACCAAATTATCTTTGACTTGCAATAAAATATAACTCACTTGACAGTGAAACCGTAGTTCTTATTTTCGCGATTTCACGGAATCGTTGGTTTTACTATAACTCGCTCACGACTCTCCTGATCATGTGACCTAAAATCAAATTAACTACGAAGCACAATAACTCCATATGCAATTTAAGCATTTTGCTTTATAGACGAAAGACGAAATGTAAAGAATCAACGGTCACCCATCCAAAACATGGCCCAGTCAATTAAGCTTAGTCTCGTAATGTAAGAACGGCCACCCATTCAAATCCTGACCCAGCCAATTAAGCTTGACCTCGCAATGTAAAGAACGGCCACCCATCCAAAACCCGACCTAGCCAATTTTGCTTAACCTCGTAATGTAAACAACGGCCACCCATCTAAATCCTGACCCAGCCAATTTTGCTTAACTTCGTAATGTAAACAACGGTCATCCATCCAAAACCCGACCCAGCCAATTTTGCTTAACTTCGTAATGTAAACAACGGTCACCCATCTAAATCCTGACCCAGCCAATTTTGCTTAACTTCGTAATGTAAACAACGGTCATCCATCCAAAACCCGACCCAGCCAATTTTGCTTAACTTCGTAATGTAAACAACGGTCACCCATCTAAATCCTGACCCAGCCAATTTTGCTTAACTTCGTAATGTAAACAACGGTCACCTATCCAAAACCCGACCCACTCAATTAAGCTTAACCTCGTAATGTAAACAACGGTCACCCATCCAAAACCCGACCCACTCAATTAAGCTTAACCTCGTAATGTAAACAACGGTCACCCATCCAAAACCTGAGCCAGCCATTGACCCACAACTCGTAAGAATGTGCTAGGGTTATGCCTATGATGAATAAAAATCGGCAGTGGATCATATTTGGGGATCCAACCGGAATAACTCGATATTTTCTATGGAGCAAGTGCCATTAGAAGATTCGTCAGTATTGCTTTCTTATATCTAGAGTATCCCGAGATAGGGCTGCTTGCCTTCTGATTATGGACAAAACCGCGCTTTATATACACTTAATATGGCTGCGTAGGAGAAGCTTCCATGGCAGTTGCTGTGTACCCAGTGGTGAGTAGGGTAGCCAGAGCTCACTGGAGAGGCTATTGTCTTTTGCACTGACGGTACAGAAACTCTCTGTTCTTACAGGGTCGGCAACATCACTGTTACTTCCCTGGTGGTTCACACGTTCAAAGATCACTGTAACCACTTTCCTAAGACTGTGTGCTTTCTGCCACGTAAGTGGTTTGAATAAAAGTTAAATGTTGGACATAGATCTCTCCTAATGTACGTCATATCACCCGATCCTCTGCCTTACACATCGAGCCTATCCTAGCTACCTTTTTCAGGTCAATATCGTTACAATATTAGGGTTTACTACCACTCGTCACCTAAACGGCCTCTACCGTGCCGTATAGCCAGTGATCGCCGAGCTTTATTTATATTTAGTGTTGGGACAGTAAATTGTTTGATCGATAGTCGATAAACTATATAAAATGATAAGGGTCATTGGATTTTTTAGTAACATATTAAACTTTCTGAAGTTTACGCGAATATCACTCATTGAAACAACTACAATTTATTAATAAATGGAAAACAAATAGATATATGATAATAGCATCTAAGATTATTGCAACGAAACTGTGTACTATAACAAATTCTTCCTCTCTTCAAACTTGTGCTGTGCCCGACAGGGTCCATAATTGTAACTAAGTATTAACATAACATCTGTATCACATTATGGAACGCAATAAATATATTGAGTATTGAAATAAACGCTGCTGAAAAGTAGCCGAAATAACAGGCTAAAAGTAAAAAACAACAAATAAATCGCGGTAAAATTCGTTTAAAAGTGAACTTAACTTAAAAACTAACTTTTTAAGAATTATGCCGTATCGAAAATAATGAATTGAGTTTATTGTACTAAAATGAAAAGTTTTGATTGCTAAGATATTTCTTATATCTTGAAGATATCCGTTTTTTTTTTCTGTAAAAGGTGGTTAATATCACTCGATAAAGTTACTATTCTAATGTAGATTGGATTACGACTGTGGAGTCACAGTTCTGTAATCCGATTTAAAGTTAGTTATTGTCAAGTCATTGATATAAAACCTAATTTACTCCGTTGAGTACAAATTGTTACAACTATGTTCTCGAAAAAAAATTTTCAAAATCCGTCTAGAATTGGCTTCACAATCGCGTAACAAACATACAAAAAAATAAAAAAATGAAACAACATATACCTATTATTTTCGTCCTAGCGTTAATTCCAATTGTATCCGAAGCTTTAACCTCGGAGTCTGGGGTCCGCTTTTCCCTGTCTACCCTGCGATTGAAAACGACTGCCAGCTGACCTCCACAACGCATTGGCGATATCGAAGTATTACAGTTATACTGGTATAACTGTAATACTGGTATAACTGTAATACTGGTTGTGTGTTCAACTTTTTAGGGCTGTAACTACTCGTAACGACTGCCATAGATGTTTTAATGGCAACCAGGACTGGCTTAACGTACTCTCCAAGACGACCAGACTAATACAAACACCCATATTCATGCAAACAAATATTTGCACTGAGCGGGCATCGAAGGAAGCCTTCACTACCGCTATACCACAGACTGAATTGTTGAATGAAGTAATTTGTATGCATGAAAAATAGAAGGTTAAGTTAAAACATATTACACACAAGCACAACCCTACAGATTAAAGTTTTCTACCACTTTTATCAAGCACAGTCGGTTGTCGTAAAAGTTAAATGACATAGTTAAAGTCTCGGCAACGAACAACTTTGTCGCCACTGTATATTATGTTCATCCATGAATTTTGTATTGCTATTTATTACACCAGCTACATGCATCATTAGTTAGAGAAAAAGAAGTTAGGAACATCTACATTGTAGGAGTTATTTAACTTTAAAACAACGTTAGTAGTAAAAAGATATTTAAACTATCATTCACATTACTATTCCTCCGTGTTCATTTCTACTGTTTCTAGTTTCTCCGTGATCATGATGCTGACAACAGTGCCGAAATATCAGAAATTCCATGGTAAATATCCTGAAAGCTCCAGTAGTAAAAATAGTAACAGGTAAGGCTGCCTTATATCACAAAGATTAGTGGCCCGAACAGAGATCCGATTCTCAGCACTCCATGGATTCACCGTGCGGTCACCGGGTCCATAGCGTGATACAGAGAGGAACACTGTGACGGCGACTAGGACTTGCGACCCAGATGTAGGTTTAGGGTGGCCACCTTGTGATGCATCAGCGCTCACCTCCACCGTCAGTAGTGTTCCCTCCCTCTACCTATCCAAATTTGGTAAGATCCTATCAATGCCGCTTTTGATATTCGATTTAGTAAAGAGCTTACTGAAGCTCTTGGCAATCCGAGGTCTTAAAGTAAGTTGTACAGGTATTTAGCTGGAATTCCCCTTGCCCCTAATTCTACGGCGTAGAGTTTAACCACGTAGCCGTTTTTGGTTAACTCGTTAGTCAAGTCAAAGTATTTGTTTGTCTTTATAGCGTGGTCTTTAGGTATATTAGTTTAGTAACATTCGAATTCGTAACGAAAACGTATCGAGAGAGTAGAGCATTACGGTTGGACGGTTTCATAAACACAGGTTCACAGTAGGCACTGATAAGGCTGCCTTGTATCACGAAGATCTAATAGCAGCCACGCGCATATTTGAAATTGTAGCCAAATGCACAACGTAAAGAAAAATACAATATCTTCCACCTTTTCAAATATATTTTCACTACAATACATTGCATCTTACACGTCTAAAGGATAATCCTTTAGACACGCCACCTCCTTTCTTTGGCGCACTATAAAGGCGCTGAATTCTTTACCAACACACGTGTTTCCTTCCTCCTACAATCCCGGGACCTTTGAGCGAAGTGTTAGGATTTTTGACCGTCAAACTAGAAACTAGCGTTTTGTCATTGTTCGGTTCTACAAAGCTGGCTTTTACTGAAGAATTTCACTGTAGCCAGCTATGTAAGGTGAACGTAGTAATCAATAATAAAAACAATATAGTTTTATTCTACGAAGTTCAACTAGTAAAATTGAAAGCTACTTATGCGCATTTTATAACTAAGGCGAACAATCTATTGAAGTACCTACCCCAGACCTAACAAAATTAAATATTAATCATTTGACCC
Source organism: Eilema depressum (assembly GCA_914767945.1). Lineage (NCBI taxonomy): Eukaryota > Metazoa > Arthropoda > Insecta > Lepidoptera > Erebidae > Eilema > Eilema depressum. The sequence continues at coordinate 2,276,296 of OU612036.1, read as the reverse complement.
GATGGCCACATTCACAAAATTTAGTTCAAACGTTTTGGAAGATTTGGCAATCGGAATATTTGACACGCTTGCAACAGCGTCCTAAGTGGTTAAGAAAGAAACCCGACTTCAAAATAAACGATATACCTAGTCCTTATCAAACACGATGGTCTACCACCAGGAAAATGGTTGATGGGCCGCATTGTGGCCAAACACCCTGGGCCTGACGGATCTACTCGTGTTTACAGTGTGAAGTCTGGTGATAGTGTTACTAGGAGGTGTGTTAGTAAACACCATGATCACGAAGGAACTGGAAATTAATACACCTACCTACAGTCCCGGGTCCTTTAAGCGGGGCGTGAAAAAGCATGATGAGGCCGTCAAGCTGAGTGCCACTATTGTCACATGGTACGTGTCAGATTATAATAATCTCAATCGGGTTATGTACAACCCACTCAAAATTTTATTTAAATCAATATACAAAATTCTTAGATTTTTTAAAGAATACACAAACCAACTGTACATTTATATATTATAGATTGACACACAATAATAACAAACAAAATACAATTTTCCTTCTTTCGATTACGCAACACATCGATATATACAAAACACATCACTACTGAACATAGATTCGCTGTCTCTGGGATCAAAGTATTTGAAAATAAGGTCGCGTCCTTTTGGCGTAGATCCCGTTTATTACATCTGATCCGGATCCTAGTATTGTTATTTTTGTACGAAACTTTACGAGAAAGACTCGGGCAATCATTGAAGCAATATAAAATCTGATCCCGTAATCATTTAGGGGGTGGGGGAAGACAGATTTGATGGATCTAATGCCTACGAAGTTAAATGAATGCTGATAATGTTATTTTAATGCTATAATTCTGAGTTGTATTAGTATTGTGGGTTGTATTTCTTAGTTTATGTTCGAATTGGGGTTGTCACCAAGGGAGGAGGGGAGGGGAGGGTTTCTATGGCGATCCTTGGTAAAATTTACTTCTTAGATAGATAGGTAGATAATACTTAATTGTATACCAATAGATTTACTAAATTTACAGTATAGACAAGTAGGTAGCATGTATTACAGTTTAATGTACATGTAATGCGTAACTAACAGATATATCAGATATGAAACTATGTACAGTTTTAGTAAGTTTTAGTTCAACATAACCGCCCCGAATTACTAGCAAAGGGGTGGGTTATACTACCACATAATATAGTCGTCATAAGAAAAAACAACTACGCAATATTATAAATATGAAAATGAGTTTTACTCCCGCAAATTCATTCGTTCGAAATAAATTAATTAGCAGTGGGATTCACTCTCTCATTTCACTTACTTCGCTCTTTGAATGAATGATTTATTTCAAAGTGTACTTAGTAAGGGAACATTTACATTCTTTGTCAGCAAAGATTATATTTCGTCATCAAATGTTGGCACCCAAAATGGTTAATCTGCCGCCAGATAAATCTACTATTGTCCGCAGACTACGACACCGCTCGCCCCGAGACGGATAGCTATAGCATAGTATAGATTATATAAGTATCGGCATAGTAGAATTTGGGCCACCCCATCTCTTCCCGTGTGGTGTCGTACAAGGCGACTAAGGGATAGGGCTGTTTAACATCAGACAGATAGGTATATACAGCTCAGACTCAGCCTCAGATGCATGTCTCGAGTCAACAATAGTGCCCGGAATACGGCAATAGGCTCACCCCCTATTACGTGGGACCTAATACAACGACTGGTGAAATGTGGATGTTAATTCACCTTTGCCTAACCCTCCGAGGATGAAGGCGTGCTTGTATGATTGTATGTATAAATAGAATACTGTGGCTATAGGTTAGAAGTGACTGGCGAAGGTCTCACATACTTCCGTCAATCTCTTCGTGTAAGCTGGGTCCACAATTATATCATTTGCCCGATCCGATCACCGTATCCGTATCGGCGACGCGTATCATAATCGCATATGTGGATGGGTGATTATACGCGTATCACTGATATATACATTGTGATCATGATACGCGTCGCCGATACGGATACGGTGATCGGATCGGGCAAATGATACAAATGTGGACCCAGCTTTAGGCTACTTTTAGGTTACAAAGTGGGGCCCCTTATTTCTCTTACTCGATGGTCTTTCTACTTCCTGATGGAAAATGTGGAATCGTGGCCTATGGACGAGTGCAACACCAGTGGATTCACACTCGTGCAGCCGACCAACCTTTTAAGAATAGAGAGATTCTATACCGTCAGCGCAAAAGACAAGCAGGAGAAGCCTTTGTATATAATATGTCTATTGCTGACAAACCCTATTAGTGATAGCTAAATCACACCCCTAACTAAGTATATGCTACCAACCGCATGTGTATTGCCTACCCTCCTAATACAAAATGAGCTCTATCAAACTAATTAGTTTAATTTTATCGATACCAAAAATCGGTACCCGAATTTACCTCTCGATTAACTTTAGCCGCTTCAATACATTTACATGATCCAATATACTGGTTAAGGTACATATTTAAAATCTAGACTGAAATCTAATATGACCTTGTTTCATTAGAGTTAAGCCCAGGCTATTAAATTTCGGAATATTTAGAGCCAAGGAGAGCGGCCATTTTGAATTATTGAACAACGAAATTAATTGAGATAAGTACTTTATATTCACGCCTGTAAATTCCTGAAGGGTAGGCAGAGGTGAATCAACAAAATTTCGTCAACTTCTTCAACTATCTGATTTTTATTAAACTAACTTTTGGCAGCATCTGATATTATAAGTTACCCTATAGAACAAAATTCATGGGAGAAATTCAGTTACTACAGTTCATTAAAATGTTTAGTCCTAAGTCCTAACATACAAAAGTCATTTTTTCAAAACATTTTTTAAAGTTAAAACAAAATAGCTACTTGAAAATAAAATCAAGCTCTCTTATAAAATTTTCAACAACAGTCACAAATTGTATTGTTTCAATTACAATTGAATTTGCATAGGGTTGCATCTATATGTTATGGTTGCACCATATTAGCAAATAGGGTTGGCGGGAGTTAACAAATTGAGGATATTTGCGGATATTTTCAGGACTCATAATCGTCATGGAGACATATTTTTCTGATTGCATCTGAGGCCAAGAAGAACTCGGAGCTAAGTGTCCACCTGGCTTTTCACAACTTCATAATTATTCACGCCTCAGTGGCGTAGCGATAGTGAACGTGGCCGCTACGCAGGAGGCGCGGGTTCTATTCCCACTCAGTGCAAATATTTGTATGCATGAATATGGATATTTGCATTGGTCGGGTAGTGCCTCGGAGAACACGTTAAGCCGTCGGTCCCGGTTGCCACACGAACATCTATGGCAGTCGGGATAGTTGAAGCCCTAAAAAGTCTGACAACTGGTCTCATCATCCTCATGTAGACGCATTATCCTGATTGCATCCGTGGCCAAGATGACCTCGGAGCTCAGGGTCCGCCTTCCGGTTCTTCCTCCTCAACTTCGCACGATCTTGGGCATCCATAGTAGTGAGACCATTTGCACGCATGTCACCCTCCACGACGTCAAGTCAGGACTTCTTGGGCCTACCCCTTTTACCTGGACCCGGCGGGGGCGCCATTACCAAGTATTTGTTCCCTTACGTAGCCTGGCGGTTGCTGCAAGACGTGGCCGCACTAGCGAAGGCGACTCTCTAGCATTTTACAACTGGTTTATTGGTTAAGGGGTAGGCAGAGGTGCAACATCCACATTTCGCCAACTAAATTCTTCCAACATCATTATCTCGGTGGTTCTCTCAATTGTTTTCAAACTTTGCATTTTAGAGCCCTAAATCGGCTTTGCCTTTCTTCGTTTGACATGGCCTAATTTGGTTTTCACAGGACCGATTGACATCTGACACCCTAACCCCAAGGTAAGCCTGTGCCAGTCTCACCTGTCAATCAGTAGGTGTGACGGCTGGCAGGTGAGGCTAGCTTGACCTCGAACATCCTGGTGGGGCTCCCGTAAGCCGATTTATTTACACACGTTGTCTTGTTGAATGATTTGTACCTTCTTCATCTATGTAGTACTTTTTAACAACAGACAGATATATACAGCTTAGACTCAGCTACATATGCATGGTTCGAGTCAAAAATGGTGCCCGAAATACGGCAGTAGGCTTTCCCTCTATGATGGTGAAATCTGGGTGTTAATTCACCTCTGTCTAACCCTCCTATGTATGTACTCCGCTGGGAACCACACGGCTATCATTTATTTATACATAGTAAAATACCTTAATGTTATAAAAATATCACCTTTTCTGATCGTTCGTTTCTAGTTTAACTAAATATATTCTCGGATATACGGATATCCGATATACGAATATTGCCAACCCTATCGGTAACCCTATACGGCAACTCAATAAATACTAACCCAACAATAGAACTTTTTTAAGCGCACCTTTTTTATTTGCCAAGTCCCATTAACGCGGACACAATTGTACCCCATATGGTTAACTTTTATTTATATGGAAAAGATATCGTTTTATTGGTTTGAACACAAAAAGAAACTTTAACCAACTCGTTAAAATGAGGTAGTTTTCAATTCAACACAAAAGTTTGCTGAAATGAAATGAAGTCGTGATACAAGGAGGCCTTTCGGTTCACTCTCTTAGGGTGTGTTTTCACCAGAGATGTGTGAGGCAGCTGGGCGGTGCTTACTGAAGCTGTGGAGCAGTGAGACTGATTTCACCGAAGATGTATTATTAGGCCGTTGAGCGGAGTGAGGTATAGTAGCGACACTGTAAAAATATGCGGTGGAAAGGCATGTAAGGATCCGAGCGCGCATGCCTTCACAAGTCATTACACGGTACACATTAAGCGCAGATTCTTGCCATATTTTGCATGTACAAAAACTTCGCTACGCTAATCCGTTTCCGCTAGAGTTTTGCTGAGCGATGTTACGTAAATGAAGTGATTCTATAGGTTCTTAACAAAGACATTCCTTGCTTCGCATTCGGGTAGACAGCAGGCAACAGAGAGCTTCGGTGCTGTCAGTGTTAGCCGCCAGCCAAAAATCAGAACATACGACAAGTGGTCCACAGGACCAAAAGTTTGGAGAACTCTGGTTTAAAACATCATACGCAAGACCCCAAAAACTTTATTGTAACTAAGCCTTTAACTTACAGTTTCGAAGGCTGGTATTATTTTATCACAAGTTCATAACATTCTGTCATTGTGAAGGAAACAGCCTGAGGGATTTCGACGTAATTTTTGGCTAGACAAAAGTATTTACTAAGCAGCTTCTATAGTTAATACCGTAGGATATAATATCAAGAACAAGCGCCTGGAAACAGTTCGCACAGTTAGGTATGAAAGGAACTTCATCCTCCGTACGCTCAAACTATGGAATGAACTCCCTGCTGTGTTATTTCGAAACGACTACTGTATGAGGTTCTTCAAGAAGGACATTAGAAAAATCTTGTGGGGCCGTCAGCGCAAGTGTGACGCCCCTGGTGTTACATACGTCCATAGGCCACGGTGACCACTTTCCGTCAGGAGGGCTCGTCTCGTTCTTTCAACCCACCTGTCTATATACCCAACATTCTAGAAATTCCAACAGTATAAAACATAAAACATCGGTTCAAAGTCATTTTTTGCTCATTTAAATATGTAATACATTGTTTACTTCACAAGTTTGGTGAGAATTAAGAAATCACAACCCACGCTTACATCTAAAACATTGGACAAAAACTTACCGCAAAAAATGGCGATTAGGTTTCTAATTTTGGCACACATTTTGAATTATTTTCACAAACTACACTTAACATAATTTATTTCAAGTGTTAGGATTACCGCCACATCGTCACAATATCCGAGTTCACTGTACAACACTATTTGTCACTAATGTCACTACACTGTCACGTCACTACGCACTACGTCACTGTTTGGTCATCTCTGCCGTTCGGATACACGGTGCAAAGTATATTTGCGAATCTGTAAAGAAAAAAAAAATATTAGAAAAATATTATAATTTTAAAAAATTAGGTGTACATATTTATACAATTTTTTTTTACGTTTATAATTTAAAAATAGAGGCAACAATTTTTTTATAAATACCTATAAAAAATAACCTTCTTAAATAGATACATACATCAAAAAATATATAAAAAAAATATATTTTATTATTATTTTGAAACGAGTTCATTTTAGAATTATTTGCTTCTTAGTAAATACTACAGATGTAAATATTAAGATAAATAACATAAAGCCCACACTACATTATACAAAGCCCATGATGAAATGAGCGCTAGACGGCAATAGGCTCGCCACCTATACCTAACGTGGGACCGTAATACTTAATACGAGTATAAATAGTTGGTAAAATGTGGATTTTATAACGTTTCTGTCTACCCCTTCAGACATTCACAGGCTGGAATATATGTATGTCTAAACAAACCAACAAACTATAAACAAAACCGTCGACAAACCCTTCATTATCTACAATCCTAAATAAACACACGTCTGTGTAATAAACAAAAAAATAACTACACAAAAAAATCTACCTTTTTCTCAATAACAAACATTTTTCAGAAAAGAAATAAACTTTATGTTTTAGTATCGTCGAATTTCAGTGTTATAAAAATAAAAATCCCAAAAAATCACATTTTTTTCACCTCAACGGTCGATATTTTTAAAGGTCTATGAAGTTTAATGTCACATTAATTTTTAGATAAAAACCTTGTTATTTTGGGGTCATAGTTGTAAAAGTTTACGTCATGTGTTCGGGTCGCGGTGAGAAAAAATACATACAATCACGCTTTTATCCCCGAAGGGTTAGGCAGAGGTGAATTAACACTCACATTTCACCAATCATTGTATTAGGTCCCACGTAATAGGGGGTGAGCCTGTTCCGGGCACTATTGTAGACTCGAGGCATGCATCTGAGGCTGAGTCTGGGCTGTATATATCTGTCTGATGGTAAACAGCCCTATCCCTTATAATGCTGTAGATTACTACAGGATATCTAGAGCTAGCCTTAACCATTATAGTAAGGCACTATATTGTAACTAAGTACCTTTATAAATAAAAACAGTACACACCCTACACAGAAATAGGCTATCTACATTGTAAAGAGCTTCAATTAACCTTTTTAATTTCCTAGTCTAGACGCAAATCTTCATAATTGGCTCTCGGATGACTAAGCTTGAGTATTTTAATATTATCTGTCTGTCTTTTATTAGATATTATATTAGGTACTTTCACGCTTCAGCTTTTTGCCTCCTCTCTTAATATCAATACATATAAAATTACTTGTCCTGACTGACTGTTTCATCAAAGTAGAGCTTAATTAGGGACGGAGCTTTAGAATATACTTATTCAACCGAAAAAAAAATGGTTGCAAAAAAATATGTAAATTGACATACTCTAATATACTATCTTTTATACTACTTAGGTCCCAGACAAGCACACGGCCCACCTGATGTAAAGTGGTTACCATGGCCTATGGACGAGTGCAACACCAGAGGAGTCACACTCGTACTATCGCCCTTGCAAGAACAGTGGGGTGAGCACGAACAACTATCGTAATCGTATCGTGAACGTAACGAAAGCACGGAGCATTGCGATTGGCCGCCTGCCTGAAGCCTGCCAATCGCAATGCTCCGTGCTATACAATTACGATAGTAGTTCGTGCTCACCCCACAGAGGGTTACTGTGCCTTCGGCGCAGAAGACAAGCAGAACAAGTCTTTGGTCTTCCCACTGACAGCACAATATATTATATCCGAAGGGATTTCCACACGTAAAAAAGTGCGTTTATTCCTGGTGGAGTATAATAGAACCACCCCTTCTCTTCCTGTAGGTGTCGTAGAAGGCGACTAAGAGATAGGGCTGTTCTCCATCCGACAGTAAACATACAGTCAAGTATTTACTTGACGGCAATAGGCTCACCTCCTATTACATGAGACCGAAAATCATAGTTGACGAAATGTGGGTGTTATTACTCTGCCTACCCTTTCAGACATTTACAGGCGATTTATGAATTAATGATAGATGTTTGACATTTGAAATAATGACAAGAATTATTGGTTTTCGACACCATGTTTAATGGTAATAAATCATGGAACTTATGAAGTAATACGCCTACACTTCGTCAGAGATATTGTTTCAGTCCTACGTAGTTCCTCGTTCCCTTTGAGTTGGGAGGTCAGGCGGCATTCCTTCTCTAAAAAACAGACATACTAATAAAAACAATAATAGGTGAACTCCTTTTTTGAACGATTTGATACGAGTGAGTCAGTGAGTGACCTTACAATGATCATACACGCATCAGGGACTAGATGGGGACATTAGGTCCCCATACATCAAAGCGGCCAGTCCAAAAAAGAAGACGCTGGGTCGGCCCGGGTACGAGAGATTTCTCCGGTAATCTCACCTCCCGCAATATATTTCCCCCCCGTCGTCGTCGTCGCCGCCCGGCGGTGACGGTTATGTCGGACTCGAATCGACTAAAACCGCACGCCATCTTTAGTCTTCAGGAGCCGGAGTATGAGATTACCTAAGGTATATTGTAGGTAGGTAGGCATAGGCCTAGGTCAGTAGTCCTAGGGCCGCCCCGGTTTTCAGTTGGCCCCCTTGGAACTGACAAAACCATAGCGTATATTTATATAGGACACGTCAATTTATTTCACCTCGCCTAATTGTAAGCTGAAGGCAAAGTTTCAGTCACCATTATAGACACGTACCATGTTACAATGGTGGCACTCAGCTTGGTCGCATTTTAACCCTATAATGGCTATCCGTAGCATACACGCTAGCTTTCGCTCACCGGTTATGCTTGTACTATTATTTATTATGTAGTTATTACCAGCATGCGAACCATGGCGTGTATGGTCACCATTACGGAACTATTAATTAATATAAAACATGAATTTTTATTCGCCATTAAACCGGAACAAGCCAATAAAGTGTTTGATTTAAAAGGTCACAAATAAATATAATAATAATGAACACTCACACGAAATCTACAAGTTTATTGAAACTGTTATTACGTTGATTTTACTATTTTTAGCTTTCACACAAAAAAAAAACAATACAATATTCTTTATTGTAAACCATATAAAAATAATACAAAAGTTAGCCCCATGGTTCCCGGCAGAGTAGAATTTGGCCACCCCATCTCTTCCCATGCGGTGTCGTTCAAGGCGACTAAGGGATAGGGCTGTTTAACATCAGACAGATATATACAGCCCAGACTCAGCCTCAGATGCATGGCTCGAGTCAACTATTAGTGCCCGGAAAACGGCAATAGGCTCACCCCCTATTACGTGGGACCTAATACAATGATTGATGAAATGTGGGTGTTAATTCACCTCTGTCTAACCCTCGGGGATAAAGGTGTGATTATATGTATGTATGTACACCATATGAAGATAATACAAAAAACATCAGTAATACAAAAATGACAGCACAAACGGCGGTCTTATCGCTGGACGCAATTTTTGCCAGAGAACCTCAATGGACATGTTGTGTGATTGGTGTATGGGTAGTTAAGGGGTACACAGATTTAGTTTATAATATAAATATGAACTAGTCCCGTCATTCCCGGCAGAGTATAATTTCGGCCACCCCATCTCTTCCCATGCGGTGTCGTAGAGAAATGGATGGGCTGGCGGTATTCTACTTCACCGGTAACCAACACTATTAATCTAAAGATATCGCATAGACTTTATAAGATTATGAGTGTATCGCTAATCTCAAACCCCACCACCTACTTTCTAAGTTGTATGAATGAAATCATCTCGCCATAACAGTTACTAGTAGCCAATGCCCACTCGAAAAAAAATATCATTAAGTTAAAAACTTGATTCTGCTTACGACACGCCGCCTAATACCCACGCTTAGCCCAGTTTAAGTTTATTGTGTGGGTCAAGTTATAGAATGACAGCGATTTAATTGACGTGTTTTGCAGTACCAAATTATGAAAACGATGAGTGATGTGCATGTGTTTATCGCAGGTGTGTATCCCTAATAAAAGGCTGCACGCCAACAGCCAACAATATGGAATCCAGCTGCATGAACTTATATTATGTAATATTGTTTATGTTTTAATATACATTATATTGCAGAACCGAGGATCTACTAATTTCAGGCGTGGTATATGACACAGGACACAGCCAGTAGTGAAGTTATATTAAGGTTGATTTACACCCCTTTTCATCAAATTCTATTAGTGTAAACAGTGACTGAACATTCGTTACTTGTTCTTTCTTATGTAAACGCTGAAAACAAGGTTTCGTTTACACTAAAACATTAAGAAAGAATGCTCTTAGAATGCTCTTGTTCTAGCTCTAGCTTCCTGTTTGTTTATAAATAAATTAAGTATGCGTAGTTGAATGCCATCAGTCGAGTGCAGTCAATTTGACGATCTAAATATAAATAAGACGTGTTATGGGTTCTAGAATGCGGATAAACATACTTCGATACATTTTTTTTTTCGTAAATGCATACATATATTATTATATATAAAAACACCCAAACCAATGCAAATATTCATATTCATGCATAAAAATATTTTCAATGAGCGGGGATCGAACCCGCGCCTCCTGCGTAGCGGCCGCGTTCACTACCGCTACGCCACAGGGGCAGTCGATATTCTTTCTGTCAAACTATGTAGTGAACTTAGCAACACAAAATGGGCCAATCACGGAACGGTATCTAACGCAGTGCGTTCCCTCAACGAAGTATTACTTAAGTGTTCTCTATGAATAAAAAGGCTTGCCAAAACGAACGCAGTGAGAACTGTCGTTCTTTGCAAAGTGTTGTTAGTACGCATAGCAAAGTATTGTTTGTGAATACGGGTGTAAGTCCCCAGATAATGCTACCCGCGACGTATTTGTCGTGCGAATTAGAGCGAGTGACGAAGTCCTAGAAACGAATTCCCGCTCTAACTTAGCACTTGGACCACTCATCGAAGTTGTATGTAGGCGGCGTAATGTTTGAGAGCAACCATTATTTCGTCTGTCCGTCTGTTTGTCTCGGTTGTTAGTCCCGATGTAGATACAAGATTTTGTTTGTCTTTTTTATAGATATGTGAGATGCTTTTTTAAATTGGAGTACGGCCAATTACCTGATTGGCTATTGATAGTACAGACTACTTTAATTAGGTAGATATTCAATCTTTTGATGTTCTTGTAAGCTTGTTATATTTGTATATGATTATTTATACCACTTAGGAGGCAGACAAGCACACGGTCCACCTGATGGGAAGTGGTTGCCGTGGCCCGTCGTGGCCTATAGAAGTATGACTGTGCAATTATGGGGCATGCAATTCTATGGGGAGTGTATCGATCAACAAGCATCGTGATCCGGTATCGTGATCCATTCATATAACCACAAATCTCTTTTGCACATCAATATCTTATAGGATCGCGAAATATATATATATATATTTATAGGATCCTTACCAGTTCACGTGTTTCCCTCCTCCTACAGTCCCGGGCCCTTTAAGCGGGGCGTGAAAAAGCATCTGATGAGGCCATCAAACTGAGTGCCACCATTGTAACATGATACGTGTCTGTAATGGTGACCCTCTTTTCAGAGACTTTGCCTCCAGCTTACCATCAGGCGAGGCGAAGTCAAATTGACGTGTCCTATATAAAAAAAGAAAAAAAAATGTTTTTTTTTAAGAATATTAGTAATTGTAGTAAAGAAATTACTAATATAGTTAACCAGTTCAGCTAAGCTAGATTGCTTCTGTTAGAAGTGGGTTCACGTCGGTAGTGTAATGGCCAGGATTCGAACCCGGGACCTCTCGATCGTAAGGTCAACTCATTAACCACTAAGCTACCGTCGATATATTTTGACGATCTATAGATACGCACCTTATCACTGTACTTTAATTATTATATACTTGTAATTTTATCAGCCATTACAATATATTAAAACTGCAATAAAGGCGCGTACCGAAATGACACTTTTAGTGCCACGTATAATATTTTAGTGACAATCAAAGTGTTTATATTACACTTTTAGTGCCATATTACAAGTCGAGGTAATCTGAATAGTTTTATGTTCTACAAATTTGATTTAACCGTTTTTGGCGTAAAACGTTGTGTTGTAAAATTGTTTTGTTGTAAAATCGTATTACGGATTTTGTTGTAAACATTGTACCTATGCTGAATTGCTATTAATGATGAATAATTTTATGTTTTTAGTGTGATTATTAGCTAATTGTCTTAACAAATTATTAATTTTAAGAACAGCATAATAAGAGAACGTTGTGAGGTTGAAGATGTAGTGACTAAGATAGAGAAAGGGATGCTTAGATGGTTCGGACACGTGGAGAGGATAGACGAAAGAAGACTGACGAAACAGATTTATGAAGCGAGGGTGAATGGGCAACCCGGTAGAGGTCGACCTAGACATATCGTATATGTCAGTCAGATCGAAGGCATTTTAAAGAAAGGACATGTCAAGAGTACCCGAAACCGGCGAGCATGTATAAAAACAATTGTTGGCTTGTCCTGCTTGTCTTTTGCGCTGACGATGACGGCACAAAATCTCTCTGTTCTTACAGGTGCGACGGGAAACGGTGCGCACTGTGCGGTATGAAAGGAACTTCATCCCTCGCACACTCAAGTGTGGAATGAACTCCCCGCTTCACTTCAAAAAGGGCATTAGAAGGTTTCTTCAGTGGTGTTGCACGCGTCCATAGGCCACGGTAACCACTTTCCATCAGGTGGGCCGTGTGCTAGTCTACTAGAAGAAAAAGGTCGGCAGCACGAGTGTGACTCCTCTGGTGTTGCACTCGTCCGTAGGCCACGGTAACCACTCTCTATCAGTTGGCGCATGTGCTTGTCTGCGACCAACTTTCTACTTTGACTTTGAAAGCAAAATAAAAATGGCAGCAAGGTGTTTTTTTCACCGGAAACGAACACACCTATTTATAAACATTAGTTATATAGACAATCTGACATACTTAACTATTGGGTAACTCAGTGTCAGCTTACGTACGCGGGCGGACCCGTGGGCGGGGACTAGTATGTGTGTGTAACGTACTTGCCAGTGAGTGTGAAAGGCTACTAATATAGCTTTGTGATATTCATAAAAGGTCATAATGAACTCATCTTTAGTTCAATAAATTAAGATAGAAAAGCGAATACAGTTCGGGACTAGAACCCGCGATCTTTCCCGAGGAATTCTTTAACCACTGAGTCATCGAGCCGCGAAGCTGATCCAATTTTTTCTATAAGTACATCCGTTTTGGGGCGACGCGACAGTAAGGGATAGATCGTGGGTCTCCTGCAAGGGAAAGATCGTGGGTTCGAGTCCCGCCTGAGCTCTATTCGCTTTTTCTATCTTAATCGATTTAAATAGTTGACATACTAAATGCGTTAAAATTTCATTCAACGTCTTTAGTTATATGTACTTTTTTTGGGTTCCGTACATAAAGAAAAAAACGGAACCCTTATAAAAGCACTTCGTTGTCCGTCTCTATCTGTCTGTCTGTCAAGTTCATTTTCTCAGGAATTCATGACCTACAACTATCAAGGTATCAAGTTGAAATTCATACCACATGATCCGGTCTATAACTTTTTGAAACTGTATAGGTATTTAAACTTTCATGGTCGTTCACATTACTATTAGAACTATCGGGATATTTACCATGTATTGTTTGGAGTTTCCGATAGTAGTTCTAATAGTAATTTTTGAAACTGTGTAAAAATCAAACTTCAGAATCAAAGTTGAGTGTTACAATGGTGACACTCAGCTTGACGGCCTCATCAGATGATTTTTTATGCCCCGCTTAAAGGACCTGGGATTGTAGGAAGAGGGAAACTCGTGAGCTTTTAGGAATTCCAGGTCTTAATGGTGCGGCAGAAGAAGGAGTCGCCGAACCGCTTGGTTCTTGACGGAATATTCTGCACCGTATAAGGGTGACATTTAAGTCCTGCACGTGTTGTCCTATATAGGAAAGTAGAGGGTGGAACTAATTCGAAGAGCTCATCAGAACATTCACCATGGTAGAGACGGTAAAATACCGCCAAGGACGCCACCATTGCAAAGCTAGTAAACTTTGCCAAAAATGCTACTACCAGTAAGTTTCCTAACCATACTGCTCCTCAGTCGGTCCAAAAGGGTATGTAATGTATGCTGCAAGTACTTATACGTAATCGTGTGAACGAAAACATGTGTGTTGCGAATGTCGACGCACTTCACGAGTACTTGTATTTTTTACTTTTAAATGTAGTTTATCGTCTGAGTTTAAAATAATATGGCGATGTGTTAAGACAGTGGTATGTTGGAGTAATTATTTCTTTAAATAGATTGAGGATTGTTTTTATTTGTTGAACTGTCTGCTGTGTCGTTTTAATCATTGATAACGTTCAGCTATGCAATCCTCTATGCATAAAGCACAGCGCTGCGACATTCTTGTTAGATATTACACAGAAAGGCAGAGAGATGACAAGTAGTATAAAAAAAATAACACGGCAACCGGGTTGGTTTTTTGGTTAGCCAGTTATTGCACATGTGCGTGTACTTTTTGATGTTGGTTCATGACTTTAAGGTGATTACATACGCGAATGACTTTGACCATACAAATGCTCAAGGTCATGCGTTCAAATTTGAACCGTAAAAATCAGTAAAATTAATTTTAATAGATAAGTTTGTAGGCGAATTTACAGGTTACTAACTAAGAAGATCACGTCATGCTAATACAATTATTTAACATACATGTGAAATTTTAGATTATTTGGATACCTACATATTGCAGAAAATATTTGGTTTTATAAGAAAGAGTAAAGTGATGTTCAGAGCCTATTTTCAACTATTTCCTCCTTTTTTATTTAATTTATGAAAAGTAGAAGTTACTCTGTATATCCTGTAGTATGCAGGCATGTAAATTTCAGATCTGTAGTTTTTATAGTTAAAAAGAAAAACGGTTTCAAAAATACCGGTTTTTCGATGCTGATCTGATTCGGGGCCTTAAATGATTTTTGGAGATCAAAAGCCTGTGTCACAGTCTCGTTTGTTATTCATAACTAGGTATATCTATAGTTATCGAACTCTAATATTGAAGGTATCAATTACCTTTATCAGGCAGCCCGGTTATTCGCGACGAAATAAAACAATGTTTTCTACCAGGTCATGACGAGAAAAACTTCTGAGTCACCTTTATTGTCCTTTCTCTCATCCTAACACAACCATTAACAATGGCCTCTTTGAAAACATAGACAAGAATTGTTTCATGAACACAAAAGAAAAAATAAGGGTATTTTGTATACAAATTTGTTATGTTCAGACATTGGATGTTGTTTCAATATTAGGTTTAATAATACCTTCATTTATTATGTTTCTTTGTGTTCGAAGGTTGAGGAAACATATACCTATACATTATTTCCTCTTTATTTCCTTAAAAGTCCTATAAATTACATTTTTAAATACATTATATTATCTAAAAAAACATATTATATTTAAAAATATAAAAAAATGGTGCCATCATAGTGCTATAGATACATTATTAGGATTATAATTCTTTTTTTTTGTTCATTTGAATATAATTGTAATAAATTTATTATTATTATTTTTTTTTTTTTAATATTTACTGAGAACCTAAACTGCTGTAGACACTTGAACTTTGTGAAAATTATGCCTTTACTTTTAGAGCTATCGGAGTATTTACAGCACCGAAATATCGGAAACTTCAAACAATACATGGTACCTAAATATCCTGATAGCTCTTATAATAAGGTAAATGACCATGATAGTTTAAATACCAATAAAATGATGCCTTTTATAGGACGGCGTGCGGTTTTAGTCGGTACAAGTTCGTAACCGCCCCGTCAGGCGGTGGATGTGGTATCTGAGGGGATTTCCACACGAAAATGGGGTAAAATGAGCAGCAAATGATTGTGTGGAGGACTGTTATTTAATTTAAGACTGTTTCCAAAATGTCATCTACCGATACCGATTAGATACTTTCAATTTCATATCTTATAGAGTCCATCACAGATTAACAGTTTCTAGGACTTCGCTTAAAAAAAGGAAATAACAACAGAATAGGTAGCTACACATGTAAAAGGAGATAAGTCCACACCTTTACATGTGAAGGTGTTTATACAGGTGTATATTAATCTCCTAGGACGTATGAAATTGTACATATTCAAAATTAATTCGTAATAGAATATCGTAACTGCATTTGACCAACTGCATGGCAAAGCTGATTAAGTGTACTTAAGATTGTATACGCAGGTGGCGATACGCACCTTATAATAGAATGATTACTTTTGAATGATTTTTACGATATGTGGTTTCAGAATGTAAAAGACGAACTATCATCATTTTTGTTGTCATAGAAACTTGTCGGGGTAGCTAGCCGATACATGGTAAGCTGTTTCTTTATGCTGTACCCTTAGGCGTGAAAGCTTCAGGCTTATGGATAGACAGACACACAGAGTTATCTCCTTTCTTATTTATAATTATTAGTATGTTTTATTAACAACAAAATATACATAATGTCTTACTTTACACACTTCTTTAATTTTGTTAATACAAGAATCTGACAAGAAATACTCAATAAAAAAGCGTTTATAAAATTCAGTTACGTCATTTTACGAGAGTGTAGATTCGCCACTTTACAATAATAAGTTAATGGTTATATAGATTTCCAATACCTAATCCCGTCATAAACCAGTCCCCTTCTTTTATTATATGCCCTGAAACTTTCCGGGACATTATCAAATCTAATTATTGTGAGAGCCAAGTTTTTTTTACGATCGGACTTGTAAAAAAGTACGTCTTACTTTATGTGTTTGTAAAGTTTTTAATGCCTTTTATAGATTTTGCTTGAATGTTCCCGACCCGGTGGGGATGTCTTTTTCGGGTTCCGTATTCAAAGGGTAAAATCGGAACCTTATTATTAAAGCCCATAAGCTAGAACGGCACTCAGTCCTGAATTTCAATTTATCTTAAGACAGATTGTATAGACATACATACATATACTCACGCCTGTAAATCCCCGAAGGGGTAGTCAGAGGTGTATTTAAACCCACATTTCGTCAACTATGACTTTCAGTCCTGCATAATAGGTCGCGAGCCTATTGGCGTCAAGCGGGCATTTAGTTATGGGCTGTATGTGTACTGTCAGATGGAAAACAGCCAGAAGAAAAAACTTGTATAGACAGATTGACAGATTTGACAGATTGTCTATACAACATGTCCTTAGATAAATCAAAACTCAGAACTGAGTCCCATTCTAAAGTCCGTATTCTAGAATGGAATTCAGTTCTGAATCTCGATTTAATTGAGGACAGATTGCACAACCCCCCATACTTCTTACTTATGAATATATTACAAAAAAACTAACAATAAAATTCCAATTAGTTTCAAATTACAGAGTTGGTACTGAACGTACACTACTGCTTATCCTCAAAACATATAACAATCTGTATGTATGTTCATCTGTCACATCTGTGCGCTAAATATGGCAGACACATTGCCTACGTGGGAGATGAGCGTTGCTGAACGAGTCTACAGGGCGTTCACAAAATGCACGTAAATTTTTCGGCTCTGATTTTTTTATTTCACTTTTTTGTTATTTGACGTAGTGAATGTGATACTTGACTTGAGTCAAGTAACAGTTTGATACAAAAGCCATTGAGAAGAAGTTGAAGTATTTTTTTTTTATATTAATGTTTGTTACATGAATGTTTAACTAGGAAAATGTGAAGGACTGGAAAGGTGCGATATTTATTGCTATTGTCAAATTGTTATTTTAATTAATTTTATTAATTAATAATGTTCTTCTTCATCCAGTCAATGACTTATAAAATTTATTAGATTTTGTCGTAATAATATTTGGCCACGGCTATAGCAAGGTCTGTTGCTTTACTCAGGTCTTCGATAGTACAGGTGGATGGGCACAGTGAGCAAGAGAGCAAATGAACAAATATGGTAATGTTACCCGAACAGATCTGAAAGGCGCCCAAAACTGTTGTTTTTTGTAACTATCAATAAGTTAATATCGATGGTACCTGAATAGGGGTCGAATCTATTAATTAAAATTTATTTTATTCCAGAGGACGAATGGGTGCCTTAAAAATTAATTAATATTATTAGTCTCCTACCGAAGGACCAATGGGCACCTAAAAAGGGGTCGAATTTACAACTTTTATGCTAGGGGTCGAGTTTTAGAGGACCAATGGGTGCTGACCCATTAACTTATATGCATTTATCGAATAGCTGTTATGTCAACACTATAGACATTTCAATTTTATTAGTTTGTACAGATTCGTGTTTGCGACACTAAATCAATTGTAGAAACGAGCGAGCGTAGTGAACAGTGCAATAAATTACACTGAACAAATTTTAATCAAAAGCTAATCAAGTCGCATTGTACACGCTAGCAAACAAAATGGTATGAAATTATTTCAATAAGATAGCAATTAATTTATCAATTATTCATTTAGAATTCATTGCGAAATGTTTCAATTAATTGGTTGGATGCTGTAGTGCGACAGTACCCATATCGTACATCGTAAATCTAGTACGAGCGAGCCATTTCAGAGGCGTTTGACCACAAATATCGTATATACGAGTATACTCATATACGCCTGTAAATCCCAGAAGAGCTAGGCAGAGGTGTATTAACACCCACATTTCGCCAGATATGATTTTAGGTCCCACGTAATAGGGAGCGAGCATATCGCCGTCAAGCGGGCACTTAGTCACGGGCTGTATGTTTACTGTCGGATGGAGAACAGCCCTATTTTTTTTTTTTTATATAGGACACGTCAATTTGACTTCGCCTCGCCTGATGGTAAGCTGAAGGCAAAGTCCCTGAAAAGAGCGTCACCATTACAGACACGTATCATGTTACAATGGTGGCACTCAGCTTGACGGCCTCATCAGATGCTTTTTCACGCCCCGCTTAAAGGACCCGGGACTGTAGGAGGAGGGAAACACGTGAACTGGTAAAGAATTCCAAGACTTAATGGTGCGGCAGAAGAAGGAGTCGCCGAACCGCTTGGTTCTTGATGGAATATTCTGCACCGTATGCGGGTGGCATCTAAGCCCTGCACGTGTTGTGCTATATAGGAAAGGAGAGGGTGGGATTAATTGGAAGAGCTCATCAGAACATTCACCATGGTAGAGACGGTAAAATACCGCTAAAGATGCCACATCTCTACGCAACTGCAAAGGCTCGAGGGTTTTGGTAGCCTCCTACGACACCCACAAGAAGAGATGAGGTGCCCCTATTCTACTCCACTGGGAACCAACACGAGAAATGTAACATGAGATGTTTATAACTATATTACACGCTACTTGTTCTTTCTCATTCTGGCGTTAGTCCTAATCGCATCTGAAGCTTTCACCTAGGAGTCTGGGGTCCGCTTTTTCTAGTCCATATTCCATTTATATAATTATCCATCTATATTACAAGCTACTGTGTGGCGTAGCGGTAGTGAACACGGCTGCTACGTAGGAGGCACAGGTTCGATCCCCGCTCAGTGCAAATATTTGTATGCATGATTATGAATATTTGCATTGGTCTGGGTGTTTCTATGTATAATATCTTATGTGTGTTTATCCGCATTCACAAGCTAATTATGCTATGCTTACTTTGGGTATAGATAGTGTTGTGTAGAATGTCCTACAATATTTATTTATTAACTGTCGGAAGGTTACTCGAATATCAATCACCTCGTGATCATGGGTAGTGAAAAGTAACCGAATGTAATTTATTTTTTACACTAAACCCGGCGTGTTTAGTGTAAAAAATAAATTACATACATACATAAATAAAATAAATAAATAAATAAATATTCTACAACATTCTACACAACGCTATCTAGACCCATGGTAAGCTTAATTAGCTTGTGTTATGGAATCTAGAATGCGGATATACATACTTAGATACTTTTTTTTTTTGTAAATACATACATATTATACATAGAAACACCCAGACCAATGCAAATATTTATATTCATGCATACAAATATTTGCACTGAGCGGGGATCGAACCCGCGCCTCCTGCGTAGCAGCCGCGTTCACTACCGCTACGCCACAGAGGCAGTCGCACATACATACAATCACGCCTTTATCCCCGGAGGGTAAGGCAGAGGTGAATAAGCTGAGCCTGGGCTGTATATATCTGTCTGATGTTAAACAGCCCTATCCCTTAGTTGCCTTGTACGACACCGCAAGGGAGGAGATGGGGCAGCCCGAATTCTACTTTGCCGGGAACCACGCGGCGGAAAAATAAAATAATAACAAATAAATAGTGATATAAGATTTTAACATAAAGCTTTGACTTCTAAAAGTATTTACTCGTATCTCGACGAAACACAAAATATTCTCCTAACTCATTTTGACTTCGTAGGCACTTAGTTTATCAACTAAAAGCACTTCTCGTGATGTCATGCCTCCCTCAAATTATCTGTTTTTCGAACCTTTCTAAGTATAAGACTGAGGAGTTACAGGAGATAAATTCTTTAATTACGAGCCTCATCACGTAGGAAAACTATAAACCCACAGCTTAACTAATAAATAACTCTAGCCATTCTCAGTATACACTAATACTAATTTTATCCAATCAATTTATCCTTTTTGATAATTCAGCCCTTGAGACGCAGCCTAAATAATTCATTTTAAGAAATAAATTGAAGAAATTGAAAATAAATGCAAGGCGATTTTATTTGTGTTTGAAATGAAACAGATCAAATTAACGAAATGCTATATTGAAAATATTTCAATAAGAGTGCTTAGACTTTTAGACGAATTATTCGATATAGAAACAGTGTAATAAACTATAATTATAATCAAGGTTTTTAGTAATTGGTACCTATCCAAATTTCATATAATTCAAATGTTTCACTAGACGATTTTCTAAATAAATAAATTTAGTGAACATTGAAATTTATTCTAAATACACTTTAATACATAAAATGAAAGATTTTTTTTTATCAAATTAAGATAATTACGAATATTTATTAGACGCAAAAAGCAGTTAAACGGAGGAAATATTATGTATTTTAAGACGTTATATCTTTAGAAAGGTTGACAATGTGAACCAGCTTAACAGGTAAAGGTAACGCCTCAAATACAGGATGTATCTATTGAATTATCTATTTATCGCTACCCTCGTATGTATGTTACAGCCATGTATGTTTAAGTATGTTGCGTAACAGCCAAGAAATATAGCGGTATGGTATGTAGTGTAAGTATACCTACAATGCCCAACAAAAAAAAATCAAAAGCAAATAAAGTGCAAGAAAATAAAGTGATTAGGTATTTAATGTTATGTTATGACTTTATGAAACATGATAATATAAGAGACAGTGTTAAATAATAGACGTGTTTTCATTATTTTTAATACTACCCTTGAATTATCTAACCTAACCTAACCTTACTAATTTCACTTTGACTCTCAAAGGATTAGGCATGTGTGCACTCAAAGGAAATTACAATGAATATTTAAATAACATTTGTGATTAAAATATTTAAGTACACATACATATACTCACACCTTGCTCCCTTCGAGGCAGTTAAAGATAATAACCCGGCATCTGCTCCTTTCCTTACACATTTCACAAGTTCTAATGTCATTAAACTTTTAATGCAAGCCGTTTAAAGAAATATACATAAAATATATAACAATAAAATTATACTTGATAACTGTTATTACTTTAAATACACACTTAGATAAATAAAAGGAAATGACAATAATAATGAGCTTATGACGCGACTTACAAGCGACGCGACGCGACATTTAATAATAAACGAATAAAAAGCATCAACCTGTAGTTGGAAATAAACGCCGGCCATTATAATGCGCTATAGATAAAAATAATGGAGTCGCGAGTCGCGACCAACGCGGCAACCACAATTTTTTAATATAGTACTTAAATAAGAACGCACGTGCTTCTAATGTTACGCGTAACAAATGTAATTAAAATAATATTTGATTTGATGAATACTCGTAGCCGCGTTGGTTCCCGGTGGAGTAGTATAGGGTCTCCCCAACTCTGGGTGTTGTAGAAGGCGACTAAGGGATAGGGCTGCATATAAACATACAGGCAATGACCAAGTGCCCACGTCCCCTATTACGTAGGATCAAAAATCATTGTTAGCGAAATGTGGTTGTTATTACACCTCTGCCTACCCCTTTACTTTAAAGGTGAGAGCATGTATTATGTATGTATATAGGGTGTCCATTTTACATAAGTTTTACCACTCAATAAAAAAACAACATCCTGCAATAACTTATAATAGTGACACTTAAGCGGTATTCGCTAATGCTATTTAGACGTTATTGCACTAACACTGGCAGCATTACTCGTAAGCGAGTGGGTTCCCACAGTTGAGTCGAGACTAAACGAGCCTACATCCGGTCTATTCCGGTACAATCCGGTTTTGTGTAAGACATCGATAGCTTGGACTCGTATCTTAGTAAGAAATGGTGTTTGTTTTAATATTGTAATAATGATAATACCTATTAAGTAAATAAGTTGGTTTGATTGTTAGATTTACAACCTTTTGGGTCATTGAAATGAAACCTCTTTTTAACGGATTCTATCGCGATTTATTTGTTACTTACTGACCCGGCGAACTTTGTACCGCCATATTTTTTTAGCCCGTTTAAACCGTTTAAACCTTCCCTAGACCTCCACGAACATTTCAAGACCAAGGCAAGATAAATCCGTTCAGCCGTTCTCGAGTTTTAGCGAGACTAACGAACAGCTTGATTTTTATATACCTAATTACTTTTCAGCAGTCATGTTCGCGGGTAAGAGATGGTAGGTAGTTGTCACATAGTTTAAAGTAAAAGTTTTCCAAAGTACCTACCCGAATTATGATGAATAGTTGTTAAGGAGTAATATTCGCGTAAAGTTCTGAAAATATCATATTTAGGCTTATTTCAAATCAGGCAGAAGTACTCGAGCATTTCGAGCACTTTAAAATATATTTTTAATTCCACCTTATTCTTGAATGAAATTTTGAAGCATTTAATATGCTGATTGTTCAAATCGATTTACAAAGAGAAAAGGAATCGACTTCGGGCTCTGCTCTGATGCTCTGACCGCTAAGCCTTCTTCTAAGAATCAACCTTATTCTGTTTAGACAGAGCTTAAAATGTACATGTACTATGCGGAGCTTGAAAAAGCATCTGATGAGACCGTCAAGCTGAGTAGTGCCACCATTTAACATTGTTAGTGTCTGTAATGGTGACCGTCTTTCCTGAGACTTTGCCTTCAGCTTACCATCAGGCGAGGTGAAGTAATACTGACGTCTCGTCTATAAAAAAAACACATTTTGCTCTTCAAATTGATCTTCAAACCAATTTTTTATAAGATTGTTCAACACAATACATCAATATATAGACGCCATTAAATTTAAACACGTTCAATAGCAATATCCATCACAAATACTAAACAAGCATCTATAATAAATAAAAGCGACCAACATAGGAATCGAACTCGCACTAATCTGTAAGTGGGCGTCGCACCGGACGCAGAACTTGTATAGCTTCGAACTGGTTTAGGCGCACTCGGCCAGTTCCATTATCAAGTCACCCATGGTACATGGCCATATTTATTTACAACAGATATAGTTACTTTAGTTCTAAGCAGCAAAAATATCATCTCAAACTATCCATATCCATACTAATTATTATAAATGCGAAAGTAACTCTGTCTCTCTGTTACGCTTTCACGCCTAAACCACTGAACCGATTATGATGAAATTTGGTATTGGGGTAGATTAGACCTTGAGAAAGGACATAGGTTATGTTTGATCGCGATAACCAACATCCACGCGGGCGGAGCCGCGGGCAAAAGCTAGTAGTATATAATTGTAAAGTAGACAGCCTCTGTGGTGTGCGATAGTGAACGCAGCCGCTACGCAGGAGGCGCGGGTTCGAAACCCGCTCAGTGCAAATATTCGTATGCATGAACATGGGTATTTGCATTGGTCTGGTCGTGCCTCGGAGAGCACGTTAACCCGTCGGTCCCAGTTGCCATACGAACATCTATGGCAGTTGTTACAGGTAGTTGGAGCCCTTAAAAGTCCTAGGTACTGGTCTATCGCCCAATATCGCTAAAAATTTTAAGTCTGACTAGGTCAGAACTTTCAAAAAAAGGGCGTGGCGTCAAAATTCCTTCATTAGTTTTTACGTCCATCGTGAATTTCAGTAGTTTTTACGTCCATCGTGAATTTGAATTGGTTTTGCTCCCACGTAATAGAAGGCGAGCCGATTGCCGTCAAGCGGGTATTTTGTCACGAGCTTTATATAGGTGTAATGTTTTAAAACATTTATCAACACATATTACCTCAGTGACAAGGTGACACGACCAATGCACGACACGGCGCGTTAAATTTGATCGCGTGTCAAACTACTGATAACGTTCTAATGCTGCTTGACATATAACACTCCGTGATATGGAAAACGCCCCTTGCATTAAGTGTGTCACTGTTTCAGGATCAATTCTGGAGTTCATTTAAACTGATTTAAATGGTATTGTCGTCCGAACTAAAGGTGTGTACCAAATATTAGAACAATCAGTCAATACGAAGGGGAAATATCAAGGTATTAATATCAATCTTTGTTTGTCAAGGTCGATCTGATGCTGACTGTACTACTGTACCTATAATATGAATAGTGCATCACGAAAACATTAAAACATTTTGAGTTGTTTAACATAAAAAAAACATAAGAGGGTCAAAAGTAACGCGAAATGTTACAAAAGTTACAAAGAGTAGAGATAACCTGCATACGATAATACCTACCAAAGATAATACAGCAATAAAAGTATGTTCCAAAAACAAAGAAAAGCAGAAATGAAGAATCACGTCGTAGTTTCAAGCAATTATTTGTAGTAATTTTTATAGTAATTTTTATATAAATATAAATAAATATAAATATTGTAGGACATTCTACACAACGCTATCTAGACCCAAAGTAAGCATAGCTTAACTAGCTTGTGTTATGGGTTCTACAATGCGGATAAACATACTTAGATACATTTTTTTTTTGTAAATACATACATATTATACATAGAAACACCCAGACCAATGCAAATATTCATATTCATGCACACAAATATTTACACTGAGCGGGGATCGAACCCGCGCCTCCTGCGTAGCGGCCGCGTTCACTACCGCTACGCCACAGAGGCAGAGGCAGTCAGTTATAGGACTTGTAGTATGTAATTTAAACTGAAATATTTCACACTATATTTTGACACTTACTATTATAAGTTAATAGGTACGTATTTACATACTATTTAACTTAAATTATAATCCTTTCATATTTTTCCAATCCTACCGAGTTCCTTCAAACTCGGGTAATGAAAATTAAATGTCAAACGTAAAATGACAGCTGGCACATGGAATAAAATTTAAAAAAAAGAAGTGCAGTGACATTTAACTCCTTGATAAAAATAACGTCATTATTCTATTTTAAAATATCCGAACAGCGCACGCGCCACTAGATAGTAACTATAAAACAGGTGAAAAGAAAAATTTGGACTCTAGAGACATCTGCATTCGTCATAATCCAGTTTGATACTCGGTTTAAGCAAAGGTGCGCTATAATGACGGCAGGTGGAACATTCGCCGCTGGCTTTAAGAATACAGGTGTATGATCTAGTGTCGAACACCTTGCGACTTACAGTTGTTCATTATTAATTTTGTCTGTGGATAGCAATAAACAACTATTTAGGTATTTTTTATTTATAAAATTTCATGCTCAAGTACATAGGCGGACTTAATTAGATATAGTCATTACATACCTACTAGGTATGTAATGACTATAATTATCTAATAGCACTTAAGAACCTCTTAGAAAGATGACAATAAAGTGCCTTACAAAAACTGCTTTACATTTCTGTAAAACACACCATGTAAAGCACTCAAAAACACCATTACCTACCGTCGCGTGGGTTTACCTATATGTCTGTTACACTTTCACGCCTAAACCACAGAACCGATTTTGATGAAATTTGATACAGAGATAGATTAGACCTTGGGACAGAACATAGGCTATGTTTGGTCGCGATAACCGACATCCACGCGGGACAACAGCTATTATATTAAATATAAATACTTGAATCAAAATAAAGCAATTACTCATCTCAACGATCTACGAGTATCATTGATTTTTCATTGAAACTGACATTTTTCAATCTATGAGTAGGTGAATTCCTAACTTCTGATCTTCCGACGAATTTCCGCAAATATTTTCGTATAATTTCCGGATACCTGAAAAGTCTTAGCGAAGTTTCATAAAACGAAATTAGTCAGAGTTTATTCTATTTTTAAAATTTTCATGAAACATCAGAACTGACAATTTAAGGAATGTCGTTTAGATTTGGATATTCAAGTATTAGTCATACATTTTGTATTTTTTTACTAATCCAGGAAATTTTTCAACACACACTTTTATATGAAATTTATGGATATTATTCACAAACTACCTACACGAGAATATTTTCCCGTTTATTGGAAAAAAAAAATTTTTTGCACGCTTCAACAACCATAACAACAACAAAAAAAGGGCAAAGGAGCATTATGTCGCGACAGATTGAGAAATTATTACACAGAATACAGCAACCATGCCTTAAGACGATCTGTTGGGTAGTCACCGGTTCAATTCTTGCTCAGTACAAATATATTTGTCACAAAAAAAATTATAAGTACATATGTATAAGCTATGTTTACTTTGGGTCTAGATACTGTTCGGTAGATAAACTACTTATGGCTGTAGAAAAAAAAATCTCCACAAAAAATTTTTGGTGGAGTATTTTTTTTATCGTATTAAGGATAAGGATCGACTTGTAAGACATACACCGATAAAATTGAATTCTAAAAAGGGCAGGACGGGAGCTCCCGAAACCGGCTTGCCCTTATAAAAAGGTATAAGGTCGTAAAAGAAGTTCTTAAAGTTTGTAAGGACAGAAGCAAATATAATACTGTTGTTACTACCTCTTTGGAGGGAGAAGCGTGAGAACTCTAAATAATAATAGATCTAAATTCTAAATCTAAAATTCTCGAAGAACGTACAAAAATCCATTTCCTTTATATTATCAAATAAAGAATTTTGCACATAACTATAAATCCACAAGTAACATTGGTTGAAATACTGCAATGGAGTCTACTGCATAAGAGTTGGCACCACAGATAATATAGATCACGGTCTTGCATAGTCCTTGTGAGAATGATCTCATTCAATTTGCCTAGCAGTAAAACTTTCGGAATACATAATAGTTTTTGGCAAAAGAAAAATTGACACGATGAAGAAAGGTTCGGAAACAAAGAAAATATTGTGTATGATAGCTTTGCAAGTTTATTATTTAGAATTAAAGCAAATTTTCATGGATCCCATTTTCAGATTGTTATGAATCATATCTTTGAGAAAACGTTAAAAAGTCAGTATCACAACAAAAACAGACGTAATTTGGTTCATTCGTTTATAAATATCTTGACAAAGAACCATCTTTTTTAAAAACAAGAGAGTTCGAAATTGAAATAATCTTTTTTTAAATGCTCTCTTTGAATCGACTGTTCGAAATTTAAATAGGTACTTATTCAAATGAAACATTTCGATAATTGAACATTTTTAATTCCTTTATATGAAAGTGAAAGAGTGTTCTATAAAATAGACAATAAAATTTCAAATTGATACACTAGTTACACTAAAATAGTCCACATTTCACTTAAAAAATAATAATTGCAATATTCATCTGGCTATTTTGTTTTTATTAACCCTTTTTTACCGATATGTGACACCAATTTTACTAGTAATTCTATTTTTAAACCTAAAATTTATCAAAAGGATTGTCGTACTGTGTGTCAATGATCTAAATTTGAATTTGTCAAGTTGCATGACAAATTCAGAAAGAAGTTATTTTGGCGTACTTTTTCTTTGCGGGAGACTTCTAGAATCTAGAAAAAACTACATGTATTTTTAGAACTCTCCTGTATTTAATTTAATTACAGAATATACATACACACATATACACACGCCAATAAATCTGCGAAGGGGTAGGCAGAGGTGTATTTACACCCACATTTCGCCAACTATAATTTTCGGTCCCATGTAATAGAAGGCGAGCCTATTGCCGTCTAGTGGGCACTTTATCATGGGCTGTATGTTTACTGTCGGATGGAATATGAAATGTTTATTCGAAATGTGGCAATAACACGAATAAATTGGTGAAATGTGAATATAATTATACCTCTACCTACCTCATCCAGGATACAAGTGTGAGAATGATATGCAAAACCCACCAGATCAATTTTAAAGAACCAATTTATGGTCAGAAGCATTTAATTAGCTGTAAAAACTGGTACGTATTATTAGTCCGCTGATGACATCCGGTTATAACAAAAAATGGTATAATAAATGAAGCTCCTATACTATAATATGCATTAACTGACGCCGTGGATTCGCCGAAGTGGAATTCTGGTTCCGCTTGGAGCCTTCGCAACCTATAGGAACCTATTCCAAGGATAACAAGTCCTATGTGTTATTCCCGAATATTATCTACTAGCTATTGCCCGCGGCTCCGCCCGCGTGGATGTCGGTTATCGCGACCAAACATAGCCTATGTTCTTTCTTAAGGTCTAATCTATCTCTGTACAAAATTTCATCAAAATCGGTTCAGTGGTTTAGGTATGAAAGCGTTATAAACAGACAGACAGACAGGACCAATTTTTACAATTATATAATAATGTAGATAGATAGATCGATTTTAACTCATGTAATGTCATGATATAAATAGATCTTACGATAGGTAATGGATTCTATACGAGAAAAAATGCGAAATATTATTTACTGTATTTCGATAAATACTGTATTCTATTTTTATTGTATTCTTAAGCTTCAAGGATAATGTTGTCTGCGGTATTACGTGTGTGAAACTTCAAGATAAAAATCAAATTTTATGAAGCCCTAATATACATAACATTCTCAGAATCTAATATTCACGCAATCTTATCTCAAATGGAACAGAAATGTTACTTCAATAAATATTTACGAATAAATAAATCTTTAACTGTTAGGTAACGTTTCGGTAAACTGAATAGCAAATGATTTCAAAAAATAAAAAAAGAAATGAAAATTTAAAATCAACATAAGTACCTACAAAAGAAAAAAAATCTTTTGAAAAATAACTCCTGCTTGGAAACAAAAACATTATGAATAAAGTTTAAATATTTCAGACTCTTCTATGAAGAATAAAATCTCTTTTGAATAGAAAATAATTTTGATAATTTATTTTAATATTTGTTAAGAATAATAAAATAAGTATAAAAATATAAACATTAGAATTGAAAACGTCCTTCGTTATAAAATAAAGTTTTTTGTAAATTTAAGTCTAAGGTAAACTACATATTGTTAAATAAATTATTCCATTACTTTTATAAGATTTGGTAGATAAGTTAACCTGTAGAAATACGGAGGGTCGATGTAATCCTATCTATCTAGCAGAATAAGGAATCTGCCCATCTCGAGTTATCATTACGTTTGTAAGATTTATTTTAAAACAGAAGTTTTATTTGTAAAGGAGTTCAAAGAGTTTGTCATTATAATGATGCTTATCCTATCATCCAAAAATACTATCACTAGTCTTTACTTAAGCTTTGTTATAGGTAAGTATTATTTTGTTAGTTATCCAATTCTATTCCAAGATTATCCTACCTACATAGAATATCCTATCTCTAGATAGAATCCTGTCTAACTCGCCACCGATCTCTGGTAGATTAGTTAACCTGTAGTAATACGGTGGGTCGATGTAACCCTATCTATTTTGAAAGTAAAGAATCTGTTCATCTCGAGTTGTCATCATAATAAGTTCCGAGTCACAATAGGAAGCAATTATAAACGCTAGTAAAGGCATATTATAAGCAAACTGTTTATTTAATAGCTTATTAATAATTAATAATTTACTGTCACATAAAAAGCACATAAAAAAATTCCTTAGATCCCACACTAGGATTCCTATGTCGTGGTATCCAGTTATTTTAAATTTTATTTTATTTAATAGGATATAAAGAGCCTTACCACAAAGCCTACCACTACTGGGAATGATGTATGAGTTCAAAAGATCAACTCATCCAAATATATTCAGCCCCTGGACAAGTAGCAATTCGTTGGCCGGCGTATTGTTGAATGACGAATGTATGGGATTTGACGTATATCACAGTCGTCAACCTATGTCAAAAACGTCAAATCTCATACATTCGTCATTCTATTCCAAAATACGCCGGGCAGTAAATTTCCACTTGTCTAGGGGGCTGGCATGTTAAAGTTTTAATGGAATAAAGAAAGCCTCGTTAACCCTGAAAACATTGATCCTTTTTTTATTTAGATTGCTTGTAGGTTTAAGTTCCGTCTGAGCATTCGCGTTTCTCGATCTAAATCTAAATTTGACTAGTTAGCATACTAATTGCTTTAAAATTTCATTTAACTGAGATCCTTTAATGTGCTTGAATGAAATTTTGAAGCATTTATTAAATTGATTTAGATTTTTCCTTTCTAAATCAGCTATAATGTGCTATCTTGTAAAACGTACAATATTTGGAATAATATTTACAAGACCACTATTATTTATTAAAACGAAATTATTATTTGGATAAGTATCTTAATAGCATTTTTTATATGAAAAAGTTTTATTTATATTCAACCTACTCACGACCCCCCGGCGTCCATTGGTGCAACTGAAATCCCCTTTTCTTCAAAAGTTTATTAAGAGTGAATTATAAATATTAAACCTTCTATGCTTAGGCAGGGGGAAAACGAACCAAAATTCATTGCAAGGTTCAAAAGAAGTTAGCGGAAAACCAGACAGACATAGAAAAACATTTTATATTATACTATATAATGATTTTGATCATAGTGTAAACAAATCTATTTGGAATGGAACTGTCAACATGTTAGATTATTATGTGTCAGTTATAATCAGGACGTATCCTTAAAGAGGGTAGGGACGCGTAACTAGATGCTACCGAACAATAAATTTTCTTACCACCCCCTCTCATGAATGTATACCAACTACATGTATTGTTTATTCGTACGCATTTCATTTGTTATAGAAAATTATTTTTATTCGAAAAGTCCCCGACTTTGGTATAATTATTATTTTAGGGTTAAATGTTAACGACGCAATGTTTATATACAGCCGATATTAGGTTTCAAAAAACTATCGCAACGATTTTTTTTAAAATTAAACTCCCAACAAACAAATTTCACACCACCTACTGCACTTAAAAAAAATAATTAAACATAATATAAAAAATCCAGTTACATATAAAAAATAGCTTACTCTCACGAAACTCGTATCGGCGGAAATCGAGACCGGTCCGTCATCCAGCCATCCGGGAGACCGGTTTACCACGATGATTTTCATTCATAAAAACACTGACATACACACACCTTGCCACTAATTTTTCACTGTAATCCGTAAACACTGCGTCGATGCCACAGGTTGGGGACTGGCGGGTATAGACGTGCACGCACTTCGGGCCACTGATGCCGTGTGACCCGGGGCGTGCGCGTGGGGGAATCGAGCGGCGCGGGGGGGAGATCAGTACAGCGTCCCGGGGAGCCTGCCAGAGCCTGCGTGTTCGGGCTTGACGTTGCTACGCTTTGGGGCGTTTATTTTCTCCTCTGCGTAATTTTGGCGAATTCTGATTTTTGAATTATGAATTTCGGTAATTAATTCTTTTTTGTGGTTGCGTTTGTTTTTTATTTTTAGATTTCTTTTTTCGGTTCGATTTTTGAATGTTGTATTGGGATTTGAAATCGGAATGTTATAATTTTATGACAACAAGATTCAATTTTTTCTCTTCGTTCGGTTTTTGAATTTATGCTGTGCTGTCAAATTTTATCTTCAAACGTCAATATAATTTCGTCCCGCCAAAAAAATGTGAAATTCGAGCGATCTGTTCAATGTCAAAGAGGCTTTCTTTGATGACATGATATCGAAAGCTTATTTTTTTTTAATATTCAGTTCATTAATAAATTGACAGCACCCTGGTAGACGGTAAACTAGGGTTGAGTTTTGTAAACACTGAATTTAATTATAAATTAATGATAGAATAATTTAATTTTTGAAACATACAATTTTTATAATAATTAATGTTTTTTTTTTGTGTATGGGCAGAAACTAGATAAATGAGTAAATTAATTTCACACGTAGCCATAGGTAGCCATACAATAATAGGGCGCCTTTTTGTATCACAATCTATCTATATGACAGTTACAAACAGATGCGCACAATGACGTATTAAATTAATAGCTACGTCATACAAGAACATGGCGGCTTTCAAAAGTGGCGCAAACACTAAGTGTAATTTTTTTATAGCTACTTACTAATAGATAATACGTCAATATTATTAATTAATATGAATTTTATTTTTGTGTATATCAATAATATTATTATTTAATTACGAATTTATTACTAAGTATAAACATTTTTTTGGGAAGCGCACGGTCGCGATTCTGATTGGTGCTAAAAATGATGACCAAAACTCGTGATTTTAGAGTGTGGACAACATATCTATAGTTTACTAGTTGTTGCCCGTGGCTCCGCCCGCGTGGATTTCGGTTATCGCGACCAAACGTAGCCTATGTATTAATCTGATGTATAAGCTATATTATTGTAAAGTTTCATTTAATTCCATTCAGTAGTTTTTACGTGAAAGAGTAAGAAACATTCCATACTTACGAACTTTTGCGTTTATAATATTAGTACGATTAGTAGAATAATAATATCATTGGTTGCGCATTGCTGCTGGTCAAGTAATAGTTTTTCGCAACCTATTTTGCCGTAGAACCAGTCGACCATAGAAGTCAGGTTGACATTGGAAACTCGTTGCGGATTTAATTAACCTATTCTTTATTAGCCTTCTTTCACAAAATGGTTCGTACAAAGGCGCACTTATTGCCTTAGGCATTTTCTACTTTTATCAACAGGGGTGGTGCGGTTATAAAAAGGGTAGGTACGTGGTTTTTGACAAGCTTTATTAATACATTTAATATTTAGGCTGGATTTCACCAGCTACAATCAAGTAAACTGAGTTTTATGTTTTACTATATAAAATTTATGAAGTAAAATGTGGTAACGCAGTTATGTCATCTTGATGGTAGTTTTAACAGTGATGAAAGCTAGTCGAAGTAGAATATACAAATAGAATCGCGCCTTTATCCTAGGAGGGTTAGGCAGAGGTGAATTAACACCCACATTTCACCAATCAATGTATTCGGTCCCACATAATAGAGGGTGAGCCTATTGCCGTATTCCGGGCACTATTGTTGACTCGAGCCATGCATCAGAGGCGGAGTCTGGGCTGTATATACATATAATATTTTTTTGATGTTAAATAGCCTGGGCTTAGTAGAATATAGATAATATAATATTAAAAATAAGTGTAATACGTAGATATACATTTACGCCTACTTTTCCATTGGGTTAGGCAGACATCATCTTACTTTCTGCTATGATTCGTTAAATTATAAATTAAGGTCGGGAGTACCACGAACTTATGGAAGAATGCAAGAATAGTAAATTTTAAACAACGAAATCAAAATCTAAGCCGGTGAGAATCGTGTTATATCTGATGACATTCCAATGAGTCCTGCATTCCACAACACCAAACTGCATCACAGTAAAATCAATTCAAAACGACAAATTAGTTCCCACGCAATACAATAAATATAAATATTTATTAATCATCAGTTGCCACCAACAAAAAAAAACCGTATTTACTAAAACAACTGATAAAATAACAACTTTATGAGCTCTGAAAAAAAAATGGTAGCATCCATTTTTTGTTCTCACACAACCTGTCTATGGTTTTTTCAAT
Source organism: Eilema depressum (assembly GCA_914767945.1). Classification (NCBI taxonomy): domain Eukaryota; kingdom Metazoa; phylum Arthropoda; class Insecta; order Lepidoptera; family Erebidae; genus Eilema; species Eilema depressum. The sequence goes on along the minus strand of OU612036.1, from coordinate 2,242,479 downwards.
ACCTGTTTTTTTGTATCGATTACAAACTAAAGTATACATTCCCATCACTAAATGAGTGACGTATGCTGTTGAAATTAGGGTTGGGATTCGTGTGGAACGTTTCACTAAAAATGGTCAACATCCGACTAATGTCAAGTGGTATTTTTTCTTTTTTAATACCCTGTTTGGAGAACAGGTGTTTTGTCTGAGGGCATTTGATGGTTTGAATTTGATGTTTTCTTTGTTATTACTTCGAGAGGGCAGGAATTGAAGGTTATTTTTATATCTACCAGATCAGTAAGGTTAATTTTTTGCTACTGGGCAGCAGATGGTAAGTGATTACTGTAGACTAAAAACGCTTGTAACATCAGGAATCGGTATCATTCCCGTGTTATCGATAATATGTATATAACAGCCCCTTAAGGGTCCATTACACGCTTATGCAAGCGTCATGCATCATGCCGTCAATCATGAATATTATTGGTCAATCGGTTATTAGACGTTATGTTATTGGTCATTCACGGCGTGATTGATGGTTAAACCATGGCAAAACCTACCGTGTAATGGACCCCTTAGACAAGTAGTATATTCTTCATTCTATACGCCGGCCATTGAATTGCCACTTGTCTAGAAGGCAGGACTGTACCAACATCTTGCATAGGTGGCAATAACCAATATCTTAGGTGGCAGACAAGCACACTACCCACCTGATGGAAAGTGGTTACCGTGGCTTATAGACGTGTGCAGCACCAGGGGCATCACACTCGCGCTGTCGATCCTGCAAGAGCCATCTAATGCCTTTCTTGAAGAACCCGTTAAAATTCATGTTTTTAAATTTTTTTATTCATTAAAATTTATCGAGTAGCAAATCAAAATAAAGGGAATGAGAAGGAGATTACAAAAATCTATACTATCCATACTAATATTATAAATGCGAAAGTAACTCTGTCTGTCTGTCTGTCTGTCTGTCTCGCTTTCACGCCTTAACCACTGAACCGATTTTGATGAAATTTGGTATAGGGGTAGATTAGACCTTGAGAAAGGACATAGGCTATGCTTGGTCGCGAAAACCGACATCCACGCGGGCGGAGCCGCGGGCAAAAGCTATTATATATAATTGAAAATGTATGTAGCCTGCTATCAAATTTGTTTCGATCTTTTAGGTATCAATCAATCAATTACCCTATTGCAGTCCACTGCTGGACGTAGGCCTCTCCCAATATGCACCACGTTTGCCGATCCTCCGCCTTCCGCACCCAGTCCGTCCCAGCCACCCTTCACAGATCGTTAGTCCACCTGGCTAGGGGGTGTCCTACCTTCCGTTTTCCTTCGCGCGGTCTCCACTCCTTTTAAATAGCAGGCGGGTTTTTTTCTTTAATATTTTATTTTTTATTTCGATTTTTTATACAAGTGTGATTCGCAATAAAAGCAATTTTCTTTCTTCTTTTTCTTTCTTATGTTATGAAATTTAGTATTACTGAAGTCGATTAGCCTATCGCAGTCCACTGCTGGATATAGGCCTCTCCAGATGTGCGCCATTACTCCGGATCCTGCGCCTTCCGCATCCGTATTATTGCTTAAGTTTTTTTTTGCTAGATGATAAAAAGCTGACAAGTGAAAGAAGAGATGTCGTACAAGGCGATTAAGGGATAGGGCTGTTTAACATCAAACAAATATTATACAGCCCCGACTCAGCCTCAGATGCATGGCTCGAGTCAACAATAGTGCCCGGAATACGGTAATAGGCTCACCCCTATTACGTGGGACCTAATATAATGATTGGTGAAATGTGGGTGTTAATTCACCTCTGCCTAACCCTTCGGGGATAAGGGCGTGATTGTATGTATGTATGTATAAAAAGCTGACGTGCAGTTAAGAAGATATCATGCTAAGTCTGGACTCGTAGCATCAGAATGGCCTCAAAATGGTGGTCCCTAACTTGCCGTCAAGTTAGGGACCACCGTCCTTGATAGACACTTTTTCACGCCTTACTTGAAGGACCCGGGACTGTAGGAAGAGGGAAACACGTGCGCGGACCGAGCATTCCAGCTCTTCATCGTGCTTCAGAGGAAGTATTTGTTATATAATTTAATGACGTAAAAGCTTGACGGATTTGATTGAAATTTGGCACACAAATAGACCATTACCGGGGCAATGACACAGGATATTAGGTATATTATTGGAAGTATTTAATGTTTCCTTATAGTAATAGGTTTTATATATGGTAGACCGTGGGACTGAAGACCATATTCCACGCGGACGAAACCGCGAGTTTAAGTTATATGTCAGACTAGCTGTTGCCAGGCGCGGTCCGAGGAGGGGGGGGTCACAGGGGACATGACCCCCCCCCCCCTCAAAACCATGCACGTCATATTGAAAAGTCCCAGTACGAGGGGAGGGGGGGGGGGAGGGGTAAATTTCTTAAGAAATTTCCGAAGTGACCCCCCCCCAAACTTCAAGCTGCAACCGCGCCTAGCTGTTGCCCGCGGCTCTGCTCACGTATCATAGCCACCTATGTCCTTTCCCAAGGTCTAATCTGGACATAGAAAGGATAATATGTCAAGAGTACTCAAAACCGGTGAGCATGTATGAAAACAATTATGAATGTAGAAGAAGCAAAAAATGTATGCCAGGATCGTAGCAAGTAGAAATATTAGGTCTCTGCCTACCCCACTGGGAAAGAGGCGTGACTATTTGTATGTATGTTATCTACTTCTGCACCAAATTTCATTAAAATCGGTTGAGAGGTTTAGCCATAAAAGCGTCACAGACAGACTGATATTTTCGTGCGTTTAAAACTTTCACTTTGGTACGTAAGTGACTGCCGTCAGACCCCCAACCTTGACAAGAAACCCTGCGCCTGATTTCGTCCGTCAATTAGCCGGTGCACTACCTACCGGTTTGCAGGAGAAATCGGTTTACACCCCATACATATTAATGGCGGCCCCTGTTATAAATTAGTATTCAAGTCAAACATAATCAACATCAATCAACGCCTGATGTTCAATTATCTGTCAATATTCTAGACAAATCAACTCCCACGCATCACCAACATAACAAAACCTCTTTATACACCAAAGCTGTGATATAACACGGTTCTTATTAAAATGGTCGGTAGTGTAACCAATTTGGTAAGACCTCTAAGTTAGAACAAGTAGTAGGTGGTGATGGGTCTAGGTCAAATGGATATTAGCTTTTTAAAGTAAGTTCAATGCCCTCATTTTATGGTTTTATGCTAATTGAATCTATGTTCTTTAAACCTGGTGGTACTAATCTGATAACTTATTTACAAATCCCTTATTAGATCAAAAAAGTAGAAAAAAATATCTGATGATTGTTCCGAGTTATTGACAATTCTATGCTTGTGTGCCGGTGCATTGTTCGTACGTCGATGCATGCCGGTTCGATTCCCGGCTAACCCTCCTACAGTCCCGGGTCCTTTAAGCGGGGCGTGAAAAAGCATCTGATGAGGCCGTCAAGCTGAGTGCCACCATTGTAGCAGGGTACGTATCTATAATGGTGACCCTCTTTCCAAAACTTTGCCCTCAGCTTACCATCAAGCAAGGCGAAGTCAAATTGACGTGTCCTATATTAAAAAAAATACAAAAATATACTACGTTATTTCTGCTGATAGACCACCGCATCTGACGCAACGGGGTCTTTTTTATACCACTTAGGTCGGAGACAAGCACACAGCCCACCAGATGGTGGATGACCCACGCCTCGCTTCGCGTCGAAGCGCGAGGTAACTACCGCCATGCCACAGAGGCTGTCAAACTGCTGCCTCCACTGTGCCCTCTGCTATTTAAAGGGGCATGTGAAGACGGTAGTGAACGCGGCCGCTACGCAGGAGGCGTGGGATCGATCCCCGCTCAGTGCAAATATTTGTGTGCATGAAATATGAGTATTTGCATTGGTCTGGTCGTGCCTCGGAGAGCCGTCCCGTTAAGCCGTCGGTCCCGGTTGCCATAAGAACATCTATGGCAGTCGTTACGGGTAGTTGGAGCCCTAAAAAATTCCAAAAACAACGGTCTAACTGCAGAGCTTCGATATCGCCTAATGTTAACATTGGGTTGTGGAGGTCAGATGACAATCGCTTCACGGAAAATATCGAGGTCTAGCCAATCCGTAGTTAAGACTGGTAAAAGCGGACCCCAGACTCCGAGTTGAAAGCTTCGGATGCGACTGGGAATTAACGCTAAGAGGAAGAAGATGTGAAGATTCTCCGAGCAGCCTCAGAATTAACCACAGGTGACAGCATTTCCCCCTGGGGATCCTAACCAACCCTAAGTAATCACACCCACAGAGGGTAGCAATATCAATGTTCCTATTGCTACCAATCCCATTAAACCGGACTTGTCGGAGTTGAGCCAGATATTATAAAGATAAATCGTTGTAAATTAAACGGACGATTTGTCTCAGCCTTGGCAGTTTTATAAACACCTGCGTACAAAATGTTGAGCGGTGAGAGGTGCTGGTAGCTGAATATTGTACACATAAATATGTAGAAGTACAACTTGATATATTTTATGACGAGAAGAGATGATTATATTTCTTAAGCGCGGGCCTGGGAGTGACGGGTGGAGCCACCTGTCAGCGTAGCATAAGCAGGCCTTAATAAGAGAGCGGGGGTGACTTGGAGACTCCGCGGTCTCCACACTGGAATAGGGCCAGATTAAGAGACAGCCCTAGGCTGGCTGGGGTGCGAGGGATATATTCACGATGATGTCACCTCTGGCAACCGACGGCCCATAGACGGCGTGCGTTTTAGTCGGTTCGAGTCCGACATAACCTCCTCTACCGGCTCCAGCAAGGAAAGGTATTCGTGGGACGATGAAAAAAAATTACGATGTAAATGTGAAAACTTGAGAGCCCATATAAAGTTAGAATATGCTTCTTTGGCGTAGCGGCACAACGTTCGACTGCTACGACCGCACCCCCTGGGTTCAATTCCCGCTCAGTACAAATATTTGTACTTAAATATATTTGAATTGGTCTGGGTCTTTCTATGTACAATATATATTTGTAATTACAAAAAAAGTATATAATATAGTGTAGTGTTTGATGATAAACAGCCCTATCCCATAGTCGCCTTATACGACACCGTATAGGAAAAGATGTGGTGGCCCAAATTCTACTCTGCCGGGAAACACACGGGAATATAATTACAGTTTTAAAATTTCCTAGTTCTATTTCTGCGTCTGTTCCCTATTGTGGCTCAATGACATTTCATTAGATTGGTGTTTAGTGAATGCTTATGTCCTTCGTACTTTCAAACCTTTAGTTAGTGAAGATACGATCCTCGTACGCAACACGGACAGTATCGTGACCCAGATGTAGCGTCTGCCTTCTGTGAACTGTGACACTCACGGATTCCTGTTTAACGTGTTGAAAATATCAGAAACTAGCTGTTGCCTGCGGATCCAACCGTGTAGATGTCGGTTCTTTTATTCTACTTAGATCGCAGACAAGTACAAGGCCTACCTGATGGTTACGGTGGCCTATGGACGAGTACAACACCAAAGGAGTCACAGTCTCTCTTTGGTGGTATGCTCCAACCATTTTCTCTATTAAAATTCGGATGTTTTTTTTTTAAATTTCAATAGCCTCGCAGATCATTCTAGGTATATTATCTATATTCTTTGGTGGTTTATCATATCTTAAGTAATGATTGCACGTGTTCACATACAGCAAAAATCTGGCTAAAAGTAAATAATAACAAATATATCGCGATAGAATCCGTTAAAAATTAGTTTTATTTCAAGTGAGGTTCGCGTAAACTTCAGATCAAATTAAATGTGCTGGCTTTTATGAACGCGTGTAGTTACGGAGCTGTTTGTCACTCAGAATAGGGGCCTGAATGTTCTTTATATAAAAGTTAGCATTTTGCTCCTACCTATTTATTTAAAGCTCGTAGACACTGTTACTTTGAGGACTAACCTACGCTTAATGTCAGTGTGTCCTAGTCCTATACATAAATAATGTTAACGCAACATGCAACCTTATACATAATAACTACCTACGTAGAGCCTTCTATGAATAACATAGACATATTATGCAAGGAATAATATAGCATAACTAGCCTTCCGCCCGCGGCTCCGCCCGCGTGCATCTCGGTTAACGCGACCTTTGCTCATATCTTCGGTTCTACTCGACCGATTGCGATCTAACAAACGTAAGATTTTATGTCTAAGTAAGCCCTTTCTAACAAAAAAAACCGCATCAAAATCCACCCAGTAGTTTTTGCGTCCATCGCGGACAAACGGACAGGAAATTCAAAAAAAAATTTCGTGTTCAGTATTATTGTTAACATAACATAACCCAAGTATTTTTTTTTTAATATCTCCAATGTACAGACACGACCACTTTACAATTATATAATAGTATAGATAGAAGATGTAATAACTTAGCATAGCTTTATAGCTTTGAGAGGCTCATGGCTAAAGTTATAATTCCGAAAGTGACCGCATACGACAACTGCAGAGACACGCAGCAGATAAGTACGCGTAATACATTGCGGCTTCTCAATGGTTCTCTTCATCCGTATCGGAGTTTTACAAGCAAGTAGCCAGAGCTCACTGGAGAGGTTCTGTGCTGTCAGCGGGAAGACCTTGTCCTACTTATCTTCTGCACTGACGGCACAGAATCTCTCTGTTCTTACAGGTTCGGCAGCACAATTGTGACTCCCCTGGTGTTGCACTCGTCCATAGGTCACGGTAACTACTTTCCATCAGGTCTGCCGGATGCATGTCTGCGACATAACATAACACAACATAACTCACGCCTATATCCCCGAAGGGGTAGGCAGAGGTGCTAGCACCCATATTTCGCCGTTTATGTTTAGATCCCTATGTAATAGGTGGCGAGCCTATTGCCATTAACCGGGCACTTATAAACCTGCAATAAATACACACATAAAGGTTCGGTCAAACCAACGCGATCAGCTTGCGTCCGCGGTGCCTTAACTTTGAAAAGCATCGAAAAGTCATTGGTGTTTGCCATGGTAAAACCTGGGATCGAACCCGAGACCTCGTCTCAGCAGTCCATTACCCATACCACTAGGCGACCACGACATAAGTAGTATAAAAAAGGTCGTTACTTATTTCAACTATTCCTTTATAAGTATGACCACTCCCGTTCCAAGTCTGATTCCATGCAATTTCTGCAAATAATATCCAACTTTGCAAAGTAGGTACCTTTCGGTGTGACCAGAAAATAAAGTTGGTGAATGCAGGCGTGTAAGTTTTAATTGGATTTCATTGAAGTTGTTCTCGTTATGGACTTACCCTGCCATTTAGTATTTAAGGAGCACTATGCTGCGTTCAGGCTGGACTTCGCAAGTAAAAATACTTTTGACTAAATTGAGTTCTCACTCTTTAACCGACTTCTAAACAAGGAGGAGGTTCCCAATTCCCTTCGTTCTCAGAATATTATATTTTCAAAAAATTACATTCGCAAAACATTACATTTGCAAAACATTATATTCTCAAAATGTTACTTTTTTTATTCAAATTGACGAAAAATAAATGCACTTAAAATTATCATAGAAGTCCATAATAATGTTTGGCTAATTTATATTAGCCAAACATTATTGTTTTGCGAATGTAATATTTTGAGAATATAATATTCTGAGAACGAAGGCTCAAATCGGATTTTTATATATTTTTTTAAAGTTTGTACGCTCATAAGACTCAATAACTCCGTCATGCGTAGATGGATTTGCAAAATTCTTTTTTTGTTCGAAAGTACATTATTCCAAAATGGTCTCATTTAAATTTCATAAAGATCTAATAATGGGTTTCCGAGATTATACCAAAGAACTTTTCAAAAAATACCAGGAAATCAGCCGCGATTACAGCAATCGCATATTATTACAATGTCTCTACCATCATCATAACATCACACCTGAATCCCTTGGTAAAGTGGACCCTAGACTCCGAGGTTCAAGCTTTGGATGCGACTGGGATAAACGCTAGGATGAAGAAGTACCTATTCGCTGTGCCGGGTCCGGGTAAGATCTCCGAACCGTTTCAAAATTACTCTTATAAATAATGGTTACGAAAACTAGTTTTCCCATACAGTAATTCGAAACAAAAATCATTTCCCACAGAATAATTACTCCATATAATTTACATACTTATTACCATGTAGATGTTTTGCATGGGATGTTTTTTTTTTAATTTACGCTTTGAGAAACTGGTTAAGCGTGTATTGTACGGATGAGTAGTTTGTATTTCTTGTTTATTAGTTGCGCTTTAAATGGCAATAAATAATTGTTTTTGTTTAGCTAAGTATATTTTTATATAGCACTAGCTGACCCGGCGAACTTTGTACCGCCATATTTTTTTTAGTCCGTTTAAACCTTCCCTGGACATCCACGAATATTTCAAGACTAAAATTAGCCAAATCGGTCCAGCCGTTCTCAAGTTTTAGCGAGACTAACGAACAGCAATTGATTTTTATATATGAGAGAGATACTATTATAGCCTTTCGTCCGCGGCTCCAGCTGTGCGGATGTCGCTTAACCCGACTTTTGCTCATATCTCCAGTCCTGCTGAACCGATTGGGATCAAACGCAATTGAGCGATATTGGGCGATATCGAAGCAATGCAGCTAGACCGGTTGTTGAACTTTTTAGGGCTCCAATTACCCGTAATAACTGCCATAGATGTTCGTATAGTAAAATCATCACGCTACTACTCAAGGGAGCGGTGCAGTACCTACCTATAAATGTCAACAATTCCCATTCATTATTTGAAAATTAATAAATTGCGGGCATTAAGGGGAGTTTCGAAGTGTGCCACGGGCAAAGCCGGGGCGGGTCAGTTAGTCATCATGTAACCTGAAAATGTATAAGTTTTAACCGACTTTACGAAACAAGGATTCTCTCAAATCAACCTTTATTTTTTGTCTGCATTTTACAACGCCGTCGTGTCACCGCCCGCGCCGCGCGATGTCGCGATTACTAAGCCAATTATTATTCTTTTTTGTTGAAGGGGCAACATATGGGCAAAAATACTGTTCTTTAAAATCATTTAATTTGAGTATTTTTTATACCACTTAGGTTGCAGACAAGCACACGGCTTTCCTGATAGAAAGTGGTTACCGTGGCCTATGGACGAGTGCAACACCAGGGGAGTCACACTCGTGCTGCCGACCCTGTAAGAACAGAGAGTTTCTGTGCCGTCATCGCAGAAGACAAACAAAGACAAGCCTTCATTCTTCCTACTGACAGCACAAAACCTCTCCAGTGTGTTCTCTCTCAGTTATTTCTTGCTTTTCAGTGTCTCTTAACCGACTTCAAAAAAGGAGGTTCTCAATTCGTTCCCTATTTTTTTTTGTATGTTTGTTACGCGATTGTGAAGCCAATTCTAGACGGATTTTGAAAATTCTTTTTCTGTTCGTAAGTAGATTATTCCGAAATGGTTCCATTTAAATTTCGTAAAGATCTGATGATGGGTTTTCGAGATTAGACCAAGGAACTCTTCAAAAAGTACCAGGACATCAGCCGCGATTACTGCAATCGTATATTATTGCAATGTTTCTACCATTACACATCATAACATTACGCCTGAGTCCTTTGAAGGGGTACGCAGAAGTGTTCAGAATATTCAGCTATATTTCCGTACCGACTTCTAATAAATCAGTAAGTCTGTAAATTAAGTTATTTTTCGCTTTTCAGTGCCTCTTTTTTGTTTCTTGAAGTCAGTTAAACTTTTTTGTTATAAATAAAAGAATTTTGCAAATCCGTCTACCCATGGCGGAGCTATGAGCGAAGAAACATAAAAAAAAACATATAAACATCCGAATTGAGAACCTCCTCCTTTTTTGAAGTCGGTTAAAAATGAATTTATTTATTTCTTTGTCGGTTTTACTTTTCTGTTTACCCGGTTCAACAAATTCATTCAAACTTCGCCAAAATCTATCGGCCTAAAAGTACTTCGTCTGACCAGTACCACCTCCGTGGGTCCCCTAAACAAAGGCATATATAAAAAGGTCCCACGGTAGTCATAGAAGCAGTGACCCGTGCTCTGAGTCACTGTGGACACGGTTCAGGGACCGCGGTAAAGACAGGTGAGTCTTCGAGACTCAAATGAGGTGGTGGAAAAAATAGACTATTGATTTATATTGTCGACTTGTGTGGTAGTGGAGCATTTGTTGTAATGTTAGGGGAGGAATTACTGCTCAATTAAATTATTTGTATACTTGTTTACACTATTAATTGTAAAAAAAATAGGTACTAATAACCTGCGCCACGTATTTTGGACCTAAAATGTGCTCAAAATGTGCCCTATACGCGCAGTACACATTTCTTGGGTGTCTTTTGAGGATAGCACGGGATGCTACTGCGGTAGACGAACTCAAATTCACCAAGCATAGACTATCACAAAGCAATCCGCGGGCGCCAGAGCCTCGTATGTCTTACGATTTAGGTCCAAGATACGTGGCCCGGGATATTCTACAGAATACGCGAAAACTCCTGAATGAATTTTATTCATATCTCCTGTTCCACTCAACTGATTGCGATCAAACATACGTAAGATTTTAGGTTATTATCAAGACCTTCCTTATAAAAAGTATCGTAATCCGTAATCCTTTAAGAATACAAGTATCACCGCCCCATCACATCCGATGGGTGTCGTAAGAGGCGACTAATGGAAAAATACACAGACGCCATCACTGCGACAGAAGGAAAACTCGAATTAGAACCCTGTACCAACCCGTCTGGCCAACGTAAAACCGTAGGCCAAATCCTCCCAACATTGGGAAAGGCATATTATGTCCAGCAGTGGACTGCAATAGGCTAATTGATTAACCGTAACATAGATATAAAAAAAGTTAAAAATGAATTTAGTCAGCAGTTTTGCCAGGGTCGTACATTCAATACGGAGTTTTTATTCGACTCCAACGATAACCGGCTGTTCACTATCGAGTACATTCGAGTACAAAGCTCAGACTCGCTACTAAATCTTAACTGCATCATTTCCTCTCACGACCGGATGTCTTACAAACTCGAATATGTACCTCAGAGGCGAATTCACATCGTCAAGTGTAATTCGATCGATAAAAAATGGTTCCGTTACTTTTTTTTTCGTGAATTCTTTGGTTTAAACCGAAAAATAAAACGAACCGAAAAATATCATGCAGGACAACGTTTTTTTTTGTGAATCTAAAACCATCCAGGGAGGGTGTCACCCAAACGCATACAAAAAATCAATCAAATCGGTCCAGCCGTTTAGGAGGAGTTGAGTGACAAAAAATATCATGCAGGTCAACGTCTGTCCGGTCTGCTAAACTCCTAAACGGCTGGACCGATTTGAATGATTTTTTTGTATGCGTTTGAGTGGCATCCTGGACGGTTTAGATTCACAAATCCGCCCGACAGATGACGCTGTCATGAAGGACAACGTCTGTCGGGTCCGCTAGTAAATTGTTCGCCTCCTTCGAAGAGGGCCGACTTAGGATACTATATATTACATACATTTACGTTACATACATTACATAAATTTACGATTCATGCTTGAGTGAACGATTCCGTCTATTACAATATAATACAAACCTGAAACCTTTTTACCAATATCGCGTCATCGTCACCTTGAAACAAAGACCCTCCGAAGCCCTTACATCCCTAAAAAACCGCTAAATTAAAAAAAAAGTATGGCGGACTACTAACTTGATGCGTCGGCGCATCATGTGTGACAGAGACGCACATACATCGCTATCAATAAGAGTGAAAAAGATAGTCTGTATACAGTAGTAGCTCCCACGCCGGTTTTTAAAAAGAGAACGCAAAGGAATCATGAATGAAAACTAGTTTTTATCGATATATATATTATAATGGGTTAGTTTTATATCGATATGTATAATGGGCTTGTTTTATATCGATATATATAATGGGCTTGTTTACGATATCAGTTTTATACACAGATTAAATGGGTAGATTGTACAAAATACTTCGGAACGTTTATTATCAAGATTTGCTTGCTTAAAAGCTATGTTTGCTTTAACCGACTTCGGTGAAGTTTAAAAAGGAGAGTTATGTGTTTGACATGGTGAAAGCCAATTATTTTGCCAAATTGAATTTATAAGTTTAGATTTCAAGGATTTCCTTTCATTTAATTTACCATATTTGTTAGAGACATTTGATTCTTATGATTGACACTATCGATTGATGCCATAAAAATACAGGAAGTTATTTTTCCGGATTATTACCGGATGGGGCAAGCGAATTTTCGAAAATCTTTGAATACAGTTTTGTTTCTTTTCAAAAATAAAGAAATGTTTTCTTTGTATGAAATTCGCTATCTCCAGTATTTAGAGTACTTTCCCTCCAGGTAAGGTGAAAATCTTTCACCCTGTATAGTGTATTTACCTAGTATGTATAATGTCTGTCTTGTGTCTGGAAAGTTGAAGGCTCAGGAAAGAGGGTCATCATAGACACCAGCAATGTTACAATCGTGACCCTCAGCTTGACGGGCTCATCAGATGCTTTTTCGCGCCCCGCTTAAAGGACCCGGGACTGTAGGAGGAAGGAAACACGTGAGCTGGTAAGAAATCAGTGGCGAAGGGTGGAAGTTTTCAAAAGAGAAGCCGGTAGAAAAATAAACTTACTTCGATGTAATTTGTCAAGCGCCATGCGACAAGCCGGCAGGAATCGGGTTATAGAGACTCCTCGCCACTTTAAGAAATCCTAGAATATAATTAAGTATAACATTATTTTTGCTTGCCGTGTTTCCCGCAGCATTGTTCCGGCAGAGTAGAATTTGGGCCACCCCATCTCCTCCCATGCAGTGTCGTACAAGGCGACTAAGGGATAGGGCTGTGTAACATTATATAGATATATACAGCCCAGGCTCAGCCTCAGATACATGGCTCGAGTCAACAATAGTGCCCGGAATACGGTATTAGGCTCAAGCTGTGGAATGAACTCCCCGCGGTGGTTTTCCCAAGCGACTACAATATGGGGCACTTCAAGGGCATTAGAAGGTTTCTTCAGGGTCGGCAGCATGAGTGTGACGCCCCTGGTGTTGCACGCGTCCATAGGCCACGGTAACCACTTTCCATCAGGTGGGCCGTGTGCATGTCTGCCACCTAAGTGATATAAAAAAAATAGGCTCACCCCCTATTACGTGGGACCTAATACAATGATTGGTGAAATGTGGATGTTAATTCACCTCTGCCTAACCCTCCGGGGATAAAGGCGTGATTGTATGTATGTGTTGGTTTCCAGTTGAGTGAAATAGGGCCATACCTTCTCTTCACGTGGGTATCGCAAAAGGCGACTAAGAGATAGAGCTGTTCTACATCCAAAAGTAAAAGTACCCGCTTGATGGCCATAGACTCGCTCCCGTTGAACGGAATAATCATCGCGATTTATCATCACTACATATTATAAAACAAAGTTGCTGTCACTGTCTGTCCGTCCCTATGTATGCTATCTTCAAAACTACGCAACGGGTTTTGAAGCGGTTTTTTTTTTATAGATAGAGTGATTCAAGAGGAAGGTTTATATGTGTAATACATGCATAATATTGTAAAGAAACACTGATAAATTTAGAGATATGCAGCGGAAACGGGATCAGAAAATATAGCGGTACGAAGTTCGCCGGGTCAGCTAGTTTTAAATAATACATTTCTACTTATGATATAAAGGAAATACAAGCGTGAAGATATAATTAATTTCTGTGGGAAAAATTGGATGATTCAAAACCTGGTGTCCTCGTGAATAAGGTCGTAAGTCACAGGTAAATGACTTCGATGGAAGTAGAACCGGATTGGCTAGATTTTTTATAGCTACGGATGTACTACCGCCTTAGTTGTAGTCAATTGGCTTATTTGCTGCTAGATTTCGTGCTCAAGGACCCTTGAGCTAAAAATAACACCCTCAAACTTTTGCAGATGCGTAGAGATGTTGCATCCTTTCTTTGGGGTAGGCCCAAGAAGTCCTGGCTTGACGTCGTGGAGGGTGACATGAGTGCCAATGGTCACACTACCATGGACGCCCAAGATCGTGCGAAGTGGAGGAGGAGGAGCCGGAAGGTGGACCCTGAGCTCCGAGGTCAGCTTGGCCACGGATGCATTCAGGAAATTGCGTCTACATGAAGATGATGATGAGAGATGTTGCATGCTTGGTAGTATTTTACCGTCTCCCTGGAATTCTTTACCAGTACACATGCTCCCCTCTTTCTACAGTCCCGGGTCCTTTAAGCGGGGCGTGAAAAATCATCTGATGAGGGCGTCAAGCTGAGTGCCACCATTGTAACCTACGTGTCTGTAATGGTGACTCTCTTTCCTGAGATTTTACTTTCAGCTTACCATCAAGCGAGGTGAAGTCGAATTGACGTGTCTTTTTTTATTGGACACGTTAATTTGACTTCACCTCGCCTGATGGTAAGCTAAGGTATCTTTTTTAGATTTATCATTCTCTTATTTTAGAAGTTAGAGGGGGTGGACACACACATTTTTCCACTTTGGAAGTGTCTCTCGCGCAAACTATTCAGTTTAGAAAAAAAATATGTTAGAAACCTCAATAGCATTTTTAAAGACCTATCTATAGATACCCCACAAGTATGGGTTTGATGAAAAAAAAAATTTTGAGTTTCAGTTTTAAGTATGGGGACCCCCAAAGCTTTTTTTTAAATTTTGGGTGAAATTTTTAATGCGGTTCACAGAATACATCTTTTTACCAAGTTTCAACAGCATATGCCTTATAGTTTCGGAGAAAAGTGACTGTGACATACGGACGGACAAACAGACAGACAGACGGACGGACAGACATGACGAATCTATAAGGGTTCCGTTTTTTGCCATTTGGCTACGGAACCCTAAAAAAAACATTACCACTCTTTTGCGTCGCGCAGTCGGGTAGTAAAACAGTCGTATCTCCTCGTCAGATTTAATTCTAACCAACCGCTTATTAGAACGGATCCGCATTCCATTTTGTAGGAAGCAGTGCCGAGTATATGTTTGAAAGGGATAATTTCCTATGAAGGGATACCTAGCGGAGTAGTAATGGCATGGTGGTTCGACAATGTTATGGGAAAATTGAAGTAATGCAACTAAAGACTTTTATCCCTCGTGACACGTATCTTGGACCCAAATCGCAAGACAACCTCGCTTTTTTGTAATAATCTGTAATGCTTGGTGAATTTGAGCTCGTCCACCGCAGTAGCACCCTGTGCTATCCTCAAAAGACAACCAAGAAACGGGAACACCCAACAATTCCGAAATACTTAATTCCGAATTTCAATATTCCGATTTTCAAAATTCCGAATATTATAATTCCTAAGAAACAAAACTCCGAGTATTCAAAAACACGATAGTTATTTATCCGAAAGTTATAAATACGAATGTTCATTCTTCCGAATTTCATTTTTACGAATAATTAAAAATCCGTAGTATTATTGGCCCGAAAAACGTTATTCCGAATTTCAAATTTCCGAAAATTCATTGCTCAAATTGAAAATTTGTATTAAAAATAGCTAAAAGTTAAAATTGATTTGACATGTTGCGCATTTTAGAGTTGATTTTTTATAATAATAAATTAATTTTCTCGCCAATTATTACGTATAAAAATTAAGCCAAACCCGACTTGCCGTGGTCCTACTGCCGTGGTACTTGTTTGCCCTACACTAGAGTGTTATTTAAAAACCGGAGGCGCGGAGGGCGGGCAGTCCTCGCCCGCAGTAACGAAGCTCAGGCGCCCGGGCGAGCTGGAGCAGCCGAGGTTGGTCGCCGGAGGCGACCAGCAAGCCGAAGCTGCGGAAGCGAGCATGGGTGCCCGAACTTTGTTACGCAAGGGCGGAAGGACTGCACATCCCGTAGCGCCGGAGAAGAGCGAAACTAATGCATGCCTGCATGCTTGCCTGCATGCATGCTTGCCTGCATGCTTGCCTGCATGCATGCTTGTTACTGAAAGTTGTATGGCAACGTGTATTTTGCAATCATTAGCTTAGAGAAATTAAAATAATAGTTCAATAATTCTATTTCCTGTTTATCTCGTGTACCCCGAAAATAGCAACTATCCTACTTACCTAATGCGGGTTTGGGATCTCATTTTTTCTCATAATGGTTTTTGTCCTAATTTAAATTGTCATAACAAGTTAGGCATAATTTTCTTTGTCATAATAATAATTTGCCATAATTGGTTTTTGACATACTATGTTATTAAGCATAAATATTGTATATCCTAATGTTTTTATTCATAACTTTGATTTTCATAAAGTTGTAAAGCATATTGTTTATTTGTCTAATAGTTATTTGGCATAATTCCGACTTGGATAGATTAGGTTAGAAGGTCATAATAATAATTTGCCATAATTGGTTTTTAGCATACTATGTTATTAAGCATAAATATTGTATATCCTAATGTTTTTATTCATAACTTTGATTTTCATAAAGTTGTAAAGCATATTGTTTATTTGTCTAATAGTTATTTGGCATAATTCCGACTTGGATAGATTAGGTTAGAAGGCTAATGCGGGAGCGGAGCGGAGCGAAGCTCCCGCATTAGGCCTTCGTGGTTATTTTTTTTTATAACCATGTAGAAAATAGTTATGGTTACGCGTCGTTATGCTTAAGTAAACTTATGCTTTGGGACAGTATGCTTATAAAATAGTATGCTTATAGTAAATAGGATTAAAACAATTATGATTAAAAAGTTATGGCAAATGAGTATTATGCGTAAATAATGTTAGGACAAGTAACATTATGCAATGTTAAATTATGACATAAAAATGTAGGAATAAAAATAGAGAACCTGCAGGTTTACAAGGCGCTTGATTGTCGGGTTTGTGTTGTTTCGGAGTTTTTATAATCGGCATTCGTATTTATGATATTTCGGATTATTAATAATTCGGAATTGTAATGGTTCGGTATCTTCAAATTCGGAATTTTAATATTCGCAGAATTTTGAAATTCGGGTTTTCAATAAATAGGATTTATGATACATCGGATATCTGACTTTCGGAATTTTGAATGATTCGGAATTATGAAATTCGGAATTTTGAAATTCGTGATTGTAACTTTCGGAATAAGGCTTTTCGTATTTATGTAGTGTACCCCCAAGAAACGTGTGCTGCGCGTATAGAGCACATTTTAGGTTCATATCCATACTAATAATTGTCTGTCTGTCTGTTACGCTTTCACGCCCAAACCACTAAACCGATTTCGATAAAATTCGTTACAGAGATAGATTAGACCTTGAGAAAGGACATAGGCTATGTTTGGTCGCGATAACCGACATCCACGCGGGTGGAGCCGCGGGCAAAAGCTAGTATGATATAATTGTTCATTTAAGGATTCATATGTCTCGTCGTATGTTAAATTTCACGCTTAAGATGATATGGACACATATAGCGAAGAAAATCCGACCATTTTGTGAACAGTATTAGCCATATCCGAACAAAAGTATGTCTGAGGTCGACCACTCGCCACAAGGCTCTCTACCCGTGACTTGAATACCCTCCATATTTCGACAACCAGACAACCCATCCCGGCACCGAGTAACGAAGAGAACTGACCCCAAATAATGGGCAGAAGAAATATGTTAAAGTCAATCAATTTTGTATAATGAGCAGTTTTCCAGTAGGTATAATAATCAGTTGGTTTTTAAATCATCAAGAGATGGCGCTAGCATAGCTCTGTGGTTTATTTGTGCGATGTTGCCAAAGTTTAATTTCATTTACCCATATTACAATAGATAAAATATGATAAAACGCTTAATCCTTTTACAGTCGTACAATACAATTCTTTTCGCGTCACTGTCCGTAATTTAAAATAATATTATATTTAAAATAATTTTATCAAAAAAAAAATGTCAAAACATTTATGTAAAGTAAATCATTACAAAACCGAAGAATATTTTTTCCATAAATTAGGGAACATTAGATGTGAGACCACACTCTACTTACCAAAAGTGCCGGCTGCGCCATCTAGCTTGTCTTTAGGAACGCTATAAATACCTACTGGAAAACTGCTCATTGATATAATATACGAGTAACACAGATTTTCTTCTATTTAAGGTGCTGATAAACTTGAGCATTCACTTGTAAGGAGCATCCTTACGAATGTTACAATAGAAAAATAAACGAGACCGTTTAACGACCGTTCCCAATAACCTATCTATCGCCAGTTTTGACATTAGAAAGGATAAAAACGTCATCAATCTCTATTGTAACGCAATTCATAGTAGCAAAATAACAATAGGATTTGACAAAGGAACTATATCTACCTTTACCTTTATCTGTAGATATGTTATTGGGAACGGCCGTTAGTGTGCTTCCTATCGAGCGTTCTGGGGAGCATACTAGCGAGCATGCTTGCAAAACGACTGTAAATTTGCTTCGCCTAGAGCGTTCGCTAGAAAGATCATGTAAATGTTCGTAGCAATATTTGGCTCTACACTTGGCTCGGTTCGTTGTTCGGTTCGATAAATTGAAAAGCGCCGAATGCTCGATGTTCTGTTACAAGTGAATGCTCAAGTCTATCAGCACCTTTACAAGATCTTAAGCTAACGCGAGTGAAACCGCGAAGCATACCACTGTTTTAACTAACATATAAGTAACAGTTCACCATTAACTGACTACAAAGAGCCAACGGTTTGGCTCTGAGCAGCCGGTGGCAGCTGGCGACAATAGACGTGACTCATTACACTGCAGGACACAAATAAATGGGTTCCTTACTTATTATTTATATTTTTTTTATTCTGAGTGCCACAAATGACTAATTTAATCAATTACAACGTTTTTGCAACTGACTGTACACAAATACGTCATATTTTCATAATCTAGCGAGTTGACGAAACAAAAATAATGTGAAATCGAAAGCTGCCAACTCGCGTGCGCTAGCGAATTTGGCTATAATATTATAAGCTAATGTGAAAGTTTGTAAAGAAGTTGGATGTCTATTATTAAATCACGCTCTAACGGCTCTGATATGGCTGTAGATCTGGCTGAATGTGGATACAGAAATAGATTATAGTGTGAAATAACACACAAGATTTTTATCCCGGCAATAGGTCCCATAGGTTGCTGGAGCGAGATCATTTCCACGCCAGGCAAGCAGAGAGTAACTGAACAGCTAATGTGATTTTTTCTCCATTTGAGTATCAATCCCGATTGCACCCAGAGCTTGCATCTTTAGGATTGATCCGTTCTCCTCTTTTGTATATTTCTTTTTTCATAGATTTATGCTGTCTGACCCTCCAAACACGAGAAAAAAGCCCACCCCAGAGCTTCATCCGTCAATCAGCATAATTATGTAAGTTTTTGTGGTTTTCAGGTGAAATTGGTTAGGGCCTTGAAGATCTTCGCGGAGAGAGAGATTCTTTCTCACTTTCATTCACATGTTAATATGAAGCTATTTTTCTAGACAGAAGATCGTGAAGGACAATTCATAATCTCCCATTACAGGAAGGAATCTCTAAATAAACTAACATCGTATTATTCTTTCTACAATCCATTTTCATTTATTTCAATGTCTTTTGTTTGTGTACTAATAAATGTTAAGCTTCAAAGGGAGTGTAATATTACGCCATAAGTAGTAGGTATTTTGTGATTTTCATCATTAGAATAATACTAAAATACGAAGTAAGTCTCAGGTGACGGAGATGATCATTTACTTTCAGTTTAGTAGCACATCGTTAGCTGATGTGCTCGGGGCCTCAGATTTAAATCTCGGTAAGTATTCGGAATTCTTGTAGATTTTTTTCAGTGGTAGCATAAACTCTGTAAATGAGACTGAAATATGACTAGTGCAATGTGAGTGCCCAGTGACATACTTCATGTAAAAACAAATTTAAAAAAGAAAAGACAAGCATATTTGTCGTCTCATAAAAGACGAGCAATTTCCATGTCAATGGGAATTAAACCGCTGCCACGTTGTGCTTAGTTTTATAAAAAACACACACAAAGCTACATCTTTTTCTCTATTCTATTAAAGAAAAATACATAAAACAAAAACAACGTGGTTTATTAGTACATGAATAATTGTTTTATTATGCTTAATAATACAATGATGACATAATAATTTGTAATATTGCGAGCACCTCGAAAGATATAAATCAAATTTTAGGGATAAAATTATTATAATGGATTCTATTGCTGATGCAGAACAAACTGCTTTAAAATTTATGATATACCTAAAATTATATTCTGTAATTTTACACGAGTTTATACAACCAACGAATAAAAACGTAATTTATTATGCAAGATTATTCCAAATTATATAATCAAATGAGAATTTTCTACATAATAAACTCGCTGACTACATTTTTATAAAGACAAATGGATTTGCAATTTTTTTGGAATGAAAATGTCTATTTTAAATTTGTTTCATTTAAATGTAAATCTGAAACTGTTTGTCGTAATAAATTAATGAACATATTATACGGGGGTACTGTAGCGGTAACCTTTGCGACAATTAATCAAATTCACGCAACGACAAATAAATGGCTTTTTAATTGTTTGCGACAAAATCGTATGGGGAGAGGTTTTCTTGCTAATAATAAACGGGGTTGGAGTTAAAAGGGTGTTGTAACCTTTTTATTTTCAAATAAAAAGATATTACCCTTGTAATTTGTTCTGTTTATGAAATGGAAACCATACTCGTTGTCAGGTCATTTGTTTATTTATTTAATATTGTATACTTTATGAGCTTGAAAATAATATCATGATCGTTAAAGTTAATAGGAGACCGAATGGAAAACTGTTTTTAATTTTTTTTATTCGGTTCTAGAAATAATTTAACTTTTATCAATCCTAAGGATTAAATAATACAGCAGATATAGATATAGAGTGAATTTTATTTAAAAATATTGAAATTGATTCTACGCGCACTGTGCGGTTTGACAGGCACTTCATCCCACGCACACTCAAGCTGTGGAATGATCTCCCTGCGGTGGTTTTCCCAAGCGACTGCAATATGGGGTTCTTCAAGAAGGGCATTAGAAGGTTTCTTCAGGGTCGGCAGCGCGAGTGTGACGCCCCTGGTGTATACGTCCATACGCCACGGTGACCGCTTCCCATCAGGTGAGCCGTGTGCTTGTCTGCCAACTAAGTGGTATAAAAAAAAAGCTCAGCTAGTTTTACCTTCAAATTAAAGACTATGCGTACTCTAAATGAATACAATTTGTGGTATCCATACCAGTAATAAAAATGCGATAGTAACTCTGTCTGTCTGTTACGCTTTCACGCCCAAACCACTGAACTGACTTTGATGAAATATGGTATGTATAGTCGAACTTTTAATTAGCTGCAGTAAAATGACGTTTTGTGGGATACCACTTTTTGAAGAAAAATAAATAGGGATAAGTAGTGAACTAGAGTAAGTGAATCATTCAACAAATGAATGATCTTTGGTTTTGTTTTAAAGATTCAATATTAAGATATGATAAAGAATTGATCTTTTTCAGTGAAAGTATAAGAATGTACATTCGAAACGAATCAAAAATGTCATAATAATGTTATATACATATTCAATATTTTTCGGCATCACTGTTGCTTTCGGTCACACTAATGACAAATCTGTCTGTCTATTCATCATCTAACTAATATGATCAAGGTGGTACATATTGTGTTCCTCTTTTATAGTGTGAGACACAAAAGTCACTCCACTAAGCCGGTGTCACAGAGCGCGTTGATAATATAATTGAGCGTTGCGAATAATTAAATCATGTAAACTAAGCTGAATACTTATAGAAGTGTCTCAAACTGACCCGAAGAAATGTTGACCGCCCGTGGTACCCACACAAAACACAACTATTAAGTTTGAAACTTATTTGATACTAGCACTTTTGAAATAGCTGTCATGTAAACGTTATTTTTCCATTACAAGAAGTGAAAAAAATCCTCGTGAAATAGATAGACCGTTTTAGCCGTGTCAAAACCGACATGTTCGGAAGATGCCACTTATTACGTTTTTATTTGAGCTTAAACTTATACTTAAACAGCATAAGACTCGAATTAGAAACTTAGGACGCTGCTAGGTGTCTAAGATATCTTTCAAATGGGACAATAATGGCAACTCATGCTAGCCTAGTACAAAAAAAATCTGTGGATCGCTTGAGTCCACTTGAGTCCACGCCAAAAACTGATGTCTCGGTGTATAAAAATCATCACAATTGAAATATTACGGCAAATAGGGTAAAATAATGAATGGATTTATCTACTTTAGAGTATAATTATTTTTTTTAAATATTAAAATCATTACCCAGATATATAATTATGAATATCTTTTTTCTTATTGAAATTCAAACACAGGGGCTCAAAAGTGGAGGGTAGGTACACTTTTTTTTGGAAAACGCTTACTTACGACTACGGCTTGAGTTTGGGTAGAATGCCGGCGAACCACACCTCGAAACACTCAAAAAGGAAATGTGTAAAAGGATCAACGTTGATACAGCCTTTTATTTATATGAATAATAAATAGATTTAAGTATGATCATTATGAGTAAGTTATAGAACGATTAGAATGATCTTCTGTGAACTGAATCACATCCCTATTGAGATTAGGCTGTAAACATTATTTTACGCAATGACATTTTGAAACGTCATTTTACTGCATCTAATTAAAAGTCGAAGTATAGGTAGATTAGACCTTGTGAAAAGACATAGGCTGTTTGGTCGCGATAACCGACAGCCACTGGGCGGGCAACACCTAGTATTTAATATAAATAACATAAATAAAAAATCTATGATATTCTACACAGCGCTCTCCAGACCCAAAGTAAGCATAGTATAACTAGCTTGTGTTATAGTTTCTAACATAACATATACCTATTCACGCCTTTATCTCCGGACGATTTGGCAGAGGTTTAGTTTCTAGATTGCGAAAAAATATTTTTTTGGTAAATACAAACATATTTATTATGTATAGAAACGCAAGTATTATCTATGTATTAATATTGTACTTTCACCATCAAACCGTCAAGATTACAAGTCAAAATAACTTTGGCCTGCAGTGTACACTGCCACCTGTTCCTATAGGTGGGATTCGATACAAAACATTTTGCGTAACGATCCAAAACTTTATTCTCTATACATTGAATATTTGATGCCTTTTCCTTACAACCGTTGCTGATTTAAACGCGCAATGCATATAAAGAAATTTAGTATTTTCAATCTTCGACAACAGGTAAGTAAAATCAATGGTAAGATGTTTTTTTTTAGGTTTCGGTTATAGTTTTGGAAGACATGCGTATTTTATTGGGGTGAATATTTACAAATTAAGATGGTGCATCACTTGCATGTCGTTTTTTGTAAAAAAAGTACTTTGTTTTTTGCGGATTGGATAATGTATTGACAGAAATATGAAGGTCAGCCCCCCTAGACAAGTTGTAATTCGTTAGCCGTTGTATTGTATAACCCGCGCCACGTATCTTGGACCTAAAATGTGCTCAAAATGTGCCCTATACGCGCAGTACACATTTCTTGGGTGTCTTTTGCGGATAGCATGGGATGCTACTGCGGTGGACGAACTCCGATTCACCAAGCATAGACTATTACAAAGCAATCCGCGGTCGCCATCGTATGTCTTACGATTCAGGTCCAAGATACGTGGCGCGGGTTCGGCGGGTTATAGAATATAATGATGAATGTATGGGACTTTTATGACATAACGTTGACGACTGTCATATACGTCAAATCCCATACATTCGTCATTCTATTCCACAATACGCTTGCCAATGAATTTGTCTAGGGGGGCAGATTCCCGCGTGACCACGTGGTTTCCGGCTGAGTAGAATTTGGTCCACCCCATCTCTTCCCATGCGGTGTCGCACAAGGCGACTAAGGTATAGGGCTGTTTAACATCAGACAGATATAGCCCAGACTCAGCCTCAGAAGCATGGCTCGAGTCAACAATAGTGCCCGGAATACGGCAATAGGCTCACCCCCTATTACGTGGGACTTATTACAATGATTGGTGAAATGTGGGTGTTAATTCACCTATGCTTAAAACGGCCCTTAGTCGCCTTGTACGACACCAGATGGGAAGAGATGATTCAATACAAATTTCAAAACACGCGGTTTATAAAAAAACATAAATTTTCTATTAAAACAAAATTACTTACATACACTATTTCTCGTTCATCCTTTTCTCCAATAAGATCTCCGAAACCCCAATTTAGCCGCCATATCAACTGAGAAAAATCAACACTAAAATTAACAAGAAAATGGCCCAATTTTTATACGCCATTTACCCTCTGCTTCCCCTAAGGAAATCCCCGAAATGGCACCCATTAATTAATGGGGTACGGAACGGCAGTTTCTCAGTCTTGTTGCCAGCTATAAATTTATTAATTAAGTCAAGTGTTCTGGTGCTTTTTTTGCGTCAGGTAACACTGTGTGTGAAATATTTCGGGATGGTATTAGTTAGATTAATGTTCTGCTGTTTTTCCCGACAGCGGAGAAATGAACAAAAGAGGGTTATGTGTTTGACCTATATATAATTGAGCTTGTACCTACCTATATTCTTCTTTAGCTGCGCAGGGAACATAGGTACATATATTATTTATCCCAGTCCCAGGTAATAGGGTGTGAGCCTATTGTCGTATTCTAGGCACTATTCTTGACTCGAGCCATGCATCTGAACTGTAATATATCTGTCTGATGTTAAACAG
This sequence comes from Eilema depressum, assembly GCA_914767945.1. Lineage (NCBI taxonomy): Eukaryota > Metazoa > Arthropoda > Insecta > Lepidoptera > Erebidae > Eilema > Eilema depressum. The sequence continues at coordinate 2,217,881 of OU612036.1, read as the reverse complement.
ATGAATATTATATATTGAACACCGCATAATTAGGCTAATTCTTATAGGTTGACCACCTCTGTCACTTTAAAGTACAGTCAATTACAGAAAGGTAAGGGTACCCCCTTTCTCTGCAGCTGGCTGTACCTACAACAAAAATCTGTGTACCGTCCAAGAAAGTGAAGTTTTTTTTTTTAATTACACCATATCGGCTGGTCTAGTTAGGGTAGAACAATCGGACGATTACGCGTGTGAATGCGATGCGTTCGGCTTCAAAGCGCTGGACAGCGTCTTAAGCTACAGGCTGATGTCAAAGTGTAGGGATGTTTCTGGCACGCTTTTATTGACGTATCATCTTTTCTTTATATTGTATGAAATAATTTTAGTATTAAATTTCTATTATAGGAATGCTTCTGTGATAAAACCTAGTTCTTATAATAGAAATTTTAAAAACAAAGCGCTTGTGAGCTGTCTGTGCCAAAATAACCAAAGAAAAACGAAAAATTAAGCTATATTCGTGTAAACCCGGGTTTGAATTGCTATTTTAATACAACTTCAATCTTAACGAATCGTTTGAAATTCTGCACTTAATAAATAAGATAACAATATTATATATTTCTAAGAATACAATGCCTGTTGGGATTTGAAAAAATACAGCAGATGTTTACATTCAATTATGCCCATTATCTTTTACTTTTAAGCTCATTAAATCGTGTATTTGAGTTCTGTTTTTAATCTAACATAGAACAGACACTTTGTGCGTTATAATTACGATCATAATACCTTTTTGAAATATTAATCAAAAAATATTTGGAAAACAATCTTCTAACACAAACAGAATATACAAGTAATGTATCCCTTATGTTACTACAAAATTAAAAGATACATATTTAAATTATTTATTATTCAGTTTCAAAGATTATTCTTACTTGCCAATTTTTCTTTTTATAACAGTATTATTTTGACTTTGTAACGCCTAATCTGCCACGAATTCCAAAAATCAAAACCGGGTAATAATAACCCACCCTGTATGCACAAGGCATCGGTTATCTCGGTAACCCTATGCCCGTCACACTCCGCAGTGCAGTGTGGGACGGTCCCACGGACCCACTGTTAATAACCCACGGGTTACGGATTAATGACCATTTAAAAATGAGATGGGCAGACATATTGAGATTGTTCATAAACTAATTAACGAAGGATTTTTTTTAATTTTTTGGCTGTGGATACTGCTATATGGGGTTTAAAGTGAATAATAATATTAGTTTGGGATTATTTAGACCAAAAATATTAGATCCAGCTTAAAGTGTGCTATGGGTATTCTGTTTATTGTTTTTAGATTACTTGGTTTCACAGTCTCAGTGGCGTGCCGGTGGTGAACGAGGCGCGAACGTGGATTTGATTCCCGCTCAGTGCAAAAAAATGTATGCATGAATATGGCGTCGTTTGAGTCATGTTGTTCAGAAACCATTTTTTTTTTAACTAATTTAAATTTTCTGCATTTCACGGGTTTCCATACCTTATTTAAAGACTTTTCTTAGTGTTTATAGAAGTGTTTTTTGCTTTCATTGCTAATAAATAAGTCATTCAGTAAAAAATATCAAAAATTGCGTTATTTCATTTACTTTTTGAACGTACAATTAATTAAATATCAATTTTATTTCACTCACGGCTTGTCTCTATTTACGTTAGAATGACGTCACTACGGTAATCGTATCGAGCTCTCGATACCTTATGTTTTGTGTTCGTGTTCCGTTAGTAGGTATATCGAGGACTCGATACCGTCACGTTACGAATTTGATCATTTTTCGTGCTTTCCTTAGATATAATGTTGGTAACTATGCCACCTTTACAGGTAGTTACAATTCAACATTCTATTAAAACGGGCACCTTTTGATACATTCCAAATTTACTTGAATATAATCTGAATGTAACTCGTGGGGTTCCACAAATAATTAATTATCATTATCATTATAATTATTATCGATAACCATGACCCCTATACGAATGGAGTTAAAATTTATACCTACTCGTAATTGAAATTTCTCATATTTTGTAATCACAATTGAGTTGGGTTTCTCCGAGAGAATGTTTCGTTTATTGATTTGATTTATTTTATACTAGCTTTTGCCCGCGGCTCCGCCCGCGTGGATGTCGGTTATCGCGACCAAACATAGCCTATGTCCTTTCTCAAGGTCTAATCTACCCCTATACCAAATTTCATCAAAATCGGTTCAGCGGTTTAGTCGTAAAAGCGAGACAGACAGACAGACAGACAGACAGACAGAGTTACTTTCGCATTTATAATATTAGTAGGGATTCAGAATACTGATCCTGTCACGTCCCTGCTGTCCTTGGGACCTTATTCCAGGGATAAAAATAGACATTTTATGTGTAGTTATTCCAGACTGTATATTGTAAACTTGTACCTAGTAGTTGTAGTAAGCAGTAGTTTTGTGAGTGCGGCGAAAGGAAAACACAACTTGACACTTGAACTGTTATATTGATAACTTGTTACAATATAAAAATTGGTTATTATTCTTCTTCTTCTTCCTCCTAGCGTTAGTTCCCAGTCGCATCTGAAGCTTTCAGCTCGGAGTCTGGGGTCCGCTTTTACCAGTCATAGCTACAGATTTGGCTAGACCTCGATATTTATTATTCTCTCTAATAATATTCCGCTCTGGGTCTGTGCCAGCCATGTCACTTAGTTTTATTAATTGTGTAAATGACCCGCTCCAGGTGGAGATCGCGGCGTAAGTAAATACGTATGTACAATACGTAATGAGACTGTTCACAGACTATAATTTATCACTGCACCAAATTTCAGCAAGATCCATTGAGTCGTTCGAGCGTGATTGGCTTTTTGATTTGGCTTACCTTGACTTTTAGGGGAGCTGCTTTCTGACACCCTAATCCCGACTGAAAAGCCTGCGCCACTTCGTCGGCGGCGGGAAGAATGGCCTTATTCTAATCACTGGGAATCAACATGGCATGCATTCGATGGATAATTCGAAAAGTATGATATTCATCTCTGTCTAATTTTATGGGGTAACAAGCGTGATAATATTATATGATAACACGAGCAGGTCTTAGATGTCACCCGCATACGGTGCAGAATATTCCATCAAGAACCAAGCGGTTCGGTAACTCTGCCAATCATTCAATCTTAGAATTCCTTACCAGCTCACGTGTTTCCCTCGTCCTACAGTCCGGGGCCCTTTAAGCGTGGCGTGAAAAAGCATCTGATGAGGCCGTCAAGCTGAGTGCCACCATTGTAATGTGGTACGTGTCTACAATGGTGACCTGGATTCCGAGATTTGCCTTCAGCTTACCATCAGGCGAGATGAAGTCAAATAAACGTATTCTACATAAAAAAATATCCTTTTGTATGTATAGAGAAGTTACACCCCCTAGACAGGTGACTCGTTGGTCGGCGTATTGTAGAACAGAATGATGAATATAAGACTTTGATACGCACTTTGATGGTTATGATGACTTTCGCCAACATTATATAATAACAATAATAATAAAAACGTCTTTATTGTACACCAAGGATTTTACAATACATGACAACAATAAAAGTTTGTGGTAAGTACAGATGGCGGCCTTATCGCTCTGTGGCAATTTCTTACAGGCAACCATAGGATGGACTGAAAAAATAGGAGAAGAATATATTCGGGCAGTTTGGTGCACATTGATAATATATAAAGGAAAGAAAACAATGATAATGATAAAGAAAACACATAAACATAATACATAGCTACTTTAGTAGGCATAGGCATACATACAACATACTTATTATGCATATATTATCATAGAAGCTGTCATAGAATAACAATACACACCATAGATTAATAATATACTAGATACACACATAAAAATGCTAACATTTAACCATTTGGGTTATGGTAGAATCTTTATTATTCCCATTTTCAGAGATCCATTTTATCAGATTTCTATTCCACAAAAGCTTTGCCACTTGTCTAGAGGAAGTCAGAAAACTCTTATAACGATAATATAACTATATTATCGTAATTTAATTCGTAAAACAAATGTTCTCATAACACGATTAAGGTAGTAAAATGTCTCCTGGCGATTACGAGGGCCGTTTCCAATCAACCAGGCTGTTTAGTTATGGGAAAAAAAGTAATAAAATTGTACCAAATATAAGACCACTGTCCAGTATGGGCAGTATGTGCCAAGTTTTCAACCTAGCGTTAATCCCAGTCGCATCCGAAGCTCTGACCTTGGCATCTGGGGTGCGATTTTTCCAGGCTAACATAATTTTGCTAGATTTGGATATTTTCCGCGAAGACACTGCCATTTGACCTTCACAACCCGTTAGCGATATTATCATTAGTTCCTAAATAGGTTGAGGTCTCAGGTCGGCTGCTGTAGGACAAACCGGATAAAATGGGGCTACCTGGACGCGAGGCGTGGTGGTTGTGGCTGTGGTGCAACTCAGCAGTCGATGGACCACCTCCTGTCGTGCCCGTTGTGCTCCTACACCTGCAAAATTGCCGACCTAAATGAAGCGACGGAAGGTGCAGCTAATGTCGCCGAGTTTTGGGCTGGGCACATCTAATTTTTATTTTATACTAGCTTTTGCCCGCGGCTCCGCCCGCGTGGATGTCGGTTATCGCGACCAAATATAGCCTATGTCCTTTCTCAAGGTCTAATCTACCCCTATACCAAATTTCATCAAAATCGGTTCAGTGGTTTGGGCGTGAAAGCGAGACAGACAGACAGACAGACAGACAGACAGAGTTACTTTCACATTTATAATATTAGTAGGGATTGCTGCCATTGACACGAAGAAGAAGAAGAAGCGATATCATAGTATTGCAGATAGACCAGTTTTTGGACTTTTGAGGATTCCAACTACCCGTAACGAATGTCATAGATGTTTGTATGGCAACCGGAACCAACGGCTTAACGTGCTCTCTGAGGCACGTCCAGCCTCAGGTAAATACCCTAATCATGCATATAAATATTTGCACTGAGCAGGGATTGAACCCGTGCAATCAGCACAGACTGGAAATTCCTTTGCCGCACCATTAAGACCTGAAACTCCTTACCAGCTTACTTGTTTCATTCTACCTACAGTCCCGAGTCCTTTAAGCGCGGCGTGAAAAAGCATCTGATGAGGCCGTCAAGCTGAGTGCCACCATTGTAACATGGTACGTGTCTATAAATGTGATCCTCTTCCCTGGGCCTTTACCTTTAGCTTACCATCGGGCGAGATGAAGTGAAATAGACGAGTCCTGTAATTAAAAAACGTGGTTCCGAAATACGCACGATATATTTAAAAATAATTTATTAAGAAAACAAAAGACCCGACCTCAAAGTCTATAGGTAACTGAAAAGCAAAAAATCAGCAGTTTTATCGTCCATCGCTGTCAAATAATTTTGGCACCAAAACTCTGCCATTTAGATTTTCCAGAAATTTTTATATCAGCCGTAGGGCGTGCCAAAGAAATGGACATAATTATACATACAGACATAAATAGCCTCAAAAACATTACCTACCATTCTTTCTTTGGCAGTCGGGTAAAACAAACTCACCATAATGATTAAGTATATACCTACTCAGATAAACCGAAGCGAATATAGGGCAGTTCCACATTGTGCAACTATAAATCATGCTTCTCTCTAAAGCCGTGAATACACGGTGTGCAAATGAGACGCTTATTGTGCCCGCGAATAATTTATAGTTCAATTGTCTTTTTGTTATGAGTATAGAGGTGGAGGAATATTTTCTTAGTCTAGTTTATGTTACAATTCATTGTTAAAATATCTACCAATTTGTTACAATATTGTAACTTTTTTACAATATTTACAAAATTGTTACAATATTGAAATAAAACTACTTTTTAACGGATTCTATTGCGATTGGAATTATTTATTATTATGTACATTTATTTGTTATTGTTTCGGCTATTTTTCAGCAACCATGGTCGCGGGGTCACCCCAATAATAACAAATATATCGCGATAGAATCCGTTAAAAAGTAGTTTTATTTCAATGAGTGAGATTCGCGTAAACTTCAGACAGTATCTTGTTACAATACTTTTACAACATTATGTTATGTTAGTATCTTACTATTATAATGATTGTAAATAGTTGTGTCTTCTAATATCGTTCGACTGCTACCCAGGGACCGCGGGTTCGATTCCCGCTCAGTGTTAATATTTTGTTTGCATGAATATGTATATTTGCATTGGTCTGGGTGTTCCTATGTATAATACATAAAATTTATCTAAGTATGTTTATCCGCATTCTAGATTCCATAACACAAGTTAATTAAGCTATGCTTACCATGGGTATAGATAGTGTTGTGTAGAATGTTGTGGAGAGTTACAGATTCATTATTTTGCTAACCATACAGTAAAGGAAGGTGGGAAATCCCGTAGCCAGGTGGACCGACGACCTTCGAAAGGTGGCTGGGACGGACTGGATGCGGAAGGTGGAGGATCGGTAAACGTGGCGCACATCATTGGGAGAGGCCTATGTCTAGCAGTGGACTGCAGTAGGCTAATTGATTGAACCATACAGTCATTTGGTACCCAACCAAAAACTTCGGCGCCCCAGCTAATTTCAACTGCAACTATAAAAAAATTCTATTCATAATTTCATAACCAAGATCTAAAATAGTTTCCATGACTATTATTATTATAATAAAAGGTGCTTAAAATCTACAATGACTCGACACCGCTGTAGGTAAGAAAAAATTAATTTGCTCCGTAGGACGGCCACCGGATACCCGGGTAACCGGGTAATAATCCCGGTAATTAAGGGAAACAGAAGATATTGTTAATAACCACTGGATTATATAATATCGGGGACTTGTCTTTGAGAGGACAAAAGATTGTTTAATATAACGGCTTGGAGAAAGGTAGTTAATCTTTCAAATACTTTTATAAATTAAAGCTAGCTGTGACCCGTGACTCCGCCTGCGTGTATGTCGGTTGTCGCGACAAAACGTAGGTTATGTCCTTTCCTAATCTCTAATGCATGTCTATGTCAAATTTCCTCAAAATCAGTCGAATAAATCAACCGATTTTGATGAAATTTGAAGTCAATTGACGGACTCATCAGATGCTTTTTCACGTCTCGCTTCAACGACCCGGGACTGTAGGAAGAGGGAAACGCGTGTACTGGTAAGGAATTTCAGGACTTAAGGAAGGAGTCGCTTGGTTCTTGATGGAATATTGTGCACCGTACACGGGTGACATGACTAAGGCCTGCACGTGTTGTCCTGTGTAGGGAAGGAGAGGGTGGGAAAAATTGAAAAGAACATTCACCATATGATAGCAGAGACGGTAAAATACTGCCAAGGATTCTAAAAACTAGTCAATGAACTATCCTCAATTTACAGACTTATTTAAACGCACACTCAAGCTGTGGAATGAACTCCCTGCGGTGGTTTTCCCAAGTGACTACAATATGGGGTTCTTCAAGTAGGGCAATAAAAGGTTCTTCAGGGTGTTGCATATGTCCATAGGCCACGGTGACCGCTTCCCATCAGGTGGGCCGTATGCTTGTCTGCCGCCTAAGTAGTATAAAAAAACAGATTTAACTATACACAATAACAAGTACTGACTTATTTACCGTAAAGCTAAAACCGTACATCAATAACTCAAATACAAATGATTCGGTTGGGCACCGGTTATCGCAATGCCCCGGGGACATCGGTTTACCGATTGTAACTGCATTATCCGGATAATAATATAGATTACATCCGGATACTGACCCGACCCGGGTATTTAGCGTAATTGGTTTCATAGACTGTATGACAGATATCGAGTTTTGTTGATAATGTAAATTGACTGATTTTTTAAGTGAACACTTTATTTAGGCGCGATGGGAATTTTATGAAGAAGTTTTTTTGAGATTCATTATTATTGCCATACTAAGTATGAACAGCATGCAGCAGTCACGAGTATGAACAGTACAGGATTCATTTTTTTTTTCGTTTAAGTAGGAAAAAAAATACTTTCCGCATTTCGCGGGCTCGGGGCAGCCACGCGGGCTCAACCTCAATCAGCAGCAAAACAAAACCCGTCAAAGTGACTTTGCAAATCACTACATATAATAAAACAAAGTCGCTGTCGCTATCTGTCCGTCCCTATGTATGCTTAAATCTTCAAAACTACGCAACGGGTTTTGAAGCGGTTTTTTTCAATTGATAGAGTGATTCAAGAGGAAGGTTTATGTGGGTGAATTTCCCGGGGCCAAAAATTGCGTGGCATCGATGAAATCGGTACTAAAAATCATTTTTACAATACTCTAACATTTTTTTCTGGTTAGGCGATATAGTGATCTATGTGGAGCACTAAATATTTTATTAAATAGGATTATAGATTCGCCAAAAAAAAAATTTAAGCCTCGAAATTTTTCATTGCCGTGTTTGTCCACACATCACCTATTGTATTGTGATACCTCATTGATAAAAATCTATTGGTTTTTTTAATTAAAACCTAGTTTTATTTGATACGTGAATAGTTAAAGTATTGTTACGAAATACATTTATTCAAATATTTAGACAATACAACGAATGGTTAATAAAAGTTCATTTGTCCTAGAGTTACCTTTAATCGCCATGTTCTAAACATATTTTAGAATATCGTTTTATCTAACGACTTGTATCCTCCCTCATATCCGCTAAACGTTGCATATTGGTGCCGCCTAAGTGCTCGACATGGAAGGACGTACACACGTACCTGCGTTTTGGCACCATAAATAAAAGTATATCATTTTTATGTTACTGGACATTTTTTCTTTCATTACTGTGGATAGGTATAACTGTCTATTCCAATAAGTTTATCCTCTTGATTATACATTCAATAGAACGAAATTTATCTTGTTTATTTTAGTGAAGTGTTTATTACTTCGAATAATTAATAGATTTTCTCTTATATTATATTTTTGGCTTGTTTTTCACCACCGTGCTTTCATTTCCATGGTTTCCGTGGTCAAAATTTGCTATGGTAATGAAGAAAAAAACGCGGCAATGAAAAAAAAAATCATTGCCATGCCTTGTAAAACAATTTAGTCTCATTGCCATGACCAGATGTTTCATTTCCGTAACTTATGTTCTCATCGCCATAGCATATTGACAAAAGTATATCATATTAATTTGTTAATTTCCCATTTCTTTTTCGTGTAAAAGAATTGGCGTCGTTTTGGAATTGAGCAGCCATGAATGAAAATGATATAATTATGAAAGTACCTGCAGTTTACCAGGTTTCTTAGAGAGATTCGAGTCTTGATTGAATTTGAAAGCAATAAAAATACTGGCTGTTATTTTTTTCCGATTTTAGTCGGTTCAATTACAGGATGTGGCAAGCGATTTTTCAGCATTCGTTAAACGCAGTTTTTTTTTTCTTTTTAAAAATGAGGAAATGTTTCTTCTGAATGAAATTAGCTATCTCCAGTATTTAGAGTACTTTCCCTCCACATCTCCAATGCAAACGCGGTATCGTTTATCTAATACTAGCTGACCCAGCGAACTTCGTACCGCCATATTTTCTGCTCCCATTCCCGCTGCATATCTCTAAATTTATCAATATTTCTCTACAATATTATGCATGTATTATGCATATAAATCTTCCTCTTGAATTACTCTATCTATTAAAAAAACCGATTCTAAATCCGTTGCGTAATTTTGAAGATTTAAGCATACACAGGGACAGACAGACAGCCATCGATGGGGTTACACTCGAAGTTGTTCAAGAAAAAATCTGCCTGGGATAAGTTATCCAGCTTGGTAAAAACAACTCCTAGAAAAAACTAGCCAGGATCCACCTAGGTTGGGCAGCAGCAAAGGAAACACTCTCTTAATCTTAAAAAATACACTGCGTTTAAGGATTTCCAAAAAAATCGCTTGCCACACCCGGTAATCGAACCGAATAAAATCCGGATGAAGCTATATTTTAATTGCATCAATCGATAGGGTCAATCTTAGGGATCAAATATCTCTAACAAACTTGGTAAAATAAGTAAAAGGAAACCCATAAAAGAGAAGGTATATGAAGATTTTAGGCGGTTTGATCAACAGGTGTGTTATTTTTAGAAATCTTTGAATGCAACCTGCATTCAAAGATTTCAGTGTTTCTGTTTCACTTTAAAAATAAGGTTATGTTTAATTTAAGTAAAATTCGCTATCTCTAGTGTGAGGGTACTTTCCCTCCAGGTAAAGTCGAAATGTTCCACCCTGTATATCGCAGCTCCGATATTACTTACAATAAAAATAACGACACTCATACGCGTGTTTAACACAGTGCCACTGAAAAAATAAATGACGCCAATGTCCATACACAATTGCCTAATCCCCTTTGTATTTTTATTGTATGTAAGTATAATTTCTCATGTAAGTAGGTACATAAAATATTATGTTTTATATTATGTATTTTCATTTCCATGGTTGATTTTTTAATTCCCTTGGTATATTTATTTCATGCCCGTGGATGCTTGTTTCATTGCCGCGCACGCATGTGTCATCGCCGTGGCGTGTAATTTTTGATCTTGTATATCTCGTTAGCTTTTTTATTTATCTGCTAGATATTAAGCAAGAATACATATAGTATCAAAACCTATAATAAACGCGATTTGTTTTAACTACAAAACTTAAGGTAAAAAAAATCCACGGAATGAAGATTTTAATGGACCTGTTGAAATTCACCCATGTATATAATACATGCATAATATTGTAAAGAAAAACTGATAAATTTAGATATATGCAGCGGGAACGGGATCAGAAAATATGGCGGTACGAAGTTCGCCGGGTCAGCTAGTATTATTATATATGATTTTATATCAATATTTTATATTACATCGTATATTTATATAGTATTTTTTATTTTTATTTATTTTTATTTATTTTATTTATTTATCTATCCATAGCAAATCGAACAAAAAAATTCATAATATTACACTTAATTCATAAGTCCAACTATTGATATTTTCAGTGATGCATAAAACGTCACTAATGCCATTATTATGTGCACTATTATATACCATCGCTAAACATCTGCCTACGCTCGGCACAATAGACCCGAGTGATACGCGTGCTCTATACATTACATAATGTATACTAAGGGAAAAACTTATGAACTCACGACACCGTTACCGACACCAGTCTTGTAACAGCAATTGTGACAATCCACATATCTACATGATGAACAGCTGTGGAATTAACTCCTTGCGGTGGTTTTTCCCAAACGACTACAAAATGGGGTTCTTCAAGAAGGGCACTAAAAGGTTTCTTCAGGGTCGGCAGAAATGTGATGCCCCTGGTTTTACATACGTCCATAGACCACGGTCAGGTCTGCCAACTAAGTGGTATTTATAACAAATATATTGCACAAGTTTGCACTTTCTTCGGCAATTCCGGAGTGCAATTGTTTATTTTTTAACTAAGTTAATACATAATGGGGTATATGACTGTCAAGTCAATATCCGTTAATGTGAATACTAATTTTAGGTTTCATGTATGTCACGCTGCGCGTGAGAACCAAGCTTGGAAACTCACTTTCCCAGGAACTTAATTTGTACATAATCAATGAGCTGATACTCCGTAAGAGAAATCTCTAACTACAAGAAGTTCTTTCCGTCTCTTCATTAAGACCCGAATATATATTACGTTTATATCGATCATCTCTTCCGGACTCAAAAGGCACATAAACAAGTATTTTGTTACTGCAAATATGGGAAATAAGACTTTTGACAAAGTTTCTGTATCACTATGTTGTATGCCAAGGTTTTTTTTATACCACTTAGGTTGCAGATAAGCACATGCATAGGTGTCATTACAGACGTATCCGAGTCCAAGGTGAACTTCGAGCTCTGTAGCCCAACTTTCGAACTTTATATGTAACCCGACTTCTTCCTCTTAGCGTTAATTCCCAGTCGCATCCGAAGGTTTCAGCTCGGAGTCTGGGGTCCGCTTTACTAGCCTTAACTACAGATTTGGCTAGACCTCGATATTATCCGTGAAGTGATTGCCATCTGACCTCCACAACCCAATAGTAACTTCCTCTTAGCGTTAATTCCCAGTCGCATCCGAAGCTTTCAGCTCGGAGTCTGGGGTCCGCTTTTGCCAGTCTTAACTACGGGTTTGGCTAGACCTCGATATTTTCTGTGAAGCGATTGCCATCTGACCTCCACATCCCAATGGTAACATTAGGCGATATCGAAGCTTTGCAGTTAGACTGTTGTTTTTTGGACTTTTTAGGACTCCAACTACCCGTAACGACTGCCATAGATGTTCTTATGGCAACTGGGACCGACGGCTTAACGTGCTCTCCGATTTTTATGTAACCCGACTAACGCTATGATAATGGTGACGAGTAACTAAGGGTTAATATTGCCTTGTTGGTTTCCAGTGGAGTAGAATAGAACCTTCCTATCTCTTTCTGTGGGTCATGGAAGGCGACTGTTCTCTATCCGACAGTAAATAAGACAAAAGTGCCCGCTTGGTGGCAATAGTCCTGCCCTCTATTACGTTGGATCGAAATGACGTGTCTGTTTACACCATACATGAAGTTATATTGAAAAACTTGGTTCAACTCATTTCACCATTTTATCACAGTCTAACGAATTATTCGTTTCTCTATTTATTTCTACAACAATTTCAGTTATTCACCCAAATGTCTGGATTCGTACCTGTGACCGTGGCATTCACATCACATCTGTCCGGCGCTGCACCTGCGGGCTGACGACCTGGTACTGTCTCTTTTTATAACCACAAACCGGTCTTAGGAGTTTGGACGGCGTTATGTTGAATAAACACAACTGGAAAATAATTATGTTATCGTAATTATGTTTTCAAAAATATACTGACTTTAGTTTATTCTAGTTAATAGTTCCTAGTTTTTATACTGGGGATTGATTGTGCTTGCCAGAACTTGCTACACATATTGAATAAAGTAAGTAGTAAGCATTTGTACTTTTCCACAATTTTTTTTGGTTAGGTTCTAAAATACTAAAAATTGTGGCAAAGTAGGTACAAGTGCTTTATTCAATATTCCTAGTTTTGAATTTATTTTTAAAGCATTTAGCTAATGCTTCCTTAAACAAATTGTTTAAAATCGGAAAAAGCGAAATCGACTTCGGGTGGGGCTCGAACCCACGATGTTTCCCTTACAGATTTTCCAATACATACATCATCTTAGTAGGGCGACGCGACGGTGGAAGCAATCTACCGATATTCGTAAGTGCTATCGGAATCAATGACTGATGTTGCAATCATTTTTAAACATTAATTTTTAATAACTCCGCCACACAAAAAATTGTTATGTGCATAAAGTTTTATTTAAACAGAAAAAAGATGAAGAGATTTCCCAAAACGTAAAGTAGATTATTAATGTTGACGTCTGTTGACCGTATTTAAAAATAAGATTTTTAATTAATACCATTCAAATAAAAAGGGTCTCCTCAAGACAACAATTTGCCCTTGAACAACTACCCTTCTTATTTAATTGTTGAACGTTGTTAGACAGAAACTTGTTAAGAATTCTAACAAAAAGGGGATTTCTAAGCATAAAATATCGCACGCCTTTCCAATTTTAGGGCTGTATCATTGCGTCATTACCGTTTTTGTTTACACAAGCTATCTTAGTCGTGGCCTCGTGACGAAGCGTTTTAGTCCTTCAAACAACCGACGAACAATGAAAAAAAAATGCTCAAGAACGAGTCGTATACATACTTTAAGGGTTCGGAAGTATGACCTTTATTATTTTTGAAAAAATGCTGGACTGGGTTTCTTAAAAGCATACATACATACTATGCAAGCACGCCTACATCCCCGAAGGGTTAGCCAGAGGTGAATTAATACCCACTTTTCACGAATCATTGTATTCGGTCCATTGTAATAGGGGGCGTTTATCTGAGGCCAGTGATGACTTATGGCACTGAAACGTAGTCCCTCACTATGGGCCTTATGAGTAAGCTCAAAGTAGCCCAACGAGCTATGGAGAGGGCTATGCTCCGAGTCTCTCTGCGAGATCGAATCAGAAATGAGGAGATCCGTAGAAGAACCAAGGTTACCGACATAGCCCAGCGGATTAGCAAGTTGAAATGGCAGTGGGCAGGGCACATAGCACGGAGGACTGATGACCGATGGGGTCGAAAAGTCCTCGAGTGGAGGCCACGTATCGGAAAGCGCAGCGTAGGGCATCCACCCACAAGGTGGACAGACGACCTCATTAAGGCCGCGGGAACGCGCTGGATGCGAGCCGCTTCCAACCGGTCCTATTGGAGATCTATAGGGGAGGCCTATGTCCAGCAGTGGACTTCCTATGGCTGAAATGATGATGATGATGATGATCTGAGGCTGAGTATAGGCTGTATATATCTGTCTGATATTGAACAGCCCTATCCCTTAGTCGCCTTGTACGACACCGTATGGGAAGATATAGGGTGGCCCAAATTCTTCTTTGCCGGGAACCACGCGGCAATAATACCAATCAATGGTGGTTCCCGATGGAGTAAAATAATCTTCATAGGAGTTGTAGAATGTGACTACGGACTTAGCTGTTTTCATCCGACAGTAAACTTAAAGCCCATGATAAAGGACCCGCTTGACGGCAATAGACTCGCCCCCTATTACGTAGAACCGAAGGTGATAATTGGCAAAATGTGGGCGTTGGGTGATTATAGGTGTAAAATATATGTTTGTACTAGCTGTTGCCCGCGGCTCCGCCCGCGTGGATGTCGGTTATCGCAACCAAACGTAGCCTATGTGTTATTTTGATTATTGTAAAGTTTCATTAAAATCCATTCAGTAGTTTTTACGTGAAAGAATGACAAGCATCCATCCATCCATACTTAGAAACTTTCGCGTTTATAATATACTAGCTGACCCGGCGAACTTCGTACCGCCATATTATCCGCTCGCGTGGTATTATCTCTAAATTTATCAGTGTTTCTCTACAATATTATGCATGTTTTATACATATAAACCTTCCTCTTGAATCACTCTATCTATTAAAAAAAACCGCTTCAAAATCCGTTGCGTAGTTCTGAAGATTTAAACATACATAGGGACGGACAGACAGCAACAGCGACTTTGTTTTATAATATGTAGTTAAGTAAGATGTAGTTGCAAATAATGTAAATGTAGACTACAGGTTACTGCAATCTGTGAAGAGTGTCTAATTACAATACATGAATAGTGTTTAGTTGAGAACATTAATTTAATAGATTTAGAATTTAGAACCTTTTATTACGGAATCCTGAAGATGGGTTTCTTCATTTTTACTGAGTAAATGTCAGCCTATTTTAAGAAAAGAATAATGTTCTTGGAATTACGAAGTGAAGCTTTATTCTTTGAGACTTTGAAATAGATTAATTAACAATTTTTGCAATGACTCGTTGAACCCAAATTAGTGTGGCAGTTGATTGTAAAGCTCTAATGTTCGAAACACAAGTGAAACAAAGTTTCGTGTGTGTTTGTGATATTTTTTTTTATATATTATACGGCAATTTGACTTAACCTTGCCTGATGGTAAGCTAAAGGCAAAGTTTCGGAAAAGAGGGTCACCATTATAGACACGTACCATGTTACAATGGTGGCACTCAGCTTGACGGCCTCATCAGATACTTTATCACGCCCCGCTTAAAGGACCCGGGACTCATTAAAAAAAGCCACCTGTAATGTTTACTTTTTGGTTCATTCTCAAATAACACCATCCGAGTGCATCGTAGACCGGACGCGGCCGCACTATTTTTTATTCTTACAATATCTTTGTATCTATTTTATCAACTTTTTAAGTAATAGTGGGAACATGTCCACTATTATGATAGTATGTAATAGTGAACGTTTATTACTGGTTTTTGTTCGTAGTTAAATACCTTTCGTATTTCTATATTTACGTAGAATTGTGTTTAGAGTTTTATTAGTGACTAGCTGTTGCCCGCGGCTCCGCCCGCGTGGAATTCGGATTCCGTACAAACTTTTCTTTCGTGCTAAAATTGCCTCGGATACCATCCCCGTCAGCCATCAGGAGTGCCATGTGGAATTCGGACCCACTAAACAGCATGCCGTCGCGGGTCTTCAGTTGCTGGAGTGTAAAATTGCGTAGAGCATTTGCCGCACCCCCCGGCTGACCCTGGGCCATCTACAATTTTAAGATGGCCCTCTCAGAAGTGGGAAGCACGATGTCCCATCGAATTCCGGAAAGGGAGGAGACGGGCGTGAAGGGATGACAGGAGGCCGGACCTATAATCCTCACGTCCGCACTCGGTGACCAGCCCTTCCCTTTCCTGCTCTCTACTGGGCCTCCTCGTAGTCAGAGGGACATGTGGGAAGCCTTTGAGCAGCCCTCTATAGAGCTGCTCCCGTTGCTGTATGTATTTGCCGTAGGCGGTAGCGCCTCCCCTGGGTGAGGGGCGTTAATGCCTCCGTTACCCAGGATGCATCACATGGAGGTTCCAATCCCGCATTCGGATCCCGTTACCGTTGCATCTTGTGTTCAGCTGACCTTCCCTGTCTTCGCTCGTGAAATACTTCGAACACCCGTGGTTGCACCCTTTTAGCCCATGCCCGTAATAATAATTAGTTTTCAAATAATGTATGGTAATTTACCGGATTTATTGACATTATAATTTCGTAATATCTTTTGAATAGAACGTCCGATTTCAATAATTCAAAAAGTAATCAACAGGTATTGAAACAATCTTAAATACCAAACGATTTATTTAGATAAGAATTAATAATAATATAAAGGCATAGATTCCGTGGTCTGACTTTGATCGGCATTTCGGCTTGAATTTATATCGTCGCGCGTTACTTTCATACTGCAATAGATTCTAAAATATTCATTATAATTATACAGTTTAAAGGGCAATTTTGATCTACATTAAATGTACAATGTATCTAACGTATTTAGTCAGATAAGGCTTAACACTATATTGTTAAAAATAGCTTCGAAAATGACACATATTTTTTTTATAATTTGTAAAAGATAAAAATGGTTATTGTGAGCTACCCTTATTAGATAGACATATGCTGTCGCGGACTTTTATGTAGACCTTTTTAAGTTATACATTTCTACAGTACATTATTTTGTTCTATCTTCAATAGTTTTCGCAGCGTACGCGATGTAAGGAATTTTTTAGGTCATTTTTTTACACCTTGGGTTACATTATAGAAGTTTTATCCAGGATTTCTATTTTTTTTTTAAATTAATTATAGCCTATGTTAGTCAGTGATAGTGCAGCTTTCTAATGGTAAAAGAATTTTTGAAATCGGTTCAGTAGTTCTTGAGTTTACTCGAATACAAAAACACAAATGTAATATTAGTAAAGAATGTATGGAAATCTGCCCAATTTATTGACATTTATGCTCACTGCTCCGCTCCCTTTAGTAGTAGCGTGATGTTATATAGCCTATGTTACTCCCAGATAGTGTAGCTTTCTATAGGTGAAAGAATTATTGAAATCGGTCCAGTAGTTTCGGAGCCTATTCGTTACAAACAAAAAAACAAACAAACAAACAAATCTTTCCTCTTTATAATATTAGTATAGACTTCTTCTTCATGGTAGCGTTAATCCCAGTCGCAACCGAAGCTTTATAAGCTGATAGTCAAAGTCAAAGTCAAAGTAAAACTCAAAAATCATTTATTCTGTATAGACCATCAAAACGGCACTTACAAAACGTCAAAAATATACATATAATGTACTAAAGGCTAGCTTAGCAAATGGACCACCGGTTCGAAACGCGGCCCCGGCCTGAGAAGACTCCGGCAAGAAACTCAGCGGACTTTTTTTTTGGTCTATTTACAAAAAATGCTTAGTCTAAATACAATCATTTGTTTGAGCCTATATACATACACATACATACATAATAGCCTTTTTGGCACAATTTCCTCTTAATTACATTTTTTTTTTTTGATTTGGCTGGACTGCGATATTTTCCACGAAGCCTTGAACATCTATGGCAGCCGTTACAGATAAAGTCCTAGAAAAAATCCAACAACTGGTCTAGCTGCAAAACTTCTATATCGTCAATGGGTTGTGGATGTCAGGTGGCAGTCGCTTCACGAAAAATATCGAAGTTCCATCAAATCCACAGTTAGACTGGTAAATCGGACCCCAGACTCCGAAGAAGTCTATTTTTGGTTTTCTTTATTTTTACTGGCAACCTTGTTCGACTGGTGTTGCCAGCGTTCACAGGTTATAATAACCATTTATTATCGTACGTGTACTTCTTCGCCATTTAATTACCATACAAACAAAACACATACACTCATACAAGTTCATTGGCTTGTGTTAATGTTAATCCTACTAATATTATACATATGAAAGTTTTTGAACATGTTTGGATGTTTGTTATTCAATCAGCTTAGTGGTTAGGGATTCGGCCTTACGATCTAGAGGTCCCGGGTTCGAATCCTGTTCATAACCGACGTGAACCTACTCCTAACACAAGCAATTTAGCTTAGCTGGAGGGTTTAGAGGAAATATTAGTATTTTCGATTGTATTGAAGAATTACAAGTTGAAATACATCTTATAATGAATCTGAATCATTAGGAAAACTAAACTAATATATTTTAAGACTAAAACTAATATTATACAAATTATAATTTAAAAAAAGAATAATAATAATAATTAAATTGCGTCGTGGAATTCCTCCGCATCGCATGCCTCTTGTGGTAACGTTCCCGGAAGACTGGCAGCATTGCCACGTTGAATGGCAATGCTTATTCTCTGACCTAAAAAGAGGCCAGCCTTCTGGTCACGAGAAGCGTCGATCATACGTTTCGCAATCTCCCTGAAGAGATTGCGGGCGCTCGGACCCCATGACCCCATCCTTTTTTTTTTTCGATTGTTAATATTCTTAAAAAAAAAATGAACGGATCTGACTGAAATTCGGTCCAGGTATAGTTTATAGTCTAGAATAATATATAAGCTACTTCATTTCCCGGGAATAGGTCCCCATAGCTCGCGGGAATGAGATCAAAATTCACGGGTGTAGCCGCGTGTTCCAGCTAGTTCTGTCCCTAGACAAGTTAGGTAGTTGGTATTTCATTGAGGGATAGGTAGAGATGAATCAACACCCACATTTCACCAATCATTGTATTCGGTCCCACGTAATAGGGGTGAGTCTATTGCTGTATTCCGGGTACTATTGTTGACTCGAGCCATGCATCTGAGGTTGATTCTGGGCTGTAAATATCTTTCTGATGTTGATGATTGTCATATACAATGTGTAGTATATTGTGTGAAATTCTACACATTCATCATTATATTCTACAATACGCTGGTCAACGAATTGCCACTTGTCTAGGGGGCTGGTATAACAGTCTCGTTCCCCTATATATAATATACCCTAATTAGGTATAGTGGGTTCTAAAAAGCGAATAACCATAGTAGGTACATTATATGGAAAGAAAAGTACGTTGTAATGTTAAGAACAAATATGAATCAATTACGGAACAGTCTCACACTTTTCACAGTGCCGTATATGGCACTAGGTAATGTCACTAGTGTTAGTGCCAAACTTGGTACTATCTAATCAAATTATTTTGTGTCATTGCACTGTGTTTAGAAGTTACCGTTGTAGTAGCTAGTGATGTGACCCAGATATCTAGTGGGTATATTAAATATTGTACATACATTCGTAATATATGTACAATCTTGAATATTATACGTATACAGTCGTTTATGAAAACAATGAACAAAAGGGGCCCCAAATGGGACCCTTGTGGTACCCCGGAAGTAACTAGAGTTGGAGATGAGTAAAAGCCTTTTATAGTGGCTAACTGGCTCGTTTTACTAAGGTACGATGTTAAACAGCGATAAAAGCTACCATGTATGTTATAACAAGCGAGTTTCGCGCAGAGAATTTTGTGATTGACTCTATCGAATGCCTTTGAGAAGTCCGTATAGATAGAGTCAACCTGCCCACCTTTGGCAAAACTTTTGCAAAGGTAATCCTTATATTATACTAAAAGGTTTGAAACTGTTGACCGGCCTCTGACAGAAACAATGTTGTATAATTAGAGATAAAAGGTATAAAATGGTTGTAAAGATGGTCGTAAGCCAAAGATTCAAACAACTTACCCAGACAAGACAATATGCTGATAGGCCTATAGTTTTCACAATGAGACTTATATCCATTTTTGAAAATCGGTATTATATGGGCTGTTTTCCATAGCTTAGGAAAGACCCCACAAGAAATTGATTTATTACATATGATATACAGCGGAATTTTACTACATTGTTTTTTTGTAAGTGATGGAGGGAGCTGATCCGGCCACGCACCTTTGGTGGAATCAAGCTGTTTAATCTCCATAAGTATATCACTTTCAGATATACCAGTTCACGTACTTCCGTCCTCCTATAGTCCCGGGTCCTTTAAGCATCTGATGAGGCCGTCAAGCTGAGTGCCACCATTGTAACATGGTACGTGGTTGTAAATCGTGACCCTCTTTTCCGAGACTTTGCCTTCAGCTTACCATCAGGCGAGGCGAAGTCAAATGGCGTGTCCCATATAAAAACCACCAAGCTTAGTCCACGAAGGGCACCCATCAATATTTTTGCTAGTGCTAGGATGAATTTGTTTAACATGACGTTATTAAATTAAAAATCTCGATAGAAATCACTAGAACGTTTATTAATAACCTACACATATTACGTACATAAGAAATCATAATGCATGCATACAAATATTTACACTGAGTTTCGAACCCGCGATCTCAAACACACACACCACATACATTTCGTGTACAACACTATTCACTACCAAATACAGAAGGCTCTAACATCTAGGACTTACCACTTGAGTTTAATACACAATAGTCGGACAATATGTTCACTTAGAGGCGTAAATGTCCGACATTATGTGTTAACTGAATTATTGTCTTATTACAATGAATTGTTTCCGTTATAATAGAAGACTTCACTGTCCGTCTGTCTGTCACCAAGCTGTTTCTACTGAACCGTGATAGTTAATCATACATACATATTATAATCACGCATTTATCCCCGGAGGGTTAGACAAACATGAATTAACACCCACATTTCACCAATCATTGTATTAGGTCCCACGTACCTAATAGGGGGTGAGCCTATTGCCTATTCCGGGCACTGTTGACTCGAGCCATGCATCTGAGGCTGAGTCTGGGTTGTATATCTATCTGATGTTAAACAGCCCTATCCCTTAGTTGCCTTGAACGGCACCACATGGGAAGAGATGGGAAGATATGAGAAGGACCCAAATTCTACTCTGCTGGGAACCACGCGTTGGTAGACAGCTGAATTTTTTACAGATGATGTTATACCGCTATAACATCAAATCCTGAAATAACAGAAAGATTCTGTACCGTCAGCGCAGAAGACAAGCAGGGCAAGCCTTTGATCTTCCCTCTGACAGCACAAAACTTCTCCAGTGAGCTCTGTACATTTAATTACTACAATAATGCAGCAATCCATAAGCCGAAGGCAATTGTTTCGTAGGTTAAAAATCAACAGGGTAAATGTATCTGAAGGTTAATTTAATATATACCTAAAGGCTCATTTAGACGAAGAGATTTTCACGCCTGCGAGATACGGTTAACAAAAGAACTGAAAAAAGTTACTTCGTCTAAAAGTTCGCAAAAACAATTGCCGCTCGCTCGTCCACGCTGACGAGAATTGTCTCGCAATTTTATTTTTATTTTTTTATATAGGACAAGTCAATTTGACTTCGCCTCGCCTGATGGTAAGCTGAAGGCAAAGTCTCTGAAAAGAGGGGCACATTGATAATGTCCGCCTAAACAGAATTTTACAGCAATAATTGTATTTTCACATAGGCGAGAATTTAGTGTTTGCCCAGTGTGTAAACATTTTGGTACGACAATTAATAATATGGCGATTCAGGCGATTATTGCTAATGATGGGACAATACGTGCAGGACTTAGATGGATACGGTGCAGAATATTCCATCAAGAAACAAAACGGTTCGGCGAATCCTTCCTCTGACGCACCATTAAGTCCTAGAATTCCTTAACAGTACACGTGTTTCCCTCTTCCTACAGTCCCGGGTCCCTTAAGCGGGGGCGTTTAAAAGCATCTGATGAGGCTTTCAAGCTGAATGTCACCATTGTAACATGTTACGAGTCTATAATAGTGACCTTCTTTTCCGAGTACTATCAGGCAAGGCGAAGTCAAATTGACGTGCCCTGTATAAAAAAATATAAGCATACGATTTCTCGACCTAAAACGTGCGAGAAAGTCTCCCCGTCTAAATGACGCTTTACCTTACCATGAAATCCCGTTATTCTTCAGCATCACGACCGCAAAAAGGAAACAAAAGATATGTCCCAAATAAAATATAAAAGGGCCCTCGAAGGTCCTTCTACGTGGGTCCTCGGTCCTCTAATGAATGAAGTAATTAGGAGGGGCTTGTTTTATATTTTTACTTCGGATTGTGAAAAGTTAGGGTGAGTTAGACTTTATTGATGGTTAAATAAAAAATTTAAAGCATTTATTTACATATATACCTACTCGTATAATCACACCTTTATCCC
The DNA here is from genome assembly GCA_914767945.1 of Eilema depressum. Classification (NCBI taxonomy): domain Eukaryota; kingdom Metazoa; phylum Arthropoda; class Insecta; order Lepidoptera; family Erebidae; genus Eilema; species Eilema depressum. Next base: position 2,195,387 of record OU612036.1, on the reverse strand, counting down.
CGGTTAGGTAGAGGTGAATTACCACCCACATTTCATCAATCACTGTATTCGGTCCCACGTAATAGGGGGTGAGCTTATTTCAGGCACTATTGTTGACTTGAGTCAAGCATCTGAGGCTGAGTCTAGTCTGTATATATATCTGTCTGATGTTAAACAGCCCTGTCTCTCAGCCGCCTTGTACGACACCGCATATTCCGAAGCTTGTCCAAATTTTCCTATGCAATACATTCGTCTTGGGGCAGCGGTAGGAGCCATCTACGGGTACTCTTATGAACTATCGGAACCAATGACTGTTGTTACAATCGAGTCTATATGTATCTTACTTAATTTATTGATGGTGCTAGGGACTGACTGTAATCGTAGATGTGGAGAATAATCCCTACTAATATTATAAATGCGAAAGTAACTCTGTCTGTCTGTCTGTCTGTCTGTCTGTCTCACTTTTACGACTAAACCGCTGAATCGATTTTGATGAAATTTGGTATAGAGGTAGATTAGACCTTGGGAAAGGACATAGGCTATGTTTGGTCGCGATAACCGACATCCACGCGGGCGGAGCCGCGGGCAAAAGCTAGTAAATAATAAATAAATAAATATTGTAGGACATTCTACACAACGCTATCTAGACCCAAAGTAAGCATAGCTTAACTAGCTTGTGTTATGGGTTCTAGAATGCAGATAAACATACTTAGATACATTTTTTTTTTTTGTAAATACGTAAATATATTATTATACATAGAAAACACCCAGACCAATGCAAATATACATATTCATGCATACAAATATTTGCACTGAGCGGGGATCGAACCCGCGCCTCCTGCGTAGCAGCCGCGTTCACTACCGCTATGCCACAGAGGCATATACACATAGAAACATAGAATCAAGTACACATTGCCAGGATCCTCTGAGCGTTTTCCCAACAGCTTGGCTTTCTAGTCACTGTCATGCGGTTGAACTTCAATATTTCCATAAATCGAGTTCTATAAGTACTAGCTATTGCTTGCGGCTCCGCCCACGTGAACTTCTAATCCCGTTGCTGCTGCACCTTCTGTTCAGCTGACCCCCCACAAAAATATTTTTTCATTATAAACTAGCAGTTCCTGAGATTATCGCGTTCAACCAACCAAATAAACTCTTTAGCTTTATAATATTAGTATACCTAGATAAATAGATTTGCTGTTTATAATTATTCATAACATGAATGAAAGTATCATACTGCATGTACCTACGAGAGAAACCGTGGAGCTAAGTAGTTGTAAAGTTGAAACAAGAAAGGTATTGGCGTGTATCTTTAGAACAACAAAAACGTTAGCTACCGGCTGTAAACAGGTTCTGCGGCAAAGGATGTGGGTACTCATCTATAGTGCGGATACGGTTTTAATTTAAATGTACTTTTGGTTTCATTATTATTTATTTGTTCGATTGGGGAAATACCGTCGTGTCCTACCTCCTACTTAGCCCACTGCTCCACTTCCTTGTAATACCCTTAAGAAGTCTTGGAATTCTTTACCAGTTCACGTGTTTCCCTCCTCCTACAGTCCCGGGTCCTTTAAGCGGGGCGTGATAAAGCATCTGATGAGGCCGTCAAGCTGAGTGCCACCATTGTAACATGATACGTGTCTGTAATGGTGACGCTCTTTTCAGGGACTTTGCCTTCAGCTTACCATCAGGCGAGGCGAAGTCAAATTGACGTGTCCTATATAATTAAATTAAAAAAAATCGAGTCGAACTCCGATACCGTTCGACCTCAGAAGGGGAAGTTGAATATTTAATCACCTAGCTCCACAGGTCATAATATAACCCCTTTCTTACAAGCTATCTTCCAAGTATAAAAAAGCCTATTACAGAACATAATACACCTCAAACTTATTACCCTAAAAGCACAACCGATCGAAACACCATTATTTTAAGTGCTTAATAAAATAAAACCCCATCATAAATTCATACAAACTGAACATAATCCTGCAGGAAGTACGTCACGCGCGACGCGTGACGTCATGAAAATCCAACCGGATGTAACATCATAACAGCTTAAGTGTCGGTGAAAAATTTACACGCGTTTTGGGAGGAAACGTCTGAGTGTCGAGGTTCCGTTCTCTGTGTCGCGGTTTGGGGGGCTACCACGAAATCTCCGAAATTTCGGGCTCGCAAGATATATCAACGAAAGACGTTACATTTCAAGGTCAATGTCAAGAATCATTTATTCTGTACTAGCTGACCCGGCGAACATCGTACCGCCATATTTTCCTCCCGCGTGGTATTCTGATCCCGATTTATCAGTGTTGCTCTACAACATTATGCATGTATTATACATATAAACCTTCCTCTTGAATCACTCTATCTATTAAAAAAACCGCTTCAAAATCTGTTGCGTAGTTTTGAAGATTTAAGCATACGTAGGGACGGACAGACAGCGACAGCGACTTGGTTTTATAATATGTAGTGATGATGATACATAATTATTATACATAGAAACCTTTTTTTATATAGGACACGTCAATTTAACTTCACCTCGCCTGGTAAGTTGAAGGTAAAGTCTCACCAAAGATAATCACCATTATACACACGTACCATGTTACAATGGTGGCACTCAGCTTGACGGCCTCATCAGTACCACGCGGGCGGAAAATATGGCGGTACGAAGTTCGCCGGGTCAGCTAGTTTACAAATAAAATAGCTGAGTATGTTTAACCACAATGTAGATCCCATAACACAAGCTAGTTAACCTATACATAATTTGGGTCTAGATATCACCGTGTAGAATGTACCGATTTTGGATCCAATACCTAAACGTTTTCAATGGAATTGAATGTCTGAAATTTCGATCGAAAGTTCCATAGTAGGCGTACTGATGTGGAAATCTGTTTTCGATTTATGTTTCCGAGTTGTGTTTGGAGCAAAACATACATGTGTATGAGTACAATACACTCTGAGAGGGCGGAGGACAAAGGGAGGAGACAGGAGTGAGGAAGACAGCTTCGGTTTATTTGGAGATGCTATTGAGATGGGTTTCAATTATTTATACATACATATATACTCACGTTTGCAAATCGCCGAAAAGGTAGGCAGAGGTGTATTAAGACGGTAGTGAACGCGGCCGCTACGCAGGAGGCGCGGGTTCGATCCCCGCTCAGTGCAAATATTTGTGTGCATGAAATATGAGTATTTGCATTGGTCTGGTCGTGCCTCGGAGAGCACGTTAAGCCGTCGGTCCCGGTTGCCATAAGAACATCTATGGCAGTCGTTACGGGTAGTTGGAGCCCTAAAAAATCGGTTTAGCTGCAAAGCTTCGATATCGCCTAATGTTAACATTAGGTTGTGGAGGTCAGATTACAATCGCTTCACGGAAAATATCGAAGTCTAGCCAAATCCGTAGTTAAGACTGGTAAAGCGGACCCCAGACTCCGAGCTGAAAGCTTCGGATGCGACTGGGAATTAACGCTAAGAGGAAGAAGAAGGTGTAATAACACCTTTATTTGATTTTTGGTTCCACGTGATAGGGGCAAGCCCACTGCCATCGAACGGGAACTTTGTATGTTTACTGTCGGATGGAGAACAGCCCTATACCTTAGTCGCCTTCTACAACACCCACAGGAAGAGATGGGGTGGCTTTATTCTTCTCCACCGGGAACCAATTTTTTTAAACCACTTAGGTAGCAGACCAGCAAACAGGGCCTCGATTCTGCTAAAGCACAACCACTGTCACACCACAATGACTGCAAGAAAATTCCATTTGATTTTAGCCTTTATAGTAATGCAGTTAACGTTTACAATTAAACGGCTTTTTGTAAAGTGAATGAAAGAGTGTAATAAAACTCTGTTCATTTAATTTTATGACTGTAAGTCTATAGAAATAAGGTCTAAAATTTAATGGCATTTTTTGCAGTCTCTGTGGTGCGACAGTGGTTGTGCTTTAGCAGAATCAAGGGCCAGCTCACCTGATGAGAAATGGTTACCGTGGCCTATGGACTTGTGCAACACCAGGGGCGTCACACTCGTGCTGCCGACCGTGTAAGCACCTTCTAATGCCCTTCTTGAAGAACCCCATATTGTAGTCGCTTGGGAAAACACACAGCAGTAAGTTCATTCTCTGACTTTTGCTCGCTAAGTCTAAAAAATAAAACATTTCAGTGGACTAAGGCCCGAACTAATGCATAGTTGTGAATCGACTCTCACATTAACTTTAGAAACTGTCATTTAGAATACAATCTGTCCTCAGATCAAGTTATAAATCGAGATTCATGACTGAGTATCATCCTTAAATACGTGCCTAAGAAAGTATTTTTTTTAAAGAATATTAGCAACCGAAATTAGGTAGGTACTAATATTCCCTTCCCCTATAACCCCTTCAACAAAGCTAAATTGCTTGTGCTAGGAGTGGGTTCACATTGGTAGTGTAAGGGCGTGGTAATGGCCAGGATTTGAACCCGGGACCATTCGATCGTAAGGCCGACTCCTTAACCACTACCGGCTACTTTATTTGTTTGATTTTTTATATTCTTTTTTGTTAGTTTTTTTTTTTTTTTGTAGCTTTTTGTAGTTAGATTACTGGTTTTAAGTACTAAATCAAATCAAAATGTCTCAACGTACCACATTGTAACGCATTTGCTACTGGATATGTGCCAGCTAGGATCCTGTCACCACTAATTTTGTTTACCAGCAACGTCGTAATGTATTTTGTTGTGATTTGTGATATAAGACTTAAAAATCTTTTGACTACTTTTTTATCTATATTTTTAAACAGGGTTTGCTTACAGAGCGAATCCATACTAATATTATAAATGTGAAAGTATTTCTCTCTCTGTCTGTCTGTCTGTCTGTCTGTCTGTTACGCTTTCACGCCTAAACCACTGAACCAATTTTGATGAAATTTGGTATAGAAGTAGATTAGACTTTGAGAAAGGATATAGGCTATGTTTGGTCGCGATAACCGACATCCACGCGGGTGGAGCCGCGGGCAAAAGTTAGTAATAAAATAAATATTGTGAGATAGGTAATCTATACAACGCTCAAAGTAAGCATAGCCTAACTAGCTTGTGTTATGGGTTCTAGAATGCGGATAAACATACTTAGATATTTTTTTTAAATACATACATTATTTTTAAAAAAATCTGTGCCCCCTGCGTAGCAGTCGAATTCACTAGCACCACGCGACATAGACTTATTATTACTAATGTTTAGTGTTTATATAGAGTTATCTATCCATCTATCTATCTATATATATGTTGGATATCTACTATAATAATTCTCAAGAAATTTAAACAAAGTTTGCCTTCCTACAGTAAGCAATCAGAGCAAAAGTTCATATACATACAACTAACATACCGCTAAAACTTGAAGTTGCAGCCAAAACTATATGTTTAGGAAACTTTCCTCTCACGGTTATTATCTTGAGAACTTGAACTGCATTCATACGTATATTCACGCCAGTAAACCCCTTAAAGGATAGGCAAAAGTGCATTTAGCACCCACATTCCGCTAAATCTCAATATTTGCAATATCGAAATAATGCAGTTAGACTATCGGACTTTTCAGGCCTCCAACTATCCGTCACGACTGCCATAGAAGTTCGTATGGCAATCGAGACCGACTACTTAGCGTGCTTTCCGAGACACGAAAACACCCAATCAATGCAAATAGGTAGGTAGGTATTTCGTGCATGTATTTGCACTGAGCGAGAATCAAACCTTCAACACAACATATTATTATGTATGTATCGATCAAGATAGGAAAAAGAGAGAGACTCAGGCGGGACTTGAACTCGCGACCAGTCCGTCTGACCACTGAGCTACCAAGTCACACCTTGAGGGCTACAAATTCTCCTATACAACCATCTTGGGGCGACGTGGGGTCAATGATAGAATTCCCCCTTGGAAGATTTTGACAAGAGAAACAAAACTATATTTAAAGATTTTCGGAAATTCGCTTTCCACACCCGGTAATCGATCCAACTAAAACGTATCAGGTTTTTTTTCGGATTGTAGTCGGTTTGATTATCAGGTGTTGCAAGCGAATTTTCGAAAATCTTTGAATGCAGTTATATTTATTTAAAAAAATAAAGGAGTGTTGCCTTTGAAATAAATTTGATATCTCCAGTATTTAGAGTAATTTCCTCTTAGGTAAGGACAAAATTTCCACACTATATAAGTCGTTGTTTTGAGCAGCTATTTTCAGAATACTATATTAAATTTTCGAGCTTACCACTCACAATGCTAGAACAAAGACGTTATTACATACGTGAGCTATCCCTGCTCAAAGAGCTACCGGTTCTACAACAAAAGCTTGACGCGTACGCTGACAATCGATACAGTTCCCGGAATGCAATATCTTTGCTCTCACAAGGTACAGTAAGGTATTTGTATTCACTGTATGTAGATATACAACTGTAACTTGCCGATCCACACTGGCTTTGCCCTTGTCTTACTATAAAACCCCGTATCAACCCCGTAACTCATACAGGGTTACTGGTAGCTCCAAGTATTCCTTACAGTAGGTGTTAGAGGACCCAAAATCAGAGAGTTTATGTGCAGTTGAAACCTGAATTCTTGGTTAATACGGAAAAAATAAGTCAATTATTTTGAAAACTATTGATTTTTAGTCATACAATTGTAGCATTTACTTTCGCGTTTATAATATTAGTGGAATAGGGCTTATAGATATTTTATTATCTAAGTACCCATATACCTTGACTAGCCAACCCGCCCCGGCTTCGTCTGTGGCACATTTTGAAACACTGTATCCAACCCTTTCAGTCATTTTTATAAATGACTGAAAGATCTATATTCTACTAGCTGTCCCGCCGAACTTCGTACCGCCATATTTTTCCCGTTCCCGCTGCACCTATTTTCTCACCGTTTAAACCTTCCCTGGACATCCACGAACATTTCAAGACTAAAATTAGCCAAATCGGTTCAGCCGTTCTTGAGATATAAACTAACAACGAAAAATGGCATTGATTTTTATATATTAGATAAATTTCTATAATATATAATATAGACATTTCTATAAATGGTTGATACGTGCGGGCCGGTTGGCCTATGCCCGCAATTAATTAATTTTCAAAGAAAATATGGAAATCTGCCGGATTTGTTAACCTTAATGATTACTGCTCCACTCCCTTAAGTAGCAGCGTGATGAAATTTAGCCTATAAATATCCTCGATAATTAGACTGTTACATTGAAACCAATAAACTCTTCAGCTTTATATGGATTACTAGCTGACCCGGCGAACTTCGTTCCGCCATATTTTCTGATCCCGTTCCCGCTGCATATCTCTAAATTTATCAGTGTTTCTCTACAATACTATGCATGTATTATACATATAAACCTTCCTCTTGAATCACTCTATCTATTAAAAAGAAACCGCTTTAAAATCCGTTGCGTAGTTTTGAAGATTTAAGCTTACATAGGGACGGACAGACAGCGACGGCGACTTTGTTTTATAATATGTAGTGAAGTATAGATACGTATGATACCTTTACACTCAGAAAATAAAATTAAGTAAAAACAAACGATTTATTGAAAGTCGCTACCAAAATCGGTTAAAGTAAATAAGGTTTTATTTAACCAAAAACGTTTTCACTGGACTCGTCACATCCGTTTGGTGTCAAAGGGAATTTGGAATATTTCAATTTGGAAGGATTTCATTGGACTGTACTTATTCACTTCCGGTTTTACGGCGGCCATATTGGAATTTCTACGGAGATAGCTGCAGTACCGGTCACCTATTAAATTTCTTGTGTTGGTTATATCTATCTTACTAACTATACTCTTACTATCTCTATTAATATGAATCTCTACTTTATATCTCGAAGATCTATTTTTTTTTTTTTTGTATTATTGTAAAAAACTACTGGACCTCTTTCAAAAAAAATTTTGCCATTAAAAAGTTACATTATCACTGAGTAACATGCTATTTATCACTTCCCTGAAAAATTGAAGACGAAATATACATTACCTTACAATTACTGCTCAGCTACCACTTTTCGTTGTTAGTTTATAACTCAAGAACGGCTGAACCGATTTGGCTAATTTTAGTCTTCAAATATTCGTGGATGCCCAGGGATGGTTTAAAGGGTGAGAAAATAGGTGCAGCGGGAACGGAATCAAAAATTCACGCGGGTTGAAAAAAATATGGCGATACGAAGTTCGCCGGGATAGCTAGTTATGTATATTTTTTGGGGGTTATATTTCTCAAACTAACACTGTTAGTTTGAGAAATTAGTATTTTTTTTGTTTTTAAGATTTAATAATTTCATTAACAATTTTTTCTTTCAATTTAAATTTTCAATTCAATTCATATTCGCGTAAACTTCAGACATTTTATCAGATTTAATAAAGTTTTTCTTATGCAGTTAATAAGACATTATTTTCATTTTTACACGCAGTATATTTCAATACTCGCTAGTGGAATAGTACCTAAGTTAATAAAACTCTCGTACGGCGATCTCGACAATTTTATTGGACATGGATTCAGGGATTTAAAATCCGATGTCGGACATACCGAGACAGGAGCGAACATACGAATGATATCGGATCGAGAGCGATGAGTATTTGAACGAGAATACTACGTATTTCGTTCGATTGAAAATATTAAAGAGTACTTAGATATTTGAATGAAATTTTAAAGCGTTTATTATGCTCACCCCTCGTTTACACCAAGAAACAAGTTGTAGACCTTGTTTCAAATACAAGTCGTCAAAACAAAATTTTTCGTATTCAACATGTATTGAGACTTGTCTCAAACACTCTTCCGTTCACACTGTGCCGCCAACTTGTATACATACAAGTTAACAACACATTTGCGTTCACACTGAAGTCTGCGACATGTTGTACTTTGTCTTTATCACTGATCGCGTCCACACCTACACAACACTGTCGTGTTTTAGACTAGTCTTGTTTATTTTACTGCAATTTCTGTCTTGAGACTTGTCAAAAACAAGTTTTAAACTGTATCCATGATTGATGGATAACATGTATACATGTTACAACTTGTCGTACAAGATTTGTACGACAAGTTGTAAACATGTCATAAACAAATCTTTCAACATGTTATAAACATGTCTATGTCTGAACGAATAAATGTCATAAAACTTGTCAAATACATATATATTATAGTTTTAGACTCTGGTGTAAACGAGGGGTCACTATTCAAAGATCGAGGCGAAAATAGAAAAAGGAAAAAAAATCGCCCCAAGACATCCGTCTTGGGGCGATTTTTTTTCCTTTTTCCGCATAGACGAATTTGGATCGACTTCGTGCGGGCCTCGGTGGCTTAGTGGTCAGAGCATTCCCCCTGTAAGAGAAAGATCGCGGGTTCGAGTCCCGCCCGAGTTCGATTCTCTTTCCTCTTTCTTAATCGATTTGAGTACTTAAATATATTTTATGTGGTTGACAAGCACACGGTTTATCTGATGGGAAGAGGTTACCGTAGTCTATGAAGGACGTGTGTATTAATTTCAAATAATGTCACTTATTCATAGGCTGTATGTTTACTGTCGGATAGAGAACAGCCCTATCCCTTAGTCGCCTTCTACGAGACTCACAGGAAGAGATGGGGTGACCCTATTCTACTCTACCGGGAACCAAGACGGCATATTCATCATACATACATACATATATACAATCACGCCTTTATCCCCAGAGGGTTAGGCAGAGGAGAATTATTAACACCCACATTTCACTAATCAATGTATTAGGTCCCGTAATAGGGGGTGAGCCTATTTCTGCATTCCAGGCACTTTTATTGACTCGGATATCTGGGCTGCAGATATATTATTATCTGCCTGATGTTAAACAGCCTTATCCCTTAGTCGCCTTGTACGACACCGCATGACAAGAGATGGGGTGGTTCAAATGCTACACACACAGGGTACAAAACCAAAAAAAAAAATCATCATTCCTATCTTATAAACGGATTTACTTGATTAACTATATCAGTAACTAAAACAGTCTCGAACCTAGACAGCATGACAGTAACAAAAAACGTGCATCCTTTGTCACTTTCCCTGAAGACAATAAGTACCCTGTACGGGCATCGAACTGTGAACCCATTGTGAATTTGACACACTACGTATTGGTCGATTTGATTGGAGTTCAAAGACCCTTAGTTGTAACAGACAGTACTTTTAGATTTACTGTACGACAACTATTATTTTCGGTCCCACGTAATAGTGTAATACGGAGCGATCCTATTGCCATCAAGCGGACACTTATTCATAGGCTGTATGTTTACTGTCGGATGGACAACAACCCTATCTCTTAGTCGCCTTATACGACACCCACAGGAAGAGATGGGGTGCCCGTGTTTTACTCCACCGAAAATCAACACGACCAATATTTTATAATATAAGTAGGATATAATGTACATGATCTTATTGCATTCATATTTAGCCTTGCTCAAGGTTAAACCCTGTAGGGTAAAAAAATGCCCTTTAAGATGATACATACCTACATTTGGACAACGCAGCTGTGGTCCCACCTTGTCGACAGGTGGGTACAAAAGAAATACCGTTCAGTAGGAGCACCTGTTCTTGACAATTATATCGACACCTCTGGGTTCAATTGGCGTATAAACCAAAACACGACTTTTCAGGAGAGCAAAAAAACGATTTTATTTTTAGAAAAAAAATCATAACTTTTTTATTTTAGAAGCTACATAAAAAATTCCAAAGAGAAAGATTCTTAGAATTTGGGGATGAAGAAGGCTAAATCATTCAATCATATCTATCTTCTTTGGTTTGGAAGTTAGCATGGATATACGTCTTAGAAAATACCAATTTATGGTGTATACACCCCGTGAAAATTGAATGAAAAACCAAATATGGATATAAGCTGTACTTATATCCATATTTGGTAAAATTAAGTTAACATTTACTGATGTAAAAGCACGTAACTGTAGATTTTTTTGCTGTAAAAACTATTTACTTTGCACATTAATAGAATTATAATTAATAAAAACAATCTCGATACTGTTAGAATGTGGCAGAATTACATTAGTACTAGTCTTACTACAAAATTGTGGTCGATATATACGAAATTAAACTACCAGAAACGAAATTAACTTAGTTTTATTAAATAAAACAGATAATTATGGCACACATTATCAGTCATGATCAGATTACCAAACTAATAAAGGCAATTATTTAAATCTGTAGCTCTTCCACAGCCATCTCTCCTTCACCGCGACTTCCTCGTACATCAGATTGTCCTCAGGGTCTTTGTCTTTAATTCAGCGGCACTTGAACAGAGCCTGCGCCATTTTGGCCGTGGAACGCGCCAACTTATAGATAAGCTTTTGCCCCTCAGAGGATTCCAACTTGTTATATAGCGGTTGCAAGTGGTCTCGTTTGGCCCTGGCTACCGCTCTCCTGGTGGCGCGTTTTGCATCTTTGTACGCGTCGCGGTCATCGAAAGATTTGGACGCTTGCCACTTTTTTAAGGAGGGCTTTCTTCACCCTGATCTCTCTCTGCACTGTGTCGTTCCACCACCAAGTGTCCCTGTCATAGATGCGTCCACCCTTAGACGTACCGAGCACCGCCCTCCCCGCCTCAAGGATAGCTGCCTGAATCCTGTCCCAGCAAACCTATACTGGTTCGTCTACAGCATCAGCGCACTTGTCACCGATAGCTGAGACGAGATTTTGGAACTTGGCTTCACCACCACCTGATTCTGCGTTGGCCACGCTCGGCGCGTTTGTCTTTCAGTTTCACGCGGAGGTCCATGACAAGGAGACGGTGTTGGCTAGTGAGACTCTCTCCGGGTATTAGGTACCTTGCAGTTGGCCACCCTGCTGATGCTATGCCTCTTAGTGAGTAGGAAATCGATCTGGGTAGCGTGCTCTCCGCTCTTGCAGGTGACAAGAAGTTCGGCTTTCTTTTTGAAGAACCTGTTCACGATGGCAAGTTCGGAGGCCGTACACGTTTTGAGGATGTGCTCACCCTCTGGGTTACGGCTACCGTGTCCAAAACCGCCGTGGGCATGTCCAAACTCCTCACACCTGTCACCCATATGACTGTACGTGCAGTGGTTTTACTTTAGCAGAATCGAGGGCCAGGGCCTCGATTCTGCCAAAGCAAAACCACCGTCATAACACGGACACTGTAATAATTTTTTGAATTTTTACCATTTAATTTAAGACTTTAAAGCAATGTCTGTAAAATCTAAAATTAAATGGCCTATTGTAGAGTGAACGAAAGCGTGTAGTAAAAATATTGTCATTTAATTTTGGACTTTAATTATATAGCAATAAAGTCTAAAATTGAATACCATTTTTTGCAATGGATATGGTTTATACGTCCATATGTTATTTAAATGTTTGGATTTACGACCTCAATTTTAAATTACGTTTAAGAAATATATTTATTCGTCACGGTGTAAAAACCATTTACAATCAAGGCAGATCTTACGCCCCGGGTTGGTAAACATCTTGGTCATAACGTCTTACTAAAAATTTAAAAAAGAAAAATTTGGCTGTTACATTAACATTTTATCTTTTTTGTGGTAGGATGATCTAAATTTTTTGGGTCGTAAAAGCATTTTTTTTGCGAATTTGAACATTTTAAATATACAGATCGATAGAGAAAAAAATTCTGAAATAAACGGTGTATATAACTCATTTTGGCCAAAATGGTTTATACGCCAATTGAACCCAGAGGTGTCGATATCTATTACTTACTGTTCTGGTTAAGGGGAAGTTCATTGCTTATAAGAAGATACAGCTTCTTAAAAAATAATCACTACATATTAAAAAATAAAATCGGCCAAGTGCGAGTCGGACTCGCCCATGAAGGGTTCCGTAGTAGCAAAGGCGAAAATTGCGGTTTATGACGTATTAAAAAAAACTACTGACTGGATCTCGTTCGAACTAATTTTTAGTGGTCAATTTACTTTATTTATTTAGGTAGTCAATTTACATCATATATTTTTTTCAGATTTATCATTCTCTTAGTTTAGAAGTCAGAGGGGGGGAGGAACACACATTTTTTCCACTTTGGAAGTGTCTCTCGCGCAAACTATTCAGTTTAGAAAAAAAATATGTTAGAAACCTCAATAGCATTTTTAAAGACCTATCTATAGATACCTCACAGGTATGGGTTTGATGAAAAAAAAAATTTAGTTTCAGTTCTAAGTATGGGGACCCCCAAAATTTAACGCTTTTTTTTATTTTTGTATGAAATTCTTAATGCGGTTCACAGAATACATCTTCTTACCAAGTTTCAACAGCATAGGCCTTATAGTTTCGGAGATTATAAGGGTTCCGTTTTTTGCCATTTGGCTACGGAACCCTAACAATGTCGCTGTCTGTCCGTACCTATGTATGCTTAAATCTTCAAAACTACTTAACGGATTATGAGGCGGTTTTTTTAATAGACAGAGTGATTTAAGAGGAAGGTTTATATGTATAATACATGCATAATATTGTAGAGAAACACTGATAAATTTAGAAATATGCAGCGGGAACGGGATCGGAAAATATGGCGGTACGAAGTTCGCCGGGTCAGCTAGTATTTAATAAAAAACGTAATACAATGTTTCTCTAAGTAAAATGAAAAAAAAAAACACCAATTTATGTTTAACTAGTTGTTGCCCGCGGCTCCACCTGCGTGGATGTCGGTTATCGCGACTAATAATTTATTTTTTCATCAAAATCGGTTTAATAGTTCAAACGTGAAAGCGTAACAGTCAAACAGACAGACAGAGTTTTTTTTTGCATTTATAATACTAGCATGTATTACAAGAGACAGTGTAAACGTCAGTGCAGGACGAACCCTAATTTGGAATCAATAATCATAATACAAAAAAATACAAAAAAAATAAAGTATAATCATCGCCTTAAGTGCGCACGCGTCGTGGTCCGTGCAACTGTCGCGCGCGTGCCGTAGAAGCTGCATCTTAAGTAGCCTTCATGATGCGATTGGCATAAGATTGAAACTTATAGCGATTTCAAGAAAAAAATAACTCACACGCATACATACATAATATAATCACGCTTTTATCCCCAGAGAGTTAGCAGAGGTGAATTAACACCCACGTTTCACCAATCATTGTATTATATTTTAGTGTACCAAAATAACAATAAATAGATCATTATCATACATACACATAATCACGAATCGGGTTGGATCTCAAATTATTATCCATATTTATAAATCCGAGATGTAAGGTGACCCAATATCAATCATTTCTCTCACACCCCAATACTGACTACCTTTTAATTAGCATTTTAATCTTCTTCCAAGTAACGATCTTACCATATAAAATTTCAACATTTAGCTGTTTTTATTTTGTTGAAACGCTGACGATAACGCTCAATAAGTTTGGCGACGTTGCGCAACATGCGAGATCTATCAAAGCTATCAATGTTCCACATTCCTGCGCGTCTTTGTTGTGCAACATTATGTAACAATATTCCTCAACAAGGTCTACATTTATTTCTAGCCAGAAATTCATTGCCGATTTCATTCCCACATGTAAGTATCGTACATTAAACCTTCCTCTTGAATCACTCTATATATTGCTGAAAACTGCGTTAAAATTCGTTAAGTAGCTTAAAAAATTAAGCGAACAGACATAAGTGGAAGTGACTTAATTGTTTTTGAAAAAAAAATTAAAAATATCAAATCTTTTATGAATTAGACCATCCTTCTCTGTAAGTACAAGTGATACAAAAACGTAATTAATTCTTAGGTCACCTGTACTAGCTTCCACAAGCCTAACGAGCAATGGCAGGTTAAGAATACCATATTTTATTTATTACTAACTGTGGCCCGCGGCTTCGCCCGCGTGGATTTCTGAAGGATTTTTTTTTTTTAAATAGTCTTGACCTGTCAAAATCAAAATGAAATGTCCAAAACGGGTTTTTCAACGAAGAAGTCGTATTGTTTTTAACATTATACCGAGGCTTAATTCTGAAATACTGTGACTTAAAAGGTATAACCTGAACAATTATATATTATAAACTATAGATAATTATGTTGTCCACACTCTAAAGTGGCATCAAAAAAAATGTTTTTAATAATAATAATAAAATGATTGATATAAAATAGCAATACAAGTAATACAATTATAGCTATTTATTTTTTATTTATTTAGTGTTTGTGCCATTTTTGAAAGCCACCATGTTCTTGTATGACGTATCTATTCATACAATACCTACGTGTATACAATCCATACTATTATTATAAATACGAAAGTAACTCTGTCTGTGTGTGTCTGTCTGTCTATTGCGCTTTCACGTCTAAAGCACTGAACCGATTTTGATGAAATTTGGTACAGAGATAGATTAGACCCTGAAAAAAAGACTTAGGTTATGTTTGGTCGCGATAACCGACATCCACGCGGGCGGAGCCGTGGGCAACAGCTAGTATATAATATGATATATGTATACAATATACAAAGACTTGGTAAAGCAACTGATCGATGGTGATGTTACGTGTAACCAGAAGGCTGGTTATTATCTTGCACAGAGAATAAGCATTGCCATCCTGTTCCCGCAACCCATGGGAACCTATTTCAGTGAAAATAACCGCCCTCTAGCGTTTACCATCAAACTAAAGACACTCGAGATTAAAAAAGAAGTACAATAAAGACGGATGATCAAATACCCTTGTCCCAGGGCACTTAATTAAAGTAAAAAAGAAGAAAAAAGCTGGCAAAAACAAAGGGTGGTAAAAATCCAATTAATTTGGAGTAAATGTTAGGAATGCTTGCTGTTAAGGACTAGATACATTTAGTCGCTTACAAATTTTAAGATTTCGCATGATACTATCGGAAGTTTTCGCGAATATCATTCATTGAAATAAAATCACTTTTTAACGAATTGTACGCGATTTATTAGTATTATTTACAATGCCCATGCAAAGGCGGAGGATCGGCAAACGTGGCGCATATTGGGAGAGGCCTATGTCCAGCAGTGGACTGCAATAGGCTAATTGATTGATTGATTGATGCCCATCCAATAACTCCCAAACGAGTAATACTGTTACTGGTTTGGGAAAAATGTACCTAACGAGTCACAGGTGTTACTTTAGCCCGTGGTTTCGGCTACTTTTCAGCAGCCATGGTTGTAGGGTGGTTTTTTTTTTTTTTTTTTTTTTATATAGGACACGTCAATTTGACTTCGCCTCGCCTGATGGTAAGCTGAAGGCAAAGTCTCTGAAAAGAGAGGTTAAATAAATCGCGATATAATCCGTAAAAGTAATTAAAATTATAACTGTGAAAATAAAATTTGTACATGTTTATAATCACGGTATTCTTATTCTAGAGTTAGCAGAAATAAAAACTCAATATCTGCTTCTACACGCATACATTTAGCTCGATAGAGAAGTTCGTTAAAAAGTGATTTTATTTCAAACTTAGATTTATTATTATCTAAGTTAAATTAAAGTCAGAAACTAGTCTCAACTCTCAATAAATAAGTCTAACGAGTCTTTAAATTCCTATCCAACGGTACTTAGAGGTTTGTCTTGCGAACTTCCACTATGAGCACACTCTAACTTGGAACTTGTAACCGTTCCAATGATCTACGACGGTAAAAAAAAAACATTTGAAATATCTATGACCGTTCCAAGTTCGAAATTGGTATTGAAAAAGTTTGTATAGTTTAAGTTTTTATTGAATAGGGTTAGGCTTTGATTTAAAAGGTATCCTTTTTTGTTTTTCAAGCAGAAATCCACTTGGATACCTCCCGCTGCTAGACGGGGACCGGGGCAGTTATGTTGGGCCTGAACCGACTAAAACCGCATTTATTGAAGACTATAATCTATCACAGTACCAAATTTCAGCCAGATCCGTTCAGCTTTTGAATCTGATTGAATAACGAACGTCTTCACAGCTTCACAAACTTTCACATCTTACTTCCTGTAACACAGGATACAGGGATTTAATCTGGAATAACCCGTAACGACTGACCAATTGACGTAGACGTTCGTGTGGCAACCGGGACCGATGGCTTAACGTGCTCTCCGAGGCACGACCAGACCAATGCAAACACCCATATTCATGCATACAAATATTTGCACGGAGCGGGGATCGAACCCGCGCCTCCTGCGTAGCGACCGCGTTCACTATTGCCACGACACTAAGGTGTTATATTCATCAGTGAGTGGTATTACGCTTTTATATACTAAGTTATACTTGCCTTATGTCTAGGTAGCGTCGTGTAGAATGTCCTAGAACATAATTCATGTGTATTAAACCATCTACATTTGCTGACACCTTAGCATAAATAATTAACTAAACATTAGGTTGCTATTAAGTGATGCTGCGCTCATCAAAGATCATCACTGTATCAGCAGATTGTGCTGAGAATATGTTAATCAAGTACTTCAATATTACTATAAAGTATGGTTCCATGTAAAAGATATGGCGATTTGGACTATATAAATATATATATTTATAGGACACGTCAATTTGACTTCGGCTCGCCTGATGGTAAGCTGAAGACAAAGTTTTGTAAAAAGAGTCACCATTATAGACACGTACCATGTTACAATGGCAGCACTCAGCTTGACGGCCTCATCAGATGCTTTTTCATGCCCCGCTTAAAGGACCCGGGACTATAGGAGGAGGGAAACACGTGAACTGGTAAGAAATTCCAGGTCTTAATGGTGCGGCAGAAGAAAGAGTCACCGAACCGTTTGGTTCTTGATGGAATATTCTGCACCGTATGCGGGTGGCAAATATATATTTCAACGGAGGTAGGACACGATGATATTTCCATCCAAATTGAGCAGCCAGACTGGGGAAGTACCTCCACCCTACAGAACACTGCGGGTATAATAACCTCGTTTTGTGTTCCCGGAAGTTGATAAAGTAAGAGCCAGACCAAATGTTAAAAAAATACTTCGAAACACCCCCCCCCCCTCCCCCCTTCCTCCCGATCTGGCCCTATTCCAGTGTGGGGGTCATGGAATCCCCAACTCGCCTCCAGGGATGGGGAGGCACGCAATGCGCGCTGCCGCCATGGCCTGCTTCTGCTAGCGTGACAGGCGGCTCCACACGTCACCCCCAGGCCCACGCTTAAGTGGGACGGAGGTCATTAAGCGACCTCCGACGCCCGAGTTGCCTCCACTAGTCGTGGGTTTCGCAGTTTGCGATTCTCCTCCGCTCCCGCTCCGCCACCTCCTTCACGAGCATTACTTGCTTTATTTCTTGTCTACACCCTGATTAAGCAACCTATATT
Organism: Eilema depressum; assembly: GCA_914767945.1. Lineage (NCBI taxonomy): Eukaryota > Metazoa > Arthropoda > Insecta > Lepidoptera > Erebidae > Eilema > Eilema depressum. Next base: position 2,177,202 of record OU612036.1, on the reverse strand, counting down.
CTGAACGAGAAACCCTGTGTGCTGTGATACAGATATTAACTAGTTCAGAACGTAGGAGCTCTTTTCCATTGCGATACAACTTGCACCAATTTGTACCTATTTATTGAAACCAAACAATGGATAAACAAATTGTAACACATTTAATAAGACTAATAATTTATACTTATACTTGCTCTCAGATGGAGTCGCCTGCAACCCACGCATCCACGCAGCGAACCATCGCCTTCGAACTCTCACTCCCAGGGTCGCCACCAGTAGGCACATGCTGTAAGAACATTTCGAACGATCGAACGAACTCGAAAGCTGAATCTGCAGTGATATTTCAATATCGCATGCTGTTTTGGGGATGTCACGTTGTCGAACACGTAAACATACATCACCCTCATGCTCAAGAACGTGACGACACAAAATTTACAGCATGCAGAATGGAAATATCACCGCGGATTCAGCTGTCGAGTTCGTTCGAACGTTCGAAATGTCCTTACAGCATGTGCCTGCAGCTCCCATCTCGCCGTTTCCCACGCCGGACACTCGGTGAGCGTGTGCAGCGCCTAGTCCTCGCTCGCGTCGCAGTGATGACACTCGGACGTTGGCTCTGTTGGTTCTCTCCCGATCCACAGATAATGTTGATTAACTTTGCAATGTGTTAATCTACTCGATTATCGCATAGCCACAAATCAGAAAAATAAAAAGTTACCAGTAAAAAAATTTCGTGCCGTAAATTTAAGCTATTCAGAAATAGTATTGTTATCATAATATTATTATTCATTCGTTTTTATCACGCTCCGCGTTAGAACCACTTTGACTAAATTATAATATATATAAAACTACAGGATATAATGTAGATAATCTATATAATTTTGTAGCTGAATTCATATCAAAAATTGTTTATTTATAGTTTCCTGAAAAATAACAAACAAAAACTGTATATTTGATATCGGTTATTGCGATCAAATTATAGCCTATGTCCTTTCTCAAGGTCTAATCTACCCCTATAACAAATTTCATTAAAATCGGTTCATTGGTTAAGGCATGAAAGCTTAACAGACAGACAGATAGACAGACAGGCAGGCAGACAGAGAGACAGGGTTGGATTTTCTGAAGTTTACGCGAACATAACTCATTGAAATAATCACTATCACTACATATTATAAAACAAAGTAGCTGTCGCTGTCGCTGACTGTCCGTCCCTATGTATGCTTTAATCTTCAAAACTATGCAACGGATTTTGAAGCAGTTTTTTTTTAATAGATAGAGTGATTCAAGAGGAAGGTTTATATCCTATCCTACTAATATTATAAATGTGAAAGTTTGTGAGAATGGATGTGTGGATGTGTGGATGTTTGTTACTCTTTCACGCATAAACGGCTGGACCGATTTGGTTGAAATTTGGTATGTATATAGGTTATACCCTGGATTAACATATAGGCTATATATCAACGATGAACGGGATCAGAATTCCACGCGGGCGGAGCCGCGGGCAACAGCTAGTGTATAATATATGCATAATATTGAAGAGAAACACTGTTAAATTTAGAAATATGCAGCGGGAACGGGATCAGAAAATATGGCGGTACGAAGTTCGCCGGGTCAGTTAGTAACATATAAATAACACATAATAACAAATATATCACGATAGAATCCGTTAAAAAGTGATTTTATTGCAACAAAAACTGTACTGGGCGATGGTCTGTAAATCAACTCAACATTCTAACCGAACCGAATAAAACGCACGCCGTCTGGCGGCGGTTGCCGGTTGCCGGAGGTGAGATTGTCGTAGCCATATCCCTCGCACCCCGGCCGACCCAGGGCCATATCTCTCGATCTGGCCCTCTTCCGGTGTGAGGACCAAAGAGTCCCCAACTCGCCCCCGGGTATGGGGAGGCACGCAATGCGCGCCGCCGCCGCGGCCTTCTTCTGCTAGGATGACAGGCGGCTCCACCTGTCACCCCCTATAAATTGTACCATCGCTCACAACCTAGAGAGACTCAAAAACCCTATACTACGTACGTACGTGATAATTCAAAGCCAATTTAGTCTAATATGAATAATCATTATCTGTGAGTAATAAAGCCTAGTTTACGAGAATCGGCATTAATTACCTGAAAATGGGACCTTAAGTGCTACTTAGTTCATTTTAGAAATATTAAGTAGACACGCGCACTATCTCTAGAGCGTAGTTAAGTTTAAGATAAATATACATACATATACATACATATATATACATATATATACATATGAATATTTGCATTGGTCTGGGTGTTTTCTATGTATAATATATGTATGTATGTATTTACAAAAAATGTATCTATGTATGTTATTCGCATTCTAGAACCCATAACACAAGCTAGTTAAGCTAGCTTACTTTGGGTCTAGATAGTGTTGTGTACAATGTCCTAAAATATTTATTTATTTATTAATTATTATTTATACATACATATACATACGTATTCACACATAGATATACATATGGTTCGGACCACTATTGGCGAATCGAAAGCTTTCCCCATCACCGTCGGGGTACACCAAGGATCCGTCATTATTCCTTACCTGTTCAGCGTGGTATTAGACGTTTTGTCGGACAGCATCAGAAACCCACATGAGCAGCCTCCGTGGTTGCTCATGTATGCTGATGATGTTGCGCTGTTGGACGCGGACAGGAGCAGATTCGTGCGATGCGTAAAAGTGCAGCAGGCGCTTGGGCGAAGCGGTAGGCCCAAGAAGTGACTGACTGGCTTGACGTTGTGAAGGGTGACATGTGTGCAAATGGTTTCATTGCCATGGACGCCCACGATCGTGTGAAGTGCAGCCCCTCTAGACAAGTGGCAATTCGTTGCTCGGCGTGTGATGGAATAGAATGCCAAATGTATGGGATTTGACGTATATGACAGGCGTCAACGAATGTCAAAAACGTCAAATCTTATACATTTGTCATTCTATTCCATCATACGCCGAGCAACGAATTGACACTTGTCTAGAGGGGCAGGACAAAGAGCCGGAAGGCGGACCCTGAGCTCCGAGGTCATATTGGCCACGGATGTAATTCTGTCGAACTGCGTTAAAATTGAGTTACACCTCTATAAAAGTTGAATTTGAACTATATAATAGTGTGCAAGGGAACTTAGTCCACTTATTATGCAGAATTTAATTATATAGGCTTACGGCAGGTGGGAGTTAATAGGCACTCAGGAGCTGACATGTGCCAGCTAAAAATACCTTCTTGAGGTGAAGTAAATTGTCAGTATGTTATGTTTATAGGAAAGTAAGTGTTATCTGCGGCTCCTCCCGCGTGAAATTCTGATCCCGTTCATCGCTGATAGTAGCGAGTAATATAATATAGCCTATGTAGCTATAATGTAGCTTTCTAATGGCGAATGAATTTTTAAAATTGATCTAGTAGTTTTTGAGTTGATTCGTTAATTACAAATTTTTCTTCTTTATAATCTAGCTGTTACCCACGGCTCCGCCCGCTTGGATGTCGGATATCGCGACACAACACAGCCTATGTTCTTTCCTGAAGTCTAATCCACCTCTGTACCAAATTTCATCAAAATCGATTCAGTGGTTTAGCCGTGAAAGCGTAACAGACAGATAAACTATAGACAGGAGGAAAGACAGACAAAAGTTACTTTCGTATTTATACCTAATATTAGTATTGAGTATGGATTTACAGTTGTTCAAGCATGTTGATCCCGTTCCTGCAAACTATGGGAACTTAATTTCAGGGATAAAAGTAACTAATAATTATGTGTTATTCCAGAAATCCAGACTATGATTTGCCTTTGTGAATCGAACCCGTGCCCCCTAAGTAACAGTCAAAAATTTTGCCGATACACTACAGAGGCCATCAGAAAGTATTATTATATTCAGAATTCATTCAATAATTACTTTTTCATTAGGTATTTGAACATTATGTATAAAAATAATTAAAAAAAAAAAACAAACAAAAGCATTTAAAATATTAAAATACAATAGAAATATAGTACTAAAATTAACAATGAATTAGTAGGATGTCGGATTTAAATGCATATTACATATTAAGATAAGATACGATAAGATATACAAAATAATATTACACATTGAAATAAAACTTATTTGCAAGTTACACGTTTAAGTGTATATACCTACATGCGAATGCGAATGCGAAAGTAACTCTGTCTGTCTGTCTATTATGTTTTCACGCCTAAATCACTGAACCGATTTTGATGAAATTTGGTACAGGGGTACATTTTTTTATACTAGGTACTTAGGTCGCAGATAAGCACACGGCCAACCTGATGGAAAGTGGTTACCGTGGCCTATTAACGAGTGCAAACACAAGGTCAGTCACAGAGATTAAAACTTGAGAAAGGACATAGGCTAATTGTTTAGTCGCGGTAACCGACATCCACGCGGGCGGGGCCGCGGGTAACAGCCATTATAGTTTATATTTGTGTATAATAAAGTATAAGTAGGATAAAAAATAAAGTGATTCATAATAATTTCCTAAAGTAATCAATAAATCAAGTTTTCCTTAACAGAAAGAGTGTGTGTAAATAAAAACGAACCTTTGTCCCTTATATTACAAATATCATTCTCAAGTAAGTCTTAACGACTCCCAAGAGAGAATAGGGTCTGCAGGGCTCAAATGAAGATGAATATACCATATACGCGTACATAACATTGTATATAACTACTTTTCACCATTCATAATACAATTCTGCAAAAAAATACCTTAATGTCTTTGTGGTGGGTTTTCATTTCGTTTGTAGAATACAGTGACATATTTTTAAGTTGTTACTTAATGCAACCTTGGTATTTAGTGGGCAGATGTAAAGTAATTGTAACTGCTATTTTAAGGATTATGTTAATAAGGGATGTAACGGGTATCTCCATGGGGCTTATTCCCGTGCTCTCCAAATCTATTGTTCTCTAAAATTCATATTTCATGCATTGATTACCAGGAGCTCCAAGGATGTTTGTATTAAAATAATAAACAAAGCCACATTTACCACTTTCATTCCCTAGAGCTCTAAAATATTGTCTAGGTACTTTGAGATATTATTCCCAGCAGCTCCAAGAAAAAGCCAATTCTTCAATATAAAAATCGTTCCCAAAGCTGCTCATTCCGACTTGGATAGATTAGGTTAGAAGGCTAATGCGGGAGCGGAGAGGAGCGAAGCTCCCGCATCAGCCTTCGTGGTTATTTTTTTTAATAAAACCATGTTTACCGTTATCTAATAAAAAGGTAATATTATAGTATTAATTGTTTTAATTCTGCTAACCGTATACTTTGTTTTAGAGCTGTTGGGAACACAGTAGGTATTATATGAGTCTTTTTTTAATTTAAGTAGTATAATTTGGAGTTCCTGGGAATTGATGTATAGAGATAAGAAGTTATGAAGGAAAAAGCTTTCTTAAGTTTTTGGAGCTCTTGGGAACGATTTTATAAAATAACAATAATATTTAATTTTAATCTTGGAGCACTTGGGAGCAAAATCGTGGAGCGGACGGGAATAAGCCCTCCATGGTTACGCCTCACAACAGGTGTGTTTTAAAATAGTACGTCTATCTCCTTTCCTATAATATAAGACAGCAGACAGACTTAGATGTCACCTACATACGGTGCAGAATATTCCATCAAGAACCAAGCGGTTCGGTAACTCCTTTTGCCACACCATTAAGACCTTTTTTTTTATCGTGTGAAAAATCCCCACGGATACCTCCCCCGCCGGAGCCGGAGGAGGAGGTTATGTCGGACTCGAACCAACTAAAACGCACGCCGTCTGTGGGCCGTCAGTTGCCGGAGGTGAGATTGTCGTAGCCATATCCCTCGCACCCCGGCCGGGCACCGTTAAGACCTGGAATTCCTTACAGATACACGTGTTTCTCTCTACCTACAGTCCCGGGTCGTTTAAGCGGTGAAAAAGCATCTGATGAGGCCGTTAAGCCGTAGTAACTATTTATTAATCTGTGGTTAAGCTGAGTGCTACCATTGTAACATGGTACGTGAATGGTGACTTAGTGACTCTCTTTTCCGAGACTTTGCCTTCAGCTTAGTATAAGGCGATGAAGTCAAATTGACCTTTTCTATTTAAAAATAAAATTATGAAACAAAGAAATTTCGGATTGTATGTGTCACTTCGGTTCGGTTTTAACCTTACTGTAAGAAGTGACTTCATTGTACTTACATGGCTAAATGCTACGTCATTCGTTCATGTTTTGTGCGGGCCCAAAGTTTTGGACGTTAGTGGTAGCCCCCCCGTTTTGTACAACCCCATCAGAAGCTGTGGCAACTAAGTGTCTCAACCAGCTGTCAAAGTTCTCCCTAGCTGAATTTAGCTAGTTATATCATCATCACTACATATTATAAAACAAAGTCACTGTCACTGTCTGTCCGTCCCTATGTATGCTTAAATCTTCAAAACTACGCAACGGATTTTTGAAGCGGTTTTTTTTAATAGATAGAGTGATTCAAGAAGAAGGTTTATATGTATAATACATGCATAATATTGTAAAGAAACACTGATAAATCGGGATCAGAATACCACGCGGGCGGAAAATATGGCGGTACGAAGTTCGCCGTGTCAGCTAGTATCAAATAAATACATATTTTATTATCAAAGAAGAAATGAATAGAAGCCATTTTAACATTCCAAACGCAAAAACACAACATAAATATTGTACACAAAACAATCTGGGCATCTACCACAAAACTTTTACCTCCAACTTCCAAGTGCAGCTATTTTAAAACTGAAACACTTTCGGTTTTAAAGTAGTGTTTTACTATCAAACAAAAACCGCAGATAACCGAGAACAAGGGAATCGCGAATAACGTAACATAATTATTTTTATACGCTTATCAAATAATTATAATAACTTGCTTAACTTAAAATATCTAAAGTGTAGCTTAACTATAACTCCATTTGGTTGGGTACTTAACAAGACGTAGACAATCTTCATGTGTCGTTATGTTTTATTTAAAAACTCAGTTTATTCATGTTTTTCTGTTTAGAAACACATTTCAAAGATTAAACACTGAAATCAGGCCACCAGTTCAGTTAGTTAGCCCAGTTTATTTATATAATAATGTGTTTTTTTTATAAAAAATCGTTATAAGATTGTTTATCTTTAGTTAAGTACTTATTCAATTGGAGTATGTACAAAAACCAAGATAAATGTACAGAAATTTTGTTTACTGTAACTACCTACATAATATTTTGTGATGATTAAGTTTATCTTTGAGATTCATTCTTAATCATATCTGCTCCTTTTTCAGCCAACATTATGACTGCTGCATTTGTACCACTTTTAGGCACCATAGGCATAACACTAGCGTCAATTATTCTGATTCTTTCGAAACCTTTAAGTTTCAGGGTACTATCAACGATAGTTCCCATGGGACAAGTGCTAGCATAGTGAAATACGCTGATTGCCCGATTTAGAATGTAACATTTCCAGAATTCATCGGACCCTTTCTCCTTGTATGCACATTCAGGCAAATCTAAACCAACTATTTCTGCTTTCATCTTCTTAAAAGAATCAGTTTCACCGATTCTGATGAAATCTTTTACATATTTTAACATGTTTTCCAAATCTTCTTTTTCAGTAAAATAACCCGTAGTAATTTCAGGATTTTCAAATGGATCACTGCTCTTCAAACGAACTGTACCTCTGGATTTCGGTTGAACATTGAGAATGATATTGTAAAATGAGTCCCTCCATTTGACTTGATTATTCCATCTATCACATATATCATCTCGATAACCAAAAGCGGGACGACATGCTAGTGTGAGGAGCGGAGTATCATGAGCAAATAACAAATTATAAGTTTGATAATCACCGTTCATCAAATCGGATTTATTTAAGGATACTGTCCCAATGACTGCTGGAAATGGTATTTTTGTAAGATCAGCTTCAAGTCTTGGTAATCCAGAGAATGGTAGCAAATATTTTTTTGTTTTATACACTATTGTAATAGTAGGATGATCAACGAGGTTGTCTCCTACCGGCATGTCAGAAATAACATCAATTTTCATTGACTTTAAATGCTTTTCAGGGCCTATGCCGGACAACATCAATATTTGAGGAGTGTTAAATGCTCCTGCACTTAATATTATTTCTTTGTTGGCTTTAAAAGTGTAAGTTTTTTTCTTATAAACTGCTTGGAGAGCTACAGCGACTTTATTTTCAAATATAATTTTAATGACACGTGTATTTTTAGATACATGTATATTTGAATACTTTTGAACTTTTTTCAAGTAAGAATAACCCGGTGTCTGCCTTTTGCGGTCAGCTAACATAAATTGGGGATATGTGTATCCTACAGGTTGATTTGCATTTATATCTAAAACTGTAGGATTACCAGCTTCAGCAAAAGCTTTCATATAATCTCCAAGTTCTTCACTATTTACTTGTCTAGTAAGGCCCGTAGGGCCTTTTGTGCCGTGGTAATTAGGGTGTTTATTTATGATTTCTTCGTCATCAATCCTTTCACTTTTAATGAAATATTTTAAAATATTTTGAAATTTCCATGAGTCATCTTTTGATATTTTAGCCCAACTATCGAAATCTGAAGGTGATCCTCTATTATGTAGGATATGGTTAATAGTAGCAGAACCTCTGTTTGGGGTGAGATTAAGATAAACTACGATTAAAGATTTAAAGATAATAATTATATTTCAGTAATACAACTGGGATAACAACTAAAACTAATGAGGTGAAAGGGATGAGATTGAGTCGCGCCCGATATGCTATCCGTAAGCGTACTGACTATTTTACTTAGGTAATACATAAAATAAACAATGCATATCACGCGGTGTCGCAATTTCGCTGACATGATTATTTGTTCGGTGATTGACCCGAACATGCTCCCGAGGGAGAAAAAGATGAGGTTAGTAAGTAGATATAGTTAAATGGATATGAAATTAATACTAACAAGGTGAAAACAATGTTCCAATAACACTAAAGTAGTTATGCAGGGTTAGTTTTATTAAGAGATGAAATAAAAGTGACATTACAAATTAAACAGTATCACTACAGTGCAAATCAGAAAGAGAAAACACGCGAAAGATCGGTGAAGAACCTCTATCTTCTCTTTTTTGTAGGCACTCACTAGATAGCGCTACTCGCTTAGGAACACTGTTCACTGGTTTACTACTAGATTGCCCATGTTCCCTAATTATTTCACTGCACTCAATCACTACACTTTCTGCTTCGACGTGCGGGGACGGCAACACAGTCGCCGCAGAGGCAGTCCGCGGCACTGCTGTAGACGTGGAAAGATTTATTCTACGTCGCCCTTGCCGCCAACGTTTAACACAGTAAGCTGCCACAAATCCTGATATTCCAAATATGATGACATACGTAACAGTATAAAGATGGATGTCATGGTAGGAGATATCGGTACTCAAAGGTTCACTCTTCTTCATGATCTCAATACTTCTTTTAATAGCTTCAAACTGCCTGAGATTGTCTGAGTTATTGGGATTAAGCTCATGTGAGATTTCTGGCATAGTAATATTTATGATGTGATTGATTGGTGATATTTCCGGTGAGATAATGCTTGACGTCGTGCTAATTTTACTAGTCAATCTTTTGTTTGAATATACCGTGAAATCATCTGTTTTTACTAAACAGCCTTCCCCCACGCGTAAAGTTGTAGGATGCATCTGCGATGTTAATTAGAGACAGCAAAAATAATGTCAAGGCTAGGGCTATAGCTGCGAATGATATAGGACGTTTGTTCTGAGCCGCTGGCGGTTTATTTTCAACCTTTAGTACATCTGAGTCTTGATCATTTCTATTAGTTGGCAGTAAGGACAGTTTCACAACTGGGCGTTTTAAGAGTCCATTTTTGGTTTTCAGTGTGACGACCCTCACATGTCCGTCACTTCCGGGATGCAGCGCTACTATGCGGCCTAGACTCCATTTCCCAGGTGGAAGGTTGTCGTCCTTTATAATAACGATATCGTCAAGTTTGAGATCTTTCTGATACTGTCGCCATTTGGATCTCGTAGAAAGCTGCGAGAGGTAGTCAGTCTTCCACTTATCCCATATATCCTGATAGATTTTTTGCGTCAAATGCCATCGTGTTCTGAGGTCACGCTCTGTTTCGTAGATAGTGAGGTTGGGGCCACTTGCTAAAAAGTGAGCTGGGGTCAGAAACTCCAGATCTTCAGGATCTTCGGTCAGAGGGCACAGTGGTCTGGAGTTCAAACAAGCTTCGAGTTGCGATAATAGGGTAGTGTATTCCTCGTAGGTTAGTTTTTGTTCTCCAACTACACGCTTGAGGTGATGTTTTAGGCTTTTTACTGCAGCTTCCCAGAGACCGCCAGCAGATGGCCAAGATGGGGCATTGAAGTGCCACTCAATATTCATTTCGGAGATGGTTGAGGTTACTTCTTGGTCAGACAAGATGTTGGAGATTTCGGCAAACTCTTGTTTTAAAATTTTGTTGGCTCCTATGAAGTTAGTTCCCTGATCACTGTAGATATGCCCAGGAACTCCTCTTCTAGCCGACATTCGTCGAAGCGCGGCAATAAATGCAGACGCTGTAAGGTCTGAGACGATTTCTAAATGTATGGCTTTAGTTACCATACAAACAAAAACTGCGACATAGCCTTTACAGGTTTTGATGCCACGACCTTTGTTTGCCTTAATAAGAATGTGTCCAGTGTAATCTATTCCAGTATGATAAAAAGGTCGGTTTGGAATCAATCGAGCTGGAGGTAGGTCACCCATGATTTGGTGTTGCGAAATGGGGTTATTTCTTTTACATTTGACACACATTCTTAATCGTTTCTTTGTGACTCTGTTTCCTCCAAGGATCCAGTATTTGCGTCTTATAAATCCAGTAGTCATTTTAACTCCACCGTGGAATACAAGCTCGTGGGATTCATCTATGATAAGATCGGCCAATTTCGATTGATTTGGGATTATGATGGGATGCTTCATTTCAGGATCAAGATTAGAATGTTTAAGTCTGCCTCCGACACGTAGTATTTGATTAGTGTCTAGTATGGGATTGAGATTAAGGATCTGGCTTTTCTTACTTAGTGGTTCATTATTCTTTAGCCGCGATATTTCTTCGTGGAAATATTCGTTTTGCACGTGCTTAAATAACATATCTCTTGCAGTCTTTATATTTTGCAGAGTAAGAAAATACGTGCGTTGTTTCTTGTAAACAATAATGTCAATGAACTTGTTGATGTAAGCTAGTACTCGCGTAACTTTCCTTAAGGTGCTGTATTTTCGCAATAGTTGATTGATTATTAAATTTTCGGGGTTAACAATGACTGTATTTACATGCTCCTTTTTTCTTAGTTCTGCGCTAATAGTGTTGGAGAAAATCTGCTTCTTATGCGAGTCTGTAGGGGGCTCAGGCTTATATTGAGGTAACCAGTCAGGCCCTTGCCACCACAGGGAGTGTTTAATTAGTTGAGCAGCAGATAAACTACGGGTTGCGCAATCTGCGGGGTTCTCTTTAGATTTTACGTAACTCCATTTATTTTTTGGGATTGTTTCAGTAATAATCCTTACGCGATTCGCAACAAAAGGTTTCCACTTCTCCGGTTCGCCACTCAACCAGCCTAGAACAGCCATTGAATCAATCCAACCATAAACATGTACCTCATAGTTTGACAGGGATAAGATGATTTTTCGCATAAGCTTTGATAACAAGAGAGCGCCGCAAAGTTCCAAGCGCGGGATCGACTGTGGTTTTTTAAGCGGAATTACTTTTGATTTCCCTGCAATAAGGGTCACGTGAGTTTCTTTTTCTCTCTGTATTCTGCAATACACGACACAAGCGTATGCTTTGGTGCTAGCGTCGCAAAAGCCATGGAGTTCGATGATATCTTTCTCATGCGTTTGAATCCATCGAGGTATTTTAAATTGAGATATTTGAGATAAATCGACTTGAATAGTACTCCACTCTAATGCAACTTCTTGAGGGACAGGGTGGTCCCAACCCAGATCTGATTTCCATAATTCTTGGAACAAGATCTTAAGTTTTATTGTGACTGGTGCTAGCCAGCCCAAAGGGTCAAAAATCTTTGAAATTTGAGATAAGAATTGTCTTTTAGTGAGGGCTTCTTCTGAGTTAAATTCTACAGGATGAAAGATAAATTGATCATCTTTTGGTACCCATCGAAGTCCTAAGGTTTTGGTTGACTCCGGTTGCTTAAAATCGAAATCTTCCTTTTGAGGTGCGTCCGAATTATCTATTATTTCCGACAAGTTAGATCGCCATTTTCGGAGATTAAACCCTCCAGACCTAAGGAGGTTGGTCATCTCTTCCTTGAGCTGTTTAGCTGCTATCACCGAATGTTCCCCGTGCATAAGATCATCCATGTAAAACGAGTGTTCTAGGATGTCAGGAGCACTGCTTTGTGGATAGCTAGGCCTTTCATCTATAGCCAGTTGCTTCAGTGTCATCATGGCCAAGAAAGGTGCAGCTTTTGTGCCATAGGTAACTGTCGCTAACTGGTACTCTTTTAGAGGTTCATATTGATGGTTCCGCCAGATAATTTTTTGATATTTCTGATCATCGGGATGTAACCAGATTTTGCGAAACATTTTTTCTATATCTGCTGTAAAAGCGTATTTAAACTGCCTCCACTTCAAGATAAGGCTCTGAAGGTCTTGTTGTAAATTGGGTCCTCGGCACATAAGATCATTGAGGCTGTACCCACTTGAGGTTTTTGCTGAGGCATTGAATACAACTCGCAATTTAGTGGTTGATGACTCAGCTCGTTGTATGCAATGATGCGATAAATAGCAGTCCGGCTGAAAGTGTGACACAACGGGTGTCATATGTCCGAGCTCTAGGTACTCAGAAATAAACGTTTTATAGTCACGTTGCAACGCTGGCTGCTTGCTTAATTTCCGCTCTAATTGGAAAAATTGTGCAATCGATTTTGTTTTCGACTCGCCAATATTTTTGTCAAAATTTTCTTTAAATGGAATTTTCACGACGTAGCTTCCGTCTTCTCGTCTTGTGGTTGAAGATTGGTAAAAATCAATGCACCTTTGATCTTCTTCTGATACCGCTGGAGCTTCATGAATGTCCTCTACTTCCCAAAACTGCTGAATCTCTTCGATGTTATTCAGGACCACATTGCAATGGTAGGTTTTATAGTTGCCGCTTAAGATCCATCCCAACTGGGTTTGTTGAGCAATAGGCAACATGCCGTCTAATCGACAGATACCGTCCATAAGGATAGTTGAATAGATATCGGCCCCAAATAAGATATCAATAGGCCTACTTTTGTAGAATTCGGGATCTGCTAGAGTTATTTGATTAAGAGTAGGCCAGTCCGGCTTAGGTAATGTACAGGTGGGTAAGTTATTTATGAGGTTATTCATTACATACACGTCTGTTTCAAAGATGAAATCGCTAACCAACGAAGAACATTTGATGGTAATCATGCCCTTACAGTTATTTTCCTTATTTCCAATTCCAGAGATATAACCGTTACATTTACGTCGCGGCAGTTTTAGCAACTGAGCTGCGCTTTCCCTAATGATGGACGTCTGCGACCCTTGATCTAAAAGAACTCTCATCTTGTGGTATGATCCGTTCACACCTTGTACTTTAATTACTGCGGTAGCAAGCAAGATTTCAGAGGGTTTTTGAAGAAGCGATGCAACTGTGTTGCTTTCTTGCTGCTGTGGTGGCGATTTCGTAATAGTGGCCACGTTTGACCCAGGACGATTGGGTGTGAAAGATTCGTGCAAAATGGTATTGTGTTCTTTATTGCATTCTTTACATCTTATTTCCGAGAGGCATTTTTTGCCATCGTGGTAATGTAAACAATTAATGCAAAGGTTTAAGTTGGCAACGGTATTTTTCCGTTCACTGGGTTGCAGTTCCAGCAATTTTTGACATGCGTGAATACGATGATCGTTAGCGTTACATATAGGGCATTGTTTGCGATAGCTAATTTTGCGTTTGGACTTTGACGATTGCGAAACTTGGTTTGTTGCACAATTCGTCTTGGGATTGTTACGTTTAGAATTGAAACTCTTTGAAAATGATGGTTTGTTATAGTTGCTGGGTTGAGATTGGGATGATTTCTGCGTGGAATTTTCCAGCTTCTTACGTGAAGTTTCCAGCATCATAAACTTGGATTCCAGGAAGTTCAGAAAATCGTCCAGGACGGGCAACTCTCGTGGGGCTTTTAATGCTTGTAGATAATCCTCGTATGTATCGGAGTCCAATTTTTGAGATAATATACCTACTAGGAAAGGATCCCAAGAAGACACATCCACTCCCAGATTCTTGATAGCATTCACGCTCTCGTACGTGGTATCATGAATGCGTTTTATATGATTTGACGACTGCTGCTGGCTTGTAGGGATATTCATGAGATTATTAAGATGAGACGTGAATATCAGTCGTTTATTGTTATAACGATGATTGAGGATATTCCAGCACACAAGATAATTATCGGAGCTTATTTGTAGATGTTGGATCAATCTTTCGGGCTCCCCTCTGATCTTACTCTTTAGAAATTGCATCTTCTGAGCATTTGACAAAGAGGGGTTGTTATGCACAGCTTCGGTAAAAAGATCTTTGAATGAAATCCACTTATTGTAGCTTCCCTCGAAGGTGATTATCTCCATTTTAGGGGTAGTTTTTTCTATATGTGCAACAGACCACATTTTCTTATTGATGTCTTTCTTGATTTTGTTGTAATATTTCTCATAATGAGCAAATTGCTCTTCGTACTCGGGGTTAGAACCACCAAACTCGTTGTCCAGCTCCCAATGAAGTGAGTCAATAGCCGCCCAACGAGATTGTATCGTCTTCAAGAGGTCTTCAAACTCCCATTTTTCCGTGACGAGATCAAGTTCGATATTGGAAGTAGTTCTCAAGAAAGCCTTAAAGTTAGTAGCTTGCCTTTTGAACCGACCTTCGGCACTACTCCCTTCCAAAGCTGGGGTTTCAGAAGCGGCGTGAGATGCGAGTTTCGAGGTTTGAGATACCGTAGTAGGTTGGAACGTAGGAGGTTTTAATTCCGTGACTTGCGGCCTGTCCGCGAGAGGGTTACAGGCCTGAATAGTAGATTTAATGTTGTTATATTTTTCTTTCATTTGATCGTACTGTTTAGTACTGAAATATGAATGGGATTGATCACCAAAAGATAGCAAAGTCATATGATTATTATGGAACTCTGTAAAGTATTGTTCCAAGGTAGCTAACCGACGACGTAAGTAGTCTGAGGTCTTGCGCTCTCCACCATCCTTCTTGAAGTTGATGAACAGCTTATCTACGGCTTCGATTAGTTGTTGTTGGGTTGCTAAAATGTCGTTCATTTCTGACATTTTAAAAAGATAAAAAAGAGACCTTACTTGCACTGAAGGCTTCTTTGGAGATCAAATGTCCTCGCGATGTCAGCAAGAACAAACCTGGAGTAACAGCGCGGTGAGATGTCACGATGTTTGTAAAAACCAGGTACAACAGGGTCAGCAGGATGATGGCACGTTTCCTTCCGGAGCGCCGAGATCAATTTGGGATCACAGGATATGAGATTTTGGATAGTAAATCCACACAGTTCTGATTTCAAGTTCCAGGCGAAACACTCACACGGCACGGGCACACAATAAGACACACGCGACGCGCAATTGTCCCGCTCCGATAGCTCGAAGGACCAATGTTTGGGGTGAGATTAAGATAAACTACGATTAAAGATTTAAAGATAATAATTATATTTCAGTAATACAACTGGGATAACAACTAAAACTAATGAGGTGAAAGGGATGAGATTGAGTCGCGCCCGATATGCTATCCGTAAGCGTACTGACTATTTTACTTAGGTAATACATAAAATAAACAATGCATATCACGCGGTGTCGCAATTTCGCTGACATGATTATTTGTTCGGTGATTGACCCGAACAACCTCCTAGAGTCTTCCCTGCTGTTAACATGGTGTAGTTATCTTGCCCTCTAGCTGCATAGGGGTCCAAAGCAGACGTATAGTTATAATCACCATTTGAGTGAGGTAATGTGACAAATAATCCCGGCAACTGTAAGAAAAATAGTACATTATGGTACAAGTGAGCAACGTTGGTGATTACCGCCGAGGCGCCATTGAGACCCGAGCCCGCAGGCGAGGGTCTTAAGACAGCCGAGGACGGTAATCATCATGCTCACACGTGCCATACGACGTTTTACAACACACTTGCGAATAAAATAATACTACAAATACTAAATAAACAATACTACAAATTAATTCGTTTTCCTATGCGCGCGCATTTAACAATGGCGGTCGACCATATTTAAAAAAAAAATAGGTTTGAACTTAACTTTTTTTTACTCTGTTTTTTTTTCTGTACTTAGAGAAAAAAAAAAGTTAAATTTGAGCGAAAATTTTGTTTATTACACAAGTATTACAAGTTGAAATTATTTATTTAAATACGAAAATGCATCAAATGACCATACAATAGGCGTATTAATTTATTCGTACTATTAAACACGTTATTTTTTGTATCAAAACTTTTTTAAGAACATAGACAATTATAGACACTTCCTATAAAATTTAAAAAAGAATCTATAACTCACTTTTGTGAATAATAGTAATGAAAAAGTCACAGTTTTATAATAGGTGTCATTCCGTGCTTAATTGCGGTAAAATAATATCACTGTTATGAGCAGGTGTGTTGTAAAAAAATTTATAATTCGATTATATAAAATGCAGATATCATGTATTTAAGTATTTTATTTCATTTTTTGCAAAAGGATTCAAGTAACATTGAATATTTGAAGAGAAATGATCCCAAACAACATTATAAACACTTTTTTGCTCAAATTTCATTGTCATCTATAATCTTTAGACTGTCTAATTCTTCTTCATCTTTCATCCTAGCGTTAATTCCAGTCGCATCTGAAGCTTTCACCTTTGAGTCTGGGTTTATTTTTTCCAGTCTAACTCCGGGTTACCTTACACTCAAAATAATATGACTGTTCCATACCAGAGCAGTTACAGGAGGATTGCCACCATATTCCAAAGCTAACACGCTGTTCTTATGGTCTTCTGCTAGCCTCGTGGCTACCACGGAGCCTGCAGTACCGATACCGATCACTATGTAGTCGTATGAAGTATTATCTGACAAAAAATAACTAGGTTATTCAATAGTCAATGTAAATTTATCAGTTACTAGCTGACCCGCCCTGAACTCGCTCGTGGCATATTTTGAAATCCTGTCTTCTTCATTCTAGCGTTAATCCCAGTCGCATTCGAAGCTTTCACCTCAGAGTCTGGGGTCCGCTTTTTCCAGTTTAACGGATTTGGCTGAACTTCGATATTTTCCATGAAGCGACTGCCATCTGATCTACATAATCCATTGGCGATATCGAAGTATTGCAGTTAGACCAGTCTTGAACTTGGGCCTGCAGAGTAGAATTTGGGCCACTCCATCTCTTCCCATGTAGTGTCGTACAAGGCGACTAAGGGATAGGGCTGTGTAACATCACAGACATATATAGTCCAGACTCAACCACAGATGCATGGCTCGAGTCAACAAATAGTACCGGCTGGCTTATTAGCTAACTCGCGATAGCAAAGCGATAGCAAAATTTGCGCGGTAATCGCACAAAAACGTCAAATTGGTATTACGTATCACATTTGACAGAAAGCGATCAGCGAAAAAGGCGCGATAAGAAATGTCATCGCGATCACTCAAAAAATCTTTTTTTAATGGCCGCCATTGTGAAAATAATAAATACAGAAATTTTCATTGTAAAAAACCAGTGGTAAATCAAGAAACACATATGAATTAGTCTTAGAAACAAAACTATCGCTATTTTTCAGATCCGCAGCATATAATTGTTAAGGCGATCTGATCGCAAATCCTTACGTAATACCAATTTTTTTGACGTATCGCGATCCATCGCGCAGTGATCTCGTTCTTACTGCTCATCGCTCGCTCGCTGGTCGCGAAATGTTAGCTGATAAGCTTGCCGGATTACAGCCAAAGGCTCACCTCCTGTTACGACCGAATACAATGTTTCGTGAAATGGCGTAGATATAAAGGCGTGGGGATAAAGACGTGATTATAAATGTATGTATGTAGGCTATCAACAAATTAATTACTTGTCAGTTTGGCTTGTTTTGGCCAGGAAACACCATCGAGGCCAAGATATGTTAACAGTGCTATAGGTATCTGGGCTGCTTGCAGAGCGGCTGTGGAGGTACTCGATCCCATGATTAAATAAATCTGTAACAAAATATTTGACTACTAGCTGTGTTGGTTCCCAGTGGAGTAGAATAGGGCCACCCCATCTCTTCCTGTGGGTCTCGTAGAAGGCGACTAAGGGATAGGGCTGTTTTTCATCCGACAGTAAACATACAGCCCATGACTAAGTGCCCTTTGACGGCAATAGCTTCGCCCTCTACCTATTACGTGTGACCGAAAAAATAGCTGGCGAAATGTGGCGAAATATATATTTTTTGTTTATTGCATGTTTATAGATAAAACGTGATAATTTAAAAAATTGTACAAAATACTTACCTATACGTCTATACACTCAGAGTAATTTTAATATAGTGCTCGTTTCAATTCTATTTTTGCAAAAAAAAACAATATAAATACACTTAACTGCTGTGTGCTGTACAATTTATACTGTGTTAATGAATGTAATACTTTCTTCATTTACATGGATCACTTTAAATACAAATTACCTTGTGCATGCATACATAGAATGTATATACCTATGCCGCAGCCAACCAGCTTAATCAGCCTTTCAATTAACTGCCTAGGCAACTGAACGGCCCCGTTCTATTAACGGCTTGAATGATATTCAGTGATTTGGTAAAACGGCTAGGCAAATTACTTGGATCGATGACGTTTAATTACGTCATCATCATCCTCCTGCCCTTATCCCAAGTTTATTTGGGGTCGGCGCAACATTTGTGTATTTTTAACCGACTTCAAAAAAGGAGGTTCTCAATTCGTACCCAATTTTTTTTAATTATATTTTTTTTTGTATGTTTGTTACGCGATTGTGAAGCCAATTCTGGACGGATTTTGAAAATTATTTTTCTGTTCGTAAGTAGATTATTCCGAAGTGGTCCTATTTAAATTTCGTAAAGATCTGATGATGGGTTTCCGAGATTAGACCAAGGAACTCTTCAAAAAGTACCAGGAAATCAGCCGCGATTGCTGCAATGGCATATTATTGCAATGTTTCTGCCATTACACATCATAACATCACTCCTGAGTCCTTTGAAGGGGTACGCAGAAGTGTTCAGAATATTCAGCTATATTTCCGGTGTAAAATAAATCAGTAAGTCTGTAAATTAAGTTATTTTTCGCTTTTCAGTGCCTCTTTCTCGTTTCTTGAAGTCGGTTAAACTTTTTTGTTAAAATGAATTTATTCCCATTCATCTCGGGTTGCAGTCATCTCAACATTCACTCCCTTCCTAACCATATCATCTTTCACACAGTCCATCCATCTCCTTTTAGGTCTTCCTCTCCCCTTGTAGCCATCTACTTCCATAGATAATGCCTTCCTTACGACATTACTTTCATCCCTACGCATTACATGTCCGAACCAGGACAAACGATTTCCTCGTAGCTTTTCCGATTGGTGCTACAAATTACTTGTGTATCCCTTTATTTTAATTAAATAGGCATATCACTTACTTCTGAAGAGTTATAAAAAATAACCAAATTCTAACCTAATCTATCCAAGTCGGATTGCGCAGCTTTTTCAATAAACCTATCACTACCTTTCTGTCTTATTTCGGGGTGGTTCTCTATCATACGAATGGCCTTAGCATTAGCCAGCCAGTTTATTGAATCTAATACATAAAAATCAATGTCACTTTTCGTTGTTATTTTATAACTCAAGAACGGCTGAACCGATTTAGCTAATTTTAATCTTGAAATATTCGTGGGTGTCCTGGGAAGGTTTAAAGGATGAGAAATTTGTCATAGTTCTACTTGTGAAAACTTTTAAGTGGCCTTCTCATAATATTGACTCTTGTATACATACCTATTTTAGCTGTAAGTTTTCCGTAATTTTAAAATAAAAAAAAAATTAAAAAAAAAAATAGGTGCAGCGGGAACGGGAAAAATATGGCGGTACGAAGTTTATTAATTGAACTGTGCCGTTTAGTTAACAGGCTAGACAGTTATTTGAACGGCTGATGAAACTAGTTGGCTGCTACATAGGTATATAATTATATCGCAGCGTTACTTTCGCATTACAGACAGAGTTACTTTCGCATTTATAGTAGTACTAGCTGTTGCCCGCGGCTCCGCCCGCGTGGAATTCTGATCCCGTTCATAAGTAGCCTATATGTTAATCCAGGGTATAACCTATATACATACCAAATTTCAACCAAATCGGTCCAGCCGTTTATGCGTGAAAGAGTAACAAACATCCACACATCCATTCTCACAAACTTTCACATTTATAATATTAGTAGGATAGTAGGATGTATTTTTTTAAACCTTCCATGTAACTTTTGGAATATACAGAAAAAAAATTACCCAATTCGGTAGGGTCGTTCTGCTAGCAATACCTATCCATTTTTATTAGGTAGATAAATACACAGAAAGTATCACTTTACATACAAATTAAAACATGTTTACGATAGTAGAATTAGAATAGTTTTGGAATTTAAATATCTAGGATACTTATTCAACAGTAGCCTTGATGATAATGAGGATATTATTTTAAATTGGAAAAAGCGAAATCAATACTCGGGCAGGACTCGAACCCGTGATCTTTCCCTTACAGGGGGAATGCTCTGACCACTGAGCCACCGAGCTTCGCCCGAGATTGATCCAAATTTTCCAATACAGCCATCTTAGGGCGATGGTGGGAAGTGGGAGCCGGAGTATTGATTTCGCTTTTTCCAATTTTTTTTTTAAAGGACACGTCTTTAAAATTATCTCAAGTGAGGATATTGAAAGACAGCAGCGGGCCCGTCAGTTCGCAGTAGTATATGTCGCTAACAAACACACGGCACAGAATCTCTCTGTTCTTATATATGGTCGGCAATATGTATATGGTGACTCCCCTGGTGTTACACTCGTCTATAAGCCACGGTACCAAGTCGGCATCAAGAACCAAGCGGTTCGGCGACTCCTTCTTCTACCGCACCATTAAGTCTTGGAATTCCTTACCAGTTAACGTGTTTCCCTCCTCTTACAGTCCCGGGTCCTTTAAGCGGGGCGTGAAAATGCATCTGATGGGGCCGTCAAGCTGAGTGCCACCATTGTAACATGATACGTGTCTGTAATGGTGACCCTCTTTTCAGAGACTTTGCCTTCAGCTTACCATCAGGTGAAGTCAAATTGACGTGTCCTATATATAAAAAAAAACTTGCCAATATCACTTTCTAGTCATTTTTATACCTAGTAATTTTTCCTGATAGACTTAAGTCGCCTAAAGGAAAAAAACACTTTTCATAAGGTGGGTCGTGTCGTGTGCTTGTTTGCGACCTAAGTAGTATAAAAAAAAAACAAATTTAAAGCAATGGCTTGTTAGCCAGCGGGGTTCTCCAAAACCTCACTGGAGAGGTTTTGTGATAAAAATTGGAAGACCAAAGGCTTGACCTGCTTGTTTTCTGCGCTGACGGCACAGAATCTCTCTGTTCTTACAGGGTCGGGAGTACGAGCGTGACTCCCCTGGTGTTGCACTCGTCTATAAGCCGTGGTACTCACTTTACATAAGGTGGGCCGTGTGCTTGTCTGCGAGCGGTATTAAAATAATAATAAACAAATCGCGATGGAATCCGTTAAAAGCGATATCATTTCACTAATATATTCAACATTAAAATGTAATAAAACGTTATTTAGATACTGTAATGGATGTAATCGAATAATTTATTTAAATTTTATTCTATATAATATTTTTTGTTTGTTTTCCTTTTTTTTATAATCGCCAACAATGTAAATTTTAATGGTGATAGTTCTAAGTACATTATCTTCGCGTGAGGGCAACGTACCTCTTATCTGTACTATTATATGCGCCGGCGGCTCTGCCCGTGTAGACGTCGAATACATATCGCGACTTTTGGTTATATCTCCAGTTTTACATAACCGATTGCAATCAAATGTCTATGTATGTATGAAGCGTCGGCCTTACGATCGAGAGGTACCGGGTTCGAATCCTGGCCATTACACTACCAACGTGAACCCACTCCTAGCACAAGCAATTTAGCTTAGTTGGAGGGGTTAACGGGAATATTAGTCATATCGGTTGCTAATATTCTTTCAAAAAAAACTGGCGGTTTAAAAGTATTTTCAAATTGATCATACAAATTATTATTTTTCCTTTTTTATAATTAAATTTACTTATTGTAATTTACATCTAAAGCGTGTTACAGAAAGGTGTACACATATTAGAGGTACGGATTACGTATTATTTAATCCATTATTATAAATGAGAAAGTATGTCTGTCTGTCTGTTTGTCTGTTACGCTTTCACGTCTAAACCACTTTTACCTTTAACCATTATAATGTCAAGTTCCGTCATGACGTATAAGATATTATTATTTTGCAGATATAAATAAATAAATATTGTAGGACATTCTACACAACGCTATCTAGACCCAAAGTAAGCATAGCTTAACTAGCTTGTGTTATGGGTTCTAGAAGGCGGATAAACATACTTAGATACATTTTTTTTTGAAATACATACAATATATTATACATAGAAAACACCCAGACCAATGCAAATACACATATTCATGCATACAAATATTTGCACTTAGCGGGGATCGAACCCGCGCCTCCTGCGTAGCAGCCGCGTTCACTACCGCTACGCCACAGAGGCAGTCATGCACTAAAATACAAACCTGATGAATTTCATTGGGATTTCACACTGCTAAACGTTCAAATTCCTGAAAAGTACTGGTTGGTGCATTATGCACACATTATCCTACTAATATTATAAACGTGAAAGTTTGTGAGCATGTAATGATGTTTGTGAGGATGTTTTGTTACTCTTTCACGTAAAAACTACTGAATGGATTTTGATGAAATTTTACAATAATATAGCTTATACATCAGAGCATCACATAGGCTATATATCAGTGATAAACGGGATCAGAATTCCACGCGGGCGGAGCCAAAGCTAGTCAGACATGTAGAACAACCCTCAAAATATGACAACATCCTTCTGCAACACCCTGTATAGGAGTGTAGACGCTTAAACATAGATAGTACAGGGTGTATCTTACGGAAAATAGGTACTGAAAGTTCAGCAAACAGTGGGGGTTAATTCTCACCCCTTTGTACCTTGTATGCACCTTCTCTAAAACTAGCGTCCGTCTGCGCCGGAATTCCGTTTTGTTTGAGGGTGAAGAATGACAAAGATTATGCGGGAGATGAGTCAGTGCTAAATTTGTGGATTTCTGCCTATTAAAAAGGTAGTTTCTTTTTTTTTAATACTTCTCAAGCTCACGGCCTACCAGATGGAAAGTAGATACCGTGGCCTAGAAGAGTGCAACACCAGGGGAGTCATACTCGTGCTGCCGACCCTGTAAGAATAGAGAGATTCTGCGCCGTCAGCGCAGAAGATAAGTCGGACAAATCTTCCCACTGACATCAGAAAACCTCTCCAGTGAAATTTAGTACTGTTTGTAAATTTGATTAGATTTAATTTCACACTGCTCTGGCTCTGGCTACCCTGCTCACCGCCGGGAATACAGCCGGGAATAAATAGTTCACTTCGGTGTAGTACAGTTCAATTTTGGGTGTGATTTAAGCTGTTGGCAAATTATTAGGGTTTGTCCGCAAAATATAAGATTTGTCATCAAAATGCAGTTTCGAGTTACATCGACGGCCCCTATTTCTCGTGCGTTATCATTAAGTGACCTAACATGAAGAGAATATTTCTAACCTATATCTCTTCGGGTCGGGAGCGGGACACGTGGTGTACAATTTTGCGGGCAATAAACGATATAATACTCGTAGATATAAACGAAGATAATAAACGAAATATGGCGTAGATTTATCGCTAAATATATCCCTAAATATA
Organism: Eilema depressum; assembly: GCA_914767945.1. Lineage (NCBI taxonomy): Eukaryota > Metazoa > Arthropoda > Insecta > Lepidoptera > Erebidae > Eilema > Eilema depressum. The sequence continues at coordinate 2,153,220 of OU612036.1, read as the reverse complement.
TATTTAGGAATATATTTAGCAATAAATCTACCGTTATGCGGACAATAAATAAATCGGTATATTTGGTGACAAATCTACCTTTTTTAAGAACCAATATTCGATCACAAAATTCTGTCAATTCAGAATTATTTGACAATTTCTGTTCCCATTAATGTATTTTTGTGAGTGTTCTCATGTAAAAACAAATAATTAACCAAATAAAACATAATGTATTTCCCATTTTTTTTCTCACTTTTGAATGGAGTTCAAAAAACTTGTCAGTTTGGCTTTTTCGGGCCAGGAAACATCATCGAAGTCAAGATAATGTTAGTAGAGCTATAAGTATCTGGGCTACTTGAAGAGCTGCTGTGGAGGTCTGGGGATCAAGGCGTGATTGTATGTATGGTATATATGTTTTTTATCAACTATGGCAGTCATAGATAGGCTGATTTCTTTAAGGAAGTTAAATTGTACAAAAAATAATAATGTCATAACAATATGAAATCACGTCCACTACTATAACAACAAATATGCAACTCGGTAGAAGCCATATATATTATGACGTGCGATACTCCACTACAAATTTGTATAAATTTGGCGTAGAATCTTAGTTTAAAAGACTTAGCAATAAATGTAAACAATAACAACAGTAGGTGAATAAACAGATAAATCATCTATCTATACTTCTATACTATTATGTAATTGTAAATTGGTCGTGTCTGTACATTGAAGATATTAAAAAAAAAAAATTGGGTTATGTTAAGTTAACGATACTGAACACAAAAATATTTTTTTTTTAATTTCCTGTTTGTCCGCGATGGACGCAAAAACTACTGAACGGATTTTGATGGGGTTTTATTGTTAGAAAGGGCTTACTCAGACTTAAAATCTTACGTTTGTTTGATCGCAATCGGTTGAGTAGAACCGAAGATATGAGCAAAGGTCGCGTTAACCGAGATGCACGCGGGCAGAGCCGCGGGCGGAAGGCTAGTCTGTGATATATTTATTCCACCTCCGCAATATCAACCATCTGCAAAATTAAAGAACTTAATCTTTGACAACTATTTAACGCATCCACCTAAATATACGGATGTATAAAATAATACGCAGTACATAGGTGAGGCTGCAATGTTTGAGCGACGGTACAAAACTTAAGGTACTTTGCTCCCCTAGCGGAGGTATAAGCTTGCTAAATAGCGCAATTTTGGACTTATAGTGTATTCACACCCTTTGGTAGACAGTGGAGAGAGATAGACAATAGAGACAGGTAAGGGAAGGGGATTTATGGAAACGAAGAATTCAAAACTCTACATAATTATGTTACTTTCTATTGTACCTACGCATTGAAAGTAACATATGTACGCGTATCGCGGGTTCCATGCCAACATTTTTTTTTATATAACTTAGGTGGCAGACAGGTATACAGCCCACCTGATGGGAAGTACTCACCGTGGCCTATGGACGTATGCAACACCAGGGGCGTCACACTCGCGCTGCCAACCCTGAAGAAACATTCTAATGCTCTTCTTGAAGAACCTCATATTGTAGTCGCTTGGGAAAACCACCGCGGGATTCTACAGCTTGAGTGTGCGTGGGAAGGAGTTCCTTTCATACCGCACAGTGCAAACCGCAAAATTAAAGATGGAGCCAAGGATATTTTCCAAGCCAAGAATCATATTTCAGCATCTGGAATGGTGGACCATTATATTCTGGACTACAACCTATCTTCTTACCATACAACAGCGAGTAGTCCTTCAATGCTATTGAGTTTGTTTTTCTGTTATAAAATGAACCCGTGCCTATTGATACTCGTAATATGGGCCTTTTACAGGTGAGTACGTACAAAAATAACAACTAATTATTGTAGCATTTCTTTTTTTTTATAAGGAAATTGGCCACCGAAATTATAAATATTCCCTCTAACCCCTCCAGCTAAGCTAAATTGCTTGTGTTAGGAGTGGGTTCACGTCAGTAGTGTAATGGCCAGGATTCGAACCCATGACCTCTCGATTGCAAAGCCGATTCCTTAACCATTAAATTACCGACGACGATTTGAAGTGATATATAACTATTTTAAGTGTTACACCTCTGCGCATCCATCGCTATACGGGCGTGAAGAAACTACGAGCAATGTCAGGAATTTATATAATGTGATATCATTATGTTCTAGCCCTTTGTCAGATAAGCTACAGTAAGATAAATAAAGGTGTGTATAGATTAGCTGAAATGATAATGATACTTAAATCATACATACAATCACGCTTATATCCTTCGAGGGTTATGCGGAGGTGAATTTAACACCCACATTTCGTCAATCATTGTATTAGGTCCCACGTAATAGGGGGTGAGCCTATTGCCGTATTCTGGGCACTATTGTTGACTCGAGTTATGTGTGAGGCAGTGCGGCTGAGTTTTTCTTTCTTTCTTTCTTTCTCTGTGTGTGGTGGTAGTGAACGTGACTGCTACGCAGGAGACGCGGTTTTGATTCGCGCTCAGTGCAAATATTTGTACACATGAATATGGGTATTTGCATTGGTCTAGTCATTCCTTAGCGCGCACGTTAAGCCTTCGGTCCCGATTGACATACTAACATCTATGGCAGTCGTTACGTGTAGTAATGGAGTCCAAAAAAGTCCGACTTGTCTACAGAACTTCGATTATCGCCAATCGGTTATACAGGTCAGATGGCAGTTGCGTGACGGAAAATATCAAAGTTCAGCCGCATCACAGTTAATATGCTGGAAAGCCGACTCCAACTGAATTGGGCCTAGACCCAGAGAATGATGAAATGATATTATACTAATTAATATAGGCAATTTTGAGAACAGCCTTCATTCTAAATAATGTGAACTTCGTGTCAGCAATGTTAAAATTAAATGACTTAATTAAGTGATTGAACTATATCTCACCGTTCTGAACTCACCTTTATATCAAGATGTCATGACATTCCTTGGTACCGTTGTCAAAAAAGTGTACATATAAAATTGTTGGGTATTTACGTAAATATCACATACTGAATTAAAACCAAAATAACTATGATTGGATTCGTTGCAATAGTTTGATTAAATACTAGCGATGCCCTTGTGGAATTAGGTCTGGTTTATATTTTGTGTTGACGGAACCCAAACATCTATATCCAAAATAAAAGTAGCTTAAGTTACGTTTCATAACATCAGCTATCTACAGTTAAAATCCGTCCAGCCGTTTCGGAGATTACCTGTTAGGTACTAGACAGAAAGATAGATAAGACATTTAAAATTTGAGTTTATGTTACAGGTATCGTTTATATATTATATTGGTAACTGAATATCATTGTGATTTACCTACAAAAATTGAACAAAACTAAAGTCTAACGTCATCTGGAATGGTGATCCTTGTCATCTTCAGCTTCTTTCCATCCAATGGATTGTAGTAAATTGACGGGCTAAATGTAAAAAAAAATCGGTTTAGGTATTTAAACTTTCATGGTCGTTCACATTACTAAAAGAATTATCGGGATATTTGCGACATGGTAAATATCCCGATAGTTCTAATAGTAAAAAATCGGTTGGTTGTTGTGCTGACGCTACTTCCAAGTATTTACGATTGTTTTATCGTCGAGTCGCGTGGCAAGGTATTTTATTACCTTTCTACATTAGTATCTACTTGGAGACAATTTTCTGCATTCTTGGTCCTTATGCCTAGGTAAACTCATGGCTAAACGACGCTCACTTCGACTGCAGTCTTCCGATGATGCAGAGTCATATAGGCAGCTCAACAGACAGATTTCCAAATCTCTGCGACACGACATACGTCTCTTTAATACTGAACATATTAAAGAGACAATCGAGCGGAACAAAGGCTCCAAAGTGTTCGCAAGAAACCTGTCTGTTGGGCAAAGCCAGTTGACTAAGCTGAAGAGAGAAGATGGCAGTATAGCGTCGACCAAGGCTGAGGTTTTGGAGGAGATCGAAAGGTTCTATGGACAGCTATACGCTTCGGTCGCTAATCCTGCTGGCAACATGGCGACCGACCCAAGAGCCAAGTTGACCCGACACTTCACCGAGGATATCCCGGACATCAGCCTGTACGAGATTAGAATGGCCCTGAATCAGCTTAAGAACAACAAGGCACCGGGTGACGACGGAATCACTTCAGAGCTTCTGAAAGCGGGTAGAACACCGGTACTTAAAGTCCTTCAGAGGCTTTTTAACACCGTCGTCCTCGAGGGCATAACGCCAGAAGCGTGGAACAGAGGCGTGGTGGTGCTGTTCTTTAAGAAAGGTGACAATACCTTACTGAAGAATTACAGACCCATCTCGCTTCTGAGCCATGTTTACAAGCTGTTTTCAAGGGTCATTACGAACCGTCTCGAGCGCAGGCTTGATGACTTCCAGCCTTCCGAACAAGCCGATTTCCGAAGAGGCTACAGTACCATAGACCACATCCATACGCTGCGGCAAGTTATACAGAAGACCGAAGAGTATAATTTGCCACTTTGCTTAGCGTTTGTGGACTATGAGAAAGCCTTTGATTCGGTCGAGACATGGGCTGTGCTTGAGTCTCTCCAGCGGTGCCGTATTGACTATCGGTACATCGAAATGTTGAAGTGTTTGTATAATAACGCCACCATGTCGGTTCGAGTACAGGAACAGAGTTCGAGGGCGATCCCTTTGAAAAGAGGCGTAAGACAGGGAGACGTGATATCTCCGAAACTGTTTACGGCCACTTTGGAGAATGCCTTCAAGCTCCTGGACTGGAAAGGATTCGGCATCAATATAAGTGGCGAATACATCACTCACCTCCGGTTTACCGACGATATTGTAGTCATGGCAGAATCGATGGAAGATCTCAACACGATGCTCGAAGGCCTCAACCGAGTTTCTCAACAGGTGGGTCTTAAAATGAACATGGACAAGACAAAGGTGATGTGCATTGCCCATGTTGTACCTACCCCAATATCTGTTGAGAGCTCGGTTCTTGAAGTTGTTGACTCGTACGTCTACCTAGGACAAGTAGTCCAGTTAGGTAGGTCCGACTTCAAGAAAGAGGTCAATCGCCGAATCCAACTCGGCTGGGCAGCGTTCGGAAAATTGCGCAATGTCTTCTCGTTCGACATACCTCAGTGTCTCAAGTCGAAGGTTTTCGACCCGTGTGTGTTACCAGTGATGACTTATGGCACTGAAACGTGGTCCCTCAGTATGGGCCTTATGAGTAAGCTCAAAGTAGCCCAACGAGCTATGGAGAGGGCTATGCTCCGAGTCTCTCTGCGAGATCGAATCAGAAATGAGGAGATCCGTTGAAGAACCAAGGTTACCGACATAGCCCAGCGGATTAGCAAGTTGAAATGGCAGTGGGCAGGGCACATAGCACGGAGGACTGATGACCGATGGGGTCGAAAAGTCCTCGAGTGGAGGCCACGTATCGGCAAGCGCAGCGTAGGACGTCCACCCACAAGGTGGACAGACGACCTCATTAAGGCCGCGGGAACGCGCTGGATGCGAGCCGCTTCCAACCGGTCCTATTGGAGATCTATAGGGCAGGCCTATGTCCAGCAGTGGACTTCCTATGGCTGAAATGATGATGCCTAGGTATGATTACATTCCCGGCGGCGAGTTGGGGACTCCGTAGTCCCCACACCGGATGAGGGCCAGGTCGAGAGATATGGCCCTGGGTCGGCCGGGGTGCGAGGGATATGGCTACGATAATCTCACCTCCGGCAACCGACGGCTCACAGACGGCGTGCATTTAAGTCGGTTCGAGTCCGACATAACCTCCTCCACCGGCTCTGGCGGGGGAGGTATCCGTTAGGATTTTTCGCACGATAAATTTTTTTTTTTAAAAAACCTGTCATTTTAATGACTATTTTTAAACTACTTAGGTGGCAAATAAGCACCTGATGGAAAGTGGTTACCGTGACGTGTGCAATATCGTCGGTCGTCGTCGGGCGTCGGTAGCTTAATGGTTAATGAGTCGGCCTTACGATCGAGAGCTCCCGGGTTCGAATCCTGGCCATAACACTACCGACGTGAACCCACTCCTAACACAAGCAATTTAGCTTAGCTGGAGGGGTTAACGGGAATATTAGTAATTTCGGTTGCTAATATTCTTCTTAAAAAAAAATGTGCAATACCAGAGAAGTTCTACTCGTGCTGTTGACTCTGTAAGAATTTTCTAATATCTTGCTTGAAGAACCTCATATTGAGGTCGATTGGAAAAACCACAGCAGGGAGATTTCACAGCATGAGCGTCCGTGGGATGTAGTTCCTTTCATGCGGTGTGACTATAGAATGAAAATTATCATCATCATCTGATGCATCAGATCATCGCTAAGATGGGGTTATGGCAATTAATAGGTGTCTATACACCTATAATACCTATGTACCTTTTTTTTTCAATCAATCAATTAGCCTACTGCATTCCACTGCTGGACATAGGCCTCCCCCAATATGCGCCACGTTTGCCGATCCTCCGCCTTTCGCATCCAGTCCGTCCCAGCCACCTTTCACAGGTCGTCGGTCCATCTGGCTAGGGGATGTCCCACCCTCCGTTTTCCTACGCGCGGTCTCCACTCTAGGACTCGTTTGCTCCAACGGCCATCAGTCCTTCGACAGATGTGGCCAGCCCACTGCCACTTCAGCTTGCTTATTCTGCTATTTTTTTTTATCGTGCGAAAAATCCCCACGGATACCTCCCCCGCCGGAACCGGAGGAGGAGGTTATGTCGGACTCGAACCGACTAAAACGCACGCCTTCTGTGGGCCGTCAGTTGCCGGAGGTGAGATTGTCATAGCCATATCCCTATGTACCTTTTTTTTTATCGTGCGAAAAATCCCCACGGATACCTCCCCCGCCGGAACCGGAGGAGGAGGTTATGTCGGACTCGAACTGATTAAAACGCACGCCGTCTGTGGGCCGTCAGTTGCCGGAGGTGAGATTGTCATAGCCATATCCCTATGTACCTTTTTTTTTATCGTGCGAAAAATCCCCACGGATACCTCCCCCGCCGGAACCGGAGGAGGAGGTTATGTCGGACTCGAACCGACTAAAACGCACGCCTTCTGTGGGCCGTCAGTTGCCGGAGGTGAGATTGTCATAGCCATATCCCTATGTACCTTTTTTTTTATCGTGCGAAAAATCCCCACGGATACCTCCCCCGCCGGAACCGGAGGAGGAGGTTATGTCGGACTCGAACTGATTAAAACGCACGCCGTCTGTGGGCCGTCAGTTGCCGGAGGTGAGATTGTCGTAGCCATATCCCTCGCACCCCGGCCGATATCCCTATGTACCTGTAATTCTACAGTTCACAGGAAAAAATAAATTAATAAAATATAAAACCCGACTGCTGCTGAAAATATCGACGGACGGTCAGACGGACAGCAGGGTCTCAGTAACAGGGTTCCGTTTTTAACCTTTGGATACGGAACCCCAAAAAAGTCCTTTATCTCCAAGAATCTCGTTTCTACTGCATTTATCTTAGTATTCATGTAGCAGTATGCTTATAGCCTCTAAAACGTCACAGTTAAAACGTCAGGGTAGGCAGCGGTAGTAAATTTTGTGCAAGCTCTACATGGCATAGCTCTCTCCTTAGGAGTTAGGGCCGAAAACATACGGGAGTACAATTGGTCCAACATGAAATTTCGAGATACAATCCGGAGGGATTGTATTTGCTAGTACTAAATCTTCATCCTTCAACTTAGAGTATACATTATAAATATAGAGCGCGCCTATCACTCAGGTCTTTGGCGACGAGTGTTAGCAGATAATTTGCGATGGTATAGCGCACCTATAGTGACGTTTCATGCATTACCGAAAACATTAATAGATGCACTTATTAATGTAGTTTGTTGTTATAAAGTTTTTTGTTCGATTTGATATCCATGGATAAAATTAAAGCCAAAATAAAAATAAAATGGCGCCATTTTGTGTTATTTTTGCGTCATTATTACTACAAATATACGATGTTGTATAAAATTTTGATTTAACATATCGAATTAAATATTATTTGCGAAGTCATTTTGACGGATGTTGTTTTGCTACTGATTAAGGTTGAGCCAGGAGCCTCGGTACTCGTCATACCCGTGATAGCAGTTCATAGTTGTAAGGCGCGCTCTATAGCAATGTATACTCTAAGCATCCGAAGCTTTCACCTCGGAGTTTGGGGTCCGCATTACCAGTCTAACTGCGGATCTGGCTGAGCTTCGATATTTTCCGTGAAGCGATAAAGAATTAAAATTGAAATTGACAACCCATTAGTGATATTGGGCGATATCGAAGCATTGCAGCTAGACCAGTTGTTAGACTTTTTTTAGGGGTCCAACTACTCGTAACGACTGCCAATAGATGTATGGCAACCGGGACTGACGGCTTAACGTGCTCTCCGAGGCACGAATAGACCAATGCAAATACCCACATTCATGCATACAATTTTTTTTTGTACCACTTAGTCTTAGTTTTCAGACAAGCCCACCTAATGGAAAGTGGTTACCGTGGCCTATGGACGAGTGCAACACCAGGGGAGTCTCACGCGTGCTGCTGACCCTTTAAGAACAGAGAGATTATGTGCCGTCAGCGAAGAATACAAGTAGAGCAAGCCTTTGGCACAGAACAGATAATAGTATTAGCGTACCTTTGGTCTTCCCACTGACAGCACAAAACCTCTCCAGTGAGCTCTGGCTACCCTACACACCGCCAGAAACACAACACTTTGTCAGCAATATTAACTTACAGCGAAATCAGAACGACTCATAACAACAAGCTCGCCCCATTTACTTCCCGTATACGCCCCAAATATCTCCCGTATCCAGATTAAATAATAGTAAAATCCTTGCCAACTGGCAATCCCGCTTTGCCAAGAGGTTGCGATTCGGCGACATAATTAATTCTACAATTTGTACCAGTTCACTTATTCTCAAGTGCATAGTTAATTAAATGTTTGTAAACGTTGAATGAAGTAGTGCTTGTGATTTTCAGTACCATACTCCTTCTCTTTCAGACTCCTTCTTCTGCCGCACCATTAAAACCTGGAATTCCTTTTCCTGGAACGGTCCCGGGTCCTATAAGCGGGGCGTGAAAAAGCAACTGATGAGGCCGTCAAGCTGAGTGCCATCATTGTAATATTACCATATTACGTGTCTATAATGGTGACTTTCTTTTCCGAGATTTTGCCTTCAGCTTACATGCAGGTGAGGTGCATGAAACGGTGCGCACTGTGCGGTATGAAAGGAACTTCATCCCTCGCACACTCAAGCTGTGGAATGAACTCCCCGCGATGGTTTTCCCAAGCGACTACAATATGGGGTTCTTCAAGAAGGGCATTAGAAGGTTTCTTCAGGGTCGGCAGCGCGAGTGTGACGCCCCTGGTGTTGCATACGTCCATAGGCCACGGTAACCACTTTCCATCAGGTGGGCCGTGTGCTTGTCTGCCACCTAAGTGGTATAAAAAAAAAAAAAAAAAATTGACAGCATTAAGATAATGATTCCGTAGCCGACCGCATACGACAACTACCGACGCACACAGCACATGTGCGTAGTTCATTGCAGATTCTAAATGATCTCCTTTATCCGTATCGGAGTTTAACAAGTAATGGGTACGCTGTATGTGCTGCATGCGTCGGCAGTTGTCGTATGCAGTCGGCTTCGGAATCATACCTTTAGGGATTTACCTATAAATAAATTCAAAAATGTAGTTAAAAGGCAATTGTGCCAAAAAGGCTATTATAAAATACAAGAATATTTAGATGGGTAATTTCACGATGCCAAATTTTTTGCTAATTTCGGTGGCAGTTGTCAATCATAGGTTTTCCGATGAAAAAATTGAATGGAGTTCTTTTAGAATATCTAGTAGTATATAGTTTTCTAAAAGAACATTTAAATTTTTTTTCATCGGAAAACCTATGATTGAAAACTGCCACCGAAATTAGCAAAAAATTTGGCATCGTGAAATTACCCAGATGATAAACTAGCTGGAAATGAGCTGTTTACTCATGCATGCTTCTCAAGCAAATGATTGTATTTAGACTAAGTAGACTAAGCATTTTTTGTAATAGACTAACAAAAGCCCGCTGAGTTTCTTGCCGGAGTCTTCTCAGGCCGGGGCCGCGTTTCGAACGGGGGTGGTCCATTTGCTAAGCTAGTTTTTAGTACATATTATATATTTTTGACGTTTTGTTAGTGTCGTTTTGATGGTCTATACAGAATAAATGATTTTTGAATTTTGACATGTCCTATATAAAAAAATAAGGAAACCGACTGCATTCACAGGTTTACTTAACATGGTTCACTTACCCAAGACTCAAGGTCATCTCTTTCGAGCTGTCCCTCTTCAGGTGTGAGGAGCACGAAGTTCTCATCTAGCTCCCTGGTACGGGGAGGTGCGTATTGAGCCGCCACCTCAGCTTGCTTCTGCCAGGGTGATAGAGTGACTCTACCCGTCACCCCCAGGCTCATGGGGGACGGAGGTCGTTCTGCAACCTCCGACGTCCGAGTTGCTACCGCTTCGCTTACTCCTTCCCCATAATTTAGTTTTTTCTTTTATATATGACTTAGGTGGTAGACAAGCACACGGCCCATCTGATAAAGCCTATGTGTTATTCCAGATTGTAATCCCTGTACCAAATATCAGCCAGATCCGTTCAGCCGTTAGAGCGCGATTAATTATAAAACTTTCACAATTATTATATTAGTAGGATTAGTTGGATAGTAGGGAAGTAGGATAGTGGGATATTCATTGAATATAATAATTTAAAAACGTATTTCCATCAATTTTATCTTTCCAGATTCAATGATGTTACGAAGTTATCCAGAAGTATCCCATCACACCTGATCTATCCTGGAGATTCAAACTCTTCAACCTGCAGTCGCCCACTGAGGCATTCAGCAGTGAACTATAGAACAGTTACATGTTAGATTAGGTGCTTATCACCTATTGCGAAAGATCCTTGACCCAACATTGGAACCATATCTAAATGAATATAAGTCGCATTTGTATCTATTTGCTTGGTACACAGTGTATGAAAATTGAAGAGATAACAACCTGAAATTGAAATGAAAAAATGTTTGTCTGTTTGTACATATACATTATATATGCTTACGCTTAAGTTCTTAGGGGTAGGCAGATATAATAGCCCGCTATCTGCTTCAATCCTTACTTAATCGTGAACTATCAGGAGCTTCCTTTATTTTATGCAAGTTCGACGGTTTCGAGCGCTTATGCCCCACTGGAGAATTGGGTGAGTTCTTTGAGTATACATATTGGGTTATTGAATTTTGGATGCAGACTGGGTAGATTAGCGGCCCTACTAAGAACTTGGGGACTCAAATAACCTTACCTACTAGCTGATACACCTTTTGCTTAGCAGGCTAGGTTCTGATGCAGGCTTTCTTCGAATGAGGACAGATGACAGTAGCTAAGCAAAAAAGAGACTCTGAAAAGTGAAAAATGAATTTCTAACTTTAACAGATATCTTGGTTTATTATGGAATAGAATGACGAACAGGATATAAGTGTTCTGTGATGACGAATGTATAGGATTTGACGTTTTTGACATTCGTTGACGCCTGTCATATACGTCAAATGATCAAATCCCATACATTTGGCATTCTATTCTATAAAACACCGGCCGACGAATTGCCACTTGTCTAGAGGGGCTGTTAGAAGTCAATGCAAACCTTGTGTGATATACCTATAAAGTAAGTATGTTTGGCTAAGCACCGGCAGATTAATAAATTAATAATTTCAGGTATTACCACTTAACATTGTCTCTTTTTTTATTCTTGAAGTTGGTTTAAATTGTACGAATATTGTACTTTTTTTCCAGGAGAAACCGGGGCGGGTTAGCTAGTGTACTAAATATCTCATGTATTTACTGAACTGCCCTTGTAGAGTGAGCACTCTCTGTGGAAATACATCTTAAAGGTTCATAGGAGGTGCTTATCACAAGGTCGATTATGTATTTATTTGAGAATTCTGGTGTTATCAGATTAAAAGAGATCTTGTTATTTACCTGCTGTAGCCAATGCTGTGTTACGATTGATATAAATTACCACACCAGTTAACGAAACATATGAAGTAGCAACAGATTTCCTCGTAAAAAACACTTCATCTCTTCTTATACATACGGAAAAAATATAAATATTCTAATTTTTGTCGAGAAAAACTGGTAAGTACGAGTATAACTTTTTCTTATAAATTAAAAATGTATTATCTTGGTGTGCGCTGCTTCACTAAGACTCCTCCCAAGAACCTTCGCCTTCCACATCATGTCGGCAGCCCACCTGGCTGGGGGGCGTTCCACTTTCTATTTATTTTCTCGCTGTTTCCATACTAGGACTCGTTTGCTCCAAAGACCATCGGACCTTCGAGAGATGTGGCCAGCCCACTGCCACTTCAGTTTGCTGATTCTGCGAGCAATGTTATTTTAGTTCTTTGTTGGATGCTAATACCTTAACTGGGTTCATACTAATCATCGGTGCTCCTGGGTTGCTCCTTAATATTATTATGAGCATACAGCACACGTTCGTAAATAAATTTGTTACTGTGAGCTCACTTACTTCGGATTCTGTCATTATTGAATATGTGATAATCTAACAGCATTCTTTATTTTCAGGTGAAAATGTTGGCAATAAATGTATTCCTATTATTTTTGCCAGCTATTGCGTACTGTCGCATAAGCATTAGAATTACTCCGGGCAAGACAGAAGCTGATTCGTTTGTATCCTTCAGCGGTTCAGATACAGCTATCATTAGCGACAAGGAACGAAAGACTTTCAAACTTGACGACAGATCTTTAAATAATGCTGTTTATGCATATAAGGGCAATCGTTGTACAGATGTTTTCGTGAAACAACCGACATCCTTTGGGGACGTGTATAGTAAATATAAGTGGGATATTGTAGAGAGAACTCTGAGGCCAGTCCGAGCCAGAGTTGTTGGCATCAATTCGAAACCTGTTGCTGTCGGTACCGCAGAATATATCAATAATCATGATAAAATAGAAGCTGTATATAGCACAAGTGTATCGCAGTCGGTTGAAGAGACAGTCAGTCATACTTGGAGCACATCGGGAGACCTAACGCTCTCGCAAGAAATCAACTACAGTGTGAACTTTGGAGCGGCATCTGGTGGTGGTAGTAACACGGTATCCTATTCTTCGGGCTGGGGTGAAGAGAATACAGAAGCCAGAACACTTACTCTTGGAAGTTCTTCAACTATACTAGCTACGGTTCCTCCAGGCCAAAAAGTAATAGCAACACTTAACGCGTCACAAGGAACGATGGAAGTTGAAATTGAATACGAGGCCACTCTTAATAATGGAGACGTATTTTGCAACTATGCAGGTAAATATAACGGTCATCATTTCTGGGCGTATCCTCTACGAAAACTACAAAGTTACGGAGATTTACCGAGAACAGTGAAGTCTACAGAGCGTTTGTCAGTTGGTTTTTATACAAGTGCCGTATTGGAGATAACCAATGGCAACACAACTACTGAAAAACCAGCTGAAATTATCGAGGTTGGTGCAGAAGAGAAAAGTTAAATTACAATAATAATATTAATCTGTTTACAAAATAAAAGAAACGCGATTGTATTATTAATTTCAATCTTAAATAAAATGAGAATTTTGTGGCAAATACTAGTAGTTTCCTATTTCATTTCTCCATGCATGTACTTCGAAGTATACTCACAATTATAGTAGCAAGTGGATATCAGTTGTCTCTGGTTCAGTCAATAGGAAAGAGGCGTGAAAGTGCGTATAATTGTGTTCTTATATTGCTGTCTTTAGAGTTATATATGACTTAAAAAAATAATCCAATATCCCGCTTTTGGTCGATCTTCAGGCTTTGAGTTCAGTTCATTTTCTTAATTATTTTTTGTTGCCAATGGGCCGAAGTTTGGCCACTGTCTCACCCGTGTTGGTAAGTGACGAATTCAATGATAGAGTATGATCCAGCCCTATATTCATTCATTCATAAACCTATCTAGGAGTAACACTATTCATAAACATTCGTCTCACAGACGAACATTTTCAGGTATTTATGACTATTTTAATGCAATAAAAAAATACGTGATTGTATTGTTTGACTCCTGAGTTACTTAAAACTAATTATGGTGAAAGAAAATATATTTATTCTGAGCTTCCAGACACATCAGGCCACAGTGGTCCATACATATTATGAACTTTTTACAGTGGTTATATTGGAAACTTGTCACAATGAAGCTTTTAATCAGAAAAGTCAAACACCTTTTTTGGATATCACTTGGACTAGAAGTATTGCTGGGAGTTGTTTCATCCAAAGCCTCAGCTTCTTCTCAGAGTTCACATTGCGCAGTGATGGTTCAAGACTGAGCTAGAGTGGGTCAAGTAGTTTCCAGCCTGCTTAACATGAGTAACCTTATATTTTTTGCACATACCAACATCATCTTCATGGAGACGTAATTTCCTGATTGCATCCGAGGCCAAGGTGACCTCGGAGCTCGGGGTCCACCTTCCGGCTCTTCCACCTCCATTTCGCATGATCCTGGGCGTTCATGAGAGTGAGACCATTTGCATGCATGGCACCCTCCAAGACGTCAAACCAGGACTTCTTGGGCTTACCCTTTCTACCTGGATCCGGTGAGAGCGCCATTGCCAGACATTTATTACCCACGTAGCCTAGCGGTTGCCGCCGGATGTGTCATTGTGGCCGCACCAGCAAAAGCGGCTTATAATACATTAATTGCAAATACCAGTGCCCATTTAATCGAAGAAGAGAAAATTTACTGAGGGTAACTATAACGTTTAATAAATTCAAGGGAGATGAAGTTTTTTTATGTCAGGTGAAGGATGGTGAGTAATCAAATCTGAGGAATTCGAATTCCACTAAACTATGTTCATTTCTCGTGACTGCAATGAAACCTTAGTCTTTGAGTATGTCGCAAGCGTAGAGCTACAACGAGGCCGAAGTAAAACAATGGAACGGAACAGCCCCTCCTAGACGTGCGGCTACTCATTGACCAGCGCAACGTATTGTGAATGATGAGTACCTATAGAGTAAGACTGGTAAAGCTTCGGATGAGACTGGGATTAACGCTAGGATGAAGGAGGTAGTGTATGAGACTGACACATATCAAGACGTATAAGACGTTTATGACAGTCGTCAGCGTATGTCAATCACATACATTGATCAATCTGTTCTTCTTCATCCTAGCGTTAATTTCCAGTCGCATCCGAAGCTTTCACCTCGAAGTATGGGGTCCGCTTTACCAGTCTCAAATACGGGTTTGGCTAGACCTCGATATTTTTCGTGAAGTGATTGCCATATGACCTCCACAACCCAATGGTAACATTAGGCGATATCGAAGTTTTGCAGCTAGACCGTTGTTTTTGGACTTTTTAGGGCTCCAACTACCCGTAACGACTGCCATAGATGTTCTTATGGCAACCGGGACCGACGGCTTAACGTGCTCTCCAAGGCACGACCAGACCAATGCAAATATCTACCCATATTTCATGAACACAAATATTTGCACTGAGCGGGGATCAAACCCGCGCCGTCGACGGCGACGGCGGACGGTGTAAGGGGGGCAGGAACGTAGGAGAGATATGTCATTGCCAACGGTAATGATGTTAGACTCACTAATATATATTTTACTACTCATTTCAATTCTGTTTCGAAGAAAATAATACATTCTGTACACTTGTAGCTGCTGTGCCAGTATTGGCACACCTTTGTTTATGTAAGTATATCTTCTCTAATATATAAAAATCAATGCCACTTTTTGTTGTTATTTTATAATTTAAGAACGGCTGAACTGATTTGGCTAATTTTAGTCTTGAAATATTCGTGGATGTCCAGGGAAGGTTTAAAGGGTGAGAAACGGGCTAAAAAAAATATGGCGGTACGAAGTTCGCCGGGACAGCTAGTCTAATCTCGTATATTATAAAAATCAATGCCACTTTTCGTTGTTAGCTTATAACTCAAGAACGGCTGAACCGATTTGGCTAATTTTAGTCTTGAAATTTTTGTGGGTGTCCAGGGAAGGTTCAAAGGGTGAGAAAATAGTTAGTGCAGCGGGTATGGGAAAAATATGGCGGTACGAAGACCGCCGGGACAGCTAGTTTTCTATACAGGTAAGCATTCATGTAGAAAATGATTTGCACATACAGTATTGTATGTATAAAATGCAGCATGTGACTCGCCCCCTATTACGTGGGACCGAGCATTATAGTCGACAGAAAGTGGGTGTTAAGTTAACACACCTCTGCTTACCCCTTCGGGGCTTTACAGGCGTGAATATATGTATGTAAAGTGTATTTTTTAGTAACATGACGTGAATAATTTATTACCAACTAGCTTTTGCCCGCGGCTCCGCCCGCGTGGATGTCGGTTATCGCGACCAAACCTAGCCTATGTCCTTTGTCAAGGTCTAATCTACCCCTATACCAAATTTCATCAGAATCAGTTCAGTGGTTTAGGCGTGAAAGCGTAACAGACAGAGAGTTACTTTCGCATTTATAATATTAGTATGGATGTTATCAAATAGCATAATATAGAATATACTTACCAGCACTATTGTAACTTTAGACTTCACCTCGCCTGATAGTAAGCTTTACAGAAATTTGTTCGGATTAATCAAATACGAAAATAACATAACATAGTTTAACACAAAAAACTATTATTTATAAACATTATATTCATTCATTGATCATAATTCGAAACCAACATAATCTTAATTGCACAATGAAATAATAAGTGGCTGTTTAAACTTATGATGTGGATGCACACAAAAAAGGACCATTTTTGTTCCCAAATTGGCACAGTGGTCACACAATGGGTACATGTAATAATGACGGTCATATCTATTATTATCTATATATTTATGAATATTTAGGTTGGATTCACTCTAAGGTATCGCACAGATAATGCAATAATATTTGAATATATTATATTAATTTTAAGTTTTATTTTGTGTGATAATGAGAATCAAACGCTGTAACTCAAGGACAATATTTTTATTTGTCACTGTGGTTACCGTGGCATATAGTTGTGTGCGACACCAGAAGCATCACACTCATGCTGCTGACTATTTCTTTATTTTTTTTATCGTGTGAAAAGTCCCCACGGATATCTCCCCACCCCCCTCCCAACGGAGCCTGTGGAGGAGGTTATGTCGGACTTGAACTGACTAAAACGCACGCCGTCTGTTGTCGCATATCCCTCGCACCCTGACCGACCCAGTTGACCTTCGCTACCGCTCCGCCGCGCTCGCAGAAGGAGGCACCGGCAGCCCATGCATCCGCGCAGCGAACAATCACCACGAGCAAGGTGGCGAGCGTGAGAACTCTCACTCCCAGTGTCGCCATCAGCTCCCGTCTCGGCGAGTGTAGCGCCGTTGGCACTCGGACGTTGGCTCTTTCTCGACATGTTGCCGACCCTGTGTCCTTCTTGAAGAATCTTAGAGATCCGATTCTCAGCACTCCATGGATTCACTGTGCGGTCGACGGGTCCATAGCGTGATACAGAGAGGAACACCGTGACGACGACTGGGACTTGCGACCCAGATGTAGGTTTAGGGTGGCCACCTTGTGATGCATCAGCGCTCACCTCCACCGTCAGTAGTGTCCTCCCCCCCCCTACCTATCCAAATTTGGTAAGATCCTATCAATGCCGTTTTTGATATTCGATTTAGTAAAGAGCTTACTGAAGCTCTTGGCAATCCGAGGTCTTTAAGTAAGTTGTACAGGGATTTAGCTGGAATTCCCCTTGCTCCTACTTCTACGGCGTAGAGTTTAACCACGTAGCCGTTCTTGGTTAACTCGTTAGTCAAGTCAAAGTATTTGTTTGTCTTTATAGCGTGGTCTTTAGGTATATTAGTTTCCCACGGTACTGTGAGTTCTACAAGCACTGCACGCCTATGCGATCGTGAAAAAAGGAATATGTCGGGTCTGGATGATGAGGCACATATATCCTCCGGTATTTTATAGTGCTTCTCATACGTGTCTACGAATATTGTCCAGTCAACGGCAGCTATTAAAATTGAATATGGCTTTTGAGGTGATTTCTTTGAGCAGCCTTCCTTTACAAACACAATGTCATTTCTTTGGTTTGTGGTTAATCCTTTTTTCGCTCTAGCTACCGCCAAACTTACAGCCTCACGTATGATTTCTAATACCTTATCATGTCGGCGCGAGTAATGACCCCGGTCTAATAATAATAATCTATAAATAATACGTGAAATAAGTTGCTGAAATACTGTGTCATAAAATTGCTTCGAGTAAATTACTCATACAGCCATTTCAAAAAAGTGCTGTAGAAACTTTTCAATAAGTATAGCCCTCAGACTAAAAGAATAGTATAATAGTATTCTTATAATAGTAGTATTCTTATAATAGTATTCTTTTAGTCTGAGGTATAGCCTTATTTTTTTAATACCAGCGAAATTTTGGCAAAGTGATTGGTATTCGATACCAACCCATCCATGCTAAAAAAAAGAATAAAGTATGTATGTCAATTTTTTCCCTAAAATCACCCAATATTTGTTCATGACAAACAAAATTTTACTCAACAGAATATGAAGTAGGTAGTACTAATTCACAAAATCGAAATCACTCAAAAAAGTCATTGATAAATACGCGCTCTCTTTCTCTACTTTAATAAGTAAAGTTCATTAATTTCACCACTGCGATATATGTCCTTGAATGTGCCGGGCGGCGGTGCGTGATCCCCTCCGCCCCACACCGCGCACCGCGTTGCACGTGCCACAAAGCGGGCGGCATTTCCTTGATGCATTCCAAATGACCTTCAGTTTTAATAAAATTCAAATCATAAATGCAGTTCTGGTTATGACGTCTTGATGCGCGCACGCTTCCCTAACAATGCAATCGATTATCATGATGGCATACCAAGTTACCAATCGCGAATGTGTATTTATGTAACGTACTTACTTTACACGAGGTGAAAATGTGAGTGCCGCTTTACGGATATATCGTGAGGCTGCGAATGCCTGACAGCCAAATTGCTCCACGATTACGTCAATGTCCAGTTCCTGGCTGGTCTCCTACATCGCGATAAGATACTACCTCAATGCGCAATTTGAAGGCAGGTGGATTGAACGGAGGACCCTGGATCTGAGGCCAATTTACATGTGTAGTGGAATGAAATGTAGAGTGTATGTCAGTGAGCCTAGTCAGAAGGGCTGACGGCTCCTCAGTTTGAAATTGAACTTATTAAAGCGGGCTCGTTTATGCATCTACTTGTAGTGGTAAGTCTTGCACGTATTAATTACATAAATTAATCATTAATAGGTAGTTGTGTTTGACCTTGAAAATCGCTCGCCGTCTGTCGGGCACAGTCGCGCATTGTCGATCGTTACCGGAACTATTCGGCTTTTTTTGCGATGAAAGTTAAAAATTTCATTGATATATGATAGGTATATAGGTATTTGCTATCCAAACATCGTGCGTAAAATAAAATGGTATCATTTCGTGTATTCACGTATTTTGAGATTTTAAAAACGTTAAAAACTTTGTTTTTTTTTTTTGTATATGGTTGGCTATTTGTATTATTTTGCAGTTTCTCTGGTAATTAAAAAATACTCGTGTATTTTTTTTATATAGGACACGTCAAATTGTCTTCGCCTCGCCTGATGGTAAGCTGAAGGCAAAGTCTCTGAAAAGAGGGTCACCATTACAGACATGTACCATGTTACAATGGTGGCACTCAGCTTGACGGCCTCATCAGATGCTTTTTCACGCCCCGCTTAAAGGACCTGGGACTGTAGGAGGAGAGAAACACGCGAACTGGTAAGGAATTCCAAGACTTAATAGTGCGGCAGAAGAAGGAGTCGCCGAACCGCTTGGTTCTTGATGGAATATTCTGCACCCTATGCAGGTGGCATATAAGTCCTGCATGTGTTGTCCTATATGGGAAAGGAGAGGGTGGGATTAGTTGGAAGAGCTCATCAAAACATTCACCATGGTAGAGACGGTAAAATACCGCCAAAGATGCCACATCTCTACGCAACTGCAAAGGCTCGAGGGTGTTAGTGACCTCAGGATTTCCAATAATGTGTACCGCACGTCGCTGCAACCTGTCGAGAGCATGTAGTAAGTACTTTGCGGAGCCATCCCAGAGATGAGAGCAGTATATATAAAGCCCAAAGCATAAAGTAGTTGAATAAAATATAATCACAAAACAATATAATTCAACTTGTAATACTTGTATAATAAACAATATATATTTTGTATTTAAGGCAATAATCTCGTTTGAACTTGCCTCTCTGTTTATGTGTTTTATTTTATATTTTCAAATGGACTTTCAAAGTTTGCTGCCGTTTGCCTAATAATGCAAGTTTTTTTTATATAGGACACGTCAATTTGACTTCACCTCTCCTGATGGTCAGCTGAAGGCAACGTCTCGGAAAGCAGGGTCACCATTATAGACACGTACCAAGTTACACATGTAAAGCAGGTAGGAGACTACCTGACCAGTGTAGAGTGGAGTAAGAAGTGATTTTTTTTATACCACTTAGTTGACGGACAAGCACACGACCCACCTGAAGGGAAGCGGTCACCGTGGCCTATGGACGTATGCGCCCCTGGCGTCACACTCGCGCTGCCGACCCGGAAGAAACCTTCTTGAAGAACCCCATATTGTAGTAGTATGAAGAAGACTAGGCTGAAACAGAACATGATAGGACAGGAGGTGACCAGAATAAGTCAGCGGAGAGCAGAACAGTGTCGAGCAGAGTAGAGCAGAGTAAAGCAGAAAAGCCCCCCTAGACAAGTGATAATGCGGTGGCCGGCGTATTCTAGAATGGAATGACAAATGTATGGGATTTGAAGTATAATATGACAGTCGTCAAAATGTGTGTCATTCATGATTTTATTCTACAATATGGCGTCAACGAATTGCCACTGTCTACGCGGGCTGAGCAGGGCAGGGCAGAACAGGGTACAGCAGAACTGAACCGTACCAAGAAGAACAGAATAGACCAGAACTCTCTAGGCAAGGTGGTGTATCTGAATTTGTGGATAAATTTTCTGGTAAGTCTAAATAAATATAGTAAATTAATTATTTTAATTAGTAGGTACATCTTAATTCCGCCTTTTTTTAACATAATTATCACTAAACTATGATATTAACATAATTATCTATAAATGAATATTTAGGTCGAGTTCTATCTAGCCAATTGCAATAATAATATAATAAACTAGTTATTGCCCACGGCTCTGCCCGTGTAGATGTCGGTTATTGCGACCAAACCTAGCCTATGTATTTTTTTTGCAAGTGTATTGTTTCATATACATACATACGCATCGGCCGTCTACGAAACCAGAGCTACTTAACTAGTTACTAACTAAACATAATTCGTCCTTGTACGATACCAGTTACGTACACACACGTTTTTTTAATTCAACGAAACTTGGTATCGTAGCAGGAAACTTTAAGTGAGTTATAAAAGGGGACTTTTTGATTCTTCCGACGTATTTCGTTCAAACCTCTTTAAAGGCAAATTCTATCTAGACCTCATACAGGAAAAACTCCTTCGTGCAGTACCGATCTGTGATAATTCCTATGATATACATAACATACATACATATATATACATATGTACGTATCTATATATATGTATGTATTGTTTCACCGATATAATCATCATCATCATTTCAGCCATAGGAAGTCCACTGCTGGACATAGGCCTCCCCTATAGATCTCCAATAGGACCGGTTGGAAGCGGCTCGCATCCAGCGCGTTCCCGCGGCCTTAATGAGGTCGTCTGTCCACCTTGTGGGTGGACGTCCTACGCTGCGCTTGCGGAACGTGGCCTCCACTCGAGGACTTTTCGACCCCATCGGTCATCAGTCCTCCGATATATGTTGGGTTGCAATTGAAAAAAATAGGGCCACCCCCTCTTTTCCCGTGAATATCGTGGATGGCGAATATAGTTTATGACTTTTCACTATCCAATCTAACCCATGACTAACTTAGTGCCCGCTTGACTGCAATAGGCTCGTCCCCTATTACATGGAACTGAAAATCAAAGTTAGTGAAATGTGGGTGCCTGCAATTTAATCCCTTATTTGGATCACCCTAAGCTTTTTTCACGACAAACGTAGCCTATAACCCTTTCTCAAGCCCTAGTAACTTCCTGTATCATATTAAGATTGGTTCAGTGCTTTAGGCATGATGGCGTCACAGACAGATAGTGTTACTTTGGCATTTATTATGTTAGTATGAATATGAATATATAATATTTGTGCTATTTTGTGTTAATAAAAATGAAGTGCAAAGCCTCAAGGATAATAATTACTGAAAAAAATATGACTATATAAGGTACTTTGAAAATCTAATAACATAGGCAAACTGTTCCTCATGTGAGTACCACAAAATAGTAATCATACAGATTGTATCAACAACATCGAGTATACAAAAGAACCCGTTTATCTTGATTCCGCTTATTGTGACCAACACATACACGATGTATGTGGAACTCCACTTATATCCACTTCACCTGAAAATTCCACTTGCACTGGAGTGTGCTTGTGAACTCCAGCTTTTTCTTCTTTGTTAAGCTCGCATCCTTCTTTTTAATTTTACTTTTAAGTTTTTATTAAAATGTGTGATAAATCTAACAGCATTCTTTATTTTCAGACAAAAATGTGGGCATTAAAGGTAATCCTATTACTTCTGCCAGCTATTGCGTACTGCAAAATAAGCATTAGAATTACCCCTGGTAAGACAGAAGCTGATACCACTGTCTCCTTCAGCGGCTCAGATACAGCTCTCATTAGCGACAAGGAACGGAAGACTTTCAAACTTGACGAGGCATCTTTGAATAAAGCTGTAGAGGCATATAAGGGCAATACTTGTACAAGTGTTTTCGTAAGACCACCAACTAACGACTTAGGGGACGTGTATGCAAAATATGGCTGGAGTGCCGTGGAGACAACTCTGAGGCCAGTAGGATACAAAATAATTGGCATTAATCCAAAACCTGATCTGGTCGTGAGTGCAGAATATGAAAATACTCACGCTTCAATACCGGCAACATATAGTACAAGTATAACTAAGACCATTGAAGAGGAAGTCTCCCATGGTTGGACCACTTCGGGGGAACTGAGTGTTGGGCAAGAAATCACCTACAGTATCAGCGTTGGAACGGCGAGTGTCGGTGGTTCCACCTCATTGGATTACACTTCGGGCTGGGGTGAAGAGAAAACAGAATCCAAAACAGTTTCTCTTGGAACTACTTCGACTGTACAGGCTACTGTTCCCCCGGGTCAAAAGGCTGTAGCAACACTTACAGCTGATAGTGCCACGTTGGAGATTGAAATATATTACGAGGCCAGTCTTAATAGAGGAGATGTATTCTGCAACTACGAAAATGAGTATAACGGTCATCATTTCTGGGCGTATTCTTTACGGGCTATACAAAGAGCCGGAAAATTACCCAAAAAGATCAAGTCCACTGAGCGTATATCAGTTGGTTTTTATTCGAATGCCAAGCTTAAGATGTCCGATGGCAAAGAATTGGAAGCTGGAGTACAAGAGTAAAGCAGCAACGAAATATTGTATTGTTAATTTCATTCATAAATATTATGATAAAATTTATGGTAAATTGTTTTCTTTCTAATAATTCAGTCATTCATTCTTATTATTGTTATTACCCGAACGAATATATTATGGCTATTAATACTGTGGTTCCGGTCTAGAGGGCGTATTTCTTAACCGATCTTCACCAAACTTGATACACATTGATTTAATGGTGACACTTATCATGGCTATTTGTATTTGCGTATTTAAAATTATTTTATAAACATAAATGTGGATAGTGTATTTCACAAAGCATTGACCTTATTACCTATTTGACAAATGGTAATAATGGCCAATATAAAATACGTACAAGTTATTTCGTTTTATAAATTCTGTACGGCTACGAGTAGTACATAGTATCATTTAACAGTAGACAAAATGTGACAGTTGACATGTGACACCCCTTTGGTGAATACTTTTTACAAGCTTTTTCATGCTTTTATTTTTTAACTTAATCATAGTCATAATCATAATCGTTTATTTGCGAAAATGGGTACATAAGGTGATTACATAATAATATATTATTTTTGAACAGCCAAATTCCGCCTCAAGGCATGCAAATATAAGTACTTAATATAGGTATGTAGTTACGCAATCATTTCAATTTCATTCATACTAAATGTCATAATGAATAAGACTGAAAAACAATAAAATTACGTTATCCCTACTATTATTATCCCTACTAATATTATAAATGCGAAAGTAACTCTGTCTGTCTGTCTGTCTGTCTGTCTGTCTGTCTGTCTCACTTTTACGACTAAACCGCTGAACCGATTTTGATGAAATTTGGTATAGAGGTAGGTTAGACCTTGAGAAAGGACATAGGCTATGTTTGATCGCGATAACCGACATCCACGCGGGCGGAGCCGCGGGCAAAAGCTAGTACCTACTAAATTAAAAAATACACAATAATTCCAATTTTCATAAAATTTATAACAATGTCAGTAAATAAGTAATGTCATAATGAATAAAATTACAATTTATTTATACCGGTAACTAGTATGTCATATTTTGAAAAGCAAAAAAATGTCACCACGAGCTAAATTAAAATTTTGATATTTGTTTTACCAGTCATTACATACACTTGTCATCTAAATATTCTTGCACACTATAGTATGCCTTTTGTATCAAAATATTTTTCAGTTTATTTTTGAATTTGTACATAATAATATTATCGGAGCAGCACAGTTCAGTCGGCAGTTTATTGAAGATCCTTGAGGTCATACATAGAACACTTTTATTCATAAGAGCAGACCTGCACTCTGAACTATTTTTATTTTATGTTTATGTCGAGCTCCTCAGAGCAGTTCAAACATCCGCATATTGCCTTTGATAAATGAAGCCACCTCCATGATATATAAGCTTAGGAAGGTTAATACCTAAATATGTTAAATAATGTCCGCATGCAAATATAGCCAATAATATTGTTCTGTTCCCACAGTCAAACCGTGGAAACGGTTTTGTGGGGCCATGTTTATATGTAAGATTTTTGTAATTTATCCGTTAATAAAGATACATACAAGATACAATAGCCATAGGCGGTTTGCAGCTATCAGTTTTAGAGATTTTGCAGATGGATCTGATGCATCGTTTTTGGGCTTTGAACAAATTTTTTAGCCATAGGTTAATGAAGTGCGGTTTGCAGCTATCAGTTTTAGAGATTTTGCAGATGGATCTGATGCATCGTTTTTGGACTTTAAAGACCATTTCCCAATCCGTGGAGTTACCCCAAAACATTATACCGTAGCATATTACTGATTCCGCATAGGCATGGTATGCGGTCACTAGAGTAGATATATCTACAGTTTTTGCCAGCATGTATAGAGCGTACGAAATTTGGTATAGTTTATTGCAAACATTATCAATAATATGTGGTTTCCAATTAAGGCTACAATAATCGTTAAACCCAAAAACTTAGTCATGTCAACTTCTTTTATATATAGTTGTACCCGCGTAGTCAATTGCTACGTCAATTAGTGGCCTGACTCTATTTCTGAATATAATTACCATTATAGTGGTCTTAGTGAAATTAACAGTAAGCTTATTTGATCTCAGCTACTCAACTACGTCAGAAAGTGTATTATTTAAGGTGTTTTTAAGAATTGTATGATTTTTATTTGAGAATAATGAAGTGCTGTCATCAGCAAATTAAATCATTGGTACAGTGACTGATTTAGGAAAGTCGTTTATGTACACTAAAAATATCAAAGGACCCAGAACGCTGCCTTGAGGGACTCCATTTTCTATTATTTGTTCATAGTCTGAGGTATAAGTAATTTCTTTTCTTTTTGACTCACATATTTTGTTAATAGATGTCGCTTGCTTTCTATTATTTAAGAAAGACATAATAATATTTAATACCTCCATTACCTCTGATGCCACACTTATCGAATTGTTAAACTTGCACTGTTATATACGTATGTATGTAATTTTTTCGGGTGGAATCTTGCAGCTCGATTTTGAAGCACAACCGATTTTGATAAAATTTGGCATACAGGTTTATGGTACCATGGAGCTGATCTGATGATGGAATAGGAAGGTGGCGAGTTTGGGTCAATTTGTTTTGTCATAACCAACTCTCTGGTATTACATGGTATTCAGGGTTTGTAGACGGAGTCAGAAGGTCCTAAATAGCCATAGACATAGGCCATAGAAACTCCTAAATTATGCAAGATAAACCTATCGAGTTTGGGCTCATTTGTTTTGTCTTAACATACTCTCTGGTATTACATGGTATTCAGGGTCTGAAGATGGAGTTAGAAGGTGGTTATGGAAATTCCTAAATCAATTATGATAAACTCATCGAGTTTGGGTCAATTTGTTTTGTCTGAACCAACTGGTATTACATGGTATTCAGGGTCTGAAAACGGAAGCGGTAGGATCTAAGGAAATTTCTGAACTAAACAAGATAGAGTAGATATTACTCTATTATCTTAGCTATATATTAGCTGGTCCGGTTTGGGTTCATTTAGCTGGTCTTGGTAAGCACTCGTGCTACATGATAATTATTAAAACTAAAAAAATGGAAAATAAATTATTTATAAAAAAAAACTTTTAAAAGCAAGCTTTCCTTTAAATAATCTGCTGTACTTAAAAGATAATAATAATTTTATCTAATGGTTGTAGAGATTTGAAAAACTTGTATCGCGCAAGTTCTTTCTGTATTTTCTGTTCACACTACAAGCTTTTAAAATCTGTACAACCCTTAGATAAAATTATTATTATCTTTTTAGTACAGCAGACTAATTAAATTTAGGAAAGCTTGTTTTTAAAAGTTTTTTTAGTAAATGATTTTAGTTGTGAAGTAAATTGTGAAATTCAAATTCAAATTATTTATTTTCAAAATAGTGCAACACTGTTACAGCTTTTCGACGTCAGATTGTATTTTACATGTTTACATGTACGTCAAATATTTTGCCAAATACATCAAACGCTTAATTGGGCGTTTGTTGACTTTGTTATAAAACAAAATAAATGAGAAAAAAAGAGGTTGAAGTTAGCTGTAGCGTTTTTTTTTTAAGAACGGATCGTCATTGTTTTTGATGAAACATCCAGGAGTGTTTTAAATAAGAAGATACCAAATTTGATTAAGGATATCAGAAAAACCGATTTCGCTAATTCTTTTTTTAGAATATTCCTTGAAGTACGCCCCGTTTGAAAGACTCGGAACTGAAGGAAGAGGCGCATGCAGACCATTCCAGCTCTTTATCGTAAGATGGAGAAAGGAGGTCTTAAACCGTTTGGTGCGAGACGGAATGTATTCCACTGTATGTTGGTGACACTGCAGGCCAGCACGAGTTGTTCTGCACAGGAAGGTAGAGGGTGGGATCAGTTGGAATAGCTCCTCGGGTCACTCGGCGGTAGAACACGGCCAGAGAGGCAAGGCCTCTACCTGCAGAGGTTCCAAGGTGTTAGTCAGGATCACCAATGATACGAACTGAGATGACTAACTGGTATTGTACGGAGCCATCCCAGAGATGAGAACACATTATTATTTTTCTAAAAGAGGCCATAAAATTATAATTTTTAATTATATTCACTAGTAAGAATTAACAAACAAAAACGCAATTATTTTCTTTTACTATAACAAAGCTTAAAAAATCCGATTCTTGGCAATCCGGTTCGTGTCTTGGAACGAAATACATACGGAATGCACCTCGTGAATGCCACCAAGCCATAGACAATGTATGGAATAGTACATTAATTATTTTAATAATAACCTATATTTAAAAATAAACACAACTTATAAACAAATAGTGCACATAATATTACATTTATTATCTTTATGAATAGTTAGGTCGGGCTTATTATAACTTATCTAAGCTCCAAAACTTATGTAATAAATAATATTACAATAGATTTTAATAAACTAGCAATGCCCCCCAGCTCCACCCGCATAGATAATAATAATAATAATTTATTGTTCAACATAAGAAACTTGTATACACACACATTGGTCTCATTTACAGTACGTAGTACACTTTTTTATGTAAAAGAAAATTAAACAAATTTAAGCAAAAAGATCCGTCACAGGTGTCGCATCTCATATCATAAAATAAAAAATAATATTATACCATGGTAGACTTGGATCCATGCTCAGATAGATAAATAATTCGTTATTGTAAATTGCTTACAATTTATGATTATTAACAATTCAATCTACATTAAAGTACCTAATATTATTAGGTACTTTATTAAAGTACCTAATATTATTAGGTACTTTTAGTCCTACACAGAATACGATATCCGTGACGGCCTCTAGAACAAAATACAAATAGATGTCGGTTATTACAACCAAACTAGCCCATGTCCTTTCCCAAGCTCTAATCTATCTGTCAAATTTCATTTCCGTTTATTTTTGAAGTGGAAAACCCATTGCCTGTCTTCCGTAGAAGGTAACTATGGCATAAGCTTGTTCTCCATCCGATACTAAACATATACATATATATTGCATATTGCACGTTTGGCGGCAATAAGCTCACCTCCTATACCGTGGGACTGAAAAATAAATAGTTGGCGAAATACAGGTGTTAATACACCTCTTCTTCTTATTCTTATCTTTTCTCAATCTCAAGCTCTATTCGCTCTTTATACCAAATTTTATTAAGATTGGTTCAGTGAGTAAGAGCGGAGGCACACGATGCGTTGCGGCGGCGGCGCGGCGCAGGAGCGGTGTCGCTGCGTCGTTTTACATAGAAATATCTGTAGCATGTCACACAATGCGCTGCGTCGCCGCACCGGACTTGCAACCACCGAGACGAGGCGGGGAGGGGTGAATGCGTTGCGACGCCGGAGCGGCACCGCTCATTTGTTTGATAACAACGAGGCGGCGCCGCACCGCTCGTGTGCCCGCCAATGCGGCGAAATTTCTGCGGTGCGTCGCCGCAACGCATCGCGTGCTCTCTTACTTACGCATGAACAACTAAACTCAACATACAGACAGTGTTATTTAAGAATTTATCCTATTGTGTGATAATAAAAATGAAGTGCTAAATCTCAAGGACAAAATGAAAAAACAAAACGCTAAAAAATGTAGGTATATAAGGAACTTAGATTTCAATGTTCACTTACAAAGACCTGCTGTTCCTCAGATGATTACCACAAAATAGTACGTAATTGATAAGAAATGTCACTTTGTATTGTTTCCGTTGAAAATATCTCGACATTGTTGGGTATACAGTAGAATCCGTTTATATTGAGCCCACTTTATTGTCATCAATTCAGCTTTTTGGGTTTTAAAGCAGATTCGAATATAAAATCTATACAAATAAATAAAAATAAATTATTAACAAAATATAAAACATCGGTACAAGTTTGATAGCAGGTGGAACCCACCCACCCAACCACCCACTTTATTTAAAAATGTTACTTGCACTAAAGCGTGTTTCAGGATGCCCACTTTTGCAACCCTCTCCTGCACTTTTAAGATTTTATTAAATGTGTCATGAATCTAACAGTATTCTTTATTTTCAGACAAAAATGTTAACATTAAAGGTAATCATATTACTTCTGCCAGCTATTGCGTACTGTCGCATAAGTATTAGAATTGATCCAGGTAAGACGGAAGCTGATACCACTGTCTCCTTCAGCGGCTCAGATACAGCTATTATTAGCGATAAGGAACGGAAAACTTTCAAACTTGACGAGGCATCTTTGAATAAAGCTGTAGAGGCATATAAGGGCAATACTTGTACAAGTGTTTTCGTAAGACCACCTACTAACGACTTAGGGGACGTGTATGCAGAATATGGCTGGAGCCCCGTGGAGACAACTCTGAGGCCAGTAGGATACAAAATAATTGGCATTAATCCAAAACCTGATCTGGTCGTGAGTGCAGAATATGAAAATACTCACGCTTCAATACCGGCAACATATAGTACAAGTATAACTAAGGCCGTTGAAGAGGAACTCTCCCATGGTTGGACCACTTCGGGGGAACTGAGTATTGGGCAAGAAATCAATTACAGTATCCTCGGTGGTTCCACCTCAGTGGGTTACACTTCGGGCTGGGGTGAAGAGAAAACAGAATCCAAAACAGTTTCTCTTGGAACTAAGTCGACTATACAGGCTACTGTTCCTCCGGGTCAAAAAATTGTGGCAACACTTACAGCTGATAGTGCCACGTTGGAGATTGATATATATTACGAGGCCAGTCTTAATAGAGGGGATGTATTCTGCAACTATGAAATTAAGTATAACGGTCATCATTTCTGGGCGTATTCTTTAAAGGCCCTACAAAGAGCTGGAAACTTACCCAAAGTGGTCAAGTCCACAGAACGTTTAAGAGTTGGTTTTTATTCGAATGCCAAGCTTAAGGTATCCAATGGCAAAGAATTGGAAGCTGGAGTACAAGAGTAAAGCAGCAAAGAAATACTGTCTTGTTAATTTCATTCATAAATAAAATGATATGGTAAATTGTTTCCTTTCTAATAATTCAGTCATTCATTCTTATTATTGTTATTGACCGACCGAACTTGCAGTAGGCATATGGCTATTAATACTGTGGTTCCGGTCTAGAAGGCTCTTGGGTCTAAGACTTGGCACACTTTGATTTAATGGTACCACTTAACATGGCTATTTGTATTTGCGTATATAAAATTATTTGATAAACAATTACCATGTGTGAACAGTGTATTTGACAAAGCATTGGGCTATTTGACAAATATGGCCAAAACAAAATACGTACAATTGACAAGAGTTATTTCGTTTTTGAAATTCTGAACGAACAGTACATACCTTTCACAGTAGGTACCTTTTAACAGTGGATAAAATGTGATAATTCATATGTGACACCGCTTTGAAGTGAATACTTTTTTATGAAGTAAATTGTATTTACATGTCTGCATGTACGTCAAATATTTTGCCAAATACAACAAACGCCCAATAGCATACACAAATAGCCATGTGAAGTACCACCATGAAACTTAACTTCTGTTGGGAAGAAAAGAGGGGAAATTTGCTGTTCCGTTATTTATGAACGGATCTTGATGATTTTTAATGAAACATCAAGGACAAGATTCAGACAAGACACAGGTTGTAAAAAAATCAGTCTCGTAAAGATGAACTTCGTTGTAAATATAACAGATGAGAAAAAAGGGTAGAAGTTAGCTGTAGCATTTTTCTAAGAACAGATCGTCATTGTTTTTGATGAAACATCCAGGAGTGTTTGAAATATCTACCAGATTTGATTAAGGGTATCAGAAAAATGTGGCAAAGGGTGCTCGCGAGATCTACTGTTCACAGAACTACTAGTCATTAGAACAACAACTTTTCTTGCATAGATAATGCAAGGTATGCTTCTAATTCTCAATATTTTAGTGTAAAAGTATTGATTTAAATGGTTACTTAATGTTAAAGTAAGTTTTTTATTAGTTACTCTTTCACGCAATATTAATTGAAATAATGTAGGAACGAAAATGAAACTGAGTGACAAAATTTTTAGATTCCTTGATCTAACTTACCCCTCGTTTTCACCAATAAAGAAGTTGTAAAATTGTTTGATACAAAACTTGTAGAAGACTTGTCAAAACACAATTACTTGTTGTCGTTGAGGTCTCATAGTGTGCTCGAGCGCATAGGGCTGGTAAAATCAATTCACAAACAACACTTAAGTGCCAAAGCGCACTGTGCGTTTCCTTAAGTGAACGCACAGTGATAAGTAAGCTCCTTAGCTATTTTAGCCAACGCATAGTGTTGGTTGGTAAGTCCACAGAACTTACCAACTCTTCCTCCTAGCGTTAATTCCCAGTCGCATCCGAAGCTTTTTAGCTCGGAGTCTGGGGTCCGCTTTTTGTCAGTCTTAACTACGGATTTGGCTAGACCTCGATATTTTCTGTGAAGCGATTGCCATCTGTCCTCCACATCCCAATGGTAACATTAGGCGATATCGAAGCTTTGCAGCTAGACTGTTGTTTTTTTTTTTTTTGGATTTTTTAGGGCTCCAACTACCCGTAACGACTGCCATAGATGTTCTTATGGCAACCGGGACCGACGGCTTAACGTGCTCTCCGAGGCACGACCAGACCAATGCAAATACCCATATTTCATGAACACAAATATTTGCACTGAGCGGGGATCGAACCCGCGCCTCCTGCGTAGCGGCCGCGTTCACTACCGCTACGCCACGGAGGCTGTCAAATTGTGGAATTCTGATATAAGGAATATAAAGACATAAGGATTGGGTTGCATTATTGGAGTTTTAGTACGGATCCCTAACTTTTCCAAAGAGGAAATTAATAAAGCAAGAAAATAATATAGAAATATAAAAAAAATATGTTATTGTAATTATAACAGTATAATTTATTGTATGTGACTCAATAACAAACTATGGATGTAATGATCTGAAATAAAGCATATTCTATTCTATTCTTCTAAAATTTTCACTTAAGTATTTCTGTTATAGGTATACCCAATTAGGTATAGCAAATTTAGGCCGTAATTTTTTAAATCCCTTTTTAGGGTTCCGTAGCCAAATGGCAAAAAACGGAACCCTTATAGATTCGTCATGTCTGTCCGTCCGTCTGTCTGTCTGTCTGTCCGTCCGTATGTCACAGCCACTTTTCTCCGAAACTATAAGGCCTATGCTGTTGAAACTTGGTAAAAAGATGTATTCTGTGAACCGCATTAAGAATTTCACACAAAAATAAAAAAAAGCATTAAATTTTGGGGGTCCCCATACTTAGAACTGAAACTCAAATTTTTTTTTTCATCAAACCCATACGTGTGGATCCATAGATAGGACTTTCAAAATGCTATTGAGGTTTCTAACACATTTTTTTCTAAACTGAATAGTTTGCGCGAGAGACACTTCCAAAGTGGAAAAATGTGTGTCCCCCCCCCTCTAACTTCTAAACTAAGAAAATGATAAATCTAAAAAAATATATGATGTAAATTGCCATGCAAACTACTACAAAAAATTGGTTCGAACGAGATCCACTCAGTAGTTTTTTTTTAATACGTCATAAACGGCAATTTTCGCCTTTGCTACTACGGAACCCTTCATGGGCGAGTCCGACTCGCACTTGGCCGATTTTTGTTTTATAGAAGTCATCTTCATTGAATGGCCTCGAACAGATTCCGGAATATTTTGTGGGGTATCTACCAGCTGGAAGGTCTATTTAAAATATTTTTTTATTTTTGGGTTACTGGAAAATCTAAAATGATATAATATAATGTTGAAATTAGGCTACCTAAAAATAATGTGAATATAGTGCTCTCACTACACTATGAAGCACACCATTTATTTTAAATAAAGCCATCTGTAGAATTATAGCAGAATCATTTAGCCCCCCTAAATGATTTGGGTAGATACCGACAGATATGGCCTAATTTTTTGATTTTAATTTTTCAATTTCACCCAAATATAATATAAGAATAAATAAAATAACAATTGCGGAATTATTAATGAAGTCTGGTGAAATTATTGTGGTGATTTTTTTATAGAATGAATTGAGTTTTGTTACAACATTATACAAGTAAGACAAGGTTACTTATTTCTTCTCTCCGCTAGATGGTTCTGTAAAGACATTTTTTTTCCAAAATTGAAAATAAAAATATAGCGGACTTACTGATGAAATGTTATAGCATCAATATATTTAAACATCTTATTTGTACTGCACACTTCATTCTTAAATCGGGTCAAAACTATTTTTATCGTTGAACGTTGAACCAAAAATGACAACCGATCGCAACGACGTGCCACTAAAACTTAGTGGTGACGTCACAGAACTGACGTCTATATATAGGAGTCCTTTTGACAGTATGGAAGAACGCGGCTCGATTGCCTTGCAACAACTCCGCTATCATTTCCTTCTCCATGGTTCGTATGATATGATATGATTCCATAGCCGACCGCATAGGACAACTTACTGGTTCTCGATGTTCCCCTTTATCCGTATCGGAGTTTTACAAGTAATGAGTACGCTGTATCTGCTGCATGCGTCTGTCGTTGCCGTAAGCGGTCGGCTTCGGAATTCTCCTTAAGGGTTATTGGACGATTCGCACGAATTGAACTCGCACGAAACGTGCGAATCGATTCCTTTAATTTATTTTTTTATTTCTGTAGGCGATTCGCACTAAGTTAATTTATTGGTGTGCGAATCGCCACCTCCAAAATTATGTAGTAGGCAATTGGCACACATTTTTAATATTTTTTTATTTTAGAGAAACAGATTGTTGTCTTCATGTCAATTCGTCGTTTGTCAAAAAGAATCTAGAGAATTTAAGCAGCTGTCACATTCCTATGATCTAAAAATAGTCATTAATGTACCCACACGTCCGGATAGTGGCAGGTGTCTAGACAACTATCTATCAAATATACGGGGTAGTAGGCATGAGGTCATAGACTTTGCCCTCTCTGACCATAATGCTCAATTACTTCATATTCCGGTAAAAGCAAAGTATGAACTTAAGTACTGGTATGTCGAAAAGCGTGATTATCATAAGGATAACATTAACAAATTTATTGAATGTATTAATGCACTCAGTTTTCGAGAAGTTTTTGAGAGTGAGGATCCAAACACTGCCTTTACAGAATTTTATGAATCGTTCAAACTTTTTTATTATCTTTGCTTTCCAATAGTAAAGATTAAAATTCATACTAAAACCAAGCCTAAATGGATCACCAAAGGAATCAAACTTTGCTGTAAAAGGAAGAGGCATCTGTTATGGAAATATCGTAATAATCGTACAGAGCGTAATAAAAGAAATTTCTCAGACCTAAAATCCAGACTTGACAGAATAATTAAATTTACACAGAAAGCCCAGAATGACAATTTTATAAATAAGTCAAAGAACAAATGCAGGGCAACTTGGACCATAATAAATAATAATAAATTTAATGTGCCGAAAGACCAAATTGACTACATTGTGTCTAATAATAATGTTATCAGTGATCCTGCCCAATTAGCCAATGTCTTTAACAACTTCTATATAAATCAAGTAACTAAATTAAACCTTAATTCTACACAAAGTTACTCTAGCAATAAACTCCATTCCTTGTTTATGCCTGCATCATTACCAACTGACATACATAAAATAATAATGAATCTCAAATCAACGAACAGCACCGGTTACGATGATATATCTGTTAAAATATTGAAACACGTGTCTGGGAAACTGTCTTTTGTCTTAAGCCATATAATTAATCTGTGCATTTTCCATGGTGTGTTTCCGTTAGAGCTTAAAGTAGCAGTTATAAAACCGCTATTTAAGAAAGACAATAAACATGATATGAACTGTTACAGGCCTATTGCTTTGGTTCCAGTTATATCCAAAATATTTGA
Source organism: Eilema depressum (assembly GCA_914767945.1). Taxonomy (NCBI): domain Eukaryota; kingdom Metazoa; phylum Arthropoda; class Insecta; order Lepidoptera; family Erebidae; genus Eilema; species Eilema depressum. Next base: position 2,117,904 of record OU612036.1, on the reverse strand, counting down.
AAAAGTCATTTACGAGTGTCTTTATAATTATTTTGAAAACGAAAATATATTGGTGGACGAACAATCAGGTTTTAGCAAAAATAAGGACATAAATATTGCTATCTACACATTTCTCAGAACAGTAATGACTGAAATTGACAATAAAAATCAAGCATGTGCTCTTTATATGGACTTATCAAAAGCCTTCGATTATGTAGATCATGAAATTCTGCTGAACAAACTGAATGCCTATGGTGTTAGGGGGAACATATTAGATTTAATAAAATCGTATCTTAGTGATCGAAAGCAGTCCACTCAAATCTCCAGGTTATGTCCTATTAAAAAAACTATTGTGAATTACTCTTCGGAGCAGCAGACTGTTATATTTGGTGTCCCACAGGGTAGCGTGTTGGGACCACTGTTGTTTATAATCTACATTAATGATTTTCCTAAGATATTGCAGCATGAAACTATACTTTTTGCCGATGATAGCACGATCTTATTCAAAGGTAAAAATAAACAAGACACTGAGCATGAAATAATTGACACTTTATCCATTAGTATAGACTGGTTAACTCGAAATAAATTAAAAATTAATATTGATAAGACTAGTGTTATGACGTTTAGAAATAGGGTCAACAAACTGACAAACTTAAATATATTCTATGACAATAAGAAAATTAAACAAGTACAAACAACAAAATTCTTAGGCTTAAATATTGACGATAATTTGAACTGGAAGAGTCATATCGAGGGTCTGTGTTTGAAGATAAATCAGTACTCATATGCTCTGTATAGGCTTTCCAAAACATCAAGCATGTCCACGGTCCTGACTGCCTATCATGGTTATATCGCACCAATAATAAAATATGGTGTAATTTTCTGGGGTAACTCTACTGACGTGGAATATGCATTTAAAGCACAAAAGAAATGCATAAGAGCCATCTGCAATTTAAAAGTAATTGATAGTTGTCGTCCCTTTTTCGTTAAATTAAGCATTCTGACTCTGCCTTGTGTCTATATTTTAGAAACAGTAGTATTTGTGAAAAAAAATATTCATATGTTCGAAAAGCTGAAAAGTAGGAGACATAATTTAAAAATTTGTATTCCTACCAACTCCACATCATACTTGAACAAAAGTATTTTCTGTATGGCTCCTAGAATATAATATAATCATCTGCCAAAGTCAATTCTTGAGGAACCTTGTATCCAAATTGTAAAAATCACACTTAAAAAAATGTTACTTGAGAAATGCTATTATTCTGTTGATGACTATTTAGAAGACTGTAATTTAAACTAGCATGATTGTTTTGTATTATTTACAGTTGATTTGTGATTGATTATTTAGAATGTATTTAATTGTTTTTTTTTTTTTTGCAGCTTTTAAGATTTAAATATTGCACGCCGCAAGGCTAAATACAGTGTTACCTTTATATTAAGAACATAACATCCAGTGTATCTACCTGTATTTGCAATTTGTGATAATAAATAAATAAATAAATAAACGTAAACGAAGAATTATTATAATTTTTGTAGCTATGAAAATTTGTCGGTGCAGGTAGATTATAGCGGGATCGTGCCGTTTGGCAAAATAATGTTTCGTCAAATTTCACTTCCCAAAAAACTTATCGCAAATTTTCATTTCCCAAAAGAATCTTTAGCAAATTTACATTTCGCATATTATCATCACTTGGTAAAATATTCATTTGGCAAATATTTACTTGCTCAATTTTCATTAAGTCAAATATACATTTAGCAAATGCTTTATTTTGTAAAAGCGTAGTAAAGGCGTAGATTGTAACTTAGGCTAGATTGGAACTGCTAGAAAATTAGGTTAGGTTAGGTTAGAACTGCGACCCCAACAGAGTGCGAGCCGAGCGAGCGAAGCGAGCGTACCTCGGCAGCGGAAATGATTTGTATGATAACAATATTTAAACTATTATTTATCGAAGTTCTTACCTGTAAATTATTTGTCCAAGGTGAAAAAAACATCGATGCAGCATCGTATTTTAAAAATTTGATCTTAAAATTAAAATATTTAATGCAGTGAATTTAGACTCTAAGTAAATCATATGCCAAACCATATTTGACTACCTAATACTTGGTAAAATGAAACTTTGCCATGTAATTATTTGGTAAACAATAATTTGCCAAAAATAGTATTACTAACTGTAAAATTGCGAAAAGTTGTTTTGCCAAATGTTTTTTTGCCAATTGAAATTTTGGGAAACATACTTTGGCATGTGACACTTTGGGAAACGTTTTTTGCCAAACATTAGTAAACCAGATTATAGCAGGTATAATAGATAACCTGTTTCCTTATAATATGTCAACACAGGGTAGGTAGTGCAAAGCCGAACAGAAGAGAACCCTTTTGTGGCGTATGTACTTGAGTATTTCATATATTTTGGTGAGCTCTAATAATAGTGCGTTAATTATTTAAATTAGTAATTATAAAAATAAACACTACTGATAAAGAAATACTGCTGATATTACAATTATTATCTTTATATGAATATTTAGGTCGGGTTTACTCGAAAACTTATGCAAGAATCTCAAAAAAGATAATAATAAACCAGCTATTGCCCGCGACTTCGCTCGCTTAGGTGTCGGTTATTATAACCAAACTAGCCTATGTCCTTTCCCAGGCTCTAGTATAAACCGTAGGCACGAGTATGAACAGCACCGAGAATTCTGGCTCAACCTCAATCAGTAGCAAAATAATACCCGTCAAAGTGACTTCGCAAATAATATTTAATTCGATATTTTATATCAGTCTTTTACATCGTATATTTATTAATAACAATATATATACGTAATACATAAAATGCTGCAATTATTTTGTATCTTAATTTCACTCATAGCAAATCGAACAAAAAACATCACAACATTGTACTGAATTCATAAGTCCAACTATTGATATTTTTGGTAATGCATGAAACGTCATTATAGGTGCGCTTAAACCATCGCTAAGCATTTGCCTCGGTACTGTTCATACTCGTGCCTACGCTCGGCACATCGGACCCGAGCGATACGCGCGCTCTATATAAGTATAATGTATACTCTAAGCTGTTAATACACCTCTTCTTCCTATCCGTGTCTTTTCTCTAGCTCTAGTCACCCTCTATGCCAAATTTTATATAGATTGGTTCAGTGAGTTACGTTACGCATGAACACGCAACATACAGACAGTGTTACTTTGAAATTTATAGTAATATATTAGTATGAATATATTTAAGCTATTGTGTGATAATACAAATGAAGTGCTAAATCTCAAGGATAAAATGAAAAAAAAAAAAACCCAAAAAAATTTAGGTATATAAGGAACTCAGATTTCAATGTTCACTCTCAGAGGCCTCCTGTTCCTCAGGTGAGTACCACAAAATAGAACCAAATTGTTAAGGAGTGTCACTTTGTATTATTTCCGTGGAAAATATCTCAACAAAGTTGAGTAGGTATACAGTAGAATCCGCCCACTTATTTTGATCAATTCAGGTTTTTGGGTTTTAAAGCAGACTGGAATATAAAATCTATACAAATAAATGAAAATAAATTATTAACAAATAAAAAACCATCGGTACAATTTTGATAGCAGGCGGAATTCATTAATTTTATTTGATAGATAGATAGAAAGATAGATAATTCTTTATTGTACACCAATAGGTTTATGTTTATTAAATGGGTCCCACCTGCTATCCAGCTTGTTTCGATCTTTTCAGCAGTAGCAGTTGTAGGGTTTTCTTTTAATTTATCACTGCCACCTACGGAGGCGAAAGCGGTCCTGTACAAGGTTTTCCACCACGTATCCGTCTGACTAGCAAAGGGCACAGGGGAGAGCAAGCAAAGGGCAGATTGGTTCTCAGAGCTTAGGCGTTGGGGTGACAGGTATACCCGCCTAACACCACAGGTGTTAGGCGGGTATACCTGTCACCCCATCTATGGGTAACCTTATATTGTAACGTGCATGTGCAAGCGTCTCCACTCCAATTCACTTTATTTAAAAATGTTACTTGCACTGAAGCGTGTTTCAGGATGCCAACTTTTGTAACTCACTCCTGCATTTTTAAGATTTTATTAAATGTGTCATAAATCTAACAGTATTCCTTATTTTCAGATAAAAATGTTTACATTAAAGGTAATCCTATTTCTTCTGCCAGCTATTGCGTACTGCAACATTAGTATCAAAATTGTCCCAGGTAAGACAGAAGAAGATACCATTATCGCATTCAGCGGTGAAGATATACATCAAATTAGTGACCAGGAACGGAAAACTTTCAAACTTGACGATGCATCTATAAATAAAGCTGTAAAGGCATGGCTTGGTAATACTTGCACAAATATTTACGTGGGACCACCAACTGGGGACTTTGGGGACGTGTATGATAAATATCGCTGGGAACCTGTAAAGAGAATTCTGAGGCCAGTAGGATTCAAAATAAATACCATCGTTCCAAAACCTGATGCAGTCGTGACAGTAGAATATCAAAATCCTCATGATACACTACCTGTACAGTTTAAGACAACTATAGAGAAGAGCGTTGAAGAGGAAATCGGTCATACTTGGAGCACTACGGGTGAACTGAGTATTGGCAGAGAAATCTCCTACAGTGTCGACGTTGGAGCGGTCAGTGCTGGTGGTACTACCTCATTGTCTTACAGTTCAGGCTGGGGTAAAGAGAAAGCAGAATCCAAAACAGTTTCTATTGGAACTGTCTCAACAATACAGGTTGATCTTCCTCCAGGTCAAAAGGCTCTGGCAACACTTACCGCTGAAAGCGCCCAGTTGGAGGTTGAAATATATTACGAGGCATCTCTTAATTACGGAGATGTATTTTGCAACTATGCCAATAAGTATGACGGTGCACATTTCTATGGGCATCCTTTATCTATTCTACAAGATTACGGAAATTTACCCAAAAAGGTGCATTCTACAGAGTATATATCAGTTGGTTTTTATTCGCATGCCAGGCTCAAGCTGGAAAAACTTGAATAATTGGAAGTTGGAGTAAAAGCGTGAAGCAGTAAAGAAATACTGTATTATTAATCTCATATCTAAATAAAATACCTAATAATTTTGTGATTGAGTCATTCTTTCTTATATGTTATCACTAGAACAAAGTGTGATTAATACAACTTTTCTGGTACACATAACTGCATGCTTGCCTGCGTGCTTGCCTGCATGCATGTCTGCATGCATGCTTGCCTGTATGTGTGCTTGCCTGCATGTATGTTTCCTACATGCATGCATTTGCTGTAATTTGTATGGTAACGTGTATTTTGTAAGAAGTAGCTAGAGTAGATTATAGTAACTCAATTTTCGTGTTTTTTTTGTACCCCGATAATAGCAACTATCGTATTTACCTCACGCAGGTTTACAAGGTGTTTGATTTTCGGTTTTGTGTTGTTTGGGAATTTTGATAATCGGAATTCGTATTTATGATATTTCGGATTATTATTAATTCGTAATTGTTCATCATCATCTGCATGTAGACGCATTTCCCTGATTGCATCCGTGGGCAAGATGATCTCGGAGCTCAGGGTCCACCTTCCGGCTCTTCCTCCTCCACTTCGCACTGTCTTGGGCGTCCATGGCAGTGAGACCATTCGCACGCATGTCACCCTCCACGCCGTCAAGCAACGATTTCTTGGGCCTACCCCTTCTACCTGGACCCGTCGGGGGCACCATTGCCAGGTATTTGCTACCCACATAGCCTGGCGGTTGCTGCAAGACGTGGCTGCACCAGCAAAGGCGGCTTTCTTGCCTTTTTTCCGCGATGTCACGGACATGAAGGCTGCCGCGGATGCGAGAGTTCCTCACGCGATCTTAAAGGTATGATTCCGTAGCTGACCGCATACGACAACTGCAGACGCATGCGGCAGATAGAGCTAACCCATTACTTGTTAAACTCCAATACGGATATAGGAGACCATTGAGAAGCTGCAATGAATTACGCACATCTTATGCGTGCGTCGGCAGCTGTCGTATGCGGTCGGCTACGGAATCATACCTTTACGCGTGACGCCGCACTTCCACCGCAGCATTTTCCAATTTATTTCCAACTAGCTTTGGATGGATGTCGGTTGTCGCGACCAAACATAGCCTATGTCCTTTCTCAATGTCTAAGCTACCCTTATACCCAATTTCATCAAAATCGGCTCAGTGGTTTGGGCGTGAAAGCGTAACAGACAGACAGACAGAGTTACTTTCGCATTTATAATATTAGTAAGTATATAAGTATAAGTATATGGATATGGATATGGAAGTATGGATATAGTAGTTAGTTAATATGTAGTGAATGCGACCGCTACGCAGGAAGCGCGCACGATCCCCACTCAGTGCCAATATTTGTATGCATGAATATGAATACATATTTGCATTGGTCTGGGTGTTTCTATGCACAATATGTATGTATTTACGAAAAAAATAATATCTAAGTATATTTATCTGAATTCTACAACCCACAACACGAGCTAGTTAAGCTATGCTTACTTTGGGTCTTGAAAACGTTGTGTAGGAAGTCCTACAATATTTATTTTATTTATAAAACAAAAATGAATTCGCTCTCTGAACCACAGTATAATATAGAATCTGAACCTTCTGTTAGACTTTCTGTCAAATGACTATTATAGTCATATCATTATTATAATCACATCTTACATAATATATATGCTACAATGACAACCTAACGCATGATGGCCGTCGTCCACCACCATGGAACCGCAGGAGTATCTGTAGGCATCTTGCAGCTCTGGTGAAAGGCTGACGCCAATCGCAAAGAATCATCATCCAGTGAAGTACACTGGAGAGGCGCAGATGAAGGATGGAAGTAGTTGCCTAGATCTGGTCTCATTCATCATTGAGTTATGTAGAGGTCCTCAGACGGATTCTGACGGAGTCAAATACCGCGTATTCCACGGGACGGACCCAGGTAGGGGTAGTTGTATTTTTGAATTGTATGTATACCGGTTCTTCTTCATCCTTGCGATAATCTCGGTCGCATCCGAAGCTTCCAACCCGAAGTCCAGGGTCCGCCTTTTCCAGTCTAACTGTGGAATTGACTGCACTTCGACATTTTCCGTGAAACGACTGCCATCTGATCTTCACATCCAATTGACAATACTAAAGTATTGCAAGTAGGCCAGTTGTTGGACTTCTTACAGCTCCAACTATCCGTAGGAACTGCTAGACCGAGAGCTGGCACCATTTGTTGGGTACATGCTCGAGGCAAGCTGAAAACTTGTCACACACATCTACATATTATACCGCAACACGAAGCGGCAGACCTGGCTGATGAGTGATATGGGTGCATTATCTGTGAAAATTTCAACTGTCTAGCTATCACGGTTCATAAGATCCCTATAGTCCCACTCCCAGGTTCAGGGTTCCATCGTATTACGTTACCTAAAAAGACTTTTGGTCGCGATAATCGATATCCACGCGGTTGGAGTTCATCATCATCATACAATCATACTATTTACATATTACAATTTAATAGTATTATAGCTAATTACAGATAAAAAAAACTAAAATAATAAATAAAAATATTTACAAGTTTAAAAAAAGTAAGAAGGGGGGACAGGGGTCAGGTGTCGAAAAATTCCTCCCCATCGATGTCGACTGGTAAGGTACCCAAAAGGCTGGCGGCATTACCCCGTTGGATGGCAATGCCAATCCTTTGGGCAAAAAATAGGCCAGCCCTTTGGTCACACGAAGCGTCGACCAGTCGCTTTCCTATTTCTTTGTAAAGCGACCGTGCGCTCGGACCCCACGTACCCAACTTTTCGACCACAAACGGCTTAAATATATAATTGTTGGTTATATTATCATATTTGCACCGTTTGAGGGTCTCCGCAGATGCCGCAGCAGCACAGGCACAGCCCGTCGTACTTGGAAGATGGGTTGGCGCAAGAGTGTCGAGTCGACGCATGTTGCGTCCCACACCAAAGGCCTGCTCATCTTCCAAGGCACCAATGACATATCATCCGGTCTCTTGCCATCGCCGCGCACCAAACCAACTGGTTCAAGGATGGCTGGGACGCCGGCGGTGACAAGAGCCCGGCGAATTATATCATTTAAATGTGCATGACGTGACATGCGTCCTGCGTCCTGCTGCATGATAGACCGTGATGCCCGAGGCTGTCGACTGCTTCTCCGCAGTGACAACGATGAGGAAAAATACAGGGAGCACCCAAACAAAGACAGGCTGCAATTCTGAATATCGTGTCGTCCAACATGGTGCCAATGTTGGACGACGGAAGAGCCTGAAGCCACACACGAGACTCCCATTCTCCCACAACCAGAAGGCGAGCACGCTCTGTAACATTAGACGTCGTATTAATTAACTGCTGTCTTAATATTATGTTGCAAAGCGGCTCATCACACTGTCTCTGAGAGCATAGGTTAGTGGGTAAAACAGTATTTGGGCAAAAAAAATTCCAAGCATTTATGCGGATTATTGCGGATTAGTAAAAGATGTTTACTCGTTAGGACGGATTGATTTATTTATTATTGAGAGACCACTTCCAACGGTTTTATTTATATTCTGGTTAATCCTACTATAATACAATTTAAATATGTACTATATTAACAATAAAACTAAAAATATATATATAAAAGTACAAATTAAAAACTAAAACCGAAAGGGTCGTGGAATGCCTCCGCATCGCATGCCTCTTGTGGTAACGTTCCCAGAAGACTAGCAGCATTGCCACGTTGTATGGCAATGCTTATTCTCTGCCCTAAAAAGAGGCCAGCCTTCTGTTCACGAGAAGCGACGACCATACGCTTCGCAATCTCCCTGAAGAGATTGCGCGCGCTCGGACCCCATGGTCCCAACGTTTCGACTCCAAACGGCACAAATTCATAATCTCCAATGAGATTGGAGTATTTGCGCCGCTTAAGAGCCTCTGCAGAAGCAACAGCAGCACCGGCACAGCCAGCCGTGCCGTGGAATTCGCCCAGCGCTCCTGCAGCACGACAGGCCATGGTGTCCGAGTCGGTCAACTGCTTCTCCACAACGGCATCGATGCGGAGAAACACACGGCGCACCTAATCGGAGGCACGTTGCGATGCGGAAGGTAGTGTCATGTAACATAGTCCCTACGTTAGATGACGGAAGAGCTTGTAGCCAAAGACCCGATTCCCACTCACCAACCGCCAATAAACGGGCACGCTCAGCAGTATTAGAGCATGTATTGAGTAAATTTTGTCTTACTAAGCTGCACAGCGGCCCGTCCCACCGACGACGCTGTGAGAAAAGGTTCTTTGGGAGATCGGTGCTTGGACATGCAATTTTCCAAGCGTTCACTGCGTCAGTCTTACACAATACTTCAGAATTAACTAGTGTAGGTGCAAGAATTTTCCTAGTTAATTCGTTCGTACTGTGGACCGAAGACAGGAACGCTGGTAAGCTGACATCTGAAATTTTTCGAATACCGAGCCCACCTAAACGAATCGGTAATGACGCTTGTAGTGAAGCTCGGTCATTCAAAGCCACATTTAGAATTTTGGTAAGTGTTATTTCTATAATTTTGTCCATTTTTTCCAAAATTGTTAAATGTTTCCAAAATGGTGTGGATCTGAGAGCATGGGTGAATTCTGGAACAAAAAGGCAATACTGAAGAATAGTGAAAGCCGAATGAATAATATATTAATTTTGAGTAGGCGGTCCGAGATGTCACTAAAATTTTGAATTTTTTCCTCTATAAATGAGGTGCAGGCATCTTCTAGGATTGGGGACCCGAGGAGGCGAAGGGATTCTTTTTCAATAATTTTAATATTAGGAGCTAAAGAATTAAATTTAGAAATAGTAGAAATTTTGTCCGAAACGTCATTTAAAAAAATCTCGCATTTATTGTAATTTAGATCTAAACCAATTATGTAATTTAAATTCATTTTTAATAAAAGCCAAATCTTGTAGAACTGTCTCCACATCTCCTCCTAGAGTCCCGTCGTCTAGGTACCATACATTAAATTTAGAATTTAACCTTCGAATAATAGGTTGGATAGCTAAACTGAAAATTACCGGTCTCCTTGTTGACAACCAACAGCCGATTCCAGAAGGTTGTCCTTATAAAGTAATTTAGCGGAATATCTGTAACATTGCCAAAGAAAATTTATTATTATTATTATTTACATGCGCTTATATATTAGTTGTTTTGTCATTAGTTAGAGAGGGGCTGGTGCTTGTAGCTGTTTTCTGCTGACGCCTTCCTTTGTTGCTATGGCAGCGGACGTCTTATTTGGTGTTTACGTGTGTATTTACTTCCTTGTAGAAATCACGCCGCTTGTTCATGGCTGCCATACTTCGGCTTTGCCCGGCACTTCGGAAAGTTAGCTAGTTTCCAATATTTAAGTCAAAATAAGTTTTTCGTATCGTGTTGGAAACTGGTGGGACCGAAGAGGTCATCACTTCGAGAATTACCAAAGCAAGAGCAACCTTCGCACAGTTCCATCCCGTATGGCAATCGCAAAACTGACTCGGAGAGTAAAGCTCAAAATATTCCGATCCAATGTTGAAACCACAGCTTTGCTGAACAGAACTGCTGTGCAATCCTCTAAGCATACAGCGTCGAGCTCAGTGATGCGACAACCTTGATACAGATTGGCATTGGTCGAACTGGGTGACGTCATTGGGGATCGACCAATGACAATCTATGTCAAGGCTGTCGCAACGTTGTTCTCGACAACATTGACTAAAATTAAATGGGTTTTTTACAGTGTTCGTGGTATGACAGTGGTTTTGTCTTAGCAGAATCGAGGGCCAGGATTCGAACCCGGGATCACTCGATCGAAAGGCCAACTGGACCACAGCTACCGATGTGGACTCTCCCGGCATGGTAGCGTACATGAGTTCGTACATGTATTTTGGTGGGCACTAAAAATTTTTGTTGCATTTATTAATCTAATTAGTAAACACTAAAAAAATACTGCTGATAACAATGCTGAAAGATATAACAATTATTATCTTCATATGAATATTTAGGATATATTATACTTCATAAACTAGTTTTATTAAATAGCCCGCGGCTCCGCCCGCATAGATGTTGGTTATTACAAACCAAACTAGCCTATGTCCTGTCCCAAGATCTAATGTATTTACCTGCCAACTTACATCAGGTTATTTTTGAAATTCGATTCACGGAGTTCCCAGTGGCGTACAATAGAGCCACCCTCTCTTCCTGTGGCTGTTGTAGAAGGCAACTATGGAATATTGCAGTTCACCATCCGACAGTAAACATAAATAGCCCATGAGAAAGTACCCACTTGGTGGCAAAAGGCTCGTCCCTATAACGTGGGACTGAAAATAATATTTTAAGAAATGTGGGTGTTAATAAACCTCTGGTTATCATTTCAGCGATTTACAGACATAAATATATTCTTAATAGATGCTCTCAAAAGGTTGCAGCGACGTGCGGTCCGCATGATTGGGAATCCTGTGGTCACCAACACCCTCGAGCCTTTGCAGATGCGTAGAGATGTTGCGTCCCTGGCGGTATTTTACCGTCTCTACCATGGTGAATGTTCTGATGAGCTCTCCTCTCCTTTCCTGTATAGGACAACACGTTCTGGACTTAGATGTCACCCGCATACGGTGCAGAATATTCCATCAAGAACCAAGCGGTTCGGCGACGTCTTCTTCTGATGCACTATTAATACCTGGAATTCCTTACCAGTACACGTGTTTCCCTCTTCCTACAGTCCCGGGTCCTTTAAGCGGGGAGCGAAACAGCATCTGATGAGGCCGTCAAGCTGAGTGACCACCACTATTGTAACACGGTACGGTTCCGTGACTTTGACTTCAGGTTACCATTATGAGAGATGAAGTATAATCGATCCATATTTCAACCCCTTTAAGCTATTACACGACAAAAGTGGCATGTCCATTTTCAAGCTCTAGTCACTCTATCTGTACCAAATTTTATCAGGATCGCTTTAGTGGGTTAGGCATGAGAGCGTAATAGACAGACAGTGTTACTTTGAAATTTATAGTAATATATTAGTATGAATATATTTAAGCTATTATGTGATACTAAAAATGAAGTGCTAAATCTCAAGGCTAAATAAATGCCTAAAAAATTAGGGTATATAAAGAACTCCGATTTCAACGTTCACTTACAGAGGCCTACGGTTCCTCAGGTGAGTACCACAAAATAGAACCTAATTGTTAAGGAGTGTCACTTTGGATTATTTCCGTGGAAAACATCTCAACAACGTTGAACATACAGTAGAATCCGCCCACTAATTTTGATCAATTATTCAGCTTTTGGATTTTTTTTGGGTAAAGCAGAGCCGAATATCAAATCTAAATACATGATACTCGCGCCTGTAACCCCCGAAATCGTAGGCAGAGATGTATTAACACCCATATTTCCCACGTAATAGCGAACAAGCTTATTGCCATTAGGCGGGCTGTATGTTTACTGTCGTATGTCGAACGTCCCTATCCCTTAGTCGTCTTATACGACACCGACAGGAAGAGATGGGGTGGCCCTATTCTACTTCACCGGGAACCAAAAATACAAAAAATAAAAAAAAATAAAGAAAAACTAAAAAAAAAAATGCAACATAATGTGGCATTTTTTCTTTTTTCAAATTTATCGAGTAGGGTATAAAAATGAAGGGAATTAGAAGGAGATTACCATATTATTATGTCATATCAAAACTGAAAAGTTTAAAATAAAAATAAATTATTAAAAAATTAAAACCCGACTGCTGTATTAAAGATGGAAACAAGTTTGATAGCAGGCAGCCCATTATTTTCTTTCGGTTAATGATTGGCAAATGTTCATTATTAATAGTTAATTTTAATTTTTTAATAATTTATTTTTTGCTCTTTTGTTTAACTCGTTTAAATTATATAAATCTAACAGCATTCTTTATTTTCAGATCATAAAGATGTGGACATTAAAGGTAATCCTATTTCTTCTGCCAGCTATGGCGTACTGCACCATAAAAGTCAGAATTGCCCCAGGTAAAACAGCAGAAGATACTGTTGTCTCATTCAAGGGTGAAGATATACAACAAATCAGTGACAAGGAACGGGAAACATTCAAACTTGACGATGCATCTATAAATAAAGCTGTAAAGGCATGGCTTGGTAATACTTGCACAAATATTTACGTGGGACCACCAACTGGGGACTTTGGGGACGTGTATGATAAATATCGCTGGGAACCTGTAAAGAGAATTCTGAGGCCAGTAGGATTCAAAATAAATACCATCGTTCCAAAACCTGATGCAGTCGTGACAGTAGAATATCAAAATCCTCATGATACACTACCTGTACAGTATAAGACAACTATAGAGAAGAGCGTTGAAGAGGAAATCGGTCATACTTGGAGCACTACGGGGGAACTGAGTATTGGCAGAGAAATCTCCTACAGTGTCGACGTTGGAGGGGTCAGCGTCGGTGGTACTACCTCATTGTCTTACACTTCAGGCTGGGGTCAAGACAAAGAAGAATCCAAAACAGTTTCTATTGGAACTGTCTCAACTATACAGGTTGATCTCCCTGCAGGTCAAAAGGCTCTGGCAACACTTACCGCTGAAAGCGCCCAGTTGGAGGTTGAAATATATTACGAGGCATCTCTTAATTACGGAGATGTATTTTGCAACTATGCCAATAAGTATGACGGTGCACATTTCTATGGGCATCCTTTATCTATTCTACAAGATTACGGAAATTTACCCAAAAAGGTGAATTCTACAGAGTATATATCAGTTGGTTTTTATTCACACGCCAGGCTCAGGCTGGAAAAACTTGAATAATTGGAAGTTGGAGTAAAAGCGTAAAGCAGTAAAGTAATACTGTATTATTAATCTCATATCTAAATAAAATACCTAATAATTTTGTGATTGAGTCATTCTTTCTTATATGTTATCACTAGAACAAAGTGTCATTAATACAACTTTTCTGGTACACATAATGACTACTAATATGCTTATAATCTATACTATTATATAAATAATTGTAATGCAATCTAATCTGTACATTGTCTCCCATTTTAAAAACAATACTTGAGTTATGTTAATATTAACGATACTGAACATGAAAATATATATATTGGAATTATTGTCTGGTTTTCTGTTTGTTCTTAATGGACGCAAAAACTGCTAAATGGATTTTGATGCGGCTTTTTATTAGAAAGGCCTTGGTTAGACTTAAAATCATAGGTTTGTTTGATTGCAATCGGTTGAGGAGATGCGGAGAAGTGAATAATAATGATAGTACTCTAAATCTGACTGAGGTTTTAGATGTCGCTTTTTGCTTGAGATTAATCGTATGGGCGGATTTTTATGGGTTATTCTTATCACTAGCAACTATGTAAATAAATAGACTTTGAATACATAATCTATCATGAAATTCTGAATTCTAAGATAGTTACAAAAATACAACTAGATGGCGTTCTCGTGTTCAAATACAAGCTTCGGTTTCGTTACAAGTGTTACTATAGGAAAACCCAAAAATGTCGAAATAATAAATTCAGATTTAAAAAATTACGAATATTTTTATTCTTAAGAAACAAAACTCCGAGAACTCAAAAGCACGATAGTTATTTATCCGAAAGTTATGAAATTAAATATGAATGCCCACTCTTCCGAATTTCATTTGTACGAATAATTAATAATAATCAATTAGTACAAATAACATGGCATTATGCAAGTTTTCTGGGTGCGCGAAAAAGGCGTTTCTTTCCATCACTGAATCTATAAATTTAGATCTCTGTCTCAATCAATTAGCCTACTGCAGTCCACTGCTGGACATAGGCCTCTCCCAATATGCGCCACGTTTGCCGATCCTCCGCCTTCCGCATCCAGTCCGTCCCAGCCACCTTTCGCAGGTCGTCAGTCCACCTAGCTAGGGAGTGTCCCACCTTCCGTTTACCTTCGCGCGGTCTCCACTTTAGGACTCGTTTACTCCAACGGCCATCAGTCCTTTGGCAGATGGAGTTTACCACTGTACTGACCGAAATTCATTTGATCATTTGACGTGTGACCGATAAAACATTTGGCCCTTCTACTACTGATCGAATGAACAATTGACCAAGAGAGTTTTTATCGAATAAACATTTGGTATTTTTACTACTGATCGAATGAACAATTGACCAAGAGAGTTTTTATCGAATAAACATTTGGTATTTTTACTACTGATCGAATGAACAATTGACCAAGAGAGTTTTTATCGAATAAACATTTGGTATTTTTACTACTGATCGAATGAACAATTGACCAAAGGAGTTTTTATCGAATAAACATTTGGTATTTTTACTACTGATCGAATGAACGTTTGGTATATACATTACGAATACATTTTTGAGAACCTAGTGTATGTAAGGAAAAATATTTCCAAATTTCCAAAAATTTGCGACAGGCATAACATAATAATAATAATAATAAAGTTCTCGAAAATGGGCATATCACGTTGTACTGGGATCGATCTATTATCACTGACAGGACTATTGTTGCCAATAAGCCTGATATAGTGATAATAGATCGATTAGAGCGCCGTGCAATAATAGTTGATATCACTATCCCTCATGACGAAAATCTCATGAAGGCAGAAAAAGAAAAATAAATTAAGTATTTGGACTTGGCCCATGAGATTGTCGACATGTGGGATGTTGACTCGGCTATTATTGTACCGATAGTCGTTTCCGTTCACGGACTTATCGCCAAGAGCTTCGATCAACATCTTAAGAGGCTCTCGTTAGACGGTTGGCTCAAGGGCTTGATGCAGAAGGCAGTTTTGCTAGGCACTGCACGCATAGTGAGGAAGTTCCTCTCCCTGGAGCCCTAACCACCGGCAGCTTAGTCCCTGTACCCGATGCCGGTGGGACACTATTTTTTATATTTTTAAATGTATTTTTTTTAAGTATATTTAGAAATATAATTTATATGTATATAAAATGAATAAAGTAGAATAATAATAATAATAAATTCTTTATTTACAGGTATGTACCCAATAAAATGTCACAATAGTGAAGCACAAAGTCAAAATAAAAGTGTAGAAAATAAAATATAATAAAACAAATTAATTAAAAATTAAAAATAAATTGGATAATGTAAATTATCCTCTACCCGTATTATGGTCAAGCTACTTCTTGTTTACTTCGCGATGCACAGAAACCCAATGCTTAAGAATGGGATTGTCCATGCACCCGCACAGTGTTCGGAGAATCTCGTTATTGGACTGACGCAAATTATTCCAGAACGAGGCTACACGTGATCTCATAATCGCGAAAAAGTCAGGTACCCTGGCCTCCGCAAACATGTTAGATGCACTGCAGTACCTTGGTCGTTTCATTAAAATACGAAAAGCATCATTGTATTGTACTCTAATGGTACTCATCGAGCGCTTAGTGAATTTGATCCATAGCTGACACGTGTAGAAGCATAAGCAGTATGCCCTAAACAGTGTCAGTTTCACTTCATCACTACAGCGCGCGAACCTCCGCGCGATCATATTGCACCGAACGGCCATGGCCCTACGTTCCCGTTCAATATCTACGTCATCACGTAGATCCTCCGTAAGCACATGCCCAAGGTACCGGAACAATTCCACCCTTTCGACTTGCACACCATCTAAAAACACTGGCGGAACCTCCACCGGACCCCTACCAGCTTTGAAAATCATAATTTTTGTCTTGGACACGTTATATTTTAAACCGTGGCTATTTGCATATCGCTCACAAACAGCCATCAGCTTCCTCAACCCTCTGATTGAGGGGCTGAGAAGCACCATGTCATCTGCATAGCTAAAGTTATTTACGCAAGTTGTTCCAACGTGACATCCCACTTTGGTGCTTCTCAGCTCCACAATCAGATCATTCATGTAAAGACTGAAGAGGTCCGGCGAAGTCAGCCCTCCTTGGCGTACTCCACACTCTAGCCTAAAAGCGCTAGAGGTTGTGTCACCCCATCTTACGCAGTTAACTTGATTCTCGTACCAGAACCTCAACAGACCCACCACTCTACCCTGGACCTTGGACCTTAAGAGTTTCTTCCACAGTAACTCCAAGTTAACCATGTCAAAAGCCCGACTAAGGTCCAAGAAGCACGCATACACTGATGTCCGTCTACTTACATAGTAGTTGACTGTACTTTTCAGGCTGAATATAGCTGAGTGGAGAGTCCGGGACGAAAACCAAATTGCGCATCGTCAATTTGGGTGTATCAATCTTTCCAGTATCTTACCTATAATTGTACCTAATGATATCGGTCGGTAGTTTTTGCGACTGGAAAGATCACCAGTTTTATTTTTTGGTACTGGAACTACTACAGTCTTCATCAGATTCTTCGGCAAATAACCGAATTTTAAACAAAGGTTAAATAATTCAGCCAACACATTAAAAATCTTGTCACCTGCATATAGTATATGTTCTACGCTCAGGCCGTCAAAACCTGCAGATTTCCCTCTTTTTATTGAGCGTACAACATCCTTGATTTCATCGGGCGTAAACTGCTCATCATCAATTGCCGAAGAACCCGATGGAGACTCGTCAAGCATTACGGCAGAGTTAGCAGTAGCTGGGAGAGACTCAACACTAAAGTGATGCGAAAACAACTCGGCAATCTCTTTTTTGTCATATACGCCATCAATACTGGCAGGTACGCTTGTTCTAGAATTCAGTTTCTTTGTTTCTTGCCAGAATTTTCCGAAAATACGACATAAATACGAGACATAAAAACAATCTTGTAGTCTGTGATAGCAGACTCCAAAAAATTAGTAATTCTTGCCAGGGTAACTGTATACGCTTTTTTAACAAGCTCCCTAATGAAATTAAGGATTTACCTATAAATAAATTTAAAAATGTAGTTAAGAGGAAATTGTGCCAAAAAGGCTATTATAAAATACAAGAATATTTAGATGATAAACTAGCTTGGAAATGAGCTGTTCACTCATGCATGCTTCTCAAACAAATGATTGTATTTAGACTAAGTAGACTAAGCATTTTTTGTAAATAGACAAAAAAAAATAGCCCGCTGAGTTTCTTGTCGGAGTTTTCTCAGGCCGGGGCCGCGTTTCGAACCGGTGGTCCATTTGCTAAGCTAGTCTTTAGTACATATATGATGTATAATTTTGACGTTTTGTAAATTCCGTTTCGATGGTCTATACAGAATAAATGATTTTTGACTTTGACTTTGACTTTACTCGTCCGTGATGCATACAGCTGTCCATAGAATTTCTCGATCTCTTCGAGTATCTCGAACTTCGAGGCAATCGTTTTGCCATCCCCAGTTTGAAGTTTCGTCAGATGGGGCCTCCTCAACTGCTGAGCGAACACTTTCGACCCTCTATTACGCTCGATTGCCTCCTGGATGGTGCGAGTGTTGGAGCGTCGAAGGTCGCGTCGTATCAGCTTTTTGATACGTTGGTTTAAGGCTCTCCCATCTGACAAAGACGACTGTGTGGATGGTTGTTCACGCCTCTTTCTCATAAGTTCGAGAGTCTCAGGAGAGAGCTCTTGCTGTTTGCGTCCTATCCTAGAGCTACTTGGAGCGGCGTAGGTTGGAGGGTTGACCTTATCATTCGGAATCTATCAGCCTTGATGTTGATATTTAGAGAGCCTTGGATAAGTCGGTGATCGCTTCCAGTTTTAAACTTGTTGATCACGGAGATATCTCTAAATATGTGCTTACTGTCCGTTATGAAAAAGTCAATCTCGTTCCTTATCGCAGAGTCTCGGCGTTGCCAAGTCCACTTCCTGTGGGGTTTTTTCTTAAAGAAGCTATTCATTAAAAAGAGCCCCTGTGACACGAGGAAGTTAGCTAGTTTCCAATATTTAAGTCAAAATAAGTTTTTCGTATCGTGTTGGAAACTGGTGGGACCGAAGAGGTCATCACTTCGAGAATTACCAAAGCAAGAGCAACCTTCGCACAGCTCCATCCCGTATGGCAATCGCAAAACTGACTCGGAGAGTAAAGCTCAAAATATTCCGATCCAATGTTGAAACCACAGCTTTAAGGATCACAAAAGACATCTCACACCAGCTAGAACTATTCACCAACCGCTGCTTCCGCCGTATCCATGTAGAATGTTGTGGAATATTTATTTATTTATTTTATATACTGGCCGAGAGTATTACCAACACAAACCTTTGTGATTCCTGCAATGAGTCCCCTATCCACCAACAGGTCCAATGCTGAAAATGGAACTGGATTGGTCACACGCTTCGTAGGGACAATAATCGGATCATTCTCATTAATTCCACCAACGATTAGTTCCATGGAACTAGTGGGAGGTTTTTTTTCTCAGTAGTTCCATGGAACCCCTTTCGTCCCGCTGTCAGAGAGTCTTCCCCTCGGACATGACCTTCCCTGGATCAGGTGGAAGTTCATAAATATACTTCGAACATAAGTCGGCCGAAGCAGGGACAATCCGTCTAGGTGGGGTGTCGCAGATGACGAGGACCTGGGGTGTGAGTGTGGAGTTGCTCCACAGACCATGGCCCACCTGCTAACGTGTGCTGCATGCCCATCTACCTGAACATTGGAGGACCTAATGAGATCCAGGTAGCAACGCACTGGGAAAATAAAATTTGAGAGTGGAGGCGCCATCGATTCGACAGAAGAAAAAGTAGTTCCATGGACTTTGATAATGGAACAAATGAAACAAAACTTACTCGTCTTATCATATACTGTAGCAAGCGCTAGACTGGAATCCACAAGGAAAGCGTAAGCTTGGGCGTCCCAAACAGAACTGCTGTGCAATCCTCTAAGCACACAGCGTCGAGCTCAGTGATGCGACAACCTTGACAGAGATTGGCATTGGTCGAACTGGGTGACGTCATTGGGGATCGGCCAATGACAATCTATGTCAAGGCTGTCACAACGTTGTTCTCGACAAAATATTGTTAAAGTCATAATCACGAATTTTGATGCGTAATTAGACACTATAATACTAAACTTATAATACACAATAAATTAATCTCTTCAGTGGAATAACTTTGTTTGATGACTTGAAATATATTAACGATATCTTCCATAACAATTATATGTTTCAATTTAATGATTATAGGTTTAAATTGTAGCTATTATACGAGTACTAACATTAAACAAAACAAAAATTAAACAAAAAAGAAGTAGAAAAAAATTTAGATAAATATAGTAATTCGTTATCATAATTATTATTCAGTGAGCTGAGCGTGTGTGTGAGTGTGTGATGACACTGATGACACATAATACATGTGTGTATTGTTTTTGATTACATGCGTCCATATGCAAGGATAAGGGTGTAGGGAGGGATCTTGAACATAAAAATGTCAGCCCGCTCCAGTCTCACAGTCCGTGTGAGGTAAGGATGGGTAGTGATGACTGAGAAGATTTGAATTCCATTCAACGTCACTTTGACAGGACAGTACAGGGCAAGGCAGGACTCCGGACAGGAATGGACGGGCGGAACGGGACGGGACGGGATGGGACAGGATAAGTTAGGAAATTACTAGTATACTAATTCCTTCAGCTAAGCCAATTTGATTCACGTGGTACTGTGATAACCAGGCCCTCAGTAATTCTGCTAAAGCAAAACGATTGTCACACTACAGATACTGCAATATATTGCATTAAATAGACTTTATTGCCATACGGTTATAGTCCAAAATTAAATGAAAATAGTTTCATTGCACTCTTTCAGGATCGTAACAGGTGGAAAACTGTGGACTCTGCCTACCCCACTGGGAAAGAGGCGTGACTGTATGTATGTATGTACACTCTTTCATTCATTCTACAATGAATCATTTAATTTAAGACTTCAACGTCATTACATTGAGTTATTCCGGTTGGATCCCCAAATATGATCCACTGCCGATTTTTATTCATCATAGGCATAACCCTAGCACATTCTTACGAGTTGTGGGTCAATGGCTGGGTCAGGTTTTGGATGGGTGACCGTTGTTTACATTACGAGGTTAAGCTTAATTGAGTGGGTCGGGTTTTGGATGGGTGACCGTTGTTTACATTACGAGGTTAAGCTTAATTGAGTGGGTCGGGTTTTGGATAGGTGACCGTTGTTTACATTACGAAGTTAAGCAAAATTGGCTGGGTCAGGATTTAGATGGGTGGCCGTTGTTTACATTACGAGGTTAAGCAAAATTGGCTGGGTCAGGATTTAGATGGGTGGCCGTTGTTTACATTACGAGGTTAAGCTTAATTGAGTGGGTCGGGTTTTGGATGGGTGGCCGTTCTTTACATTGCGAGGTCAAGCTTAATTGGCTGGGTCAGGATTTGGATGGGTGGCCGTTCTTACATTACGAGGCTAAGCTTAATTGACTGGGCCATGTTTTGGATGGGTGACCGTTGATTCTTTACATTTCGTCTTTCGTCTATAAAGCAAAATGCTTAAATTGCATATGGAGTTATTGTGCTTCGTAGTTAATTTGATTTTAGGTCACATGATCAGGAGAGACGTGAGCGAGTTATAGTAAAACCAACGATTCCGTGAAATCGCGAAAATAAGAACTACGGTTTCACTGTCAAGTGAGTTATGTTTTATTGCAAGTCAAAGATAATTTGGTGCGATTTGACATATTAGCGAACGAGTTATAGTGCAAATATTTGTATGCATGAATATGAATATTTGCATTGGTCTGGGTGTTTCTATGTATAATATGTACATATTTATTTACAAAAAAAAGTATCTAAACTAGGGTAAAGCCAGAGCAGCGGTGCCTTCTCTACAAGACACAAATTTGCTCTTGCGTGGAATACTGCTCTCATCTCTGGGATGGCTCCGCAAAGCACTTACTAGATGCTCTAGACAGGTTGCAGCGACGTGTAGTCCGCATTATTGGGAATCCTGAGATCACCAAAACCCTCGAGCCTTTGCAGTTGCGTAGAGATGTGGCATCTTTGGCGGTATTTTACCGTCTCTACCATGGTGAATGTTCTGATGAGCTCTTCCAATTAATCCCACCCTCTCCTTTCCTATATAGGACAACACGTGCAGGGCTTAGATGCCACCCGCATACGGTGCAGAATATTCCATCAAGAACCAAGCGGTTCGGCGACTCCTTCTTCTGCCGCACCATTAAGTCTTGGAATTCTTTACCAGTTCACGTGTTTCCCTCCTCCTACAGTCCCGGGTCCTTTAAGCGGGGCGTGAAAAAGCATCTGATGAGGCCGTCAAGCTGAGTGCTAAATATTATAAAAATTAATAGTGTGGAATTGCCAAACCCAAAACGACGGCTAACAAAAGAAATTGCAACCGATAAGTGGTACCAACATGTTACTGATCAACTTCTAACTGGGAAAATTTCAGTCGGTCACTGTCTGGAAAAGTTGAGGCTGTAAGAAACTTGTCCCAATTAAGGCCCCTAATCAGGTCAACGTCGAAAAATCGGTAATTTCGAAACCGTTTTTCTTATTAATGTTAAGAATTACAGATCTGGAATTTATACGCCTGCATTCTACAGGATATATGGAAGAACTTCACCTTTTCATCAATTAAATAAAATCGGCCAAGTGCGAGTCGGACTCGCCCATGAAGGGTTCCGTAGTAGCAAAGGCGAAAATTGCTGTTTATGACGTATTAAAAAAAAACTACTGACTGGATCTCATTCGAACCCATTTTTAGTGGTAGTTTGCATGGCAATTTATATCATATATTTTTTTTAGATTTATCATTCTCTTATTTTAGAAGTTAGAGGGGGGGAGGGGACCACACATTTTTCCATTTTGGAAGTGTCTCTCGCGCAAACTATTCAGTATAGAAAAAAAATATGTTAGAAACCTCAATAGCATTTTTAAAGACCTATCTATAGATACCCCACAGGTATGGGTTTGATGAAAAAAAAAATTTTGTGTTTCAGTTCTAAGTATGGGGACTCCCAAAATTTAATGCTTTTTATTTATTTTTGTGTGAAATTCTTAATGCGGTTCACAGAATACATCTTCTTACCAAGTTTCAACAGCATAGGCCTTATAGTTTCGGAGAAAAGTGGCTGTGACATACGGACGGACGGACAGACAGACAGACAGACGGACGGACGGACAGACATGACGAATCTATAAAGGTTCCGTTTTTTGCCATTTGGCTACGGAACCCTAATAAAAAGGAGGAAATAGTAGAAAAGAGGCTCTGAACATTTACGATTATACGGCGATGATCGTGGCGTAGCGTAAGAGCCGTTCGACGTCGCGGGTTCGATTCCCGCTCATTGCAAATATTTGTATGCATGAATGTATCTATTTGCATTGGCCTGGGTGTTTTTATGTATGTATTTACAAAAGGAAACTTAACTAAGTATGTATATTCGTATATCAGAATCCATGACCCAAGCTAGTTGGTGTGGTTACTTTGGGTCTAGATATATGGATCTTTGAGTCCTTATAAAGGCGGATTTCTTCTGCACTTTTACAAAGAATAATATAGTATAGACTTGGCACTTAGAAACACGATGGTTTCATTCAGTGTAGGGAGTCAATCAGTTAATTTTTCAATCACCTGTCGATTGACAAAAAATAATTGCAACAATTTTGTTTTTCATATTACAGCCTGTAAACTTGTCAAGATTACATTTTTTAAATATTTACTTTAGTTTTTTTTTTAATTTATTCATTTAAGATTGTTTATTTTTCAAATATGTACAATACATCACCTATCCAAAACCCGACCCACTCAATTAAGCTTAACCTCGTAATGTAAACAACGGTCACCCATCCAAAACCCGACCCACTCAATTAAGCTTAACCTCGTAATGTAAACAACGGTCACCCATCCAAAACCCGACCCACTCAATTAAGCTTAACCTCGTAATGTAAACAACGGCCACCCATCTAAATCCTGACCCAGCCAATTTTGCTTAACTTCGTAATGTAAACAACGGTCACCCATCCAAAACCCGACCCAGCCAATTTTGCTTAACTTCGTAATGTAAACAACGGTCACCCATCTAAATCCTGACCCAGCCAATTTTGCTTAACCTCGTAATGTAAACAACGGCCACCCATCTAAATCCTGACCCAGCCAATTTTGCTTAACTTCGTAATGTAAACAACGGTCACCTATCCAAAACCCGACCCACTCAATTAAGCTTAACCTCGTAATGTAAACAACGGTCACCCATCCAAAACCCGACCCACTCAATTAAGCTTAACCTCGTAATGTAAACAACGGTCACCCATCCAAAACCCGACCCACTCAATTAAGCTTAACCTCGTAATGTAAACAACGGTCACCCATCCAAAACCCGACCCACTCAATTAAGCTTAACCTCGTAATGTAAACAACGGTCACCCATCCAAAACCCGACCCACTCAATTAAGCTTAACCTCGTAATGTAAACAACGGCCACCCATCTAAATCCTGACCCAGCCAATTTTGCTTAACTTCGTAATGTAAACAACGGTCACCCATCCAAAACCCGACCCAGCCAATTTTGCTTAACTTCGTAATGTAAACAACGGTCACCCATCCAAAATTGACCATTGACCCACAACTCGTAAGAATGTGCTAGGGTTATGCCTATGATGAATAAAAATCGGCAGTGGATCATATTTTGGGGATCCAACCGGAATAACTCATTACTTTAAAGACTAAAATTAAATGGGTTTTTTAAAGTGTTCGTGGTATGACAGTGGTTTTGTCTTAGCAGAATCGAGGGCCAGGATTCGAACCCGGGATGACTCGATCGAAAGGCCATCTGGACCACTAAGCTACCGATGTGGACTCTCCCGGCATGGTAGCGTACATGAGTTCGTACATGTATTTTGGTGGGCACTAAAAAATTTAGTTGCATTTATTAATCTAATTAGTAAACGCTAAAAAAATACTGCTGATAACAATACTGAGTGATATAACAATTATTATCTTTATATGAATATTTAGGAAATATTATACTTAATAAACTAGCTATATTAAATAGCCCGCAGCTCCGCCCGCATAGATGTTGGTTATTACAAACCAAACTAGCCTATGTCCTGTCCCAAGATCTAATGTATTTACCTGCCAACTTACATCAGGTTATTTTTGAAATTCGATTCACGGAGTTCCCAGTGGAGTACAATAGAGCCACCCTCTCTTCCTGTGGCTGTTGTAGAAGGCAACTATGGAATATTGCAGTTCACCATCCGACAGTAAACATAAATAGCCCATGAGAAAGTACCCACTTGGTGGCAAAAGGCTCGTCCCTATAACGTGGGACTGAAAATTATATTTTAAGAAATGTGGGTGTTAATACACCTCTGCTTATCATTTCGGCGATTTACAGACATAAATATATTCTTAATAGATGCTCTCAACAGGTTGCAGCGACGTGCGGTCCGCATGATTGGGAATCCTGTGGTTACCAACACCCTCGAGCCTTTGCAGATGCGTAGAGATGTTGCGTCCCTGGCGGTATTTTACCGTCTCTACCATGGTGAATGTTCTGATGAGCTCTCCTCTCCTTTCCTGTATAGGACAACACGTTCTGGACTTAGATATCACCCGCATACGGTGCAGAATATTCCAACAAGAACCAAGCGATTCGGCGACGCCTTCTTCTGATGCACCATTAATACCTGGAATTCCTTACCAGTACACGTGTTTCCCTCTTCCTACAGTCCCGGGTCCTTTAAGCGGGGAGCGAAACAGCATCTGATGAGGCCGTCAAGCTGAGTGACCACCACTATTGTAACACGGTACGGTGCCGTGACTTTGACTTCAGGTTACCATCATGAGAGGTGAAGTATAATCGATCCATATTTCAACCCCTTTAAGCTATTACACGACAAAAGTGGCATGTCCATTTTCAAGCTCTAGTCACTCTATCTGTACCAAATTTCATCAGGATCGCTTTAGTGGGTTAGGCATGAGAGCGTAATAGACAGACAGTGTTACTTTGAAATTTATAGTAATATATTAGTATGAATATATTTAAGCTATTAAGTGATACTAAAAATGAAGTGCTAAATTTCAAGGCTTAATAAATGCCTAAAAAATTAGGGTATATAAGGAACTCCGATTTCAACGTTCACTTACAGAGGCCTACGGTTCCTCAGGTGAGTACCACAAAATAGAACCTAATTGTTAAGGACTGTCGCTTTGGATTATTTCCGTGGAAAACATCTCAACAACGTTGAACATACAGTAGAATCCGCCCACTAATTTTGATCAGTTATTCAGCTTTTGAGTTTTTTTGGGTAAAGCAGAGCCGAATATCAAATCTAAATACATGATACTCGCGCCTGTAACCCCCGAAATCGTAGGCAGAGATGTATTAACACCCATATTTCCCACGTAATAGCGAACAAGCTTATTGCCATTAGGCGGGCTGTATGTTTACTGTCGTATGTCGAACGTCCCTATCCCTTAGTCGTCTTATACGACACCCACAGGAAGAGATGGGGTGGCCCTATTCTACTTCACCGGGAACCAAAAATACAAAAAAATAAAAATAAATTATTAAGAAATATAAAACCATCGGTGTAAGGTTTATAGCAGGCGGAACCCATTGATTTTCATTCGGTTTATGTCTAGCAATTGAATTCCATTTCATATCAAGCTTGTTTCGTTCTTTTCAGCAGCAGTAGGGATTTTTTTTTGATAATTTATCACTACCGCCTTCCGTAAATTCCATCGGAGGCGGGAGCCGCTCTCTACAGGGCTTTTCACGAATCCCTTTGACTAGCAGAGTGCACAGAGGAGAGGAAGCAAGGGGCAGATTGGTTTTCCAAGCTTAAGCTGCGTTTACATACTCGCGGCAGAGCGAGGGAAGTGGCGAGAGAAGTGGGCAGAGACGTGGTGTGAATGGTATATTCGTCATGCCGCGAGTACTGCCGCGTATGTTGCTGCGAATGTCGGCTTGGCGGCGCGAGTCTAAGGAGCGACAATACTAGCGCTACGACCGCTAGATGGCGCTAATCAGTAAACACGGCTTTCGTTATTGCTCCTCGAATATTTACTTTTAAAAATATTTAAATCGATCTACAGAAAGTGTATAGTGGTTGAAAGTGATAGTATTTATTAATAATCTATTTAATTAATTCGCTATGCTGTAAAAGCATAATGCGTACACTGCTACAGCGTTTTCCTCCATACGTTTACGTCCGTCTCCATTGCAGAACGAATACTGTAATGCGGGCCAACGCGATGATGGGAGTGTGTGAACGCTAGGGCATTAATCGCGCGAATATTTCCGGCAACACGATGAGCAATGCGAGCGGCAGCATGTAAACGCGGGGTTAGGCGTGGAGGTGACTGATACACCTGTCTAACACCACAGTCTATGGGGAACTCCCCTCCACTCAATAAGAACTCACTTGCATTTGAGTGTTTTTTAGGATTCCTATTTTTACCCGGCTGCGCCAGCGAGTAGTACTCGTATGTATGTAGTTTTCTTTGTTCCCCTTTACAGGCCTAATGGCTGGACGGATTTCCATGAGTGGGGTCTCAAATGAAAGCTATTCATTTCCCGAGGGTTATAGGGTACATTGAATGTCAACAAAAACTGTACGGTGGATTTTTTGTACTAAAATAATATATGTTCCATTTTTTCTTTTTTTTAAAATTTATCGAGTAGGGTATAAAAATGAAGGGCATTAGAAGGAGATTTACATATGTCATATCAAAACTGAAAAGTTTAAAATAAAAATAAATTATTAAAAAATTAAAACCCGACTGCTGTATTAAAGATCGAAACAAGTTTGATAGCAGGCAGCCCATTAATTTTCTTTCGGTTAATGATTGGCAAATGTTCATTATTAATAGTTAATTTTAATTTTTTAATAATTTATTTTTTACTCTTTTGTTTAACTCGTTTAAATTATATAAATCTAACAGCATTCTTTATTTTCAGATCATAAAGATGTGGACATTAAAGGTAATCCTATTTCTTCTGCCAGCTATGGCGTACTGCAAAATAAAAGTCAGAATTGCCCCAGGCAAAACAGCAGAAGATACTGTTGTCTCATTCAAGGGTGAAGATATACAACAAATCAGTGATAGGGAACGGGAAACTTTCAAACTTGACGATGCATCTATAAATAAAGCTGTAAAGGCATGGCTTGGTAATACTTGCACAAATATTTACGTGGGACCACCAACTGGGGACTTTGGGGACGTGTATGATAAATATCGCTGGGAACCCGTAAAGAGAATTCTGAGGCCAGTAGGATACAAAATAAATGGCATCGTTCCAAAACCTGATGCAGTCGTGACAGTAATTTATGAAAATCCTCATGATGCAGTAAATGTAACGTATAGTACGACTATAGAGAAGAGCGTTGAAGAAGAAATCGGTCATACTTGGAGCACTAATGGAGAACTGAGTGTCGGGCAAGAAATCAGCTTCAGTGTCACCGTTGGAGCGGCCACTGTTGGTGCTTCTACTTCATTAAGTTACACTTCAGGCTGGGGTAAGGATAAAGCAGAAACCAGAACAGTTTCTATTGGAACTGTTTCAACTATGCAGGTTGTTGTTCCTCCGGGTCAAAAGGCTCTGGGAACACTTACCGCTCAAAGCGCCACGTTGGAAGTTGACATATTTTACGAGGCATCTCTTAATTACGGAGATGTATTTTGCAACTATGCCAATAAGTATGACGGTGCACATTTCTATGGGCATCCTTTATCTATTCTACAAGATTACGGAAATTTACCCAAAAAGGTGACTTCTACAGAGCATGTATCAGTTGGTTTTTATTCGCATACCGTGCTCAAGCTGGAAAATCTTAAATAATTGGAATAAAATAATATTTTTGTGATTATTTGTTTTTTTTTTCTAATTGTTTCAATCATTCATTTTTTTATAGAGCAATGTGTGCTTATCACAATTTTTCTTGTACACATAATGACTACTAGTACGCTTATAATTCTCAATAATATACTTTAGTAAAAGATAGTTTTTTTTCGATAGTTACTTAGTTTTATTATCAGTTAATGCTATATTTTATTCTCTGAAATACAGAACTTGTTGACACACCCTGCATTGCACCACACGCCGCCGCGTGGTTCCCGGCAGAGTAGAATTTGGGCCACCCCATCTCCTCCCATGCGGTGTCGTACAAGGCGACTAAGGGATAGGGCTGTTTAACGTCAGACAGATATATGTATACAGCCCAGACTCAGCCTATACCAACAATTGTGCCCGAAAAATGGCAATAGGCTTACCCCCTATTACGTGGGATCTGATACAATGATTGGTGAAATGCGGGTGTTCATTCACCTCTGCATAACCCTCCGGGGATAAAGGCGTGATTGTATGAATGTATGATTTTAAATATTTGGCATTTTCTATTTAAAACTATATTTTTAAGTTTCACAATCCTTCGCAATCACGAAGCGACGTTTGAACACCGCCCAAACCCACGATACCTCGGTGTGACCCTGGACAGATCGCTGACTTTTGAACGTCATTGCCATAACACCAAGCTAAAAATAGGGACCAGGAATAATCTACTGAGGCGCCTCATTTCATAATCATGAGGAGCAGACCCGCATGTTCTCCTTACAACCGGACTATCGCTCTGTTTTTCCGTGGGAGAATACACATGTCCTGTCCAGTGTGGACACTCCAAGGACGTCGATGTGGTGTTAAATGAAACATGTAGGATCAGCACGGGCTGCCTCAAACCAACCCCACTGAATATGCCGTACCCCTTGGCGGGTATACTCCTACTACTATCGCTCCACCAGACGTTCAGCGAAACATAGCTTGTGCAGTGGAGAAGCAAAAACAAGAAACAGATCCCGACACCCACAGCACAACTACAAAATGCCTCCTGCCCACTTAAAATCTCGCCGTAGTTTCATGAGATCCACTCTGGCTACAGATAAACCGCCACGACGAGTGAGAGAGTCATAGTGGACAGATAAGCATCCAGTTCCGGCAGGTTTCTTTAGATCACGTAAAGACCTGTCGCCAGGACATCGTCTCCAGTGGCCAACTTGAAAGTTTTCAACTGGGAAACTGGGAACTTGGAGCTATATCGATCGATCGCAAGAGTCCTGCGATTGCGGGGCGTATTCCCAGTCCATGTCACATAATGCTATCGTTGCCGTATGTTGTCGTTGGCATTAAAGTTTATTTGTTGGCTGACACCGACTCCAAAAATAATAATAATTGTAATTAAGGTTTAGAAGAATACACAATTATTTTGAACTTTTTAGTGCATTTTAATTTTTATTGGAATAGGTAGTTTTTTGTTTGGTTTTGAAGTCGGTTTTTTTTTGTTTATTTATTTTTTATTTTTTGATGTTTAGTGAATCTGAAGTGCAAATGATAGTCCTTACCATAGTATTGCCATAAAACTGTTAATAACTTAAACGAGATATTCATGCTATACATCCAATTGATAAGTTCTCCTCAGAAACTTGTATGAGCTTCTGATGTAATCAGGAAAAACGTCTCCATGAAGATGATGATGATGATGAATGATGACATTTAGCCCGACGTAGACTAGGTAATTCTAGCACGCCCTTAGGTAACTATCGTAATGAGGCGACATAGACACCGTGTCACGGGAGCGTCATAAAACTAGCTATTCTCCTGTCGCCTATTTGATTTCGAGGAGTTCTCTGGTGTATATCCGGAGTTCAAGGTCCAGTACCCTTAATATAGGTTACCCAAAGGTTATCCGACATAGAACCAAAGTTACCGACATAGCTCGCAGAATAAGTAAGCTGAAGTGGCAGTGGGCTGGGCACATCTGCCGAAGGACCGATGGCCGTTGGAGCAAACGAGTCCTAGAGTGGAGACCGCGTGTAGGAAAACAGAAGGTGGGACATCCCCTAGCCAGGTGGACCGACGACCTGCGAAAGGTGGCTGGGACGGACTGGATGCGGAAGGCGGAGGATCGGCGAACGTGGCGCACATTGGGAGAGGCCTATGTCCAGCAGTGGACTGCAGTAGGCTAATTGATTGATTTGATTGATACCCATAAAATTAATATGAAACTACCTGTGAGTTATACCGAACCCAGCAAAAAGCTTTTTTTAAAACCAGTGCATAATAGACATAAATATGGTACAACATTATATAAGAAGTTGAGTAAAAATTTGAATTAAGAAAACACAAAAAGAACATAAAATGAAAACTAGTGGTGTAGCTATGTTAAATTTGTATGGGACCAAATGACAAATATTTCACATCGAATTAAAAAAGAATCACGGAAATTGATTCATAAAGCTAGGAGTAATTGGTGTACATACATAAAAAACCCATCAAATTGAGTACCTCCTGCTTTCGGAAGTCGATTAAAAATAGATATTTCTAAGCGCATAAGTTCAGCAGTTTCTTTTTGTATGTTCCAAAAGTTCCACGTAAGATTTTAACAAAATCAACTGGATCAATCATCAAAATTCCACGCGAGCATCATCTACTAGTACATATTATAAAGAATCTCAATAATTCCAACTACTGATAATACTAATCTATACTGATAATAGAAATAAGGTTGACTATAAAAACCTTTTTATATCTTTCTATTGCAAAATCATTACAATATGCAATGATTTTATGAGTTTTAATTATTTTTCTAGGTTCTTAGATTATTATATATTCAACACGTGCGGATGTAGGTAATTTTATTGAAATTATACTGCAGTCACTTTGATAACATAACATAATTAGAATATATTTTTCAAGGTTACTGAAGATTTGCTAAAGTTTTTTTTTTGTATACCACCTAGCGCTTATAGCACGTAAGTTACAGACAAGCACACGGCAATGGAAAGTGGTTACCGTGGCCAATGGACATGTACAATACCAGGACGTTGAGATGGTGGACATCAAGACCACCACATACAATTTTCCAGGACGATCATTATGGCAGAGAACAATCAAACGATGGCCCTTAGTCCACGGCAGCAATGCAATTCTGTAAACGCACAACGACGACCACAACGTTGCGTCAACGTTAATTTGAAGGTAAAACTAGCTGGGCGTTTTTTTTATTTTATTTTATTTTTTATACCACTTAGTTGGCAGACAAGCACACGACCCACCTGATGGGAAGCGGTCACCGTGGCCTATGGACGTATGCAACACCAGGGGCGTCCCACTCGCGCTGCCGACCCTGAAGAAACATTCTAATGCTCTTCTTAAAGAACCCCATATTGTAGTCGCTTGGGAAAACCACCGCAGGGAGTTCATTCCACAGCTTGAGTGTGCGTGGGATGAAGTGCCTTTCAAACCGCACAGTGCGCACCGTTTCCGGACGCAATGTGTGAGGATAAATTCACTGCCTGGGACTGGGTGACGTCACTGGATATCAACCAATGACAATCTATATCAAAGCTGTCGCAACGTTTGTGCTCGTCGTTGTGCGCTTACAGAATTGTATTGCTGAACTCAAATGGTCAGAGGATATGAAGAATCCGTGGACCTATCATAAGTATTGCTACATTCCCTCTGCAGCAGAAGGGCAGATACGCAAAATTCCAGAATAGCAAAATCCCAGATTAGCAGAAGGACAGGTTAGCATAAAAGCAGGATAATGTACTGTCGTGTTCGTATAAGATACAAACCAAACCCTAATAACCTTATTACCTCTATTGCCACCTGGGCGTCGATTCTGCTAAAGTACAACCACTGTCACACCACAGAGACTGTGAGAAAATTCCATTTGATTTTAGCCTTTAAAGTAATGCATTTAAAGTTTAAAATGAAATGACTTTTTGTAGAGCGAATGAAAGAGTGTAATGAAACTCTTTTCATTCAATTTTTGACTGTAAGTCTATAGAAATAAGGTCTAAAATTTAATGCAATTTTTTGCAGTCTCTGTGGTGTGACAGTGGTTGTTGCTTTAGCAGAATCGAGGGCCTGTTCTGATTCCGGAAGCCTGCCTTGCTATTAGAAGTGTGTATTACACGAGCCCTTTTCTATTCCTTAATATGTTTTAAGAGATTGCGAAGGTGAGCGCATACGACAACTCCAAACGCATTAGATAAATGCGTAATTCATTACGACTTCAAAATGGTAACCTTTATCCGTATTGGAGTTCAACAGGTACGCTGTATCTGCTGCGTGCGTCTGCAGTTGTCGTATGCGATCGACTTCGAAATCATACATTTATTTCAAAATAGTGCTAATCTGCTATATTACAATTATTATCATTATAATAATACATTATTTAGGTCGGGTTGAATTTAAGTTATCTAGGCTTCACAGCATATGCAATCGCATTAAAATATAAATTATAATAAATTAACTTTAAACTTTTGCCCGCAGCACCACCCGCGTGGATGTCAGTTATTGTGATCAAACTTAGTCAATCTATCTGTGCAGCCAATCCATATTCATACTTCCATATCCATATCCATATCCATACTAATATTATAAATGTGAAAGTAACTCTGTCTATCTGTCTGTCTGTCAGTCTGTCTGTTTGTCTGTCTGTCTGTCTGTTATCTGTATGACTATGGAATAGGGTTGTTCTACATTCGATAGTATACATAAAGCCCACTTGAAGGCAATAGGCGCGCTCCCTATAATGTGGAACCGCAAATCATAGTTGGCAAAATGTAGGTTAGTATACTTCTGTCTACCGTTTCGGGGATTTATAGACGTGAATATATTATGCATGTACCTATGTATCTTCAAAAATTTCTTCTCTTCAAAATCTCCTACAAGTTTTTTCCACCCACCAAATTCGCATCGGAACGGATTTTAAAATCTTTAAACACAATTAAATCTTATTATACACAGTGTTTAAAGTTTATATTGCCAAGTCACGCACTACAGCTTGACTGCGGCCGCGTGTGGCGACGACGTGCGTCGATGGGTGAACGCGGCCGGCGACATGCCGCGGCTCCGTCCGCGTGTGACGACATGCCCCGACCCACGATCGGCTCCGTCCGCATGTTACCGGATCCGTTCGGATACCGTAGCGTGCGCAAAAGGGTTGCGTTCTCAAGCGAAGCGGCTAGCCGGTAGTATGCGGCGACGTCCGGCCGGATGCATTCGGATGTGGCCGCATCCGTTGCTATGCGTTGCGATGCGGGCCGTGCGGTCGATGCAATGACGTCCGGCCGGACGCGTTCTGGCCCTCTAGAATGTATAGGATTTGACGTTTTTGACATTCGTTGACGCCTGTCATATATGTCAAATCCCATACATTTGGCATTCTATTCCATCATACGCTAAGCAACGAATTGCCACTTGTCTAGAGGGGCTAATGTGGCCGCGTCCGTTCGTATGCGATGTGATGCGGGCCGTTGCGGTCCGTTTGGTGGGGTTGGACCCTAAGGTAGCCTTTATCCTCTTACAAGCTCAGTCACTCTCTGTGCTATATTTGATCAAGATCGATTCAGTGGGTTAGACATGAAAGCGTAACAGACATACAATATTACTTTAGCATTTATAATATTAGTATGAATATGGATATGTTTGTGCTATTTTGTGATACTAAAATTTCAAGGATAAATAAAAAAAAATTAGATACTATATAAAGCTCCTAGATTTTAAATTCTGGTCCTCAGGTGAGTACCACAAAATACTAACTGATCATGAGAGTTATTTTGTATTATTTCCCATTATTCATTTATCTTGAGTCCGCTTTAGCTGTAGATATAGAAATAGAAATCTTTATTCGCATAAAACACAGTGTGAAAGTTGTTACATTGCTTTGGTTACTGAAAGGGTGGTGTGTCTCGTCTTCGGACGGAAAAAAGACTATAGAAAAAACTAGAAAACCTCTATTACGGACTTGTTGCGAATGAAGCCGCGGCTAACAGCTAGTTTATTACTGTGCACAAAGTACTTATGGATATGTCAATGACAAAACAAACGAAGGACATTCTGTATTCTTCATCACTGTTTTTAGGGTTCCGTAGCCAAATGGCAAAAAACGGAACCCTTATAGATTCGTCATGTCTGTCCGTCTGTCTGTCTGTCTGTCTGTCTGTCTGTCTGTCTGTCTGTCTGTCCGTCCGTATGTCACAGCCACTTTTCTCCGAAACTGTAAGGCCTATGCTGTTGAACTTGGTAAGAAGATGTATTCTGTGAACCGCATTAAGAATTTCACACAAAAATAAAAAAAAGCATTAAATTTTGGGGGTCCCCATACTTAGAACTGAAACTCAAAATTTATTTTTTCATCAAACCCATACGTATGGGGTATCTATAGATAGGTCTTTAAAAATGCTATTGAGGTTTCTTACATAATTTTTTTCTAAACTGAATAGTTTGCGCGAGAGACACTTCCAAAGTGGAAAAATGTGTGTCCCCGTCCCCCCGTCTAACTTCTAAAATAAGAGAATGATAAATGTGAAAAAAATATATGATGTAAATTGCCATGCAAACTACCACTAAAAATTGGTTCGAACGAGATCCAGTCAGTAGTTTTTTTTTA
This sequence comes from Eilema depressum, assembly GCA_914767945.1. Lineage (NCBI taxonomy): Eukaryota > Metazoa > Arthropoda > Insecta > Lepidoptera > Erebidae > Eilema > Eilema depressum. The sequence continues at coordinate 2,082,653 of OU612036.1, read as the reverse complement.
ATACGTCATAAACCACAATTTTCGCCTTTGCTACTACGGAACCCTTCATGGGCGAGTCCGACTCGCACTTGGCCGATTTTATTTTTTTGTGTTTTTTAACTTTGTATTTAATTTAAATTTTGATTTTAATTTTAATTTTGATTTTGATTAAAATTTTGTTTTTGATTTTAATTTCAATTCTAATTGTATTGTAGGTATATGGAGAAATCTGAAATAAACGATTATTATTATTATTACTATAAAATTGCGTTCTCAGAGATGGTACAATTGAAATGAATATTATGGTGCACGATGGCAGGTGAGCCATAGTTTGTGAACCCCAAAAACACTCTAACTCCACAGTCTATGGCTCACCTTATATTGGATCCTCTTAAATGTGGAACCTCCTCCACTGCAATCCACTTTATTTAAACACCCTACGCTCTCTTATTCCCTCTTTTCTTTATTTTCAGATAAAAATGTGGGTATTAAAGGTAATCCTATTACTTCTGCCAGCTCTTGCGTACTGCAAAATAAGTATTAGAATTAACCCAGGTACAACAGGCACTAATACCACTGTCTCCTTCAGCGGCTCAGATAGATCTGAAATTAGCGATAAGGAACGCAAAACTTTCAAACTTGACGAGTCATCTGTAAATAAAGCTGTAAAGGCGTGGAAGGGCAATACTTGTACAAATGTTTTCGTGAAACCACCGACAGACTTTGGAAATGTGTATGAAAAGTATGGTTGGGATATTGTTCAGAGAACTCTGAGGCCAGTAGGATATAAAATACTTCGCATCACTCCAAAACCTGACTTAGTGGTGAGTGCAGAATATGAAAATACTCACGCTACGATACCAGCTCAATATACTACAAGTATAGAGAAGACCGTTGAAGAGGAAGTTTCCCATGGTTGGACCACATCAGGCGAACTGAGTGTTGGACAAGAAATCACCTACAGTATTGGCGTTGGAGTGGCGGAGGTTGGTGGTTCCACTTCATTGTCTTACACTTCGGGCTGGGGTGAGGAGAAAACAGAATCCAAAACAGTTTCTCTTGGAACTACTTCAACAATACAGGCTACTGTCCCTCCAGGTCAAAAGGTTGTGGCAACACTTACCGCTGAAAGCGCCCAATTGGAGGTTGAAATATATTACGAGGCCACTCTTAATAATGGAGATGTATTTTGCAACTATGAAGGTAAGTATAACGGTCATCATTTCTGGGCGTATCCTGTTTATACCCTACAAGATGAAGGAAAATTACCTTGGAAGATAAAATCCACAGAGCTTTTAAAAATTGGTTTTTATTCGAATGCCAAGCTTAAGATAGCCTAGTAAAGCAGTAATGATATACTGTGTTGTTAATTTCGTTCTTAAATAAAATGAGAATTTTGTGGTAAATTGTTTTCTTTTTAATTGCTTTAGTTGTTTATCGTTATAAAGGTAATTATCACTAGAAGTGATTAATAATAACTTTTCTTGTATACAGTATGCTTGTAAGTTTTTATTAATTGCTCTTTCATGCAACAATAGTCGAATGATTTGCATAGAGGTAAAATATGACCTAAAATGGGTCAGAAAGCGGTAGCTCACGACGTTTCTGTCCCAATAGAGCAGTCCGACTGGAGTAGGACCTCTGCCCTACCGAATACTGCCACCGCCACTATAATAACCTCAGGTTGCGACTGTCAGTAGATTAGCCAGAGTTCATTGGAGAGGTTTTTCTACTGTCATGGGAAAACCAAAGGTTTTTGTCCTACTTATCTTTTGCACTGACGGCACAGAATCTCTCTGTTCTTACAATTCAACTAAGACACTCGACTGATACTTAGAAGATTGAAACTTGTCAATCTTGACTGTGAAGAATTGACTTTCGACAATATGAGATCGTCATCATCCTAGCGTTAGACCCGATCGCACCCGCGTATAGGTAAAATGTATGTCAGAACACGATCATTGGTTGGTTGATGTTGGTTGTTAAGTTTTTTGACACTTTGCAGTTCATTAGTTAAAGCACAGATAAATAAATACTTTACCTACACGTTTTAATACCTTGATTACACATTTTTCGGTCTAACGATTTAAACCATTATTGATTTTATGGTTTTAAAGATGCAGTATCTATTCATCAATGATACCAGTACAGTAATACGATAGCATTATAAAAAATGAATGACAGGTCATCGGATGTATGGAAAGTGGGCATTGTTCTTTATTATATTTTCATCATTATCTTCTTCTCTTCTTCCGTTAATTCCCAGTCGTATCCGAAGCTTTTCAGCTCGGAGTCTGGGGTCCGTTTTACCAGTCTTAACCACGGATTTGGCTAGACCGCGATATTATCCGTGAAGCGACTGCCATCTGACCTCCACAACCCAATGTTAACATTAGGCGATATCGAAGCTTTGCAGCTAGACCTTTTTTTTTGGACATTTTTAAGGTTTCAACTACCCGTAACGACATGATTTCATCATTATGTACTTAAGTAAAACAATCCAATACTGCAGTCCACTACGGGACATAGGCCTCTCCCAATATGCACCACGTTTGCTGATCCTTCGGCTTCCGCATCCAGATTGTACTTAAGTATGTGTGAGTATATATAATATAGGTATATATGAGTATGTAAATATAATAGTACATTATGGTACAAGTGAGCAACGTTGGTGATTACCGCCGAGGCGCCATTGAGACCCGAGCCGTGAGGCGAGGGTCTTAAGACAGCCGAGGACGGTAATCATCATGCTCACACGTGCCATACGACGTTTTACAACACACTTGCGAATAAAATAATACTACAAATACTAAATAAACAATACTACAAATTAATTCGTTTTCCTATGCGCGCGCATTTAACAATGGCGGTCGACCATATTTAAAAAAAAATGAGGTTTGAACTTAACTTTTTTTTTACTCTGTTTTTTTTCTGTACTTAGAGAAAAAAAAAAGTTAAATTTGAGTGAAAATTTTGTTTATTATACAAGTATTACAAGTTGAAATTATTTATTTAAATACGAAAATGCATCAAATGACCATACAATAGGCGTATTAATTTATTCGTATTATTAAACACGTTATTTTTTGTATCAAAACTTTTTTAAGAACATAGACAATTATAGACACTTCCTATAAAATTTAAAAAAGAATCTATAACTCACTTGTGAATAATAGCAATGAAAAAGTCACAGTTTGAGAATAGGTGTCATTACGTGCCTAATTGCGGTAAAATAATATCACTTTTATAAGCAGGTGTGTTGTAAAGTATATTATAGTATATTTATAAGTAATAAAGAAAGAAAGAAGAAAGAAGAAACAATAGTCTGTACAAAAATCCTAATATAGGTACAAAGTTTCGCACACATCCATACAGAAACACAGAATAAGTAATAAATAAGTATATGCAGATGTGTATGTATGGATTTTTTATATGTATGAATATATTGTGTACAAATTAGAAAATGATCCTATAATAAGTAGTTCATTTTCCTGCCTGCACCTATAGATAATGATTTTGGCATTAAGTCCGCCTTTGTACAATTTACTGAGCATAAAGTTTAAAAAAAAAAATAAAAAAATACATACAAGATAATACTTATACCCGAAAAACATAACCGTTCTTGGCACTCGGGTAATCTTCTTTTTCATCCTAGCGTTAATTCCCAGTCGCTTCCGAAGCTTTCAGCTTGGAGTAAGAGAACCGCTTCACCAGTCTTAACTACGGGTTTGGCTAGACCTCGATATTTTCCGTGAAGCGATTTCCATCTGACCTCCACAACCCAATGGTAACATTAGGCGATATCGAAGCTTTGCAGCTGAATCGTTGTTTTTTGGACTTTTTAAGGCTCCAACTACTCGTAACGACTGCCATTGATGTTCTTATGGCAACCGGGACCGACGGCTTAACGTGCTCTCCGAGGCACGACCAGACCAATGCAAACACTCATATTTAATGCACACAAAATATTTGCACTGAGCGGGGATCGAACCTCCTCCTGCGTAGCGGCCGCGTTCACTACCGCTACGCCACGGAGGCTGTCGGGTCATGAAAAAAAAAACATATTAAGTAAGTATTATTAGTAGTTAAGTAAGTATTATTATTAGTAGTAGTATTCTACAATACGCCTACGTTTTTCCTCTTCTTCTCTGGTGTTAATGACTCACTTTTTACTATTTTACGCTTTGAGTATAACGCCCTGTATATTATAATATGTATTATACTTAATATATTATACAGGGCATCCCACGGCAATGCCACATGGAAGGAAAGTACCTTAAATCCTTAAGTTGGCTCATTTCACTTAAAGGAGACATCATTTTATTTTTAAAAAGAAACAAAACTGCATTCAATAGTTATTTGTTATACAAGAGTGCAAAGTTGCTTTTTAACCGCGTGCTCATTTTTGATGACCGAGCAAGCGAAAGATTCTAAATTTGAATCACGAGCGTAGCGAGTGATTCACAAATTAGAATCTTGAGTGTTAGCGAGGGAATCAAAAGAGCACAAGGTGAAAAATCTTTGCACTCGAGTGCAACACGTAACTTTTCATCCCACCTCAGCGAGGAAATAATGAAATGCTTCTCCTTCCTAGCGTTAATTCCCAGTCAGCATCCGAAGCTTTCACCTCGGAGTCCGGGGTCCGCTTTACCAGTCTTAACTGCGGATTTGGCTGGACCTCGATATTTGCCGTGAAGCGACTGCCATCTGACCTCCACAACCCAATGATGACATTAGGCGATATCGAAGCATTGCAGCCAGACCGTTGTTGTTGAACTTTTTAGGGCTCCAACTACCCGTAACGACTGCCATAGATGTTCGTATGGCATCCGTGACCGACGGCTTAACGTGCTCTCCAAGGCACGACCAGACCAATGCAAATACCCATTTTCATGCATAAAAAATATTTGCACTGAGCGGGGATCGAACCCGTGCCTCCTGCGTAGCGGCCGCGTTCAATACCACTACGCCATGGAGGCTGTATAATATGTGTATTAATACTAGTAATAAAATACAACAAAATAAAAATTCAACAACAATGTCAACAATATGACGTGAAAAAAATTGTAGCGCGCAAAGCAAATTAAAAAAAAAGTACACCAAGGAGGTTACGAGTCTGAGTTTTTCATGAATTAAAAAAAAGTTGTATGATAAATTCGGCACCATAGAGGTAGAAGTAAATAGGTTTAATGATGTTTTGAGTCCACAAACCTAGTACACACGATGTTCTAAATTCAAATTTACTTTACCTCTCTAGAGGATAAAAACGACTTTTACGCTCAGTTATCGAAGAGCAAAAATAGTCTTTCCGAGATGGTGGGATGAAAATATTTTTTTAAATTCACTTGCCACACCCGGTAATCGAACCGACTGAAATCCGAAAAAGTAACATATTTTTATGGCATCAATCGATAGTGTCAATCATATGGATCAAATCTTTTCTCAATCTCTTTCTCTCTCAATCAATTACTCTAAGATATTACGTAAATAAAATTCTGGCATCTCGACCGTGCAGCGCAGGGTAGCGCAGAGCCGGACCGAACCGAACCGAAACGAACAAAACAGATTAATTTTATTAAGTAATTTTAATTTAGACTTTTTTCCGAATACACTAATCTGTGATATTAATATTATCATCTTAATATGAATATTTAGGTCGGGTTTACTCTAATTTATCTCAACTAAAATAAATAAATTAAAACTCACAGTTGCCCGCGGCTCCGCCCATGTAGATATCGATTATTGCGACCAAACTTGTCCATCTTCTGTCCAAAGCTTTAATGTATCTGTGCACCAAATTTCATCAGGTCATCTTTGAAATCCGATTGAGTAGTATTGGGCCACTAGCGCCAACCCATAACAAAGTGTTCGCTTGTCGGCTATAGGCTCGACCCCTATGTGAAATGTGAGTGTTAATACACCACTGCCTATTCTATCGGAGATTTACAGGCTTGAATATGTTATGTATGTAATTTTATTGTCTTCAAATCATTCTTATTTAAACCCCCCTTCTTTCTTGACTAATTGCTTTTCCTCTATATTGCACACTGTTCACTCATACATACTAGTCAAGCAATTCATTGTATTTAGACTAAGTAGACTAAGTAGACTAAGTAGACTAAGTAAACTAAGTAGACTAAGTAGACTTAGTAGACTAAGTAGACTAAGTAGACTAAGTAGACTAAGTAGACTAAGTAGACTAAGTAGACTAAGTAGACTAAGTAGACTAAGTAGACTAAGTAGACTAAGTAGACTAAGTAGACTAAGTAGACTAAGTAGACTAAGTAGACTAAGTAGACTAAGTAGACTAAGTAGACTAAGTAGACTAAGTAGACTAAGTAGACTAAGTAGACTAAGTAGACTAAGTAGACTAAGTAGACTAAGTAGACTAAGTAGACTAAGTAGACTAAGTAGACTAAGTAGACTAAGTAGACTAAGTAGACTAAGTAGACTAAGTAGACTAAGTAGACTAAGTAAACTTTGTAGACTAAGTAGACTAAGTAGACTAAGTAGACTAAGTAAACTAATTAGACAAAGTAGACTAAGTAGACTAATTAGACTAAGTAGACTACGTAGACTACGTAGACTACGTAGACTACGTAGACTACGTAGACTACGTAGACTAAGTAGACTAAGTAGACTAAGTACACTAAGTACACTAAGTAGACTAAGTAGACTAAGTACACTAAGTAGACTAAGTAGACTAAGTAGACTAAGTAGACTAAGTAGACTAAGTAGACTAAGTAGACTAAGTAGACTAAGTAGGCTAAGTAGGCTAAGTAGGCTAAGTAGGCTAAGTAGACTAAGTAGACTAAGTAGACTAAGTAGACTAAGTAGACTAAGTAGACTAATTAGACTAAGTAGACTACGTAGACTACGTAGACTACGTAGACTAAGTAGACTAAGTAGTCTAAGTAGACTAAGCATTTTTTTTAAATAGACCAAAAAAGAAATATGCTCGCTGAGATTCTTGCCGAAGCCTTCTCAGGACGAGGCTAGTCTTTAATATACATTTTTTGTTAATTTTGACGTTTGTAAGTGCCACTTCAATGGTCTAACTCTATACAGAATAAATGATTTTCGACTTTGACTTTGACTTTGACTTTGACTTTGACTTTGACTTTGACTTTGACTTTGACTTTGACTTTGACTTTGACTTTGACTTTGACTTTGACTTTGACTTTGACTTTGACTTTGACTTTGACTTTGACTTTGACTTTGACTTTGACTTTGGCTTTGGCTTTGACTTTGACTTTGACTTTGACTTTGACTTTGACTTTGACTTTGACTTTGACTTTGACTTTGACTTTGACTTTGACTTTGACTTTGACTTTGACTTTGACTTTGACTTTGACTTTGACTTTGACTTTGACTTTGACTTTGACTTTGACTTTGACTTTGACTTTGACTTTGACTTTGACTTTGACTTTGAAGTTTAATCCAGATCGATTCAGTGGGTTAGGAGCGTAACCGACACACAGACAGAGTTACTTTGATGTTTATAATATTAGTATGAATATGGAAATATTAGTGCTATTTTGTGTAAATAAAAAGCTCAACCTCAAGGACAATAATAACTAAAAAATAGATAGGTATATAAGGAACTCAAATTTGAAAATCTAGTTACAGAGGCATACTGTTCCTCAGGTGAGTACCACAAAATAGTAATTATTATTTGTATCATTTCTGTAGAAAACATCTCAACAACATTGAGTATACAGTAGAATCCGTTTATCATGAGTTCGCTTGTTGCGACCAACCGTCCAACATTAATCAAGGGAGAAGTTTTATAGCTGTCACATTTTGTTACAGCGGTACAAATAAAAAAATAATAATAAGAAATAAAAACCTAACTACTGCAAAAATAATCAAAACAAGTTAGCAGACGGAACCCATAAATTTTTATACGTTTTGCTAACGGGTCCCACCTGCGATCACACTTGTTTCATTCTTTTCAGCGGTAGTCGATCTATTACTGCTGCCTATGGCAGAGGCCACAGCTCAATGGTTATTTTTTTTAATTTATACCACTTAGGTGGCAGACAAGCACACGGCCCACCTGATGGAATGTGGTTACCGTGGCCTATGGACTTATGCAACACCAGGGGCGTCACACTCGTGCTGCCGACCCTGAAGAAACCTTCTAATGCCCTTCTTGAAGAACCCCATATTGTAGTCGCTATTGAAAACCATCGCGGGGAGTTCATTCCACAGCTTGAGTGTGCGAGGGATGAAGTTCCTTTCATACCGCACAGTGCGTACCGTTTCCGGTCGCAATGTGTGAGGATGAATTCCCCGCCTATGGCGAGAAGTGCGATGATAGAATGTAGCTGTGGGCATTATGTCAAACAATTCATCTGAGCACAAACCATTGTATAGGCGGTAAAACACACACAGTGAGTACTGTAGTTGCCCCCCTTTCAGGAGTTCGATGGGGAGATTGTGCGTCCTGCACTCGAGGTCACATTAAAACTATAGCATACATATATGCCTATACTTTACGCCTGTAAATCCCCGAAAAGGGTAGGCCAACTATGTTTTTCGCTCTCACGTAGGCAATAGGGGGTGAGCCTAGAACCGTCTAGTGGGCACTTTGTCATGGGCAGTATCTTAACTATGGTATAGAGAACAACCCTATCCCTTAGTCCCCTTTTACGACACTCACAGGCAGAGATGGGGTGACCCTAATCTACTCCACCGGGAACCAATACGGCTCCCACCGGGAACCTAAGGATGTTTATAATAAAATGATTTATATAATATCATATAAATCATTTTTATGAAATAATATGATAAATCCTGATAAATCGAGAATTATTCTTTATTTCCAGATGAAAATGTGGGCAGTTAAGGTAATCCTATTACTTCTACCAACTATTGCATACTGTGGTATAACCATTAGAATTTCCCCAGGCAGGACCGAAGAAGAGACCACTGTCTCCTTCAGTGGCTCAGATAAAGCTATCATTAGCGACAAAGAACGAAAGACTTTCAAACTTGACGATGCATCTTTGAATAAAGCTGTAAAGGCATGGAAAGGCAATACTTGTACAAGTGTATTTGTGAAACCACCGACGCCCTTTGGGGACGTATATGAAAAGCATAATTGGAAACCTGTGGAGAGAACTCTGAGGCCAGTAGGATACAAAATAATTGGCATCAATCCAAAACCAGATGCAGTGGTGACTGCAGAGTATGCAAATGATCATGATAAAGTAGATGCAACATATAGTACAAGTGTAGAAAAGAGCGTTGAAGAGACAATCTCCCATGGTTGGAGCAGTTCGGGAGAACTGAGTGTCGGGCAAGAAATCAACTACAGTATCGGCGTTGGAGCGGCGAGTGTCGGTGGTTCTACCTCAATGTCTTACACTTCGGGCTGGGGTAAGGAGAATTCACAATCCAGAACCGTAAGTCTTGGAACCACTTCTACTGTGCAGGCTACTGTTCCTCCAGGTGAAAAGGTGGTGGCAACACTTACCGCTAATAGCGCCACGTTGGAAGTTGAAATATATTACGAGGCCACTCTTAATAGTGGTCATGTATTTTGTAATTATGAAAATAAGTATAACGGTCATCATTTCTGGGCATATCCTTTACGTACTCTACAAAGAGAAGGAAATTTACCCAGAACGATAAAGTCCACAGAGCGTATATCAGTTGGTTTTTATTCAAATGCTAAGCTCAAGGTGTCCAAGGGTTAAGAAGTATAGGTGTAAAGTGATACTGTATTGTTCATTTTAATCTTTAATAAACTAAGAATTTTGTGATAAATTGTTTTCTTTCCACCCGACTGCGCGATGCATACATACATACAATCACGCCTTTATACCCGGAGGGTTAGGCAGAGGTGAATTAACACCCACTACTTTTCCACAATTATTTATTTCATAATTATTTCGCCTTACGGCATTCCCAAAGGTTACTTATGTGTGGGTACTTTTAAAAAAGAGTATACCAGCTTCAACTATTCGAAACTGGTAAGGTTCATATAAATAATTGTGGAAAAGTACAAGTGATTTATTCAATATGTGTAGCAAGTTCCACCAAGTGCCATGCAGTACTGAAACACAGGCTACAAGCCTAGCTCAGCAGCAGATGCAACTATTAACCAATTTAGCAAATTTTATTTAATTTTAATTCATAAGAAAAATGTGTGTGAATCTCATGCTTTGTAAATTTTTGATATCAGTACCAGACGACGTGTTTTGGAGACAATAAACATTTATTTATTCAATTTATATTGTTATCACTATAATAATGTGTGATTGACAACAAATTTTCTTGTACATTACATAATGATGCTTGTAATGCTCAAGATTTGTTGTAAGTATTTGTATGCATAAATATGAGTATTTGCATAGATCTGGTGGTGCCTCGGAGAGCACGTTAGGAAGTCGGTCCCGGTTGCCATACGAACATCTGTGGCAGTCGTTACGGGTAGTTGGAGCCCAAAAAAGTCCAACAACTGGTCTGGCTTGCAGCTTCGATATCGCCATTGGGTGGTGGAGGTCGCTTCGCGGAAAATGCCAAAGTCCAGCTAAATCTACAGTTAGACTGGTAAAGCGGACCCCACCCGAGGTGAAAGCTTCGAATACGACTGGAATTAATGCTAGGGTGAAGGTACGGGATAATATTCTGGGGTCGCTTTACTGACAGAGATATTGCATTTTTAGCTCAGAAGAGATGTATAAGGGTAATGTTTGGACTCAAATTCACTGACAGCTGTAGACCATACTTCATCAGACATGGAATACTAACCCTGCCATCTTTATATATTTTTGAAATGGCCTTATTTGTAAAACAAAACTCACGTTTGTTTCCGCGGCTTTCGGATGGCATCCAGCGTAGCAGACGAGGCAATACCAGGCTACGCATACAGAGTGCCAAAACAGCGCTTATGTGGAAGAGTATGTTCTGTTTGGCACCTAAAATCTAAATGTACTTGTATATAACTCAAAGGTGACTGACTGACTGACATAGTGATCTATCAACGCAACGGATTGGGCTGAAATTTGGCATGCAGGTAGATGTTATGACGTAGGCATCCGCTAAGAAAGGATTTTGATTGATTCTACCCCCAAGGGGATAAAATAGGGGATGAAAGTTTGTATGAAACTTTGTCAATTTTAAACCGATCGGGCTGAGACTTTACATGCATAAAGCTACTATGACGTAGGCATCCCCTAAGAAAGGATTTTGATTAATTCTACCCCCAAGGGCATATAATATCAGCAACATTCCGAAATTAACGCGGACGAAGTCGCGAGCAACAGCTAGTCTATAATAAAATACCAAATGCACTTAATAACTTAAATTATAATTTATTTAGAAAAGAATTAAAGGACATCTTGATTGCAAAATGTTACTATGATATTGATGATTTTTTGAATGATAATTTATGATGATTGACATAGATGTAATTAATATGATTTGTATCTTAATATGAATGCTATTGACAATATTTGAATCTGACTATGTATTTTTTTTTTGACATAAATAATTATGGATAATTTTACTAATGATAAATTGTAATAAAGATCTTAACTTAAGTATGCATGCATGCATGCAGGCGTGCAGTGTAAGTAGTTACTGTACATTGATGTGAACTTTCAATTTCCTTTTTCTTTTTTAATATTTTCTTACAGTTTTGAACTTTCCAGTTATGAGATTATACTATTTTCTGCATAATATGATAGGGACAAATCCACAATGTTTTACTTCTCAAATATATGGGATACTAGCCTTCCGCCCGCGGTTCCGCTCGCGTGCATCTCGGTTAACGCGACCTTTGCTCATATCTTCGGTTCTATTCAACCGATTGCGATCAAACAAACGAAAGATTTTAAGTCTGAGTAAGCCCTTTCTAACAAAAAAAAAACGCATCAAAATCCGTCCAGTAGTTTTTGCGTCCATCGCGGACAAACAGACAAACAGACAGGAAATTAAAAAAAATATATTTTCGTGTATCGTTAACATAACATAACCCAAGTATTTTTTTTTAATATCTCCAATGTACAGGCACGACCACTTTACAATTATATAATACAGAAGATAATCCTATAAAAGAAATAATTACTTATTTGCATATTATGAATAATTTATTCCTAACAACTTGTACTTAATAATACTTTAATTTTGACACACCTCAGTTCATGCGCGTATGGTAGGTGTAGGTACTAATGTGCCCAAGGGGTCGTTATCGACCCACTGAAAAAAACCTACTTTACGAACTGAAAAACGCAATTTGACATTACAGCCCTTTATGATCATTTATTATCAACATAGCTGAAAATCTTGAAAATTCGTCTCAAAAAGTTCTGGGCAGTTATATGGGTTAAAATCGAACCAGTTTTGTACTTGACTGTACAATAATGCTTTTCATTTTCATTGACGGCCGAGTTGACGAATACAATATACGAAAACAATTACTTCGGCAACTCGACCGCATGGCGCGGCCGAGACGCATATAAAAAGAATAGTTAATATCTAATTTTCCCAACTCGACCGCGTGGGCGAGTTTCTGGCGGCCGAGTTGGCTAATAAGTCGATAAAAATTCTTACCTAACCTCACCATAACATTTTGTCCCTGACACGCCATCACATTCTATGATATTACTTCCCACTGACGAGAAAGAAATGTAAAAGGTGGTGATAGTGGGTGGGGGTGACGTGTGAGGCCGCCTGTCACCCTAGCAGAAGCAAGCCATGGCGGCGGCGTGCATTGCGTGCCTCCCCATACCTGGGGGCGAGGTGGGGACTCCGTGGTCCCCACACCGGAAGAGGGCCAGTTCGAGAGATATGGCCCTGGATCGGCCGAGGTGCGAGGGATATGTTTACGACTATCTCACCTCTGGCAACCGACGGCCCACTGACGGCGTGCGGTAAGATTCCCTGCGGGGAGGTGGTGCTGTCGGCTGAGATAGTAAATCTAATTTTACTCTTGAGAATAGCATTCCTCTTTTCACTCTGCACTTACCTATTATATACACCCCTCTACACATCACGATCTGTCTGTGTACAGAAATTCGGAGGGCTTCTTCAATTAAATAACTTGGTGTATTCCTAGATCTTTTCTTAGATTTCTTTCCGCACATTGAAACTTTTGCATCTAGAATACGCATATTGATAATTATGTTTTCAAAAACTTCATATAGACCTTGAACATTTGTGTTAAAGTTCTTAAAAAGGTAGGATCCTTATTTGATAATATCTACAACAAAAATAACGATGTTAAAAATAACGTGAATTAAAATAAGTAATGCACAAAATACTTTATACTCAAAATAAGTAATCCACAAAATACTTTATACTCAAAATACCGAAGCTGAATATCTGAATATTCTAAATTTCAAAATCCTGAAAATTCAACTGAGCCTACAGTTCACATACCGAAAATAAGATTAGCCATGTGATAGGCTTTCTGTTTCAATTTTTATAGTATCTAATTATACAGTTTTATATGTATAGTTCTTTGATGAAAATATAATAGAATAGAATAATAATTTATTTCGGACCAATTTTCCATATTAATAAGTAAACAGGAACTTTCGGACTATGTAGTAGGTTTTATAATATTACACATGCGGATAGGTATAGGTATATGAATCAAAAAATTAAAATTAAAATATTCGATGCGAAATTATAAGTGAAGCCTTCGGCCCGCGGCTCCGCCCGCGTGCATCTCGGTTAACGCGACCTTTGCTCATATCTTCGGTTCTACTAAACCGATTGCGATCAAACAAACGTAAGATTTTAAGTCTGAGTAAGCCCTTTCTAAAAAAAAACCGCATCAAAATCCGTCCAGTAATTTTTGCGTCCATCGCGGACAAACAGACGAAACAGACAAACAGACAGGAAATTAAAAAAAAAATATTTCTGTGTTCAGTATCGTTAACATAACATAACCCAAGTAAAATATCTCCAATGTACAGACACGACAACTTTACAATTGTATAATAGTATAGATAGATAGATATATGTGCTGCCAATAACAATCTTATAAAAATGTATACTCGTAGTTTTGTGAGTGCCTTGTTTCTGGATGCAGTGCATTAATTAATTGCGTTTTAATTCAAGATAATAATATTACAATAATTATCTTTGTAATAATTATGAATATTTAAGGTCGGATTAACTAAAGTTATCTAGACTGCAACTTTGGCAACAATATTAAAATGCATTACAATAAAATAGTTTTCGCCCGCGGCGCCGCACATACAGGTATTTGCTCGATCTACGCGGCCAAAATTATTTTAATGCATAATTGGTATCTAAACAAGATAAATAAACAATAAAAATACTTTTTTTTTTAAATAATACTACATTTTACAAAAAACGCCTTAGTGGAGTACCTAGTATAGTAATATAGCTTTTTTTAAGTTAATTCATCGCTTTCTGATGAATTTTCTATTATTGGATTGTATTCTGCAGACGCAAACAGCCAAAGTTTCAGGCAAAAATGTTTTCGCTTTCCTTTTTTTTATATTTCGCATGCTACTTAGCAGAGTTCTGCTCAGTTCAGATCCTCTGCTAAGTACATACATGTGTAATGTATATACTTAGCAGAGGATCTGAACTGAGCAGAATCGGTTAATTATATCTTGATTGCAATTTGTCCTCGAACATTTTCTTGCTAAATCTTGATGGTAACAGCTGAAGTGTTTATTTCTAGCCACAGCTGCATCTCGGAAAGCTCTCCTATTGACAATAATGCCTTTTCAATTATGACTGCGCCATAATCGTTATCGTACACGATTCTTCTTGGCTTTTTGTAATGCACTTTAACACGGAAAAAAAACCTTATTGGTCTTTCTCATAATCTCGTACTGTCCTTGTGTCAAATCGGCATCTATAAACATTTGCAAAGCCTGCATTGGTGTCAAGGAGGACTCCTCTTTACTGGGTCGCGTAAGCAAAAATGCCTTTATCTTTTCGGACAATTGATGCATCTTTGTTACCAGATCTACCCAGTTCCACTTTCGCAGCATGTATAAAAGTCTACTTTTCAAAGTTAGAACGTAGTTCTTCAGTCTTTTGCCTTTTGCTCTGGCTCTTTTTGAGAAGTTTTATCAACAGGTATTCCAAAAGTGCCTTCCAGCCAAGACCGGTTGTATTTTATAAATTTATCTTGAGCTTTGGTTCACCTTTGTTTTATTTCAGATTGCAAATCATGAATTTGGTCGTTATTGTAACCTTCACATGACAAAAGTTTATCTTTTAAATAGTTTAATTTGGCATCTAAAGTAAGGAAATTTTCTTTCTTTATTAGATCAAATAAGTGTTGGCGTGTTACAACTATTACTCCTGATTAGTCCTGATGCATCTTCTGAACCTAAAACAAACAAATACAATGTAGAAAGTCACTAAAAGATATTTCCTATTTTAAACGATATTTAGCTGAATCTCTTCAATACCTCTAAACTGTATTTATCCGGACGTATCCGGAGATGATTTTCACTGTATTCACAAAGTAAAGGATCAGAGAATAACCTACAATACAAATTATAGCCGGATCTAACCCGATACATAAACAAAAACACTAGCAAAGATTTTTTTTTGAAATAAGTTAAGGTGTGAAAATGGGTTTTTTTATCACTACAAAAAAAATATAGCTTGTTAATTGATCATAATTTTATTTATGCATTTTATAAGTCTTTTACCTTGTCCATCAGAATCCATCACTTTCAATTCGTAGGAAGAACTTGAGAATTTAGAAACACACTTCGAAAGTTTGATGTTTAGAAAAGCGCCAACATGAAATACGCACACTAAGTGAAACGGTCAAATTGCGACTGATGCCACAGAGGCGGGGTGTAAGGTAGCAGGTAGATAAAGCATGGGTATTGTGCCAGGGTTCATATTCTGATCGTGGAACTAGTTTTTATGAATGTTATTGAATTTTTGATAATGGGACTTTTGGCCGCGTAGATCGAGCAAATACCTGTATGTGCGCCGCCAGCGTATGTCTTAATTCTCGGTGGAGGGACCTCTCTCTCAGTTGGTGTCATAGAAGGCGACTACGGTGTGTGTGAATGGTGTAGGGCTGTTCCTGACACCTAACAGTAATATAACCCATGACAAAACTATGCTCTCCACCCCTCTCCCCCCGTATTACGTGGGCTCGGCGATGGTGTGGATACTAGTATACTGCCTAACCCGCCCTAGTCACTCATCATCATCTTCTCGTAGATGCAAGTCCCTGATTGGCCTTCCGGCTCTTGCTCCTTCACTTCGCACGATCTTAGGCGTACATGGTAGTGGGACAATTGCACGCATGTCACCCTCCACGACGTCAAGCTAAGACCTCTTGGGCCTACACCTTCTACCAGGACCTGGCGGGGGCGCCACTGCCACCCATTTGCAACCCACGTAGCCTGGCGGTTGCCGCAAGACGTGACTGCACCAGCGAAGGCGGCTCTTTTGCATTTTATCCGCGAGGTCATGGACATGAAGGCTGCCACGGATAGAGATCCTCACGTGTCACGCGATCTTTACGCGTGACATCGCACACCCACTGCAGCATTTTCATCTCCGTGACACGTAGTTCTTGCTTGTGTCGCTCCAGCAGCGGTCACGCCACACATCTACGTAAGAGGACAGGATCGTCTTATTGACCTGCCCCCTTTTTTTTTTTTTTTTTTTTATACCACTTAGGTGGCAGACAAGCACACGGCCCACCTGATGGAAAGTGGTTACCGTGGCCTATGGACGTATGCAACACCAGGGGCGTCACACTCGTGCTGCCGACCCTGAAGATACCTTCTAATGCCCTTCTTGAAGAACCCCATATTGTAGTCGCTTGGGAAAACCATCGCGGGGAGTTCATTCCACAGCTTGAGTGTGCGAGGGATGAAGTTCCTTTCATACCGCACAGTGCGCACCGTTTCCGGTCGCAATGTGTGAGGATGAACTCCCCGTCTATGACGAGAAGTGCGATGATAGAATGTAGCTGTGGGCATCATGTCAAACAATTCATCTGAGCACAAACCATTGTATAGGCGGTAAAACACACACAACCTGACTGGCATTTTGGAATCATATGTGACGCCAGTCATTTTGGTTCACGCGGCAGCAAGCTCTAGTCACTCTCTATGTCATAATATCATCAAAACCCTATCAGTGGGTAAGGCATGAGAGCTTTACAGACGGATTGACAAAGTTACTTTAGCATTCATAATACTAGTATGGATATGTATATATCTGTGCCATTATTTTGTGATAATAATAATGAAGTGCTATTTCAAGGATAACATTATGTACTAAAAAAGTTAGGTACACCTATACTACCTATATAAGGACCTCAGGTTTCAAAATTCAGTTACAGAGGCACCCAGTTCCTCAGGTGAGTACCACAAAATACATAATTATAGTACAGTAATTATATAATATATTATAATATCTCAACTTTGAAAATGTCTCAACAAATAGATCACTAACCGTCGAATATTAAATGATTACAGAGTAAAGTTTAAATGACAGCAGAGTCAAATTTCTATGTATCTATTAATTTATTAAAATAAATAATTTAGAAATACTTAGATTTCGAACATTTTCTTCAAATTCTTGACAGACAGACACTTAGAGTACCTATACATTGCTATAGAGCGCGCCTTACAAGTATGAACTGCTATCACGGTTACGAACCTCAATCAGTAGCAAAACAATATCCGTCAAAATGACTTCGCAAATAATATTTAATTCGATATGTTAAATCAAAATTTTATGCAACATCGTATATTTGTAGTAATAATTGTTTTTGTAATACGCAAAATGGCACTATCTTTTTGTATTTTGTCTTTAATATTATTCATGCATATCAAATCGAACAAAAAACTTCATAACAACAAACTACATTAATAAGTGCATCTATTGATACTTTCGGTAATGCATGAAACGTCACTATAGGTGCGCTATACCATCGAAAAGTATCTGATAACACTCGGCGCCAAAGACCTGAGTGATACACGCACTCTATATATATAATGTATACTTTATGAACAGACAGGACAATTGACAACCACTTTCATAACAAAGACATTGTAAAAATTCCAATATTGTTTAGACTTTATTGGTATTATAAGCTTAAAGATGTAAAATTAAATGGAAAATAATTTATTTCTTTTTTTCATTGACTCTACAAGATGCCATTTAATTTTAAGACTTTTAGCGTAACAGCAACGTTAAAATTACATAGCATTTTTCCAGCATCTGTGCTATAAAAGTAGTTGACAATAAGCAGAAATGGCGTCCAGTCTGTTTGTCCGTAATGAATGTAAAAAACTTGGTACTAAGGAGTAATTACTCTACAGACCACTGATACCTGCAAACGGCATTTCCAAAGCCTCAATATCTTGACCCTGCCATCTCTCTATATCTATGAAGTAAATATTTTTGTTAAGACTGATATGCACTTATTCAAGCGCGTAGAAAGTCAACGACGTCGCTCAGAAAAATTGCATTTGGTGCCATCAAAAACGACGTTCTTCCATAAAAGCGTGTATGAAATGGCAGCTAAACTGTACAATAAATTACCAGATGACATTAGACTTTGTAAAAATACCCTCACAAACACCCTCACTCCGTGTATGGCTTACTTTATATTGTATCTTGATGTGGAACACCCCTCTACTCCAAACCACTTTATTTAAACTCCACTTTTGCGCTTTTATTAAATACGCTCTTTTCTTTATTTTCAGACAAAAATGTGGGCGTTAAAGGTAATCCTGTTACTTCTGCCAGCTCTTGCGTACTGCAAAATAAGTATTAGAATTGACCCAGGTATGACAGTAGATGAGACCACTGTCTCCTTCGTCGGCTCAGATAAAGCTGTCATTAGCGACAAGGAAAGGAAGACTTTCAAAGTTGACGATGCAAATTTGAATAAAGCTGTAAAGGCGTGGATAGATAATACTTGTACAAGTGTTTTCGTGAAAGACCCGACGCCCTTTGGGAACTTGTATGATAACTATGGTTGGACACAGGTGGAGAGAATTGTGAGGCCCACTGGGTACAAAATTATTGGTATCACTCCAAAACCTGACATGGTCGTGACAGCAGAATATGAAAATAATCACGATTCGATACCAGCACAATTTAATACAGGTATAGAGAAGGGCGTTGAGGAGGATATGTCCTGGGGTTGGTCCACTTCAGGGCAACTGGAGGTCGGGACAGAAATCAACTACAGTGTCGGGGCTGTCGGTGGTTCTACCTCAATGTCTTACACTGCGGGCTGGGGTAAAGAGGGTTCAAATTCCGTAACCCGTAATCTTGGAAGTTCATCAGCTGTACAGGCCGTTGTTCCTCCGGGTCAAAAGGTTGTGGCAACACTTACAGCTAGTAGCGCTACGTTAGAGGTTGACATATATTACGAGGCGACTCTTAGTGATTCACATGTATTTTGCAACTATGAAGGTAAGTATAAGGGTCATCATTTCTGGGCGTGGCCTTTATGGACTCTACAAAGCGCCGGAAATTTACCCACTACGGTCAAGTCCACAGAGCATATAAAAGTTGGTTTTTATTCAGAGTCTAAGCTTAAGATATCCAAGTAAAACAGTAAAGAAATACTGTGTTGTTAATTTCATTCTTAAATAAAATGTTTTTTTCTGGTATTTTTTTTTCTTTTTAATTGCTTCAGTCATTTATCCTTACATTGTTGTTAATAAATAGGACACTGTGACTTAAGAACTAATTTTCTTGCATACATGCATGCATGTCATTTATTTAAAACTAGCTTTTGCCCGCGGCTCCGCCCGCGTGGATGTCGGTTATCGCGACCAAACATAGCCTATGTCCTTTCTCAAGGTCTTATCTACCCGTAATGTAGCGAAAGCGTAACATATAGACAGACAGACAGATATACAGACAGACAGAGTTACTTTCGCATTTATAATATTAGTATGGATTCATGCACACATGTAAACAGGCGGGCTTAATACCATTGTCATTCTCTACCAATCACCCTTATACAGGGCGTCCCACGGCGATGCCACATGGAGGGCAAGTACCTTAAATCCTTAAGTTGGCTCATTTTACTTAAAGGAGACATCATTTTATTTTTAAAAAGAAACAAAACTGCATTCAAAGATTTTTAAAAATTCGCTTGCCACACCCGGTAATCGAACCGACTAAAATCCGAAAAAGTAACATCCTGTATTTTTATGGCATCAATCGATAGTGTCAATCAAAAGGATCAAATCTCTCTAAGAAACTTGGTAAATTAAATGAAAGGAAGTCCTTGAAACCTAAACTTATAAATTCAATTTGGCAAAATAAAACACTTTAACTCAAAGCTCATCCATCCATCTGATACCATATTAACAATGAAATTCCATATTTAAATCACTTTTCTTTTTTTATCGTGTGGAGACCGCTGCTGGTCAGCAGTAGAATTTAGGTATCTCGAACTCAAACCGACTAAAACCGCACGCCGCGCCGTCTCAATTGACAGGTTATAAGTTGATCCAAAAGGGCAATTCACTCGCCATCTTCGTTGCCCAGGGTACACCGCGTGCAGGTTTCTAATCAAGCACCTAAAAATTACTACTTACCCTACCTACATAACCTCATGCAGTTACCCAATAAAGTTACATTCTAAACAGGTAACGAAGTTCATTCATTCAGTACCTATGTACTTATTTTACTAAATAAATTTCATCAAAGATATCTCTAGTGTTGACCTTATAAGATACCTTATCTGATGGTACCTGGAGTAAAAGTGCTGTGTCTGTTTGCATTGAATTTATAAGTTAAGATTTTGTGAACTTCCTTTCATTTAATTTACCGACTTATTGGTCAGCTCGCCACTTGAAAACCCGCCACTCGGTGGCGAGTTGCCCCGAATTATTTTAATTTATTTTTCATTGTGACCAATGAATTTTCATTGTGACTCGGCACTGGCATAGAAGTACAGTCGATAGCAAAATGTTTAATACATTTTATAAGTTAAATAAAATCAGAAAATATATAAAATTTTTGTCCAATGTGCAATGTGATACGTTAATAATAATTCACCTGATTTATAATTATGTACTATTGTGCGCCTGAGTTACTAGCGTTGCGTAGGACCAGTGTATAACGTGCATTTATAACGAAAGTAGCTGATGATTCCTGAGCCGATAGCGTTTGGCGCCAAGTTGTCCCTGTGTGTGTCAGACCTCAGTCATACTTCAAATTAGAGGTTTGCACCGGTGCGGAATTTGGTGAACCGGTGTAAAAAGGTTTTTAACGAGCTCTGGTGCTTCACCGGAGAATCACCGGAGCTTGGATAGGAGGATAAGGAAAAATTATTTTAATTTAAAATCTTCTAAAATACCAATTTATTTATTGTTAATTATGTTAAAAACGTAATATTATAATGTAATTGTAAGTATATAGAAGTATATAATGGATCACAATGGTAATATTATTTACTAGCTGACCGATTTGAGTTCATAATAATCATTTATCATAAATCAATTAATATTAAAAAATATATACGATTACCGTTTTCGAGGGTTTCGGGTCGATATGATTATACAAAATATTATCAAAGATGGCGGACTCGCAATTTTCAATAAAGTCAATATGTATTGTGTATCGTATTCGAGATTCTTCAAGAAGGGCATTAGAAGGTTTCTTCAGGGTCGGCAGCGCGAGTGTGACGCCCCTGGTGTTGCATGCGTCCATAGGCCACGGTGACCGCTTCCCATCAGGTGGGCCGTGTGCTTGTCTGCCAACTAAGTGGTATAAAAAAAAAAGAGATTATCGGGCTGCTGATTACAAAAATAACATCCATTTAGCGATCAAAGATGGCGGACTCGAAGCCTTGTGTTCTGGTAACCTGTAAGAACCGGAGATAAACCGGTTTTTCTCCGGTTCATCGGTTCGGTTTTTTTCAAAGTCAAAGTCAAAGTCAAAAATCATTTATTCTGTCATCATCATCATCATCTGCATATAGACGCATTCTCCTGATTGCATCCGTGGCCAAGATGACCTCGAAGCTCAGGGTCCGCCTTCCGGCTCTTCCTTCTCCACTTCGCACGATCTTGGGCGTCCATGGTAGTGAGACCATTAGCACGCATATCACCCTCCACGACGTCAAGCCAGGACTTCTTTGGCCTACCCCTTTTACCTGGACCCGGCGGGGGTACCATTGCCAGGCATTTGTTCCCCACGTAGCCTGGTGGTTGCCGCAAGACGTGGCCGCACCAGCGAAGGCGGCTCTCTTGCATTTTATCCGCGATGTCACGGACATAGAGGCTGCCGCGGATGCGAGAGTTCCGTACGCGATCTTTACGCGTAACGCCGCACATCCACCGCAACATTTTCATCTCCGTGACACGCAGCTCTTGCTTGTGTCGCTCGAGCAGCTGCCACGCCTCACAACCATACAAGAGAACAGGCCTGATCGTCTTATAGACCTGCCCCTTCAACCTGACTGGCATTTTAGGATCACAGGTGACGCCAGTCATTTCTCGCCACTTGGCCCACGCGGCAGCAATGCGTGCCTTGACGTCGTGGTCGATCTCACCGGTCACATGAAGTACAGATCCCAGGTACTTAACCTGGTCCGTGCGCTCGACCAAATCATCGCCTATGCGGACGGGTGTGGGATCTGTGGAGTTTAACGCTAAGTATTCTGTCTTCGCTACATTTAGCTTCAGACCGCCGTTCTCAAGCGCTTCTTTCCATCCTTTCACGCGTCGCACCAATCTGCTCCTGTCCGCGTCCATCAGCGCAATATCATCAGCATACATGAGCAACCACGGAGGCTGCTCATGTGAGTTTCTAATGCTGTCCGACAAAACATCTAATACCACGCTGAACAGGTAAGGACTAAGGACGGATCCTTGGTGTACCCCGACGGTGATGGGGAAGGCTTTCGAGTCGCCAAGAGCAGTCCGAACCACGGACCCGGAATCGTAGTACATGTCTCGGATGGTGTCAATGTAAGTCTCTGGAACACCCTTGGCCCGCAGTGCCCACCAGATCACCGCGCGAGGAACACAGTCGAAGGCCTTCTGCATGTCTAAGAATAGGCAGTGCAGGGGCGTGTTCTTCGCCCTGTATTTCCCCGCCACAACCCTTAGGGCGAACACTGGGTCCATGGTCCCGTGCCCGGGACGGAACCCGTACTGGCACTCCGAGAGTGTACTTTCCTGTCGGATCCGAGAGTCGATTATCCGCTCATAGAGCTTCATGGTGTGGGACATTATCTTTATACCGCGGTAACTACCACACTCCTGCACCGATCCCTTGCCTTTGAAGACTGGCGTGATGATGCTCAGCCTCCACTGGCTCGGGATCTCACCGGTGAGAGTACGCGGTTATAAAGATTTGCTAGAATGCCCACACCACGGGCGCCCATTGCCTTCCAAGCCTCGATGGGGATTTCATCGGGTCCGACAGCTTTCCGGTTCTTCATGCGGCGAATGGCAGTCT
This sequence comes from Eilema depressum, assembly GCA_914767945.1. Lineage (NCBI taxonomy): Eukaryota > Metazoa > Arthropoda > Insecta > Lepidoptera > Erebidae > Eilema > Eilema depressum. The sequence goes on along the minus strand of OU612036.1, from coordinate 2,059,247 downwards.
GGACTTCCGCAGGCGTTATCGGTGGCACTAGTCCTTGATTCGGAGGGAGGTCTGGTGGCTGCACCTCTTTATGCTGCTTATTCAGCAGCTCGTGGAAGTATGAGCGCCATCTCTCCTTCACCGCGACTTTCTCGTACAACAAATTATTTTTATAGACCATCAAAACGGCACTTACAAAACGTCAAAATTATACATATATGTACTAAAGACTAGCTTAGCAAATGGACCACCGGTTCAAAACGCGGCCCCGGCCTGAGAAGACTCCGGCAAGAAACTCAGCGGGCTTTTTTTTTGGTCTATTTACAAAAAATGCTTAGTCTACTTAGTGTAAATACAATCATTTGTTTGAGAAGCATGCATGAGTGAACAGCTCATTTCCAAGCTAGTTTATCATCTAAATATTCTTGTATTTTATAATAGCCTTTTTGGCACAATTTCCTCTTAACTACATTTTTTAATTTATTTATAGGTAAATCCCTAATTTCATTAGGGAGCTTGTCAAAAAAGCGTATACAGTTACCCTGGAAAGTATTACTATTTTTTTGGAGTCTGCTATCACAGACTACAAGATTGTTTTTATGTCTCGTATTTATGTTATGCCTGTCACAAATTTTTGGAAATTTGGAAATATTTTTCCTTACATACATTAGGTTCTCGAAAATGTATTGTGACACTACGGTCAGAATGTCTATTTCTTTAAACTTTTCTCTTGGGCCCAAATTATAAATAGCTCGCACAGCCCGCTTTTGTAATATAAATATTGTATTCAAATCCGCGGAATTACCCCAAAGGAGAATTCCGTAGCTCAAAATCACCGGAACTGCACTTAGGGTTGCCAACTCTTTTTCGAGAAAAAAAAGTATATTTTGGTCTGAGAAGAAAATCGAACAGTATTTTAGAAAATAGAACAGTATTTCACATACCTACTTATAATTTATAAATTTTTACTTATTTAATGTTTTGAATACATATTTTTTACTAGTTCTTGCAGAACTTATTAAATTAATATCATTTGAGTAAATCTCATAATATGCCACAATCATAATTCATATTAAAATAGATGAGCAGCTCATATTTTTGAATTAAATTTATATTGGCTCTGTTTCTGTCATCCCGCCATTTCGCATTCATGACTGAAAACACCCTTTCAGTAAATGCTGAAGTGCCGGGAACAGACAGTAAGTATAACTCCGGACACGTATCTTGGCTCTAAATCGCAAGATAAACGAGGCTCTGGGGCCCGTGGATTGCTTTGTAATAATCTATGCTTGGTGAATTTGAGTTCGTCCACCGCAGTAGCACCCCGTGCTATCCTCCTCAAAAGACACTCAAGAAACGTGTACTGCGCGTTTACAGGCACATACACATTTTAGGTCCAATATACGTGTCCGGAGTTATACGAGATATTTTTTTTAATAATATTTAATTCATTAGTGTTAGCAAGTAAGTATAGAGCTCCATTTCTGGCCAGTACTCATATCCATAAATATTTTATCTTCTGATATGTTTTTTTTTTTTTTTCATATATAATTCTGAAATTAAAACTTCTTAATATAAATCATCCACATTAACATTGAGTTTGGACAAAATTAAGGTCTATGTGATTTTTTCAAAATGGTCAAATGTGACTACAGACTTAAGAGACAAGCAGCTAACTAAAGAAAGCCAGTTAGCCTCACTAAAATTAAACCATTTGTCCAAGGGCTTTATCTATGAACAGTATGAAATTGTTTACAGTTTTATTATACGCTTTTTTGGGAAGAACAAAGAAGCAGTCTTATTTATATAATATTTATAAAAAAATTGGCGTCAAGTTTGTCATTTTATAGTGTTATGCATTTTGATGCTGAAAACAGTATTTTGGATACTGCTTTTTTTGTTGAATGTTGAACAGTAAAAAATTTAATTGGGTGTAAAACAGTATAATACTGTTTTTAATAGTTGGCAACCCTAGCTGCAAAGGTGTTTCTCCGGTGCAAACCTCTACTTCAAATATAAAATTGGTGCGCTGTGGTTGTGTTGTGTAGTTACACAATGTGGAAATTATTAGTGTTTTTAATGAATGCTGGAGGTAAGTTTGAGACTTATTAATGTTTTAGAGTAAAAGATTATTTCAAAACTGTGTGATAGTAGTGCAATTAAATGATTTACTGTCAATGCATGGAGGGTTTATATTTTCAGCATTTGCTTTGCCTTTTTTTTATATCTATAAATAAAATGCTGATTTTAAAGAAATTATTATAATAAAAATATTTGAAGACAAGTATAATGTTTCTTTAAATCCTTTATTCCCAATATGAAACCTTGTTCTAATACTGATTGTTCACAGCTAAAAAACTTGCTTACTTACTTACCACTACTTTTCAGCAGCAGGCAGCGCCTTTTCTAATAAAACAGTGACATTATACTTTTGGTAATCGTCAAATTGGGTTTTATGTACGTACCTACTACATTTATCAAACAATATTTTTGTACGCGACTGTACAAAAATACTACGTACTTACATTGTGGGCCGAGTTGACCAATGAAAAATAAATTAAAATAATTCGGGGCAACTCGCCACCGAGTGGCGGGTTTTCAAGTGGCGAGCTGACCAATAAGTCAATTTACCATGTTTTTTAGAGAAATTTGATCCTTTTGATTGACACTATCGATTGATGCAGCGGTCTCCACACGATAAAAAAAGAAAAGTGATTTAAATATGGAATTTCATTGTTAATATGGTATCAGATGGATGCATGAACTTTGAGTTAAAGTGTTTTATTTTGCCAAATTGAATTTATAAGTTTAGGTTCCAAGGACTTCCTTTCATTTAATTTACCATGTTTCTTAGAGAGATTTGATCCTTTTGATTGACACTATCGATTGATGCCATAAAAATACAGGATGTTACTTTTTCGGATTTTAGTCGGTTCGATTACCGGGTGTGGCAAGCGCATTTTTAAAAATCTTTGAATGCAGTTTTGTTTCTTTTTAAAAATAAAATGATGTCTCCTTTAAGTAAAATGAGCCAACTTAAGGATTTAAGGTACTTGCCCTCCATGTGGCATCGCCGTGGGACGCCCTGTATATATAATAGGTGGTGAAAAGCAAAACACAGTAGGTGGATTATGAAAGGTAACTAGATTAACACTATATTAACTACTTAAAAAAAATAAAAAGTTTAAAATCTAAAACCCGACTGCAAATCACGCTCTGAAAAGTATTAAACAAGAAAATATCTAGGATAGCCGTGATCGTATGCCACTTAGGTACTCTAAAAAAACGCCGCCGGACACTAGGATCCCACGACGCCGCTCCCATGGGACCCACAGATAACTTTTACGCCTTTTTACTCCCATGGGATCCTCAGATAATGTTTTATTCCTCTTGGCTCCCATGGCATCCTCAGGTAATGTTGTATTTCTCATAACTCATAACTCCTAACTTATTTATTCGTAAGGATGATCAACACGTCAAAGTATCATTCAAAGTCGTTACAGCAAGTTTGTCAGTTAACATTCCATTCTTAATTAATAATAGTCTTTTGTCAAAACATAAATGTAAAAATCAAAATATAATATATAAGTAATCATACTACTCATAAATATACAAAATTTCACAATATTATCGATGGTTTATGAATAAAATCACAAAACCGTTCATCTAGAATTGAAGGTCAATTCAATTTTTTAAAATGTCAAATTCTAATAGGGATCAAATTGTACAGTCATGGCCAAATATCTTACATACTATCAATAGTAATAGTTAATTAATTAACTTAGTCATTTCACTGTCCTCAGTTCTTCCAATGATTAAAATTGACGTTCAATTAAAACAAAAATGTCTAATTCTCATAAAATGGCAAATTTAATAGTCAAATCTAATAATATTCTACACAATGTCAATCATAATAATTAATTAATTAACTTAGTTATTTCACTGTTACCAGTTCGTCAAATGAGTAGTCCCACTCCCATGGGATCCTCAGATAATTTTCTGTTCCTCTTGGCTCCCATGGGATCCAGAAATTATTTTTTAATCCTCTATGCTCCTATAAACCACAATACATTATGGAAGAGTGTAGTATTGTTATACAATACAATATTGTAAAAAACAAAACATAGGATATTTTTCCTATATTTAATGGCAGTTATAATGACAGGTATATAACCGTTTACAAATTTGAAGATATTATTGTTCGCGCCTTATAGGCGGGTGCGCTAAAGTTCACCTAAATTTTCAACTCCGATAATAAAATTGGAAAT